>OZ007555.1:0-2826607 GCA_963931855.1 Philhelius festivus | reverse complement strand
TCTTCTTCTGGCAAGGAAATTACTTTTTTTGGTTCTTCTTTCTTTTCAACAGTTACGGTATTCGTGAAGAATGCCATTGCTTTTTTATAATTATTTCGGCGAAGTTCGCAATCATCTTTGTGAGGAGGTTCTTTAATGACATCTTCATTCGATCCCTTAATTTCAGCCCAGAAGTCAACTTCTTCAGCTTGTTCTTCGATCTTTGGTGGCGTTGTGTCTTCGACGGAACATCTGTTCGCTTCGAATTTTCTTTGAGTTACCCAGAAATCTATTTTACCCGTGTCTACTTCTGAACTGACTTGGTTTTCATTAACTTCCCAAAAATCTCTTTCTCTTTCCGCTACAATCTGTCGTTCTTCTTCAGCATAACTAACGGTTGCCCAAAAGCTTATTCCAGTTTCTGGTTCTGAGTGTATTGGGTAGAATATTGGCTCTGGATCTGAATGAATCAGTTCAATGTCATAATCACTATAAACTTGAAGGTTACAAGATTTGAAAGGTGTTGGCATGGAAGGAGACCACAAAGTAGTCGCTTCTTCTTGAGAAAGTGAAGATTGCTTATTGGAATTTGACTTGATAGATAAACGTTTCTCTTTGTCAACAGCATCCTCGGTTTTTGATTTCTTTTTTGGTTTGGTCTGCAATCCTGCTTCAATATCTTGTTTAGCTAACTGTTCATTGGGACTTGAGATTTTCTTTTTAGGTTTTAGTTTTAGAGGGTCACACTTTGCTATGACTTCAGTCGAATCTGATTTTAGTACAAATGTCTTTTTCTTTATTTTTAGCTTCAGCGAGTCTTCATTTTCTAATACACTTTTCTCTTGTTTCTTGGGAGATTCCCCATTGATTTCTTCTTTAAGTAAAAGGTTCTTCTTTTTCGCTTTAGGTTTAGTTATTTCGGTTTCTATTTCCGTGTCAGTAGTTGAGTTTGAATTTTTCAATTTCTTTTTAGGTTTAAATTCTAATGACTGCTTGTCTTCAATTTCTATTGATTTCAGTTTAATTACTGAAGGCACATCAATCTTTGTGTTCGTGGTAACTTTTTTATGTTCTTCTTTCTTCAATTTAGTTAACCCAATTTCCAGCCCCAAATCAGTTTCTTGACTCTCTTTATTTTTCATTGCTGGCTTTTCAGTTTGTTCTGCCCAGTAGTCCTGACATCCATTCATAATAAATGGTGTCTGTACTTCAGTCTTCATCACATGCTGAGCTTTAAACAACTCTATATTAAACCATTCTAAAGTTTGAAGTTGTTCCGCCGATACTTTCTGTTGAGTCTTGACCTCTGAAGACTCAACCAAAGTTTGCGGTTTAATTTGGTGATCTTTTTTAGTTTTATTCATTCCAATTTCTGCCCAAAAGTCTGGTTCTTCATCAAGAGATTTTGGTTTGACTAGATTCTTAGCTGTAACAGACTCAATTTCATTCCAGAAATCTATTTCCTGGATTTGGATTTTAGATATTTCTTCACTTTCCACTTCATTTTCGTTAGAAGTTTTTATATTTGCCCAAGGGTCTGTTGCTTCTTCGTCTTTCTTTTCGCACAGATTATCATTACTTTTTGAATTTTCAATTTCTGCCCAAAAGTCTGGTTCTTCGCATTTTTCTTCAACTATAACAGAAGATGAATTCTTTTTTTCTTTAACTATCTTTTCAACTGTGACCACCTGCGGTTTTTCTTCAAAAATTTCTCGCGAAACTATATCGGAAACAATTTTTCTATCTTCATTTTTATTAATTTCTTCAATTTTAATATCTTCTTTCTTCTTTTTAATTTTCTTCGGTTCTTTCGTAGACTTCTTTACGGTTTTCTTCGTTGGCGGTTTTAAAGTATTTTCATCACTGTCTTCTTCAACAGTTTTTGCTTTGGTTAATTTTTTCTTCACTAGCTTCTTTGGTTCTTCTATCACATTTGCATTTACTGTTCTCTCAAATTCATGAGAAACAAGCACTTTTGGTACATTGGTTTTCCTTTCTTCAACTTGTTTATCATTGCTTGAAATCAAAGCTTCACTTAACACAGCCTTTGTTTTGTCAGACTCAGCTGAATTATTTGAGATCGATTTTTCACTCTGTACTTCATTTAAACTCACCTTAGTAGAAATCAGTTTTTGAGGATGATTTAAAAGCGGAACTTCACATTCTACTTCACTTAAAACTGCCTTCATTAGAGGAGGCTTATTCGGAATCACAAAAGCTTTTGCGAACTTTTGGTTCAAAATTTGTGTTTTCAACTCTGCTTTTTCTCTTACGAACTTAATCTTTTTATGTCCCTCTTCTTCTTCTTCTTTTTTGACAATTACTTCTTCGATCTTCGATGATTCATCAATTGATTTCGCATTAATTAGCGACGCTCTTCTGATCTTTGCTCCTTCAATCAATTTCTTTTCTTCTTCAACTGCTTTGCTTATTTGAACAATCTCATTTTCCATTGCTGCTTTAACAACTTTAACTTCTTCTTTGCTCACTTGTTTTACCAATTTCTTTGGTTTCTTTGTTTTTTCTTGTATCATTTGAATAGCAGATTCAACGACTTTCGATTTATTATTAGCGTTGGGCAGTTTAATTATCGTCAACTTCTGTTCTGGTTCAGGCTCTGGTTCCGGTTCTTTCACAGGAGCTTTGATAACTTTTTTCTTCTTTTTTAATTTTGGAGTCTTTAGTTTTGTTTCCTTTTTTTCCTCGGGTTCTTTTTTAATACGAATATTTGACCAGAAGTCTTCTTCTTTTTCTTCATCTTGTGGTTTCGGAATATCATTCGTAATAGGTTGCGATTTTTCCTTGCCATCAACTGACTTACCCCAATAACCTGCCGTTTTCTCGAGGAAAAGTTGTGCTTCTTTCCTTGTTGCCTGTAAAGTCGCCCAAAAGTCCAATTCTTCATCGGATTTAGAATCACTTCCATCCTCGGCATCTTCTTCTTTTTCCATAGAAGAATCATTTGTCCAAATCACAGGCTTATCTTCTCTCTTCGTTTCCTCAATTTCGTGTGTGTATGTATGTTTCACATGAAGAACATCCGTATTCTGTATTCTTGAACAATTGTCTGTCTTCACAATATCTTCATTTGGTTTGTTGTTTGTTTGTTCAATAAGTTTCGTTTCTTTTGATATTCTTTTCATCTTTTCGTTTTCCTCAAACCGACTATTATTTCTTCTCCATGTTTCTACCGATGTGTCTTCTTGCTTTTCTTCTTTGTTCTGTTCTTCAATCATGGATATATTATTTGTAAGATCTCCATTCCAAGTCTGATCCATAAATTTATTTCTCATTGGCAATGAAAACGATACAGAAACATCTTCATCATCAGACTCCCAAATACTGTCTTCCTTAACTTCTTCCACAATTACTTCACCACTTATATTCGGAAGGGGAGATAGACCTAAATCTTTTTTATCTACGGATTCGCTGGAACGACTCAAACTTATTGTCACACTAACATCACAGTCTTGAGAATCGGGTTCATAATCTTCCGGCTCTAAATCAACCGATGCAATACTGAATGATCTTCCTCTATCTTCAATTTGACTGTTGCCAACTTCAACTGTTGCAATGTTTTCATCGTTTGACGAACGGCTGAATGAAAATCTCAATGGTAATCGCACAGTTACAGAATTCGAGTTATCTTCTTCGTCTTTTGCTTTATCGATAGCATCCTTTTCTCGTTCATCTTCTTCCTCACATTCCTCATTTGCTAGAGTTGATGAATCACTGACACTTGAACTAATACGACTAGATGGTCTTGGACTGACATGGTCTTCTTCATTTTCTTCGTAGATCACACTGAGATCATCCATTATGATTATTTCATCATGTTCGAACACCTCCTCTTCTTCCTCTTCCTCCTCTACTTCCGAGTCTATTTCTTCAATCAGAACTTCTTCTTCATCATACTCAAGGTCTTCGCAAGTTATCTCTTCCTCTTCTTCTTCGTCAAATACCATGCTTTCATCACCAGCAATGGTACGATCGTCATCTTCAATTTCAGACTTAACCTTATTGTTATAGAACTGAATATTTGTAACTGATTTGATGGCTTGCAGTCCATCATTAGAAAGCTTTTCGGGACATTCTTCAGAACTCGAGCTACTTGTTAGTTCTGACGAAGACGTAAGAAGATCATCAGAACTGTCTTCGGAAGATCTGTTATTACTCTCGCACTCAGGCTTCATTGGCGAAGGGGAATTAGCTAAATCCTGAGCCTTATCATCAGCTGCAAATTTCTTTTCGTCTCCTTCACTCAAATTAAGTTCATTGTGTCCAGGTTTAGAGATCTCACTAAGTCTCTGTGATAACATATCAATCACAGATCCTTCTCTTTGATTTCGAGCCATTCGTTCGCCGTTAACTTCTTGTGGAACATCATCAGTACTTGGTGTAATAATTATATTCGGAAGATCCTGTGACTGAGACCTGCCCCTGCTAAACGAACTACGAGAACTAAACGAACTTCGAGAGCTACAATTTTGCGAATCATAATCATTTGGGTGGAGGTTATAAAAATAACATGGACATGGCGGAGGATATGGGTATGCAGGATGATGGTGGTGTTGATAAGGATGTTGATGGTGTTGGGGATAAGGATGGTGATGGTGATGATGATGTGGATGTGGATGATATGGTAAGGGATATTGCCAATTGTTAACATCACCGCCAGATGAGGAAGTTGATGGTTGCTGTGGTGGTGGATGTGGATGAGCACAACAGGGCGGTAAATAAGGATAAGGATATGGATAGGATGGTGGGGGTTGTTGTTGTTGATAAGGACATTCAGTTATGGATGTATCTGTTTCAACAACATCCGAGCCATCACTCTCGGCTACAAAAAAATAATAATAACAAAAATAAAACATAATGCGGAAGAGAAGAAGAAAAAAAAGAAATGACAAAATGAGAATTAATTTTTTTTTTTGTTTGAGGAAATAAGTTTTGAAAATGCAGAATGAAAGCGATGGATGAAAGGATTTTTTTTTAAATAGTTTTTTGGAAGCCAACGTCAGAATATGCCATCTGAATTAGTTTCCAAATTGTTCGTTATAAATCAGACTTTCTCTCTCTCGCTCTGTCTCTCTCTCTCTCTTTCTCTCTCTCAATCAGTTAATTTTAGAAATTAAAAAAAAATACATTCTTTTTCAACACAAACTTTAAATGCCAAATGGATTACAAAATTAAAATATAAAATAAAATTTAATAAAAAATAATGCATTAAAAGGATCTTTTTTTGCAAAATAAAATCTATGTGGATATTTTCAATGGGGTGAAAACAAATCAGTGTTTAAGAAAAAATCAACTTGGGATGCTTTTTGTGTGTGCTGTTTGGATGGGATGCATTGAAATGTATATGTACAAAATGAAATAAATATGATTTTTGGTGGCCATTCGAGTATAAGGAAGTACCAAGTTAATTTCAAGAAGAACAAGTTAAAGTAATAAGTTTAATTAAGGGTTTTCAGTTCAGCCATTTCATGTTTTTTTTTTACAAACTTCCCTATGAGGAGTATTTACTCAAAGGACAATTGTCTTAATTGTCCCCAAAACCTATCGTATCAGCTGATGTACAACTGCAAGATATTGTTTGTTTTGAGTGGAGTGGGTCTTTATACGTACCGGGTCAAGTGCCATCAGGTTCAATACCTGGTTTTTGGACACACCGAAATAGTAAAATATAAAATAGTTAAAAACTGAATGGAATAAGTAGTGTGTCCATTCACACGGTACAAACAACGGATTTTGAGTAAGTGTCAAACTGTCAGATGAACTATATTATCTATTTCTGAACTACTTTATCATTTTCTTTGAAGCCTATGTACATTTATTCTAATTTTTAAACAGAACCAGAATTAGACAATTTGCGTACACCATAATTAATTTTATGAATTTCAAATTCAGCCCCTCAAATTTCTAGTCCATCGAAGAAGATATTCGTCGAAAACAACTTTTCGACAAGAAAGCTTTATGTCAAATTCTTTTACATGTTTTACAAATAATAAGCTCAGTTTAGTTTTCCTTAAAACTTTGCAAAAATGGGTTTCCACACACATCACATAAAGAATGGATCATTGGTCTTGAAAACTTTATTTATTTATGTCTGATCATCAAAAGATTAACATGTTTTTTCAAGACAATTTAAATGATCTATTGATTTATCATTTGCATTATCTTGAAAAAGAGGAACAGATTGGGAAAGTATGGTTTTCCACCCACTCTTAGGGACATTAGTAGTGGAAAACAGATATAAAAGTCAAGTGTGAAAGTACCAGAGTTGAAGTTGTTAACGACCTGTTAAAATTTTAAAAACTGCTTTTTTGAAAAATGTATCATTTTCGAAACAAACGGGTAAACCCTCAACCAAACTTTGCAGCATGTAAGGCATAATAAAGTTTATTATAAATTCTAAAAAGGCAGAACTTTGCAAAAAACTCCAAATTTTCGAAAATCTCTCAGAAGTCTATCGGGTGACCGTGACATATTTTAAAACAATCGATCAATACGATTTTTGTTTAAATTTTTTGAATTAAAATTTCCTATCATTTTTGTTTAAAGCCTAAAAATTTAAAACTTCACTATTGACAGTTTTTCTAAGGTTCTTAATTATCATACATTGAATGACCTGTTTCAGAAATTATGCGACCAGTTTTGGGTCGTTATCTTCAGCATTCTGACATTTGTTTAAGGTATTGCCAGCACTTCTATTATAAGTTCTTACTGGCATTTTAATTTATGAGCCCTTCGATATATCAAAAAACCACCAAATGATTGTGTAAACAAATAAAAAATAAAAACTTAAAATGTATTATTAAAATGTCATTGCTATAAAAATAATTTAAATAATTCATTTGATTTATGTGCAGAGGCATGAATAATATAACTAAAATCTAGGTTATTTTTTTTTTTTATTTAATTTAAACTTAAAACCTAACACTTACCAGCATTCTCCGGTGTTGTCATTGCTTGTAGAATTTTAAAAGATCGACTTGGTATAGCACTGCCAGTATATATTTTCGGTTCTGGTACATGTTGTTCACTTGGATGAACATATTGTTGAGAATGTTCTACAAAAAAAAAATTTAAATTAAATTGCATAGTTTTAAGTAACAAAATTGAAAAAAACATACCATCTGGGCTGTAAACTGGTCTTTGACTGACATATCGATTGGGTTGAGGTTGTTTCATAACAGGGGGAGTGCCTTAAAAGTAATTTTTTAAAACTATTTGTACAAAAAAAAATGGAATTTCATTATATAAACAAAAAACTATAATAATTTGCAGCTCTAGTAAAATTTTGGAATTTGGTCTGTTTGATAAATAAAGTGCGCGTGTTAGGTCAAACTAAACAAAATTAAAGCTTTTGAACTTTGCAGGTTTTTTTTAGTTGAACTCCACCACTGAGCTGAGATTTTTTTTTCGACGATTGAGTAAATATTAAAAGTTTTACACCGAAAACAAGGACTTTTGATACAAAAAAAACAGTCAGAATTTTAAGAGAGAATTCCATTTAAAAAAAGGTCAATTATTGCAGGCTTCGAAGCGTTTATATTAAGAAAAAACAAAAATGCATTGCTTGAAGCAAGTTTTAAAACTTCTAACATTTTTGTTCATACCGTCAGGATCGTTTCTGCATGGAGAACAACGCTCAACAGCTCCTTGTAATTTCTTAAAAGTTTTCGAAGGATTTGAAGGCCCACGATATCGAGGATCTTCATCACTAGCTGATTTTTTATCTTCGTCTTAATAGTATAAAATATTTTCTTAATACATTTCTAAGCGCTACGTGTAATAAGTGTTTTTTTTTTTTTGTTTTTGTTAACTCACCTGGATTCCTGCCCCGATTTGCAAAACCCTGATCGTTCTGTAACTGCATTCGTCTCATTTGCTCCGTATTATTGGGACTATTTATTTGACCAGTCGAAGTCATTTGTCGAGCAAAACTTGGCCGTTGTAGTTGTGGCTCCTGATCGCCACTACCACCACCACCTCCATCAGATTCGATAGCTTTATTTTCTAAAGCACTATCATCTGAAGTGTCGGTGATTTTTTGCAAAATCCTAAATGACTTCGATTGAGTTGGAGTTGCACTGCCGCTGCCCCATGTATTTTGATTGCGTGGATCACTATGAGAAAACATTTATTGGAAATTAATTTATAGATTAAAAATTAGGTTGTTTTTTTTTAAAGAATATGTAACATATATAAATTTTGTGCAAAAAGTAAATATTCTAATTTGATGAAATATTTATATGTGGACAATAGCAAACGGAAAGTTCTTCTGTTTAAAAAACAAACCGAGCTGCTTAAAATAAAAAGGTGAAGGTGTGAAGCCCTTGCTAGTAAAAATTTGTTGAATAGTTAACATTTGTTGAATAGTTGGACATTTAATGATGCAGATTTATCAATCCGAACTACAGGTTGTATTTGTAAGTACTATCAAAATCGTACTATGTTTGTCTATTTTGTACTTGCTATTTGGGACAAGATTTCCTGAAAAAGGTTTTAATCAAAATAAACATTCCTTTTTTTTCAAGGAAAGAGAAAATGGCAGATTAAATATATGCAGTTTGCATTCGGCATAAAATTTTATGTTCCCTACATGCCTGCAAATTAACAACACCCACCGAAGAAAGATTGAGACTTAAAAGCCATTAGGCATTGCTAACCTATGACCTGTTGCGCCACCAAACTCATTTATTTTATTTTTTTATTTAAATTAAAATGAAATTCCAAAAAAAAGTGTTGATAATATTGCCCGTAACTACTGTCTTTTCGTCAGTTCTCGTTTTCTAAGGCTTTCTCAAATACTTAAAAAATTTTGTGATTTTTGAATCGTTCACATTTATTCTTATCAAATTTCGCCCAAAAAAAGAATTTTTTTCTACCTCGGTAACATTCATAATTTTTTATACTTTTGAGACCGAGTCTCAATACTTTGATTTTTTCCTTTGATCGATAAATCAATTTCAAATTGTTTAATTTTAAGATATTATATTGAAGGGTAAAAGCCTTGGGATATTACGAGTATATATGATTTAATGTTATTTTATTTTCTAATTTTTTGCACAAAATAAAAAAAAAATACGGACAACATCAACGATGATGAAGAGCTTCAACAACAATTTTACATTACATCACTAGGACAAAATACTTAGCATTCAATTTATAACATTGGACAAATTCAAAATATTAGGCGTAAACAATTGAACTGATATTAAAAAAATAGTTTTTAACAGACTCATAAATCGAATACCTTAGACGATTTTTTCGAAATTGTAATTCAGCTTCTAGAGGGCAGTCATGAACAAACAGGTTATAGTTTTCACTTAAAAAATTTAACAAATCAAATATTTTAAAAATTTATAAAAAAAGTAAAAAAAAATCAAATCAAATTGAATTCAGTTAAATAAAAAAATTAGGTAATTTTATTTCAGAATTCTTCGTCCATAATTACACTAAGAAATAACAAAGTCCCTTCATAGGCAAAGTTTTTATAAAAAAAAATTAAAATGAATAATTGAAAATTTACTCGAAATTTGAGAAACATTCCGATAACCATTCGAAGAATACTGTGATAAGCTAGAATAAATGTGTTTTATTGAGAAAGTTATTTTACATTAACATTCCGGAAAACTTCAATTATACTAGTATATTAGCTGCAGCACTGGGAAAAACTTTTCTTCGACAGTATCTTAATACATATTTAAAAATATAAGCATTTTTACTTAAACCAAATGTTCTTAAAATAAGATAAGCTCACTTTTCAATGCTTGAGTTAATTTTGATCTGTAATATGAAGTCAATCCTCCAAATAAATTAAACCAGAGTTAAATCATAAGGAGTTTTTCATAACAGGATCAACTTTAACTTTTAGTTGACAAAAAAGTATTGAAATCGAATTTTACTGTTATGGAAACCACCATTTCTGTATTAACTTGAGATGGCTCCACTAAGGGTATCGCCCGTTCCATACATTCGTACTTCAATTTTAATAGATTTGTGACACACATCCGTCAGAAATATCTTTTCAGTTTGTCCAGAGTTAACTTATCAAATTTTTTGAGTAACTCTGGATCTAAATCGACTGAAAAACACTCGGGCTTCACTCCAAATCTAGGATAATCTAACACTGGAAATCTGGGCCTTAAAGTAAACTATTCCAATTTATGTAACTTATACTGTTTTGAAGTTAGAAAACTGTCTAAAATTAGATATGGTTTATAAATGGGAGAGATGGTTTATAATTTATAACAGTTTTGTTTTACAATTGGCATACCTCCGGCAACCATTTTTTCAAGCCTAACTTTATCTGTAGCTATAAGCTGTTACACTTGTTGGAAATTGGAATATCTATAATCTTTTATACTGTTATACTGTTCTCGTTATCAAGTAATATAACTCTCTCAATAAAACATGTTTAATGGTATTATTTTATAGAACTCACTTTTGAATAACAATCGGTTGCTGAGAAATGGGTCCACGTGCATTATTCGGATTCAGTGGTCCATCTGGTTGGGATTCTAAAGCAATCGGTATAATGCGAGTCATAACACCGCCAGCGGTATTGGTTTGTTGAATAATTCTCGACGACTGTTGCATTGGCGGCGAAGTCACCCTAGACGGATGATCTTGAACTCCTGGATATTGATTGTAGCCTTGGTCTACAAATTGATTTGGTGAACGAACAACAAAGTTTGGAGAATTTTGTCCTAAAATAAAAAAAAATATATATATTTTAATTATCAGAAAATATAAATTAAATAAATATATAGATAAATATGCAAGTATGTATGTATTATGATTGTTTGGAATTACCAAGAAAAAACCTCGGTTCTACCTTTCTCTTACGTTTTTCCACAAAAAATATTTTACTTTTCTCCATTGGATGAATGAGTCTTTATTGGGGAAGTGCAATTTTTCAACTGATTGTCATTAAATTAATTTAGTCAATACATAAATCATTGATTTGTTTGGATAGATCTTAAAACAACAACAGAGTCACTGCCAATATTCAATTAAGCCTCAAATCAATTAAAAGTTACATTAACAACAAACTGGATTGACGATCTGTGACCATAAGCAACAATTACCAATATTCAGTGCAGTAGATATATCATCTTGGAGTTTATAATACAATATTTCAACTTTTCGTATATACTTCGATCAAATCAGAGATTGAGATGGAGGAAAAGTTAAAGGAAATTTAGTAACAAATGAGCTTGATGATTAATGGCATCAAGCTTAAACCAAATATGAAACATTGGTCTTATGAGGAATTTAATTATACTTGATTAACAACTATTCTTCAGAAAAAAAAATAAAAATTATGAACAAATGTGTTTAAAATCATTCAAAAGTCTCGAAAATTATTTTTTTTTTAAATTACGATTATTGGAATCGATAGTTAAGTTAAGTCTGAGTAAACAAAACCATTGCAAATTTTTTGCTTCAGGAACTACATATTTTGAAAAACCTGTTTTAACCAATATCTTGAGATTTTTTGATATCTGATTTTTTTGAATAGTAAAAACAACATTCTTGCAAAATATTCGCACAAAATCATTCTTGAACTTTCTTTACTTGTTTACGATTTTAAAATAAAACGGTTGCAGACAATAAGGGGATACAAAGTATATGTACATATGTATGTATAACAATTTTCCCAACAAAATACCTCAATACTGCTTATACTAGTATAATATGCTACGTCGTAGAAAAATAAAATAATTGACTGATAATTTTGTGTAGACGTCCAGTAAGGAAAATTATTCGACTGTTTAGTAAGGTAAATAAGGGGTAATGTGCATGTAGGGTGAAAATCTATAAACGGGAACTTATAGAAAGTTGAAGTTTCTTGGCAAATGAGAGTATTAAATTACAAGCAAAAACTATGATATATGTCAAAAATAATTAAAATTTTTTGATATTTGTATATTTTAAGAGGATTCAAATGCTAGAATTTTTAATATAGAAACGAAATCACCCGTATAAAAGTTTTCAAAGATCGGATATTTTGTGTTTTATATTTTAGAAAAAAAACATGCCACATACCATTATTTGGTGTCCCTTGTGTCATAGGCGGAGATGGCACGCTACTATACTGCTGCTGTTGAGCACTGTTGTAAAAAGGCTGAGGCCCAAATCCTGGTGTTGATGGTGTACGCGTTGGAGTTGGTGTTTGTTCTAACTGAATTGGAATAATTCTTTCCTAAATACAACAAAAAAAAAATTAAACAAAACTTTACTTGGGACTTTTTTTTTTTAGATCGATCCACAAACCTTTGCATTAGAGCTTGTTGAATTATTATTAATTTTCAATCTCAAGCCCGTATTATTATTAGCGCCAAATCCATTACTCGAAGCTGTTGGTGATGGAGGTGGTGGTGATTTAATGCGATTCAAGGTCTGAGACTCCACTGGCTGCCCTTGGGCATTCATCCAACGATTAGTTGGAGCTTGTCTAGGAGTTTGTTGTAGTTGTTGTTGCTGTGAGTCTGGATAAGGTGAATATTGCTGTTTTTGTTGTTGTTGTTGATTAGCAACTGGAGGGATATAAATTGATCCCACTTGAGCCTGAAAAAATCAAAAACAAATAAAATTTAAATATTTAAATAAGTTTGTTGTATAGGTGTTATAGCATGATGCTTGTTTTAAAGGAGTTCACTAGCTTTTCTTTATTGTAATTTTTTAGTTACTATCGCTGTTTTTCTAATAACGAACACACCTAAGAATGTGACAGTTCATGTTAAAAACCGGGGTAATGCCAAGGTGTCATATGAAGTTAAAAGGTCCGTAATTATAACATATGTAGGTAGTCGATAAGTTTAACTTTAATAAAATTTTAGCCATAGTTTTATCGCAAATTCATTAAAAATTAGCAAAATGGCGTTTCTAACCTAATATGATACTAAAATAGATTAAATATGGTATCAATTCCACTAAAATGTTCCTCAATATATTTTAAATATAAGTTGAAGGTATCCAAGATCTACATGCCTAAGTATGTGTACAGAAATTAATTGTTCCTTAACTTGACATATTTATTAAAACTTCCGCATTAAGAGTTTTAATTTTTCTTTTTTGATTCTAGAATCTAAATTAAATTTATTTTTTCTCAATCAAAAACAAAAGAAAAACACAGCACGCGTATTTGTTGCATATTTTTATTTGCCAAACAGCTAAGCACATAAACTTTGGCAGAAGGACAACATTTATTTATGCAATTTTTTTAAATCAGTCTTCTCCCAGTCAGTGCAAAAAAAAAATTAAAAAAATAACAAGGAAATTGCACAAAAAAGATAGAAAGAAAGGCAGATTCGCAAAAAATCAAATCAACGATGTTTTACGGTTTTTTTAAGAATAAACTTTGCGTGTGCGGATTCTTCTAAAAATAATTTTTAATTTGCTTCAACAAAAAAACATGATTTGGGTGTTGATTTTTTTTTTGTTTAAAAATCATTTATTTGCCCAAACATTGTTTTATAATGCTATCCGGAGATTAGTTTATTTTGGTTATGTCATCTCGGAAACTGTTGTACTATTTTCGTAGAAGCATACGCTCGAACAGTACGCAACGAGTTGAACGTGTGTACAAATTTATCTTTTTCGATAGAAAATTAATTGCAAAACGATGTCGGGATTTCTTGTTTAAACAAATCGTTTCCAAGAAATTCAAGCAAATTGAGTACACATGCGAGTGATTTGATTTTACTGAAGTGATCTGGGATTGATGGCTAATAAGAATGAATGCAAATTTTGAAAGCAAACTTGACTTGCTCGGAGTACAAAATTTGAATTTTTCTATAAGACAAACAATATTGAAAAAAAAATTAAAATTAGCAAAAAATTACATAACTAACTAATATACTCATAACTTGGTTTCGGATTTTCGATAAGGTTCAAATCAAAAGAAATTTGAAACGACTAAAACTTTCTAATATTATTTTGGAAAAAATGGTTTGACATTTACAAACGCATGTAAAGTTTACTATCAGTGTGGCACAGACGCAAAAAATAAACTTCTCTTTTTTTTAAGCAATTGATTCTGGCAATCCTTGCCACAAAGTGTATTAGGTACAATCCATCTTCATGGTTGAATTACTATGTTTTCTTTTCTTAAAAGTATATTGTATAGGAAAATTGAAAGCCATATCATTGTATATATATATTTTGTGAAATATTGTGACTTAAAAATAAATCATAGAATTCATCAATTCAAATATTTACTACATATTTTAATCGTATTTTCATATACTACATTTACGAGTGTCTCTTTTTTTGTAGCCTCTACATGAAAACACGAAATTTTTCTGTTTTCTACATTTTAAGCAAATTACTCACGTTCTTTTGCTGATATGGCTGAGACATTTGGGGAGATTGTTGTTCTGGAGCTGGGCTGAGTGCGTCACGAGATCTCAAATAAGCTGGATACTGCTGTTGTTGTTGACTCTGTAGCTGTGGTCTGGGCGATTCAGATGGAGCTGGGCTCATCACGTCCCTTGGTCGAGTAACATTGTTTTGAATCACCAATGGGACTTGCTTCGGCTGACGCCATGGCACTGATTGTTGTTGGGTTGGTGAAGTTTGTTGCTGCGGCTGCTGTTGCTGTTGATATTGAGGCGAAGTTGGGCTTTGATATTGTGGTTGCGGGACGGTTTGTTGTCGTTGAATTGATGGCGATTGTTGTGGCGAACTTTGATGGTGATATTGTATTGGCGTCGGGATTGATTGTTGTCGTTGAATTTGCGGAGAGAGCTGTGGAGAGCTCTGATATTGCTGTGATGGTTGTCGTTGGATCGTTGGTGATTGTTGCTGTGGTTGCGGTGAGTTTTGTTTTTGATACTGTGGTGAGGTAAACTGTGAAGTTTGTCTCTGAATTGATGGTGATTGTTGTTGTTGAGAGAATTGGGGCTGATATGGACTTTCGTTGCGTCTCTCTTGATCCAGTTGTTGTACTGGTGTTTTTGGTGGACTCGGCTGTTTCTGATTGTAGAATTCTTGTTGTTGACGCATCGGCTGTGGTGATTGTGGAGCACGATATTGATTCTGTTGGGGCTGAAAGTCATTTTGTTCACTATTGTTGTTGTTGTTGGTGAATGAGTACTGATTCGTTTCAGGTTTTGGGTTATTCGGTGAGGATCTGTTGTTATCTGGAAAGATATACCGTTATTTCTGGTCATAAAAATAATAATGAATAACTTACCGTTTTCGTCATTACCAACCATGGGGCTCTTCGAGCGCTCTTTGCGGTACTCCTCCACCCAGAAGTTGTTCTTTTCCTGCGGTGGTGTTATTTTCTTCAAACTGGCCATCGGATTGGGAGGAATTTTGATCTCTGGACGGAAGCCCATGGGTGGTGGTTCGAAATTTTGTGGAGTTGGTGATCTGCGTGGTGCATTTCCATTCGATTGTGGAGCTAATTTATTCTGTGGTGCAGGTGGTGGTGGTGGAGGTGCGCCAACTTTGCCAGGCTGTGGAGGTGGAGGCGGTGGACCAGTTGGAAGCACTTGAAATGGCATTCCCATTGCTGTGGCGCCCAATTGCGAGGCAGCTACACCTGGCGCTGTTCCACCATTGCTTTGTTGTTGTGGCAATTGTGTCGGCCGATGCAGTTGTTGTTGGCCTGTCGCGCCTTCACTTTGGGCATTCCGTGCCAGTCTCTTGGCCATTCGCTGGCTCTTGATCTGTGACAAGTCAATACCACCAGGAGTATAGGTGAAGGGCTTCTTGTCTTTTGTCATCATGGCATTTTGGACGCACGCTGGTGCCTCTGCCACATTATATTGAGGTGTTTGTGTTGACAGCCGCTGTGATGGTATCGAGCCGGCAGATAGAGGTGGTGGAGCTGGGGGTGTGCCATATCTAAATTTAAAAAAAAAAAAGAAACCAAAAAGCAATGAGCATTGAATTGTGGTATAACCTTGTCTAAAGTTTGATGACATAAAAGTCACCCTCGTCAGTCAGAAAATGTTGGAACTTAGCCCAAAATGTATTTCTTGAGCTTTGACAGCTTTTCTATGTTTTTGGCAAACTGTTCTATTTGTTTATAGTTAATTGACCCCACATCATAGAATCACATTTTTCGATTGTTTGTATTTTAAACAAAGAGAAAATAGAAAGAGAAGATGGCTGTATTGCTCCACGCAGTAATTACGTGTTGTGATGGGATTAAAAAGATTTACCCTACCCAGATACACAGTCTAGTCAGATTTATCTAATTGATTTAGATACTGACGTAACTACAAACAAGATAGATGGCGAAAGTTTTTTTGGAACATTTGAAATAGATTTATCTTACTGAATATTGCGGAACAGATGCGTTTGACACGCGTAGCCAATTTTAATATATTTTTAGGTAGACAATTTTAAAATTCTATAGCATTTATAAGAGAAAATAAATTATCATTTCTTAATAATAAGAAAATAATAATTTTAGATATTGAGCTAGGTTAATGGGACATATACAATTAAGTGGTAGCTAACCTAGTTACAATTTATTATGAAACAAAAGAAGATGATAATTCTAACATTTTTAAATATAGAAATATGGAACTTTTCAAAATGTTGACAGTTTGTGGCATTTTGACACCAATTTTTTATTTTAATTTCTGATTTATTTTTGCTATGTTTAAAAATGGCTGCATGGTTTGCATTTGAAATAAAGTCGACTAAAAAAGTTGTTCCTTGAAATGATGCGCTGATTTCTCTTGAAATTAAAAATGAATCAATGGAAAAATGGTCGAACTTGACCAACTGGAAAAAGGATCCAGAAGAAAAAATTTATATTTTTATTGATATTGATTTCTCTCCAATTTAAACTTTCGGTAAGCCAGGAGACAACTAATTAAATTGCTGCACTTTGAATTGTGATAAAAAATTGTAATATCTTTAACCATCAAACAAATTTGTCTAAGCAACATTTTTTTTAAATACATTCGGTTAACCAAAAACTATACTAAAGTTATTATTAAATTGGTCAATAATTTAATTTCTTAAAGTTATTCAAGCAAAAATAATAGTCCATCCCTGTTACTTGCTTCATTCCACATATATTTAAATATTGACACCACAATTCATTCAAATCGGGCACGTTCGCATTAATGCCAATAATTTAATTATAGTTTTAAACAACCATCTCAAACCACAATTTCATGTTAATTAATAATAAAATTAATCCACTTCGTCGTGTCATCGTTACATATGTACATCAAGGCGCCATGAAAAACTTAATGTTTATCAATTAATAAGGTGGTTAACATTTATCATTTTGTTCTCTTCGAAGGAAAGTAGATCGGTACAAACATTAAATATAAAAAAAACTTATAAATCACAAAATGCATAGACGACCCTAAAGGCCAACGCAATAAACTTTATTTTAACTGCTGCTTCTATTATTATTTACATATTACAGTCATGCTCAAAATTATTTGAACTCTAAAAAAGAAATGGCAAAAGTCATCAGCCACCTATGATTATTTCATGGCTCTACTTGGATGATAGTTTGCACGGAGGAAAAGTATTCCAAAAGTTTTTAAGTTGATCTTATATATTTAATTTTTGTATCAGAAAACGTGACTTACAAGAAAACACATTTATTTTTACTTGACATACGAGTACATGTGTATATATTTAGGTACTAAATGGTAATTTATACATTCGTAAAAACATCGAACTCGATTTTGATCAAACCTGACATAACAATGATAGGAAAGATTGGTTCTCGTAATTTGTCTATATGCCTATGTGTTGGGGTGCAGCCTAAATAGGTGGGTCCGATAAATAAAATATTTTACCCAATAATGGTTATAAATGGAAACTCTCCATTTTCCCGGAACTGATTTTGATTAATTTTTTCATGCCGACGTTTCTTAAATGTTTAAATAAATAGAAAGAACTATGAACTGAAATTTTCAAAAACCGTAATTTAAGGATTTTTAAAAGCAGTTTTAATTTTGTTTTTAATATCAATATTTGGAATATTCATAATTGTTTTTCAACACAAAATAGTGCCACGTACTATGCAACTACAAAAAGATCTTTACCGAAAATCTTATTTTTTTTTTAAAGTTTCAAAAGTTTTAATGAAAAAAATTCTAAAAAAAAATGTAAAAATATTTCTTTTAAAAACAACTTGATAGATTTTATATATTTGATTTTTCTTTTTCAGCTCAAATCAATTAAGGAGTTGTTTTAGCATTTTAAATATTGAATTTGCATGACAGGTGTTTACATTATTTTCAGTTCCATTAAAAATGTTCTAGATTATTTAAATTGTCCGACTAGTTGTGGACATGACTGTATGTTATTTCTGCTTACAACCATATTTTTTTAACGATCTTGTTTTTGATGATGACTATGATGGTAATGAATATGCAAACATTATTGATCATTTCATTAAACATTGAAAGAACCATTTAAGGCTACATCGACATTATTGTTTGCAGGTTATAGGAAGAACAAGCTGCTAAATTGAACTTTGTTAATATGTATAAATTTTTTTCTTGATTTTTCACTGCCAAACATAGACATCATAGAATAAGTAAAAAATACGATACATGACGGAAGTTGTTGATCGAGGCAAATTAATAACTTCAAAACGTGAGATACCTTTTTTAGATGAGAAAACTATAATAAGATTGCCTTCAATAGAATAAATATTGAATCCTCTTTTCAATAAAAATCGGATACAAGATGATCTGATTGATAGCGTGAAAAGGCTAAATTTGTACCTGCGAAACAATATTAGCTCGTATGGATAATCCGTTAAAATGATCGTTTGTGAATTTGAATTTAAATATGTAGAAATGAATATGGTACGCCATGGTTTGGCTTGTTAAGCTGGGTAGCCTTGATCACAGGTTTGGTATGGCTATTCTAAAGATATCGATCTATGGCTTTCCAAAAAAAAAAAGACCACTGAAGAGAATGTTGTACTTGATTATTTGTTTAATACCTGCAAGTCGTTTAAAATTTACTGTCAAATTTTTGGCACTTGGGTTAAAATACAACCAAGGTGACATTGAAACTAGTCCAGATATGATTTGAATGTTTTAACGAAAAAACATGACTTTTTTATAAGTTTTCAAAAAACACTCAGAGGTAAATGCAACTCAAAGTCAATCTTTTGTTGCAAAGTCGTGATGGATTTTAAATAAAAAAAAAACCATTGGGCTTTGATGACGAAATGTCAAAAACTAACCTCCGGAAGTAGATGCTAATCGAAAGCAAACCTGCTGTATAAGTTAAAAAAAAAATTACGTGCTTAAGCATATTATTTCTTCATCCGACACATTTAACCTACATTACTTGCCAGTGAGCAGATAAATTTGTCGCAACAAATTTGCCCATCAATCATCATCTGTGAAATATAATCCACATCATAATTTTGTTTAATGCTTATTCACCTAATTTTTCGTAGCCACAAACTATGGTATCTTTTAGTCAAATCTCAAAGTCATAATCCACACCATAAGCGTCAGCATCAGCACCTAATATTTTAATATGAAGTTCTTTTTTTTTTTGTATTTCTATAGGTGCCTACTTACTTTTAAAGTGCAACTATAGGTAAAGTATAAGGGGAAAGTTATGGATTCGAAAAAAAAATTTGAATACAAATGGAAGTAGTAAAATAAATGAAATTCTATTATTAATCTATCTTTCTAAAAAGTTAGACATAGTAAATAAAATACATGCTAAGCAGACGTACTGTAAAATACAGAGATTTTTTTTACAGCCGGACTACACGAATGTGCAATACCTTGCTCTATTTTTCCTTCTCATTGTCATAGAAATTTAAAAAGAATCTGCATTGGTATCTCCTTTTAAACCCTTTCTTGCTTTGCTAAAGCTCGTACTGTGTTAATCATTTTAAGGGTAGTAATAACCTACTGAGTGCACGCTAATTATAAAACAAAATAAAGAAAAAGCTGACACAAATGTATATACTTTCGATTAAAAAAAAAATATGCAAAAAAGAATTTTTTAAAAGCAACATATTTTGCATACACATTTTTAAGAAAAAATAATTGCAAAACCAATTTTAAGTTAATATTTTGAAATACCTAATTTTTTTAAATACAAATTTTGAATGTTTTTATTAATTCCAAAAAATGTGCTTTGTTTTGAAAAAATGTCTAAAAGTCTTTGATTAATTTTTTTTTTCAAGTTTCAGTTAAATAAAATCTATTGTATACAAATTACGGACTAATTAAAAAAAAAAACTCCATACTTCGCCCTCGCAGGTAAGCTCTTAAGCATCAACTACTTGCGACTCAAAAGTAGATTTTAAAAATTGTGATTTTTTTTCGCGACCCATACACACACCTATACAAAAATTTATATAAAAAAAAAAAAACGAATAATTAAAATAAATTTTAATAAAATAATGTTGATATTGCAAGGTCTTTTCCATGTGATGGGGTATATTATCATAATATTATCGTAGGGCATAACAGATTTGTTCTGAATTAAAAAGCAACAAACTCAGGAACATTGTGTTCGTTGTGTGGTTTTATATCTTTTTATATGTTTCTATAAATTGCGGTTTAAACGAATAATTGAATTTGTAATCGGATTAGTGAACCATGCATGTTGCAAAATCTTATACGATCTAGACTGAATTGTGGTTTTGAACTATTTTTGTACTTGATATATCTGACAACATTATTTACGTAGAAGCTTAATTTTTTTTAGGTTAAAACCTTTGTGATTGGTTATAATCTTCTTAAATATGACTTCAAGAGAAATCCAATCAAAACCGTCATAAACTTCAAATGAAAATATGTCGTGTTGCTTTTTCTTTCAGGTTAAGGTAAGCCCTCTTCCTCATTTGTGTGAAACTCTGTAGCAGGTTTTTGTGGGATTGTCACTACAGCCGACTTTTAGCCTTTCTTGTCTAGCAAAGTGACTTTTTCTTCAAGTCTTTTAACTTGTTTCTCAAGGCTTCCGACGATGATTTTTGTATGGCTAAAATTTGGTTTCAACTTGCTGGGCAGTAACTTTAGGCAATTGCTGGCATTTATTGTCAAACTTTGTTTTGGTTCTTTTTTCGCAAATGACAGAACAGATAGAGTCCTTGGTATTTTTGTGCTCCTCCTATTTCCTATAAATAATAATTATTCCTCCCCAAAATCGGTAAAACTGTTCTCCGAAGAAAATAGATTTACCAGTTTAACTGGATTACCACATGGGGATTTTAATGGCAGTAGCCGTTGAGAAAATTGTGTTTCAGGAGCTCATGGATTTCTTCTAGAGCTGTTTCTTGAGAGTAATGACTTACATTTTGCTTCCATTTCCTGAGAAGGTTTTTCAGATGCCACAAGTCTTGGATTCAATAGTTCCAAACCACCGATTTTGCTTCGTCTTACCGATTTTGATGACATTATTTTTTTTTAAATATATCATAAGAAACTTATGACCACCGAAATTTGAAACTCACTGGCACGCCCATTAATTAAACAAAATCGGTTAAATTTTTCAGATTTGATAGAGTTTTTTACCACTCTTCAATACAGAGTGCACCACTGTACCCCTATCTATGTGCTATCGTTCGCTGAAAATACTTGTGATTTAAAATTCTATGTTTTCACTAAGAATTGGCATCACTCTCACTTACAACTTTTTTTTTTTTGCATAATTTTTACAGGCTCCAAAATGAAAAACCAATGAGTTTTTCCTGAACTTGCATCTTCGTAATTTCAACCAATCTTCCAAATTCCTTGCTTCAATTGAGCATTTCTTCTTTTCTTAAAATATCATTTAACATTCATTGCCTACTCCACACGATATTCGAATGACTAATTTGGATATTTTGAACTTAAAATTTCAGCAATTTCCATTGTACGAGCCCAAACTCAAAATAGTTGGTCTACCGAGGATAGAATGCAAATATGTGTTCATTCTTAACCTATTTCGAAACAAAAACTATTTTTTGATATACATATAAAGTCCTATTCATTTTAAATAGGAAAAGTGGACAAAAAAAGAAAGTGGCTTAATAAAATATTGATATGGAGTCTCTTTACAAAACTAAATAACGATTTATACACATTTCTTAGATGCAAAATAGTTGGTCTATGATTCTTTATGTTGATTTTACCACATTGTTCAGCGACCTTTGGCCTTAATCACTGCTTCTATAATGCACCTTGGCATAGTGTCAACTAATTGTTGATACTCTTCGGCACCAAAAGATTCCCAATTATTTGTAATTTTGATCTTAAATCTTGAAGAGTCCGACGCGGTTCCTTTCGCAATTTTTGCTTCATCGTGTGCCAAACAGTTTCGATTGGTGAAAGATTAGGGCTGCTGGAAGTTCATTCCAATAAAGAATTGCTTCAGCAGTTAACTATACCATTGTTGACCTAGCCGTATGACAAGAAGCACCATTCTGTTGGAAAATATACTCCGCATTGCTATATTAAAGACGTAGTATTGACGGAGCAGCTCCTGTTCCAAAATGTTGCGGTACTTGACAGCATTAGCTATCCCAATTACAAAATGCAAATTACTCATACCACATCCCGACATGCACCTCCATACCATTAGAGATACTGGGAGCTTTACGGTTTGTTTAAGGCAGTCCTTGTGAGTTGTGAAAGGCTTCTTTAGCATTTTTTATCACTGGTCCTCGTTCATCACCAACACAAACTTCCAATCTGTACTGATCACTCCAATTAACGGACCGCCATTGTCTAAAAGTCCAAATTTTTAAGTTGTTTGGCCCACTCAATGCGCCTTTTCTTTTGCTTAGGTGTCAGTAGTGATATTTCTTTTGCCTGCGTTTTTAATGATTTAAGTTGTCGTAATTTATGCAAAACTTAAATATTTTAAAATAAACCTTATAAAATTTGTATCCCATTTTTTTCATCATCTGCTTACAACTGTCCACCGAAACACTTTTTTGAATTTGTTCTCTCCACTGTACCATTATTGAAGCAGATAAATATCGTCGATTTTCTTTAAAAATTTGGCAATCGCGAGGTTTTGCTGTTAGTGGATGTCCCGTTCTGTTGCATATATCCACATTTCCAGAATTTTTAAACTTTGTTATTATGTTCTGCACTGACGAGAGCGGTAAATTAAAATTTTCAGGTATTTCGTAGCTAGACAATCCTGTTTCAAACGCTTTAATCATTGATTCCCTTAGGTCTCCTGATAATGCAACGCCACGCGCCAGGATTGAAATGAAACTCTCGCTAGCTTGTATAAAATCATACAATAATCATTAATAAAACCAGTGCTTCTCATTTTTTTAATAACGGTTAACTGAAACTATATTTAAATAGTCTTAGATCAACTATTTTGCACCCAAAAAAGAGTAGACCAACTTTTATGCTCTTATCTTTGTCTGAGATGAAAGGAATATTGTTGCTATTTGCTCTCTCAAATTTTGTTTTGTTAGGTCTAATTTACTCTCAGTGAAACTACTTTATTAAATTGACAACATTTTTTAAATGAACAAAAGCTGACTGCCACTAAATTTAGGATATATGAAGAATTAATGTGTTAATAAATGAATAGACCAACTATTTTGAGTTTGGGTCGTAGATTACATAAATGAGGAAATAAAGCGCCAAATCCAATGCAAGACCTGTCACAATCACAGTTGCAGCAAATGCATGCGTGCTCGTATTAAGTCATTTTAAGTGAATCACTACCACTTCACACCCACAAAGGTTTTCCTATTTGTAAAATTAAAGTCGATCAGAAAAAGGAAACCGAAATGATGAATATCATCAAACTAAAAATAGAACAGCTCAAGACATGACAGACTGTGCATATTCGATGCTCGCAGAATTTCACTGGCGCAGTCAGTGTTTAAAAATAAAATTATGAATGTAATTTTCACACAAAGTGGGTGTTCGAAATTTCGGATTAGAATACATGGACCAAAACATTCCTCCAACAACTTTTGGTTATGGTCTCGTTAATTGGAAACATCTTGTGGAAGTCCATTTGATGGAACAAGGCAATTATTAGTAACAAACACGAGCAATAAAATTGTAGGTTTGCATCTGGATGAGAGTGCTTAATTGATGATTTTACTGACGTAAATAATTTTTTCACTGGCTTGATGCAGGGAATGCATTTTTTGTTCTATAAAATAATATTCAATGACAAATTATGGTTTGTTTAGGTGTTGTTTCTGTTAAAAGTATTTCTTTGGTGGTTTTGTGGCTTTTTTTGTTTAATGCACATAAATTGTGTACTTAAAGTTGAGACAGGTGTTTCAGGTGACTTCAATGCAATATTACTGAATAAAGTATAGAAAAATATGTGGTTAGTTTTTTGTACTCGTAATATTGACTAGTTTCGTTTGATTTTGTTCAATGCTTTTGAAAACATCAATAATTGACTTTTTTAATTTTTAGTTACCTATACGTGAAAAACTATTTAAGGTTGGTATGATATTTGATAATGTTGATTGGCATCAAATAACACTATCGTATACATATGTATCTAAAAAATTGTGTAATGTTTACTTGGTTTATACTCGTTTTTTTTTTGTAGGCAAAATGTTGAAGTTGTAATCGAACGATTATGGAGAAGTCCAAAACAGAGTGTTTTTAGCAGATCTTCAAGAAGGTAAAACTCCGAATAGTTTGGCCGAGGTGGCATTTGACTTGAGTCTTAATAGAAATTAATGTTTTCGAAGTTAATGAAACACTAATTTCTCTTTCCATTATCTTAAATATTATCAAAAATTTTTGTTTTGATTAACTGAATGGAATGAAGAACCCCTTGGAATAATTTAAAGTGCATTGGACTATATTGCAGAGGATCTTCGATTCGATTCTCAGCCGCTGCAAAAATGTTTTCATGGGTGTACTGCCTCTTGCAAGGAAGTGACAAATCCTCTAAGAGTATCTCTTGTCATGAAATGTTTTTTTTATACAATCAGTTCGGATTCGGCAGAAAATTGAAGTTCCTCTCAATCCCTTGTAAGCCGCACACTGGAATATTTCACTATGTACTGGTTTTCTACAACTTGTTGCATCACCAAATTTATTGTTATAATAACTTTAAAGGAATGGTTTCCACCGTTTTTTACAAAATTATTAAAAAGTATTCTATCCGCCCTGGGTTTGTTCAAGCCAAAACTCAAAAAAAAAATTGTTTAAGTAATATGATATTTTATCAAATATAAAAATTGAAGACATGAAAATAGCTTCAATCCCACGCCAGTATTATTTCATTTGTGGCCGTTTACTTTCTTCCTCCACTATTAACTTAGAATTTATTTTCAGAGCATTTACTTTATCAAATAATGTGGGTGCCAAAAAACTTTTTTTAAAAATCGTTCGTTTACTTTAATATCAACTGTTGTTTTTTTATTACTTGAGTCATGATTTTAAATAAAGAAAAAAAAGATCCGTAAAATTATTGAGTGTTTTAAAAATAAAAGACTTTTATTATTTTTTTCTGAAAAAACGTAAATTCTTAAAAATTTACCAAATTTTCTTTAAGGAGAAACAAATGATAATTTAAGAATATTTATTCGTTGAAAAAATATGTAAATGAATTTTGAATGTGAAAAAGATAGTGGGCGCCAGTTTAATTGCCAGTTAAGTTTGTTTATATCAGTCTAGGACATATACAAATAAATTGCACGACTGGATCGCACGAATTTGCTCTTAACATAATGTTTAAGAAATGAACTTAGAATTTTTAAAGTGGATGTAAATAATGAAAAATGCTCAAAAGCACAAAATTAGTTTTTAGAACGCTTAAACAATATTGTTAGTAGTTTGAGCTAAAACAGAATTTATTTGGAAAATATGAATTTATGAAACATTAACTGTTTTAAATTTTTGAACATATGTATATAAAAAATGTTGGTACCCAAATTTTAAGTTTGTATTATTGTGCAAATAAAAATTAAATTTCAAACAATAATTAATGGTCCGTTTGGGATATGTAATTTAAACAAAGGTTACTTTTTCAAAAATTCAAGCTTCTGTATAAAAAAAGTTTCATGCAAATCCGTCAAGCCGATAATGAGGTATCTTAAAGTCGAAAATATGGTCAGTAATAGTTTTTGTAAATTTATATTGAAAAAAAAGCGATACAGAAAAACTTGTATACAAATTATCGGTAGCGTTTTTGAAAAAAAAAGTATTTTCGAAAACCAGTTTAAAATTTTTTTACGGTGGGATCTTTTTTTTAGATAAAATAATTTTTTTCCTGCATCCTATAGATAGTGTAGAAAATATGTTTATTATTAGGCATACAAAAATCGAGCATGTATTTTTTGAGATATTGAGTTTTCAAAAAATGAACAATTTTTTTTTTGAAACCAAAAGAAAAATTGTTTTGAAAAATTTGGAAACAACATTTTATTTAACCTTTTTATGAGCTTTAAAATAAAAAAGTTGATCAAAATCCATTTTTGAGAAAATTGAAACTAAAAAACGTTTATTTTATTTTAACTTTAGGAACCACTTTTCGGATATTTTCTTTCAAGCATATGCAAGCTTTAACCGAATGAAATTTTTCGAATTTTCTTTAAACAAATCTGTGGAACAGCTTGTGAGAAAAAAAATATTTTCTAAAATTTCAAAAAAAAAAAAAAAAATATATGTATGTATATTGCAACAATACAATACAATAATGTATGGCAAGTACCGTTATTTTTGCTCTTAAAAAAAATTAAGGGGGAAAAATTTCAAAATGATATCTATGAAGTTTTAAGCAAACTCGCCCAGCCGTTTTGGACTTAGTCGAACATACAGAGAGACAGACAGAATTGCGAGACCGACTTTTTTAGTCTAAGTAATGTCAAGTCTGATCAAAATCTAGTAGTGACAAATTTGATTAAAATCTCGAATTCGTTTTTTACGAATGCATAACTTGGCATATAAATATAACCTAAAAATCTAAAATTGATATTAATGAGAATCTGAAATAGTAACTACATCGAACCTGATATATTTCTAACAAAGATAGATAAACTGTTTTTATACACGTGCGAAAAGTATATGTTAGTTATTGTATACAAAAATTTCACAATTTATTTCCCGAAATACAAAAATAGAATAATGTCTCGCAAAAAAAATATTCACAAAATAATTTATGTCGCAAGAAAGATATAATCCACATCGCCTGTGATCCACCCACACATTATAAAATAAAAACACACTTTTTATCTTCTTGACAAAAAAAAACAAAAATTTATAAGTAAAGTATTATAAACAGGGAAAAACCATATAATGTGTGTAATCATTCAAAAATCAAAATAAAAGAAAATATATATATTCCCCTCTTCTCATTTCTTTTCTCACAAACTGTCCAACATACATATGTTTGTACATATTTATATAATGTGTATATTTGCCCTTGATCCCGAATAGTGAATAGTTAACCCATAAAATTTTAAACATTAAGCAATATTTTCTTTATGTACCAGCCAGCTTAAGTGCTAAAGATAGAACGGCGCGGTAGCTCGATGCACGAAAGAACTTGAACTGCATGGATACAAAAGTATCTTTTTTCCTATTAATACAGAAATTGCATGTGTATCGATACGAAATCGTAAGACTGGATGTAATAGGACTTCAATAAGTATCTAAGTCCGTGGGTTATGGGGCTTGGCAATGGGCTTCGTCTTCGGCCTCATCGGCATCAGTTTGAACGGCCAATTCTATCTGAGATGAAGTACCCAGCCCAGCCAGAGCTCACATCCGTTTGCCTTTTCTTTATATGGGACCTCTGGCACTCTGATCACTGCTATTACAAGTCAAACGAATATACGGATATAAAATAAAGGAGGAAAAAATATTTAAACAAAGATGCAGTATCTTTTTGTTTTTTTTGTATGCATGTTTTTCATTCTAAAAATAGATTCCTTGTATTCACTTTGGCGTAAAGCTGAGGGATTCTCCTGCTCTTCCTACAGAAATGTTCGAAAGGAGAAAATCAACCATCAAAATAATTAATGCAGAACGGAATATTGCAAGCTGTTGACATATTAATAAGCTAATTTTCAAATAAATGCCAACGCAAGGTACGCTGTTGACATTGAAATATGTCAACCGTGAAAAATTTGAAAATCAAGTGGACAAAAATGCTATGAGCGCAAAGTGAGTGGGCAATGCACTAAATGATGGCTAATATTTGCAATATTTTCATGGCAGTAATAGGAATTATTGGTTTGCTTATAAAGTTAATTACGGAGAAGGTTTTGATGAGTTAAAAAAGGGATAATAGTTTTAGAGAGATTCGTGTTCAAATCACATCAAATGAGTGAAAAAGGATATTCGATGGATGCTTCAGACTAGTTTATACCAATTAGCCAGAACAAAATATGTATATGTTATGTTGTCGATTCATCGAATAGATCAACATACGATAACGTATGTTCATTAAATATGTATTTTTGGCACTTGTGGTGTAGGCTGTCTTTTTGTTTTGTTTATACCAGTCAAGTGCACATAGCGAACAGCTTTTAATAATTTTTATTTTGTGAAACAATTTCGTGTTAAGTATATACAGTATTCCCCGCTTAATTGTACTGACCATTTTGTCAGATTTTTCGGTCAATTATCCGGGTGGTTCAATTAACGAAACGCCGCTTAATTGACCGACCTGTTCAATTAAAAGAAACCCGTATAATTGCACGAGTCGGTCAACTAAAAATTAAAATATTCATCCCAGAAATTTACTATGAACATTTCATTGTCAACTTACGAAAACCTTGAAAAAACTGAAAAAGAATACACACACAAAAATATTTGAACACGTTTTATTTAAAAAATAAACATACATACATAATTAAAACTATGAAACAGAAATAAATTATTCTTAAAAAAAGTCACTTTTAGCTTCGAAAAGGCTCATAATGGTTATTTGCATACATTGGTTTTTAAAAAATTTGTGATTTGATTTTGATTGATTGTTTTGTTTTGAACAATGTTTTCTTGTTTTTCAGCTCAACTGTAAATTTATTTAGTGGTAAGAAGTATAAACGTAGAATTGCAATGTCCTGAAGAATTTCGAAAGTTGCTGGTAATATGGCTTCAACTTCTTCTTTTTCTTAAACCGTTTTTAAAATGTCGGTGTCTGTTAAGCATTGTACTTAAGTATGTTGTCTATGGCCACGATATCATTTTCCAGCTGCTCTTCATCTTGAATGATACCTGTCTTTTAAAAAACCACTTCAGACGTAGGTTAAGTAATAAAATATTTCTAATATTTGTGTCATTATAATTTTTTTGTACGTTCAATTATCCGAAAAATGTCCATATATTTTTTTTTTCGGGTGCATATTTTAAAGTTCAATTAACCGAGTAATTCAATTAAGTGGGGTTCAATTAACCATCTGAAAAGCTATGCTACTAATACGGGAAATTTTGCAATGCAACTTTTTCGGTCAATTAAGCGGGATGTTCAATTAAGCGAGGTGCAACTAAGCGGGGATTACTGTAATGTACTTTGTATACAAATATATTTATTTTTTATTTTAAGCTCCCATTTATTTTCGTGTATCCGACTGGTATAAACAATAAAAAACTATTAAGTACTTTTCGCACTCCGTGTATTCGTGTATTTCGATATTTTATTAAACAGCGATATTTGATTAAATAAAACATTCAAATTGGTTTAATTAATTTCCCACTTACTGGTTATTGGTATAAATTTGAACAAATCGGACAACGTTTTCAGTTCTTGTTTACTGTTCACTAAGTCGCCGTCCACAGATGACTGTTCGCACAGATTATTATTTTGCGAGTATTTGTTACGCACTTGAGACCAGTTTATACCAGTCAGCGGGTAAACAACGTGCAAAATGATTATTTATTATAAACAAACCACATAGACTCCTTTTTTAATAATCGATATTTCCATTAGACAATTTTATACCAGTCAGTAAATAAATGAATAAAATTGTGTTTCTGTTTATTTTCATTTAAACTTATACCAGTGCTTTAGACATAACAATAATCAAACCTTTTATGTATTTTATGTGACTTTTGCGGCTGAAGGACATTTTGTTTGTTTGTTTCATACGCACATACAAAATTTGCTATTCAATTGAATACTTTTTTTCTATTCTGACTAATAAATTAAAATCAGAAATCATGGTCAAACTTATCACCATAGATATCTCATTCAGAATTTTTATCTTGTATTTCACAATGCCCACATTGACCGAGAGGGAAGTGACTAATTTTCCTGCCACTTGACCATAATGTTTTCTCCAGAATTCTACATAAGACCACAGAATCAGCAGAGTAGGTACATCACTTGCAATTTGTCAAACGTGACTTTTCATTAGATACTTCTATGGTTGCGATAGATAATGAGTCAGGTTCATAGTTAAAAAAAAATATAAAATGTTGTCTAATGGACAATAAAAATCAGCCGGTTCTAACATAAAACTACAAATCCGGGGTAAAGGAAACACACTCGTCGTCATATCCATCAATGAGAATTAAATTTAGGTCAGTCTGCTAGATCTAGTCTTAGACGTATGACTATGGTTCCATAAGAGGTGTGAGTATTTCCTCCATCAGTGAGTTTAACTACAGCCATCAAAGATTGCAGAGAAAATATATAAACTTGAAAGACCACGACGGCAATATTCTTTGATAGGTTAATGAGGGACTGCATGGACTTGCTAAGAACTTTATCGAAAGTAGGTTTATGATGTGGTGCTATTCATCAAAAAAATTAATATTTTTGTTATTTATGAAATGCTTGTCAGGTTGTAGAGTTGGGAATTTATGTTATGGGAGCTAATTATTATGGAATATATCCAGTAAGAATAAAATTATTTTTAATGTTTTTTTTATGTTATTTTTGTGAAAGTGTTCAGCTTTTACCTCATCTGCTGATTTTGACGGAAATCCTTCGAGAAGATTTTAATAGTTTTTAAATAGTTTTCAATGGAAAACCTTTGTATGATATATATTCTAGGATATACCCTGGAAAACTAACAAAAAATGTCTGTTTAACTTGAAGATTCACTATGTACTTCAAATTTATAACCAGTTCTAGCGATTTGAACTTTATTAAAAATGATACCAATTTTGAGCCAAGGGAACATATCCGTTGTCCGAGTTAATCCATGCCATCAGTTCCTCAGTTTATTCCTGACAATACTAAAAAAAATAAGAGGCCATTACGGCTCGTGCAGAGCCTAAGCCCAGTGACTTACAAATCTGATCCATTCCATTACCCAGAGACGGAGGGGACCTACAATTTTCTGCCGATTTCGAACGGCTAATGAGCGGCTCCAAGAGACATTACACCCCTGAAAAACTTGTTTGCAGCGGCTGAAAATCAAACCCAAGACCTTTTGCATGACAGTCCAATGAATTAACCATTTTTCAAGGGGTACTTGACAATTTTAACAACTGTAAAAGCTCTGTCAATTGAAGCACCAGAAGATGGGATAATTAAAAGTCAAAACAACTGACAGAATGTCGTTAACTGACAGATCCTCAATTTTTGAACATTTAAAATGAAATATAATTTTCCAGTTCCTCCAAATCTTAAGCTCGCGTACATAAATTCAAAGGAAATTCTAGCTAATATTTTAAATTCACTTCCAAGTGATATGAAATTTGTAAAATTCCATGACACTCATACTTCCAAAACCTCCTACGCATTCTTCTAACTGAGATTACAGCCCCCACATCATTTAAAAACAATTTCTTTCTTGTATTAAAAAAAAAAACAACAACCCTCGCAAAATTCCCCGTCATCTTCACAAAATATTTCATTTGCTAACATTGAATAATTGTTTACCCAAAAAAGATAAAGCTACCCAAACAAAAACACAGTTAATCCCTCATAAAAATCATATTGGAATTTACTGCTTTGCTTATCAGAAATACCTCTAGAGAGGTACAACAGTGTTTTACAAAATTAAGGAAACAAAAATAAAATTTTACAAAACCTCCAACAAGATTAATTCGAAAATTAAAAAAAAAAAAAACATGACCCAAAAGTATCTTCTTAAATCCAAGCTCGATTATCTGCTATACACATTCAAATCAAAAGAGAAAAAAAAGTAAACAAACTTACACAACATTATCGCAATCGTTAATAATTTGCGGATCGAAATGGAATCCTCGATCCTCCTTAACCATGTAAGCCGGTAAGGAATCAATAATCGCATTTGCCTTATCATTGTACGAGCCCAACAACTCGCGATACTTTGAGTAAACGATCCTTTTCAGTTGCGGATTCGTAACCGATTTATTGTTCAACAACGATGGCGGTTGTTGTTGCGTGGGTTGTGTTTGAATTGTTGCCGCCATTATTATGCAACGGTTTTTTTATTTTTATAAATATTCGAAAAAAAAAATCGAACAAAACGATTAATCACAATTCAAAAAAAAAATAGTTAATTGATTATCATTTGAAGTTGATCACACACAGTTGGATGAATGAGTCACTGTCACAAAAGATATCACAACTTTAATTGGAATCCCGAAGTGAGATGCTGATGATATGCCTTGACTTGTGCGGTCAATAAAGATTCATTAAAATATCTTTGTGTGTTGGCAGTTGGCATCCGAAAATACCGCAGAGACCTTCAAAACTGAATTCTTATTTAATTCCGTAATCCGATTAGGGTCAAGACGGCCAGCCAGCCGGTGTCCACGCCGGTGTTGATGGTGGCTCAGCCGCTTAGTAATTTTGACGTTTAGATTGAGTCAAGGTACATTTGTTTCGCCGCCGCCGACAACTTAGAGGAGTCGCACAGTTGGCCCGTTATGGTGTATTTTGTTTTGTTTTTGAACACAGACGAAATTGTTGCGCCACACGCTGGTCGCATGAGTCACAGAATCCGACAAGGGGCAAGTAAAATTAAAATTGATATCGCCGATGACGGTTAACAAAATTCCGAACTCTTTCACATGGGAGGTTGGTTCTTTGTTTTGGTCACACAATAAAACATTATACAATTCTGTGAGAGAATGAACTAAGCAAAGCTAAAGCTTTTCAGAGCAGGCCTTATACTATTTTTTGTTTGTTTTACTTTCTTATGGAAGTATACAAAATATGAAGAGGAGAACTGTTCGTTGCGACGATACTATAACGAATGACCATCGTTGGGGAACATTAAACGGCTGGTATACTGGAGAAGTGTATCTACTACCGTATCTGATGTATCCATCCGCACCGCGTGCATCTACTATATAGGCATGGTGGTTTTCGATTAATTCACAGTGGGGCTATAGGGTGCTTCAAGGGGTTTTTGTGAAGGTATAAATTAAATGTAAAACATACATGAATACACGCAACATAGTTAATTAATTACTTATGAATTAATTCATTATCATTATCATTATCATTATCATTAAATATTACAAACTTTGTTGGCTTGCAAGTTAAAAATAGTAATTGGTGATTAGATTAATTATACTTTGCATTTGAATTTTGTAATAAAATCTTGTTTAGTTACAGAGGAGGTGATTTCCAAAACAAGCTATCGGACCTAAAGGTAGTTTTGAGTTAAATGCCAAAAACCTTTACTTCATAATACAGAAGATATAGAGCAAAATTATCTTCTACAAATTTATTCTTCACGAAATTTTAATAAAATTAAAGATTTCGAAATAAATATAACTTTAGACGTTATATAGAAAATTCTTCATTAAAATTCAGTATATCTGCTTTTGGAAGTATAATTGAATAATGTCTTCTTTTGGAAGTAAAATTATTTAAAAAAGCTTCTTTTGGAAATAAAATTACGAAAAAAATATTTTTTTTGTAAATAAACGTTTATTTTTTTTATAACAAGGAACACAAATACATTTATAAATTTAATTAAAATAAAAATTAAAATTAACAGTCCATTAGTATAAGTAATCACAAAACTGGTTTTCATTTTTAAAACCTATCTTCGTAAGAAAACGAGATATTTTCATCCGCTTCAACGTTAACATCTTCATTTAGTGGTATATTAGCAATTTGATTATAAAAAGGTATTGTTTCTGGTTCAATGCCCATAGCTTTTAACAATTTGAAGACATCATCCCATTTGGTTGGCTTAATATGGCTTTCTGGAGTTTTGAATTGAGACCGGCCCAACTAACTCCTCTTTTTAGTAAGTTGTGGGAGGTGGTTTCTCCACTATATGTTTCAGAAAAACTTATTTGCGTCGAAGAAGTTGTCATACCCAATATCTTGGAGTCAGAAATCTTAAAAGTTTTTTTGTTTGAACCACAGCTTTTGATAAATTTTGCCAATCAAAAAGCTGAACATCATCAAAGAGGGTATGAACATTTCCAAATTTATATAGTTGGCTATCATACGTTGCTGGGGAGGTAATTGTACCAGTTCTCCTTAGTTCTTTTTCAACAAGGCCAAAAACTCTGTCAGCTGGCATTTATGAATGACCACTAACAGGAAAATACTCGTACTATTCAAAATTTAATTTATTCTTTTGGCAAGACATTGCTATCATTAATAGAACGGTATAGTTTTTGCGAATGATTTTAATATTTTTTGAAACAATAAGAGGTTTTAAAATAGTTTTGAGAAAATATCCTATTGTAATTAAATTAAGTTAAAATAATTACCAGCCAATTAAGTTTTATGTATCTTATCGTCCACTCAGCAAATAAAATGTCAAACCGACACAAAACCAAACGCAACTTAATATGTTTTGTACTGCATAGGCCTTATTGGAAGGAACATTTTGTAAAGGCCATTTTGGAAAAGACATTTTGTGTTCAATAGGCTATTTTGGAAATAAAGTCGTTTTTTTACATTGAATTACTATGTCTCTGTGCTGTTTTGGAAATTATTTTTGATTGAATCAGACGCGCGTTGAAAAGACCTAAAAAATGACATACATATCTCATTTTCCGATTTTTTCCCGATAGCTGGTTTTGGAAATCTGCTCCTCTAATAAAGGTATTTAAATTCTAATGAGTAATGGGCAGTTAATTTAAACTACAAAGATTAATGGCTAAATTTATAATTTGTAAGGGACTTACACTACGCTGCCGAAAGGCACTCGATAAAATTATGGGTAATAATAGTAAAAATATAGATCACGATGATATATAAAAGTTTTGGCGTGTCCTTACCAAATTCTTGTTAAACAAAATAACACTGTCTTGTTTATTTTTTATTTGTCATTTTTTTTCGATATTTAATTTTTTTTTAAATTAAGGATAACGGCAGCTGCCAGAAGACCTTAATGAACATTTTTGTTTTCTATCGAATCCATTTCTTAAGATCAAAAAAAAAATGTTTAAAATATATCTGTGGAGTTTGGTAGAAACATGATAACTCCATAAAATAATTAGTATCCTTACGCTTACTTTACATCGAGCTATAACCTAAACGGCTAAACCGATTTTCTTAAAATTTGGAACATTATTTTATAAATGAATATTTTCATAAATTTTTCAAATTTAAAGAAAACCAAATACCTATTTAAGCTCCATGTAAAGTGGACATAAAAACGCATATTATTTTATGGACTTTCCATGTTTGTACCGAACACCTTAGATATAGTCTAGTTTTGGTTGCTCTTGAACAAATTTATTTGTTATTTCTTAAGACGAAACAACGGTTCTAATCAAGAAAAAAGACTTTCTGTCTCAATATCGTACCCACAATTTTGTATAAATTAAACTAACAAAGCAAAAAAAAATGTATATTTTAATATAGAAACATTTTTTAATTTTTCTTATTTTTTGAAAATTTTAAAACTAAATTCTGATCAATGTTTTTATGCTAGATTTGACATTTAAAAAATAAAAAGAATAACACTCACTAACTGACTTTTACTAAATATCAATCTATTATCGTTATTAAATTTTTGTGTGCCAATAATAGTTCAAGGTAAAGAGATTCTCCTATTAAACGTTTTACTATTTTCTTTTATTTAATTTTATATTAATTATTTTCTAACCGAACATTTTTTTCATTCCCGTTTTTTCTTCAAAGTTGGTTCCTGACCCCACTGTGTCACACAACACAAAGTGACTGACTGACTAAGTGCTTGTCTGGTCTGCGTGTGTGTGACTGGTTTTTCAGTTTTGTTGTTTTTGTTTTGTTTTTTATGTTCCCTTTTTTAAGGTATTAAAACACTTTCCGCACTGTGAGTGCATTTTTAAGGTTTAAATGCATAAACTCTACAGATTCTAATGGAACGCCAGACAGAGTCCTATGTGTCTATGTGAATCAATCTTAAGCCAAAGATTAATGTTCAAATTTTTTTCATATATTTTGTCCATAAAGGGCAAACATCTCAAATTCATAATAATTTATATGCAGGAAGTCTACATAAGTGGACTTTGGTATATTTTTTAGGAACTTCAAAACATTTTAATTCTAAGTCGCATTTAAGCTGACTGCCGCCAAAACCGCCATCACGAATAGTTAATAAATCTATTTTAAATTAAATTTTAATAAAACGTACGTGATCTTGTCACTGCAATTATTGTGATCATTGAGGAAATTTCAATAAAATTTAATTAATTGCACTTCTCATTTCTTTCAGGTTTAGTTTTTTTTTATGACTTGGGAGTGTCAACTACACGGAACCGAGAAGTGATGTGATTTGTATGTGAAAAAAAAAACACAAAGGATTTCGGGTTCTGATTGACAGCAAGTTGATTTTTTATTTTTGTTTCGGGTTGAATATCCTTTGCATCAACATCACATTGAAATTGTTTAAATATTTGCTTAAGACCTTCTCAGTAAGATATTCAAAGTAAATAGAATGGCATTTCAAAAATTGGGATTTTTTCGCAAATTTAGTTTTATGGTGTTTTTGTAAGATGAAAGTGAGTTATAAACTCTCTCTCTCTCTGAGAATATTCAAACTATTATTATTCAGTTCGCAGCAATTTCTTTTTTTGAATTTATGTACAAATACTAATTTTGCTGAAGTTTTTATATGTCTGCCATTTTTTTTGGAAATTTTGCCTTTAATTAAATTGGTTTTATTGAAAATACAGTTTTCTTCCATAAATTGGTTGTGGCCTGCATGTTATACTAAATTTTTAAAAAAATTTTAAGAAAACATTTTGATACGCCAATTTAAAGTTTTTATTATTGTTCGAATGAAAATTAAATTTACAAAAAAAATATTGAGTCGTTTCTGAGATATGGAATTTTCAAAAAAAAAAAGAAAAAATAGATTTTTTTTTAAATTCAAAAAATATTTATTTTAAAGTTTTGACATGCAATATGTTTAAGACATTTTAGAAGCTTCTCTACAAAAAATTTCATTAAGATCCGTTATGTGGATAATGAGAAATTAAAAATTCGAAAAAATGGTTCTATGGTAGGTACAAGCTATAATATCTTAATTTAAAATTTTTTTTTATTAAATTAAAGACCATACAAATTAATTGAAAGAAAAAAATGTTATCAAAATTTTATCAAAATTCTAGGCGCCGGCCGTTTTCGAGAAAAATACGATTTTTGAAAACCAGTTTTTTTAATTTTTTAACATTTGTATGGTGGGTACCTTTATTTTTAGGTAAAATAAATTTTTTTTCTCACATCTTGTAGATTATATTAAGAAACTTTTATTTATCAAGTTTAAAAAAAAAATCTAGCGTGGGGTTTTCGAAATATTGAGTTTTGAAAAAAAAAATTATCAAAATCGGATGTACTGTTTTTGAGAAAATCAAAAACAAAAAAATGGTTCCATGGGGGAGTACCCTTAATAACCATTTTTCGAAAAATTTTGTTCAACCATTACCTAGCTTTAACTAAATGAAATTTGTTTGTGTTTTTATTTTTTAAATCTGTGGGACAGTTTTTGAGAAAATAAAATATTTATAAAATTTCTAAAAAAAAAAAATCGTATGGCAGGTACCGTTATTTTTGGTCTTAAAGAAAAAAGGAAAAAACGTGTGGGGGAAAAAAATTCAAAATGATATCTACCAAGTTTAAAGAAAATCGGCCGAGCCGTTTAGGCTGTAGTCGAACCGACAGACAGACATACAGACAGACAGACAGAATTGCGAGACCCACTTTTTTAGTCTTCGCTATCATCGTAAAGTCAACTTTGATCAAAATCGTGTGTTCGATTTTTTTTACGAATGCATAACTTGCCTTATAGTACCTATAAGTCGCAAGCAAAAATATAGATAATGTGTTTTCTGACTACTTTTTCACATTAAGTTTTTATCCAACCACAAAGGTTCGTAGGAAATGACCGACTTTTCGTCTATACAAGCTAAATTTTTGTGCAGGTTTTTGTCCAAGTTCCTTAACATTTGACTGATTTACAAAATATAAAAAAATATACAACAAAGCAAGAAGTAAATTATTTTTACGAATTCGTTTATAAAAGTGTTGCCTCGTTTACTTTTTGAGCGTTTATTAGATCGAATCGAATTCTACAAAATTAAAAAAAATTGATTATCAGGCTTTCTAATAAAAACTTCTTTTTTTTTTTTGAACAGAGGTTTGTTATAAAATGTCCAAAAAGGCGTTTGGGCTCTGCATGTTTAAACGATAAACCATGGGAGGATGTTAAGGAAGCCATTAATTGATTTAAATGACCTTAGAAAAACTATTAAGAACATTGATTAAAAGGGGTTCAAAGTTGTCATTCATAAACTATAAAAAAAAGTACTTTTATACAATGTTGTGGAAGGCGTTTAACAAAAAAAAAGAAACAATAATCTCAAGAGTTTTTTTGTTCTTCAGGGGTTGTCCGACAAAAGTTAGATTTTTGTGTAAATTCGCACACTTCCATGGAACATGGAAATGGAAACATTCGAAATTTAAAGTCATCCATTGAATCTGTCTCAATTGTTATTTCTTATTTCTTATTTATTTCAAATTTTGAGTACAAAAAAATTACAAATTAAGAAATAAATTATAAATTATGAGTGAGATTTTCTGCTATAAGTGAAAATAACGTTTTTTTTTTAATTCTTTTTGAATTAAAGATCATTTATTCACGAATGCAAAATGCACATCTTTATTCCATTATTTTTTTCGGTACCTACTTTAGTCAATTGATTTCTTCGGTAAATCGATTTCTTGAGAAAATCAATTTTTACTTTGTGATTATTATATCTGGCTTTTTTGGGTATTTCTAAGAAATATTGAACTTTTCAATAATACAATCAATAAATGAACAAACATTTCACTTGAAATATTTATGTTTAAATAGTTTCCCTTAAGCTGTTCATTTTCAAGTTGTTTCGTAAAAGCATGTCTTTGATTTTGTTTACATTACTTGAATATTAAAATAAATTAACTTGGTAAGTATTTACACTTAAATTGATGTATAACCCTGCATGGGATTTTTTACTTTTTTAAGTGTTTTGTTTTTAGTGTTTTTTTTTTATGTTTCTGTTAAATCAAAATACATTACAACATTTTGAAATTAATTTTCAAGGTCAGGGAGCGGCTCGTCATAGACGCACACTTAATTTACCATATCAACGGCGATTCCTCTTTGACTCCTCTTTGGCATAAGAAGCAACTCGTCATAGGTAAAACACTTTCGATTTCAAATTAAAGTGAGTGTGTTTTTGGGGTAAAAGTTTTTTATATCAATTAATAACGATGGAATTATTGAAAGAGAGAGGTGTCAAAAATTAAGCACAAGAAACCATTTGAAAAAATAAAGTAACTGAAAAGTTTCACTGACATTTGTGAAGCAATATTTGACAGAATTTTTGAAAATAAAAACTTACCCTATGTGAACAAACTGGCTCTGAGGTGTGATGAGTTTTTTTTTTAAATTTTGCTTAGTCAAAAATGTATATGTTTTGTTATCGCATGTTCAATCGTATTAAAGTTGCAACAATGTCTTGAAAATGACATCCGGATAAGGAAATGATAAATACAACATTTTCTTGTCCTTCAACTTTTTCACGCACAACTCTTAATCATTTATCTCGCAAGAGTGCGTACAATTTGTTTGTAACCCAAAACCCAAACCAAACTACTCGTAAAAGTGCGATTTTAGAAAGTAAACCTATCAAAGGAGTCGATTTACCTACCTCCACTCTGCGCTCCACTCATAAATATTGACAAAAACTGAAAAACAGGTCCTCCAACATCATCATCATCACCACCAGTTTTATCGTTTTGGAATCTCCAAAAAAAAACATATCCATTACACTTTAGACTAATGAGCAAAATAAATACAGGAAATGTATTTTATGCATTCATAAAATGGAATCCATTAAAATTATGCAAAATATCCCCAGACTTTCAAGTGCAACAGCAACAAACCAAAGGAAAAAAAAAACCTTTAAAAAGGAATTTCAATCTTAAATACTCGCTGTGTACCTTCCTGCCATCATTACTATACTGGTCAGACTAAAATCGATTAAAATCCTTTTAGTTATTAGTCCGGTTTGGCACTGGGTGTTGGGAGTGTTGCAACTCAGATGCCGGACATCTAAGCGTGTACTCAGCGAATCAATGCCCAAATGTAAGAAAAAGGTTTTGAACTTTCACTCTTTTTCCTCGAAGAGACTATACTCTTGCCCGATCTTGATATTGGTATTAAAGTGGCCATCAATCCCCAAAAGCACTGGGATATTATCATTACCAGTTCACGAGGCAAGGAAAGGCTGAATGAGTGGTATAGGCACTTACTCCGTTTGTGGCAGTTTTGGGTACATATTTCTAGGATCATTGATCGAAAGTGGCTGTTTTGTCATCGTAACTCTTCCCAAAGAGTCATCATCATAACACAACATTCAGCTTCAATGCCACTACCTCTCGATTGGGGCAAACACAAAGATACAGCACAGAAATTAAAATCTCACTCTTGGACTTATGAGGTAATATAGCAATATACCGGGCGGGCATGGCGCACATGATGTCTGGTTAATTGCAATCAAGAGGCATGTTGTTGTTCAATTGTGGGCACTACGCCATTCAAGGTGAAAATGTGCTGCCACTGAGATAACAAGAGATGTGCTTGAGATTTTAAATGTTTTTTTCTTTCTATGAAGATTTATTAACATATTAATTTGAAAAACATTTTTGAGAGCATTTTTGAAATGAAAGTTTTATAGATCAACCGAATGTTGTGGCAATTACAAACACATTATGAAATGAGGATGGTGTCAAGAATTTGGCACAAACAATCATTTGAAAAAAAAAACACTATACTTAAAACTGTTAGATCTAAAAGTAATTGAAAAGCAGAATTAACAAATGTTATACCGCTCAAAGCACTCAATGCGTTTGACTGGTATAAAATTGAATTCTTAAGTGAAAAGCCTTGCAAATAAAATTTTAAACGCAGACATTTCTGCTTTCCAGTGACGTCTAGTGAATGCAAATGATTTCTGTATTTATTTATTCACTGATTGGTATAAACTGGTCTTATGTACAAAGTGATGGAGTTTTGACTTAGTGATTGATTGAAATTTGTGTTGAAATTTTGTCACTGCTATTTTTACAGAAAATAACCCAACTAACATTTGTTTTCTATTCGTTATTAGCATTAGACCAATTAGAATTATTGTACATATTAGAATTATATAATTTTATATGTCACTTTAGAATTAAAAAGAAAAATATTTGCTATAAATCATCTTAAGATAAAATTATTCCAAAAGCTTGTGTACTATTTTATTATTTTTTATTTTGTGTTATAAAATGGATGGTTTTTCAGACCAAATATCATCCGATTATCAGAGTTAAGCTTCGGTTAACCTTTCAAATTTGATTATTCAACTCGATTTAACTTTGATCTCTGAAAATTGACTCGTTTAAATTATTAGTTCTCATAAGCTGTCTGTTTAAATTTTGCGTCTTTTGTGAGCTGACAACATTCAACTGTCACAGCGCTGACTTCTGGTAAATAAAATCTAAGAGGTTTTTAATTATGTTTCGTTAAACACTCGCACAAAGTTTCTCATTTTTTACACAAATTATTTTTTTAGTGCCCGCAAAATTATAAAAAAAAAATTAAATGTGCTCTCCGAATTCAACCTTGCTCCGAGCTATTTATTTGCAAAAAATTACCATCATTTCCCTGAACTTCAAAAAAAGGAAAGTACACTCCTCGTATACACGTGTGACTATGAAATTCGCTTACAAAACCACAACTCTTTGTGTATGGCGACTGGCGAGTGCGTTCAAATAACTAAAAATGCTATTAATTATATTATCCAATCCAACCCCATAACAGATGTATCCACTGTACAATGTACATACATATATCCCGGTACCGGCAGCCGCGGTACCATAAATCATCATCTTCCGAAATGGAAACTATAAGATACCAATGATTGCAGAAATACTAGTAGTTACACAGTCACGGTAATAGCTATTAGCCTTTAGGCCTTCCCAATGCACCCAATTGAGCTCCATCTACAACTTCGCATGCCAAAATTTTTATTTATGAATCTAGTCGCAAAGCACAAACTATAAAAACAAAAGTATTACTTACTCAAAGTTAAAGATATTAAAATTCAGGTAGGTTAGTTTAGTAATAAAAAAAACAAGCGAGAGAAATTTTTCTATTTATATTTATTGACAGAAGGCAAACGCATTTTATTTGGCATTTAAGGTGTCGAATTAATTTATTTTTTATCTAAACGAGATTGCTTTGAGTTGTTAGGATATTCCGAATATAAATGTCTATCAAAGATAGAGGCGCAAAATTGTAGACTAGTGTTAGAGTAATAGTATGATGATACTTAACAATTTGCTAACTTAAACCAGTTTACTAACTTTTTCTCAATTTTAAACATTTTCTGACTAGTATCGTGCTAAGGCTAGTTTTTTAATAAATTGCTTCTGAAAAATCGTCTTTTTCATTTAGTACCATACTAAAATATTTCAGCATCGTACTATTTCGATTAAAATTTTGCGCCAGAAATGTGTTTGCTAAATATTGAAGATGTTTAGTAAGAGCGATACATTCCTATCTCATGCGGTGCGGTTTGGAGTGGGGTGGAGTGGTGCGGAGTGGTGTGGAGTGGTGTGGAGTAGTGTGGAGCGGTTTGGAGTGGTGTGGAGTGGTGTGGAGTGGTGTGGAGTGGTGTGGAGTGGTGTGGAGTGGTGTGGATTGGTGTGGAGTGGTGTGGAATGGTGTTGAGTGGTGTGGAGTGGAGTGGTGTGGAGTGGTGTGGAGTTGTTTGGAGTGGCGTGGAGTAATGTGGATTTGCGTGGAATAGTGTGTAGTCTCATCGACTGTGTTCACTTATCACGCTTAATGGACTGCAAACACTCTTTATTGAACAGGGTGGTATGTCACAAAGGGATCATGAAGTATTTTGATGCAACGAACTAATCCAATACACACCACATTTCACGAATATTGTTCTACGGATATGAAATACATGAGAAAGACAGCGGCATACCAGTTCATACCACAATTTTTTTTTTTTTTTATAATCTACCCGCGCTCAAGGGATTATGATTACCCTTTAAATGTTTCAACACAGCGGGGGCGTGAAGTTACGGAAGAGAAAGAAGGATAGGAAAGATGTGTGGCACGATGTTCTGAGACTGAAGGTTGTTGTCTCAGATATTTTATCTCCAGGGATGGCGGCTGAACTAAAGCGGAGATTGCCGTGTCTTATTTCAATGTCGCTTATAATTCACATTATTTTATTCGTGTTCATCCTTGTTGGGCATACACTAGTTTTAATTCAATTACATGTTGTTAGTGTTATGCCTGAACAACATGCAATGAATACCAGCAACCCATTGATGACAATTTTAGAAGGTTTTTTAATGGAATTAAAACGACATAGACGATGGCAGGGATCGAACCCGTAATCATGAGGTTCACAGGCGAGCACACATCCATCGCCTTAAGAATGACGGAACTATGAAGAAAGTTCCGAAATATTAAACAAAATGTTTTTTTTTTTCTTTTTTTTTAAAAAAGAAGACATTTTGAACAATTTATCAATTTTCTCAAAAATACTGAAAATTCTCTTTTTGTTGTTTGAATTTTTTGTCAAAAGCCTAAAAAATAGTTTAATTGTTTTAGATATTAAATGTAGGAAAATAAAAGTTTTTGAATGAGTTTTTCCTCTTGACACTTTTGACACTTCAATAAAGGGTGTTTTTGATAGAGGTGTACGATTTTAAAATAAGTTAGAACACATACAAATAATGTTAATCGCTTTGCTTTAGCTTGTAACCATATTTTTTTTTAAATGTATAGATGTTTTGAAAAAAATTCTGAAACAATTTTATAAATTCACTCAATGCTCATTCTTTGACAATACGCAGATTCTCTTAAATTAAAATACAGACAGACAAATAAAACGAAAAATATATTTAAAAACCGGCAAATGACTTATTTTTTTTTTTCTTTTAAAACTACGTCAGAAGTAATTTCCGAAATGTATCTGCGTAGATATAAAAAATAATAATACATAAATATTAGACAAATTGCTTTTAGGTTCCGTCAAGAGCAATGGCCAGTTTTGAAAGCGTAGGTGTCAGTATAAAGCAATTGGCAGGTAACCCAATTACAGTTCCGCATTTTCAATTCTTCTTAAATTGATGCTCATTGTTTTAAAATAAAATCATTCATAGAAAAAAGATTATTTTATTTATCTAAGAAGAAAAATACAAAATTATTTATTATTTTCAATTCCGGAAATACCAAAGTCCGACGAAAATTTCGGTAGAATATTTGTCTAGAAGTGTCGATTGTTTTTTTATATGAAATCAAATAAAAGGAAAAATGCATCAGAAAAATCTTTATCTTTTCACTCAGATATTTATTCTTCTTTTATTAGTTTTTTTTAATCTCAAGAACAGGGAAACAACTTAAATCAAAAATGTCTTATCTTTGAGATAAGACTTCAACAAAACTTAGATACTGTATAAGAATCTTATACTATTTATTTGTTAAATATAATTTTAATAATCAAATGAACTGCATCATCCACTTCTATTGTGATTCCGCATTTCTTTAGAACCACAAGAAAGTATGTAAAATATTTTTGTTCGTCTTTTCTTCTTGTGAGTGAAATGGATTTGAAAAATTTAAAATTAAAATTCCTTTTTGAATTATGAGAAATACACGAATGCCTAATAGCGTTTTTAATTAAATTGCGCAGGAAATCCATTTTTGCATTATTTTTGGTTTGATGATTAATTATTTATTCGAAATTTATACAGAACGATAGGACGACGACGATATGAATACAAACATAGATTTGTGTATGTGTATTGGGTTTCATTTCTATAATATTAGTTTTTTTTAATTCAAGACACAAAGTGTAAAATTTTCAATCTTTCGTAATTTTTCATTTTATTTCATATAATTTGAGTGAAAAAAAATGTAGGCGTTTTATATTTGCGACGACGACGACGTATTGGTATCTTGCGTGTGGCTTTTAAAAGATTTCGTGGTTACAGTATTTTTGTTATTTTTAAATTAAATACTAATAAAAATTGGTCAAGATCAAAGCATGTAATAAGTAGGCAGATAGTAAAAACTAAATTTAGAATTTTAACTAGAGAACTAGAACATCTTTATTAATTGAATGGACAATTTTTTTTTTTAAAACGTGTCGGTTTTTTCTTGGGAAATTAATTGATCTGAAAATCTCATGATTTTTACTGATAATGTCTTTTTGGCATTTCGTCAGGAAATAGTTAAAATTATTAGAGAAAAGTCAACAAATTTTGTTCATTTTCAAAAATTAGGTTTTACTATAGCACGAAACACACTTTTCTTTTACGGCTTGCTTACGTACTTAAAGGATTTCCAATCCAGTAATGGACTGTTTCTAGAAAACGATTTCTCTCTATCTCAGTTATGCGCTCTGGCACCCTTAATGACTTGGTCCCTAAATCCAAAAGGGAATTTCGATATACTTTGCCACCTTGTGCTGTAAAACACTCCGAAAATAAATACTCAATCAGATCATTATTCACAAATAATGGATTTAATTGAATGTAAAACCACTCGCGGAAAATACAAAATATGTAGCCAGAAAAATTGCTTATGTTTTGATGTGTCGAAAATTCGGGCTCAAAACTAGGGATTGAATACGATAAATAATTAAAAATATCACGGAGGCAAAGAATAAGTCAGGCAGAGAAAACGATATCGGACAAGACAACGTGGAAATACTGATGCATACTGGTTTTGAGTGCCTGAATATGGCAATGGTAGGGAAGTCTTGAACCAGGTAAGCATTCCACATTCTTGTAGGTTAAAGAAAGAATCTCTGAACTTAGCTGTACGTCCGAAATTGGACTCAAGGTTAAAATGATGCACATTCCTGATTCCTGAAGCGCGAGGTTTGAGTTCAAGATCGGTTAACAATACGGCATTTTTGTGTCTCTTTTGGCCTGTATTTTGTGGTACAAATGGTTCTTCATTGACTGGAAATGGGATCCTTTCTTTCCTTATTGAGTAATCTAATGATTTACTTAACGTCTATTTAGCAGTAACTAGAAATACTAAACACATTTATTATTCGCTGTGCTTCGCGCTTTCCTTTTTTTAAAACTTCCTCCTCCCCTAATACGACCAACTTTGATTTTTCAAATTTTTTCTAGAACAATATACATTCTAGAACAAAACAAACAAACAAATAAAGAACTTTGTATTTTTTTTTGAAAAATGAAAACCATTAAAAAATTTAATTTGACTGCATTCAACAATATTCCATTGAAATAAAAACACATTCAATTACATATATAAATCATCACTTTCAAAAATAGAGAAAAACGTTTTCTTTTGTGTTTTATAAAAAGTTTTTTTTTCGGTAGGGATATTTTTAAATTAAAGTGGTTTAGATTTAACAAAAAACATCTGCATTTGATTTATTGACTTTAAATTGAAAAAAGTGATAAATTCGAATTTTGTGTTTCAAATTTGTTGAAAAAAAAATTGGCATGAAGAAGCAACAGCCCATACAAATGGTCATACATATTTTAGAAAAGTGAAAGTTTTTGAAAACTGCATTGTAATATGTAGATCTTGGTATAATCTAATCTTATGGCACACGAGCCAGCTAAATAAAAATAGAGGATCAAAAAAGAAAATCTTAACGAAAACCGGAAAATTTCCCAAACAATTGCAAGTTGAAATTTTCAACCGGCTTTCTGACCGGTCCAAAGGGTGCATTTTAAAAAAATTACGTGACTTTTTTGTGTTTATCATGTGCCAAGCCCCCAAGATCGATTTGATTTGATTCGGTTTGACGTCTTTTGATTTATTCTTATTTGGTATTTGAAGGAAAAGTTTTAAATCAACAAACCAACCACAACCTCAATGCTTAAGGAAAACAAACCGAAATAGCTGAAATTACAACAGAAAGAGCTCACCTTGCGTCACGTCCAGAGGAGCCCACTTGACCGAAATCATATTCCAAAACATAATGTTAAGGAGCATATAATTAATCAATAAAATATGAACTATATAGAAGTGTATTTCATTTCAAAGTTAATGAAAAAAAAAATCCACCTGGGACATAAAACGCACCCTTTATTTTCGTCTTAACACAAAAAAAACTATATATATTGCAAAAGAATATTTTACTGCATAATTGTTTAAGTTTTTGAGTTAACAGCATCTTTTTAAAATAAACTTTTTCTTTAATAACCTTGGGCATGTTTTTTTTTTTAATAAATATCACACCGGCAAAAGTGCGTAGGTGTACAAGACTTCCTCTCTATCAAAATTATATCTTAAGCAAATAACCTTGACAGCTGCAAGATTTTATTTAAGAAAAAACCGCAGTTTTAGAAAACCACTGATGTGTTTTTGAGACTTTAAATTAATTTATAAAAAAAAAATGATTTAAAAACAAAAAAATTATTTGTATTTATGTACATATGTACATATATCCCCTAAAATACATAATTCCTAATTGTCTGCATCTTTTAATTAGCCCATAATGTTTGGTATTAATAATCTAATTTGCAATTATTATTTTTGTTTTATTTTTCCGAAATATTCAAATGAATTTTGTGCCAAAACAAAATATTACGATTATTTCCTCTTCTTTTTATTGCATTTTATAGAACATGAATAATAATTTATATTAAACATTTGTCTAGTTGGCAATGTGAATTATGAAAAAAAAAAACAGAAATCCCCATTTAAAATATTAGTGCAAATCTATTTTAGTTCCTATAGGAAAGGTTAATTTATAAATAATAAGCATTGAGCATTGCGGAAAAAATAATATACTTAAGGTCCAATTCAGTTCAAAATAAAATTAAAATTATAAAGCCCAAGTTTTCAAACAAATTGTGGTTAATTGAATATGTAGTGTTTTTGACAAATATTAAAAAAAAAGGACAAACATAAATTTCAGTACACGTTCGAAGAAATATAAAATTTTTCAAAACAGTTGTCGATCTATTTTTTGCATTTTATAATATCTAAAGCCAAAAATATTTGCCTAGAAATTAGCAAACCTCAAAGTGCCTTAATTTTCCTAAGCAATTGCATTGCAGGATTAAAAATAACAATAGACTTTTTTCATGAAAAAAAAAATAGATTGGTATTCCCACATTGCCATTGGCTTGCACAGTGGTTTTGGAAGCAAATTAAATTATTTTAAAAATTTTCTGTGAAATTTTTAACTGTCAACTAGGTTTAATGTGCACAAAGAAGGTTTAAGTCGGAAATGATAGTCTTCCAAAATAAAATTGATTTCAGTTTGACTATTGCAAACTTACCCAGTTTAAAAAAAAAAATCATAACTTTTTGTATTTTTTATCTCTGATTATTTACTTGGCAAGTTATGAACTCGTAAAAAAATTAAACTCTCTGATTTTGATCAGACTTCAGATTACGATGATAGAGAAGACCAAAACAGTGGGTTTCGCAATTCTTTCTGCCTTGTTCGACTACAACCTAAAAGTCTTGGCCGATTTTTTTCAAACCTGCTAGATAGAATTTTTAAAATTGACTTTAATTTTTAAGACCAAATTTAACGTAATCCGCCAAAAAATTTATTTTAGAAATTTTAGCAAATATTTTTTATCTCAAAAACTGTTTCGTATTAAAGAAAAAATAAAATGAATTTCATTTAGTAAAAGCTAGCTACTGGTTGCAATTTGTTTCTTAAAAGTCGTTATTAATGGTAGCTCCGATAGGAGAACATTTTTTTTTTGATTTTCTTAAAAACCGGCACAACTGATTTTGATCAATTTTTTGTATGATTAAGGACCACAAATGTTCGAATAGTAATTTTTTGGTTTAAAAAAAATCATTTTTTTTATTTTTAAAAATTTAATATTTCTAAAACTACATGCTCGATTTTTTTAAACTTCACAATTAAAATTTGTTTATTACTTTCTACAAGATTTTTTTTTATATTTGATCTAACAATAATGGTACCCACCAAACAAATGTTAGAAAATGGTACGATCTACAGGGTGATTTACATATGTGTGTCAAAAAAAACGAGAGAGTGTATGTCGGGTTTAGACACAAAAAAATCGTATGAGAAATGGGTTTATTCCTTCCGATTAGCCGGGAGAAAAATATTGTTTGGTGTTTATATGCTGAAACCACCAGATATAAGAGTCTGAGGGTCGGATGGGTGTATGTTTTGAGTTTCTTTTTTCAGTTAATTTTAAATAGAAATAATATATTAGTATTTCTATTGGTAAAATGTATTTACTACCATTTTCAATTATTTGTGTACGAGATAGGAATACATTTGCGAATGGGATTTACAACCTACATTAGACATACATCTAAAAATAAAGATCCTCTTCAATTAAAATCAAACCAAACTTTTGCAAATTAGGTTTTTTATTTAATAACATTTTTCTTTCTAAAGACGATGTCCTTCCTGAATTGGGTAGTTTGAAAAACAGTTTGAGCATGCCTCCTTATGACATTCCATCATTATTTAAAAAAAAAAATGTAGATCAAACTTTTCAAAACCACTTTTGTTTATATTTAATAAGTCTTTAAAAAACGGTGGGTTTCTTGACTTCTGAAAGAGTTCATACATAACTCTGGTTCATAAATCAGGATCAAAAAAATGTGTTGAAAATTGTAGGCCTATTGCAAAATTCCAGTTAATTCCAAAAGTTTTTAAGAAAAGGATGTATGAAACTGTAAAAAATATATATATCACCCTCTCAACATGGGTTTGTCAGTGGTAAGTCAATAGCAACTAATCTCACTTTATTTACAAATTTCTGTGTTAATGCTATTAAAAAAGGAAATCAGTTAGATATAATTTTTACAGACTTTTCGAAGGTATTTGATAGAGTGAATCATAAAATGCTGCTTAAAAAGCTTGAATCTTTTGGTTTTTATGGCCAATTACTTAGCTGGTTGAAGATCTATCTAACTAATCGTGTTCAATACGTACAAATCGGTTGACTGTGAAAATTTTTAACCACTCTGGTGTTCCCCAAGGCAGTCATTTTGGGCCACTTCTGCTCATATTATTTATTAACGATTTGCCTCAACCCATTTCTTATTCTAACTTTGAAAAACTTTAAAATTATGGGCAGATTTCTGAATAGTTCTAGTACTCGTAATTGCGTCCAATTTATAAAATACAGACTTGAGAAAAACGTTTCTGAAACATGTATGCTATTAATTTACTTAAGCATATATTTATTTACTCGTATTTAAATGATTATGCTATGGTGTATGTATTGAATTGCAATATTTATTTTATTTCATTTGATTATTTCTTTTTAATTTGTTTTTATCAAGTGAGTTCTATATTTGCAAATTGTATTTATTTTTGTTTTTTAATTTTATGTATTCACCTATTTTATTTATTTATTTTCTTAAAGACAAATACGACTTAACATTCAATGTAAGTTTAAGTTTTAAGTTTGAAAAAAAAAATCTCATGACATAAATCTTAATTTAATTTATACTATTTTTTAGTTAATTAACAAAAATGTTCATAATTTATGAGAGCTGAAGATTTTTTTCTTTTTATTTTTTTTTATGACTTGTAGAAAAACTCCTCCTTGTCATTCATTTCCTCTAATTTTATTTCATTAACATGAACTCATTTTCTGAATTTTTTTTTTGACCCCACAACTTAGTGTATACGAATAGTATTTTAGTTCTAAACTTAAGCTTACCTAGCTGAATCCATGTCGTTTGAGAAAGTTATTAAACAAAATTTAACTGTTTAATGAATATTTTTGTTTTTATCACTGATAATCCAACAAAATTAAGTTTGAAACTTAACGGTTTGATATTTTTTTATATATGAATTAAATTCATTGAGAAAAAAATTACACCAAAATTTATTTTGACATGATATTTCAATTTTCTTTCACTATTTCACTTTGCAAAATAAAATTATATCACTCGAAAAAAAAAATATTCTTGCACAAGTTATTTAACTTAAATTTAAAAAAATATATATCTTATACGTTGGTGCTGTAAAGATTTTTTGGAATATCAAATGATTTCGACAAAAAAAATATCCGTTTCTAACCTCCAAAAAAAAGAAGAACAATGTAAAATGTGTTCTTCTTTTCAACTTAAAATATATGTATATAAAAAAAAATTAAATAAAATTATTTCATTAAGTATTATTTTGAATAATTTTCAAAACGACGCGTTCTGTAGCCCAACTCGCACTGATCGCGCAAAAACCGTTTTCAAACAGCAGTGCGCGCAATGTATAGTCTGAGTAAGTTTTTTTAATTTGATCTTATTTTTCGGTTAAAATATTTTCTTTCTTTTTTAATTGAAAAAATAGTGAGAGATACATTCGAATCTCACGGATACAAAAGCAGAACATTTTTTTTCTGTCGAGACTTTTCATGTACGGTTTTCGAAAAAAAGTGTTTTGTTTAAATTTTGTTTGCTCTTGTATAAAGATACATTCATCTATGTATTTTGTCTTATTTAATCTATTAGATCTTTCTGATGAATATAGGATGAGAGATACGAGACTGGGATGAGACGATTAGGGGACGGGGGGAAGGGTTACGAATTGGGTTCGAAAATTTAAAATTATGTAGTTTTTGTTTTTTGTTTAAACAAAAATAAACAGGATTTTGGGATTTTTCTGCAGCAATGTCCCGGTCGAAAAAAATACACTTATGTATGTATGAGATAAAGATAATTCCTCGATGTGTTTAGGTAGAGAAAAAAATATAAATCGTTTTAAAGAGGAGAAAAATATATTATGAAAAAAAAAATATTACTCATACGCCCCCGTGAACAAGAAAACTTAAAATCGTTTGTAGTTTCGTGAAACTTCTTTATTTTGCTCACTAATCGTTAGAACACTCTTCCAAACTATAAAGCAACAATGATTAATCATTGGCTGTCGTCACAGGGAATACCTTTTGATTGGCACTGATTAAGAAGTATTATTTTTCCGTTCATGCATGTATATCGTAAAAGAATCATTTTACTACATATTTTCAGCTTTTGGATTTTTTTTTGCTGTACTTACATATACTTAAAATGAACTTGCGTTATTTTTAGTATAAGGCTGCCGGCTAGAGGAGTTGTATTTTCTTTTGTAAACAATTTCGCAGAATAGTTTAATTGAGAAAACAGAAAGAGAGAGATTAGAATTTGTGTTTTCCTATAAAGCAATGCCCTGTTGATGTTTTAAACTATAAAACAGAATTGTTTTAAGATACAATGGGCAACATATCTTTCATTAAAGGTCAAGATTATATCAGTGAAACTTTTCAAAGGGGAAGATGTTAATGTTCATGTTCGACGGAAAAAAAACTTGGTAATTTTATTATTTAAAAATTGACAAAATATATGTCAAATATGATAATTCTAGAAATTTGTAAAACTCATTAAACAGTGATCGAATGAATTATGTAAGCACATCATCATAATTTATTTGTCACTGCAGATATTATCAGTAAGAAATTTATCAGTTTTAGAAACGTTTTCTAAAATGCAAAAGGAAAATTCGAAAATATAAGAGCACTCGAAAAAAATATTTAACTATTTGTTATTTTATTTAAGTTGTGTTCAATGTGTTCGGAGTAATCTAGAACACGAGAGCAGAGCTTTTTAATAAAAACATTTCTGTTGAAAACAATTCAGATTGCTAATTTTTGCTGTTTTTCTTAATTCTGTTTTTTTTTTCTTTTGTATGAATCTTTGTTGCCCAGTTCTTTTCCGATCCGACTTTTTTCTCATTGAAAAATATTTTTGCAGCGTATGATAATCGAAATCATGACTCTCTGCATGACAGTCCAATGCACTAACCATTATGTCAAGGAGTACTTAATATTTTATAAGCCCGTCTAAAATTTAAAAAAAACACGGCCCAAGATGTATGTGATCAATTCTTTCCTTTTTTTATTTTGGTTGTTTAAGCTTCCACTTTTTGAAAGATTTTTTTATACAATATTTAAATTTAATTCAAATGCATTGAGCAGATAATATGAAAGTTGGAAATCAAAAAGTGGTAAAAAATGGTCTATAACGGCTCTTGGAAATTTGTATCATATTAATAGGAAGATCGTACTAATATTACCATTCACATTTCTAATCAAAAACACTGGGGCCATTTTTGGTAAAAATTAGATTTTGACAGTTGTATGACAGGTACCATTATTTTGAACTCTAAGGCTAGTCGCGCACTAGCAACTGTGATCGAAATCAAATAGTTTAATCACCAGTTGAAAGTGAACCGCGCACTGGCAACTTTTTACTCACGCTCACACTCTTTTCTCTCTTGCGCTTATAGAAAACAGCTCAACTGTTGCGAAGGCAATCGTTTAGTTTGTGTCAAAACACAAACTTTTTAGTTGCTCGAATCGAATTGCTCTAAGTGCGCGGTGTCCCATATAAGCTCATATGTTTCATTTTAGCAACCAAACAGTTGCGAAACTAAAAATTGAATGTGCGCGTCTGGCCTAAGAACACGGGCTTTAAAACTTAGTTGGTTGGCGTGTTTAAAATAATCCAAAAAAGTGTATGTGAACTTAGCTCTGCAACTGTTTCCGTCTCAAAAACCTGACAAGTGTAATTGAAGTTACATTTTTCTAATAAATGAAGATATGAAAATTATTTCGGTTTAAGTGATTGAATTAAATTCAATTTAACTAAATTAAATTCATTTTTCTTATATACTCTCCTACACGATTACACAAAAATTTATAGTAGCTTCAGAGAACCATTATTTGAAGTCGTGTAAAGTCATGTCATTTTCGTCAGTTTTGCGAGAAAAACTCTACTGCTCATGTAAATCAATCAATCGAAAGCAACAGAGGGGACTCTTGCCCAGGTTCCTGAGTACTTCAATTCAATCAATCAATTATGTATCAACTTATACTGACAATATATACAATCTAAAAAAAGAGGAACACCCTGTCATGTCGAGTACCAAGCCACATTAAGTACGATTCCAGTGTTAACTTGCTTTTCCTTTATGGTTTAATCTCAAATTTTCCTCAAAGGAACATAAATATAGACCCTGTAAAAATGAAGACACATGTTTGCAGTTATTTATTTAATACATCTGAGTTCAAGAAAGACACTTATATGTACATATGTGCATGTTAATAAAAGTCTTACGATTTTTGGTAACAACACCCCCTACGAATAAGTGCAAGATAAACTAAAGGGTCACTTAATATTAAGGTTCCTATTCAACCATTAGATCTATTTTATGAAAACACTCATCCAAGCGTTTGAAAAGCACGGGGGCTAATTTTATACATGATCTTTATAAACTTTATAACTTATATTAGAAAGTCTAAGTAAGGCAACTTAGCCTCTTCATGGGAAGAATACGGTGGGTATGTATCGATTCTGTGAAAGTTCAAGCGTAGGATGGGTCAGGGTGGAGATATCTTTTATATATCTGGTCCCTTCATTTCACTGTGAAAATTGCTTATCTAATCAAATTCATTCTTGTCGACTTATGAGAAATGAGATCTTTTATCCGGATTAAATTTATCGATTTCTATTCGCATGGAAATAAAAGCAGAACTTGTGAAAAATGTCCGTGTGATATCGCACGATCGCCTTCTCATTGCTCTATAGTACAATATGTAATTTAAAATTTTATCAGTCACGCATCAATTTTCCATTCCAGATATTCCTAATAGAAATAAATGAAGTCCATGCATGTATCTGCGAAATGTCAGAATCTATAAAAATCATAGCTAAATAAAATTCAAAATGAATTATACTTTTTCAAATTCGAACTTATAGATGTAAAGTTTTTTTCCGAATGACGCATTTTTTTGACATAGACGGCTGACATAAAACTATAGAATGGATCACTCGTTTGTTTCTCGTGTTGTGTCTCCTAATATCGTTGACGATATTTCAACAGTGGATTTCGGTTTGATTTCGATTTTTTTATTTTTTTTTTAAGTCGAGAGAAATTTGTAGCAAATTTGGCAAAAGATCAAAAAGTGCGCCGCTGCTGGGTGTATCTAAATGCATGTATGTATGTATGTGTTTTTCGATATTTTACACATTGATCCGAACAAATGTGAGGTTGGCTAAAAAACTGCTTTTTTTGCATTAAACATTGTATTTGTTTAAAATTAGACGAAAATGTGTAGTTTATTTTCTTTCTTCTTGGTTTGCTTTTTTTTCATTTTTTTTTTATGTCATTTGTTTCTTTATTTTTTATCTTTCATTCTATTATATTATTATATGTATAAATGAAGGTTTGTTTTAAAACAAAGTGCGGAAAGAAAATTTTAGCATTATTTCCAAAATTGTACCGCTTGAGTATCTTTTTTTTAGCTGACGAAAAAAACCAAAAAAAAAGTCTTGACTCATGTTTCAGGTTCCTGAAAATAACTCCTTAAAATAATTAACTCTCGAAAACGTAAGATGCATGTTTCCAAAAAAAATTGGGTAGTTTGGAGTTTTTGAGAAAATCCAGTGGTATAATTCTGTTTAGGAAAAAATGAAATGAAATCAAATCGAAGTGAAACATCAAACGATACAAAATTATAATAACGATCAAATGAATAACAAAACCAAGGCGAAATGAAACATGAATAAAACAATCTCGGGATGAAAGCTTAAAAAAAAAAAAACAAATTTCAATAAAAATAGCTCAATTTTCCCAAAGTGAATTTAGTTTCCACAAAATGGAAATAAAATTCTCTTGTGGATACTGCTCTGGGGAATTGGTTTTCATAAGAATCTTCTCATATTTAAATCAGTATCATCGGGCAGTTGAATGTTAAACATATCCTAAACATTTAATGTATTAATTAATTAATTAATTACTGATTTAGAACGTTATTTTCTAGACCTTCATTTTGGTACCGATATTGATACCCTAGGTTCTTTGGGTTGTACTTAGTAGCTAATACCTTCTTTCTCATTTAAAAAAAAATACTCTGGGGACATAGTATTGGAGGTATTGCACTTTTTGCTTGTGGAACATGTTTATTAAGTTTAATTATTCAAAACAATCAATCCAAGGTGAAATGAGAATTAAAGGTTAGGGTGCACAGGTTGAGTAAAATAAATATTATCCTTATCCAAACAGAACACGTTGTCGTCGTGAAAAAAATCTTACATTCCACAGTCAATATGCTTTAATATTGTTTCGGTTATGGTGAAAAGAGGAGCCTATTCATTTAATTTTTACAAGTTATAACCTTTTACAAGCGAAAAATTTCACAAAAAAATATTTTTCCATTGAGTGAAGTGTAATTTCAATAATAAATTTAGTTTTCACCATATGCTAAAAATATGTATACGAAAATTTCACTTTCTTGTAAACTAGCCTTGGGTGAAAAAATGTTGTTTATAGGAGAAACTTATCAACTGCAATTCGATATAGATAGGTTCTTCGGATTCATGAAATGAAAATTTTGTTCATGCAATAATTTTTACTCATGAGAATTTTAAGAGATATTTTTTATTAAAAAATTTCAGTTAAATATTGAAAATTTTACTTCTCCGGATGTCTTTTTAAGCAATAAGACATTAAGAGTTGTCAACCATACAAATTAATAAGTCCAGTATAGTGTCTGGCGAAATATTGTGGAATCTATTTTTATTTTGTGTTGCTAGAATAGCTAGTAAATAAAAATAAAAATTACTAAATATAAGTTAAAAAGATCAATCGCTCGAAGTCATAAGATTTTTAATATGAGATATATGTACATACATATTTTCTCCAAACAAAAAATGTATAGCAAAAAAGTCAGATTTTTTTTCTTGAAAATTTTTAAATAAACAAATTAATTTTTCTCGTTGGTCGGTCCATTTTTCCATTATTGGAAGCCTTGAACGTCGGTATCATTGACCCTATGACGAAAGGTGTGTATTTTTGTCTGACTCATTTTTTGTTCATGGCAGAAACCACATATTTTTTTAAAATTACTAATTGATTTTGAACTGTTGAATACAAAATTGGCTTCCTTACAAAGGGAGAAAGTAAAGCAAAACTAAACAAAATAAAATTGAGCGAAGATTGGAGAATTATTCTTCGAAAAGAGTTTTTGAAAATTTCTAATTTTATTTATTATTGTTGAAAATTGAAAGTAAGCGTATATATAATTAAATGATAAGAATTATTGCCTTAACATAAGGTTTCATCTGTTTATTAAAAATAGAACAAGTTCAGAGTGAACATTTTCGTACAAAATTAGCAAAGTGAACTGGATAAATTTACAATCCACAGCATTTATTTCGAAACTAAATAAACTAAATTTCAAATATAAAACCTTTTCACGCTTTTTCGAATTTTTTATTTTTGATTGCTACTGGTTTTTACATCGTTAAAAATATGATGACATGGGGAATATTGTGGATCGTAAGTTTATTGATCATCTCACAGAAGGTTTGTTCAGTTTATGGAAAATTACGTTCAAATAAAATAAATTGTATTGAAATGGTCCGTAGAGAACCAGGACCTAGTGATTTACAACTATCAACCAATCCCGTTCGCGTAGGGGACCTATACAATTTCCAACAGAGTCTAAACATGAAAGACCATCACGTTTAATGACAATTTGCCAAGGGGTAGTAAAGGAAAATTACGGACTTCCCTACAAAAAAATCGACTTGAAATTTACGAATATAATATAACGAATATAAAATATCCAATAAACCTAATACCTTTTTATTATTTTGGAGATATTGCACTTTTTCTTTGTGAATCGGATGCCCATCTTTCAGACCTTTATTTTGGTATACATTTTCGTTGGCAGGAGTATCTAGTTCGTTTACAGTAGCTAATAACTTATATGTTTGTTAAATATGCTCTGAAGTGCACGGATATGGAGATATTGCCCTTTTTATTTGCGGAACGTATTCGTACGGTAGCGGGATGTACTTTTATTATGATCAAAGAAATATACAAATTAAAAACCAAAATTTACTAAAATATCAAAACTTTTATTTGAATTTACACAATTTTTTATAATTCCAATCAATTTAGTTGACAAATTGTATATTTGTATTTATATTAGTGAGTTCAGGTCACTTGGGGGTTGTCCACTCTTCAATGGTTGTACGAATGTTATGGAGTTCATCGATTTGGAGATTTTACACCATTTTTTATATGAATATATTGTATTTCATGAAATGTCAATTTTAGGAATTTATAAATGATATAAAAGAAGATTCAAATAAAAAAAATTAAAAAACTACAAGTAACTTAAATGTTAAATTTAAAAATTTGTAGTTTAATTAACACAAATTTGTTAAATTCTTATCAATTCAAATGTCATGACTTTTGTATCCTTTTTGTCATGGGGTATATTTGATCTTTATTTTTTTAATCACTTTTTCTTAAGCGGTTTGAGCGAATACATTATTCAAAATCATAACTAATTTTCCATGAACTTTTGTTTCAACGGGAAAATCACGACTGTATTCGCTCAAAAATGGCAACCATGCACCTAATATAACCTTCAAGTTTGCATTCTTATTTAAACACTTTGGATATGGTAGGTTTGGATAAACTTTTTCAATCTTCTCCAAAGTCATTTCCGGGTGACCCATCAAATTCGGTAGTAAGTAATGTTCTTTGATAAAGGCGTCATATCCGAATTGTTTGGAATATTTCATTTGGATATCTTTCCTTCTAGTCTTTGCGGTAATATCTGCAAATAATTTCAATGTGAATTCTTTCATTTCGTCAGCTTGGGCAGTCACTTCTTCTGCGATGGTTTGTAATCCAAGACTTAATAATTTATCGACGATCAATGTTATGGGGCCGAATGCATAGTGGATCTTTTCTTCAATTTCTTTAAGTTGACGACTTTTTGGTGACTTATTTGGGTTTGATTTTTTCGTTTTTATAGCAGCTCCCGATTCCACTGAAGCTTTTTTTTCCTCACCACTTCCAATATAACTGTACACACGACGGCCTGTCATCAAAAAAACATCGGTGCGTACGTTAGTTCCATTACTTTTCTGTGTACTTGTAGTGCGCAAAAAAACGGGAGCGCAGAAAAAGTATTTCTTGCGGTATTGCTTATGTACATTGATCCTGTTTATTTGTTCAGCTTTGATAAGTATAGACAGTAAAAAGATTACTAAAGACACCAATTCAAAGGTCTTTTTATTGCTTTCAATATGCTCATAGAGCAAATCTATGAATTCGATTGTATTGTTAGCCATAATTTTTAAACCTAGAGATTTTCACTTGGTGATGAATTTTATTTTAACTGTTAAACTTTTTGTATATCTTATTTAACGTGTAATTCGCGTGTAAAACTTGTTGCAATACTTTTGAAAATTTAAACTCCCTGCTATTTATATCATGGATACGGTTATTTTCTTTCTACCTGTGAATTTATCATTCATACAATACTTAAATGAAATATAATCATTTTCACTCCTTGATTATTTCCTAGAACTCAAATATTCTACTATATATCATTGTGCATGTCAAAATTAGAAAGAGAGACAGAATCTCGGAAATGCCCATATTGTAACAAAATTTCTTTTGAGATAGATTAAGGCCAGGTACACATTTTAGACTATACTGTTGTGCTAAGAAGAAAGGGCGTATCTCCATTTTTGAAATAAATGCATTCTAAAATGATTCGTTATTAAAAAAAATTATGTTATTTTATTTTTTAAAATAGGGCAATAGCTAAATAAAGCTTGAGAAAAATGTTAAAAAAAAAATTAACCTTAAACCTGGCTTAAGCTATAATAATGGTAGTAAAACCTTAAGCAATAAGGTGCGTAAAGAACCCGTAAAACGTAATTACTCTAAAAGTAAAATGGATCGTGACATTGCTGACGAATTGGCACCATTAATTTCGTCATTTTTAGTTTGGGCATTTACTTCTTTTCCCTCGACTCAAAATTCTAGACTCCATGATTGTCCAATGATCGATTTTATCGGTCCGAAAGCATTGTCGAGTATTTTTCCAGTTGATGATGTTTATGTGGCTCAATTGGTATTAGTTGTTCTGTTTATAGTACAGCCTCTAATTCTTTTGGATTCTGGCTCTTCAAAACTCGCAATAGTACCAATCTATAAATGTATTATTCTGAGCATCTGCATTTATGGACAAATTATTTCTTACCAGTAATTCAACTTTCCCTCTCAAGAACTGACAATATTTCCTTTTGGATAGTTTATTTTTTTTTTAATAATTAAGTCGCGATTTATTTTTTAACATCTGTTGTCTTTACCAAAGTTCTTTATAAGTTGTTTAAACGTTTTCATAAAATTATATTTTTCAATTACAGGAATTGTATGGAAAGACTCTTTATATAGGTAGGAATTTAACAATGGACCCTAAAAGCAATAAAAGTCAAAAACTTATATTATTTATACGAGGAAATGTTATATCTGCGGCTCCTAATATTAAAGGAACTAATCAATTTCCAAATGTCACCTATTGCAATTTTCCTAGAATTGGTATTTCTAAATAACGGTTGTTGATGGCTTTTCGGTGACTTGTAATCCCTTATGAAATTTATGACATAATTACACATTTTGCAAAGTAATAAAAGGATACATTGAATCCAAAAATTGAATTGAGCCATAAAAATGGTTTAGGAAAATCACCATTGAAGTATGCTGATATTATGTTGTGATTGTGTACCAGATGTTCGAATTGCGCTAAAACCAATCTAATAATCGTATGCCCAATAACCAGCGAAACAAATTACGTTATTATTAATAATGTATGGTTTCGGAATACCATTTTGCTACGAGCCTAAATTTCTACTTGTCAATAAATCGATCTGATTTGTTTCAAGTTCAAAACCTTTTAGACCCAATCATTTGAGCCTTCGGTAATGGATCCGCAAGAACCCAGATCTGTTGGTTTCCCCAACATGAAACATTTTTAGTTTACAAGTTTTTCATAAAGAGGACAAAAGTATGCAAAACAAAATTGAATATACTCGTACTTATATATTTCACAATAGTATGCAAGACAAAATGCCGGACAAAGACGCTGTTAAACTCGTATTAGACTAGTTTTACTGCTGGTCCCCGAAAATTTGGATGAAAAAAAGAATCATGAGAGCCAAGCGATTTAAATCTTATTACAATAGCAACAAATGGTATATGAACTTCCTTTAGCCCAGGTATTTTTCGAGACTTCACTCTGGTCCTATTAAAAACTGTCTCGGACTTGAATCATAATAAGGATCTGATTCTTTTTGAACAAAAACTCACAAACTGTCAAAATTTCAAGAGTGGAAATTCACCTCCACATCCAATACATTCATTAAATGTCATTATTTATGGTGTTCCGTTTGTATGGTGGTGCAATTGGGTAATACTTCTTCGAGAATGAGGAAAATGTAACCGTCACTTCTCTTCGTTATACCCATTTTTTTTCCGTTGGCAAGAAAAATTTTCTAGACGAATTATGTAATTGCATTTTGGTCATCTGATTTTCCACCAAAATTGTTTCATTTGTCCATCCATCCATCGTTAGATTTCTTTTTGTGAGGCTGTGCAAAAGATTGTTCTTATGCATACAATCGGCAAACTCATTAACGGTTTGAAACGAATATTCGTGAATTTATGGTCTAGTAATTGCATGATATGTGAAAAATGTCCTTGTCAAAATCGAGTTCTGCAAGAACTTCATGGAGGACATTTGAATGATTGTATAACATTCATAATCATAGGATCCAATCAATATATTGAGAGTTAAGCTCGATCGAAATCTTAATCATAAATGTGATTTAGTTCAATCTACTTTCGGAATCATAAAATGGATAACCAATGGATAACCTTCTACAAACAAATATGTTGGTATTTAAATTGTTAATAATTTAACATTCTTAAATATTCCTAGTAAAAAATAAATACAATTAAATTAACATGAAATATTCCGTATGGCATAATGTTTAGTCTCATATTGGCAAATTGTGTAACCTCTCGATGGAGCTCTTCTTTAAAGCGGAACAGCTTCTGTCAAATGTACAGAAAATCAAACCTTAACACTGAAAAGTAAACTGCAATACATGATTGATAATTTGTGTTCATTATTATTTTTAAAAAATACATAGATAAATATAAATAGTATTTAAAATTATAAAGAAAACAAAAGAAATAGAAGAAAAAAAAAACTATTTTTTATTTAAATAAAAACTAATTGTTGGAACAATAATCTTTTGACATATCTAATGGAGGAACAGTTTGATCCTTTTTCACCTTTTTCTTCTTTTTTGGGTTCTTGTCTGTTGCCATCTTTAAAATATTTTTAACCAATTCTTGTATCTCGGTGTCGTCTGTTTCGATTAGATATTCCCGACTATATTTGGACAAATAGGGCAGCCATTCACCTAAAAGTATCTTTAACTTCGCATTCGTATTGAAATACTTTGGATACGGCAAGTTTGGATAGACTTTCAAAATTTTCGCCAACGTCATATTCGGGTGAATAATTAACTTCGGTAACAAGTTATGATCTCTTAGGAAAGCCTCATCCCCGTATGCTTTAGAATCCATTGTTTCGACATCTTTTACTTCTTCATATCCCGTAATGTTTTCAAATATTTTTTTAACATCGGCTTCCAATGGGTTATGAGTCCGTCGTTTTAAAGGTTCCAATAGTGCTAATGCCAGTGTATTATTTTGAATATCCGCATTTGCGAAGAAATCAATCAATTCATCAGTAATATTATACTCCATCACAAGAATTAACACTTTTTTGAGTAAGTTTCACGGTTTCTTTTTAATTTCACAACGAAGCTTCTTTACTCGTTGAACTAATTTTAATAAGTTTAAGGCTTTTAATATCCTCCTTTTATATGCTAAAATTATTTTCGTTAAAGTATATTTTTCTACCTGATAATCTTTGGTAATTAGGTAATAATTTTCAAAACCCATATTCGCTTTTACGACTGATCTTAAAAGCAAGAAGCCTAATCATAAATGTAAGCCTTCTTAGAATAATGTTGAGATGATTTTCGGGTAGAGTTTATATTTATGGAATATGACTAATACAAAATACAAAGGATAATAAACTTAGGTAGATATGACTGAAAAAACAATATGCCACGTAGATATGACCTAAATGCACTTATGTGTATGTAGGTTCCGAATCCTTATGAATCAAGTTATTTATCCTTAAAAAATCAGAAATTTATTTCTAAATCATATTTCTTAAAATATAAAATATATAATCTTATAACAAATGAAAACTTCGTAAGTTTCTGCTCTCGTGAAATGAAAAATAGTTTTAAAAATATTAAAAAAAAAAAACAACGATCTTCATTTTCAGAACACGCCAAATAATAACAGTATATAACTTTGAATTTCTATTAATGTTAAAATACCAAAATGACTCATGTAGTAGTCGACTTGACAAAGTTCAAGAAGCGTTGAAAATGTTTGTTCTTCCATATATATATTATTAGAATGCATTTTGAATGAAGTCAACTTTTGTCCCATTCCATTTTGAATTGTCTTTTTCTTGAATACTAAAAATGTACGAAACATTATTTAGGCTTCCGACAGCTTCCACTCTTTTTTTTTATCATTTTTCGTTTCACGTATCACGGACGTGTTAAAAAATTATGAATATTTGAATTTTTTCTAAACGTAAAACTTTAATCATTAGGATCCCATTAATAGAACCAAGACTTAAGATTTTTAAACAAATCTATCATCGGCTATTATTGTTAATTTCTTAAAAAGTTTTCTTGTGAATTTGTGTATAAAAAATAAATAGTTTAATTAATTATTAATTTTCACGAATTTTCTATTGAAATGTCACTTAACGTGATAAATCTATTTCAAGAAGAAAGGGTAAAACACCTCTTAGAACATTTGAAATGAAAGATTGTAAATTTGAACCCTTCACTTTTTGAGAGAACTTTCGTTTAAAAGTGATCAACGAATTCTACGAACTGAACTTAAATTTTCTTAATTTATAAAACAGAAGTATTTTTATTTAATTTTTTTTATTGAACACGTTGACAACAAATGATTGTGTTTTTGTACATCATTTAATGTTTGTTTTTGTAAAATATTAAAGTAATAACAAATAGACTTGTAACAAGATAGTGGAAGGAATAATTGCCAACTTTTAATAGATTTACATTAATTTAAGCATTTTTTGTTTTTGTTTTATTATTATATTTTTTTATATGTATGTATATCTTTAAGTATTTGTATATATATTTTATTTCTAATAAACATTTTTAACTTCTAGTAACAATTTTATATATTTCATTTTCATCTACAGAATTATTTAATTTGTTTTTTTTTTTTTTTTTTTGTAAGTATAATTATTGCATATTTATTTTAATAGTTTACGAGTATTATACTTATAACAATATAAAGCTAATTTTTATATGTTTATATAAATTTACACTACCATTTTTTAATTATTTGAAATATAGGCAGAAATACTTAGTAATAGTTTTGTACCGAGCGTAAGAAGTTATTGAAAGAAACTAAACGAGTTTTCAAACTTGCAACCATTGGAATAAAATAATGTTTACAAACTAAAAGGGAATGATTTAGTTAAGCAAATAAATAAAGTTTATTCTTAAAATCCTACAATAATCTCGGAATGATTTTGAAATAATTTATCCATAATGGTTTGTAGTTAAAACAAAAAAATGATTGTTACCGATGAGGGCTTCTAAGCAAAATCTGACAAAATAACCCAAATTATGACAATTGTTTTGACTATGGTCTTAGATATAAATTTGGCTTGCAAATACAATCTAGATAATCCTCTGTTCAAATTTTGGCACACAAATTTTATTTAAAGGAACGAATTTAGGTTTCACATTCTCTTGATTTGGTATTAACCTAGTCAGAACCTTCTCCGAAAAAACCACGATCAATTTCTTCAATATAATTTTATGAAATATCTTTAAAAAGACTTTCAAATGAAATGGGTGTATCCCTTTTCCTTATGTTTGTATGTTTTTATTTGAAGATCTTAAAAAAAATTAATATAATTTTAAAGAAAAAGTTCACGAAATAATAAATCATTTATACGAGTATTAAGTTGAAATTAGATTAACTCTTTTGCACAGCTTTTGTATAGTAAAGATGTAAATATTTTAACTAAGTAACAAGTAGATAAGTAAAACTTTAAACTGCAATTTATCTTCCTTTTTAAGAAAGTTTGATGTTTAAAGCTGGGCTTCTATAAATAAAACAATAACCCGTATACCAAAGCTAAGATTTTCTAAGAGAGCATTTTCATAAAATCGAAATTTTCTTTCATTAAATAGCTTATGACAAGACCATGTAATAAGCGCCATAAAGATAAAAGTCTCACGCAGCACTATGTGCTTTATTATGGTGAAATCTATAATTATCACTCAAAGTTTATTGTGAACTCAAAATTTCGATGTTTTAATGGCTACACACATTATTATGGCTACGAGTATGTTTAAAAAATCTTGGCTGGGCCTATATTTTTAAATTTTGTAAACAGGTACAGGTAGCGCAATTTAAAAAAAAAGCTAAAAAAGTATTTTAAGCATTTCCGTTTGTGCTATTATGTGTAGGTATATTGGTTAACCAATATGTATACTTTTAAATTGAAAATGAAACAGATTATCATTTCATAGCTCCCTGTCTAAATTTGGACTTCTATAAATAAAACAATATCAGATGTTATCCTAAATCACGGCTTCATTGAAGATTGTTACTACAAAATGCCTTTGATTAAAAACAGACCGACTGGAATAAGACTGGTTTTGTAGGAGGCATGCTGTTAGCAAAAGATTTACTTTAATAAAAAGAGGCAATGTTCAACCTGCAAATATTTCAGTCTCATTTGATCTTATCGTAGATATTTTTTTTGTGAAAATCAAATAGCTGTTTTTTTTTTAGAGAAAAATGTATCGTCGTTCAATTAAAACTACTTTCTATACGAAGCTGCAAAAATGACCCACGGCTCATTACAGCAAATAACAAAATCCTAAGTTCTGCTAAAACTACCTAAATCCTTTGCTCTTTTATTTCTAAAATTAAAAACATTTCCAATGCATTGCTAGTAAAAAAAATACCTTACAAATGAATTATTACAAAGAAAACAAATTGAACTTAGGACTCCAAATGCACTAACTTTTATGTTTTATATTTTGTCAGGCATTCCTATCTTTGTGCGACTTATTGAATTTTTTTTTAGAAATTAGACATCATTCAGTAATTTGGATTCAGAAAAATTATGTATATGAATATCCAAAACGACTCTGAAATTAAAGCTAACCAGGAATGTTAACATAAGAATATTGAAAATGAAGTTTTGTTTTTTAAGATTTCCATAATAATAAAAGAAAAACTAGCGCAACGAAACTACCTAAGGTTTTGATTTTTGGACCAAAATAATAAAACAACCATGTTTTATATAATGGTACATTTAAAATAAATAGTAGCCCTAATTTTGGATGGCAGAGAGCAGAAATTAAAACAACCACAAACTGGCAAATTAAGGTTTTATGAAGAAATAAAGTGGCTGTCCAACCGTCTATACGAAACTTCATTACTTAAATGGAAGTCTTTAACTTAACGAAAATCAAATTAAACTCTACAATCTATCATGAAAAAGAAACCATAGAACAACGTTACAGACTTGCAACAAACCCCAAAAACTTTAGACAAATGAAAGAGTCAAGCTCCGCATATTATACCATCAACAAGCATCAACTTCCTCAGGGCACGAAACATCTAGCAATTCCTTTACAATTTTGTACTCATGGCAGTTTTCACAGATCAAACGTCCATTTGAAACATTCGACCGTTGCACTTTTTCGTGACACACAATATGCACCAGCTTAAGGTTCTTAAGACTAAATATCTCTAGAAAATACTCCAACACGCTTATATCGACAACACGTTTCTTGTGAATGGGACACTTCTGATTGGGATTTTCAACCAAATCTCGAACATTCTGTATCAGCGATGGCAGTATCGTCCGACACAATTCTATTTGATGATCCAGGTTCCAAACTTGGAAGAGAATTAAATTCTCTCTCGAAGCATAAGGATTTATACAATGATCTTTGTTGCACGGTTGATTCTCGCTGTAGGGCCCTTGGCAATAGAACTCTCCCAAATCCGAACACAATGACACCGACCACTCGTCGAGTAGTTCATTTTTTGTGGTGTATGCTTTGATAATTTGTTTCAAACGCTTATTTGGCAGAGGTCTGGCATCGATTTCATCATCATCATCATTGTCGTTTTTAAGGAACTCATGTTTCTTCACACAGCTACGATCAAATATCATTGAAAAATAATCACAGCCAATAAGGAGGTAACGGAATTTCTCCAGAATACTATCGAACATTACACGCGCCTTGGCATTGCTGCGATAGAGTTTGTTGCGGGTTAGTTCGTCTTTTGTTTTGTAGTAGTAGCTGCGTATGCGATCTTGCGCCCGACGTGACATTGCTTCCTCTTTCGAATTGCAGCGTTCTTCTTGGCCTTCGAACCATTCCGAGTGTTCACTGCGCAAACTCAGGTGGGTTTTTTCTATGTCAATTTGCGGTTTCCTTTTTTCATACTCGCATATCATGCGTTTGAATTTATCCGGATTACGTTCTATGAACTCGTAAATGATGTCAGCTACTTTAAGCAGAGGAGATCTTTGGCGCAACTTCTCATATTCGAAATCAGAATCTGAAACAGAGAAATCTAAATGACACATTGTTTTGTAAGCTTACTGGCTTCGAACCTACCCGTTGTTATTATCTCATCAGGTCCTGCGATGATAAATAACGTTTGTGGTTCCAGTGATTGGAAGTAGTCCTCATCAGAGACTTCAAAACCATCGGTGGAAAGATATATGTGACAGTCTTTTATCTGGAATTTTTTTCGTTTGATTAATTTGAACACAGGTTTAATTCTTTTGAAGAGAAGTGCAGATGGCTTTTGGTGTATTAATATGTTGATGACTTGATGGTGTATTGTTGTTATTAGTGTATTGTAACAAAATTCACATGTATTCGTATATATATATTTTTCTTTTTTTCAATAAATACTCACACAAAATAATATCACATTTCACACCTTCTGATTTCACTAAGAACATACATTCATACATACATTTCGATTAGGTAGTTGAATTAACCGTTGAAAATTTGTTAAATACATATAGAAATACTTATTTGTTTCTAAAATTTATGAAAAGTGTTGCGTAGTACGGATTTTCAGCACCATAAAGATCGCACCCACATTGCTTTTCTATCAGCTGAATTTTGATATTTCGAATGCTGCAATATTCGTATGATTATAATAATTTGCCTCGACTCCAACATTTAAGCTTCTTCTTTAAGGGAATATCATAGGAACGAAATTCTTCGGCGAACTCCTTATTTTCGATTTTGCATCTATTTAAACAAGAAACGAAACTGTCCCCAGACAGAAAAAATCACTTGCGGCAATTACTCGCAGCAAGTACTTTCAGTAAACGCCTGCGCTTGCATGGTGTGACGAACCGGAAAGTGTCTTCAGCTAATTAACTTGCCCGATTAGCAACAAATACGAGTATGCCCGATTAGCTACTATTTCATTTTGCAATTAGAAACGAACCCCATGTTCTCTGATTAAAACTTCACCCTAATATCGACCATTTTACTATTGATATTATATCTTACTTATTAAAATTTTCTAATAACTGCTACAAACATGAAACGCATCTTTTTTATCTCAACTTTAATAAAGAAACAAAAAACAATATTTTAATTATTTTAATTAAATTCAAAAACTTTCAATGACAAAATTCTAAATTCAAAAATCAAGAATAATGGCCAAAACCGTCGAATCAAAGCGATTTTATGGGCGAAATCTTCGTCCTCGGAATATCTCTAAACCTTTATCTCTTTTCAGCATCATCTTTGCACTTCCTGTCACCAATGCCACCCCCAATTACTCTGCCTGTCTCTGTTTGCAACGAAAATACCTCCTAAACTTAATTGCACAATCCTTGCACACCAAAAACTTCTCCAACCAACGCCCTTGGTTTCTAATAGCTGCCGTCTCAACACCTCAAGCAATCACAACTATTTTACTATCGATGTCCATGACCGGAGTCATCCCAATTCACACGTTTTCATAATCTCTTTGTTCTTTAGGAATCTCCAATAAATAAAAAGAAAAAAGCTTGAATTTGCCAAATACGGAAAGTGAACTGTTGTTGTTGTTATTGTTGTCACTGACAATCACAAATTAACAATGACCCAAAAACCTAGAATCCTCGAAAATAGCAATCCAAGGCAAAATAGTAGAAGTAGTAGTGGATGGTCATAGAGCAACAATTAGACTCACAAAACCAGCAACAAAAAATGTAGATAGGAATAGAAATTCAGAAAAAAAAACCACCCCAAATGACCATGACCAACATTCACACACAATCTATCGTCGAAAAGGACATACCCAAAGTTAAAGGTTGAATGTCCTTGCTCCACATTGTTTGTGATACACAAAAGCACATGAAATCAACCTTGAAAAGGAAGGGAAAGGAACACAAGCGCCGATGAAGCAACAGGTGGCTGCTCCAAGTAGCTACTTCTCCTCGTCCCTTTTAAATTCCTCTTCCCTAGTGCGCAACAACAAAAGGACGAACAGGAAGCAAAAGGGGGACACAGAAGTCTTCGGAAGTAAAAAAGGGAGAATTTCTATATACCATTGAGGCAGTGACATTGAAAGGCTACCGAGAATGGGCTGAATTCCGGGGAAGAGTGATGATAGTGTCCTTGCGAAAATTTTTAAACTAAGACGCAATTTAGTTGGAATTTCAATAAAATAAAGGAAAAATACTTACAGGAAACTTTAGCTTTGCTTTGTCGAGTAGCATCTTCAAGGAATTCGCTCCGATTCCATATTTTTTTGTTCTGGCGTTATCAGTGACCTTGTAGCCTTTCATTTTCTTTGTTGTTCCAAATAGATTTAGCATAGCAAAAAGTTGCAAAATGAAAACTTTTCGAAATCTTCAATATATCACTTCTTTGTTCTTTTGGCACGATTTTAAAACACAATACACTAAAGAAAGAAAGATGATTTTCTTTGGAATTTGGAATACAATTTTAAAATGACCACGATGGCTAGGTCCACAACCAAGAACAAGAGCAACCAGATTGCTCTGGAATTCGATTGAGTTTCACAGTGGATAGAGGAATGTATCCTTTTTTCACGTTATCTCTTGTTTATTGCATTTTGCCCGTTACTTATTGAACAATGAGATGTCAAATGATTTTTTTTCCTCTGATTTGTGGTCATGCGTTGAGAAATGTTTACAATTTTTCGCGTAGTTTTAACGAAAGAAGCACTGCCAGATGAATACAAGTTTCGGTGTTATGACGAAAATTAAATTGGTTAAATTATATATTTGAAAAAGTGAGATTGTTTGTTGTGACAAAATATCATTTAGACTTATCTAAAGAATGGATGGACTGCGATAATAAACATTAGACAAATTTATAAGGGAAAAGTATAACTTTGGTATACAAAAACTATGAAAGAATGATATCGGGCTTGTATTGAAGAAAAACGCAGAAATAATTACTCCTTTGTCAGGATTAATACATTCCGAAATTGTTACGATACTTCTCAATTCTCTCGTCTCTTTTTAAAGCACTCATGCCTTTCACTTCAGTTTTATATACTGTCATTTGAAGAATTAGGAATAAATACTTTTTCGTTAACTAGCAAACGGTAAAACATTTAAATTTATTATTTCCAGTTTTTAGTTGGATCTTCAAGTATATCACGAAATTTTCTACAAGCTGAAAATTCAACTTCCTCGTCAGCTAATCTATAAAAAAAATGTGTATAGAATGACAGATAAGATTACAAGAATGTGTGGTCTTTATAGTTCTATCACGAAATTACATTACAAATGCAATAATGTAAGTAAGTAAGATAAGATTACAAGAATGTGTGGTCTTTATAGTTCTATCACGAAATTACATTACAAATGCAATAATGTAAGTAAGCAAACTTTACAGGTAAAGGCAACTTTATAAAGGAGTTTCGGATTTGTGTCAATATGTCACTAAATGGACATGGATTTCGGAAGTGGAAATAGGTTGTTAGGTGAAAATGTGTAAGAAGCAAATTGTATTCCACTATTTCGTGACCTTCTCTTTTCAATTCTGAAAAACGAAAAAACAAGATCCAATCATTTTTTACCCAAAACTACCACCTTTATCAATTCATTTTTTTGAATAATAACTTTCAGACTCTTCGGACTAAAATTGCTAGTCTTGAACAAGTATGTGAACATGCCTCCAGTTTCCTCGTCTGAAAGCGGTTCGAATTAAATCTACCTGGCAGTTCTATTTCTCTCCCTCATTCCTTCGTTAAAAAAAAAAACTAAATATTCTCTTTCTCAGAGCAATACATCAAAGAACGCGAACTGTCACTGTCCAATAAGAAAGAAAATCGAAGGTAAAAAACCTGCATTTGCATACGAAAAAGAAAATAAAAACCTTCACTCGCTGGAAGGAAAAGAAAGAAAACGATTAAAAATGCTCAACAATAACAAATAATTCTCTAATTGATCTAACGAATTCAATTAATAAAACTCATCGCCAAAAACAACCAATCATCTATTTAAGTGTAAATCAAAAGACTTCAACAATTTGCTCAAATGGAAAATCATCAATTTGCAAAAACTATTTCTCTTTCGCATCGAATTCAGAGAAAACAAAATTCTTACCGAAATCAAATTTGATAAATTAATAGTAATTGATAAACCAAAAAAATATACTTCAAAAACAAAACGAGACTATTCAGAAAAAAAAATAAGAAAGAACTACCAAAATGTATTTGCGAGATTTGGACGAAATGAGTGACTCAGAGACTGAACTATTATTACACCCATCGGCTTCTAGCGGCGGGGGTGGCAGTGGCAGTGGAGCAGGTGATGGCAATGGTTATCGAATGGCAAGTGAAATCAACAAACGTATTGACGGTGGCGGCGGCGGCAATACCATCAGTAGACTTTTCGGTTTCGGTGGCCGCAGTGGCAACAACACAAGCAGACAAACCGGACAGGTTCGTCTCAGAAATGATAGAAGTAGAGAACGTGTCACACTTGTACCATTGCCAGCGACAACAGCAGCAACAACGTCGTCAGTTTCGGAATATCACGTAAACTACTCCTCCACCAGTGTTGGCGGCAATAATGCTGGAGCTGGTGGTGGAGGAGCAAGCAGTATAACTCCATCTCATCATCAACAAACACCAAATACAGTTTTCTATCATCGTAATCGGCGGCGAAAATCATCGTCATCAACCAGAAACCTGGCCAGTTATTGTCGAACTATATTTTGCGGGTAAGTGGACAAATATGGTGATGGTGTTGTGAATTCCAGAATTTCCTTATGTCGTCTTGGTTTACTTGTAAAACAGTATTTCGAATTCCTCGTGGTTTGGTTGTTATTTTTTTTAGATTTATTCTCGATAAATTAAAATGATTTCGTGGCAAAAGTCTAGAAACTATTTCTTGTTCTGGAGACTTCTTATGTTTTTTTTTTTTTGCTATTGATTAGCTAAATGCGACTTTGTCTGCTCTCTGTGCATAATTCAATTAATAAGCTCATTCTCTATTTACATCATTTGTGTTTGCTTCTTTCCCTTTTTGGAAAAAAAAAATCGACCAAGTTTCATAGCAAAAGGCGTGGAACACGAATCCAAAAATACATTTTTTTTCAATGATTTCATTCCCACAAGATTTGTTAAGAATTTTTATGATTTTGAGATTTTGATTCCATATGGATAAAACAACTGAATTGAAAGAAAAAAAATGAATGTGTTCGTTGAGAAACAAGTTACACGACGACCACGACAACAACTGACCTGTTTTGGAGGTCGACGAGGTATTTTTTTTTTTGTTTGTTTAGTTTGTTTTATTTTTGTACATTTGTTGTTGTTGTTTAAGTTATTTGCCTTTATAATTTGTTTATTCTGCTTTTAGCTCGCCACATATCAGCGTCATCGTCAGAGCTGTAATTATTATTGCCTCAGTTGATTGCTTTGTAAAATTTGAAGCAGGGCTGGTGTGGGCTTATGAAGGGCCAAAGTTCAAAACCAAGATTTTTGTAGAGTGAAATATTTTGAAGACAAGTTACTAATTTCATTAGTCTTTACAAGGTTCAGTTTGAAAACCGATAATTTTTTTATATAAATAGCTGGAACCACATTTGCCTGATAAATCTGTCTAAGAGGCATGCGACAAAAAAGTGTATGTACTTCCATAAATGATGTAAGAGATTGCCTATGGGTGTTTCAAAAGGTTCTCTATTTCAGACATTCTTCTATTCCGTGTCAACTCAATTTTAACATATGAATGGTAAACCTTAGTTGACTTTAGAAACAATTTGGTATTGTTTTAAGCTATATTCATTGGATGGATTAACGATGCAAATCAAAACTGACATAGATTTCCAGTTTTTGATATGTGGACTTCACGTCAAAATAAAACAAGTAAAACAAACTTCCCCTTCTCAAAAACTATTGTTAATACCTACTTTCAGAAAAACTGAAATTGTGGCAATTTTAAGTTGTATATAAGATTTAACAACATTAGCTTGCATAAAATAGTACAAAGATGGAATAAAAAATTCAGTTCAAAAAAGATCCCAGGCCTTAGTTAATATATTAATTAATCCACCACCGGTGCATAGTAAACAGCGACAACAGAAAAATACCTATTTTTCGACATATACATAATCTTGTCCATATGGGAGAAATCATTTATTTCTTTTTCCACAAAAAAAAAAAATAAAAACCGCAACATTATGCGAAGAGTAAGACTTGTGGACTGTGAAGAATGACGCTGGCGGTTGAGTATTCTTGGGTTTCTTCCATTCCCTTAGGCAGAATAATGGTTTTCTTTCGTAACTCAAAACCTATGAATTGTTTAGGAAAAATATGTATTCTTCGTCAATAAGATTCAATAGATTGTATGTTCAGCTTGTGGAACACAATTTGACTTAGATCACATTGTCGTAGTATAGTCACATGAATACGTATAGGTATAGTTATTGATTTCAAAACATAGGCCTGGGAGAGTTGCGTTGTCATTTAACCTTATATTCCGCTGCTTCCTGGTATTAATATCGATGGCTCACGTTTGATAACATATAGAAGTATATAGCTTTATTGCTGTTTGGATACAAATAAGTGCAGAAAGAGATAAGAAAATGGGTGAAACTTAATATATTTTGTACGCAAACATTATTTGCCTTTAATTTCACCCCAACTCTTATACGACACACCTTTAGATACAACTTTAATATTTGTTGCTGGGTTTAAGTGGCACCCCCAAATGAGTCTTAAAAAAATTGTAATATTTTAAAAGACTATTTAAAGGTAATTGGATTATTTATCTTGATTGAATCATTTTCTATGGTTGAAATGTGTATGTATGTTACCTTTGTACATTTACTTTGTTGATAAAAATAAATACGCAATCGAAAATTTGGCTTCTATTGTTAGATTAAAATTTATTTAATCAAAATGAAATTCAGTACCTATGTATGACAGACTAATATAGAATACATACAAGGAATTATTAGCTTATCTTTGAAGTGTTTGCTGAACCAATTTTAAAAATTCCACAGAAATAAAGTTTTAAAAAAATTATAACCAGCCTGACGGTAAAAGAACATTAATGATCTTGCGGTTAGCAATTCTTCATATGTAAATAAAATCGACAAAATGAAAACAATTGAAAAAAGTGAGAACTCGCAGTAAGTTGCACAATAGATTCCGAGAAAAACGTACATATATACTCACAAATGAGAGTTGGTAGTACATGTAATTTTTCAACTGATTTAATATTTTGTCACCCCAAAAAACTATAGGTTACGGTCGAGAACAAACAATTTTCGTTGCCTCGAGGAACTAATGCTTTCTTTGTTGTCGTCGCAATAGAATTACTTATTTTTTATTCTATTTAAAAACGGCAAGAAAAAAAGCTTAGTTTTTTAGGTGAAGCTTTTGAAAAATAAAGTATACATAAGCCGTGTTTTTTTGGAAAATTTATCCGTAGTACAGTAGGATTTTATATGAATAACAAATAAAACATCCGCAGTAGGATCACTACGGATAAATTTTCCAAAAAAAAACACGGCTACAAAAAATGCAAAATATATGAAATTCTTTCTTTAAATTTATAAAACAAGTACAAAAATAGCTTTGAATTCAAAACAAAGTACATGCATACATACATAATGTACATACGCTATATGCTAACCAAAAAATTCAAATTTAGAAACAGCAGAGCTGAAAATCAGTTCAAAATAGAAAAATTGAAAATTTTAAGTTCCAAGCTGTTACCAATGTGAGTCAGATTTTAAACTACATACATATTTAGGATGAGCTTCAACTTAAAGAAAAGTTTTCTATCAGTTTAAGAAATGATTTTTAAAGTTTGAAAAAAAAAAATAATATTTTTTCTAAGGGATGGACATTATATAGCTCTTTATGAATCAATTGCTCATTATCTCCGTAAAATATGTATATTTATACCAATTCATAGTAGAAATAATAAGCTCTGAAGTAAGATAATATAAAATAGCAAAGGGCTCTCAAGTCTCAAATGGACAAACAATATAAAAAAGGGGTTTTGACCGACCTACAAATGCTATACAAAAATTACTTCTGTAGCAGTAACTAATTACTAAACGAATCTGACTGTGAATTAAGTAATAACAAATGAATTTTAACTTTAGAAATTAAATATTGAAGCTCGTAACCATGTATACATAATTGAGTATGTTTTTTATGCTACAGTTCAAGTTTTCAAGAGTGTCGTTGAAATTTGTTTTGCTCTCTAAAATAAAGGAATCTTCCATTAAATCGTTTAGAAAGGCTTATTTTTAACGAAAACGACTCTACCGATTTACATAAAAAGAAAAACTTTTGTACGATACTGTAGGTATGGTCAAATCTTAGCAATACAAAATTTTACCAAAAATGTTACTACTAACAATATACCTGCCATACGGCCGCTTATTTTATTTTCGACTTTGTTATTAAGCTGTTTATTATTCTGGCCACTCACTTTTTTTCCTTCGTCAATTAATAAACAAGATTCGTAAGTTAGAAGTCAAGCATATGTTATTTACTTGGAAACACAATAATTGAGCAACGCATGCAAAAAAAATTATTCTCACAAGCAAAAGTGAAAAATTGTGTATGCAATACGCAGTACTTTGAGATCTAAGAAACATAAACATGTACTTTAAACTCACCTGAAAATCATTGGAATATTGCTTTTTGTGTAAAACCACAGGAAGAAAAAATATCTCATACACCCTGTTTATTTGGTCACTAAAATAACTTAACGAACAACTTTGTTTTCGTTTCTGTTGGAGAAGCTGCATTTAAATACAAACTGCTGCCAACTTCCGAAAACAAAAACTAAACTCGTATCGATTCTGACAATTCTTCTTAGGACTTGCATTCGTCTTTCGTTCATTCGTTGTTTCTCTTTCTCTCCCGTCAGTGTTTTTCTGCGCTGTTGTTTGAAGTTTCTTGTTTTTTTGTGTCTGCGTTTTTTTTATTGAGAACAAAGTGAAAAAATTATCAACCTCGATCTCTTGCGAACTTTTAATCAATTTAATATAAAAAAAAAACAAGAAAATATGTGAATTTTCTTCGATTTGTGTTAAGAATACAAAGAACTATTTCAATTGGCCATCATTGAAACATTTAGCATGGATGATACATCACAAAGCTCGGCTACAACGCCGATTGTTAAAGAGAACATTCCGTTGATAAATCGACCCAGAAATCGCTGGTGGAACATTTTCAGGTGAATCATCTTCCCATAGAAAACAAAGTTGTCTTCTATTCAACTATTATTGTGAAAAGTTTTCTCTTTTTTTTTTAATAAAATAAATATTAGTACATTGATAAAGTTTAAGTTGGTTTTAGTTGCCTCATGGAGCAGTTTTTGGGATACATTTTTACAGCTGAGTGCATCAGAATTTTCTTATCGATTTTCTCTAATGCAAAAAACAAGCATTCACATAATAAGATAGTGAGAGTGAAAGAGAAAGGAATTATATTATTTTTTTTTTTGTAACTATAAATAATTCTAAATAAAAGTTATGGCGAAGTAGAATAAATTGCATTTTGCAAAAACATTAATTTAATGTGACATCAGCGATCACCAAGTGGGAGTCATCCTCCTCCAGCTAGTGGTTGTTTGTTTCGTTAACATGTTCGCACATTATTAGATGAGTAAATCAAATCGCCTATTCTGTTAAGTGATGAACCTCTAAATTTCGAAGTAAAACGTAGGTACCTATAATTATGAAATTGTCATGGTCGTAGTTCATATTTTGAATCCTAAACCTTGACACCTTTTTGTCCTTTTATCATTACTTTGAGTTCCAACTATCTTGTGTAATATATTTGTCATAAATATCAAGATATTGGTCATCTCATCATCCATTCCAATGGTTTTTTATAATATGTGATAAAAAACAAATTGTAGGAAGACCCCATGGCATCCACAGAGGCACAATAATTGTAACAATAGAATTTATTTTCATCTTCAGTAGATGATGGACTTAAAAAATGTATAAGAATATTTGCCTTATCTGTATTCTACGATTTTCAAAAAAAAATCCCTTTTCTCACATTTATATGTAATGCATAATAATTTTAATTACACGATTCACGATAGCGACCAATTTGAATACCTATCCACAAGATCAAAGTTTTGTAGATTACGACATTCGGTCGATTTTGGGAAATGGAATTTTAAGGTGTGTATGAATAATATAACAAAATGAACGCAAAACATTTTACTTTTTTAAGTAAAATACTGTGAAAAATGAAAAAATACAAAAAAAAAGAAGCTTTTTCTCAATTGTGTGTCGTACTTAGGTTCTGTACGAAATTGAGGTCTTACGCTCGAATATGGATCACAAAGAAAATCTACTGAAATCATTCCAATACTTAGTTCAATTATTGGAGCAATTTTTCTTAAATTAATAAATTTAAACTGATTTATTTCAATTCCTAAAAAGACATAACACTAGAAATTACTGAGATCAACACATGAAACCGATAATTGGAAAGTTTGCCGAGCTCTATCTTTTTAGGCACTAACTACAGACCCGTACCTAAGACAACAAATATTAAAATTTAGTAGAATAGGTATACACACTTTATATCCGACCAATAGGAATTCAAATATAAATTGGTTTTAAAAATACGATAGTTGAATAAGCGCTCTGAGGGGTAATAAGCCAAATCGACAAATTGCGATACAAAAAACAACACACTGACTGAAATATAACACTTTTTTCCATGTTACACCAATCTTAAAAATTCGATAGCCAGGGTCACAGGAATAGAAGCTTATAAACGGCTTAACTAACAAATTAAAAAAAAAAAACGGTTTACTAGAAGAGTAAATTTTGATGTCTTTTAATTTTGAATTCAGTGCCAAATCCAAACAAAAATATATAATTTATTTCCACTTAACAACAGAGGTTAAATGGAAATATTTATTTATTTATGAATCAAACTAAAAACCAGCAGTCGTTTTTTTTAAATATTTTTAGTTTCTCATTATCAAATAAAGGGTGGTTGTTCAAAGCCGATCAAGTGAATGTTAAAAATCGATTTCTTTTTGTTTAAAAGTCGACAATAAGCTTAAAATGAATTACAATTTACCTAGATGTAAATCTTGCTGTATAGCCCAACAGTTTAACCAATCGTTGTCTATAAATATCATTTTCTTCTCTTTCCAGCTGTTGGGGTCGTGCGTGGCGAAAATGGTTTTCAGCCCGTGAACTTCGCGCTCGGACAGTTCATTTGGGACGTCCGACAAGCGAAAAATTCCCACCAAATGAAATTCGCAATCAGAAGTATAATTTCTTAACGTTTCTGCCGTTAGTGCTCTTCGAGCAATTTCGATTCTTTTTGAATTTGTACTTTCTCTTAATGGCATTGAGTCAATTCATTCCGGATATACGCATTGGTTATCCCTACACATATTGGGGACCGCTGTGTTTTGTTCTTATGGTGACAATATGCCGTGAAGCAGTTGACGACGTGCGCAGACACCAACGGGACCATGAAGTAAATTCACAGAAATATAAACGTTTGGTGTTGTTGGGCGAACATGGCTATGAAATGGTATCATCATCGAAGCTTAAGGTTGGCGATGTTATCATTGTAGAGAAGAACGAGCGAGTTCCGGCCGATTTGATTTTATTGCGAACAAGTGACAAGAGCGGGTCGGTTTTTGTGAGAACTGATCAACTTGATGGTGAGTCCTTTACTTTAAAAGAAGACTTTAAATTGAGATAATGTTTTGATTAGGTGAAACTGATTGGAAACTACGTCTTGCTGTGCCCCTTACGCAGAAGCTTAACAAGGACTCAGACCTATTCAGTATTGACGCAAATGTTTTTATAGAAAAGCCACAAAAGGATATACATTCGTTCATTGGAACTTTTGCTATGGTAAGTGACAATTTTTTAATACTTATTAAATATTTTAACCGTCATGCAATCTCACATTTATAGCAACATGGCTGTGAGGAAAGTAGTTTAAATGTGGAAAACACTCTATGGGCGAATACAGTTGTAGCTGCTGGAACAGCAACAGGAATTGTCATCTATACCGGTTGTGAAACCCGCAGTGTTATGAACAATTCTCAACCACGTTCAAAAGTCGGGCTCCTCGATATGGAAATCAATGGGCTTACAAAGGTCTTTTGAAATTAAATCTGTTATTTGGAAACTGAACCTAATCTTTATTTTTTCTATCCCTTTTAGGTCCTCTTTTGTGCCGTACTTGGTCTTTCATTGGTCATGATGATATTGAAGGGATTCAATGGTCCTTGGTATCGTTATATGTTCCGTTTTGTTTTGCTCTTCTCCTACATCATTCCAATTAGTTTGAGAGTGAATTTAGATATGGGTAAAGCATTCTATTCATGGCAAATGCAAAATGATCCAGAAATCCCCGGCACTGTAGCTAGATCAACGACGATTCCTGAGGAACTTGGTCGAATATCTTATGTTCTCACTGACAAAACTGGAACATTGACACAAAACGAAATGGTCTTCAAGAAGATTCATTTGGGGATTGTGTCGCATGATAGTGACACATTCCATCATATCGGAACAATTATACAAAGTCTATCATCGTTGATACATAACGGCCCTGATAATTCAGCACCAGCGAAGCCTTTAAAGTTTGCCGGCAGCCGAATGAGACGTCCGGAAGGTTGGCGAGAATGGGAAGCAGTTAAAGCTTTGGCTCTGTGTCACAATGTCACCCCAGTTACTGACGACGATACCGGTAGCATTAGTAGCGTAAACAGCAAGGGCAGTTCTCCCACAAAATCCGTCATTAATATCGAAGATAAAGATTCTCCTGAAGAGATCACTTATCAGGCATCAAGTCCCGATGAGATTGCTCTGGTAAAATGGACAGAGCAGGTTGGTCTAACTCTTATCGCAAGAGACGTTAATTCTATGACCTTGCAACTGAAGACACCCAAATCAGTGGATAAGAACGTCTCATATCTGCGCAGAGATGAGCAGTCTTCATCTCCTTCGACCAGCAGTGCAAGTACTGCGTCCCTAAGCTCAATGACAACCGGAGTAAATAGCAAAGAGGGCTTGTTGCACTTCCAGATTTTGCAGATTTTTCCATTCACCAGCGAGTCCAAGCGCATGGGGATCATTGTGAAGGACAGCAATTCAGGGGAAATCACATTTTATCTTAAGGGCGCCGATGTGGTAATGGCATCAATTGTTCAGTACAACGATTGGTTAAATGAAGAATCAGGTAATATGGCCAGAGAGGGATTACGAACTTTGGTTGTAGCTAAGAAAGTCCTCACCGAAGAACAGTATAATGATTTTGAAACACGATATAATGCTGCGCGTCTGAGTGTGTCGGATCGTGTGGCCAAAGTTGCAGCTGTGATTGAATCGCTCGAGCGAGAGCTTGAACTTATCTGCTTGACGGGTGTTGAAGATCGGCTACAAGAAGGTGTACGACCAACTTTGGAACTTTTAAGAAATGCTGGAGTTCGCGTCTGGATGTTGACGGGAGATAAACTGGAAACTGCGTGTTGCATTGCAAAGAGTTCACAGCTGATCGGTCGCAACCAAGGATTACACGTTCTGAAAAGTGTTAAAACTCGCACAGATGCCCACGTGGAACTGAATCAGTTCCGTCGCAAACAAGGATGTGCGCTGGTGGTTTCGGGCGAGAGTTTAGAAGTTTGCCTTCAGTACTATCGCCCTGAGTTTATGGAACTAGCTACCGCTTGTCCTGCAGTTGTTTGCTGCCGATGCAGCCCTACACAAAAGGCTCAGGTAGTGTCTCTCATTCAAGATCATACAGGAAAACGCACCTGCGCCGTTGGTGATGGAGGTAATGATGTTAGTATGATTCAGCAAGCCGACGCAGGAGTGGGTATCGAAGGCCGAGAAGGTAGACAGGCGTCTCTTGCCGGAGATTTTAGTATTCCCCAGTTTTCGTACATCGCCAAATTATTGCTGGTGCATGGAAGAAGATCATACAAACGATCGGCAGCACTTTCACAATTTGTTATCCATCGTGGCCTCATTATAACGACCCTGCAGGCTGTATTCTCTGCCGTATTCTACCTAAGCTCTGTAGCTCTCTATCAAGGTTTCCTTATGGTAGGCTATTCAACATTATACACAATGTTTCCAGTATTCTCGTTGGTGTTGGATCAGGATATAACATCCATAACGGCGACAACGTATCCAGAGCTATATAAAGATCTATCTAAAGGCAGAAGTTTGAGTTACAAAACGTTCTTTATTTGGATACTGATTAGTATCTATCAAGGCGGAGTGATTATGTATGGAGCATTGATTTTGTTCGAAGATGAATTTATACACATTGTGGCAATTAGTTTTTCGGCATTAATTCTCACCGAATTAATTATGGTTGCGTTGACAATACGCACATGGCATCGGTTAGTATTTTCATTTGAACTAATTACATCTAAATGTTTATTAAACAATGTTTTTTGTTTGTTTATAGATTAATGGTTCTGGCAGAGTTATTCAGTTTAACGCTTTATCTGCTATCTCTGGCTGTGCTCCACGAATATTTTGGTAAGAAATACTTATTAGTTAAAACTCCATTAGATTGTTGATGGTGGTAAAAAGTAATGGTACTGCTGTTAGATTTTTGCTGAATTGTTTTCATTATAAAAGATTTTATTTTTTATATTATATTTTTATTGATCTTATTTTACGCAAAAAATGCTTAGTTTAAGGAACCAGCCTTTAAGCACTTTCGAGAATAAATACGTGTGTCCATTATCGGCGAACTTAATGTTTATATACCGCAGGTCTGCGATTATTTTTTTTATAATTTTGCATTATTCTATTTACAGATTGGGAGTTCATTTGGTCGTATGATTTCCTCTGGAAGGTTTCCATCATCACCCTAATTTCATGTCTACCGCTTTATATCATTAAATTCCTGCGAAAGAAATGTTCGCCACCATCGTATCTGAAGCTCTCATAAATTTACAACATTAATAAGAAACAAAATTAAACTGAATATTCTAAATTAAGCTGACATCTCTACCTTCAATTATTTCCCAACAAAAGGGAATGTAAGTTGTTGTTTCTACTGTTTTTTCATTATGTTTTTATTAATTTCCGATTCTAATTTATACCCATTTATTTTTTTTTACAAAAACGAGAAACTAATAACGAAAATTTTTATTTTGTTTTCTTTGTTGCAATAATTTTCGTTTGAGTATCAGCTTTTAATTTATTATATACATACATTTATACTTTTAAAACCCAAACAAAGTTGTTGCGTGATATTTTCGTTTTATGTTGAAACAGTTTATATTTTTGTGTATTTCAATGATTGTTTTGTTTTAGTGAAAATAAATTAAATATTATGTATTAAATGTTTTAAATTATCTTTACAAAGCACATTTAACAAAAAAAACTCATAGAAACTTGGATTCTTTTTTTTTGTTTTAGTAAAATCAATATAAGAAGACAAAACCGCGTTTCCAAATGACCTATGTTGTTAGTTATTTATGAAATTTAAACAAAATAAAAATGTGAAAATGAAACAATTATTACATATTATATTAAAGAAAAAAATAATTATGAAGATAATTTAGGTTTTAATATTAAATAATACAATTTTCTTATTTGTAAGTTTAAAACAAAAATCTATATATTATATAAAAAATAATTTAGTTTTGAGGTGTATTTAATAAATGCTCCGAAAAAAATTTAAATTTAAACAAAATAAAAGATCTTTACAAGCTTTTCAATAAGCAAATATTCTAATTAAAATTAATTCTTATTGGAGAAAATAAACAAATTATTAAAACAAAACTAATAAGTTAATGGCGTGATCATAACACACACATATGTACATGTGAAATAAACTATTTTCAATTAAAAAAAATAATCATTGTTTTCTTATTTTGATAGTTACCATTTCGAATGAAGGTTTCTCAAGATTGATTGAACAGATTTGATTTACATTTGTGTAAACAAAATAATATGGAAAGACAAAAAAATAATAAGTACGGCCAACACTATTAAGGGCTATATGGTGAAAAGGTACTTTAATGTTTGACAGTTTACGTGGAGGAACTTTAATATTTAAATTTTGTCGAGATAGTTTTTACAAAATGGTAAAATGAATCTAATTTATGTACATATAAATGGGATCCGACAGAAATTCAAAGAAAATTTGGTAGGGAGGTGCAAAGTTAAATAATATTTTGTGAAAATCTTTGTACATTATGAAAATTATTATAAAAAGAATACTTGGAAATGTGGGGCTAGGGCCCGTATGGCAAACTATTAATGGGTTGCTCTCTTTATCTTTATTGATATGATAAATACATCTATAGTCAAAACAATCATTTAATTGAGCGATCGCTTTATCCTTATGCGATACGGGCCCAGTTTATGTATAAAGGAGCTGCAATATACACATGTGGTCATTAAAATAGGAACTCTTTTTGCATCAAATAAAAAATGCAACAGTTGTTAAGTTACATAAATTTTTATTCGAATGTGTTGGTTATGTTGTCAATGCAACATTTACAAAATTTAATAACGTCAATTTTAAATTTAAAAAAAAAGGTAAAACAGTCTTTGAAAGAACACAACGATTTTAGTTTAAAAAATGGCAGTACCTATTTTAATGACCACATGTGTACATATTTTGCACTTTGTCTGGCTTTGGGAAATAACTATGTTTAATTAAGAAAACCGAAACAGCAAAAATATTTATTTTGAAGTTTGTAGGTTTGAACAGTACGCAAACAGAAATAATAGAGGGTGTGTTTTATATTCGGGATCGATTTTATTTGGTTGCCATTTTTGTGTAAATAAAATTTGTCAGTTCTCCGGGTACTTCTCATGCACAGTAATGGGGAATGGCTCCGCCATGTTTGCTAAAAATTCCCCAAAAAACATTTGCGTTCATACCCGTATAAAATTCAATAGACAACAGTTGCAGCAAAATGACCATCGAGTTTTACAACTCGCTATAAATGGCCGCCATTTTTGGTAAAAAATCATTATGAGCGGCGAAGCATACTTCGACTTGGCTTGGTTTGTCAATAAACAGAATATCCGCTATTGGGGCACTGAAAAGCCTCCATTAAACACTAAAGATCACTAAACGGGCCGGCAGCGTCATTGGGATATATTTCTTTGATTATTCCATAAGCAATGCTGCAATAGTTACTGTTGGAAAACTTTCTTTTGTCCAAATTGGATCAAATAGGCCGACAGAACACGTGGTTCCAAAAAGACCAAATTGCTGAGAGTACAACAGAAGTCTGTCACGTCAAGAGGCGCCCACTTGACTGACATCTTATTCAATACATAATTTTTAAGGCCATGTAATGAATCAACATAATATAAACTTATATTTAAAAGTTATTGAAAAAAAAACATCTATATGCAACATAACGCACACTGTATTTGTATGTAATAATTTTCAATTCGAATTCCGAGTTCTCATTCAATAGGTGAATGAGCGTTCATTTTAGGTAATAAACGTGAAAACGACTTCATAAAATACAAAACCGTAAAAAAGCGAATCTATTTTGTTTGTGTTCAATAATTTTTTACAACTTTTGTTTGCGTACAAGATTTTATTTGTATATGCCCAATGAGTGAAAAATAATAATAAAAAACAAACAATAATTATGTATAACTAAAATACCGTCTTAAAGCATGTACATTTTTTGCTTTAAAGCAACAAAGGTAACGTAATCAATTATATTACAAAATTAAGTTTAAAATTAAAATTTTTATATAACATCAATAAAGTTGAACTGGGTATGTGGTATCCTTACCTTAATGTGCCTGTTTGTTTTATGTGTAACTCGATCATTACTACAAACCAGAATCATAGAAATTCTTCATACATCTTGGAACATGCATAGATATTTGCATGTCTTTTGCTTTTTATTTTACTTTTTTTATCATATTTCTTAAAGGTAAGTTTGTTCATAAATATTATGATAGTTTCACACTTGACTCTCTGCTCCTAAAAGAAATCATGAATTAGAAATATTTTTAACTATTGTTCCAGGTCTAATGAGACCATTCTGACAACAAAGCCAGTTCTTTTTTGATTCAAGATACCCTTCTAGAAAAATTGGTTGGGCGCAGATTTACTTCTGATTGCAATTTGATAATTTCCACATTCTTTTAACTGCATTAGGGGCATAGCTTTTCGAATCAATGCCTCTGCCAAGTTACTTTTTCTTTCGCAATATTTAAAGTTGCTCTTTAGGAATATGATGTTCGCTCGTCTGTTGCAAATATATAAGATGAATTTGCTGTAGGAAGTTCTGGTGATAATTCTCCATATTTAATTGTCTATGAATAGCTTTAATAGTTTCCAATATAACAACTTTATTGCTTGTTCTCTATTAATGATATTGAACTACAGGTGCAAAAAAAGTATCTTCAAAATAAACGAAATTTATTTGTTTTCAATTCAATTTTTTTTTGTTCTATACATACCTTAACTTAATGGTTTAAAACAATAAAATGGATTTTTTGTTATAATAATAAATATAATATACAAAATACAATTATAAGACTTATATTTAAAAAATAGTTATAATTATTTTAAAAATCTATGTGTGGTTCAGTCGCAATGATTTTCTTGTAGCCACCGATGGCGAAATTTTTGGTTGGACTTGCAGGGTGCATAACCTTTTGGGTCTTGGACTAATCGTTGTTGTTTCTATATCCCGTTTAAGTCTGATGCAAAAATTTTTCATTTTCATAGATGATGGTAATTGAATATTTTTCTCTTTGTTTTTATCATCTTTTTTATGATCAGTCGCTTGCTTTTGTTGATTTCTTGGTTCTGTGTCTGTCTCACCCTTATTATCGTCTTCCTTTTTTCTTTTTCTTTCTTTCTCTTTATCCTTAATTTCAGCTTCTGATTTTCGGTTCTCATACGAAATCGGAAACGCTGGATTTATATATTTATCGAAATTATTTCCATCCATATTGGAGTTAATAATCGAATTTTGTTCAATCATTATGTTGTTGATCATCAACGAAACATCTGCTCCAAAGGTTAAATTTTCCAATTCAAAGGAATCTGGATAGAACATTGCCGGAGTTGTATCATTAGACATGTGAGTTTTAACTAAGGATACATCATCTACATCGTTGTCTGGAACTTCTACTTTTATTTTTACGTTTGAAGAAATTCGAACATTAAGTGGATCTTCTGTAGGTGCAGGAGTTTTTCTCTCTTCTATCCATGGTGCTGAAGAAGTCTGTTGCTTAGGTTGTTGTGGTATTTCATTTGGTTGCTGAATTGTTGCCACCGACTGTGTGAATGATGGTTGGGGTGGATTTAGATGTGTCTTTGATGGCAATGGAGCAACATGAAACTCATCAACGGTACCCCAATATTTTCGAGGTTTCTTTAATCCCTGCGGTTGTTGCTGCTGCTGGTCCTGCTGCTGTTGCTGCTGATGTTGCAGCTGCTGTTGCTGCTGATGTTGCAGCTGCTGTTGCTGTTGATGTTGCAGCTGCTGTTGCTGCTGATGTAGCAGCTGCTGTTGCTGCTGATGTTGCAGCTGCTGTTGCTGCTGATGTTGCAGCTGCTGTTGCTGCTGATGTTGCAGCTGATGTTGCAGCTGCTGTTGCTGCTGCACGGGCATTTGCTGCTGCTGTTGCTGGTACATTTGCTGCTGCTGCTGTTGGTGCATTTGCTGCTGCTGTTGCAGTTGTTGTTGCTGATACTGCTGGTGCAGCTGATGGTGATGTTGTTGCTGCTGCTGATGCTGATACTGTGGGTCCGTCTGAAGAAATAGTTCTACTTGCTCTGCAGTCATGAGAGTATTTGTTCCTGGGATTTGCTGGTTAAAAAGTGGAGTCGTGACTGTTGATGGTGTTTGTTGTGGGGTCAAGGCTTGTGTTGTTTGAGAGATCACCAAATTTTGATTCGGATTTGTTATTGGTGATGGTTGTATACTTGGAAGCATGGTTATTTTTCCTTCATGCTGTGGATTATTTCTAAAAACTTTGTTTGTTGCTGTTGTTGGAGGTTTCTGTCCAGAATCGACTTTTCGAATATATGAAGGTAAGTGATTTGCACTTGCTGATGGTAATTCCAATTGATTGCTCAAATCGATAGGAATAAATGCTCCAACAATGTGTGGATGAGGTTTAACAGCCACCATTGATCCATTTAGTCGAATGATTTTCATACCATCATTAGTGCAGGGTTCCGTTACATTTGGCAAACTCGACAATTTTGGCAGTCCCGGTATACTTTCGATCGATGGCTTTGGATCTAGAACCAGATTTGTTTCAGCGGGAGTTTGTTCACTTGGATTTTCTACATGCTCAAGTACTTCACTTTTAATAATTGGTGGGTTTCTTGGATTGAAATTCATCAATTGCTTTTCAGCTTCTGTTTCTGCTGTATCGTTATTAGCCGGTAAGTTCTTTTTCGGAATGCAAAAGACTGGTGGGGCATCTTCTATGGTTTCATAATCAGATATTGTGAAAACAGCTGGTTTCGATGAAGTTGAAGCCTTTGGGGACATCGTGGGCGGTACAGTTTTTGGTAGGATTTTAACCAATTCTTTTTGTTTTGGAAATATAGGATTCGGTTCAGATTGTGGAGTGGGAGCTAACCGTTTTGTAATAGTAAACCCTCTTTTCGAGAACAGTGGATTATTCGTTGGTGTAAGTGTAACGCTATTGCCATTTATTTGAGTCAGGTTGACTGTTTTGTTAGTTATTTTTGAGTTAATGTCTTTAGGTGTTTGTGCTGCCTGTGGTACATCAATGATTTTCCTTGTAACGGTAACTGTTTCATTAGAGAAAACTTCATGCACTTTGGCTTGTTGAAGAGCCGCAGTTGGTATAACTTTTATGCCTCCTTGACTTACGGGTGGTGGTTTTGGGGTACTCGGTTGTAGTGAAAAAATTTCTTTGATTGCAAGTGGCGGATTTATCGGAATGACTCTTTTTCTAATTCCTCCACCCTGACTGGCATTGATAGCTGGAAGTCCATCTGCTGTTGCTGGTTTTTGTAACGTAATTCTTTTAAATTTTCCCACCGATGGCCCTGGTATCGCCGCTGCTACCTTATAAGTGGGGAGGCAGTTTGGTTGAATAGTTACCGGTTTGGATATTGTTGTGGAGGATATTGATGTTGATGTTGATGCTGCTACTGCCGTTGGGATAACACTTACTGAAGGTTCACTTTGCAAATTAACATCTTGGGGTGCAACTATTGATTGTTTGTTATTTACTTTTTCATTTACACTCGAAACCACTTTTCCATCGGATGAATTACCAATAAAATGCGTTGAATGTATTTGTTTTAATTTGCACTGTGTTCGCCAAAATTTCGTATAAAAATTATTTAATTGTTGAATTTGTATTTTACAAATTTTACAAATGTAACCTGGTAAACCATCCGTTTCGTTGAACTAGAAATAAAAATTAAGAAAGACACAAGAGTGATATTTTTTATTATGACGCCCTTGATGTTTAAAAGAAAGCGATTTATTTGATGTGCATTGGAAGGCTTGATGAAGAAATAGTAGTAACGACAAATTCAGAAATTACAATTTTAAAAAAAGAAGAAATAAAATTACATACTAGTGAAAAGTGAGATGTTGGATTGATTTTTCTGGTGTATTATAAATATAGAATAAACGACTGTTAAAAAGTCCTTTAGAATTTTAAAAACGTTGATGTAATTAATGAAAACATTAAACCGTTCTTTAAGTTATTAAGAAAACTATTCCCTAAATATGTAGTTTTCATTAAAAAAAAAAAAAATATATATGGCTTCTGATTTGTTGTGCAAATAATGAAGTTTCACAAACAAACTTAATTTCTCCAACTCATTTTAGAATACTCAAAACAAAAGTAATTTTGTTTTTAATCCAAAAAAGATATTTTAAAAAATGTTAATATTTGATATTAAAAAATTCGTTTTTGATCAAAACAGTTTAAACGTTGAAGAGAAAGTTGAAAATCAAAGAAACTGTTATATGGTAAGTACTGTCAATGACAGATTTTGTTAGTTTTTTTTTACCAAAATACAAGCCATACCTATAATACTACCCACAGTTTTGTGTATCTAAATGTTTCGAGCATATTTTGAGTTAAATTATATTTGCAATTAATAGAGTTATGGTTACACCTAAAAACGAACAATATTTTTTTTTCGGGTATACAGCCTCTTGCGAGGATGCGACAAATCCACTCTTTCTCCATTTTCAAGAATTCAAATTCCTACTTTCACTTTTGAATTCTTATACTTAAGAAATCTATTAAAATATGATATGTACTACTACCAACTAAAATATTTATTCTCTGATTCTCCTTTTTGTTTGTTCGTTGTTCGTTGTGAAACTTGGAAATGGCGCAGACCTCAGAATCATATTTCCGTTATGTGCAATTTTAGCCTAAACTAAAAAAAAAAAACAGTTTTATGACAATAAATAAGCGCATCCTAGCTATAAAGTTTAATCATATTCGTTAGGGTCATTTTCAAGAAAATTTGAAGATTGTTGTATGACAGGTAACCGTTCTGATGAATTTAACTAAAAATTTAAATTTCTCATCTAAAAAATGACATTCAAATTTGAAGTTAATGGATACATCCGTTTAGAAACCTTCCGCATGACGGGCCAACGCAATATAATCATTATGCCAAGGTGTACTACACAAATAAATATTATGAAGGATATAAAAACGGAATGGAAAATTACGAAAGCAGACTATTTTAAAGCTATCGGATGATGATTTTAACAACCCTCATTCTACTATACGAGTCAATCGAAACATTTGAAATTCTAAATATTGAATGTTCTTTTGTATAAATTGTGTTTTTGGCATTTCAAACAAGCTTTTTTGATTTTGATTTGATTTTTGGAATAAACATTTCCTCGACAAATAGCAATATCGCTATAAGTTTCATTTTTGTTATTAGTTACCATGCAAAACAAAAATCTACATCCAAACTTTTACTTACGGTAAAATTTGTGGCATTCGTGAAAGCTTTTCTTAAATTGTAATTATTGGCTCCATATAAGAATTCTAAATTTGGTTGTTCAGATTCACATATACGACACGACTTCCATTCACATGTTGCTTTTTCTGTAAATGAAAAAAAAGAAATAAAATTTTACCTACAAATACATAACTATGTAACAATAAGCAACTTACTTTTCAATTCCTTCGAACATTCAACGCACAGCGAAATCTCATCATCAGATGCAAATTTAATAGGGAGTAAGCTTTTAGCTGCTTTTGACCAATTCGTGATTTTGAATCTAACTATGTTACTCTCGCAAACAACATGACATAAAATGCACGATGGAAGATTACGACATGTTTCGCAATACCCATCGATGATCAATTCATTTCGTTGCTTAATACACCTTACGCATTTTGGAATAATCAAGTCCTAGAGTTAAATAAACTTAAATTAACTGAAAAAATTAACATAAAACAGACAAAACTAACACTATTAAATCCAAGTTCAATATTATTGCCTAGGGCTTTAGCAATAACAGCCATGGTGTCGTCTGATTTTACACCGCATATTCCTAGTATTTTCATATCATCATCCGTGTATTTAGAAACATCAAGTTTGGTACCTAAAAATAAAAATATGAGTTAATCAAAATTTAATATACCTAAAACTGATTGCTTTTTGAAAACTTACCCATTGCTCTAAGTTTAGATCGAAGCATAAACCTTTGTATTCCAAAATCTTGTTTCAGGTCATACCAATACTGGTAATAAAAATCAATTGGTCATAATTAAATTCTAAGTTTTCAAAACGACAACCATCTATACCTTTTTCCATTCTAAAGTCCCCATACATACTCCGGGTTGTATTGAATTACATCTAAACGTTATACTTGACCAAATACTTTGGCGTTCTACTAAAGTTGTATCATTTGATAGTAATTTGGAACTATTGCTCAATAGAATGTTGAGTAATTCATTCTTTTGATGTGGATGTGGTTTATTGTTTGGATTCATTTGGTTTGGCTGTAATGTTTGTGTTTAAATTTTTGTTATCTTAATACAATTAAAGGCAGCTTACAATTCGAAAATTATTATGTAAATGTGGTTCGAATTTTTTCAGATCTTCATGATGTATCCAATTGCTTGATGGTGAGGAAAAGTATGTTTGTAGTAAGGAATTCCATCTACTCGTGCACTCTGAAACTGGATGATAAGTTCTTGATTTTAATCGTTTTAAGAAGCTTTTTTATGATTCACAATGAGCTTTGTCTGTCACTGTTTGATACTTTTTGGCCGCTTTTACTGTTTAGGTGTTTTAGGGTAAAATTTTAAACCAAAATTTAAAAAAAATAGCTGAGAACTAAATGGCAACACGTTTGCTTCAGCGTTAAGCTCATTGAGAAGTTACTTTAAAATGCATTGCAAAATTTCGCAAACAAGAAAATTATTATTTGAGTTAAAATTAATATACCGCGGTTTTAAAAGACCGAAAAGGCATAAAACGACTGACGCCGGACGCATACACCTTAGAAAAAGTAAAAATTATTGATAATTACTTGAAGCTATATTAAATCTGGAGATACAATCTAGTTTTTTCTTTTCAGTTTTCGTTTTTTTAGAGCAGTGCTGAATGCTCAACAGAAACAAAAACTGAAATTTTATTTTGCTCGGTTATGGTCGCAATATATTATGTAGATATAACAAAGCAGTTATTTCTTTCTTATATTACCGCGCTTTTTTTTACTTTGATCTGTTATAAAAAAGATCAAACCTTACTTTGTGACTATTCGATTAACTTTGTCTATTTTGATTTCAACCGTATGCCAAAATCTGAGCATCAAGAGCCCACAAATCTCTAAGTGTCAATCTTCGTACAAAGCGTTCTAGGCACAATGTAGAAAACTTGCCAATCTAGATATATCTAACTATCCTATCCGTACCCATTTGGAAAATTGATTTTTAATCTCTGTGCACATTTACCCATGTTTGCCCTAGTTCAAACGTGTTGCCACATCAAAAAAATTCTGAGGGGTTTAAATTACTTTTGCGCTTCATTCTCTCTTAGATATTGCTTTAAACTTAAAAATACAAAACTAACAATCTTTTTGAAAGGTTTCTTCTAATCAACTAAATTATTTTGATAAGAAAAGTAGAACAGGTGAAGTATTAAATGCAGAATATTGTTCGTGCCTTTTGCTTACATTTAGGCATGAGTTTTCGGATTTTTGGTCGATTTATCACAATCCGGCGAATTAAAAAATGAATAGTAGGTATAGCACACAAAAAGAGACAGTCACAGATTTTAAGTGTTCCTATTCAAAAAACAAAACGAATAATCGAGGTCTGTTAATTGCTTTTAGAACGTACTACGTTGTAAGAAATTCAATACATCAATAAAAGACACCATTCTAGTTGAGCTCGAAACTGGGAGCAAACAATTTACTCAGTGATAGTTAATATGTAATTACTATGAATAAATTTTAAATAAAAATATAGTACAAATATCTTACATGGTTTTTGACAACAATGAGCGACTCTCGCCCATGATAATCTATTCTTGGCAATATTATTGAAATCGGGATGACCACTGTCATACAGCCACCTAAGATTGTACACTGTGCGGATTAGCTTTGTTTCGAATTCCCTTTCTAATTCAGTTGGGTTTTTTTGAACTAAAATATTCTGGTAAGTTTGAGCCATATTTGTATTGTTTTAAGAATTCTTTATTTCAGTTTTTATTTGTATGAGAAAATTGTTTGCTTCGAGAATTTTCACTTTGATTCAGAAATGTTTTGATAATGAAATAATCTTGACGTTTGGGTTATTGCTTCGTTTCAAAATTGCGTTGGAACTAGTGGAAGTTAGACAGAAGGAACAGAATAGAATTGATTCCGCAACAGGGATGTTAAGGGAAATGTTAAAATCATAATGCAGATTTTTGTGATTGTATACCTACTTTTTTTTTGATTTTTTATTTCTTTCGTTCAATAAAAGTTTTTTATCCTGTAAAGCTAAAATTTGTTTCTAAAAAATTAACTGTTCGGAATTAGTAAACTTAATTTGTTAGCGTTTCCATCTCGAGCACTAGGTGTGTCTACATGAGATATAGGATGACAAAAATTGCATTAGGACTTGTAACGTCATTTTAAGAAAAAATCTTATGACCATCACAAAATGCCAATAGTAATTATGTTAATTGTTGCTTAATGAATGCGACAATACAAGTCTGTTTGATTCGATGGCCCAAATATTCAGACGTTTCCATACAAACTAGATATCAAAATGATAATTCGCGCCGTTAAAACAGTTAAATTCCAAAAATTAACAGAATTTAGTATCTCTTGAGTGTTCATTAAAGTGAGATTTTGATAGAAAGAAATAACTTATGTATTAATTTATATTTTTGAATAATAATAAGAAAACAATTTTATTTTGAAACGAATCAACCTGTAGTGGAACAGAACAAAATGGAAGTGGTAGAAAGAGAAAAAACATGTAGCTTCGTTCCGAAACCAGAACTTGAAAGGAATATTGTGAAACAAAGCACCACAGGGATGTTTGCTATTTGTATTCAAGAGAATGTTATAGTGATTTTATTTGAAAAATCTAAATAATTTAATCATGTTCGAGTTGAAAAAAGCAAATAAATTGGAATATGATGGTTCGAGTTTTATATATCTATATATTTGACAGCCAGTACTGCCAATGAGATGCATTACGCCGCACCTCCATTAGCAATATTTATTTCTGACATTATATCAGACACTATATCTGAAGTTTATATTTCTTTAACTCTGTGGGCAAATTATGTCGTGATTATTCATTCCTCGACATAATCTCAGCAGGTTAGTCACGTCGTTTGATTTTAGCGATAAACGCAATGGAACAACTGGAAGAGGTAAGACGGGAAGAATACAAATGGAAGCACAGGTTTTGGGTCAATCCATTTTTGAGCAAAAGAGATTTGCACGACCTTGAAGAACATTTGCTCCGAGACATAATTGAGTAGCCCCACAAGCATGAAAAGTCTCTGAATGCCCTAACTAATTTAAAAAAAAATTATCAAAATACTTACTATCTTCAATGTTTAATTCTTTTAATGTTCATTTTGGCCTGCAAACAACCAAACAACATTATGTATGTACTTCAACAGACAGTAAATGGTAGAAAAATTACATCTTGGCTTAACAGGACATAATTTCTATACGAAGTGAAAACATAACATGAGTTTGTCAATGAAATGAAGGAATGTTACATGAAAATGTGGGAATTGGTGTCAAGACTCGACGTCTTGTGAGAAATTTGTGTCTAGTGAAGTCACGAGTCACGAAACGTCAAAATTTATATCTGCATTTATTTCTTCTACGAAGACAAGAAATAAATAGAAAAAATTATGTCTAGAAATAACAAAAATCGATACATAAGGGGGCTCCACAAGAAATATTGGCTACATGAGACATTTCTTGCAATCATTTATTTCAAGTGGAGGCTCAGTGTTATGTTCCTTGTGTTTCTTTTTGCATAGGGCGTTTTCCATGACAAAGTGAACATCAAAATTAAAAACATACTCGTAGTTTAATTACTTTTTCAATCTATAATAGTTTAAATCTTTTCGGTATACTTTTTCACTCGATATTGCGTTCAATGAACGATTCAGAATACTTTTCTATTCAATTACTTTTTTAAGCGATGATCTGGCGTTTTTAGTTTTGGAATTATATTTTTTTTGTATTTTATGAGGTTTGAGAGTAACTCCATAATACTTCTTAATACAAGAATCAGTAAACTGAGATTTAATGAGATTTTTCCTTAATCCTGTACAAATCGTCAAGTATGCATGCATATTTGTTACTAATAAGAAGCACTTACTTTTACAAGTTGGGTAAAATAGTTATCCCACCCTCACCTGTTATTGGACGGTGGATACCACAGAAACGCCAATCTGCAATATTAGCAAAAACTCAGGCATGAGCACAATCCCTAAAACGTGCAAAATTATCATTTGGGACGAGTCGACAATGGCCCATAAGGAATCGACCGAAGTGCTGGAACAGATACAGATACGTGATTTCCGAGGAAACAACAATAGAGTAGGAGGCGGACTTAATCTTCTCGCTGGAGAATTCCACAAAATTTTGCCTGTCGAATTCCGTGATCGATATCCGCAGTGTGCATTTTCTGCACATTAGCAATACTTTTTTTGGACATCACAAATGGCAAATTCCAATTGATTGCGCAACGAATGAGATTTCGTCATCGCTAAACTTCTGTCAAATGCAACTGAATATTAAATATTGTCGACAAGGTATTCTGACAATCAACTGCCCGGCAAAACATTCAAATACAAATCGATCGACATACATAATAATGAAAGAAGAACAACTCGTCAATTATCCAACTGAATTTTTGAATTCATTGGAACCACCCAAAATGCCGCCGAACGTATGAAGGTTGGATCACCGATGATACTTATTCCCAACTTGAACGCACTAACGTTTCGGGATGGAACTGGAATTACCATCAAAAATGTGTCATCAAATGTAGTCAATTCAACAATCATCGGTGGCAAATACAAAGGCAAAGACATTCTGTTTCTATGCATACCGATGCGATTTCCAACGATTTACCATTTAAATTCAAGCAACTATAAGGCTAGTCGCGTACTTTCAATTTTTAGTCGCACAACTGTTTGGTTGCTTATCAATGTTGCCCCCCCAACGGATTGAACGTGTAATGTTTAGGAAAAAAAAGTGTAGTAAAAACGTAGTAAAAAAAAAAAACAAAATAATTTTGCAAATTTTTAATCCTTTAATTCGCTTTGAAATATACATAGGTATAATAAACTATATTTATAAACAACTAATAAGAAACTCTTATACAAATAATAATAAATAATCTGTTAACATCTTTGCAAATCAAAAATATACATTAACAGCCTTATTTATTATTTTTCACTAATACTGGGTTCAACCTCGGAATAGTTAAACGGAGCCGAAGCACTTACTTCGGGTTTACGCCACGTCAAACAAATCCTTATTTATAATATATTTTCTTAGCCGTTTTAGCTACGCCTTCCTTATATCAAATATACTGGGAAAAAAGTCGCCAATCTAAAACTCTGGTTATTATACACGTGAAGCAAACCCCAGCTGATTTCTATTATTATTCATTTTATTATCATTGTATGCATATTGGAAATTGGGTACATTCAAAAATGGATAAATGAATGTACCAACCACATTGCGTTACCAATACCGTACAACTGTTAGAGCGTTTGGAAAATATAAATAATTTATTAATGCAAAATATCTATCCTTTTTGTCTTAGTAAGAAATGAAAAAAAAAAATACTTACACTCCTTTTTGTAAATTTTACAAGATGTCATCTAAAAATGATATTTAGATACTAAAACGGCCTTAAATCTCCTATGAACCAGTTCTATCTTATTCCACCGCTACTCCTCGTGCATTTTCATTATAAATAAGGTTTTCAGGATTAGAGCCGTTGTAAAGTTGAAGTATCTTTACTCCGTAGCTAAAACGAATTAGTACATAAGGCTGTAAATGATTAATTTCTTAATAATGAGTTGTATTGTGATAACTGAATTTGTGTGCAAAACTATTTAATTTTGCGGGGAACTGAAAACTTCTCTCTACGTCTTTAGAGAGTTCTTTTAATTAACTGTTGAAATATTTAAATTATTTCTTAAATCATCTTTATTATATTTAAACTTGAGAAAAACCTCTCTGCAGTTGCACTGCTATGAGGCAATCTACACAAAGTAAGCATGTAACTACATATATTTTCAAGAAAAGTTTTGGCACTCAATTAATTAACCCAAAATTTAACAATGTCTTCATTGAAATATTCTTTCAACGTTTCTTGTGAACCTATAATGGACCAAATTCGTCATTTATCTATCATGGTTTCATTTGCTTGTATATGAAATGGAAATTTTTTCAAAAGGGGCATTATAGTCGGAATGTTTCCTTTTGAAATTTCGATAGGGTTAAATGACTTGTTTTTTCATTATCATTTAAAGATTAGATTAAGAATTTTATTTTTCAATTTGTTTTATATACAATTTGACTTAAAACTAACTTATTACTAAATTAAATCATGTTGGCTCAACAATAGGGGCCCAACGTTCTTCATTTGGCTTTACATAATGCTATTTGCTTACAATATCATATTAATGTTTTCTTAATCTAATTCATGATTTTTTAATATTAAATAAATAATAATTTTTGATGAGTGGGTGTTTTAACCCCTATAGTATTGATTGTTGTTCTTCTCGTAAAAGGGTGCGTTGTCGTTATGGATGATGTCTTCAAATTGATCGTCAGTGATGGCTCGGGTGTATAGATACTTGTCACGAGGCTCTAGTTCATGCTGGAGAAGTTGTTGCACTTCTGTGTTGGGATGATCTTCCAGGTTCCTGATGATTTTTCCGGAGAGCTGCAGTAAATACTCGTCTAGTGGTATTAACTTTGCTTCTTTTCATAAATTCTTTTCTTTTCATTTAAATTAAATCTGTCGTTTGTACATTTTTTTAAATATTATTTTCAATGTCGTTTCTACAACAAAATTCTTCGAATTTAATCCAAAATATATGGACGTATACGCAACGTGATGAACTTTGTTTTTGAAATCTAAATTGAAGATCAGGTTTGCAAACATTTTCCATAACCCCTAACAAAAACTGTTTTGTGGATTTGTATGTATATCAGTTGGTGTTTTCGCTTTGAAAAAAAGTGTAGTGTTTGGAGGAGCGTGCGTAGTGTGTGCTTTTGAAAAAAAAGTGTAGTAAAAACACTACGATTGTAGTAGGGGGGCAACGCTGTTGCTTATAGAAAATGAATGTCCACGCAGGTGCATATAATTATATGTTACAGAAAATAGCGAACTCATTTTAGGCAATCGTTTAGTTTGTGTCAAAACACAAACTTTTTAGTTACTTGAACCAAGCAGTTGCGCAACTAAAAATTTAATGTGCGCGCCTAGCCTAAATGCCTTTGAGTCTCTTGCCTTTTGCCATCAATAAGGCATTAAAGGTCAGTCTTTGACTATTGGAGGATAAATTTTTGAAAAATTCAATTGTATGTGGCTTGCTCTCGAATCGGTCACTGAAAAATTTAATTTATACTTTTTTTCTCGAAATAAAAAATAAAATGAATAAATAAAAGAAATATAACTTCTCATTTGCCTTATACACACCTTTTTTCCTTGGGTGTAGTAGTTCCCGTGCTGGTCGTTAGTATAGGTCATAAAAACAAAACTCATTGCACAATCGATTCTCTGATGATAAAAAAAACTTCAAACGAAAAATTGCTTCTTTATAACAAATGAATGACGTTTTTTTATAAACGGATTAAAACATTCCCCGAAGAAACTTTAAAAATGATGCCATAGTTTTAATTTAAAAAAATATTTGGATACTTAACATTCAAAATACTATAATATTCAAACACACATGTACGATTCTGGGGGTAGTCAAACCAACTCCTCGACCCAGATTTTTCATCTCACATTTCGACTAAACCCCGCTCAGCGAGAAGGATCGAGTTGAACGAATCTTATTTCAACTCAATACAGCTTCAAGCTTCGACAGCAGCACCTGCAATTCATCTATTTAACATGTCGAATCATCGAATCAATTTTTTTTGTTTTCGTAGGCTTTGACCCAACGACGATAGTGACGTTGCTGTATCTGTGTTGAACAATTGAAATACATTGGTTCTTAATTAATTGGTCGGCCGCTGTTGATGTTCACGGTGCAGTTGCTGCTCTTATCTGTTTCGCACTTTATAATTTTAAGTACATATTTATAGCTTGCGCTATAGTATTATATATTAATATACACCACATTACACACATATCTCTGATTAATAAGTTCACTTGTAAGCTTGCAATACAACCAAAGTAACTATTTTTTTGGAACAGAATTGATGGAAAGAGAACGCTTTCCGCCAAAATGTATTGCTGAATGATACAAAGAACATAATGAAATAAAACAGCACAGAGATGGTTTCACAACACAAAAGTTACTAGTTTTTGATAAACTAAAATTTAAGTTCTGGAAAATGTGCCGGGAACACAGATTTGATAGAAAAAGAACATTTTTATTAATACTTGAGTTTAGAGTATTTGGGATTTGATTCTTTTAATCTAACGAAGGAGAGAAAAAGTTTTCAGCGAGTACCATTGTTTCTCCAAATTGATGGTAAGATTGTATACAGATTTCAGTGAGATCTGTCAACAGATCTTCAGTGGACTGATTGGTACGAAATCCGTACTTCTGGTCGTTATATTTAAAGATATTTGTTATGGTGATTGTTGATCAGTGGTTCTATGGTCTTGGAAGAGCATTGGTGGTTGTTCATTGGAGGCAGACCAAAATTTTTCTTTTTTTATGGTAGATGGAAAAGCATACGCAATTTTTAGGTTCGTAACTAAGTTAACGAGCTCATAACTTTCGAACATGCTCGGTAATTACCACCCTGGCCATATGGTAATATGTGCAATGTTATTTAATGATACTTTAAGACTTTACAGTTATTCGTTTCTCAATCATCATTGAAAATGAACGAAATAAGTCAAGAAACTCGAAAAATAAAAAACCTTGGGAAATTTTCTCTTTGAAATATTTTGGGAAAAATTATATAAATACAATTGTGTTCTGGCAGCCGAAGGCCAATAGTAATACAGGGAACCACATATAGCAATTTATTTTATCGAAAGGACAAAATTAAGCGAAGTTTTTGCAAGCAACATCACAGTATTAATATATACCATCATTAACATTTAAAAGCTTTGGGCGAACTCATTTTAGGCAATCGTTTAGTTTGTGTCAAAACACAAACTTTTTAGTTGTTCGAACCAAGCAGTTACAAAACTAAAAATTATATGTGCGCGCCTAATCTTAGAGTTTCAGATGCCAACCTTGAATTGATATGTTGCACTAGCTGTAATCACAGTGGATGACAAAACCAATACGCATAGCTTCGACTCAGCAACCGAATGCTCCTAATGATAAGATAATGAAATTTACATATTTTTGGTAAGCAAGGTTACTTTCAACCCGAACCCAAACAAAAGAAATTATCTGTTAGTGGAACGACATGAAATGAAACTGGTGGAAAGAGAAGGAGTGCATTATGCTGTCTCTGGGGAACTACAATGCTGAACGAAACAAAGAATATGATGAAATAAAAGAGCACAGGGATGGCCAATGAACCCAAAATTATAATTTAAGTTTTTGAAAAGGTGACGAACCCATAGCAATACTAATAATAATATAATAAATATTTTCATCAAGTTTTTGAGCAAATAATAATTTTATTACTTGATAGCAGTAGGGAGCTCTTAATTTTATGAGGGTGGCAGTTAAAATTTGTTCTGTTACATACCTAGGCTGGTTTAATTTTTACCATATCCCCGGCTGAATACTTAAGTGCCCCATATACATAAAAATTATTCCTCCCAAAACGATTTTTAAGGTTTGAAAAATAATTTCGTTATTTTTTACTTGAAAATTACGACTTTTGAAATTTATATATTAATTGAAAATTAATTGAATACCAGCCTATTCACCGAGCGCTCTTAAACGGCTCTTAACTTTACGAGGCTCTTAACTTGAAATTTCTTTAGGGTATTCACCAACCACTCACAAGTGTTTTTCGAAGTTCGAAAATGAGAGCCACTCTCTCTTGTTCAGGCATACCCAAACTGTGAAATGCTGTGGAATGTTGGTCTTGACAGCAAATGGATACTCTTCTACTTGGTATTGCTCACATGGATTCGAGTCAAATGCGTGCGTGGCACGTCTTTAGCGAACAAACTTTCGAAGAGAGCGCTCGTAAGTTTAGGAGTGGTCGGGATCACTCCTAACTTTTAAGAGCGCTCGTAGATCTTCACTAATATTGCTTGGTGAATAGGTTTATGAGCTTCTTAAGTTATGAGCGCTCGGTGAATACCAGCCTTAATTATGAAAAGTACTGAACATGAACTTTGGTCCATAAAATTTCCTAGAAAAATACATTCAACATTCGTAAGAGTAAGTTTTGGTATTTCGTTCACACTTTTTTTTTAAATTAGTTTTTTTTTTACCTTTTTTGTTTTATCCATTTTAGTAAAGGAAAAAAATGCATTAAGCGTTTGTTTTTCAAACTTGTATACAAAAATTGCCCCACCTAGTAGACATTTTGGATATATGGCAAATATGCATCAAAAGAACCCAAACATTTATGGTTTATAGAACAAAAGTGCTTTCTGTAACTTCGTAAATAATGAAGATAGAGTAACGGGGATAGCGCCAAATATTCGAATAGTATAACTGCATCTTTAACTCAGTTTCCCGAAAAAGTGGTCTGTGGGGCACTTAAGTATCTACTAGACCGACGATATACATACATATGTATGTAATACACAAATTTTTATTTTCGTGGATGATAAGTGATAATAGGCCTTACCAAAAATCAAATTAACCATACATGCAATGTTTTATTGTTTGGGTTCCATATGATGATTTAAAGTTCATAACATACTCGTATGTGGTTGATTTATATAATGGTTAATTTCCCTCCAATATTAGAGTCGTCCAAATTTTTAACATACTTTTCCAGATTTTGTAACTTAGTAGGTAGATTATGATCAAATCTCCTTGAAACCTACACAAACACAATTTTTTTATTACTCATTTTTCAGTATTTCTTGACAATAGGCACTTTTAAAGGATTTTTCACCTCCCCGTTACAAACACTAGCACTGAAGGTGACAAAAAGGCTGACCGATCACCAGATCTTACGTCTGACAGTCCAATTCACAGTTCGGAGTTTCATTAATTTATTATTACCATTCTTATACTATTTTTACACCGAAACAAAATCTACGATTTCAATAACAACATTACAAAATTTCATTTATTTTTTTACAGAACACTTACTGGATAAAAATCAAAATATTAGCAGTTATTAGCATGTCGTCTACACTAGCCATGAACGATGCACGGATTATAATCATGTTTAGAAAAAAAACCAATAGAGGCATAAAAATTTATGTCTATGCAATGACATATCCATAGTCTGTACAAATCAGTTTGTTTTTGTTGACTGAATTGTGGATGTAATGTTGGCTCTAGTTCATTCCCAGTAGAGGCAGCTAGTTAACAAATTTCCCCTCAACCCTTTTTTTTCTACTAACATTTGGATAAATGGAACGAATATCAACGATATAACAAAGTTGACATTACGATGATATGCAAAATCTTATTTATATCAAAAACGGCTCTAATGATTGTAATACAAAAAAATGTAGTGTACTCTTTTATATGGACTACAATTTGGAAAAAAATGTTATTTGCAATAGAACGATTTTTTACTTTTGACTTTCTCATTCTGACCAAAATTTTTATACAGGAGCTCTTTAGAACTTAAAATATGTAATAGTATATACAAAGTTTCGAAAAAAAAAAGTTTGGAGTTTTGAAAAAAATTTTTTTTTTTTTAAATCATCTTGAAAACGAGTGAACAATTAGTTTTGAAATTATTTTTAAAATGTATTATATTAAATACTTAAAATTCACATCTAAAATTATTATTATTATATTTGAAAAATTTTAAAGAAATTTATAAAAAATGAATTTAATAATAAAATGATCTTCAAACTTTATTTGCATAAATTTTCTAGAAATCAGACTGCAATTTTATGCGTTTGAACATTTCTCTCTAATTGAATCAATGTTTTATATTTATTTATAAACGATTCCGAAGTACTTTTACATAAGAGCAATTACATATATGCGATCCAGAGCCAGACGTGCATTTTAGTACCCTGTGCTAAACTGTTTCAATAACCAAAAAAGCGTCAAATTTCAAAATAAGTTCGATTTAACATACATATTATCTACATGATATTGTTGTGTATCTACTAAATTATAAAAACTTCAAATGCATGGGAAATCCAAGATTTTGATGAAATTTTCTTTTTAATGGTTTTAAATATATATAGGTATATATGTTTAAACTATTACGAATTGAATCCTTAAAATTAGAAAAACATTTATTTTGAAATTAATGATATTGAAATATTTTTGATATAAAATTTTTAGTTTATTTAATTTAATTTTTCATGGAAACTAGTTTAATTATTTTTGTTTCATTTAAAAGAAAAATTTTAATTTTTTTGTATATGTATAAATATAATTATATCGTTAGTGAATCAAAGTGTTCTTTCTCTTTTTGAAAATTTTCAAAGGTAACCCTGCGGTTGCGGATTTGTATTAAAACTTTTCTGGAAATGTTTGTGTTAAAAATGCATCTTATACAAGAAAAAACTTCAGGTAGATATCTCATACAGCTATCGACAATAGTCGTTTATTGATAAACAAATGACACTCGCAATAAACAAAAAATTAATGCTAACTCATAATAAGTTTGAATGAAAGTCATCAAGTTACATAATGTATGTACATATAATATCGATATTTTATTTTTAATAAAATTATAACAAAATTAATTTATCGCTTTTGTAAACATAAGTTAAATTTGTATGATGATGATTTAAATATGTAAGACGCCCCTCACACGATCCAGTTTTAATGAGCAATACGTAATTATGTACATAACTGACAGTATGGTTCTTAATCTTAATACTTAATTTCTTCACGCAAAATTTGTCATCAGTAACGCTAATCTTGTGAGGGTAGCTTTGGTTTTCTTTTTTTTTTTAATAAAAGGGTATTGGTTTTTCTTAATTATAAATTATTAAACATACATTATTATGTAGGTACCTCTCTGAAAAATGATTGAATGATAGGTTTTAGAACATAGTATTTGTTTTGGTTTATTTAAAGAAAAAAGTTATGTTCAATTCAAATTTCATATCATAAATCAAACAATCTCTTTTCAACTATTTTTGGATGAGAGTCTGAATTGTTATACAAAAATAAATGTTTTTTTTTTTAATTTAATCGACATTCATTAGTTCCTTATCAGATTCGCCTTAAATTGAATTTCCATACTATTAGAAACCAGTATCTGCCGATTCGCTGATTATCTTTTTGCATGTTCGCATTCGAAGTTTTCCATACGTAAATCAAATTGCACGAGTACTTAAAACTGGAACCCCTTCTACTGCTGACTGCATGAGGCATAGTTTTTTAGATTTTGAAGCCATCATTCGAATTCTTTTGTCTTGTTTCATGTTGATGCGAAGTTTTTTCATCTTGAAAGATGATGTAAGGTTCAAATGATTTTTTAAAGTCTCATTTTTAGTATTGCGATTAAAAGTCGAATATTGGTGTTGATGAGATTCGGAAGCATCACTGATATCGTCATTGTGCCGAATTTCTTCTTTTATTTGGACTTTTGAAGGATTTTGAATTGAAGAGTTATCCAGAGATGCAAGATAACAATTTTTTTCAACGAAATGCATAGCTTGTTTTTGATTTGGTTGATGAATTCTAGCCATTATTTTCGGTGTTAATGGACTCACTTGGAAGTTATCAACAGTGCCCCAATATTTCCGAGGTTTCTTTATTCCCTGCTGTTCTCCTTTGGCTGGGATCATAGGTATTTTTTCCTGTAAAATATTAATGGGTTTTGCTATATGTATTGTATTTTTTGTAGTATTGACTTTTCGAATAATTGGTGTTCTAAGACGAATTGGGCATCCAGTCCCCGGTTTTTGCTGTTCTCCATTATAATCCGCTGGTACGTACGCTCTTGGAATATAAGGATGTGGCTTAACAGTTACTAATTGACCTTTTATTCGGACGATTCTCGTATTATTTTCAGATTTGAGGTTAAATTGTTCTTTTTGATTTTGCTTTTCAGGATGAGTTTTTAGATTATTGACTGATTCTACAAGTGGAACATTACTAGTTACTGCCGGTATCTCTTTGACAGGAAAATATGGATTTAGATTTTCCGTTGGTTCTACAAGTGGCAAATTACAACTTGTTATCGGAATTTCTTCATCGTTATCAGGTTTTTCAATTTTGATAACTTTTGAAGGACATGGATTGAACTCCATCAATTGTTTATCTGCAGCGGAAGGGCAATTTTCCGTTTTAATAATATTTTTTGGTATACAAAAGACTGGCGGTGCATCTTCTATGGTTTCATAATCAGTTGCTATGGGTGATGGAACTGGTTCAGATAATGCAGAAGGTGTATCTCTTGGTATAGTAAAGATGGCCGGTTTAGATGCTGTAGTGGGCTTTAATTTAATTGCTTTAATTGGTTCAGGTTTTTGAATCAATTGAATCAGTTTTTGTAGCTTTTCGCTTCTTAATGCAGGTTGTGCTTTTGTTTTCATATTCAGATGCATTGATGTTGGAAATGTACTAACAGTTTTGGGCACATTCTTGTTTAATATTGTATTTGAGTTCATTTTGCCAAACTGTGCGACAGCAACTGGAACAATACGTCTGCTTGACTGTATTATTTTTTGTTGGCTACTACTTTGCAGCGAAAACACATTTTTGATGGAAACTTCCGGCGAATCCGTTGCAGTCAAAGGCATTGATGTTTTTTCTATTTGTTTGGATTCAGGGCTTTGTACAGGAATTATATTATAAGATCCAGGACTTCGTGCAGGTACCACTTCGTTTGTATTAGGGTACATCTTTACTTCTCTTATGTTTGTCGGTAATTTAGTTAATGCTTCCATCGGTTTATTAATATTGCTTTGTTTATTTTTATCTTGCAATATAAACAATGGATCACTGGTTCCTTGAACCTTCTTCCCTTTTGCTTGGTCCAGTACTTTACCTTCTGTATTTCCAATGAAATTAATCAAATGTATATGCATCAGTCTATTTTGTGTTCGCTTGAATTTCATAACAAATTCGTTAACTTTATTTATTTGCACTTTACAATTTCTACAAATATATCCCGGTAAGCCATCTTTTTCATTGAACTGAAACAAGAAAAAAATTTATTTTTTTAAATCAAAACAAAGAAACGTAGAGATACAATTGCTATTAAATATGCATCATTCAAATTCAATATTCAAAAAAAATGTTTTCTAAAGATTTTCCAATTTTAATGTCTGATAAAAATTGAAGTTTCCAAAATTCGCTTGCAAAATTTCGCTTACAAGGAATCTAAGCAGATTTATTGAACATCGCTAGATAAACATACGACGTTAAAAGCTTTTTACAAATATATAATATACATATGCTAGAGCTTAAATTTTAATGTTGTGCAATTTTTTGTCAAAGAATTTGTTCAATTCAACTCCTACGCCATATAAAAAATTAATAAAGCTAATAAAATATTAAATTAAAACTATATGCATACATATACACATGTATATGCAGAAGTGCAAGCAAATCTAGCTTGAAATCAAGATTTAGATGAAATAGGCAGTATGGAGATTGGCCTACCATTTCGATTTATAGACTAAGTACGATTTTAATCTTTTGAACTATGTGATTTTTTTTTCTTATTCTACATCTCAAGAATTTATTAAACAAATAAGAGTGAATGAATGTTATTATTAAAAAAAGCTTTAACTTACCTCAAATTTAGTGGATTCCTTAAATGCTTTTCGTAAACTAAAACAAAGTTTATAATTATATAAATATTCTAAATTTGATGGTATATTTGATTCACAAACACGACATATTTTCCAATTTAATGTTGCTTTTTCTATAAATTTAAAAATCATTTGTTATCAATTATACTTTAAAATCATAATTGTATTTTTGTTTGTAAAACAATTTACTTACTATTTAAATTGTCCGAACATTTTGAACAAACAGAAATTTCCTCAGGAGATGTTATTGTCAATTCAAATGGGAGTAGATCTAAAGCTTGTTCAGACCAATCAGCTAACTTGAATTTCGTTAATGCTCCTCCGATTTCACATATACTACAGAAAATTGGTTTTTCGCAGCAATTCGAACAACAACCATTAAATAAAATCTCATCTGGTTGCTCGAGACATTTTTTACATCTGAATACTAAGCTTTCCTAAAAATATTTATAAAATAAAAAACAGAAGACAATTATTAATTTAAATTCAATGCAAGAAAGACAAGAATGTCACTTAGGATTGATAAATATGTAAGCTTTAATCATTTAAATATTTTCATAGATAAAGAATAAGCTTAGCTTTAAAAATATTCTTATAAAGTGTGCCTTAAAATACCCACTTTTTAAAAAAACTAATACATCAGTAAATTTTTAAATGAAATTCCATATTTCAATGTTGACATTCCAACCATTCTGCGATTTAATAACACAAAACAAACATCTGTACCCCAAGTAAAAATTATCGAATATGAGTATGACTTAAAAAATGTAACATATTGGGGGCTATCGTGAACAAAATTTCCCTCGGAATTTTCCCCATCTTCGAAAATTGGAAAGGTCAATACTTCTGCACTGTTCATTGTAAGCTGGCGACTGGCCTTTTTAAATGAGAGCCAAAGTCACTCTGAAACTTAATTCCCAATATCAATAAATTCCAAGGGAAACTTTCTACATTATTCGAGTTGACAATTTTGAAAGTTGGGAACAATTCCCAGGGAAATTTTATTCACGATAGGCCCCATTATTTTTAAACTTTCAAAAATATTTTTTAAAACATTCACTTATTTATGTATAAGACAATCTTAAAACCAAGGTATTTCATAGATGAAAGAAATGTCAGTGAATTCTTTTTGTTTTTAATGGAAAAAATTTGTTAATTATGGTCTTTAATATTTAAAGTTTGAATATGTGTATGTTCATAGTTCTACTTACTCTATTTGTACCTAGCTCAAAATTTTTTCCCAACGCTGCTATAATGCTAGTCATAGAATCCCAAGGCGTTGCCTGACAAATTTCTAATATTTTCACTTCTTCCTCTGTATATTTTTCAGCCACATTTGCTTCTGAAACAAAATAATACAAAATTTAAATAAACTTAAATTATCCCACAATCTTCATAAATAGTATTTAATAGACATGAAAAATCTCACTGAGAAATGTATCCAAAAATATTAAATCTCATTACACTAATTTTCTGACTTTCTTAACAAATCTACGAGCACAAGAAAAGCTTTTTCTTTCGGGGACGGCTTTGTTCTAATTTACATGGTACATGATTTTATATTTAAATGCTTCAATTGTTTTTTTTTTTTTAATGCAAGAAGCCGATTCGCAACTTTCATTCTCTCGCGAATGATTGATTTAAATCAAATAAAAAAAAAACCCTTGGTTATGTGAGTAAGTTGTAGTTTGTGTAACTTTTTAGCTGATAATTACAAAACAAAGCGAATTGATTAATATATTTTCAATCGCAAAAATTTTTAACCACGAAATACGAAACAAACTACAATTTAGATTTTTTATTTGCTCTTATCATTACAGAACTACAGTCTTGCTTCAAACATTTAGCAAATTAAGTGACAAAGAAGTACTCAAAAATGGACTAGAAATTGGAGAGAATCCTTTATATTGATGAAGTTAACAAGATTTTTGCTAATGAAACTTCTCTTATTCTTCCAGCTGATGTTTATTAAAACCTAAAATACTTACGTTTTTTATAATGCCTAGATCGAACCGTATACAATCGCACACCAAAATTTTGTTTCATGTATAACCAGTACTGTAAAAGTATAAAAATATGAAATATTATTATAATAAACTTCAACTTCAGTGCTACAACGACACAAGGGTATCATGAAAACCAAAAAATTATCGTTTTTGAATCAATTAGCTTAAATGTGTAATTAAAATAAAAAGAATAAAATGCAAAATGCACGACGGGATCAACTTTAAAGACTTTTACGAAATACAAATAGATAATGTGAGTTCGAATTTTTTGGCTTTGAACGCGCATAACTTGTTATATATATGTACATAGTACCTATGCATCATTGTATTACCAAATTGTTAATTGTATAATAATCTACATACCTTCTGCCAATTTATATTTGACATAATTACTCCCGGTGTGATTGCATTACACTTGGACACAACTTGTAACCATATTTGTTGACGTTCTTCCGGTGTTGATTCAGGTTTGTGTAAATCTGTGCTTCTGTACCATAGCTCTTTCAGAAGTTCATCTCTCTGAACTTTACTTGGCTTATGAAGAAACTTTGTATTGTTATCAAAATTCGGTTTTATATTGTATAAATAAAATTAATTATTAGTTAACTTACAGTTTGAAGTTTGTGATTTGATAGATAGGGTTCGAATGCTAAAAAATTATCAATATGTACCCAAGCGATTTCTGGTGATGAGGAAAAGTAAATCCTTAGCAGGGAATGCCATTTTTTGACACATTCTGAAACTAAAATTAAAATGTATGTATTATTTTTTTTTTGATAATGGGAATTTTGTGAAGCACTGCGGTCTGCAGGACCTAATTGTGTTATTGGAACTCAACATAGCAGTCATTAAGTGATATCGATGAACTTACTTAGAGTAGGTGTTAGTGCAAGATTTAGAAGTTGTAAATCTAATTAAATATCTGAGCTAATACCTTTTTCATGAAGGTATGTAAAAGAGTTTAAAAAAAAATTATATAATATTATCAGAGTATTAGTTACTAATCGAATAAATAAATAATTTATGTTATTTTAACTTGAGTTATCTTCAAACATTTTTCGCAAATAGCGTCAACTTAATTTTATTAACCTGCTAACCGAAGGTTTAGTTTTGTTTTTTTTTTGTATGTACGAAACAAATATAATATTATTTGTTATCTCCTCTAAGGACATGGAATATTGTTTTTCAAGTAAGAGCAATGGAAAAGTTTAAGTCAAGTCCATTATTTTTCAATCATTGCGTACGTTGATTAAACGGTACTTATAAAATTAACTATGGCAAATACCTAAGTACTTGGTTCCTCAAATTTTAAATATTCCTTATTTGAATTTGTATATTTTCCCAATTTTAGAATATATATGTAGGTATTATCGCATTTTTTATATTTAAAAATATTTACGATTACAAATAAATCGACTTTATATTCTGCTGTTTAGAAATTAGCTAAAATTTGGTAGAATTTTGTACTCGAAAGCTTAATTTTTCTGCGAATTGCAATATGAAATGGATGCGATACTTCAATAATAAATCTAGATAGGTAAGTATGAAGTAAATGCTATTTAATTACTCCAAGTCCAATAAAAGAAAGATGACATTTTTTTAAATTGCCGGCTTAGTAAATCAACAATGAATTGCGATCAGTCAGTTGAAATTATGAAAAATGTTTAGACAGGATATAGTAACTCTTGTTTCTTCATTATAACGAAGATAACAAGGGCTCTTCCAAAAACAGAAAAAAAAACGGCAAATAAAATGTACTTAAATGAAAACTGGATTAAAATCAAACAATTAGTTTGCTTAAGAACGTACTACACCTACAGTTATCAAAATACAAATGAGCTTTTAAAAGAGCAAAAATATAAAATATAGTGTGCGTTGTTTTTTTTTGTATAGAACTGTCCATATCGAAATGTAATCTATCTCGTTTTGAAGTTGAAAAAAGCAATAGTAAACATAAATTATGTGCAAGTATAAAACATGAATATTCATATCTATCTGCAATATAGATTATTTTATCAGTTTTAAAAATTACCTGCTTTTTTGCAGTTTTCAGCTATTAACAACCATGCCAGTCTATTTTTTGCCATATTATTATAATTGGGATCATGGCTGCAGTATAACGATTTAATTTTTCTCACTTCGCTTAAAAGCTTCTCCTCAAATGAATATGTTAGCGACTGATCTATTTCTTCCCTAACCGAATTGTTGAAAGTTTCGTCAACAGACATGGCTTTTTGTTTGTAAAAATTTGAATTTATTTTAGATTTTAAAAATATATTTGTTTTGCAACAACAAAAATTTTCTTTGCCTAAAAAGTTTTTCACTTTCCAAATATATTTGGGAAGACGAAGAGCAAATTTGACATTTAACACGAAGTGAAACAGAAGGAACAGAATGGAATTTAGATTATAGAGAAATGTCATTTGTTTAATTTCCTATGTGTTCCTTTGCTAATTTTGTCGTTAAGTTTTGATATGTCAAATTTGTTCGATGTGACAGATTTCAGTGATGCCAAGTCGATGAATTAGGGACAACTTGTAGTTAAAGCGATCGGTAAAACGAATAAGTAAAAATTGAAACAGTGAAGAATATAATGAATACATTCAGGAAAATATCTTCTGTTTTGGTAAAATTATCGAATGTAATTCAACTCATTTTTTTTACATTATTTTCTGCATGGGGAAATCATATATACATTTAGGGTATTCATGAAACGAGATAATTTTCGGCTTTGTAGAAAGATATAATTTTCCCCCTAAAAAATACTTGCGTAAATGTGAGAAATATTTTGTGAAATGTCAAATTAAAAGTCAGAATCCATATTAATTTAGTTTATCAGTTTTATTTCTTCACTTTCCGCATCAAATTCGTGAGATAATTTTATCAGATTCGCAGAAAGTTTTTCCCATACAAATTTTGACAGCTCGTTTCTGGAGATATAAAATTATCTGGTTTCCGAGGTTTATCAGGGTTTTCCGCGCTTACTAAATACCCTTATTATGTTGTTAAGTTGAAAAGCCTATAAGGTGCCGACTATAGCTACAAACATATCAAGAAAAGGCATTAGGAAAAATTTTCTAATAGGAAATACTCGTACTTTTTCGTATTATAATTCTTTCCACTTATGCCTGTTTCATGTTTCAGTTCTATTAACATCAGGAAATTAAACATAACCACCTTCTTGAATGCATATGAGGTCAGAATAAAATTGAATATTTTTTACTTGGAGTAATTTATAACAAACAGGAATATATATATCAGTTTGTAAGGTGTCAAGAAGTGAATATAGCCGCACAGCTAGTCTACCGCGGATTTGTCCCTACTGATTCACAATTCTATCAGTGGAATAATTAGAAATTGAAACTTGAATCATTGGAACAATTTGTTCTATTTTTTAACGATAATCAGCAGGTACGAACAAAGAAAATTAATAGATACATTTTTAGCAACAAATATTTCTTCAAAAGTAATTTTGCAGTTTGAAAAAATTCTCTGAGTTATTTATTATACATTTTATTCAAATTGAATGAAAACATAATAGTTAATAATACATTAGGATTGACAACAACATTTTTGACAACGTGTGGTCTGTTGGACAAACTTCTTGTAAGCGTTGTACTATTACTATATCGGCACAGAAGTTGTCCCAAAATCATTTTGATTGACATTTTTGGAGTGGGCAGACAAAGAAATGCTAAATTTTTTTGGTTGCGTAATTGATCAATGCAATTATTAGGTTTTTTCAGTGACGCTGTTCCGAACAGTTTAGAACAGAAAAGTACACCTTTTTGCTGTTCAATGAGAAATTTTCTGTTCTAAACTGTTCTGATTTGCTGTTCAATGAGTCTGTCTGGAACAGTTTGGAACAGTTTAGAACAAGATTTCTTGCCCTTGCTTTTTAGTTAGAGAAACATAGAGCAGGAAAGACTGTTCTAACTTGTCTGACATTTCTCATGGAAACTGTTCTGATCTGCTCTATTCTGTTCTGTTCTACTCTGAACTTTTATTCACTGAACAAAACTATTATAAAAGCAGACAATGAGTAATAATAAAGGAGAAAAGGAAAGAAAAAACGAAAAAATTAAAACTAAAACGCTCCGATACAAACTTATTGAAAGAACTCAAGCTTAAGGCTTGTGCTAACTTCCGGTGCTAGCATAAGTTAATTTTTGTCAGTTTGTCTTATATCATACCATCTTGTAAAATAAGTGTTCCCATGTAAACACCGTTTATGAGGAGAAATGTTTTTTGTTTCATTTTCCATACGTTCCTTTCTTAGTTTGGTCGTTAAGTTTTGATATGTCAAGTCTGTCCTGTCATCAAGTTTCAGTGGTGCCAAATTCACTTTGGCTAATTTTTATTTTATTGTTCGAGCTTTCTGCTTGGAGAAATTTATATCTTTGACTGCTTTTACACAGTAGCGGTTTTTAATCTTGAAATGCATCATTGAACATTTTAATTCCCATTTTTAAGACAAACAAACAAACTACAATGGCTTTAATTGGTACCGAAATGAAGGTAATGAGTAGTAGAATTTTTTGTACTCTACAAAATACAAAATTCTGATTTAAGCTTTCTTTGAAATCCACTTTTATTATTTCACTGATTGAAATCAATTTCAATGAACAGCTGATTTTCGTTTCTTTAATATGGAAGACAATCGTTCCACTGAATGTGTTCGATTTTTCTGTTCTCAAATGTCAGTTTTCCTTTCAATGTTCAACTCTAACCTCAAATGCATATAATTGGTTGTAATCAGCTACTGACAGGATCTTTTACTTAGACCAATTTTTCAATTATTACACTGATTTGTATCAATGATACATTGCAATGAAAACTATAACTGGGGCCTTAAAAGCAGTCTTTTCTGGCGATTTTTTACATTTTCTTTGTAGTATAATAAATTAATGAGTCAAAGTGTGTAAGAGGACCATTATGCCTCGATTGTGCCTCAACGATGGCAACTACATCTTATTAATAGAATTGCTACTAACTTCAGTGTAATTGTAAAAAAAAGAATAGCAGCCAACATCAAGTAAACAAATGAAAACGAAGGCATTCAAAAATTAAGAAGCCAAAAGCCACTGACGCCATTATTATAAATTTTGTAAAAAAAAAAACAAATTATAACTTTTAAAAATAAACGTTGAATATTTTAAATAAAACCTTACGTACCTTCGATATATTTCATCTAGGACAAACCGACAGGATTGCAAGCGGTTAGGATTTTCCTTTAATCTCTTTCGTACATTTGTTGAACAATTCTTTGAGGAGCAACCTCTTATCAGATAAAATAAAATATTTGAGTGATATTTTGATCTGAGAAGACGTGTTTTATAGAGTGCTTATAAGGAATTAATTAATAAAGTTTTTTTTTTAGACCAGATTGATGAGTGAAAGTATCAATTCTTACTACGTGTTTGAATGAATCATTATTTAATAAAAAATTGCGGTTAAAGTGTGAAAAAACTGAACAAATTAATAAAAAATTATTAGAAATTAATAATAAAAAATAGCGGTTGAAGCGACGGTTATTGCTAGTGGCAGAAAATGAGTGAAAATTGTGCTGAGTGCAAAAAAACTATCAAAAGAAAAAATGAGATAGCTACATCGTGCTCCGCTTTTTGCAAAAAAACATTCTGCTCAAAATGTTCTGGTATTGGCGAGTATGAAAGTAATTTGCTCAAGCTTAAGAACATTATGTACGTTTGTGATGATTGCAAGGAGTATATGCATAATATTATGGAAAAAATGGACAATATATTAAAAGTGGTAAATGAAAATCAAAAAGCTCTCAATAAGCAAGAGGATGAAATAAAGAAAATCTTGAGTGGAGTTAAAATTATGTGTGAGAAAGAGACAACCAGCGAGGTGAAGAAAAAGAAAACATATGCTGAAATAGCTATTAAAAATATACCACCTATAATAGTAAAACCAAATTGTAAACAAGACAGTGAAAAAACAAAAACTGATATTAAAGAACAAATTAACCCGGTGGATTTAGCTTTACAAGTGAACAATATAACTAAAAGTGTAAATGGATCGGTAGTTATAAAGTGTAGGGATGAAGAATCTGTAAAAAAAATTGAACAAGAAGTAACCAGTAAAATGAAAGAGAAATACGATATAAGCATTCCTTTATTGGTAAAACCAAAAATTGTTGTTGTAAACATTGATAAAGAAGTGAAAGAAAATGAACTAATAGATGTTATAAAAAACCAAAATAAATTAAATGGTGAAATAAAGCTTGTGAAATGTTATAACAGATTCAATAATCCAAATAAATATAATGCGATTATAGAGACTGAAAAGAATGTTTTCAAAGAATTAATTGAAATGGATAAACCGTGTCTAAATATTGGATGGAACAAATGCTTATTGTTTGATAAAATTAATGTGAAAAGGTGCTTTAAATGTTGGGGATTTAATCACAATGCGGAGAAGTGTACAAATAAAACATGTTGTCCAAAATGTAGTGGTGAACATAAATTAGAGGAGTGTGAGAGTGAAAGCATGAAATGCAAAAATTGCACTTTGACAATCGAAAAGTTGAACATAAATATAGATGCAAGCCATGATGTTAGGGATGCCAACTGTCCAGTTTATCTCAGAAGACTGGAAAAAGAAAGAGAGAAGGTTGCATATTAGCAACCAACATTTCTTAAGTGTATGCATCTTAATATACAGGGCTTAATAAATAATATAAACGAATTAAAGAATATAATATATGAAAACAGTTTTGATTTAGTGGTTTTAACTGAAACGCATCTTGGCAAATCCGTGCAAGATAAAGAAGTGTACATAAAGAACTATAAAATCATACGGTGTGAATCATCATCAACGCACACGGGCGGAGTTGTGATTTACTTAAAAAAACACATTAATGACATTACAGTTTTAAAAAATGTACAGATCAATATGAGCATGTGGTTATTAGTAGTAGAAATACATAAATTGAAATTCATAGCGTTATATAGATCTCCCAGTACTCCAAGCAGAGAATTTTGTGATAATTTAAGTAATTATTTACAAGACATTCAAAACGAAAATATAGTAATATTAGGTGATTTTAATATAGATTGGCTTGGGAATTCTAGTTATAAAAAGGAACTGGAATGTTTATTTATGGAAAATATGTGTAAGCAAATGGTTGTAAATCCTACAAGAATATGTGCGAATTCGAGAACTTTATTAGATTATGTGGTAACTGATATAAAGTCAATTGAAGTAAAAGTCGAAAATACACTAAAAATTAGCGATCATGAGACAATTATTGTTAAAATACCAATGCGCGAAAATAAAGACACAAAAATAAAAACGATAAACATCTTAAAATATGATAAAAACAGATTTATTCAAAAAATAAGAGAAAGTGAAATAAATAAAATAAGTACTTTAGTAAATGTTAGTGATGTAAATAGTGAACAATTCGAAAATGAAATGAAAAGGGTGGTAAACAGTTTCGTGGTGAAAAAAACTTTCAAAGAAACAGACCAACTATGGTTTAATAATGACTTAAGAGAACAAAAACTAAAGAAAATTAGAAGTCACTTAAAATTTGTGCTAACAGGAAACATTCAAGATTGGGAAGAATATAAAAGAAGGAGAAATTATTATAAAAAAAACCTTAAACAAACAGAAAGAAACTATATTAAAACAAAACTAAATAGTGCAACTAATCAAAAAATGATGTGGAAATCCATAAAAACCTTAGTGTTGGGTCAATCGGTAAATGAAATTAGGTTTATTGAATTTCAAGGAAACAAACTAAGTGATGATAAAATGATAGCAGACAATTTTAACGATTTTTTTATAAAAAGTGTAGTTGCAATTAATACAGAAATTCCAAGTGTTGAATGGGTTAATCTTTCAGTGAATAGTGAAAGTTGTTTCAAGTTTAAAAAACTGAATTCAATAGAAGAACTGCTAAAAATAGTTGAACTTATGCCAAATAAAAACGACTTTAATTTCATGAATAAGCAAATGCTAAAAGACAGTTTCGTAATAATTGGCCCAGCTTTATTAAACATCATTAATTACTCCCTCACAAGTGGTAGATTCCCAAGTAGCTGGAAAACTTCGGTCATAACCCCAATCAAAAAAATTCAAAATTCTAATAAATGTGAAGACTACAGACCTGTGAACATGCTTCCACTACACGAAAAATTATTGGAAAAAGTCGTTCAAATCCAATTAGAAGAGTATATACAGCAGAATGGAATACTAATTGAAGAACAATCTGGATTCAGACAAAAACACTCTTGTGAATCAGCTTTAAACTATGTAGTAGCAGACTGGAAGGAGATGTTACATATGAAGCAGAAAATTGCGGCTGTATTTATTGATTTGAAAAGAGCATTTGAAACTCTGGATAGGTTTATTTTATTAAAAAAATTGTACGGTTATGGAATAAGAGGAGTTGAATTCGTTTGGTTTAAGTCATACCTTATTGGGCGTAAACAAATAGTGAACATTAATGGGGTAAGTTCGGAAGAATTAAATTCTGATTTAGGTGTACCACAAGGGTCAATTTTAGGAACATTACTTTTTCTACTATATATAAATGATATAAAAAAAGTCTTAAAATATTGTAAAATAAAGTTGTTCGCAGATGATGGTCTGTTTTATGTTGATGGCAAAGATTATACCAACTGTGTTAAAAAGTTGATGATAGATATTAATAATATAAAGAATTATTTAAATATGAATAAACTCAAACTAAATATAGAAAAAACTAAAATAATGCTATTGCCAGAAAACAAAATGATATGTAAAATTAATGAATTTGAATGTGTTAAAGAAACAAAATACCTCGGCATAATTTTAGACTGTAATTTAGATTTTAAAAAACATTTTGAAATGATTTACAAAAAAATTGCCACGAAAATCGGGTTCTTTCGAAGAATACGAAAAAAACTTAGTATTGCTATGGCAATTAAAATATATAATTCCATTATACAACCCCATTTTGAGTATTGTCCAACAATACTATTACTGGGGACGGAATCAATGATAAATAGACTACAAATTTTGCAAAATAAAGGAATGAGGTCTTTATTATGTTGTGATAGATATACATCAATAAGAAGTATGTTAAATACATTAAAATGGCTTTCTGTGAAACAAAAAATTATTATGAATACATTAATATTTATATTTAAAGTAAAAAATAACTTAATGCCAAATTATTTACAAAGAAAGATTACGGTAAGAAGTGAAAGACGTCCATATAACTTAAGAAATAATGATAATTTACACTTACCATTCTTTAGAAATTGTAGAACACAAAACATGCTTTTTTATAAGGGTATTCAAATTTATAATAATCTTCCAAGCAATGTAAAAATAGAAAGTAATTTAGTAAGATTTAAGCGTTCAATTATAAATTTTGTTAAACACAATTATTGAAATATTATGTACATAATATACTGTGTAAAAAGCTTTAAAATAGCAAACTCAATGCTAAATAAAATTTTAACTAACTAACTAACTAACTAAATAAAACGCTTCGGTTGCATGGAAGTTTGATAAGGCTAGGCACGCACATTCAATTTTTAGTTGCACAACTGTTTGGTTGCTTATAGAAAACAGATGAACTATTTGGTTGAATGTCCGCGCAGGTGCATATAATTATATGTTACACAAAATAACGAACTCATTTTAGGCAATCGTTTAGTTTGTATCAAAACACAAACTTTTTAGTTGCTCGAACAAAGCAGTTGCGCAACTAAAAATTGAATGTGCGCGCCTAGCCTATGCTTGAATGCGAAATTGGTGCGTTGTGCACGTAGTGGACGAGGGCCATAATTTTTCCTGGTGCCCCTGATAAAACGCGTCGGTGTGGTAGAGCCTTAAGTAATTAAATTGTGTTGGCAGCTTTAACCTTCAAAGTCAGAGTTGTAATCAAATCAGCTGTCAACTGTCATTTATTTTTCAAGATTTCTTGCTCCATAGTGCTTCAATTAGACCAACGTGTTAAATTAATCAAAGCTTTAATTCGAAATTATTAATAAAAACTCAAGAAAATCCAATGAACACTTCTACGGGTGTCTTGCGACACATCTTTCTTATTGGAAAATCATCATATTTTAACGTGCCACGGCGGCTTTATGGTAATTTTATTTGCTCCGTAGTTAAGTTTATTCTGAAAGAAATTATGAACTCATTTCAAAGCTGCACCAAAGCGATTCTACAAAAACACAAATGTCCTCTACAACGATGGCAAATATGAAATAACTTTGGATCATCGAAAACTAAAAACACCCAAAGGTAATCCATTCCTATTAAAAAGTGAACCCTTGGCTATTGCTGTTGCAACAGAGTTCGCCAATCAAAAAGAAACAATTGTCCAATCATCAATGCATCTATCAGCATTGTGTTTCACATCGATGGATAATCCAAATCATTTGTCCAAACCTGAAATGGTTAATTACATCCTAAACTTCCTACCAACTGATACGATTCTTTATCAAACGGAGGTTGGTTGTCGTTTAAGTTAATCTTATAAAAAAAGAGTCCTATGGTATGCTTTTCCTCAGGAAGATAAAGACCTGTTTGAGCTCCAAAAAAACGAATGGGATCCCGTCATTGAGTGGTTCAACAAACGTTTCGACACAAACATCCAAAAAACCCACAGTATATCACCTCCGAACGTTTCGGATGATGACAAAATGAAGATTTCCAAGTACTTCCTCTCTCACAGTGAAGATGTACTCTATGGTTTGGATTCTTGTTAATTGTTGTGAATTTTTTATAGTTGAACATTTTTTCTTTAAGGATTCATCTTTGCTGTGGACACTCTTAAGTCAATAATTCTCTCCTGTGCTGTGATTGAGCAGCACATTACCGCAGACAAAGCCGTCGCACTTGCTCGGCTCGAAGAAGAGTTCCAACTAAAGTTCTGGGGACGCGTCGAATGGTCTCACGACATGAACCAACAGGAGCTACAAGCTCGCTTGGCAGCAGCTATACTCTTTGTCCACTTTAACCGCTCCGAACAATTCACCAAGGAAAAGCTTATTGTTTAGAAAAAAAAATAAGTTTTTTAAAACAGTTACAACAAGAAATTCATTTTATTTTAAAGATTTGTTTTGTTCAAAACGAATTTAATTCAAAATACTGAGCTTAAAACTATTTCTCCTGTCGGCCAAATGGGCTTTTAAAATTGCCATATATTGAGGGCGTCCGAGCAGCTTGTAGGCGGGATTTAAAAGATTCTGAATAATTTCGTGGAACTCCTTATGCCCGGAGCAGAATAGGTCCATTCCTAGTTCCAGATTCGTTCCGAAGTCGCACTCGTCCAGGGCAATCACTGAGGCTGTAATGAAGGGCTGTAACTTCTCCATGACACTCTCTTTCACATCTTCCTTTGAAGACTCGCCAGTCTTGTCTAGACAACTAATGATCTTCTTAAGATTGGCATCGCTGTCAATCAACGGGCGATAGCCGACGGTAGTCGTTTTGTTCACAGGGACAACGATTCCCACATTGTGGAATGATTTGGCGCAAATTTTTCTGGCCCGCTCAGCCTTGGTCTCTACTAGAGACTTACGTTCGAATTTGTTGTCTTGAACGAACGAACTTATCGCCTTCCTCATCTCCCCCAGACCCTTGTGATTGAACGGAGTGACGGGGAAGTCTTTCTCCAGGTAATAGGCAAACGCGTCAAACATATTGGTAGCAACAAGTTCGAAGACGTATCCCTTGGAAGCGTCATTTCGAACGATGAGCAAGTTTTCCTCGTCTTTGGGATCGTCCCGCCAATAGCCATAATGCACCCCAGTTCCTCGCTTTACAAAAAGCGTTTGAAACTCTGGAGGATCATAGTAAAACCGCCAATGACGCAAATAGTCGCCGGGACTTTTATTCTCAACATTGTCGAATTTTCCCGCCAAGAAATCATACGGGCCCACCAAATCGGCATTGAAGCTCTTGAAGGAAGTTTGATTTTTCGGATAGGAAGTCACGAATTTCCAAAATAAATAAAAATCCTTCGGCATTTTGACAAGAAATTTCTCATGAATAAACGAGAATGATGGTTCTTTTTCATGTGGATTTGCCTCGGAATGATCCCACAAGCGTTTGGCGGTGTTTTTCTTCGGAACACTTACCGCATTGTTATCATCATTGCCATCGGCAAGAGCTTCGGAAGAACGCCTTTTCTTTGTAGGTTTATCTTGTTTTTCTTCTTTTTTGGAATCCTCTGTTACAGTTTCTGAAATAGTTTCTTCAGCAGCAACAAGCGAATCATCTTGATTTGGCGGAGCCGGTGACTTATTCTTGCTAAGGCTAAGTGCGTTGTCTTCATTTTCTTCCTTTTCCTCAGCTGTATTAGCTTTAGGGTGATTGTATGTTTTTAAATGGTGTTCGTTTTTTTGATAACATTTATCCCAATATTTGCAATCTTCTTTCGGTTTATTATTCATGGTTTTGGCGAATAAAACAATATACAATACGCGACGAGAGATTATTGAAATTTGCAACCAAATGCGAAATTGCTTTTTTCCAACCGGTTGTCTTTTGCTTTAGAAAAAATAATAAAAATGGCATTTTTTGGCAGCCAAGAAGCTTTGTTTGTTTTCCAGTTTTCCAATAAGCTTTACAACTTTTGGGTTTGTTCGTTGGTAATGGAGATGATAGGATCCGGCTCTTTTCTCCTAAAGTACTCATTTTGTTTAAGGAACTTTTGAATGGAAAATTAGCGGCTTTAGAAGCAGAAGAATCGAAATTGTTTTCTTTATTTTTCATTTGAAATTTGCTGATTTTGTTTGACAGTTCTTTATAGAATGAATGTAAATAGTTCGTGTTTGTTGTTCTCTTTGTTTGGCTGTGTTTCATTCTTCATGTTATATGGTTCAATACAAAAATGTTTTCAAAGTTTTTTTTTTAAATGGCTCTAATTGGGTGTTCGTTAGATTAATTTTCAAATTTGGTTGAAATAATTTCATTTTGGTATTTGAATTTGTAGGGGAGATGAGATAATTGTAAGGCGAGTTGGGAAATTCCCAAAAATATTACTTTATTTAACCTAATGAAAACGTAATATTAATCCGAGATGTTGGGGTCTAGGCTATTGAACAGATTTGTTGTATAATCGTGAGTTACGCTATTATCGTTGTATGTATAATCGTTGTGTTCCACTCAGATAAATTCTTCTTCCGACCAGGAAAATTTCAATATTTGTTCCTTAAAAATTTTATTTGACACTAAACATCTAACAAAAATTAAATTGTGCTATGTTCCCACCAAACCAAAATCTGAGATATCACTATATCAGCTGAAATCTGTTGAAATTTAAAATTAGTAAGGGATAATTTTATTGTATTGGAAAAACTTTCTGCAGATCTTATAAAATTATTTCACGAACTTAATGCGGAAAGTGAAAAAATAAACCTGATAAACTAAACAAATATTGATTGTGACTTTTAATTTGACATTGCACAAAAGCGCTAAGTCATTTAAAGCAATTTTTGCATACAAATTGAAAAAAATCTTTTTTTTGCTTGTTCTTGGCATCTTTAGAAGTATACGTTTCAAATAAGTAAAATAAGACCATTTCGTTAAAAATTTCTAAATATCAATTTCTAAATCATCTCATTTCTTTGTAAACCCACATTTCTAAACGAGATTCAATTAAATCTGTACGAAATAAGTTATTTCTTAATTTAAATTAAAAACATCTATGATAACCGTACAAAAATAAAAAAGTATTTAAAAATATCATTCGAAACGTTATCATGCGAGAAAAACGTCATGAGAGAAAACTATCACGGAGGAAATATTTCATTCCAGAAAACTATGTGTAAAATAAATCATATGGGAAAGCTTTAATGCCGGAAAACTACCTTAAGTTTTGTGGCTTGTTATAAAAAAATAAGCGAACAACAAAATCTACCGACAAACTATTGTGCTTCCACTTTTTACAAATTAATATTCAAACTCACCGGCATCATTTTTTATAAGTCACTGATAACTCTTATCACTCTTATTTCATAACAGAAACAAATCCACACATTTCTAATTGTTTTTACTGAATCTAAAACCTTTGTAGGTGATTCTGTTATTATAAAATCTCTTTAAACTAAAGAAAAAAGAAAAAAACAATTAGTCTCTCTCACGTATTATTTTTAAGTTAAATTTCTTTCTCCTAAAAGAGTTTTATCGATTTCATTTGCCCAACAAAAGAGAACATTTCTCTCCAAGAGCGGTCAAAGAGGAAGGCAATATTATTCTACTTCACGATCACCAAATACAGAGTTTCCTTAATGAAATAAAATCGTAGCTGAGTCTGCTGGAGGGAACTGCCTCTGCAAATCTTTAATACCACACACAGAGCCAACTTGAGTCATCGCAATTTTATGCCGGTGAATGAAAGAAAAATGCAAGACCATAAGTAAGTAACTGAGGAACAATTGATGATGATAATAACCAAATCACGAGTTCCGCGGACCTAAAGTAAAATGCATACCTCAGGTCAGGTGTGTGCTGTATGTGCATATAACAAAATACACAGCAATCTACCAACCTTGCTTTTTTAAAGACACTTTCCTTACCTGTGTAATAAGTACTACAAGCAGAAGATATAGAAGCTTCACCTTTGATTGTGGGACCACGAGCTTGCAGACCACGTAGGTACTGAGTTTTTGCCTTTTCCGCTTTTACCTCTGTTTTTCTTTTACATCTGATATTAGTATCTCGCTGGTTTGCTTACTCACTCTCAGTTGTGTTATAGTAGTGCTAGTGATACGCAAGTTGTTTCTTTTCTCTATCTATAGCTAACTCAGGTGAAACAGAGGTGCAAAGAGGTTTGGTGGAAGGTTGATTATTTGTTGAAGCATTCAATCGCGAATCCGACGGATACCTTTTCATGGAGTAGTGAAACGATCCGTGTTTAGTTTTCTCTTACCTGCGCTCCGTTGAAGTCATCATTTTTATAAAATCCGCGAGTTGGGAACTTTGCACCTTTTAGAAAATATTGAAGTTTATCTAACGGATTAATAAATATCTACTTTTTTTGATTAGTTATTAACACGATTGTATCTTTTGATAAGAATGTATCTTAAAGTTAATATAGTTTCTTATTTAAAATATATATAGTCAGCTGAGCTAAACAAAAAGAGAAATTAGAAAAAGTTTATAAAATCGGTGTTTGTCCAAGAAGTGAAAAATAAAAATACATATAGAAGAAAAAATACATATATCTAGATAGATATATGTACCTACGTGTACGTATTGTTTAAACAGAAGAATTGTGAATTGTGAAAAAAAGAGGAAAAAAGAGTGCATTCACCTCGTTCTTCCCATCGTTTTTCTCTTTTTAGCGCGCCGTACCGTCATCGTCGCCGTACTAGTCGTTGTTGTCGTACCAGAACCAGGTGTATTTTATATGTTTGTATCTAGTTTATCCAGTTGCAAAGTGCTAACTAAAGTACTTGAAGAATTACAACAAAAAAAATAAAGTAACTTAAAAAAAAAACATCATCAACAAGATTGATGTATACCTACAATTCCTACTACGAACAAGGATTAAGTAAGACATAAGTTATAGCAGATTTGTAACGTGTAGCATTTTTGTTGGAATTTGTATCCTAACGGTAAAGCGGAATTTAATCGGATGTTGAGTTCTTAAACTGCACATTTTGGATTAAAATAAAAAAATCTCTAAGGAATTCAACTTGTTAATGCACAAGATAGGCAGGTGAGTTTTTGAGAAATTATTTAAGAGAATTATACCTATGTATATAATTCTTATCTAAGTTAGCCTCATCTTAATGGGTGATATTACACGCTACACGAAAGGTGTTGTTGTGTTTTGTATCGTTATTTGATCTCTGATTATGATGATGAAGATGACCTGCCTGTTGAGCTCATTCTGCTCTCTTTTTTGTCTCTTATACTATGTGTGTGTCAGGTTTAGGTGTGCTTCGTCACCTGATCTTTGAAATTCATAATAATGACTGAATTCGTAAGGAGTTTAAAATATGGAACTAAATACCTTATTTTACAACTATTTATAAGATTATCTGCAATATTTATACAAATGTTCGGGGAACTTAATTGAATAAGGGCTTTATTTTTTAAAGTTTGCCTCAAATTCATTTGAATTCGTGTACGAAAAACATTAATAAGTTTGATTTCGATGTCATATTTATGTATGTAGGTACATAATACGTATATAGGTAGCTACATAAATATGTATGTACCTACATCCTTTCAATCTAAGTTGTACCGTATTGTAACTGTATGAATATAAACCAAATAAAGTGCGTGTATTCAGTTGTTCTAAAGGAAAATTCATTCTGAGTTATGCAATAACTTTCTTCAGTGAGGAAAAATTCAGAACAGAATATTTTCTTGAGAAATGTCAAAGCAAGATAGAACTGTTCTATGTTTCTCTGACTAAAAAGCTAGTGCAAGAAATCTTGTTGTATACTGTTCCAATATGTTCCAGACAGACATATTGAACAGCAAACCAAAACAGTTTAAAAGTTGTACTTTTCTTTTCGAAACTGTTCGGAATAGCCATAGAGCTGATGGGAAATATAAGGAAATATCACACCGGTTTTGAGGAAATATCCCGCAGTTCGAATTCAACTTAATTTTAATTCGTCTACAAAATTAAGATAAATTCTGACAGCTCTCTGTTGAAATTCGCGTTAGATTCACTTAAAAATCTGGCAATAAAATATTGTGATTTTCTGTTCGAACAGTTCATAACAGCTTTATTAAAATTAGAGATATTATAATTTATAAAGAATTACATACCCATCCGTTTAGTTTCATTGCAGATCATTATTTCTATTTGTACTTTGAGACACATCCATCAATCATCGGATTCTTATAATTGCTTGCTAATAACAACCTCAATTAAGGTTTTCTCAAAATTGAGGTTATGTGTTTTTTTTTTCCTAAAATGCTATCACTATGAAATTATAATACTGACCGAGATTTATGTTTATATTTGTGACAGATTTAAATTTTTGGTGGATATATTTTTAAGCTTGTGTTAAATTTACAACAAAAACGAATAGCAGGAAGAGATAAAAAGAAATGCTCTTAAACTTTCAAAGAGATAACAACATCTCTTTATGGAGAAGTAATGAGAAAAAGATAAAAAATATAACATTATGTATATGTATGTAAATACATATGCATATATATATCTATGTATACCTGGATGCAAATTTTTTTTTTTGCCTTTTTATTGTCAACAAACTAAAATACTCATTTGAATTCTTACAACGTTTACTTAAAATAAATGCTTGTTTTTAATATAAAATTATTCAATTTGTTCGAAATGCTTAGGAAATCTACAAAATACAAAATATCCGGATTGCGAAAAAAGAACTTCTTTTCAAATAAATTAACAACTTCATTGAAAAATTGATTACTTCATTCATTAATTTTAGCATTAAAGTAGAAAATCAAGGAAAGCAAAACAAAAAAGTCACTTCATGGATGTTTAAAAACTAGGTACACCGAGAAAAAAATTTTGCTTCATCAAGAATGATTTTTCTACTTCTACAGTTTTTTTCTATTTGATGTGGATAGATTTCAATACTGTTGTTGATGTGTATCGTTAAGGTTTGGAAACAACACTTATCTCTAACATTACACAACTAGAAGATTATAGAAGATATAGTCCACAAAAGTTTTCCATTTCATTTGGGAACGCTAATACTATGCTCTTTAGGAAACTAGTGATAGAACAGACTTTTAATGGTGATTATCCCGAGGACAAAACTGCTAAGTCTAATAAGTTAGTAATATCTAGGATTTTTATTCTTCATATTAAAGATAGTAGCTGAACTAGACAACCCATGAAGCTCCTCAATAAAACAGGTTTATCATAAAATGAAAAAAACATTTGTTCAAGATACAATTTTTAAAGAAATATTATTATTTTGGTTTTAAAGCTTGAATGAGATCTTAAAAGCAATCATATCTTAAATTGGCTGGTCGTCCCTAACACAATTCATTATTAGTTTTCTATACTAACAAAACTTATTTGTGTAAATAATATTTTACAAATATTCACAAAACACATTAAATAATAATAGCTATTTTCATTTGTGCTCGAAGTTTTCTCTGAATGTAGACAACTCCCAATAATCCGGTTGGGTTTCTTATTTCAAAATCTGACCGGTTTGGCATTAGTGCAACATCTCTTCCAATATCAATTTATCAATATAGAATTTTATTTTATGTCGATGGATGTTGCAGATTTTCATGCTGCATGTTGTCAAAATGTCACGAAGGAAGTATAAATGTACGTAACTTCTTAAAGAAGTTGCTAAAATTTATGTTTATGCAAATGATTCGTATTTAAAGGCAATACTTTGTGTGAGGAAAATTCTAATTATAGACGAAAACTAATTATTCTTGATGAAGTTTAATGAGTGGATTAACAGATAACATTAAGTGTCACGCCTTTTTGATTGCATAAATGAAGGTGCAAAACATTTTGAGTAAATGTAATGCGCAAATAAGTATCTACCTGTATTCAAAATTTAAACTTAATTGGAGATCGATTAATCTTATTTCATTTTACAAATTATAAGAAAATATTTTTAATAATTTTTTTGATCATGCCGATTCATTTTATGTTAGATATATTAGTTGGAGTCTTATAATTGTTCGATTTTGTGAAGTTACTTAATCCATAGAGCTTATAACCCGAAACACAAGACATTCAAGTGTCTTCTAAAGTCAATAATCTTACATTCATAAAACTATATGTAGTTGTATAATACGTGAAAGTGGCGGAAATTAAAAACTCTGATAGACGCCCAGGAAAATCCATTTTAATTACAACATCTATTTGTTGAACGTGATGTGTGAAAAGTGTCAAAAAAACATCCTTAAAATTGAAAGTTCCTGCAAATGCAGAAAAATAAAATAAAAAATCCTAAACAAAAACTTTGTTCACCGAGTCAAGAAATTCTGTTAATTTTGCCGTTTTTTTTTATTATTTTCTACTATTTTTTTATCTTAGGAAAACAGTGTACTTTTTCACTGTTTGATATAAACTCTTCTACCGCATAAATTCTGAATAATTTTTATTATTCATTAATTTCTCTTTACCTCAAAAAATCTGTCTAACAATATAACTCTTTTAAGAAATCCCAAATCACAATTTTCTTAAACTAACATTCAATCTACCATAAATAAAATAGTTTAAGATAAAAGTGAAAGGATATAAAATAAATGTATATAAAACGAAACACAAACCTGTTAGCAAATCAGACCTTAAAGTGTACGCAGATTCACTGATTTTCATTCATAAATGAATTAGAGTTATGCAACAATAACACTTTGTATAATTTTGAAGTATACGCGTGCATTACTTAAACGCAATCGGAATACAAATTATGTCAACCGCTTTATATTTTTCGTAAGCCATCATCTAATTGAGTATGGCTTGAAATTAAAATGGTTTTGTCTTCCTTATGTTTGTAGTTTTACTTTTTTTCTTGGAAGATTTTTGAGATTCAATGTCACGTGAATTTAAAATAAATTTGCCTCGAATTGTCAAACTTAAAGGGAAAGTGTTTCGAAGTTGTTTGATCTTGCTTTTTAATTTTCCTTGGTAAAACTCAATTGACATTCAGAAAAGTTTCATTCAAAATTCTAAAGATGACGAATTTGCCATTATTTTAGTACAGATAGAATCTTCAAAATTATATAAAGAAGAAAGAATTTTTTGACATTTTTATGAGAAGTGACAAATGTCATAATGATATGGAAAGTATGAATTATGCCTCGTCCATCAATTCTGAAATGACCGTGCCTATTAAAGACACAGCATAATTTTCTAATACTACGACCCTAAAAGTTTTCCACTATTTCAATATGACGTTTAAAAAATTCCTTTGAAGTGAATATCCTGTGAGAGCGTCTAGTCACCATCTGATTGATGTATTACTACATGATTGATGTACAACTTTGTCTTAAATCTTGTCGGACATTTCATTACCTACGAAACGGCATGCTAATTTGTTGACAGGTTTCCTGAAATTGCATCGAACGAAATCTCTAGTGACATTCCTTTACTAAAGAAAACAGACACAGACGTCACACAACGCACAAACGTCAAACGTCAGTTATCTCCAGAAATTCCAATTTTACATAAATAAACACTTATATTTCATGACATACATTCTTTATCTTTATCTGGTATATCTTTTCAGAGCAAAAAATAAAGATTTGCAATTCAAGATAAAGAATCAGCAAACAGAAAAACAAAAAAATAAATAATTTATAAACCTTTTGCCAGCGTCGCGTTACTCGTTTTGTAAAAGAGATGAGCTGAGGTTTAATTTTTTCCAAGAAGTATAGCTTGCATCGATAGAGATTTAAGTTTATGTTAATTATATGGATGATCGTGGTTCTCTTTTTGGACATGAGTTGAGTAGATGTCGACAAACTCTCATGAGATTTTTAATTGAATTAGCGTCTAAAATTGATGAGTTCACACTACAGTATAAGTTTAATTTGTTTGATAATAGAATAATAGATAACTACCAAATAAAAATAAACAAATTTCCCCAAGAGATGGCGTAGGTATGCTTACTTCGTGCGGATCACCTATTAACTTTGATGTTACTATGGCACAAAGGTGCTTAAAGCGTTCATTGAAACCTGTCTCCTGCTCACTACTTTGCAATTGATTGCTGCAACTGGTAGTTTTACCGTAAACTTAAACTTCGCCGGTTTTTTTTAAATCAGTTTTTTCTCCTCTCTACTCTATATTTTTGGTTTTGTGGTTAAATCCAGTTGAGGAAGCACAAGCAAGGTGCATTTGCAGCAAAAAGAGAAAAAAACCTTGATCTTGAAGGTATTCGAGTTGTGGCAAAACGGTGGAATTTGTGGATTGAGGTGATTATTATGTACGTCTCAAAATATAACCACTTGCAATCGATAAATGACCTAATTTTAGAAAACATTTGGGTGGAGAGATTATCATCGCAAGCGAATGTGTGATCGTTTTTCAAAAGATATGAAGACATCCAAAGGCAATTGGATGGGGTAATCAATGATCCATCAACTTGCAAGCAGGTCATTGAAATCTATACCTTCATATCTACCTGGGGGTACTCATGGTGTTTACGCATCATACATCGACTTTTGAAACCATACACACGTTCTACTATAAACCTCGTGTTCGAAGAGGAAACATACTATTCATTCTTTTTGACCAACAATATTCTTGTAATCAATACCCAGGGAAGAAGGTTAATAACCACATCGGCTGTAAAGTTGGGGGGTGGTGATATCATCAACTTAACAGGGGGTTATTTCAATATATTTGTGGGTTGCACATTCATGTATTAACATGACAGCTCCACAAGGTTTCCCAAACAGTGGAGACTTTTAGGTACATAGCTTATGTTTTCAATTTTGCTTGGTTTTCTATTTAAAAGTCCAAAAAGGAAAAGTGATTTGTGGCTATGACCGTGACGCACCGCTATAATGAGACATTTTTGGTTTCCATTTTGTTCATTGTTGGGTGTAAAATTTCGTTACGGTCTTGTACATGCCCCCCTATTTAATTCCTCTGTTAGAGCTATACAATTACGAAAATTTTGTAGTGATAGCCATTGACATTTCAATGGAAGACTGCGAAGAAATGTCCATTTGGTAGAATATGGGTAGTAAAGAGGAGTAACAACATACATATTCTTTTTTTTGTGTTTTACATCTTTAAAGTTTCTACCTGCATGCATAGGAAAACCAGAAAAATAGTGTGAGCTATATATCTCAAGTGTATTGTTTCCCCACTGTTAAAAGATCAGGCAATAACAACTTGTTGCTACCTTGCCGGACGGTCGCTTGGTTGGTATCACTTCTTTATATGGATGAGGTATTTGAAATTCGTTCCAAGCCAGTGGTCACTGGAATCTAGACTAGGCTTTAATTTTTATTTCATTTCTACAGTTCAGTGGTTAAGTTGTATGTGTGACTCATGAGTTTAGGAGCAATTATACTTTATGATGAAATTTACTTCCGGCGGCGGCGGCGCGCGCAATAAGCTAATAACGTGACAGGAAGCTGTCAGTTTGAATATTCATATTTTGGGTGCTGTTTTTATAATCTTCCAAAAGCAAAATAAAATTAAAATTTTCAAAAGCGTAAAAGATTTTCTAAAATTCTTACACGAAACAAAAGTCAACAAGTAATCTAATCAAAAAAGTCAGAAAACGAAAGTTAACTTCGAGACGTGTTGTCTGTAGGCTATTGACGTTTCTTTTGATAACCTCAATTTATTGACTATGGTGTAGAATATTATTATGCAGCGGTATATTCACCTGTTTTTTAGGTGTAAGTCGCAAAGGCAAAGCATAACTGATTTGCATATTTAATTTTTTTTTGGCTAACAATGCTTATTAATCTTTTCGTTTTAAAAGAAATATGGACAGTGAAAGCACTTGTTTAACAAATCAATATCTATTGGGTTTCTAGAAAAAAAAAAACTGTTTGAAATAGACTGAGTTAGTATCAACTTAGATTTAAGGTTAATTGTGTTATGATACTCGTATATCTCTGCTCTAATATGGCAAGTGTTAATATTTGGTCGTTCATAAGCAAAATTGAATACCATTTACGTTTGCAGATTCGACGAAACTAATGATATTAGTTAATCTATTTACCACTGGTTAATCAGTTGTCAAAGAAATAATAAATAAGAAGATACTGTTCTTTACTGCTGATAGTATCTACTACTAATAATAATTAAATTACTCAACCTTATTAAAATAATGAATATAAATAAGAACATATTAATAAAACTAATATTTGCTAACATTTAAAGTTCTTGTCAAGCAATTATTCAAAGTTAGGTTTAAAAAGGCGATAAAATTGAGGTTGTTGTCAAAGAAAAATTCAAAACTTTTAGTTGATTGATTGACAGATTATATAATCAATCCGTTTCGTATTTTTATTTTTCACCAAAAAACATAAATAAAGTTAATTGTTTATCGGATAAGATATCAGCGAAACCTATCAGCTGAATTACTTCACCGTATACAAGTGCTTTGTTGAGAACTATTAAAAGGCGTTAGCGGCAAGTGAAGCATACAAGTTTGTTGGTAACAAACCCTGACCAATATTGATAAGGAACCATATTGATAAACAACTGTAAAGAGAATTTCAATCTAGTGGTACGCTGCTGATACAAAAAAAAAGCTCGTACAAAAATGATATAACACAATTATAAAAAAAAATACTTTCTGTTTTTTGTTTTGGAGTACGCTGTTCGCATGTGTTTTTGTTGTGTATTTCATAACAGCATCAAATTACATATATGTGATTTATTTGGGTTTGTTTTTCCTTTTTTTGCAATTGAAATTTGTTTTAAAAATCGTTTCGCATCAGCACCGCTTTAGACTAGGGAGAAGTGTCATTTACGAAATTTTACAGGGTGATTCTCAAAACATTCTATAATTTCAATTTCAATTATTAAAAAAAATTCTACCTCAAATTAAATAATATATTGAATAAATTATGGAAGTGTTCGTATCGATCAATTCTGCTAACATAATTCAACATAAAGAGAAAATATTTTTTTGTGATAACCTTAAGACACAGATCATTCTTTTGTCACAAGATTTTATCCAAACAGTGTTTTGTTCAGTCACGTTTTCTTTTTCTTGTATGTACATTGAATATGGCATTTTTAAATGAACTCCAAAAAGACGAAAGAAAACAAGAGAATGTATTAAAAAACACGGATGCAAACAAAACATGACAAATTAACCAAGAACAAGGTTAACAAAATCTCTTCTTAACGGGAATTTACACGAAAATATGTGGAACCCATGAAGAAGCATAATGGAAATTTGTGTGAGACACAAACAAAATGATTTGAAATCATTTTCTTTGGCTATGATTTCTTATAAATTAAAAAAAAAATCAATAATTTTTATGAATATAATTACGGCTTTCGATTTCACGGTTCGTATGTAAATATATTTAATATTTTTATAAGTTCGGCTTTTTTTAGAGTAAAGAATTGGGATAAAGCAATGACTTCAAAACATCTGAAACAAATATACATGTAAATGTAAGTTTTTGTGTTTGGGAAAGTAAAAAATCGTTGAACTTAATTTTTGTTCATGTACTTACATATGTATGTATGTAAATATGCATATACAATATACTAGACAAATTAAGTGTTCATATGCTGGTTTCAAACACATAAGGTTTCATTCGGTTCATTTTGGGTTTCATATAGACACACTCACGGTTCATGTTTAGGGATGATAATCAGTTGTCTAAACAACAAAGTTCAGAACAACAAAATTCGAACCGTTTAGTTCTTTGAAATAACATTTTATATTTGAATGATCTTAAACATCAGAATTGAGAACATTGCACAAAAATATCATCGACAATACTTTAAGTGGTTTCTTCAATTCATCTTGTGTTAACTTCAAAGAAGTTAAAAAACATTTATTGTTACAAAAAATTTCTTTTTGTTTGAAAATATCAAGCTCAGTTTAGTTAAGTTTTTGGTCAATTGTGCTCATTATGAAAAATGCTTTATCTCACATTTTCGTTAAAAATAAAAAACTTTAAGTAGTTACCTTAGAAATTAAACATCTTAACAATTAACACTTTCGTTACTGTTTGAGTAGCAAACAGTTGGGAAAGTTAGAAAAATAAACAACAAGTGAAAAAATGCCACAATTACTTCTGACCGTCTAAATACTTTGTATATATATGTACGGTATGTCAGTATCCATACACATACATACGTATATGTGCTGAGAATTAAAACATTTGAAAACTAATGAGAAAAGCTGACTTTCTCAATCTCCTTTTAGGTCTAATGTGTGTACATACGAGTATATATAGTAACAACTTTCTTAATGCTCAGTGCGCACCTTAAATTGACAATGCACATGTTTCAACAGTAATCATGAGCTGTCAAATGGTTGGGTATACGAACGACGTCATTTACACATTCACACAATAAACTTCAGCTTAAAAGAATTGTTCGCAGTTTTTCTGAGTAAGGAAACTTGATTCCTCATTATACGTCCGCCAACACCATCTATCAATTTCAAAAGCCCACCAAAACTACCGGAAAATAAAATAAAATTCAATGCAAAAGAAGGAAAAAGGAATAGTAATGAAGCGTCAAAAATGAAAAAGTTTATTTTCTCGTACATTCCTCCGCCATTTATTCTTAACGACAATATTAATTACGCGCAGACAATAAGGTGACTTTGCTGTGGTTCTTCTTCTTTTCCTTCTTATCTGATTGTTGTAGGCTTGGATGGACAAGAGAGTCTACTTTAGGATCAGTTTACAAGCAAAGAATAAGTGGCAGTCTTTGGAACCACTTGAATAACCCTGCGGAATTACTACCGGCCGCCAGTCAGGCAGGCAAACAGGCACGCAGGTAAGAATACCTAACCTATCTTCCGCGGCATAATATGCACTCCAGGTACAACTCGTTTATTTTCTGTCCAACAACTACTACTACTGTCATCCAGAAGAACAGTCTTTCAGCCTACAAAATGCTCGCTGTCGTTGGCAAGACTTGCAACTCGAATTTCAAGTTTCGACATCTTTTTTATATTCATTTAGGTCGTTTTTCTGTTTCTTTATTTTTGTTTTTGTTGAAATTTATCAGCAAGTGTCTTATATTATGAACGTTGGCTAATGTAACGTTAGCTTTATTACACGCAAGCATATATGTACATATATGTACTCGTACGTACCCACGAGTAAATTGTTATGGAATCTTAAGTCTCCACACCGGACATTGGTATGCATTAATCTTGCTTTTCTCTTCATTTATAGAGAAGAAAATATTATTTGTCTTAACGGTTTAACGTTAAGAATGAGTGAACGTATATCTTCAACCAAGTAGGTATAGCAGTAAAAGCGTATGGATAGCAACCTAGTGGCTAGTGTCAATTACATAATCGTGCACAGAGACATAGTACAAGGAAGGAACATTTTGCCATCTGAATCTTGTCTGTATAGTTGTTTTTTGCTTTAGAATATTGAAGAAAAAATAGGTCTTCTTAATGTCAGGAGCTCGGATGTGTAGACTAAGAGAGCAGCATTTCCATGATTAGAACGCCCACATTGCAACTTTTTTGGATAGATTACCTGCTTAAATATGTCTTGTGCAGTAATTTTTCAAACTGGGTCGCTATCTTTGCAGGAGGGACTTCAATTTCAAACGAAATTTATACAGATTGAAATTGAGTAGGTAGGAAGTTTAATTTTTGATAAATTGTGTATTTCTTCGCAAAGTTAGTTGTCGGGGAAAATAAGATTACTTAACCAGTTTTATTGAACATTTCTTGCTTTCTGTACAGTGAAAAACGATGTCCATTCGATTATTTCAAGATGTTTTAAATTATAAAAATCTTGGCACAATATAAAATGACATTCATAGTGAATAATAAAATAACATTTTATTTCGTAATTGAACTTTTGACACTAGGTTTCTACTAGCCGTAATGGTTTCTAATTAATTTGTTTTTTAATTAAGGGTCTTACTTTGAGCTAATAAGCCTTTATAAAGAATTAGGTACACCTTTTATTTTTCATTTGTTCACTGAATGGTACCTATATACAAAATGCTATTTATACTGACTGTTGGCAACCCTAATATGTATGAATTAGGGTATAACATAATTTTTCGCTTGGAAAAATGGTTCTGAAATTAAAAATATGGAGAGAAAAAAATGTGCAATTAATTTATTCTTAATTTCATGTAAATAAAGAAAATTGTAATTGGCAATATAGAGTCCAATATACATTTTTTTTACCTACAGGAATTCCTCTTTTCTGCATGACCTTCAGTCCCTGAAATGAGTGATGTTTTTTTCGGTAAAAGTTTGTCTTAAGTATAGAGTATAGAGAAGAGACCCAAACACGTTCCAAATTTAATTATATATAAATAACAACTTTATTTAACCGCAATGATTTTTTTTTCTGATGTAAAATAAAACAATTATCCACTTAAACAGTCTCAGATACTTTAAACTTGACTCCCATGTGATAGGGTATCAAACTGCCATTTTTCCTCGAAGATATCAAGGTAATAACCAAGATCCACATTTCAAGCCATCTGCGGCTGTTTATAAATTGCACTCTACGAAGAAGGAAAACAAGATCTTTGGGAGTACGAGTATAAAGCTACATTTTTTGTAGCTCGTGCGATCTTTATATTTTAAACAATAGGAGCTGATTGTAGACTTGATTGAAGATATAAAAATACACCCATATAAACATAGTACGTACATACTTCCCTTACTAACCGCATGACGGTAATTTGTTAACCTTCTCTTCTGGCTTACAATTATTTGGAATTTGCATAAACGTCGAAGCGTTGTCGTCGGTTAATGGCAACGACGTCGTAGTCCGTTGCCGTTTACTGTCCCACGAAAGACTCATGTTCCATTGTTGCATGAGATATTTGAGTGTAGTGTGCCTACTTTATAAGATTGAAATTGATAGATTGTATTGCAAAAGAAAATGAGATATCAAGAGTAAGAATACACTTAACGTGTAGACGTTGATTTAAATGCGTGTCGTTGAAGTATTTAAATGAAGTGCGTACGGTTTGTTGGATAGATTTAAGGGAGTGCTTATCAGAGATTCAAATGCCTTCTTTAAATGGAACTTGACATGGAAACTACAGTAGAAGTAGTTCTAACGGAAGTCTTCGACTGTCTCCCACATGTATATAGTGAAATTCATGATAGGTCTTGTTTGAATTGAATGTGCTATTGATTAACTTAACTGTAACTGTAATAAATTTATTTACTAAATCAACTTTTTGGTTTTGCTTTCAGAACAAATCTGGATCTTTAAAGTTTGAAGTCAATGAAGGGCAAAAATGGTTATAGTAACACGAGTAAGTATGAAAACATTTATCATTTAATAATAAACAATAATCTTATAATAATATTTCAATTTTATCCGACTTCTTTCAAAGTAATAGAATAGCACATTGTTTTAAGGAAAAAAAAATGTTTATTCGGTTATAACTTGTGTTAAATTCTATCGACCGGTCTTGTATTTTGAGAGTAGATATTTTACTCATAATCTTCTATTTTACATGTATACGTTTTTGCTCAGTGGGGATTTTTCATCCATTTCACCATGAATAGACTTACGTCAGAACAAAGTTTTTTAATTGTAATTATTATACCTCTGCCCTTGACTGAAATCGTTATTATGATAAAAAATATGGCAAAAAATATCTTTTCAATATTAACATTATGTGAATGTGCCCTTACTTTATTTTCGGTCACATTAAAGCATAGTATCTTGTGCTTCATTTGTTTTCATCTTCTTAAAACGTAACTGGATCTCTATTTTATAGGTTATTTCTCATTTTTGCCTTTACGGACAAATACACATACATTGTGGTTCAGTAGCATGATTGTCTTTTCCACTTTCCTCACATATAGCTGATAAATTCAATAAATCATTTCTGACCTACAACTGTTTTCCTAAACCCAATTAATTGCACCATTCATCACCCACCAAACATTATTTTCTTCTTAACAAGAAAATAATATGTTAAAGAATTTAAAAGTTCACTCTCATGTCTCATGCTATAGCATTGTGAGATTTTTAATCTTTTTCACAAAGATACAATTACGCCATGACGAAGACTCAACGTCAAATTGAAAAATAAAAATGAAGTCTACCATCATTGTTTGCTTTATATTTATCCGATTAGATCTTCTTATCTTTATTTTGATGTAATGGAATTTTAGGACCATTTTTGTGGTTGGAAAGTTATTGGGTTATCTATTTAATTGAAATAGCTTACCAAAGTAATCTATGTATAGTAATTAACTCTTACAAATTATACATCATCATAACAAGACATTCTATTTGGTGTGACACATACATGGCGTTATGAAAAATGCTCCATAGATTAGTCCATTAACCCTTTACGACTGTGATCTTTTATGACTCACCTGAGCGTAACTAAAACATCCGTTCGCTCCCATTTAATTTTTTTTCTGTATAGAAAGATACATTTCTGAATGAATTTTTCCCCTATTGCCACATATTGTGCTTCGGAACACATGTAACACCACGCCTTAATGATCACCGGTGTATGTCTTCGTAATAAAAAAAAAATAAATAAAAAATAACAGGTGTAATGCTGTCAAGAAGAGAGATAATCTCAAAGTTTGTTATGCAAAACAATCGAACTTATTATCCATAACTTGAGTTTCGACGAATTATTGTGTAACATGACGTATAGTCGGCGTATATGACCCATTTAATCTGCCACCTGTGAAGAGTTTAAATTACATGATTTTGTAATAGCATCTACATAATATTTGTTTACTGATTTATCTTACAGGGTGACTACATCTGGATCGAACCCGTATCGGGCAGGGAATTCGATGTAGCCATTGGAGCTCGTGTTATCTCAGCAGAGGGACGTCGCATTCAGGTGCGTGACGATGATGGAGATGAGGTTTGGCTGGCACCCGAGAGACGCATCAAGGCGATGCATGCGTCATCGGTACAGGGTGTGGAGGATATGATATCGTTAGGGGATCTTCATGAAGCTGGAATCCTGAGGAATCTCTTAATTCGTTATAAGGAAAATTTAATCTACGTAAGTTGATTCTGATGATTAAGAAAACAGCGTTTGATTTTTTTGTTTTTGTTTGCAGACCTACACAGGTTCTATTCTTGTAGCTGTGAATCCTTACCAAATTCTTCCGATCTACACGGGCGAACAGATTAAACTCTACAAAGAACGAAAGATCGGTGAACTACCACCACATATATTTGCTATTGGAGACAGTGCCTATGCTCATATGAAACGATTTCGTCAAGATCAATGTATCGTTATATCTGGTGAATCAGGAGCTGGAAAGACTGAAAGTACCAAATTGATATTACAATATTTGGCAGCAATAAGTGGTAAACACTCATGGATTGAACAACAGATATTAGAAGCTAATCCAATATTGGAAGCTTTTGGTAATGCCAAGACTGTCCGCAATGACAATTCATCAAGGTTTGATGTTAACATAAATAATTAATGCGATTATTTATTTAATGATTTTTATTTATAGGTTTGGAAAATATATAGATATACATTTTAGTGGAAATGGTGTCATAGAGGGTGCTAAAATAGAACAATATTTACTAGAAAAATCTCGAATAGTCTCACAAAATCACAGTGAACGTAATTATCATATATTTTATTGTATATTGGCTGGATTATCAGCAGATGAAAAACGAAGGCTAGATCTGGGAGTTTCTGCTGATTATAGGTAAGTTCCATTAATATGCATATTGACTTATGTTGAAAACGGAAGAACACTGAAGTAGATATAGTTTCTATAATATTTTTAGCTCTACATACATACATATGTACATATATATAAATTTGTCACTTTTTCTAGTTTCCTTAGTTCTTTATTCTGTAAGTGAATATGGCTCTCCAAACATATTGAAAGTGACATTTGATAAAATATGAACACAAAATAAAAAGGTAGATATTAAATTGCAATTAATGCGTGATTTCTCCGTTTGACTATTCGGATATCATCTTAACGTTAATAGATGACAGTAGCTTAAGTCAGCTACGGATTATTATAATCAAGTTCTTGGTCACTTTCGGTTTTGTAAATGAAGAGCTTTTTAAACTCCTTATTTATTTCATTAATTCATCCATGGGAATGATATTTGTCTGACACACACTATAATACAAGAAAAATGTCATAAATCTCTTGTTGCGGTTTGAAAAATGAACCAGTTCATTTCCAGTGAATTTCAACTAGAGGTTCTACAAAAAAATTATTTCTAGACTTAGTTTTTGTATATTTTTGTTCCCTTAATCTTTCACTGTTCTTCTCTCTTCAGATAATCTGAACCGTAAACGAATCAAATCACCGGTAGCCTGGATAGGAATTTTCTCAAAAATGACAATCAATTTGTTTTTGACTTTTAGCTTTCAAAATTCACTTTTGTATGCATAGCTTACCACTTCTGTCCACTAGACTTTTCTCCACATTTTTCCATCACTTACAATCAAGACACCTTATTGGATTTATTTCTCGTGAAAAAAGTTGCTACTTTATTTAAAATTCTCTGTCACAGATTCTTTGTCACTTTTAATGATCGTCAATTGGCGTCGACTTAAAATGAGAGATGTTGCCGCAATTGGCTTAAAATAATAATAGCTTGTTGCATATTTACTACGTTTGACATGATTGCCCTGTTGTTTAAAAATAGTGTACCTGCCTTCACCTTAAATTCACCTTTCATTTTATAGTAATTACTGCAATTATTGTAAGAAAATAGACATAATGATGACTTGGTTTATACACAGACACAGGTGCTTAAGGTAAGCATCACATCATTTAATTATTTTTAGGTATGAAGAAAACCATTTTTCATACACACATTTTTCTACCGCTCTCAACTACTTTTCTTGTTTGAGAAAGATGTAGAAACCTTAATATTGTTTCTAACTTACTGCAACTTAAATAATGCAATAAGTTTTTTTATGATTGATTTTTATGTACGAAATCCGACCCACCAGGTAAATACTTTTCAATCATTCAACTCATTAGAACCTACAGACTTAGGAGGAGGTTAGAGCTTAGTTTTGTACATGTGATATTTATATATGTAGGTAGGTACTACTTGTAGGACAAGTTTTATGTCGCTTTTATTTGGCAATCCCGAAACCTTCTGCAATCTTTTGAAAGTGTTCACTTGGGAAAAAATGTCAGTTCTGATTCTGAAAAGAAGAGAAATTTGCTTCTGGATTTGAAATCAGAATCGAAACCAGAAGCAATGACACATTCATTGACTTAAATGTCTAACTCGACAGTTATGAATTTTTTTGTAGTTCGTTCAAAATGCATTATTTTTGACGATGCCTGTGTCACACCCTGTATAATAATGAAAACTCGAAAAAATGTACGACAAGAATATGAAAATATTTCTTTTAAACGTAAAAGTATGGAAGCTAATGGAAGTCAAATTTAAATATCAAACAATTTGGAATACTCTAAGCTTTTGTGATAGAGGTACCTTGATCCACAGCGGGCATCTTCCGTTTTATCTTCTCGAAATATAGAAACAGATTCAGAATCCAAAGAACTTTACTAAAAAGTACATATGTATGTATATTGCCATCGGCAGTGGCTCTAGTCCACTACCTTGCCACATAGTTCTTTATTGTTTCATGATAAATATGTACATTATGTATGTAGATAGGAAAATATGGAAATGGCTTAAACTTGAGCTTCATTTAATTTATAAAAAAATGAGTTAATGAGTTACTTAAAGATGGCAAATTTTTTCTTTAGAAGTTTTAAAAGTATTTTGAAAATAGTATCAATAGTATCGGTTACCGACATTTGATACACTTTACAAACATATTTTTTTTTGTAATGACCCAAAATTCCAGTAATTGTTAAACTAATCAAAAATTCTAATTAATCTTTTAGGTACTTAACTGGTGGTAATTGCATAACGTGCGAAGGACGTGATGATACAGCGGAATTCTCTGACATTCGATCCGCCATGAAAGTGCTTCTTTTTTCCGACAATGAAATTTGGGAAATAATCAAACTTTTAGCCGCTTTACTTCATTGTGGCAACATAAAATACAAAGCAACTGTAGTTGATAACTTAGATGCCACAGAAATCCCAGAACACATTAACGTAGAACGAGTAGCTTCCCTTCTAGGTTTACCCATCAATCCGCTCATAGATGCTCTCACTAGAAGAACACTTTTTGCTCACGGTGAGACCGTGGTGTCTACACTTTCTAGAGATCAATCTGTCGATGTTCGAGACGCTTTTGTCAAAGGCATTTACGGTCGTCTATTCGTTCATATAGTTAAAAAGATAAACGCAGCAATTTACAAACCCCGAGCCACATCCCGTAATGCTATTGGAGTTCTAGATATTTTCGGTTTTGAAAATTTCGATCAGAATAGCTTTGAGCAATTCTGCATTAACTATGCCAATGAGAATTTGCAACAATTTTTCGTGCAACATATATTTAAGTTAGAACAAGAGGAGTACAATCATGAAGCTATAAATTGGCAGCACATTGAATTTGTGGACAATCAAGATGCCTTGGACTTGATTGCCATCAAGCAGCTGAATATCATGGCTTTGGTGGATGAAGAGGCACGCTTTCCCAAGGGTACTGATCAGACTATGTTAGCTAAACTGCACAAAACCCACGGCACGCACAAAAACTATTTGAAACCTAAGTCTGATATAAATACTAGCTTCGGGTTGAATCACTTCGCGGGAGTGGTATTTTACGATACACGAGGATTTCTCGAGAAGAATCGGGACACTTTTAGTCCGGATCTATTGCATTTAGTGAGTCAGTCTTCGAATAAGTTCCTAAGGCAGATTTTCGCCAATGACATTGACATGGGTGCTGAGACCCGCAAGAGAACACCCACTTTGTCAACACAATTTAAAAAGAGCTTGGATGCTTTAATGAAGACTTTGAGCTCATGTCAGCCATTTTTCATTCGGTGCATTAAGCCTAACGAGGTTAAGAAACCGATGCTTTTCGATAGAGGTCTTTGCTGCCGGCAGTTGAGGTACTCGGGAATGATGGAGACTATAAGAATTCGTCGAGCTGGTTATCCGATTCGTCATGGCTTTAGAGAGTTTGTGGAACGTTACCGGTTTTTGATACCTGGTGTTCCACCAGCTCACAGAACAGACTGTCAGAGGGCCACTTCACGCATTTGTTCAATAGTGTTGGGAAAATCGGATTACCAACTAGGTCATACAAAAGTTTTTCTAAAGGACGCACATGATTTGTTTTTGGAACAGGAACGCGATCGAGTTTTGACTCGAAAGATTCTTATTTTGCAGCGAACGATTCGAGGCTGGGTATACCGTCGTCGTTTCTTAAGAATGCGATATGCCGCTATAATGATTCAGAAACATTGGAAGGGTTATGCTCAACGAAGACGTTATAAGCTTATGGTGGTCGGATACATGCGCCTTCAAGCACTAATTAGATCTCGAGTGCTAAGTCACCGTTTTCGTCAACTTCGAGCTCGAGTTATTGGCCTTCAGTGTCACTGCCGGGGATTCTTGGTTCGTCGGGAATATGGACACAAAATGTGGGCAATTATCACAATACAATCTCATGTCCGTCGAATGATAGCAATGAGGAAGTATAAGAAACTCAGAGAAGAGTATAAACAATTCGCAGAGGTCTTACACCTTCGGAAATTGGAAGAACAGAAGTTAAAGCACCAAGGCAACAAGCATGCAAAAGAAATTGCTGAGCAACATTATCGTGAAAGATTGAAAGAACTAGAACGTCATGAGATGGAAGTCGAGATGGAAGAGAGACGTCGGGTTGAAGTGAAGAAGAACATTATCAATGACGCTGCAAGAAAACAAGATGAACCAGTTGATGATGGAAAATTAGTAGAAGCGATGTTTGACTTTCTTCCAGACTCAAGTAGTGAGGCTCCAACACCTCATGGTGGACGGGAGACTTCTGTGTTCCAAGATCTACCACATGGAAATCATATTAACCATGATGTAAGTTTTCATGCTCTCTTTGGTAGATACGAAGCCGGATTGAAATATTTCGTTTTTTTGCAGGATATTATCACTCCAATGCATGTTTCTGAAGATGAAGAAGACTTGTCAGAGTTCAAGTTCCAAAAGTTCGCTGCAACATACTTTCAAGGCAACACTAATCATCAGTATTCGAGGAAACCTCTGAAACATCCACTTCTTCCACTTCATACACAAGGAGATCAGTTGGCTGCACAAGCTTTATGGATCACAATTCTTAGATTTACAGGTGATCTTCCAGAGCCAAGGTATCATACCATGGATAGGGATAACACATCAGTAATGTCAAAGGTTACCGCTACCTTAGGACGAAATTTCATCAGGAGCAAAGTAAGTTTTAGATTTTTAGAGATATTTGAATTCAGCCCTAATGTGTGTTTTATTGTAGGAATTCCAAGAAGCCCAGTTGATGGGCCTTGACCCTGAGGCTTTTTTAAAACAGAAGCCTCGTTCTATTCGTCACAAGCTGGTGTCATTGACCCTGAAGCGAAAGAACAAACTCGGTGAAGATGTACGTCGACGTTTACAAGACGAAGAATACACAGCTGATAGCTACCAATCTTGGCTTGAGTCAAGGCCAACATCAAACTTAGAAAAACTTCACTTCATAATTGGTCATGGTATTTTAAGGGCTGAGTTGCGAGATGAAATTTATTGCCAAATATGTAAGCAGCTGAGCAATAATCCCTCGAAATCATCACACGCTCGTGGATGGATTCTTCTTTCACTCTGCGTTGGATGTTTCGCACCGTCGGAAAAGTTTGTCAACTATCTGCGGGCATTTATTCGAGAGGGTCCACCTGGATATGCGCCTTATTGTGAAGAAAGACTGAAGAGGACCTTCAATAACGGAACTCGCAATCAACCTCCATCGTGGCTGGAACTTCAAGCGACTAAATCCAAAAAACCCATTATGTTACCGATCACCTTCATGGATGGCAATACGAAAACCCTTCTGGCAGACTCCGCCACAACGGCTCGAGAACTGTGCAATCAGCTCTCTGACAAAATTACTTTGTTGGATCAGTTTGGTTTCTCGCTCTACATAGCATTATTCGACAAGGTTTCGTCATTGGGCTCGGGGGGTGATCATGTTATGGATGCTATTTCGCAATGTGAGCAATATGCCAAGGAACAAGGGGCCCAGGAGAGGAACGCTCCCTGGCGCCTTTTCTTCCGTAAAGAGATCTTCGCACCCTGGCATGATCCGACGAACGATCAAGTTGCAACTAATTTGATCTACCAACAAGTTGTACGTGGTGTCAAGTTCGGAGAGTATCGGTGTGACAAAGAGGAAGACTTGGCCATGATAGCCGCACAACAGTATTTTATTGAATACGGCACAGATATGTCCATGGAGAGATTATTTACTCTCCTGCCGAACTTTATCCCAGATTTTTGCCTGACGGGAGTGGAAAAGGCAATTGATCGATGGGCTGCTTTAGTTCTGCAAGCGTACAAGAAAAGCTACTATGTCAAGGAGAAGGTTGGATCCTTGAAGATCAAAGAAGACATCGTGAGCTATGCGAAATATAAATGGCCGTTGTTGTTCTCAAGGTTCTATGAGGCTTACAGGTAGGTTTTTAAATATATGCAGACATTATGATTATACGTAATAAGTAATTGACAGATATAATCGAGAATCTATCTTTATTACTTTGTATGATAACCTGTCTTTCTTTAAGGAATTCTGGTCCTAATCTGCCCAAGAATGACGTCATCATAGCTGTTAACTGGACTGGGGTTTATGTTGTCGATGACCAAGAACAAGTTCTTCTGGAATTATCATTCCCAGAAATTACGGCTGTGTCAAGTCAAAAGACAAACAAAGTCTTTACCCAAACTTTTAGCTTGTCCACTGTTCGAGGGGAAGAGTTTACTTTCCAAAGTCCCAATGCTGAAGACATTCGGGATTTGGTGGTGTATTTCTTGGATGGACTGAAGAAGAGGTAATTCGAAAATACATTTCTTAAACACATTTTATTAAACTTTTGTATTTTTGCAGATCCCGCTATGTGATCGCGATACAAGATTATCGAGCACCTTCGGATGGTTCGTCATTCTTGTCATTTCTCAAAGGTGATCTTATCATTCTGGAAGATGAGTCGACGGGAGATGCGGTTCTAAACAATGGTTGGTGTATAGGACGCTGTGATCGAAGTCAAGAGCGCGGAGATTTCCCAGCTGAAACGGTTTATGTTCTGCCTACACTTAGTAAACCACCGCCAGATATTTTAGCACTCTTCAATGTTGAAGAAGCACATCATGGTCGTCGCTTGAGCATGGTTTCAAATGGTGGAACCGATCCTCGCGATAGACCGCATACACTAATGGAGTATGCCTTAGATCATTTCCGTCTTCCACCCAAGCGAACAATGTCTAAAACTTTAACACTTGGTTCAAAGCGAAGTAGTGAAGAAATCTGGCGTTATTCACGAGAACCGATCAAGTCTCCATTGCTTCGAAAGCTGCAAAGTAAAGAAGAACTCGCAGAAGAAGCGTGTTTTGCTTTTGCGGCGATTTTAAAATACATGGGTGATCTTCCGTCGAAACGTCCCAGAATGGGCAACGAAATCACTGATCATATATTCGATGCTCCGCTGAAGCATGAAATCCTCCGTGATGAGATTTACTGCCAAATTATGAAACAGCTTACAGACAATAGAAATAGGACGTCAGAGGATCGTGGGTGGGAGCTAATGTGGCTTGCAACGGGTTTATTTGCCTGTAGTCAAAGTCTTCTCAAAGAACTTCTGATATTCCTTCGTTCAAGACGCCATCCAATTTCTCAGGACTCAATGCATCGACTTCAGAAGACTATTCGCAACGGACAACGCAAGTATCCACCGCATCAAGTTGAAGTCGAAGCAATTCAGCACAAAACCACACAGATCTTCCATAAAGTCTATTTTCCCGACGACACCGATGAAGCTTTTGAAGTAGATTCATCAACACGCGCCAAAGACTTCTGCCACAATATATCGCAACGCCTTACCCTAAGAACTAGTGAAGGATTTAGTTTGTTTGTGAAAATTGCCGATAAGGTGATATCGGTGCCAGAAGGAGATTTCTTTTTTGACTTTGTTCGTCATTTGACGGATTGGATAAAAAAAGCCAGACCAATAAGGGATGGTTCAAATCCGCAGTTCACATATCAAGTGTTTTTTATGAAGAAACTATGGACAAACACGGTGCCGGGAAAGGACAGAAATGCAGATTTGATATTCCATTATCACCAAGAACTGCCAAAACTGTTACGTGGATATCATAAATGTTCTAGAGAGGAAGCTTCTAAGTTGGCGGCCTTAGTTTATCGAGTGAGATTTGGAGAGAACAAACAGGAGTTACAAGCGATACCGTAAGTTAATTTGGGCCTTAAGATTAATTTTTCAAACGAAACAGAAATATTTAAGTTCAAAATAAAATGCTAAGTGAGACATAATATGATACTTTGAATTTAAATAATTATGGTTCGTTTGAGAAAACGTTTTCAAGAGAAGGAAAGTAAAAATGTTTGTTTCGATATTTTTGTAGACAAATGCTACGAGAGCTGGTGCCGTCAGATATAACGAAAATGCAAAGCTCAAACGAATGGAAGAGATCAATCGTTGCTTCTTATAATCAAGATGCAGGCATGAGTTCCGAAGATGCGAAAGTAGCGTTCTTGAAAATTGTTTATAGGTAAGTAGAATTTCATTAAAACTGATGAACTGTCCAGAGTTTTATTCTGACAATCTTAATACATATTTCTTTCTTAAACTATAACTGTACCATAAAAATACTTAATTCCTAAAATGATATACACATGCATATGTGCATCTATACTTATTTGAACAAAGTTTTGAGGGTTTTCTAATACACCTTCTTGAAAAGCTTTTTGATTTAAAAAAAATGTTTGAAACCTTAAATTAAAAAAAAAAGCTCATTATCAAAAAAATTCATCTCAACAAATCTCTATTAAAATTATAAAATTGTTATCAAAACTAATTTGAAGCTTTATTGAACTCTTCGCAGATGGCCAACATTTGGATCAGCATTTTTTGAAGTTAAACAAACAACAGAACCAAATTATCCAGAAATGCTACTAATAGCCATAAACAAACATGGTGTTAGTTTAATCAATCCTATAACTAAGGTAAGTTAAAAATCTACTTTTCAAAATTGTATATTTATATCTGTTAATCTTAATTTTGTTAAAAAATAGGACATCCTCGTCACTCATCCATTTACACGTATCTCGAATTGGTCATCTGGCAACACTTATTTCCATATGACAATAGGAAATCTAGTTCGAGGCTCGAAATTACTGTGCGAAACGTCACTTGGGTATAAAATGGATGACCTGTTAACTTCATACATCTCACTGATGTTAACCAATATGAATAAAAATCGGACAATACGAGCAAATTAGTTATTAATTTTATTAATTTATTTTCATTTACTAAATATATTATTTCAAAATATTATGTATTTTGCAATCAAATATTATATTTTTAGAGTGCGCATAGTCTTTTTGTGTGTTTAAATTTTTTTGGGCCAACTGAACACTTTTTAATTTTAATTGTTTAATTTTTTCTTTTGTCCTATTTTTTTCTATAATCTAACTTTAATTTTACATTTTGTCTGTTATTTTTGAATGTTTTGTTTTTTTTTCTCAATCGAACTTAGATTATTTGTTTTTAATTTTTTTGGACTTGAATTACTTTATTAAATAGTATATAATAGTATAATCTTTAGTTATTTTATTTGATATCTTGTTTAGTGTTAGAAAGTGCAGTTTTTTTTCATATTTAAAAGTTTTAAAAATAATTAATTAAAACAAATACATATATTTAAATCGAACTGAGATTTGTAATATTTATAAACTATTTTAAAATGTTTATAATGAAAAATAAAATTATTTAATACTTGAAAACCGAGTTTTATTAAAGTAATAAAAATAAGATGACTATATATCCAATCCATCCACTCTCTATCACATCTGAAGATCAAATGAGTTTTAAGCTCTGGTCTCGTTTGAAATTTCTTTCAACTGCTACAAAATCATCAAAGCGGAACTTGTGTGAAGTAAGTTTGTTTCATTGGGCGAAAAGCTTGTCCAATCAGATATGACTACATAAGAGGAGGAACCTTCCTCAAGAAGGTGTACTTATGTATATACATATAAATAATTAAATAATGCTATGTTTAACTTAACTATTGAAGACGGTTTGTTTCTTGAGCTTCAATTTGTAATAAGCTTTTAGTTACAGAGGAATGTACATGGGTGCTGATTTCGAAGAATAAAACATCGCGAATGAAGCCCATAGTTTTTTTTTTTTTATAATTTAATTCAAATAAAACATTTTCATTTCTGGCATAACATCGGCAATTTTAAATTAAATGGTTAATTCAGGTAAAGCGTTGATAAAAAGAAAATATTTCTTAGCATGAATGAATTAATAGCCAATCCAATTACATACTCGAACCCTGGTTGAATCTAGACGTTAATCAGCAGAAATCGATAGGTTCAAATCTTGAACGTTAATTTAACAAAGTCTTACTACGTTTTCTTGAAAAAAGCATCATCTTGATCAGATGCATTTTGTGTGTTAAGCTTAAGGTAATTAAAATTTGCGGATGCCAAGATTTACATTATGCATGATGGATCCCGCTAGACCTTTTCTTCTGGGCTTTCCTGAATGGACCGATGCCCTTTATGTGAACATAACACAGACCATCGCTCGAATTTATCTGGATCTATTTCAGATCCGTGCCACCGCACCGTAAGAAGCCGAGATGGGCATTTGAACGATGTCATATTTCAACCATAATGGAATAAATAAAAAAGAGAGATTTTGTCAATATCTCACATACCTACAGCTTGTTTTATTCCATTCCAAATGCCATTTAACATTCCTAGTCAATCCTCAAAAAATAGATAAACGTGTTATAGATGTGAAAACTCATTACGAAAATAGTGATTCTACAATACATACGCCCCACTAATTTCCACATTCCGCATTCTTTATATTAGCCATGAGATAAACAAAATTGTCGCATATGGGGAACTTAAGGCCGTTCGATCCACAAAACGTCACTGGATGTTGTGCAATTTGGTCTGTTGTTGTATTTGATCGATACTACTTGGAAAATGACGAAGGTTTAATCGTCATCGTCACTAGCCGTTCTGATAAAGCCAAATGTTAACAAAATCTTTTTTATGTGCAAGACAATTCTTTCAGTAAGACGCAAGATGGTGCCACATGACACACAATATACGATCCGTTTTAACTTTATTCCAAACAAATTTCCTTGACCAGTTATTTCGAGATTTGGTGATGTGTGGACTGTAAACTAGGCACCATGTGATTTTTCGCCATTGGATTTTTTTATGAGGCTAATAGGACCCGAAAACTCTTGACGTTTTGCTGACGAATATTTGCAAAATTATTGCCAAGTTATAACTCGATGTTTGTCGAAAAGACATGCAAAATTACCTGCAATATTTATATTATATATATTATATATATAATTATTTCTGGCAGGATCCAAACAATAAATTGAAATATAAAAGTTCGATTTAAATCTTTATAATAAATATAAGTTTTATTTGAATTCACGAAATGGACGTAATGAAAAAACGAAAAACAAAAATAAAGAAGTGCGTGTATAAGAAAATTATTTCATATTGGAAAAATTCCGAAAATTTATTTATCAGATACAACATAACTATGTATGAAAAGGTATTGTGGCACCCTGTTGAACAACCTGTTGATCCATTAATCGAGACCACACGAGAGATTTGAATGGGAGCGAGAGAAACCGGTTGGTGTTTGGGAGAATGAGGGCTGATAAGATCTTATCAGTCGGTATTTAGCAGCGTGGCAAAACAGATCTAAATAAAGATAAACTTTTGTTCATCATTACCAAGTGTTTACATTGTGTTCTCTATATAGGTCTTTACAGGTATGTTTTTCTGTATGTGATTGTATTGCGATAATTCTTCCCTTATGCCACCATTCATAAGATGTATCCATTCGCATTGAGGAAACAGAACACCTTTCAGTTCTTGGAATGCACATTACAGACCACACATGATCACATATTCGACATCGCCAAAAACGCTGCTAAGTGCTTAGGTTTTCTCCGACGATGCAAGAAATTTGTCACTTCTTCTGATATGGCTATAATCTATAAAACTTTTATTTGTCTGAAACTGGAGTCCAATTCTCATATCTGGGCAGATGCTCCAATAAAACACTCTTGAGTCATTTAGACATAATTCAAAAGCGAGCTTTAAAAATAATTGACCATAGAAGTATAACAGAAGCATTTACTTACATCTTTCCAACACCGCCGTAATCGATATTTTTAAAAACAGCTGTTATACTCGTGCTTTTAGGAATGCTCATCAGTTTCCCTTGAGCCCAACTGCGGATGTGCTGTGAAGTACAGAGATTCTCTTTTAGGCCGCCCTACACGAATGCTCTACCTAGCTCTAATTTTCCTTCCCATTGTAATAACCCTGTTTTCCTAACGCTCGCACTGTGATAATAATTATAAGGCAAGTAATAACCCCTTATAATAAAAACAAAAATAAAAAGACCTATAAGTCGATCAAAATAAAGTAAATTTAAAAATTGTTTAACCTCAATAAATATCATTCATTCATTTTATAAACTTTATTGATTTGATTTTAGTATAAAATTATGATGAAGCCAGTTATCAAAGCCACTGGTCAGATTTAAATCTTAAGTTCGATTTGTTATACGCATGAAAAACTTTCCCTGTAGTTACGCAAATGTAGTATTTTGTACCCAAAAATATAATAGGTCTCTCTCTCTCTCTCTCTCTCTTTAAGATGGGGTGCTCGGGGTTTCGACATGAGTGAGCACCTCTAAAACCATGTTCTGTCGCATGTCAAAGTCAAACTTCTTTAAGACGTCCTTTACATGGACGAAGAATTGTTTACCACATTTCCACTTGTTTTCTTATATTGCCTTGTGCATCTGTGTATTTTTCGGAAAATTCTTTCTCGAAGAAAATCCCAAACGAAAGACTTAAGCACAAAACTTTAATTTTTCCCTATGAGGAGACTTTTTAAAATCATTGTGATGTGACTTTGTATGCTATGTCGTTGCAATAGCTCCTGCTATAAAGTTTGTGTGCTTGGAAGTAATTAAGAGTTCACCTCGACAACAACTAGCGAAAAAAAAAAAATAAAAAGGTGGATGAAATCAGTGTGGGAAATCTTTTAAGAAAAAAAATGATAATTTATTTTCATCCCATGATCTCCCCCTCAATTGAAGCTCTGACTCTTCTGTCCTTAAGTCATGTATATAATTTTTATTTTACGGCAAAGTGTATACAAAAATAAGATGGCAATGGCATAAAAATTGTAACAATGCAAATTAATGGATTGGAGTCGTTCTTCTTGAGGATGCCGGGCGCGTAAGTGAGGTGAGTGAAAAACCCCAGTGTATATATTTAGGTAAGTTTCGTGTTGGTTTTTGTTTTATTTATTTTTGGGGGGGAAGTTTTAGCGTAGTCATAAGAAAATTAATGCAACCTAACCGTGAGAACGAGGAGTTGACGGATGAGAATCTTTTCTCTTGTTTTGTTGGTTGAAGATTTATTTTATTTTTTAAATATATTTAGCACGGTATTAGCGGTTGAAGGGAAATGCATTTTCCCACCCTTTCCATGCTCGGAAGTGCATTGCTAATGATGAGAACTAAGTTTTTTTTTTGTTTGGCGTTTTCCTCATAAAATTCAAATTCAAACGGATTTGAAATTACTTGTTAGGTTTTAGGAAGTACTTCTTAAATGAAATGTACAGGTACAGTTAAAAGTTGTTTCTATAAATTAATGTTGATGTTTCTTCTGATTTCCATAAATTAGTCCAGTTAAATCACCTAAAATATCTGATGGGGTTAATTTTTAAGTACAATTAAGAGATCCCTTTGGAGGTTTTTATTTTAGAAAGGATCATGAAAAAATTAGTCGGCGTTTTTTGCCATTTTGAAAAAGGTGTTGTTAATACGATTTTTTTTTAGTTATATTATTTGGTGATTGGGTTTATGTTCTTAGTTTTGTAGACGAAAATATTCATGCAAAAAATCTTGGGCTCGATTTTCAGCCGCTGCAAAAAGTTTTTCGGGGATGTACTGCCTCTTGCGAGGAATTGACAAATCCTCTAAATGGGTCTCTTGTCATGAAAAGTGCTGCTTATTAGCCGTTCGGAATCGGCAAAAAAATATACGTCCTCTCCATTCTTGGTAGCACATACACAAGAATATTCAAGCCTCGTGCTTATATCTGAATCAAAAAGGTTAATATTTGTTGTTAAGTATTTCTGACATGTATAGGTGTCCTTACTTGGCGAATAATTTTTGTATGAGTAAAAGAGCTCTTGTTTTTGAAACCTTAATAAAAAAGCGACTACTCCTGTAATTGATAGTGACAACATTATTGATCCTTTTAGTTTTACTTTCATATGACCTATCCTTGAGCCCAACTTCGGACACTCTGTCAAGTACAGTGATTAATTCTTAAGACGTGCCACAAGAATGTGGAATTCCTTGCAGGGCTCTGTTTTTTTTTCCCACTTTCAATATTCATAACTTCAAAACTAATGTAGGTACATCGATACCTCCTATTAAATCCTTACCTTTTTTCCTTAAAACTCTCACTGTGTTAATAAGGATGAGGATATAGTAAACACCTCTAGTGCGTGCTCATTATTAAATAATATACTATACTATATTATACTTTGTTGTGCTATATCCCGAAAAAAACGAATATCTTCTTGAATTGCTCTGAGCCGAGTTTCAACCAAAACCGTCTAATCGCTTTAGGCTCTAGATTGATGTTTATACTGAAAGGACAGCAGACAAACTGACCGATGGTGGACGAAAACCATCCTTATGTTTGATTTGATTAAGTTTGTGGTAACAAATAAATATCTGCTCTATAAAGCAAGTAAAAATCAACGAGATAAATTTCGGTCGCACAACAAGTGCAACTTTTTCTCAGCCTTTTAGAAGCATATCTTTAGTTTACTTGTAGCTTTTGAATGTTCCATAAAATTATAGAAATAAGAAATAGCAAAATACAAGCCGTTGACACACAAAATTGAACACCAACTTTTAGAGTCCACAAGACCACCCAACAGAATAAATCATGTCTAATCAGTATAATGTTAAGCTTCAAACGACTTTCAAATTGGAAACATGTTCGATGGTCAGGTCTGTGCTTGGGTTTCTTCTCGTCATTTTAATCTTCAACCGGTCTTAATTATTTTCAATATAAAACAAGCATCAAAATCAACACCGGAAATGGTTAATTATTCAAAATATTATATATATTTTTTTTTCCATATCGTGGTTAATCAATTGATTTGTTGTCTGCATTAATATGATCAAAAATAGGGCTATTGACCCTCTTTTAACTCAGTGTGACACCATTATGATCAGAGAGCTTGATGATAATTTCGCAAGGAGTCTCATAAAAAAAAATCGGTTCAGATTTAGCATTTATTTAAAAAATCACAACGAACTCTCGCTTGTGGGAACTTTTTATATGATTGTGGGAACTTTTGTTTTATTGAAAAGATCCGGAATATAGGGCGTAATTTCCATCTCTCGCAATAACAATCTTAAGCCTCTTACATCTAGTCTTTTTAACATCTAATTTAGGTACGTATATTTGTTGTGTTGTGTTTTTACAATGAAGAAAATGGAAACAGCTATTTTTTAAGTAGTCACTAGATTTCCCACGAAATCTAATTATTAAACTCTGAAAGATACAAAGATCTGATTTGGTTTGTATAGAAAAATAAAATGATATCCTAACATCACATGCACCCACAAGTTAGAGGGTTTTTTCTTTGGTGTCTCCCTGCTGCTGTAGTTTAATAATTATACAACCTCCTATATATTGAGGCTGAGAACTTTTTTAAGCCAAGTCCATTGTTTTTTGTTGTTTTAAATTACATTGTTAGATAAGTTAGAAGATAAACTCACTCAAGCAAAGGGATAGGAAATTGCGTGAGAATATTTAGTTTTTTTTATTTTATTATTTTAGGTACCTCTGAGTATGTGCAGTGTGATTTAGTTTGAATAATTTTCTTTACCTTTTACCATTTACATATTTTAAATTTTTAATATTTATGTCTATGTAGGTATATAAAATTAATATCCTTATATGAATGAAAGCAGCTTCCTTAATCAGATATTTATTTTTCTAACCTATTAGCGAGGTTAAACTTTTAAGGAATTCATAAGATCTTAAAATATTAAGATTTCAACGAAGCTACAACCTTAAAAAGGTTTTCGTTTCATTGAAAGTAAGAAATAAATCATACTCAATCTGGTAAATCCTTATGACCCCGTCCTCATTTAGTTGAAAACATTAAGTTGTTTTTTTTTTATAAACTCTTTATAATATAGATCTACTAATGGTTTCATGGTCGAGACGTATCTCTTGTTTTGTAGTCTAAAAGACTCTCCTGATAATAAATTAAATACCTATAAGGCTCATAATATGAATATAATAAAAAAACACTCTGAAGTGAGGGAGTAATGCCGACCACACATAAAAAGAGCTAACCGAAAACTGAAAAATTTCATCCAAATAGAAAAGGTCGGAAACAAAACCAATTTGCAAAATTTCCAGTTATTTTTTAAAAGTAACACATTTTTCTGTTGAAATATAAAACGAACAAAATCTTAAGAAATAGTTGTAAAAACGATTTTTGAGTAGTGCGGCATCAGTCGCTTGACCTGTAATTACAATTTGGTCTTAGCTCTATGTTTTCACCATCGATATTTATGTACATATTTATATGTACACACATTCCAGATGCAATTTCAAAGCTGACAAAATTTATATTCATACAATTAATTAATCCATAATATGTACATAAAGGTCCTTTTTGTTTACTTCGTAAAAAAGTCACAGTTTAATTTTTTGATATGAACGTTGACAGACTTGGGGCTAAAATTAGTAAAAATTGGTTCATACAATGTTTTTTTTTAAACTTAGATAAAACTGTGACATTTTTGACGTTGGTTTTAAAAGTAAGGGTGATACTGTTGTTGATACTCGTTTTATTAGAGTTGTTTGTTTGAATGATTTTTTATATTCCTTATATAAATATTTTGGAAGTAAGACTTTTTTCACTAATCAAGGAATTTTTTCAATTAAATCTTTGCAAATCATTATTTCCCGCTACGCTATAAAACCACCAAATTTTTGTTTTATGTGTAGTTTGACACATTATGTTGAGCTGCATACTAAATGAATTTATTTTAACTTTGGATATCCTTAAATTTGGTTTTCATTTGACCATTTTTAATGTGATGGTTGGTGATATAATTGTTTTCATACGATTTTTTACACTCTCCGTGGCAAGGGCATTCGCCAAAAAATTGTCAAGGTTCTACGTCAGTAAGACCCTGCTTAAAAAGTGTTTGAGGAAAGAGGAAATACTCACTTGTTTATATTTTCCTTGACGGAGTTTTGAAGATACAAGTATTTATACCAACATATCTTTATTAATATATGCAAGCAGAAAATAAAAGAGTGGCTGCAAATTATACTTTTTTTATAAAATAATTTATTTTATAAGATTCTCTCATTTTTTTGAAGTTTCTTTGTTCATTATTAATACGCAGTTTTAAAGAAACATTAAATTTTGATGTATAAAACTATATATACAGTAATTTTTTTTTTTTTTTTTTGTTCACGTCGTTTTAATATTTTAATGTCATTTAAAATTTTAATTCGCTTAAGCTAGTTACTTTATTTTTTTTGCTTTGTAAAAAATATTTTTTCTTATATTCTTTTGTATGTTTTATATGCAAAATAGATTTCCATTTTTTGTATAATAATTATATATATGAAAAAGAAAATTATTTTCAAAAAACAAAAAGATTTAATATTTTTTAAGCAGAGATATTTTCTTTAATACTAAAAATAGTGAAGGTCAAAAAGTGACAATGGAATACAAAAATAACTCACAAAATGCTGCTTTTTTGTTATTGCTGTAAAAAAGCTCTAGATTAAAACTGTCGTGCCTTTTTTATACCAACAAATTTTAAAACACAATATTTTTCAGGATTCAATTAGCTAAATAAAAATAAATAGTTTTTTTTTGATGTAAGAAAAAAAAACAGAAGAAAAATATAGAATAATTTTCAGTTAATAAAATCAAATTCGAGTTAAGAGAAAATGCCACAGCAATATCAGCGACACCTATTAATTTAGATTGCTGAAAATCTCAAGGAAGCCCACCATGTGTATTCCATTGGACATCAGATATAGAGGGTAGCGATTGATGTTGTTGCTGTTGCTGCTGTGTTTGTTGTTGATGGTGATTATTCATCGATGCATTGTTGTTGCTCATTGAACTGATGTTGTTGTTATTGTGTCGTGAACGCATAACATCTTCGGCCTGATTGCAATGTGGACGTGGCCCAGGCTCTGGAGTGTAAGTGAATGTTAGTCCAGTGGCATAGATAATGCCATCGTTTCGAACTAGCGAAATAGGCACTTGCGTTGGCTGGCGAACCTTTCGAAAGAAAACAGAAAAACATAAATTTATAATCAAAACATTAAATTATTAGTCCTTGAGCAAATATTAGTCCGATTATTATTCTTTGAAGCACTTGATTTATACGAAAGAAGTTCTAAGAAACTTACCCAGAGCCATTCGCCTCTAAATTGTGAAATCTCTGGAACAACACACAATAGTGTCTCTGTACATCGATACATTGTTTCCGCTTCAACATCACCAAACCAAACTTGCAAATGTGGAGTAAAATTATCACCACTTAACTCTAACATTGCAACATCACCGCCTCCATTTAGATTGAGAGAGTTAACAATTGGCACCGGCGTCACAGGTGAACTTTTCAAGGAAAAAAAAAAGTATTACACATTTCTTTTAATTGTTTTCTCTTAATTTTTCTTACGAAACGGGTCCCATTCCCTCATAGAATTGATATTCAGCTTTGTCAGTCGAAATGATTGTCCAACAGGCACCGTCATTTATCATTTCTTTGTTTGGTTCTTTGGGACACGGCGTCGCTTGGAATTGTATGATTTTCTCCTGAGACAAACACAGGTACATCCGATCAGTGTCCTTCATATAGAATGCACATTTGTGTAGTTGCGAAACGGGATCATCGGCTTCCAATAGCGCCATTTGTTTGTCAACTTTACGAATAATCAAACGTGGCAAAGCCATTCCAGTCACGGAGCATACTAGCTTAACAGTGGCACCATAATGCACATAACCATCACGAACCTAGATACAAATTCAAATTTAAAACGAGTCTTGAGATTAGAGAAATTATTTCATACCTGAAATTCTTCAGATTCACTCTCATTGTCATCTAACAGATGTATCGTAAATGCTCCCCACTGAGTGGAACTCGCATGGAAGTGGCCATTTTCGACATGTAGATATCTCGTCGACACCGTTTGCGATCGGAGTCGATTGAATAGTGCCACATTAGTCCCACTGGCTATGCAGAGGTCGGCATTTTTGAGAGATTGCTTCTTTTTGGACGGTTTCGATATGACTTTGATTCGTTTGGAATTGAAAACTCCAATATCGTGGCCATTTCCATAGAACATTTTAACCGAGAGCATAAAATGTTTTCGTTTGTCCGAATCAGAGATGAAGAGTGTTTTCGCTGCGCAATATTGTTTTCCATTTAAATCCAGTTGTTGCATATCCTGATCTGAGTTGCCAATGCCAATAAATGCGCACAATTGAGCACCGGTTTCGGCTTCACCTTTCTGTAGCATCTCTTCGTACCGACGTCGCCATCCGCTTCCGAAGAGATATATGCACGGGGGAGGACAGAAGAAACGTTTTTCATTGCCATAAGATTTTTGAGCGACCTACAAGGGAATATATTCTTAAATTTTTGTACGAAGGGTACAAATCTATAAATAGTAATAGAAATAATGACATATTTTTAACACCCTCCCTCATCAAGATATCATCATCTGAACTTCATTTTGTTCTTTTTTTTGTATTAATAAAATTACAATTGCTGACAATTTTAGAGTGCGACCAAGTGTGAAGGTTGTTAAAGTGTGTAACATTTGAATTTGAATTGAATTTTACAAATGCAGCAACGCAGCCGCTATGTAAAAAAAACAACAACATCAAATGTATAACCAACCACAAAAATATTCAGAGGACGCAATTAAATTGCAATTCCAGGCACTAGTGTCGGTGTCGTTCGTCACAACATTAATAGATTTTCTGTGGGCGAACGTCGAAACTGAAAACTTCATCTAAGGAACATGTACCAGCAGCAACTCAAGCAACGAAGGTTGATGGTGCTATTAAAATAAGTCCAGGGTAAGCGGTTTTGGTGGTCAAGTTAATGATTGTTTTGGGGTTAAGGATTGTAAAAGGTTGTTATGAAAAAATAAAAAAAAAATATACTTCAAAATCTTATTAGAGATTGGTTATAGAATAAAAATATTATAAATATGGGAAATGAAAGGTTCATTTTTTTTTTTCAAATTAAATCTCACAGAAAAAATAAATCGATTGGAAGCAGGAATCAATTTGTTCCTTATTAGAATATTTGGTCAACCAAGAAAGGTTCTCACGAGAAAACAAAAAAATAATTGATATACCTAACAGTACCTCTGTTAGTACGGTAGACTGTCATACCGAAGGGGTGGGATCAATTTCCAGCTTCTCTGAGAAGTGACAAATCGACCATCGGTGTATCTTGTGGTGAGATTAATGAATGGTCATTAAAAAATAAAATCGGGAGTTTTATAAGGCATATTGTGTGATAAAAAATTCCAGATATGTTGTACATATGCATATAAATATGCACAAACTTTATATTGCAAGAAAAATGCAATAGGCACATAACCTTTTCATAAGGATTTGTTCGATGGATAAAGTATATCCTCATAAATATTGCTCCTACGTTTGATTCACTTTAGCTGCCTTTGCCTGAATTCGTACTTATGTACATTAGGTATATTCATATCATTCAGAAGATGATGCACATTCACCATAACATTTTGGGCAAACGATTTTAACATTTTTTGTATACCTCTCAAAAATGTTATATTTCTTTTTCTAGCGAATATTATCTTTAAAAAAAAAAATCTATGATCTACATAATTTGCTTAAAATTCTTTTCGACAGCATTTATCGTATAATAGTTACATCCGAAAAGCTAGGAGTTTGGACTATTAGAGAAGTAGAATTGGGATTACAAAAAAAACTCCTGAGACTCATAAACCCACAAAAAATTGCACTTGCGGTAGTCTTAACTCTGGCGGCATAATCTGTCTGTTTTTATTTAATAATAATTAAAGCACGTAGTTCGTACAGTTATAGGTGCATTGTATTTTGTATAGTGATTATTCAATAAGATCAAGGAAGATTCAACTAGAAGGATGGCGTTACGCTTTTGAAGACTCTTAGAAATGGTAATAAACTGGAACTAAAGAATGCGTTTTGTAAGGAATTGTAGAATGACTCTGAACTCGTATTCTATAAATAAAAGCCTGCTTTCATAATGAATAAACATTTTTGTGTTCGATTGAAATTAATTCATAGAGAAGTTCTATACATTTTTATTTAGATCTCAAGATGCCAATATCTTACTAGTATATTCAAACTTTTTTATTTTCATTTCTATGACTTATGAAGCAAGAGAATTTTTAGTACCTATGATTTTGAACAAATTTAGTTAATTTGCAAAATATATTGGTTCCAAGCCAACATTTTTCAAGGTCTCCAAATCAGGAATAAAGTTTTCTATCATTCTTTGCATATGGAATCAACGGATAGAAACCCAATACAATTACTTCTGATTAGAAGACTCCATCTAGAATTTCCTAGGATGCAAAAACCATAACAAGAATTAAAACTGACAAATTTGGAAAATCAAATAAATAGAATTGCAGGCAAATGTATGTATAAAGCTGGCAGCTGTCATGCGACGTCTTTAATCAAAGTAAGATCAAGGTAGCAATTTTACAAGTAGCATGCTTTATTAATTACATTCTACAAGGCGAAGCACAATCTCTTGAATCTTTTCTATCAAGGAAATCTCATTTCGCCCCAGATTTCGATTATCGAACATCTTACCTTGGCATGCAATATGACAATCACCATGTCATTTCGCTCCCGCATGTATCGTTCCATTGCATCTCGGGTTAGTTTCTTGTCCTCGATGTGTGGTCTGTAAATGGAATTCGGCACCACAGATCCGCTGGGCAAAAGGCCGGCTCCTCCATTGCCACCGCCAGTCATTCTGGCAGCCGGCATCAGACCCAGATGATGTTGTGGCGGACTTGGTGGCAACAGAGCATTGCCACCATGATGTTGTGGCGGACTTGGGGGAGTCTGTGCGTAGCCACCACCACCACCGCCTCCTCCTAACCCAAAATGAGGCATCCCAGTGGCGTCTGAGTAATTATCTGATCCCAGACTCTTCATTTAATCCACATTGTCCAATAACAAAATAAATTAAATTTTAAACAAAACTCGAAGATACAAACAGACGACAATAAATTGAAAAAAAACAACGAATAGATTGTTTACTCAGCATTTATGTTTCTTATCACAGAATTTTATACGAAAAATACTCAAATTACAGTTAGAATCTTTGGCACAATTGAAGAAAATTGAATTTTCTTCTAAATTAAACACAAAAACTCAAAGAAAACAAATTAAAAAAACACGAAAATTTTTTAATTTTCTTTTTTTTTTATTTTGGTTAAAATAGCGAATCCTTTTTGAACGCGAAGCGACTAAAAATGACAGCTGCTGTCATTTATACAAAACACACCGACAAAAAAGAAAAAAGACAGCAGCAGGAGCAGGAGCGAGCACACTGAACTGCGTCACTTTTTTGTACGAGGAAAGCACCACAGCACCACACCACCACACCGACCGACGGCTAATTTATTTTCTGCTTTATTAAATGTATCCTATTTTTGGGAATTAATTTAATTTATGAATCCTTTTCTTAGTGGGATTTTATTTTAATAAGAAAAATATCAACACTTTTATCCACAAATCCGATAAAGCGTAATGGGGGAAACGTAAACACGAACTGAACAACTTCCCACAAAACAAACTAGTTTTATCGTGGGGTAGTCGTGGTTGCCACTCTAATTAACGTTGTGTGAATATCCTCTGTCATAATTTGTTTTCAAATTTCTCTTTTTTACTTGACCAAGGTAAATATTTTTTATTTTTATCAATATTCATTATTAACGTTTTGTTAACAGATAATATATATGTAGTTCAATTAATATTTCATACTAAAATTTGTATTATATAAAAAATAAAACAAGAATGATTTTGTTTAGGTATATACAATCTACAATAAAATAAATAGGTAGGTAAGATGTTCCATTGGCGGTTTTCTTCTCGAAAAAATGTACAAATGCAGAATTTCAAAATCGAAAGTCGAAGATTTTGTTTTTAAAAATGTAGCTATTTATTAAAATCATGTTTTTAAATGAATTTTGTGATAAAAGTTTTAAAACTATCAATACTTTTGTTCTGCAGGAGTTTAAATATATTTTCAATGCGGGAAAGAGTTCTTTTGAATTCTTACTGAGAAATTGTATTTTGTTATTTTTTTCTTACAAGATTAACAATTGTCGTCAGTTTTTGAGCTCATCGCTCAGTGCTGGACTTAGACCACTAAGAAGTCGCAGCTTTGTTTTGTTATTTATTACCATGATATGTGACATCTATGAGAGAAAACACAGAAATTTCTAATTTTCCAAAGTTAAACTTGAAACTGTCAAAATTGTTAATTTGACTGACCTTCATTTTATCATTTTCCTCTACAGATGTTGACACATTCCAACTTTCCTCTTTTTTACAGAAATTAAATGTAGATGTAAGCCTTTCTGTTTACTACCGCTTTTTCTGCGCGATGACGATATCAAAAACAATATTTAATTAAAATTCGAACAAGCAAAGAATTATTTAAAAAAGCAAATGGGTAACCATATATTTTAGGTTTACTCAAATCACACAAGAAGAAAACTGTCTCATTCAATAAAGCGAGCCGGTATGTTTTGTACACTCAATTGGTGTGAGGAGATCAAGTATATAAATGTTAAATTCTCTTATGGGAAAATTAAACCCGCACACATTGATGTTTTCTATTCTAAGCACCTGTTTGTGCACTCAGTATTTTCCCACGATGTTTTTTTTTAAATTATTGAATATTGTGTTGCGTGTTTTTCAAATAAATAATTGAAAAAGTTGTAAAATATTTAGTGAAGTGATATTATGAAATCAATTGGAAGTTATGAAGGTTAGTAAAGAAAATTCCTATTGAAATTAAAATTATATTTGAATTTAAAATAAGTTTCGGATAGTAGTGTACAAGGGTGGAGAAATTTAAGGAGAAAATTGTCATTTATTAGAGAGAGATAACAAGAGTAATGATGTTAAATAATTAATGAGTGATGCCAGGTGTTTTTAATTTTTAATTTGTTTTTGAATTTTTAATTTATGTGCGGGCTATTGAATTGATAAAAAACAAAATTTATTTTAATAAAATTTAAAAAAAAAAAAAACTTCATTGACTTGGTCGTTAGTTTGAATTCCATAATTCTACACTTATGAACGTACTTAGTACCTACATTTCAATAGTATAGTAAATATATTGTCAAATGTTTTTACATATTCGAATAGGGTTTCTGTTGTTTTTTTATTAAAAAGTTATAGTGAAAAAGATTAAAATGATTTTACAGTTTTATACTTTTCGAAATTCAGTTTTAAAGTTTGCATATAACATTTTTATTTTTTTTTAAAGGAAATCATATTTAATATAATAATAAGTTCTTGGAGTGTCAAGGTTTAATAAAGGACGCAATCTCGAAAAAGTTGGGGTCTTTTTTTGAATTTCATTTTATTAAAAAAAAACCTAATTTAACCCCCTTTCTTCCTTTCTAATTTTCTCACCACTTTATTTTTAAGTGGAGTAACATGTTCACTTGTATTTAAAAAAATAAAGAGGATGTTAAATATATTAAATATTTATTGGATAGAGAGAAACAACTTAAGGGAAGACATAAGTTAGGCTTGGTTTCTTTTTGAACACTTTTTTTTTTTTAAATTAAGAGCCCAAATAGTGAACAATCTTCCCTCTTCAACAACTGTATAGTCTTACTTCAGACGCTACTTATTGAAGTGTTCATCTTTAAAGGGCAATGTATATTTTACAAAAGTTTTAATTTCAAATATATTACGTAAGCGCCCACTAGGAAGGAATTTTTTTAAATTCCAAGTTTCAGTATGCTACATAGGGAAAACATTATTAAAGATTGACATTCTATTTTCAAGGTATTATTATTAAAAAAAATGAAAATGCGAAAATTGATGTTTGACAGTTAATTTGCTTTCAATCAAGGATTCGTTGGTTGAACTTGTAGCTATCACATCATTTCGCTTGAGTGAGTTTACGGGATAACGCTTTTATTGTATGAATCAGAAGACAAGAAAACGACAATTATTTGTAAATATATAATTTATCGTCTAAATTCTTTACAAGAGTCAATATTTTAATATTATATTAACTGAGAAATAAAGAAAATAGTCGAAACTGTATCCTCCCTGTTACTTGTGTCAAAATAAACCAAGGATGAGTTAAAAGAAAACCTCACGTAGTACCTATTCTTTGGCGTATTGATTAGTGTGTTGAACTATCACATCGGAGGTATGTGTGATTCTTATGTGGTTTCGCCTCTTGACGAATTCTCCAAGAGTATCTTTTGTCTTTTGTATCTTTTTCTTAAAAAACACATTAAACATAAAATAAATTACTATAAAGATTCAATCATTCAATATGCCTTGACACAGTAAGTGTTAATTCGTTAGATTGTCATGCGAATGGTCTGATATTAATCTCCAGTGTAACTGTCACCTAATAAAAGAAAATTTTGTTTTGTGATACTGGCACTTGCAAGAAAGTTACAAGTCCTCAAGAGAAAATCTTGTCATGAAAAGTACATCTTATCTTAGCCGCTTCTCATCGGATTCGCCATAAAATTGTAAGTTCTCTATTTTCGTGCTGTCAAATGAATGGTTGTGAGCTTTAAGTTCAAGTTTTCTACGAGCCGTTATGCATATAATATGTGTTACTAGTTTGACAAACGGGACCCAAGACAATTTTATAACTCCAAAATTGAGAAAAATTGCCTCTTAAATCTTCCGACTTAGAATAACCTAAGGAATCCTTGTTTTTTTATTTTTCTTTGGAACTTGGATATTTTTTTAATTAGAATTTTTACCTTAAATGACTAATCTACATGTACATACTTACTCGTATATGTTATATGTACGTAGAATGAATTTATAATTTTCCAAAGAAATTGCTTGCGATATATGCCCATTCTTTGCTATTTAGATAGACGAGTAAAATTATATTCTTAAAATTAGAACACACCTAAAAAGCAGAGGCTTTGATGTGATTTCCATCCCCATTTTCAAAAGAGCAAAATCATCCCAGAACTTCATCTTGAATAAAGTTCCAAAATTTTAAATAGTCCAATCAAATCAATAACACACATTATCTGTCATAATTTGAAAAGAAGTCAGTTGTCTTGTACATACATATGTATGATGGGATAGCACGCGGATGTCTTAAAAAAAAAAAAAAAAAAAAAACAAGAAAACTCACGCCTTCGTTGACTGCACTCAATCCATAACCTTTTGCGTACCATGAACATGATGTCCAGACTACCTACCATTTTTGATAGATCAACTATTTAAAAATCAATATCAACCTATCAACCTACTTAAGGGGCCACCACAAGTGTCCACCGCACTGTCATCATCAACCGCAGTACAGAAACCATCCCAACATCACTGCCCCTGTTCGTCTATTCCTCCTTCTGACTTTGACACCGCGGCATAACTCACATGCCAAACTATAAACGGGGTTTCCCTTCCTCGCTCGCTCATAATAAAAAAACTAAATTCTGTAATCGAAACTGCTTAATAATGGAGAACGCATCCATAGACAGACACAAGTCCGTCAGTTTCATTTCGGTATACAGAATGGCTGAGAATGGGTGGGGTGGGATGGGAAGGGACGGGACCCGCACTTCTGTTCTCTTCTCGCATTTATTTTTGATGAGTTATGAAAAAGCAAAAAAAAAAAAAACAATAACAACGTTGCGAGAAAGGCAGTTGAAAGAGAGAGAATAGAAATCCACAATGGTTTTGGTTCCCACGGTCCATTCATCCAACGGGCAATGGTTTGGTCTCTGGTGGTAGCTGCCCCACCAGCCTTGTGTGGTGGGCCCCACTAGGAATGAAAAAATATCCATGACAGGTTGGTTGACTAGAGGAAGAATATATATTAGGGTAGAGCTTTGATGCAAGTGGCAGAGGCATCAGCACAACTTGTAGAGTGTGAATGCCACTGTGGACGTCGTCGCCCTATTCGACATCACAATCATCCATAGGGAGGAAAGAGGATAATATTTCAAAGTTAATTTTTCGATTTGAGTATCTATCAGCTTAGATGAAGTTCTTTTATGTACATACATATATGGCGCTTTATGTTGATACAAATATTCAATTCAACTCATTTGATGTTTGCATTCAAAAGCGGGAAAAAGAGTGGAAATCTTTGTCAAAGAACATTGAAATTAGGTCAAAATTTGGTCTTTTGTCACTAAAGCTAAGTGTACACGATTGGTAGATCTTACAATATTGTCAGACTTGACAATGTCTGACAATAATCTACCGATGAGCTTACAATTAAGTTGTGTGTGTACACCGTTTGTAGAAAATCTACCAATCTCTTAGAATTTATTGTCAGAAGTTGGCTGACAATTTATTTTTAGATAGCTGGCTAAATACCTACCAATTTTAATTGTAAGAGATTAGTAGATTTTCTACCGACCGTGTACACACACAACTAGCTGTCAGTTTTTGTTGCTAATGGAAACTGCTTCATTTGAACCTTGGCTGCAAATTGTCTGACAATAAAAAAATTGTATGATGCTTAAAAACGTACATCTTACAATTTATTTATTGTCAGAAAAGTCAGACAACGATAAAATTTGGCAGGCCTGACAATAAATTGTGTGCGTACACGATTATAAAATACCTTACAATTTACGGTTTTACAATTAATTGTCAGATACATTTTCTGATAATTAATTGGAAGATTATACGATTTTCAGCTAGCGTACACATGATTGTCAGATTTCTTACATAATTAATTGTCAGACAATGATCTAACATTAAATTGTCAGACAATTTTTCTAACAATTAATTGTAAGACTACATGGTTGTAAGACATTGTAAGCATGTTTTTCAATGACAGATCTGACAATATTGTAAGATCTACACAATGTTCAGAAAAATAAAACATATGTAAATACGCTAAATTTTCAAAATCATAACATAACATTTTTTAGTTACATATGTATATACATATTTTGTCAGTTAACAGCAAGCTGAAATTTAATGTCCTTGGATTTTTTTATTTTTCACACTTTAATTGAGGAGTTATTTGATAATTATGAAAAAACAAATACATATATTTGTATTTCCAGATGGATTTAATTTTTTTTTGTTTTTATAATCGGCGCACACTCAAGGGGTTTTTTGTATACCCTTAATATGCCAGAGACACAGTGTGAGCATTCAAAATGACAAGAATCAAAATTGCAATTTTTTATCAGGTTAATTTTATATGTGGCTTTTGAAACCGAAATCAAATGGTCTTGGAAAATTGGGTCCAAAAAGGAATTTATTACAATAATTTCTAATGGAGTATTGCTTACTTAGGGTTATTATATAACAGAAACATTCTTCATGACCAACTAAATGGTTAAGTTTCATATTTAACATTAACGACATTCGAATGACAGGAGATATCTTGTGTTCTTTGTCGGATTTGCGTTTATTGAATGAAATATGAAATCTTCTTTCTTATTGTCAGATTCAATTCTATAACTTCCCTAAACTTGTACAAAGTTAACATTTTTCTTGATTCACAGCGTTTAAAAGCACTCGTGAAACCGAGAACAGAAAATCATAGATTGTGGACTATGAAGCTTTTATGTACTGGAAGAAGTTTGAATAATTAAAATTTACAATACGACCCCTGATATCCTATTTATGAAAGTATGTACATTTCTCAAACCTCAGAAATATAAACTATCCAAGTAATGTTCGTCCAGAACCTTCTCAACCTAATCCTTCAAAATCTCTTTCTTCTAAAATCTCTTGTGCTTTTCTCATGAGGACACAAAATCGAAGGCCATTTTCGGTTGTTACATATATATTTTAAATTTCTTGTTTGAACAAATACAACTGGAGTGTGAAAAGAATGTACAAAAGTTCTATTCATATCGTTGACCAAGGAGACTTTGATCACTTGCCTTAAATAAAAATAAAAACTATCAAAAATTTTCTGGATTTGGAACTTGAATCTGAAGCCAGAAAAATCCGTCTCTATAAATGTTTTGTGATTTTCTTTCAAAGCTTCCATATAAAAAAGCTATTTATTAAAATAAACTTTAAGACACAAACCAAAATCCAATTAACACATCCAAACTGTGTGCTTTGTAGACTTAACGAAACATTGTAGTTAGTTTATATCCAAACCATAAGAGACTTTATTCAAAAATTGAAACTGGCAGAAAGTCAAATAGACTATTTGATTTTTTTAATGACTTTCTGAGAAATTTTCAGCCTTATCATCGTGTCCGTTCGGAGAAACCTACGATAGGAGAGATCTTACGATCGTAACATTTATTTCCTTCATGGTATCTGTTTCGTAACGGAAAAACCGACGTTTACCAACGCGTGCATTTCACGTAAACGCCAATAAATAAATTATGTGTCAAATAAGCAAAGAAGAACCATGGATAGTGCAGCAGTGTTTTTGGAAGCGGAAAGATATGAACAAAGAACATTAAATAAAGAAAAAAGAGGATTCTTAAGAAATATATCAAATCTTTTCCAACAAAATTTTTCACTTATAATTTGCTGTCGGAGAAATCAGAAATCAAATATCTTCATGCATCGCATGAATTCACGATGCCTTGCTGCCATTTTGAGATTTCATCGGCATACAACGCAAGGATTTGACATTTTCAACGCCATTTTCGTAACAATGAAAGTGATCGGAACAGTAAAACACACTTAGGTTCTTTGTTGTGTATATTTTTATCCCCAAAGAAATTTTTTAAATGTAAAAGAAGCTTCCTTTTGAAAATGTTTCCATTTAGATAATTTAATGATTATGGCGCGATTTTAAGGTATTAGTCTGATGACTAAATTATAATTTGTTAATTTTAAAGCAATTCTCTAAATTTTTCTGCTATCTTCTCTTTACTATTTACAGATATCAGAAAAAGCTCCGTATTCTTAGTTTTCTTGCAAGACCTGTCATTGTTTTAGGTGTGTTCAGAAGTAATTTATTAAAAAATATAGCCTTATCACGATACTAGTTATAAAATGCTTTAGATTAAGAAAAAGTTAGTTAACTACATTAAAGTTAGCAAAGATTTAAGAAATGTCATACTAATACGTTAACTCCAGGCTACACCAGTTTTTAATAAATTGCTCCCGCAAACAACTAAAAATATGACAATTCACAGAAAACACTAACCAAACACACCTTTTTGGATATTTGGAAACGTCAAAGTGTCATATGAAGCCAGGAAGATACCAGAAAATGTAGAATGGAAATTTTGACAATTGTCTGGGATACATTGAAATTTATTAGCATCTCTTTTTTAACGTGTAACGGATATCGTTAAGTCCGCTTCATGTAATTAGTTTATACTATACCCGCTTATAAATGTCAATATGGAGCTATCTATAATGATGCTTTATAAAAAATGTTTATTTAATGCCTGAAGTCTGAAATGGACTTGTATACAAAATGCTTCATGCTTTTCAAAATGTCCTTTTGACAAAATCGTAACTTAAATTTAAAATTGCGCCATACATAATTCACATTCTTCGTTTTAAGTTAATTTGAATATTCCTTCCAATAACTGTCATCCTGTCCAATTCAAGTCGAATACCTAGCCATAAAATTAATTAAAATACACAAATCTTCACATTTCAAAGTTTTTGTGTTTTTTTTTTTTTTTGTTTTAGTCTCAGTACTGGCCCTGGTTCATATTTCCATATTGTTATATTTCTCAGCATAGCCACTCGAAAAGTCTGCCTTCTGCCTGTATGCACAAAACTTAAAAAGTTCATTTTGCAAATGCAGCAAATTCAAATTCTATTGTTTCAAAGTTGAAATAGTATTCTAGACGAGTTCGCCACCATACCCTGCTTCCTTCACCTTCAGAAAGTAGGTATTGTTAAATCTTTTTTTTTTCTTCCTTAGGCTTTCTTTGGTGTTCGAAATTTTCAGTCCGGAAGTTGAGTTTCATGGAGATAAGAATGCATAAGAATTCTAAGTTTTCCATTTTTATTGTCTTCGAAAGATAAACAGACAACCATCAGGAGAAAGTTCACGTGAAGAACACAAAAATATTCTAGAGATTTAAATAAATGTTAATACACTTCTTTGAGAAGGCTGCAAAATGGTTTAGGGATTATATAGCCCACCTACTTTTTTAATGCTTCTCTTCTATTCCGGCTTGGGCTTTTATCTTTCTGCGGGTAGATGTTGGCATAAATCATATCCCCTATAGTGATCTGTCTTTAGCAATTGACAGGGTGTGAAAGATTATAATTTATGTATCTTTTCTATTTTCTCAAAAAATAAAAGCAAGTTGTGTTTTGAGGAAAAGCATGGTAGGGTGAGTTCTTTGAAAGATCCTTTGTTGTTTATACCACTTTTATTATTTAGCATACAAATTATTTTCACTTTGTTCTGTTGAGAAAGGACAGTTCAAAGATTGGGTGCCAAGGAAGTAAATATAGAATGATTTATAATAAAATGTAAATTTATAGCTTGCTATTGGGATTCACGGATATAACTTTAAAGTTGGTGTATGGGAAAAGGTAGCCAAATATTTGTATTAAGTTTTACACCTTCAACAGAATTGTCCAGAATTCTTTTTAAACTTTTGAACTACTCGTATGTATAATTCATTATAACTCTAAATAGAACTATGAAGCTGTAAATGAACTATGTAGTTCATTACAGCTCTAAATAGAGGTCAATTTTGCGGAAATTTTGGCGTTAGTTTTGGATTTTTTTTATGACTTGGTTTGGCACAGCTGTGAGCCCTCCATATAATACTCGTACATCCCCAAGCAATTTGTCGATAAAATAAAATCAAGTCTTTCGGCATTTATTTCATTCATACAGCTTGTTAGTGTCTTTCCTAATTTTCGACAAAAGTCAAATCTGTCAAAATGATAACAAAGAGTAGCGCTTTATTGATTATTCAAAATTAGAGAAAAATAATTGCATCAGTTGTTACCCGAACTGGACCGTTTCATAAACTAAACTAAAAGTGTAATCGAATAACATTTTATCCCTGAAATTGGGTTGGACTGGCAACGGACCATGTTACCATATTCGGCGAGTCATGAAGAAACACGAGATGAACGAATCCTTTTTTCTGTTCGAAACAAAAACAAACTACTTCAATACCACTACAAGTTCCAGCAACAGGGACAACACATAAAGTGATGCGTGATAACATGTCATGTACACAAAAACTTCCTGAGAAAAAAGAACACGACACAAAAAAGTGGGACGTTAGAAGAAAAAAATTAAAAAAAAAATACTTTGAACAACGCTCCAGGATACAAAGGAGTGTTAGTGGTAGTAGTAGTTGCAAGTGACATGCTCTGTTGTGGCATAGACAAAAAGAATAAGCAAAATAGTAAAGAACCGACACCAACTGTACACTCAGAGGTATCCTTGGTCCTCGCCACCGATGTCCATATAAGCTTCCAGGAACACAATATAACCAGCTACACCTCTGTTTGAATACCCCCGAGCACCTTATATCGGGACGGCAATCATCGGGTGATTGCAAAATTCTTCTGTATCGTGTCGTCCCACATTGAGATGGCCGGCCGTTATGATGCAGTTCAGAGCTCGTCTTTTTTTTCGATTTACCGAAGTGAGCCAAGCAGGAGCAACAGCAGCAACTCGAAATACTAAAGAAGACTTTTGCCAGCATGAGCAACCGGGTATTCTTTATATCTGTATGCTGTCACTGAAGTTAAATGGGATAGAATGTTGAAGTGGTAAAGTTGAATGCAAGGATGAGTAGGGTTGCTCTTGATTTTTGTGTTCGTTAAATATACCAAATGAGAACAAAGTATTTAATTCGTTTGTGTGGTTTTCAAATAAATGCATGTGCTTCGAAGATCGCAGTAAACGTTATTTCAAAAATGTTCCTCTTAAAATGGTTTTTGGTTTCCAGTTAGAGCTCAAGCATGCTTGAAAATAGTTACGATAAATAGTTCTTTTTATAGTCATTGTGTCACTGTGGCGTATACTTGATTTTTTAATCTTTTATTTTGGTTTTAATATAAATAGAAACTTAACAAACTGTTGTTGAAGAAAAGGATTTTACATGAAAACCTCGTATAATGAAGCGTTACAAGCATCTAGGATGGTATTTCTTTGTTAAGTATTTGTAAACTTGAAAATGTAAGGAATAGTTGATACAGAGGAGTTTAAACGTGACATTTAATATTAAGAATGTCTTTAAGATTTTAAATAGTATCAGTAGAAAAATATTCTTAAGCTGGGAAAGTTCATGAAAAAAAGACTGTGCGTTTTTCATTTGATGCTTTAATTTAAACATCGCAAGAGGAAGCTATAAGTTAAAGTGGTTGCATAATTTTAAATACTAGAGCAGAAATGGCATCAATTTGTAGAACTACAAAATAATATCTGCGTGAAACTGAGTCATAAGCAAAAATTTGTTGTTGATAATTAGCTTGGTGGCGAAGGATTATACTTATATTGATACATCTATTGAAAGCGTTTTGTGGCCTCTAGTCAAAATGCGTTTCTCCCAGGCACGACAGTTGGGTTCATCAGTTAGATGCTGTCATAGCTTTCTAAGACGCAATATATCAGTCAATTGTTATGAACAAAGATAAAATTTACAGCACTCATGCTTACTGAGCTCCGCTTACTTTAAATATAAGTTTGAAATTAGTTTTGGACTTTAAACTTACTACGAAACTGATTATTTTCACATAAATTTTATTTTGATAGTTCATACTAAAGAAGTCACCTAGATGATTTATAATCTTTTGAAGATGACGTCATAGACTCTTCAACTTCTTTTCTGTTATTTATCCTTAGATTGAGGTTAAAACTCGCATCATAAGAGTCTGCAAGCTCTTTTAGTTTGAGTACTTATTAAGCCGATTAATCATAAATTGCAGTGCCTCAGGCGAATATACAAAAGACACAAGGCCACGTATTTTCAGAAAAGAAGAGGGTTTTTTATCAAACTTCCACCTGTTAGATCTTTGCGATCAACACACAACTCAATGTTTAGATTTTGGATTTATAGATTCTCTCATTGAACTTTAAATAACATTTAACATTTTACAAAAAATAACACTCAAAACAATTGTGGAACGTATGCAAATAAAACACATTTTAAATATTTTTATTTTCTTTGTTAGCCTTGAAATTTGTATCTTTACACAGGCACTGCTTAAAAAACGCAGAATTTTTTCTACAAAACAGTCGTTGGAAACATATTTTAATATCAGATCTGTCAATAAATGAATTTTTCAAAATGTGTGAAATGAATAAATTTTTTATTTAGACTTTATTCAAAATAAAAGCTAGAGTTCTTGTCCCTGCAATTGATCTTGTCTCCAGGCGTCTATATATGCCTTTTAAATGTTTAATGATTTTGGGTATTTACTTCTGAGTTATAACATGTTAATTAAAAATAAATTTTTAAATTTCTTTTCCATTTAAGGCACACATTTTCAGGCATCGAGAGATTTTAGTTGGAATTGTTTAAGTTAGTTTAAGAATAGTACATAACCCAACCATTATCATGTAAGACATTTTTCTACGAATATTTCTTCTTCAAGGATTTAAGACTGTAGGTTTTCAGTTTCATTGAGTTGTTTCAATTTTTTCAGCATCTTTATTTAATATTTAAAATGTAGAACCTAACCCCATGAATTTAAAACAAACGCATACAGTTTTGTCAAGCTAATTATATTTTTTTTCCATTTACGGCCCACATTTTCAAGATTGAGCCCAGTACTCTCAAGTTTTTTATGTTCCACAGTTTTATTTTGTGCCCTATCATTATTTCGGCAACTTGAAAACAAATGTTACTGAATAATTAGTGCAACTAGAAGCTAGAAAATCTAATGATATTTAATTTTCTCTTGAATTATGAAACGTAAACTGTTTCAAATCAAATTCTCCATTCCAAGTCATTAGCTTAAACCCCAAAACTTCATTGGCACTTTCACTAAAATTTTAACAATTAAATGGATACCTATGCAATTTTCCCAGAGCATGACACTCACGTTGTCGGTACACGTGTATAACATTAAAGCAAATAATGTTTCACATTAAAACGTCCACACAATACTAGTACCTAGTACCCGTACATAGAACATTTCTCAAATTTTAAACATCGAAGGATGTTATCAACAACCCATTTCTACCCACTTGCTAACCTATCTGCAGGCAATTTCAAAGACAATTGAAGCCAAAACAAATCGCTTGTACTTGTGTGTATTCTAAAGGATGTGCCATTCTGAGTATGAGTGGAATTCAATCATCGTCATACAGACACGTATAGAAAGGATCCACTCAAAGTGAGTTCATATAATAATAATTTATGGTTGGTTTGTTCAAGACTTCCATCAGCCACAATTTGCCTTTGTGACAATAACTTTCTACACCAAAAGATACCATGATTTCCAGCCCAAAGACTTTCAAATGCAATTACGTAGGAAAATCCAACTAAAAGCCAGCCTATCGTCATTTCCCTGGACTTTGGAAATGTCTATTCAAACAGAGAAGGACTTCCGACCATGGATGGGGGTAGATAAATTTAATTCTAATTAGCCACCCACCGAAATACTGATAGGCTCCTTGCCTTGGCATTCAGGAATATCGAACGCTTTTCGTTTGCAATTAGAATCGAGTGCGTTTCAACATGAAAACTGCTTGTATACGAGTAGAATACCTACTTTATGGAAGATGAAATTTAATCTATGCAAAATAGTCTGTGAGTGCACAAAGTTCAAGGATTGAATTACACGAATCTATAGTTGGGGAACAAAAGTTTAGGAAAATATCAATAAAGTTCCGCAGCCAGCAAGTTGCATGCGGATTCGGATTATCTTAGCTTGGCCAGCACAGATGTTCCAAATGGCCTCCATCGTCCTTCCAAACAAAATCAAAACAAAAATATCCCTGATTCTACCACCATTACCACCCTCTGATGAGGGAGTTAGAAGAAAGGGGTTTCGATTGGGAGTTGGAGATGAAGACACAATGCCATGTTATTCTCTGGTTGGTACATGTACTTAATACAAGTTTGCAGATTCTGATCCTTTCCCTGTACATATAGACAATATGATGGTTGTAAATTTACGTGGAAGCACATGTTTGGTATTGTATTTTGGATACATTAAATGACGGTACTCGTATTGTAACAATATTTGGAGAGTATATATAGGGACAAGGACAGCACAGAGGATGATGACAAAAAGTCAATTCAATGAATATTAAAAGGATGAACACAGGCAGCTGTCGTGTCCTTTGGGCTAGGAAGGCAGGGAATAATCTTGTTTTCTTGAATTAAAAGTTGTTGTTGATGGGGCAGAACGTGAGGTGCAGAAAATTAAAATTATAAAATAAAAGATAGATATCATAATATTAAACTTTTTGGGGGTATGAGTTTGGGAACTTCAATTTTTTTTAATTTATTTTTTATACCACTTATTCTTATATGTAAATATGCCGAGAAAAAGATTGTGGAATGTATTGATATTTCATTTTTCACAAAAAAATTACTAGATTAATTCCGAAATTACTGTTTCCTAGGTATACTAGGCTTTTAAGTTTTCATATTCCAATCTTTGGCGACAAAACAAAGTCCACATTTCCCAAAATAGAATGAAATTTTCGTGGGCTTTCCACATAAATTAACAACCTCCTTTTCTTTTATGACAAACATCCGAAGTTAAACAAAAACTCGTTGTTGTCTTTAAAAACTTACAATTTACAGAATCTATTTTGAAACACCATGACTTTACTGTTAAATTTTGTTCACGCTACTTCAGTTGTTTCTTTTGTTATCTCAAGTTTGTTTTGAATTAAAAAAAATTACCTGTCAACAAGTAACAATATGCCCATTTCGAATTTCACTTTTGAACCCTAAAAAATACTGTGGAGCCAGTTTCACCCCATTGCCCGTAACGCAATGGTTATGGAATTCGACTGTCACTGTGAAGCTTGGGATCGGTTTCCATCCACTGCCACCTAAAACAAAATTTTTTCATGGGTACTGTCCCTCGCGAGGAAGTGTACCTCTTATCGTAAAAAATGCTTCCTTTCTAAATCGTTCCACCTCTGCAGAAAATTATACATAGATTCTCCTCTTTATTTATTTATTTTATTTTCACTTTCACTGATGGCTTCTATTAAACCAAACAGCCACACACATTTTCTTAATGTCATATAAAACATGATGATCCATTTGTATGGAAGAATTGTCCAAAGACTTGTTGGACTTGCAATCAAAATTTTAATAAAAATTTGTACTTCACGACAGACATAATGTTATTAAAAAGAACTTATTGTTGCTTGCAATATTATAGCTGAAAGGTTTTCACTTAGTTACAATCCTCTTATGAATTTTATACCATTTATGCTCAAAATATAGATTACACATAATATCACTTAACCTAACAAGCTATATATATACATACATACCTGACAGTAGAAATAACCATAAATGTAGATCTCAAAAGAACAATAACAAGGACAAAAGTCAAACTCATAAAACTTTCATGAGATTATATGAGAAAGAGTAGTCTTAGGGCAATTAAAGGAAAGCAAAATAAACTTTGGGTAAAGGTACTGTTAGGACTCTTCTCCAACTCTGAATTCGTAATAAACAAACTAATGGAAACAGATATAAGTAATTAAATAAGTACGAACGCAATTTGCAAGTTACCAACAGCCATGTCTTTCTGGAGACTTCTATCTATGTTTATGTCTAGCACTGGGTTTTATTCTCAGACAAACGAATTACTTCCCTACTTCCCTCTTCGTATAGAGAGATCCTGAATCCTGATCCCTTGACAATTTACTGACACAAATTAATTCAACAAAATGCCAATAAATTATTTTCTGAGTAAATATTGCGTCTGTTGTCGGTGATTCGGCTCTTTGGAGTAAAATATACAAAACCATTTATATGAGGATAACCTTTGGTTCTCCGGTTTTCCACAGAAAACAACCCTTTAGCTTTTGAACTAACAACTCATATGCTGTTCATGTCGTTTAATTGATTGGCAAAATCAATCCAAAGATTTGGTCTGTCGTCAGTCAGCTGTCAACCATCAGAGTATGGAATATGATTTTGTTTCATTGTCATTTTGGTGGTGGGAGGGTGGAGAGTAGCCATGCGAAATGGTCATCATAATATTGACATTTTAAAATGTTTAAGTTGAAGGTTAACTGAGTGATAATTTCAGCATTTAGCACTTGACCAGAAGTGACAAATTGCATTTTTTATGCATGCATAATTCATAAGAATACCGACCTTGTCTTATACAAAAGCTTCGTATGCATTTTATTAAAGAAAATCTCTAGACCCTTAGTTATAAAAATTTCACTATAAACTGGATTTATTTCCTCCCTCTTCCTATATCGCTAAATCGGAAGAAATATTTCACAAGTACTATTTAATGTAGCCATGTTGATGGTGTGAACGTGTCCTCACTTTAGTGCACATAAAAACTGACTTAACAGGGTATACATGTTCCATTTCATGGAAATCAGTGTATCGCGAGTACCCATTCAAAATCATGTGAAAAGAAGAAAAATATAAATTCCTTTTAAACTTGTTTAATGAAATATATTTAAAGTAAGATAATATTATTTAAAATGAAGCAAGTTCCAAAAACTTGTATCTGTGAAGAATTTCAAAGTTTGAAATTTACCAGTTTGGTTTGCTTAAAAATACTCGTAATATACATATTTCATTCACTTTAACTACATAAAAGTCTCTAAAGCATCAGAAACACAATGCTCTTTTAAAGTATAACCCCTTAATCATAAAACACCCTCTAACAAAAAAAAAAAAAAAACTAGAGATAAGAAGGCATAGTGATACCTATACTTACAAAAAAAATGTTTAAAATACTGCAGCCAGGTGTCGCTTTTCGAATAAATTTAAGGATTTTTTCACCCGGATTACCACAGGAGGATGGAATATTTTCCAATCTATCTCTTAATTTTTTCTGTCGCCTCCGTTAGCATATTTCCCAGGTTCAGTTTTTCAATTAATCCCCAGGCTGTTGCAGGTGACGAAAATACTATACCACCCATACTTTTTAGGTCTGGAAACGATTCGTTTTTGGATTACTGCAAAAGTTTATGGGTGGTGTTAAGGCGCCAAACTTATTTACCTGAGTTTTCACTTTGTTTCTTATTTTTCATGATGAAGTGCATGTTGAAACCGAAAAGAGAACATTCCGACCACGGTATAGTCGTGCAGAAAATCGACATGAAAAAGTCCCACAACTTCTATGCCCCTTTCTTCCGGGTTATACAAATTTTGGTGGTTTCAATTTTGTAATAATTTATACCCAGATCCAAAAAGGGTTGATACAATTAGTATGACTTCCAAGAAATATAATTAAGTATTTTCGAAAGGATTGCTCTTGAAAAATTTCCTTTCACTTGAGTCCCTTTTAAAGTGGATTTTAAGTAAAAGAACATAAATAAGTTTAAGTGTAATTTTGCTTGTGGCATTTAAATGGCTTAAAGTTTTGGAGAATTTCAAACAGTAACAACCATTTCAAGGGCCACTTCGAATTAAACCAAACAATAAATTGATTTTAAAGGGAAAAAGGAAAGTTCTTTGGAATGTCAATGACACACATTCATATTTGCGAGTAAGAGGGGAATTATCTCCTAGCACAAAGTTTCGTGTTGTTTGCAAAAGTTTATAAAATTCAGGTTGTTTCGTTTTGTTTTTCTTTTGTGTAAGAACAATATCCAATTGGGATTTGATCTTTTTCGTTTTGTCAAAAGAATTTTTAAGTTTGGAATTATGACAGTTTTATGACAAATATAATGAATTTTTGATAAGTTTGTCTGTTTTGTAGCTGTCAAAATACATTTTGACTGCCAAATACATAATTTAAATAAATTGATGGTTCCGAAAGTTGAGTGAGAAAAACTTAAAGATTCATTGAAAATTGACTGAAACTTAAAATTACTTAGAAAAAAGTAATAGTGACATGTGTCAATGTTTTTTAGTTTAACGACGAATCAAATTATCAGAAATCCCCTAAATAGAAAATGTCATTTGTATTTTATTATTGCCTTTCAATTTTAAAAAATATTATACAAATCACAAATAATAATCTTACAAATACGGCTTCTTTGAGACAAAAATGTCTTTATAAATTGGTGGGTGTAAGTGACACATCTGATATCTCATTTTCATCGACCTTTTTTGTGACCCTATCATACACTTTTTGCTTCCCCACGTATGAAATATAAAATGATTTTTTTTTTTGTATACATTTTGCGATATTTGTATCTTATTCCGTTATTGTTTGGTTAATAGCATAAAAGTAATTTTGCTAGTCAAACAAAACTTTAAATTTCCACCGTTACGCATCAATGTGTTGGATGTTGTGCCATCATATGTACCTATATCAAATTCCATAATAAGCTGAAAATGATTGTCTGAGCATGTGAGAATTAGTGACAGAAATGACGCATACAACGTCAGTGGAATTTCCTTTAAATGTCAATTAAATATGCTGACAGTTTGGCATCTGTGGGCATATTTTTCTAGAAAGGGAGTTGGCACGTGTGAATTGAATGGAATGTGTTGTAAAAAAGCTACACGAATAAATGGAATGTTTATTTTGGGATCTCAGTAAGTACGGTCCTACTGTTCTTAGACTGAAATTGTGGTAAACGTTTACTGAATGTCATAATAACTGACAGCATAGCTATTCTTTGAATTTCATTATTTTAGGCGAATATGTTTAAATCCAGACACGTAAAAAAACATCAATAAAAATCAACCACATACTTCGCTTCTAAGAAAGGTATGACAGGATCTAACTGATGACTTGATCGTCGTAGCTGGGTGAAACTTCTAATCCACTTAATTGCTTCGTGTAAACAGCACCCTCAGGTTTTCATATTCTTTTCCATACTCACTACCCTGTTCTCTTATGAAGTGCTCTTATATTCGATGTAGACAAAATGCTTGTTTTCTTAAATGATGGAAGGAATTTGTTTCTTACCACTTTACCTGAGCTCTCGCATTGTGTTACACCATAAAACTATAAGGGTAGTCATAACCCCTTGATATAGGCAATAGTTAAAATAAAACAAAGCATCTTCTAATTAAAGATCAATTTATTGCTTAATTTCCAAATAATACAATAAAGGTTATGTGTTTGTTACTTTTTGTTTTTAAATATAATTTCGGGAGTAAATTTTAATAAATATTGAGGATAAAATATCTTAAATAAATGTATTTTAGAATGAAAATTATTATTTTATATTTTATTTTTAAGTCATTTTTGAAAACAAAATTTTTTTGTTTTGTGAAATTTATATTAATATTTTTTTTTTTTTTTGAAATTTTTGGTTAAGGCTACATAACAAGTTTTGTTGTTGTTGATTTTGTTGAAGGGAACAATCTACTTGAAATTTTTGTATTATCTAATAGAAATATTTTAATTTTAACTAATTTTAATGAATTCTTAGAAATGAATTCCATCACTGAAATATATACTATATAAGTAGGTAGCTCTGAGTTTTTGTACAGAATTTATTAAATATAATAACTTATATATTTTCGGTTTATTTTTTTTTTCAATAATATTTATAATAATAATTTTAACATTATACACCTGAAGATCAAATTTGATTTGATTCTGTTTTTTTTTTTAAATATTTAAACATTTTTATCTTTTTGTTTTGTTTTCTATAAAGTTTTAATTTAATTTTTATTTATTTACAATGTTTATTTTATTCTTCTAGTAATCAAATTAATATAATTTGTCTACTCTCTAACACATTTTACAGTCATGTTCTTTTTAGTGAATAGTTTTTCTTCATTTTATTATTTTTATTCTCTAAAAGTTAAATTGCTTGTTTCATTTTTATTTTATGTTCTAAGGGGGTATACTTTTAGGAGTTCTCTCATTTATGTATATACTAAATAAATACTTGTTAGAATAAAGTTTTTATTGCTTATTTCTTTTTTATTTGTTTGTTAGGAAAATAAAGGCTCAGAAATGGGATGGTGAGGCCATAAAATGTAGTTATCATTTGCTTCCTCGTTTTTTGACACTGAAAATGTCAGTGGTGGAAAGAAATGAACTTTTCCATGCTTGTATGCATGTTTAATTATCCTTTAAGAACTTGTGTTCCATACAATATATTTTTATTTTCATAGATGTTGACTTTTGGAGAAGGGAATGAAAGGAGAAATTCTACGTTTATTTTTTATTGTTATTTAATGTTTGCGTATTTTTAGGGTGGAAATAAGTTTCTCTTTTAAAAGTCAAAAAATGGGAAGGAAGTTGGAATTTATAAATTCTTAATTCTCTAATAATTCAATATCAACTTTTTTCATCTATTTTTTTTATATAAATTTCCTTAGGAATTTTAAAATTCTAATAAGAACACACATATTTTTCAGTGTTCATCTAATTTATATGCATGCAATTTTATATTTTTTGATTTTAAACTTTAATTTATCATCTAATTTAATTTAAATTAGGTATTGGAGTAGAAAGAGAGACGTATATACGTATAGAGAGAGTGAAAGTTCTTTTCTAATTCATTTTTATTCATCTCATTTAGCTCTTTAACCGAAAAATGAATATGTTCCACAATATTTTCACGCATGTGCCCACAAGGAAACCATCCGATATTGGATATATGGATATTTCAGTCGAATGTATAAGCAACCGAATGAAAGTGAAATCTGAATTTTATTTCAAAGGAAAAATAAATTCACAAATTTCAAACTCGTCCAGGGAAAATCCTTCCTGTCACTCATATTAAAATTTAAAACAAAGTGAAGAAATATGTGGAACAGATTAATTTTTCACTTCTCAATAATTGGATAAATAATAGACGTAAAGCAAAAAACTAACTTAGAAATTAAATTAAAAATATTTAAAACTTACTAATTTTCTCTAAAGGCACGAAATGGAAATGCGGGCAATATATAAGCTTAAGACATTAACATTAGCTAAGTGTTCATAGGTATTGAAAGCACAAATTATATGCAAATTAATTAACAAAAAGGATATAATTGCTAGGTGATTGATTCCGGAAACACAATCTCCCACTTACAGCCTTCCTTTTTTTGAAGCAATTAGTAAGCCATTAAAGTTATCGTTGATCTTTCTTCAAATAGCCTTTTGAAATATAAATTAAAACTTCATAAAGTATCACACGCGCTTGCCTATCCCAATTAAAATTAAAATTTTTAATGTGTGTGATATAAAAAAATAACTGGCAGAGGTGCCTCCTTCTTTTTCATTTTTCAATTTCTGCTTCCGAGATTTTCTTGTGTTCTGGAATCAACCAACCTTAACCTGAAACCCAAACCTGATGTCTATATTTGCTATTTACCATAGCAAGAAAAAAGAAAAAAGGCTTGCAACTCAAATGCTTTCACGCCTTTCTTTCGAACAGTTCAACCCCATTTAATGGTACAAGTCCTTACTAACCATTCGTAGATTAACGACGCTTAGCTTTCCTTTTTTTATTTGCTTACCCCTCCAGCCATTTTAAAGCTTTTCATAAGAAGAAAATAAATTTCTTGACCAGTAATGGAGTGGTTTGTTTCAAAGTAAGGCCCTCAGAGTGGAGAGTTTGTCCAATATTGTCATTCAACGGCTTCAGTAATAAGGTAGTTGCGAAATGGAATTCGAACTAACGTTGGAACATTTCGAAGAACTGATCTTTAGTTATAACTTATAAGCTTGCTATTAATTATTAAAACAAAGAATCCTGAAGGCCCTTTTGTACTGATTGTGGGCCTTTTCTTGTTAAATATTTCGGCCTTGTTCTTTTTTGGGGGTTGAACATTGGTGTGGCGATTTTAATTTGAGCGTTGCAGAAAAAAAGAGATTGGCGTAGTCAATTGGGGGGCTGATGTTCTTTTTTGCGCTTTTATGGTAAATATTAGCTTTGCTCATTGCAATTTTTTGTATAAAGGGTAAAAATAAAGGATGAAATTTTCCACACACAAAAATACAAACAGAAAACGAAAAATAAATAATATGAAATCCCATGAACACATACAATATTTAAAGGTCTAGGGAAGATTTATATTTTTTATTTTTGGCACTTAAGTATCACCAAGGAGAGTAAGAGATATTTATCTCATTAGAAAAAAAAAATATAAAAAGAGTTTTATGTTTTTTTTTCTTGTAGAATTTCGAAGAAATTTTTGAAGGAAAACGTTGTGAAGAAGGAGATTTTTCCTTAACATGTGATTAGTTTTACTTGGTATTACATCTCTGGTCCTATTTAAATTTGTTCAACACAAACAAAAAAAAAAAAACTACTTACAACACTCGATAAAAACAAATTTCTAAACTTCTCAATTTCTTGTAACTTTTGATACAGGTTATTTTGATTTTGATTTTAATTTATTCTAATTGTTTTGTTGATTTTTTTTTTTATGTATTCACAACCATGTTTTATAATTCTTTTTGCATTTTTAAAAATTATACAAACAATTTGTTTTTCAATTTTGAGCATTGTTTTTGTTTTTTCTTCTGAAAATTATATTATTTCTTATGTAAACCTACTTATTAATCTAAATGTTTGTATGTGTTCTCAATTTTAATTGAAAATTTTTATTGCTGTTGCATATCACCGCCATTTCCAAGTCCAGCTTTTGATTCTGGCGGAACCTGAAAATATAACAAAAATAAAAAAAAGCAAAAAGAATTTATTATTTATAAAAGTTAAGAAATATACAATACAAATATATATAACAATATGTACCAACAAAAATTATATTTAAAAGCACGTTTTTTTTTGTTTGCAAAATGTATAAAATGTATAGATACTCAAAGCTTTGCCAAAGCATGAAACGTTTAAAAACTAACACAATACGAGTAGTACGAATATGCAATTTTTTTTTACATCATCTGCGACAAACAAAGTGCCTTTTTTCTTTGACGTAAATTCATCTCTGTTAACTCAAACTACTTTTAGCTTATTTAAGTTAAGTTGTTTTAACTTTTAAGTGAAGGCTTAAGAAAGTAGGGTTAGACATTTTATTTGTTCAGTAATTTTTGTCTCCATTTAGCACCATTCAAATATTTGTTTCTTGTGCTCAGCATTATTTTACTCTTCAAGCGTACTTTGAACAAATTAAGAACGAAAAAAAAAAACACAAATTCTAAGCTCCGAACGCTCTGAGCTAAAAAACAAACACGAATTTTGTTTTGACGACTCACACTCTGCTCTGAGCTAAAACAGCCATACACAGTGTTTCAATGCGAAACTATCCTAGTTTCCGGGTTTATTCTGAGAGTTAATTCCTGCGACATTTTTTTCAGTGAATATGTTTCGTGATATCGCTTTTTATGTCAATGGTGCCCCAATGAAATAGCCAGTTGCAGTCCTCCTCAGCCAAAATTCTCGTCTAGCTATGAATTATCATCAGTTTGTCCTTGGACCTAATTTTGGACGATCAGTCATTCATAGATGTTCTCTCCTAAGCCGCATGACTCGAACTTGAAATACTTTGCCTATCTCGATCTCCCATACACAGTTTTTCAATGCGAAACTATCCTAGTTTCCGGATTTATTCTGAGAGTTAATTCCTGCGACATTTTTTTCAGTGAATATGTTTCGTGAATTCACCAAAATAATAAGGTGAGTTGCCTCTGCTTTAAATTGAAATATATTTCTGACAGATGCATGTTCATTGAATATTGACAGCTAAAAGTAATAAATAGCTCTTAATTAAGTGAGAAATTGGTAAAAAAAAAACTCTTTTCATGACAAGAGACATTATCGGCGAATTCATCATTTCTTTACAGAAGACATCATTCATGAAAAACGTTAGTTTTCTTTTTCCCGGTTCTGCAACTTATATCTTTACGATAACTTTCCTACCACGTAAAAAAAACTCAGTTATGAGACGACAACACATTTTTTTTTTACACAATTTAAACTTCACTTTTCCAAAAGATTTTGATTTTTTCAATTTAAATACTTGCTCATGTAGGTCTCCTTTTTCTAGATATTCTAGTCCAAAAAATCAATGGGAAAATAATTTTGCGCAAACTAAAATTCTGAAGAGTTAGAAGTCCTGTTACCTCCTGTTACACCTCTTATGGAAATGCTCTTTCAACTGCATAACTTCGGGAAAGGATTAGTTCTGTAAAATATAATTAATTAACAAGCACTGCTAGAACAGTAAGATACGCAATAATTTCTGGCAGCGTAGTAGTAGAAATTTGTCTTTTATCAACTTTAAGGTCGAAAATCTGTATTTCGAAATCGACTAATTTCATAATACCAGAAAGTTTGCAAACTATTCAACCTCTTGTTTGAATGAAAAATAAAAATATTCAAGTATCAACTCAACATTCTACACCTTATAATTTGAAGAAAATTTAATTTTATGAAAGTATTTAGAACTCTTTTCAAGCTTTTCCAGCTTTTTCCATATCAACATGCCATACGATATTAAAATAATAGGAGAGAGATTTTGAAATTGCTTCATTTTTCATTTCACCAGACATCAGTGTTTAACTTCCTCAAAGATAAAACATTATGGAACACAAAATTTTACATCCATCCATTTAATAAATCAAATTCACTACAAAAATTCTCCAAAAAACCCACAAAACCTAGCCTCACTTATTAAAGGTAATTTATTTTCCTTAATGGTCAATTCAAGCCACAAGCATAGTATCCCAAGATATAGTAAAATCATTCATCATTTCTGAAAGTAATGACCTAAACAGTACTCTCTGGAGTTCGTGATATTTCAAATGAAAAACTAAAATTTACCAAGGACTCTCCTTCAATCAATCACTTTCGATTTATTCGATCACATCCCACACACATCCTACACGCTTTGGAAGCATTGACCAATCTTTTAATTTGTCCATAAAATCGATATACATCATCTTAATCGCTTCAATTTGTGTGTGATGTATGAATTAGTCAATCCGCACAAATCTCTAAATCTAAGCCAATAAAAAGCATTTATTTAATTTCGTTCCACTAAATAACACAAAAAAAAACTATAACACAACATATTATATTTATACAAAATGACAAAAGTCCATTAGCCAAGTAAACACTGGACACAAAAAAATAAACAAATCAAGGACAATAAAAAAAAAATGAAGACACCTACATTCCACAATAAAAAAAAACAAGACTGCGGGCACAAAACGACGGTTTAGCCATCGAATATAACAAAAAAGAAAAATACAGACACGCTCAAACTAAAAGGACTCGCAAGTCACAACACCAAAAATAGAACGAACAGACAGCAAGCCTGGTCTAAATGTGTAAGTACCTAAATAATATAATTAGGGAGGATTGGTATGTGGTGGAGATAGTATGATAGTTTGTGTGGGTTGTTGTTGGCTTCGTGGTCGCTGCTGAGCAGGCACTTTGGGAAAAAGTCCTGTGTGTCTTTCGTCCTGGATGATGTATCGTCATTTTCTACTCCCGAAATATTTACTCTTCACTTCATTTCACTTCACCATACCAACACTCTCTATCAACTCCTTTGTTATTTTTGGCTTTTAATGAATATATGTATGTATATATACTGATTGTATGTGTAGGTATTTGTGTTTTTACAGGATTCACTTTGCTGCATAGAATCTATGAAAGTCCAGAAAATCTCCTGACACCCCATCATCGGTCACATTCTGGTAGCTCTGATGGATGGACGACATAGATAGGGGGAAAGGGAAATTCATGTGTGTGAAAATATAAATAAGAAAATATCAAAGGACACCTATCTGCCAAAAAAAGAAGAAAAAAAAGAAGACAAATTTCACTAACCAGCTTCTTAAAGCAATCCTCGAAAAAGCTTGTCATCGATCTATAAAGATGTCTTTTTACGCCGGATAAACTGTGACCCTCGTCAGGATAGACTTGTTGTTTGTATAGAACTCCTTTGGCGGTGAGTGCTCGAGCTAGGACCATCGATTGTTGGTAGTGAACATTGTCGTCAGCTGTCCCATGTATAAGCAGGAATTGTCGCTCTCGCAGATTGTCAACATATTTTGTCAGGTCGGATTCTTCGTAGCCTTTGTAGTTGTCGGTGACATTGGGGAAGCTTAGGTAGCGTTCCGCGTATGTGGAATCTATTCGAAATAAGATATAATTGAAATTAATAATTAATGTCAAAAAATGTGGAATGGGAAATAAATTCCACAAAATTTTTCAAGCGGAATGTTTCCAATTTTATTAGGAATTCCTTGAAAATGAAAAGTTAACACATTCCAAAATCTTTTCCTGGATAAAACGTTTTAAATTTTCTTTAAAATTAATCAGCAAATAGGTTCCACACACTTTTTTATGTGGAATATTTTTAATTTAATTTTAAGTTCAAAATGAAAAATGATCAACCTTTTTCATTTGGAATACTTTTAATTTCACTTTGAATATTTTGGAAATGGAAAATCAAGAAAAACACAATCTTTTATCACTCATTGTGTTGTTAATTAAGTTTGAATTAAGCCTATTTTAATTTTCACACAATTTATTTCCGAATGTCGTGAATCAATAGATTATAGAACAGGATGTGAAAATGTCAAACAAAATTCTGGTAAAAAGAAATCATTCACATAAAAGTCACAAGATAAAATTCACGATTTCTGTGAAACGTCAAATCCTGAATTTCATCTTGTTAAAAATGAAAATGACAAACTTGACGATTTTTGAAATTGTAAACAAGGCGTGAAAAATTGTGGAATGTATTGATTTTATTTAGAATTTCAGGATTTTTTATTAATAGAAACTATAAGAATGAGTGTTATATTTTCACTCCTTTCAATAAACTGTACTAAATGCTACGGTCCAAATGGGATCCATTTTTTGATTTCAGGAAAAGGATTGTGAAACGAATTTTTTCGTTTCATTTCACGCAGTTATTACAGTAGGAAAATATGGATACGCAATTGTATACGAGCCTTAAAGAGGTTGAGAAAACTCTAAGACGGGTCTTATTAAATTTTACGATCCATATTCAGTCCACTTTATTTCACTATCATTATTAATCAAGATGGAACTTTTCCCTCTTTCAAAAGCTATTACTTATGTAATTACTTGAAAACCTTGACTTACCATACAATTTCCAATTGGTCACCGGTGATATGCTTATTCCGCACTGGAAAATTGACTGTGTGCTGGCCAACGCCAGTGCTGAAGTGTATCCTCCATAGCTCCAGCCCCACACACCCATCCTCCTGCCATCGATAAAGTGCAAATTATCCCTCAAATACTCACTAACTTCCAGTTGGTCGGACACTTCTACCGTTCCTAGTCTTTTGTAGATTTCATGCAGCAATTGATAACCCTGCCCACTAGATCCCCGTCCATCGATTTGCACCACAATGTAATCTTTAGTTCCAGCCAAATAGGTGTTCCAGTCAATGTGCCATTTATCTTCCACTAACTGCGTTCCTGGTCCGGAATAGACGTGGAGAATAGTAGGATACCGAGTTATTTCGTCCTCTCTTAAAACCGGAGGCATAAATAGTCGAACTTGAGCATGATAGCCGCCGGAAATCATGACCGGAAAAGTTTTGATTTGTGGCAAAGCTATCTTGGCGACCTTCTCTCGCAAACGGGTATTATTCTGCACGGACATTAGTAGTTCCAAAGGCCTGCCACTGGCAAATCGGCCAACGGAATAAATTCCGCTTGTCGGGATGACTGGACCCAAACATTCAATCAGCACATAATCAGCACTCAAAGTCTTGGGGAACTTTGCTGTGTGATATAGACATTCCGTCGGTCCGGATAAGTTCCTCGAAGGCCTCTTTCTACTTCTGTCATTGGCTTCGGTAGGCGTTGGCGGTGGGAAAGTCAACGGCTCTAAGTCCTCCCAGTCGTCGTCCCAGGCCGTGACTAGTTTTGGTGGTGGCTTCGTGTGACTCTCTTCGTTTGCTTTCTCTTTTCGAGGACATGTCAAACAGTCGGGTGCCTGGAGTGGTGCCCCCAGTCGTGGTGGGATTGCCGAGACTCTATACAAGTGCTGCTGCGATGGCAGACTCTCTGGGGTTCCCAAATAATAGCTATGTATATAGAGAAGTGCAAAAACAAACATTATTCAAGGAGGAAGCAGTGAGCCTCCTCGGTCTCTACCTTGGCCCGTGAATATACTCACATAAAATTATGAATCTGATCCCAGTGTAGTAGCCGTTTGACCTCATATCGTCCATGGGTAATCGGAAGGACTCTCTTCTTTGCCACATGCACATGCACTATATGACGGAAATAACCTAGAAATAGACGATGAAGAATACAGCACATGTGCTTGTGCATTTTTTAGTACTAGAACTAACCTGAGGCTCCATCCCGTAACGGTGATATTGCGACATAGGATGAAGCATTTGATGCAAACAAAGGAACTGAAATTGTGTCAACCCAACCACGACCATCACCACTGATGCGGTGAGTCTAAGAGTATCACCCCAAACGGTACAAGAGGATTAGAAAAAAAAAATCATAAAACAGTTGAAATGATTAAAAGCCAAAAAAAAAAAAACTAGGACGCGACCATAACAATGACGTGTAAAAATGTTAGTTTTTTGAATAATGGAATTGCGAAGAATTATGCAAGTGGAAAAAGTATTTGCTCTAATTTTATGACAGATGATTGTCATTTGTATTACGATACAATGTATACTGTCGTGTGCGTCGTAAAATTGTAATGGACAAACTACATGAGGCAAACGTGACTTATTGCTTGATGTATGTGTGTGTACAAAATGTACCCCATTTTCGTCCTTCGAGTTGTCTGTTTGGTTTTTTGGCTGAGGATATTTTGGCTGATTTACTGAAGTGCGTATGGAATATGATAAGACGTTTGGCGAGAGCTTTTCTGACAACTTAGAATGGTAAGTGTTTGTGCTCGATGCCAAAAGACATAACCGAGTATAAGACTAATGGCGTGTCAGTGACAAGAAAAATGATTTTGGTTTAACTTTAACTCTAGTTAAATGTCACGTACAAAATTTGAAAAAAGTATAATTTGAGAACATTTGTCATTTGAGTATTAAAGTAAGAACTTTTGAGAACACATGAGGATATAGATTTGACAAAGAAAATACAAATCTAAAATTATTCTCTGTGGTAGCATGAAATTTTTGGGAATTAAATAAGTGTCCGAAGTCAACTGGAAAATAAAAATAAAACTTTATATCTGGCAACTCTTTATCAGGTGTCCCACCGGTAAGTAGTGATGCCATAAAAGGTGATAGTGTATAAATATGACATTTTAATTTACTTTATTTTTAGTGGAAATCGACTGTTAACAGCAAAACGATAGTATAAAATTTTACTTTTCTATATTTTATATTTTCGAAGAAACAGTGCCAGCGTCTTTTCAGCCTTTAGCAAATTCTTCCTTTACCTACGTTTCACACCATGGTGTATTGGAAAAGGAAACCAAGTAATTAATAGATTTTAAACTGTTCCTGAATCATAAAGGAAATTTCACTAGCTGGAAAAACTTTGACATTTTTCTTAAGCCTAGTACAAGTTTAAGTGAAATTAAAAATTTCCTTTTTAAATAGCTCCGTGAAAATCACGAATTAATATTGCAAAACTTTCACTTCCCAATAAAATATGCAATCCGACAAGTTATCAAGTTTTCCTTGTGCTAACACAAAGCGAAATCTATAAGATGGGTTGAGAAAGATTGTGGAACTTATTCTACATATTTTCACTTCACTTGGAGATTCATACGTCATACTATAATGTGTGTTGTTAGTTTAAACTCTCTGAAACTGTGGGTAAATATTTTAATTTTGTGAAAAAACAAACACTTAAATTACTCTTTCGCAATGATCTCAAGAACTTCTTAACGGATTTATAAGAAATATGTTTTATATTTTTCCTTCACAAGAATGCTTAAGGCATAACCTAGTTAATAGTTTATATAATGATGATTAACTAACGATATTTGAAAAGCTAGTGAATCGCCATCTTAACAGTTATTCTCATTTGACAGGATAGTGTTTTAGATATTTTAAAAGAATGTTGTTACAAAAAACCTTAAAACATAATACTTTAAGTGCGTTAAAAACAATTGTGTTAAGTTCTGCACATCTCTCCAAAAACGCCACTAGATCAAATTTTTTAACCACTAAAGATATCTGTTCCCAGTCAACTCCCCAGACTCCATTATAAAGTGTCACAATGATTTCTTATTGTACTTCCTAGTTTCCGAATTTGCATAATTCCTCCCAAAACAGATTTTTGTCTCTTAACGAAAAAAAACTCACCTCAATACACAAAAAAACAGGACTCTTGCAAACGCTAACCACAGAAATATTCTGTGGTCGATTTAACCAAACAACGCAAATTTCCGTCTCACTCACCCAATTCGCACTTGTAACATAGTGATCCCTGTTGAAGGAGCAAACAAATGAAAAGAAAAAATGAACAACTAAGCTAAATTTATTCAATTTATTCTACTAGGTTAAAAAAGAAAAAAAAAAAAAACTTCTGTGTACCCTCCCAATTTGTCACCCAAAAAATAGCAATACTTACTCGTTTATCAAAACTTGAGGCGGTTTTATGTCACGAATGCGAATATTCTTCGGATCAGCTAAATCAGCAACACGTAATTTGACAATAGGATTTTGTGTTCCTGGCTTTGGATACCTATTCGAAGAGAAAACACACACATAAGCATTTTAGATTTATTAAGATTTATAGGTTTTTATCAGCCACGTCTTCATGAAACTGCACTTAACCCCACTCCGTCTTTAATTGAAAAACCTGTTTCGAGTGTCGTATACTTAAACCTTTTTGTTGCTTGAATTGAATCTTTGAATATTTCGTGTCAAAAGAAGATTAAAGGATCCATTTTGCAGATTTAACCCTCACATTAGGGCTACGTGTCAAGAACACGCAATTTCTCAACTTGCTAAATTGCTTTAGTACCACTACGACACTAGAAGGTGTTAAGAACTTATTTGTTAATTGCTTTCGCTTCAGATTGGGTTAGTCTTTTGAAAGCTTAAAGGCTTTGTTTGGTGTATAAAAGCTATGAATTCCTCCAAGTATGTAAACCAGATTTGTAAATTTTATTACATATTATGTCTTCGAGGATGTCTTGTAAAATGACATCCTTTAACTGAATGTGAATCCTTTTTGCGTTCCTTCAGATTTTAAATTCAAAATTTTCTAAAGCACGTTCCTTAAACCCCTAGTCGAGTCCCTAAAGGAAATTCTAATGTAGTTCAACTCACACGTCCAAATATAAACCCCTTGCTTCCAAAGTCCTATTTCGTGAGTAAAAACAAAATTTAAATCAGCGATAACCCACGCAATGTCAAACCAGAAAAAAACGAAACTTCATTCAATCGGGCCTAATCGAGCCGCAGAGAATAATGTTGTCGGAATTGGGATTACACTTTTTTTTCTATTATATTCTTCAGTCACGCAACAAGTTTGAGGCGAATTTATAGTCAAAAGGTTAGGGTAGGTTCATGTGCAGGAGCATGTTTTGAAAATTTATGATAATCTCTTTCAAGGTCTTTTGAGCATTTCTTGATATACTCGTACATATAATATCGTTTTATCTCTTCTTGCAAATAATATGTAAATCGAGGTATTTAAAGTTTATTTATGGTTTTTTAGTCAAAAGTGATAGATATCCATTTTGTGTTCTGTTCAAGGCATAATTTAAACGGTACAAATGAGACATTCAAATCATTTGTCAAGTTAATTTGGTTGTAAAATTGAAAGATACTAATTGCGAGCTTGAGAAAAAAGGAAAGTCTTAATTATTATTTGGGAGCAAACAGATTCTGGGCTTACAGAAAGAACCCGTTATTTTAATTCGTAGTCTAAAACATATTAGAAACACTCAATTAAATTCGGCTTTTGATCCAAAAGGTTACAAATTGTTTACGAAAGTAATTTTGTGAACGGAATATATTATTCAAACTGTCGGTTGATAGTAGATAGATAATTATGTTGGTGATGAATAAATTATTCAAAGGAAAGTTCAAGTTGAATTAGAAATTTCAAATTTCCATGGAAATTGGAAATTATTTTAGAAGATTTAGAAGGATTTTAGTTTATTTCAAGACAAAATTTTGTTTTGGTAATTTTTTATGTTTTTTTTTTTTTTTTTTTTTTTACTTTAACGTGTCTTATTTTTGATGCGAATCTGAACTAAGTTTTTTTTTAAAGGTACTAGTACGGTCTAGAATGCCAAAAACACACGATTTTTGGGATTTTTTTCTCGGAAACCTTATTAGGTATTAACATATTTTTTTAAATAATGAATACATGCTTCAAGAATACAAAAAAAAATTTTTTTTAATTTTCGAATTTTGGCCGAATTATAGAGGGCGCAAAAGTCGACTCATCAAAAATTGCGGACAGTTAATCTCCGGATCTACTGAACCGATTTTCAAAAAACTTGTTGCAACTTGATTGTTTTTATGTTTTCTAAGACAATTTACCACAATTTGACCAAAAAGTTATGAACAAAAAAATGGCGACCCAAAAATGGCGAAAAAACAAAATTTTTTTTCAAAGTTTGAAATTTTTTTGTTTTTGATTTTTTAAACAAATTGTGGTAAATTGTCTCGTAAGAAACCTTTCTTCAAATAACACACTTTGTTTTTTTTTGTTTCAGTCCAGACAATCCTGAGATTAACTGTCCGCAATGGGACCATGTATTTTTTGATGAGTCGACGTTTGCGCCCTCTATAATTCGGCCAAAATTCGAAAATTAAAAAAAAATTTGTTTGTACTCTTGACGCATGTACGTTCGGCATTCTAGTACCTTAAATATACACAAGCTCTGTAAGGTTTAAAAATAATCCATGCATATATGATTTTACAGGTTTAAGTGTGCTACATTCTTGATTCTCGTGAATAAGTCTTAACTCCAGTTAAAAAACTTTTTGCTCAATTCCCCATGGCATGATGATTAGATCGTTGGACTGTCATGCAGAGGGTCTTGGGTTCATTTCTCAGCCGCTGAAAAAATATTTTTCGTTTGTCAACAAAAAAATCCAGATAATAAAATGACCTTATATAAATCCGATTTAATTTAGAAGAGATTACGAGAGATTATGAACGCCATTTTGAAAGTCATTTTGGTTTCATATTTTCAAAATATGTTTTTCTCATAAAAGTTACAAACATAGATTTTATTCCAAATCAATATTTTTATAACTTTACAAGCATCAAATATCTTCTTTAATTATTTGTTTTTCCTGCAGTTTTTTAACTGAATCTAGAAAATCCAAAAAAATGATTGGAAGGTAGATACATTGGCGCAAAATTTTAAACAGTTCTCGTTTAAGGAATTAAACCGGCTCTACTTAACGCAGTCGTTTAGCTTGGAGACTTGATCTAACTTTTGCATAATTTTAAACACGTTAGACAACTCTTCTAACTGATGTGGGTTTTACAACAGAACCTAAGCGAATTTGCGTTGAACAACCCTTAATTTGACAGATACATAACTCACACAACTACAAAAACACAAAAAAAAAGTAAAAAGAACAGACAACTTTAAACCAAATAATTTTTCGCCGAAAAGAGTATGAATATACTACCTCGGTATAGATTTTGATTGTTTATAAGTTATTTACATTATTTTAGATGGAAATAAAGTATAAATCACAAATTCACAGCATAAAAACTCAATTTGTTGTTGCAGGGTGCAGATTCATTTAGCTATACTCGTCTCGGCCGGCGACGGCGGCGCGCGCGTGCATACATAAGATATGTATGTATATGTACCTACATACATTTGTATTTACAGATTTGTTCATCGTAGAGCACTTTCGTACGATTGTTTCGAATTTATAATATTCAGTTATTCAGTCTATTTACAAAAAAACATCTTTAAAAAATCGAATAAAACATCAGTAAACATTTTTTCTTCGATTTGCTTTTGTATGAAATGACCACTGCCAATATGGATAAAGTATACTTTTAAAAGATAAACTAGCTATTTGCTGCTGTTAAAGTAAGACGAGCTCTTTAACGTTAAAGTATAGTTTATGTCCTTTAAAATTAACAAAAAGTCGGTTCTCCTTTTATACTCAATATTTAGAGTCGACTCCCATTCTAAAATTGATTTAGAGTAGGTTTTAAATGTTTAAAATTTTGCGCCATTATGTTTAAATTTTCCAGTTTGATTTAAACTGTGGAAACCCAGCATTCGTTTTTTCATGGTGAAATGGCAAAACGTTCACAAATCAGCTGTCAAATTCCCTGTCAATAGAAACAGTGTTGCCAATTTAAAAACCATTTTCGTCTATTGAAAAAACGATCATTATTTTGATTACTATTCCTTATTGCCGCAGTGATTTATTAGGCATACAATTAATTTTAAAAGTATTTCTTGAAAGAAACTGTTCACCCTAGAAAAAAGCTTAGTTACCTTTAAGAAACATCAGTAGTGTAGCCCAGTCGCAATGTACATTTGCATTTCAAATAAAAACACTTAGAAAACATTTTTTTGTTAATTGTATAAGGTGTCAATATGAGTCTAAATTATTCTTTTCGATATTTAAGCCCCTTTGCTTTGAGGGTGTTAACTTGAATTTTAGGACAATAAAGTGATTGAAGAAACTTTATCATTTGTTTGCTTGAAAAAACGTAAATATAAAAATGTTAGGTTCAAATGCAGAGTTGACTGTGCACTATTGAATAAAACATGATGAAAAAAAGTGAAAAAATTGGCATTGCTATTATTTGAGATTTTTTTTTGAATAAATCTTTTTATCAACATAGACCCAGAAATCACCATTAAGTTAACGATTATATTCAAGTCAAATTTGTCTTTCCTAATTCAAAGCGTAAATCAATGTCCCACAATTTTCCATTTTATTTCTGTCCCTAAGTCCTTGAATTCCTCTTAAAATTTCCCAAGGGCCCATAAATTATCAGCTACCATAATACCCCACAAATCTCGCTCCAGCACAACAAATGGCATATTGCTATACTTTACTATTGTGCAGCAGTAAAACTTACCTTAACGATCTAATTTCCGGATACAAATATGCATTCGCATTGCCACCATTCGATGTCGTTCCATACCAAGCAAAATGCTGTTCATGCACCATTGAATCATTAAACGAACCATAAAGCATCAGATGGCCATCGTCAGACATCCAAATGGCATGATTCGTATGTAGGATTTCCTCTAAAATGGTAACAAATAAACAAAAAAAAAAAAAAATTCAGCATGAATAAGGAACAAAAATGGCGGCACCGAGAGAAAGGAGAAAAATGTTTACGCCGAACCTACCTTCATAAAGCCAATCCGGTATACCATTGTAGACTACACCCGGAACCGCATCCTTTGTCACTCGATAAACTTGATTCGAACGCGGTCCTGGAATGTAATAGATGTCGTAGTTGTACACTAGAATGAGATAGTTGCCAGATGGTGTGAAACGTGCATAATGCAGATACGGCCATTCATCAACGTGAGCGTCTATTTTGATTTTAATGCTTTCACTGTTCTCACAAAATAAAAGAAGAGAATGCAAATCAAAAGAAAATCCCCATTCAATATTGATTTTAAGGATTCGCAAAGACAATCGTGACGACAGAAGCCGTGAACGTAGTCACATCCTCAACTCACCTCGTTTGAATATCAAACACTGTGTATTGAGCCAAATACGAGTGCCGGAAGAGTTTGACGACATTTTGTGCGAGCAATATAAATCTTTTATCTGCCGAAATTGAAAAAGTATGTGGTGCGAGAGTCTTCTGCAAGAAAAAAAATACAAAATTCAGAATTGTTTGCCAAATGGAGAAAGATCCTGTCATCTGCTTAAACACAACAGAAAATTTAATTAAAAAAATAAAGTTTTAAAAATGTATAAAATTAAAAGTTATGTATTTATTTTATTCTTTATCGCAAGCAAATCAACACGCACAATTGCCGACAGAGGCTTTATCCTGTTATTAAAATGGCCGCCAGGAATTGACAATAAGTACCTTTAGCCTACAGGCATCGTACATTGAAAAGATAATAACCTGCCAGCTATGATTGTGTCGGCGATGGATGGCATGGCGGGTGCGGCCTCCTCTTCATCACAAAGTTAACAATAATTTAATTAAAGTCGTAATTTTATTAAATTTAACAACAAAAAGAGGATGAAAATTGACTGTTATGGGGTCCATTTAATTTGGAAAATTAAACGACTCGCAACATGTTTTTTTTTTTGTTTCGTTTTAAATTATAATTTATTTATTATCTGTCAAAATGTAAATAGCTATAGGGTTTTGGTATATCGTGGGAGAAGATTTATGTTTATCATGCAGAATCACCCAGCACGTCATTCATTATTATGACAGGTCAGGGATTAATAAGTTATCTAAGATTTTAATCCCTGAAATTATATTTTACATCTGAGCTCAAAATTAGGATCGTTTGATTTATATAGAATAATTTTGATAGAAAAATATGAACATTTTCCACAAGATTTAAAAATGATGCAAAATAAAAACAAATGTTGAAAATATTTATTGTGGAATGTACAAAATATGTTCAAGTTAATGAAAATAAAATGACACTGTGCTGGGCTGTGCTGAACTTTGCTCTAAGTAATTACATAATATAGTATGTATGTATATGAATCTTCTTATTTCGTTTAACCTAAATTTAAGGTTAAGTCTTAAATCGATAGATGAATATTTATTTTCGACAAACAAAAACAACATTTCCTACTCAACCCTAATTGATATTGATTTCTTCCATGTTTTGTTTAACATTTATTTTATTTAACGTACCTCCTCAATGAATTACATGATTCTCCTGAAAGGAAGTCTTATCGTTTCAGGGTTTTAATTTTATTTTAATTACATCCCCCATGTATATGCAATGAAATTAATGAATATTTTCATTCGGCTTTATTTATAGCTTTCATTTCAATTCACTTGTAATAATAATAATAATAAATTCTTTGAATACACAACCCTATCTCCACGTAGACACATTGTGCTGAATTACGGAGTTGTGTCTGCTTAAAATATTACAAATCGAATATTTTATTTTATGTTCTTGTTATTTTTGATGTTTTTTTTTATTATTCTGGTCTACAAACTTTTGTTGTTATAGCGAATTTCTTGACCCAGAATGTAACAAATCTTCTTAACGCACAAGGACTTTCCTTCTCTCCAGTTTTTCTATTCAATAAACATGTAATAAATATTCATAAGACAACATGTGAATTTTGCTATTGTTAGCAGTACTAAAAGAAGGAAGCAGAAAATCAGCTAGAAAAATCTTAAGCAAGAATCCTGCCATGAATCCGAATCGAGTCTTGATTCTTTTTTGGTTTTGCCATTGTTGGTTTATGATTTATGCATTCATAATAAAGTTTTCTTGATGTAAGAGAAAAATACAAAAAAAAATATTAAATAATAGAAAATTCAAACATGGACAGTGGGAACACTTAAGTTAAAGGGTGTCTCAATAATTAAGTGGCAATTTGAGTTTTAAAACTATCTGACAGCCTCCATCAGAAAACACGTTGACTTATTAATATTGAAGTATTTAACGTTCGTACTATAAAAAAGTTAAAAGTGAGTCTTTTGTGTATTCGTACATTGCTTGTCAAAAAGAACTGAATTAAAATGAAATGGTTCGAATCTGACATTGCATTATAATCAGCTTGACTGTATATTTTTGTATTTAATGTTTATTCTCATTTGAAGAAGTGTATCTTAATGTGTCAAAATCTAATCCAATTTGCCAATAATATCACTGAAACAAGCTATATCATATAACACTTACATATGTAACATTTGACATGAGAACTCGAGCCGATAAATTGGCAACATTCAATAGATTTATTCTGCCCCATTGATCCTGATATATAAACTCTTCCGCTATAAAAATAAATAAGAAAAGACGAACAAAAAGAAAGAAATTTACTGAATTGTCCTGACACTTGAATGTCAATCAATTTATTTTAACTTACCATTTATCCATGTTCCATTGGCACGCTTGGGCAGGTATACACCATCGACGATGTCTTGAAGTTTGATGCGTTGACCTTTGACCCGTGGCCCCTCATCGGGTGGTGTGAGTAGGACCTTTGATAAATGCAGAAATTTTATATGTTGTTTTCTACAGGATTTTAGATTTTGGTACACGAACGGAGAGAGAAGAGACACACACAGAAAATACGGAAAACACAAAAAAAAAACACAATGTCGGGGGACAATCAGTTCTAGAGATGTGGATGTTTTTTTTTTTTTAAGATGAAAGGGCAATTAAATGTTGTTGAATACTTACCAGCTTGATATTCGTTTTTAAATTTGAAGGACTTTAAGAAATTTATTTACTCTGTTTACTTACCACTGAAGTGACTATAAGGGCGAGAACGATTATGATGACAAGTAGGGCTATAAGAATGCCGCGCCAGTTGCGCTGATTTGTGTTGCCAGATACCAACTGTAAATAAATATACATATATACAAATATTTCAGTTCAGGGAATTTAAATGGAGAAGTTAAATTTACAAGACAAGGAATTAAAGAAATTGATAGAATTTGTGAATATTAAGACAAAATAAGATATGTCAAGGTTTTTAAGAAAACAATTATCAATATTTAATTTATAATTAATAAGATTTATTTTTCAATGCGAAGCTCATTAGATTTGGCGCAAGAAGTCAAACTACAACATTTTTATAAAATTCTGAATGTGTAAGCGTGAGAATGTCATAATTACTAGATCAGAGCTTTTTTTCAATCAATTTCTATAAAAATAAAAAAGTCGATAAAATGTGTGCTTACTTAATTTAAAAACCTCCACAAACACCTAACTAAGATTTTATACTGAAAATAATTTCATAACTTCATCATTCTCAGCATTACCCTTCAATGTACGAAATGTAAAGCATTTTACACATTCTGTTCTCAACATCCCCATTAATTTATTCAATATCTCGGTGAGATGCCACATACTGTAATAACATGACAAATAATTTCAATCAAAATTCTTCCCCCAAAAGATAAATTGATTTTGGTAAGTAATTAAGTCCTCGGATTGGTCACATGTACTTGATTATAGAAAAAAATTCACATGATACTTCACGAGTGAAATATACGTGTATTCTTTGTGAATTTTCGAATTTTATATTTCACAACTTTTATTTCTTAAGTAAATATGTACAATTAAGCCTAGTACTCAGTTCAAGTGAAAATGAAAATTTCATATAAAAGTGACTGCTGGTTCACTGGCATGAAATCCGCAACGAGAGGTGAGTAGATACTAAAATGTGGATTGGAAAAACAAATATGTTCCACAACTTTTTCCACGCTATGATTTTCATTTCTCAATGTACAACCATCAGGAAAAAGTTTAAGGCAACGTGGAAAACTGTGACATTTGTCAGTTGATTTGAATATTTTGTTTCAAAACAAAAAATTGAAAATTTATAAACAGAAAGAACGAATCAGTTTAAAATTAATTGTTTTTTTTTTTTCATTCAAAGTGAGTATCAAAAATTCACGTGGAAAAGTTTATTCTATTTTCATTTTTATTCTCCGCGTGTAATTGGGAACGTATTTATTTTTCATTTCACGCTAGGTGAGTACTAGGCTTAAAGCGTGAGTTATTTTTCACGTGAATAAACACAAAAAAGTGAAACAAACAAATATCAGTAGTATTAAAATATATTGTGAAACGTAATCAATTTTTATTTCATAGGCTTTTATAACTTTATATATACCAAAACACAGTTTCAAAAACCGAGTGCGAGGTAAATATTTGGCGTGAACTCTTATCCTGAATTGCCAAAAAAATAAATATATAAAATAAATGTATCAAAAATAGAATTAAAATTTCTGATTTGATAACATTTTCATTTATACTGTCACTTTCATAAACATTAATATGTAATTGAAATCCTGAGACATATTGTGGAATACATTCAACTTTCACTTGCCATGAGGTGTGCATTTAGCTTACAATACAAACTGATACTGTAAGAGTTAAAATAATTTAAATTCAGTGTCAATATTTTAGGATTTTCACACAATTTCTACACTTCACTGTCTTCATCATGAAGTAACAAAATTCCTGCGAACATTATATTAAATACATTCCACATTCTTTTAAAGCAATATTATCTCGAATCCATAACTTGCCTTTACAAACATTGAGTAATTCAATTACAAATTCTGCCATTATATTGTCATCACTGTTGTCATTATTCGATTGACAATGTTAACACCCAATGTTAATGAGCATTTAAATTGTGACAAAAACACTCTTATTCAAAACAAATCATTCTACGAGGATTAAACACTGGCTCGTCTATTGAGGTTTGGTTTACATAAGCCCAAAATCCGTTTCAGTTAATTTAAGATGTCAAGCGGACCGGAACTAAATCCTCTTACGGTTGGGCAAGAGCAAGAGCCACGTTCTACACTTCTCTTGACTCAAGAGTGTAGAGAGACTCATTAGCATAAATTAAACTTGACCCAGATTCTGACGCTTCCCCAACTTTCCTTCGTTCGTTTGTTCGTTTTAGTGTGTTGTGTTTTCAAGGTATGCTGCACACTTTTCTATAGGTCATAGCCATTGTAGTGTTACCAATGTCACCTATTTTGTCTGTGTCTTACCATTCTAATTAGTCCGTGTTGTGGATGAGACTCACGATGTAGAATAGTGAAGATGGCTGCTTCTGTTAACCGCACAAGGATATCCAATGGTTGATGCCTATGTCACAGACATAGGGAAAGCTGGGGCTTAATTAGATCAGTATTTATTTGAAGAATCATGAAGGTTATGAAGGAAATTAAAAAAAATACAAAACGTTTTAGAGAAGAAAAAAAAAAGTACAAAGACTTATTTATCTAGACATTCTGACATATATGGCAAGTTTGTCTGGTGGATGTGTAAGAGCGATGACGTTTTTCCTTCAATTGTAAAACTTACATTTCACTTAGTTTTTTTTTCACTATTTTGTATTTAATCATTTAAGATTAGAAAAAAAGAAAATTAATTTCCGTACCTCGGCTTAGCCCATTCTACCCTATCAACGCAAGAAAGAAATTATTCAACATGACAATGTCGGTAAGTTCTAGGAAGTACCAAGGAAATTATACATTTTTTTCCGGTGACTTTTTGTTTACTTTTTCACATAATTTTATCAAGCCTGATGCTCCTGGATTTATTTCTTATGTTTGCACTTCTTGGTTCTCGCACATAATACTCAGAGTGGAAACCATTTTTCTAGTGTTGTGTCGTATTGTAGTCACTTGGGCTTTCTTTGGCTTGTTTTTTTTTTGCATTCTCTTATAGGATACTGTACATTTTTCTCAACACAATAAGCCATCTAAGTGGAAGAAAAAATTTGAAACCCTATCCTCCTCTCCATACAGTCTAATCTGGGAAGTAATGTTTTGTATTTAAAATTCGAAAATATAAAAGCCATCAATCGCTGAAGGTTCTTTATTTCTTGAGGGAGGTTAATGACACAGAAAGCCCAAGGCTTTCATTTTTCAGCTTTTTCGTAGCATGTACTAAATGTAAAATGTACTAAAATTTAAATTTCGTTTTAAAAAAAAGTGAAATTTTAAACTTCAGACTTTGTTTGAAAAAAAAAACAATGACTGACAAAATTTGAAAATTTTTCCTTGGCATAAAAAATAATTAAGGGCCGTATTAATTTTTCATTTCACGTAATATGAGTGAAATGGTAATGCATATAAAGTATGTTTTTACAACAATGAAAAAAACAAGATGGATTCTTCTCAGCTTATCGTATATTCGATTGGAAAAAACGGAATCAATTATTTGACTGGCTCTTGGCAGAATCGAAAATGAATATATTCAACATGCTTTAAGCTTTTTCCTGTAGAATTTTAACCTTAGAAATATCCGATTGAAATGGGATAGTAAGAGAAGAGAATCTGAGAGAATAGCTTTGAATTTTTGTTAAATTCATTCCTTTTAAGCCTAGTACTCAGTTCAAGTGAAAATGAAAATTTCATATAAATGTGGCGGTTGGTTCACTCGTATGAAATCCCTAACGAGAGGTGAGTACCAAAATGTGGATTGGAAAAACAATTATGTTCCACAACTTTTTCCACGCCAAATTCTCATTTCCAGGAAATGTTTAAGGCAGCGTGGAAAACTGTGACATTTTTCAGTTAATTTAAATATTTTGTTTCAAAATAAAAAATTGAAAATTTATATTTATATTATATTTGTAACAAGCACAACTAAATATCTTCTTTTGCATTTTTAAAATATGACTAAGAACATTAAGAGAAATCAGTTTAACAATTGTCAAATTTTTTTTTTTCATTCAATGTGAGTATTCAGTATTTCAAGTGAATATCAAAAATTCACGTGGAAAAGTTTATTCTATTTTCATTTTTATTCTCCGCGTGTAATTTGGAACGTATTTATTTTTCATTTCACGCTAGGTGAGTACTAGGCTTTAGGTGAAACATTGAAGATTGGAATAAATACGCTGACATTTCACCTGTCAACTATGTATGAAAATTCCATTTTTAATTTATAGGATTGATAAAGCTTTGTCATATTTGCAAAGGGCCATCATACAACATGAACGATAATATTATCATTGTTCCATTTTTTTCATTTGGCAACACAACCTTCTCAGACTATTAAGGATAATCACTAATGTGTGTTTTCTATTCAATAAGAAGAGCATATTATAAATTGTCGTTCAAGCAATATCAATCATGACGGCTAAGCACACGCCACCCACCTTCTTTCTTCTTGTAAGGATATTTTTTTTTTTCATTTATTAATTTTGCAAGAAATTTAGATTCAAAAGAAAAAAAAATAAGAAATTCCAGGATAATTTTACACAAGGATTTCGGCTAAACATTTTTCATTAATGTTCAAAGTAATCCGCGTTAAATTGGTTGTTGTTTGACAGAGGACAGAATATTTGGGCGGGGGTGATCATATAATTTAATCAAGTTATTACTTGGGTTCAAGAAGTAAAAGGCCGTTTTTTTATCATCATCCTTACCCTTACGCTAACTCTTAGAGCGAGGGTCTTATTGTTCTTGTTTAAAGTTTTCCTTATTTGTTCTAATGGGACAAAAAATGCAGACACAAATCTGGGGATCTCTTTAGTCTCGGAAATATAACCCTATGTATTAATTATATTTTTCCAGATTCCAGGGCCGGATTTTAAGAAGTTGACGTACCACATTCGTGTTGTGCGCTTAGAGAAAGAATCTCTGTATATGAGAGTTCTCCCGGAATGTGGCTCAAGAGTAAACTGATCGGAATTCTTTCTAGCGGAATTCTTTCTTTCGGTTGTAGTGTTAGGTGAATTAAACCTAGGACCAAGATGTGGGGTCTAAGGTTTGAGTTCCCGTATTGGACAGATGTCTTTTAATTAATAGCGAGGTACACTAAGACTTAAAACTACTGAATTTTCTAGAAAAGTGTCTGAGTTTACCCTTATTTTTGCTCAAGTTCTATTCTTGACTATTCTGTATCAAGTTTTCTTCTCCAGGTATAGAAATCTGTCATTTCGACCAATCTGCTGTGCAGGTACGATGGCCATTATGATGTTCCCTGATAAATGTTAGAGAAATGTTGCCGAATTCAATGTCGATAAAGATTTATTCAAAGGGAGAATGAAATTCAACGTGTTGTTTTGTTATGATGCGGAAAGTACTGATGATCCTCTACTTAAAGAATAAAATGCAAGATCTTTGATTAGTTCCAAGAATAATACCGGGTGAACGCAGACGCGTTCTAAGAAATGAAACTCAAGACGAATCTCGTATTCTATTGAGGTAACTGAAAACTCGGTCTTGATAAAATTTCGTCCTTCTAATTGTCTCCAGGTATATGCAAAAAGGTTTCTCTTATTTGCTTACACTCCAGTGTTGATCTATAAGGTAGTTCCAATATCTTTGCACACTGCAAAAGGGCCAAGAATTTTGTCGATAGTGTTTCTGGTTGTTAGGAGGAAGAATTACCTTCCAATTCTAAATACCACAAATTGACTTTTAACCATTCTTTTATGCAAGTTGTTAAGCATCTGAACGGCTAAAGTGATATGCACTTTTCATGGCAAGATACGAGTATATACATTTGACTTCTGACATAACAGTCCAATGCACTATATAACTATTTCGTCAAGGAGTATACGTAATGTCTTCCAGTTCGACATTTATTTTATTATTCTGGACTATTCATATCCACATTCTAATTCGCTGTTAAATTTTAAATTCACTTAAGATATTTTTCTTTTTCGGTCTAAGAAAATGTTGCCCTCTAATATTGTAAGCCTCAAGATGCTGATTGATAGGCCTAAGGCTAAATCCGTTTTTTGCTCAACTTTTTGCTTCCCTTTTACTATCCTCTTTTTAATTTCTTTAATCTTTTTTTGTTGTTGTGGTTTGGCCTTGTAAATATTATTCTTTGCAAAAGTTTTTTTTGCTGTCGAATGACAGACAAAAGTGGTGGTGGAATGATGAGGAAATATGTAATAAAATAAAGTTCGAGGAAACAAAACTTTTTCTATTCGAAATGATAATTTATATTTGCCTGTGTTTCAATTGAAAAGGCTCAAGTATTTTAACTGGAAAGGGCATAGTGGAAATAAGTACTTCCGAAAGGCCATATATACGAACAGGACTTCCAAGTTTCTTCTTGTTTGAGGGGGGTAAATAACTAAATATAAGATTTAAGGCTTAAGGAAATATAATTTTTTCCTGAATTACGATTAATTTGTGGGATATTTGTTTCCTTCAGTTTTATTTTTGAGACGGAAATAAACTTAATTCTTTGATGAATTTAATTCATGGAAAATAATTGTGCTTGGAATGTTTTCTTAAGACCTACATTTAATTGAATTTGAATTCTATGATATTTCGATGGTTGTTAAGATGTACCCTTTTTTTGTTTACATATTCAAAGCTTTTTCGTGTGGTACAGGAACAGGACTCAAGTACAAAATTGTTGTTTCTTTGCTTAAGCTTTTACTTAAGAATATACATATTATTGGCAAAAAACTTCGATCAATACAATACAAGTATTATTTGTCATGAAATCCTAACAAACAATTCCAGCTTACCTTAGCAAACTCAAAGCCTTTCTTCGCTGATGATCCCCCACAAAACGAACAAAAGTTATTTTCTAAAACACTCTCATAAATAGCCAATGAAATTCATTTTTAGAATAAATTTTATTCAATTCTGCTTTTATGGAAAATTCATAAAGGTATAAGCGAGTAGCATAAGAAGGGCTATTTATCAACGATTGCTTCCTCACGAGTGCTTTTCTGCTCCTCTATATCATATTGATATTGAGATTCCTTTGCTGTTATTCTCGTATATAAACTTCCGAAGGAGCAGTACACTGCCTCTGGCTAAAAGCGTCTGTACCTTTCATTTGCACCCCTTTTGTGTACAGCGAAATCATATATCTTGCGACCTTTTCAAAATGGTTTCTCGTTTCGCCCCCTTTAAAAGTGAATTGATTGCAATATAAATATAGCCCATCAACAATAAGCTGTCGTATCTTTTTGCACTTCTCGCCAATCTCAACAAGAATTTGAAAATGTAAAAAAAAAACTATTTTGTTGGAGGATGAAAAAGCAAGGAATTCACTCTTCTTCTTCATCAGAATGATGAAGGATTGAGAAGCTGTCAAAAGCCTTTTTCTTTTTTTTTCAGCTCTTAGGAAGAATTCTGCCTAAAAACCCAACACTGTTCGCAGGTGTTATGGAGTTAAAAACGATGCCATCATTAATTTTTCACCTGGATTCCAGTCCTTTCCTCTGAGTTAAAATGTATCTACATAGGATTCATATTTTCGATGAAGAGTTATAGTAGCCTTTGTGTCTACCCCAATATCTCAAGTGCTGAAATCTTGACACTTTTATCTTCTTTTATTGTATATGTATACCTACGCCTGTGACTTCTTGAGTGTGTGTTTATCATTTATCTTTTTCTGAAACAAAAGTAATATTTTAGAGACAAATGTTTTTTCAAAGTGTGTTACATTTCAGAAGTGGGATTGAGTGCTCTTAGTCGAAAAAGGCAGTCGGATGGAAAGATGAAGGCAACATTTTAAAGTCCCCAATCCAACTTAAGTTGTCTGCTCTTCCAAGTTGTAAAAGTTTATTTTTATTAGGTTCTTAATAGTTAAAATGTGAAGGGTTAAGGCATAAAGGTTGGCGATATGATGGTGGTCGTAGAAACAGTTGGAATAGAAGAAATTGTATCATTTTGTGCTCTTCTATAAGAAAGTATCACTAAGAAGATAGAATTTATTGGATAAGAGCAGATGAAGTTTGCAAGAAAATAATTTAAAACTCACTCCTAACACAAGTATTATTTTTACAAGGAGATTTAATAGAAGAGGTTTGGTTGTTGTTCAATTACGAGTAGCTGCTAAGTGAAAGACGCTAGTTATCAAATATTAAAGTCAAATAAATGGGGAAGTATTTGAAAATAAAGAGGTTGGATGTGAAGATTTATTCACAAATAAAAAATAATAACAATACATTAAAAAGTGGTTGGTTCTGAAGGCCTATAAAATATGGTAAAATATTGTTTAAGAACAAGCCTAACAGTTATGACATTTGTAATGAAATAAATATGTTGTTTAGTATTGAACTAATTCTTCATTAAATCTGCAATAAATGGGGAAAAACTTTTTTAGAAATTACAAGAACAAGTGCCAAGTTATGGTTTTCTGTCGCAAAAGTTTAAAAGAAGCCAGAACACTTAGTGACATTCATAACTACCTTAAACACGTATTCGTTTTCATGATAAAGTTCTCTCTTGTTACCCGTTCGGATTCAGCAAAAAATAGTGCGTTTTTTTCCATTCCTGCAACGTGTCAACATGAACACAAGAAAGTTTGAAGTTCCACACGAGCTGTCGGGCCAGTAATTCAACTTGTTTTCAATAATCGCTTCCGCTTATCGTGGTTTGGTTAAATGGGATGGGGTATATATTGAAGCTCCAAGATTGTGTTGGTTAGCAGTTGCTGAAGGAATTCTTTTAAATATGTTTCAAGGTGGAATGATTAAAACAATGAGCATTAATTCGACAGCTTGTTCTACAAACCTTATAGCTCGAGTCTTTTTACTTTTATGTCTTTTTTAAGTATCAGAGATTGGCCTCACCTACAAACAAATATAATGTATGACTGTGTCGCACGAACTTGCTTTTATGTTAAAAAGACTTATAGTTTTAAAAATAGATGTTATTAGAGAAAAATGTTGTGAAATATATAATTAGTTCTTTTTAAAGTCTAAAACAACTCCTTTAGTATTTGGAGCAAAAAAACATAAGAAGATTTCGTAAGCAATTTTTTTTAAAACGTTCTGTAAGTTTTTTATAAAAAATATCTTAAATGTAAATTTCTGAAAACTTTAAACTAAACATTTTGGTACGTCAATTTAAAATTTTTGTTATAGTAAAAATGAAATTAAATTAAAAAAAATCATTGACCCGTTTTTGAGATATCAAATTAATATGCAATATTTTTTTTTTTAATTTTCAGAAACCTGTATAAAAATTTAAATTTGTTGCACCGATAATGAGAAGTCAAAAATCAAAAAAAATGTTCTATTGTAAGTTATGTTTTTATAATGTCTAAATTTTAGACTTTTTCTTTAATCAATAGATCGTTAAAACAAAGTGAAAATAAAAAAAAATAGAAAATTTAAATAATATAAAAGCTTTACAGGAAACTTTAAAAATGCTAATCAACAATGTTAAAGGAAATCAGCTGAGCTTTTGAGGAATAGCCAAACAAATAGAACTCTAGTTTGATTATTTCACGAATGCAAAACTTATCACAAAGTGTCTCAATATCGTAATGCCAATTTCATTTTTTTAATTTTTAAAATCCATTAAGTATAACATTTTCCTTCTCTGCTATTGGATGTATGATTGGATTATCTGCCTCTTGTTCATATCATGTTTTTCTGGAACAGTGTACAGAGCGAAAAAAAAAACTTAAATTTGATTTAATAACAAATATTTTTTCAAAAAGAAAAAGATTTAATGATGGAAAATTTTAAATAAAATTAAAGGTACCCCATTCAAAAGGTCACGGTATAAGGGAATAATGTAATTATTTTATGTAAATCGTTTTCTATTTGAAAAGCAGTGTTTGGAGATCTGAAATCTTAATAAGTATTTTTTTCAAGTTTCAGATTTATGAATGAAACCATGTGAAGTGAGTTTTCTTTAATTAAAATATTTTGTATGATGCCATAAAACCACCTCTTCTGAGTCTTTGATTGAAATTACTGCTGAACATTTGCTGGCATTTTAGTAGATGAGTGTTTTTTTTTTATTCAAAGGGGGTCTCACATTATGACCATATTATTTGCTGTAAAGCATTCGCAAGATTTTGATGTATAATCAAATTTGCTGGAAAAAACTTCAAGCTGAAGACCAGATTTTCAATTCGAGATCATCCTTCTGAGCAATATTTTTTACTTAATTTAAATTTCGACATAACTTAGAGTTAACTCACCGGATTGTGTAAGTTAACTTTGCATTAACTGAAGTTTTATTTATAACAAAACGCTGAAATATCAATTGGTAAATTAATATACTTAAGTCATACAACTATCAAAGGTTTACTTCAGAGCCAACTTAGAACTGAACAAAATTATGCATTAAAAGACCTTAATAGATTTTCTACTCAGATAGAATCAATTAACAAAAAAGTTTCGATTAATTTTTGAAATTTTTATGATACGAAATTTTCATGATACGAAAACCTATTTTCCTTATACTTCCAATTAACGTGTTTCTTTTTAATTTTTTTGTCAAAAATGTATTTCAAAAGAAACAAACTGATTACGTTAGGGTGCCTTACTTTGATCTTTTAATTTGTTTCTTAAATATTCAACTCAAACTACAAAATGAATGTAATTCCTTACGCTCAATCAAATGTGAAACATCTTTTAAACCCAATAAACCATGCATTGCCTACGGTCTTGTGATGTTGTACGAAAAAATGATAAAATAAATTCTATATCCCATCTTGATTTAATACTACATCTATCTCATGATTTAATCATGAACAATTTAACTATAAAACGATTTTTCTAAATCGACTCAATTCTACTTCCATTAAATTTCACCCTCAAAACATAAATTTTGAGCTATATCTATCACAACGATATGATGATGAAGATGACGAACGGTACCAGTGAGTGAAATTTTTGGAATACATTCCACTATACATTTTTTGTAGGTTTATTTTCTCCTTCTGGAATTGAATATAATTTGATCAATAAAATTCTTGGGGAAAATGCATTTTGAGGAAAAATGATATTCTTGCAGTTGCAATCTGAAGTAGTGGGGCAGGGTTGAAAAAAATTTCATTTCTTTGCATGAAAAACTTTCTATTCGCCTGAGGCAACTCCTTATTCGTGATTTTTTTTTTGTTGTTGTATTTTTTACCTTTTAAGCAAATACCAGCGCATATTTTTAAGGACTTAATAGTTTGTTGGGGGGTTTTGTGAGATTTTTTGTTTTTATTTTTATACTTTTTTTTTGTCAAGTGGAACTTGAAAATGCATAAGTTTGTGGTAATTAAAAAGTTTCTTTTATTCTTCCATAACATTGCGGAGGGTTTCTTTTTTTGTTGACTCAAGTTTGATAGTTTCACCGGAAATTTGCCAACATCAAAATCAAATATTGATTCGGTATAAGTTTCGCGTTGTTAAGCATATAGTTGGGATGTAATAAGCTTTTTTTTAAGTTTCTTGTGTTTCAAGGATATTACATTTTGTGAATTTTTCACTTCGTCAGCTGGAATAAGGTTATCAATCAGTGTATTCTGTTAGTTTACACAGAGCCGTATGGAGGATTTCAATTTTGGAAGGTGCCAAAGTAGATTTCATCTTTGCGTTTGTATACAAAATATAATTTAAGAACGTTAAACTTATAAAGAGAGAGTCAAAAATCAAAAACATGGGTTCATACAAAGTACTGTTAGTGATGAAATTTTCTTCTTTTATCGAAAAATAGAATTTGTATGGTGAGTACCGTTATTTTTGAATTTTTCGAAACAAATTTTCTAAATCTTCTCGATAATGAAAAAGATCAGACTTCAAAACCAGCTGAACCAATTTTGAGAAAATTGAAAAAAAAAAACGATTTTATGGAACTTTGTATTTCAATTAAATTTAAAATTTCTTCAATTTATTTTTTATTTAAGTTTCGAATTTTGCTGCCCAATGTAAAATTCAAAAATTTTACCCAAAATTTTTTTAATAATTTATTTTCTCTCAAAATTTGGCCTTTGCTTATTGATCTTTTAGCCTTTGGCTTGACAAAAATTCTGAACCACATTAATTTTTTAAGTATAGGAATGTGAAAATGACATAACTTTTACTTATAGCGAACTGAGGAGAGATACGATAAATCTGCCCCCTTTTCAACCCGTTCCTGATTATAAATCACATATACAACTTTCTGCAAGTCGTCCCCTTGGAAATCAATTGCAAGAAAAAACCCCAGTTCCGATTCGACATGCATTGAATCTATAGTCGAGGAGTAGTTTTCTTTTGAAATCGAATTTCATCGGAAATATAATATATAAGGAATAAGAATATCCATATAAATCTTGCTGCAGGTAATATTGCAGGATAATACTCGTTTAATAAAAAGGTTCAAGAAGCATGGAACAGAACAAAGTCATCGTCAGCGTCGTCGACGAATGTTGTAAGAGAACGAGAAACCTTGAATTACTGCTAGTTTCTGCATAGTAAAACTGAAATAATAGAATCTAGCTAAGGATAAAGAATATTTTTATTCCCTTCTATCTCTCACCCTGACTGCAACAATATTTAAAGAAAAGGATTATTACATGAGGTAAGGGTGTTTGGGATGGTATTTAAATAAAGGATGAAATTTAGTTTAATAATGCCAACGAAAAAAAAAAATATCCTTTTCAACAATTGTTTCAAATGCCGAGTTAATTTAATTTTGTTGCGCGCCCTCAGAGAAGGAACCGGTAAATATCTTTTTCTCTCATTTCTTTTTGAAACAATGGTGGCAATGTTAATCAACAGGAAGAAGGAAAAGGATCTATATTCTGACGGATATGGGTTGAATACATTTTATTTTTATGGCGGATGTTTAATTTCCTTTAATTATTTCCTTTTTTTTATTTTTTTTTTTGTCATATTAACCGATTTAATTTCCTGCTTTTGTGAGGATAGAATAATTCAAGTGTTAAATTCAAATTGTTATAAGCCCCACCTGGATACATAAAGAGGCGAAGTTTGAAAATTAAATTAAATTCTAATTATAAATTCAAAAATGATGATCTTCTGGAATATCTGCTTTGTACTGTGTTTTTTTTTTAACACAAAATTCAAGTTTCCGGTAGGGAATACCGAAAAAAGATTGAAAGTGATTGCGTGAAAATATAGATAGAAATAGGGTTGCATGTGAGAAGTTTTTACTCAAAGTGGATTTTCGTGTGGGTTATTCTATTGAAAGGGTTAATATTTGAAATTGTGAAACATTATAATTTATTTATGTGTGGAAATGTATACATATATATTATCAAGCTATCAAATTAAATTAAGTGGTTTTTACAAGGTTGTTAATTAGTTATGGCAGTTTGAACACTAACACTTTTCCAACTTTTCCATATTAATAATTTATGCAATTTTGGATTTATCAGAATAAAAAATTAAATAGCCGACATTTCGAGTAAAAAATTATATAATCGCAGAAAAGTATATTGTGAATTTTAAAATTTTTCAACTCTTTGATAATTTTAAAGAACATGAAGGGGTTTTTAACAAGGAGTTGATTTTCGATTGAAAAATAATTTTTATAGTCGATTGCTATTTCAAAAATGGCATGTTATAGCCGGTTTAAATTTTTCACCACTATTTTAAAATGAAATTTTAAATGGAACTAATTCTGTTATCATCAGTAGGAATTTCAAATCCGTAAGTTCTATATCAAAAATAAAATGTAATGATTTACAAATTTTAATATAAGTATACTATATGCGAAATAAAAGAATGTAAATAGAAAAAATTATTGTGGAACGTATTCACTTTTCTGATTGATTTGAGGGGAGTAAAAGTCAAACAAAAAAATGCGAATGTTCGATTGTGGAACGTATTATGTTTTCATTTCATGAAGAGAAATACCTTAAAAATGCTTGTATTTTGATTAAGTGAAAATTCAATATGAATGGATAGAAAATCATAGATGTGAAATCTTCAACGTTTGCTTCCACCAAAGAAGTCAATCAATGCGTTCCAAAAAGACCTGATGGCCATATAGAAGAGGTTGAGAAGGCTATAGGCCGGCTTAAACAGAAAAAATCCCCGGGAGCCGATGGCATACCAGCCGAATTATTTTATCACGGCGGGCCAGCCTTACGTCAAGCAATTCATGATATTATAGTGCACGTATGGGAGCAGGAAGAAATGCCAGAAGACTGGCGAAAAGGCATAATATGCCCCATACATAAGAAGGGAGATGTCACAACGTGCAGCAATTATAGAGGTATCACGTTGTTGAGTACCGCCTATAAGATACTCTCCTCTATCCTACAAGACCGGATAACCCCATACGCTAAAACCGTCATCGGACAATATCAGTGTGGTTTCATACCAGGCAAATCAACAACTGATCAGATCTTTACCCTTAGGCAGGCGATGGAAAAATGTCTAGAATTTAACATCCCAACATACCATCTGTTTATAGACTTTAAGGCCGCCTATGATAGCATAGCCAGGGTAGAACTTTACAAAGCCATGAGAGAGTTCGGCATCCCAAATAAATTGACACGACTATGTAGGTTGACCATGACCAACGTAACAAGCCAAGTAAAAATAGCCGGATTGCTATCCAGACCAATCAACATCTTTAATGGACTCCGACAAGGGGACGGTTTGGCCTGCCTCCTCTTCAACCTGGCGTTGGAGAAAGCAATCCGTGACTCTGGCACGGCAACAAGAGGGACCATCGTCAACAGGTCCAGCCAGTTACTGGCTTACGCAGACGACATTGACATCATCGGAAGAACCGAACAAGCTGTACACGATTCCTTCATCCAGATCGAGCAGGCGGCACAAAATCTGGGGCTGCACATTAGTGAAGGTAAAACAAAGTACATGGTGGCGTCGAATGCGAGAGGAACAGTTGGTCAAACAATCAAGGTTGCGGAGCACGAATTTGAAGTGGTGCAATCCTTTAAATACCTTGGGTCAATAGTAGCAGCCGATAAAAATATAGAAGAAGAAATACGCGGGCGGCTTCTCAAATCCAACAGAGCCTACTATAGTCTGTCAAAGCTTTTCAAATCCAGAAATCTCACCATAACTTCAAAACTGCTGCTGTACAGGACCATGGTCCTGCCAGTACTCACATATGGATCCAAAACTTGGGTGCTTAGCAAAAGGCACTCCGACCTCTTAGCTGCGTTCGAGAGAAAAGTCTTAAGGAGAATTGTTGGCCCCATATGTGAGGAAGGACGAGTCCGGAGACGGTACAATCATGAATTGTACGCAATCTACCTAGAAGCAGATATCGTGACAAAAATTAAGCTCGGTAGACTCCGGTGGGCAGGGCACCTAGCTCGCATGAGCGAAGAGGAACCTGCTCGGAAAGTTCTTTGTGGTACATTCTATGGTAGACGACAGCGTGGTAGACCATGCTTGCGCTGGAGAGATGGCGTAGACCAGGACGCCCGAAGCCTTGGGGTGCGCAACTGGATGGCGTCGGCTAGAGACCGGGATAGGTGGAGAGACTTGTTGAAAGAGGCCAGGACCGGAACCCGGTTGTCGAGCCGATGATGATGATGATGATGAGTTATGGTATAGCAAGAGAAAAAGCTAACATAGTGTAAAAAAGTTTTATATTAAGCAATCAATTAGTTTTAATTGAAAATTGAAATACAAACTTAAAATGTTTACGCCGATGATTCTGTATGAACTTTTTGTCCTCACTTGAACTTCATATTAGGTAGGTTTAAAGAATTCGCAAGGGTACAACTCACATGTAAGCAAAAATCTGGAAACTTCAAAAATGTAAAAGTTTTGGGAGCTTCTTTGTTCTCATCCGATAGGATATCTTAAGTCTTCACTTCAGTTTTTAAGCGTAACAGTATTTTCAAGACTAAATAGATAAAATTTTCTTGAAATGATATTTATTTTCATTGTTAAAGATTTAAATTAAAGTAAAGTAAACTTTTTATTTTTTAAGAGATTTCAAAAAGTTTCTTCTCCATTTTCGAAGAAAAAAAAAACAATAAATATCTACAGAGAATGCAATTTCGATAAAAGTTTTATACAAGAACATAACTTTAGAATTACTTTGATAAAATACAAAAAAAAAATGAAACTCGAGTTGCTTTTGCACAAAGTGTACAAACAACATGATAATACGAGTATTGCACATGTAAATGTGTATGACCTTCTGGGAAACTGTATAGGAACTTTTTCGTCCTTTTTCTTTATTTTTGACATTGACACTGACATAAGAGAAATTTTCATGTTAAGCAGCCACATAAGATAAGCAAAGACAAAGGAAAAAAAACACACAAATGTGATTCCACAGAAGAAGAATGAAACAAAACACAATCTCAGTGTATATTTTTGCATCTTGCACACAATTCCTCCCATCCCCCACATAGTGGCAGAAGGTTTCATTTAACTATACCTGAACCGTTAGCATAGTGCAAATTTCGTCATCGTCTCATCATCACTATTCCTAAATCATTTAAGATCCGAGGTGAAAGGTTGTGTGACGGGGTTGGAAGGCTTCGAGAGGTAGAACCGAGTAAACAGAATGTTACACTTAAATTATCCTCTACAGCATTTGCTATGCAGACTGTCGTGGGGGAATCAGTGAAAAGAGTGTCGCCCTCTAGGGGCGCAATTACGTTGAAAGTTTCATGTGCATGCTGCATACTTATAAAAAGTGTCATTGTAAACATTGCTCAACCGCTCTAAAGCCACACATATACCGAAACCGAAAACTCATTTGCACCGTGCACCGTGTTTTTTTTTATTTTTTCGATTGGACAGACATACAGAGATTTCACATGGATGCTAATTCAGAAAAAGTTACACAAAGAATCTTTCGAATACGAGGAAGGAGCTGTGGGAAAATAAAACGTTGGTACTCTGAATGTTCTCTATGAATGCAATGCAGGAAGTAGATGACTGAACGACGACGACGATGAGTTCATACAGTATACACGCTGAAAAGGGAGGCCCCATACGTGCAGTCAATTATAACAATTTTGCATAATTCACTTCCGTTCCGAACTGCTGGGTTTTGCGCTGCATGCCACTATCATCCTGGATTGATGTAGCCAGCCAGATGCAAGCCAAAGGAGCTGGATGTTGAATAGGAATTGCGAAACGCATGAGATAATGTCATTAAATGGCACTTTTGTTCAAAAGCAGTTTTTCTACTTTTTGTAATTTTTGTTATTCGCCTGCAGTAATTCAATTCGGGGCCTCAAAAAAAAAAAAAAACACGGATTAATGCATTGCGGAACATTAATGAGGTCATCGAAGGAGCAGCAACGCTTCATACACAAGCTTTAAATCAATCTTCATTCAAGGGCATGCAGCGGTTAATAAAAGAAAGAACAAAATAAGGATTCACTTGTATTAAAAAAAAAAGTTTTATCAATGATACTCGAACTTTTGTAAGGTTGAAATTCATTATTCCAGTCAAGAGGGTAAGAAAGGTTAATTAATTAGGTTATTGTTTGTAAGCTTTCAATGAATGAGAAATAGCTTCGGAAAATAAAAATAGAACTGCGTAAAATAATGAAATGCAAACTTTTTTTTTAAGGAAGACTGGTCTTTAACTTCAAAAATAATTATGCTAGTTGATAGTTTTAAAATAAAAAAAATAATAAGTTTACTTCCGTTTTTCAGTTAAACCAAAATACGCTTAATTTATAATTAGGAAATCCATATCGCATGAACTATTGTATCAATCCGTGATACCAACTTGCTATATTTTTGAAACTGCCTTACGGGCGACGGGTGATGCGTATTCAGTATTCTAGAATTTTCAAACTATGTATGTTATCATTATCAATATTCCTGCATTTTTCCATAATCAGATTCTCTAAAAGTAAAAATTCTGTTTGATGCAATCGACATCACATTGATCGAAATCTGCAAATCGGGTGTTTATCATTTTTGTAGATCGAGGAACAGAAGTTCTGTTATGAAAATTTCGGAGATACAAGTTTTCTATTAAAATATATGTATAGCTATGGTCAAAATAATAGTAGTGAACCTTTTGACACAACAAAAACTGAAATAAATTAATCTACTAATTTTAAAGAAATAAATACTCATCTGATTTTCAAATTAATATCTTTTAGGCTTTAAATTTTAGAAAAAAATCATTTTCAAATTGAATAAATTAGTTTGTAATTTCAAATCTCAAGTCATATAGAAAAAGATCGGTTAAAAAATATAGTAGCGCATTGAAAATCCACCGTTAAATATTACAAAAGAGAAAGTTAATAGAGAATTTCTACCATAAGTAATAGTCGAGTGTTTGAACCTTAAATTAATATTTAGTTACAGCACAACGACTTTGCATCAAATTAATAAGATTTTCACATCTTTCTATATGTATGGACTTCCAAAACTGCTGTATTGCCCTTTGTTACTAGTTGACTTACAACTAGAAACATACATATTAACATCACACCAAAGATTTTCGATAGGGTTGAGGTCTAGGGACTCTCTTTTCTTGGAACCGTGCATGCTTTGGGTCGTTGTCTTGTTAAAAGACCCATTTCAGTGGCATTTCATCTTCAGCATAATGGGAACACATATATGGGATCAACACCATAAAAGGAAAAACATGCTTAAACCATTATGTTGGATCCTCCATGTTTTATTGTCTTGGCTGTGGATTATATTGAGTTTGGGGGCCTTCTTACATATTGACGAGATCCCTTTTCACCATATAACACAATCTTGGACTCGTCTGACCACAGAATATTCCTCCACAAAAACATGAAAATTCAGGGACTTACCAATGATTTTATTTAGACTACTATTATTTTGACCGCAACTGTGTGTACATACCTACATATATCTACATATGAGACAGATTATAGCTGATACCTTATTTTTGTCAAAACTTCCTGGAAAGCTAAACATTGTCAGTGTTGAAATAGTTAGTGTTGCTTAAGCTCTTAAACTCTTAGGAACATCTTCTTTAACTAATATCTCTCAGTTTTGGTTCAATGCGTTCACCTGTTTAGTTTAATATAAGGTGTGTTGGTCTTTTCTTTTCGGATCATAAAAGTTCTTTTTCCCCCTGTTACTTAAATTAAAATTTTATTAAACTTCATATCTAACATAAAAACTGATAGTAGTAAAATTGTTTTTAGTGAAAAATGGGCATAACAGAATCAGTATTCCGACATTTTTTTCCTCAAAAATTATTTCCATTTCGGATCATTCTCGTATATCTCTTGAATGCTTGGAGTAATTTTATTTCTGTTTTGCACAACGGTAACTCTAAAGAAAACAAACTACTACAAACAAAATTTTTCTTTAAGAAAAAAAAAAAAAAAAACATTTCTTAGTACGTGCGACATTTTTTTACATTTTTCCGTCATAATGCGATAGTATAATTGTAAACTAATAAAATTACAAGGCCTTCAATTCTAAGCTACATTATAGTCTAAGACCGTCAAATGCCAAAATATAATTATTGAAATATAGTACGTATACGCCACAGTGTTAATTTAAAAAATACCTAAATTTGTAAAGTTACTTATTTTTTCCGTCCATTATGATAAAATTTCTAAAGAGCTAAACACAAATTTTGTATCGTAATGAAATCATCATTTACAAAATGAAAACATTATCTCGATACAAGAAACCATCGTTTCGTTGTCGTTAGTCGGTCTCCATAACCTTTGTTCTTCTTTTCCCTCGTCATCATCATTGCCATTATTTTTGTATTGAATGTCTATGTTTAGTCAAACGAAAAACCCTTTTCTTTTCAGAAGAAACTTCATCATGTAAACTCACATTATTCGAATTGTGTGTTGACCCAAGTTTATAGAGAAAATCATAATAAGACTTATCATGCTCCCTTGATGGGCAACAACTTTTTTCAAAACCTCCTTTTCTAAATATGTAAATATGTATGTAGACGTTTTATGTTCTACAAAAATCTGATAGGTCTTGCACAAGCTGATTCACCTTCCACAAAATAATGATAATGGAAGAAAAAAAAATTCTCCCGCAAAAGTTGAGGTGGATGAGAAGAATATTGTGCTTCGTTTTGCGGGCTAAAATTCTGAAATCCCTTTATTTAGGGTTTTGTGCTGCTTGTACCACCTTAAGAGTCATATCGCTGGCGCACCGGAAGAAGTTTTGAATTATTTCCGAAACTGAGGGCAACTGAGGAATTTCACCCGTGGTATATTGTAGAATGGATGACGATAGTCTGCATCTCTTCAACCATCAACAAAGATAATTATGTTGCCCTAACTTTTGCCATTATATTATTTTGAACAAGCGAAAATAAGAGAAGAGTTTGAATTTTTTTGCTTATGAAGCAATAGTTTGTTAGGTTGTTATATGCGGGTTGATTGAAGTGAATTAAAGTATTGAGTCAGCAGTTTGAAAAAGTGAACTTGAAAAACAGAATAAGTTTGTAGTAAATGATTTGTTTGCTTGCTGAGAAAAACAAACAAAAACTTTGATAGTTAAATACTTTTCATGAACAATGGGAGCTTTGTCTACTTATCTAATACTTTGGACTTGAACCAATTTTCTAGTTTACAAATATCCGATAAAATTTTGATAAACAGATTTTATTAAGTGTTTTGAGAGTTTGTCGAAGAAGGTATTAAAAACATAAATTGAGAAAGTAAATTCATTGTTTATAGCACCGCTGTGAAACCACAAGATTTTATACCAGTTAGATCTCAAATTATTAAATGATGATGAATTTTATTTTCGAGCTATTATAAGGTCATGAACAAATGGAATTCGAAATTATGATTAAATAAGAAATATGTAGATAAATAAAAGCACTGTAGATACTTGCTTTTTTGTCCAAAAAAAAATATAGAAATAAGTAAACGAAAAAAAATACTCCTAGATAAAAAAATTTTGCTTAGGCTGAATGGCAGATACTGTTAGTTTTAGCGCTAAGAAAATTAAATTTTTACTCTAGGGAATCACAGAAGAACATTAAGTACCAAGTTTGAAGAAAATCATTTGATGGCTTAGGCTGCAGACATACAAAAAAACAGACCGACGGAATTGCGCGACCCAGTTTTTTCGTTCCGTATATCGTCACTGTATCAGCTTTGTTTAGATTCTGGAATTCGACTATTGCTAAGAATTCAAAACATGCATTATTTATATCTGAAAAAAAAAAGAGAACCAAGTCTGTCTACACCTAGATCTACATATTAAAACGGTGGAATTATATTTTTACAAACTAAGGGCTAAGTTATAGCATATTAAATCCTATTTTTTGAAAAATTAAAATTCTAACTTTGATATGTTTAAAAAGCAAAATGACATTCACAAACATTTCATGACCAAAAAACGTTCATCAATCTCCAAAGCTGCGAGTACTCCTAGAATTTCTTATAATAATCTCCTAAATTATTCGTAAATTTAATTTATATGAAACTAGAGTTACCTACATATTTACTATATTTTAACACTATGTTTCTCAAAGCTCGATATGTGGAAGTTTGATTTTATATTGATATTGTTACTTATTAAGGGAAACAAAAGTTGTAACAAAAAGCAGTTGTTGCTGAAGGCTTACATTTACATTTAGATACGACAAGAGATATTGCTTCATGAAAACTGACAAGTACGATTATAAATTGTAAAAAAACAATGACGAAAATTGTAGCAAATCATTTGACAAATGCATGCTTAACATTTTGTTAAATTAAAAAAAAAGTACAACTTATATTTTTTTCAGTATTAAATTGACAATTGTCGTGCCAGGCGAAATAGTTTAAGTGTTCTTAGCATAGTCACAAGAACGGGCTGTAATTTTTTGATTATATTTTATCAAAAGAAAGTTTCGGCAACCTGATAAAAAAGTTAAAACAAATTTCACAAATTTCATCCTAAAACAATATCTATAGAATATATTTTCTCGACAATTTTTGGACTTACATATATGTACATCACACAAAAAAAGTCTTTTCATGGTAAGGCCTTACTTGACTGACTTTGAAAGTTGACTATGAAGTTGCTGATGAGCAGAATCCTTCCCAAAAATTTAACGCGTCAGAATTTTGTGCAGTATAATAGTGTAAGAATCTTGGACTAAGAAATTCGCTGAAGTTGGAATATAATTTCCCTACCACATTGTTTCTGACGTTTTGCTAATGCTGTTTACTCTGCTTGCAATGTAGTCTGTAAAGCAAATTTATGCGGTCACGAGCAGTATCACTAGCGCTGGAGTGCGCTGTTTGGATTACATAAACTCGTTTGCCCTGCGAATTTATTAAGATAATATAATGAGGGATTCATGAGCTTCCGTCTATTTATTCTATTTATCCAGTTGATTCGTCAAATTATTGATCAAAATGCTATGTTCTCTTAACTTTCAGATCAGATTAAATTATTATACATATCTCTTTTGAGATTGTTGTAATTTTTATTTAAATTTTCCTGAATGACCAAAAAGTTAATTTACTTTCATTTGACCATGTAAATAAATATAAAACAGTTTTATAATACATTCAAATCAAAATAGACAGTCAGATTGACAGGAGACAATTGACCCCACCATCATCACCACTTAGAGACATCGGTCAATAGCAATTTCAAACCTAGGAATTGATATACACACAACATCACACGCTCGACATTGTTAACATTCTATCTGAGTTAAAAATCAAAACTATCTTTACCACTCCTGTATCACCATCATGATAGCCATTTTGAAGTCTAAACAAATAAAACAATTGAAAACTCCGTCCTAATTGCACACAATCGAAAGCGATATTGACATACAATTTGACCACTGACAGAGAGGATAAATCGAATACCAGCCAATTTAAATTCAAAATCAATCAATTTTGATCGAATTATTTGTTGTGATTTCGATTTTAAAACAAAATAAGTTGTGTGATGGAACAGAATGTATTGTTTGTGAAATCCTTTCCACTTATTTAAAATCAAAATAAAATAAAAAATAAACAAATTTTGCCCAAATGTCGATTGATTTATTTTCACACAAATTCTTCAAACAAAATTTCAACACAAAAATAAATGGAGCGAAATATTGAGTATTTTTTTTCTTGTTCGTGTTTTTATTCTTCTTTCGTCTGACTTTTATTTTCATAAAAATAAAGAATTAAAAAGTATTTTTTCCAATGGTTATATTTAAATTCAAAATAAATATAAAATATACATACATGTACCGTCTATCTTTGTACACTGATAGAAATATTAATAATAATAAATTTTAATGGTTTTTTGTAAATATATTTACTGAAACTTAAATTTTAAAGATAGAAATAGTATTTAATCTTAATACCGTTATATAATTCCTAGACAAATTGAAAGAAAAAACTACGCTTTTCTTATAATATTATTTCGGCAACTCAATGCTACAATTCATAGAAGACACGATTTGACTTTAAGAATGAACTAGCCAAACCTTCGTTCATTTTCACATTGTTTCGGTCTCGGTCAGAACGAAACGATTGGAAACAAAATATTTTAGTTAAATGAACGATTGAAAGCATTTAGTATCGCTCTTCGTTCCGTTCGGGACGAAACGGCTGGATAAAATATGATTTTGATTGAATGAACGATTGATTGAAAAGATCGAATCCTTTTGAACCAATCAATCATTGTTTTATTCGATCTTTCAAAATGAACGATTGGCTCAGCTCTAGAACGAACTGAACTGAATTTATAGTAAAATGTTTGTTTGATTGTGTATTAGTATCACCCTGATAGTAAAATCTAAATTTTGTGAGTGCCAGTGGTTAAGCCAAGGAAGAGCATGAAGGAAAAAGAATTCTGTTTCTGTGTAAAACCAACCAGATCGGAAGATTTCAAATTTGAATTGTTTATACTTCATTTTAAATGGAATGACTAATTTAGTATAGGGCAAAGGTCACTTATGTATGTTTCGTATGAAGAGCGGTTATAATTGCGTTTGGGATTTTCGAATCAATCCAAAAATCTAACATGTCTATGTAAATTTATACACTTATTTCATTTCTTCTAAAGAGAATATTTGAGGGAGTCCACATTAGAGGAGAACAGTGTCCCATGAAGTGAACGCTAATGAAAGAGCAGCTCAACTGACTTGGCATGCAAAATTGAAGACAGCGTTACTAAAATATTGAAGTATTTAAAAGGAGATACCTATGCACATTGGTTTTGAAGTTTTGAATATCGAAATGGGTTGGAAAAACAGAACTAGGCATTCGTGTTGTGTGGCTTAGGTAAGAATCTCTGGTCTTAATCCTAATAAGTCTTACAAAATTGGGCTTAAGGGTAAACTGATGGGCATTTTCTCTCAGCAATAATAGTTGTATTGTTTGAGGGCAACGAGGTATTTCTCTATACACAACACTGTTTATAAAAATATCGTTTATTGATTGAACGTAGATTTTAAGGTCTTTTCCCATTTTTTTTTTTATAAATATTTCTTCTAGGATACTAACTTCGTTTTAACCACCTAACTCAACTAAATTCTAAGAAAACTATTTTCCATAAAAGCCTACCAAAATTTAAACCCATTTCAAATAATTTCTTGCTCATTTTTTTAATGAATTTATGTAAGTAAATTTTTCTACAATATTTTCATTAAAAATGTATGTATGTTTTATTATAAGATACTTCTCCAAAAAACTCATTTTTTGCAAGAAACGTACGAGTATCTTTGTCCATTAATTATTCTTGAAAAATCTGTTTCCATCAAGTCGGTATTATACTGACACCGAATATATATTTTGTTGACATAAATCCATTAAGAAAATTAGCATTTTAAGCTCTTGAGTTACACATAATGCAAAATAAATTCCTTACCTTATTCCCTGCTATCAGAAAACCAAAAAAAAAACTTGACTCTGGTCAAAATAAAATGTTTTAAAAATTTCAGAAAATCTCCAAAGTAATATCTTTAATTATTCATTCTTTTTCTTATGAAAAAAATCTCAACTCAAAAATGGCCGTATAATTAAGCCCCGCCATTTTAACCTCGTCTCATTATTGTGTTTTATCTTTTCAGTTAAAATTCAGTTGATACATTTAAAATTTGAACAACAAACATTCTACTTGAACAATGTTAAAAAATGTATTAAATTACCTCATCGTCGTAATTATCCTGTTCGGGCATTTCTTACACCAAAAAAATAACGTTGCTCGCACTTTGCACAAAAAAAAAAAAAACACGAACGGTGATAAAAACACACCACACACTGAACTACAAGTAAAAAAAGAAATCACTTAAGACCCGAATTTAGCAGCAGACGTCTCCTTCCAAGTGCTCCTTGAAGACTTCTTCTTGATGGAGGGAGGACAGGCACTTTTACACCAGCAAAAGTATCCCTCGACTCCTTAGTGTATTCCAACACCTGTGGACGAGAACGATGGTATCCAGCTACCCACCGCACAAGACGCAAAAACTCCTTGGCTCATAATGTGTGTTCAAGGATGAAATAAAATCTCTCAACTTTGTTGCTTGTTCGAGTGTCCTTTTTGCGTTCGCCCGAAGAGATATATCCTTGTTGCAAATGTTATATGTTTTTTTCTTACTTAATTTTTTTGTTAAGATTTATGGTGGAATTATATTCTCTTTTCTTATTTTTCGAAAATAAATAAAAACTTTAAGAAAATGATGTCCTTCATGCGAATGTTGGTTGTAGGTTAATTTTTTTTTTTTTGATGTGACGAAACGTTGGGGTAGGATGATGAGTTTTTTTTGTTTGAAATTTAAAGACAAAATTCAATTTGCTTGGGCATATCCTGAAAGTGCATTAAAAATGGTCAACATGAGTAAAATTGTTAAATAATTTTTTATTTTTATCTCATCATAGAGGGTAAAACGTGTGAGTGGGAGTGCATGAACTCTGTGTACGTATTATATTCTACATAATATAGGATGTGTATCTACTATGAGGCAGGCACTTTTATGCCGCATGCAATTTAGAGTTTGTGAGTGTGTTTGCAAACGATGACTGCTGCACTTTGTGAGTAGGTTACGCATATCCTGTGACTGTGCGATGCTGAAGTATGTATTTATGTGTCTAGTGCTTTTAGTGGGAGCTAATGGCATGCATGTTAGAGGACTCTCACTCTGCCTCTCTACTTCTACTCAACTCAACTACTATCGTCGTGCTTTATTGTGTCTTAAGTGATAAAACAAAAATAAACAACCAAAAAAATGCAGAGTGCAAGGATAATGTTGATATTAAGCTTGTTAGTAGAGTGATCTTATCAATTTTGTGTTTTTTATTTGTATTCATTTTGATTGTTGTGTCTCATTTTAAAGTGTGTGTGAAATAGGTAGATGAGTTATATAAATAGATTTTCGGTGTGAATTTTATATATTTTAACTATGAATTAAAAATCGACTTATAGGTCAAACCAATTCAAAATAAATGCATCATGTTTGAGGCAGGTAGCTCTCATAAGACAATAATGTATACAATTTTATTAATTCTTATCTTAAAAGGAACTCACTTAAATAAACTTAAAAACTGGAGCCCAATGTAGATAATCTTTCCTGATCTATTTTATTGGCAAAAAAATAGATATAATACCATAAAACTTCTCTCATAAAATCTTTGTTTTCGTATGCTTCCTCTAGCTCTCCACCACAATCAAATTAACTAATTAACTGGCGCCCAACGTGATTTTTTTTATTAAAATATAAAACTCAGTGTTATTGAATAAGTGAAGTGAACTTGAATAGTTTTATAAATCATTTTCATCTGAAAGCAACCCTATACTTTTCAGTTGTTAACTTTAATCATCATCATCACTTCATCAATATTCTCCAAAAACTTTTATTTCAATCTCATTTTATTTTAAAGTTTTTTTGAACTTATTTTCTCCTTTGAACCGACGATAATTTAAAACAAATCATATATTGGTCACTGAAATGGCACCCAACTTGAAGATTTCTTGATAAATTGAAAAACTCAAAATCACTGTACTTGCAATTTTCCAAAGCGTAATATTTATTTATTTATTTGTAAAAATAAGCTTTAATATAACTTTGTTATTGTTATCAATCTCTTAGCAAGAACTCATAAAGATTAGTTGAGTGTCTTTGCTGGCGCCCGACGACGCAGAAATTTTATTTTTGGACCAGCTGAAATATCCATAAAATATTTATTATTTTTTTAGGAAACATTTTTGACACAGGATAATGTTTACAAATTTTTCAATTCGATATAATTTTAACTTGTAGATCCAAATTTCTTCAACAAAATACCCAACTTCGGTCTAGAGTTATATAAGCATTAAATATATCGATCCAAGACCCGACAAGCTAAGCTCAAATTAAGATACAAATTTCATGGTATTCTTAATGTACTCGCAGGATATACTCGATGTGGATGTTGATTTTCCTTTATTTTCTTTTTTATGACCCTTGATTTCTAAATGTTTTTTTTGTCTCTATAAAACAAACATGTAAGTACACAACACGACCTCATATTTGCCACACTTAAAAATCATTCAGACGAAAGAATACATTCCATTGATTTTCTTGGTTTTTTATTTATATTTTTTTAAGAAGGATTTAGCCTCTGGTTAAGGTTAGATAGTATGATGTACTAAAGGAAAACACTGATTTTTTTTTGTGATTATATACCGTAGAGGATAATGGAAAAAACAAGGCCATTTTTATCTTTTAACAATGAGAATTTATGTCTGTTTTTTTCTATGTATGATGATGATGGAGGCATTACAGTTGTTTTTGTTTTGAGAAAAAAAAATATTCCGCTTCAATGGATTTTCTGTATTTTTTCATTATTAAATTGTGTATTTGGTAGATGTTTACACTAAAATAATGGATATTAGATAACCAAAATCCAAAGAGCCTCATTTTGGTTTGGTTATTTTCTTTTATTAATGTTTATTTGTTGGATACACTGCCCTTGAGAAAAGAAAATCTTAAAACACGAAGATAATATTAGAGTAGATTTTGAACTAGGTTGTGTACTGAAATGGATTGAAAATGCATCCATTAAAAAAACTGTTTTAAAAGAATGTGTTGCTTTGCATTTAGTCCATCCAATCAATAGATTTTATTTTCATTAACCTTTCTCTAAAAATTTGTATTTCGGTTGAGCCTGTAGACAATTCTAAACAATGAAAGCAAACATCAATTCAAACATACAACAAGTGAATTTAAAAATCCAATGCTTCAGAAAAGAATCTGTAGTTCAATTTAGTTGGCGCCCAACGTGGTGTTTTCCAGTGCTTCTGCAAATTAAAGTCGGCTTTAGTTTTATACCACATAACTATTTAAAAAAGAGGGAATCCAGCTGTACATGCACTAAAAAATTTAAGACATAATAATTTCCTGAATTAGTTCAATCGTGACTTAAAAATTTTCACGAATACTGTGGCGGATACCAACAAAGTTCTTCTGATGTAACAAGAAGTCAGATGTCATAGGTTTTCTGCTGCAAATAATCATTGTGTACCCACTCAACTGGTACCTAATGAACAAGTTATTTTGCGATATGCGGCCTAAAAAAAATCTGAAAGAATAGGGAAACGTATTCGATTTATTTTATCAAATTTTTTGAATAGAATATACAAATTTGTATTTAAACTGACTTTTGTTGGTGTTCGAAGTTATTTTGTATCTATTTCTTATTTCCTAATTCATCCCAAATATCTAAATAAAGCGATTGTGTTTCAAATGCAGTTACCTGTTAAGAAAGTTATAATTGTGCACTCCGTTTTTAACTGGCGCCCAATGTGAGGTAAATAAGAAATATTTTTCCTACCAAAACTGTTATCTTTTGTTCTTAAAGCATCTAGGACGTTTTAATTAAATAAGGTTTATGCTAAACCATTACACTTGCTGTGAGTTTTCCCACGTAGGGCGCCATTTGAACGTATAAGAGTTTTTTTTAATTCAATTTAATTTTAAATAAAATAATGCCCAATATGCAAATTCTGTTCTAATAAGACTAAAGAATATGTTTAATTTAAAACCTTGAAATAAGTAGTTGTTTCCCTCTAATTCCTTTAATCTGTCGAAAATATCCTTTTTATTAATATTGACCTTATGGTGCTGGCGCCCAACGTGAGGTATTTGTACATTTGTAAATCAGAGATTGGAAAATTTTCGACTGAAATCCCTGGCCAACAAAAAACTTTATTTTAATGACTTCCAATATTCCTCAAATTCTATCTTATAGTATAATCAAGAATATATCTTCAATCAATATCGAAATTAACACTTCAAAATCGAAACTTATAATACCTCCATCAATTTCCAAAACCAATTTGTCAGTCCCATCACACACAGAAGTTAATTAACTTAAGTATTTTTAAAACTGATCATAAAACTTGAAAGTAAATTTAATTAACACACTTAACCTCTTCAACTTCCCTTATCAAAACTTTCCCTTTATACCAATTCCTCCGCAATCAACTCTTTTCTTGGTTACAAAAAAAAAAAAAACAATTCCAATTCAACTACTCTATCATCGTTACTCCTGATTCAAGTGCATATTCATGGGATTCAATTGGATTTGGCAATTCACATCTGGTCACTGAGCAGTAACCCGTCATGAAGCCTGTTGCCTGCACTCGTCCCTTTTACGAATTTTACTTTTGAACGTATTTTTTTATTTTCATTTACGATCTAGTTTATGTGGTCTTGTTAGGGCAATCTTTGGCTCGCAATATACATAGGTAGAACCATATGGTGCACAAAGGAATAAAAAAAAAAAAACAAAAGGAAATAAAATGAAAATGCAACGAGATAACTGCAGATTGTAAAAAAAGGAACAAAAAAAAAAAAACATTTTCTCGAACATTGGAAAACTTTTTGAATGCACATTTGAGAGATAGAGAGAGCAAGGCAAAGTAATCTCAATCCTCAGTGAGTTCTCGATACCTCAAAGTCTATTAGGTTTTTGTGGTAGTCCGTTTTTTTTTTTTCATTTAATTTTTTTCTATTCTATCCTTTGAACTAAATTAGTGGAGCTTAAAAGTTATAAATTCACACTGAGAAAAATAATTTTCAACATCATATTTCTGTTAATTGATATCTTTACACTAAAGTCTAATATTTTGAATGAATATTTTGCAAATTTAATTTGCTAACCCAATAGAATAGAACTTAGTTTATACAAAAGGCCCTAAAGACCAACGGAATAATTCAACACAAAAACTCTTCTTAAATTGGAAATCAAAAAAGGATTCAATTTGGAACGAAGATAAAACCAAAGCATGTAAATTTAAACAGTTGCATGGTAATAACGAATACAAAACTGTTAATGTTAAAAATACTCCTTCAAAGAATATGTAAAACAACAGATTCATTTTGTATGAACGAAAAGTATGTCTTAATATTGTTTCTTTTAGTTGAAAAAATCTAAAATTCAGAGGAGTTAATTCAACCTTAAGCAATTCCTTCTGTGTACTTAATCGAGGTTGAACCGACTTTTTCTCAATATTTTTTGTTTTCTTGTTGTAATTTATAGATACTTTTCTTGTCAAAGGAATTTTTAAGTTCTTACCACATGGTTAAGCTTTCAAAAGGCTTTCCACAAAAAAAGAATTTCAATTTTCTCTCTCATACATAGTCCTTCTTCGACTAGGTTGCCTTTTTGACCGAACTCGATTATCTATTGGTTTTCAAAGGATTCCTTCTTTAATTTCTCCATTTAACTTCTTAATCCCATTTTGAGGTCAAGTTTTGTGTAAATATTTTTGGTGTGGCATATTTTTTTTTTTTTTTTTTGATGAAAAGCGTCTATAGTTTTCTATAGCTTCTCTTTACGGTTATGAGACATGTGCTTCAGCACTCACTCAATTGACTTTCATCTCGATTTAAGGGCGATAATGATGTTATTCAGAGCCGTTATTTCACAATAACAAAGATATCACTGAAGATTTCTTTTCACAACGAAAAAATTCAATTTCCTGAAATTTTCCTTAGAAAATAAAAATATATAACCAAATCCTAGAGGAAGAAGATAAGTATTGGGTTTGAACCAATGATGTGAAAAGACTACTCCTGTCAAATAAAAATAAATGAAAAACTCAATACTCCCAGAAAAATATAATGAAAAACCCACAAAATTGGGAAATATTCCAGAGTTTTTTGTGTGGTTAAGAAAAAAGTAGGCAATTTTAAGTGCTGAAACTTTGTTGAGAAAAAAAACAACAACAAACCACAACCGCATACTTTGTATACACCCTGAGGCGTGAAAAGAATATTCAATTAAAATGAAGCCCAAAATATGATGTTTATTATTTTAAAATTAATTTTTATTGATGGAAAAGTGAGTTTTATTTTTAATGGAGTGAACGGAGGAGGCTGTAAAAATAAATATATCGTACTAAATTAGCTTTTCTTTAAAAAATCTTTAATGGAGGTTTCTTCTGAGCAACATAAAATTGTTTTGGAATTTTAAGTGTTTTGTTGATATATTAATAATTTTTTTTTTTTTTTTTTTTTTTGCTTCGGCGCTGTTATGATCTCGATGTCGAGGGGATCATAACTCTCCCACGTATCTGCTTCACACTAGTGATCCGCCTGTGGGGTTCGCCGGGTTGACCTCAGAAATCGGCGGCAAGCCTCCCGGTTTTGTATTGTTCCATTTCTGAGGCCAACTGAATGCTGGTGTTTTTGCATTTGTTTGTACCAGGAGTGTTTAGGCCTACCTTTCTTTTTATTCCGAATTGGAACGTTGTATGATATTGCCTTTTTGACGGGGTTCTCAGGATCTCTCCTTTGAACATGGCAATACCAACTGAGTCGGTCGTGTTCAATTTTTTGGGAAATGGTATTCTTAACATGAAGGCTTCCTCGGATCTTCGTACTTCTAATTCGATCAAGCTTTGTAACTCCTGCTGTCATACGAAGCATCTTCATCTCAGCTGCCGTTAGCTTACTCTCATACTTTTTGTACATTGTCCAACATTGTGAACCGTATGTGAGTGCTGGACGCACAACTGAAGTGTAGAGCTTTCCTTTCAGCTTAGGGGGCATTTTTGGGTCACAGAAGATAGCAGAATTTTCCCGCCACTTCATCCACCCTACGCTTACGCGATGATTGATATCGTCATCACAAGTAGCTTCGTTATTTATCATAGACCCCAGATATTTAAACTTTTCACACTTGGGAAGCACTACTCCATTCAAATAAATGTCTGGAATAGGCCTGTGTGGATCAGAAAATGGGCAGCATAGGTATTCTGTCTTTTTCGCGCTTATGCGGTACCCACTTCCTTCTAGAACATCCACCCATACGTCAAGTGCTCGTTGTAGGGATATCGGGTCTTCACTTATGATGGCTCCATCGTCAGCAAAGAATAACTGATGCACTTTTGGATCCGTCACTTTGCCTTCAAGCAGGTAATCAAGAACTGTAATAAAGAGCAGGGGACTCAAGACACTTCCCTGGTGTACACCTACTGTGATTTCGAATTCTTCGGTGACTCCAGCTGCGCATCTTACTTTAGTAACTGCTCCATCATACATGTCCATAATTATCCGCACATAGGTTTCTGGAACTCCTCGTTGCCTGAGGGCCACCCATATTAGATCTCGTGGTTGCCGATCGAATGCTTTTTCAAAATCAACCAATACGACATGCAAATCCTCCAAAGAATCCCGATGTTTTTCCATAATTATTCTTATACTCTGGATTGCATCCGTGGTTGACTTACCCCCGACAAACCCGCACTGGTCATCAGATAGCCTAATTATTTTTCGCAGTCGGCTACCCAAGACTCGCTCAACGATCTTCATGGTGTGTGACATCAGCTTAATCGAACGGTAATTATCACAGCTTCGAGTATCACCCTTTCCTTTATAAATTGGAAGAAGGTAACTTTCCCTCCATTGATTAGGCATGCGATCACCTCGTATAAGTTTGGAGACAAGAATCATGAGCCATCTAAACCCGATGTCTCCCATCTTTTTCCAAAACTCTGAGGGTATTTCGTCTGGGCCAACAGCTCTTCCCTTTTTGGAGTATTTTACCGCCTCACTAACTTCTTCGACTGTGACGTCGGATACTTCGCTTAAGTTAGGTGAAGCTATTGGAAAGTATAGCCTTGGAAATTGTTCGTTTAGAAGTCCGTCACAATACTGTCGCCACCTGTGAAGAATTTCGTTGTCTTCCACAAGTAGTTGGCCTTGAGCATTGTTAATAAACTTTGGCGAACAAATCTCCTGGGCATTTCTTCTTCTTTGAGCGGCTATTTTGAAGATAGTTGCGCCATTATTCGTGTTTTGCCGTAGCTCTTGAATAGCACCAGCTGTCGGGGTAGAAATTTCATCCAGCTCCCGATACAGGTTTTCTGTATTCTTTGCTTGAATTTGGGCGCACTTCTTCTTCGCTTCTTTCTTGCAGTTTCTATATTCCACTTCGAGGCGTGACTTTTGCTCTGTATCATTAGAGGGGCACTTCGACCAAGCCTTGAAAGCCATTTTCTTTTTACTTATAACTGATTTAGCTTCATCATTCCACCACCATGTTTCTTTGCCTTGTTGGTTGTGTCCTTTTGAAACCCCTAACAGTGTTTTGGCTTTTTCTTTGCAAGTTCTCTGTAGGAGATCCCACATACTTTGTGCTGTACTCTCTTCATTTCGAACTATATCGGTGTTGTTATACAGAACGTTTTGCATATTCGAAATAAAAGCTTCGCCTTTTTCCTTATCCAGATTATACCATTTGATCTTCCCAAAAGTTTTTGTATGTTTGTTGTCGTTCACTGTCTCCATAAAAAATTCTGTCAGTAGGAGACGGTGTTGGTGGGCGATCGCTTCTCCTAGTATCACTTTGCAATCTTTTACCCGGGGTTTCATGAAACTAGATACCAAATGGTAATCAATCTGGGTTTCATTTCCACCACTGCTGTAAGTGACCAGGTGTCGGCTTTGTTTGACGAACATGGTATTTAGTACGATAAGACCGTATGTTTTGCACATGCTCAGGATGTCTTCACCAGGAGGGTTCCTGGTGCCGTATCCGAGGCCTCCATGGCAATCTTCATAGTCTTCGTTTGTCTTCCCGACATGTCCGTTCAAATCTCCGCCCACGAACAAAAACTCTTCCTTTGGGATGTCCTTAAGTAGATTGTGAAAGTCTAGCCAAAATGCATCTTTTTCCACCTGCTCACATCCAATTTGGGGAGCATATGCAGTGACAATATTCCACAACTTTCCTTTAATCACCAATTTAAGGGACATCAAACGGTCGCTGGATTTCGAAATGGTCAATACGCTGCCTAATAGATGTTTTGCAAGGATGATTCCGATTCCGTTTTTACCCTTTTCCGTTCCATAGTAGAACATCTTATAGTTTTTTGTCCTCGTATCCAAGAAACGGGCCCTGTTTCCCGTGTTTCGCCATTTTGTTTCTTGAACACATAAGATGTCCACTCGCCTTCTTTTCATCATCTCTTCCAACTCGAAGCTTCGACCTGTCATACTGCCAACGTTCCAACTCGCAACTCTCAGATTTTGTATAATCTGCGGCATTACTTTGCTAGCCCCCGGAATCCGTCTAGCTCTGACCCGAGCATTGCTGCTCGGTCCAGGATCAGTACCATGTGTAACAATGGTAGTGCCTGGCGGGGTAGTGTCATTTTGGACGAGTACTTCCATAATGCTTGAATTCACAAAATCCGTTGTAAGTTTCGACGTGTGCATGCTCCAGTTTTGTATTTGATCTCTCTTTTACGGCACCGGTGATCTCCAGTCGTGCCAACCCAGGGACTGGCATGCACACTTTTGGGAAAGTTTATAGGTGTTACGTGTCGCTAGGTTCACCTTGCTGTTTGTGGCCTAGATGTATTTACTCCTTTAGTCGCCTTTTACGACAAGCGGGGAGGCGCTGCAGGAATATTCTAACCCGTCCCTGCACAGGGTTGATATATTAATAATAATAATTCAAAATATTTTATGAAGATACGAGTACTGGAAAAAAATGTTTTAAAACATTGAATGGATATTCATATTTCGACGTGATGTTTTTCATAAGCTGGGCCATTCGAAAATAAGACTGTGTTCTTTTTTGGTTCAAAATGTATACGGCATAGAATTCTACTTAAAAAAAGGTTAAAAGAATTGTGTAAAAAATTGGGAACACACACTGATATGGTTGCATTTTCATTTTTATCTTATCAAAAATCAAACTTTTTAATTAAGAATCAGCTTTGGGCGAGGCATCTTCAAACTTGAATTGCCAAGACCTTGTTATATATATATATATATATATATATATATATATATATATATATATATATATATATATATATATATAAAAATATCCCACTGGGTACATTGTAGTCTCTCTCAACAGGATGGATTTCAAAGAACAATTTAATTCATACATGAATTTTCTATTCAGGGTTCTCTTATGCACAGAAGCCACCTTTAATTTTAATGGTCGCAGTAGAGCATGGTGCAAGTTTAGTACTATTTATAAATTTTCATAATGAGGTCCATTCTGGTACTTCTTGAATGGTGAAAATACGCTGAAAGCCAGAAACTCCAAAATAAAAGAGGATAGCGAATTCGCAAAGATTTTCTTTACCAGACAGGTGAAATTTGTCAAAAAAAAACTACATTTAAATTTGTTTAATACATGGAAGCAACTACGATGAAACTCGTTATACCAATTTTTGACGGTCCCCATCGAAGGAGAAGAGTCACCGTACCAGCATCCAAGCGCTCTTTGATTTCGCTGCGCGATAAAATTTGCGGATAAGCTGGCTTCCAAACGTGGACAAAACAAAACTACAAGTCCGATTCAGCTGAAATGTTGGCAGTCGCCTTCTAAAAGAATGTACTAGACGATAATAAATCGTCGTCGTTCTATGAAAACTCCCTAAGTCCATTTTAAAAAAAAATGTGATTCAATTCTTATTTAATTCATTTCGGATAAACCGTTTGCAAAAAAATTTATTGCACAATGGCTACGCCAAACCCATTCTACAATTGAGGCCTGAGATCGTGCTATTCTGATAATTTTTGGATTTTTTTATATTAATTTCCAAGTTTAAATGCAAATATCTCAAAAAACAAAAAATGGACTTAGGGAGTTTTCATAGAACGACGACGAAATATATCTTGCGACACTGGCACCATGGGGCGGTGAGGCTAAGTACTTACGGACCGCCCTCGTATTATACAGTCAATGTCTGCTTATGAGACAGGGTGGCAGATAAATTGCGTTCTTATTTTTATTTGTCGAATCTTTATTTATTTGGGATTTTTTTCCACTTTCCAAGAATCATTGTTCATTTTTATTTTGAAAGTCAGCATTCTCGATTATTCAAGCACAAATGAAAGTTAAAGTAAATGGCATTAAAAACCTGGCAAGAACTAATTTTTTTTAAAGCCAGATTTAGAGAACAATCTGAATTATGGTCCCAAAAAGGTGGAGCTACAACTCGTCAAACTAAAGTTCTCCTGAGGGAAATTTATGGCAAAGGAATAATTTGGCTTTTACTTTATTTTAACTGGCCACCGCGTTCTGCCGATTTAATAGCTCCAGATTATTTTCTTTTGAGTATCTAAAAATGAGGTGTATGCTAATAAGCCAAGAATCATTCAACAGCCAAAGGTATTCAAGAAGACGTTAGAATGATGCTTACAGCCGGAAATTCTAAGAAATGCGATAGCAAATGATCTGGAAAGAGCATGTCAGGTCGGAGAAAATAAGGCACAATTTGGGAGATATTGGCGCAAAATTTTAAACAGCCTATTATTTAGGTATAAGTATGATACTACTTAGCAGTTTGCTAACTTTAAAGTACTTTACTAATTCATTCTTAATTTTAAACATATTTTCTAACTAGTATCGTACTAAAAGAATTTTCTTAATAAATTGCTTCTGAACTCACCTAAAACAATGACATTTCATGTAAAAAAGTAAGTACACGAACCTTTTTTGATGTTTGCAAATGTCAAAGAGTCACAATACTAAAAAAATAAAGTAGGTATTCGATGATTTTAACTTTAATAAAAGGGTAGAGAAAGTATGATGATATATTCGATTAAAATTTGCAAATTCGTTGTTTTAACCTAGTAGATATCATACTGAAACGGCTTTAACATCGTACTAATTCAATTAAAATTTTGCGCCATTATCTTTGAATCATAATGTGAATTTATTTCCATTTATAATTTAAAGTTTTATACATCCCGAAGTTAAATAAAATCGGAAAGAAATCAAATAAAACATAAACTTACTTAGGTGCCAGCCATTTTGTTTGCACTAAAGGCCAATAAAACTATTTTGAATCAGCGAAACTTAAAAATGGCCAAGCAAAAAAAACAATTCTTTGCTAACTTTGACAGGATTTACAAATAGAACTATTAATAAAACGATCGAGCGTTTAACAGAGCACCCTGTGTAAGTTCAGTGAATTTAAAAGTCTTATAGACCTACCCGAAAATCGAATTTCGCAACTACTTTTGAATGAGCCTAGCACGGGGCTTCGATTCATATCCGATTTAAACCCATAGCAAATATTTATTTTTTTTTTCAGGGGCAAACGAAGAAGTGACAAAAAGTGCATCCTACCTTAGCTGTTCGGAATCAGGAGAAAAAGAAAATTGATTAGACAGCAATTATAACAATTTTGTTTTACATCACGTAGCCAATATTTTCACTTTTTCAAAATATTGCAAAATAAAATAATGCTCTTGTGTATTTTCTCTGTTTCTGGTCACTTCCATTGAACAATGGAAACTACCAGTAACAAAAATGAACCATGGCAACCCAACCAATAAACTGCATAGATTTTCACGTTTGAAAAGGGAAAATGTTTTCATCTGTGTGCGATATCTATTGAACTGTAGTATCTGTGCTAGCGTTCTACTGATGGGAAACCATGAAATATGTACACTGTATTAGCAGTCGAAAAATTTGCATTTAAGTTTTATCTCTCTTTTTTCTTTGTTACCTTTTTGATGACCACAGAAAAATTTTATTCCCTTCCAACACCTTAAGGAAATTGCACGAACAAATTAAAATTATATTTTTTTTTTTTTTTTTTAACGCCTTCAGTACTGCTTAATGCAAGCATTTGTAACAATATTTCTTTTCTCTTCGGGTTTTTTCACCTTTAGATACTTGGAAACATCAGCTTGTCACAGTCATCATTTAGCGTGGTGTTAGTTGTTAGTAAATAAATATACATACATATAGCCTAACACTCTACTAAAAAACTAACAAATATGACAAACAAAGAAATAATAATTATTAATCTACTATCTGTAGCTACAAAAATAACTACATATAATAGCTTTCACAAATATTTTAATATCTACAACTTAACATACCACTCCCTCTTGATCAAACATCCAGCACACAATCCTGTTAAAGGGTCATGAAAAATTGCCCATCAATTTGTCACTATCGATTTCCTTGTCATTTATTTGTTTACCCACTCCCGACTTCAATCGAAAAACCTACCACAACCAACTATACTGTCCATATTCAAGACATTCTTTTTTCTAACAAATTGCGTTTATTTCCAGTTGACACAAGAAATTGTCTTCCATTAAATCCTATTTCCCTGTCCCTCGGCCCCTCTCTCTTGTCTCTTTTGAGGTTCAATTTGTGTATGGCAGAAGTATTGACTCGATTCACTCTTTTTCGCATAGGGCAAGTATAAAATTAATGCAAGAATATCGTATTTTTTCGCTTTATTTTTGCCTTTATACAAATTTAATTCGATAGACACGTTATATCCTTGCTGTATGGAGTCACGTAATGCGCCAAAAAATGTTGTCGTCGTCCTTTATATTTCGTTGTCTACACATCGTCGTTTATGCCACCGGAAGAGTAGCACTGCGGTTATTTTGTGTTCAATTACCACCCGACACATATGAATTCCCCACTTTCCTCTTAACAGAGATACCTATACGCTACGCTATACCATTAAATTCTCCTACTCCTGCCACTTTTTTTTGTTCAAGTTGGAGGTCCTTGCGTGTGGTGTACGTAGTATATGTACATTCAAATCACCTTCAATCACAACCAGTAATTTGATTTATTTGTACTAAAGAAGAAAAAAACTGCTCGTGACTGACATATTTCTAACAACGGAAAACCGTTACACTTACACTAAACAATCACAAGAAAATATTGCGCTTCATTGTTTAATAATAAAACGGGGCACATAAAGCTCCACAGGATTAAATGTGATTAATAAAATTCAGAGAGGTAGCAAGCCACTGCGCCGACGATCATATTTTGATTTAGAATTAATAAGTGAATGGCTTTGACATGAACCAATTGTGTTTTTCCACGCGCACCCCAACATAATTTAATTCCAAATCCAATCTTTCCAAGGACAATGCTGTTGGGTAAGAGTGGTATCATATAAGCCTTTGCCTCATCGTCCACAACCTTTATGGTGCGATCAGGATATTTTTATACAGAGGGAAGGAGGGTTTCTTTGAAAAATGTTACCTTGAATTTTAATCAAGCTGGAAAACCAATGATGGAGGAGCTGAAATAAATTGATGTAGTTTTCCTGTCCATTTTCCTGTCAGTTTGAACTGATGGTTTTAATTAAAGGGCCTTTAGGATAAAAATGATTTTGTTCAACTAATCGTAGTGGGGTAACGCCTAAGCACAAGTTGAATCTCTTAGAAATTTGCAATTAAATTCAGATTTAGTCATTTTCAATAAAAAAAATTAACAAAGCAATAGAAAAAAATAGCTCTAGATTCTTAAGAACATTGCGCACATATTTTAAGGAATTTCAAACCAAAGGCAGTCTAAGTTTCTGACTTTTTTTAAATGCCAGATTGTGTTCCATCCTTTTTTAAGCTAAAAGAATGATTAGTGCCACTGAATTTAACGTTCTCAAAGAAAATCCAACAACATCAATCGCACATCAGTACCAATTACCCTAGCCAATAACATTAGCCCTAAATTGCTTAAGCAACATCTTTCTCAGTACATTTTTTAAGTTGAAGGTGTTGCCATAATCAATTAATAAATCATTGTGTTGGTATGAAGTGCCAGTTAGAAATTTGTAGTTTGCCCTCTAACGACTTACAAGTTGAAGCCCTATACATTTGAAGCACATTCATTAAGACAAACGATATGTAAGTTATTATCCATCATCATAATTCTTTTTTAAATTTTGATACAGTATATTATTTTAATTTTTAAAGAGTTCCTGATGGAGGTTATTTAAGATTTTAACTTTAAAATCGTAATACAGTACGGGCCGTTTTCGCACAGTGCGAGCGTTTAGAAAAGTTGGAGAGGATTTAAAGGCTGATATCATTAAATATCTCAATGGGAGGGAAATATTGGGCCCGGAAAAGCATTCCACATTCTTGAAGTGCAGCTAAAGCCTAGTACGCAGATCGAGACAAGACAAATTTTATCTCTACAATTGAGGACCTTGCATCAAAAGGGATGCAAGTCCACATTTAACTTTTTGTGAGAAATCAAAAAAAAACTCTGAAAAATAAATTATTTATGGAATGTTAAAAAATGATATGGTGTTAAAAAATTTGCATATTTTCAAATTTTTTTTAATCAAGTTTTAGGTTAAATAAACAATACTAATAATTACTGCGATTTTTTAAATTTTTGATCTGCCCCTCATTTGCACCAAAATGTGGACCTGCCCCCCTTTTGATGCAAGGTCCTCAATTTTAATCTCTACAAAACTTTTCCAAATCTCGCGCAAAAGTTTGAAGTTGGAGAATTAAAAAATAATTTAATGTGTTTTGTTGTATATCTCTGGAACGGGTTGTCTTACAAAAGTCGTTCATACCTTTTTGGAATCTCCTCTCGATGCTCTCAAGAGAAGCATCAGCACCTTTTACATAAAACCAGTTTTGACAAAAATCACTTTCGGAAATACGGTGGCTGTCAAAATTTGTCCCGCAAAATAATGCTTGTATCATTCTTTTTCCTGGCAAAATTTAGTGGAGACATTTTGTAGAGCAATTCACAATTGTATGAATTTTGCGCGCGAACTGCGTACTGCTCGGAAAAATATCCGAGACAAAATTTGTCCCAGGAAAAAATATGTATGGAAGACAAAATTTTTCCCGATCTGCGTACTAGGCTTAAACAAAGAATATCTGAATTTAACTAGCGCTAGTATTATGTATGAATTATTCAAGGAGAGGAACGCAACTAACTATTTCACTAGAACACTGTTTATGAAAATATAAACTTGAATACATATCGCAAGCTGCTTTTACGATTTTGAATGTACTTTTGTGGGTTTTGTTGTAAATTATTTTAAGAACTAAAATAATTTTTTTTAAAACAAATCGGTTCAGTAACTTAGGGTGTAGGTAAAGGCACAGGTGAAAAGAATAGAAGGATCCACCTTGTCCGTTTTAGAATTTTCTTTTAAACAGTTTACATACATGTACAGTACAGTCCTAATAAATGGGTTAACCTGTCTAAGATTATGTTTAAAAAAAGTAAGTCCGATTTTTTTTTTAGATTGCTCTCAAAATTTTAACCTGTAAAGTTTAGAGCAAGTTTTAGCGACTTTCACTTAAAATTTAAAATCGTTCAAAAGTTTGGTTTGTTTTATTTTGATTATTAAAATTTTAAATAATGTCTTGTTTTAGTGATTAATTTTATAAGGCTGCTTTAACGACGGGTGGAAGATAAAGTTGTCGCTGGAGAGGTATTGAAAACCAAAACAACCGCATGGGACAGCTTTGTGATGGAAAATCATTCAAATCAAATATTCCTACTTAACTATACACATAAACTCAAAACAACCGTGAGTATTAATAATTAATATTTTAATTTCTTTTTAACTAACTTGTGTGTGTGTGTTCAGTCTTGAAGAAGAATTTGACGAAGATGAGGATGACGACAACGATGACTGGATGACAGTAATAATATGAATTGGCGGTTTGAACAAAAGGTAGTATAAAATGAGAAAATATTCTTTAGATTTATATCTTTCTGTATATAACAAAAGAAAAAAAAGAATCCTTCATCATTTGATGGCTGAGGGACTTTATTTTTAATGAAATTTTTCAGGCAAGAGAAAAAAGTTCTTTTTAGTCAATAATTTATTGTTTTGCATAAATATAAAATCTACGTATTTAAATTTGTTCCCTGAATTTGAAAATTGTTCGAAAAAATAGAACAAATATTTTTTACTCAAGTTCAAAAGACAAGATATATTCCAATAAGGATATGTTAAATTCGAGTTTTCAAGAAAAAAATATGTTTTTTTTTATAATTTGCACACACTCAAGGAAACAGAAACAAAGATTACTCGTGATGCAAGGGTATGATTTCCTTGCATCTTTTCAACATTTCTTTTTGTCCTTCTTCATTTGTCGAATTTACTTTATTTCCTTTGTATGGCCGCTAATGAATTTAAATGGAGCAAGGAACCAACTTTATTAATGAAATAAATTGTGTAGGTATTTCATTTCATTTTTATTTTATAATTAATTTTATTTTCAAGCTCCTAAAATGAATTCAAAAGACAAAATGAAAAAACAGCTGTCAAAATAGCTTCGTGTAATGTTCAAAAGAGAATAACCACTTGTATTGGGGAAACCAAACAACCCTCAGTTCTTGGTAAGTGTATCACAAACAACCTTGTGTGGAATGACCACATATTCGACGTCACCAAAAACACTGCTAAGTGTGCTCTAATAACCCACTTGAGTCTCTTGAATAGAATCAAAAACAGTGATCTAGTGAAATAGCTCGTTGCATTCCTTCCCTAAAACAATTTAACCGTAATATTAATAATAGTAATAATATTTTTGAGGCCAACTTCAGACGTATACTGTTAAATTCAGAGTTTCTTTCTTTAGTCGTACCACACGAATGTGGAATGCTTTGCCTGACTCAATAGTTCCCTCCCAATTATGATATTCAGACATTCAAAACCAATGTGCCCTAATCCGATTAGTGCGCCCAAAATTATAAAAAAAAATGCGCCGTGTAATACCCGTCTAAAGCAATGTATGTACTTCATTTTCTGAATTGTGAACTGGTTAATAGGTTTGGCAGCTGGATTTTGCAATAGGTGAATGGCAGAAGTTGCTCTGCACTTTCCAATAGATGGCTGATGAGTCTGTTAGTTATATTAAATGCCTTAGTTTTGAATTTTGTGATTGTGACTAATTTGACTTCAATCGGTTCAGTCATCGATTACGAGCAAAATGTACTCACGTACAATTTTATATATAAAGTTTAGTATCTGGACCATAAAATACGTTTAAAACGTTACAAGATCTGACTAACCATTATTATGAACTCATTATTACTCTCTAAGCTCCCATAAATTAAATTTAAATTTGTAAACTTGTAGGTCACAACTGAAAAACTAACGTCATTGTGAAATGAAAATATAAGATTGGAATATTCATGTATGGCTGATGGCAAAAATCCATTGCCATTATAAATTTGCTTACAAAAATTACAAATTTCAATTCTTGGCTAGGTCAATATTTATTTTCAGTCAAAATTCACCATCAGCCAGCTCACCGTGCGGAACTGTATAAATTATCACCTCCGAATGTTTATTTTTCCCTCCAGAAGACTATAAATCAGATCACATTTTGGCTGAAAAAGTCTTGCTGTGCCAAATAAGCATTATGCCAACAAATATACTAAGACAATTGCCAGATTTTTCCCTGAGGAAAGATTTTAATCTTTTGGCACTGATCCTCGATGTCGATCTTTCCAAGTGATTTTTCTTTAATTATTGTTTTGTTTGCTCGTCAGTTGTTGTGATTTGTTTTTCAACATTCCTTAGAAAATAAATATTTTTTTTTGTATATAGAAAATTGATAAGTATATTTATGACTTGGCTTGTTTTACTTCTGCTAAACAATCATTAAATTAATTGCTTTCGATCGATTTAGAAAAAAAGCCATCGATCATAGTTTATAATAAAATTATATAAACACGTTAACTTTCTTTTCCCATTCATCTTTTTTGTTTACAAATTTTCTTTGGCTCACTTATATTTTTGTTGAAAGTTAATAATTCATGTTTATTTTTGTAAGATAATCTCGATCATAAATTTGAAGAGGAGAGTCATGGAAAAATGCGCAAAAATATCTAAGGTCATTGCTTAAGTAAATTTTCATGATCAATTTTAATTTGTTTGTGATTTCAGGGCAAACATTATTGCAAATTACCTAGGTCAGGATACTTTGTTATTAAAGTGGGAAAATTTGTTTGTTATTTTTATAGAAATGTTTTAAGTTTAAATATGAAAAATTATACACTTGTTTTTATTTTTATCAATTCATATTTATTTATTTTTTAAATTTGTATTTATTTATTTTCACACTTTTAATCAATTTATTTATTATTAATTATTTAATTTATTTATTTGTTTGTTGATTGGAATTCATATAGTACATCAATAAACATTCAGCACGAGAAAATGATACCTCAAATTAAAGGACCACATTGGAAAAAGGAAAAATATCTCTCCTCTGACGGAATTCCACTTAAATGAAATAAAAAAATACAATTTCATTAACTTATATTCAGATTCAGAAAATCGAACTCGATAAAAACTGCATTAAAATGTGTATGTAAGTAATTCTCAGGTAGCATTTAATGAAATTGCATTGCATTTCACAGTCGTCGGTGTGAAGGTGGCGGGACAAGGTAAAGCTTGTGGGCCATAATATGGCCACTAGAGGACATTTCGAGAGGACATAATGAATGTAAATTAACTTAATTGGGTCGTGTTTGGAATTATTGTATTGGAATAATTAATTTTAGGGTAAGACGGGGAATTCTGTGGATAAATTATTGAACAAATAAGAGACTTGAGTTGAAATTTTCTAAACCATTTGTTGCTGAACTTTAAATTCGAATTAATTCAAACATATGAACTAAAATTTGAAATTAAGTTTTAAATAATTTGATCTTATGAAAAATATCGTGTGAAAATTGTCAACGTGACGAATAGAAAGAAAGAAATATTTTCACACTTTTTAGAGAATTTTTTTTTTAAGCCTTTAAGAAATGGAATGTACCACTTCATTATGGGTGTCTCAGTTCCCAACCGCTACCACCTTAAAACAAAAATTTAAGGGCTACTCCTAATTGAGAGAAAGTGACAATTTTTTTTAGGTTAAAATTTTTCATAATCGATTGTCATATCTTGATTCTATTATTGGTCAAAAGCAAGGAAATGCAATTAAATTTTACAAATTGAAGTATACATCATCTCTACGATTTTAAAATGCAAATATTTTCTTAAATTGAAAAATTATATTAATTACTTTAAATTGTGCAAGCAATTCACATCCAGGGCAGCACTTTTTAAAAAGCCAAACAAGACATAAATCAACAATCTATGTATTTATCTTCAATGCCTTCTCATTCGACTCATATTCACGGCGCGCGTTCACATACTCTACAAGCTAAGGTAAATTTTTTCCCAAAAAAAAAGGAAACTTTTTCAACTGTTTGGAAAATATATTCGTTCCCATTAAAAAAAAAAAAAAACAATAACAAAACAAGAGAATTTCAAGTCAAGATGAAAAAAGTTCTTCAGTGTAAAATTGTTGTTCTTTTTGTATTTATGTTCTTGTTGTTTTGACATTGCGTATGATTTTCTTGTGTTTCTTGTACTTAATAATTTTCCAGCAAGTTTTTTTATAACCTCTTGTGAGTGATTCAATTATGGATTACTGGATTTATCCTTGATATAGGGCTTTTCATAAACTCAACAAGAGAAGAAGTAATAAAAAGTATAGCAAGTATTATACATATGTATATAGAAACAAGCTAGGTAGATAAGTCGAAATACCTACTTGTGTGTGCCCAGAGCCAGATTTTATATACGAATAACAGCAATATTTTGGAAAGTTACTCGAAAAGGTTATAAATGTAATTGATACAAAAATACTTTGACAACCAAAAGTTGTGGATTTTTGGGACTTTTTGGAAAAGAGTTTTAAACACATTGAAATAAGTGAGGTTATTTTTTAAAATTGGCCTGCAATAATGACAGCAACACCAAAAACAAAGAAAACTTTTGGCAATTCCATGTAAGTGTCATACGAAGTTAAAACGATACTAAAAAGACAAAATAGGTGTTCTGTTTCAAAATCGCACTTCATAACTTTACTAAAATTTTGCGCAGTTGTTTCTATAATTTTTGAAATAAAATGAACGAGCACAATTTCAAATATACATATGTATGTATATAGAACTGCCTGTTTTTGGTTTCATTGAACTCCAAGCAGACTGCCATTTTTGTTTTAATTCTCATGTGTTGATTTGTCAAAACCTACGGAAAAGAAGAGTAATATTATGTATGTACGTATGTAGGGAGAAATTTACTTTTTAGGCGATTACGTGTGATTTATTATGGCAAACCAATTTAATGTTGCCACATGGAAAAAAGAATAGAACACAGATCAGGCAAAAAGACGTTAATGTGTGTTCTTCTTGATGAAATGATTTTTGATTATATTTGAATTTATTGATTTCCTGCACGATGAGTAGCTGGATTGATGTAATCAATTTTTCACTTTTCAATGTTTATGCATCTGAGGTAGAGGGTTGTGTAATTTTAAAACATTTGTTATTTTACTGGCTGTTGACTTTTGACTCGATGGACGGAGCCTAAGTTTGGAAATAGAGTTGGGCCTTATATGATTAATCTCTACACTTTAATTCGTTTCAACAGATTTCAATCATTATTTTTGAAAATCGATATTCAAAAACTCGTAGTCGCAAAAAGATAGAATGTGCTCGCAGATAGAAGGTCTTCGAACGAATAAATAAAACCAACTAGAAATATTTGGTACCTAAATGTTTTTATTTTAAAAGGAACACATCATATTGCGAGAGCTATTTGAAGATATACCACATTTGCACAAGAATAAGGTAAGTTAAGTTAGGTTTTTTTTTTTAAGTTTTAGTTCATATACACCTACAACCTACATGCACCCAAACTTGCGACTGTTCTTTTTAATAAGTTTTCACATTTCACTTACCAATAAACTATTTAATGCAATGCGCACTGTCAATGTCATTTATTTAAAAAAAAATGCATTATGTAATAGTTTTTAAGCTTATTAAGGTTATTGAAATATTGTTATAGAATTAAGTGAATAAATAAACGTATCAAGAAAAAAATATCACATTTGTTCATTTAATAGAACTGCTAAAAATTGCTATACCCTCTTAATATTTTATATTCCATATTATTAAGATTTTGTATCGTAATTCCCAAAATTGCCTATATTTTTTTCACCTTTTTAGTCCTTGTGAATTCTTGTTGGACTGTTTTCAAGAAAATACACACATCAAACATAAAACTATCGTAAAAAAGTGTATAGCCTTCTTGAACTTGCCTTTGCAAATTTGAAATTTATTTTTATTATGGCTGAAGATTATCTTGATTGTTGATTTCATTGGAAATCATGAATTACTCATTTTTAAGTGTAAAAAGTCTAACGTTTCCTCAGTTTTACAACACATTCCTCATAAACTAGAATTATTTATTCCAAAAAAGATGTGAATTATCATAAAAATATTACCTTCTTTTTGTACAGAAATGACATTGTTCTTTTTTCCACACAAAAAAAAATGTTTAAGAATCCTCTAAGTCATAAATGAAAACGTTATAGATATTCGATTAACTAAATTATTCCATTTACATATATCAGCCTTAACTTTGCACTCGAGACCAATCATTGAATTTATAGATTCTAGCTATAAAATTCTGAATCGACCCCAATTTAAGCCCGGAAACCACTATTCGCATTCGAGCTTATATATGAAGGCCAATAAATTGAGTTCTTCGTCCAGATTTATGTTTCGCAAATTTTTTGCCACAGATTTCATTTTCACTGGAAGTTTCCTTATCGACTTCAATTATTTCTCACCCGAACTCTCACGTTCTTTTTGTTCTTTTGATTTTGTTCTATTTATTGTCTTGTACCAAGAAAAACTTAAAACGTTTTCTTTATTGCCAAACTTACAAAAATGAATAACAACAATTTATATCTTCCAAACACTCACATAAATGAAATAAGCAGAAAACAAATATCTTGCGTTGGGCGCCATTTTGGCTACTTAAAGAAATCAGATCTAATTTATTCTACAGAAACATGTGAATAAGAATTTATGTTTTTTTTTTTTCTGTTGTTTTCTGTTGAATTAGAAGAGGAAAGTATAACAATACTTTTGCCATAACGTGACTAATTTGTATTGGATTTTTGCTGTTGATAGAGTTTTGAAAAGCAATCACGCAACGTATTATAACCAAATTAAATATTCATTAGAAAACCCCAAATTGCACACACGATATTTGTTTCTGTGTACATTGAAAGGACTTTGGTAGCTATATGAATCAATGTTTTTCTTGTTGTTTTGTTTTTATTATTGTTTGAAGTTAAAAGAGCAATTATAAAAGTTTTATGTTTTTACTTGGAGAGAATAAAAGTTATTTAATAAAAATTCCTTTACCAAAAGTTTCGTAGAAATAATTTTGAGTTTTTACAAATTGCAACAAGAGGTGTTTTTAATGAGAAAATTTTGTTTATCTTACGTGTTTAGAGGTCAAAAATCAGTGGAATGAGTTAAATCTGTTTGGACGGCCATATTTTGGTAAACAGACTACGTAGGTCGTTTTTTATTTATTTTAATACAAACGCAGACTTAAACTTTTTTTATGAACTGTGTCAATGTAAATCGTCAGCCAAGGTTTACATTTTGAAATTCGTGAAGATCACGAAGGAGGAACTTCTGAAAATTATTTAGTGAAATTCTGGGTCGGTGCTCGCAGCTTTATATTTTCGGTCGTAATAATCGAAAGACTATTCATACTATGGTAGATATGATACATTCGAGCCAAAAAATTCACTACTGAAAGCTCGTCAAAACTACAAAATATTGCAACCGAGTTAAGGTAAGTAAGAAAAACTATGATAATTCATCAAGGATTTTCAATATTCACGGAATAACAGATTTATGTATGTACAAATAACAGAAGAAGTTCTGGTAAATTGTATCTGCCAGCACGTAGTGGCTTCATCAAATGTATCTTTTCCCCTAAAAAAATAGTAATAATACAAAATAAATGAAGGTAACGATTTCAAACACAATAAGTGGAATTTTTAGAGACCTATTTTATATTTAAAAATCATAGGTAATACAATCATGGTGATTCAAGTATCTTAATTTAATTCAACTGTGGTCTAACTCCTCCGACTTACCAGTAGATGTGTTGCAAGAATTCATAGATATTATTAGAACACTTTGAATACAGCCGCGAAGAGCCAGAGTCCTCGGTCCCCGGCAAATCATAGGTGCATTTTCCGATTTATGGGTGAAATTTGTGCCTAGTGTCTGAAATATTTTTAATTGTCATTTCGAGGAGACACTTCATTGCGGTGTATATCCTAGAGCACCGAAAGACGCTTCCAAATCAAAGATTTTTATATTTCTTGACTTTGAACATCCAACCATCGCCTACAATTTGTTACATTTGGACTTCCCGAGTGTAAAAATCGATATGACAATTATTTCAACCGACAGACCACAGCTAATACTGTTGTGCGTTAGTTAAAACGTCTGTAAGTACCTACATATGTAAGTATATCATGGCATGATCCTTCGATTAAGATAAATATCAGGTACGAGTAGTTACCGAAAAGTTAGCCTGTCCTTCGCAAAATTGATCCAACCAAAAGATCTACGTGACAAGGCTTATTCATAATTTCACCTCAAACACACCATTTATTTTAAACAAATTATGAATATACCTATTTAAGTATTGTTCAATAAAATGGATATGTAATAAATTCCAAGCGAACTAAATTAATTCTTCAGAATTGCATTTTTTTTCTCAATAATTTCTCCTTTGACACATTTCTGCAGGGTGCGCGATAAAACATAATCTTACACAAACAAAATAACAACGCGCTCGCTCACTCGTGTCGTCACCCACCACCCACAAATAAAAAAAGACAACAACAATGGACAACTTTAAAATCGAAAATAATTTTTGTGAAACACCAGGCCAACAGAAGTCATAGAAAGCCGCCACACCAAACAATAATTCTACTCAATCAACACCACAGTTAAGCTCAATGAGAGCTAAACAAAAACAAAGCTCCTTATTTTGGGCGGGCGACACATTTCTGCAGAGAGGGCGATAAAACATAATCTTACACAAACAAAAAAACAACGCACTCGCTCGCTCGTGTCACCCACCACTCACAAATAAAAAAAGACAACAACAATGCACAACTTTAAAATCGAAAATAATTTTTGTGAAACACCAGGCCAACAGAAGTCATAGAAAGCCGCCACACCAAACAATTCTACTCAATCAACACCAAAGTTAAGCTCAATGAGAGCACTCCAAATGCTTATCATGTGGTGGTGGGATGATAAAAAAAAATCTGAAATAAACAAAAACAAAGCGCACACTCTGCAAAACAGAAAAGTGGACAACATTTACTTGGTTGATCAGATGTGTTTTTAGCTTGAAATTTTTCTCGATTTCATTCTGATCTCAACACGTAGTAATAAGTATAACAATAAGAACGAATGTATAGATACTTTGAGGAGCTTGAATTATGCTAAAAAAAGCACACTTACAATTAGAAATACTGTCTGTACTTACTATCCCAGTTTATTCTTGTCCCATATTTTTCGTGCATAGTGTGAAATTATTATTGACACATATTGGCGATTATTTTATGTTACATACTCTTAGGCGTTATGTGTTTTTTCTTTGATGAACCAACACAAGTGATAACCTTATGTTGCATACTCTTAGGTTTTTTTTTTCTTGATGAGAGTTGCTTTCTACTTTTCATGGTGGCCTGGTGTTTCAGGAAAAAATTTGTTGAAATTTAAACAAAATCGATATATTTTGAAGATCCGATCGTCAGTCGGCCTTTGGAGCTTATTTTTAAGTGTCTCTTTGCGTGGAGTTTTTTGTCCCATATTTTTTCGTGCAGAGTGTGAAATCATTATTGGCACATGTAAGTGATTATTTTATGTTGCATACTCTAATGCGTTTTTCTGTGCATGTGAATGATGACAGCTGCTTTCTACTTTTCATGGTGGCCTGGTGTTTCAGGAAAATTTTTGTTGAAATTTATCGATATTTTTTTTGACGATCTTGGGTGCATGTGGAGCTAATTTTTTTTCGTAGGATGGAGGGAGGATCTGATGATGTTTTTTTGTTTTGGACACAGAACAGAGTGACAAAGCGAAATTGTCTGTCTGGCTTGGTCTTGGTTGTTAAGAATATTGAGCAAGAATAATGGATTAAGGGGAAAGTATTGTGTGTAGGGTAAGAGATGCCGCGCTTTTTTAAACATGTAAATTAGATTTACATTTTTTGTTTGTTTTATTTGTTATAAAACTTAAATTTTTTTTATTTTCAATTATAAAAACAGACTAGAGGAATGTTAATTGTTTGATTAGAAGTAGAAGTAATAGGGGATTGGAATGGACATTAAACAGATTTACTTTCTGCTAAGGTTTGTTTAAGGTGTTTGTACATTATTGATTAAACTAAAATGTAAAGCACCTGAATTTTCGAGACCGAGAGATGTCTTGAAGATTAGATTTGATTTGTTTTAATCGTGACATGAATATGAAAGTGTTTTCGTGGTGATTTTTATAGACAAGTGGTTAGTCCATGATTTTTCCCAAAATTAATTGAAAAAAAAAAATTGAGTTTGGCACATCCATGGAAAGGTCTGTCAATTCTCTATTCAGAATTGAAAACCGCAACGCGTTACGAGCCTTGGTTGCGGAAATATCTCCATCCGCATCCGATGACTTTTTTAGATTTGGGTCAATTTTCAGTAAAATCACTTTGGGTGGCCATATTTCGATAACCAGACCTCGCAGAACCTTCTGGTTTTCACCCGTGAATAGCCCTTACAAAATTGACTAGAAATTTTGGAAACCGCAACCTTTTACAACGCCTGGTTTCGGAAATATCGCCACCCAAGCATATTGTTAGGTAGTTAAAGCTCAAAAATCTGTGGAATCAGTGAAATCACTTTGGAGGGCCATATTTCGCTAACCAGACCACGCAGGACGATTTGGCTTACAGGTGTGTGTAGGTATTGAACAGACCTTTCGTTTGATGTATATCTCGATGGGATTGGTGAACTTCGAAAAAATAATGATTTTTATAGACAAGTGGTTAGTCCATGATTTTTCCCAAAATTAATTGGAAAAAAAAATTTTGAGTTTGGCACATCCATGGAAAGGTCTGTCAATTCTCTATTCAGAATTGAAAACCGCAACGCGTTACGAGCCTTGGTTGCGGAAATATCTCCATCCGCATCCGATGACTTTTTTAGATTTGGGTCAATTTTCAGTAAAATCACTTTGGGTGGCCATATTTCGATAACCAGACCTCGCAGAACCTTCTGGTTTTCACCCGTGAATAGCCCTTACAAAATTGACTAGAAATTTTGGAAACCGCAACCTTTTACAACGCCTGGTTTCGGAAATATCGCCACCCAAGCATATTGTTAGGTAGTTAAAGCTCAAAAATCTGTGGAATCAGTGAAATCACTTTGGATGGCCATATTTCGCTAACCAGACCACGCAGGACGATTTGGCTTACAGGTGTGTGTAGGTATTGAACAGACCTTTCGTTTGATGTATATCTCGATGGGATTGGTGAACTTCGAAAAAATAATGATTTTTATAGACAAGTGGTTAGTCCATGATTTTTCCCAAAATTAATTGGAAAAAAAAATTTTGAGTTTGGCACATCAATGGAAAGGTCTGTCAATTCTCTATTCAGAATTGAAAACCGCAACGCGTTACGAGCCTTGGTTGCGGAAATATCTCCATCCGCATCCGATGACTTTTTTAGATTTGGGTCAATTTTCAGTAAAATCACTTTGGGTGGCCATATTTCGATAACCAGACCTCGCAGAACCTTCTGGTTTTCACCCGTGAATAGCTCTTACAAAATTGACTAGAAATTTTGGAAACCGCTACCTTTTACAACGCCTGGTTTCGGAAATATCGCCACCCAAGCATATTGTTAGGTAGTTAAAGCTCAAAAATCTGTGGAATCAGTGAAATCACTTTGGATGGCCATATTTCGCTAACCAGACCACGCAGGACGATTTGGCTTACAGGTGTGTGTAGGTATTGAACAGACCTTTCGTTTGATGTATATCTCGATGGGATTGGTGAACTTCGAAAAAATAATGATTTTTATAGACAAGTGGTTAGTCCATGATTTTTCCCAAAATTAATTGGAAAAAAAAATTTTGAGTTTGGCACATAAATGGAAAGGTCTGTCAATTCTCTATTCAGAATTGAAAACCGCAACGCGTTACGAGCCTTGGTTGCGGAAATATCTCCATCCGCATCCGATGACTTTTTTAGATTTGGGTCAATTTTCAGTAAAATCACTTTGGGTGGCCATATTTCGATAACCAGACCTCGCAGAACCTTCTGGTTTTCACCCGTGAATAGCTCTTACAAAATTGACTAGAAATTTTGGAAACCGCTACCTTTTACAACGCCTGGTTTCGGAAATATCGCCACCCAAGCATATTGTTAGGTAGTTAAAGCTCAAAAATCTGTGGAATCAGTGAAATCACTTTGGATGGCCATATTTCGCTAACCAGACCACGCAGGACGATTTGGCTTACAGGTGTGTGTAGGTATTGAACAGACCTTTCGTTTGATGTATATCTCGATGGGATTGGTGAACTTCGAAAAAATAATGATTTTTATAGACAAGTGGTTAGTCCATGATTTTTCCCAAAATTAATTGGAAAAAAAAATTTTGAGTTTGGCACATAAATGGAAAGGTCTGTCAATTCTCTATTCAGAATTGAAAACCGCAACGCGTTACGAGCCTTGGTTGCGGAAATATCTCCATCCGCATCCGATGACTTTTTTAGATTTGGGTCAATTTTCAGTAAAATCACTTTGGGTGGCCATATTTCGATAACCAGACCTCGCAGAACCTTCTGGTTTTCACCCGTGAATAGCTCTTACAAAATTGACTAGAAATTTTGGAAACCGCTACCTTTTACAACGCCTGGTTTCGGAAATATCGCCACCCAAGCATATTGTTAGGTAGTTAAAGCTCAAAAATCTGTGGAATCAGTGAAATCACTTTGGATGGCCATATTTCGCTAACCAGACCACGCAGGACGATTTGGCTTACAGGTGTGTGTAGGTATTGAACAGACCTTTCGTTTGATGTATATCTCGATGGGATTGGTGAACTTCGAAAAAATAATGATTTTTATAGACAAGTGGTTAGTCCATGATTTTTCCCAAAATTAATTGGAAAAAAAAATTTTGAGTTTGGCACATAAATGGAAAGGTCTGTCAATTCTCTATTCAGAATTGAAAACCGCAACGCGTTACGAGCCTTGGTTGCGGAAATATCTCCATCCGCATCCGATGACTTTTTTAGATTTGGGTCAATTTTCAGTAAAATCACTTTGGGTGGCCATATTTCGATAACCAGACCTCGCAGAACCTTCTGGTTTTCACCGGTGAATAGCTCTTACAAAATTGACTAGAAATTTTGGAAACCGCAACCTTTTACAACGCCTGGTTTGGGAAATATCGCCACCCAAGCATATTGTTAGGTAGTTAAAGCTCAAAAATCTGTGGAATCAGTGAAATCACTTTGGATGGCCATATTTCGCTAACCAGACCACGCAGGACGATTTGGCTTACAGGTGTGTGTAGGTATTGAACAGACCTTTCGTTTGATGTATATCTCGATGGGATTGGTGAACTTCGAAAAAATAATGATTTTTATAGACAAGTTAGGTAGTTGTTAGGTAGTTAAAGCTCAAAAATCTGTGGAATCAGTGAAATCACTTTAGATGGCCATATTTCGCTAACCAGACCACGCAGGACGATTTGGCTTACAGGTGTGTGTAGGTATTGAACAGACCTTTCGTTTGATGTATATTTCGATGGGATTGGTGAACTTCGAAAAAATAATGATTTTTGTAGACAAGTGGTTAGTCCATGATTTTTCCCAAAATTAATTGGAAAAAAAAATTTTGAGTTTGGCACATCAATGGAAAGGTCTGTCAATTCTCTATTCAGAATTGAAAACCGCAACGCGTTACGAGCCTTGGTTGCGGAAATATCTCCATCCGCATCCGATGACTTTTTTAGATTTGGGTCAATTTTCAGTAAAATCACTTTGGGTGGCCATATTTCGATAACCAGACCTCGCAGAACCTTCTGGTTTTCACCGGTGAATAGCTCTTACAAAATTGACTAGAAATTTTGGAAACCGCAACCTTTTACAACGCCTGGTTTGGGAAATATCGCCACCCAAGCATATTGTTAGGTAGTTAAAGCTCAAAAATCTGTGGAATCAGTGAAATCACTTTGGATGGCCATATTTCGCTAACCAGACCACGCAGGACGATTTGGCTTACAGGTGTGTGTAGGTATTGAACAGACCTTTCGTTTGATGTATATCTCGATGGGATTGGTGAACTTCGAAAAAATGATGATTTTTATAGACAAGTTAGGTAGTTGTTAGGTAGTTAAAGCTCAAAAATCTGTGGAATCAGTGAAATCACTTTGGATGGCCATATTTCGCTAACCAGACCACGCAGGACGATTTGGCTTACAGGTGTGTGTAGGTATTGAACAGACCTTTCGTTTGATGTATATCTCGATGGGATTGGTGAACTTCGAAAAAATAATGATTTTTATAGACAAGTGGTTAGTCCATGATTTTTCCCAAAATTAATTGGAAAAAAAAATTTTGAGTTTGGCACATCAATGGAAAGGTCTGTCAATTCTCTATTCAGAATTGAAAACCGCAACGCGTTACGAGCCTTGGTTGCGGAAATATCTCCATCCGCATCCGATGACTTTTTTAGATTTGGGTCAATTTTCAGTAAAATCACTTTGGGTGGCCATATTTCGATAACCAGACCTCGCAGAACCTTCTGGTTTTCACCCGTGAATAGCTCTTACAAAATTGACTAGAAATTTTGGAAACCGCAACCTTTTACAACGCCTGGTTTGGGAAATATCGCCACCCAAGCATATTGTTAGGTAGTTAAAGCTCAAAAATCTGTGGAATCAGTGAAATCACTTTGGATGGCCATATTTCGCTAACCAGACCACGCAGGACGATTTGACTTACAGGTGTGTGTAGGTATTGAACAGACCTTTCGTTTGATGTATATCTCGATGGGATTGGTGAACTTCGAAAAAATGATGATTTTTATAGACAAGTTAGGTAGTTGTTAGGTAGTTAAAGCTCAAAAATCTGTGGAATCAGTGAAATCACTTTAGATGGCCATATTTCGCTAACCAGACCACGCAGGACGATTTGGCTTACAGGTGTGTGTAGGTATTGAACAGACCTTTCGTTTGATGTATATCTCGATGGGATTGGTGAACTTCGAAAAAATAATGATTTTTCTATACAAGTGGTTAGTCCATGATTTTTCCCAAAATTAATTGGAAAAAAAAATTTTGAGTTTGGCACATCAATGGAAAGGTCTGTCAATTCTCTATTCAGAATTGAAAACCGCAACGCGTTACGAGCCTTGGTTGCGGAAATATCTCCATCCGCATCCGATGACTTTTTTAGATTTGGGTCAATTTTCAGTAAAATCACTTTGGGTGGCCATATTTCGATAACCAGACCTCGCAGAACCTTCTGGTTTTCACCCGTGAATAGCTCTTACAAAATTGACTAGAAATTTTGGAAACCGCAACCTTTTACAACGCCTGGTTTGGGAAATATCGCCACCCAAGCATATTGTTAGGTAGTTAAAGCTCAAAAATCTGTGGAATCAGTGAAATCACTTTGGATGGCCATATTTCGCTAACCAGACCACGCAGGACGATTTGGCTTACAGGTGTGTGTAGGTATTGAACAGACCTTTCGTTTGATGTATATCTCGATGGGATTGGTGAACTTCGAAAAAATAATGATTTTTATAGACAAGTGGTTAGTCCATGATTTTTCCCAAAATTAATTGGAAAAAAAATTTTGAGTTTGGCACATCAATGGAAAGGTCTGTCAATTCTCTATTCAGAATTGAAAACCGCAACGCGTTACGAGCCTTGGTTGCGGAAATATCTCCATCCGCATCCGATGACTTTTTTAGATTTGGGTCAATTTTCAGTAAAATCACTTTGGGTGGCCATATTTCGATAACCAGACCTCGCAGAACCTTCTGGTTTTCACCCGTGAATAGCTCTTACAAAATTGACTAGAAATTTTGGAAACCGCAACCTTTTACAACGCCTGGTTTGGGAAATATCGCCACCCAAGCATATTGTTAGGTAGTTAAAGCTCAAAAATCTGTGGAATCAGTGAAATCACTTTGGATGGCCATATTTCGCTAACCAGACCACGCAGGACGATTTGGCTTACAGGTGTGTGTAGGTATTGAACAGACCTTTCGTTTGATGTATATCTCGATGGGATTGGTGAACTTCGAAAAAATAATGATTTTTATAGACAAGTGGTTAGTCCATGATTTTTCCCAAAATTAATTGGAAAAAAAAATTTTGAGTTTGGCACATCAATGGAAAGGTCTGTCAATTCTCTATTCAGAATTGAAAACCGCAACGCGTTACGAGCCTTGGTTGCGGAAATATCTCTATCCGCATCCGATGACTTTTTTAGATTTGGGTCAATTTTCAGTAAAATCACTTTGGGTGGCCATATTTCGATAACCAGACCTCGCAGAACCTTCTGGTTTTCACCCGTGAATAGCTCTTACAAAATTGACTAGAAATTTTGGAAACCGCAACCTTTTACAACGCCTGGTTTCGGAAATATCGCCACCCAAGCATATTGTTAGGTAGTTAAAGCTCAAAAATCTGTGGAATCAGTGAAATCACTTTGGATGGCCATATTTCGCTAACCAGACCACGCAGGACGATTTGGCTTACAGGTGTGTGTAGGTATTGAACAGACCTTTCGTTTGATGTATATCTCGATGGGATTGGTGAACTTCGAAAAAATAATGATTTTTATAGACAAGTGGTTAGTCCATGATTTTTCCCAAAATTAATTGGAAAAAAAAATTTTGAGTTTGGCACATCAATGGAAAGGTCTGTCAATTCTCTATTCAGAATTGAAAACCGCAACGCGTTACGAGCCTTGGTTGCGGAAATATCTCCATCCGCATCCGATGACTTTTTTAGATTTGGGTCAATTTTCAGTAAAATCACTTTGGGTGGCCATATTTCGATAACCAGACCTCGCAGAACCTTCTGGTTTTCACCCGTGAATAGCTCTTACAAAATTGACTAGAAATTTTGGAAACCGCAACCTTTTACAACGCCTGGTTTGGGAAATATCGCCACCCAAGCATATTGTTAGGTAGTTAAAGCTCAAAAATCTGTGGAATCAGTGAAATCACTTTGGATGGCCATATTTCGCTAACCAGACCACGCAGGACGATTTGGCTTACAGGTGTGTGTAGGTATTGAACAGACCTTTCGTTTGATGTATATCTCGATGGGATTGGTGAACTTCGAAAAAATAATGATTTTTATAGACAAGTGGTTAGTCCATGATTTTTCCCAAAATTAATTGGAAAAAAAAATTTTGAGTTTGGCACATCAATGGAAAGGTCTGTCAATTCTCTATTCAGAATTGAAAACCGCAACGCGTTACGAGCCTTGGTTGCGGAAATATCTCCATCCGCATCCGATGACTTTTTTAGATTTGGGTCAATTTTCAGTAAAATCACTTTGGGTGGCCATATTTCGATAACCAGACCTCGCAGAACCTTCTGGTTTTCACCCGTGAATAGCTCTTACAAAATTGACTCGAAATTTTGGAAACCGCAACCTTTTACAACGCCTGGTTTCGGAAATATCGCCACCCAAGCATATTGTTAGGTAGTTAAAGCTCAAAAATCTGTGGAATCAGTGAAATCACTTTGGATGGCCATATTTCGCTAACCAGACCACGCAGGACGATTTGGCTTACAGGTGTGTGTAGGTATTGAACAGACCTTTCGTTTGATGTATATCTCGATGGGATTGGTGAACTTCGAAAAAATAATGATTTTTATAGACAAGTGGTTAGTCCATGATTTTTCCCAAAATTAATTGGAAAAAAAAATTTTGAGTTTGGCACATCAATGGAAAGGTCTGTCAATTCTCTATTCAGAATTGAAAACCGCAACGCGTTACGAGCCTTGGTTGCGGAAATATCTCCATCCGCATCCGATGACTTTTTTAGATTTGGGTCAATTTTCAGTAAAATCACTTTGGGTGGCCATATTTCGATAACCAGACCTCGCAGAACCTTCTGGTTTTCACCCGTGAATAGCTCTTACAAAATTGACTAGAAATTTTGGAAACCGCAACCTTTTACAACGCCTGGTTTGGGAAATATCGCCACCCAAGCATATTGTTAGGTAGTTAAAGCTCAAAAATCTGTGGAATCAGTGAAATCACTTTGGATGGCCATATTTCGCTAACCAGACCACGCAGGACGATTTGGCTTACAGGTGTGTGTAGGTATTGAACAGACCTTTCGTTTGATGTATATCTCGATGGGATTGGTGAACTTCGAAAAAATAATGATTTTTATAGACAAGTGGTTAGTCCATGATTTTTCCCAAAATTAATTGGAAAAAAAAATTTTGAGTTTGGCACATCAATGGAAAGGTCTGTCAATTCTCTATTCAGAATTGAAAACCGCAACGCGTTACGAGCCTTGGTTGCGGAAATATCTCCATCCGCATCCGATGACTTTTTTAGATTTGGGTCAATTTTCAGTAAAATCACTTTGGGTGGCCATATTTCGATAACCAGACCTCGCAGAACCTTCTGGTTTTCACCCGTGAATAGCTCTTACAAAATTGACTCGAAATTTTGGAAACCGCAACCTTTTACAACGCCTGGTTTCGGAAATATCGCCACCCAAGCATATTGTTAGGTAGTTAAAGCTCAAAAATCTGTGGAATCAGTGAAATCACTTTGGATGGCCATATTTCGCTAACCAGACCACGCAGGACGATTTGGCTTACAGGTGTGTGTAGGTATTGAACAGACCTTTCGTTTGATGTATATCTCGATGGGATTGGTGAACTTCGAAAAAATAATGATTTTTATAGACAAGTGGTTAGTCCATGATTTTTCCCAAAATTAATTGGAAAAAAAAATTTTGAGTTTGGCACATCAATGGAAAGGTCTGTCAATTCTCTATTCAGAATTGAAAACCGCAACGCGTTACGAGCCTTGGTTGCGGAAATATCTCCATCCGCATCCGATGACTTTTTTAGATTTGGGTCAATTTTCAGTAAAATCACTTTGGGTGGCCATATTTCGATAACCAGACCTCGCAGAACCTTCTGGTTTTCACCCGTGAATAGCTCTTACAAAATTGACTAGAAATTTTGGAAACCGCAACCTTTTACAACGCCTGGTTTGGGAAATATCGCCACCCAAGCATATTGTTAGGTAGTTAAAGCTCAAAAATCTGTGGAATCAGTGAAATCACTTCGGATGGCCATATTTCGCTAACCAGACCACGCAGGACGATTTGGCTTACAGGTGTGTGTAGGTATTGAACAGACCTTTCGTTTGATGTATATCTCGATGGGATTGGTGAACTTCGAAAAAATAGTGATTTTTATAGACAAGTGGTTAGTCCATGATTTTTCCCAAAATTAATTGGAAAAAAAAATTTTGAGTTTGGCACATCAATGGAAAGGTCTGTCAATTCTCTATTCAGAATTGAAAACCGCAACGCGTTACGAGCCTTGGTTGCGGAAATATCTCCATCCGCATCCGATGACTTTTTTAGATTTGGGTCAATTTTCAGTAAAATCACTTTGGGTGGCCATATTTCGATAACCAGACCTCGCAGAACCTTCTGGTTTTCACCCGTGAATAGCTCTTACAAAATTGACTAGAAATTTTGGAAACCGCAACCTTTTACAACGCCTGGTTTCGGAAATATCGCCACCCAAGCATATTGTTAGGTAGTTAAAGCTCAAAAATCTGTGGAATCAGTGAAATCACTTTGGATGGCCATATTTCGCTAACCAGACCACGCAGGACGATTTGGCTTACAGGTGTGTGTAGGTATTGAACAGACCTTTCGTTTGATGTATATCTCGATGGGATTGGTGAACTTCGAAAAAATAATGATTTTTATAGACAAGTGGTTAGTCCATGATTTTTCCCAAAATTAATTGGAAAAAAAAATTTTGAGTTTGGCACATCAATGGAAAGGTCTGTCAATTCTCTATTCAGAATTGAAAACCGCAACGCGTTACGAGCCTTGGTTGCGGAAATATCTCCATCCGCATCCGATGACTTTTTTAGATTTGGGTCAATTTTCAGTAAAATCACTTTGGGTGGCCATATTTCGATAACCAGACCTCGCAGAACCTTCTGGTTTTCACCCGTGAATAGCTCTTACAAAATTGACTAGAAATTTTGGAAACCGCAACCTTTTACAACGCCTGGTTTGGGAAATATCGCCACCCAAGCATATTGTTAGGTAGTTAAAGCTCAAAAATCTGTGGAATCAGTGAAATCACTTTGGATGGCCATATTTCGCTAACCAGACCACGCAGGACGATTTGGCTTACAGGTGTGTGTAGGTATTGAACAGACCTTTCGTTTGATGTATATCTCGATGGGATTGGTGAACTTCGAAAAAATAATGATTTTTATAGACAAGTGGTTAGTCCATGATTTTTCCCAAAATTAATTGGAAAAAAAAATTTTGAGTTTGGCACATCAATGGAAAGGTCTGTCAATTCTCTATTCAGAATTGAAAACCGCAACGCGTTACGAGCCTTGGTTGCGGAAATATCTCCATCCGCATCCGATGACTTTTTTAGATTTGGGTCAATTTTCAGTAAAATCACTTTGGGTGGCCATATTTCGATAACCAGACCTCGCAGAACCTTCTGGTTTTCACCCGTGAATAGCTCTTACAAAATTGACTCGAAATTTTGGAAACCGCAACCTTTTACAACGCCTGGTTTCGGAAATATCGCCACCCAAGCATATTGTTAGGTAGTTAAAGCTCAAAAATCTGTGGAATCAGTGAAATCACTTTGGATGGCCATATTTCGCTAACCAGACCACGCAGGACGATTTGGCTTACAGGTGTGTGTAGGTATTGAACAGACCTTTCGTTTGATGTATATCTCGATGGGATTGGTGAACTTCGAAAAAATAATGATTTTTATAGACAAGTGGTTAGTCCATGATTTTTCCCAAAATTAATTGGAAAAAAAAATTTTGAGTTTGGCACATCAATGGAAAGGTCTGTCAATTCTCTATTCAGAATTGAAAACCGCAACGCGTTACGAGCCTTGGTTGCGGAAATATCTCCATCCGCATCCGATGACTTTTTTAGATTTGGGTCAATTTTCAGTAAAATCACTTTGGGTGGCCATATTTCGATAACCAGACCTCGCAGAACCTTCTGGTTTTCACCCGTGAATAGCTCTTACAAAATTGACTAGAAATTTTGGAAACCGCAACCTTTTACAACGCCTGGTTTCGGAAATATCGCCACCCAAGCATATTGTTAGGTAGTTAAAGCTCAAAAATCTGTGGAATCAGTGAAATCACTTTGGATGGCCATATTTCGCTAACCAGACCACGCAGGACGATTTGGCTTACAGGTGTGTGTAGGTATTGAACAGACCTTTCGTTTGATGTATATCTCGATGGGATTGGTGAACTTCGAAAAAATAATGATTTTTATAGACAAGTGGTTAGTCCATGATTTTTCCCAAAATTAATTGGAAAAAAAAATTTTGAGTTTGGCACATCAATGGAAAGGTCTGTCAATTCTCTATTCAGAATTGAAAACCGCAACGCGTTACGAGCCTTGGTTGCGGAAATATCTCCATCCGCATCCGATGACTTTTTTAGATTTGGGTCAATTTTCAGTAAAATCACTTTGGGTGGCCATATTTCGATAACCAGACCTCGCAGAACCTTCTGGTTTTCACCCGTGAATAGCTCTTACAAAATTGACTCGAAATTTTGGAAACCGCAACCTTTTACAACGCCTGGTTTCGGAAATATCGCCACCCAAGCATATTGTTAGGTAGTTAAAGCTCAAAAATCTGTGGAATCAGTGAAATCACTTTGGATGGCCATATTTCGCTAACCAGACCACGCAGGACGATTTGGCTTACAGGTGTGTGTAGGTATTGAACAGACCTTTCGTTTGATGTATATCTCGATGGGATTGGTGAACTTCGAAAAAATAATGATTTTTATAGACAAGTGGTTAGTCCATGATTTTTCCCAAAATTAATTGGAAAAAAAAATTTTGAGTTTGGCACATCAATGGAAAGGTCTGTCAATTCTCTATTCAGAATTGAAAACCGCAACGCGTTACGAGCCTTGGTTGCGGAAATATCTCCATCCGCATCCGATGACTTTTTTAGATTTGGGTCAATTTTCAGTAAAATCACTTTGGGTGGCCATATTTCGATAACCAGACCTCGCAGAACCTTCTGGTTTTCACCCGTGAATAGCTCTTACAAAATTGACTAGAAATTTTGGAAACCGCAACCTTTTACAACGCCTGGTTTGGGAAATATCGCCACCCAAGCATATTGTTAGGTAGTTAAAGCTCAAAAATCTGTGGAATCAGTGAAATCACTTCGGATGGCCATATTTCGCTAACCAGACCACGCAGGACGATTTGGCTTACAGGTGTGTGTAGGTATTGAACAGACCTTTCGTTTGATGTATATCTCGATGGGATTGGTGAACTTCGAAAAAATAATGATTTTTATAGACAAGTGGTTAGTCCATGATTTTTCCCAAAATTAATTGGAAAAAAAAATTTTGAGTTTGGCACATCAATGGAAAGGTCTGTCAATTCTCTATTCAGAATTGAAAACCGCAACGCGTTACGAGCCTTGGTTGCGGAAATATCTCCATCCGCATCCGATGACTTTTTTAGATTTGGGTCAATTTTCAGTAAAATCACTTTGGGTGGCCATATTTCGATAACCAGACCTCGCAGAACCTTCTGGTTTTCACCCGTGAATAGCTCTTACAAAATTGACTAGAAATTTTGGAAACCGCAACCTTTTACAACGCCTGGTTTGGGAAATATCGCCACCCAAGCATATTGTTAGGTAGTTAAAGCTCAAAAATCTGTGGAATCAGTGAAATCACTTTGGATGGCCATATTTCGCTAACCAGACCACGCAGGACGATTTGGCTTACAGGTGTGTGTAGGTATTGAACAGACCTTTCGTTTGATGTATATCTCGATGGGATTGGTGAACTTCGAAAAAATAATGATTTTTATAGACAAGTGGTTAGTCCATGATTTTTCCCAAAATTAATTGGAAAAAAAAATTTTGAGTTTGGCACATCAATGGAAAGGTCTGTCAATTCTCTATTCAGAATTGAAAACCGCAACGCGTTACGAGCCTTGGTTGCGGAAATATCTCCATCCGCATCCGATGACTTTTTTAGATTTGGGTCAATTTTCAGTAAAATCACTTTGGGTGGCCATATTTCGATAACCAGACCTCGCAGAACCTTCTGGTTTTCACCCGTGAATAGCTCTTACAAAATTGACTCGAAATTTTGGAAACCGCAACCTTTTACAACGCCTGGTTTCGGAAATATCGCCACCCAAGCATATTGTTAGGTAGTTAAAGCTCAAAAATCTGTGGAATCAGTGAAATCACTTTGGATGGCCATATTTCGCTAACCAGACCACGCAGGACGATTTGGCTTACAGGTGTGTGTAGGTATTGAACAGACCTTTCGTTTGATGTATATCTCGATGGGATTGGTGAACTTCGAAAAAATAATGATTTTTATAGACAAGTGGTTAGTCCATGATTTTTCCCAAAATTAATTGGAAAAAAAAATTTTGAGTTTGGCACATCAATGGAAAGGTCTGTCAATTCTCTATTCAGAATTGAAAACCGCAACGCGTTACGAGCCTTGGTTGCGGAAATATCTCCATCCGCATCCGATGACTTTTTTAGATTTGGGTCAATTTTCAGTAAAATCACTTTGGGTGGCCATATTTCGATAACCAGACCTCGCAGAACCTTCTGGTTTTCACCCGTGAATAGCTCTTACAAAATTGACTAGAAATTTTGGAAACCGCAACCTTTTACAACGCCTGGTTTCGGAAATATCGCCACCCAAGCATATTGTTAGGTAGTTAAAGCTCAAAAATCTGTGGATTCAGTGAAATCACTTTGGATGGCCATATTTCGCTAACCAGACCACGCAGGACGATTTGGCTTACAGGTGTGTGTAGGTATTGAACAGACCTTTCGTTTGATGTATATCTCGATGGGATTGGTGAACTTCGAAAAAATAATGATTTTTATAGACAAGTGGTTAGTCCATGATTTTTCCCAAAATTAATTGGAAAAAAAAATTTTGAGTTTGGCACATCAATGGAAAGGTCTGTCAATTCTCTATTCAGAATTGAAAACCGCAACGCGTTACGAGCCTTGGTTGCGGAAATATCTCCATCCGCATCCGATGACTTTTTTAGATTTGGGTCAATTTTCAGTAAAATCACTTTGGGTGGCCATATTTCGATAACCAGACCTCGCAGAACCTTCTGGTTTTCACCCGTGAATAGCTCTTACAAAATTGACTCGAAATTTTGGAAACCGCAACCTTTTACAACGCCTGGTTTCGGAAATATCGCCACCCAAGCATATTGTTAGGTAGTTAAAGCTCAAAAATCTGTGGAATCAGTGAAATCACTTTGGATGGCCATATTTCCCTAACCAGACCACGCAGGACGATTTGGCTTACAGGTGTGTGTAGGTATTGAACAGACCTTTCGTTTGATGTATATCTCGATGGGATTGGTGAACTTCGAAAAAATAATGATTTTTATAGACAAGTGGTTAGTCCATGATTTTTCCCAAAATTAATTGGAAAAAAAAATTTTGAGTTTGGCACATCAATGGAAAGGTCTGTCAATTCTCTATTCAGAATTGAAAACCGCAACGCGTTACGAGCCTTGGTTGCGGAAATATCTCCATCCGCATCCGATGACTTTTTTAGATTTGGGTCAATTTTCAGTAAAATCACTTTGGGTGGCCATATTTCGATAACCAGACCTCGCAGAACCTTCTGGTTTTCACCCGTGAATAGCTCTTACAAAATTGACTCGAAATTTTGGAAACCGCAACCTTTTACAACGCCTGGTTTGGGAAATATCGCCACCCAAGCATATTGTTAGGTAGTTAAAGCTCAAAAATCTGTGGAATCAGTGAAATCACTTTGGATGGCCATATTTCGCTAACCAGACCACGCAGGACGATTTGGCTTACAGGTGTGTGTAGGTATTGAACAGACCTTTCGTTTGATGTGTATCTCGATGGGATTGGTGAACTTCGAAAAAATAATGATTTTTATAGACAAGTGGTTAGTCCATGATTTTTCCCAAAATTAATTGGAAAAAAAAATTTTGAGTTTGGCACATCAATGGAAAGGTCTGTCAATTCTCTATTCAGAATTGAAAACCGCAACGCGTTACGAGCCTTGGTTGCGGAAATATCTCCATCCGCATCCGATGACTTTTTTAGATTTGGGTCAATTTTCAGTAAAATCACTTTGGGTGGCCATATTTCGATAACCAGACCTCGCAGAACCTTCTGGTTTTCACCCGTGAATAGCTCTTACAAAATTGACTAGAAATTTTGGAAACCGCAACCTTTTACAACGCCTGGTTTGGGAAATATCGCCACCCAAGCATATTGTTAGGTAGTTAAAGCTCAAAAATCTGTGGAATCAGTGAAATCACTTTGGATGGCCATATTTCGCTAACCAGACCACGCAGGACGATTTGGCTTACAGGTGTGTGTAGGTATTGAACAGACCTTTCGTTTGATGTATATCTCGATGGGATTGGTGAACTTCGAAAAAATAATGATTTTTATAGACAAGTGGTTAGTCCATGATTTTTCCCAAAATTAATTGGAAAAAAAAATTTTGAGTTTGGCACATCAATGGAAAGGTCTGTCAATTCTCTATTCAGAATTGAAAACCGCAACGCGTTACGAGCCTTGGTTGCGGAAATATCTCCATCCGCATCCGATGACTTTTTTAGATTTGGGTCAATTTTCAGTAAAATCACTTTGGGTGGCCATATTTCGATAACCAGACCTCGCAGAACCTTCTGGTTTTCACCCGTGAATAGCTCTTACAAAATTGACTAGAAATTTTGGAAACCGCAACCTTTTACAACGCCTGGTTTGGGAAATATCGCCACCCAAGCATATTGTTAGGTAGTTAAAGCTCAAAAATCTGTGGAATCAGTGAAATCACTTTGGATGGCCATATTTCGCTAACCAGACCACGCAGGACGATTTGGCTTACAGGTGTGTGTAGGTATTGAACAGACCTTTCGTTTGATGTATATCTCGATGGGATTGGTGAACTTCGAAAAAATAATGATTTTTATAGACAAGTGGTTAGTCCATGATTTTTCCCAAAATTAATTGGAAAAAAAAATTTTGAGTTTGGCACATCAATGGAAAGGTCTGTCAATTCTCTATACAGAATTGAAAACCGCAACGCGTTACGAGCCTTGGTTGCGGAAATATCTCCATCCGCATCCGATGACTTTTTTAGATTTGGGTCAATTTTCAGTAAAATCACTTTGGGTGGCCATATTTCGATAACCAGACCTCGCAGAACCTTCTGGTTTTCACCCGTGAATAGCTCTTACAAAATTGACTAGAAATTTTGGAAACCGCAACCTTTTACAACGCCTGGTTTGGGAAATATCGCCACCCAAGCATATTGTTAGGTAGTTAAAGCTCAAAAATCTGTGGAATCAGTGAAATCACTTTGGATGGCCATATTTCGCTAACCAGACCACGCAGGACGATTTGGCTTACAGGTGTGTGTAGGTATTGAACAGACCTTTCGTTTGATGTATATCTCGATGGGATTGGTGAACTTCGAAAAAATAATGATTTTTATAGACAAGTGGTTAGTCCATGATTTTTCCCAAAATTAATTGGAAAAAAAAATTTTGAGTTTGGCACATCAATGGAAAGGTCTGTCAATTCTCTATTCAGAATTGAAAACCGCAACGCGTTACGAGCCTTGGTTGCGGAAATATCTCCATCCGCATCCGATGACTTTTTTAGATTTGGGTCAATTTTCAGTAAAATCACTTTGGGTGGCCATATTTCGATAACCAGACCTCGCAGAACCTTCTGGTTTTCACCCGTGAATAGCTCTTACAAAATTGACTCGAAATTTTGGAAACCGCAACCTTTTACAACGCCTGGTTTGGGAAATATCGCCACCCAAGCATATTGTTAGGTAGTTAAAGCTCAAAAATCTGTGGAATCAGTGAAATCACTTTGGATGGCCATATTTCGCTAACCAGACCACGCAGGACGATTTGGCTTACAGGTGTGTGTAGGTATTGAACAGACCTTTCGTTTGATGTATATCTCGATGGGATTGGTGAACTTCGAAAAAATAATGATTTTTATAGACAAGTGGTTAGTCCATGATTTTTCCCAAAATTAATTGGAAAAAAAAATTTTGAGTTTGGCACATCAATGGAAAGGTCTGTCAATTCTCTATTCAGAATTGAAAACCGCAACGCGTTACGAGCCTTGGTTGCGGAAATATCTCCATCCGCATCCGATGACTTTTTTAGATTTGGGTCAATTTTCAGTAAAATCACTTTGGGTGGCCATATTTCGATAACCAGACCTCGCAGAACCTTCTGGTTTTCACCCGTGAATAGCTCTTACAAAATTGACTCGAAATTTTGGAAACCGCAACCTTTTACAACGCCTGGTTTGGGAAATATCGCCACCCAAGCATATTGTTAGGTAGTTAAAGCTCAAAAATCTGTGGAATCAGTGAAATCACTTTGGATGGCCATATTTCGCTAACCAGACCACGCAGGACGATTTGGCTTACAGGTGTGTGTAGGTATTGAACAGACCTTTCGTTTGATGTATATCTCGATGGGATTGGTGAACTTCGAAAAAATAATGATTTTTATAGACAAGTGGTTAGTCCATGATTTTTCCCAAAATTAATTGGAAAAAAAAATTTTGAGTTTGGCACATCAATGGAAAGGTCTGTCAATTCTCTATTCAGAATTGAAAACCGCAACGCGTTACGAGCCTTGGTTGCGGAAATATCTCCATCCGCATCCGATGACTTTTTTAGATTTGGGTCAATTTTCAGTAAAATCACTTTGGGTGGCCATATTTCGATAACCAGACCTCGCAGAACCTTCTGGTTTTCACCCGTGAATAGCTCTTACAAAATTGACTAGAAATTTTGGAAACCGCAACCTTTTACAACGCCTGGTTTGGGAAATATCGCCACCCAAGCATATTGTTAGGTAGTTAAAGCTCAAAAATCTGTGGAATCAGTGAAATCACTTTGGATGGCCATATTTCGCTAACCAGACCACGCAGGACGATTTGGCTTACAGGTGTGTGTAGGTATTGAACAGACCTTTCGTTTGATGTATATCTCGATGGGATTGGTGAACTTCGAAAAAATAATGATTTTTATAGACAAGTGGTTAGTCCATGATTTTTCCCAAAATTAATTGGAAAAAAAAATTTTGAGTTTGGCACATCAATGGAAAGGTCTGTCAATTCTCTATTCAGAATTGAAAACCGCAACGCGTTACGAGCCTTGGTTGCGGAAATATCTCCATCCGCATCCGATGACTTTTTTAGATTTGGGTCAATTTTCAGTAAAATCACTTTGGGTGGCCATATTTCGATAACCAGACCTCGCAGAACCTTCTGGTTTTCACCCGTGAATAGCTCTTACAAAATTGACTAGAAATTTTGGAAACCGCAACCTTTTACAACGCCTGGTTTGGGAAATATCGCCACCCAAGCATATTGTTAGGTAGTTAAAGCTCAAAAATCTGTGGAATCAGTGAAATCACTTTGGATGGCCATATTTCGCTAACCAGACCACGCAGGACGATTTGGCTTACAGGTGTGTGTAGGTATTGAACAGACCTTTCGTTTGATGTATATCTCGATGGGATTGGTGAACTTCGAAAAAATAATGATTTTTATAGACAAGTGGTTACGTCCATGATTTTTCCCAAAATTAATTGGAAAAAAAAATTTTGAGTTTGGCACATCAATGGAAAGGTCTGTCAATTCTCTATTCAGAATTGAAAACCGCAACGCGTTACGAGCCTTGGTTGCGGAAATATCTCCATCCGCATCCGATGACTTTTTTAGATTTGGGTCAATTTTCAGTAAAATCACTTTGGGTGGCCATATTTCGATAACCAGACCTCGCAGAACCTTCTGGTTTTCACCCGTGAATAGCTCTTACAAAATTGACTAGAAATTTTGGAAACCGCAACCTTTTACAACGCCTGGTTTGGGAAATATCGCCACCCAAGCATATTGTTAGGTAGTTAAAGCTCAAAAATCTGTGGAATCAGTGAAATCACTTTGGATGGCCATATTTCGCTAACCAGACCACGCAGGACGATTTGGCTTACAGGTGTGTGTAGGTATTGAACAGACCTTTCGTTTGATGTATATCTCGATGGGATTGGTGAACTTCGAAAAAATAATGATTTTTATAGACAAGTGGTTAGTCCATGATTTTTCCCAAAATTAATTGGAAAAAAAAATTTTGAGTTTGGCACATCAATGGAAAGGTCTGTCAATTCTCTATTCAGAATTGAAAACCGCAACGCGTTACGAGCCTTGGTTGCGGAAATATCTCCATCCGCATCCGATGACTTTTTTAGATTTGGGTCAATTTTCAGTAAAATCACTTTGGGTGGCCATATTTCGATAACCAGACCTCGCAGAACCTTCTGGTTTTCACCGGTGAATAGCTCTTACAAAATTGACTAGAAATTTTGGAAACCGCAACCTTTTACAACGCCTGGTTTCGGAAATATCGCCACCCAAGCATATTGTTAGGTAGTTAAAGCTCAAAAATCTGTGGAATCAGTGAAATCACTTTGGATGGCCATATTTCGCTAACCAGACCACGCAGGACGATTTGGCTTACAGGTGTGTGTAGGTATTGAACAGACCTTTCGTTTGATGTATATCTCGATGGGATTGGTGAACTTCGAAAAAATAATGATTTTTATAGACAAGTGGTTAGTCCATGATTTTTCCCAAAATTAATTGGAAAAAAAAATTTTGAGTTTGGCACATCAATGGAAAGGTCTGTCAATTCTCTATTCAGAATTGAAAACCGCAACGCGTTACGAGCCTTGGTTGCGGAAATATCTCCATCCGCATCCGATGACTTTTTTAGATTTGGGTCAATTTTCAGTAAAATCACTTTGGGTGGCCATATTTCGATAACCAGACCTCGCAGAACCTTCTGGTTTTCACCCGTGAATAGCTCTTACAAAATTGACTAGAAATTTTAGAAACCGCAACCTTTTACAACGCCTGGTTTGGGAAATATCGCCACCCAAGCATATTGTTAGGTAGTTAAAGCTCAAAAATCTGTGGAATCAGTGAAATCACTTTGGATGGCCATATTTCGCTAACCAGACCACGCAGGACGATTTGGCTTACAGGTGTGTGTAGGTATTGAACAGACCTTTCGTTTGATGTATATCTCGATGGGATTGGTGAACTTCGAAAAAATAATGATTTTTATAGACAAGTGGTTAGTCCATGATTTTTCCCAAAATTAATTGGAAAAAAAAATTTTGAGTTTGGCACATCAATGGAAAGGTCTGTCAATTCTCTATTCAGAATTGAAAACCGCAACGCGTTACGAGCCTTGGTTGCGGAAATATCTCCATCCGCATCCGATGACTTTTTTAGATTTGGGTCAATTTTCAGTAAAATCACTTTGGGTGGCCATATTTCGATAACCAGACCTCGCAGAACCTTCTGGTTTTCACCCGTGAATAGCTCTTACAAAATTGACTAGAAATTTTGGAAACCGCAACCTTTTACAACGCCTGGTTTGGAAAATATCGCCACCCAAGCATATTGTTAGGTAGTTAAAGCTCAAAAATCTGTGCAATCAGTGAAATCACTTTGGATGGCCATATTTCGCTAACCAGACCACGCAGGACGATTTGGCTTACAGGTGTGTGTAGGTATTGAACAGACCTTTCGTTTGATGTATATCTCGATGGGATTGGTGAACTTCGAAAAAATAATGATTTTTATAGACAAGTGGTTAGTCCATGATTTTTCCCAAAATTAATTGGAAAAAAAAATTTTGAGTTTGGCACATCAATGGAAAGGTCTGTCAATTCTCTATTCAGAATTGAAAACCGCAACGCGTTACGAGCCTTGGTTGCGGAAATATCTCCATCCACATCCGATGACTTTTTTAGATTTGGGTCAATTTTCAGTAAAATCACTTTGGGTGGCCATATTTCGATAACCAGACCTCGCAGAACCTTCTGGTTTTCACCCGTGAATAGCTCTTACAAAATTGACTAGAAATTTTGGAAACCGCAACCTTTTACAACGCCTGGTTTCGGAAATATCGCCACCCAAGCATATTGTTAGGTAGTTAAAGCTCAAAAATCTGTGGAATCAGTGAAATCACTTTGGATGGCCATATTTCGCTAACCAGACCACGCAGGACGATTTGGCTTACAGGTGTGCGTAGGTATTGAACAGACCTTTCGTTTGATGTATATCTCGATGGGATTGGTGAACTTCGAAAAAATAATGATTTTTATAGACAAGTGAGTCCATGATTTTTCCCAAAATTAATTGGAAAAAAAAATTTTGAGTTTGGCACATCAATGGAAAGGTCTGTCAATTCTCTATTCAGAATTGAAAACCGCAACGCGTTACGAGCCTTGGTTGCGGAAATATCTCCATCCGCATCCGATGACTTTTTTAGATTTGGGTCAATTTTCAGTAAAATCACTTTGGGTGGCCATATTTCGATAACCAGACCTCGCAGAACCTTCTGGTTTTCACCGGTGAATAGCTCTTACAAAATTGACTAGAAATTTTGGAAACCGCAACCTTTTACAACGCCTGGTTTCGGAAATATCGCCACCCAAGCATATTGTTAGGTAGTTAAAGCTCAAAAATCTGTGGAATCAGTGAAATCAATTTGGATGGCCATATTTCGCTAACCAGACCACGCAGGACGATTTGGCTTACAGGTGTGTGTAGGTATTGAACAGACCTTTCGTTTGATGTATATCTCGATGGGATTGGTGAACTTTGAAAAAATAATGATTTTTATAGACAAGTGGTTAGTCCATGATTTTTCCCAAAATTAATTGGAAAAAAAAATTTTGAGTTTGGCACATCAATGGAAAGGTCTGTCAATTCTCTATTCAGAATTGAAAACCGCAACGCGTTACGAGCCTTGGTTGCGGAAATATCTCCATCCGCATCCGATGACTTTTTTAGATTTGGGTCAATTTTCAGTAAAATCACTTTGGGTGGCCATATTTCGATAACCAGACCTCGCAGAACCTTCTGGTTTTCACCGGTGAATAGCTCTTACAAAATTGACTAGAAATTTTGGAAACCGCAACCTTTTACAACGCCTGGTTTCGGAAATATCGCCACCCAAGCATATTGTTAGGTAGTTAAAGCTCAAAAATCTGTGGAATCAGTGAAATCACTTTGGATGGCCATATTTCGCTAACCAGACCACGCAGGACGATTTGGCTTACAGGTGTGTGTAGGTATTGAACAGACCTTTCGTTTGATGTATATCTCGATGGGATTGGTGAACTTCGAAAAAATAATGATTTTTATAGACAAGTGGTCCAAAATTAATTGGAAAAAAAAAATTTTGAGTTTGGCACATCAATGGAAAGGTCTGTCAATTCTCTATTCAGAATTGAAAACCGCAACGCGTTACGAGCCTTGGTTGCGGAAATATCTCCATCCGCATCCGATGACTTTTTTAGATTTGGGTCAAAGTAAAATCACTTTGGGTGGCCATATTTCGATAACCAGACCTCGCAGAACCTTCTGGTTTTCACCGGTGAATAGCTCTTACAAAATTGACTAGAAATTTTGGAAACCGCAACCTTTTACAACGCCTGGTTTCGGAAATATCGCCACCCAAGCATATTGTTAGGTAGTTAAAGCTCAAAAATCTGTGGAATCAGTGAAATCACTTTGGATGGCCATATTTCGCTAACCAGACCACGCAGGACGATTTGGCTTACAGGTGTGTGTAGGTATTGAACAGACCTTTCGTTTGATGTATATCTCGATGGGATTGGTGAACTTCGAAAAAATAATGATTTTTATAGACAAGTGGTTAGTCCATGATTTTTCCCAAAATTAATTGGAAAAAAAAATTTTGAGTTTGGCACATCAATGGAAAGGTCTGTCAATTCTCTATTCAGAATTGAAAACCGCAACGCGTTACGAGCCTTGGTTGCGGAAATATCTCAATCCGCATCCGATGACTTTTTTAGATTTGGGTCAATTTTCAGTAAAATCACTTTGGGTGGCCATATTTCGATAACCAGACCTCGCAGAACCTTCTGGTTTTCACCGGTGAATAGCTCTTACAAAATTGACTAGAAATTTTGGAAACCGCAACCTTTTACAACGCCTGGTTTCGGAAATATCGCCACCCAAGCATATTGTTAGGTAGTTAAAGCTCAAAAATCTGTGGAATCAGTGAAATCACTTTGGATGGCCATATTTCGCTAACCAGACCACGCAGGACGATTTGGCTTACAGGTGTGTGTAGGTATTGAACAGACCTTTCGTTTGATGTATATCTCGATGGGATTGGTGAACTTCGAAAAAATAATGATTTTTATAGACAAGTGGTTAGTCCATGATTTTTCCCAAAATTAATTGGAAAAAAAAATTTTGAGTTTGGCACATCAATGGAAAGGTCTGTCAATTCTCTATTCAGAATTGAAAACCGCAACGCGTTACGAGCCTTGGTTGCGGAAATATCTCCATCCGCATCCGATGACTTTTTTAGATTTGGGTCAATTTTCAGTAAAATCACTTTGGGTGGCCATATTTCGATAACCAGACCTCGCAGAACCTTCTGGTTTTCACCCGTGAATAGCTCTTACAAAATTGACTAGAAATTTTGGAAACCGCAACCTTTTACAACGCCTGGTTTCGGAAATATCGCCACCCAAGCATATTGTTAGGTAGTTAAAGCTCAAAAATCTGTGGAATCAGTGAAATCACTTCGGATGGCCATATTTCGCTAACCAGACCACGCAGGACGATTTGGCTTACAGGTGTGTGTAGGTATTGAACAGACCTTTCGTTTGATGTATATCTCGATGGGATTGGTGAACTTCGAAAAAATAATGATTTTTATAGACAAGTGGTTAGTCCATGATTTTTCCCAAAATTAATTGGAAAAAAAAATTTTGAGTTTGGCACATCAATGGAAAGGTCTGTCAATTCTCTATTCAGAATTGAAAACCGCAACGCGTTACGAGCCTTGGTTGCGGAAATATCTCCATCCGCATCCGATGACTTTTTTAGATTTGGGTCAATTTTCAGTAAAATCACTTTGGGTGGCCATATTTCGATAACCAGACCTCGCAGAACCTTCTGGTTTTCACCGGTGAATAGCTCTTACAAAATTGACTAGAAATTTTGGAAACCGCAACCTTTTACAACGCCTGGTTTCGGAAATATCGCCACCCAAGCATATTGTTAGGTAGTTAAAGCTCAAAAATCTGTGGAATCAGTGAAATCACTTTGGATGGCCATATTTCGCTAACCAGACCACGCAGGACGATTTGGCTTACAGGTGTGTGTAGGTATTGAACAGACCTTTCGTTTGATGTATATCTCGATGGGATTGGTGAACTTCGAAAAAATAATGATTTTTATAGACAAGTGGTTAGTCCATGATTTTTCCCAAAATTAATTGGAAAAAAAAATTTTGAGTTTGGCACATCAATGGAAAGGTCTGTCAATTCTCTATTCAGAATTGAAAACCGCAACGCGTTACGAGCCTTGGTTGCGGAAATATCTCCATCCGCATCCGATGACTTTTTTAGATTTGGGTCAATTTTCAGTAAAATCACTTTGGGTGGCCATATTTCGATAACCAGACCTCGCAGAACCTTCTGGTTTTCACCGGTGAATAGCTCTTACAAAATTGACTAGAAATTTTGGAAACCGCAACCTTTTACAACGCCTGGTTTCGGAAATATCGCCACCCAAGCATATTGTTAGGTAGTTAAAGCTCAAAAATCTGTGGAATCAGTGAAATCACTTTGGATGGCCATATTTCGCTAACCAGACCACGCAGGACGATTTGGCTTACAGGTGTGTGTAGGTATTGAACAGACCTTTCGTTTGATGTATATCTCGATGGGATTGGTGAACTTCGAAAAAATAATGATTTTTATAGACAAGTGGTCCAAAATTAATTGGAAAAAAAAAATTTTGAGTTTGGCACATCAATGGAAAGGTCTGTCAATTCTCTATTCAGAATTGAAAACCGCAACGCGTTACGAGCCTTGGTTGCGGAAATATCTCCATCCGCATCCGATGACTTTTTTAGATTTGGGTCAAAGTAAAATCACTTTGGGTGGCCATATTTCGATAACCAGACCTCGCAGAACCTTCTGGTTTTCACCGGTGAATAGCTCTTACAAAATTGACTAGAAATTTTGGAAACCGCAACCTTTTACAACGCCTGGTTTCGGAAATATCGCCACCCAAGCATATTGTTAGGTAGTTAAAGCTCAAAAATCTGTGGAATCAGTGAAATCACTTTGGATGGCCATATTTCGCTAACCAGACCACGCAGGACGATTTGGCTTACAGGTGTGTGTAGGTATTGAACAGACCTTTCGTTTGATGTATATCTCGATGGGATTGGTGAACTTCGAAAAAATAATGATTTTTATAGACAAGTGGTTAGTCCATGATTTTTCCCAAAATTAATTGGAAAAAAAAATTTTGAGTTTGGCACATCAATGGAAAGGTCTGTCAATTCTCTATTCAGAATTGAAAACCGCAACGCGTTACGAGCCTTGGTTGCGGAAATATCTCCATCCGCATCCGATGACTTTTTTAGATTTGGGTCAATTTTCAGTAAAATCACTTTGGGTGGCCATATTTCGATAACCAGACCTCGCAGAACCTTCTGGTTTTCACCCGTGAATAGCTCTTACAAAATTGACTAGAAATTTTGGAAACCGCAACCTTTTACAACGCCTGGTTTGGGAAATATCGCCACCCAAGCATATTGTTAGGTAGTTAAAGCTCAAAAATCTGTGGAATCAGTGAAATCACTTTGGATGGCCATATTTCGCTAACCAGACCACGCAGGACGATTTGGCTTACAGGTGTGTGTAGGTATTGAACAGACCTTTCGTTTGATGTATATCTCGATGGGATTGGTGAACTTCGAAAAAATAATGATTTTTATAGACAAGTGGTTAGTCCATGATTTTTCCCAAAATTAATTGGAAAAAAAAATTTTGAGTTTGGCACATCAATGGAAAGGTCTGTCAATTCTCTATTCAGAATTGAAAACCGCAACGCGTTACGAGCCTTGGTTGCGGAAATATCTCCATCCGCATCCGATGACTTTTTTAGATTTGGGTCAAAGTAAAATCAATTTGGGTGGCCATATTTCGATAACCAGACCTCGCAGAACCTTCTGGTTTTCACCGGTGAATAGCTCTTACAAAATTGACTAGAAATTTTGGAAACCGCAACCTTTTACAACGCCTGGTTTGGGAAATATCGCCACCCAAGCATATTGTTAGGTAGTTAAAGCTCAAAAATCTGTGGAATCAGTGAAATCACTTTGGATGGCCATATTTCGCTAACCAGACCACGCAGGACGATTTGGCTTACAGGTGTGTGTAGGTATTGAACAGACCTTTCGTTTGATGTATATCTCGATGGGATTGGTGAACTTCGAAAAAATAATGATTTTTATAGACAAGTGGTTAGTCCATGATTTTTCCCAAAATTAATTGGAAAAAAAAATTTTGAGTTTGGCACATCAATGGAAAGGTCTGTCAATTCTCTATTCAGAATTGAAAACCGCAACGCGTTACGAGCCTTGGTTGCGGAAATATCTCCATCCGCATCCGATGACTTTTTTAGATTTGGGTCAATTTTCAGTAAAATCACTTTGGGTGGCCATATTTCGATAACCAGACCTCGCAGAACCTTCTGGTTTTCACCGGTGAATAGCTCTTACAAAATTGACTAGAAATTTTGGAAACCGCAACCTTTTACAACGCCTGGTTTGGGAAATATCGCCACCCAAGCATATTGTTAGGTAGTTAAAGCTCAAAAATCTGTGGAATCAGTGAAATCACTTTGGATGGCCATATTTCGCTAACCAGACCACGCAGGACGATTTGGCTTACAGGTGTGTGTAGGTATTGAACAGACCTTTCGTTTGATGTATATCTCGATGGGATTGGTGAACTTCGAAAAAATAATGATTTTTATAGACAAGTGGTTAGTCCATGATTTTTCCCAAAATTAATTGGAAAAAAAAATTTTGAGTTTGGCACATCAATGGAAAGGTCTGTCAATTCTCTATTCAGAATTGAAAACCGCAACGCGTTACGAGCCTTGGTTGCGGAAATATCTCCATCCGCATCCGATGACTTTTTTAGATTTGGGTCAATTTTCAGTAAAATCACTTTGGGTGGCCATATTTCGATAACCAGACCTCGCAGAACCTTCTGGTTTTCACCCGTGAATAGCTCTTACAAAATTGACTAGAAATTTTGGAAACCGCAACCTTTTACAACGCCTGGTTTCGGAAATATCGCCACCCAAGCATATTGTTAGGTAGTTAAAGCTCAAAAATCTGTGGAATCAGTGAAATCACTTTGGATGGAAATATTTCGCTAACCAGACCACGCAGGACGATTTGGCTTACAGGTGTGTGTAGGTATTGAACAGACCTTTCGTTTGATGTATATCTCGATGGGATTGGTGAACTTCGAAAAAATAATGATTTTTATAGACAAGTGGTTAGTCCATGATTTTTCCCAAAATTAATTGGAAAAAAAAATTTTGAGTTTGGCACATCAATGGAAAGGTCTGTCAATTCTCTATTCAGAATTGAAAACCGCAACGCGTTACGAGCCTTGGTTGCGGAAATATCTCCATCCGCATCCGATGACTTTTTTAGATTTGGGTCAATTTTCAGTAAAATCACTTTGGGTGGCCATATTTCGATAACCAGACCTCGCAGAACCTTCTGGTTTTCACCCGTGAATAGCTCTTACAAAATTGACTAGAAATTTTGGAAACCGCAACCTTTTACAACGCCTGGTTTGGGAAATATCGCCACCCAAGCATATTGTTAGGTAGTTAAAGCTCAAAAATCTGTGGAATCTGTGAAATCACTTTGGATGGCCATATTTCGCTAACCAGACCACGCAGGACGATTTGGCTTACAGGTGTGTGTAGGTATTGAACAGACCTTTCGTTTGATGTATATCTCGATGGGATTGGTGAACTTCGAAAAAATAATGATTTTTATAGACAAGTGGTTAGTCCATGATTTTTCCCAAAATTAATTGGAAAAAAAAATTTTGGGTTTGGCACATCAATGGAAAGGTCTGTCAATTCTCTATTCAGAATTGAAAACCGCAACGCGTTACGAGCCTTGGTTGCGGAAATATCTCCATCCGCATCCGATGACTTTTTTAGATTTGGGTCAATTTTCAGTAAAATCACTTTGGGTGGCCATATTTCGATAACCAGACCTCGCAGAACCTTCTGGTTTTCACCCGTGAATAGCTCTTACAAAATTGACTAGAAATTTTTGAAACCGCAACCTTTTACAACGCCTGGTTTCGGAAATATCGCCACCCAAGCATATTGTAAGGTAGTTAAAGCTCAAAAATCTGTGGAATCAGTGAAATCACTTTGGATGGCCATATTTCGCTAACCAGACCACGCAGGACGATTTGGCTTACAGGTGTGTGTAGGTATTGAACAGACCTTTCGTTTGATGTATATCTCGATGGGATTGGTGAACTTCGAAAAAATAATGATTTTTATAGACAAGTGGTTAGTCCATGATTTTTCCCAAAATTAATTGGAAAAAAAATTTTGAGTTTGGCACATCAATGGAAAGGTCTGTCAATTCTCTATTCAAAATTGAAAACCGCAACGCGTTACGAGCCTTGGTTGCGGAAATATCTCCATCCGCATCCGATGACTTTTTTAGATTTGGGTCAATTTTCAGTAAAATCACTTTGGGTGGCCATATTTCGATAACCAGACCTCGCAGAACCTTCTGGTTTTCACCCGTGAATAGCTCTTACAAAATTGACTAGAAATTTTGGAAACCGCAACCTTTTACAACGCCTGGTTTCGGAAATATCGCCACCCAAGCATATTGTTAGGTAGTTAAAGCTCAAAAATCTGTGGAATCAGTGAAATCACTTTGGATGGCCATATTTCGCTAACCAGACCACGCAGGACGATTTGGCTTACAGGTGTGTGTAGGTATTGAACAGACCTTTCGTTTGATGTATATCTCGATGGGATTGGTGAACTTCGAAAAAATAATGATTTTTATAGACAAGTGGTTAGTCCATGATTTTTCCCAAAATTAATTGGAAAAAAAATTTTGAGTTTGGCACATCAATGGAAAGGTCTGTCAATTCTCTATTCAAAATTGAAAACCGCAACGCGTTACGAGCCTTGGTTGCGGAAATATCTCCATCCGCATCCGATGACTTTTTTAGATTTGGGTCAATTTTCAGTAAAATCACTTTGGGTGGCCATATTTCGATAACCAGACCTCGCAGAACCTTCTGGTTTTCACCCGTGAATAGCTCTTACAAAATTGACTAGAAATTTTGGAAACCGCAACCTTTTACAACGCCTGGTTTCGGAAATATCGCCACCCAAGCATATTGTTAGGTAGTTAAAGCTCAAAAATCTGTGGAATCAGTGAAATCACTTTGGATGGCCATATTTCGCTAACCAGACCACGCAGGACGATTTGGCTTACAGGTGTGTGTAGGTATTGAACAGACCTTTCGTTTGATGTATATCTCGATGGGATTGGTGAACTTCGAAAAAATAATGATTTTTATAGACAAGTGGTTAGTCCATGATTTTTCCCAAAATTAATTGGAAAAAAAAATTTTGAGTTTGGCACATCAATGGAAAGGTCTGTCAATTCTCTATTCAGAATTGAAAACCGCAACGCGTTACGAGCCTTGGTTGCGGAAATATCTCCATCCGCATCCGATGACTTTTTTAGATTTGGGTCAATTTTCAGTAAAATCACTTTGGGTGGCCATATTTCGATAACCAGACCTCGCAGAACCTTCTGGTTTTCACCCGTGAATAGCTCTTACAAAATTGACTAGAAATTTTGGAAACCGCAACCTTTTACAACGCCTGGTTTGGGAAATATCGCCACCCAAGCATATTGTTAGGTAGTTAAAGCTCAAAAATCTGTGGAATCTGTGAAATCACTTTGGATGGCCATATTTCGCTAACCAGACCACGCAGGACGATTTGGCTTACAGGTGTGTGTAGGTATTGAACAGACCTTTCGTTTGATGTATATCTCGATGGGATTGGTGAACTTCGAAAAAATAATGATTTTTATAGACAAGTGGTTAGTCCATGATTTTTCCCAAAATTAATTGGAAAAAAAAATTTTGGGTTTGGCACATCAATGGAAAGGTCTGTCAATTCTCTATTCAGAATTGAAAACCGCAACGCGTTACGAGCCTTGGTTGCGGAAATATCTCCATCCGCATCCGATGACTTTTTTAGATTTGGGTCAATTTTCAGTAAAATCACTTTGGGTGGCCATATTTCGATAACCAGACCTCGCAGAACCTTCTGGTTTTCACCCGTGAATAGCTCTTACAAAATTGACTAGAAATTTTTGAAACCGCAACCTTTTACAACGCCTGGTTTCGGAAATATCGCCACCCAAGCATATTGTAAGGTAGTTAAAGCTCAAAAATCTGTGGAATCAGTGAAATCACTTTGGATGGCCATATTTCGCTAACCAGACCACGCAGGACGATTTGGCTTACAGGTGTGTGTAGGTATTGAACAGACCTTTCGTTTGATGTATATCTCGATGGGATTGGTGAACTTCGAAAAAATAATGATTTTTATAGACAAGTGGTTAGTCCATGATTTTTCCCAAAATTAATTGGAAAAAAAATTTTGAGTTTGGCACATCAATGGAAAGGTCTGTCAATTCTCTATTCAAAATTGAAAACCGCAACGCGTTACGAGCCTTGGTTGCGGAAATATCTCCATCCGCATCCGATGACTTTTTTAGATTTGGGTCAATTTTCAGTAAAATCACTTTGGGTGGCCATATTTCGATAACCAGACCTCGCAGAACCTTCTGGTTTTCACCCGTGAATAGCTCTTACAAAATTGACTAGAAATTTTGGAAACCGCAACCTTTTACAACGCCTGGTTTCGGAAATATCGCCACCCAAGCATATTGTTAGGTAGTTAAAGCTCAAAAATCTGTGGAATCAGTGAAATCACTTTGGATGGCCATATTTCGCTAACCAGACCACGCAGGACGATTTGGCTTACAGGTGTGTGTAGGTATTGAACAGACCTTTCGTTTGATGTATATCTCGATGGGATTGGTGAACTTCGAAAAAATAATGATTTTTATAGACAAGTGGTTAGTCCATGATTTTTCCCAAAATTAATTGGAAAAAAAAATTTTGAGTTTGGCACATCAATGGAAAGGTCTGTCAATTCTCTATTCAGAATTGAAAACCGCAACGCGTTACGAGCCTTGGTTGCGGAAATATCTCCATCCGCATTCGATGACTTTTTTAGATTTGGGTCAATTTTCAGTAAAATCACTTTGGGTGGCCATATTTCGATAACCAGACCTCGCAGAACCTTCTGGTTTTCACCGGTGAATAGCTCTTACAAAATTGACTAGAAATTTTGGAAACCGCAACCTTTTACAACGCCTGGTTTCGGAAATATCGCCACCCAAGCATATTGTTAGGTAGTTAAAGCTCAAAAATCTGTGGAATCAGTGAAATCACTTTGGATGGCCATATTTCGCTAACCAGACCACGCAGGACGATTTGGCTTACAGGTGTGTGTAGGTATTGAACAGACCTTTCGTTTGATGTATATCTCGATGGGATTGGTGAACTTCGAAAAAATAATGATTTTTATAGACAAGTGGTTACGTCCATGATTTTTCCCAAAATTAATTGGAAAAAAAAATTTTGAGTTTGGCACATCAATGGAAAGGTCTGTCAATTCTCTATTCAGAATTGAAAACCGCAATGCGTTACGAGCCTTGGTTGCGGAAATATCTCCATCCGCATCCGATGACTTTTTTAGATTTGGGTCAATTTTCAGTAAAATCACTTTGGGTGGCCATATTTCGATAACCAGACCTCGCAGAACCTTCTGGTTTTCACCCGTGAATAGCTCTTACAAAATTGACTAGAAATTTTGGAAACCGCAACCTTTTACAACGCCTGGTTTGGGAAATATCGCCACCCAAGCATATTGTTAGGTAGTTAAAGCTCAAAAATCTGTGGAATCAGTGAAATCACTTTGGATGGCCATATTTCGCTAACCAGACCACGCAGGACGATTTGGCTTACAGGTGTGTGTAGGTATTGAACAGACCTTTCGTTTGATGTATATCTCGATGGGATTGGTGAACTTCGAAAAAATAATGATTTTTATAGACAAGTGGTTAGTCCATGATTTTTCCCAAAATTAATTGGAAAAAAAAATTTTGAGTTTGGCACATCAATGGAAAGGTCTGTCAATTCTCTATTCAGAATTGAAAACCGCAACGCGTTACGAGCCTTGGTTGCGGAAATATCTCCATCCGCATCCGATGACTTTTTTAGATTTGGGTCAATTTTCAGTAAAATCACTTTGGGTGGCCATATTTCGATAACCAGACCTCGCAGAACCTTCTGGTTTTCACCGGTGAATAGCTCTTACAAAATTGACTAGAAATTTTGGAAACCGCAACCTTTTACAACGCCTGGTTTGGGAAATATCGCCACCCAAGCATATTGTTAGGTAGTTAAAGCTCAAAAATCTGTGGAATCAGTGAAATCACTTTGGATGGCCATATTTCGCTAACCAGACCACGCAGGACGATTTGGCTTACAGGTGTGTGTAGGTATTGAACAGACCTTTCGTTTGATGTATATCTCGATGGGATTGGTGAACTTCGAAAAAATAATGATTTTTATAGACAAGTGGTTAGTCCATGATTTTTCCCAAAATTAATTGGAAAAAAAAATTTTGAGTTTGGCACATCAATGGAAAGGTCTGTCAATTCTCTATTCAGAATTGAAAACCGCAACGCGTTACGAGCCTTGGTTGCGGAAATATCTCCATCCGCATCCGATGACTTTTTTAGATTTGGGTCAATTTTCAGTAAAATCACTTTGGGTGGCCATATTTCGATAACCAGACCTCGCAGAACCTTCTGGTTTTCACCCGTGAATAGCTCTTACAAAATTGACTAGAAATTTTGGAAACCGCAACCTTTTACAACGCCTGGTTTCGGAAATATCGCCACCCAAGCATATTGTTAGGTAGTTAAAGCTCAAAAATCTGTGGAATCAGTGAAATCACTTTGGATGGCCATATTTCGCTAACCAGACCACGCAGGACGATTTGGCTTACAGGTGTGTGTAGGTATTGAACAGACCTTTCGTTTGATGTATATCTCGATGGGATTGGTGAACTTCGAAAAAATAATGATTTTTATAGACAAGTGGTTAGTCCATGATTTTTCCCAAAATTAATTGGAAAAAAAAATTTTGAGTTTGGCACATCAATGGAAAGGTCTGTCAATTCTCTATTCAGAATTGAAAACCGCAACGCGTTACGAGCCTTGGTTGCGGAAATATCTCAATCCGCATCCGATGACTTTTTTAGATTTGGGTCAATTTTCAGTAAAATCACTTTGGGTGGCCATATTTCGATAACCAGACCTCGCAGAACCTTCTGGTTTTCACCGGTGAATAGCTCTTACAAAATTGACTAGAAATTTTGGAAACCGCAACCTTTTACAACGCCTGGTTTCGGAAATATCGCCACCCAAGCATATTGTTAGGTAGTTAAAGCTCAAAAATCTGTGGAATCAGTGAAATCACTTTGGATGGAAATATTTCGCTAACCAGACCACGCAGGACGATTTGGCTTACAGGTGTGTGTAGGTATTGAACAGACCTTTCGTTTGATGTATATCTCGATGGGATTGGTGAACTTCGAAAAAATAATGATTTTTATAGACAAGTGGTTAGTCCATGATTTTTCCCAAAATTAATTGGAAAAAAAAATTTTGAGTTTGGCACATCAATGGAAAGGTCTGTCAATTCTCTATTCAGAATTGAAAACCGCAACGCGTTACGAGCCTTGGTTGCGGAAATATCTCCATCCGCATCCGATGACTTTTTTAGATTTGGGTCAATTTTCAGTAAAATCACTTTGGGTGGCCATATTTCGATAACCAGACCTCGCAGAACCTTCTGGTTTTCACCCGTGAATAGCTCTTACAAAATTGACTAGAAATTTTGGAAACCGCAACCTTTTACAACGCCTGGTTTGGGAAATATCGCCACCCAAGCATATTGTTAGGTAGTTAAAGCTCAAAAATCTGTGGAATCTGTGAAATCACTTTGGATGGCCATATTTCGCTAACCAGACCACGCAGGACGATTTGGCTTACAGGTGTGTGTAGGTATTGAACAGACCTTTCGTTTGATGTATATCTCGATGGGATTGGTGAACTTCGAAAAAATAATGATTTTTATAGACAAGTGGTTAGTCCATGATTTTTCCCAAAATTAATTGGAAAAAAAAATTTTGGGTTTGGCACATCAATGGAAAGGTCTGTCAATTCTCTATTCAGAATTGAAAACCGCAACGCGTTACGAGCCTTGGTTGCGGAAATATCTCCATCCGCATCCGATGACTTTTTTAGATTTGGGTCAATTTTCAGTAAAATCACTTTGGGTGGCCATATTTCGATAACCAGACCTCGCAGAACCTTCTGGTTTTCACCCGTGAATAGCTCTTACAAAATTGACTAGAAATTTTTGAAACCGCAACCTTTTACAACGCCTGGTTTCGGAAATATCGCCACCCAAGCATATTGTAAGGTAGTTAAAGCTCAAAAATCTGTGGAATCAGTGAAATCACTTTGGATGGCCATATTTCGCTAACCAGACCACGCAGGACGATTTGGCTTACAGGTGTGTGTAGGTATTGAACAGACCTTTCGTTTGATGTATATCTCGATGGGATTGGTGAACTTCGAAAAAATAATGATTTTTATAGACAAGTGGTTAGTCCATGATTTTTCCCAAAATTAATTGGAAAAAAAATTTTGAGTTTGGCACATCAATGGAAAGGTCTGTCAATTCTCTATTCAAAATTGAAAACCGCAACGCGTTACGAGCCTTGGTTGCGGAAATATCTCCATCCGCATCCGATGACTTTTTTAGATTTGGGTCAATTTTCAGTAAAATCACTTTGGGTGGCCATATTTCGATAACCAGACCTCGCAGAACCTTCTGGTTTTCACCCGTGAATAGCTCTTACAAAATTGACTAGAAATTTTGGAAACCGCAACCTTTTACAACGCCTGGTTTCGGAAATATCGCCACCCAAGCATATTGTTAGGTAGTTAAAGCTCAAAAATCTGTGGAATCAGTGAAATCACTTTGGATGGCCATATTTCGCTAACCAGACCACGCAGGACGATTTGGCTTACAGGTGTGTGTAGGTATTGAACAGACCTTTCGTTTGATGTATATCTCGATGGGATTGGTGAACTTCGAAAAAATAATGATTTTTATAGACAAGTGGTTAGTCCATGATTTTTCCCAAAATTAATTGGAAAAAAAATTTTGAGTTTGGCACATCAATGGAAAGGTCTGTCAATTCTCTATTCAAAATTGAAAACCGCAACGCGTTACGAGCCTTGGTTGCGGAAATATCTCCATCCGCATCCGATGACTTTTTTAGATTTGGGTCAATTTTCAGTAAAATCACTTTGGGTGGCCATATTTCGATAACCAGACCTCGCAGAACCTTCTGGTTTTCACCCGTGAATAGCTCTTACAAAATTGACTAGAAATTTTGGAAACCGCAACCTTTTACAACGCCTGGTTTCGGAAATATCGCCACCCAAGCATATTGTTAGGTAGTTAAAGCTCAAAAATCTGTGGAATCAGTGAAATCACTTTGGATGGCCATATTTCGCTAACCAGACCACGCAGGACGATTTGGCTTACAGGTGTGTGTAGGTATTGAACAGACCTTTCGTTTGATGTATATCTCGATGGGATTGGTGAACTTCGAAAAAATAATGATTTTTATAGACAAGTGGTTAGTCCATGATTTTTCCCAAAATTAATTGGAAAAAAAAATTTTGAGTTTGGCACATCAATGGAAAGGTCTGTCAATTCTCTATTCAGAATTGAAAACCGCAACGCGTTACGAGCCTTGGTTGCGGAAATATCTCCATCCGCATCCGATGACTTTTTTAGATTTGGGTCAATTTTCAGTAAAATCACTTTGGGTGGCCATATTTCGATAACCAGACCTCGCAGAACCTTCTGGTTTTCACCCGTGAATAGCTCTTACAAAATTGACTAGAAATTTTGGAAACCGCAACCTTTTACAACGCCTGGTTTGGGAAATATCGCCACCCAAGCATATTGTTAGGTAGTTAAAGCTCAAAAATCTGTGGAATCTGTGAAATCACTTTGGATGGCCATATTTCGCTAACCAGACCACGCAGGACGATTTGGCTTACAGGTGTGTGTAGGTATTGAACAGACCTTTCGTTTGATGTATATCTCGATGGGATTGGTGAACTTCGAAAAAATAATGATTTTTATAGACAAGTGGTTAGTCCATGATTTTTCCCAAAATTAATTGGAAAAAAAAATTTTGGGTTTGGCACATCAATGGAAAGGTCTGTCAATTCTCTATTCAGAATTGAAAACCGCAACGCGTTACGAGCCTTGGTTGCGGAAATATCTCCATCCGCATCCGATGACTTTTTTAGATTTGGGTCAATTTTCAGTAAAATCACTTTGGGTGGCCATATTTCGATAACCAGACCTCGCAGAACCTTCTGGTTTTCACCCGTGAATAGCTCTTACAAAATTGACTAGAAATTTTTGAAACCGCAACCTTTTACAACGCCTGGTTTCGGAAATATCGCCACCCAAGCATATTGTAAGGTAGTTAAAGCTCAAAAATCTGTGGAATCAGTGAAATCACTTTGGATGGCCATATTTCGCTAACCAGACCACGCAGGACGATTTGGCTTACAGGTGTGTGTAGGTATTGAACAGACCTTTCGTTTGATGTATATCTCGATGGGATTGGTGAACTTCGAAAAAATAATGATTTTTATAGACAAGTGGTTAGTCCATGATTTTTCCCAAAATTAATTGGAAAAAAAATTTTGAGTTTGGCACATCAATGGAAAGGTCTGTCAATTCTCTATTCAAAATTGAAAACCGCAACGCGTTACGAGCCTTGGTTGCGGAAATATCTCCATCCGCATCCGATGACTTTTTTAGATTTGGGTCAATTTTCAGTAAAATCACTTTGGGTGGCCATATTTCGATAACCAGACCTCGCAGAACCTTCTGGTTTTCACCCGTGAATAGCTCTTACAAAATTGACTAGAAATTTTGGAAACCGCAACCTTTTACAACGCCTGGTTTCGGAAATATCGCCACCCAAGCATATTGTTAGGTAGTTAAAGCTCAAAAATCTGTGGAATCAGTGAAATCACTTTGGATGGCCATATTTCGCTAACCAGACCACGCAGGACGATTTGGCTTACAGGTGTGTGTAGGTATTGAACAGACCTTTCGTTTGATGTATATCTCGATGGGATTGGTGAACTTCGAAAAAATAATGATTTTTATAGACAAGTGGTTAGTCCATGATTTTTCCCAAAATTAATTGGAAAAAAAAATTTTGAGTTTGGCACATCAATGGAAAGGTCTGTCAATTCTCTATTCAGAATTGAAAACCGCAACGCGTTACGAGCCTTGGTTGCGGAAATATCTCCATCCGCATTCGATGACTTTTTTAGATTTGGGTCAATTTTCAGTAAAATCACTTTGGGTGGCCATATTTCGATAACCAGACCTCGCAGAACCTTCTGGTTTTCACCGGTGAATAGCTCTTACAAAATTGACTAGAAATTTTGGAAACCGCAACCTTTTACAACGCCTGGTTTCGGAAATATCGCCACCCAAGCATATTGTTAGGTAGTTAAAGCTCAAAAATCTGTGGAATCAGTGAAATCACTTTGGATGGCCATATTTCGCTAACCAGACCACGCAGGACGATTTGGCTTACAGGTGTGTGTAGGTATTGAACAGACCTTTCGTTTGATGTATATCTCGATGGGATTGGTGAACTTCGAAAAAATAATGATTTTTATAGACAAGTGGTTACGTCCATGATTTTTCCCAAAATTAATTGGAAAAAAAAATTTTGAGTTTGGCACATCAATGGAAAGGTCTGTCAATTCTCTATTCAGAATTGAAAACCGCAATGCGTTACGAGCCTTGGTTGCGGAAATATCTCCATCCGCATCCGATGACTTTTTTAGATTTGGGTCAATTTTCAGTAAAATCACTTTGGGTGGCCATATTTCGATAACCAGACCTCGCAGAACCTTCTGGTTTTCACCCGTGAATAGCTCTTACAAAATTGACTAGAAATTTTGGAAACCGCAACCTTTTACAACGCCTGGTTTCGGAAATATCGCCACCCAAGCATATTGTTAGGTAGTTAAAGCTCAAAAATCTGTGGAATCAGTGAAATCACTTTGGATGGCCATATTTCGCTAACCAGACCACGCAGGACGATTTGGCTTACAGGTGTGTGTAGGTATTGAACAGACCTTTCGTTTGATGTATATCTCGATGGGATTGGTGAACTTCGAAAAAATAATGATTTTTATAGACAAGTGGTTAGTCCATGATTTTTCCCAAAATTAATTGGAAAAAAAAATTTTGAGTTTGGCACATCAATGGAAAGGTCTGTCAATTCTCTATTCAGAATTGAAAACCGCAACGCGTTACGAGCCTTGGTTGCGGAAATATCTCCATCCGCATTCGATGACTTTTTTAGATTTGGGTCAATTTTCAGTAAAATCACTTTGGGTGGCCATATTTCGATAACCAGACCTCGCAGAACCTTCTGGTTTTCACCGGTGAATAGCTCTTACAAAATTGACTAGAAATTTTGGAAACCGCAACCTTTTACAACGCCTGGTTTCGGAAATATCGCCACCCAAGCATATTGTTAGGTAGTTAAAGCTCAAAAATCTGTGGAATCAGTGAAATCACTTTGGATGGCCATATTTCGCTAACCAGACCACGCAGGACGATTTGGCTTACAGGTGTGTGTAGGTATTGAACAGACCTTTCGTTTGATGTATATCTCGATGGGATTGGTGAACTTCGAAAAAATAATGATTTTTATAGACAAGTGGTTACGTCCATGATTTTTCCCAAAATTAATTGGAAAAAAAAATTTTGAGTTTGGCACATCAATGGAAAGGTCTGTCAATTCTCTATTCAGAATTGAAAACCGCAACGCGTTACGAGCCTTGGTTGCGGAAATATCTCCATCCGCATCCGATGACTTTTTTAGATTTGGGTCAATTTTCAGTAAAATCACTTTGGGTGGCCATATTTCGATAACCAGACCTCGCAGAACCTTCTGGTTTTCACCCGTGAATAGCTCTTACAAAATTGACTAGAAATTTTTGAAACCGCAACCTTTTACAACGCCTGGTTTCGGAAATATCGCCACCCAAGCATATTGTAAGGTAGTTAAAGCTCAAAAATCTGTGGAATCAGTGAAATCACTTTGGATGGCCATATTTCGCTAACCAGACCACGCAGGACGATTTGGCTTACAGGTGTGTGTAGGTATTGAACAGACCTTTCGTTTGATGTATATCTCGATGGGATTGGTGAACTTCGAAAAAATAATGATTTTTATAGACAAGTGGTTAGTCCATGATTTTTCCCAAAATTAATTGGAAAAAAAATTTTGAGTTTGGCACATCAATGGAAAGGTCTGTCAATTCTCTATTCAAAATTGAAAACCGCAACGCGTTACGAGCCTTGGTTGCGGAAATATCTCCATCCGCATCCGATGACTTTTTTAGATTTGGGTCAATTTTCAGTAAAATCACTTTGGGTGGCCATATTTCGATAACCAGACCTCGCAGAACCTTCTGGTTTTCACCCGTGAATAGCTCTTACAAAATTGACTAGAAATTTTGGAAACCGCAACCTTTTACAACGCCTGGTTTCGGAAATATCGCCACCCAAGCATATTGTTAGGTAGTTAAAGCTCAAAAATCTGTGGAATCAGTGAAATCACTTTGGATGGCCATATTTCGCTAACCAGACCACGCAGGACGATTTGGCTTACAGGTGTGTGTAGGTATTGAACAGACCTTTCGTTTGATGTATATCTCGATGGGATTGGTGAACTTCGAAAAAATAATGATTTTTATAGACAAGTGGTTAGTCCATGATTTTTCCCAAAATTAATTGGAAAAAAAATTTTGAGTTTGGCACATCAATGGAAAGGTCTGTCAATTCTCTATTCAAAATTGAAAACCGCAACGCGTTACGAGCCTTGGTTGCGGAAATATCTCCATCCGCATCCGATGACTTTTTTAGATTTGGGTCAATTTTCAGTAAAATCACTTTGGGTGGCCATATTTCGATAACCAGACCTCGCAGAACCTTCTGGTTTTCACCCGTGAATAGCTCTTACAAAATTGACTAGAAATTTTGGAAACCGCAACCTTTTACAACGCCTGGTTTCGGAAATATCGCCACCCAAGCATATTGTTAGGTAGTTAAAGCTCAAAAATCTGTGGAATCAGTGAAATCACTTTGGATGGCCATATTTCGCTAACCAGACCACGCAGGACGATTTGGCTTACAGGTGTGTGTAGGTATTGAACAGACCTTTCGTTTGATGTATATCTCGATGGGATTGGTGAACTTCGAAAAAATAATGATTTTTATAGACAAGTGGTTAGTCCATGATTTTTCCCAAAATTAATTGGAAAAAAAAATTTTGAGTTTGGCACATCAATGGAAAGGTCTGTCAATTCTCTATTCAGAATTGAAAACCGCAACGCGTTACGAGCCTTGGTTGCGGAAATATCTCCATCCGCATCCGATGACTTTTTTAGATTTGGGTCAATTTTCAGTAAAATCACTTTGGGTGGCCATATTTCGATAACCAGACCTCGCAGAACCTTCTGGTTTTCACCGGTGAATAGCTCTTACAAAATTGACTAGAAATTTTGGAAACCGCAACCTTTTACAACGCCTGGTTTGGGAAATATCGCCACCCAAGCATATTGTTAGGTAGTTAAAGCTCAAAAATCTGTGGAATCAGTGAAATCACTTTGGATGGCCATATTTCGCTAACCAGACCACGCAGGACGATTTGGCTTACAGGTGTGTGTAGGTATTGAACAGACCTTTCGTTTGATGTATATCTCGATGGGATTGGTGAACTTCGAAAAAATAATGATTTTTATAGACAAGTGGTTAGTCCATGATTTTTCCCAAAATTAATTGGAAAAAAAAATTTTGAGTTTGGCACATCAATGGAAAGGTCTGTCAATTCTCTATTCAGAATTGAAAACCGCAACGCGTTACGAGCCTTGGTTGCGGAAATATCTCCATCCGCATCCGATGACTTTTTTAGATTTGGGTCAATTTTCAGTAAAATCACTTTGGGTGGCCATATTTCGATAACCAGACCTCGCAGAACCTTCTGGTTTTCACCGGTGAATAGCTCTTACAAAATTGACTAGAAATTTTGGAAACCGCAACCTTTTACAACGCCTGGTTTCGGAAATATCGCCACCCAAGCATATTGTTAGGTAGTTAAAGCTCAAAAATCTGTGGAATCAGTGAAATCACTTTGGATGGAAATATTTCGCTAACCAGACCACGCAGGACGATTTGGCTTACAGGTGTGTGTAGGTATTGAACAGACCTTTCGTTTGATGTATATCTCGATGGGATTGGTGAACTTCGAAAAAATAATGATTTTTATAGACAAGTGGTTAGTCCATGATTTTTCCCAAAATTAATTGGAAAAAAAAATTTTGAGTTTGGCACATCAATGGAAAGGTCTGTCAATTCTCTATTCAGAATTGAAAACCGCAACGCGTTACGAGCCTTGGTTGCGGAAATATCTCCATCCGCATCCGATGACTTTTTTAGATTTGGGTCAATTTTCAGTAAAATCACTTTGGGTGGCCATATTTCGATAACCAGACCTCGCAGAACCTTCTGGTTTTCACCCGTGAATAGCTCTTACAAAATTGACTAGAAATTTTGGAAACCGCAACCTTTTACAACGCCTGGTTTGGGAAATATCGCCACCCAAGCATATTGTTAGGTAGTTAAAGCTCAAAAATCTGTGGAATCTGTGAAATCACTTTGGATGGCCATATTTCGCTAACCAGACCACGCAGGACGATTTGGCTTACAGGTGTGTGTAGGTATTGAACAGACCTTTCGTTTGATGTATATCTCGATGGGATTGGTGAACTTCGAAAAAATAATGATTTTTATAGACAAGTGGTTAGTCCATGATTTTTCCCAAAATTAATTGGAAAAAAAAATTTTGGGTTTGGCACATCAATGGAAAGGTCTGTCAATTCTCTATTCAGAATTGAAAACCGCAACGCGTTACGAGCCTTGGTTGCGGAAATATCTCCATCCGCATCCGATGACTTTTTTAGATTTGGGTCAATTTTCAGTAAAATCACTTTGGGTGGCCATATTTCGATAACCAGACCTCGCAGAACCTTCTGGTTTTCACCCGTGAATAGCTCTTACAAAATTGACTAGAAATTTTTGAAACCGCAACCTTTTACAACGCCTGGTTTCGGAAATATCGCCACCCAAGCATATTGTAAGGTAGTTAAAGCTCAAAAATCTGTGGAATCAGTGAAATCACTTTGGATGGCCATATTTCGCTAACCAGACCACGCAGGACGATTTGGCTTACAGGTGTGTGTAGGTATTGAACAGACCTTTCGTTTGATGTATATCTCGATGGGATTGGTGAACTTCGAAAAAATAATGATTTTTATAGACAAGTGGTTAGTCCATGATTTTTCCCAAAATTAATTGGAAAAAAAATTTTGAGTTTGGCACATCAATGGAAAGGTCTGTCAATTCTCTATTCAAAATTGAAAACCGCAACGCGTTACGAGCCTTGGTTGCGGAAATATCTCCATCCGCATCCGATGACTTTTTTAGATTTGGGTCAATTTTCAGTAAAATCACTTTGGGTGGCCATATTTCGATAACCAGACCTCGCAGAACCTTCTGGTTTTCACCCGTGAATAGCTCTTACAAAATTGACTAGAAATTTTGGAAACCGCAACCTTTTACAACGCCTGGTTTCGGAAATATCGCCACCCAAGCATATTGTTAGGTAGTTAAAGCTCAAAAATCTGTGGAATCAGTGAAATCACTTTGGATGGCCATATTTCGCTAACCAGACCACGCAGGACGATTTGGCTTACAGGTGTGTGTAGGTATTGAACAGACCTTTCGTTTGATGTATATCTCGATGGGATTGGTGAACTTCGAAAAAATAATGATTTTTATAGACAAGTGGTTAGTCCATGATTTTTCCCAAAATTAATTGGAAAAAAAAATTTTGAGTTTGGCACATCAATGGAAAGGTCTGTCAATTCTCTATTCAGAATTGAAAACCGCAACGCGTTACGAGCCTTGGTTGCGGAAATATCTCCATCCGCATTCGATGACTTTTTTAGATTTGGGTCAATTTTCAGTAAAATCACTTTGGGTGGCCATATTTCGATAACCAGACCTCGCAGAACCTTCTGGTTTTCACCGGTGAATAGCTCTTACAAAATTGACTAGAAATTTTGGAAACCGCAACCTTTTACAACGCCTGGTTTCGGAAATATCGCCACCCAAGCATATTGTTAGGTAGTTAAAGCTCAAAAATCTGTGGAATCAGTGAAATCACTTTGGATGGCCATATTTCGCTAACCAGACCACGCAGGACGATTTGGCTTACAGGTGTGTGTAGGTATTGAACAGACCTTTCGTTTGATGTATATCTCGATGGGATTGGTGAACTTCGAAAAAATAATGATTTTTATAGACAAGTGGTTACGTCCATGATTTTTCCCAAAATTAATTGGAAAAAAAAATTTTGAGTTTGGCACATCAATGGAAAGGTCTGTCAATTCTCTATTCAGAATTGAAAACCGCAATGCGTTACGAGCCTTGGTTGCGGAAATATCTCCATCCGCATCCGATGACTTTTTTAGATTTGGGTCAATTTTCAGTAAAATCACTTTGGGTGGCCATATTTCGATAACCAGACCTCGCAGAACCTTCTGGTTTTCACCCGTGAATAGCTCTTACAAAATTGACTAGAAATTTTGGAAACCGCAACCTTTTACAACGCCTGGTTTCGGAAATATCGCCACCCAAGCATATTGTTAGGTAGTTAAAGCTCAAAAATCTGTGGAATCAGTGAAATCACTTTGGATGGCCATATTTCGCTAACCAGACCACGCAGGACGATTTGGCTTACAGGTGTGTGTAGGTATTGAACAGACCTTTCGTTTGATGTATATCTCGATGGGATTGGTGAACTTCGAAAAAATAATGATTTTTATAGACAAGTGGTTAGTCCATGATTTTTCCCAAAATTAATTGGAAAAAAAAATTTTGAGTTTGGCACATCAATGGAAAGGTCTGTCAATTCTCTATTCAGAATTGAAAACCGCAACGCGTTACGAGCCTTGGTTGCGGAAATATCTCCATCCGCATCCGATGACTTTTTTAGATTTGGGTCAATTTTCAGTAAAATCACTTTGGGTGGCCATATTTCGATAACCAGACCTCGCAGAACCTTCTGGTTTTCACCGGTGAATAGCTCTTACAAAATTGACTAGAAATTTTGGAAACCGCAACCTTTTACAACGCCTGGTTTCGGAAATATCGCCACCCAAGCATATTGTTAGGTAGTTAAAGCTCAAAAATCTGTGGAATCAGTGAAATCACTTTGGATGGCCATATTTCGCTAACCAGACCACGCAGGACGATTTGGCTTACAGGTGTGTGTAGGTATTGAACAGACCTTTCGTTTGATGTATATCTCGATGGGATTGGTGAACTTCGAAAAAATAATGATTTTTATAGACAAGTGGTTAGTCCATGATTTTTCCCAAAATTAATTGGAAAAAAAAATTTTGAGTTTGGCACATCAATGGAAAGGTCTGTCAATTCTCTATTCAGAATTGAAAACCGCAACGCGTTACGAGCCTTGGTTGCGGAAATATCTCCATCCGCATCCGATGACTTTTTTAGATTTGGGTCAATTTTCAGTAAAATCACTTTGGGTGGCCATATTTCGATAACCAGACCTCGCAGAACCTTCTGGTTTTCACCCGTGAATAGCTCTTACAAAATTGACTAGAAATTTTGGAAACCGCAACCTTTTACAACGCCTGGTTTCGGAAATATCGCCACCCAAGCATATTGTTAGGTAGTTAAAGCTCAAAAATCTGTGGAATCAGTGAAATCACTTTGGATGGCCATATTTCGCTAACCAGACCACGCAGGACGATTTGGCTTACAGGTGTGTGTAGGTATTGAACAGACCTTTCGTTTGATGTATATCTCGATGGGATTGGTGAACTTCGAAAAAATAATGATTTTTATAGACAAGTGGTTAGTCCATGATTTTTCCCAAAATTAATTGGAAAAAAAAATTTTGAGTTTGGCACATCAATGGAAAGGTCTGTCAATTCTCTATTCAGAATTGAAAACCGCAACGCGTTACGAGCCTTGGTTGCGGAAATATCTCCATCCGCATCCGATGACTTTTTTAGATTTGGGTCAATTTTCAGTAAAATCACTTTGGGTGGCCATATTTCGATAACCAGACCTCGCAGAACCTTCTGGTTTTCACCGGTGAATAGCTCTTACAAAATTGACTAGAAATTTTGGAAACCGCAACCTTTTACAACGCCTGGTTTCGGAAATATCGCCACCCAAGCATATTGTTAGGTAGTTAAAGCTCAAAAATCTGTGGAATCAGTGAAATCACTTTGGATGGCCATATTTCGCTAACCAGACCACGCAGGACGATTTGGCTTACAGGTGTGTGTAGGTATTGAACAGACCTTTCGTTTGATGTATATCTCGATGGGATTGGTGAACTTCGAAAAAATAATGATTTTTATAGACAAGTGGTTAGTCCATGATTTTTCCCAAAATTAATTGGAAAAAAAAATTTTGAGTTTGGCACATCAATGGAAAGGTCTGTCAATTCTCTATTCAGAATTGAAAACCGCAACGCGTTACGAGCCTTGGTTGCGGAAATATCTCCATCCGCATCCGATGACTTTTTTAGATTTGGGTCAATTTTCAGTAAAATCACTTTGGGTGGCCATATTTCGATAACCAGACCTCGCAGAACCTTCTGGTTTTCACCCGTTATTAGCTCTTACAAAATTGACTCGAAATTTTGGAAACCGCAACCTTTTACAACGCCTGGTTTCGGAAATATCGCCACCCAAGCATATTGTTAGGTAGTTAAAGCTCAAAAATCTGTGGAATCAGTGAAATCACTTTGGATGGCCATATTTCGCTAACCAGACCACGCAGGACGATTTGGCTTACAGGTGTGTGTAGGTATTGAACAGACCTTTCGTTTGATGTATATCTCGATGGGATTGGTGAACTTCGAAAATATAATGATTTTTATAGACAAGTGGTTAGTCCATGATTTTTCCCAAAATTAATTGGAAAAAAAAATTTTGAGTTTGGCACATCAATGGAAAGGTTTGTCAATTCTCTATTCAGAATTGAAAACCGCAACGCGTTACGAGCCTTGGTTGCGGAAATATCTCCATCCGCATCCGATGACTTTTTTAGATTTGGGTCAATTTTCAGTAAAATCACTTTGGGTGGACATTTTACGATAACCAGACCTCGCAGAACCTTCTGGTTTTCACCCGTGAATAGCTCTTACAAAATTGACTAGAAATTTTGGAAACCGCAACCTTTTACAACGCCTGGTTTCGGAAATATCGCCACCCAAGCATATTGTTAGGTAGTTAAAGCTCAAAAATCTGTGGAATCAGTGAAATCACTTTGGATGGCCATATTTCGCTAACCAGACCACGCAGGACGATTTGGCTTACAGGTGTGTGTAGGTATTGAACAGACCTTTCGTTTGATGTATATCTCGATGGGATTGGTGAACTTCGAAAAAATAATGATTTTTATAGACAAGTGGTTAGTCCATGATTTTTCCCAAAATTAATTGGAAAAAAAAATTTTGAGTTTGGCACATCAATGGAAAGGTCTGTCAATTCTCTATTCAGAATTGAAAACCGCAACGCGTTACGAGCCTTGGTTGCGGAAATATCTCCATCCGCATCCGATGACTTTTTTAGATTTGGGTCAATTTTCAGTAAAATCACTTTGGGTGGCCATATTTCGATAACCAGACCTCGCAGAACCTTCTGGTTTTCACCCGTGAATAGCTCTTACAAAATTGACTAGAAATTTTGGAAACCGCAACCTTTTACAACGCCTGGTTTCGGAAATATCGCCACCCAAGCATATTGTTAGGTAGTTAAAGCTCAAAAATCTGTGGAATCAGTGAAATCACTTTGGATGGCCATATTTCGCTAACCAGACCACGCAGGACGATTTGGCTTACAGGTGTGTGTAGGTATTGAACAGACCTTTCGTTTGATGTATATCTCGATGGGATTGGTGAACTTCGAAAATATAATGATTTTTATAGACAAGTGGTTAGTCCATGATTTTTCCCAAAATTAATTGGAAAAAAAAATTTTGAGTTTGGCACATCAATGGAAAGGTCTGTCAATTCTCTATTCAGAATTGAAAACCGCAACGCGTTACGAGCCTTGGTTGCGGAAATATCTCCATCCGCATCCGATGACTTTTTTAGATTTGGGTCAATTTTCAGTAAAATCACTTTGGGTGGACATTTTACGATAACCAGACCTCGCAGAACCTTCTGGTTTTCACCCGTGAATAGCTCTTACAAAATTGACTAGAAATTTTGGAAACCGCAACCTTTTACAACGCCTGGTTTCGGAAATATCGCCACCCAAGCATATTGTTAGGTAGTTAAAGCTCAAAAATCTGTGGAATCAGTGAAATCACTTTGGATGGCCATATTTCGCTAACCAGACCACGCAGGACGATTTGGCTTACAGGTGTGTGTAGGTATTGAACAGACCTTTCGTTTGATGTATATCTCGATGGGATTGGTGAACTTCGAAAAAATAATGATTTTTATAGACAAGTGGTTAGTCCATGATTTTTCCCAAAATTAATTGGAAAAAAAAATTTTGAGTTTGGCACATCAATGGAAAGGTCTGTCAATTCTCTATTCAGAATTGAAAACCGCAACGCGTTACGAGCCTTGGTTGCGGAAATATCTCCATCCGCATCCGATGACTTTTTTAGATTTGGGTCAATTTTCAGTAAAATCACTTTGGGTGGCCATATTTCGATAACCAGACCTCGCAGAACCTTCTGGTTTTCACCCGTTATTAGCTCTTACAAAATTGACTCGAAATTTTGGAAACCGCAACCTTTTACAACGCCTGGTTTCGGAAATATCGCCACCCAAGCATATTGTTAGGTAGTTAAAGCTCAAAAATCTGTGGAATCAGTGAAATCACTTTGGATGGCCATATTTCGCTAACCAGACCACGCAGGACGATTTGGCTTACAGGTGTGTGTAGGTATTGAACAGACCTTTCGTTTGATGTATATCTCGATGGGATTGGTGAACTTCGAAAATATAATGATTTTTATAGACAAGTGGTTAGTCCATGATTTTTCCCAAAATTAATTGGAAAAAAAAATTTTGAGTTTGGCACATCAATGGAAAGGTTTGTCAATTCTCTATTCAGAATTGAAAACCGCAACGCGTTACGAGCCTTGGTTGCGGAAATATCTCCATCCGCATCCGATGACTTTTTTAGATTTGGGTCAATTTTCAGTAAAATCACTTTGGGTGGACATTTTACGATAACCAGACCTCGCAGAACCTTCTGGTTTTCACCCGTGAATAGCTCTTACAAAATTGACTAGAAATTTTGGAAACCGCAACCTTTTACAACGCCTGGTTTCGGAAATATCGCCACCCAAGCATATTGTTAGGTAGTTAAAGCTCAAAAATCTGTGGAATCAGTGAAATCACTTTGGATGGCCATATTTCGCTAACCAGACCACGCAGGACGATTTGGCTTACAGGTGTGTGTAGGTATTGAACAGACCTTTCGTTTGATGTATATCTCGATGGGATTGGTGAACTTCGAAAAAATAATGATTTTTATAGACAAGTGGTTAGTCCATGATTTTTCCCAAAATTAATTGGAAAAAAAAATTTTGAGTTTGGCACATCAATGGAAAGGTCTGTCAATTCTCTATTCAGAATTGAAAACCGCAACGCGTTACGAGCCTTGGTTGCGGAAATATCTCCATCCGCATCCGATGACTTTTTTAGATTTGGGTCAATTTTCAGTAAAATCACTTTGGGTGGCCATATTTCGATAACCAGACCTCGCAGAACCTTCTGGTTTTCACCGGTGAATAGCTCTTACAAAATTGACTAGAAATTTTGGAAACCGCAACCTTTTACAACGCCTGGTTTCGGAAATATCGCCACCCAAGCATATTGTTAGGTAGTTAAAGCTCAAAAATCTGTGGAATCAGTGAAATCACTTTGGATGGCCATATTTCGCTAACCAGACCACGCAGGACGATTTGGCTTACAGGTGTGTGTAGGTATTGAACAGACCTTTCGTTTGATGTATATCTCGATGGGATTGGTGAACTTCGAAAATATAATGATTTTTATAGACAAGTGGTTAGTCCATGATTTTTCCCAAAATTAATTGGAAAAAAAAATTTTGAGTTTGGCACATCAATGGAAAGGTCTGTCAATTCTCTATTCAGAATTGAAAACCGCAACGCGTTACGAGCCTTGGTTGCGGAAATATCTCCATCCGCATCCGATGACTTTTTTAGATTTGGGTCAATTTTCAGTAAAATCACTTTGGGTGGACATTTTACGATAACCAGACCTCGCAGAACCTTCTGGTTTTCACCCGTGAATAGCTCTTACAAAATTGACTAGAAATTTTGGAAACCGCAACCTTTTACAACGCCTGGTTTCGGAAATATCGCCACCCAAGCATATTGTTAGGTAGTTAAAGCTCAAAAATCTGTGGAATCAGTGAAATCACTTTGGATGGCCATATTTCGCTAACCAGACCACGCAGGACGATTTGGCTTACAGGTGTGTGTAGGTATTGAACAGACCTTTCGTTTGATGTATATCTCGATGGGATTGGTGAACTTCGAAAAAATAATGATTTTTATAGACAAGTGGTTAGTCCATGATTTTTCCCAAAATTAATTGGAAAAAAAAATTTTGAGTTTGGCACATCAATGGAAAGGTCTGTCAATTCTCTATTCAGAATTGAAAACCGCAACGCGTTACGAGCCTTGGTTGCGGAAATATCTCCATCCGCATCCGATGACTTTTTTAGATTTGGGTCAATTTTCAGTAAAATCACTTTGGGTGGCCATATTTCGATAACCAGACCTCGCAGAACCTTCTGGTTTTCACCCGTTATTAGCTCTTACAAAATTGACTAGAAATTTTGGAAACCGCAACCTTTTACAACGCCTGGTTTGGGAAATATCGCCACCCAAGCATATTGTTAGGTAGTTAAAGCTCAAAAATCTGTGGAATCAGTGAAATCACTTTGGATGGCCATATTTCGCTAACCAGACCACGCAGGACGATTTGGCTTACAGGTGTGTGAAGGTATTGAACAGACCTTTCGTTTGATGTATATCTCGATGGGATTGGTGAACTTCGAAAATATAATGATTTTTATAGACAAGTGGTTAGTCCATGATTTTTCCCAAAATTAATTGGAAAAAAAAATTTTGAGTTTGGCACATCAATGGAAAGATCTGTCAATTCTCTATTCAGAATTGAAAACCGCAACGCGTTACGAGCCTTGGTTGCGGAAATATCTCCATCCGCATCCGATGACTTTTTTAGATTTGGGTCAATTTTCAGTAAAATCACTTTGGGTGGCCATATTTCGATAACCAGACCTCGCAGAACCTTCTGGTTTTCACCGGTGAATAGCTCTTACAAAATTGACTAGAAATTTTGGAAACCGCAACCTTTTACAACGCCTGGTTTCGGAAATATCGCCACCCAAGCATATTGTTAGGTAGTTAAAGCTCAAAAATCTGTGGAATCAGTGAAATCACTTTGGATGGCCATATTTCGCTAACCAGACCACGCAGGACGATTTGGCTTACAGGTGTGTGTAGGTATTGAACAGACCTTTCGTTTGATGTATATCTCGATGGGATTGGTGAACTTCGAAAATATAATGATTTTTATAGACAAGTGGTTAGTCCATGATTTTTCCCAAAATTAATTGGAAAAAAAAATTTTGAGTTTGGCACATCAATGGAAAGGTTTGTCAATTCTCTATTCAGAATTGAAAACCGCAACGCGTTACGAGCCTTGGTTGCGGAAATATCTCCATCCGCATCCGATGACTTTTTTAGATTTGGGTCAATTTTCAGTAAAATCACTTTGGGTGGCCATATTTCGATAACCAGACCTCGCAGAACCTTCTGGTTTTCACCGGTGAATAGCTCTTACAAAATTGACTAGAAATTTTGGAAACCGCAACCTTTTACAACGCCTGGTTTCGGAAATATCGCCACCCAAGCATATTGTTAGGTAGTTAAAGCTCAAAAATCTGTGGAATCAGTGAAATCACTTTGGATGGCCATATTTCGCTAACCAGACCACGCAGGACGATTTGGCTTACAGGTGTGTGTAGGTATTGAACAGACCTTTCGTTTGATGTATATCTCGATGGGATTGGTGAACTTCGAAAAAATAATGATTTTTATAGACAAGTGGTTAGTCCATGATTTTTCCCAAAATTAATTGGAAAAAAAAATTTTGAGTTTGGCACATCAATGGAAAGGTCTGTCAATTCTCTATTCAGAATTGAAAACCGCAACGCGTTACGAGCCTTGGTTGCGGAAATATCTCCATCCGCATCCGATGACTTTTTTAGATTTGGGTCAATTTTCAGTAAAATCACTTTGGGTGGCCATATTTCGATAACCAGACCTCGCAGAACCTTCTGGTTTTCACCCGTTATTAGCTCTTACAAAATTGACTAGAAATTTTGGAAACCGCAACCTTTTACAACGCCTGGTTTCGGAAATATCGCCACCCAAGCATATTGTTAGGTAGTTAAAGCTCAAAAATCTGTGGAATCAGTGAAATCACTTTGGATGGCCATATTTCGCTAACCAGACCACGCAGGACGATTTGGCTTACAGGTGTGTGAAGGTATTGAACAGACCTTTCGTTTGATGTATATCTCGATGGGATTGGTGAACTTCGAAAATATAATGATTTTTATAGACAAGTGGTTAGTCCATGATTTTTCCCAAAATTAATTGGAAAAAAAAATTTTGAGTTTGGCACATCAATGGAAAGATCTGTCAATTCTCTATTCAGAATTGAAAACCGCAACGCGTTACGAGCCTTGGTTGCGGAAATATCTCCATCCGCATCCGATGACTTTTTTAGATTTGGGTCAATTTTCAGTAAAATCACTTTGGGTGGCCATATTTCGATAACCAGACCTCGCAGAACCTTCTGGTTTTCACCGGTGAATAGCTCTTACAAAATTGACTAGAAATTTTGGAAACCGCAACCTTTTACAACGCCTGGTTTCGGAAATATCGCCACCCAAGCATATTGTTAGGTAGTTAAAGCTCAAAAATCTGTGGAATCAGTGAAATCACTTTGGATGGCCATATTTCGCTAACCAGACCACGCAGGACGATTTGGCTTACAGGTGTGTGTAGGTATTGAACAGACCTTTCGTTTGATGTATATCTCGATGGGATTGGTGAACTTCGAAAATATAATGATTTTTATAGACAAGTGGTTAGTCCATGATTTTTCCCAAAATTAATTGGAAAAAAAAATTTTGAGTTTGGCACATCAATGGAAAGGTTTGTCAATTCTCTATTCAGAATTGAAAACCGCAACGCGTTACGAGCCTTGGTTGCGGAAATATCTCCATCCGCATCCGATGACTTTTTTAGATTTGGGTCAATTTTCAGTAAAATCACTTTGGGTGGACATTTTACGATAACCAGACCTCGCAGAACCTTCTGGTTTTCACCCGTGAATAGCTCTTACAAAATTGACTAGAAATTTTGGAAACCGCAACCTTTTACAACGCCTGGTTTCGGAAATATCGCCACCCAAGCATATTGTTAGGTAGTTAAAGCTCAAAAATCTGTGGAATCAGTGAAATCACTTTGGATGGCCATATTTCGCTAACCAGACCACGCAAGACGATTTGGCTTACAGGTGTGTGTAGGTATTGAACAGACCTTTCGTTTGATGTATATCTCGATGGGATTGGTGAACTTCGAAAAAATAATGATTTTTATAGACAAGTGGTTAGTCCATGATTTTTCCCAAAATTAATTGGAAAAAAAAATTTTGAGTTTGGCACATCAATGGAAAGGTCTGTCAATTCTCTATTCAGAATTGAAAACCGCAACGCGTTACGAGCCTTGGTTGCGGAAATATCTCCATCCGCATCCGATGACTTTTTTAGATTTGGGTCAATTTTCAGTAAAATCACTTTGGGTGGCCATATTTCGATAACCAGACCTCGCAGAACCTTCTGGTTTTCACCCGTTATTAGCTCTTACAAAATTGACTAGAAATTTTGGAAACCGCAACCTTTTACAACGCCTGGTTTCGGAAATATCGCCACCCAAGCATATTGTTAGGTAGTTAAAGCTCAAAAATCTGTGGAATCAGTGAAATCACTTTGGATGGCCATATTTCGCTAACCAGACCACGCAGGACGATTTGGCTTACAGGTGTGTGTAGGTATTGAACAGACCTTTCGTTTGATGTATATCTCGATGGGATTGGTGAACTTCGAAAAAATAATGATTTTTATAGACAAGTGGTTAGTCCATGATTTTTCCCAAAATTAATTGGAAAAAAAAATTTTGAGTTTGGCACATCAATGGAAAGGTCTGTCAATTCTCTATTCAGAATTGAAAACCGCAACGCGTTACGAGCCTTGGTTGCGGAAATATCTCCATCCGCATCCGATGACTTTTTTAGATTTGGGTCAATTTTCAGTAAAATCACTTTGGGTGGCCATATTTCGATAACCAGACCTCGCAGAACCTTCTGGTTTTCACCCGTGAATAGCTCTTACAAAATTGACTAGAAATTTTGGAAACCGCAACCTTTTACAACGCCTGGTTTCGGAAATATCGCCACCCAAGCATATTGTTAGGTAGTTAAAGCTCAAAAATCTGTGGAATCAGTGAAATCACTTTGGATGGCCATATTTCGCTAACCAGACCACGCAGGACGATTTGGCTTACAGGTGTGTGTAGGTATTGAACAGACCTTTCGTTTGATGTATATCTCGATGGGATTGGTGAACTTCGAAAAAATAATGATTTTTATAGACAAGTGGTTAGTCCATGATTTTTCCCAAAATTAATTGGAAAAAAAAATTTTGAGTTTGGCACATCAATGGAAAGGTCTGTCAATTCTCTATTCAGAATTGAAAACCGCAACGCGTTACGAGCCTTGGTTGCGGAAATATCTCCATCCGCATCCGATGACTTTTTTAGATTTGGGTCAATTTTCAGTAAAATCACTTTGGGTGGCCATATTTCGATAACCAGACCTCGCAGAACCTTCTGGTTTTCACCGGTGAATAGCTCTTACAAAATTGACTAGAAATTTTGGAAACCGCAACCTTTTACAACGCCTGGTTTCGGAAATATCGCCACCCAAGCATATTGTTAGGTAGTTAAAGCTCAAAAATCTGTGGAATCAGTGAAATCACTTTGGATGGCCATATTTCGCTAACCAGACCACGCAGGACGATTTGGCTTACAGGTGTGTGTAGGTATTGAACAGACCTTTCGTTTGATGTATATCTCGATGGGATTGGTGAACTTCGAAAAAATAATGATTTTTATAGACAAGTGGTTACGTCCATGATTTTTCCCAAAATTAATTGGAAAAAAAAATTTTGAGTTTGGCACATCAATGGAAAGGTCTGTCAATTCTCTATTCAGAATTAAAAACCGCAACGCGTTACGAGCCTTGGTTGCGGAAATATCTCCATCCGCATCCGATGACTTTTTTAGATTTGGGTCAATTTTCAGTAAAATCACTTTGGGTGGCCATATTTCGATAACCAGACCTCGCAGAACCTTCTGGTTTTCACCCGTGAATAGCTCTTACAAAATTGACTAGAAATTTTGGAAACCGCAACCTTTTACAACGCCTGGTTTGGGAAATATCGCCACCCAAGCATATTGTTAGGTAGTTAAAGCTCAAAAATCTGTGGAATCAGTGAAATCACTTTGGATGGCCATATTTCGCTAACCAGACCACGCAGGACGATTTGGCTTACAGGTGTGTGTAGGTATTGAACAGACCTTTCGTTTGATGTATATCTCGATGGGATTGGTGAACTTCGAAAAAATAATGATTTTTATAGACAAGTGGTTAGTCCATGATTTTTCCCAAAATTAATTGGAAAAAAAAATTTTGAGTTTGGCACATCAATGGAAAGGTCTGTCAATTCTCTATTCAGAATTGAAAACCGCAACGCGTTACGAGCCTTGGTTGCGGAAATATCTCCATCCGCATCCGATGACTTTTTTAGATTTGGGTCAAAGTAAAATCACTTTGGGTGGCCATATTTCGATAACCAGACCTCGCAGAACCTTCTGGTTTTCACCCGTGAATAGCTCTTACAAAATTGACTAGAAATTTTGGAAACCGCAACCTTTTACAACGCCTGGTTTCGGAAATATCGCCACCCAAGCATATTGTTAGGTAGTTAAAGCTCAAAAATCTGTGGAATCAGTGAAATCACTTTGGATGGCCATATTTCGCTAACCAGACCACGCAGGACGATTTGGCTTACAGTTGTGTGTAGGTATTGAACAGACCTTTCGTTTGATGTATATCTCGATGGGATTGGTGAACTTCGAAAAAATAATGATTTTTATAGACAAGTGGTTAGTCCATGATTTTTCCCAAAATTAATTGGAAAAAAAAATTTTGAGTTTGGCACATCAATGGAAAGGTCTGTCAATTCTCTATTCAGAATTGAAAACCGCAACGCGTTACGAGCCTTGGTTGCGGAAATATCTCCATCCGCATCCGATGACTTTTTTAGATTTGGGTCAATTTTCAGTAAAATCACTTTGGGTGGCCATATTTCGATAACCAGACCTCGCAGAACCTTCTGGTTTTCACCGGTGAATAGCTCTTACAAAATTGACTAGAAATTTTGGAAACCGCAACCTTTTACAACGCCTGGTTTCGGAAATATCGCCACCCAAGCATATTGTTAGGTAGTTAAAGCTCAAAAATCTGTGGAATCAGTGAAATCACTTTGGATGGCCATATTTCGCTAACCAGACCACGCAGGACGATTTGGCTTACAGGTGTGTGTAGGTATTGAACAGACCTTTCGTTTGATGTATATCTCGATGGGATTGGTGAACTTCGAAAAAATAATGATTTTTATAGACAAGTCCATGTCCATGATTTTTCCCAAAATTAATTGGAAAAAAAAATTTTGAGTTTGGCACATCAATGGAAAGGTCTGTCAATTCTCTATTCAGAATTGAAAACCGCAACGCGTTACGAGCCTTGGTTGCGGAAATATCTCCATCCGCATCCGATGACTTTTTTAGATTTGGGTCAATTTTCAGTAAAATCACTTTGGGTGGCCATATTTCGATAACCAGACCTCGCAGAACCTTCTGGTTTTCACCCGTTATTAGCTCTTACAAAATTGACTAGAAATTTTAGAAACCGCAACCTTTTACAACGCCTGGTTTCGGAAATATCGCCACCCAAGCATATTGTTAGGTAGTTAAAGCTCAAAAATCTGTGGAATCAGTGAAATCACTTCGGATGGCCATATTTCGCTAACCAGACCACGCAGGACGATTTGGCTTACAGGTGTGTGTAGGTATTGAACAGACCTTTCGTTTGATGTATATCTCGATGGGATTGGTGAACTTCGAAAAAATAATGATTTTTATAGACAAGTGGTTAGTCCATGATTTTTCCCAAAATTAATTGGAAAAAAAAATTTTGAGTTTGGCACATCAATGGAAAGGTCTGTCAATTCTCTATTCAGAATTGAAAACCGCAACGCGTTACGAGCCTTGGTTGCGGAAATATCTCCATCCGCATCCGATGACTTTTTTAGATTTGGGTCAAAGTAAAATCAATTTGGGTGGCCATATTTCGATAACCAGACCTCGCAGAACCTTCTGGTTTTCACCGGTGAATAGCTCTTACAAAATTGACTAGAAATTTTGGAAACCGCAACCTTTTACAACGCCTGGTTTCGGAAATATCGCCACCCAAGCATATTGTTAGGTAGTTAAAGCTCAAAAATCTGTGGAATCAGTGAAATCACTTTGGATGGCCATATTTCGCTAACCAGACCACGCAGGACGATTTGGCTTACAGGTGTGTGTAGGTATTGAACAGACCTTTCGTTTGATGTATATCTCGATGGGATTGGTGAACTTCGAAAAAATAATGATTTTTATAGACAAGTGGTTAGTCCATGATTTTTCCCAAAATTAATTGGAAAAAAAAATTTTGAGTTTGGCACATCAATGGAAAGGTCTGTCAATTCTCTATTCAGAATTGAAAACCGCAACGCGTTACGAGCCTTGGTTGCGGAAATATCTCCATCCGCATCCGATGACTTTTTTAGATTTGGGTCAATTTTCAGTAAAATCACTTTGGGTGGCCATATTTCGATAACCAGACCTCGCAGAACCTTCTGGTTTTCACCGGTGAATAGCTCTTACAAAATTGACTAGAAATTTTGGAAACCGCAACCTTTTACAACGCCTGGTTTGGGAAATATCGCCACCCAAGCATATTGTTAGGTAGTTAAAGCTCAAAAATCTGTGGAATCAGTGAAATCACTTTGGATGGCCATATTTCGCTAACCAGACCACGCAGGACGATTTGGCTTACAGGTGTGTGTAGGTATTGAACAGACCTTTCGTTTGATGTATATCTCGATGGGATTGGTGAACTTCGAAAAAATAATGATTTTTATAGACAAGTGGTTTGTCCATGATTTTTCCCAAAATTAATTGGAAAAAAAAATTTTGAGTTTGGCACATCAATGGAAAGGTCTGTCAATTCTCTATTCAGAATTAAAAACCGCAACGCGTTACGAGCCTTGGTTGCGGAAATATCTCCATCCGCATCCGATGACTTTTTTAGATTTGGGTCAATTTTCAGTAAAATCACTTTGGGTGGCCATATTTCGATAACCAGACCTCGCAGAACCTTCTGGTTTTCACCCGTGAATAGCTCTTACAAAATTGACTAGAAATTTTGGAAACCGCAACCTTTTACAACGCCTGGTTTCGGAAATATCGCCACCCAAGCATATTGTTAGGTAGTTAAAGCTCAAAAATCTGTGGAATCAGTGAAATCACTTTGGATGGCCATATTTCGCTAACCAGACCACGCAGGACGATTTGGCTTACAGGTGTGTGTAGGTATTGAACAGACCTTTCGTTTGATGTATATCTCGATGGAATTAGTGAACTTCGAATAAATAATTATTTTTATAGACAAGTGGTTATCCATGATTTTTTTAGATTTGGGTCAATTTTCAGTAAAATCACTTTGGCTGGATATATTTCGATAACCAGACCTCGCACAACCTTCTGGTTTTCACCCGTGAATTTGATACATCCAGGGATAGCTCTTGTTACCCTTTTAAAATTGGTTTGTTTTTTTCGGAAGCTCTTACTAGTAAATTGGTTGAAGGAATAAATATGTCAGAGTTTTTTTTTCAAATGAGATTTTTTATAAAATAAATTTAAGTTGGTACAGCTCGTGGATAACCATTGTTTTGAGACTAAAAACTGTACCATGTCGTTATGCTTGTTGTCGGCAGGAATGGAGGTGAACTCGAATTTAATTCCGAATTCGAACGGCTAAGATGAGAAACAACTTCCATTGAAAGAGACACTCTTGGAGAATTTGTCAGTTCTTCGCAAGAGGCAGTGCCCCTGAAATTCCTTAAAACCTTCAGTAATTTATAAAATATATTACATAAAAGGAAAGAAAACTAATTTTAAAAGTTTACCAAATTGCCTACATTCAAACTTGAATTGCTCAAAATCAAATCGAAAAAAAAAAAAAACTATAAAACCGTAAATGTATGTTTGTACGTACATCCAAAAATCAACAGTCAGCAAAAATATAAAAATATAAACATAAACGAAAACAAATAAATATTGTAATGCGGATTCATTTAGTAAACACTGAATAAATTACATATTTTTATTTAGGTTTGTCCAAACATTTCTATTCTATACATACACTACTTTATGACATGGTCAGGAGGGGTAGAAAGAAATTTATTATTCCTGTGGTATCATTGAAGAATTATTCAACAATATGGATTTCCATTAGCTTTTGAATTTTTGTTTACATCAAATAAAATATAAATATTATTGATGTTTCAAGAGATAGGACAGATTATTATTATTTATTCTCGTAGCTGAAATGGAAATTTTATTTCCAACGAGTTTCTTTAATTGGAATATATTTATTCAATGACAATGATACAAAAAAGTTAACCTATAACTTTTGTTCACAAGAACATCGTCATGGACAGTTTGTAGTAAAAATTTGTTTCATAATATAAAATATTTAATGGTTTTTTAGGTAGGAGGTTTAATTATTTATTTTGTATTTATTTCCTAGACCCTAGAGAAAATCAGATATCTATTATATATATTATATCATTAAACGTTCTCTACTTGGCTGCAAGGGCACTCAGACAAACACCAAGGGGGTATTGTCATATAAAATAACTAACTTTGCCTATAACAAAAAAATCGTAAAAAAATAACCGTCATCGCTTTCCTTCCAGGAAACATCAGACTGCTAAATGATGCGAAATAAAACCTAACGAAAAAACTTGGCTCATATCCAATCGATTGGCACAGATAGTTGAATGAAAAAAGTACAAAAAAAAAACAATAATTCATCCGTCCTAGGTCTACGGACTTTTATATTGCGCGCCAATTTATTACGACAGTAAGTTCGTTCGAAAATCGCTTATCCATTCATGGTTTACTATCTGCTCCTTTTGCTCTGAAACACGAAAAAAACTCAATCCAGCCCCAATGATTGAATTGCTTCCTTTACTTTTTGACAATATTTGGTTATAATTTTTCCCAACACAGAATCTTGTGTGAGTTGATTAGTAATGGCTTTGGTCAATTTATAGTCAGCAAACAAAAATACGGCTATCCAGTTCATCATCTTGACAAGAAGATTCTACTGGCTGTGGTTAGGTTGTATTTAGCGATAAATATTTTAATGACCCCATTAAAAGCTATTGCAGGGGAGAAGGAAAATTTAATGTATTCATAAGATTTTCTCGAACAAAATGGGCATAACTTTAAGGTATATTTACAGAGATTCCAGAAAGTAAATGATAGATTGTGGCATGACCTTAAGTACTATCATATGACGCAGCTCAAAATTCTAGTCATGACACGCCTTCTTATTGTATTTTGATTATAATGTGTAATGTCATGAATAGAGAGAATGATCTTCTTTAAATAGAAACCTAAACTTGGTAAATGAAAAAAATATGAAAATAGTTTGCTTTAATTGTTTCGTTAAGTTTTTTTAGAATTGTGAAAAGAGCATTTTTGTTCAAGTTTTTTGTTCACTTCTATTGGGTTCATGAACTATTTAAGGCATCTTGTTTGTTGTGCACGTACTATAGAGGGTTTGACTACCCTTGAAATATTTAACATAATGCGAGCGTTAGAAAAATTGGGAAGGATTTAAGAGTAAATGGGGATGCACAATGGTTTTGAAGATCTAGATTTCAAAATGGGAGGGAAAGCAAAGCTAGGTAAGCCCAGTGACCATTTATCTACCATTTATCTCTGAGATATGTTTTAACTTTTATCGGATACCTATTAATATTTTTTTAAAAGTGCAGGTTTTGGCAACGAGGAACTTAAGCCCTTCGGCACGCCTCGCTTTTTTACTTATATTCCAATTTGTCACAGAAAGGATGTGAATAATAGCTCGTAGAATATCCGGACCCCATTTTAATATTCTCGTGGGTGTACGTTCCTATCAACCTTTCACTTGTTCTATTATTTATGTATTTTAACACCTTAGTTGGCAATTATTCCTTCTGACAAAGGAATATTTCAAAAATATACAAAACTCATTAGTTACCATTTACATATGCTCCTCATCCCTGGAGTTATAGGTACTAGGGGTCATGTTGGTCACTTCTCACAAATATTTCTTCAAGTAAAATTTTCAATTCAAACGTTAAAAACAACTTTCTTAAAGTATTGGCATGAAGCAAGAAAATATTATGGAATGAATTTTATTATAATATTTTGACGGTTTTCTGCGACTATCACCGATAAACTTTCTGAATAATTATAAGAACTTCCTTTCTTTTTTCAGGCAACGAATAAAAACACTTGGAAAAGTTTTTTTAGACTGAAAAGACTTGCAGAGACTTTTTTGGTGCTCTAAATTGCTGCAGAAAGAACCAGCATTTTGTTTTAATTTTCTGCTTAAAATCAGAAATTGAGCTTGGAATTCGTCGTAGTTTAACAGTCGCAAATAGAAATGACGCTCTTACACACAATCCTACCACCTTAGACATGTAGATCGTCCAAAATGTACAAAATAATATACAGAAATTAGAAAAAACAAAGTCTCATGAGCTTATGAATCAATGAAAAGTAGGTATTGCAAAAACTTTAAGAAAAATTCAGGTTGTATACCTATTAAGCCTTATGCAACTTCAATTTTTGTGTACTTTCCTGTACTATTAATTGGAAGAAAGCTATGTGTGTACTTTAAAATTTTGATGAGACTGTTCTAAATATACCCATGGAATTATTGAATGCGATTTTAGTTTTTTTTTTTTTTTAATTTCTTATACAAATTTTCTAAAAATAATTTCAACTAATGCTACGAAAGTTAAGTCTTCTTTTTAATTCAGTATAGTATTCCTAGGTTTCTTACTGAAAATATGTTTAAAACTTTTACTTTCTACTAGTGCCTTCTTTAGAGCTTCTATTAAAGGCACTTTAAGGAACGCATTGATGCCAAACAAAAGATTTCCTTAAATTCTAACAAAATAAATATTTGATGCCGTAAAAGTTTATTTCTTGAAGAAGATATACCTAGCCCTTAGGCATTTGATTAACTTTCGAAATCATCAAAGTTTCTTTTCACTTCCAGTGAAATCTGTTTTCCCACGCTAATTGTGTCTTTTTTTATTTATTAATCTACAGCCTTCACAATCAAACTCTTGCCGCCATATCGTTAAATAATATACAAACGAATTCCTCTCACGTATGTATTTGCAATCAAAATTCCTGCATTTTTTGTTTGTATATTTTTACTTCCTATTCCGTTAAAACGAGGACCAAAAAATTATATTTCTTTCCAAGATCTAAAAATATAGTAGGTATTCTCTTGCTCTCTCTATCTCTCTTTTTGTCAACCTAAACCTAATGTGTTATTATGCCATTTTTTCTCTCTTAGCTAAAATTGGTTTTAACAGGATAATTGGATTATCCTGTGCTTAGATAAACCTTCCCCTCATGTCCCCAACATGTGACTTATCCTCTGATTTAATGAATAAATCTTTGTTTTGTTTTTTGTTGTTATCGATAAAAATTGTGTTGCATTGAAATGTGTGAATTATACATAATACATATGTGTGTATGGATGAACAAATAAGGATAAATATTTACAATGAAACCACACAACAACATCAACTCTGTGTAAACACTTAAGCAATAAAAAATTTTCTTATATATTTATTACCACAATTCTTGTCATGATGAGTGCTGCTGCTTAAAGGATGCTGCTGCCAGGACGATGACACTTTATAACTTTTTGTGTTGTTGTTGTATTATTTGACACACAATTCACCCTATGGTGTAAGGATATAAAAAGAACAATATGTATTTTTTACGCGCTCTCTTTGGCTCCTTTCCGTTTTTTATAGGTCACAAAAAATATTTCACTGTGTATATCACATGGAAAAAGTATGCAGCAGCAGGAATAATGGACATTTACCGACGGAAAAAAGAATCTGTAATTTATATCAATTGAAAAAAACTTGAATTAATTCGATTCTCGGGGATAATAATTAATTTTCTTTCACAATTTTCTACTTGAAGAGAAGAAAAACAACCAAACCGCAATTTTTATCTCCGAATTGTATTATTCCTTGATCGACCGTTATCGTGCGCGTCTCAGATGAAACTGATTCTCCGCGAAAATATTCCAACCATGAAATACGGTAAATTTCTGGTCCGGGAAAACATGGAGCGATGGAGCACACAACGATGACGAAGACGAAATCCAAAAAAAGAAACGACTCTAAGGGAAAATGCGCAAATACTCCACTTGTTTTTTTTCCAGTCAAAGAGAATTTTCTATGTTTTTTTGTTTTTGTTATTTTCAAGCTGGAATGCGATGTTATACCCACATTGGTGGTGCGGTGTTGACTTGTTGAAAATCAACTTCACCACCCTGACTTACACCTTTGTAAAAGTGACAACTACCACCACCCCCTATGGACGCAGAGCAGAGTCAGCCTTGTAACAATGTAACGTGTTGATATCATTTAGTGGAAATTTTTGAAAGAGAATAGAAGAGAATAACTTTTCTCTTATATGCAATTTTGTATAATTTGGCTAGAATAATCCCAGAAAACAAAATTGAAGTATGTCGGTATATGTATTTGACGTACGAGGTGCAGTGGGATAATTGTTTTCAAAACATGAAAAAAATGCATTTTTCCACCGGGTTAAATGAAAAATTAACACGTTCCAAAGCTACTCGAAGGTATTCAGTTTGAGTGAGATTGAAATACCTATTCATATAAAATCATAAACGTGAAATTTTGATTGTTAAATCTCTAATAATTCCATAACGTTAATTTTTCCCGCGGAGAACGGTTCTGAAAAAATGCAAATAGGTAGGTATAGCAGTTAAAAGACCCTGGAAGACATTCATTTTTTTCAGTTCCAGGCATGCTGCGAAATTAAAATCATGGCATTGGAAAGATTTGGAAATCATTAAGTTTTAATTTCACAAATTTTAACAAGTATCAATCAATCAATGGTATTCCAAATTTTTATCGGTGGAATATAAAATTGCATGGTTACTCGAAAGTTTATTCCAAGTCTTATGCTTAAGAACCCCACTGTTAGATGTTAGACATGAACATATAAATTCTCATGTTAATACATACAGGTGGAATTAAGGGATTTTCTGATAAAAGTGGTGAACTGGAGTCTGGAGATGGTGCTCGTGGTGGTGGTGAGAGATATACATACAGATACCGGTGGGATTTTAGTCTTTCAGTCGTCCTATCGGGATGGTATTTTTTTGTTAAGTTTGTTGATGTTTATTATAAATTCAATACACGAGCTTTTTGAGTTTATTTTTTTAAGAACTTAAAACGTAACCAACTGACACAATTCATTTATGTTGTTCTAAAAGTAAAAAAAAAATGAAAGCCCAAAGCACATCCTATCCTTTTTCCACAGAGACTTTTCTGAGCTATTTGAAATTGTATTTTCAAAATACCCCAACGTCCGTGAGGATGATTTTTTTTTGTGAAATCATGAGGAAAAGTGGAAGACTTGCCCTTATGGTCGTCTACTATTGAGTAGGATTACCAAAATGAATAATTTAAATATAACTACTTCCTTTTTTTTCAACACTAGAAACAGTAAAAGTTTTCTGCAAAGAAGCTGCTGATCTGATGTGAACTTTAATTTTTCATTGGATTCGATTTGTAAACTTAAGGTAAGGAAATGTAGAATAAATTAAAGGAAAATATACTAGATTTATCTCGAAACTTATGGATGAATGTTGCTAAATAACTTGCTAGGGAATTCTCGAGGCAAAGCAAATAGAAATTTATATGTGCCTTGGATAATGGAAAGTTGTTGTCTGATTTCATATCATCAGAAGTAGGATTGTTAATTTAATGTTTTATAATTCTCTAACACAAGTTTTAAATAGACAAAAATTCAAAAAATAGGAATAGGGTTTCTTTGCTTTTGGAGAGAAGACCGTAAGATCTTTAAATCTAACAAGTATTTGTTCCGCCAATGGTTTTAGCAACAATACTTTAGCTGTTGTCAATTAGTGATCAACATAATGTATTTCAATACACCTTTCAGCGTTAAAACATCCCAGATATTGAAAGCAAGGCTGGGGTTGACCACAATGAGATAATGACAGCCATTAATGAAATGGCACTAAATCTCCCCGTTTTCTTCAAAACACAGCTTAAAACATTTTTTTCATATATGACACTTTCCAACAAAAAATCTCCGAATGTCAATTCTTTTCTGTATTGTTTGTAAACAAAAAAAATTCCTTGTTTTTTCGTATTTCATCATCATTTATCAAAATTGTCGAGTACTTGAAATATTCTTATCTGTTCTCATGCAAACAGATTGAAATACATATAATCAAAAATTTCTAAGCAGGTTTTTGGAGCGAACTCTATAATCTTAAAATTAGTAAATAAGCGTACGTGTATAAGTGGCACATGAATAAAACAAAGAAATCCGTTTAGTAAACATGAATAAAATCAATCTTTGGTCTTAATCTAAAAATTATCTTAAAATCTTATTTAATTTAACAAGAATTCAACTAGAAGCATGATGATTGTGATAAGACTTGTGGCTAATAAAGTTCTACTACTGTTTACCGGGAAAAGCTCATCCCAAAGTCTAAACCTCTCTGTAAAAGGTGCATACGCCAGTTTGACATTTGTATTGATGTACATGGTGTGCAAATGAGTTTTATTGGTTGCCAACCATTTCGTTTCATTCATATTCTGCGGAGACCTAAGAAAAAATAAAATAAAATTAGGGCACATTTTTTTAAACAATTTAATTATGATTGATATATTGATGAGTGTAAAAGAATATGTTCATTTTTGAGCTTGAAGGCCTCATTTCGTTTATTATTCAAACCGACCAAGAACCTGTCACTAACTTAACTTGCACCCGACATCCAAAACTCCACAACCAAACTTTGACCCAATACATTATTTTTACTAAATTTTACTGGCACTCAATTTGGAAATCTTAAGTTGTTTCATAGAAGTGCGATCTATTTATGTCTGAACAATAAATGCTTAAGAAATCAATTTTGCTAGAATATTATTACTTCATTGTAGAAGTGCCCAAGGTTTTATAAGAAGAATACAAATTAAATTGTTACTAAGATTCTTTCTATTTTTACTTTCAAATGCCTAGGATCACCGAGGAATGTTAATAAACCAAATTTATCAAAAGCAAGCCCTCTTTAATAAATTCATTCTTTTACAGGCTTTCACCGAAAAACATACCCGCTTTGTGCAAATGAAGAAATCATTCCCACCACGCGTTCCACCATAAACCATTCCGGATCTTTCGTTGTGAATTTCGGTCCAATTAAATCAATACTCACGAAATACAACTTCTCATCACCATGACTAACACCTGTAAAAAGTTTGAATATTTCCATGATTTTTCACCAACATTTTAATACGAGAAAAAAAACTTACCCCTTGGTTTTCCTTCAGCGTCCAAGATGGTGCTAACTCGCCCAAGATAATCAAATCGATAATAATAAACATCCACATACTTTCTCGCTATATCCACTAATCTATGAACACCATGTCCAATAAATGAGTCTGAAAATATTTCACCAAAATTCGTCAAATTCTGATCGTTGATGGTTCGTTTACCCAAATAAAACTTCTTAAGTTTTGACACCTTTTTGTCATTGTCAAAATTGTGCATGAATAACTCAGGTGCATATTTTCCAAAATTAAAGCTTATATCATTTAATAGACCGATGTTATTCTCTTGACCTGGTAGAATATGAACAAAAAGATTATTAATTGCAAAGATTTTGAAATTAAACTAGCAACGATCTTACTGTGAACCGAATAGGTAAATTCGTCCTTGCTGAGGCCAGTGAGTATTGGTATTTTGGTGAAATTGCCTTGATTAAATAACTCAGTGAGCTTCGATTTCATAAAGTATCCATCAACTTGGTAGCCCCATTTCATGTTGGGGAAACCATAGACCTCCCACAAGCTGCAAACCTTTACAATTGTTTCCCAAGGTAGCTTTCTGAGACAACTAAGAACGTCTGGAGGATTGTACATGGGACAGGATGCCTCATGGGCTAACTTATGTGTCCATTTTACACTATCTAGCACAATATCACTTGTCAATGAACCACTCATAATAATTGCCTTATGGAATAAGCCGTCGGACAATGGAGAAGCCATATGAAGAGTTACGGCCATTCCACCTGCACTTACACCAAACAGAGTTACTGAATCCGGATTTCCTCCAAAATCAGCAATATGGTCATGCACCCAATTAAGAACCATCACTTGATCCAGGTAGCCATAATTTCCAGGGGCTTCAGGTGAGCTCAAGCTCAGAAAACCAAATGCTCCTAATCGGTAGTTGAACGTCACCAACACAACATCTGTATCCAAAAGGTACTGGGGCCCAAAACCACTTAAGCTATGACCACTTCCATAAATATTAGATCCACCGTGAATGTATACTACAACCGAACTGTTGGCACCCTTCAAATTACGGGAGTAAACATTTAAAAATAAGCAATCCTCGGACTGTTCCACTGGTTGAACCATCTGTAATACTTGGGGACATACAGATCCATCCCTTGAGGCATCTAATTCGCCATCCCATTTCGATACTAACGTAGGAGCTTGAAATCGTTTCTCACCAATAGGTGCGAGAGCGTAGCGTATTCCCCGAAACGCATACACATCATGACCCTTTTCAGTTTTCATAATAGACCCCCGAACTTTGCCCAAAGATGTCAATACCACAGGATCGGATTTAGCCCTGGTGAGCGTTAAAAACAACAAATTAACAAGCAAGAGAACGACAAATGAAGACACCATTTCTGAGCAAAGTAATAAAATACTGAATGAAGAATTCTTAAGTTGGACTTTTTAATACTCAGCTAAAAAAAGATAAACATGTTGTTTTTATCTGTTTTTGATTAAAAAAGCACTTACTTCTGTGTATACCTAGCGGAGTCAACTTAATTTGTAATCTTCTTTTTTTAAATAATTTCAATCTATTCTTCCATTCAGTTGATGATTGTCCAAGAAGTACAAGTGTTGTTGTTTAAATGTTTTATCACCCCTTTTGAATTAAAGAAGGTTACAGTAGTGTTAATGCAATAGACATATAAAGATGAAAATGGAAACCTGGAAATCGTTTTAGTGCGATGGGAAATGTATTTTCACAAATTTCTTAACGGTCCCACAAATGCTTGATAGAACAAGTGATGACGTAGCTGCCTCCAATAAATAAGAGAAGTCCGGGAAGAGTTATAATTCTGACATTCAACGTCTTTAAAAATGCCAGCGCAATGCTCTCTAGCCGCCAACGAATTTACAACACATACCTTCATGATTCTGACAATTGGAGCGGTCTACTTCTCTTTCATCTACCAAATAAAGATGTGTTCCGAGTTTAACTATAATTTGAGGAGGATCATCACGGACGAATTCGGTTAATATTAATTGACTTCCGAAAATCGGAGAAACACATTTGCATCAAAAGTACATCATCAGTATTGCAGATCATTTCCACAAGGACCATGCTGTCAAAACGTTTGGACATTTACACCTAAATTTTCTTGATCAAGGTGTAACTGGTCGTTGTTGCCAAAAATGGTGGCATGCAACATTTGCATATTGACAGAATCTTTCCAAAATTGTTTATGTTTATTTCACTCTGTCGGTCGATAAGAATCATTTGAATGAAAAAAGTGAAAAAAAAAAATAAATACTTTGAAAACCTAATTTTCCTTAATTTATGAAGCTAAAAACTCATCAAGAAAAACCAGTTCAATAGACCAACAAGTATGTAAGTATGAATGATGATGAAAATCTCAAAAATTACATTAAGGAAACCATATCATCATCTACATCACAAAAATGTTTTTCTTTATGCGGGACTCGGTGGCGTATACGTATTTTTTTGTTTATTTTCATTGCGATGAAAACCCAAGACCACATTTCTAGAATATCATTATCTTTTCATTTTTATTGCTTTCCTGAGTCTCGTGCGAGAAGAACCCTCCTTGTTCGCCTTTCAGAGAGCACCAGTACGTGTGTGTCCTATTTTATGTTTCTACATTTCTGTATCTCACACTATAGAGCAACATAATTACCTAACAACAAGACTCGAATGCACACACTGAATAAAATGCTTAAATTAAATTCCCATTACTTTTCGCCCTTATATCATCCTGCTTAATGCCACACTTCCTTCCGAAAATACCTTCATATGTATGTATATAAATTAAATATTCTCGACCCAGTCTACAATGATTTTATTTTTGTGTTGCATAAAATATATTGTGGATTTCCTTTTCCTCAGAATTGGGTACATAACAACAACAACCAAAATTAAGTCAACCATATCACAATACAAGAACATGTGAAAGCAACCAATTGCCAGGATAAAAATCATCTGTCAGAAGCAATTCTCCGCTAAGCTTATTACTGTGTTTGTATTTATTTAACGAAAGAGAAAATTTCTGTGTACGTTGTACATGCATGTCCTTGCTTTAATATCCTTAGCAAATTCGCATACCTTCACACAGAGAGAGTTTATTAAATAAATTTATAAGCAATGTTCCAAGCACAAAAATAAGAAAAAAATTCTTCTTCTTCTTCCACAGTTGTATTTCAGTTAATGGAACACGTGGATTTTGGTAAAAGGGTAACCCAGATTGAATAGATTGGGGACTTAAGCGAAAGCATATGCATAAGAAGAATTTTAATTTTTCTTTTCTAATATTTATGACGAGGGTGGTTTAATTTCAAAGATTAGACCAGTTTATACCAATAAAAAAAAAGTGATTTGGTGAACTATTCAGTGACCAGAACTTCTTAAAACAAATGAAAATCATATGTATAATCTCGATACTTTTAGCTTAGATAGTTAGTTGTATATTTATACCACTCAGACAACAACAAAATAAACAAAATCACTTTTGATTGGTCTAAGACACAGCAATTTGAATTCAATTATTTTAGAAATCTTACATAAATGATCACAAGTGGAAGAAGTATATTAAAGTAAAAATAAGATTATTATTCATGAGAATGACAAGCTCTCTTACTAAGGAGGATTCCTGGAAAAGTCGTTTCATATTGTGCCATGGTTTCAATTCTAAGAAATATTACATGGAAATGTATTTACGTTCTTGTCATGAATAATCCATTTAGGATTTTGTGTCATTTAATGTAAGATATTATAAAACCTATTTATTTAAGTGAAATTTGATTGACAAGCATAATATATAAATGAATTTGATGTGACAAGTTGTTGGGTATGAGTTATATTTACTTTTGCATATGCCATGACTAAAAAGTAGAATTTCTATTAAAAGATAGGAAAAATTATATATTAAAATCATATTTCGCTTGAAATATATTTTTTTTTTACGCAAGAATTTTTTCGGCGCAGAGACATTATAAGTTGGAAAAGAACTTCTGAATTATTTGGGGCTTAGGCCAAAATTTGAATTTTCATTCAATGTCAAACGCAAGTGTTTCTTAAATAACTATTGATACTTATAACGGATTAGAACATAACGTCAAGGTTTGAAATAAGCCCGAAATATGATTACGTCCTTAAAAATTGAAAGTTTGTCAAACAATACCAATGGCAAATGTTTTACGAATTAAAGTCCATAAAAAATAATCACCCCTATTACAGAATTCGGCGAATGAGCTAAAGTGACAGTTTCAATTCATTTCCAAACTTTTGCTATTACTGAATCCGACGAATGAAAGTTGAACGAATGTCGGTAACAATCCCTGCACCACTGACATTTTGTTCAACTTATATGGTATTACAGAACTCGCAATCCATTCGCACTCCATACAATTTCTATCATTTTACATTCGCACCAATTTCGAGACGAATCTGAAGTGAATTTTTGGTTAAACGAAAATAAACAATGGAGAGTACAAAAATGTAAGTCAAAAGCTTATCATACTGAATGCTAAAGTGTTTGTTTAACAAATTTTAATAGAAAACGCACAAATAGCAACGCAACAAGAGAGCAAGAAATCTAAAAAAAAAAAAAAAGGCGCACACGGTTGATTTTGAACCGTCCTCCATCTTCGTACTAACCACTCTCAACGATGCTTGATTTCGTTGATCGAAAGCGATACTATTAGCGCAGCCTAGGCCAGTTGAATAAATGTTTGTAGCTGACAGTGTCGATACGGAAGTTCATAAATGATAAAGTAATTTTAGGAATCGACATGTAGTTCATCCGACGAATTTCATAATTGAGTTTTACAGCGGATGCGAATCAAGTCAACTCACCGGGAGTAAAATTCTGCGAATTCTGTAATAGACATAAATATATACAAAAATGCTGTTCACCTAATTCAATCATTTAATAACAAAAGTAAATATGTGTATATTATTTAATTGGCCAGTTTATGACTATGGCACTACTAAAGCGTACAGTAATTTCAATGAAAATAACCTTTAAAATACTAAAAAACGGATCCCAAAGAATACAAATCATGAATGATATGTTTTGAACATCGAAAAATATAAAATGGGGGCTATCGTGAACAAAATTTCCCTCGGAATTTTCCCCATCTTCGAAAATTGGAAAGGTCAATACTTCTGCACTGTTCATTGTAAGCTGGCGACTGACCTATTTAAATGAGAGCCAAAGTCACTATGAAACTTAATTCCCAATATCAATAAATTCCAAGGGAAACTTTCGACATTATTCGAGATGACAGTTTTGAAAGTTGGGAACAGTTCCCAGGGAAATTTTATTCGCGATAGGCCCCAATAAGAAAACTAGAGAACATTACGGCTGGTAGAGAGCCTATAACCTTTGACTAACATTTTCCAGTCATTTTTGTACAAAAATGTAAATGTAAATGATAGGAACAACTGAAAATATTTTTCCAACGGATGAGAATCAAGACCCTTCGCAAGATAGTTCAACACACTAACCATTACGCCAAGGAGGGCAACCCAAATCTGAAAGTTTGAAGTAAGGCTATAGGCTTAAAAATCAACCATATTTATTGATTTTTTAGAATTTTGATTATTTTATGTTAACTCTTTTTATACTATATGGTGTGACGTCACTTTAGTCTTGTTCGGTTCTTTACAGTTAAGTCTCCATTTCAGAGTCATTTTCTTTTTTAAAAACTTGCTCGTTTTTTTACGTTACGTTTGTTTCAAAACAATTTTGTTCCCTTTTTATTAGCAAAATAATATCTTGAATGGGGTTTGAGTCCCGTCAAAATAATAGATATGAATTAACGATCAGTTATAACGTAGGGCATAGGTACTATCAAATGTAAAAAATCATTATTTAGCCACACAACACGAATGTGGAATATCTTGCTTAAATCACTTTGTAAAATTTAATTTAAAATTTAAATTATTTAAAGTTATTTAACCTAAAGCTTATCAAAGCTTCTCTTGGTAAATAATTAATTTTTAAAAAACATTACGAGAAACCAAGTTGAATGGATTTATAGATAAGATTTGACCCTTTTTATAACAAAACATGGGCCTATCAATCAATGTTCTTCTATTTATTTTTTCATCATTTCCTTTCAATTGGGAAAATGGCAAATCAAAAGAAAAAGAAAACATTCAAAAACCCATGAATCCCAATTCAAACCGAAAATTTTGATTTATTATCTCGTCCCCTTTTATATCCAATAACATGTAAGTCCCGTACTCATCATATTGAGTTCAAACAAAGAAAGAAAGAAAAAAATCTATATCTAAAGGATCCTCAAAAAATTAAAGACAAACACAAAGAGAATTAAAAGCAACACTATTCACGATTTAAAGTAATTTTTAGTCACAAATACAATGTAATAAATACAAAGCAATTTATGCTATTATCATCGTGCCTTCGTCGTGAAAATGCAGAAACACATAGACCATCTTGAAATTAAATGTCATTAAACGTTAGTGCACGAAGCACACAACCAAGGCCCACACACACAAAAACTATAAACGGAAATGAAAAAATTATCTCATGTCCTTCTGCATCATCATTAAATTATCCTTTGGATATTGCACAGTTTTCTAATCGTAAAAATTTTTCTCGGTTTCCGTAAGGCTATAATGTTGGACGTCGAAGAAGGACAGAGACAGAATATCCTTTTACTTCTAAACACATTCTACCTACACAAGTTGAATAATCGGAATACCGAGTACGTGTCGTGTTGTATCATTAAAAGCTCATTACAAGCAATGAAATTCGCCGTTTCATGTTACATTTAATGCATTTAGGGCGGACCTGGTAGGACAGTCTCGTCCGAATTGAAAGAACACGTTAGCAGTCTTTAAATAGTTACACTTCCCATAAAAACCCAAACCCAAAGTCATGACCCTAAAAAAAAAATAAAGAAATCGGAAAATCATTTATTTCAACGTTAACCCATGTCCATTCGAACAGGTTGATGGAGATGGGGTTAAACACTTTTAGTTTGTCCATTCATGTTGATTTTGGTTGGTTAAGCGAACTTTCAAAGCTAAAAGTAGTCTGTGGAAGTCATAATATAAACGTGACGCCCAGGAAAGTATTGTTATAGCTATGTGGTAATAGCCCCGGAAAGATACATTAACGAGCCACAAAATGCACAGCTTAATGGATTTATATTCCTTCGAGAGGATTAACGAATGCGAAGTGAAAGTTTTTCATTTTATTTTGTTTTGGTAATTAGCTTCCAGAATGGCCGGATTTTTGGTTATTAATTATTCAGCAGTTTGTTTTAATTACTTCAGATACTGTATAATTTGTGTTGTTTGTGTGTGGGAAGTTAAAATAAGTTAGTTTTTATTTAAAAGAAATTTATTTAATTATTTAATTGCGAATACTAAAAAATTTGATATGCAGGCTTAAGAAAACACTAAAACTATCCCGTCTATAATAACTTTAAAAATATTTGTTTGTACACAGACAAAAATACCTTGTATTTAACCTGCAATATTTGGTGATACCTCTATTTTATTTATCAACTTTCAATCCGGAAAAAGGTCACCATTTGCAATGAATAATATTTCATATTTATGCCAGTTAAAATTTCCATTTGTAATATTTGATAAAATAAGTATTATTTTCGGGAAACTCTATTCCCTGCTCGGGCGCCAATTAAAATTTAATTATTTATATTTTTCAAATTCAAAGTATTACTGAATTCTAAAAGCCTTAGTTTTTGTTTGTTTTACCTTATGGACGAGTAAATATGGACATTTCCTAGAATATTATGTCACTTATCTGCATCCACTCGGTGAATGGAGATACATATATGTATGTGATCTATCAGCAGTTCTAATGAATGGCATGATATTGGTTATGTGGTTGGTATTCATGGAAGCATTTTTGGGAAATTTTTTTTTGTATCATTTTTAACTCTTATAAAATATGAAGGCAATTAGCTATGAAATACAAAATGGTGGCCAATTTTTAAATTAGTTTCAGGTTATAAATGTGACCATATCTTTTGATTAGTTCTTTTTTCCATATATCACAAATAAACTCTCCTAATATCAAAACAAAATAAAAAAAAACTAACCTTTATTAGGCGTGCCGGGTTCTTTATTTAATTTTAGGTTTGTTTAATCATTTGTTTTAAAAAATCACTTTACAAAATTTGAATTCCCAGTTTTAATGAATTTTAAATTTCCTCCAAACACCACAAAGTTTTGGAGGTATGTATATTTTCAAATTGAAACATGCAAATTTTATGACACAATACAAACATACCTGGAGCTTCAATTTTCATCATCAACTCAACAGGGCAACCTTCATCCATATAGCTACAATATGCATCAGCAGACCATTTAGTAACAACAATGATTTTGTTTAAAAGAGTCTTTGTGTATTATACTGATAATTTAAATAAAAATAAAAGAAAGAAATAACACAAACATAAATTGCACCACAGGGCATTGTTTGCTTCTGGGATTAATGATGGTTATGATTATTGTTCTCATTCTCATTTTATATACATTTGTATATAAATGAAAGAGGATTGAAACAATCCCTGTTCTGGGATGTATCTCTATCATCATCAGAGAAATTAAAACCACCTACTTTATTTAAATAACAATTTTGAAATCAATGAATCTCATATTTAATATTTTATCATTTGCGTAAATCATCATAATCCTTTTAACGATTGGCCAGACCACACCTTCTAATAAATCAATAACATGGCCCCTATTTTGATTCCCGATCAGAATCCCTCAAATCCCCAAGATAACTTTATGACAAGGTCACCTGAAACTGTAATCACAATAGTGTAAAAAACGGACTTTATCTTTTGCCGCAGGATAACATTTTCTGGTTGTACACTCAAGTGCACAAGAAACCATCATTACTTCTGATATTAAATCAAGTGTAATGCTATATGGTATTTTTTGGCAAATAATTTATGTGTAGTTTTACAAAAAATGCGTTAAAAGATTTGAAGATTAAGCTTTTGTAGTACACCAACTTTTACAAGTGAAATATGTGAAGTGATAAACCACTTTATATGTAGCTCAATAAATTTAGTAGTTCAGCAGTTCAATTGACAGTTGAAGAGCTAACGAGATGCATTTGAATTTGTATGTCTTCATATCTGTAATGAACTATTTAAAAAGGTTTGCTGATTCAATAAATTCCAGACTTGGCATTGGTGATTTTTGCTAAAGACCTAACGAACTTAAATCTACACCTGAACTAGGTATTCAGTTGATCAATAGTAAATTAAAGGGCTATCAAACTTCAAGACTAAAAGTAGTAACATTTCAAAAGACTTAAACAGTGAACCTACTAAAAAGTTCAGTAGTTCAGACTAAAGAAGTAAAGAGGTAAAGAATCAAAGTGAAAATTTGAGCTTGGTGGTTAAATTTACCCTCAAGTATACGTACATGTCCTCCCACATACAATTTTGTCCTCACTGCAATTTTAACACCCTTAGGTGCTGAAAATGTTTGTGTTACATTTTTTTCTATTATTTTATTTATATTCACACTGTGGACAGAAAGCTCAATATAGTCAATATATGGATTATTCTTTTGGAGAACACGAAGTTATGGACACACAAGCATTATCCTATGGTCATTGGATTTTTTCTTTAACACAAAAAATAATCTACGATATCTGCAGAGTCAAAAGCAGTACTTGGTTTCATTATTGAATTTCTTTTGTTGTTTACTTACCACTTGGGTCCTGTTTTTTTTTTTTTTTTTGTATTTGCTCCAAGGGATATCTGTATGAGAAATCAGTGACCGCATTAACCGTAGCTTTCCAAAAGCCAAATTGAAATCCAACTGAAGAAAAATATCCTTTGAAATTTTGGCAAACAAAAAATAAATAAAAATAAAGTATGAATTGAGTGTTATTTAAGGATTTAATGTTTATTATCCTTTTTGGGTTCTTATTTATATGAAATTCACATACATATCTTAAGAAGATTTTCGTGTTAAGATAACGTATTCATCATACATATATGATTTTATATTTACTGAGTTATATACATACTCGTATATTTAATTTTGTTTTGTTCACTTTATTAGCTACTTGTTGGAATATTTTGTTTTTTTTTTTTTGTTATTGTGCCCACTGGCTTGGAATAAATCTTTTATAAATGAAAGCAGGGAGTTTATTTAATTTATTTTAATAACATATACGTAAAATAAAATATGATTAAATATGCTTCTGTTATATTTGACAACAAGCATTCTAAATGCACTTTTTGAGGACGCGGTCGAACTTTCGAAAATGAAGATCAAAGACTTGATCTCTTTTCTCAACGTAACGAAATGGCTCTAGGATGAACTTCGGTTACTTCTGTGCCGTGTGCTCCTTTTGACTCCTTAGATCCCGAGCTGGCAGACTGAGGGCTTTAAAGGAGGTTTACTCAATCGAATTGGTGATCTATTTTCGGGATGAAGCAAACTCACAATAACAGACATCAAAATATCATATTTTTGAACTCAATCCAAGACTCCGTGAGAATATCCACAATTTCCCATATCAATTCCATACACAGGTGCATACGAGTTATTATATCAAAATGGCGCACTTCAGATCTAATTGGGCTAGACACTTTTATTTAAGAAAAGAGATACTCTTGAAGACTTGTCACTTCCTCGCTAGCGGCAGTACCCCTGAAAAATGCTAGGTAAAGTACTTCAAGATCTACAATCACTTATAAAACACTTAAACCCACAGAAACACAAAAATTACTAAATCATTTTCTCAATGGAAAAAATTACTTTGTAATTTAATTCAAAATTAATTTTGTTACATATTTTCATATTTCAAAGAAAACGTGTCGAATCATTTCCTCAAATAAAAATTGAAATAGAAAAATTAAAAAAAAAAAACAGTACAAAGAAAACTATCCTCGTGCTTCGTATAAATGCACCAGAGCAAGTGATGCTTTTATTTTGTGTCCCATAGATAAGTTGATAGTCTATCTACCTTAGAGTGGATATACCTGCAAGTTAGAAAGACGCAATTAAAATGGCAACGTAAATTTCATTTAACCAACTTTCTCTCACACTCAACTTCATTTGCAATAAAGAAAATAAAATGGCAAAGAGCCCCAGATGTATACGATGAAATACAATACAATCCGTTTGAATGTCCGTTTTATTTTTTATTTCCATTTTTTTTTTCTCGTAAATTTTCACCATCCTGCTTGCTGTTCATCCTTTGCTCATTGTACATTGTACATTGTACATTGCCATCATCAATAATACTGGGAGTAATAACAAACGTATAAGTACCCTTTAATTAAATAATATTTCAAATTGCTTTCTTCCGGACCGTTTGCGAATTTTCTGTCGAAAACAAAAGTCCATTTTATTTTCATTTTTGTTTTGTTCCTTCGTTCTTACACTTGCTCCTTTCATCTTCCACATTTCCTGATGACAGCTGCAGTAGCAGGAATACAAATAATAAAGGCGTGGATAAAAGGGGTGCATTGTTACAATTACTCAAGGAAGGAGAGGGTAGTTCTCCACCCCCATGTCTCGATACCTTTACTAATTTTACGTAGCCTCTGACGTAATGGTTATTGTTTCACTGTGGAGGCCTGGAGCATCCTGCCATCTTAAAAAAAAAACGAATTTAAAAAATTTTCTATTGACAGAAAAATTGTTAAGGATAATTTTATATTAAAAAAAACAAAAACCTACACTCAAGGAGGTTCTAGAACCCTAAAATTGATTATGTGTATAACTGAATAAACAATAAAAGGACCGGTCTCAGTAAAATCCACATTTATATCTATTTATCTCCCCCCAAAAACAATACCTAGATCCGCGCCTGTAACAATGGCAGCATTTCCAGAGAAAAACAATGTCCGACTTGCCGCGATGAAAAACGATGCAATTATAATTGTGAACCGACTTAAATGGTTGTTGGTAAGAAGAGATGAACACTGTGGGGGGGGGGGGTTGAATACCGACAAATGAATTGTTCCAAAATATAAAAATAAACTCAACCAACAAGGCCAAAAGGGAGAAGTTCCTGAATAAAAAATATGTCTTGAAATGATCGAAAAGCAAAAATAAAAATTAAAAACATACACAAACTAAGGGAAAGGAAAATTGGGTAAAAACCAAATTGCCAACAACCCGAAATTCATATATACTCTCTCGTGCCCTATATCTGTTGATCCTATATATATCTCACCATTCTCTTAGCTGGTTGGCAGAGTGTATCGTACATTACACAGTGGATCATCAGCCGGAAGAAAATCAAAAATGCATCCAAGTTAAAGGAATGAATTTACAAATATGTATTTCCGTTTATATTTAAAAGATTCAATAATATTTTAATAATTCGGTTTATTTTTATTAATAAAGTTCCCTGACCAAGTACTCTCTGGAATCATGTAAATATGTGCCTGAAAGAGGAGACATTTGTGTCTATATACACTGTCTATTTAAACCCTTTAAATATCATACAAAAGTCAAAGAAAACAAATCAAAGAAAAAGCAGGAGTGAGATTGGTGAGTCTTGAACAAAAATTGGCTAAGTTGAATTTTGTATATCCATTCCCATATTTCACCTTTCCTGCCCCACTGTGTGTCATAGTAATACATATAAAAATAGAACGATTTATCATCAAGTTGAGTTTTAAAGACATTGTCTTCGTGGTCATCGTCCGAGGGGGCCAAACTAAAAAAAGACACCAGAAGCTGCACAAACTCGATTCTATAAAAGTGTAATTCTTAAACTAAAAATGGTCAAGTTCATATATCTTTGCTAAGCGGGAGTGGTCGATGGTACTATATGATGTGGTTTATCGTATCTACTCTGTGTGATCTAAGCAGGGGGCGGGTGAAATAAATTTTCCAACGGAATGTGTGCAAAGCTTTTTCCTTCTTTAACTCTAGCTGTTCAAGATGAATCGTAGTAATAAATTGGATTGGGCATTTGAAGTACAATTTTGGAAAATATCTTCTTGAATGTGACACTCTCGCTATATCGTCCATCGTTTTTCTGCTATTGTAGCTGCCATGTGTACGTTATATTTAAGTGGAATTTAAATTGTTTTCACTTGACTTACGATCATCTGTATACATAGAAAAGGTTGACTTGAGATGTTGAAGTCAAATGGCAAATAGATGATGGTTAACCGAAATTCCTTGTGATAAACGGTGCGGTAACTTTTAAAAGGACCCATAGGATACGTTTTTGAGCTAGTATTGTGTTACTGCTCTCTTCCGGATGAGTAGAATTGGAGGTAGTGGGTGACTCGATGTCATGGAAATACATTGTTACATTTACTTAATTTGAATATTTATAGAGCATGAGAAGGTCTATTTTTAGACTGATATGAACTCTTAAGTCTGTTCAGAAACATCTGGAAGAAAGCAGTAAGAATATGGGGTTTAAAAACTGCGATTTGTTATACAGAGACAGATAAGAAGCATAGAGAAGAACAATTGAAGAGTTTCTCAAAGACTTTGCAGAGCTTAGAAAAAAGGTGACCGTGAGATTAATTATCCTGCCTCCAATATGTATTAAATAATCTCACAAGAGTAGACTTCGCTCCAAGATCTACCTTCCAACAGCAAGAAAATAAAGTTTAAAACAGCGAATGAGATACTAAGAGCGTATGCAGCGTCATGACTTCGCATCAACGCAGTGACCTAATTCAAATTGCTGGGTAACTGGAAGCCCATCTTATCAAAAGATTAAATCACCATATTTTGCTTCATTTATTTTCAATCAATATACCTGTTTTATTTTCTATTTAAACTCAAAGATTAATAGCACAGATATAAATTTTTGATAATTTTTCCCAAATTTAATTTAGATAAAAACACTCAAAACAATCGCTACCACTGTCAACAAGATTGTCACACAAATCGATCGGCTTCCAATATTTTCAACTGGAAATAAACTATCCCAAAGTTGATATCTTTCTGGGTAGGGACGGCCTTCCAGTTTAAAATTTTCATTGATATACAAAGTTGTGATGTCACTCCTATTTGAAGGTTGCCATTTCAAAGTTTCAAATATTGGTGGGGCTCTGCAATTGAAAACACAGTTAAAATTATATTGCTTAAAACCAAAAGCTTATAACTTTTACCCAGTTTGAGCAAAGGTTGAAATTATTCCAACCATTGTTTCAACCATAAACCATTCTTTATCTTCGATACTAATTGATCTTCGTCCAAATTTGTTCATTTTGAAAACATAAAATTGGTCATCTCCATGGGCAACGCCTAAAAAAGTTTGAAAAACAGTTAAAGCAAATATAATAAGTGTTGTTAATATGCTCCTTACTATTACTGCTCCCAAAACTACCCTCATAGTCAAACCGATAGTAATATGTAGCAACAAACTTTCGAGCCAAATCTACCAATCTATGAACACCATGATTGATAAAAGAGTCCGTAAAGGCTTCTCCCAATCTGTTCACATTCTCTTTGCTGATTGACTCATTTTTGAAGTAAAATTTCCTTAATTTTTCTACTTTCTTCTCGGCGGGATCGCCAAAGTTATGCATGAAAAATTCAGGTGCATATTTTTCGAGATTTAAATCCACATCATTTAAAAACCCCGTGTCGTTCCCGTAAACTTTTTAGACAAAACAATTAACTTATAGAATTTACACAAAACAGCAATTTCCTTACTCTTAGCAATAGCAGTAAATTCATCTTTTGACAATCCTGTGATAATCGGAACTTGAGAAAAATTTCCTCTAGCGAAATATTGAGTTGGCCGCAAATCCAAAAAGTGTCCATCAACTTCGTAGTTAAATTTCATGTCAGGAAAATACAAATCCCATCTTTTACTAGCTTCTACAATAGTTTGCCATGGAAGCTTTCGCAAACAACTGAGCAGATCCACAGGATTGAACATGGGGCATGACGTCTCATGAGCTAATTTCCTTGTCCAGTGCAAATTATCAATAGCTTGTTCGTTCGTTGCAGATCCACTCATAGCAATTGCTCTATGAAACAATCCTCTTGAAAGTGGTGAAGCCATATGAAGCGTAACAGCCATTCCGCCAGCGCTAAATCCTAACAGAGTCACAGAATTTGGATTTCCACCAAAGTTCTTGACGTTTTTACGAACCCACTGTAATGCCATAACTTGATCAAGATATCCAAAGTTGCCAGGAGCTTCAGCCGTTCGAGTACTGAGAAATCCAAATGCTCCCAATCGGTAGTTCAGTGAAACCAACACAACATCGGATTCCATGAGATACTGGGGACCAGCTTCTCTCTCACTGTGACTTCCTCCATCTTTGTTCGATCCACCGTGAATATAAACTATTACTGGTTTATTGGCTGTTAGATTCCGTGAATAAACATTAACCACCAAACAATCTTCGGACATTATTTCTGCACTTGGACCAACTTGGGGACACATAAAGCCATCTTTCGTGGCATCCAGTTCGCCATTCCATGGTCTATCTACAGCTTTGGGAGGCCTGAACCGGTTCTCACCAGTTGGAGCTTCCGCATATTTTATTCCACGAAATGCAAAGAAATCAGAGCCTTTTTCTGTTTTTAATATTGATCCCCTTATTTTACCCAGGGACGTTTCAACAAGTGGGTTTATCTGAGCACTGACTAGACCCAGAACAAAAAATGCCAACGTTACTTTTAGAACCAACACCATTTCTTATTGAAATTCATAGAAACACTGAACTTCTGAAAGCTTATTTATGAGTTTTTAAGAAATTGCATAATATATATATATCAGTGTACCGGTAATTCAGATCTCAATCGGCAACAACTTTTAGGGGTGAATTTATTACGCGGTAATAAATTTAAGAGGTTCATAAGCCTATTCACCATGTAACAATAGTAAGTTGATTTAAGACTAATAAGCGCCACAACTCACGAAATCTTTTCTTTCGAGAAATGTGTTTCATTGAAAGCACTCGATAATTGCGGCCATTAAATCACTTATCTGATTTTCATTAATTTTTATTTTTCTATAACTCTGTTAAACACGATTTTAAAGCATATAGGTATGCCTCATGATCATGAATTTACGTACACAATCTTATTGAATAAGATAACTGTTATCGACAAGGCGGTTTTCATTCTCCAAACTAAAGTTAAATCAAAATGATGATCTTTGTTATCGTGCACTTTGCATTTAAAAAAAAAGCTTTGTACCTACTCGTTCTCTGCCGTTGAAAAAGTTTCGATAAAGAAACTGTAAAAATAATTCTCTGAGACAATACAAATCTCTTTGGATACTTGATTTTTAGAAAAATATATTTTCTACTTCGGCGCTTTGCATGATTAAAAAGCTTTTTTTTTCAAAGTTTAAAAACTTGTGCTGTACGTAAGATTTTAACTATAAATTTAATATAAGTAAAACCTTAAAAAAAATATTTTGAATCAAAAAAGTTAATTTTCTGACAATTTTGATATTTCAAAAGTAATATATCTAAAAACAATTAATTAAGCATGAAAACAGTTAATTAACATTTTATATACATTTAATTGTAAATTCCAGTTTTTTTTTCATAACGTTAAGGTTACTAATAAGTTTTTCTAAAGCTTAAACATTTTTTTTTTTTCAAAGAATTAAAAATATTTGTGTGAGTTAAAAGACTGAAACAGCATCATATTTCCATAATTTTGCCGTTTAGGTAGGTTAAAATAGATTACAAGTGAAGCATAGTGAATGCTGCATTTTGGAACAAATTAGAGAAACCGACGTGTCCTGCGGGTTGTTGTTGTTTTTCTTAGTTTCTCTTACTTCTCTAAATCGTTCTTGTATCAGATTTTGTAATAGGAAATTTCGTTCATATTTAGCGATATTATAATTCTTCCTTTTTTAACATCCTTATTTATACCAATCGGTATATTAAACTAATCTCTTATAATTATATACCTCAAAATTCAATTAATTTTGCTTTGGAATTTTCGAATCAACACCTTACGTGCCAAACATTATTTTCCACATTAAATGCAATGACTTTACTTGATGTCTCTTTCGCTCATCATTTAAGGCATTCGCCTCAACCATTTTTCAACCTCTGGTCATAATAATTAACATCCATGAAGTTGAAGCTAAATCATTAGTTATGCAACCCTTGATGGTTGTCAATATTGTTTATTTATAAATTAAATTTCATCCGTAGCCTCAAATGTTACCTTAAGTTACCTAGAGCAACCTTTAAAAATGAAGACATCACAAAAGCAATCCACCCTTCTATAGAAGAACCTTTATCCACATTAAAAATAGATCCGAATTCTTCAAGTTAACTTATAAGTAAGCTTCAAAGGGGTGACAAGCGTTGTGTGATATAAAGACTCATTAAAACACAATACACTCGGTGGTAAATCTTAGCAACTTATCTAATTGGAATACTAATTAAGAAATCGGTGATTGATTTGGAAAGGCAAAATTCTTTTCAATTTATCATAATCTCTTTCTCGTTGCTAAGCAGCTGTTCTTCTTGGCAATAAGGATGTTTTAAAGAAGGGAAAACACGAGTGTAGCTATTAGTCTTGAGCAAAGCCAAACATTTTGGTATCTCTGTAAGGAAGAATTTAGAAATGTCTAGTGGGGCCTTTAGTTTCACGAGACTTATTTGTGTTTTTTACTATAGCTTAACTATTTTTCACTTAATGATCTCTCTATTGCCGCCACTAGCTCTCGAAAAATTATTATTTCAAAGCTGTTATGGAAATATCCTATGGCGATATGTTTATTGAGAAACCTGGAAATTATCAAAAGTAGACCTGTGTCCATATGGTACGCTATTATCTACAAAAATAATTGTGGAACTTATTCATTTGATTTAATATAACAACAGATGTAAAGCTGAAAACAAATTATTTGATTTCTGTTCGTAGGCCCCGCCAATTTCAGTCCACTACTTTTCTCGACCCTTAAACTTATCCAATTCGAAAAAATTCCCAGAACTATCAATGTCCCTTCATGTAGTCGATCGATGGAAGGACCTTGTATACTAAACCTCGGGTACAAAAACAAAACCCTTACTCACACAGCTTGTTGCCAATACCATTCTGCTCTGTCAGGGATGTACATATGTATGTATATACAAATATATGTAAAGTGCCATAGTTTCCTTACATATTATTCCCTTATTGCAATATATCCTCTTCCGCATCCGGCAAACATATGGTTATGTGAATTGGAATTGTAGAAAGAGGATATTTTTTTCCTTCCAAACACCAAACATGACTTCAAATTGTCGAAAGTAAATCCTTAGAAATTAGAAAACGAAAAAGCCAATTGCGATTGTGACTTTCAATGGGATTATAAGGCTTGTTGGGTATTTTACATATTAAGCGGTTTTGAAAAGGGGTCTAATTTGTATTTGTGGATAGTTTGCTTTGCACTTTTCCTAATTAGATATTCCTTAATGGTATGAATGTTAACTTATAATTAACTATTTAAAAACCAGATAAGGTTAGGTAATAAAAGTAAACTTAATTTAAAATTCATTCCTTTTCCTCTGACATTGACGATAACGATAGAACACAGGAGACAGGGTCAAAAAGAAAATAACTCTACTAATGAAAGGTTAAATGTCACACATGAAAAATTCAAAAGAGTTTTTAATTTTTTTTTACTCGTGGACTTTATTTATGCCCTCAGGGACACTTTCATATGTTAGAGGTTCATATGTACATATATGAAAATTGTTGTAGATTCAGTTATAAAATTGCACACTAGTTCCAGTTCTTTTTTATTGAAAATTAAATATTTACATACATACATATATGTAGGTAAAGTTTTGTAGGAGATAATCTACGTACCGATGTATAACTTTTCAAAACTAACCATGTAGTGAGGTTAAGTTAGGAAGAATAGTGACACACTTAGAGACATCATTTCACTCGGATCTCAATTCCGCTCCACAACAAAAAAAAGAGAAGAAAAATATGAAAATGAATGGAAAGGTTGGGTAAGGGAAATCATCCTGAATTCTGCATGAATCTTAGGGGGACCTTTCATTAACCAGTTCATTGAAAAACAAGACTTCCTTCAAATGTGCTGATACAGATTATGTATCTCAAACGGACAGTTTTAAAGCTGCTTAGCATTTTTGAACATTCACTTTTTTATTTATCTAACAAGAGCGGTTTTGAGAAAAATGTCGCGTGTTACAGATTAATAAACGTAAAATGAATATCATTATTGTTTTCTGATCGACTTTCAAACCTTTCTTAGGAATGTACAATCTTTAATCTTATTTCTTTATGGAGCAACGCGCTACTTTCATTCAGACATTTTTTTAAATTTTCATTTAAAAGTTTATCTGCCTTCTATGAGTATTCACAGCGATTCGTAGCATAATTCAGTTTTTCGTTTTTATTACATCTCATAGCAGAATTTTATGATTAAAGTCTGTTTGGATGTCATTTTTATCATTTGCTGTCATCCACGAAGTGGGGGAATAGGCAGTGATATTCGAAGAAGTTTATAGAAATAAGCTTAACCTTATCGACAACTTTCCTTTCTATTAAATAAAATCCAATCTTTATGATTATGTAAGGAATACAAATTTTCTCCTTCTCTACATAAAAGTACCTTCGAACCTACCAAGACCTTGTCAATAGAGAAGACTCAGGCTGGTATTCACCGAACGCTCATAACTTAAGAAGCTCATAAACCTATTCACCAAGCAATATTAGTGGAGATCTACGAGCGCTCTTAACAGTTAGGAGTGGTCCCGACCACTCCTAACTTACGAGCGCTCTCTTCGAAAGTTTGTTCGCTTGTGCGTGTGCCACGCATGCATTTGACTCGAATCCATGTGAGCAATGCCAAGTAGAAGAGTATCCATTTCAAGACCAACATTCCACAACATTTCACAGTTTGGGTATGCCTGAACAAGAGAGAGTGGCTCTCATTTTCAAACTTCGAAAAACACTTGTGAGTGGTTGGTGAATACCCCAAAGAAATTTCAAGTTAAGAGCCTCGTAAAGTTAAGAGCCGTTTAAGAGCGCTCGGTGAATACCAGCCTTAAAGTATCGATCAAAAATAACCAATTAGAGATTTGTAGGTTGTCATGGAGTTCTCCTTTCCTAGTTCAGCATTGGATTTATTTCAAAGCGCGGATAGTACATTTTTCAATTTGTGTTGTAACTCTGTTAAACACAGACTGTTAAATTTCAAACTCAATTTTTATATAGGATATCAGCCGTTAACTGCTTCTGTGGATCTCATAAAAGATACCACCTTTAATTTTGTTAATGATTTTTGATACTTTTCAAGTTATCATCTTCCATATTCTAAATTAAATTTTAAAAATTTAAGTGGAAAATTCAATACTCTAAGAATTTTAAGTTCTTGGTTTTTGGTTGATTGCTTGGCAGGTTTTCGGTTTTAAATTACTGATTATGTTTGATATTTATTTAAAGGTCAAATTGATGGTGCGAGGAGAAAGTGAAGGTAGATTCTTATTATATAAACAAAAGTTCAGGAGAATCATGGAGGCCTCGGTTGGCGAAATTATTGTATTCAAAGTTTATTTAACAAGTTTGCGATGCTCTTACTTACTTTTTAAATAAGCATAGCCATACTTGGTTGATGATTTAATCCATGCACCCTATTAAGGCATTACCTCCGTATTTGAAGATCTGAAGTGATGGTAAGCCATCAAAACTGACACCTTTTTTGCTTCTTAACTATTTGTGTAGCATAGCGTATAACTTATATAATTGAATGTGGAACTTGGTCTTTATTGAATGTAACTGAGTTCTCTCATTGTCCTACATTCTTCATGATGCCTATTTAGTAGCTGTTTGCACTGCAGCCTTTTTGCATGTCCAGCTTCTGTCACTATTTTTCAAGATAACTCCAATGCCTATTTCGGCCTATTTCGCACTTTCTAAAACATTTACGTTCTCACAAATGCAAAATAACAAATATATCTAATTGAATGTCAAAGTTTAAAACTAAATCACAATGTACCTCATAGACTTTTGCTGAACTTTAACTAAGTTTTCCACTAACTAACCTACGAGTACAAAGGCCATTATTTTAATAGTTATGAAGACATTTCAACGAAACTTATTTTACATTTTGATGCAATTATAGAGAGAGAAAGAGAGAGCATATTCAATAGAAGTCTGAAAATCTGAAAGGAAGATAAGATTTTATTGTTAATAGAAACGTTTAAATAGGTTTTATTATCTTCATAATTTATATAAGTTGACCTGCCTAGATATTGCCAGAAGTCTGGGGACTCACTTTCTTTTGTTTGCTTTCTTCTCTTCGATTTACACATAAAATTTATGTTTTGCTGTTTGTCGTCTTCGCCAACAACTAAAACAGAACTTTATTTGACTTATATGTTTGGTCAAAAGTAGGATATATGTACATATGTACATGTACATAGCTGTGAGCTGAAGTGGAAAAACTTTCCTTTAGGAAAACAATCAACTTTTATTGCTATATTTAACCTTCAGGCAAAGTGGGTAGTGAGAATTTTAACAAATTTTCGTTCAAACGGTGAAAATGTCATCGTGAATTGCCAACATTACTCATTTTTATGTTATTTATTATTTCCTTAAAGCAACCTTGTTGCAAAAAATGATAGATTTTATCGATTGCCACCATAAATAACTCCAATATAATTAGCGGTCAACACGAATTGCGTTCCAGCACCAACTTATTACATTTTTATCCAAAAGTCAATAAAACAAATGTCAATGGATACGTTCACGATAATCACTTCGTCATTTTATCGTTATTTGAGTCAGAGACCCATGAGCACATCCTCAGTTATAACAATCGACTTTGAATGTTTCTCATTTAAATTGATTATCTTAGTTGGAACTGAACGATAGTAAAAAAATTTCACCGATCCAACTCAAACCCAACATCTATCTACACGAAACGCGCTTCACTATCGTAAATTGTAATATTGTAGCAAAATGTTATTAAGCCTTGATCCCTTTTTATCCCCAAAGCACTATTCAAACGGATGGGGAAAATGGGTGGATTCATTGCAAAAACTTTAGCCAACATCATTAGCGTCATCACCACTACCGCAACGTCGCCGCCATTCACCGCATCAAACACCGAACCGGAAGCAGTCCCGATACCATTTTATAATAACCGCATTTCAACATCAATGGCTGCCTATTTCGTACTTATAGCGTATGAGAAGTCTGCTGTGTAGCCGTGTAGCCTGCCGAAAGGATGATTTGGTTTTAAAAAGGATCATTTGCACTTTTCCTTGGTGAGAATGTGAGAAAGTTAGAGTGAGATAGGATTAGGTTGGTTCATAGTTGTTTGCTTGCTGAATGCAGTTTGCGTTGCAGAGCGGATGTGTTCACAAGTTACCTACAGCAAAAGACATTAAAATGTGTATGCTCCGATATTGAGTGTCATCATTCTTCATGAGACGGAAGTTTTGTTTGGTGAAAGGAGATGGCATGGCGGGTGGAGAGAGCCAAAATATATGGGATATTGGTTACAAATTTGTGGTTATTATCAGACTTTGCCCTGTCAGAATGATGGGTATGAATGAATTTTATGACTTTTGAGATAGTCAACACAGACTGAATTTATGTGTGGTAATTAAATACCCAACTGCTTATCATCTAGAGAAAAAGATATAAATGGGAAATATTTGTTTTAACGGTGAAATTGGCTCTTTTTTCAATCCATTTCAAAACAATCAAATGAAGTTTTTTAAAATGTAATCATATACATATATATGTACCTATATGGAGCTATTTACGTTGGAGTTATTGCAATTGCAATAAAACGAACAATAAAGTCGCTGCTATTCCATTGTTAAAGGCAAACTCTCTTTCTCAGTTTTCATGATAGAAATGAAAATAAAAAGCTTAGCTTTTTATTGTTTCACCTAGGAATCTATAAGATCCCAAAACCAAAATTAACATAGCGCTTCTTTATCAACCAAACACAAACAGGGTTGCCAAAATAACTATTTTAAACTCAGTTTTGCTTGCACATTGTTAAAATACATACAATAACTCATAACTCAGTAACTAATAAAACATTTATTTTTTGAAATTCTAATGTTAACATGACATCTATTTTAAAACTTTATGTTCAATTTTAAAAAACAAAAATGAATGTTTTCATCAATAATTTTAAAATGAGATGTATTACAGTTGTTGGAAAAGAAATGCATAACTTCATTAAATAATTGAATTTGAATTGTAAAACCAATTATTTTGATTTTCAAATTGTTATTTTCAAAATATATCCCTTCTGAATAATTGTATTTAACACTCGTTTTTGGGCGATTAAAAAAAAAACTTTTTCGTTATCTCTGTACATGGCAGCCCTTAGATAAATATCGTTTGTATTTTGTTCATAAATCAAACTAAAAAATATGATAATTTGGAGAGGATAATTTGTACCAAAAAATATTAAATAATTTTACCTTAAACTTACACCTTCCAACAAAATCGCATGTACAAGTAGAAGAACATGCACAAATATTTAGTATATGTAGATAAGAGAGCACTAAATATAGCTACCAAACAAATGAAAACACATATCGCAAACATACACAATACGTTTTCTTTCGCAATTACCCACATACCTATTATTATCTTTGGTAATCGGGTAGACGTCTCGAGTCGTTGAAAGTTTTTTTATAAATTTTTTAATCTCAGTATAACTTAAGATTGCATTTGAAATGGAGTCTCTAGTAAAATTATTCATGGTGTTTTGTGGTTTGGGACTTGTTTCTAGTCAGAGCGGACTGATTGTCGAAACGAATTTGGGAAAAATTCGGGGTTCCATTATGAGGACTGTGAAAGGTTCGGATTTTAGTGCATTCAGAGGAATAAGATATGCTGAGGCTCCGATTGGAGAGAAACGTTTCAAAGCTCCGGTTGCTGTAAAAAAGTGGTCTGGTGAACTAGATGCCACAAGTGATGGCTTTATGTGTCCCCAAATAGGAAAATCTATGCAAATGTTCTCAGAAGATTGCCTCGTTCTAAATGTATATTCCAAAACCCCCACTGCAAATCAATCGGTTATTGTTTATTTTCATGGTGGTGCCAATTTTCTTGGTGGAAGCCATAGTATCCAAAAAGCTGGACCTGAATACCTCATGGAAGATGATATTGTCTTGGTCACTATGAATTTTCGCTTGGGCGCTTTCGGCTTTTTAAGCACACGTTCAAAGGAAGCCCCTGGAAACTACGGCTACTTGGACCAGCTAATGGGACTGGAGTGGATTCATAATCATATATCGAAATTTGGAGGAAATCCAAGGTCTGTTACCATAATTGGAATGAGTGCAGGGGCAATGGCAGTCACCCTTCACATGGCTTCACCACTTTCTCAAGGCCTTTTTCATAGGGCAGTTGCTTTGAGTGGATCAGCAACAAGCGAGCAGGTTATAGACAATTTATTTTGGGCACAAAAACTGGCCCATGAGACCTCATGTCCGAGGTTCAATGCTATCGATATGCTGGATTGCCTTAGGAAACTGTCATGGGCGACTATTGCTAGTGTATGTGATTCTTGGCAGGCTTATAATCTGATAGACATAAAATGGAACTACGAAATTGACGGGCATTTTTTGAAAAAAAGTCCAACCGCATCTTTTGTTGAAGGAAATTTCAGCAAGATTCCCATTATTACCGGAATAACAAAGGATGAATTCACATATTTGGTTTTCAGTAAGACTTTTATTTTTGGAGATATTCAATTTGATTAGCAGGACGTTGATGTTTTCAGGTCACGAAAATGATACTGGATTTTTAAATGACGTAAGTTTAAATTTCGAGAAATATGCGCCTGAATTCTTTACGCACAACTTCGATGATCCGAAAGTGAAGAAAGCTGAAAAAGTAAAGAACTTCTATTTGGGAAGTAAAACTATAGCAGAGCAAAACCTGACGAATTTTGGTGAAATTTTCTCCGACACACTTATTGGTTATGGTGTCCATAGGTTGGTTGAACTGGCACGAAAGTATGTTGATGTTTACTATTACCGTTTTGATTTCCAAGGAAGCTCTGGCGGTTACATTAATTCGCAAGGAAAGCTCCAAGGTGAGAAGCATGTTTTTAGTTTGTTTAAGCCAACATTTGTATGGTGTACTCCGAAAGGTGTAAGCCATGGTGATGATCTTCAATACATAATGAAAAGACAAAAGTTGAAAACGATTGGTCCTAAAGATCCCGAATGGTTCATGGTCGAACGGATGGTTGGGGTAATTACGTCATTTGCAAAAAATGGGTAAGTTTCTTTTGAAGTGGGAGAATAATATTTAATTGTACACAATAATTTTAAATTTACAGATCACCTCAAAGTATCGATGGAATAAAGTGGTTGCCTTCGAATAAAACTGGAGTTAGAACCTTGTACATCGATGGAAATGTAAAATTAGGTAATGCGCCTTACACGGAAAGGTTCCATTTATGGGATACCCTTTATCCAGTAGGTAAAGGTGGAAGTAGAGCTATAAGTTCTGGAAGTTTGATGATAGCATCAATTGGACTATTTAATTTAATTAAGTACATGGTTTAGAAATAAATATTTTTTTTTAATTTGTATATTTATTTATCAATGGGAACAATTTTTAGTATACAAAATCTCAGTCGGTCAGTTCTCGATGTAATGTAAATAATCTCCGATGAAATATATTTTTTTAGTCTTATTCAGTTTTATTCCTACAACAACGACAACCTTTCATTCCTTGGGAATGATTTTTAAAGTTAAACAGTTACCCGTAAATCCTGGCATTAAATGTCTCTCTTTTCACTTCTACTACTCGTAGTAACACTATTGTCTTTCGAATTCAAATCAAAAGTATAGAAAATAAAATGTGTGCCAGTATTACAGACCAAAGGCCAATTTATCTATACATGTGTTTTTGAACTGAACTCGCACCAACAAAAAAAAAATTAAGCTGACTAACCGAAGTGCCAGAAAAAATGTTTAAAGGTTCAAGCTTTCGTGACCATTTAAAGTTGATATTATTGTTATTAATTACTCTTCAAGATCATTTAAATTTTAATAAACATTGAAAATTTCAATAATTACTGAATTAATAATAACTTTAAATTAAATTAAAATAATTTTCGTATTTTCATTAACTACTGATATACATAATTATAACTTTAAAGCAATAGATCAATGGCATTCAACTTTTATAATTGCTAGATTGAGCTTTAGTATCTAGTTTAAAAATTATTAATTATTATACTACATCAATAAACTTCAATTTTATAAATAAAGTAGTATACATATACTAATTTCACTTATTTATAAGCTATTGTATCTTAAATGAGTTCAGAATTGTCCTTGACGTACTAAAGTAAATTTAAGTGTTTTGTTTTTAAATAAGCAATGAGTATTATTATAGAAAAGGTTACATATATTGTGCTAACTGAATAACTTGTGCAAAAATTAAACTGACATTTTTAAAAATTGCGATCAGAATGAAAACTTTGGCCAAAGTGTTGGTTTTGCTTTTCGGTTTAAAACTTATAGCTGCTCGAATGTCACCGATTGTGGAAACCCATTTGGGTAAAATTCGTGGTTCTATTATGAAAACAGAAAAAGGTTTCGACTTTATGGCTTTCCGGGGAATAAGATATGCTGAGGCTCCGGTTGGAGAGAAACGATTCCAAGCCCCAGTTGCTGTAAAAAAGTGGTCTGGAGAACTTGATGCCACAAGGAATGGCTTTATGTGCCCCCAAATTGGAAAACCTATGCACATGCTCTCAGAAGACTGCCTCGTTCTTAATGTGTATGCGAAAAACTTAACCAAAAAACGACCTGTTATAGTTTTTATACATGGTGGTGCAAATATTTATGGAGGAAGTCACAGTATAGAAGCAGCTGGACCTGAATACCTCATGGAAAGTGATGTAGTCTTCGTCACGATGAATTTTCGTTTAGGTCCTTTTGGATATCTAAGCACACGTACAAAGGAAGCTCCTGGAAATAACGGCTACCTTGATCAAGTGATGGCTCTAGAATGGATTCATGATCATATATCGAAATTTGGGGGAAATCCAAGGTCTGTTACAATACTCGGAATGAGTTCGGGGGCAATTGCCGTCACCCTCCATTTGGCTTCGCCACTTTCGCAAGGTTTGTTTCATAGGGCAATTGCTATGAGTGGATCAGCATCAACAGAGTATGCTTTCGATAATTTATATTGGACGCGGAAGCTTGCTGGCGATTGCTCATGCCCCATGTTAAACCCAATCGATGGTTTAGATTGCTTGAGAAAATTGCCATGGACAACGATTATCAGTGTTTACACTTCGTGGAATTTATATAACATAACAGATATGAAATGGAGTTATGAAATTGATGGGCATTTTTTGACAAAACCTCCAACTGAAACCTTTGCCGAAGGAAATTTCAGTAAGGTTCCAATTATGACAGGACTAAGCAAAGATGAGTTTACGTTCATGGTTAACAGTGAGTTCTATTTTATAAAATAAAAAGTTGCATTACATTGCTACAAAATCTTGCTTTGTTTTAGTTCACGAAAATAATTTCACTTTATTAAAGCAGATAAGCTTGAATTTTGAAAAATATGCCCCGGAATTGTTAGTTCGCAATTTCGAAGATCCCAAAATTGACAAAGCTCACAAGCTTAGGACCTTCTATTTAGGAAATCAAGATATAAGCAAGCGAAAGCTAAGAAACTTTGGTGACATGTTCTCAGATTCACTTGCCAATCATGGCGTTCATAGGTTGGTGCAATTGGTACGAAAGTACATTGATATCTACTACTATCGTTTTGACTACGTAGGCCGGTTTGGGATTTTTGAAAATTCACAAGGAAAACCATTAGGTAAATGTTTTTGCATTATTGTTATTACATACTCACAAATAGTTTTCGTTTTCGACAGGAGTAAATCACGCTGACGATCTTCAATATATCATCAAACGGAAAACCTTAAAGAAAACAATTAATCATAACGATCCCGAGTGGTTTATGGTGGAACGTATGGTGAAGGTTGTTTCAACATTTGCACAAAATGGGTAAGCAAATTTAGATTATGTTTTTTTTTTTTTATTTAAAAAAAAAAAAAAAAAAAAAAAAAAAACTTTTTTACTTTTAGCTCACCGCCAAGAATTGATGGAGTTGACTGGCTGCCTTCTAATAAAACTCAAGTAAATACTATGTACATTGGTAGAAATGTAAGGTTAGGAATTGAGCCTTTAAGAGAAAGATTACAACTTTGGGATAACCTCTTTCCAGTTCAAACAAAATGCATGAATCGCACGAACTTATTGCTATAAGTTGAGTGGGTTAAACAAAATTTAACATTTTGTGTGTATATTATTAACTTTTCTTAAGCGAAAATACACGAAGCGATTGTCGTATCGACCTTCTCTGCACATATGTCTGTCAACCCAACAGTTGTACATATATAAGTAGCACGCAAACTCTTTTCCTTATTGTATGCCGAAGAGCTTGCGACAACTCCAATGTCACAAAATACCATAAAATCGTCGTATGCAACTTTATTTCTGTCAAGCAGTTGGTTCAATAGTTACAAAGCGTATTTCCCGTTTTGGGATGATATCACTATGCAAGCTTTATTATTACTTACTTGTTCTTTAGGACGCCATTATTGGTTTCATGTTAAAAAAATTGAAGTTTTAAACAGATGTCGCCGATCTGTTTCCTTGTGTGTCTGTGCATTCAGGGGATTATCGACCTAGAGCCAAACGGATTTGCTTCATAATTGGTAATGTAAAGAGCAGTTTTGTGTGATTCCCTATATCCATTTTTATAAATCTTCAATGTCTATGCACGTTACTTTGAACAACAAAATCTAGTTACAGTACTTTTTTTGTTAGATGTAAATTTCGCATTGATATCTACTACTTTTCTGACATTTAATTCATTTTCTTACACCTACTATGCTTGTTTCTTGGTTTTTAATATTATAACGTTTCCTTAACTAAATGAAAAATTATCTTAATTATGTTGTAACACCGGTCTGGCGTAAATATGCAACAAACTGCAAGACCAATGCAAACTTACGAGTACTCACTTAAATTATCCATAGCAATTTATGTATATAAAAAAAAAACCTAGCTAAGATCAATCACTCCGTCGTGGGTATTCCCCATTTAGAAACTTGTACTTGCCTCGACGCATGATATAACGTACCTCTGAATTTAAATGCCAACAACGGAGAAGAATTTAGATACGACTTTATGTATGTAAGTATGTTTAAGACTGCATCACTATGCAGTAGATGAACAAATGTATAGATTGAATCTTGAAAGAACAAGGAAATCATCATCTAGACGTTGTGGGCTTAATTTAATGTTGGTTGTTGAGGTAGTAAATATTTTAGAAAAGACTTTTTATAGATAGATCATCAACTTTTATTCATTATTAGATGGCCATTTTCTACAAATCAAAGTCTGTTTCAAAACGATCTATCGATTTAAATATCAATGATAACATGCTTATGAATAGCAACCACAGATAATGCCCAACGAGATGTTAAGAAAGATCCACGAAAGACATCTTGAAAGTGATCAAGATATGCGAAGATCTCCAAGATCTGAGCCAAAATTGTGAATGAAGCTAGAATTATCAAGCAAAAACTCATTTCACCGTACATATTTTTTTCAGAAAAGAAATTCCTTATTTATTTACCTAGTGAGGTACACGGTTTATACCGATAATAATTGATGTTATACCAAGTACAATACCACTTCAAGAGATTATAAAGGTAGATAAGTTCACGAGAATCTCAAAGTTGATTGTACATTCCAATTATGAAACAAAAAGTCCGTATGGTCATAAACCGACATAAAGGGTATTTCTTTAAGAGGTATCCAATTTTAATATAAAAAAAATACTGCAAATAAGTTTAATGGCCGAATGGCTTTATTTAAAAAATAAGTTTCTGTCATTTTGGCACTTACAAATGGCTTAAGTCCATTCATAATTAAATAGCTAACTTTGCAGCACAAATCATCTATAAGCTGTCAAATTAAGTGTCACTTAAAATAGGCTTCCAATTTAAAAGCCAAATCTTAATGGCAGATGATATAAATAGACTTCATGCCGAGAATAATTAGCTTAAGGTAACATGAGTACAAATCATCTGTCAGAGCCAGCTGTCAAATTTGCTATGATAAGAAACATTCTTCACAATTTAAAAACCAAACGTGCGTCGGTGAAAAAAACACCTTTAACATCATCCTAAGAAATATGTACACTTTCATTAGAATATAATTGAAATAAATTATATTCAGATAGTTGTATGAATTCTCGTTTTTAAATTATTCTTGATCTAGCCATTAAATAACTATCAGACAAACAGAAAGCTTTGACTTTTCATTTCGAACAATACGCACCATTCAACTTTGTTAATTCCTAGATTCAGCTTCGCTAGATTTTAGATTAGATTTATCTTTAGTACGATGAGCCTCGGTTTCTAGTTAGAAAAATAAACGATTTTGATATTAAGCTCATATATCGCAATTTAGTACAAATTCAATACCAAAAAAATTTAATTATTTAATTACTCACATAACGAAAAGTAACAATTAAAAAAAATTAATGTGAATAACGTTTCCAAAAACAACAATAAGATGTTCTTAAAAATGACGATAGAAATGAAATATTTTCTCAAAATTTTGATCGTTTTTCTCGGGTTCGAACTTATAACTGCTCAAATTGTGCCGATAGTGGAAACCCATTTGGGTAAAATTCGTGGTTCTATTATGAAGACTGAAAAAGGTTCCGAATTTATGGGATTTCGGGGAATAAGATACGCTGAGGCACCGGTTGGAGAGAAACGATTCCAAGCCCCAGTTGCTGTAAAAAAGTGGTCTGGTGAATTTGATGCCACAAAGGATGGCTTTATGTGTCCCCAAATAGGAAAACCAATGCACATGCTTTCGGAAGATTGTCTCATTCTGAATGTCTATACGAAAAACTTAACCGAAAAACGACCTGTTATAGTGTTTATACATGGTGGTGCAAATATTAATGGCGCAAGTCATAGTGTACAAGGAGCTGGACCTGATTACCTCATGGAAAGTGATATTGTGTTCGTGGCGATGAATTTTCGTTTGGGTCCTTTAGGCCATCTAACCACACGTACAAAAAATGCTCCTGGAAACTACGCATACCTGGATCAAGTGATGGCTCTAGAATGGGTTCATGACCATATTTCGAAATTCGGAGGGAATCCTAGGTCTGTTACATTACTCGGAATGAGTTCGGGTTCAATTGATGTCACACTGCATTTGGCTTCGCCACGTTCTGTTGGATTATTTCATAAGGCAATTGCTATGAGTGGATCAGCATCTGCCGATTATGCTTTTGATAATTTATATTGGACCCGGAAGCTTGCTGTTGACTGCTCATGTCCCATGTTCAACCCCGTGGATCTTTTGGATTGCTTAAGAAAATTGCCATGGACAACGATTGTTAATGTTTCCACTTCATGGAATTTCTATAACATGATAGACATGAGATGGGGTTATGAAATTGATGGGCATTTTATGACAATGACTCCAACTGAATCCTTTGCCGAAGGAAATTTCAGCAAGGTTCCAATTATGACGGGAATAACCAAAGATGAGTTCACCTTTATTTTTAACAGTGAGTTAAATTTTAAAGAGATGTTGCAATACTAGATTCTTAAGAAATCCTCCATTTTTTTAGTTCACGGAAACAATGCCGGATTATTGAATGATATAAATTTGAATTTCGAAAAATATGCCCAGGAATTATTTACTCACAATTTCGAAGATGCAAAAATTAATAAAGCTCATAAAGTCAAAAAATTCTACTTGGGAAATCAAGCTATTAGCAAGAAAACGCTAACGACCTTTGGCGACATTTTCTCTGATGCACTTGTCAATCTTAGCATTCATAGGATGGTGGAATTGGTACGAAAGTACGTTGAGGTCTACTACTATCGTTTTGACTATGTAGGCCGATATGGAGTTTTCGAAGATTCGGAAGGGCAGTCATTAGGTAAAGATTTATTATATTATGTTATAAGTTCACAGCAACTGTGTATTTTTTAACAGGGGCAAATCATGCTGATGATCTTCAATATATCATAAAACGGATATACTTAAGGGAGAGAATTAATTATAATGATCCCGAGTGGTTTATGGTGGAACGTATGGTTAGAGTAGTTTCAACATTCGCAGAAAATGGGTAAAAAAGTTATATTTTTTTTTTATTTTATTTTATTTTATTAAAAGAAAACGTTTTACTTTTAGCTCACCGCCAAGCATAAATGGAGTGAATTGGCTGCCTACCAATAAAACTCAAGTAAATACCTTGTATATTGATAGACATGTAAAGTTAGGAATTGAGCCGTTCAAGGAAAGATTACAACTTTGGGATACCCTCTTTCCCGTAGAGAAAAAACATAAACGGAAAAGTAAATACCTAGCTTAGGAAAATTCTGTACAGAAATTTTAAAAATCATAAAAACTTCCATTAGAGATGATCTGCATGAAATTAAAAGTTAAATTATTAAGGGAATTTTGTTTTTGTGTTTTAATTTGATTATATATGATACTGGCACTACAAGCTGGAAAACATTAGCATCAACACCAATTTCTTATTGAAAACTACAACGACTGATGAATGCCTTCCATTAATTTAATTTGAACTTAAACCTTTTTTATGGAGACCAGCTTTATCATCATTAAAGTTTAAAATTTATTTCGAACTAGTTACCAAGGAAAAATTAAAATTATCTAGAATGTTTTTTAGTAAAATTAATAAAAAAAACACTACCCTATCCTTCATCTTCTGTATTTTTGTGTCCTTCGCTTCTAATTTGCAATGAAACAAACGTGACCTGATGTCATATCAAATTTATTGATAAACTAAAATCTTTTCAAGTTTAACTTGATTTTTCTTATAATAATTAATTATATTACTTTTCGATGGCACTGAATTACATGCCTACAGGCCTCTTGTCAGGTGTTTACTCTATCTATAAATTGTTCTCAAAGGTTTTGAAGTCAAAACATTTCCCTCACCACAACCAGAAATCTGAATATTGTTGTCTTTCTTTTGGAATTAAACCCTCCTTAAAATGTTTATTACCCAAAGTTTAAACATATTTTAAAAAATAAATCATCTGAGAAATAGACTTTATCCCCAAAGTCATCCATCCTTTTCGAATCCCACAACACAGTGCTAGGCTGGATAAAGTTTAATCAAAACACGACACAAGCAATTTATTTTCATTTCACGCTCCTTTAAAAATTTCATCTTGAGGCTTAAGTACACTTTCTCCACTTTCTCCAAAAGTACCTACATAAACTCGCTCACAATTTAGAACAACTATGGAAAGAGCATCTCTAAATTTTCGTTTTTCGCATATTAGAAAACTTTATGAAAAGATGTTGTTTCTATGAGCCATTTATACCTTCCTGTATCTCTTGGTTGCATTTTCTGTCTCTCTGTACCGAAATAATAATAATTATCACTTCAAGAACTTTGTCAATTTCCATAAAACCAAAATCATCCTTATGCATGCATATAAAGCACTTCCTTCCCCCGCCTAGATGATGCAATGATGCAATGTGTTCATGGTTAAGTTGCGGTGAAGATTACTTCAATGTAAATATTCTTCACCCTCAAACCGGTGATGGCAGCACATAGTCATCCTCATCACCATCGAGTTATTGTGCAATTAAATTTTCTCTGTAAGCAAATTTACTCAACCCAAATTTTGAAACAATCTCATATATATATGGATGGGTGATTCGAATAGACACATAGAGAGAAAATTGTACTAGATGAGACTTTTTCTTGTACTCCGTGAAAAAAATTAACACGTTTCACAATCTTTTTTCACATTTCTCAGTGGGCTTCAAAGACATGAAAATTAAAAATATCTATGGTTGCAAAATCAAATATGTATTAATACCTTGCACTAAATATTTCGCAATATATTTTCAATTTTGTTAATCTTCTATTAGATTGTTTTTATTTAGAAAAGAGACATGAACATTTATGGTCCAAAAATCGCCTTGATGAAATTCTATGAATATTAATAAGTAAATAAATACATAAATAACAAAGAAATTCCACATATATCTTTCACGTGAATTTTTGAATAATAAATGAATACGCTCCACAATTTTTTCAGGGAGTATTTTCAGCTTATGAACACATGTTTAGAGAACAGAGTTCAGAGCAAGGTTTTGACTTTCAAACCATTTCCTCACTTGATGAAATGTAATCCCAGGGAATGGTATGCAAACGCGTTCCACAGTTCATTTCACAACAGATTTTTAACGAGGACGAGTAAAAAGTCTAAATCATCAGATAGTTTGCTTATGTCTTAAATGAAAGATATTGAATATTAAGTTTTATGGAAATTTTATACATTTTAGTTGGATTTGTGAAATAAAAAAAAAAAAAAATCCCCAAGAAACGAAGCTTTGGAACGTAAAGTTAAAGATGTAATCCACAATTTTCTTTGAAAACTGAATTTAATCTTGAAGTGTGTTGATACTTAGTTTAAATTACGAACTTGAATTATTTTACTTTTTATCAGTGCATGCAACTTGTTTCCATAAAATTACCTATAGAGTTGTTGTCCCCAAGATGTCACAACGAACACGAAACCATAATCAATTCCAGTCTGTCCCCCTACATCCCTGTCTCTATTTATCTTGCTCTTGGTCCTAAAGGATCCCCTGCTAATCCATATGAAATTATGTTATTGTCTGAACGGATAGATACACATAGGATACTTGTATTTTATTTCCTCCACAATCTACAAATTTGCATGTTTCAATGTTTCGGTTAAAAACCGCAATAATACGATATGGTGCAGCAATACAATGCTTCCCATGGTCGTATATCCTATTTTCACGACTGAGTGACATTAAGTGTGGATAGCGTGGTTCAGAATCGTGCGGTAGATCGGAACTACAGTATTGGGTCAATGGATGTAATCAGTTGGTCGTTTTATTTTTTTTTTTTATTTTGCATTCACCCGGAAATAGCACTGGTATATCCGTTTTGGGATAGTTGTTGCGGTGGTGGCCATGGCCATGGATGATGCATGGTGGGTCTATATGGTGTGCTTGTTGTAAAAACATCATCAAGCAAGAGTTAAAGGCTCTTTATGACACCGCACAAAAGCGTATTTAAGCTTCCAGCTTTTAATCATGTAAAATGATAACGCTCTCGGGTTTTTATTTGTCGGGAAATGTGTTTCGTTTTTATTTTTGTTTTTTCAACAATGAACTTAATTATAAAGAAGAGATATCATTGCCGGAAGGTTTAATGTATGTAGTGTCCTCAGGTTATTCATTATCATCCTTAATATATTCAACAAAGCACAATTCCATTCATATGTCAGAACTAAAGAATAATCCTATATAAATTCATCACTCCTTTCACAAAGGAATATAACTATCTCGACTATTCCAGAAAAACATACAGCACAAGTTGCAAACTGTTCCCAAAAATCGCTGTGGTAGTGAGTAAAATCGTTTTTTATTTTATTTATGGAATGAAAGAAAACACGTTGCACGATTAATGGGTATCATTTTATTTGAGTATTTTCTGCATTGTGTCGCAATGGTTTGCATTGTACTGCATGAATCGATATTTACTATAAATTTATTATTTTTTTCCTGAATGGACAGTATTAAGAAGAAGAGTATACCTACATAAAAATGAAAATTAAGTACACAAGCTGCCGATTTGGTACGAATATGAATGCGAATGTGAATAACAATAAACATACGAATACGAATATCAATACGAAAAGTATAAAAAAAAAACACGAATATACGAATATGAACACAAATACGAACGTGCACAGGATTAGGAGATACAGATACGTAAACGAATAAGTATACGGATACCTCTCTTAAATCGATATATGAATAAGTACCACAATCGAAAAATACAAATTCCGTATTTTAATTTTTGTTCCAAACAGACTGTACTTCCTTTAATGCTCGTTGAAATAAATTAGCGAACGCATTTTTTCCTGACGAAGAAATAAAAAACTTATAAAAATATATTTTCATTTTAATGAACTTAATTATACTTTTAAATTATTCCTCTCATGGCGGGTTAAAATGAGGGCAGTTATTTTCATTTTCATTATCCTTCAGTTTGTAGTACTTTTGGTATTCATTTGTTTTAAAATTAATTGGATACTTAAAAATTAAATACGAGGATATCGATAGATCATCGCCAGCTCCACATCCTTCCTGTAATCAATATTTTGTTCTTTGGTTTATTTTTGTTTTTAAGTTCATCATTATCACTTCTAGTTGAAGTGTAAACACGGTTAAGTGGCTCTAATTCATCTTTCGTTCAAGATATTGGATGACCACTCAGGGGAGTAAGTTGCCAAAAAATATAAAAGAAGACATTTAAGTTAAGATATTGCTCTTAAGCATCGCAAGAGCTGCATAAATATCCGGTTTTCCACTAGTCAACTCACGGGCCAAGTAAGATGTATTAGCTTTGAGTTGGGTTTGACCTTTTTTTATTTTCGTTTTCCTTTTTATGTGATAGGACGCAAAAAATTATACCCATAGTCAACAACCACATCAGAGGAAGTGAATATATTTTTATTTATTTTTTCTGGTATTTTTTGTGCGTTGTATGTACTAACCTGACCCATTGGCCTTGGGGTTGTGAATTATAGAGCTCATAGCTACCTTATATATGGAAAAAAGCAACCCTCGGTTAACATAAAATATTATTTTTATGCGGATACTGTCAAAAATAAATTCCTTCTTCTGAAGAAAGGTGAACCTGAACATTCATGCGTACTTTACGATTAAAATTGATTTTATACATTTTGCATCATGATGGAAAGAGTATAGTTTGGTATTGAAATATTTAACAATTTTTTTTACACTCATTCTAATATTCCTTTCTGATTTGTTTTAAAATGTTATTTTGAAATATATTTCTATAATATGTAGTTATTTAAAAAAAATACACAATACTTACTAATATCTACTAACCTCTATTAAAATGTAAAATGAATAGATTCTACAATTTATATAATACGCATGGGTTAAAATTAAAGTACCTTGACGAAAATAGATATTTGGCAAGCAATTATATTCTTTTCATAATCCAAGCTGAGGAGTGAAAAATAGTAAGTTTTACAGTTACATTATTTTTTATAATAAATCAATCTCCCTTGGATATATTTTTGGTTTTCAATGATGCATACATACATGCATGTATCTATGTACAATATACAATCTTAGAATTATTGTAATAAATTAAATAAACGGATTAAAAATTACAATGGCATTGAAAATAAGAATTAATACATTAACTTTTTCACGCCCGATTCAGTATTTTACAGGCCATAATGTCATTTTTTAAATTTGGGCATTTTTTTAATACCTTTTATAGACTTAAAGTTGAATGGAAAAAGGAATACGTTCCACATTATTACTTTCAATGGTAAAGTGAAGTCTGTGTGAACAAAAAATACTAAAATTGTCAGTGCAAAAGTCACAACTTAAAAACACGGGAAAATAGATGTGGAACTTATTCATCTTTCATTTTCATAGAAAATAATTTTCAACACATATTTCAATAAGACCCTGTAGAATTTCAGAGCTTAAAATGTTTCTATATGAATAATTAGTTTTTACTTGAATCGTATGCCAGACTTTGTGAAACGTATTAATTTTTCGATGGTACCTATTTGTTGATACGAAACTAAAAAATAAGTTAAACTTACGTGTCTGAAACTTATATTCTTGTAATGAACTTCAATGTGTAAGTTTCGTTTCATTAAATACCTAAATTAAATTATAGGAGTAAAGCTTTAATATGTATACGTTTATATAAATTCATACAGTTGATAGTAAAAAATCTTTATCTAAATTATTGACAAATCTTTACTATTGCTATATCGCCCTTAACCTTTATCAAGTTATTGCCCCCAATGTCAAATAGATTCTGACTTTGAAATCAATCTCAATATACCTACAGTGTTGGCCAAAACAAAAGCAACTTTAATTGCCTCCATTATTAAGTGATTAAAAAACAAATTTAAGAATCTATCATGGTATATTTTTGTTTTTAAAATTTAAATAAATATTTACAGTTTCTAGTGGGAAATAAAATAAAATGGTTTTTGTAGTAGTTCATTAAATATAGCAAAATTAGTACAATTAGTTCAATATTAGGCTGGTCAAAACAAAAGCAACTTTTAACAAATACATATTTTTTTTTAAACTATATAAAATATTGCTAGTATTTGGTAGCAAACCCCTTGTTTTTTATCACTTCATCACATCTTCGAGGCATGGAGTCAATTAAATTGTTTATTATGCTGTTTGGGATACTTTCTCAAGCCAATTTAATTTGTTCAAAGAGATCACTTTTATTTTTGCAATTAGTCCTTACAATTCGTCGATCTACAATTTCCCATAGATTTTCTATGGGATTGAGATCTGGGGACTGTGCTGGCCATTGTAACACGTCAATCCGGTTTTCTTGAAACCATGTCTTAACCGTATTGGACGTGTGCTTTGGGTCGTTGTCCTGCTGAAATATCCATTTCAGAGGCAACTGATCCTCAGCGTGTGGCAGCTTTACCCTTTGTAAAATGTCACGGTACATAAAACGATCCATTGTACCATCTATTTGGTGAATCGCTCCCAGTCCATGCCCTGAAAAATATCCCCACACCATTACGTTTCCTCCTCCACGTTTTACAGTAGCTTTGGAGTAACGTGGATTTAGTGCCTCTTTGGCTGGTCTGCGAACACGACGGAAACCATCGGAACCCTTGAAATTGAATTTGGACTCGTCCGAAAAGAGTACATTCCTCCATTTTCTAACGGTCCAGTTGATTTGGTCATGAGCAAACTTTAATCTCGCCAGCTTGTTTTTGATTGAAATAAAAAACTTTTTTACAGCTTTGAAGGATTTTAGTCCACCATCAACAGCTCGTATCAGGATTGTTCTCGCGCTCACGCCCAGGTCGAGTTGGACTCTTATTTCTCGCGATGATATAAAAGGGTCTTTTTTGATTGATTTTATTATAGCAGAATCTTCTAGTTCTGTTGTTTTTCTTGGTCTGCCACCTCGATGAATCGTTTGGAATGACTTTGTGGATTTATAAAATTTTACTAATCGGCAAATCACTGATTTTGGAATGGAATATTTTTTCGAAAAACTAATTTGACTCTTTCCAATTTTATATTCTTTTATAATTTTTTCTTTTATTTCGTTAGAGAATTTGTTTCGGGCCATTTTACAAACGTTAGCTAAGAACACTGATCAGCTTGCTAGTGAACTGAATAATACCTAATAAATAGATTCAACTGCACTTTTTTGCCAACACCTTTACTATGAGTAATGAATTTTTTAGTTAACGGTCTAACTTCTATTTATTAATAAGAAAAAGAGAGGTAGTAATAAAAAGTTGCTTTTGTTTTGACCAGCGAAAAATTGGGTTCACTGTCCTACTTTTATCATATTTAATGAACTGTTTTGAAAACTAATTTCTCTTGTTGTCTATTCAGAAGTACATACATAATGTATTAAATTTTAGAAAAAAAATTAACATGATTTGTTTTAGTTACTCATTTTTGAAAGACATAATGATGGAGGTAGTTTTAGTTGCTAATGTTTTGGCCAACACTGTATATTGATAGTATCTTTTTTGTAAGATACATCTTTCCTCATGCCAAACAAACACATTCAGTCACTAAAATACTAAACGTGTGAACAAGGATCTATTGCAAATAGACATTTGCTTTCACCACAACTTTTCGATATGATGATGGTGAAACAATAGTTTCTCCTAAGCTTCGTATAAAATAATATACATAATGTCCTTTTGCCATTCAAAGCATAGCTCTGTTTATAGAAATGTTTATCTCTTTCATTGCTCTCTTTAGAATTATGCAGTATTAATTTTAGAAGGGAAATAACATCGCAAAAACATAGAATACCTCTTTTCACCTCTATACATCTGCACCATTATCTAAAATGGAAAATTCAAAATGCAACACATTCCTTACCATTTAAAATGCATGAATCCTTGCATTACTTTTGCTTTGTTTTCTTTTGAATTACAACATTTTAATGGTATATTCGGTTGGAAGAAAAAGCAATCTTCGTTATTCCTTTAAAGTTTATTTTTTCGTGAAGAAGTGAAAGCATTAATATAGAACTAGATCCTTTTTTATGTTCAAACCAGCATGTTACGTTCATACACTTGCAGTACACGCATACATAAACGAAATATAAATAATAGAAAAAGGAAAGTAAGGCGCTATTCTATGCTGCTACCTACAGACCTATATGAATGAAAATTGTTTGAAAGGACTTGGAAAAACTTTTCCCAAATTAAATTCCATTTGAAATGAACCAAGGATATACGGGTTTACAGAGAACGAGTCTGGATCTATTTGGTTTTGTTTTTTTTTTTTTTTTTTTTGTAGTCTATCTTGCGATATTGGTTACAATACCAAGTTGTTGATTCGTAAAAAAAATTAAACCCGATATTATAATCTATTGTAGGGAATCCTTAGAATGAGGAAATCGTAAGATTTTCTATTTTTCTATATTGCAGTACATCCAACTTTCACCAAATATACTCCTTTTGGTGCATTGTTAACTTCAACCGCTAACCGTTTATTTGAAATTTTTATTTTAGTATAGGTTCTATGGGAAATTCCTACGGTTCAATCGTTAATTTTGTGTTCATATCCATTCATTGAAAATTGTTCGCGTGAAATTTTTAGCATTACATTCCATAGCTTTGATCTTGACGCAAAATTAATTGATTGAACAATATCAAACATCTCGTAGGTTCTCAAGATGTTCACTGCACAATTCATCGTTCATTCATAGAGTGAAATATATTGTGGAAAAAAGCTACTTTCCCATTCCAAAGTTGAATGAAAAAATTGTGGAACATATAGATTTTTCATTATATAGTTATACCAATCTTTAACTTTTATGGAAACTATGGTACTCACCTTGTGCATTTCACATCATTTGCATAATAATTTATTTCACTTAAGAACTAAGCTATGTGAACATTGGTAACTTGTATGTATTTTCTCAACAAAAAAAATATGAGTTGACAGCAAGTATATGCGACCCAGAGTCATACCAACTCTTTACTTTGTAAGTTTTCATTTTCTAAATAGGAAGATGGCTTTGTAGAATGTGTGCTTCATCTGGTAACAACAGTGGAATAGAATAAAAAGGAATTCGAAATTAGATACAAAATAAAAAATTCGATTTTTTTCATATCGATGACCCTGTTGGTGGATTCTAGGAAATTTCTAGGTCAATGTGAATTTTTGAGGGAAATGAGGATGTTGATAGGAAAGTCATGTTATTTATTCTGTACTTGGGGAAATGTGGCTATGAAATAAGATTAAACAAAATTACTATACCATTTTGTGAATGAGCATCAAAGCATTTATGAATTTAATGCTTTTATTTGGGTTTTCATGTTGATGAGCTCTTGGGTAAATTTTTAAATGCTCGGATCCCAACAAAAAAAATAGTTTAACACAGTTGTTAAGGTTTTGCATATTTTTTAAGAGGGTGCTTATATCTTCACAAAAATATGAGCGAATAAGGAGAAGAATAAGTGTGCTCGCAAAGAATTTTAATATACCCAAACTGCTGGACCTTCATACAATGTCATACCAAGTCAAGGTAAACTTTTATTTATGTTTGAACATTCCAAGCCTGTAAAATTGAAATAAAACCGATTTAGAATTCATTTCATTTTTTGGAAATGCAAATCAGAAAAGTTGACAATTTTGATTGAAAACAATATAAGCATAGCGAAAATTTGTTCTCGCGAAATGCATTGCTTAAAGTGAAGTGAAAAAAAAAATTACAAGTGTTGATACAGTTTACTTTTTTATTTGGAAAATACAACCTATAATAAACATTTAACACTTGTCTGACTTTTTTCCAAGCTGTTCAAAGAGTATATATTTATTAGGAGTATGCACCAATTCAAAATAAGTTCGGAAGAAAAAAGTCAGTTTGAATTATTTTTCGAATCTCAATTAAGAAGATCTTCCGACCGTCTGCTTCAAGAAACAGAAGTCTTACGGAGAATTGCTGGATCAGCATATCTCTGACTGTGAACTCAAACTCATTGCAATATGGTTATTTAAATGAACTGCATTCTATTTACATAATTTAATTTCTCAACAGATGCCTTAATACCTATTTATGTACATATGAGTATTCTTATCAAACCATAGAAAACTTAATGCATTCCTCTAGAGTTACTTAAAGGATTATACCAAAAAGGATTAAACTTCAATAATAGTTTCAAAACCTTAGACATCATTTGCCTAAGTTCCCAGGGGAGTTAATTTTTCACTTTTGAAGATTAAAAACATTTTATTCCGTAAAAATCTCATAAGAGTTTGCCCAAAATACTTTTGTTAAAAATCTTTAAAATAAATCTCCAAAACCGTATTAACCATGAATATACTTTTAAAGTCAAAACTTATTAAAAGCAAAAAATCCGTATCCAAAGTGCCTTTCAGTTTTTCAATGTGCCAAATTTTTATCTCACTCGATTCTACTCTGAAAATGAAAAAAAAAAAATCGGCAAAAATCAAACACAAGCTTTAAAACTTTAGTCCTTTGGCCAAAACTTTTTCCCTTAAATGCGAAAAAGAAAAAATATCAAGGATCTTTATTTAAAATAAAATTAGGGTAGAATGGGTGAATCTGTCGTTGGTTAAATTGTGAGGTTGGGTCGTAATTCACTTCCACCTTGCCTTTCATTTATCATGGCCCATTTTGAAATTTATAAAACGAAATTAATGAGAATTAAAAGATGAACTGAAGCATTTCTAGTGACCTTTTTTGTAAAAGGAAAAGTCTTAAAATATCTACTCACTCATATAATTGCATTTGATACCTTCTTATAGCTTTAAGATTTTTAATTTGTTGTCATCTTATACCGCTACACTTTAAGCATGAGATGAAGAGGCAATCTTATGCCTGAAGATTTAGAGTAAGTCTTTTGGAGTGGTACCAAGAATTCTTAATTGAGACTTCTGAGAATAAGGCTTAATTAAACAAAAGAAGAAGGTGAGAATTTTGTTAAAGCGAAGAATAAAAAATAAAATCAATAGAAACATAACATAGGAAAAGATGGTTAAATTTGAGTCAGCTTTTCAGATTTGAATTTAAGAGCACAAAGTAATTTTACTTAAAAAAATGAGGCACCCACTGTTCTACTGCAGAAGTGGAAAAGGATGTCGCTACTAATTGACTGACCATGAGAGAGTACTTCCAAAACGTATGTTTACTTAACTTTTTGCTCCGATTATACACATTATAGATACTTTTTATTTAAAATATTTTATGAGAAAGTTAGTTTTTAATAAAAGTTTTAGGATTTTTCTGAAAATCCACCAATTTTATATAGCCTATAGCTTTGGAACTTGGAACTTATTTATAATTTTTGCAACCTAAGAAGGCAACATTTTTCTCAATTTCAAGATTTTTTGTCGTTTATAAATTATACTGCCAAAACAACCATTCAAAATTTTGGATGAATTGACATAGCTATTTATCAACCATAATTCTTCAAAAAACAGATGGCTATAAGAAATGGCAATTTAGTCAAAAAATGATTATGTCATTCTGTATTTCCTACATTAAAAAGTTATCTTTTTTTCAATTAAAAAAACAGTATTTCTTAAAACACATTGTGTTTTCGAGTTAAAACACCCACCAAAGAAAGACATTTTTAGAGTCATCTAACAATCTAAATTATCACTAAAATCCACATCGACTAGAATTTATGATTTCAGTATATGGCAAACCCCATAAACACACACAAGAGCAACCAACAAAATTGATAGTTTTCGAATGGAATTTACGACTTTAAAGTAAATTATGGTAGCTTTCTGCTGTCTCCTCTCAACAGAAGTGTTTTCCAATTTATCACATTATTATCCTCTAAATTTTTTAACACTATACTCGTTCAAATTTTTTTTTTTTTGAAAATCAATTTATCAACTTGCTATAGCTACTTCTCAATGTCCTCCCTCTTTAAAAAACAACAAAAAAAAAAAAAAACAATATAAGTCAAGAATCCTTAAGCTCGTAGCTACACGCGAATTGGTTGGATGCAAGTTAAAACAAAATAAAAAAGTCTTTATTTGCTTGCCTCATAGACATGCAACACTATAGCCACAGAGGACATACCAAAGAAAAACAGGCGAGTTGTTATCAAAAAGGCAAGTACCTATGAGATGAAAAAAAAACTGAGAAAATAAGTTTTACCAAGTTAGGTAATGGTGTGATCATGGCGAGTAGCTTTTTTTATTCAAGGATGCACCATTAGAGGAAAGAACAAAGCGTGGAACACGATTAGCTTTAGCCTTGCATGAGAATGAACATTTTTCTTTAACAAATTTAATGAAGTTCTTTAATAAGATAGGCCTCAGACCTTGGTGTATTATTCGAAACCCTTTATAAAAGGTCTGAGTTCTTTGTCTTCCAAGAAATGTTCTCACGAAAGTGATTATTAAGGCTCAGTCCAACATTCGTATGATGTGACACTTTGGGAATCTTAAGTGTTATTTTGTCCCGTTAAGTGTGAAACTGGACCTAAGAAATATACATATACAGACATTTCAAAACCAAGAAGACCTTTTTTAATGCGCCAACGGTTCACCAAGTTCAAACTTCAATATATGCTTAAATATGTTTCTCATTTTCAAATTAATCGTGTCTTGAGATTTCGTTCATTCCGCAAAATTTTCTCAAGCGATTATTTCAAAGTCCCCAGCGCAGCGTTCTAAACTTCTAAGTACACAACTCGAGTAAAAACGTAATATTTACATAAAATCGCCTTTTTTAACTTTACATTCAAAAGCTTTTATGTTAACTCAAGGCTAATTGTCTATAGTGAAATATCAATTTCATATACAAAGTCGAAATGAAAATATTTTTCTAGTGCTAAATGGTGACTTAAAGAATGTGGAATGCGTTCAGTTTTAATTCCGGGAGAAGTAAGTACCAGACTCCATTACGTAAATTGTGAAAACATGTGAAAATTTCATTTAAACTCGATCTGTGATAGGTATTATTTAATAATTTTCCAATTAAAAAAGATGAGAGGATCTTTTTCGGACGACAGCGCGAAAAATGTGGCCTTTAAATTCAACTGAGATTCCCCCTGTTGCTATTTAGCTCACGAAAGCTATGAAGTTTTCTGTGGCCAAATGAACATCTAGATTAATGCAATACAATGAAATCCAAACTAATTGCGGAGATATTGCTGTTTGGCGAAAATGTAATCGTACTCTAATGAAATTTAAATAATGAATTAATCATTGTACAGTGCATTACGTGTAGCCTATTTAATGACACTTTATCGTTTCTGCCTGGCTTCGTATGGGACCCGCAATTAAATATCCTCTTGCTTGATCCAAATAGATAAATTAATTCGAACATAACATTTTTCACATTGCATTTGTACCTATGTGTCCAACAATTAAAATGGTTTCTTTGAAAAGAGATGTTGTTCCCTAATGGGGATAAATATCTGCTTCCTCAGCGCAGCGTCACGCCGCGCCGCATTAATTATCCTGTAGATAGAAAAGCAATGGAGATGCGGACTAATATTGTGTGCGCTGTGATGGCAAATAATTAGTGTTGGCCTGTTTTTAATTGTGTGGCAGAAGGGGGCGCTGTCAACAAATGAGTTGAAGTATGAATATTATTTTTGCTGCTGGGCTTCTTTAATTATCTGAACAATTTGAATAAATTTGAATATCATTGTCATCCTTATTGAAATTCAAAATAGAGATAGGCCAGAATTTTTGCAGGGTCAGCGTTGGTCTAAAATATAAATGCCATGTTTGGCATATGGTTTATATAAACATACAAAGCACGACAAAATAAGTTAAATAAAAACTTACATTAAAATTAATAACATAAAACATTGCTTGTATTCTTCAAACAAATAAAAGATTACATCCATTATAACGGACTAGGACTTTTAAGAGTAGTACATATTTATTAAATATTTTAAAGGCAGTTATTGTAGAACAGGGGTACTTTCTCTTGCCAGGAAATGACAAATCATACCAGTGTATTTCTTGTTATGAAAAAGGCTTCTCACCTTATCCGTTCTTAACGGCAAACAATCGAAAGTGCCTTCTCTTCCTGCTGACAAAACACACACAGGAATTCTTGAGAGTTGTAAGTCATATTGTACGAGTACATACCTACCCCGTTTTTTTTTTATTATTAAAATCTGATTGATTTAAATAAAATATTTCACTAAAGAAAGCTTAGGAATGGATTTGTGCCTTCCTTAAAAAAAACTATGAAAAACGATTAGATTTTCTTTAATTGTACTCGGGTTTTAAAATCGACTGTTGCAATATTCTAAAACTATTCGTTAAAAAAAAAAGCTTTTAAAATTTAAAAAACAGAAAACTGCAACCCACCTTCAATCTTTGCAGACTGAAACTTAAAGAACGTTTAATAAATACCTAAAACAGGTAGCTTCTGTTGTATACAAAATTAAAGTTCTTAACCCTTTGCTTCTTTGCTTTTTATATTTGAACAAAGCAAAACATCCTATAAAATTAATTTCGCCTTGAAAATATTCCGATTTACGATAAACAGAAATACCTACTTCCGCTTCCAAGATTTAAAAAGAAAATAATATAATGTTGAAGTTTCCGTTGTCTAGCAGTTTTATTATATTGTAATAGATTATCATTAGCATAGACATAAACCAATATAAAATATGGACAGAATGTTTCTATCACAGATGTCACTGTGTACAATTGAAAGAAGTTGATTTTTTTTCTTGCAGTTTATGTTTAACAGTTAACAGTATTTTTAATTTTGTAACATTCTTGCTTAGTTGGTTTTTTTGTACTCTCTAATTTTCATTTTGTGATATTTTTCATTGTTAAGGTACTAGTACGGTCTAGAAATCGCAAAAAACGCACGATTTTTGGGAATTTTTTTCTCGGAAACTTTATAAGATAATCATATAATTTTTTTTTAAATAATGAATACATGTGTCAAGAGTACAAAAAATTTTGTTTGTCGAATTTCGGCCGAATTATAGAGGGCGCCAACGTCGACTCTTAAAAGAACACATTTTCCCACGGCGGACAGTTAATCTCCGGATCTACTGAACCGATTTTCAAAAAACTTGTTTCAACTAGATTGTTTTTATGTTTTCTAAGACAATTTACCACAATTTGACCAAAAAGTTATGAATAAAAAAAATGGCGACCCAAAAATGGCCAAATTTTTTTGGCCAAAAAAAAGTTTTTTTTCAAAGCTCGAGATTTTTTTTTTTTGTTTTGACTTTTCAACCAAATTATGGTAAATTGTTTCGTAAGAAACCTTCCTTTATAACCCATTTTGTTTTTTTTTTGTTTCAGTCCAGCCAATCCTGAGATTAACTGTCCGCCATGGAACAATGTATTTTTTGATGAGTCGACGTTGGGCCTTCTATAATTCGACCAAAATTCTAAAATTTAAAAAAAAAAATTTTATTGTACTCTTGACGCATGTACTCGTATTCATTATTTTAAAAAAATTATGTTATTACCTAATAAGGTTTTCGAGAAAAAAATTCCCAAAAATCGTGCGTTTTTTGGCGTTCTAGACCGTACTAGTACCTTAAGTCAAAAATGCAAAATGTTCAAAAAATTACAATAAGAGATAGTACCAATAATAAAACATCTTATATTAGTCTAGGCGCGCACATTCAATTTTTAGTTTCACAACTGCTTGGTTCGAGCAACTAAAAAGTTTGTGTTTTGACACATTATCTATATATGTACGTATATAAATTAAAAGAATCGCAAAACATCCCAAGACAAAAAACAAAGTTACCAAACCCTAAAAATGATTTATGATAACCTATTTTCGTACTGAAACGAAGGCAAATATCGTTTTTAATACCTAACTTTGGAAATTCTTGAGTTAAGCAAACAAAAACGAGTCCATAACAGGTGGCTATTCAAACACTCATTATCCTTATCTTTCTTCAAGCATTCAGAGTAAAGATTACCTGGGGCTTAAAACATATTTTCCCTTCTTCATGGGGAAAAAGATACGACGGGAAATTCCATGTACTCCCCTATATATTCTCCGCACCAGATCCCCTTCTAGTGAGGAGAAAATCTCCATTGTGGATTGTATTGCAATCAACCTAAGGACGAAATCATTTTGGAAAATTGCATTAAAGCTGAAAAACTATCTCTAAATACGAGTATATAAGCTGTTTTGATTCTTACTACAATAATGTTTTAATGGGGCGAAAATAAACAGTATTTTCCCACTCAAATGAGTTTCAAAATTGTGCACAATTTTCCAGTGAGATCATAATTTGGAAATAATAATTTTTTCGATATTTAAATTTATAAATCGTGACTATGAAATCTAGATTATCAATTATATTATTAATATTGTTATGGAATGTTCGTTCGTCCATTTTGCTTATTTTTGATTTTAGTATTGCGATCAGGTACTACAATTGCCACCATGATGGTTGGCAGTCACTCATCCAAAAATACACAGACGCACAAACGACACCGGAAACTGAATGAGTTGGCAAATTAATGGCTTCGCACCTCATCCCTTGGGCTAGTTATGCGTAAAGCGTATCTTAACCGAACCTGTCATCCTCATCGTTGTCGGTCGGCCACATGCGACGAATAGGTACGCAACGTGACCTGCTTGTCGAACGCTGCAAATTTTAATTAATATTTCGTGGCTTAAGGGTTGTATCGTGTGGCAGTGGCAGAGGCAGAGCTTGGATGTGGCTACGTACAGCCGCAGAACTTGGTAATGTTAGTAAAAGTTCATGCATATGAACCCTATAAGCATAATGTCCTTTTTCCCCATTGGTACAATGTGTAGTGTACTAACTAATTTCAACTTATTTTTGGAGTAATTGAATAGTGTGGGGGGGGGCTATTATAATTTCAGGAACAAGGTGTTAAAGAAGAGTCACAGAATATTTATTTATTAAGCGTTGACAGGGTAGCGCCAGGCTTGTGAAAGTTTAAATGTTTTAATATCAACTAAAACAAAATTAATCGAATGAAGTGGGGACTTTTTAAGCGCGTGAAAATTAAATGAATATGTTAGAGAAATGCATTAAGAAATTTACAAAAAAATTCAAAATAAATAGTAATGAAATGCTCAGTGAGGTCATTTTCTAGGTAGTTGCTCGGTTAAACCCATACTGAAAGAATATGAAAAAAAAATGTTTATATATTAAAATTGGATTATATTCGTTAAGTTTAAAGTCAAAATTCCTTCACGCCAAATAAAAACTGTTCGAATCTATAATAAAATGAGCTTTTATTAACATTTCTCTACGTAACAATCTAAAGGTCTTGTATTCAAGTTGATTTCAAAATGAAAATCTGTTCCAAACTGGAACTTTTTCATTGTTTTTTAATACTAAAAAGTTGAGATAACAAGATTATGGTGGTATGGATGAATTTTAACAAGAGGTGAGTTCTGGACTTGCAAAATGAGGCAATGAATGTTGTTTAAAATATTTATTTTTTTGTATAAAAGAGATTATCTTAATTAACAAATAGGTAAAGTATTATAATATAAGCAAACAAAACAAACAAAAGACGCAGGGAAAATTCAGTTGAACCATAATAACGCTGGCGTTGAATTTTGAGTGCTTGTATAGTAATAATTTTAATCTATTCAATCATTCATGATATCAATTTCTAAATACACAATAATTTTTTTTGCTCTGTGCAAATCACTTTATTGAAAAACTTCTGCTTTTCTCATCAACAAAAATTTTCATTATTTCAATTTATTATTTCTACGAACTTTTTTCTCGTAAAATTTTTCCACTTCATTATTCCATCCCTTAAATAAAAGAGCAAAGAAAAACTTGTTTCTTAAAATTAAGTAGGCAGGTATTATTTAAAATTTAAACTCATTTATTTATGCAAAAGAACAGCATCGAAAAGTTTCTGGAAAACTACATCTGACGGTTCTAGTTTCTACCTTTTTAAGTCTATAACCTCATTCAGATAATTTAAAGCAAAAAAAAAAAGTGTATTTTTTCTTTGTTCCATAACGAACATAATATAACCGCCCTGCAAAACTGTTTAACTCCTCTTCATTATAAAACCAAACAACTCAAGGAATTAATAAAATATGAATGCACTCAGGCTCAAAATGTTTAGTCAATACTTAACGAAACTGTCAGTAGGAATGTGTAGTTTTTTTTTAAGGGCCGGATTTTCGGTGAAAGAATTAAAATCTTGAATTAACTCAGAATTGAGGTCATACATTTTGTGTGAGAATTCGGTATGAGTTTTTAAAATTTTGTTCATAATATGCTCAAGTAGAAATAACCAATCAATTTTTATGCTTAGTTATTTAACACAGGTACTAAAAAACAAGGACTTGGACAAATATAATCAAACATCAGTAGAAATATTCTTAACAATATTATTTAATTTACATTTGCTCAATCTTTTCGGCAAAAACTTGTAATTAACTCAAAAAAAAGCCAAGAATCGGCCAGGACCTTCCAAGTTAACGTGTGACCTTATCATCTATCATTTTCGTGTTTTATGACAAATATCGACTAAAAATGTTTTATGTAGTACTATTTATAAAGCTTATCACGTCTGCAGCAGTTTTGTGTGCACTTGAATATATAAAAACGAAGCACTCGAAAACTTTTCTCAAAAGTACCAACTTCATTAATTTGTTTCTTTCTCTATGTTTTGCTTCTGATTTTGTACGTATTTATTATTATGCTATTTTCTGTACGAATCTCCTCACATATGCACGTAACTTTAAAAACCTTTCCTTTTCCCAGCAAAAAATAACAAACTTAACAATATTTCATCAAAAGTAGGTTCCCGAAATTGCAACCACAATATTTTCTGGCAACATCCGACCGTTAATACTCGAATAAAAAGGAAAAAGAGGCATGTTGGATGGATATATGGAAGAAGTTTACCATCACCAGGCTCTGACGACGATGAGGCTGCCGCAGCGGAACTCTTTATTGTGGCAAAAACTTGTTCCTGAAAATTCAATAATTCGAAATATCCTTAGGATGTTTTATTTATACATAACTCTGTACAGCTAGGTAGGTATTATGTCTGGTGTAAACATTTGGCAGATTCATTTTTGTTAAGACTATAGCTATGAACTGAAGTTTTTAACACGCTGATGCAAGTGAGCAAAGCATATATGTACTGACTGTTCCTTATGCCGCCATTTCTTGTTTGCATCAGATCTTAGATTTTGGTTTTTAGGTCATAAAATATTCCATTTGTTCCTTTAGTCTGTGCCAAAGCTCAAGCAGAATCAAGATGTTGGGAAAGTTCTAGCAGTCTCCAGGGATTTATTTTGGGGAGCATGAATCGCCAACGCTGTTGTGTGAGTATTTTCGTTCGCGGTGGCAGCATAGGATGCAGATGTGTTTAACGATGCCAACAAAACACTAAAGAGTCTTCGAAGAGCATGAAAATTCTACGGGTTGATGATGGAAAGGAAATTTGCCGCCTTAGGGTGAAAATCCTTTCAGTTTTAGTACAATGTATTGCGGGATTAAGAACAGTGAAGGCATCTAAATTATTAATGATAAATGGTAGTTTTTCTTACTTGAAGTCTTTTTTCAGTGTAAGTAGAATGTCTGGTGAAAAGTTTGGTTACTTTTAAATACATGCTTTTTACTTTCTTTTTTCTTGAAATCAAAGGTGTGACACCCGCATACGATGACCAATCGGAAAGGCTATTGATTGAATTTTTAGGAGGGTTTGAGGAAATTTATTTTTTCGGGAGTCATTTTATTAAATTGAAGTTTAATCTCTCGGCCGAAATAAACAATTTCCAAAATTAGGATTTCTAGCCACTTCCAACATAGTTTCCATTCAAATAAAAATGTAACTTCAATGTCAACAAATCCATTCTAATCTCTATTTAATGAAATTACTTACTTCTTCAAAACCACCAGCACAATCTGTTTACTGTTTCTAAATCTTTCGATTCATGTTAACCCCTTTAACATGATTGATTTAGAAATTAACTCCAATCAAACCAAACAACCAAACTCTAATCTCTACTTTTTCTTCGTTCAATCCACTTCACACAACTTAATCTGATTGACCGGAAGGGATGATCGAAGAACAAAATCCAAAACCCTAGGCCGTTACCGCTACATTTACAATTCTTCTCCACTTGGTTAGATAAAGATATAACACATAACAAAAACCACATTAAGGTTTCTTCTCTGCCTCTGTATTTAAGTTGTGTGTACCTTGATGATTCGGTAGACCACATCACAAATATGTTGGGTTCTTAGGAGTATATACAGAACTCCCTCTGTATGTCAACACTATACACCAACCAAGACTATTACTGGAAATTCAATTATTTCGAATGTGCCCTTAATTGCTGTATGTTTAAGCATTGTGTGTATTTTTCTTGTACTTACCTTATAACTCCTACTCTACCATTGTAAAGGTTGTTTTGGATCCTCCGACGAAGCATAGAAGATAAAGATCCATCTATTTGTAATCCTGCGATATTTTTACAGCATTTATCATTAACACTGAACGCTTCGTCGAAATGGAATTCTCCTTGCTCGTCGTCGTCACATCCTATTAAGCGCGCAAATACACATCAGACGTGAACTGGAAATTCTCCCTTGTCCCCATCTTGTAAGTGTTTTCTTATTTTTTTTTTCAGGTATAGGAGAGGTATGACCGAAGATACAGTTGGAAAACTTTTGATGGTTTTTCTTGCCTTCGTATTTGATTTTATGGTGTGGAAAATCCGGCTTAAAGTTTTGAAAAAAAACATAAGGTATTATTTCATATCTGGAAATAAAGTGCATTGATTTAATACAAACCGTTGTTCAGATGCATGTATCCATTTTTTTAATTAGGACAAGGGTGAAGCTGAAGCAGTGGGACGAAAGCTTTTAGCATTAATCAATCTCTTATCATCTGTCACTTTTGCTGGCTCACTTGAAGACCCATTTTGTTTTTTTACTCGGTACTGATTTTTAACTTTAACAAAACTTTCTTCCGGCTAAATTCACTAAAAACGCGTCACTTATCTTTTCTTTATTTTCGAAATTTTAAAAAATGTTTTTTTTTTTAACGCAGACAAGTATTTAATGAAGAAAATTATTTAGGGTTGGAAGTAGACGGGCGTCCCTAAGGACATAATTCCTTGCAGGTCAGTCACCATCATGCGTTGGAGTACGGAGTGTACATTTGCCGCCCGGGTCTACTTTGACAAACAAACTCGCTGGTTATTGATGTGTAAACATCTTTCCCGGCGGTAGAGTGAATTGAAAAAGTGTGTAAAACTTATACGTCCCGGTTACACATTACCGTTACACGTTACGGTTACACGTTCCGTGTAGCAACCTACCTTACCGACGATTGCATTCAACACCATGCTTACATTGTAAATATTGCGTATTTACGACACCGTGTTTACATTGGAGATTTTGAGTACTGAAATCTCGATTTTATTACTTTCCATTGCTGGCTAGAACTTAATTCAATCCCTCAACATTTCTTCACCTCTCGACCAATTAGGCCTAGGTATTCTGCCACATTTGTTATTCTGCAATAGATTTTCTGTTATGAATCATAAAAAATTTCCACCTTAAAAGATCTTTTATGATTGGTATTCAGAGGTTCGAACTTTTTTAAAAGTCTGTTAGGCTAGTCGCGCACTGGCAACTGTGATCGAAATCAAATAGTTTAATCACCAGTTGAAAGAGAACCGCGCACTGGCAACTCTTTACTCACGCTCATACTCTTTTCTCTCTGGAAAACAGCTCAACTATTACGAATTAATTTTAGGCAATTGTTTAGTTTGTGTCAAAACACAAACTTTTTAGTTGCTCGAATCGAGTTACTTTAAGTGCGCGCTGTCCCATATAAGCCCATATGTTTCATTTTACCAACTAAAAAGTTGCGAAACTAAAAATTAAATGTGCGCGCCTGGGCTTATGCTACTTCGAAAACGAGATCTGTTATAAAACTGAACTAAATCTGTTATCATAATCAGCTGTGATTATGTAAAATATTTCATCTGACATACCTAATTTAAATGGATGGCGAACAAAAAAGTAAACTCTTAGGCTAGCCGCGCACTAGCAATTTTTAGTTGCGAAACTGTTTGGTTACTTATAGAAAACAGATGAACTGTTTGGTTGAATGTCCGTGAATTTGCAGATAATTATATGTTCAATAAATTGGCGAACTTATTTTAGGCAATCGTTTAGTTTGTGTCAAAACACAAACTTTTTAGTTGCTCGAACCAAGCAGTTTCGCAACTAAAAGTTGCTAGTGCGCGGCTAGCCTAAGGCAACCAAAAGCAACTAAAAAGTTTGTGTTTTGACACAAACTAAACGATTGCCTAAAATAAGTTCGCCATTTTATTGAACATATAATTATCTGTGTATCAAAACACAAACTTTTAGTTGCTCTAACCAAGCAGTTGCGAAACTAAAAATTGAATGTGCGTGCCTAGCCTAAGGCCATTTTGTGTAAAATATAATTATATGCACCTGCGCGGACATTCAACTAAGTAGTTCATCTGTTTTCTATAAGCTACCAAACAGTTGTGCAACTAAAAATTGAATGTGCGCGCCTAGCCTTACACACTATGGGTATCCATACAATGGGACACGACTTTATCTCATATGTTTCTGGGAAAACCATGGCCATACACTACTTATATGTTTATATGATGTGTTTGGATATATTTTCTTTCATTTGTCTCCTTTAAAGAACATTTCATTGACGAAATAAAAGATAAATATTCATTATTACTTGATGCACCTGTGTACTTATTGAAATCTTTTATGATAAAAGTAACAGAAGTTTGTCTTTTATTCTTTTATGATTTTTAAAAGATTTCATAACAGATTTTGGCATGCTGAATACCAAAAATGCTATTCGTAAAAGATTTTTTCTATGTTCGAACGTTTGACAGTTCATAATAGTTTTCTTAGCAGATTTTATAACAGATTTTAGCGTGCTGAATACCAAAATTAAAATTCATAAAAGATTTGTTGACAGCATAAACATTTGTATGGAAATTCATAGCAGAATAACAGAATAGTTAGTTTGTGTCAAAATACAAACTTTTTAGTTGCTCGAATCGCGTTGCTCTAAGTACGCGGTGTCCCATATAAGCCCATATGTTTTATTTTAGCAACTAAACAGTTGTGAAACTAAAATTGAATGTGCGCGCCTGGCCTTAAAAGGATCGAAATAGTTCGTCGACACAATTTTTTATGTTGTTATTCGGTTTTAGTTGTTAACTAGTGTTTTTGATCCCATTAATCTTAAATTCACTTTATAATTTTTTGATTATTACATTAAAATTATCCTAAACACAAGTAATAATGGAAAATGAACAAGAAAAATGTTCTTGGACTCGTTCCGAAATAATTATTTTACTAGAAATAAGTAAAGACAGCAAAATAGTTGATTATTTCAAAACGTTTTTACAGTACATGGTCCAAAAATACATGTGTTTAGGTGGAAAGCGTTATGTATAGCTATGTAGGGATATTTTCGGATTTAATTATAAGTGGAAGGGATAAATTGTGGAAAAATAGTGGCTTTCATTTGAATATTACCCCTAACACACACCACGAACTACTTCATCGAAGCATATTGTCGATAAGGTTTTTGGGTCGTAAATGAATATGTGTCGACATAGCAGTGCGAACTCTGGGAATCGAAGTAGTATGCTGAAATCGCGTGTAAAAAGGACCGAACTAGTTCGTCGAAACAATTTTGTATGATGTTATTCGGTTTTAGTTGTTAAAATTTACAAATCGCCTGAAAAAGCAAGAATAAAATTCAATCTCCTTAAGCAACAATTCAATAAAGCTCTGATCATTTAAAATTTTACAGCTCTACCATTTCACAGCTGATTTTGGCATGTGCTTCTACGTCGGCGTATTGGTGTGTAAATGCCCATACAAAAGCGAAGTACTTTGTCGATTATATCGGTATATATCTAAAGTCACAAACTAGTACGATTGCATTGTATGTTTATTGGGTACGTTCGATAACAAAAACTCGGCACTCGGACGAACGTTGATGTTTAACATCTTAACCGGGAGTCCTGGCACTCACACTTTTTTTTTTTTTAAAGGAAGTTACATTCCAGCCACTTTATTCCTTTTTTGAAAACATATTAAACATGAAATATTCGAAATAATTACTTGGCAGTTAGTGAAGTTAGAAAATCAAGAAAAAAGAGCATTTTTTTCAAATCAGATTTGTTTATTTATTTGTATACTTAACAGTGATTATCTTATGAATTTACAATTCCAACACGGACGTATTTTTTTTCTTGTGCTTCATGTTGTATTTACTATATTTTTAATTGCACAATTAAACAATTGCTTTTAAAATTAAAATGAATATATTTACAATACGTTATAAGATGACAGAATATAATAAATATTTGTTTATGGGAAAATTTCGAAATTTGTACAAGCGAAAAGGTGACAGTGTTTTATTTTGTTTTGCTCAAAAGCAAATGTCTCCTTGGTTTACAACAAAGGTACATAGTATTTTTTCATTAGATAATAATAATTTTAAAGTCAAAAATATGAAAATGGACGTGGTGTTTATTTGCATTAAAATAGTTAAACATTTTATTTTCAATTTCTTCCTATTACAGCACGAAGGCGATCTTGTAAATAATCACTAATAGTAACAAAGTGTTGTTTCTTTGCAACTTGTAACGCAGTAAGGCCTTCTTGATTTTTCTGCAAGATGTCGCTACCGGCAGCAACTAGCTGTTTCACAACTGTCAAATGGCCAAACATAGCTGCTGCATGTAGAGCCGTTTCACCGTTCTAAAACAAAGTAATATTTCCTTAATTCCCAGTGTATTTATAAATTGAAATTCTTCTTCTTACAGGTAACAATCCCAAATTTGGTCTATATTTTAATAACTCAGTCGTTACAGCCATATGACCTTTATGAGCTGCTTTGAATAACGGCGTTGCTCCATCGCAACGTACAGCATCAACATCAGCACCATTTTGAAGTAGAACCTTACAAATGTGATCGTGACCCATTTGTGAGGCTATCCAAAGTGGTGTTGCGCCATCTATTCGTTTTGTATCGGGTTGGGCGCCAGCTGACAATAGAAGGAGCAACACCGTCCGATGACCATTTTGTGATGATATGAAAACTGGCGAAGCACGATCTTTCATACAAGCATTGACATTAGCTCCATATTCGATCAGTTCTTTGACAAGTTTGACATGGCCACCTTGACAGGCTACAAACAGTGGAGTGCCTCCATCCTGGAATTTTTTTTAAATTACAATTATTGGCTTTTTGTTTTATAAATAAATATGTATTTAAAAAAATTGTTTAATATATACATAATACTTAACGTTAATGGTATGTTCGATTGGTCATCCAGAAGCTTTCTGAACTTCTTACAATTGAAAATGCTTCACCAATTTTATTTCAGATTCAAACCAGGAGGCTTCTGGATAATCGACCGATAAGGTGTTCACAAAGATGTGCGGATGTGTCAAAAGAAAAATATTATTCACAATGACATTTAAGTTTTTGACTTTTCTAAAGAATTTAAGTATGAACATTAAACGATTACGTTTTTCGTACGTTTTGCAATAAATCTATTTAACAGAAATGATAATAGTGGTCAAATTCGGTTTATTGTACATATTATTAGTAACTTCCAATTAATACAGAGATAAAATTTAATTTAAGTTATAATCCAATTTATTGATACACGAACTAAATAATATTTATCATACTTACTACTGACGGACAATCAATCGTCGCTCCTGCTTTTACTAGAATTTTCACAATATCCAAGTGTCCACCTTGAGCGGCAAAGAATAGTGGAGTTGTACCTGTTGCGCGTTTTGAATTGGGATCAGCACCTTGTTCAAGAAGTTCTACGACACAAGGGCAGTGCCCACCAGCGGCAGCTAGAATCAGTGGTGTTGTGCCATCCTATAAACGAAACCAAGAAAAAAGAAATATTTGTATTGAAATATAACATGTAATAACATTTGTAATTTTTCCGAATAGACGAAGTATATTCGAGTATGTGTTAGATAAAAAATGACGACTTTCACTCTCATAAATACTCTCAGGTTCATTTGAATTACTAATGTCGATTTCCTTTACACACTAGGGATTTCGTTTGGTGTGTGTGCAAGTACGTGATTTATGTACGTGTTTTCAGTGATCATTAGAAGTGAATTTCAATTACTTAACCCTCCCTATCCAATGAGGCTTCATCGCGTGCTAAAAAGTTGTAAAGTAGTACCCCTTGTCATAACAGTTAACTAACATCTTAGGGTCGTTCAATTCTCAGTCGATACAAAAAAATGTTTCTCAAGGGCGTACTGCCTTATGCAAGGAAGTTACAAATTCTCCAATAGTATCTCTTGTCATAAAAAGTGGTGTTCATTAGCCGTTCGGATGGCAGAAAATTGTATATCCCATCCATTCCTGCTAACACGCACACATAAATGGTTGAGAGTTGTAAGTCTCTTCGAGCCGTAATGGCCTCTAATTTGTTTATTTTTTAAAATATATAATCCTTTAACGAACTTTCATCATTGAATAATTTTATGCATCCAGTTCTGCTGCTTGTTTCCTTATCTTATCTTTCGTTCAGTTATTATTTTTTCTAAATGTATAGATCATGAGCGGCGCAGATAGCGCCTCGTTATCTTGTAACTAACTTTGATGCATGACAGATTATTTTGACATAAACATCATGTTCATGTACAAATAAGATTTACATTCGTTACCACTTTTTTGAGTAGTAAAACAACAACTTTGTGCAACACACAAAGTCACGATGTCTTACCATAAAGTGTACTCACTCGTATACTAAATCTATCGTTTGAATGCAAATTACTTTAGCTTCTTGTGCAAATGTATCTCACTGATTTTATTAAACAAGAATTTTACACTCCACAAACGTGTCTAATTGGCGGTAACCAATTAACATTTCACGAACGCAATTGGTTTTTCCAAATTGGAGTGAATTGTAGTAGTAAGAAAAATAAGGCCCAGTTTGAAGAATAAGTATAGGATATGCTCATGTAAACACAGACAGGTGAAAATGTGCTCACTCTTCTTGAATGTTAATTCAGAATATTATTTTATTTATTTGCAGTTAACGAGGTCGGACTCTGTAGGTCAATTTCAATTGTTTGAAAAGTAAAAGAAATTTTTTTCATTTTTAATCATTCAAATTAAAATTTAAATAGGAATTCACTGGCAATACAAAATTATAAGTGAAACTTCAGACCTCAATGGTCAACTACTATAGTTTGCACGCATAGCGTAAAGCTTGTTAATACTTAGTTATAAAATTGACATACATATGTATGTATGTCATATGCATAACAGTCGGAAAATAACTAAAGCTAATCTAATAAAAAAAGAAAATGTTGTAGTAATAGGAAAGCATCTATTTCCTATTTGGAACTTAATTTTATTTAAGTTACCTGTGACCAGCAAAAATTAACTGGACGAACCGCACCAACCACCTGTTATGAATAAATCAAAAGACAGTCGTTAGATAATTTGGCGATTTGGAAAGCATCCAAGTCCATCGTAATGCAGCATTTTCACGACTTAAAATAGTAATATTGTCCTTTGGAAAACCATTTACGATATAATCATGTGAAATGCCTAAGATCCGCTAGTATGCCTGATCCTTGTCATAAACAAACTGAAAAATACAACTGACGTTTAATTTTGCCATTATAATAATTTGAAATTTGATTCTATATAAGTAAATGAAAGCTATTTAGATATTCATCTCAATCACCATTTTACCAGTTTTCTAATTGATATTTTACTTGTTTGACAGGCACATAAATGTGATCAGACCAAAACTCGTTAAATGACTTGAACTACCGACTCAAGTTGTTGTCTCATTAAAAAAAAGTATCTAATCATTCTGCCGAATAGGAATAATACTCATTAATATTCCAAGTGGCACTTCAGATATCAACCATCCACTTGTCTTCATAACATCACACCTTAACACTTCAACTCTGTACCCACTTATGTATATGACATTCTATGAACTAAATCTATTCATCTGTCCAGAGACAACACTTACAAAATGACCATCATCAAATTAATGACATTCTTGACATTTATTTCACTTCTACTACCAAATTATAAACATTCCTCTGTTTCCGCTCTCACAGATACGAAATAATTAATAACTTGGTATACAAGCCTAAGAACATTTCGAAAGGGTACAGTTAAGACGGTTTCCGTAGAAAATTTTCCCCGGGCCCAAACATCCAAAAGTCATATAAATAGAAAGATAGAAGTGAAAAAAAATACACAACTTACCTCGTCTTTGCAGTCGACATGCACCTTGCCACTGTCAAGAACTCGTCTCAAGGTGATATCATCGCCCCTTAAAGCTGCCAAATGCAAAAGAACATCCGATGGTGTTTCCTTCTGTTGCAGACAGAAACAAAAAATAAATAAAAGAAGAAAATATAAGTCAAAGAAGACATACAAAAACAAAAACTAAACTCAGATAATTAATTTCATTTTTTCTCCCTCCCTCCCTCTTTCAAACTTTATATTTTCATTTACCTCTAATTCCTTACAACTACTCGACGTAAAACGTAAAATGCTAATTAAGTTTATATACGTGAGAATTTTTATATTTACGTTGGCGGCCAAGTACCTTTTGCCTTTCAAATGCAAATATTTGTAAAAATTGTAAAAATATCAGTGTGAAGTGTTGAGAAAGACATGTAAAAAAGGCTTGTGAATAAACAAAATTATTTAAATTTTAATGTATCCATAGATATTTTTCTATTTCATGAAAAATATGAGTTTAAAGCGACCTCTACACGTGCAAATAAATGAGGTGAAATCTATGTTAAATATTTAATCTGTACGGAAACTCGATTTCGTGTTGATACAAAACGAAAAACCAATAAACTTCTTTTGCTAAATCACTATAGTTACAGACATTGATTCGTCAATCAAAATATCAAATTATTTGATTTTCTTTAATTAGAAATGTTTTCATTAACAAACGTCATTGACCTGAGGGGTGCAAGATGACAATAGAGAAAACTTGCTGGTCTAAATGAACTCACGGAGTCCTTTGATGACAAAATTTTTCCAAGTTATAGGCCAACCACCTCAATCACCATGTAGTGCTTTCCTTACCTAACTGGAGCCAGTAAGCTAAAGACCGGGTTAACTGTAGAGGATGATTGATTGACACCCAGTTTCACTCTGAATTGTACCACCATCTAAGCAAAAATGGACGATGGTTTTGTACAGTAGAACCGATTATATACAAATTGTACATGAATAAAATATAGAGTTCAATCAAATCTTTAGCTTTATTTGCACGAAAACAATACTTGCCCTATTTTAAAAGCATACAACTCAACGAAGCTTAAGCGAATCGTGCACGGACAGCAGCGATTTTGTGGCATTTGAAAATTGAAACTGGAAAGAACTGCAAATACCATATATTATGCAATACGACACCATCAGTCGGTAGCGTCTGCCTGGCCGTTTTTTTTTTTATTTTGCAGTCTTCTAAGCTTTTACTTTTAGCATCCACAGGTGGATCATGTGTATAGGGCACGAGCTTGCTATTAAACCACCCTCCTCTGTCACCTCGGTTAGAAACATTGCATCAAGAAGACAGCCAAAGAGCTTGTTGCATCATCCTTGTATTTCTTTACATATTTTAATTGAAAATAAACAGCATGTTTTATGAAATATTATGGCAGGTTTTTTTCGGAACAAGGTTGCATAACGAGAGTGAGTGCCTGGCGCTGATATTAAGTTTATGTTTTGCTACAATCGTTGTAGAGACTGCACAGCAGACAGCACACACACTGTATAATGTTGTGAGTTATGAAGTGGTAATTGATTCGGGTAATCAGATGCATTTTGTTTAATCAATGGACGGGTTTCCGTTTTCCTTTTACCATAAACCAAGCCACCCATACCATGGTCGGAAAATGAGAGGCAATGGACTCGTCGCGTTAACCGAAATGCTTTCGATTTTCCAAATTTATTCGATTTTGCAATTGTAATTGTGCATTATTCGAATGAATTCTTGTTCAATGGTTTTTGTTTGTTTGTTGCATGGATGGGTTGTTCTTGTTCATTGGGTTTCCATTTGCATCAGGGGAGAGTTCTGGTGCAAGCTAACGTATATTGTTTGTATACCAAGCTGGGCTATAAATTGGCGTTTTTTTTCAGAAGTTTAACCTGTGTTTTACTTAAAATTCAGACTTTATCAAATTATCAATTTTGTATTCATATGATTTCGTTGTCTGTCCGTAGTCGTCTAATGATGGATTTTAAAACTCTCTTTTAATGTCAAAAAAAGCATTTTACACACATCATTTGTCATGAGCAGAATTATGGTATTTTATGTCTTATATATATATATGACAGAAATAATGACATTTTGTAAGTCCTATATAGATCCAGAATAAGCTTCTAAAATCACGTATCAAAATTACGCAACTGATAAGTTGTCATATTCCTTTCTAAATGTTCCTTAAGAAGAGACAAACTCAAACAATGGCTCAATATACTGGCATCGTGTCAATATTTTGCTGTCACTATTTTGCATGGCATGACATAAGGCATAAAAGCAAGAAAGACTGAACTTTTTATTTCTATTCTAGTACATTGCTAGAGCATCGTAAGATATTGGTGTAAATATGAGGAGTTGTAGTGGTGTTTGTAAATTGAAGTAAAATCCAGCCAACAAGTCATTAAAAAATCCACATATTTATCCGTTATGCTGCATTTACACGAGAGTGATATAATGCAATTATTTCTGACATATTTTAGTAGTCAACGCCCATGATTATGTTTAATGAAGAATACCTATTCAAAATGGAAGACACAATAGTATTTTATCACTCGTACTAGATTTCTGGCGGAAATATGGCAGTTTGTTATAAGTCTAAATGAAGCATTTTCAAAGCATTTTTATTTTAATTTTGAAAACACAAAATAAATAGTTAATAAATTAAAGCAAACAACACTAAATTTCTGCATCGTTTTGACAGATGTCACACTTTAAATCACTCCACGAATTATGTATTTATTTTTCAGATCACCTGTTGCCACTCATGAAACATTCTTTTGTTTTCATGATTTAAATTTTAAAAAGAAAACAATCCAACACAAAAATCTTTCAATATCAACGTCAAAGTGCGACAAAATACTTTCATGCAGATGGAAATTTCTCAACAGCTGTTGTACTGATCATTACTGACAAGGCAGCTCGCTTTTGTCTTCACATCATAAAGTTATCCCAATTTCATCCTACAACTGCCACTCTTTATGACGTGTAACTTGAAGGGCATCAGAAAACTTCAAAGTAAACAATTAAAAAAAAATCAGAACATCACTTAAAAAGATAGAAATTTTATTTTAAGTGAAACACAAAATGTATAACTATGTATCATTTCTATTTTTAAATTTGTTTATACATAATTCTTTATGTTTTCTTTAGATAACATTTATTAAATTTTCCTCAAATCTACACGCAGAGAATTTAAAGGCGCAAGTCGAAACGTTTAAACAACAAGAAACGCTTAGCTAGGCGTCCATTCTTCTGGTTTCCTATGTCTTTGAGCATTTTTTTTTTGAAATAGTCTGTCTAGTCCAAGGTACCTATACCTAGAAAATACAGTGGGTTAACTCGTCAAATGCAAATTAATTTTCACCTAGAACAAAATGTTCAATCGAATTAAAAATCCAAAACTAACTTTATTTTATAAGAGTTTTTTTGTGGTGAAAAATGTTCTTGACAAAACGCGTATGATATTTTTAAACAATCTTTCATTGTTATTAACTTGATGCAATGAAATATTTATATCTATCATACCAACAAGTAAGAAAATCCCTGATGACTTTTTTGTCAGTGTAAGGAAAACTTTTTGGTTAAATTCAGATAAGTTCTAAGGCCTATGTCAACAATATCTAATTTGTGTTTGAGCAACGGTATAATTTAACTTCAAAAAATGCTTTAAATTCCTTAACTGATATGACAACCCCAACATTGATGAAGCAAACTTGATAACAAAAAAAAAATAACCTGATAGGTATAAGAGCCCAAAACAACAACAACAAAAAACTAGAAAAACTTGCCTTCAATGACATTGTGACTATAATTTCCCACTGTCGTATGTCCAGATAACAGTTAAATGATGAAACCTTTAGTTTACACTTCTTATTTAGATACTTCACTATGAATCAACAAAAAACTTAACTATATAGACACTTTTTTGTAGAATAATTTGAGCAAGACGCTAATGTTATTAAAATTGAACTGATTCCAACGAGAACACAAGTTAGTTTGTTTTTATTTTTTTTTTTTAAATTTGTATTATTCGCGCCAAAGATATTTATATGCAAATCATAAAAACATATAGCGGTATATTTATTTTTGTCTTCTCGCTCGCGTTGTTATGGAGCTATTATTGAATTCGCGCACTTTTCACAATTCGAGAGTTTTTGTTTTCTGTCGATTAGAAAATTAAGTATTGAATTAATTTTGTTAGCATTTTGCAGATACATTACTGACGTCATTATGATAAACAACAAACCTACATATTTTCATACAATTAAAATTAATTAAAATTAAATTAATTAAAATTAATTAAAATTTAAATTTAAAATTTTCACAGATGATGATGACGTTGTAGTATTTGCAATCCGATCGACAGAATAATGTACCGTTAATTTACTAGTTTTTTTCTTAAGAAAAAAATAGTTCGAGAGACAACCACAACATTATCGCCACTTAGACCGTGACAGGTATGGTTGTTGGTTGGTATATAGATAGAGGCTAGAGGGAAGGACCTGCGCGGTATTGGTCGTCACATATTCGGTTGATGCGCGGATTCGAATTCGTATTTGACGATGGAGGTAGAGTGTGGTGTGTTTTTACAGCACGACCGCTCGCGATTGTGTCTAAATTGGTTCTGTAACTGGCGATAGACTGTGAACTTGTTTCTACACCACCGTTCGTCTCGTGATGAACGTCGTTGTCTTCGACGTTGGTCGCCTATATAGTAGAGCTAGTTGGATCAGTTTTTTTTTTCCAATTCTAGTTGTTGCCTCCGTTCGGTGCAATTGGAGCTCACCGCATGCTTTGTCAAGCGAATGATGATGATGATGCTGATGGTCACCTCACTCTCTAGGGGAGGATTATTAGAAGAACCGGCCGGGATCGGATATGACGATGACTACATGTGAAAACCATGACGACAGTCTGATGAGATGCAGAACGCGCGCATCATAATGTTGCTTGCTCTGTTGCAACTCTTGGACGGAAAGATACTTTTGGAACACACTATTCGATTTGATACAGTTTCAGTCTAGTTCATTTTTTTTTTTGCTGTTTGCGAGTTGATTACGATTTATTTATGGTGAATGGCAGCGTTGGTGTTGTGCTGTGTTGTGAATATCCATTGGTGATGATGAAGGTGTATAGTCGTAGTCGTATATCGAGGGGCAATATCTAGGGTTTTCCAGGTGAACTGACAATAATGGTGATGATTTCCCGTTTTAATTTCCTGCTTTTTCTTTTGGATTCTTCTTTTGTTTTTGTTGCTATTTTGCTTTGGCTATCTTTTTGCCCTCCTCGGTCATGTCGAGTTGTTTTGTTGCTCTTTTTTAACTACCGGTAGCAACAATGACGTTGTCGTTGTGGAAGTCATTAGAAATCGGGGGGCTTGACTGGTTTGACGGTGATTTTGTTTGCAGGTGACTCTTTTTGGTCGTGTTTCATTCTTTGATTTGTTTGAAGGTATAAACTTATCGCTTTTCCATCATCATCAACAAATGGATTAATATCATTTTGTTGTTGTTGTTGTGCATTCGGTTTAGTTTTTTTTTTCCGAGCTTTCTTTACTAAAATTAAAGTGAAAGGAAATTAAAAAAAACGTTAGGTCGATTGTAATTATAATTGTTGATACACACTATTTAAGTGTGTGATTAATTTAAGGTATTTTAAGATTGAGTTAGGATTTTGAATTGTGGTTGTAACAATTATTATTTATCTTGATGAATTTTTGTAGCATGCACTTAATTAGTCATAAATTAAAGGCAAACTAAATTTCAGATGATTGTTAATAATTGAATGGGACACAGCGTATGGAGCAACAAAGATCAATGTCACAAGTTTCAGAAACTGTAAGTATTGGTTTTCATTTAAAAATGTAAATTCTTTTTATTGTAAATTAAAATTGCTTTTACATTATAGATGTTTGATTAGTTCGCACAAAAGTCATCATAGTTCTAAAAAAAATATCGAACGGTAAGCAATTTTTTAGAGGCAAAAGATGTTGACTTATACATAAATGATTAAAACTGCATAGATTAAGATTTAGGTATGTATAACTGAATGCTTAACGAAGTGATACTAAACTCGAACAGCTTGACTGGAAAAAATTAATCTTCTTGTTGATTCCAAAAATAAGCAGATTCTAATTTATAGTTTTGGCATTTTTAAAATTGATAAAATTCTGGTTGCAGTAACATTTCAAACGATTAACTTTCAAAAAACATCAATTTCTATTGAAACTATCATTCAATCAAAAAATATTCCAAAGAAGAGTGTCTTTTGGGAAAGAGTAAATAAAATTTTTATATATATATGTATATACCTATGTATATACCCCCTAAAAAATATCTGCGTAAATGTGGGAAATATTCAGCTGTTGGCAAACGTCAAAATCAACTCATAAAAACTGTTTATCAGAAATGTATTTCATTCAATAATGTAACTTAAAAAGTGATTCTGTTGATTAAAATATGCCAGGAACAAGCAAACAAAAATTTATGAAGAAATTGCTTTAAATGAATTACCGCTCTTGTGAAATGTCAAATTAAAAGTCACAGTCGATATTTCTTTGGTTTATCAGGTTTATTTCTTCTCTTTCCGCATCAAGTTCGTGAGATAATTTTATCAGATCTGCAGAAAGTTTTTCCCATACAAATTTTGACAGCTTGTTTCTGCGGATATAAAATTATCTAGTTTCCGAGGTTTATCAGGGTTTTCCGCGTTTACAAGAAAACCCTTAATAATAATTTAAGACCCGCAGAGTTATTATGACGTAGTCTGTTAGTTTTTTGCTTATATCGTTAAAGCTTAAAGCTATTTAATTGATAATCGGATGACAGCTCTTCACAGACATTCACAAATATACATAGAAATTTTTTTCCAATTTACCAATCGAAAATACCACTACCTTATGGCAACTAGAATTTTTTGTATAATCCACTGCCACAACAATTCAAAACTACTCGTATATAGCTTTTATTGATTTCTTTTTGAAGTAGGTATTGCATCTTTTATTCGCTATCTTCATATTGATTAAATTCATTCAGTCCGCAAACCCAAAAATAAAGCAAGGTCATTTGAAAAATTCAATGTTCAAAAGAAATGCACTCAAGCCGATCAAAAGGAGGAACAAAAATTATGCAAAAAGCTTTTGAATTACCTAATGCATTTTTCAATGCATAAAAATTCCATAATTTTTTAGTCATATATCTACCTATACATACTTAGGCCATATGTACACAAAAATACCTCGTTTCCTTAAATGCAAGAAGTAAATATCCGTTAGTGCTCCGGCTTTCCATTTCTATCTTATTAGCGCATTGTACTTTTATACTTGAAAAATACAGATAATTGATGATATCTTGACATGCACTTTTCAAGCGCCTGGCGCTTGCCTGTCTTTTTTGTCTTTAGGTCAACACAACAGCACTGATATTCGATTTCCTATCAAATCACAAGCCTTTCACTTCTAATGCAAAAGTACATAGAGATTTCCAGTTCATTAATTTCGAAGGAATCATTATGAAGTCTTTTTTTTTATCCCAGAACTCAAAACTCTTCTTAACTGGGTCATGTGTGTGTCTTCGGGGGGATATTAATCAAATTGATGTTTTTATTTCCGATTGTTTTTTTTTTTAGAACAGAAAACCAACAGGTGACTGCATGCACTCGGGTGTATACTTTTCAGAAATCTAAGATAATTCCTTTACGTATGTATGTAAGTACGCATACATTCATCGGTACAATCTAATAACATCCACTTAAAGGCCTTCATCACATCTTCGATGAGCAACATGTAATCAAAGATGCTCGAAAAAAACAGAGACGGAGTGGCAATTAAATATCATCAAAGTAGAAATGGTCTCTTGGTATATGTAGTCTCTTTTGGGGAAACAATTTTTTTTTTGTTTTTACCACTTGAGATTAAAACGCCCACTCTTTGACCAAACACAATTTCAATAGGGCTTCGAATGCCTTCCTTACTTCACGGTATGATGTCGTAATTTGCGGAGCGCCACAAGCACTTAGAGTAGTGACGATGATGAGGATATGCATACAGCAGAATGTATAAAAATGTAGAAGGAAACTTAAAGCGTGTGTGATTCAGAACGGCTAAATGGACAAAAAAAATCGTAATCAATAATTCGGTGGTTGCTATAAATAGAGCAAAAAGAAAAATCGCTTGCACTTTTAAGCCTTCAAAATGGTTATTTATTTTTGAAGTGATTAATGGTTTCTGGAAGTTTTCACTTTTTTTTTAATGTGAGAATTTCAAAAGTTTTAAAAGAAGTATTTCAATTTGTCTTCAATAATATAATCTTACCTTGAAGCAAAATATCCTTTTACATCCGGTTATGGTTGACTGGAAGAAAATATTATAGTTTTTGAAAATTAAATGAAAACTGACTTAATGATACGAGTACATGTTTTAAAAGGATTGAAACAGAAACTATAACAAATAAAGATATTCACATACACGGACTGATGTGTAGAAAGATATATCTTTTTTTATAAATTGAGGTTATGTTGAGATTTTCGAATTGAATAGGCTTTGTGTTGACGTTTTTCTTTCTTTCTATCGAGAGAATTCATAACCACGTCCACTTAAATTTTTATTGAATGAATGTGAAGCAATGTATTGTTTCCTTTTTTTTACTTTCAAAGGATTTGCGTGTCCTGCGCAATATTGAAAAGGCATTTCAACAGGGTGACTGGCGACATAATGTAAAAAAATCTCTGATTATTGGTGCAAACTACGAAATTTAATCAAAAGCTGTTAGTGTTTGTAAGAAATTTACACAAAATTCACTCAGTAATTCTGTCTGGGAAATACTGTAAGGGAAGACAATTCAATTTAATTTTGTTTGATAATCTACGAGTGTGATATAGATTGCCTATAGATTTGCCTCACTTTCATTTGCCACGATGGTTATTCTAATGAGTTAAATGCTGTCGTGCTTTTTATTAGACGCAATGTATCGGTTTTGTTTTTTAATTAATTGCAATTAAACTATATGTCAACCTTTTATTGAATTCATTCAGAACAGATCACAAAAACAAAAATTAATATTTTTATTTTCGTTTTTGTTTCTTCTTCTTATATTCTATAACTTTTAAAATCAAACTATGATTAGGCAGTCACTCCCACAGGTGGCTTATAAATTAAAGATTTCTGTACTCCACTTTAATGCTCTTGCCTTTGGTAAAAAAAAAATCCCCTAATTTTATTGCATTTCTAAGTGTTACTTGAAAGCTTTTGTGATCGTTCCCTTTTTTACTAGAACTTAGAAGAAATAATGTCATTTTATCAGCCGTGAAAATACGGCATATGTTTCAAGCAGTTCATCAACTCAGTATCGTACTCAAGCTAATTATTTAATAAATTGATCCTGAACACACCTGAAACAATTGACAGTTCGTGCAAAAAAAACTAAGTAAACATACCATTTTTATATTTGTAAATGTCAAGGATCCATATGAATAAACCACGAAAATAAAAAGATTAATAGGTGTTCGATCATTTTAATTTTAATAAAACTTAAAATTTGGGAAAGTTAAAGTTAAAAATTAGCAAAATCGCAGTTTTATCGTAGTATCATAGTGAAAAAAAGTTTCAAAATCATAATAATTCCACTTTAATTTTGCGCCAGTGTTACGAAAGCAAAAATTATTGTGACTAAACGAAAAGTGGTATCGCGCTATTACTTATGTAAGTATATTATAGTTCTACCTTTAATATTAATTTTAATCGAGTTTTGTATTAATTTTATAATAAAACCAACAAAACTGAAAACAAATACTCACTCACCCTTAAATTCCATTTTCTTAGCGCACCCATTTGTTGAATTCGACCACAGCCAACTTAACACAAATCAATGGTACCAATTTTTCTTTCTTTTCTTTTTGACTTCATCGTCGATTGTCACTGGTTAGAAATTTCCAATTAAAAAGTAAGAAAATATATGAAATTAGCGAAAAATGTACATAAAATCTAACAAAATTGTATTGATATTTATTTCGCAGATCAATTAAAATGGAAAACGACGCCGGAGAATCTGTTGATTTGTACTGCCCACGAAAATGGTAGGTTCCACGTGTTTTTTTTTCTTTGTTGGTTTTGTGACATGAATTAAGCTTTCAATATAATTCTTTCAAATATCCTTTTCGATAGCTCTGCCAGTAACAGAATCATCCACGCTAAGGATCATGCTTCCGTTCAATTGAACATCGTCGATGTTGATCCAGAAACCGGCAGGATGAATGACAAATTCAAAGTGTACGCCATTTGCGGCGACATTAGACGCATGGGAGAGTCTGATGATTGCATCTACCGTTTGGCCAAGAAGGACGGTCTTATTACTAAGTGAGTTAAAGGAGAATTTCTATCCAGGCAACATTCTGATGATTTCCTTTCAATTGCAGGGCTTATTAAGACGGGAATTTACATGCAGTGTAGTAATATCCAAACTTAGAAATAAAATCGGATTTCCTTTTTTTTAAAATGCTCATAGTTTGTTTTTCATTTTTATTGTTTTACTGAAGAAATATTTTCAGATTTAATAAGCTGGAAAAGTAAAGTGATTTATCGAGAAATTTGGGATTTCGATGGTTCTTGCTATTGTATAGTGGAGATGTTTCATAAGAATAAATAAAAGATTCATTCACGATGGTAAATAAATTATCGACGAAAAATAAATTTTTGGAGGAAATTTTAGTGTTCCATTGGTAGGATGAATTAGTTTGATTTGGATCGGTCAAAATGTCAATTTTTGCATTCCATTGGCCAGAAAAATCGTTTTTTTTTTCAAATCCTAAATTCTTTGGCAGATTTACCCCTACATATGTAATAAAATCAAAACAATTTTCAGCTGTCAACTTGCAAACATGATTTTAGGTTTGTTTATTTTATCTGAAAATTATTCCCAATACATGAATGAAATTATTTGTAATATAAAATGGAAAGTTTAAAATGATTCAGTAAATAGATCCCTGCACAAAGTAGATAAATTATGTTTTTTTTTTTTTGAAATAGTGACAAATAGAAAAGAATACGATTACAACGAAGAAAAAAATCAATTTGAAATACCTTTCATTCGCCGCGGAAAAAACAATTTTTGAATAGAAATCTTAATTTGGTGGGGCATTTTGAAATATCAAAGTGTCATATGAATTTATATATAAAAATAAAATAAGTACCTATTCGATAGTTTGAACTTAAGTAAAATTTTGGAGAAAGAGTGAAACCAAAATTTACAAAACCGTCGTTTTAATCTAGTGTCATACTAAAATAGTTCTAACATCGTACTAATTTGACTAACATTTAAAGCCAGGTAAGTTTTAATATTCAAAATTTAAACATCGCCAGTTCAATTTTTGACAATATTTTGATTGGCCATATTCCATCTAACTTTTTTGGTAAGAAAAAGTCGCGCAGAACTTTTACAAATTTAGAAGCCTGAATATTCAGGAGCAATAAATTTGATGCATTGCACGCGCAAAGTTTTAATCGCGTCGCAAAGTATAGTTACCTCGTTTATACGATTTTCGCACCTGATTGGTGTTAACAGAATTGGCCGCATGCCATGCCATCAACAGAACTACATACATGTGTAATACTAATACCTTACATAAAGAAAATATGGTATTATCAATCATCACCATCACCAATAGGTATATTTTTTTTAGTTCTGTTGACATTTTCGATGAAATGGAACAAAGATTGATTTGAATCCAGATTTTATCTTGGAGTTTAAACAGAAATATGTTTCAAGTGATTCTGTTGTTTGGTTTCTTTTTATCCTCAGGCCACACATACACATACTGGCAAGCAATTTGAATACATACACTGTCAGACAAATTCCTATTTTTGTATTTGCTGTTAGGTAAGCGGCACGCCACTTGACGAGCAAGTTGCCTGCAAGTTTTGAAATTTTAAATATTATTTATATTTTTTACCGATTTCGCTTAAAATTACAAGCCACTGACAAAATCATTTGTATTCTGAATGTGAACTTCAGACAAACAATCAAATATTTCAATAAATAATTTGACAGCGACATGACTTGTTTCTCAACTTACCCGTAAACTGTGCTAGCATGCCAATTGACGGATATGTTTCAAGGGATGTCTTGTTGGCTTGGCCTATTCCTATCCTGAGGCCACACATGCAAATTCTAACAAACAAGTTGGTACATACATACAAATACATACATATTCGTATTTGCTGTGACGTTGGCACGCCACTTGACGAGCAAGTTGCTGCAAGTTTTGAAATTATTTATATTTTTTACCGATTTCGCTTAAAAGTACACGCCACTGACAAAATCATTTGTATTCTGAATGTGAAATTTAGACGAACAATCAAATATTTCAACAAATAACTTGATGGCGGCATCATGACTTTTTTCTCAACTTGCTCGTCTACTACGCTAGTATGCCAATTGACGAATATGTTTCAAGGGATGTATAGTTGGCTTGGTCTCTTCTTATCCTGAGGCCACACATGCAAATACTAACAAGCAAGTTGGTACATACTCTACCAGATAAATTTCTATTTTTGTATTTGCTGTGCCGTTAGCACGCTACTTGAAGAGCAAGTTGCTGCAAGTTTTGAAATTTTAAATTTATATTTATTATTATTTATTTATATTTATATCCGATTTTGCTTAAAAGTACAAGCCATTGACAAAATCATTTGTATTCTGAATGTGAACTTTAGACGAACAATCAAACATTTCAATAAATAATTTGACAGCGACAGGACTAGTTTTTCAACTTACCCGTCAACTAGTGCTAGCGTGCCAAAATTGACGGATATGTTGCAGTTCAAAAGTCGCTATAGCTCCAATGTGTTTTATATGCTTAGAATCACATTTGTGCGCAATATGTTGTGTTGTGGAGAAATTGCTTCTATTTCGATTGCACTATACCACGATATATGTGTAGTATATGTAATAAAATAAATACTCAAATGCCAATATTTCGCTATTTGTAAGTAAAAGAACCATTAAAAAAAAGTCAAGGACAACAGTTTTGAGCGCCCTTTGTACGCTTATTTGAAAAGTGTATTTAAGCAAATTATATGTGTGCGAAATATCCGAACATTTAATAAAATGCTGAGACAATGTGTGTGTATCGCAAACTGCTTGCCAGTACTTGCTCGTGTGGCCTCGGGGCTGACACCACCAATCCACAGTCATACAAACTCTTTGTACTCGAGAACGAAAACCGTTCTGAAATGAATAGAACAAACATGGGCATGTGAAGAGAAATCCTTGTATGATTTGTCACTTGCTTGCATGCTTGTTCTATGAAAGCCAAGCATATTTCAATTTAAGTACAGATTTTACACATTTATAAATAAAAGTGGATCTTTGTATGGAGATATATTAATTTTGATAGGATGGCATGGAAATAAATATATAAGTAATCATTAGGGGTATTCACGATCTAATGCAACAGGTCTAGTATCATTGTAAAAGTGCAAAAGTGTAAAATCTTACAATCTTACAACATGTTGTAGTATTGTAAGATTTTACACTTTTGCAAAAGTGTAAAATCTTACAATCTTACAACATGTTGTAGTATTGTAAGATTTTACACTTTTGCACTTTTACAATGATACTAGACCTGTTGCATTAGATCGTGAATACCCCTATTGTATAAATTAATCTTGCGATTTTTTTTATATTTTTACTTAAATATCACTCAAAAAATCACACTTAATACTATTTGTGTAAATTCACACTTCAATCAATGTGAACGAACGATATGTATATAAATCGTTCCTCAATATTTATATTATTCAAATCAAAATTAAGGAACACACAACGAAAGCTTGGTTTGAGTTTTGTGTAATGTTATATATGTTCCCACCAAAAAAAAAATATGGATAAAAACTTTTTGATATTTCAAAATAAAGGAACAAGATTTCATGGAGATTTAAAGGAAATCTCAGTGAAATCTTCCTACACTTATTTGAAATCTCAACCAATAATTACCTGAAATCTCATATTTCGTTTTGGTGGAAACATACTACAAGATTAATAAAAAATGCTAGGCAAAATAATAAATAATAATAAAAGGGTAACTTGTTACCTCACACAAATCATTTTCCATACAAATTTTGACGGAAAATGTACGCATTATACGAAGCAAAAGGAATATACCAAATTATAATTTCAAAAAATGTGAATTTCTTCTTGGAATGCGATTTCGCTATAAATATTTCATATTCTAAGATCAAAAAGATTTTTTTCGTCTATGGTTCTTTTTTCATTTTTATGTGATTTGTTTGTTCCGTATCCGCTGTTTAAAATTCTTAAAACAGACTCTCAATTTAAAATTGTGATCTAATCTCTTTTTGCTAGTAGTAGAATGCAAAATTTTACTCCATTGTGATTTAACTAATTTAAATAAAATAAAAAAAAACACAATTTCGCTGTATTTTGACATTTACTTTTCAAAAACGAAATACCAAAACAGCGAAAAAATTCTTGTAACCGAGAAAATATGGCCGAATAAAGTTGTCTTGATCGCGTCGATTATGGTTTTTTCCGTGTTAATCAATAGATTTTAAGTAATTTAACAACATTTAAAAGTAAAATGATCTATTCTAGAAAAGTGTGTATTGTGGTTGTTTTATTTAGATCAAGTTCTTCCATAAACTATTAACAAATTCGTGTCAAAAGATATTTGTATTTGAAGGGAGTGAATTAAGTGTGTGTCGTGTCTACCTAAATTCTAAATAAAAATAAAAGATTGAGACAAATAGAAAGGAAACTAGTTTAGAATCAACTTTTTTTTACAAGACAAATAAAAAAACTGACAAATTTATTAGAAAAAGTATATATTATACACACTATCGACGCAGGTAAGCAACCAAATCAAAAACACAAATTCATTTAATTCCCGTTATACTTTCTATAAATAAATATTTTGTTTTCCGCAATTATTACGACAATAAAAACAAAATAAAACTATTTATTCCCCTCGTAAGTGTTTACTGTGTCGAGCTTTTCTTCTCTTGTTTTCCGTTTATTTCTGTTTTTTTTTTTTTTGCAAAAAGTTCGTCATGAATGAATTAACGAGAAGACACCTTGCTGATAAGTTCTCGGTGCAAGTGCACTTGGAATGTACTGAAGTGGGGAAGCGTGCCATTTTGTTGTTTTTATTCTTTTCGCTGCAATTAGGTCTGTTGCTGTTGACTGACTATGATGCAATGCTGGGTGAAGGATATCCTCATACAGCTGGGAGTACTGCAAGTATTTGGGAACACTTCTTTTTGAAAACGTATCCACAGCTAAACGTAAAAAACCTTGAAAATGAAGGCTAATCGAATGAATTATAATTCCTGTATCTAAAATTGGGTTGAGGCACTCTGGTAGTTTCTCGGTATCTAGTGTATGCCACTTGTACTCGGTACTTTGTTGTAAAATTATTCTATTTATTTTTTGTTTTCCTTTTGTGTTACTCCCCCATTTCTGGTTGCACTTTTTGTTCACTTTTTCATTGAATTTTTAAGTTCATCGTTCTTTCCGCACGAGAATTATTGTGTAACAATTTGTAGTTTGATTGCGAATAACAAATTATAATTGAGCAGGCTCTGTGATTATTACTCTGAGGCTCTGAATAATTCACAATAGGATTGGAGATTTGTCGTCATAGGGCATATATTATCTCTTGTGATTGAGAGATTCATCTTGATTGGAATGATTCATTTTGATACCATTCGACGATGGTGATAAGGCAACCGTTACCTAGGTCATGTATACTGCTTGAGAAAGGTTGCGTCAATGTCAAACTGAAGATTTGCAAACTTTTATTTATGAATTATAATGTGCTATTATGACGCTAAACGACGAACAGTTTTGAAATTCTTTTAGGTGGACGATATTTTTTAAAATCATCAACTATGATTCTCAATACCTACTTCAGGAAGTTTGACAGTTTGCACAATTTGTGGCTAAGTATTTCCTTCCTCTAGAGGTGTGATACCTACATATATGTTTTTTCCGCAAATTGCGAGAATTCAACTTGTATTGGCATGACATTTAAGGCAACAGTAACATGCATAGAGTTTAACTAAAAATGAATACAAAAGGATTTAAAAAGGAAAATTTGAATCTGTTGATAAAAAACACAAGTTAAACAAATCATAAAAGATAGAGAGAAACATGAAGCTGTGTCCGCTCCCAGATTACACCATAATCCACAGCGTCAAAAATTAACCAGATGTACATATGTCTAAACCAACAGCCATGATTCAGTTCACATCTCTCTTCCCAAATCATTGCTTTGTTTTTTTTTTTAATTTAAATTTTTTTCTTTATATTCCAACCATTAGGAAATATGTAAGTCCTTTTTTTTAATAGTATAAATGTGAAAGTATTTATGTTCAATTTTCCTTCGACGATTTTCATTACAAACAACCTTTTAGCACTAAAATACATTTGAAGGTTATTACGGTGACATCTCAATGGTCATCATGCCATTGTATGCGTTCATCATCATTCTTTCCTTTGTATATTTTTCTTTGGGTGTGAAGTTGATTGTCATCTTCTTTGCGTCATTGTAACAAATTAATTTATTTCCCCAAGCTCGTTGATTTGTTAATGAAGAATAGTCTGGATGTTCTTGAATTTGTCATTTATTTTCTAACTGTCGTCATGGAGCGACACTTCGTGAAGAACCAAAGGCTAGTAACTTACAACTCTCAACATTTCTAGTATGCGTGTTGTGGGCAGAACTCTTTTTATGACAAGAAATACTTTTTGAGGATTTGTCATTTCCTCTTATCCGCAACAGTTTCTAGGCGGCAGTGGCCGGGAATCCATCACCAGGAAACATCTATAGCAATGAACTTCTTAATGAATGATAGTATGTCATCGCACTGAATGATAGTCAATACATATATTAACAAATTAGCGGTTTTTATTATTTTCTCAGCTTTTTCGTTCGTTCTCTAGTTCGCATCGGTACGCCCTAGTTAAGTTAAGTTTTCAAAATAATTGTATTACATCAATATGTTCAATAACAATTTAATTGAAAGTACATAACTCCGGCTTAAAGGTTTTCTGTTTTAACTATAAAAAATATGAAGAGTTTTATACATTACATTATGTACATTCATATTTATAAATACAGATGAGTGTTTAAAAAAATATTATAAATAAACATAGTTAATTATTAATTGAATAACAGAGTGACCTTTATAGTGGCACTGCTTCTGGCGAGGAAGTGACTAAACATCCAAGAGTATCCCTTTTTTTTTCAAATTAGCCGTTCGGATTCGACAGAAAGTTGTCTGATCCCTCCATTCTTGCTTACAACTTGTACACAGGACTGGGTGAGAGGTAGGTCACAAGAAACTTTTTCTCAACAAGCTGTATCGCAACCAATTTTGCGTACATAGTCCCACACCGGAACTAACTCATTTAGTTTGCAAAAAACAATCTTAAAAGGCCAAACATTTAAAACCTAGCAATATTATGTAATCATTATATATGTATGTACATATGTTATTATCATATTACCTTTTTTAATTGTAAAATTAAAATTATATTCAGTACAAAATTTGAATGGAAAATTCTTATGTGAAAAAACAATAACTGCAGTGTTTGTCAACATGTCAACAATGCTCATACTCACTCTACCTATTAAACAAACACCGTTCATTTCAATGACCGACATAACCACTTTTAATAATTTATCATTGTTATACTATCACTCTCTATGGATTCAAATTTCCCCATTGAGAGTCAACCTCATGAAGCCAATTTAATGTTTAATTCATACAAATGAATTAAATAATAAGTTTTCTCGTTATGCAGATTATTTTTTATTGCATACCGAAACATCACTTCCAAAGTCTCTGATTATTGCATAACAAGTCGAGATCGAGAGTCATATTTAAAAATCAACAGCAAAACTTTTTTTGAGATGTTCTATATAATAGAAAAATGCTTACTTAAAAATTTTTTTAAGTACATATGAACTCAAAATAACGGCAGACAGCAACTACTCGTATTACTCATCAATGAAAGTGCAAGTTCAAAATGGCTCTTACGACTTTCAGAACCCCACGAAGTTCAAATTAACTTATATTATAATACCCAAACCGAATGAGTAATATGTATTTGTAATGATATAAACAAGAAAAACAAACTAATAAAAAAGGAAAGACAAATTCATTCATCATTTATTTTGTATTGCATACAAATTTATTCACAGCCCTTTTTGATGGTTCCAGGTTAGGCATTTTTTTTTGTACATTCATTTCAAGTTAATTAACTTCTGTTCCAATATTTTTTTTAAATTTTTCTGGAACAATTTATTGAAAAAAAAATAAAAGCTTTTTATTAACCGAGCGATTTTTGTCACTTTCATTCCTTGTCCCTTTCTCGGGTAAATACTGAAATTTACAAGAGGCACGATCTTCTTGTATCAAATGTGTCTTTGTCGGTTTTTTGAACTTCTTGCTGAGAACTCGTACACATTCATAAAGTATTTAAATACTTGCCCTTCTCTAATAGAGGTCTCTATTATGCACCCTGCAAAGTCAGCGTGGTATGCGGCCCTGAGTTTTTCCAATAAGAAAAAAAAAAACCATTTATGTGTATATATACGAATATATTTTGTTATTGATTGATTCGCATTTTGATTTATGTATTTTTGACTAATTAATAGTATACTCTCAATTCTCATAAAACATACCTATGTGTGTACAAATAAGTAGGATAAAGTGAATATAAAACCAAAGCGAAGAAAAGGAGGTAGGCCGAGAAAATTGATGGCTCATGAAAATAAGAATCCTTGAAACTTATTTTCCCTTAAGTAATCGAATGATTTTTTCTTGGAAACCTGCCAATGGCAACACAGGATAAATTTTAGTTTTCTCATCATATTTCGTCGTCAGTGCAGTAAATGCCCGCCCATGTATAGGAGATTTTTCATAGTGCGATGACATACTAGTATGTACATACATAGTTTAAATGCGCAAGGAGTGGTGTTTTTGCAGGATTTTTTTTTAAATCGAACCATCAAAAGCTCTTCGAAAAGATAACAATCTAATTAAAATCACACATTCAATTTCTTATTCACACATTTCCGTGGACAAGATAAGAATATTGAACTGTGTGTCAAAATGTAATTTTTAAATTTAACAATACGTGTTAAAGGGGACTTTAATTTGTAGTTATAAATCCCATTAGGCGCGGGACTGTCACGCAAAACGGCTGCTGTTCTGAAGTGTACCGTATATTTATTAAATATATCCACTGGTCTCGGCAGGAATTTCTTTAACTTAATAAGTCTCTTGGGAGATATATGTCAAACCTATAGGTTCAGACTGCGAAATAAATAATACAAAAATTGTATATACATAAATGATGTATGTATTTGCTTTGGAAATATGAAATTTCATTTATTTCAGTTATATTTTGCGTTTATTAGTTGGGGACATGTATATATAAAGTAACTTCTTGGAACAATTGCTATTTCTTTTATCGATACGATCCATTTTTTGTGAAAATATACGTTTCAAAAGATTTTCTTCTTCTTTTTTTTTAAATTTGTCTTTCTAGGTTCTTCATACGTTTCTTCACTTTTCTTAATAACGTAAAAGATCATATTTCTACTTTGCAAAAGAAAAATCAATAATAATTTCAAGCAATACGAATGAAATAAAGATCAACATCTAGCTTATAAAAATGACAACAACAACGAATATCTACTGCACCATATTTTGTATTTAAGACAAAAAGTGAGCTCTCATATTCTTGTGAGTAAACCTATATACTTCCCGCCTATTTTTAGATGTTGTTTTTGATTAGTATATTTGTTTTGACATATAGTAACCCCCTTACAAAAAAAAAAAAAAGAATTATTTACTGGTTCTAGTTATTTGTTCTGTTCAATAAAAGTGCTTAACGTTTTTTTCCCATTAAAATATAACAAACCCTCTTTTTTCGTGCTTAAAGTTTTAATTGATGGTTAAATGCATGAGTTATTTGCTTGTGGAGTTATAGCAAGTTATATTATATAAATAATAGTTTATATGCTTACAGTTTTTTTTATTATATAAGATTTAGAATAAGAATTTAATTAGCAAGGTTAAGTTTTTTTTTGAAAGACTTTAAAATATTTTGTTTTTAGATTTTATTTAAGATAAGTACAGACGGTTAACAGATCTCACAACATTGTCAGGTCAATCAATGCTCTGTCAATTAGCTGAAAATAGCTAATAGTTGTTTGGCAATCATTAGTATTTAATATAATAATGCAAATCAAGGCAAGGTAAAATATTTGTTTTCTATTTTTGATATCGAAATTAGATTCACTTTAGTGTAAGCTAATTTAAAAGTTTTGTTCTTAATTGTTTGGAAGTAAAACTTAGAAAAAAGAGATATTGTGGAGATTTCTAATATCTCATTAACTTTAACTAACCTATTTTTCAAAATTTTAAATATTAGTCAGTGACCAAATAGAACATTTTCAATCTAGGGAATTGAATTGCATAAATTGATATAAAAAATTTAAAGGCAACAATTCTAAGTTTGGTAGGTTGCTTTTGGATTGCAAAAGAATAGATTCCAAGATGCGCAAAACCCTTCATTATTATGATAATCTTTTCATTGCATTCAATATATAATTAATTCACTGAATGAACTAAAAATTTGCCACACAAGTAAAAAAAACTTGTGGAATTTATTACCCAATTTACTTTTTCGCCAATCAAATTAGAACTGCAAAAGAAATTTAAAACAATTAAGCTCCCCAAAAATTCTGACTTGAATAATTTATTCTAATGGATTTTTTTGCAGGTTTTAAACGAAATACTTAACCTTCAGCTCAAGTACACATGCACCGAATAATATATTCATACATTGTTACCCAATATTTAAGTCATAATTTGCATCAATCCACGACTTGAATTTAAATGAAAAGAAAATAACATATCTGTTTAAAAACTTTAAACAAATAAAAAACAGCTATGCAGTGACAAATTAATTCAATTATTGTATTTCTTTCCATCTATTCAGGTTGAATCAATATTTGCTTTAAAATATTAATATTCAGATTGGGAATACAAGTATTTGTTAATCAATCAAGTAAACACTTCTTTATGACAGCTAGCAAGCAATTAAGTTTTGGTTGTTTGTTCGTCAAAATCAAAAAAGGATTAACTTCTATAATAAATTAATTGCTTTCATGCGCAAAGCTTTTTCTTCATATTGCCGATTGAGTTAATTTACCTACATATTAATGTCTAGTATAAACTTATTTGCTTATGTATTTAGTTGTTAAAATAATGTTATAAATATGCAAATCTTTCCATGGCAGGAATCATTATAAAGGGTGTTTTTGTATTGAGGTGCCGATACTGTGTCTAGAAACAGCTGATTAATGATTTGTGTTCTGTATATTTTGCCACTTCTATGAAAGACTAACTAAAAAGTCGTAAATTTCAAAGAATTTAATAAGAAACATGGAAATTTAAATCATGAATAGACAAAATAAAACTCAAATAACCATGGCCCCAGTTATAGACACAAGAGAACATTTTAGTTGCCCTTTCACTCACACCAAAGTAATGCGAGAAACAGAGCAAAGCCATATAAAACCAGTGGCTCTAAAAAGAGTGACGTGGTTGTCAAAGTTGCTGTGTCAATCTGTTTCTCGCATAAAGTGACAGTTTTATCTCAACATATTACTAATTTAAAGTACGCATTTCGCAGTTGTAAACACAAGTTCCCTGTCAAATATTAAGGGTATTCATGTAAACGCGGAAAACCCTGATAAACCTCGGAAACCAGATAATTTTAGGTTTGTTCGTTGAGCCCTGAAGTCACCCTGGGGTCGCCCTAAATCGTTTTTTGAAAAACCTGAAGTCACCCTGGTGAGCAAATTCTGTGTTTTTTGAGACCTGGGGTCGCCCTGAACTCGCCATGAAGTAGATCTAGGTATTTTGCTGGGGCGAGTTCAGGTAACGCTCAAACTGTCAAAAGTCATATGGGATTTCATATGTATTTCTTTTGTTGTCGTTTGGCGATTCGCATGTCGTATGTTATTGCTTGTATTTGCAATTAAATGTTTGCAGTACTCATCGGATGAAACATTCAGCAACAACGCGAAATTGTTTTCGTTCATTTTTAAAACTAATTTATAACAAATTTAAAATTTTATCAGATCACAAAATTATTTTGTCTTGCTTTTAGTTGTCAACAAAACAGTTGAAAGCTCTTGGGTGTTTTTTGAAAACCGAAAACCCCAGTTTTTATTGACAACTCTGAGGGTTGTCAAGAAAACCTGGGTCAACCCTGGGTAAAGTTCAACAAACGAACCTTTTATCTCTGCAGAAACGAGCTGTCAAAATTTGCATGGGAAAAACTTTCTGCAAATCTGATAAAATTATCTCACGAATTTGATGCGAAAAGTGCAGTAATAAACTGATAAACTAAATTAATATGGATTCTGACTTTTAATTTGACATTTCACAAAATATTTCCCACTTTTACGCAAGTATTTTTAAGGGGGTGTTCATGAGAACATGTTGCGGAAAATTAGGTATTAGGTAAAATTATCTCGTTTCATGAATACCCTTATTAACATATTTATCAATGAACTATTCCAGCTTTATCTGCACCAAAGGGTTCTGTGGTAAATGCAGATCTTGATTATGGTATTTGTGTATCAAAAAAAAAAGAAGCCCTGTTTATACTTTTGAGATTGTCGAAATTTTTTTGAACTGGCCTATTGTGAATTACGTTATACTACGTAAGATCCTTGCTTAGTGGAAACCCATAATCATTTTTCGGCCATAAAGTTTTATCTGTCCATCAACAATTTTTATATTTATAACAAATCTCAACTGCTAGCTCTTAAGTGCGATACTATCGTAATTTTACCCCAGTGATCTGATGAAATGGCTCCAAACGAGTTTTTTTCGTTAAGACTGAATGTGGTTATTGTGCCCCATCTTTTTGTTGTTTTGCGAGTATTTTTTATAATGACTATAAGCAATCGCAAAGTAAAAAATTCATTGTATTTTTAACCTCCAATTTTTTAATTTAATCATAAGAGAGAAAAACAAAAAAGCTATAAAAGATCATAAAATTAATGCGAAATTTTGTGCACATTAAATGAAACACAAACAAAAGTAAAGAGAAATAATCTGCAATGAAATATACAACCACCACAATTATTGTTTTTTTTAGAACAACAAATGATAGAGTTCATATGACCTCACATATCCATGTATCCATAATTATGTATTTTGTTTTTTGTTTAAGATACTTCTATCCAATTTCAATGATTGTATTTTGTTATCCGAACCCAAAAGGCCAAAAGATCTAAAATAATTAAAGAATTTGTTTGGTACCCGCTTCGCATCATCATACAATATAATATGTATGTATATCACGCATATCTATTCACCACTCTTAATAACGAAAATATAATATTTATTTCAATCATATGTATTTCGCATAATACATACCAATGTATGCACATATGTATATATGTGCAAAAAATAACTCCCTCTAAGCCCCAGCCAGACTAATCCCCTTTCGGTAGAACCGCGGTGAAGGTCTGATTATTATATGTACATTTATACCTACTTTTTAGAACCATATTTGCTTACTTCAAACGCTTTTGTCACTTAACAATAAACATAGCCGCATTTGAATGAAAAGGAGGCTCTTTTGAAAACGTGCTGTTTCAAAAAAAAAATATTTAATTGATGGTATAAAATTATAATGTCAACATTATATAAAACATGTTTTAAAATCGCAAAAATTTAGATCTCCAAAGAAGCAAATTGCAATATGGTTATACCGAAAAATCCACATTTTCGTACCGTGTTTTCCGCAAAATCCTCATTATTCCGTTAATGGAATTTCAAAATGTCTACGCTTTCTACGTCCGTATAATCCTCTGTTGATGTTTACAAATGACAGCTGTCATCGAACGCTGTACGACCGTCACATAAAACCTAGTTGGAAATTAAAATAAATAATGAGTCTTAATACGGCATTTTCAAAATCTCGATATTAAACGCAAGACGCCGAAGACAAGGCGAGCATACATAGTAGATAATATAACAATAGGTACTGTTTGAGCCCAATCGGTTCACCAACTAAAGCAAATGTTTGTTTTCATAGAGGAGAGAGATATCAGTCCTACAGTACAAAGTTTGATCGGGAGAATTCAAAACCCTTTTTGATTGTTTTTAACTGTTACAAAATGGCGGACAAATTTTGCATACAGCGTCAAATAAATGTCGATAAAAGTGTAATGCACTCGCAATCTTGAAAAAGTGTAAAGTGGCTTGCGCATAAGACACAATCAGCAAATTGCTTATTGTGAATTATTCCGAATCTTGACATTTCGAGTGAAAAATAATCATAGAACATAAACAATTCAAATAGGAGTGTTCGGTTCAAGATATAGGATATCATGAGCTATTGGTTTTCGAAATTTTTGAATATATAACGCTGGATTTTTTAAATGTTTAAGCCTAGTACGCAGATCTAGACAAGACAAATTTTATCTCTACAATTTTAATCTCTACAAAACTTTTCCAAATCTCGCGCAAAAGTTTTAAGTTGGAGAGAATAAATTTAATTTAATGTGTTTCTTAGTTTATCTCTGGAACGGGTCGTCTTATAAAAGTCGTTCATACCTTTCAAGAGAAGCATCAGCACCTTTTACATAAAACCAGTTTTGACAAAAATCACTTTCGGAAATACGGTGGCTATCAAAATTTGTCCCGCAAAATAATGCTTGTATCATTCTTTTTCCTGACAAAATTTAGTGGAGACATTTTGTACAGCAATTCACAATAGTATGAATTTTGCGCGCGAACTGCGTACTGCTCGGAAAAATATCCGAGACAAAATTTGTCCCAGGAAAAAAAATGTATGGAAGACAAAATTTTTCCCGATCTGCGTACTAGGCTTTTAGCTTCAAATTATACTTATTTGAAATTCTGTCTTTCGATTTGAATTCCAATTTTCGAAGACAGATGTATTCAGTATAGAATTCAAGTTTCAGATTATGTGTATTGAAAAATCTTGGCTTAAAAGATTTTTGTAATCCTACATAATACATATTCCAGATTTTCGATTTTTTTTTTCAAAAAATTAAAAAAAAATGAAATTTTTTAATTTATTCAAAATTTTGGCAAATAAATTTAATCAAAATTTTGACAAATGAAAACATCATATACGATGTATAAACTTCATTTTGATTGAATATCTTCATTTTCTTCTGAATTGTGAATATTTAAGCCGGTTGCACGCCTTGAGACTTTGTTAAAGACAGATTCGTCCCTGCCACAGAGAGCGAGTTGGTGACTCGTTTGTGGCGATGGTAAGGCTCTCTTTCGGGTTTGAAACTGAACCGGCTAGATATGCAACACAAGAAAAAAATCTTGTTCTACGAAACAAGTGGCAGTTATATGGACTCCTTAAACTTCGTTTGATAGAGTTTTTGTTCGGATTCGGATTGTTTTTATTTTGTTTTGGTTTTGTTCCACAAATTGTGACTGGCTGGCCCCATCCATCTGTCGATGAGTTCATTTGCGTTATCTGAGTGCAAATATCTACTTTGGGTAGACCATGAGGGTATTATTCAACAATTAATTGTGTGTGTATATATTGTGTTGTTGTTAATATAAAATCACAATTATTACTGCAAGTACTTGCTCAATTAAATGCAAAAAAAATACTGCCAGCATAGGTACATAGATGCGTCGAAATACAATACTCCATACTCAGCCGTAGACCTGGTGCAACAACATTTTATTTTATATAGACCTTCCGTCAGTGAGTGCGCCGATTTAGACTCGTCCGATTTGTTTTCCTCGTCGAATATTTTATTTGTTTGTTTTAACATCCGAATTTGTAAAAACGTGGATACGAATGTCTATATATAAAAATTTTGCACATATGTATGTATATAATTCACAATAGAAATCCTCCATATAAGCGGGAAGAAAAAAAACATTGGTTTTTTTTGTGTTGTTGAGAGCTTATGCGTCTTCTAAGCAAACAGTCTTCACATTTTTGTGCGATCGTATTGTTAGTTCTATCGCACGGACGGCGAACGGGTGTGCCGAATCTGGACTTTTCTGGTTTGAATTCGATTTAACTGCTAAGATAAATTAAGAAATATTTATTAAATTTAAAAACTAAAAAGTGAAGCTCGTTGAGAAAGAGAACGTGCCACATTATCATCAAAAACAATCGACCTGGTTTCACTAATCTAATCACCATATCAACATGAAGTAGGTATCTTTATGTGTTATAAAATTTAATTATTACGACTATGAATTTTTTGCAAAATATTTTACATCAGTACAATCACCTGGGGTTAATAATAATAATGTGTCTTATCAGTTGTTTTTGAATGAAAAATAATTGTATGGTTAAACGGAGATAATTTTTTTCAAAATGTTTTTCTAAAACGAATGAAAAACGTGAAAATTGTTCTCAATGTTGGTGTCTTACGTATTATTGAACCAATGCCAAATACTTTTTTGTTTGGATATTAAATTAATAGTTGATCCCGCGTGAAAAGCTGTGAAAAAATTGCTTTATCAGTGCTCAGCAGATTACTAGGAAGAAGTGAAATTCCTTTCGCCTTTCGACATTTTTATTTAATTTTCATAATTTCTAAATAAAATAGTTTTGACATTCAACTTTAATAAAAAAAATATTTCGTTGTAATTGCATACAAATTTTTTTAATTTATCAAGAATAAAAGATATGATACAAATGAAATTGTTTATATACGAACACATTAATAACATTGCATTTAAGTATCTAAATGACAGTAAAGGTTAAGAACAAGAACATATGCAGTATTAATTAAGTAGTAATTAATTCGCCAATAAAAATTGCGTTTTAAGTTTTGCTGTAGATACTCGTACCCACCTATTTTTTTTTTTCTTATTTTTTTTTTTAAAATTAGTTAAGATATTATGAGATATTTTCAACAAAAACCCAATGATTTCCTAATATGGTTCCTGTTCATCTACAAACTGGACGTTTCATTCAAAAAATTGTTATACTCGTACGTCACTCTCATCTGTGATTCAAATTAAGAAAAAGATTTATACAAAATGCCACAGGTTGACAGAGACATTGAACTTAAACTCAACTTTGTCGTTAAGTTGCAATTCTTTGTATTTTTTACTGAATTAAACATTAATCCCATGTGAATAACAACGAAAACACCGATACACGACAACTAAAATTACTATTATACAACCCAACGGTGTCAATGTCATTTTGAAAATCTGGCGCCTCCGTCGCGTCATGTATGATGTTGGATGTAGCGGTTACGTTGTAAAAATATTTTTCACACATATTTGCAATTGAAACAAAGACGATGATCTTCTGGCATCAAAAGTCAAATAAGCAGCAAACTATTTAGTATATAATTGAAATTAACATTGAGTTGAAAGTAATATCTAATTGAAATATTAATGATCTTAGTAACCGTGAGCTTATTTTTAATACTGCAATTCCTTGTTAGATACCTATTCGAGTACATATTTATACACGCGTCATAAATGCCACCCACTTCAACGTCATGCAATGATGCATTGATGCTGTGAAAAAATTATGACAGATCCAATTTCGCATAATGCAGAATTTACACAACTGGACACAAAAGTGTTAGAAAAAAGGTCTGTTCGCTTACTTTCTGAAATTGTAACCGAACAGACATAATATGGCGGATTGTCTAGTATGTACTAAATGCATATATCATGTTTCCCTCGGAAAAAAACTGTGTTTCAGTTTTATGAGAAAAATATTTACATTGAAGGGTTAAGTATTTCCAATGTCCAAAAAGGAAATTTAAAAGAAGTTTTGTTTTAATTTTACTGTCAAAAACTATGATAATGTTAGTTCGATTTGGGAATCTATTAATCATTCGAATATTATCACAAGTTCAATTATTTAATAAGCGATAAGTTTAGAAAATAATTTGTATTGAAAATCTCTAGATATGTACACAAAAAAATGCAACAATTACCTAAATTTTAAATAAACGACCGTTACACTATAACTCGAACGATTGCGATGTGGTGTCTTTCAACTTTCCTGTTAATGTCAGAATGTCAGAATTTTTTTATGGAAACCCTAAATATTTTTTTGATTGTATTGTGAATAGAAAATTTGAAGGCAAATCGGCTTACTCTAACTTCAAGATATAAAAGGTTGCAAATTCCTTTTTTATGGAAATTAAATTTCCGTTTTAATTATATACTATCAAAATTATTAGTTAAGCGCAACTATTTGCACAGCACTGTATATTAGATTCCTAATTATTACAATAATTTAAATGCAAACATGTTTCTCCATCCGTTAAAGGCTGCGTGCTAATTTCCGCAATAGGTTTTCATGGCTTTCTAAAATAAAAAAGTACAGTATCGAGTCAAGTCAATATGATAATCACACGAGATCTGAGAGACAGGTTTTCGAAGCAAAGCAATATCTAAATGAATTCAAAATTAAATTGTTTTCAAATTTCTAAGTTTTACATGCAAAGTAACCTCATCAAAAGAAGGCAATCAACACATGAGGATGAGTGTGAATTGTCACAAGTGCAAGTCACAGACGGCATACACCAATGACAACGACCACAAAGTACGAATCGGTTCAAAACACTATAATTTGTTGAAGTGAATATTTATTGTTGTAAAACGACTGACACTGACAATTGAGAATATTGGAGTGTGCTTCTGTCGTTTTTTTAAGAACTGGTCCAATGCCGGTCAATGGGCTTACATTGTGTTATTTCTCATGCAATTGTTGAGGGTGAATTGGATAGATTTTAAGTGTTTACAGTTTGTATAAACTGCAACTGTTAATAGAATTTATTGATGACCAGTTGTTCAGAAGTAGGTTGGGGTTACAATACAAAATTAAATGGACAACGCGGTCGCACGAACTTGCTCGGGTAGAGTCGATGTTAAGTGCGTTTCAAAAACTTGATCACGACTAGCTTATTCTGAATGAAAGACCAGACAAAAGATTCAAAATAGCATATCTTAAAGGTTCTCTTTTAATTTAAAATATGGTTGTTTTTGGCATGAAATGTTTCAGCTTTACATTTTATATCTATTTAGAAATAATTATTGATTTAAAGAAAAGCACAAACGTCAAATTTTAGAAAGAGTTACTTGTTTTATTATTGACGACAACACGGATACTGAAATTGTTGAGAGGTGCTAGTTACTAGGCTTTGGCTCTCCACCTATCGCTTCTGAATTGTGACTAAAAATTAGATAGTATGGAAAGATTCAAAATTTGAACGTATTTTCAGAGATACTCGTATGAGAACAAAGTAAAAGAAGTTTCATTTGTTTTTGTAGAACCCTTAACTTGCATCATAAAACCATTAGGAAAAATAAAAAAAGAACTGATGTAAAATATATACGTATAGTAATTCAAAATACTTTGTGAATGTTACTTTCCTTCATTTGTTTCTTCTTAAAAAGGATGGTCAATTTGTATGTATTCCACCTATAAGCGTAAGAGGCTGACAGCAGCATTTTATTGTAATGACATTTTTAGCGCAAAATTCTATAGCTACATTAAAGGTAATAAGACAATTGTTAGGGCATCAATTAGAAAAAGTTCGTAGATGAGGTTGGTCGGCTGTAATCGAATTAACTTGTGTTTTGAGAGCTTGTCGAACAAGACTTTTCTCTTAATTTAATAGTTTTTGTTTTCACATTTAAATTTTTAAAAAACATTCACAATGATATCCGTGATTTTAGGGTACGTTTTTTAATGAATATTAATAGAAAATTTGGTGGCTTTCTTTACAAAAAAAAAAATATATGCATTTTGTTCGTTAAACTTAAAAATATTTTAATGTAAACTGTAAAATATTTGTTCTTTATCAGTTTTTCACTGTTTATTTTGGAAGAGTTTCTACTGATTAACTGAAATTAAATGATTTAAAATGAATTCTTTCTTATTACAGGTTCCTTATTGAAGAATGCTCCCCAGTTTGCATGCATTAATGAGGTGCTCCTCTAGCGTATTAAAAAACGCCCCACCCAGCGATGACTCTGTAGCCACATGTTCGGGTCGGGGCGATTGTCTTAATGGCACATGTCTCTGTGAAATTCGTTATGCCGGCGATGAATGCTCTGCATTCAATTTACCCTATCACGCCGGGATATCGGGAGTGTTTTACTTTGTGGCTGTAGTTTCGGTAATACAGCTGGTAATATGTATTGTTGCCGAATACCAAAGGCTGAAGCAACCCTCATTTTTACGGGCATGTCGTTTAACAACACAGAAATTTTTATATTTTATGGTATTTCTGGCGGCATCAATAAGAGGAGCTTACTTTACAACTCCGGTAAGAAAAATATTCTATATAAATTCTCATACAAACTAACTTCCTTTTTTTTTATTTTTTGCAGCGGGATCTTCAACCAACATGGGCCGCGACTCTTATGTCTGCATATTATCCACTGCTGATGACATGCTCTTCGTTGGTTGTGTGCCTTTGGGCAGAGGTAAGAATTTTTCTTTGTATTCATTTTATTCATACATTCGCTAAAATTTGCTTAAGAACGTTTTTTGTTGCTTACCGTTTATTTCTTAGTATTGATAGAATCCTTGTAAAAGTTTAGGTATTTCACTATATAATCTAACCTAAATTGCTTGACCTCGATAACCTCAACCTTAAAATATCCAACTACTGACACCATCATTTTCATTCTAACTTAAAATCTAACTAAAGGTTTCCAGCCGTAATTTTTTCAATTAATTTTACAATCTTTTCCAATGGCTTATAAAAGCTGATAAAATGCAAATGAATTTTTGTTTTCTTCACAATACTTAAACTCGGACGAACAAATATTGTCACTAATAGTTTAGCCGCTAGTATACGTATTTACGTTAAGAATTTCATTTAATTTTGCTTGATCTCTTTATGTCATAAGATAATATTGAAATATTTTATCTAGACATATATTCTAGGTTGCTATAAATCAGCAAGATAAGCTTTTCGATAAAACAAACTTTTTCCATCAAATGATAAAAATTTGTTTCAAGCGCAAATGCACTCAACGCCAAAAACACTACCCCATTTTTAAGTACACATTATCAGTATGATGTCAATGTTGGGTGCAAGCACAAGTGCAAGTGAACCGAGAAAACTTAATTATATCAACAAAATTGTTGTTCAGCCTTTTTGTATCTTGCGAATCCCCGAACACGAAGTTTAGTGCAAAATTGTGTTCCTCCTCCTCGTTTTTAGTTTGATGACTTATTCTTTATTTTTGTTGATGCGAAAATTATTTGTAATAAAAAGCTTTGTCTTTCCGAGAAGTTTCATTTTTTGAGGGAAGGTGAATCTTTGAATTTATGGATGAAGAGAATTCGAAATTTAGAAATTTAATGTGAGTCCAAATTTAATTCAATCAATTTTGATTTTTATTTCTTTTTTATTATTTTTGCTCTTGAGGTCAGCAAACCCCAAATAACCCCACGTGCAAAGGCAAACATTTTTATAAAGATATAAACCATCGCCTATAGTATGGTAAATTTATAATTCGATTGTTTTGAAACTGTTCGTTAGCCTGAATCAATGGTCAGTTAAACTGAATCAATGGTCAGTTAAACTGGCTAATATTTTGTTTGTAGTTTAACTTAATTGAATTTATCGGCAAACTGCTCAATTTATTCGCGTTTTCCTGCTTAATTATTAGCATCCCTGAACCCCAATGTCCATTTGGTCCAACTTCAAAAAGTGAACTAACATGATTAATTCTTATCCAATAGCTAGCTAACTTACACTCCGGAATCGATAGATTAAAACTTGACCAAGTTTCAAGTTTTTTTTAAACATTTTTCAGACTGTCTAACTAGACAAACCGTTCTAGTTTCATAAGTATAGCATATTTTTTACTGGCTTTTTGATAATAACCCTACAAGACACCCTTCTGTTGACAAAAAAAAATACCACCCAAAATTGTTTTTATTTCAAAATGTCATCAATGGGAAACTTGTTTTGAGGTTCTTAGGTTAGAACTTAAACTTATTAATTCTTACGAATATAATGTCCTTAATCAATATGTGGTAGGACACGTCCTTAACCTTAAACTAAGCCTAAGATCTTTCGTCATTTTTCTTCTTGTTATCTTAAACCACAAAATTAAAAAAACTGTATCTAATCATTTTTTCATTTGTCTCAATCTTTTTTATTTTTTTAATTTTTCCAGCATTTTTGTTTTGATTTACACAAAAAATATTTCAAGTTATAAAATATAACCGATGAATTCTTAAAATAATTTTTTTTAGATTTTCCATCTTCGTGACGTTCATTGGGAAAAATCACAATTTCTATCGAAAAGCTTCCTCGGTTTTGTTGCTTTTAATTTTTTCCTATACAGTTTATTTGGAGTTGAGGTATTCTCTTCATTGATAATTCCCAACAGCCAAATCTACGCACACATCTTCAATGGCATTTATGCAGCCCTTCTTTTAATTGTTGTCGTATTTTTTCTCATCTATGGCGTTGAAGTGTTCTTTAAGCTACGCGGTGGTTTTGTCTACGATTCAAGTGGTAACATCCTCGGTCCTAATGAAGCTATAGTCAATGCCTCACAATTACATCAATCACGATTGGGTCTCTTGAGTCAGGCGATTATGTTGATTGTTATTGTGGGTTTCCTGACTTCAGAGACTTTGGGCGATTTTTGGAAGAAAAAGTAAGTTAAATCGGATTCAAGTCAGTTAATATAATATTAATAATTTTGTTTTCTTTTAAAGAGTGCCTGTTTACTCTCGAAACTGGCACGATATTGTCTTCCGCATTGCTGAGATTGGCGTGGCTTTATGGTTTCCCTGCTGTTTATGGAATTCTATGGCTCCAGAACAACTTTGGATTTTAAATCCCAGAAAATTACTTCGCCGTCAAATTGATCCTTCAATTCCTTCAACATCGAGCGAGAATAAGGGTAGAGAACTGGAAGAAGGTCAATCGTTTATTCTGGAAAATCTTTGCTGGATTTGCTATGATGCCGACAAATCAGAACCACTTATTCAACCTTGCAAATGCACTGGCGATGTAAGTTCAGTACATCATGAGTGTCTAAAACGGTGGCTGGTAGAAAGTTGTAGTACCTCAGATGCGGTATTATCTTGTAAAGTCTGTGGATCACCATATGAGATCGAGAAAGCAAATAAGTAGGTTTCTTTTTTTGTTTGGTTTGTCCCTTTAGTATAAAAATTACATTTCTTTTAGACTTGATTGGGAAAAAGGATTCACCATTCAGCATTGGGCCAAGACCATCATCTTGGTCACCCTCATGTGTGTCTCTGGGGCATGTGCATGGGTGGTCATTCAACTCTATGTCGATCCTCTTATTAGAATTCTCACTGTTGGTATTGCTGTACTCATTGGATATGTCTGTATCAAATGTTTAGGTGAAAATACAGTTGTTGCTTACCAAAGAGCTAAAGTTAGTTCGATAAACATTGTCACCAACAGTGAAACAGAGAGATTACATACAATATGTGAGGACGTCGGTAGTCAATGAAACCGACGCAAAAAGTTATGAATTCTCATGTCTGTAGACAACAAAAAATGTTTTCTTTTTTATTTGTTTTAAATTCGTTGAAGACAATTGGCACTGCATATTCGAATACAATTTTATAATTTTTATAACTTTGATTTTCTGAAGATAATATAATTAACAAAAAAAAATGAGTAAAATAATTATTACTTTAGAAATAATTGTTTACAATTAAGAACAATTATTTGCGTGTGTGGAAAGCATTTGTAAAGCTTTGCGGGTTCCAAGGAAATCGTTTTATCAAAAAAATCAGCTTTATTTCGATGGCACAAAATAAAATTTAATGATCCAGTGGCTTCCTAGAGAATTTCTTTTTCGATATTTTTTATGGAACTAGAGCCCAAATCGCGTTAAATGAAAACAATCTGTTTATCACAATGTTGACAAAAAAATAAAGAGAATAATCGTCAAAAGAATATCGAAAGATTGTTTTCATTTTTCTTCGATTTTATTGAAAAACTGTTTTCTTTTTTTTTTGTAAAAAAGATTTCCTCGGACATCGTAGCCTAAGAAATAAAAACAAAATTATTGCCAAATTATTAAAAAAAAAAAAACAAAAACACTAGATTCTTACGGCCTATAATTACGCAGAAATCACAAAACAAAAAGAAAACTAATCGAGATTATATTTCACATAAAAAAAAGTAAGATATTTTATTTATTTACGAAAAAGAGAAAAATATTATTTTTAAACAAAAACAAGCAAAAAAATTATAAAATATTATTTTTATATTCAATTATTTTTTAAGTACGCTTTTGAAAACTAAGAGTATGATGAAGCGAATTTTCTTAAAAATTCTTTATTTCGAGTCAAAATTTCTAAAATAAAACAATACTTATTTCCAATAAAAGGAAATAACCTTTTGATTTCATTTAAAACAAAAATGTGATATTAGCAAGCAAAATTGTGACTAAAAATTAAAATTTTATGGCAAACAAAAATTGAAAATTATTTGTAAATTGTAAGCTCTGATTAATTTTGAAAACTAAATTTAGGAAATTGCCAAAATTAAATTATTTGTATTATATTTAAGAAAACAAAATGTACTTCATAGTTTGTGAAATCATTTCTTAAGTTGTGTCGTTTTTTATTATTTTTAAGAACACAAAGCAATATTTTTTTAATTCACGAGTTTCACTTTTATTTATTCTACTTCTACTTATTTATCTTTGATTGTTTGAGTGTCTAATTGAGAGTATTTTCTAACTTTTAACTCAAATTCGTGTTCGAAATGTAAATGTGCATATTAAGTAATATATAAACAAATTTAAAAAGCTATTGCTGTCTCATAATAATAGGTCTTAATTTTCTTTACAAATAGCTAAAGCTCTGCGTATTTGCATACAAAAAAAAATACTTTTAAGCTTTCTATCGTTTGATGAAAGTTTAAAAAATTTAAGCAAAATCCAGTGAAGAAATCAATCGAATAAATGCAAATATGTCACAGTTTTATATACAAAAACAAAAGAAAATATCCTAAATAATGCGAAAATCGCCTAATGTGTTCCCTTGAGCTATGTCCGAAGATATACATCATACAACAACTAAATAATAACACCATAACTAAATGTGCATTTCATTTCATTGAACGAAAGATTTAAAATCTCTTGAATCATAATTTTGTTTGTATTATGTCTTGCTTTGTGGAGTAATTTTGTATGATTAATTTCTATGTATATTTAACATCTCATTTATAAAAATATATTTATTGTATAAAAAAGTATTCATATTATATTAACTTTACGATAGTGTTAATATACAAAATATAATTAGTTATATGATTATAAACGAAAATATTTCGATTCAAAATAAAACAAATCATAACAAAAAATGCAAATTTAAATAAAATACCATAATATAAGAAAATATAATATACATGTGTGTTTCATTTACTATTTTCTTCCTGTAAGTGAAGTTATTTAAAAGTGATACCTATAGATATGTATACGCAATTTGAAAATTGTGTGTTGTTACGTTAAAAGCTGAGCAACCAATGAATACTCCACGAAATAAATTAAAAATTGTGTCCAACAACTAAGTGTGATTTAAATTATTATAAATTAAAACAGGTTTGAAATTATAAGCAAAACTCTACCATAATTAGAATGATCAAACCTGGAGAAAACTGCCAGCTCTATTTGTCTTTTATGTCCTCAAATTCAACCTCCTATTTCTTCTCTTCTATCTCCTCGATTTTTCATAGTTTACTGATTCCTTAAATTTTGCATCAAAACTTTATCGACTTTTCTTTTAACTTTTCTGCGGCTTGAATTTCTTCTAAATCTTTCTCGACATTTCTTTATCAAATCTCTTTTCCGGGCTAAAATCACGGTCTCGACCATTGCTCGACCTCAGCTTCTTGGAAACCTTTTTAGATCCACAGGAAACCTCCGTTCTTAAATCTCAAAGAAACTTTACTCTCACAAATACGGTTTCATTAAGATGGAGGATGCCTTTCTAAAACTTTCAGAATCTAAATGGCCGAATCAAAACTATGTATATTTTGAAGAATAATCAAAAAGTATAAAAAACGATCTGTCAAAAAATACTCGCTAGTTAGTCAAAGCTCAAACAAAACCATTTTAGATTATTATTCCCGAATAAGATAGAGGAAGGTATATTTTTCAAACAACGAATACTATAGGTATTTTATTGTTCAATTCATTTAAGACCCGTTAAGGGCCAAGTTTTGTAAAATAAATTAAAAAAATTACTAAATTCAAGATGTTGTGTGATTGGTTTAAAAAGGAGTCCGTCTAACTCGTCCGGCAGCTCATCCTTTGGTATCTTTCTTTTTGTGGCATATCAAGATGTATAATGGTTCATGGATTTAAGTCAATAAACCCTGGTTCTCGACGAGTTTTCGAGCTATATAAGTGGGTTGTCACGATAATAAACATACATAATAAAGCTACAAACCGTTGATTACCTTCAGTTCTGGGTATGTGCATCCCAGAATAACTTCTGTGGAAGGACTACATATTGGATGTGGATATAGTTCCTTAAATGGCTGTCATTTACAAAGTCATTCATGAAAAGTTTGAGAACAACTATCTGGGCGAATGCTTATTTCACTCACTTGAAGCTCTTGGGGAAACCGATAGCGAAAAACAATTACATCTCTGGAACACCTCAATATTTCGTGTATCTTATAATAATCACTGTCTATATTCATTTTTTTTATTAAAATAGCCAGTTGCATTCCTGTCCACAAAACAATCCAAACATAATACTCGCGCTGTTAAGAATGCTCAGCAGTTTAGTCTAACTTTCGATTTTTTATATAAAAAAATGCTTACCCATTTGGGATTCTAGCCTTAAAAATGTTCGCTTATTTTTGAGATATCTTTTACAGGAGAAAGACAATGTTTATGTTTAAATATCAAAATGCTAAAGGACAAGGTATTAATTTTATTATTTCTTTAGCCGTACAACTTTGTAGAATGCTATACCTGATCCCTCAATGTACATTTACAATTTTTAAATCATACTCTATTTTCCCAACGCTCGAACTTGTGTCTAAACAATTAAAACAAATTTGAGGTCGAGCTATAATGGCCTCTTACCTAGGGATTTTCAACCATTCCTGTGTACTTGTTACAGAAATGGGGACCTTAAGCAGCGGTTTACTTTACTCCAAACTATGTCATTTATTTCCACAAGTAGACCCTTTTCCTCTTCATCTTATTTGTCAAATTAAAACACCATTTATTTAGAGCCCTTCTTTAAAACTAATTTAATTTATTATTTATATTTCTTAAATTGTTTAATTCTATTTATTAGTATTAATAATTTATTTTTATTTACTGTATTATGTTTAAATGTATTATTATATTAATGTTTTTGGATAAACAAAAATAATTTTGATTTTTTAAATTTAATGACTTCATCTGTGGTATACATACAATGCCTATTTACATTTGTCATTTCAGTTTAACAAATTCTTTACAAAAATAATAGAATGTTTGCATTAAATGCTTAATTTATTAAGTTTTAATTCCATTTGGATTTTTATTTTTGTTTTTAATTTTAATGATTTGATTTAACATTCTTTTATATCGCAAGAGTTTTAACAAATTTCATAGGAGTAAAAATTTTATATTTATTTTGATTTTTTATTACGCCGAATGATGATTTTATATTTCTCGTATATGTTTATATACATCTACATATGTACGCGTTTATTATAATGTAATGTATATTTGTTTTAAATAAAATCTAAAATTGGCTGTGGTGAGCTTTGTAATTAAAATATATAAACAAAATATTTGATATAAAGAAAATATGAGTTTGGGGTGTTTTTTATTTCGTTTTATTAAATTTCTGGCTTTGGAGCTAGATATCCTAGGCTTTAATAGTTAATTGTGATCTTGGTTTTTTAAGCACTTAGTTTTTGTTTTTTAATTTAGAATAATTAATTCATATTTTAACCAAGAACATTTAATTTGTGTTGAGAGTAATAAGATTTTACTATTTGATTTTTTTAAACTTAAAACAAAAAAGGGTACTCGTGTGTATATATTTTGTCGAGTTTAATTATTAAAAAAAAAAAAAAAGAGAACACCTACTTCGCAGTCAAAGTCGTTTATATAATAATTAGAAAAAATTTGAATATATATATGTATGTGTATATCCATATCTATTCAAAGTAATTCAATGACTCCATATTCATAAAAATTGTTTTTTTTTTCTTCATTTTTTCTATATGTACACTATTTAGCTAGTAATTGAATATCATAAAGATTTTATATATTGTATGCTATACAAATTTTGACAATTCAGAAAGAAAATAAACGCATGTTATCTACAAAAGAAAAAAATATAAAAAAGGAATAAAAAAAATATTAAAAAAATAGGAAACGTTTCCAAGAGAAAATTTAAGTAAAAACAGCAGAACGTTTGTCCCGATTTTTGCCTCTGGTAATTGTACGTGCTTTGAATGCAGCGGCGTTCAAAAGGTGCTGCAAAAAAATTGAAATTTAACATTATTTTTTAATTCATATCACTTTTATTAAAGTTCATAAATCTTACTCTTTCCAATTTTGTAGTCTTTATATGTTTGGGAATTGGATTAAGGGACGTGACTTTTGAGCCAAGTTGGAAAATTTCACGAATAAAGTCATTTTCCTGTAAATGAGATGTCATACCGGGACCCATGACTGAACATAATGCAGTATATTGATGATGAACGGCCCATGTGTCAAGGACAAGTGACTCGGTGCCAAATCGAATTTGTATTTCTGGTGATATGTCCTCCTGAAAATATTTTATAACAAAAAATATTATTTATAATTATGTCAAGAAATACTTTTTAGGAAAATAATTTGTTAAAAAGTTCAATATGCTTCAATAAATAAGTTTTGATTTTTTTCCGCGAAGCAATGAAACTGCAAGACTCTTCAATATGCAAGTATTACCCACGGGGTAATGTTTTGTGCGTTGGACTTTCAAGTCAGGGGCTTGGCGATCGATAACCAAACTATGACACCTAAAAAGAGACGAGAACACATGCATTCTGGGAAGAAGTGACAAATCTTCCAAGACTATCTCGTCATAAAAAAGTGCCTATCATCTTAGCCATACACAAAAATGATTTGGAGTTGGTTACTAGACCATGGCTTCAAGAACTATACCTCCAATAATGTTATTTTTCGACGCAAAGCATATCGATTGTGTTAAGAACGTGAACAGTTTTTTAAAACAAAAAAGGTCACTGTTATGTTGAAAAAGTTTAAACCATTTGCAAAAATTAAAACAGTTTCTAATTATTTTTTTTAATTTTACTTAGAATTTCATTTCAAAAGTGGACAGGTATGCCTCAACTTATGCCTACAGTTTTTTCCATTTTGGCACTTCGTATGACTATGTATGTTATTCTTCGTAATTACACATCCAGTTTTACTTATCGTATCCATATATTCGCTAAATGTAGTTTTCTTAATCAACGGCGGCGCTGTCCAGTGTGAGAAATTCCCAGAACTGCTAAATCGCGAACTATCAGCAAAACTATATTTTATTGGTTTGTATCCTTTTATGCATTCTTCATCATCGATTATCTTATCTTTCGATGAATTCAATTTTTTCACAATATCGCTTTTGAATTTAGCACAAGCATCTTCCTCTTCCTCTGGTTGATTACCTTTCTTCTCTTCGGCACTTTCTAAACTAGCATAAATTCCTTCAGGATATTCATTTTCGTTGCCGAAATCAATTTGATAAGTTGTTTTCAATCGCTCCATATCCAATCGCCGATTTAATTCTTTTGGTGGCGTTGCCTTTAGTCTTTCATACAAATCCGGATAACATGTGCGGAGAATTTTAAGAAATCTATTTGGTTGGTCGTGTTCGCAACTAGCAACTTTTTCATTGCTAAATTCTTGACCCGGACTTGGTATGAGTCTTGGATTCTCCAATCGTCCGACTGGTGCAATGCTATTCCATTCAACGGTATCACATTTATCAAGAGCTAATGTTTGTGGCGGAATTTCAGTTGACACATTGCAAACACAACCTTTTGAATTAGTCTTTTCTTCATCCTTTTGGGTTTTCATAAAATTGTAACGTTGATTAAACGGAGTTTTGAAATCATGACGATAGGTAGTGGTAAATATCATGACTAATTTCGAATACCGAAATAATATAATTTTCACAAAAATTTCTGATATTTCTACACATCAAAACAAAAGTATCTGATTATTTAAACACAGTCATCTTAAAAAAAAAAAAAACAACGATAAAAGTGACTTTGTTTAAACGCATCTGGCATTCAATCGAACTCCTAATGAAAGAACGGTTGGCCACTGGCCAACATGAAAATGTGTGTCTCGTGTGATAGAAATGTGTAAATTTTGTTTGTATTTAAGCTTAAACTGACCTCTAAATATCTCAAGACATCACGGAATGTTGCACGTTGTGCTTTGCGATCTCGTTTTGCCCTATATTTGTGCGAATCGGTTGCCAACTGCTTTACGGTTTCTGTAAGATCGACAATGTGTTCTTCCAAGAAATCATCATCGTGCGAACGACCACTCTCAAAAATCAATGCAATAGTCTCTCCGGCTGCTATGCGAACATCCAAATGCGGTGATTGTAACAGCCCCATGAGCTTCTTAATAGATCTGAAATAATTTAAGAGTTTTATATTTAATTTATTTAACGAATAAAAAAGAGAAATACTTACGGTAGCATCTGTTGCCCACTGGTCATAATATTGACAAAATCGCCACTGGGAATCAAAGTTAGAAGCAATCCCCAGGCAGACAATGCTTCAGCATGCAAAGTACCTGCCTCTGCGTTGACTGAAATCGGTGTTTTATCATCTCCACGCAAATAGCTTCCGCTAAATATAGCTTCAAAGAATTGCATCATCGGCAAGAGATCACCAATATCATCACCCCCCAGGAAATTCAACAGCCCCAAGGCGGTGCAACATTTTGCTCTAGCATCGTAACTAACCGATTTGTCTTGCATGGTTGTCAGCAAAAATTGATTAAGTGCCTTGGAGACAACTTCTTCTCCGCCCAATTGAAGCACTAGCAACGGTGCCAGCTTGGCTCCCCATACCTGCTCAGCGCCTTTTCCACGACGAATTGATTTCTCAATACAATCGATTAAAGTTACTTTGCGATCTTCTACAAAATCAGGCATGAAACGGTGCATGAGAATTTCACAAATGCTCTGCAATGCTTGAGCACGAGTTTGAGCTGATTTTTCGGTAGCATTTTCCAATGCTTGCATGAATTTCTCTTCATAACGTTCATTCGAAGAGAGGTCATCCGAATCCTCAACGGAAGCTGCATTCTCAGAGACATAAGAATACAAACTTGCGTTGTCATTGACTGACTCATCTTCGGAGTTAGAATCGCCTCCACGTCCTGAAAGAAAAAAGAAGAGAAAAAACAAACATTTAAAGATGACAGAGATGAGATATTTTGTTTTTGTGTTTTTATAAATTTGAAGAAAGAAATGATTTTTCATTTTCAATGAGTAAACAACACATTCAAAATGCAAAACAGAATCCACCCACTCTAGGGATTCTATTTTTGTAAGGTGAAGGTGTGGGTTTAAATTTTTTTTCAGTAGTGAAATGCCTCTTGCAAATAAGTAAGAAATCCTCCAAGAGTATCTTTTGTCATGAAAAGTGGTCGTTTGCCAAATTATTACATACTTGGATTACCTTCTCGTTTTTGCTACTTGATTTTGTAATGGCTTTTATACTCTTCCCATTAAAAAAAAACTAATTAAACAAGTATTAAATTTACTGAATAACTGAAACTACTATTAGACTTTCTTTGCAGGACATATAGAATTATGCTCATACGAAGAAAATAACATCCATTGAGACCTTTCATATAAGTGTAAACAATTTTACAAAACTTGGAACAGAACTCAGACAATATTGCCAGCAACATTTTAGTATAATACCTACAAAGTCTGGGATACTGTAGGTAAGTATATTTCTAAAATCTCTGATGCTGTTTGTCATTGCTTAATTCAGATTTCATTTGACAAAATTGATAGATTGGTTTATTTAAACCAATGGAAACCCCATTGACTTAAACATTTTAAACCCATTCAAAATAAGTTAGGTTAGTGGCATATCATTCAATTTATACCTACGAGAATTTTTGATGCGCACTTTAATAACTGAACTTTGATCACTCAAAGAATTAAAACTTTTGGCGTTGATAAACCTGCCCAAACAAAAGCAATATAAAACAAAACAATAAACATGTTTCTTTACTTTCTAAAAATAAACTCTCAAACTTCAGAAAGAAAAAACAGCTTTATACATATAAATTATATACCTACAACAAGTTTTATAATAACATTTCCACTCTTTTTTGTTTGAATATCTAATCAAAGATGAGAAACAGTTGAATGCATATTACGAAAACAGATAATTCATTAGGTAGAAATGTATAGTATTGGCAATATAATGAGTAAAACGAATTTAGGATAGGTACCTATTTCTTTTTAGTTTTCCTTCTTTCTTCTTTATTTAATGTTTTTTTTTTTATGATGCACATAGTGGAAACCAAAGTTTTTGTTTCTGATATTGATGTGCAAATTGCAATCAATTCTATCTACATACATAGATACCTAATCTTTCTCTGATTTTCTGTTAATCATTGAGATATTGTTAACGACCTTGAGGGAAGGCAGACTAATGATATACGGTGTTTTCACTCTAATTCTTTCAGTAGAAAATATTTGTTTTGAACAAAACAAGGAAAACGAAATCAACCGAGAGCGAAGAGAGAGCAGACTTAATACAGGTAAACCTGCATATAGTACCTATATAAATACATACATCCATAAGTAGGTAGTTGTACTCCTAATCTATTGTCAATGTTATAGCCATAATGTGTGTTTGTTTACAATTTGGTACAATCTAAAGAAAATATGTATTGTTAGATATTATATAAATATAGGTAGGTATGTAACAAAAATAAGTAGGTAAAAAAGATACCTACCTACTAGAGTGCAATCGTGAAACAAAAACAAGGAAATTATATGAGGGCTATATATATTTCATTTTCTTTTTACAGGTAAATTTTTAATACAGTTTTAAATATTCGGACATATTTATGTACCTACCTAGGTAATCTAGTTTTTTGTTTTGGTTTAAAAATTGTGATTTGATTTTATGCTTTGACCTTTTTGAAGGACCGTATCTTAACAATCTATCTATATTGTACATAGCTAGGTAATTACCCACATATTTTCATTTTAGTTTTATGATTAGGTGGGTTCTTTGTTTTAAGTAGCCTTTGCACTTAGGTAAACAAATGTTATCACCATTTTTGCAAAGATTTCATTATAGGTACCTGCATCTAGTACCTATTATTGTAATCCGAAACTACCTACCTAAATTTTTAAAGTTTTAATAATTCCTATGTCAGTTCGGTTAATGTCCAAACCTGGAAATTTACAGTTTTATTTTTTTATATATGAACTTTGAAAGATTCGCTCAAAATTCGAAGAAATTTATTAGTTTGGACAATTCACAAACAAACATTTTAATAATTTGCCAACATATCCGAAATTCTTTGGTGATATTATTTAATAAGATAATAGGTATACATATACCTATGTAGGTACATGTGTATATAGGCATAAGGTACCTAATTCATTTTTGAGTTCAAACATTATGTAAATGTATTTAACTATTACCTATTTAATATAAACATTCGATTGACGTTCCTGATTCTTTTTATTTGTTTTGTCTATCTTCTTTTTTTTTTTTTGAGGTCCCCAATTTCTAAATAATTTTTTATTTACCTATTAATAGACCATTTTATTGTTAAGACTTCTCTTAAAAAGTGGATTTTTTAAGAATAATAGCGAGTAAAGCATGTGGTGTCGGGGAATCCACGAAAATGAGGAGGATCAAATTGCCGACTTATAGGTTGTTCTTTTTTCTTTATGCTTTTTTTATTGTTAGTAAACTTCTCCTTCAATTCAAAATCTAGTATCTGGCTACTTGGCCGGTATAAAACAAACTTTACTCTAAAACTTTAAAATTACCGTGTTTTGTTCACTAGGTAGGTATTTCAAATCACAATCAAAAACTCCGACCTTCAGAATTCGCAAATTTTGACAAAAGAAAAACAGGTAGGTAGCTACATACCTACTTAATAATGCTAAACCTTAAAACTTTCAATTTTTGACAAATTATCAAGACAAGACAATTCTAGATATTGAATTTGAAAAGTTTTGAAATAGAATCTCGTCTATGTTCACCAATTATTTCATTTCAATTGCAATTATTTATTTCACAATAACAAATCCAAAGTCCACTGCACACGTGTTCCTTGACTTCAGCTGTAATGTGGCGTTAATTTTGAATTTGAATCAGCAAGTTTTTTAAATGTGCTACAAATACGCCAAGGTCATTTCATCTCTTCCCACTCAAAGGATCGCATATTTCTTTGGGGGGAATCTCTAGCATATTTTGAGATCGATCAGGTATCAGGAAAAGAAAAGTGCAGTGCCTAGTTGGCAAAATAGAAATGTAATAATTATTATGTCACAAGATAAGACTGCATGAGAAACTTCTGAACTGTATTTCGATGACGACGTCATCATCGCCCACAAACAAACAAAGTGTGTTGTACAAGTAAATGAGTGGTCAATTAAATAGAAATAAAAAACAAAAAAAAAAACAACTGTATAATAAAAATGACTCCGAACTCAGAAATCACAACACAATGAAAAAGCAAAAAAAAATCCTCATCAAGAAATCACAATGTCTCTTTCTTGCAACTTTATTTTAATTATTCACTCACCTTTACCACCCTTGCGGTTCTTTTTCGGCATGTTGGACTTTTTTTTGTAACTTATTTTGACTCCTTTTTCCGCAATTGCGACCGATTAATTTATAACTCCTTTCAAGGAAAAAATTAACAAAACAAATTTAATGCAAATTTTCGTTAGAACACGAGGTAAGTCACCAACACCAACACACGCACCAAATAACTCACTCGCTCTTTCAAATACTATCAGTGAGTGGAAATGGATGAGAATCGTTAACTCGATTCTGTTTTTTTTGTCGAGTTTTTTTTTTATTTTTTAGGTGTATCTTTTTCGATAATTTTTAGGTATTTTTCCGTTCAACTATTTTTGAAAATTATAAAAATTAAAAATTTAAAGAAAAATAAAAGAGAAATACAATTTGCACTATTTGAGAGGCGACACACACACAAAGTTTTAAGGTCGCAATCAAGACGGGGGTATAAGATTGATTTTTCTCAAGTTTATAAAATGTTGTTCGTCGTGGACAATTTCTATTAAATTATTATTATTGACGGCAGCTTCAACGGGCACTGGTGTGTTTTTGTTAAAAGAAATGTTTTTTATATTGCATTCCGCACTTTGGTTGATAAATTTCAATGATTTTTTATTGGAATTTTTATTTAAAGCAAATTTCATGATTATTCAATTGAACATCCGTGTGAAAAAATATTTTCACTCTCAATGTCTTCTTCTTTCTCTGTTGTCTGCTTTTGAGTTTTTTTTTTAACTTTTTTGTCTTCTAGTTATCGGAACTTTTGATATTCGCGAGGCCGCGACTGTTTTCTACGCTGGTCGGCGATTGAATGTGTTGTGTGTGTTTTTGTATTTTTGCTTTATATGAATATCATTTCCACTGGTTTTTCCGGAGAGAGAAGAACCGAGAGGAATAGGTATACATGTATGACGAATAGAATGTACACTATTTATGGTGAAAGATACGAATGTATTTCACAAAGAATGAAATTGAATTTCGTGACTCGTTTTACGAAATTGTGTTAAAAACCAAAACAATATTATTTTTTGCAATTATTTGTGTAGCACCCTATGTTTAATTGCATGCAATTTCCATGATTATTTTTTGATGTCCGATATATGTATTCCTATTCTCAGATATTTTCTTTTCCAAAGTAGGCTCTTTGTTAGAACATGTTTTCTTATCAACGCGTTTTTTTGAATTTCAATGTAATTTTGTATTGTTCTGTTCGAACAAAATTGTAATATAGACACTACACCCTCAGTATTAGTTTAGAGCTTATTATTTAGTCTGAAACCAAGGGAGGGAATATAGTTAGGTATAATCAAAACACGTCGATTGCTGGGACTCGAGTTATAATCTTTTAAGCAATTTTGTTTTTCAGTTTTATGGTTGCATTGTATAGGTATACAACCTCGAAAAATGTTAAGCACTTTTCAGTTTATAGATGAGTTAATGTGAAATCTTGAAATGCATATTTCAATTGATCTTAAAGTTCTTGCAATTTGACGTCTCTGATTTACTTTCTGTACATCTACACTTAGGAAAATATGTACCTACATAAATCTTAATAAATGATTGAGTCAATAGTTTGTAAGTGTTACAACTTATACTACTATATGTTTACTTTCACGGTATTTAAGAAGATTCTACATAATTAGTGAACTAATTGATTTCCATTTTTCTTGTAAAACATTTTTCTTGTAAAAACATTTGTTAGAGTACCCTATAAAGTGAATGAAAACAAAATATCTTATACATTCAAACTAACGAAAAACACACACTCAATCAAAAACTGCATTGGAATAAAATAGAAACAAAATGGCGTTCACCGACGACAGGTGCATGTGCGCGGGAAATATTTACATTTGTACTAGATTCCAGACTCGAAAAATTTCACTACTTTTCTGACATTTATTTCTATTCTGAAGTTTTCGTTTACTGGCTGAACACAATGGAGACGGAGCTGCAACTGGAATAGCTGTCAAAATATTCAATACACGTAAATTCAATGTTACGAACACAACACAACGCAACTGCAGTCGGTGCTGCAAGAGTTGGCGAACTTTTAACTTTTTCGTGCAGCATTTTTGACATTTCAAATTTTATATATCTGTCTGTGATTTTAAGTGTTGTTTTGTTGTATTGTGATTTCGTGGTTAAATTTTAATTAAAATAATGGACGAAAATCTTCAATTTCAGTGTCCATTTTATAGTTTCAATTACTTAAAATATTTACAATTTGCCAAAGATTCAACACAACAAGTGAATAAAAAAAAACATCAAAATTCACGATCCGCTGCAACACTGCATTTAGGAAAACGCCCATAAATATATATCGAATACTTGGCCGAGCAGGCGTCTTGGCTCCCAACAATATTTGGATGGATTTCGGAATTTAAATCATTGCACTTTGGCCCACACAACTGTTGTAGATTAAAGTTCAGCATCGAACTAAGCCGGTCAACAAGTTCGGCCCGCATGAAGTTACAACAGTTTTACAAAAAATATATTTAACACAATTTAGTTAAATTACTGTTAAATAATGGAACATTTCTACAGTTTCTCTAGCAAGGTTTAGATACGACCGACATTGACGTTCATCTGTAGACAACTGTGAGAGCCGAGTTTTGTTGTTGTTCTGATCCCAGCTCAGCCCAAGCGCTCTCGTTCGTTATCAGTACCTTTGGCAAATAAAAATTGAATAGAAAAAGTGTTTTTGGAAAGAGTGAATGCGCCAACCAACCTGAGTCTGATGAATGCGTTTAAGATTCTCCAAACATTCGTCTAGCAAAAATGTTGTGTCATTCATCAACATATTGACAAACTTAACAAATTGTTTGCCCAATTTAGATTCTTATCATGACCAGCCGGTGTATTGGACTATCCCACATTGATTTGAATAAATGACTTATATGATACCTGTAAAAAAATTCAAGTAAAAATCAAATATATCAAAACAATTAGTTAAAATTCAAAAACATACCTTATCGTAAAATTCAGTACTTTGTCCAGTCGTTTCGATGTCTGTGTAGAATTTCATCAACGAACTGACCAAAACTGTTTGTGACAGTTCATGATTCCACATCTAGAATATAAAAAGCATACACTTTTATAGAATCGTCTTGCTAAGGAATTCTGCAGTGAATTTACCAAAACATTCAATGACGAACTTGATGGAGCCAATGGGAACACAAATACGACCTCAACTAATTTGGCAGTGACATATGGATTCTTTATACAATGCGGAGCACACATGCAAGTCAGAAACCAAGTTATAATTGGATGATCGATTGCTTGACGAACTGCATTTTGGTCAGCTAGAGCATGCTGCAGAGCAAACAATATAAATTCGGCAATATCATCGACATACCACTCGGGCAGTGCGGCAAATGCATCAGTGGGCTTCATCAGAGGTGCATTAACTTTTGAAATAAATGGACCTTCGATCTTCCGCCCTTCCATTTGGTACAAAAGGAATTCACAAACAGTCGAATAGAAGTACTTACATGCAAGACGTTATAAGTTTTGGGTCCAAAAGACAAACTTCACTGCAGATTTTTGATCTAAAAAAAGAGAAAAAGCAATAATTTTTTTTTGTTTTGTCAAAGTTATATAACGGCGTGTATAAATATGTATGACAACTTACCGATTGAGTTTCTTTAATTGTTTTAACCACCGATCTCTAAATTGTTTGTTACGTTTGGCATATGGAGTATTTTCCCAATGGGATTTGGTCTTGTCCAATTCGTCAATTAAACAATTAATTTTTGCAACTCTTTGATGGCTCGCGTTTTTTGTCGATATCTTTGAATGGCCGGCATAAAACCTAAATGATGAGCTTGCTACGTTAGGAACCAACATTGCGTTTGAAAATTGGCATTGTGTTCCAAATCTTTAAAATCACGATCGAGGAATTTCTTGTACTCATCTTCGGTGAATCTTAGTTTGTGTCGTTTTCGATGTAAATCAATGAATTAGAATAGAATGGGAATAATGGATCGACACGATCTAATTTTATTTTGACCGATAGCTGTTGCAGGACAACCATAAGATTGATGACAAAACCATCGCGAGCTAGAAGTTTTTCGTCGGATGCGATCTGCACACGTCGTTCGTTGTGCAATAGTATTTGAGATATATATGCTAATGTAATCGGACGACTGTTGACATTAACTAATAATGAATGGAACACAGTGTGCATAAGAGTTCGCATTGAGTGAAGTTGCTGCGAAATAAATATAAGTAGATAGAATTTCATACAACGAATTTAGTCAAAATAAGTACTTACGAGTCAAAATTTACCAGAAGATGCTGCCAGAATAGAAGTTCTTCCATTTGTTTCTGCAAATTTAATATTCTCCTCGGCAAACATAGAGACTGGTAAGAACGGACCTAAATAACTGCATTTGACAATCTTTCGACCGGCAATTTTTGTACAAATTTCTGGCAAAAAATTTGCCTGCCTTACCATCAAATCACAAATCGGTCGAGCATTTCCCACTTTGATCACAATTAGATTGGCCAATGTCTGTATCTAATCGGTTTGCATGTAAGTCGTACAAATGTTTCTCTGCATGCCTATAAACAGTGCTCGCAACACCTGTCCGAATATATACTCAAAATCAGCTGGGTACTTATAGGCTTATTACTAAATCATGTAAAAACTCCTCAGGACAGCGATCCTGATATACTATTTCCATTATATACGACTGGTCCAAGTGGTATGCGACATGCTGATGAAGGGAATCGTTTAGAGCGAGAATACTGAACCGCATAAGTGATTGATGAATAAATGCCAGTGTTGTCTTGAACAAGGGGTCCACTGTGAGATCGGGTCTGCTGCTGACGTTCTGGTAATTCTTGTAACATTTGATCAGATACAAAATAACAGAAGTATTTTCTTGACGCAATGGCTTCATGTATGGATTTAAAGGTTGTTGATCGCTGGAAGTTGGGCGCGGTGAGCTGGGTTGGTATGCTCTGGGTTCGGTTTCCGTGGTGCTGCTGGTTGCTACAACATTGTCAAGTATTTCCTGTACTTCAGTGTCCTCACTTTTGATCTTCTTCGGAGTTGAATATTGATCACAATTATCCGAATCAACTGAGTCTGGCTTTTCGTTGTTGTATATTCTCGTAACACATTCCATAAAAATTTCGGAAACAAGTGTTTTGAAGTCGTAGCGTTTCTCGGGGTACATTTCAATTAGATTACCAACTTGTGCGCATATCAATTTACCATTGTTATTGTCATTCCATGTGGCTTGTGGCATAAGTGTAAGTATGATCTGAAAAACAAAATACAAAATAAATTATACGAAACAATGCAATGAAAATTGAACTTACCTCCGTTCCCTTCCATTTCGATTTAATGTTTTTTTTTTTCATATCATGCTTGTTCTCAGCCATTTGATATTCTCTAAAAATATAATATTTTTTAATTAAGTTTGTAAATAATTGTTTATTATTTATGTATTACCTTTTTTTGCCTCCGACATTTTTCGTTGCCTTCATGCTTCGCCTGCTTTTTATGAAGTGATAAATTTTGACATTTGAAGAGAAAAACTTATCGACTTTCAAAGATACAGAAACCCATTTTATCGAATTTTTCCAGGATTCCTATTCCGTTTGTTCCAGTCGATAGAATTAACGACTGTCAAAGTTACAGAAACCCGACGATGCGATAAAATGAATTTCATCCCAATTCTCACCGTTTCTCGACGAGTTTTATCGCTTCGAAAGTTACAGAACATGGGTCCTGATCCAACAAATGACAACAAAACATGAAAGCTGTACAGCCTCATTAGGTTTGTTCGTTGAGCCCTGAAGTCACCCTGGGGTCGCCCTAAATCGTTTTTTGAAAAACCTGAAGTCACCCTGGGTTGCAAATTCTGTGTTTTTTGAGACCTGGGGTCGCCCTGAACTCGCCATGAAGTAGACCTAGGTATTTTGCTGGGGCGAGTTCAGGTAAAGAATAAACTGTCAAAAGTCATATGAGATTTCATATGTATTTCTTTTGTTGTCCTTTACCGACTCGCATGTTGCATGTTATTGCTTGTGTTTGCAATTGAATGTTTGTTGTACTCATCAAATGAAATATTCAGCAACAACGCAAAATTGTTTTCGTTCATTTTTAAAACTAATTTATAACAAATTTAAAGTTTTATCAGATCACAAAATTATTTTGTCCTGCTTTTAGTTGTCAAGAAAACAGTTGACAGCCCTTGGGTGTTTTTTGAAAACCGAAAACCCCAGTTTTTGTTGACAACTCTGAGGGTTGTCAAGAAAACCTGGGTCAACCCTGGGTAAAGTTCAACGAACAAACCTATTGTGGGCGCATAAAAAAAAGTACGTACGACACTTTTTGACAGCTCTTCCAGTTGCAGCTGCAGCTCCAGTTGCAGCATTCTATTGTGTTCAGCCAGTTAGGCGTTCTTTTGCCATTGGCGTTTTTCTTTTTTAGCTCAGAGTAGAACTTGAGTTGTCAAAAAGTAAATTGTGTTTCTTTTTTAGTTCAGATATCCGAATTTGTGTTTCTTTTTTCGTTCTGAACATGTTCTGATTGTGTTATATGGGCTCAGAATAAAATAACTTATAAGAGTTAAATGCTTAACATAAGTATTTGACTGGTGGAAATTTAAAACAAAAATGATGACAGCTAACCCCCAGTTTCACAGTGACAGCCTTATTTATTATTTTTCACTAATACTGGGTTCCACCTCGGAATAGTTAAACCGAGCCGAAGCACTTACTTCGACCTTACGCCACGTCAAACAAATCCTTATTTAATATATATTTTCTTAGCCATATTAGCTACGCCTTTCTTATGTCAAATATACTGGGGAAAAAAGTCACAAATCTAAAACTCTGGTTATTATACACAAACAAAATCACCACCAAACCCCAGCTGATTTCCATTATAATTCATTTTATTATCATTGTATGCATATTGGAAATTGGATACATTTAAAATTGGATTGTATAAAGTTCAAATCCAATAAATGATTGTACCAACCAAACCACATTGCGTTCCCAATACCGTACAACTGTTAGAGCGTTTGGAAAATATAAATAATTTATGCAAAATATCTATCCTTTTTGTCTCAGTAAAAAACGAAAAAAAATTGCTTACACTCCTTTTCGTAAATTTCACAAGATGTCATCTCAAAATGACATTTAGATACTAAAACGGCCTTAAACCTCCTATGAACCAGTTTTAGCTTATTCCACCGCTATTCCTCGTGCATTTTCATTATAAATAAGGTTTTCAGGTTTAGAGCCGTTGTAAAGTCGAAGTAACTTTACTCCGTCGCTAAAACGAGTTAGTAAATAAGGCTGTGAGAGTTTAAACTTAAGTTCAGCTGAACCTGAACTGAAGATTAAATTTGAAGTTCAACTCGTCAGGTTTCACAGTCTAATATTAGACGTAAGAGCCCACAGCAATTTTTGGGAGTGATTGATAACAAAAAATAATTAGCATAATTAGATAGGCCTTTTATAGTTATTTACAAATGTGAAAGTCTTGCATACTCTAGTGTATAATAGTGCATCAAGTATGCAGTTCTTTCCAAGTCCAAATAATTGTGATAACAACTTTGCCAAAATGTAGAGTTAAGCCCCCTGATTGAAAATATCGAGGTCCAAGACGTTTTACAGACAGCCTTCTGCCTGCCAGACGCGATAAGAATAGGCTACTTCTTGCACTAAGAAGGCCAGCTTCAAAACGTCTTGGACCTCGATTTTTGCAATCAGGGCACTAAGCTCTTCATTTTGAAGTTATGCAAAATTTTGTATCCCAATTTTTTAGACTTTGGAAAGAACTGCATATGCATACTTGATGCACTATTGCGCCCACTTGAGTATGCAAGACGTTCACATTTATAAATAACTATAAAAGGCCTATCTAATTATGCTAGTTATTTTGTCTATATGAACTTCAGTTCTATTGAACGTAGATTAATTAAATTGTTTTCTCTTTCTATCTGAATCAAAGAAAAAACAATCAAGGAAAGTTTGCTTTGTTTCAGTCGTGATCTGTGACAGGAAAAAAATTAAAAAATGAAAATAAATTTTATTTTCAAATGTTTGAAAGGGTTGTTGAACTGAGGTTTAAACTGAACAATAGTGTCATTTAACTTAAACTGAAGAATGAACTCTGTTCAACGTTTAATTGAATCTGTGAAACCAAATTTGTCGTTGAACTGACGTTTAAACTAAAATTGGAGTTTAAACTCCCACTGTGAAACTGGGGGTAATTGTTCAGGAGGGCTTCAAAAACAACATAGAGCGCTCAGAAAACGCTTTATATAAAATCTATAGTTCTCTCAGGCTAGGCGCGCACATTCAATTTTTAGTTGCACAACTGTTTGGTTCGAACAACTAAAAAGTTTGTGTTTTGACACAAACTAAACGATTGTCTAAAATGAGTTCACTGTTTTGTATAACATATAATTATATGCACCTGCGCGGACATTCAACCAAATAGTTCATCTGTTTTCTACAAGCAACCATTGTACATAAAATCTATAGTACTCTCATGAAGAGGAACGAACGGCGCTCCCCTGACGAGTGTTTTCCCCAACTTTTCTCGTAGAGTTGTGGAGAGTAAGGACAGTCGAGAATCAGCAAGAGGTAATAATATTTTCGATAAAAGCAAACCGAAGGTTCAGAACAAAGCGACAACAAGAAAGCTATTTTCTGTTTTCTTTTTATTAATTTTCTATACAAATAAGTATGATAAGGCTTTTTTAGCTTCACGCATAGAGAAAAAACGGTATATTGTTGGAATGAGGCTATGATTTTGTTCGTTCGCCTTGAAGTATGTATGTTGGAGCAAATGTAGAATTTTTATTCAAATACACGAACTTTTAAATGGTTACGACTCAGAACAATAAATTGTTTTGTATTTGTATAGATAGATAATTATTTTTGTAAGCAGATTTTTAAATGCAGAATTTTAAAAGGAGAATTTTGAGAAGTAGAATTTTTAAATACAGAATATTGGGAAATAAAATTTTGAAATATAGGTACCTACCTACAGAAAAATTATATTAAAAGCTAAAATTTTGAGCAGTAGAATTTTGAAATGCAGAATTTTGGGAAATAAAATTTTTAAATGCAGAAAACTTAATACCTACCTAAGTAAAATTTTGAAAAAGGTAGGTATTTTGAGAAGTAGAATTTTAAAATGCAGAAAACTTAATAAGGAAAATTTTGAAAAGCAGGATTTTGAAAAAGGAATTTTCAGAAGTAGAATTTTGAAATGCAGAATTTTTAGAAGTACAATTTTAAAATGCAGAGTTTTGAAAAGTAGAATTCCAAACGCAGAATATTGAAAAATAAAATTTTGGAAAGCAGAATTTCCAAAAAAAGGATTTTGACCTAAACCAATTGATTTTATGTGATATTTCGACGCAAATAAATAAGTATTTTCATTAAATAAGTAGGTACCTACACCTGATATTAATAAATGAGTAGGATAGAATTTTCGAAATGACTTTTTTCAAAAATAAATGTTTCTTCGTAACATCTTCAAATTGCTATAATATTTTTTATGTATGGGTTTTTTATCTTCTAATTTAAACAATTCCATATTAAAATCTTACGCTTTTTAATATAAATTCAAATAAAATAACAAAAGAAAAGAAAATCCTTGAAAAGGTCAATTCGACAAAACAAACTACATAGGTACCTATCTATCATTACTATTTTTCCAAAATTCAAAAGAAGGTATCCAAAACATCAAAAATGCATGAATTAATTTTTCATTACGTACATACTAGATACATGTATATTTCAAATTACAAAATGCATTTATTAATGTTTTTTCCGATTTAATTTAATTTTTATTACTTCCTCCTCACCTCCCATTCGACAAAAACAAACGCTCTAGATTGACCTTACAAAAGTTAAGGTATTATTTTCGCTCTTATTTTATTTGTCTCATACTAGTTTGTCTTTTATTTCTATCATAATTTATGTCTTATTTCTATCTACAATATGCCTGCTCGTTTTTGTATAGGAAGATAATTTAATCAAATTGAAACTTTGCAAATATCAAGGCTACCAACAGATCTCCTTTAAGTGAGCCATTGTTTTCAATTATGAGGTCCCATTGCTCATAATCATCCAAATCACATTCGGACTGCACATCATCTACACCCAGTTGATAGATCCATCCCCGTTCGGCACGTATTATTTCTGGACATGTTATACGTATTGTCAGTACCTTATCGCCGTACGTTTCCCTGAAGTATTTCACATCATTTTTTCGCCTGATATCGCTAACGATAACAATTTCGTGGTCAGCTGTTTAGGTATACAATTAAAATTATATACGATAAATACCGAGTTTGAGATTGTTTTATGAGAATACAAACCATTCGCCATTGCACTTCTACAAAAGAAGCCATAATCTTCGACTCGAACTTTGTCACTCCATTCAATCATTTCTTTTCGATATTTCTCTTTATATGGCCCATCGCTTAGCAATTGTTCGAGATCAAGATTCAGTTTCTTTGCCCATTCGGTTTTGATTGGACAAGAGATTCTTATAATTTGGCTACGTTCACCCAATCTGAATTTTAAAATCTATCGAGATTTGTATTTATCTACAGAAGATGATTCATTCAATCAAACCTTTTATTCAATTGTTCAGCAAGGTAATCCTTGCCGCACTTTCGTTTTCCACTGAGCAAAATTATATACTTGGCATTTGCCATTTCGAAGCAATACTAAAGAAAAAAATAATGTAGATATCCAAGATTGAACTTTCTCCAGATCACACGTCACTCTAATTCTGATGGTATGCATGCAATGACGATGAGGTGGGGTCTGGCTGGATTGCTTGGAAGGTGGACGTAGTGAGGAAAAAAGTATCCATAATGTAAAGGTTAAGAAAAGATCGAAGATATTTTGGGTAAAGATTATCTATGAAGTAAAAACAATAATATTTGCATACATAATTCTATGACGATGAATGGGGTGATAACAATGTGTTTTTAAAACAACGAAGTTGTGTGAAGATGTTATTATATGAGTTGAATTGGGTACTTTTGTTTTGTTTCTTATATTAGATTTGAACAATTTTTTTGTGTTGTGTTGACGTATGTGAAGTGGGGGTGGTTGGGTTGGATGAAGGAAATTCAAAAGGGATATTTATATAATCAGCAGTACTGCCAGGCTTAAAAATTAAATATATTTTGTATATAATACCAGTATTCCTAAAATTACACCTTTCGCAGAAATTTTTAAACTGTTACGATTTTATTTAGGAAAACATATATTAGATTGTCATTAGAAGGCCCATGTTTGGTCAAGATTCAATGAAGTATCATAATTGCTGCATAGTCCTTTTATTTCCATTTTTGTCTTATAATAATATTTTCCCAAAACTCTCGCAAAGAAGTCATAAAGACTATCAAAAACTACCGCGCATCACCCAGAAATGATAAAAGGCTTCTTGTTACAATCCGCGCATCACGAAATGACAGCTCAAAGTAAAATAACGCAGAGATGCGCATTAAAATCATGCGCCGTGAAATAACCGTCTTAGCTATAAAACGAATTAATTATCTTACAACGAGATCACACGAGGAAGTACTAGCAAGTAAATCTCAATAAACGTACTTACATATTTTCTTACTAACACAAACAAACTTAAGCAACTTGCTCTTTAAGAGCATGGAAGTTCTGAAGCTAGTAGCCAGTAGTAGCAAATAGCTTGTCAGCTGCCCTTGTAAAATAAATTATTAAATTATTTTATTGTTCGTGTGATGTTCACATTCATAAACAAATATTTTTTTTTCAGTGGTGTTCAAGTGAAATCAGTAAATAACTATAAATAAAATGTTAAATTTCAAAACTACCAGGCAACTTGCTCGCCAATTGCCGTTGTGCATACGTCACAAGAATTATACAACTTGATAGCCAGTTTTTGTCTGTGGGGTCTCGGGGTTGTATCGGCCCTCACCTATTTATGAATTTTAGTTTTGCAAATTATAAATAAAAAATATTTTCAAATGAAACTTTGTTTGACAGCTAATTTCATTTTGTGTTTTTGTGAAGTTTCTGTCTTTTTATGAATCAAAGTTTATCAAAGATTTTAAAATGGGTCTGTCCATAAGTTGTTCACATTTTTTTCATTCTTATTTCGTTAAAATTTAGTCGAAATTAACTCATTTAAAAAATTTGAATTTTTAGGGGATTTGAATCGTATTTCGAATTTTTAAACGAACCTAACTCATTTATCCAATGTATTAAGTAATCAAATTATACGCAATTCACATGTTAAGTTCATGCTGTCTGTAATTGTTTTTCAACTGAACTGCCTCTTGCCGAAGTGATGAATCCTCCAAGAGTTTCTCTTGCCACTTGCTTCTGGACAAAGCAGAGTGAGCAGAGTTGCAACTTAAATCTAATAATGGTTGATTGAATTGTGGGTGTGTGTTAGGCATTATGGTAGGAGGTTACACCAGCTAGCAAAATAATGGTGTAACTAGTCTTGGATTATTGTAAAAGTGAATACCATTAATCAAAAACTCCCTTATAATGGGATCGGAATTTGCCTACATGGTAATGCTGAAAAACTAAACGAAGCAAATAATGGCACGTTACCAAAAAACCGAATACGTGTAACTTGTTGTCAGTGGAATTTGTCCAAGTATTGCTGAACTCAACGAAATTAAAATCAACACAACTAAACACTTCCACTCTTTTACACAAGTGTTTATATGTGTTAATTTGACAGTTGGCAGCAAATATATCGAAATACAAGAATTTATGAAAAATACCCAATTTTTTTTGGGGAAATTAATTCACATAACGAAAATAAAAGAGAAAGGCATATATATCGTTTGCGATGAGTTGGAGATGACGAGTAGGTTAGAAGGAAAAAGACGAAAAAATAGCGAGGAAGAAAAGTGAACGGTGGATTTTTCAACTGCTTTGCTTTTTCTCATCTACCGTACCGGGGCGAATCCACCAAAACCAAATCATTAAAGATTTTCTTTTCTTTCGTGCAGTGAATGTGACCGCGAGTGTAGTGTAAAAATAGTTGTGTCGTCCGAAAGTAAACTCAGCGTGTTCGGAGAGAAAACTTAGATTAATATTTCTTTAAGTTAAATTACCCAAAATAAAAATACAAAATGGGAAGTAAGTAAACGATTATCACATTTTTGTAATTTTCATAAAAATGAAAAAATTGAAGTAGTATATAGTTCCTCTGCCTACCTATCTACCTGCCCTCCTGATAAACACTTGCTTACGTATACAGTTTCTTTTGGGTTGGATAGATTTGGATCACTAACTAATTGGAATTCAATATTGTAGCAGTATTTATGTGTTTTCCAAATATCCCTCAACTATCCTTTAAAAAAAGAGTAGTTTTATGTTACTAATTTTTGATTTGTCTTGTTTGCAGTTAAATTCCTAGAGGTTATCAAACCATTCTGCAGTATACTGCCGGAAATCGCCAAACCCGAGCGAAAGGTAAGTGTAAAACAATCTGAAATTATTTTCCTTCACCATAATCTCTAGGAGTGGGTAGAATTAAATAAAAGAAATTCAAATGCAGAACTCCGGTGTTGCTGGCCAATTGCTTGAGTGTGTCTTCTTAGGATTCAGTAATTTGTTTTTGATTCAATGATTTTGTTTTGCTAATGAGTTAACAAATATGAAATTAAATTAGGTTCATTCATGTCCCCATGAAAATTGGAAATATTGTCTATATTTGTGATTAAAGTTCTTTTTATCCGCTCTGGGAAAACAACTTGCTACGTTTCATTCGCTGCAGGGTTGCCATGTTCGAATCCCAAAGTGATGACAAGACACACATCTACACAAATGAAAAACCATAGAGAGAAGTTCGAAGTTTTTGTTTCAATAAATTCTTTCTCTGTCTTTCGCATTGCCAACCATCTGAATGGTAAAACGTCTTCCCTGACTTAAGATACTTTCACCAAAAGATCGTTTTTTCGGCTTCGATTTAAATTCAATTTATGAATAGAAGTCCTCAAAATTTTGATCACAAATGTGTCTTTAATGTATGTTGATGTTTTATTTACCCTCAGGGATTTATTTGGTTTCTTTAATGATCTTTACATAAGAAGGTGAACTTAAGCATTCATAGAATGTAGGTCAAGCGGTAAGACGATGTAATGGTTTTAGCTGAATTGTGTACCTCTATTTGGCCTTGTTATTTTTTTTTTGGCAAATTAAGTGCGTTAAATTCCAATAAGCTGTGCTGGTAAATTATCGAAACAATCCACGTCACAATTTTCAACTTTTCGTAAAAGAAACAGCAACTGAGAATTTCGCTAGACCTTGAATTTCATAAAACACATCTAAAAAAATCACGTAACAGGTAAAAAAGGATTTAATTAATTATCGAAGTTTGTATGTAATTTGGTTTTGGGAGCAGTAACTATCTAATAGTTCATAATAGTCGTCATTGAATAGAAACACCCGTAGTACCATTTTTTTGATATACGATTTGTATTTTTTTTTATGAATTTTTGAGACGTCTTAATTTAATAATATTTTTGTTGAGTGAGGAATAAGTCAGATCAGAACATAACAGAGACGTCAGACATGGGACATTGGGACAGTCAGCTGCCTGACAAACTATACATTTCTAATACAATACATTATTAAAGTATGTACAATTAAAATTCACCTAAAAATAAAACAAAAAGTCAACACTTTTCGTTGTTGAAAGCTTAATATTCATATGTAGGTACATAAATACTTATTAATTCTCATTTTGAGATTTCATTATTGATTCGAGGAGTTTTTCGGAGCTCTTCAGTTCGTTCGCTGCATCAAGATTCTCCTTCTATACTGCGGTTTTTGGCGGCTCTCGTCCACACATTGCTCCCTACACTTACGATTGATGATGATGATAATTTTTCTTTTTACTTTTTAACAGTTTGTTTAAATATTTTGTCCTACATTTTGACAGTTTTTACAAAACTGTTCTAAGTTGTTCTACCTAAAAAGTAAGATCAGCAAATCCTGTTCAAAACTGTTCGGAACACACTTACTGGACAGCAAAGAGAACAGTTTGGAACATAAAATTTCTCTTGAACAGCAAAAAGTTGCACTTTACTGTTCCAAACTGTTCGGAACAGCCTCGTTGAATAAAGCATTAATCTAAAATGCAAAATAAATAATTCTGAAACCTGAAAAAATAGGTCGATATAAAAGTGTACCTACATAAATAGAAAAGAGATGTCTAGAATGCGACTCAAACACCTCTTATTTAGCAGTCAAGCACTACAGTCACTGTTAGGATTTTTTTTTGTTAAATTTAAAAATAGATAAAGCTTTTACTACGGGATGATCTATGCAGTCTCTGATCCGTGAATACAAGCAAACAGTTTTCGAATTCTAGCGTGTCTCGCAAAATTAACATTGCTTACCATTACATTCAAGTACATGATTAAAGCTTGTTGGTTTTGTATGTGCGTGAGACTGTATACTTACGGCTTTTATTTTGGTAAATGATTCACGACTACATATGTATGTATTATTATGTTTATGCTGCTCTCTAGACCGTGAAGTTTTTATTTCGTCATAAATTTGTTTTTGATTGAAATCGAGAGAACCGAATTTTATGTATATGACAAATTAGACAAACAGTATAAATGGAAGAAAAAAGACCACATTATTTGTCTTATTTATAAATGTTGTTTAATTTGAGAGTGCTGTTCAAGTTCAAAAAGGCTATGTATCTTAATTTTATTTAGACTCTGGCTAAGCCTTCACTAAATTGCCATTTAATTCAATTCTATATAGCATATTTTTCAGTCTAAGAAAATCTAATAAATACAAACGTGTGTTTAAATTTGTACCTAAATATTTAAGTTTTGCAACAGTCAACCTGGTCTAAGTTTTAAAAATCTTAAATTAAGTCACATGCATTTGATGTGCAGAAGTTCCTGAAGGTCTTAGTTGCGAAATTTAAAACCCATTATAAAACATTCAGTGCATTTTCTAAGTAAACACCCTAATGAAATTACCTGTTGTCATTTTTATATGAAATTTTAAGACTGTTTTCTACATAAACTTAGTTAATCATGTCAATGTAGAACAGATGCTAACATAATTCCTTTTTTTGTTATTCAATGCAATTTGTCAAACTTACATAATGCAACATAAAAATTAAGAAGTTTTTGGGATTTCTTTTGTCTCGAGTTTTAATTACGAGTTAATCTATTATGAGTAAATTAATTCAACAGCGAAAAACAAATCAAAATACGAAAAAAAAAAAACACAAAAATAAAATCTTTAAATGTTCAGTAGAGAAGACACTCGGCAAAAATATTTTCACTGAATTCGAATCGAATTGTAAAATCGCAACAAAATGTTCCCACACTAAATTGATTATTCCATTTCTTTTACTTTAAACTATCTTACTTTAGATCCAATTCAGGGAAAAGGTGCTATGGACCGCTATAACACTCTTCATCTTCCTTGTCTGCTGTCAAATTCCTCTATTCGGTATCATGAGCTCAGACTCAGCGGATCCCTTCTACTGGATTCGTGTTATTCTGGCTTCGAATCGTGGTACTCTGATGGAATTGGGTATTTCACCAATTGTCACATCCGGATTAATCATGCAGTTGTTGGCCGGTGCTAAGATCATTGAAGTCGGTGATACACCCAAAGACCGTGCCCTCTTCAATGGAGCGCAAAAACTCTTTGGTATGGTCATCACCATTGGCCAAGCTATTGTTTACGTTATGACTGGAATGTATGGAGATCCATCGGAAATTGGAGCTGGTGTCTGTTTGTTGATTATCATTCAGTTGTTCGCTGCCGGTTTGATTGTTTTGCTGTTGGATGAACTTTTGCAAAAGGGATACGGTTTGGGATCGGGTATTTCACTGTTCATTGCCACAAATATTTGTGAGACAATTGTATGGAAGGCATTCTCACCGACTACAGTGACAACGGGTCGTGGTACCGAATTTGAAGGAGCTGTAATTGCTCTGTTCCACCTGATGGCTACCAGGAATGACAAAGTTCGTGCTTTGAGGGAAGCTTTCTATCGGCAAAATTTGCCCAACTTGATGAATTTATTGGCTACCGTTCTTGTCTTCGCCGTGGTCATATACTTCCAAGGATTCCGAGTTGATCTACCAATCAAGTCTGCACGTTACCGTGGTCAATACAGCAGCTACCCAATTAAATTGTTCTACACATCGAACATTCCTATTATTTTGCAATCGGCGCTTGTTTCTAACTTGTACGTGATCTCACAGATGTTGGCTGTTAAATTCCATGGAAATGTCTTTATTAACTTACTCGGAGTGTGGGCTGATGTTGGAGGTGGCGGCCCAGCCAGGTCATATCCAATCGGTGGATTGTGCTATTACCTCTCACCACCCGAGAGTGTGGGGCACATTCTGCAAGACCCCATTCATGCGATATTGTACATCGTATTTATGTTGGGATCATGTGCGTTCTTCTCCAAGACGTGGATTGATGTGTCTGGAAGCTCTGCCAAAGATGTAAGGATAAAAATAATTGTGTTTCCTTATTGTATTTGGTAAATAATATTTTCTTTTTGATTATAGGTTGCTAAACAATTGAAAGAACAGCACATGGTAATGCGCGGTCATCGTGAGAACTCAATGATCCACGAATTGAATCGCTACATTCCCACAGCGGCTGCCTTTGGTGGTTTGTGTATTGGCGCTTTATCAGTGTTAGCTGATTTCCTCGGCGCCATTGGTTCAGGAACTGGTATTCTGTTGGCCGTAACAATCATCTATCAATACTTCGAAATCTTCGTAAAGGAGCAATCTGAAATGGGTGGCATGGGCACGTTGCTATTCTAAGAATATCAACAACAAACATACAAAACAAAAAAGAGAGAGAGAGACAGTTATGTGCCACTCGCCCCCTTTTAGACCTAATTTTGTAGGTTTCCTAAGTTAATTAAGTAATAATTAATTCTTTTTTTAATAATTATAGTTTTTTTGTATTCTTTGTGAGATTCATTTTGAAATATTTAATGAATGAATGATAATAACTAAAAAGAAGAAAAAAATAATATTTGATTACAGAAAAATGAAAAACATAAAACAACAAAAGAAACTTAAAATAAAGAGAAAATGAAAAATCTTTTTAAACAAAAAAATCGAAAAACGTAATTGTAATTGTTGTTTTATTTAGTTAAGTTAAGGAAGTTAAAAATGTCTGGTAATTAAATTTAATTACCAGTTGTGCCATTTTTCGTGATTCTTGGAAGTAATTAAGAAATGCTAGAAATGCATGCCTTACTCAAAAAAGTTTAAGGCCTTTATTGCGAGTGCCGGTTGTTAATTGATAAACAACTTATATCTGAAATTGATCTTGTATCAGATACCATAAGCAATAAGGCTCTACATATTTTTAAACCATCAATAGGTATTTTGTTAGAGGAAATCAGGTAATTACTTCAAAAAATATCTGTTGATAGTAAAGAAATCATTTGAACATAAATTGAGTAAAAGGAGAAGAGTAAATGATTTCTATTCCTCGAAGAAACAGATTCCACGGGTATGATACATATAATCCAAGGCGAGTGGATTTACTTTTTGGTACCAAGACTTACAATATTTTTGAGCAATGCGATTTCGCACACCGATGTCACTCGTTAATGAAAACGGGGTAAGGCAACGTTTCTAATCGAATGCCATAATCCATTGCACTGGAATTATTCATAGACAATAATTCTAAGAAACCATTTTGTTAATCAGGGGAGGAATCGGCTAAGCTGATTGACCCTTGATTATCAACTATTTAACTGCTTTGAGTAAAGTCAATGTCGAAAAACGTTATCACTTAATTGTAGTTTGGCGGTCTACGATTTCGTAATATAAAATTCTTGAACATTTTTGTTCCTTAACATCCTTAAAGCACCATCGTAAAGGAACACGAAATTAAATAAAGACTTAATTCCAATTTTGACAGGTTTTTATTTCGGGCATTATTTGTTTCGCGATAGCTCCATCATTAAGCCTTAGGATAACTCCTGTACTCCACAGTACATCATTTGAAATTCAGTTTTTAATTTCAGAAATCAATTAGTTTTCGGAAAGTTTGATCTATAACCCACCAAATAATTACTAATTGTTGAGATTATAATGCTCACTTAATTGATTATTTATTCACACTTATTAATTTCTTATAAAAATAATGGAACTGTATTCCTTTTCACTTTCTTGGAATTTCATAAAAATAATAATAGATTCACATTTAAAACGATTGACTCTAAATAAGTCATGTAATGACGAGTGAAAGGGATGGATAAACCTTTTTAATGAGTAGGAAAGAGAGGATAAAAATATATTTTTGAAACTTATAAACAGACGAGTTCTTGTGCGTTCATAATTAATGGGTGGAGTGTAGAAAATTTAAACATCTACCTGACATCAATGTGATTAAGTCAATTGAAGTGAAAGATATTCAGTTCGCGATGAGTATAAAAATCACGCTCGTTTGAAACAGTCATTCTACTAACTTTGACCTTTAACTTTTTTCGACAACGTAATATTTAATATATTGTAGATGCTTTGCATTAAAGTAAATTGATTTTATTTGATATTTTCAATCAAATATTCCAACTTATTATAAAAAGATTTCCAATTTCATATTTTTTATATATCACATTTTTGTATCACAAGTAATTAACTTAGTTTTTTTTTAAATAATAAAACAAAATTAATTATTTATTCTTACTGTACATTGATAACTGAACTGACTACATCATTCTTCATCATTCGTTGAATACTACCAGTGTTTTCGTTAAGTTTGAAAAAGAAATGTTTGACTGCTGTCAAAAATAATTTCGAAGAAAAATATTTTTCCTGCTTTACTATTGCATTTCTTTCTGCAGAGAAATACATATTTTTGTCTAATTTCTACCAAAAAACCCTTTCCAACATATGGCTCTGATTAAATTAAATTAATTTAAGCTCAAAGTAGTAACGGATTGAAGTGAATTTGTAAAAGAACGTGAAGAAAAAGCTTATCCGATGGATACTGAAGATGTATCCACTAAGCGAGGACGTGGACGCGGTCGTGGTGCCAGAGCTCGTGGACGAGGTCGTGGCCGTGGACGAGGTCGAGGTAAGAAAGTAGCAGTTGTTGTATCGTCTGAGGATGAGATAACCCTCGATCGTTCGTTGGAAGCTGCAACGATACCCGCAGTTCCGCCTCCCGTGAACGAATCAACAAAAAAGGCCGACATTGTTGAGCCGGTAATGGCAATGGAAATTGACGACGCCGCTGCTAATACAGCCACCACCAACAAAGATGTAAATAAAGAAAACGAACCTGTTGTGCAGGTTCCAATACCGCCGGAAGACGCCGTGGTACCCGTTGCTGTAGTCGAAGAAGTCCAACCCATAATTCCACCAACAAGTAAGTCAAATACTATTAATTTTTAGGATAAATACTAACGTCGGAGAATTTACAGTTGATATGGAAGCCGATATATCGCAACTAGAAGCTCCAACCTTCACCACAATCTCTCGTGGACCACCTGAGCCAATGCTGCGTTTGAAGTGGGACCACAAAGTCTCACTGATTGGCGAAAAAGTTCTCAATCCCATGATTCACTGCTGCGACCAGTGTGACAAGCCAATTTTGCTATATGGTCGAATGATTCCGTGCAAACATATCTTTTGCTTGAAGTGCGCCCGTGCTGAACCCGTGAAGATCTGTCCGCGTTGCAAGGACAAAGTTGTCCGAGTAGAACAAAGCGGTTTAGGGACGGTTTTCATGTGTACACATGGTGGCAGTCGCTATGGAAACACCGGATGCAGGCGAACATATCTATCACAGGTTTGTCTTTTTTTAGGTTTAGCTTTGTTAGGGTATGATCACTCATGTTGTTTATTTTTGTCTTTATAGCGGGATCTACAAGCGCACATAAATCATCGCCATGTAACACAGCTTCTAGGTGGAATCACTGATCCCCTGGCTCTGAAAACAATAGATGTCCTTAAGAATCTACCTCTTCAGCGAAAGATATCCGAAGGTTCAGCCAATCCTCCGGTACCAACTTCATCTATTCTCTCAAACCGACCTCAAATCCGACCGACACCAATAACATCTTCCAATCTCACCCAAGCGAATATCGCTCGGAACAACATGGCCAATGCTCAGGACTGTCATATTGGCAAAATGTCCCTGCACCAAACGATGAAGAAGACTCCGATTACTCAAACCCACCATCAGCCACCAGAGACAGTAGCAGATGCGTCATATTACAGCAGTGTTCTGAGTTCGTATGGAGCTCAGGCGCAGAATTTCAGCGGTTCTTCGCAGAATTATGGGCCAGTTCCAGCCCCTGGAGTACCCCCAGTGCCTGGAGGGTCGGGTGGAGGTGGAGCAGCAGCAGCACAGACTGCAGCCAGTGTGGGATTTTATAATTACGGACAGCAATACGGACAACCACAACCGCCGGCCCCAGTGCCACCTTATGCTCATGGACAATTCGATCAGGGAACGCTTCCAACGAACAATCCCACATCGCAGGCCTGGAATCAACAGCAATACTACCGGTAAATGATGTAGTAATAGTATCTAAGTTTGTAGAAATTAAAGAAAAAAAAAATAAACCATTTTGTTTTAAATAATTTCGTAATTTTAATGTAAAACACTTTATTTAAAAAAAAAAAAACGAAAAAAAAACATGTTCCTAACTGTAGTGAAATGTTACGCTAGGGTCTGTGGAATTTTTTCTTACTTATTTAATTATAAGACTCCCGACCCGTGAAATGTATACTGTGTCCAGATCAATCACTCTGGTATCCGCGAATGCTTCTTCTTTTAACCGAAGTCTCTTTATTCTTTGTCACCTGAAACGTGCAGGCTGGGATTTGCAGACTCACTCGATGTGCCAACGCCAATGCATTCGACTTGTTTAAATTAGAATTTGGCTGCGATTGCATAGGACGTTTTGTTATGAGGAAAATTTACGAGGAAGCTTATAAATATTTTGGGGAGGGAGGGAGTTGGATACATGATTTGGGCAATTATAATCTTCATTTCTCCCACAAAAATAATGAAAATTCGTAATAGTAGGAGTGAAATAGCAATTGATGATAAATTTAAACGCAGTTAACTATATGCTAAAAAAAAAAGAAAAACCATGCAGAACACGTTTTATATCTTCAGCTTTTGTCTAAAAGAATAATCGAAGCTGCGACCTCATTTATTTCAATTTTGCAAACAAACAAATAAAAATTCAACATTTTGTTTTCTTTTTCCAATAAAATAATTTTATTAACTAGAATACCAATAATTTTTGTTTTGTTAGATTTCTAATTTAATAGAACATAATACACACTTACATTGTTTTTTAATTTTAATATTTATTTACATTATAAAGAGAATACGAATAAATTTTAGTAAAATAACATTTTATGTAACTTACTCTTTTTGCATATCATTTTATTGTTGTTCTTTAAAAATGTTGTAATAAATCATTTAAATTACATTTTCTAGCTATGTTTGTATAATTAAACCTTTGTGGTAGACAATTTCGTACCAAATAATTAAAAAAAGAAAATAGGATAATAAGTGATAAGTGACGCATAAACTCTGAACAAAAATTAAGACGTTATCATTTTATCGCAATTTATTTTGACGGTGATGTTGCATCTGCATCGTCTATACTTATAAGCGTTTCGTTATGGGAAGGAGGTGAAGGTGGCGGTGGCAATGGAATAGCAATTGGTCCAGCATTCAAAAGAGCAATCGTTTCTGGTTTTGGTATTGCTACGGCATTCGAGTATGCTGAAGGTGTTGCGAGTGGTGGCGGCGGATTCACTGGCGCAGCCGGTTGCTTGTGCTGTGGATGTTGGTAAAATGATGAGGTACCACTATCGATTCCATGATGGTGATGTTGGTGCGAATGACCACTACCACCAGAGTGATGAGAATGTCCACCGGAATGACTATGTCCGGCAGAGGATGAGTGATGCGAATGACTGTGCCCATGACCATGATGATGCTTTCCTCCTCCTCCACTATTCGGGGGCTGAGGATAAGACTTTGGCAAAGACGAACTCTGACGACCCGATTCGGATGATTTCAAACGTTCACTCAAAGCTTTCAATGCAATTAATCTGAAACAAAATAATATTAAGAAAATCAAGTCAAGACAAATTTCTCATTTGTACACAAACCTTCTTCTCTCGATGTCATGTGGATCCACACCAGGCATGGATATCGATATTGACGATAGACTCGAAGTTGAAACTGTGCGTGGTGGTGCTGGAGGCTTAACCACTCCCATCTTCAAACAGCACAAATACATTGGATTGACCAATATGCTTATGAACGGCTGCATCACTATTGGGAAAAAGCTGGCAAATGTAAAGCTTTCCGAGCTATCGCCGTGGCCATTCGGATGCCACTGGTAAAATCTCAGATATACCCAAGACACTATCAGGCCAGAGCAGAACATTGCCGGATAGGTGCCTTCGAGGATGTTTACCAGCCAAGCAACCAGGGAGAACGTCAGAACTGTAAGCGGAACATTTCTGGAAAATGAAAACGACATAAAAATATCTGAATCCAAAAAAAACAAAGCGAAAAACCTATTGGTTAGCCTTCCGTAGCGAGTCTTGAAAATCAAATGATCTGGCATAATCTGCCGCACGGCCACACAAATCCCCGCCACATAGCCCGCCAATCCATGGATGTGCACATCAAAGAGGATTTCAGCATTCTTAGTGCACATATAGACAAACAAGTAATAGAAAGTTGTTAATATTGCTACCCCCAGATTTGTGATGGCAAAGAATTTAAACATTTCCATTTGACCCCAGAGGGGTTCGAGCATCTTGCCACATAGTCCGACGGTGATAACGTCCACGAGAACCTCATAGAAATGCAATTCTATGAAACAGAAGGTAAATGCTGTCCATATCCAGAATTCCGAAGGAAGAATATAGCCCGGAGTGACACTGAGTATTTGGATGGCTGTCTTGGAATACGAAAGGAGATAACCACAGGTTGTGACTGCACATATTACCGTAATAACAGGCGAAGTGTTTTTCAAGAGGGCGGAGAATTGTTGCTTTAAATAGGGGACATTACGATTTAATGCCCGAGTTGTCGCCATTTTTGTTTTTCTTTTTGTTAAGTGTAATGTTGTGCACTTTTTATTTTTTAATTTATATTTTTCATCGTGTGAAACGTCAACAAAATGTCAACTGCCATTGAAAAAAAAAATGACAAACATGAAAGAAAAATATATATATGTGTTTTATAAACGTCGAATATTCTATGTTTGGGTTCGTTCAGCCAAATCAGCTGATGAGCTTGTTTACAGTTAGAGTACAGTTATAAGTAAAAATATAAAGTGAATTTGACTAGCGTAAAAAACTGAAAACTGTAATATGTGTGATTGTGTCGTGTCGGGTAGTGCAAGTGATCAGGTGAAATTAAATCAAAATAAAATCAAGTTGATAATGTGAAGAAAAGCAACAAAATTATTTGCCGTTTCCGGTAAGTGTTTTACATACATATTTTAGTTCAATAAGGTACAAAAGACGAGACCGTTAGAAGTTGCAAAGGTCAAAGTTTTCGGACCCCTATTAGACGATCGAAAATCTATCCAGATTGGTTTGTGGTGTTGTAATCCGTTTTGAGATGAAAACTGATGCAAAAAATCTGTATCTCAAAGTTTCGGGTAACCAAACATCCTATGTTCCCTTTTATCCAATGGCTCTATACTTAAATAAGTGTAAAAAAAAATAAGAGCATTTGCATAAGAATCGGCTATAAAGATTAAATTGCAAATCAAGCACGGTCATTTCACAAGCAAAACAAATCCGTACAGCTTTAATTAAGCAGCCACACGCAACGTACTATTCGGTCGTATATAGCGAACCCTCTACATAGTTTTTATTTATTAGCACAAAAGAAATTGTAGTGTTGAAAATTGAGTTATCTAATCAGATCAGATAAGAAATAATATGTATAGGTATATCATTTAGATGGTAAGTTTAAATTTAGAAGAAATTTTATTATTATTATTATTATTATTTATTAACAGGTAATTGAAATTACATGGTAATGTAAAAAAGAAAATTGAGCCTAGCTGCTGGGACTATTGGCTCTATTTAAATAAATTATATTAATAGTTTACATTTTTTTATAAATTTAGATACATTTTCTATATTGCTACGACTAGGGTTTTTTAGAATTTCGTAAATATTTTTATTATTAAATATAGTTTTTATTATGGGTTGCAGTAATGGACATTGTTCTAAAATATGATTTGTGTCTAATCTTGTATTACATGTAGTACATAGTGGAGGCGAGGTTTTGTTGAGGAGATGTTGGTGTGTTGTAGTGGTATGTCCGAGACGAAGGCGTACGAAGTTTGATATATCTTTTTTTGATACATTTGTGGGGTATATGGCTGCGTTTTTTCGGTATTAACTTTCTTATAGTGATGGTGGTACAGGTTCCAGTTGTGGATTGTATTTAGCTTTGATGTTTTTTGGATGGTTTTAAGTAGGTCCAATTTGGTGAAGACGTTAAAATTGTATACGGGTGAGTTTTTGGCTGAGTTTGCAGCAATATCCGCATATTCGTTACCCATGATTCCGACGTGTCCAGGAGTCCACATCAATTTAATATTATTCGATTTTATAATTTCATATCTTATTTCAGATATAATATCAGTGTTGTTGTTGGGGTTGTTTACGGCGTTTAGTACTGAGATGCTGTCAGAGCAGATAATGAACTTATTTCTTTTGCTGGTTGTGGTTTTAAGGGCTTGCAGAATAGCATAAGCTTCTGCTGTAAATACAGATGCAATGTCTGGTAGGTTACCGATAGCGCCTATAGAACCATTTTCGGATACAACGGCAAATGAGGTGTTGTTGTCTGTTTTGGATCCGTCTGTGAAAATAAATTCCCATCCGTCACTTTTTAGGTCGAATGAAATGGCTGCGAAGAGTTGTTGGTAAGTGCTATTGTTCGTGTTAGTTTTCCTGTACTGTGCTAGAGTGTATATTACTGATTCCTGCTCAAGTGACCATGGAGTAGGTATATCGTGGAGTTAGGTTTCGGGGCTTTTTTGTTGGCAGATTCAATTGGGCTGCCCTGGTGAGTATTTTGCTTATGGTGGACGGAAACTTTTTTGTATCAAGGTTTTTATAATACAAACTCTATATTACTACTGAAATAAATCAGCCAAGTAGAAGACTTAGCACTATTATTGGACTTGTTGAATTATTGATTCAAATTAGCTTTTTTGGCCTTTAGTCCACAAAAATTGGCGTATCGTCCGGGTGATCTCACATGGACTCATCAGTTGACTTGTGAGGACCTTGTCAATATGCAATTTTTGTTAAGTTCAGTTCATCTTATATGAATTTTTTGACAAAAATCCAATGTGAACTATATCCAACAAAGATTAGAATTGTAATCATTAATGTTGGAATTTTTTTTTTTTTTTTGCCCGTGGCCTGGCATTGAATATTTATATCAAGGTTTTTATAATACAAACTCTATATACTACTGAAATAAATCAGCCAAGTCAAGTAGAAAACTTAGCACTATTATTGGACTTGTTGAATTATTGATTCAAATTAGCTTTTTTGGCCTTTAGTCCACAAAACTTTTTTGGCAATTTGAGGTCGAGTGCATTTTTGACATCGTTGTCGATGATAGAGTTTTTGGTGAAGACAAGTTTGGCCAAGAGTTTATCCGTAATCGTATCTCTACGCTCCTCAATTGTAGGAAATCCACCTTCGGCTAGGATATTTAGAATGGGCGTGGTGGGGAAAGCATTTACACTTCTCCTTGCTGCGATGTTGTATGTTGGCTTTATTATTTTTAGTGTTGATTTAGGACAATATCCATATATATACAACCCGTAATCTATTTTGCTTAAAACTAACATTTTTGTAATATAAGTTAATGAATTTATATGCATGTTGCTTTTGTTAGACGCTAAATATCTTATAATGTTTGTCCTTGCAGCTAGGGATTTCTTAAGTTCTAGACAGTGAGTGTTCCAAGTATATGACGGAGGTTCTCCATTTAATCAATGGTTTTCTGTAAATCTTTCTCACAAGATTTCAATACATGCCAACATTCAGCATCCATCATCCCATAACGGGTTCATACGGCACTATCTTTTTTCAGCAAGCTGGCTAGTGCTGAAAATCCTTACTATTATTTCACGTAAGGTGAAACGCCAAGTAGGACGTAGTTTGGCCTAACTAGAACTGGAAACTCCATCGTTCATTCTATCAAAAGAGTGTCCCGGGCAACAAAAACTCACCCTACCCCCACCCGAACAGAGTGCATAAACAATTTTTTAAGTTCTCTTTTTTACATCTATAAACCTTCAATTCTTTAAAAATAACAATAATGTCGATTTGATTACGTAGTCTGCAAATTTTTATTACAGAGGGCTGGGGCTTCTCAAATTTTATTTAAGAGACTAAAATTGCGTACCAAACAAATGTTTTCTTTTCGAACCCAACATTTTTGAAGTAAATTTAAAAGCGCAACCATAAATATGGCAAAAATGAGTCTGACTCCCTCCACTCGCCGAATTTGGTAATCGAATTTAATATAAATTTGTTAAAGTTCAATTGAACTAAAGAAACTGATTAATCTGTACCTAATATTATATAACCAATATACAACAAATTAGCAGTACCTCTCAAAATTTTTCCCCACAATGCACCCATTTGAAACGGAAATCGCAAATCATGTTAACATAAAATGCGCGTTTGTATTTACGGTTTAAACCATCCACTTATTATCAAGTTTATCCAAACAACGAATAAAATCCTGCTATCAGGGAAAAACATAATGCTAGAATGAATCCAAAGGAAAAAGCAATTAAACTACATAATTTCAAACTGCGTAGTAAAATCCAACAATATAACGTCTTTAACTTGAGACTCCTTACAGGGGTTCTTGATAATTGTTGGTTATTTGTCATATACAACGTTTAACCCTCTACTAACTATGTATATGCCTAGGTTGGTAGGTACATACATAACGTAAAATCAGGAAAATTTTCCTATATTGCACAATGCCTCCCATACCTTGCAATAGTCAAGGAGTTTATGTTGTTTTTGAGGAGCGAATCAATCACAAAACATAATACAATTAAAAAACGACAATACTTACTTGTGGCTCAAATTTTCCAGCTATGAATAAATTCAAGTGCAGAAAATCTGTTAAAAAAATGTTCGAAACAGTTTTTAACAGTAAACAATTATTGAACAACAATCTCTCTCAGCAAAGGTCATGTTGCATAATACCTATCACTATTTGGCAGAAACGATGTGAGTTAATAAAGATCTTTTGTCGTTTTCTGTTGAAGATAAGATTTCAACATTTTGGGCAAATATTTGCTCCCTTGATATGTAGGAGATTTATCAATCATTCGTTACGAAAAAATTATTTTTTTTTTATTTCAGAAATACCACCTGGGGCCTGTTTCTCAGATCATACACATGATACATTTCATACAACATACAACATTTTCATACATCATACACATCATACAATTTTCTGTTTCTCAGAATTCACTGGAAGTGTTGTATGATATTTGTATTGTTGTATGATGTGTATGATTCTGACATTTCATTATTATTTGAATGTTAGGTTAATATAAATCTCAACTTTGTTTTCTTGCGAAGTAAAAAAGTTAATTGTTAGATAAAAAAAGTAAAGCTTTGCTAATTTAAAAGTAATATGGGAGATAATTTACATATGTATAAAACTATGGAATTAGATAGTATACAATAGTGTAAACTATATTCTTTCGTTAATAACTGTAATAGTTGATTACAAAATTAAAATTCTTGGAAGAATCAGAAAAATGCTTCCATGGTTCTATTTATTATTATTATTTATTAATCAGTGCATAAATGAACAAATTAATTTTAAGAAGTAACAGCACTAGCTTCATGGCATAAGGCTGGGGGTTCTATTTATTTTGAGTCTTCTAGGTGGATTTCACTTCAAACATAAAATTCTCTGGTAAAACTACGAGATAATTTAAATTTGTGAGTGTCAAGCTAGTGAACTTTCCACAAATAAAATTTCTTGTTTTCAAAGAAATACCTGCAGCGCTAGAATTTTTTGTTCTTTGGACGACTGTAGAAAAGAAAACAATGAAAATTAATTCAAAATTATTATAAATTTTATCAGTTAAAAAAATACTAGCTTTGTTGTATGATTCTGTTTCTCAGAAATTTATCATACACATCATACAGCAAATTAACCTACAAATTTTCATACATTTAATACAACACAAAATTCTGTTGTAAACTGCATGTACAACATGAAAAGGAAATATACAAAAGTTAGTATTTTTTGAACTTATAAAATTATAACAATTTTGAATTAATTTTTATTGCTTTCTTTTCTACAGTCGTCAAAAGAACAAACAATTCTAGTGTGCACTTGTGCAGTCATTTCTTTGAAAACAAGACATTTTATTTGTGGAAAGTGCACTGGCTTGACACTCACAAATCCAAATTTTCTCGTAATTTAACAAGAGAATTTCCACTTACAAGACTCAAAATAAATAGAACTCCCAGCCTTAAGCCATGAAGCTAGTGCTGTTAGTTTTTAAAATTAATTTGTTCATTTATGAACCATCGAAGCATTTTTCTGATTCTTTCAAGAATTTTAATTTTGTAATCAACTATTATTATAATCAATTACAGTTATTATTTTATTAATGAATATAGTAATTCCATAGTTTTATACATAAATTATCTCCCATATTACTTTTAAATTAGTAAAAGTTTAATTTTTTTATCTAACAATTAACTTTTTTCTTTCGCAGAAAACAAAGTTGAGATTTATATTAATCAACACTCAAATAATAATGAAATGTCAGAATCATACACATCATACAACAATACAAATATCATACAACACTTCCAGTGAAATCTGAGAAACAGAAAATTGTATGATGTGTATGATATATGAAAATGTTGTATGTTGTATGAAATGTATGATGTGTATGATCTGAGAAACAGGCCCCTGGACTAGGTATAATAAAATACAATTCAAGTTTCTTGATTCTTAAAGTTTAAATTATTCTTTTAAATTGTTTAAATATTTTTTTTTATTTTTATTTTATTTAAATACCTATTTATATTATATAGTTCAACTTCCAGCATGTATAACTTCCAGAACTAATTTTTGTACCATGTTATTATTTGAAGCCACATAGAAAACCCATCCAGCTGTGATGGCACATACTTACATAGCCAGCCGACCAGTCTTTTTTTCTTTTTTATAATCATGCATTTAGAATCTGTCTTCCTCCCCAGTGTTCCGCTCGCCAAAAAAAAAAATAAGAAAAAAAATCCTGCGAAAAAAAAAATTGACATTCAATTTAAATTCCCCTGCAGCCAGCAAAATTATAACAATGAAATTCTTACACCGAAACGAAACGTCCTTCTCGTCTCGTATTTCTTATTTATTTTCTTCAACCACCAGTTGTTTTCAAAGATATACCAACAACTTGGTACGGAGTTTACCTTAAGTTTCTACATAGAAAATACAATATAATCATCATCCCTTTTTGACCACCCCTATTTCCCGTTTCTACCTTTGTACCGAATAATCCCCGTAAATCCCTCTACGACCGTTTTCTTATTACATTTACTTACCTATACAAACGGTGCACCTTTCCTTTTTTTGTTTTGTTTAATTCTATTTCTGACGTGTGGTACTTGCGAGTTGTTATAAGTTCTTGTATATTCCCTAAGGAGTACCTAGTCAGAATGAGCGGGAAAACCCCAACACCATCAAGAAAAAGATCTATAATAAGGATCATAAGAAGAGGGAACAGGAACTTTCATGTGCTGATGGTAGGGTAACCGTCATCAAACTAGGAAGTCCAAATCAGTTAGGTTTGGTTTGTTGCCGCGTAAAGTTCGGGTTTAAATTTTGTTAAATTTTTCTTTTTTATAAGAAATAAAAGAAAAAAATTGTTTACTATTTCTTAAAAATTTAATTGTTTACTGTTTTTCTCATCTCTTATTTTTATATTTTTATTATTAAAAAGGCTTTGTGTTTTTTTTTATAAATTTTTATCCAATTTGTGCATTTTTCGTTTTAATAATTAAGACCCTTTGAGTTATTTTTGAAAAAAAGAAGAAGATAAAACTAAAAATCATGTCGTTTTCGAAAGCAAAATTGAAGCGCTTCAACGATGTTGATATATGCGATTCTCCCTCAGCTGCCTCAGCAGGATCATTAACAACGTCCACGGGGACAACTGTTGCATCGTCGTCGGGCTCTACTGCTCATCCGGAACGTAAAGAACAAATTGAGAAGTTCTTCAAAGAAGCGGTTAGGGCAAATGGGGCGTCTGCTTCGGCTAAAGAACCTAAAGAAGGCAAAACCAAAGAAAAGACGAGTTTAAAGGAAAAAGGTATGCGATTGTTTAGAACACCATCTTTGCCGCATCGTTTACGTTTCCGCCAGCATTCTGATCTGACTTCAACTGCTGCTGCCTCAACACCCTTCCATTCGACCAGTTCGACTCCAATTAAAGAAAACACAAAGTCTGCCTCGAATTTGAAAGGCAAAGAAGCGTTACAATTTGAAATTAGATCCAAAAACGAACTCCTGGAGAACTATCTCAGTCAAATTGATGTTCTTAAGCGTCATGTAGAACAGTTGAAAGAAGCCGAAGCACGCCTCAAAGAAGAGAATACACAGATTTTGCAAAAAAATGAAACTTTAGTCTGTGAGTTGACTGAAGAGAATCGTAATCACAAGAACACTATTGACTGTTTGGCTTTGGAAAACGCTAAGCTTTTAGAGAAATCCAATAACTTCGAGATCGAATTGAAGAACCTCACCGAATCGCATTCAAAAGAGTTGGAAAGTCTCAAAGCTATCAATTCTCAGTTGAAAGACAAATGTGAGTGCCTTAGTTTGCAATATGAACAAAATCTGAATGATAATTCCAATCTTAATGCAAAAATTCAAAATTTGGATTGTGTTATTATAGACCTTAAGGAAAATCTCTCTCGTAAAAATGAAGAACACGTGGAGAGCGTGAAAGAAATTGAAAACATCACATCTAGGAATGTTGAACTTTTATCTGAGATAAGCAAGCTCAAAGAACAAATCGAAGCTGATGCATTGGCTTATGCAATTGAGAATAAAAACACCTTTGTAGAACTAGAATCCCTCAGAAATGAAAAGAACTCTTTGCGAAGTGATTTGTCTACGAAATCCGAACTCATTCAAAACCTTCAAGAAGAGGTCTTGGATAAAAATTGTGAGATTGATGCCCATCGTGATACAATCCGTTCTCTGGAAGAAGAAAAGCAGAAATTCGTGAACTTTGAAAAGATCCTCGAGCAAGCCGAGGAGAAGGTTCGTATTGTCGAGGTCCAGGCTGATCAAAAGATCAAGCAACTTGAATCCAACATGGAGCAAACAATCGAGCGCGAGAGAAATTACTGGCGAAGCGAACTCAATAAAAGGCAGCAGCAAGCAGAAAATCAAGTTATCAAAATCGAATTGGAGAAACAAGATGTTATGATCCTGCTTGAAAGCACGAACGATATGCTCAGAGATCGTGATGAGAAAATTCAAAAATACGAAGAACAACTGCGGAAGGGTCTTGACTATTATATACAACTCACAGACACTTTGCAAAAGCAGGTTGTAGACATCAAAGCAGACATGGCCAAGACTATTACAGAGAAGTACAACTATCAGTTAACACTCAGCAACACCCGTTCGACGGTGAACATCTTAATGGAACGTTTAAAGAAATCCGATTCCGACGTCGAATCATTGAAGGCTGAACTGGAAGCCGTGCAAGAAGACAAGAAGCATTTGGAAGCCAACTACACAGAATTGCAGAGCGAGCTAGCCGCACTGAAAAACGATTTGGCCGAGAGCGAGAAAAATTTGAATGCCTTGCGAGAATCATCAACGGCCCTGCAAAACGAGGTGAGAGCTAAAGAAAACATGTTCAGTGCTATGCTTACCTCTGAGGAGGAAACACTGGGAAAATTCAATAAAATTGCAAACACTTTTCAGGATCGCATCGATGAAAATGTCGACAAATATATCGAGCTCTATCTGGATCTTAAGAACAAAGATGATAATCGTGAGGTCTACATGGCCGATATGCGAAAGGCTTTGGATGAATTTGCAACGGTGCTTGAGTTGGCTCAGCTGGAAATTGATAACAAAGATAAATGCCTATCGAAGCTGAAGGAAGAAAACGAAACGCTAAAGCTTGAGAATATATCGCTGAAGTCGAAGACAAATGAAAGTTCCAAATGCATTGCTGAGAAGGATACCAATGATCAAGAAGTTTTGATTGATTCACAATTGAAAGCTGAATGTGATAAAATCACTAATTGGTTATTATTGACAGCTGACGAAAGCAACGACGTCAAGGATTTGATGAAGGAGAAACTTTGTAATACTCCAAAGAGTCTGCCTAGAACTCCGAAGAATTGTCAAAATACAACTCCAAGGACACCGAGATCTCCACGTACTCCAATGACCCCTAAGTCGCTGAAGACCGTCCTATTCCCTGGAAAAGAAAATTTACTACCCAGTATGGAGGTCATAAAGAGCCCGCTTAAGACGAGGAATAAGTAAATAGATAGATTCTTTATCATAATAAGATTCCAGAGTATATTTTCTTTTGTAATTTTGTTTTCCTTCGTAGATGTTAGTTTCCTAATAATTTATAGTGATTACAATCACCTATACAAAAATATTCCTAACGAACTGTTTACAATCCCTTGTGAATGGGGTCGTATTTACATAACAAGTAACCATGTGACACAATGTCTACCTTTGTTACATAAATGGTGATCATGTTGAGAGGTCTGTTACCCTCATCAAATGAATAACTTTTCGCATGGGAGATCCCCCCTCTTATTAAATGGGAAAAGAAATACTCAGTTGTTCCTCCTTCTTCCTTTTTTATTGTTATAGTGAAGAATAATGTCTCCTTTTCGGAAAAAGGTTCCTCCACACAATATATTACAAAAGAAAAGTGATGAAAAAAACTCGAATATAGAATTTCCTCTGAGAGTTTATCGTCTTTAACGTGTGGTTATTTTAAAGGATACACACAAGCAACAGGAATACCTTTGTACCTCCTCAAAAATAATAATCAATGCAACTTATACAAATACAGAGAGCGACAGATGTTTCATGTTTTTTGGCGCCAGATTTGTATCTAGCATATTAAGCTGGCAACAGCAATGATGAGGCAAACGATGAAGAGGTTCATTGAACTTTTTAAGGATATTTGATTTCGTGTTCTATTGTCGAGTATAAGATGGATTGTGAACATTTTTTTTCATTGTTGCATTTTTTGTTGTAACAACTCATTTTTATTATTTGATTATGAAATTAAATAAAAACTGTTTGTTCCCTACGGAATGCAGTTTTGTCTTTAAAAATACGTCTTATAAACCAATTTTTTTACTGATTTGTAAATCAACTTTGAACTTTTTTCTGAAATCTAGAAATTTTGTTAACGTCTAAATTTTTCATTATTAAAGAACATTATAAATGTATTTTTTTTTTGGTTTCTTTTAACGGATTTATATACCTTTTCCCAAAAGTAAGGTATGAATTATTATTATGTTTACTTTTTATATGAGAATTGTTGATTTGAAGAAAAAGAAAAATATATACCATGTAATTGTATTTATTAATATGACATCTTTATGTTTAACTTGTTTTAAATCATCCAACTTTACTAAAACAAAAATATGTTAACTTTAGATTAAATTTTTATATTATAGATTTTTTTCTATATTTATTTTGCTTGTATATTATTCACACTTTTGTTAAAATTAAAAAAAAAGATAAATAAAAATACCTATATGTATGTTTTTAGTTTAAAGTGTAATTTGTTTATTGTTGTTTTTTTTTCTTTTTCAACTTGGTATTTGAAGGACAATACAAAAAATCGTTACTTTTTTGGAAATATGCTGGTCCTGCTTGACATTGTTAGGGGATGGAATAAATGCTAATTAACAGGTTTCGCTTCGTTTGACGACAGGGAGATATGAAATTTTAGGGGTGAATATTGAATGAATTTAATTTAGATTTATGACCTTTGTGTGGTCTGTTATGCTGTTTCATGCAATCATAAGCTGTGTGGGAATTTCACGAATATTATTTACTCTTGAATTTGAAAGTTTATGACGTTTAAGAAAAACCGTTATTAAGTGGAGGGATGAAAGTGATGTTAAGAAAATATGGCCTTTCTTTATAATAATAAATTAGAATTTGTGTTTACCGGAAAGTCGTCTGTTTTGGAAATAAGGTACATTAAAAAGCATATCAATGGTAAAAAAAAAACAAAAACAATGTAAGGACGAAGAAATATTACGTTTGCGAAATCTCTATAAAAAAAACTCTATCACGGATGAGGTTCTATCGCGAGTTTTCTTTCAATCAATTTATGCACCACGTAATTTTAAACTACTCTTGAAGTAGAGCGCCTTTTAATACAAATGATACAAATGGAGATTTAATGACAATTAAAATTCACAACAGATGGAATGACATTTTCATTTAATCTGTTTTCATACAAAAAATAGGCTCATAGAAAATATTAGTTACCATAATTTCTAAAACACCTACAAAAATTGCAAATTTGATGTTAATATTGGATTCGCGATAAAAAATCATATGAACTTTATTATAGAGCGGTGAATTTTCAGAAAATACAAATTATTCGATTATTTTTAAGTAATAAAATTCAAAATTCTAACAGGTTTCAAATCTTATTCAAAACCGAAACCTTCGACGATACAAAATCTTGAAATTTATATCCACAGCTAAAATTCACAGACTTCCCCCTACTAAATAGTTTTTACCATTTGTAATATAATTACTGTTTTTATTTTTCCATTTCATTTTGTATTATTTCTTTAAAATTTAACTATCCATTCCAACTGCATTATGTAATTAAACAAATTTAATTATATATTACAAATGTAATTTTCCACTGCATATTTTTATGATTTTTTCCGTGGTGAAAATATTAGACATTGTATTATTTTTCCAGGTCAAGGAAAATTCCATTATTTCATTCCAGAATTAATCGCATTGAACAATGAGCATTGATGATGGATAGTTTTTAATTCATCGCAGAATTTTTGGATAAGTACATAGTTGAATAGGGGATTTCCTGTAGCGTTTGATTGAGGGAAGGAGTGAGGCAGTTAGGAATTCTGTCTGTTCAGGTATTGATGGGAGTTCGGGGTTTGTTATTATAAGATATTTTGTATGGGTATAATCCAAAATAGTATTGGAGTATTTCATAAATGTTTTTAAATATTTCTGTCATATTTTATTCGATCAGCAAGTCGAAAATTTGCCGCGATTGCAATCAAGAGATAGCACAGAGGCTCACATGAAAAACCTTAAAAATTAAATCTCTTTAAAAATATAAAACAATGAACCAAAATTTATAGTTTTAAAAACACGAATTTGTATTTTGTATGTTGTATTTTCGTTAAAAAAGAAACAACCGTCAACACAAAATAGAACTGAATTATTTTAAATATAATTAAAGAGAATTCTTGTCTGTTAAATATGCAACTACTTAATAGGAATATCAAATACCAACATCTTTTACACAATAATAATAAAATAACTTTAAATAAAAATTATTAAATACAAATACATTTTTATATAAGTAAAAAAGAATTATTAAAAGCAATACTCTATATATTTTTTGAAAATTACATCACTATTAATTATTGTGTGCAGCAACAAATATATAATGTATAAATATTATTTATTTTTTGTTTTTTAATTCGCGATATAAATATAAGTGACGTAATTATAATAATTATTTTTAATATATAATATTTTGTAAGGTAAAACCTTTTTAACTTCGGTTCGGAAGAAATTGTTTTTTTTTTTTTTTTTTAATTTTTTTAATATTTTTTTTTACAACTACAACTTTTGCATAATTATTTATAATTTTTAATTAATTTGCGTACTATTTAAATATAACAAAAGTAAGAACGCTACCTTTTGAGCACTTTGGTTAAGTATTCGTTAGTATTTTTGTTGCTGTTTTTCTTAATTTGTATTAAATGATCAATTGATCAATTAAAAAACGTCTATAAAATTGTTATATTTTTATTCAAATTTATAATTATTAAAATTAAATTTCTTAGGGCTATGCCCTTGCGTTAATATTATTTAAGTGATTTTTTTTATTTAAAATAAATACAGAAACTAAAATATATATATTTATAGAGAAGAAGAAACAAATAATATACAAAGATATAAGAAAACCTTAATTGTAGCATCAGATTTAATTGTTATTTTTGATGTGGCCATTTTCGGTGATGTTCGATTCAGTTCTTGATTTGTACGTATACAGCGATTGCAATGGCACATGAAGCAGTTCGACTATTTGTGTGAAATGAAGTTCTAAAAGAAAAAGACAAATTTAATCACTTCGGGTTGAAAAAACCATCAAAAATTAAGTATTTACCATTTTCCGGAGTAATATATCCATGTCTTATAAGAAAATCAATAACTACTGGGCAACTCGTTGTTTTAAAATCTGGAGTGAAAACTTTTTCTATACATTCTTTGGCTGGGAGCAGCTCAAAAGCTTGTACCTCTCCATCGGCGTTATGGGGCACAAAATCAATTGGCAATTCCAAGTCAAATACATACTCGGTATTCGGGAATAGACCACGATCACTTTCGAAAAAGAATGAAACGCACCCGGCTGAAACTAGATTTTTAATGAGATCGCTTGGAATGGACGCTTCTTCGGCAGCTTCTTTAACTGCTGTCTCATGGATGCCATAGCCAACAGATAATCCTCCGCCAACCATATTATCCCATTTGCCGGGCCAAGTTTCTTTCGTATTTGAACGTTGTTGTAGCCAAATACAAATACCATGTGTTGGATGTCGTACGTATCCGTTAATATCAACACCATATTTGCGCACTCCAAATAGGCATGTTGCCGATCGGTCCATTTTTAAGAGACTCCTATAATCTGATGATTTGACCTCATAATACTAAATTCGAAATAAAAATAAATATCTGTTAATTCTGTACAAATTCGGTTAAAAATCTACATTCTTACTTCATCACGCCATCCCTCGAGGGCTGAAAAAATACCATTCGATCGTATTTCTCGTAAAATCTTGTCCAGCTTTTCAGTTCTCTCCGAATAATCACGGAATGCTGGATTCAATTCCACAATTCCCTGAAATAAAATATAAACAAAATATTATAATATTTTTAGCTATAAAAGTGTGTAATTGAATTACCTGTTTAGTATATTCACAATCACGCATGCAAAACACTTCAGGATACTTAAGCAAATGTTTGGCAATATCTGATTTAATTAAACCCACTTGTTGCCCCTCAACTAGGAATGGACGTATTTCACCTTTTTGATATCCTAAAAATGGAAGACAAAAAATTTATGTGAATATAAAATATTTTATACAAGACGAAAAAATGCAGATGAAGACAAAAAAGTGGGTTCGGCAATGTCTGTACATCTGTTTGCATTTAGTATTCTAAAACAGTTGGATAATTTGCTTTACACTTAGCTTCAAGAATTTGTTTTAATATTATCCGGATATGTTTTTCTATTTTTAAAGGAATTGTTTACTTCGCCTGGTGAATTTTGCAAGTTAAAATATGTAATTTAAACTGCACCTTGCCCTAAAATAAGTTGTTTTTCAAGTTTTATTTCAATGTTGAAATTCCGGCAAGAATAAGACGAAATTCATCAACAAATATAAAAGCCGAAATATTCAAAGCAAACTGATGAAGAAGCAATTTGATTTGAAATGAATTTACAATGAAATAAAGTACCGAAAGAGAACACTTAATACATAGAAATTCAATATTACCATGAAACGAATTAACCGAGAAATAAGTTGGAAAGAAGTAAACCCAAAATATTATTGAAACCAGATGAACGTACTTAGTCTTATACATATATAAGATTTAAAAATTGTATATATAAAAATATGGATCTTATTAGAGTTAAATGTTCAAATGCATTGAATACAATTTTTATATTACTCATGTCTTTAAATAGTTTGAGCTCAAAAATAATAATAAAATATGCAAGAAACATTTTAAAAATCTTTAGAAATAATATACATAATGTATGTTTAAGGATTATATACATTCGAAATAAAAAAAAACCATTATATGAGAGGTACCGTAGTAACATTTACTCCTTAATTTCGCTACCATCGCATTGTCAAATTTGTCCAAAATTCGAGTTTTTTTTTAAATGCAAAAATATAGCAATGCCAAATTTTATCAAAATTACGAGTTTGTTTTTTCAAAATGCAAAACTTGCCTTATAGTACCTACTATTTATGTATATCGCAAATAAAAATGCAAAATAATAGGCACCCTGCTGTTAAATAGATTCTCGAATCACAAATATTAATAAATAGTATATCATATATCGGTTCCAGGCACAAATTCAGATCGTATAATTAAATATGTATAAATATACATATATGTTTGAATATCAAAATATATCTGCTGCGACTGCATTTGACAATCTTATACAACACATTCCTTATATAGTTCTTTTGTTCGATTTAAAAAAAGACAAATAGTAATCTTTCTATGGATTTCCTGAGAAAATTAAACTTAGTATAATAACTTTATTTAACATTCCAGAATTGGAAAACCTTTCGTAGTATCTGTAGCTGCATGAAGGTGGGTCCCATAGAATTACATTTTTACTTTTCTTCAAACACTTGGTTGCTTGGTCCATTAAGAAAATCTTTCAATGTTCAAACGAAAATTTGAAACAATTTTATGGTCTCTTTGAGGTCCCAGAAAACAGCTTTTCAGTAGGTCTTGGAAGAAGAATATAACGAAAAAAACAATTACAAAATTGCCAGCTGTTTCCTGAACGTTTAATTATATACCTATATATACATATACCTTGTAGTAATTAACGTTTACTCATTACTAAGCGTGAAAACAGCTTTTGTAATTTATTTAATTTTTGATTATATCCCAAAGATGTAGATGTGATTCATATTTTAAACAAGTGCGCTATATAATTAACATTTCAATTGTGCTCAAGATTTTTAGTTGGAAAATTTAGTTGTAGTTAATTTAAGGAAAACTCAATAATTCTTCTACTAATAATAATTATTTTATTTATCATATAATAAAACGGCAAACATGTTTTTTGTGGTACACTTTTCTCCAAAAGTATTTAACCGATTTCGATAAATTTTAAATGGTTGGAAAGCCACAGTTACGGAGATGTGCAGAATATACTTGAGACACGCATTTACACACTGTGGGTCATTTTTGTTTTTGCACTGTCGAACACTTTGCATATTACATAAAATAAAATTTAATTTAATAAATTTGCTTGAAAACACTGCCAATAATATAAATAATAAATAAATTGGCACTCGAATTTCGAGAGCTGGGTCGGCTAGTTTCATTTATATTACAAGAAAAAAATAACTCCATTTTCATTTTTAATTGCGATATGTTGTGTGAACAAAATGTTGTTATGAGAGCGTTTTTCTTCAAACTTAGAACTTAACATTTATAACTATATTATAATACATATATATATATATCTTATACAGGAGCTTCTTCAAATACAATATTTCAAAATTAAATAAATGCATTTTTAAAACAAAATTAAAAAAATATTTGTCTGCACTTTTTTATGTACATTATGTATTTTTTTAAACTAATAATCGACTTTTAGAAAAATCTTAGAAGTTATTCCTAACTAAGAATCAATACAGCTACGTTTTCTATATTCAATCTTTTTTATGAGAAGAGAAAACAGAATCATAAATTTAAATTCTAGTTTTGTAATACATAGTTGAATGCTTTTGGCAAAGTTTCATTAATATAACTTGTGACTCATACAACAGTAATATAACCTTCATACAATGAGTTTTAAAAGTAGGACGAAGACGATCCATTAATACAACAGTTCAAGTACAGTCGATTGAAAATACTTTTACAGAACACGTAAAAAAGCAAAACTAAAGTAGTTCAAATGTTTTTAACACGTTTCTTCGAGTATGCGTTAAGAATGAGAGTGACTTGTAGGTTCATAAGGTTAAAAAACGATAATATTGCGTCATTATAAGGACACACCTGGTTCATAATATAATAGAATATATGTACATATACATATGCATACATAATACATAACTATAAATTATTATTATTGCAAATTAAAATATCAAATCAATCAATATTTCTAGGGGCTGGGATATATTTTTGATAATTATAACCGTTACACGTGTTTTATCATATTGCATTGCTTAGGTATTCATTGATGTGAAATTTATAACCCTTAACCCAGAGAATAAATCGTTTAATGAGTCATAAAACGCAAAATAGAAATGCTCTAGAAAAGATAAGATATCAAAACAATGGAACAGACACAAGAGTTAAACGCCACACAAAACTGAATAACGATGTTTCCAGGACAGTAGCTAAAGTATGTGTAATGGGCCGAAAATATAGAAAGCGCAAATTAAAGCATAATAACTAAATTGTTCTCAACATACACCGCAATGAGCTTTGGGAATTAAACCCACTTTTGTAGAATTCGATGGTAATCCATAAAAAAAATATTTTCATATAATTTCCTCATCAAGTGTTTAGTAAATAGGTATGTAATGGTTTAAAAAAAGGCACGATTGAATCGCTGTTATGTTCAAGTACTTTGCAATCCGTACAGACATAGAGACGGACGGAATTGTAGGACACACTTTTTTCGTGTTATGTGTTCATCTAAAAAAGTCACTTGTAATTCTTGAAATTGGGTATGTTAACTCGAATAACTGGCAGTTTCCAACTGATTTTTTGTAGAATATTTTATGTTCCACATTAACATAAATAAATGAAAAGCGCTATTAAATTGAGGGCCTGTAGAACGACGACTCTAATCGATTAATTTCTTTTTAATTTTGTTTTCATATTTGCAATTACATACATACATATTTAAATTTAACACAAAAACCACTTAAAAAAAGACTTTTCAAGAGACATATAGGAATGTCCCTAAACACAGCGAAATGTTTTGCAGCTTTCCGATTTTGAACCTTTGTTTTGTGGACAACATACCACAAAACAAATATCCCGCAATGAATCAATTTCTTAAGCCTAAGGCCAGGTGGCAAAAGACAATAGGTGTTTTGATAAATGTTTGACCGAATCATAACGAGGATGGACACTTATGGAGTTTTTGTCATTGGCAAATTCAAATTTCAATGAAAATACGAATACGATTTTCAAACATTGTCTTCATCTTGAAGAATTATCCAAATCATTTGTACTTTCTTCTGGGATATGTAAATCGAAGAAACAATTGATCACTTGGAAGCCAACATTTGACGCGTTATTGCCGAATTTAAAGCCCGATTTATACTTTGAAAATTTGTCGTATAGATTACGTCATGTACGCGCCAACCGCGGCGGCCATATGATCGAAATCATATTCAAACATTAATGACAAAAAATTATCTTTCAAATTAAGCCAATGTCATGTATATTAAAAAAAAATGTGTTTGTTATTTCAAAACAAATGTCTCCACCTCTAAAAAACACCCTGTTATACTCAAGAGAAGAATGAGTAAAATTGTGTTTCCGTTAGATAACGAAATTTGGAAGTGCATAGGAAGAGAATTTGACTTACATTTTCATTTAGCCGGTTTTTTGCAATCACAAAATTAATAAAAAAAAAAATACGAAGCTTTTAAATGTAAACATTTTTTTGACCAGATCAAAGTGGTATACTTTCTAAGCGTTGGCATAACGGGTGTGGCATAACGGGTGTGGATATAATTTAAACTGTGTGGATATAATTTAAACTGGTGGTTCCTATAGCCACAAAACTTCCCCTTAGCGCCAAACCCCATAACTACGGCTCTGGATTTGAAGTGTTTCAATTGGAATTTTGCGGCGCACGTTTTCTAAATGAGATTCTCTTCTTTCTTTCTTTAACCTCATGTGATGATGATGAGTTTCTCTCGTTGTTGGGTCGATAGCGTTATATTTATTAGGTTGATCAGTATTTGAAAAATATTAATTGTTTTTGTCGATGCCATGTTTGTATATAAACAAACAAATCTTTTTAACGAACAATGAACTTAGTACTTTAACAAGAAACATTAATAAACAAATACCTACGTATGGAAGTATCTACATTCTACATAGTTCCTAAATGAAACCTTGTCTCCAAGTCATATTACTCTAGCATAGATTAGTTTTCTTTTCCGACTGATAATGAGAAGATAACATTTCTAACTAGCAGCCACATAACATAAATCTACACAATTTTATTTTAAACTAAAATGCGATAAAAAAAGCTAAAACAAAAAGATTAAGTTATTTTATAACACTTCAAAACAAATTTAGAAAAATTTTAGAATTTATTTGAAGCACTTAAAAACAAAATCTACATTCATAATTTTGTTTGTATCTTTGTCCCTCCGTGATGGGATCTTGTGTTTTGAGCCGGTTTGATTCGCGACCGACAAGCAGAGCAACGACGACGAGGCCACGCAACCATGTTGTTCATCGTGGCGGGGAAAGAAACAAAAATATAAACAAATTATGTGTCAAAGCACAAAGAAAAAACATGGTACGTCAAAAAAAATGTAGATAAATATGCAAAAATGCAAATAAATACTGTTTGTTGACGAAAAAATTATCCAAAGGCCAAGAGGAAGATAAAAAAGATTTGCAAGACAACGAAGAAGAATATGAAGAGAAAGAATGATCCAAGGAGATTTCTGCAAAATATGAGCAAATGCTCCTCTTGCTCCGGTTTCCTCTAGTAGCTGTCTTCGTCCACTCGCTCACTACCGTGTTCTTCGTACCCCGCGCCCAAAAATAAAAAAAAACGGTTACCTTGATTCCATTAGATGATACATTGTACCTACCTAGTTTGGCGAGACATTTATCTCAAACAAATTAATGACGACGAAAATGATTTCATAATCGCATCCACTTTAAACGGAGAGGAGCCAATTACCTATTAGTTCAATGATATTTGTTTTGTATTATGAAATAATATTCTTGTTTGATTTTTTAGAGAGAATTATTCATTTTTATTTTGCACAAAAAAACTTGGACAAATCGATAATACTCTGGTTCGTTGTGATACATTAGAGGATGAAGCTTTTTAAGAGGCAAGCGAAGCATGTAAGACGATGAGGTTGGGTTTAACAAAAAAAAAAAAAAAAGGGAAGATTGCATTCAAATAAGAGGAACCCGGCTGTTATCTTTTTTTTTTATCTTATTGGCAGAAAGAGTTGAATATCAATTTTACCTATGTCAAACAAAAAAAAAAAAAAAAAAAATACCAACTGAATTCCTATGCAGTTACTCACCGGTTAGATAGAAGTTATTAAATTTTTGTGCAAGTCTAAATAGTCTTGACAATTTAACATCACTTGACGCCATTTGTTTGGATTTGATGAGATTTTTTCTTTGATTATTTGGGAAAATTTAGTTTTAGAAAAATGAGAAGAGAGCTTGTGGGGAGAAGAGAATGTATTCCTTTTTTTTGTTTTATTATATTTGAGGGGCAGCGAACGTTTTGTTAAACACAACCAAATAACGAACTGTAACCAACGACCACTGACGATAAATTGAAGAATAGAAAAAATTATAGCGAAATCATGCACTAGTCGAATGAGAGGAGAATACAAAAAAAAATAAAAATAATAGAAACAAATTTTGTTTTTGTTTGACATTTGGTTTTTATTCATTGTGAATCAAAGCACAAAGAAGAAGAAATGATGTTTCTTCGGATGAGCCTAGGTTACAGTGGATGGGAATGAGTTTATAAAATTGTAATGTTATGCTAGGCGCGCACATTCAATTTTTAGTTTCGCAACTGCTTGGTTCGAGCAACTAAAAAATTTGTGTTTTGAAACAAACTAAAGCCTAGTACGCAGATCGGGAAAAATTTTGTCTCCCATACATTTTTTTTTCCTGGGACAAATTTTGTCTCGGATATTTTTCCGAGCAGTACGCAGCTCGCGCGCAAAATTTATACTATTGTGAATTGCTCTACAAAATGTCTCCACTAAATTTTGCCAGGAAAAAGAATGATACAAGCATTAGTTTGCGGGACAAATTTTGACAGCCGAAAATGATTTTTGTCAATAATGGTTTTATGTAAAAGGTGCTAATGCTTGTCTTGAGAGCATCAAGAGGGAATTCCAAAAAGGTATGAACGACTTTTGTAAGACAACGCGTTCCAGAGATACACTAAAAAACACAGTAAATTAGATTTCATCTCTCCAACTTCAAACTTTTGCGCGAGATTTGGAAAAGTTTTGTAGAGATTAAAATTGTAGAGATAAAATTTGTCTTGTCTCGATCTGCGTACTAGGCTTAAACGATTGCCTAAAATGAGTTCGCTATTTTGTGTAACGTATAATTATATGCACCTGAGCGCACATTCAACCAAATAGTTTGTGCACCTAAAAATTGAATGTGCGCGCCTAGCCTTAATGTTATCAATAGATTCTATCGGAAATTTGTATTTTTCATCCAATTTTACTCAAATTACTTTTTTTTTAATATTCTATGTATTTTATCTTAAATTTAATGTATTCGTATGTTATTTAATTTGAAAAAAGTTTTTCTTATACCAACTGGTAGCAGAAAAACAAATTGTAGAATATGACTGTTTTTAAGTCGGAAGATCGTAGATCTTCAACAACCGCATACCTATAAAAACATAGTTTGTTTATTATATTAAATTTTGAGTGTTAGCATTGTTGCCAGGTCATAATTAAATCGCTAGGCAATCTTATGAATTATTTTTTAAGGCTCATGAAAATTATAACATGTTTCCTATCTTTGAAGCAAATAAAAACATTATACATTTATACTTCTTTTCTCTACTTCAAATACATATATTACCTCGGCGCTCGAAAGCAATAACTTCCTTCCACTACACGGTCATTTTGACATTACGACAATGGCAATGACAAGACAATAACCATGAGTTAAGCAACTTATTGCTTACGATTATGTTCACTGGTTTTTGTGCAACAAATTGTTGGGGGCGACTTTCCTTTAAGGTAGCACGAGTATAGTGTTGATTTTTTTTTTACAGTTAGGTATGGGTCTCAATAGAACAGGGTTAAAATATTAGAGTGAGGAAACCCCCCTAAATCCTAAAAAAAAAATATTTTCTTTTCGGTTTTAACCTCACTTTTTGTTTGACTCAATTTTTTTGGCGAAATTGTAAATTAAAGTGCTTAATTGGCTTATGTATTCAATGTTACTATCTATTCTGAATCGAACACAAAAAACCGAATGATTTTATGTCTTTTAGTTCTTGAGAAAATTGAAAATTACTAAGACTACTTTTTGTTTTTTGCTTACATACTTACATAAATGCATCAGTGCTAGCATCCAGCATTATGGCGCATAAACAGTGAGATATGTATGGGGGGGCATGCTGCCCCCCTGCTTGGGCTCACTATAGGATTTGGGGTAGGTGCGAGTTTGGGTGCCCGCAAAGTTTCTTTTGTACTTCATAATTTCAATACAAGTACAATAAATTTCAAGAATATCGCAAAAAAACAGCGCGTATAAAATCACTGAACCAAAGAAAGAGAGGAAAAACGTCAAAATAAAGCAAAAAAAAAGTTTTTCATGTGCATCGCAGCCATTATTGTGTTCAATTTGTATGAAAAAGTGAAACTTTAAAAATTAATTAAAAATAGTTATAAATGTTTCCTCACTTTAAGATTGTGATATTTGTTATTTAAAAGTGCTAATCTATCGAATAAAACTATCCGCGTGTGGAAATTCGTGCTACCTTAAAGGAAAGTTGAGCCAATTGTTGTAAGTGCCGTTTGGACAAATAATATATTTTTTTCTGTGATAAAGATGTAATAAAGTTTTTAAAAATATGATTATTGTGAATGAAAGTCAATGCAGTTTCGCCAACCTAGCAATAAATAAAAAAAACAGAACCTGCTGTCAGTCGGGCATTCCACTGACAAGTGACAATTCCATTTGGGTATCTTCTGAAAAAGGTCTGCTCGGAGGTAGAAATTGAATTTTCTCATTTCTGGTAAAAAAGGATTAATGTGCTTTGATTTTTCTTTAAAATAAAGAAACAAACAAAATGAGTGATGATTATTTGAATAAACCATTATCTCTGGATACGGGTTCATCATGTAAGCATTTTCAAATTACGCAATTTCGTTTGTAATTTCAAAACATGTGATCTTCTTTTGATCTTTTCGTGCACCACCAGCCTCCCAGAATGAAAGTCGCACGCGTACTTCAACTCCTGCATTTGCATCACCTTATCTGAACTATGATCCTAGATTTATGCAGCAATCACAACCAGAGTTTATTTTCCCCGAAGGAGCCAACAAACAACGCGGTCGCTTCGAGCTGGCCTTCTCACAAATCGGATCTTCGGTGATGGTTGGAGCGGGAATTGGTGGTGTAGCTGGATTCTATAATGGTGTGAGAACAACTGCAGCCCTTCAACAGACAGGAAAGTTAAGAACAACGCAGTAAGTCCAAAAGAAGAGAAGGTCTTGTTTTTCATGATAATGACTTGAAAATTGTCTAGACTTCTTAACCATGTCATGAAACAAGGATCCGCCACTGCTAACACCCTCGGTACCTTGGCTGTTATGTATTCAGCTTTTGGAGTGCTCTTGCAATATGCCAGAGGAGAGGACGACGAACTGAATACAGTTTTGGCAGGCACAGCAACTGGTTTCCTGTATAAATCTACCGGTAATTTAAAAAAAATATTTTTTAGTACAACAATACCGAGAAATCAACGACATGTTTTTTTTAGCTGGTGTTCGCAAATGCGCTATGGGTGGTGGAGTTGGCCTTGGTATCTCAGCCCTGTATGTCCTATTTCAGATGTCTCGGAATGGTTCGAGTATTAAATCGTTTATGTGAACAAATTTGCAATTATGCAATGTGAAATTTCAGTTAGAGTTTTAGTTGATAAATAGTAGATTCGGACAACAAATAAAATTATTATAAACAAAATGAATTTTTCCTTTTTACTAAATTGTTAACTATAAAGTAACTTTTTCATTAGATCATGCCTAGTTGGAACTGGAGTGATTAATGAGATTAATTCTTTGGAGCTTGTAGGTAGCTAGTTTGATATACTTTTTTGATGGCCATATTTGGAGTAAATACAAGATTTAAGATAAATGGGATTTATTTCCAAATTTTTGGGTAATTATAGTAATTTTCGTAATTTTTCAATTTTCTCTAAAACAAAACAATTTGGTTTAACCCATCGACTAAGAGTTAAAGAGAGAATTGAATACAAATATCCAAGTTTCAAAGTCGATCTCTGTAACTTTTGGATAATGTGAGCGTTTCGTAATAGAATTCTGCACGGCGAAACTTGTTGGTCATGAAGTAAATGAGGACAACCCCAAGTATATGCTAATAACAACATCTGTCCACTCTATGAAAGGATTTCCGTTTATAATATCCAACAAAATTAAAATACTTTTACAAAAAAATTACAAGTTAGGAAATGTAATTTTTGTACTATGTCGTGTAAAAAACAAGCAGGCAACTTTTTTATAAAGTTTTTATTGGTCTTCACTGCCCACTCTTCTTTTTAAAATTGGCACACTCAAGGGCTTATGACCCTTAAAATGTTTTAACTCATTGCAATCGTTAAGGAAATAGAGGGAGAATTTAGTAGGAGATAACGATGTACATTTGTCTTAAATGTCTGGATATTGAAATGGGAAGGCAAAACCAAATCGTCCTGCGATAACATTTTTTAAAAATTAACTATTTGGCACTTTAAACCCCCAGAGTTTTCGAAACCACGGCATTAAATTCTATTACGAAGAAAATCGTTCTTCTAAATAAAAAAAAACATTTAAATTCAATAATTGGTTAAATTTGCGTTACATTTATTTTAGTTTTAATTTCTTTCTTAAATCATAACAATCCATCTCTTACAAATATTTTAAATTCAAACCAAGAGACTCCAGAGGATTTGTTTTGAGTTTCTTTTTGTGTTTGAAAGTTACACCTTCCCTTGTTTAGGTCCTTTTGCAGTGATAACAACTACAACTTACTGCTGATTTAAATGTGAATTGCTTGAGACCATCTAAACAGAGTACACGTTGATGGACCTTAAAAAATACAAAGAACAAAAACAAATTTTATCAAACCTTACAATAAAAAAAAGAGAATGAAAAAACGACTGACTGACTATAAGTTCAAACGAATCATAACTAGTACATATTAAAATATATTTGTGAGTCAATTAAATAGTTCTAAATTTAATACTTGGGTTATTTTTGTCATTAGTACATAAATATTTAAGTTCAACATTGAATTGTAAGTTCCAAGAGGTCTCCAAAAAAGAAGTATCAGGTTTTAATTTTGACTTTCTATAATTCGCTTCAGCATATTTCAACATCCTAAGTAAATTGAATGACTCGATTCAATCGAATACCAAAATAAATTCAATTGCCTAAACCGTTACTTACATCTTCAGATTCCATCATATTACAGCACTGACCCACCGAAACTACTGGTTTTGGTGGTTTTACAATACCACTCCAAGGTATCGACGACACAGCATAAGATTCACAAAATCCACGACATGCATTCGTCGTAATATGAAATTCAACACAGTTCGGAATTTTAATCTTTCGAGTATTACCCACCCGATGACAGCCAGGTTTTTGCCAATGATTCGCTGCCAATGTTGAAATAATACAAACGAGTAGGACAACAGGGGCCAAACGTAGCCACAACATATTCTTGACTGGATAGTTGTGTGCTTTTGTATCTGCTGGCGAAAGTAAATTGCAAGACTGACAAAGGAGTACCGCCTGGTCCTCGCTTATATTCTTTCAGTTTTGTCTTCTCAATTGCTTCCTCGAGGTGAAAGGACATGCGCTGATTTTAAGAAGCAGTTTACATTTAAAAAGAAATAAGGGTTGCATTTAATTCAATTGACATGAATTTTAATATCAAAGTAATTTTTAGCGAATAAATTTAAAATTCAGCAGTAAATTTTATATATTTATTGAGAGTTGGCACCAGTAGGTCCTTATTGTTTTGATGATTATGATTTGACAATGAATTTGGATCTAATTAGTGATTCGTGTTTCTCATTCAACCTTCAACGGTCATTTCTTCATCAGCACTTTCAAAGTCTTCAGCAATAGCAATTGCACCAATATTGGGGAACATTCTCTGACGTCGTTCTTCCATTAATAGTTCTCTGTTCTGATGAATGTAATCCCGAATATTCGGAAGACCACTAACAGCATTTGCAGTCAACGCTGACCTCACAACATTCAAATTTGTTGCCTCCATCCTAGAATGAAAGAATAACTTTCTATATAAAGATAAAGTAGACACAAACTTAACAAAACTTTTATACACTACTGACACCATTTGCAAAACTAGATAGATAAACTGCGTGTAGTTTAACCACAAGCTTTAGGATACTATCATGACAAAATACTACCACAATAACTATAAATCAATGAACAAAAAATGGAAACACAATAAACTATTCACCACTCATCAGTTTCAGCTACATAACACTCTGTGTGTGGTATCGTGGCAATACCATTGAAGCCCCCAATTGCAAAAATCATATCATCGATAATTTCTAAACCAAAATTACTTCGGGCATGACACATTTCTTGTATGAATGTCCAGGTTTCCGTTTCCGGGTCGTATGTTTCTCCCGTCGATAAACGGGCTAACCCGTTAAAACCTCCGATAACGTAAATATGATTGCGATACGCAACGCTAGAAACACCTGATCGGCGATGATTCATATTTGGAATTGGAGTCCATATTTCGTTTACAGGGTCATAGAATTCCGCAGTCGATAGACATTCTTGTCCATTGAAACCACCTTAAAGCAAACAAAAAAAAAGACAATAAATCTCTTATCTGAAAACACCCCCACGCCCCACCCCCTTCTCGCCAACAACTAACCTACCCGTTGCATAAATTTTTCCATTCAAAGTACATGCGTTCGCATCAGATCTTTGCATATTCATAGGCGTTATCATGGTCCATTGATTCGTCTTGGGACTATAACGTTCAACAGTATTCAAACGATTTATACCGTCGTATCCTCCTATTGCGTATATTTGTCCATTTAATACAGCAACACTGACATAGCAACGACGACTATGCATTGGAGCTATCTGCAAAAAAAAAAAAAAAAAAAACAAAAAAAAAGAATAATAAGTTTTATTTTTTAATTTCTCATCTTTTTCAAGCAATTAAGTCACAAGTTTAAAGGCGATTCATTTACATAAACTTAAGATTCTAATTGACAAACCTCTTTCCAAGTCTTTTTAACTGCGTCAAATACACGACAAGTATTAAAATATTCTACTCCATTATATCCGCCGATGCAGTAGATTTTGAATCCAATAACAGCCGTACCATGATAGGCCCTTGGTCCGGCTGGATCTTCAGCTGGAATATTAACCCATCGGTCAGCACGAGTATCATATGTTTCGATAGCGGATTTTGAAGTGCCTCCGTTCCATCCACCTATGGCAAACATTACTTCGTGTGGTAATCGGGGCATTGCAATTAATGGCGTAACGAGCTTTAAAAAAGCTAAAAATTATTTTTGTTTTGAAATAAGCTTGTTAATCTTTTGAATACCTCCTTATCGTTTGGCCTCATCATATCCAGCTCATATAAAAATGAGAGCGTTTCCAGAATTAGGGGTCTTGCTTCAATGCATTTCACAACATATGGATGGTCTTTCACTTCGTCCATAAAGAACTGTGAAAAATTATACAGAATGGATAGTTTAGAGTAGTTACTAATTTTTCTATTTCTTCTTAAGGTATAACTGTAGGTACATTATATTTTATACAGTCACTGCCGAAGACCAAAACCATGAAGTAATTTTATGTCGAAAAACTTAAAGACGTATTTTCTTGCATGCTTTTCGACATATAACGGTTTTTATGATTTTTTGTCTTATTTCGTTTAACTGGTTATTACTTTGCCACACAAAAGCAGTTGCCAGTTTTCAACCACTCATAAACTTTTTGCTGTGCGGATAACGGTTTTTGCGCAAATTATTATCAAACCCATTTTTTGACTTTGCTATCATTTTTTTACGTGAAAACGATGCCAGTTAATGGTAAAACTAAGCTTAATTTGCATTTGAAAAAAAGATTTTGCTCCATGTTCTTGATTTGTCATTAATAAGGTATAAGTCAAAAAATTACAGGAAAATGGAAGAAATTATGATACTTATCGGGTTTTATATTGGTAAATTCCGGGTTTCTATTAAAAAATTTATTTTTTCAGTGAATGAAATGTGAAAAAAAAAATTAGTTTTTTGTCGTTATATTCGTATAAATTGGATTTGTGTCAATATTTAAAAAAAAATCTTCGTCAGTTATCTAGAGAAATATGGGCTGGATTCATTTACCGAATCATTTGAAACCTTTTCCATTTTGTATCACAAATAATTTATTTCATCTATTGGAAATCATTTTCACAATATAAATAAATTAAACAAACCTAAAACCACATATTCAAGCTGACAGCTGAAAATTGTTCTGGTATTAGTACATGGAAGGGTAAATCTGCCGAAAGATTTAAAAAAAAAATATTAAAATCAAAAAATAAATCGAAATTTTTGGCCAATGGAATGCAAAAATTGCCAAAATCGGCATTTTAAAAGATCAAAATCAATAAAAAATTGACTTATCTTACCAATGGAAAATACTATTATAAATCCTAAAATTATGACAAAACTTTCAATCTTTTAAAAGTTGTAGAAGCAATTTTTTGAAGGACCTTTTGATGTTTTCTTATGTGGATTTCCTTTACACATGAGAAATGAATTTCTGTGTGAAAATTTCGATCTCTCGACAGATTTTACTTTCCTTCACACCAAAAAAATCGATTTTTTTTGACAGATATCAAATTCTTCTAATCCGTATTTGAAGAGGGAAAAGAAAAAATTTGATCCGAGATCGAAATCCCTAGTGTGTAAAGGAAATCGATATAAGTATTTCGATCCCGGATCAAATTTTTTATTTTGATGTCCCTATTTCATATAGTACATGTAAATCCCTCTTCAAATACGGATTCGAAGATTTTTTTTTCTGTCAAAAAAAAACAATTTTTTTTTTGTGTGAACGAACGCAAAATCTGTCGAAGGATCAAAATTTTCACACAGAAATTGATTTAAAGCGACATTAACTTTTCATTAGGTTACTCTTTTCATGACCATGTGTGCTTCATAAATATACCTACGCGTACCTTTGGAGTCATCAATCCCAAACGAACTCCTTCCATTAATTGCGGTAAATGCTTTTGCCTTTCATTCACATCATAGTCAACCCACTTTATACATAATTTCCAAACGAGTTCCTCGTCTCTTGTGTTCAACATATCATCGGTGATTATATCGAGAAAATCTTCTAATCCGATTTTTAAAATATCTTCGTTTTTGGCTGCAACTTGAGTGAAATGACGCAACAAGTATGTGCGGGCTTTTGCATAAAGATCATCACAAAAACGAAAGCTACTTTAAAATCATACATGCAAGTGTTAAAATAAAATAATTTTGTATATTTTGTTTTTCTATTTAACAGTCAAAAACCATATTTAATTTATTTACCCTGCGAAGCGCATAATCCCGAAACAGCTTTTGGGCGTTAACATTCGAGCAAGAACAGTTTTACATTGCTTTACCAAACCTGTCATTCCAACGTAGTCCGCCTGGGCTAGAAGCTCATGGACATTCGACGGATTAATTTCACAACTACGCAAGTAGGCATAGCTTATGATCTCCTCCATAATGGCGGCACGCATATCCGGTATGAATACATTTTGTTTCTCCGATGATAATGAGTTGGTGAATAAAGCTCTACGAACGGATGTATGCAGTTTCAGAAAAACGTTCAAAAGTATTTTTTTTTTCTTTACCTAAAATAAGAACTGCAGGCACTCAAGATGGCCCGATGTACATTAAAGGATCCATCATGCACATTTACAACGGCATCACACATCAAATTCCCTTTTCGCATTTCATTTAAGGCATTTAAAGCTTCTTCACTGACACAAGTACGCAGGGATTCATCTTCGTTGTAATTGGAGTCGTCATATATTGTCAGTTCTTGACTGGCCATATGACAAACTCTAACCTGTCCTTTAACTTTAGCTTCTCGAAATAAAAGTCTGAGAATTTAAACTTGGATGGTAAACAAAAATCAAGTGTCGTCTTGATGAAGAAGGCTTGAATCAAGTTGAATCAATTATTCGATTTCGATAAATTTTAATTTTATAATTGCAGTAATTTGGAAAAGCTTACGAAGTGACTAGAAAAATATATACATAAGCTCTATTTTACATATATAAAATATAACAAAACATCAAAACTTATTTTAAAAAAATATGGTTGTAACTGATTTTGTTTCCAAAGAGAGAGAGACATGTTTTTGTTTTCTTCTAGTTTTAGTTGTTGGTAGGTTAGGTACTGCAAACTTATTTATGAAGAATGGAAGAAGCCTGATATTTGCTGATTTTTGGGCGCCATTTTCAATTTTCTGATCAAATCGAATTGACAAGAATTAGTACCACCAACGTAGCACTGCAATTTTGTAAATGTTTGCACTTAAGTTATCGTTTATATTTTTACTTGCGACTTATAGGTACTATAAGGCAAGTTATGCATTCGTAAAAAAAATCGAACTCGAGATTTTGATCAAAGTTGACATTACGATGATAGCGAAGACCAAAAAAGTGGGTCTCGCAATTCTGTCTGTCTGTCGGTTCGACTACAGCCTAAACGGCTCAGCCGATTTTCTTCAAACTTGGTAGATATGGGTTTTAATTTTTTCCCCCCCGGACGTTTTTTTTCTGTTTTTTTTTAAGACCAAAAATAACGGTACCTGCCATACGATTTTTTTTCGAAATTTTATAAATATTTTTTTTTCTCAAAAACTGTCAGACAGAATTTTTTTAAAAAAATTTGAAAAATTTCATTTGGTTAAAACTAGCTAATGGTTGAAAAAAAATTTACAAAAAATTGTTGGAAGGAGGCGTCGATGAACATTGGTTTTGAATGTTTGCAAATTGAAATGGCAAGGGAAAACTGTGCTGAGTAAGTTACTCCATAATCGTGTTGTGCGAATAAAAAACGAATCTCTATATTTGACGGTACGACCAAAATTAGGCTCAAGGGTAAACTGATGCGCATTGCTAGCGAAGCGGGTATTACCTACATACAGTGACGGACAAAACAATAAGACCAGTAAGGATGCCTTAACAATTAGCTCTCTCTTTCTTAAAAAAAAATTGTTATAATTTTTTCTTTATGTAAGTCCAGCTAATAACGGTTAATTCTTGGTGCTAGCAACTAAAATTAAGAATAAACTGCTTATTACTGTGAAAAGGTAAGCAAATAAAAAAAAATATCCATTAGAGCTGGACAAAACAAAAAGACCAGGTGAGTTTTGTTTGTTTTTAGGTTGAAATTAATAAGATTTTGATAAAACATTATACAGTACTCCATTCTTGGAATATTATACATATAATAAACAAGTGAATTCACAAGAATAAACGCAACATGGGTCGCGGCGTACATTGTTCCGAAACTATGAGGGAAACTATCATCAAACTGGTGCAGGATGGAAAATCGCAGCGGGAAGTGGCCAGAATAATTGGGAGATCCAAAACATTTGTGTATAACGCACTTCAACCCCAAAAAGCAAAAGAAAAAACAGGCAGACCACGGAAAACATCCCCAAGACTTGATGCTCAGATTAAGCGCCTGTCCAAGAAGGACCCATTTAAATCTTCTAGGGATATAAAAAAGGAACTGGACTTGCCCATCAGTGAAAGAACGGTTAGGAGACGGCTTGAGGAGCAGCACCTTTTCTGAAGAAGCCCTAGGGAAGTACCACTGCTTACCAAAAGACATCGAAAAAATAGAATCCATTTTGCCAAACAACATTTAGATTGGGTGGGCCCAGATAATGGAAAAAAATGGCGAAACATTCTATGGTCTGACGAAACCAAAGTAAATTTGGTAGGATCAGACGGTAAGAGGTGGGTAAGACGTCCAAAGAATGCTGCGCATCAACCACAGTACACAACCAAAACAGTGAAGCACGGAGGTGGGAACATCATGGTTTGGGGATGTTTTTCGTGGTACGGGGTAAGTCCAATTTTTCGGATCGAAAAAAATATGGATCAGCATTTATACACAAAAATATTAGAGGAGGTCATGCTTCCGTATGCCGTGTATGAAATGCCTTTAAGGTGGAAGTTCATGCATGACAATGACCCGAAGCATACATCTCGCAAAGTTAAAAGCTGGTTAGAAGAGAAAAGAATTGATCTAGTGACCTGGCCGGCTCAATCGCCCGATTTAAATCCATTGGAAAACTTATGGGCAATTGTAAAAAAATCTCTGGCTGGTGAAAAATCAAAAAATAAAGATGAACTGTGGAACAAATTCAAAAAAGCCTGGTACGCTATACCGCAAAGTACCTGCAGCAAACTTGTCGATTCAATGCCAAGGAGAGTCCAAGCTGTGACTCAAAACAAAGGTTATACTACAAAATATTGACTTTCGGCAGAGAAAACTTTTAAAAGTATAAACAAATTTACAAATAAAATTAATGGTCCTATTGTTTTGTCCATTTAAAAATAACCTTATTTTCTTATTTTATAATTTAGTAAGTAAGTATATATTTTTTAAAAAATTTATGAATTAATTTAGTTTTAGACTCGTTAAAATAAGTCGCACAATATAAAAAATTATGAAAAAATATAAAAAAAAAATATTTTTTTGCATATAATTGAGAACTATAAAAATGGTCCTATTGTTTTGTCCATCACTGTATATGGATGTGGAATTATTTTTATCACGGGTTTTTTTTTTTTTTTTTTATATAATCTACCCGTGCTCAAGGGATTATGATTACCCTTTAAATGTTTCAACACAGCGCGGGCGTGAAGTTAATGAAGAGAAAGAAGGATATAGACTAAGAGCCCACAGCAATTTTTGGGTGTGATTGATAACAAAAAATAATTAGCATAATTAGATAGGCCTTTTATAGTTATTTACAAATGTGAAAGTCTTGCATACTCTAGTGGGAGCAATAGTGCATATTAGTGCATCAAGTATGCAGTTCTTTTCAAGTTTTATCTCCAGGGATGGCGGCTGAGCTAAAGCGGAGAAATGCCGTGTCTTATTTCTAATGTCGCTTATAATTCACATTATTTTATTCCTGTTCATCCTTGTTGGGCATACTAGTTTAACTCAAATACATGTTGTTAGTGTTATGCCTGAACAACATGTAATGAGTAAACCAGCAACCCATTGATGACAATTTTTAGAAGGTTTTAATGGAATTAAAATGACATAGACGACGGCAGGGATCGAACCTGTGATCATGAGGTTGACAGGCGAGCACACAACCATCGTGCCACGGCCACCCCCAAAAAAGAATTTAGGATCCTTCTCTCTAACTAGATCCATTTCAAAGATCCAAAAATTAGTTCTTAGTGGGTAGATGGCTTTTTATTGTAAGAAAATGTAAGTGCAAAGAAAAAAATCAAGAAATAATTGAAGATCAACAAATATAATGAAAAAAGATGTGTACAAATAATCCTCGTGCCACTATGATCCGTATCTTTTTATTTTAAAGGGGAAATCTATATGGATCATTTGACGATAATAATACACGGAGATTCTCTCATTAGCCGCACTACACGAATGTGGAATACTTTACACGACTCTATATTTCCCTCCCATTATGATATTCAAACATTCAAAACCAATGTGCATCGGTATCTCCTTGTAAATCGTCTCGTTTAAGGGTAGTCAAAAATCGCTTTAGTGAGCGCAAAATATAAAAAAAAATCTCTAGAAAGTAATCTTTTTTATAAAGCTTACTTACAATTACATATACATATAATAATGTAATTAAATCTTTTTGTATAGACTATTTAATAATAATCTCTTAAATTTATAACAAAAAATAAATAACTGGAAATATAAAATTTAAATAAATAAATAAATTAATTAATTAATTAAAATTTTAATAAATTAATATACATATTTTAATCAAGAATATGTAAAAGTTTAATTTTAAGATTTTGTTTTCATTTAGAAGAACATTCAAATACTATTTCGTAAAATTTTCCACGCTTTTGGTATAGGAGGAGCGATACATACATTCATATGTACATATATTAAAATGTTTTAATCTATGTTTCACAAGCCCAAGAACATTTATGTACATTTTAAATTATGTAGGATTAATAAATCATAATAATAATATATTCCTTTTTTTAAGTTTTCTCCATAGAACTGGAAAATAATTTAATTTCTTTACAGATCTTAAGTTTTAGTAGTTTCATTTGAATGCATCTTCCACAGTAACTATCATAAGAATTCGTTGAGTAAATCATTAAAATATTCTCCAGATTTATGAATCTCAACCCATATTGATAACCTTTTCAAGTAACGAAATATTTTCACTGCGCATGAGCCAATTTTAAAAATTTGAATTTTTCTTTTCATATAAAAAGGGTTCTCCTGTCTCTATTGGTATTCAGTATTGCAGTACTTTGCAAACTTAACTCCCAAGTTCATTTGCGCTCTCCATCAATTATGAACAGAGAACTGTAAGATATCTTAGATTTTTTTTTTTAATTCTTCTTCAACGTTTGAATTTTCCTCTCTTTCAGTTTGTTTCTATTCTGTGCATTTCTATGTTTATCGAAAATTGTAAATTGTTCAATAGAAGTTGAAGCGGTTGCCGAAGATCCAACCCCATCACCACTTGGTTGTCATCGTCGCGTATACACTTATCGTGTAACTCAATCCGATTCCAAAGGACGGGAATGCTGGGATCTAGTGAGTGTGATGTCTTGTTGGGGGCGTTGTGATTCCAGTGAGATATCCGATTGGAAATTCCCTTACAAGAAAGCATACCATCCTGTGTGTGTTCATGCATCACGTGCTCCAGCTGTTGCCGTTCTAAGGAATTGTCATCCCGATGCAAGTCCTGAAGTTCGACAATATGAATATATGGAGGCAGTGAGTTGCCATTGTCATAGATGTACTTCTCTAGATACCACATGTGAGGCACCAGGTACAAATATGTTGGAAGAAAAAACTGGTGTTAAAATTCTTGCCCTAAGTGGACCAGATTCAGAAGATTTGGATTATTAAGTAAAAATGAATGAATCTATGAATCGTAAATATTTTTGGATAGAAACTACTTTGTGTAAATTATGTTAAATTTAAGCAGCAAATAATAAAAAATCCGTGAAATCAATCGCAAAAGTTGTGAATGTAAATTATTTGTAAAGTATACAGAAATGGAAAGGCATTTTAAAATTCAAATATCTTGGTTGATAAATTATTTCTATGGACATTTCTTTCAATCTTCGACTTCGACCTCAGCAAATTGAATACGGTGTAAAATCTGCCTTTTTCTTGATTTTCAATTTTGAAACATGCTGAAAATGAGCAAAATTCTCTGAAAATATTTAAAATTTGTTACTGAATCCTTAAAAGTACTTGTTTCATATCGCTAGCACTTTATTCAATATTGTTAACAATTGCTTCCTTACGCTTACTTTTCAAAAAAAAAGTTTTATTTTGTTTTAAGTTTGATCGAAATTAATTGTTCTATAAAACTTCCAAGAATTTTATACTATAATATTTTCTAGTTTTTGATTGTTTATTTTTACTTAATACAAATACATATTTATTTTCAGAACAATTGTTCAAAATCGGTACAAAAGAATATTTAATCCACACGTCGTTTATTTACAATTTATTCTTAGGTTTCTCTCCAGCTCTACACAAAACCTCCATCATTTCTTTCAATGATTCCTGCAATGAAACTGCAAATCGATCGGCACAAGTCTCTTGATTGCTCCGCCATGCAGCCAAAGACAAAATCATATCATTTTCCCGGGGATTATAACAACAAGCATAGCCATCATGATACATTGGTCCATAACACATGAAAGCTTCATTAACAGAAGCCACTTGACTTGTTGACAATCGGAAATGATTGCTCCGAGTAAAAGCTGGTAGATTATAGAATTCTGGGATGGGTAGATTATTTTCCAGAGCCATAAGTTTTAGACCAAGAAGATGACGATCAACACCACGACCCTGGAGTGCCATGTTGGTGTATTCACGATGAACATTCACAGCTTTGCGCAGCAGTTCTACTCTAAGCTCATCTGGGTTTGGTTCGTACATAGCTTTAGCAAACGCCATAGATTCATTCGAGCATGAACGAATTGTTTCTGTACGACCATTACGGAAAATTCGAAGATGGGCGGACTCATAGGCAGCTCCGGGTAGCTTGTGGAGCCTATAATTTATAATTTGAATTTAAAAATATACGTAACGTTGGAAGGTCAAAAGTATGACTCACTTGTAGAAAGCATATTGAAGAGCCATTTGAATGAAGCTATCTGGACTAAGTTTTTGCTGTTTTAGAAAACCTTTGCCATATTCTTTGAAATGCAACACATTTAAGTGAAGATCTTCAGCTAATTTGTCAAGATTTGTCTGAGCAACTTTGATATGCTGATCTACGGCTGGAGAAGATATCAAATCAAGCTTCTGTGATGGTTGGAAGTTCTTTGTCTCAGCACCTTCAAACATTTTCTTGTCATCCCTAGAGTGAATATGAAACACACAAAATAATTAAAAATGAAATACTAGGATATTCGCCACTTACAAATTCTTTACAAGATAGTCGACCATTAGAGCAATTGGTTGACCCTCAGCAGGGCTATGCTCATAACAGAATCCTTGAAATCCACTTCTGCTGACCATGAGCTGTAGGAAAACATTTATTTTTTGTACACAGATTTGATTATTTTTTGTTTTTAAAACTTACTTGAATGGTTTTATCAAACCATCGATTTCCAGCATGATTCTTCGATCCACATCCATGAATTAAATACTCAGCTAGAGTGGTTTTTGTGTTGCCACAAGGATCGTGACATACTTCGCCGTCCAAGGAGACCGTGAATAAAGATTTTTGTATCTGTTCAATTGACTCTTTGTTTCCAGGAATTGTCAGAAGTTCGGCATAGGCTGTTGCCCAGTTGTCCCTCTTATCGGAAGTAAGAATTCCAAAGGGAATGCCTTCGTTCTTTTCAGCATCAAAAATCTTTTTTAATTCGCCTAGAATTACCTCTTGATGAAGTGGTTTCAGAGAGTTCGAATAAACAGGAAGTTTATAAAACTAAAACAGATACAAAGAAAATTTAATTGAGGAACATTTTAGAAGACTAAGCGAATCTTACATGATTTTTATGTACAACAGCAACGTGCGTAGAATTAGGATTGTATTCCACTTTGTCCTCATTGGGTTGAGGTATACGGCAAGTTCCAAGAACCCTTCCGAATTGCGAATTATCTAATTCGTTGGGACCGATTTTATGAACTGGAACCTTTCCCAAATCAATGATTTCCTTATATTTTATTAGACAATATATAACTTTTGAAGTATAAGCTAGCAGTTCTTCATCAGTATTAAAGGTTACTCTGGGAAATGACATGCCAGGACTAGAGAAAATAATAAGGGGATCACGATATTGAAGGTATGCTGTGCGTAGCCATCGATCAGCCAACCAGTTCTCTTCTTTTGCAGCAGCTGTTTCTAAGAGTTTTTGTAGCTTTGGGGCATCACATTTGAGAAATACTTGAGCCTGTTTGCGATTAAGTTCTAACTCCTCGGGCGTTAGGAATGGCTCGGCAGTCTTAAGGAATTTCGTTACTGTCTCTTCAAGGGACAGTGCTGGGTAGCGAAGCAGATTTTGTTTGATTGGATTGGCTTGGGTGGCATAGTTACGATGCGGTTTGTTGATAGCTGAGGTGAGATTGTAGTGAACTCCGGATACATAGGGGGAAACTTGAAGGGTGTTTCTGGTCTAGAAAATAGAAATGTTTAGACTATGGGAGAGATTTAATAGAGATCTACAATTTATTGAACATGGACTATTGATAACATTTCAACATATTTCAACGTTACAGCTTGCTTGTAAATCATTCCCAAAACTTACCAAGATGTTATAAACTATTCTTCTAGGTAGTTGCTGCATTTCGTCGGAGGAGAATTCTTCCCTGCAAAATAATTTTCTTGTACACATATTTCAAAAAAAGAACAAAACTGGAATATAGGTCAATATTTTGTTTAGATTTTAAATTTTTACCTATGATGCTTGACCATAACTTAGCTACTAATCTTAGGTAAAAGATAACGTTCAACCGGAACTATAAAAATCCAATATATTGGTAGGCAGCCACTTCCACGTAGCACTAATTTTAGGAACTGGTATTGTCGTTAGCTTGCCCAGCAATGGCTCTCTGAAAATGTGAACTGTATCTGCACCGCAGCCTACTCAACCTACCTAGGACTGGTTTTATTTTAACTTTCTCTCTACTGCACTTTTAAACATTTCTCGATAAAAAAAAAAAAAAAACAAAAACAAAACATGGATTCAAAGTTCAAAATTATTGGTTAATAAAACGTTAAAGGGAGCGGGTGCGGATTGAGAGCGTATTTTCTGCAAATTCTTTTTTATTTTGGTTTTGCCTTTTGCTAAAAAAAAAAACTTGTTGAACTCAAACAGCTGATTTTGATTCATGGGAATGAACTCCATTTGAATGTATCCAATTGACTAGTTCATTTGCTTTCAAATGGATAAACTTTTTTAAAGATGTAAAAAAGGTATTAAAATTAGATAAATTTAAAAGAAATAGCAGCAAATTTATTAACTTTATTAAAAACAATATTTTCATTTCTATGATAAAATTAAAAAAAAAAATGTGCTTGAATTACCTGAAATGTGCTTGAATAATAAATTATGTTGCAATAATAGATAATAGAGAATGAAATTTATCTGACAGGTTTGCGTCAGTGCTGTCGATTAACAAATCAAATCTGCAAAATTTGTAATTTAAAGATATATTCAGGAATAATATAAATAATTTGATTTTTTTTCTTACTATAGTATATGAAAACAAAGCTTATTGACTAAGTTTGTTGGAGTGTTTTCTTTTTCAGTATCTATAGACAAATAATACCAATTTAGTTTTCGAAAGAAAATTTTTAACCAGATTTAAAAAAAAATGTGAATGCAAATCAAATATATACGTCCATGATTACACTTCAAGGGCAAATTCGAAAATTTAATTTTCTGACCGTAAAAACAGTTTTTGACTTCTATTATTTCATTAGATGAAAAAAAGAAAAGTTTACATCTAAAGTTTAATAATAATGTTTGACTGCTAATTCCATTTCGAATTGAAATGGGCCGATTATTGATGTTTTCTTTTTTGTTTTTCAAATGGTGAAATTTCTACAATAAGCGGAAAATTGACTGTACATATCTACTCTATACAAAATCTTCTTAAATGGGTGATTTTGTATGGTTTTCACATAGCTATCCTCGAACATAATTTGGTTGATTTTTTGGTACTGGCAAGCTAGTTGGATACGTACATACGTATCAGGCATGATACCCATATGCACTAAATGCACCAAATAAAAACATACAACATTCATTCTATGCGACGGCACTGATTCAAATTCATTTGGCATAAGTTGAACTTTGTGTTCATTTTGGATTTGCCTCTTTTCTTTTATCATTTTCGCTTCAAGTTCAGACTTCACTTCGTTTTGCCGGTCTTCTTGAAATCGAAGAAAAGTTTGCATTCCAAAAAATTCTAGTTAAAACAAGTTCTGGTAAAGTATATTTAAACTAATTTATATTGTTGGGAACCAATTCACAAATTATTATCATCATATTTTTTGTGAAATCTTGGTTCTTTATCTACATATTTTACACCAGTGTTTCTCAAACCATAATCATGTCTGAGCAAGGAAAAGCCTTAAATCTTGGTGACCAATTCCCAAATTTTCAAGCAGAAACTACAATTGGAAAAATTGATTTTTATGAATGGATGGAAGATTCGTAAGAATATTATTTTTTTTTATTTAAAATGATTATTAAAAAAATGCATTTTTAGATGGGCAATACTCTTCTCACATCCTTCTGACTATACACCTGTTTGTACAACAGAATTGGGTAAAGTTGCTGGTCTTTTACCAGAATTTGCTAAAAGAAACATAAAGCCCATCGCTTTGTCCTGTGATAGCGTCGAATCCCATAAAGGTTGGATTGAGGACATAAAGAGTTTTGCTAGTAAGTAACTAAACTTCCCAACGTAATTTAAATTTATATTATTATTTGATTAACATTTGCTTTTCAAGCATTGACATTAATTTTTTAATGATTTGTGTTGACAAAAGTGCATAGAGCATAGGTTATTTTTTTTACTTGTGTTTTCACAAAAGAACAAGTCGAACGGAAGTTTGAATCACTTAGCCCAGTCAAAAATGGTTCCTAGACAAACTGTTGTGTAATCTGTTGATTACACTTTTAGATACGAATATACTAAATGTGCTAGAGGTAGGTAACTAACTTTGGGAAATAGCTAAATGTTTTGTTTTGCCCTTTGTTATGTTAACCCTTTATTGAACTTTTGGTATATTAATCTAAAATACCTCAAAAGAATTACCAAAAAAGTGTCGCTAATGTTTCCCTAGGACCTTTAATTCATCATTAGTTAACTAATTGCATTACTTATGAATTTTTCCAAATAACCTTATTCTTTCTTAGAACTATCTGAGTTCGGTTATCCCATAATTGCCGATGATAAGCGTGAACTAGCAGTTAAGCTTAATATGCTAGACAAAGACGAAAGAGATAAAGCTGGCGTACCATTAACTTGTAGAGCCGTTTTCATCGTTGATGCTAGTAAGAAATTACGCTTGACTCTTCTCTATCCAGCATCGACTGGAAGGAATTTTAAGTAAGTTCGTTTTATTATTGGTTCTTTTTTACAATAAAAAAGGGGAATTTTAACAAAATTTATGCAGTGAAATACTTCGAGTTATTGATTCCTTGAAACTAACTGATAATAATAAAGTTGCAACACCAGCTGATTGGGAGGTAAAGTGAATAGATCTAATTTGGATCATTACCATTAATAATTCTTATTTTCTAGCACGGCAAGGAATGTATGGTTTTACCAACTGTTCAACAGGATGACGTTCCTAAACTATTTCCTCAAGGAATTAAAATGGTCGAGGTTCCATCGGGAAAGAAATATTTGAGGATGACTCCCCAACCTTGAAAGGGAAAAAGATTGTTGTAAAATAAAACTTATTAAAATCAAATAAATTTTGTATCTTTAAATGTTTTTTTTTTTTTCTAAAGTCATCCGTTTTGGATAGCTTTGAATTATTTATTTAGCTGAGTTATTAAGTTTTGTTTATAGGGAAGGAAAATCATAATTTATTCCAATTATTTAACTTACTTATTATGATGCGGTAGCTAGTTCATAACTAGCATTTAGTTATTTTCAAATCTGGACCATTCCTGTGTACATATTGTTATCAACATCCCGAACGCAAAAAGATGTGAAGCAGTTTTTCATGATAACATATATTCTTGGCGAATTTGCAACATTCTTAGGAGGCAGTCCAACGCACTAAACATTACGCCATAAAAAAGAACGTTGATAATATTCATCACTAATGCTAGTCATTTTGTTAAAACATCAGAACAACTACACAGATTTTTGCTTTTCTCACTACTATAACCATATTCGTTACTGAAAATGAAAATTCTTACTCACGCCTACTAAGAATAGGAACACACAATTCTCCGATTGCTCTAAAGGGGAATAACCAATTGCTTATTTAAAAATTAACATATCTTTAGGATACATAAGGCTAGAATTCGATTAAAATTTGGTACAAAGCATTTGCATGTAGAGGAGAAATTTGAATTGTATGTTCTTAGCACGTCTAGAACGGCTTCTGTTCTTTTTTAAATTTTATCGAAAGATCCAGTCTTTTAAATCCAACCTTCATTGTACGGTGATACCGTTCAAGTTCTGGGGATTTTTACTTTCTCAACATAAGGACATTAAACAAGCGAATTTGTATATTATTTATTTAGCGATAAAAATACGAAGCTAACATAATTTAGTTTGGGTCAATTTTCTAATTGAATTGTATCACTTTTACTCCCGAGCATCTCCGAGTGATTCAAAAAATGATCCAATATTAATATTAAAACAATTTAAAGCTCATTGAGTGTTTGGCTTACATCTTTGTGGCACCCTGTGTCATTTTTTTATAGATAACGTTTTTACAAACAAGTCCAAAATTCATGCATTTTTAGCTTGAGTTAGTTTCTCCCCAAAATAAACCAACCTCACAAAATAAATTCGCTCAACTTAAAATAAATAAATAATTTGGTTATATTGTATTCGTATACATTTTGAGAACCAGTTTTACAACAATTTATATAAAAATCTGGTCTACGTTGTCGACGAGTTTTTGGTCTAGTTGACGTTGAATTGACATTTGACAGTGGCTTCCAAAGTTGCGGCAGAGTGCAACTAAATCCGTCCAGCTCTCTATTTTCCTTTCATTTTCTTTTAAATTTCTTTTCCTTATTCAATTGAAAACTTTGATTGTTGAATTAAAAAAAAACAATAATTGTAAAAGAATGTTTGTATAAGCAAAATACAATAGAAAGGTTCTTTATTTGCTCTTTGGTGTGGACTTTGCACTTATCGTTCGGCTGCCCCTATTTCAAACGTCATCTAAAGTCATAATAAATACCTCAACTAGAAAACTCAATTGACTCAGTTCATTCGGACTGATAAAGGTAATTCATCGAATTTAGTTTTTTTTTTAGTTATCTGCCTGCATGATCAATGTAATTTAGAAAGCAGAAGATAATAGGAAAGGAACAAAGTTCACCGAGAGTGGATTTGTGTCTATTTTGGAAGAACCATAGTTTGATTAAATAAAAGAGGATCCTTAACAACAACATAACAATGTCATCCCAAGAAGCAGCCCCGCAACAAAAAGTCAATCCAATAAAATCGTTTATTAGTGGAGGTTTTGGAGGAATATGTAACGTCCTATCAGGCCATCCCCTGGACACAATTAAGGTGAGAGAGGGAGGAGGTGTGTCATTTTATAAAAAAGTGATATTTTAATGGTAAATCTTGAAAAGGTCCGTTTACAAACAATGCCCACACCAGCACCAGGAACTGCACCAATGTACAAAGGCACATTCGATTGTGCCAGTAAAACTATCCGCAATGAAGGTGTTCGTGGATTATATAAGGGAATTCAAGCTCCTCTGACTGGCGTAGCACCCATTTTTGCTGTTTGCTTTGCGGGTTATGGCTTAGGAACAAGACTTCAACAGACCGAAGATAATAAGAAGCTGAACTATGGACAAGTGTTTATTGCTGGATCATTTTCAGGAATATTCTCAACAGCCATTATGGCTCCTGGAGAAAGAATTAAGTGTTTGCTTCAGGTGCAATCGGATGCAAAGGGTTCCAAAAAATACGATGGCATGATAGATTGTGCTAGAAAATTATACAGAGAAGGTGGTTTGAGAAGCATATTTAAAGGAAGCTGTGCAACTATGTTGCGAGGTGAGTTAAAAAAATGTTTCTATGAAAAACTTGGGAGAAAAGTACATACTGACTGACATGTCTTACTTACTTTAAAATTCGTAAATTTAATTAATAGTACAGCCAAACTACCATTTAAGACCAAAAACATTTATAACAGACTGGATCAAGGGTATTATAGTTCCTTAATACCTAAAACAATCAGAAAAATTCGCCACGTTCTTGAACTGAGCATTTTGTTGCCTTCTATCCTTTGTCTCCAAAGCTTATTATTTCACATTACATTTTGTCGCCGATACAGCAGAAAAGGCTTATCGATAGGTTGGATTTTGAAATTTTAATCAAAAATTTTAAATATGGGATTTCCCTCAATCATGTTAAATTGAATTAAATTAACATAAGTAAACCGTCGCAAGATGTTTGTGTTAATAAATTGTTATTAGAGATATCTAATGTATTCTCGATAGCTTCACTGACTTTAATTAGTTTTGTTCCAAAAAAAAGTTAAAAAAAAAAATATAATTTTTATCTCAAAATGTTTTTTTCTTGAAAAAAACGCATACATATTTATAAACAGGCAGGCACCTATTTCTTAAAGATAAGAAGCTTTCTTATCAAAAATAATTCTATAAAATATTTTAAATGATTTCAAAGAAATTCATTAGAATTAAGGTAAAATTTCAAGTAACACAATAATTCAAATATTTGTTTTTATTAACACATAGATTAAATTCAGTCAAAAATACAACTTTTAACTTAAAAACAAAAACAGAGACACTGGCATTTTCAAGCCAATTAAAAATATTCCTAACACTAGAATATTTGAAATTTCCTTTTTTTTTCTACATTATTTAATTTTGAAATATTCCCTTAATCCTACTTATACACAAAAACGTATACATCCACTATTTAATATTTCTTTCTTTCAATATATTTTAAATATTATTAAAGTCAAATTGCTCGTCAGGACTTCCTCCGAAGGTATCATCGTTAGCAACTTCTTGAGATTTATCTCTCCGCAAACCTTCTCCTGTCAAATATTGCAAACTATTTATATGAGCCATTGTCTTTTTAACTTTATGAGCTTTTGCCTTAGCCCATGGAATAACAATCCTTTCCTTTTGCATTTGGATTCTTTTCATTTGTGATCTGTCCTTATTGATACTATCCCGTCGTTCATCTGAATGCTCGTACTTTGGCATACGTTGTTGTTGATTTTCCCTTTGTGTTGATGGTGATGATGGTAGTGTATGAGGTTTCTTCGACGTTTTTTTACATTGGATGTTCTTCCGCAGTACATAGTAAACACTTCGTTGATTATAATTTTCACAACGTGGCGATAAAGCCTTTTCAAACTTGTAATTATATATTTTGCGGCAAGATAGTTGTTTCCCAGTATGGAACTGTTTGATGCACCGGCTAGACTTTCCAACACTTAATTGATTGGTTATCTTTTGCTTCCACAATGCCATGTCACAAGTACATTTCCATGGGTTCTCAGTTAGTCGAACGAGTTTGAGTGAGGGATTATGAAAAAATGTCGATGGAAGGTATTTGAGGTTGTTCCTCTGCAAATAAATCTCTCGAAGTTGACTCTGTTCGTCAAACAATCCAGGTGGAATGTAAGAAAGATTGTTTTGCGACATATCGACAATTTCCAGTTTCTTACAGCCGAAGAATGCATCCATAGAGATTTCTCTGATATTACACGAACTCAAATTTAACTCCCTCAAGTGAGCCATATCGGCAAAAGCATCAAATTCAACGATTTGGATTTTTCCTTTCAGATTGAGAATTTCCAAAGACCGCAAATTCTGAAAGACATCATGATCGAGAGCCCTAATTGAAACATTTGTGATGGTCAGAATCTTAAGCAGGTGTAATGAATCGAATGGAACATTTCCCCAGAGTTCAGTTGCAGCTTCCTTTGAGCCCAAATGCATTGTTTTCGTATTATTCATTACTCCAAATGTAGCTGGAAATATATACCGAATCGGATTGTTTCTAAAGTCGACATATTCTAGTTTGGGAAACGGGGGAAAACTCAATTCGGACAACTTGGATAGGCTATTGTGACTCAAATCGAGAACTTCCAAGTCAAGCAGGCCAGCCAGTGAACGATAATTGAAATCCAAAATAGAATTATAAGCTAGCGATAAGGTTTTGATGTGCATTGCACCATATAACGCGAAGGCGGGCACTATTTTAATCTCGTTATGCTCAAGTGATAAGTGTTGCAATTCCAACAAACCATCAAACATCTCCCAGTGCATTTCATCCAATCTGCAGTGATTTATGCGAAGGACTTCCAGGTGTTCCCAACCATAGAATGTCGCCATACGGGATTTCCTTATCTCTTGTATGTAAACGTCGTAGGGAACGATATCGATCTCTTGACCTTCCGGCATGGCTTCCAAGGATATGTTGTAAGCTATTTGTTCACTGCTCGGTACATAGTCGAAGCTATCTCTTGGATGAACGGGATTCTTGGGTCGCTTGTAGTTTTCCGAACCGAAGAGCGCTATTGATTCGAAGTTGGCATGATGCAGGAAGGTCATTGGTTCGTCGATGATGAGTCGGAAGCTTCTATCGCTAGGACCTCTGATTTCCAGGGTTGTCAATTGGTTAAGAGGTTTGAAAACGCTCGTTTGCACTAAATATAATGAGTGTTGAATGCACAAAAGGAAAAATTAATTCACTTGCCATCTCACCTGTTTTATTTTTTCCTTCGGCGGTATAGAGAAGCACCAAAGCCTGGAGATCTACTGGCAGCTGACTAACAAGTCCACTCACATCACTATCTACTTGTAGGATGCAAGTAACTTGTTGAATAAACGGATTTTCGTTAAAACCTTCATCCCCATCATACATGACTTCGTTTTCATTGATCAATTCGTCTTGTGTTTCTTGGGAAGCACCTCTGCTTCCGATCGAACGATCCTGATTTTTGGTTTGCATAAAGTTTATCCACCGTGATATTTGTAAATCCATAAAGTGGGCATATTGACAAACGCAACTCTTGGGGCATTTCATATAGACTGGGGGATTTGATGGACCACAATATATATTGCAAATCTAAATTTATTTATATATTTATTTTTTGTCACGTGTTTTTTTATTCATCTTTATACTCACTAGACAGCCTATAAGGACTGTTAAAACTAAACTCTTCATGGTGGGGCAGGAATAAAGCCACAAAAAGGGGAAATTTAAATTTTAAACAACGAGCTGCAGTTCAATTCAACGTCGTCTTCGCAATTCATTAAAGAAATTATGAGTTCTTACAATCCGAAATGTGACGGCGCGACGATTAGAAGTAAAGGAAGGATGTGGCTTATCAAGCAAGCGTTTGATAAGCATGTTGTTGTTTCTAGTACAAAGAATATAATGAGGCTGTGTTTTGTCGTCGGGACCTCACATGGCTTGGTTTGCTCTTCATCAACGCAGACGTTTTACACTACCAACTGGATAAAACGCCAAGAACTCTTAATCTTTAAATACATACATATCAATGTACATATTTATGTACTATGTGCATGTACTTAAAAATTATTACGGAAGCAGATAAATACTTATTGGGAAAGTTTAAAAATATTTCATATAATTTAAATAAACGATAACAAAAAAAAAATAATGAAACTATTTTGTGTTCCTGTAGGCATGACAATATTATTTAAGAATGACAAAAGAGATTTTGGTCAATGATTACAGCAGTCTCTGATGAAAATTTGTAAATAATACGTTGTTATTATTTTATTTTATCGTAATTACATACATACACATGTGGTCATTAAAATAGGTACTGCCATTTTTAAAACTAAAATCGTTGTGTTCTTTCAAAGACTATGTTTTACCTTTTTTTATAATTGGCAACACTTTTTTTGGTGGAAATATAAAAATTGCTGTTATTAAATTTTGTTAATGTTGCATTGACAACATAACCAACACATTCGAATAAAAATGTATGTAACTTAACAACTGTTGCATTTTTTATTTGATCCAAAAGAGTTCCTATTTTAATGACCACATGTGTATGTACATATATGTATGTATATACATATATATTTATATGTATATAGCATTTGGATAACATTTCCGCAATTCAGACTTTTAAGGAAATTTCTATTTGTTTGGGACTTTAGAGTAGCTTAGTTTATTTTTAGAATAATTTGTTTGAGGTACGATTTCAATTTGAATTTGTTACTAAATGTGACGGACAAGCGAGGATAAATGAATTGGTATTTAACCATATTTCGCTCGATGAGTTGAAAGATTTATATTGGTTGCTCTATATCTGCCTTTTCATCGCCTAATGAAATGATTGAGAATTCTTAAATAGTAAAAATGGTTTTGGATTAGATTTTGAGATTACCAATTGATAACGCTGTAAGGCTACCATTGATAATAGAATTCTTTTAAAACTATCATTTAAAGGTAGGGCATGCATTGAGATATAAAATTATGAGCTTCAATCTAATTATTGTAATCAAATACATATGTATGTACCAATAATACGTGATATCTATGACCTTAGAACTAACATCATATATGTGGACTAAACTGCTGTACTTATCAATTCCGGCGTTTAAAAACAATACACATATTTATTAATTTGAAAAAATTTACAAACATAATGTAGATGTGCCTGCTAATGGAATCTATTTCTTGGTTTATGAGTATCTACAAGATATGGCTAAACAGAAGTCAGGTGGTGAAAATGTTGGAGTGTATTCAGCACTTTTTGCAGGTGGTATGGCTGGTATGGCATATTGGATTTTAGGTATGCCAGCTGATGTGCTTAAAAGTCGATTACAAACAGGTAAGTTAAATTATTGATTAAATACATACATTTGTATGTACATATACATTAATGTATGTTATTTTTTATAGCACCTGAAGGTACTTATAAGCATGGAATACGTAGTGTTTTTGTGGATCTAATGAAGAAAGATGGTCCACTAGCTTTGTATCGTGGTGTTGTTCCAGTTATGATTCGTGCCTTCCCAGCTAATGCTGCATGCTTCTTTGGCATTGAACTTTGTAATACATTTATGAAAAAAATTGGCTTTTAGTTTTTTGTTGTTATTTTAAATAGAGGCAAAGACTCGAAAAAGTGCGCTCTTTTTTTAAAAAAAATATGTGGTTTGTTTAAAAATTTTGTAAAATAAAATTGTTAACATTTTATTTTGAATTCTAGAGGTTTCCTTCTGTTAATCAGATAACGTTACAGAAAAAAAGTAAAACTGCCCATTGCATCAAATTCTAAATATGTGTATTTTTAAGCATCAATTATGAAAAAATAAAAAAAAAATTAAAAATATCAAATTAGTGTTTTTTTCTGTTCTCAGGTTGAGGAACTAATTCCTATGGAATATGCTGCCACCAAGTTTATATACTGAAACCAATCTTAACATCAGATTTGGATTTCTTATTAGTACCTAGTCCTGCCATAAGTTCTGTCCCTGAAAAAAAAACACGTTTTATTTAAAAAATAAAAAAGTAATCAAAATTCTGTTTACGTCATTTATTAAGTATTAAATTTAAAAATAAATATACATATAAGAAATTATTCAAAATGCCCCCCCTTAGCCTTCAAACATTTTCTTAAACGACCGCTCTCGCGTCTATCGCCGCACGCACGAATTCCAGCGGAAAAGATGCTACTGTCTTCAACAAATCACCTTTGAAAACTCAATATTTCGGTGAGGCTTACAGCAAGCCTTCTTCTCCAAAATGTTCAGCGGATTAAGATCGTTCTTATTTAACTAGGGAAATGTTAAATGGTTTTAGTTCTCTGATACACCTCTGATCCTTCCACTAATACGCCTTCTTCTTAAAGTATGTTTGATCTATAGTGAACGTCCATAGAAAGTACAAATTCGTAAATGAACCATCTTAAGCTTAAGGAATGTCATGTGTATTTTTTGCGCCCATATTTATTATATTCGAAATTTCTGTCAATAGGTGTCATCAATGAAAAAAAACTCGTTTTCAAAAAAAAAAGTAACTGAGCAAAATCAGTTGGCTTGTTTCCATCTCAAATTATAAGAGTTCAAATTTCTTTCTTTAACTTTCTCCAAAAAATCCATGTTCCATCGCTATTTCAGTAAGAAGAGCTCGACAATTGTTAATAAATTTTTACTGCGCGAAGTTCCAGCTTACAAATTTCTTTTGTAAATAATATTTTTACTGAGACTTTAGTTTCTTATAAGTTAATATGAGTCGATTTTTTTTAACGGCATTGGTTTCGAAATAAAAAAATATTTTATTTTATATTTTGATTTTCGTTTATTTTTTTTCTAATTTCAAAACTATATAAATTACACCCTAAAAATACAAAATTGAATTTAAAAAAAATCTTAGAACTAAAAAGTTTATACTAAAATAACTTAATTTTATATAAACATATGTATTTTTTCTTTTCTTCTTGGCTATTAAGAAGTTTTTTCGATTTAATTTATAAATTTTCTTTTACTTAAATTTAAAATAGAAAAACTATGATATTCTTTTTTATTTTTCAAAATCCCAAGTTCTTACAAAAAAAAAAAAAAATACACATAATCACAGCGTATAAACATTAAAATATAAACAATTTAAAGAATTGAATAGCAAAAAAAATAAATTTTACTTCTTCAAAAAAAAATTATCTTGTCTTATTACCAACACAAAATTTTTAAGAGAAAAAAAAATAACAATTATTGCAATTTGCCTCATCCATCAGAATTAATATTATTTTGAATTGATAACTTTTATAATTTTAAAAGTATTAACATCTTTTTTAAGTGCACATTGTCGGAGCTATGAAACTTAAAACATAATTAGAGAGAGAGACGAACGTATTTTTCTCAGTCACCGACATTAAAACATGAGTTGGTTGAACCAATCCTCAAGTAAATATTTATGTACTTAATTTAATCTTATTTCGTGAAGTGCAGTAGGAATAAAATAAAACTAAGAAACCCAAAAAAATATATTATTGCACTTAGCGTAAATTTTTATTTGAAATAAAAATCTTCGTAGATTGCCTCATAGAGGTAGATAAAATATACACGTCATTTTTAGCTCTTCCAACGAAATTGGAAAATAATATACCAAGTTTACACTTGCCTTGTCAAATAACCTACATACATAATTTTTGCTTTTCAGTTTTCCTTCATCCAAAAGAAGAATAATAAACAAGAAATATGATATGTGTGAATTAGTGACATAAGGAAGTGTGTCAATAAGTGACAAGTGAAAACCCAGTAAGAGTATATCTTTCCTTCTATGTTCATGCTTAGTTTTTGTATAGAAGAAGAAACATTTCATTGATAAAGCTTTCGATAGATTGAAAAAAAATATCACAGATCAAAGAGAGATAAGGATAAATAAGGATTGGAAAAGTCACATAAGGTCAAAGAAACTATGAAATTAATAAAAAATTAAGCATAAATTAATGAAGAAAAAAATGTTGGGGTTCGCTAAAAACTTATTCTACTAGTCTACTGTTTGTTTTTTGTTTTTGTTTTATCACGATCTTGGTTAGCACTTATTTAGTTATGGCTTTTCCAATCAATCTTCGTTTACTCTCTATTCTTCTATTCGAAGGGGTGGTAGGTCTTGAATATCCACACCATCGATCAGTAATGCTGTTTCGCCAGTTGACCAAGTTTGTTGCTCATCACTAGCTCCATTTGATGCAAAACCACTGCTACTTAAACTTGTAGTAGTCTGTAAATAAAAATAAGAAAAAAATAAATAAATAACACAAAAAAGATTTGATAGAAATTAATCTTTGGAGGTGATTGATGCATATTTTGATATTGTAGTGGCAATTTTCGTTTAAAAATAGTTAAAAATGTAGTTTTGGAAAAAAAGTTTAATAAATTTTTATTATCTATTTGTAAAATGATTGTGGGTTCATCCTGTATCTTAAAAAATATTGATTCGGACTAGAATGGCAAATGCAAATTTTAAAAAGTCATTTTCTATGAATATTAAAGTTTTTGTGTGCATACAAATAAATTTGTTGAAAATTCCAAGATCAGTAAAATTGACTGGCATTAATAAAACAAAATTAAAGTTTGAATTTGTTTTCAAAAGTTAACTGCAGAAACTGCAAAGCATACATATAAAATATAAAATGGACCAATTTCATCACAAAGTGATGTGGTCCGCATAGTTAGTAAAGTTACTCAACTTGACACTTGTTTGCTCAAAATTGCATGTCCTTTCTTTGCCAGATGGAATTATATATATCTATATCTGAATGAATGAATAAATTGAGGTATAAAAACACTGCGACCTAAAGACCTATTGTGTCCCCCATCTAGAACTGGATGAGGTTAACTCATCATTACAGTTCTTCCTCCAAATTCGTTCCTTTGAGGAATCGAAGTATTTGGAGTATTTTAAGGGATGATAATTCACTCTCTTTTATGTGGTGCTTGCCCAGATACTTATGCCTTTGCTGCACGAGTGCATCACATTTCCCCAGTATGTGGTCAGGTGTCTCTTCGTGAGTGTTGCAGAATCTGCAAGTCGCGTTGTTCTCCAGGCCAAGGATGTTGAGGTGTCTTCTCAACCTACAGTGGCCTGTGAGAAGCCCCGTGATTTTTCTGAGGTTGTTCCTACTTAAGGTAATGCAGGTAAGAAAACGCTCTCGGTTGTAGTCCCCGAGTAGGAGTTTTGCCTGTCTTAGCTTAGGGAGTTCTTTCCAGATTTTTGATCTTTTTGTCTCTGTTTTGGTTTTGTTTTTGATCACGTTTTCTCCTGTAAGGGGTGTCGATGCACCTATTTTTGCTAAGGAGTCTGCCTCTTCGATGCCCTGGACACCAACGTGGCCTGGTACCCAATAAATTGTGACAGTGTTATTCTCGCCCAGTTTATTAAGCTTTATCACGCATTCCCAAACAAGTTTGAAAGTAATGGCGTAGGAGCTTAGTGCCTTTAGTGCAGCCTGGCTGTCTGACATGATGGCAATGTTTTAGTTTTTATATTTCCTATCGAGGTTTCTTCCAGCACATATGCCTATGGCATTTACTTCTGCCTGGAATATGCTAGTGAACTGTCCCATCGGTAAGGAGAGTTTAGTTCTAGGCCCAAAAACTCCAGCACCAGTCCCTTCACCTGTTCTCGATCCTATCTATATTTGAAGATAAAGATTTTTTCTCATTGCAATTAGCATCTGTCAGTATCATCAAAGTGGTGATTGTCATATTTTTCGGGGACAGATTTTTAAATTTTGCTATTGGCTCTTTTGCAATTGTAATAGGTTTTTGGAATAAAAACTTCTGATAATAAAAGTAGAAATAAATTGTAAATTCTTTTTAGCCGCTGTAGTAAAATTTTAAATTCATTTATGACAAATACAATGATATATAAACTTTAGAATCATACAAGTTGTATTTAAAAAAAAAATGCAAGCCGATAAAGATTACCACCTAACAATAATATGAAATATAACATTTATTTATGGAACATAAAACAAAGTGTAAATAAACCTTAAATTGAAGTATAAAATTTGACAAAAAAAAAAGTTAAATCAATTAATTCAAAGCTAATATAATAAAATCAAGCTATGTTTCTAACCTCATGTTGTCAAGTCACAAAAGCAATTCAGATTTAAATTCTGAATTGCTTATAGCTTTAAGCCGACCTGTTTGTGTAATATAACGATTTCGTTCCCAATTTTATTCTTAATCATTACTTTACCTTTCTAATTTGCTTAGGTTTGTTTTTGTCGTTTCTTAATTTATGTTTACCCGCATGAATTTATACAAAACAAAACAATAAGAATTCATTTAATACAACTTAAGAATACCGGTGGCATAAGGTAGACAGTGAACACTTTTATGGGAGTAATAAGACTCCTTCTTCGAATGTTTGCCGAAATTATATATAATTTAAAAACATTACCTTATGAATTCTCCCTAAATTGTCTTGGGAGTAAATTCAAATTGATAAAAGTTTTTACTAATTTCATCAGAACCGCATTTGTATGTCGGTGTGAATTAGGCTTGTCAATGGAGGCATTTTATTTGTATCTCAAAAAATGATTTTCAGATTTGTTGATAAATAGGGTTCCTATATGAGAAATCATCAAAACTCGAACTATATTGCCCTAGATTGAGCCCCAGAAATAAATCTCAACACAGTCTTAAGGTAAAGTTCTCGTTTCACAAAGTGTGGCCAAGCAAATCAATAGTTCAAATTTTTGAAGCAGGAAGTTAACAAAAAAAAAAAAAAAAACATAAAAACCTTCTCGTTCGCGTGTTGTATTGTTTGTAAATTTATTCATTTGTTTTTTGGATTTATTAGCTAGTTCTTAATACAAACAGTTTCACCATTGTTCATTTACTATTTTTATAGCTCAGACACAATAAATCTACATACAAAAATTCGCCTTTTTTTATTTTTGCCAGGTTTTTTTTAAAACATGATTTTAAATTAAACAATAAAAATTTTCTATTTTATTGAAGACGGGTCTACTTTTTTAGTTTTTAATTTTATTCAAAATTAAAACTTTATTTTAAATAAATTAATACAAGGAGTGTGCTTCACAATCAGTCACGTGTTAAAGTAATAAAATAATATAAAAGACCCACACGAAGAATAGAACTTATTTTTAATAAAAAAAAAAAAAATTGGTTAACATTAAAGAAGTCAGGAATTCTTATCTCAGAAACAGGTCATATTGGGTGGTATTTAAACAAAGGATAAGAATAGAAAGTTATAATGAACCTTAATTAAGACCTCGTGTGAGTAATATTTATGATTGTATTTTTTGAGGCCTCCTACGGCCATGGTCCTGCGCTGGCATGCATACTTTCAGCATTAAGAGCCTTACAAACCGAGTTCTTTAGGTTAAATTATAATAGTGATAAACTGAAAACATGTTATAATTGTTATATATCGACATGTCTCTTATTTCGTGCAATAAAATGCAAAACATTTCAATGGCTTAACTGTCAAACTACTTGTCATACAGAATCTTTGTTTTTCTTTTCACAGATCGATCATCCAAATATGTACGTGTTTTTAAGAATTTGATTTTAATTCTTCAGGATTAAAACAAGTTTGTAAATGTCGAATTAAAAATGTCTTTTTATACCCAGTGTTTTTCTTGAATAATAAATCCAAATAATATGGCGGATAGAATTGCATTTTGTCAGTAAAGGAAATTTAAACTTTATAAGACTAAAATTAAAAAGGACAGCAAAACCTTGAGAAGAATCACTTTATATTTTCATTAAATTTTTTAAGATCCCTTTAACCTTAAGTGGCTTAATTTATTTTCATCTGACAGAGATACCGAATTCTACAAGCATATCAATTATCTGACAGTCCAATTAAGTTGTATTCTCTTCGTCCTAGACGTTATTAACATCTCTCACCCCAACTGTCACTCTTAACTAAATTTAATTATGATGAATAACGCCCTTGAACATTATGTACGCAGTAAAAACCATCAAATATCTCAATTATGCATCATCACCATGGGGTGCTTGAAAACCGCATTTTCTACCTCTTGTGTCAAATGAAAAATTTATTTTTATTAAAATCAACTTACCACTGGCTCATCGCTAGCATGGACATTATGAACACTCCTTGTTTCATCTGTCATGTAATCATCTTCGATTTCACTGCTTGAACTGTGACTTGACGAATCACCATCGTCTGCATCATTATCATCAACGTCGGATATTGCAGGCTCGTTTTCTAGCATATAACTCCCTGTATTAGCTGCCTTTAAGTCGATCTCATACATCATAGCTCCTCGCTCGGCCTTAATTTCGTCTGGCCTAGCCATAGGCATCATAGACGACTTGTTCTCTTTTTCATTCGTTTGCATTAATTTCATTTCACAAGGATTATAAACTCCAGATCTGAGATTGGCCTTGGCATATGACTTGCCACTTTCCGAGATGCACTTAAAGTTTGACAATTTGATTGTGGCCCGCGTAATGGCAAAGAATAGAAATACCATGCCCAAGACTAAACCACCCCAGAATCCAAGGAAATCGATGTATGGCAAGTAATTGAGGTAGAAGTTAAAACGATTGGCTAAGGTGCTTGGCAGTTTCATCATTGTCTAGAGAATGAAAGCAAAAATAAAATAATGCAATGCAACATAAACGATAAGAGAATCAAAATATAATTTAATGTAAGGAATTTCAAGGAAAATGCTACTTACAATCTCAAACCATAACATCGGGAACGTAAGGTCACTAAATTGCGCAACCTTGTTCATGTTGCGGACATTTCTCATGTGCATGTTAATTTGAATCTTTACCGAGATCTCAAGCGGTAGCCCAGAGTCCTGTAGAATTAAGGAAAAAGAGTGCCGTTTTTTAGAAAGGTCGTAAGACTTGTTTTTTATTCGGTGTTGTCTTTCTCATAAAATAAAAGTGAGTAAGTTTCGCAGGGTGTTTCAGAAAAAGAAATTCAAACTAGAATTGGCGTCAGATTTTGCACTGTGATATTTCTGTGTCGCTCGTACTACCACAATTTGTTTATGAAACGATTTTCAATGTTTATGGTGCAAAACAGAATCCTCAACAAAATTTTTATTTTAGACATAAGCTCATTGGAATGTAAGGAATATGTACGTAAACAAAAAAAAAAGTTTCGAAAAGTCTAAAGTTTTCCCATTAATTTTACAATAATAATGAAAAATTAATATTTAATTATGAAGTTTTCATGCAACGACAACGATATTACATGTTTACGAACGGTCTTTTTTCAAACTTACGAACGGTCTTCTTTCACACGTGACCTAAAAACATAAAGCCGGAACCCGACTCGTTTTGTCAGTTGTCTTTTCCTAAAACACCCTGTTAAGAGTATGCATTTTACCTGTGCAACCTTGAAGCGTGGAATTTTGTTCACTTCATTGTCATCGGTGGCTTTTTGAATGGGCAAACAATCAAATGAGAATTCAATTAAAATGCAGTTAATGTCATATCAACAACTGACTCCCTTCATTCATACTACATTCACTAACTGCATTACTCAAATTATTTTCCACAGAAAAATATTTATTTATTGAAAACCAATAATTTAATTACTATCGAATCCTACACAATAGGGGGCTTCGGACAGTTTAATAAAAAACACCTTTCTGCATTTTAATTGCATTGCCCGTTGCAAAGTGCATTATCGCATCAAAAGCAAATTGACATTATCCAAAGTGTGACCCACACCTTGCCTTACTCACTTTTTTTTTTGTATTATTATAAATCAATGAAACTCATCGTGTGCTACCTGTTAGGAGGTTACTACTTACCGGTTGAATGATGAAGTGACTGGAATGATCGCTACGGTTTGGCCGAAGACCGGTTACATTATTCATAAGACCTGGATCAGCATCCATGAAATGTGGGTAACTTAGAGAAATGGGAAATCCATAATAGCAATCTGTGACGTCAATAAGTCCGCGTGGTTGACAATAACCTGCAATTTTTTTTTATAAAGAGAGATAAGAAAAAAAGTAGTGTTATAATGGCAGGTGCTTAAAAATTAAATTCAATTCAAATTCTAAAAAGTTTTCCGCCATTATAATTTAAAATGGAAATGTACTGCTGTGCTCCAATGGAATTGTACCTATTTGAGAAAATTATTGTCGCGTGCTACACTTGAGGTAATTGCATCGTTTCGATGAGATATGGCGGCGACGATGCAGTCTCTCGTACTCGTATCTATCGCAACTACTTTGCAAGCAGCATAGGTACGATCAACGGAATGTCGGCTGTCATCGAGCTTTCCGGTTGCAATGACTTGAGAGTTGAGATTGAAGTGACTAAATTTCTTATGATACATGATCATAACAGGGCGTATCATACTAGACAATGTCTATTTGGGAAAATTTTACTTAATCATCAGAGCACAGATAGCGGACGTTGTACAATCTTGTGTTTAAGAATTCACGTGACAGAAGCAACTGTCATTCTGATTAAAATACTCAAGTGCGACGACAGAAATTCATGAGGGTAATTGGAGTAGTTAAGATTCACACTGATTATTATCTTTGTGTGCCCTCCTCGGATAGAATACAAATTTTTGCATATGAAAGAAGAACGAAAAAAAAACTTGCGAAAAAATTCCATCCACTGTCTATGACGTTTCATACGAGTATGCTGCGATGTTTTGTTTGTGGTTGGGTGTAAACTACTCGTAGAATATACTTTGATGAATTTTAATGACAGCGCCAGTGAGTATTGGATATGTATTGTATAGAAAAAACAACTATACTCTAGTGTCCCCCACAGCATTTTCAATTATAAGCCTCCAAGTCATTATAATTCAATTCATGCATTAGTGTGTCCGACTTAGGTAGCAATCATTATGTGTTTACATATTTTTTTATTTTTTCGCATTTGTACATACAAAAATCACACCTCATTAAAAAAAATTGTAAACAAAAACAAATTCATATACATGTATTCATCGTTAAAATTGTAGTAGATTTAATAAAAATGAACAACAAATAACGGTTTTGCTAGGTTGTATTCATGGTTATTTTCTAACAAGTATTTAGCATAAGCGATTATTCTAATTAAACTGACGGAAGGTATTTGCTAGATTTTTTGTTAAGAAACTTACCTTGTCGGCAATAGCACTTGTTCTGTTCCTCTATTTCACCATTATCCAAAGCATTATCTTCGAAAACATATTTGTAACCGGCTAAATTACTCAAAACCACTTCATCACCAGTTCGTACCTTAAAAAAAAAAAAAGAATAACATAATTAATAAATAAATCGTTAACAATAAATTTTGTGAAATAAATGTAAATGACAAATTTTGATGCCTGTCAGGCATTGGAGGAGTTGTTAGCAATTTTTCTCAAAACGTATTAATTTTGTTGAAATTCTCGAATTCGAGATATTTATGGATTCGCTTAAAAATTTTAAAATTTGTACTGCAAATGATACAATCATTAAAATTCATGTCAGTGGATTCTATTTTATTTCTCTAAATAATCCATTAGAATTATCAATTTCGCTCGCTGAACGGAATACTGCAGAACAAAACTGTTCTTCTATTACAACGTTTGTCAGCTTTGAATGGGATATTTCAGTTGCGCATCCCGGAAACACTTTCATTAAAAACAATTCGTAAAGAGAATTGTAATTTTGTTCATTGTGAATGAACGTGCGATAGCGTTTTAAAGTTCGATTAAAAATTTAATACTATTTGATGTGACGAATTCTGTTTGTACATATAGATATCTAGATACAATTTGAAACGTATTTGGTAAAATTAATGTAAAATAATCGATGATGCTTGCTAAAGTTGTCTTTGAGTCATTGCGGTGTGTGTCACACATAAATTAATATGAAGTACATAATGACTTTTCGTAATTGCATTTTCCTCTAAAAAGTTATCATTCTGTCATAAGATCGTTAGTTAGATCAGAAATTAGCTAATAAACACGGAAGAACCTTCATTCAATTTTATTTTTATTGACATTTTATTATGTACTCGTATGTATTAGGTTTCTATTGCGAATGAATCTAGGTGATTGAATATTTCTAAATTTTATTTTCGTTACCATACAATTATATTACATTATGTATTATTTTAACGCATTGTGAATGTCACTTAATCTATTTAAATTTTCAAATAAATATTCACACTGCTCGCCCAGAGGCCCTCAGAACCATACAAACTGACAGCTCATCTTTGAAATTTAAACAACCAATGAATATTTGTTTTTATTTTTCATTGTGAATTGGAATTTTTTGTACTTTTAAGTTGGTACTTACCAAATTCTGTGGACGACACATGCTCTTACGGAAAAAGAGAACCGAATCATTTGGTTGAATGAAACTCTTAAACTTTGTTCCATCAGAAGCCATATTGATATTACTGCAATGATGACCATCCCATTGGACTAGATCCGGAGAACCTCTATAAGTGGCATAAAGACCTGAAACGCTTGGATCTTTAACACCAGTATGGAAGGTTTCATAATCAGTATCAAAGTCGTACATCTGTATTTTATAGAGAAAAAGAAGGCATTTAGCTTAAATTTTTTTGACAGATCTGTCATTAAAAATCTCTTACCCGATCAATGAGACCAACTTTATCAAAATAAATCCAACCAGGAAGGAATGTATTGCCCAAAGTAGTTATTGATGATTTATAGCCAAACATAAATTCCCTAGCTGTCATTTTGACAATAGGTGTACTTTCGGTATTTGACAGCATAACATTTACAGGAAATCGTACGAAGAAACTTTTATCGGATGCTACTTGAGCGATTGACTAGAAATAAATAAAATAAAAACTATAATTTAATTTAAAATAAATTTTTGTTATATAAAATAAAAAATAAAAAAAGAAGAAATTAATAAAATAAATGGTGGACAGGTTAAGAACTCAGAAGATTTCGAGTAATAGGACATTAAGTAGTTTTGTTAACTTACGGAAATTTATTTAAATAAAAAATAAATTTAAAGTTAGGGTTCTACATTTTATTTAGCATATTTTGTGATCACTTAAAATAATATAAACTATAATAAATTAATTAGTGCCATATAATTCAAGTTCAAGTCCGATGAACCGGTTCTACTAAAACCTTTCTTAAATCTGACAATAGAGTATATTTCAGGATGTTTTTACTGGTATTGCAGGGTTTTTTATTTAAAAAAATCTACAATCTACAAATATGTACGAGTATGATTGTATTTATAATCAAAAAGTGTGCCGCCATTAGTTAGCTCAACTTGTTATTCGAAGCCTAATATCTTGTTTTGCTAAATGGTAACCACTTGGTACAAGTAAAGCTTAGTTTTACCTGTATTTCTTGATTCGCGATTGTCAAATCTGAATTAATCTATTTGTGAATTTTTTTTTTTACTAAGGTTTCCAGCAGATGCTAAGTTTAATGGTTTTCTTATATGTAGTTGTATTGTAGTACTACGAGTATCATGCCAAAGTTAGTGCATTGGAGTGTAATGTCTGAGGTCTGGGTTCGATATCAATGTTTATATTCCATTTCCAATAGTAAAACACTCCAAAAACCCATTGGAAATCCATATTAAAGTTATTATGAGTGGCTTGTTCAATTTAAAATTTGTTAAAATCGTAAAGATAATTTTCGTTGATTTATGTCATATTTTACAATAGTTTTAGTTAGTTTCTCCGCTTTGTAGTTTTTCAATTACATTTATGTATTTCTAAGAAAAATTTGACGAAGAATTTATGATATTTGCTTCATATTTATCGGCTATTGACCTTATGTTTTAATACAATGTTTTCAAAATAACTTTTCTAGAGAGATTTGTTTGCAATCCAAACAAACAGAATTCTATTTTCATTAACAGACTTATTCCATTAACCATCTAAACATTTTAAGATCCCATTCCTCTGCCTAAAGCAAGTTAAGCTAGTTGAACAGGAAACCTCATTAAATATATATCACACTTTTGTGTGAAAATTGTGTTTCTAATAAATCACATTTTTAATTAAACACGAGGTTTTAGTACTAACTCTTAAAAGCAGATGTGTGGTTATCTACAATGGTGATGCATTATCATTTAAAATCCCCAAATCTATAAGGATGTTCATTTTATATTCTTGCGGTTGCCAAATTAAAACTAGATTCAAGTTTCTCGTTTTCTCATCTAATAGATATTGTAAAACATTATAACTTAGGATTTAAAATATCAAAGTTGAACTTAAAAATAGCTTTTACGATTCGGACATACAACTTTAGCATGCAAAAAAATTTAAGAGAGTTTGAATCAAACTTTTACTTGTATTAGATGTGAGTTAGATATATTTAGCTGGTATAGGTGATGAAACGGTTTCTTGTCCCCAAGCATCATTCTCTTTTAAAATATGTAGAAAGTCCTAACGCAAGTTAAAATTAGTTCTGTCACATTCAAACATACATAAATGTCAACCAAAAAAGGCTTAAGACAAGTTAAAATTAATTCTGTCACATTCAAACATACATAAATGTCAAACTTAATCAAAAACCAATATACATGAAATTTGCGTCTTAAAACTTTTTAACAGTTAAGTTTTAATTTTCCTTACAAGCGATATTCTTTGTTATTACTAGTCTTCTACCTTTTTAGTCGTAAGAAAAGAAAGACGACTTCAACGCACCCCATATCTCCCTATTTACCAAACAAATAAATTAAGTGGTTTATCGCGCCTTTGATCACCATAAGTCAAATACATAATGCAATATGACAACGGCTTGTAAAATATTTATCGAAGCAACTAAAAATAATCAAAGTGATCAAATCATTTTCCATAAATGTGCCCATCTAATTTAGACATCTTAAAATTTCAATTAATACGCCAACTTCTCATAACAATAATATTCTACAGATCAAAGTCCACAGATTCAAATTCATCTTTGACGTCTGGCTGTCACCGAATATGACTCAAGAGGCATGGCCATATATTATGTGTGATTATAGTGAGTACAATGATCACCACTTATATCGGTTGTTTATTTGTGATCGATAAAATGACGGATAGAGTTGCATTCACTTTTCTTTTACATAATTTGGTGGAATTTAATGCATCACAGTTAAATCATCGATTGCAATTTAGGTTTTTTATAAGTGAGAATTAGCAAATAATAGCGCATGGTAGAAATTACAACATAACAGATCTAACAACTTTTATAGGTTAAAAGTTCGATTAGCAGTGATTGTTGTTTCGCAGTCAATCACTGTTAACTAATTTGTCGGCTTAGAAGAAAATGATGCGTGAATTTAAGTAATATTGGCTTTCATTGTGGTGAAACTGATTTAAGTGAAAATGTTTCCATTTTCATTGAACGTCGGCGGCTGCGTCTCAGTCGACAAGTATGAAGAAGTGTTTAAATGTTGGCTAACAAAAAATGACTCATTCACGAAATAGCCAGACAGATAAATATGAATGTAATAATAAGGTCATTTTGGGTTTTATTTGTTTATACTCGTACATTTGAAAGAAGTATGATTATAATTTTTACCGGCAACTTGTTAAAAAATGTCACGTATTGTTTATATATATGTTTACATACTTGATCAATCCGATTTTAATGCGCAGATCAGTTGGCTAATTTTATGACTTGTTTTGATTGAATTTTGATTTTATCTTAGAAATTTTGGGGATTTAGTGGGGAAAAAAATATACTGTTAACGTTAAGCATGACAAGAATTTAATTTTGTTCAAGAACTTTATTTGGATTCGACATTAATGAGCATTTTATTAGCGATTAAATTTTTTAAGTTCTTTAGAAGTGTTATACACAAATTTTTATTGCAAAATTTACGTTTTGGAGTAATTTTCCACGCTATGTAGATCTAGGCGTCTTTTGCCATTGTGAATTATAAAAAAAAAATTATTCCACAGAATTTCATGAAAGTATATCTCGTATAATGAAAATAAACACTTTCTACATTACCATCGAGTAGAAGTGCCTTAAAGTCTAGATTAATCATTTTCCATTAAATGCAATAAATTTTTAACTTTTTTCTTTTTTTCGGAGTGCATTTCACAAGTTAGGCTGGAAAAATTTGACATGTTGTCAATCAATCTACTGTTTTTCGAACAAAAATACCTACATATTTGCGAATTTCACACCTATACTTTTCTATTGATATTTCATTTCCTTTCGTATTGTGAACTTTATGTAGGATTAATTTTGTTAGTAATTTCTCCAACACAATCAAAATCAATCTAGGGGCCTATTGTACCAACTGCAAATTACAAGTACAAATTTGTGATTAAAAAATATGACATATGAAAAAACTCGATTTTTTACAAATTTGTTAAAAAAAATGCTTGTAATCACAATTTTGTAAGATGGTGCAATATGCCCCAGATTGTACTTCCTTGTTTACTCAAACAAAAGCAATCAAATGGAAATATTTTAAAGTTAATTTACACTTAAATTACCAATTGAAGGGTTATTGCCATAAAATCAAAAGATATCCGAAATCTCAGTTTAGATTTAGAGTTAATATCACTCAACAGTCATTCATCAATGAACTCATCAAAAAAGATCGAATCTGACATTAATAACTCGCTGTCAATTTTTAATAACATTGTAACGCCATCAGTAGTATTTAACAAAGTAATCCTAACCAATTATAGTAAGTTTACAATACAATTATCGTAAACAAAATGATCTCCCACATCGTGGAGTTTACATTAAGAATCAATTTAAATTACTTACTTCTTTGTTTATTTAATAATTAATGAAATTGTTAACTTATAGACCAACAAATTTATTATTCAGAAATGTATACATTTATTGCCGGGTCATTAATTTATGTCACTTACAATAACTGCTACTTTATAAAGACATCAAATTGAACGAATGAAATGACAGTACTAGATTACTTTTTGTATTAATTTCAGTCGTTTTAATTTATCCAATGGTAAATTTGCAACACCGCTGATTCTAGAATTGATTATTTTCGTACAACAAAGTTGTTGAAATTTAAATTGTAAATGAATCGGTTGCTGAGAGATGAATATTAATTTCTGGTCGATTTGTAAGTTAATTCGATTTTATTGCTTATTTAAAAATACTCGCTTTTCGTTAAGTTTAAATAAATAAAATCTTTGGTTAAGCGTAAACTACAAAAAATTGATTACTGACATTTTAAAATTTTAGAAAAAATTTGTTTAAGTGAAAAATAATTTTCTTCAAATAGTCTCGTGAAATGGAAAATAAATGTTTAGATGGAGAAAGAAATATTAAGGTTTGACAGAAAGAGAAATTGTAGCATTTAATACAAAGTTTTCATAAGATATTAACTATTTTCCGAATTGGAAGACAAAAGTTAAAACTAATTTTGTATAGTGTTTAGTGTCCCGCAGATTCTCTGCAGTACAGTTTTGCCGAGTGCAATCTTAACTTTAATGAAAATATAGTAGTTGAATATTGCCAATAAACAATTTGCCAATGATATTTATTTTATTTATTTAACATTATTTAAAATGAAAATATTTTTTTTTTATTTAATCCAGCGTAAAATTTAAAGATTAATTTACCAAGCACTTACTTTTTGAAGAATGAAACATGAATATGAATGGGTTCCACACACTTTTTCACAAATCGTTTGGAATTGTGAGAAAAATCTGAAGTAGTGGAGAAAAGATTTTGTCATTAATTTACCAATTCAGTTTGTTGAAAAAAAAGAATGTACACACTCATTTTGAAACGTCAAACTACTATTCTACGCTTAGTTATGTTATATATTTCTCTTAAGAATAAAGCTTGTGGAATGTATTCAATTTATCATTTCACAAGAGGCTTGTAAAATACGAGCCATGGAATGCAAACCTGAAAATTTTAAGCCAGGCTCACATTACATATTATGCCAATACAGATACGCTTTTGATTGCATTGCATACTTTTACTAAAGAAGTTGTGAGCGAAGTGAACAAAAGCCTTGATGGTGTGAATATGTTTATTGTTTCTTGTGCAAGAATATTTGATTGTATGAATACTCTATCAGCACTTCAGTGTAAGTATGGCCTTAAGGTGTACTAGACCTTGACTAACAATATTATGACTTTTGATATTGCAACAAGAAATATTAATAAAAATTTAATTTTGTAACTCATTTGCATATTAAGCTTTAACTAATAAAAGAACATTACGGAACACTATTTATGAACTGGTTGATTTGTAAAATATTGTTTGAAGGTTGTTTATTCTTTCCTTTAATAAAATATACAAAAGAAAGGTGTTATTTAACACTTTTATGAGTCTATTCAATCATACCAAAAAAAAAAAATAAAAAACAACACATGAGCAACAATTTTATACTTTCAAGTCTCAAACGGATATACTACATATGTATGTAATTATTGATTATTGTAATTAAGCTTGTTCCTAGTAGGTAGGAAGGTATTCTACAATTAAATGTGATATTTTATTAGCTTATTTAATTAGTTTAAGGAAGAGCTTTGAATAAGTCAGCTGACGTGTTTTTAATCATCGATTTTACCTAGAAATTTTAAAATGGCTTTTTTAATTGCTTTTCGAACCATAAATAGTAAGTTGTAAAAACAAATGAGATAAATGACGCAAAATCAAAGCATGTCTTAATTTAAAAAATGTACCGTTTGTTGTATCAATTCGAAAATATTGGAAAATTTTGTGAACCAGAATTAAAGTTCAAATTTTAAACTGGATAGGGTTTGTTTACTCAAAAAAAAAAAAAAACGATCGCCGCAACCATGCCGCGTCGCGTCGAACCGTGACTTGACTACAGAAAGTATTTATTTTTCGGTATCTTTAATATATATTAAGTTGCTAGTCTGTTGACAGTTAATAATCTTTAATCAATTATTATGCATATTCAAAATAAGACTTTAAGGCCAGTTTACCAGTTCACATCAATGGAGATATGTGACACATAAGTCACCCAAATCGTATTGAAACTAAGCGCGCGCCCACACAAAATAAAACAACATCAACTGTCAAAATCACTTAATCTAAAAAACTCACTGTTTAGGAAAATATTATAAAACAATCTACCCTGCCTACTTAATAATAAATATAGGCTGGCAACTTTACATATATATATAGACAAGTATGTAATTTACACGACAGCTTGACTGAATTATTACGATTTTTTCATCTCGCCTTTATATGCTCCAAACTGACATTCAAACAAGACGAATTGATCATTATCAATTGATACACTATATAATGACTGTGATCATTAACCAATAGTTAGGTATCTGTCTACTACACTGTTTATTGACCCAAAACAAAAACAAATCAACAGACCAGAAAAAGCACGCGACTCTTTCAGAAAAATATAAAAAAAAAAAAAAAAAATAACAAATGACTTGTTTTGATAAATAATTAAAATCCCTCGATCAGCGTGTGAACATTTTGTTTTTTGTTTTTATTATATGTATACTATTGTTAATCGGTATTATATCGTGACTTACCAGCATAGCAATATTCAACATCCAAACTTCGTCATTTTCTCTTCGACCTTCAGATAATTCTTCCTGCCAAACTAGTGGATGACGTGGTATGGCTGATACGGTACCATTTTCATTAAATGTCACATTCTCATGCGTCATTAGTTCTCTGAAAAGATTTATAATAAAATGTCAATAAATTGATTATAAATTATAATGGTTTTATTTATTAAGTATGTACACATACATTTTTTGCTATATGTTTTCCCCTGTGACGAAATATCAATCTGTCAGTTTGAATATGAAATAGTTTCTTGAACATTCATTTTTTTGACAGTAAACTGTCATCTGATTTTTGACAGTAAACTGTCATCGGATTTTTGACAGTAAACTTTCATCTGACTTTTTGACAGTAAACTGTCATCTGCTGACTTTTGACAGTAAACTGTCATCTGATTTTTGACAGATATATGCACAATATATTTTCTTTAAAGAAATCTTAAAAGGCACGAAACAACGAATTCGTAAGACGTGTCCAGAATTCTGAATTATTGTGTTTCGTTTAATTTTCGTTCACTTTTGCCATCGTTAGTGAAGAGACATCGAAGTAAACCTCTAAATTGTATAATTAAAATAAAAAAAATACTTGTTCTCACTTAAGTTCATTATGGTGGACTTTTTTATATGTACTTTGAAAATGTACTTTTCGTTCATTTATGACAATTCCCTCCTTTGTTCTATCTCAAAATATTTGTATGATTTGAATTACTCACTTGTAAACATAGGGTCCAACTTCTTCAACATTCATTTTCTCTCGACCAGCTAAAAACGCTTCGGCATTTGTAATATTAAAAAGATAAACTTTCAAATACAAATCTACTGGTGGTTTTTCCCATAGTCCAAAAATTTCACCTCCTTCTTCAAAAACTAATTTCTGCAAAAAGAACAAAAAACAAAAATTAAGGTTACATCAATTAGTTTCCCCTTATAAATTAAACATAATATTTCCCATGAATGTCAGTGGCAATGTGAATGACTTTAATAATATGACACTTACCCATTTGAATATTAAATCATAAGGTCCAAAAATTTTCACTAGCACTGCACCAGTAATAGCTAATAGACCTCCAAGAAGTAATAAGAAGGCACCTGAAAGAAATAAATTAAAAATCAAATCAAATTTCAATTTATGATGAAATGTTTATAAACTTTGAAGAAGAGAACACAAATATTATGTTCCACATACGCCACAGAAACCCGAGACCAGAGGTTTTATTTTCGCAGTGACAGTGACCGTTTTTAATTTGTTTATACTTATATTTAGTGTGTGCACAACCAAAAATGAATAGACATCAAATTACCTGTGGGTTATTTCACGAATCAATGAAGCTAGTCATACAAATTACTTATTTATCGTCAAAATATTTTATAGCTTGGAAATATTTAACGAAGAACAAAACCAACTGATTAATTGGATGCACATTTGATGGATAGGTTTTATTTTTATACACAACATTCTTTTGATTTACTCATGGTCATAGTACTTGTAGCGTATTTATGACATTGAAAAAATTTGGTTAGGCAAAGTTTTGATATTCTTTGAGTCTTTGCTTTGATTTCTAGAAAATTTGGAGACATGGTCGAGGAGCTTTTAAGAGTTTGAAGAATTATTTGGTCTGTTCAGCAACATGTTTCTGAGATTGATATAAGATGTCATTTTTATGACCAGCTATCAGTACTTTCTTGAAAGCAGACAATTATATCTGATAGTTCATGTTACCGAGAATTCAGAAATTTTGGTGCGTGCAAAATGATGATGAAATCATTTGAGTATTTGACAGTATTTTTCTGACAGAACATGTTCAAATATCTGAGCTCTAAAACATGTGAAACTTGAAGTGACTGTTCTTGACATACATTTTAAACAAACTTGGTACGGTAAATAACACAAAAGCCTTTAGGAAACTTTTGGTTTTAATATCTTATTTCTCTAAATTAACATTTTGATTGATAGATTATTCTCATTTCATAAACTGAACACCTGAAACACACCTTTCGTGAGCTTCCTAATAATTTTTGTCGCATAAACATTTATAGAATTTCATAAATAAAATTAATTTTTTTTCATCTATGAAGTGTTCTATCTAAATTCCTAAGTGTAAACCCCAATTTTGAAGAAACCAAACTCCATAGATATCGGATACCACCCACAATGTTCGGAAACGAACACGAGACTTTTTTGAGCAGAAATGTATTCTGAGATTTTCTTTTCTTTTGTGTTTTGTTTTATCAATCTGTTTTTGTTTTCAACTTTAGCAACTCATCTCGAGCCGTTGGAATACAAAACTGCTCATTAAAAAAAATATATATCATTGGCGAATGTGAACATGAGGAGTATGTGAAATTGTGGTTGGATTGGAATACCTGTATTCTGCTGTGCTATCTGTGGTATATCACTTGCTTTGCCTGACAATAATACTAGAAGCTTAATACGAAGCTGCCTCACAGAGGCGGCTGACGACGACGGCGGCGAGACACAGAGTTGGTTGTGTATTGACCCTTCCGGGTATATTGATGGAGAAGTTGGTTTGCATTGCTGACCTTGAATAGATATTTTTTATACTCGTACATACTCCTGTGGCATGACCATTTAAATGATACACACAGATTGGTCACTACATAGCAAATGCATTGCAACTGGATTGATAATACACTCAGAGAAAAAACATCGCCTACAAAAATGTGCCTGCAGTTGAACAATATAGTGGAAGATAATAAGTGGAACGCATTCGTTTCTTATTAGGTAATTGGTTATGGCATGTAAATAATCGTGGAAACTCATTTATTTTTAATATATATAACGGACAGTTTGTGAAATTTTTCGCTCAGTGAATTTCAAGCACGCTATTCGGTGCGGAAGTTTAGTTTTCATTCAGGATTTCACTCTAGAATGAAATTTATTTGTGTGGTAGATTTTTAAAAGCTTTATTCTCTAAGTGAATTTCACGGAGGTTTTTTAGTTTTAAAATGTGTCTGCTTAAATTTTTGACATGGGCTTAAACAAGAACCAGACTCGAATTTAATTTTAGAAAAGGTATTTAAAGCCCTATGCAGCACTTATTAATTTTTTATTATTTTTTTTTTCGCTCAGTGTAGTACAGGACAGGACACAGCGAGGAAAAAAAGAAAAAAATAGAATGCAAAGATCGTGTCATTGATTTGAAACATGATGGAATCAAGAATGAGTCTCTCCTGGATAAGACTGGTTTGCCATTGAAATCCCCAAGCTTGTAATAACGACAAAGATAATGGATACACTGATCCAGAAGGAGAAAACGAAGTGGTTCCAGGTCGTTTGGTAATTTTCCTAGATCGTTCTTCTAGCCCATCTTTTTTTGTTTGGTTTCTTCTCCTTTATTTCTCTATTTTATGCATGCAGGTTTTGTTCTGGATTTTCCTGGGATTTCCAAGTGCTTCAATTAAATTGCTTTTGAATGTTAATCTCGATCAAACATAAAAAATGCTACCACTATGCGTGTGCGTCATTCGATTGGTTTTGAGCAACAGGTTCTTATTTTTTAATGGAAAGTCGCCAAAGTGTTTTGTTTTGTTTTTTTTTGGCATCATTCTTAACGGCGTTTAATGAAGTTGATGATTTCTTGACAGTTAACATATTAGTTCTGACATTTTTATTACAAAATAAACTAACTATTTATTTGAAATGAATAATTGCAGTGCTTGTATATATTCTTATAGGAATTAATAACAATTTTTGTTTCCTGTCATCTTATATTGGAGAAGCTGTGGACCTTTAATTGATAGTTGTTGTATTTTTCTTGAATTCCCACGAGTTGTGCAAAAAACTGGTATACGTCTACAATTTTTCTTACATATTCAAATATTCAAATATTTTGCAAAAAATCAGCAAACATTAAATATTTTTTTTGGCTTTGTTCTTATTGATAGCTTTTTGGTGAAATATTTATTTGTGCCTAATTTTTTAGAATGATTTTATTCCGGACTAAAAGGTTGATATTCAGGAAATAGAATAATGAATGTTTGTTAGAAAATCTTCAAAATATACTTAAAAATTAACATAATCAAATTTGCGAAAGAGGGAAGTTCTTAAGACGAAAAAGAAGTATACTGCTATTTTATTCGTTATTCGTTGAAACTTTTATAATTTACTTAGATAAAGTGTGGATATCTAGTTTAGATATATCAAGAGAAACAAAAAAGTAAATATTCTAAAGTTTTATATGTTTAAATAATTAATTGATTGAGTGCAAGGCAGGCTTTCTAGATTTAGACCTATGACAAAAATTATTTCTTTGATTTGTAATCATTTGTCATTATCTGATATACGATTATGATAGTTATTTAAAAGTACAAATGAATATACATATCTCTATATTTGTTTAAAATATGTTTTACGTAGTGGAAACCCAGAATTATCTAAGTTGCGATTTATAAACCTACTCCAACGTTCAAAAGCAAAAGCTTTCCTTAAGATTTTCGCTTTCATATTTTCGTAGCTTAGTTTTACATAAGCGTTTTATCCACAGCACTGATGAAAAATCTTAACGAAGAATTCTTGTAACGTTAAGTTAAGGATTTAATAGGAGATGTCGATGCACATTTATTTTAATACACAATCGCAAATAAATTAAATTTTAAAAATAGTTTAAAATTGCTCACATGAGACTTCTTCAGAAACTTTGAAATAGTCGAAATTTAACTTACAAAATATTCTTCTCCAATTTGTAGGCTGCATTTCCTCTACAGGATTCAAAGATTTTAGCTTCATAGCTCCGAATTTCAAAATACTTTTTAATGAATTTCTTCTGAGTAGCATTTTTTTTTTAAGTATTTTTTTTTAGCTTCCCGCACTTATAATATTTAAGTATAAATTTTTAAATTTAACAAAATATTAAATTCAACATTTATTTTCTATTTTTTAAGATAAATTTTCTCTATAAACTATTTTCTCAAATGTGCAAGACTTCAGATATTGGCACTTAGCTTAGATTTCTTAATTTTTTTCTAACGTTGCCACAACTGAAGCGATCGCGATTCAATTGAAGACTATTTGCTTTATCAAATCAATCCCAGAATTATAATATAATGATGCATTCAAACAACCCACCACAAACCACTTGAGTCTCGTATCTATTTCTGAAAATAACAATTCCAAAGTTCCATCTTACTATGATTGTTTATGAAACAAAAAAAAAAACAATAAAAACAAATCATGACCAATTGATCAACCCTGTGGTCATCCATTCAAATGGCAAAATTATGACAATTATCTCGTGGCAAATCATAATTTCCTAAAACCAATGAAAACAATTATTTTTTATCATTCTCTTCTAATATAACCACCTGTGTCGGGCACGTCTCAAAACGGTAGGTATTGTTGTGTGTCACCTAACAAAAAAAAAAAAACAATCTGTCAATTAAAATTCTACATAAATGGTCTGTTTTTCGACAGCAGCAGAAAAAGGCATTCTTTCTATTTCTATTCTTAGATTTTGATCCTTAGCACGAGCTTTTGTCGCCAAATTGATTTCTTTCTAGAATTAATTGGGGGGAATATTCAATCCTGAAGATGTAAGTTGGTAATTTATAATTGTAATTGATGTGAATATACATAAGTATTTGACGCCGCCGTCGTCGTCGCTAGCGTCGACATAATTATTGTTTGCCAATTGATCATTCGAAACACGTTTGGCGAATGTTTTCTATGTTTTTTGATTATTTTACTTGTCACTTTCGGGGAGAAACGGAAGCTATAGTTACTCGTAGAAGTTTAAAGAGGTATGAATCGACCTAATGAAGAAATGGCAATTCCGAAAAAATATGTCGGTAGTTTATTCACATTTCGCAGCTATGTGGAGTGTTAGAGGTAAAAATATACGAATTTCTGTAAAACTATTTTTTTTTCAACTAATGGCTTAGTACCTAAAAAACTACCCACTAATAACCTATGTAATCGAAGCCTAGATAAATGTTGATAACTTATGGGTTGCTTGACAATCATCCATTGAGCATTGCATATTCGGAGCACGTTGAGTGAACGTTTCTATGTTTTGTTTGAGTTGTTGTTTTTTGTCACTCTCGAGTCGGAACAAGAGTGGATGAAAGCATTAAGTTGAGCATAAACGAATTTAAGTTCCGAGAAAAATGGAATAAGTGTTTCACTTAGGCTTGACTTTGACAATTCTATGGGGGTCATTTTTAGCGACAAAAAAAGTTAGGTAAATATCAATTTTCAATCAAAATTTCACATGAAACAAAAATATATATAAGAAGAATAAATACAAATGAACTATATCAACGTGGGTGTTCTTATCATAGATTTTGATTTTAAGCACGTACCATACTTTTAAAATCGATGTCTTTAGAATTAATGAGACAATATTTTTAGAAAACGTCCATGAAAACCTAATTGATATAAATTGTTTGTATTTATACTATATAAATCGCCATTTCTCTCTAATTGAGCATTAAGGGCACGTTTAGCGAATATTTCTATGTTATTCTTTTATTTTGATTATCACTTCCCAGACCAGATGAGCTTAATATGAATGAAATTTCATCATAATGTATGGGTGGGCTAAATTGAAAAAAAAATGTAAATCTTATGAAATTAAATACTTCAAGACTGTATGGTAGATCAAATAGCTAGAATTTTTTTTTTGATTTTTTGAATAGGAACAAAAAAAGAATAAATTGATTTATTTTGAATAAATAAAACAATAATTTTTAAGAAATTATTTTCATGTATATCGCTAAATATTGTTGCAAGTTGGCTTATGTTATTCCATCATAAATTGCTTGTTGAGTGTTTAGTGAACGATTGGCGAACGATTCTATGTTATTTGAATACATTAGTTGTCACTCTCCAGGAACAACTTAAGTTTTTCATTTGAACTTTTTAACTTCATATGACTCTTTGACATTTCCAAATGTCAAAAAGGTGTGTTTGCTTAGTTCTTGTCATTGTTTTAGGATTGTTCAAAGTCAGTTTATTCTACAAAATAGCCTCAGCACGATACTAGTTTAAATGTGTTCACAATTTAGAAAAACTTAGTAAACTGCTTAAAAAGAGCAAATCGCTTATAACTCAATACTAGGTTGTTTAAAATTTTGCCGAAAATTTTTAATACTTTTGAACGAATTTAAATCTAATAATGAATTAATGTTCTTAAATTTTTAGTAATTGATGAGTTCATACACGCATCTAAGGAGCATCTAGCGCCATCCCCGCCGCTGCCATAGAGACGTTACAGATCAATTAAAAATTCAAAAAAAAAAATACTCACAAAGGTAATTTTGTCTCAATCTTGTTCTATGTTTTTTTTTTCATCGCTAAATCTAAAAAAAATCCTCATCCGAAGGCTTCCATTTATTTTGAGTGTCTAGTGTCTAGTAATTAAAAATGTAGAACAACTGATTAGTTAATATATCTGGATGCAGCCAGTAGACGCGCCCCTCCCGCTGCAATAATCAATTATCAACAATGAGCATTCGGCGCACGTTTTTCGAACGTTTTTATGTTATTTGTATATTTAATTTGTCACATTCGAGAAATGTATGCAAACCTAAATGGGCTAATTCTAGAATTAGGGATTCCACTAAAATAAACTAGAGTAAGGCCAGGGGTTACTAGTTGATTCACCTTGCGTCCAATTTGCTATTTTTTTTTTCATTATTATTTATTTAAGGGGACAAAAATAAAAATGTAAATAAAATTGAAAGAATGACTCAATGTTAGACTAGACAATGTGCCGATTTAAAATAAAATTAATTAATTTACCACGATCGAAAATGTGATAAATCAAATCATTCAAGCTTCCTTACTTTTCAAATGTCTAGGGGAATAGAATTAATGATAGGAGCGTGCGTAGGTAAATTATGTATTATGCTTAATATTGCTAGAAAGAAGTTTCTAGAATTTGATAAATATTAAATATCATGCAAAAACGTGACACATTAATGATTCATTGTGTTTTGGTTTTTTTTTTTTTAATTGGAGAAACCTGATAGATTTAGAATTTTTTTTAATTTATTCCAAAATTTTGCCGGTTTTTTGCTTTCTGTTATTTTTTTTTTTTATTATTATTTTTTAATGAAATTAATACTTTTTGAAGTGAGTTAATGCTGAGTCGTCGTCTTCTAAATCACATCAAGGGGATTTACCATTAAATAAAAACAAATTTCTTGTTTATAAAACCGCACAAATGGTTTTTGGGAAAATTCCCTTACTTAAAATATTAAATTTATTTTATTTGAATATATATTTTTTAGATTTTGGAATTTAGATTAGAAATAATATTTATACCTAATAATCATATTTTCTCCTATGGCCGGCAATTAAATAAATAAGTATGCAATTAAAAAGAAATTTGCTTAAAATAAATTATTCATTTTGTCGGTTTTTATTTTGAAGGACATCAACCTTTCTCTTAACATTTAATTTTATATATTTATTTTTTGTTTCTTCTTTTCAATTCTAAATTAGTAAATTATTTAGTTTGACGCAAAGGTGTTTCAGAAGAATATTATAAAAAAAATCAATTCTTTTATGTTGGACAATATTAGCAAGAAAAAAAAACCTGTTTTGGATATTATGCAGATTTAATTGTATAAAACTGTGATAAAAGTCGGCTTTTGAGTTTGTTTTGAGTGTTTATTTTTTCGTTTTAAAAATTATTAGGAAAAATTAATATTCAACAGTTTACGGTTTTCTTAAAAAAATATATGACAAACCTTAGAATTTACGTTCCCTTCTTTTAACCCCCAAAATCAGATTTGAATAATATAATTTGAACATAATTTATGTTGTCGCAGTGTAAACAAACATTTCTCAAATAGGCATATCGATCAAAAGAAATCTTGAATTAAAGATTAAAGAAATAAAAATTTTAATTTATTTGATCTTATTCTTTTGAATAGAGATTTATTTTGAATTAATTATATTTTTATTATTATTACAATATGCTAGCCGTTTACATTATGTTTAAATAAAAATAATAAATCAGGAGCAGATTAATATTTAAGAAGAGTAGGTATGGAAATGAGTTTTAAACTAATCCCGGTTTTTAAAATACGATTTAAAATCCCGTCTACTAAAATACTATTTTTTTTTTAATCTTGTCTTCCGAAATCCCGCTTTTTTTTAAATATGATATGACTTTAAATTAGCACTTTTATTCCTGTTTCTGTTTCAGTGCCGATTTTTCAGTTTTGTCATCGAAAGCTGGAACTTTGCTTGCAAAAACAAAATTTCGTTATTTTTTGCGGGAGTTTTAATTGTTTTAAAATTTTCGCTTGTTATGTTTTTCTGAACACAGATTAAACGAAAAAAAAAGTGAAATTATTTCTTGTGTTATCTTGTATTGGTTTGAGTTGAAATCAAAAATTTGTTCTGCTTTATGAATCGAAAACGTTTTGACCGCTATGGTGTGTTTTCAGCCTTAGAACACAAAAACTAAACAAATTCAAATAAATTGCCGGCTAGTTAATTTTTTGAGAAACCGACTAACCGGTTTCCGGGTTTCTGCGAAAAGGCCTAAGGCTAGGACCGCACTTGCGATTTTTCGTCGAGGCGATTAAAAAGTCGTAGTCGCTACAAATTATTGTCATCCACGCACTTGCGATTTTTTGCCGCGCGATTATTTAATCGCGAAAAATAAAACACACTACTTTTTATGTGAGTGCACGCACTTGCTACAAATAAGTAGCGACAGAAAAATCGCTTGAAAAAATAGAACTTGTTTCATTTTTATAATCGCTACGATTTTTAAGTCGCATGTGCGTGCATTCACATTTAAGGCCATGTGTCTTACTTTTTGCGACTAAAAAATCGTGGATTAAAAATCGCAAGTGCGTGCATGCCGATTTCTCTTTGCGACTACGATTTTTAAGTCGTAGTAATTTAAATCGCAAGTGTGGGCATATCCATTTGAGTACATGTGTTTTATTTAAGTTTACGACAATCGCATCGCAAGAAAAATGAAACAAATTGCGACTTTTAAATCGTCATAATTTGTTGGTAGCAAGTGTGTTCATTCTCATTTAAATGCATGTGTTCTATTTTTGCGACTAAAAAATCGTGCGATTGAAATCGCAAGTGCGGTCCTAGCCTTAGAATTAAAATGAAACATTGTACATCAATATTTTTGTAATTTGTATTAAGACCGGTATTGTTTTGATGCGCAGTTAAAACTGTCATTAATATGTGACTATTTTCTTACGCAATAATTCACAATAATATACACAGAAAAAAAATTGTATTTTACTAAGCCTTGACATGCTGATCCAAAGAACAATTTAACCGTTTTTAAATTATAACTATCAACCTCTAGCTTGAGCTTGCATTTTTAATTAAATAAAAAACTAAACTGGAAAACGTCATTAAATAAGGATTAACTCAGCTTGATCGAATGTTTTCACTTTTTATAAATCGCATAAATTGAAATGTGAAACATTCACAAGTTCAAAAGACCATTTCAAGAAAATTAAATTTTTTTTGCCAGCTTTGTTTGAATCAATTAATAAATGAAAATATTTGATCTCCATTATAAACGTGATTTTTCATTTATGTAACATTGTTTTTTTTCGTTTTTTTTTTTTTACTATTTCAATGAAACAACGCACGGTGTCGTTTAAATCGACGTGACTTTCATTAAATAACTTTTATTAAATATTTATACAATCTGTTCTAACAGGTTATATCCAAAACATGAAAAAAATTTACTATGAATTGTGATTTGTAAAAATGTTGTTTACAGAAATGGAATTTTACTATGACTTAATTGTTATAATTACAGTTTTTTATTCTAAATCAAAAATTGAATCACCAAGCAGTTACTCCACTCACTAGGGAAGTTCTTATTTTGGAGTCTGTAGGTACTATGAGCGCCTGGTCAATGTCCGTTCATGTTCTTTTGCATTTCGATCAAAATCGATTTTCAAATATTGCGAAATCCGAACTTGCTAAACTAAGGGTAAACCCATTTTTAATTTGTTCTGTAAAATGAAACATATGGATTAAGAGAGGATATTTAATATATGACGAACAATTTTGTGGGGAAAAGTCAAATATTTTAGATGTTTGTGACATACTCGTAGTATGGTTCCTTTAACAAAGATTTTTTTTTATGTGTTAAGAAAACGAGAAACTTTTATATCCTATCCTATAACAAGGTTGAATTTTGTTGGAGCTTGACAGGACTTAGTGCCAATAGGTCATCCTGTATAACACTTTATAGATTTCTTGAATAAAAATACTTTGATATAGAGTTAAATTTTGACATTCTTACTTAAATTTATTTTACTTTATCTTTTATAATAATGATATTTAAGTTGTTAGTCTAAACTATATATTATAATTCACAAAATTTAATTCTTACTAAATAATTCACTTATTTACCTTTTACTGGCTTCTGTTTCATTTTACACAAAAATACAATAACTGCAGCTATTCGGAGTGAGCCAAGGAATTTTAAAAGAAAATGTGAAGCAGGAAGTGATTGGAAGTTTTTGGTTGATTACAACGTTTTAATATTTTAGGGCTAAGATCATAGCTCGTGTTGATAAGCAAAGAAAGTGTAATCTCACGAAAAAGTAAGACGATGACACCGATGTCCGATATTGCATTGTGCTAGTTTCTGGTTGTCTTGTCAGATAAGAAATACATTAAAATAAGCTGTCTTGTTGTTTTTTAAAACACATTGAACCTATTTTTTGTTGTTGTTATTCTTAACTTATCATTATTAAGATTAATCGTGACAATAAAAAATTGTAAAAAAAAAAAAACATTTCCAATGCTTTTGATCGAAATTCACTGAGAGTAAGTGAAATTTAAATTTTACAGGATAACGATTTTGCGGAATTATGATTTTTCCAGTTTAAGATTTTTCTGAATTTTGATAATTCGAAAAATGGAACAAGTCCAATATACTATCTATACCCTTGTATGGAAAATAAAATTTTAAAATTGAAAATGAGGTCTCGCCAAAGTCGTTTCACGTTTTAGCGTTTTTTCTTGTACTTGTTTGGCATTTTACATTTGCGAAATAACGTTTATTTGGGAAACTTTCGTTTTTCTTTTCGAAAACTTCATTTAGTTTTTATTTCACTTAGTTGGCGGTTTGAACATTGTAAATTTTTGATCATCAATTTTGTTTATTTGATTTCTTTATTTAACATGCAATTGGCTTTCGATGCTTTGGCTTCCATTGCAAAAACATTTCCTTCAAATTTCATGCGAAAAGTCTATTTCAAATGAATTTCGCGAAATGATTAAAAATATTTTAAAATTTTTATAATGAATAAAAAAACTGATTTTAAACTGTCAATAATTAAGGATTTTTAATCTTTGGATGACAACAGGGGTGTTCCAACACGCTAGGCAATTTTCTTTTAAATATATAATTGAAATATCTAACGACTAAATCGAAACAAGAGAACTCGGCTTCAATCTTACAAATCGTGAACATAAACTGAACCAAGCGGATGTTGACTCACATGTCATGAGATTCCACAGTAGTTTATAATGATTTACACTAATTTTATAATTATTTAATTTCGCAAAATTAATTTGACAGACGAGTAACATGGAATAAAATAACATATTGTTTCCTTAACTTGGGGGTTGATTAAAATATAGAAAGTGACTCATTGCAGAAAAGTATAAAACTTAAAAAGTGCAGGAATCCCTTAGACACTTTTGCAGCGAGCGACAGTAGGTATGGACATTAGACTGGGCCAAAAAAATTGACTATTTTTTTTTGTTGAAAGATATATCGAGAATATCATTCAGAATGACAAAAAAAAATTTTCGTAAAAGTTTGAGCCCTTAATATCAATTTTAAGAGGGCTATCATCGCTAATTTTGATTTTTAGTCATAATTTCATGTTTTGCGTCAGAACTGACAAAATATTGAAGTAAAAAAAAATCATTTTGACTTACTTTTATATAAAATTAAATTCCCTACAAAAAAGGTCTAATTGAAAATTTTCGTCAGACAAGCCGTTTTTGAGTAATTAAGCTTAATAAATTGTTATTTTTCTTCGATTTTACTTTTTTAATTTGGAATTTTGTAACTAACGAAAAATAACAATTTATTAAGCTTAATTACTCAAAAACGGCTTGTCTGACGAAAATTTTCAATTAGACCTTTTTTGTAGGGAATTTAATTTTATATAAAAGTAAGTCAAAATGAATTTTTTTTACTTCAATGTTTTGTCAGTTCTGACGCAAAACATGAAATTATGACTAAAAATCAAAATTAGCGATGATAGCCCTCTTAAAATTGATATTAAGGGCTCAAACTTTTACGAAAATTTTTTTTTGTCATTCTGAATGATATTCTCGATATATCTTTCAAAAAAAAAATAGTCAATTTTTTTGGCCCAGTCTAATGGACATATCCTGCTTGTCAGCTGTGTAAATCCAGCATTAGAGGGAAGCCTCGAATATTTTAAACCCTAAATTTCTTGCTACTGCTACGAGCTACGGTAAACTATTGTTTCCAGCCATTATCTTTTCTTTTAAAAATAACAGAGAAATAAATGCCATTGAAGATGAATTAAGAATATTCTCCACCAGTTTATAAATTTTCCTACACGGCACTTTACACGATAGTCACTTGATACAAGCTTTCTGCATCATCGACTACTAAGAACGGGATGAGTCGATTTAGGAATTAGCAAAATAACGAGTATCCACTTGGACATTATGTGCGGTATCTGCAAGTCTTCTCATTGGGGATTAACCTCCCAAACGTGACTATTTTTTAAATTAAAACTACTTGATGAAGAGGCTGACGAGTAGTTATAAACAAAATAGTGGGAGGTGCTTTTTAGTTAGTAAGGAATATCACACTACTACAACAACGTCTATGAAAATTTTCCACCAACTATACCCTTTTGTTATTATTAAAGTATATTCCTTGAAATATGCATATCAGAAGATTCCACTACTGGAGATGTCAATATATTTAAATAAGTGTCAGTAATCTATACATATACATAAGCTAACCGAAATTGTGTGGTACCGATTTTCCAAAAAGCTAACAACCAATTTCGATTAATTTTATATAATTGGAAAACCATAGTCGCAGAGATGTGAAGAATCACACTTTACCCACTGGGTTATTTTGGTTAAGTACCTTTTACACTGGCGATCATTGTGCTTATTTAAGAATATTAATTTTAAAAATTTAAAAAAATTCAAAAATTTCATTTAATTGAAAATTTTTATCATTTGGACTCGGAATCATTTCGAAAGTAAAATTTTAATGGTACTTAAAGGGTGTTTTTAGGGTGTTTATAGAGCGTGTCTTTAAATGGCAACACTTTATAAAGTGACAGTAAATTTGACAACTGTTATATGATTTGTGCTCAATATAATTTGTATATTTTACCACGAAGGGACTTACGCCAGAATAAGGCTTCCAAGTTTTGATTTTTGATATAAGGTCCAGCTGTCTTCTAGATTGTGCTACTTTCGAGCCAGACGGCCAGCCACCCATATTCATTCTTAAAGTTATACACCTATAAAAAAAACACCATTTATGTTGTGAATAAAACTTCGACCGGATTAGAAAGAATTTTCATTATAGCACTAAGAAGATGCTTTGAAGCTTTTTTCAGTACTGCAAATTCGGTGTTCTTTGTCCATGCTCGAATAAAATTGGAAAGCAAAAATTATTGTTTTTTTTTTCATGTTAAAGCCAACAAAAACTAGTTTACTATAGTTTTTGGGTATTTAAAACTATTTTGCTGCCGTGTATTATTACTTTGTTATCGATAGTTTATATGGAATCGTCAAAATATATTTGATCAACAATCTTTGTTTATTACAAAATGGCCGATCACTGTCACAGAGGTAAAGTGTTACTGATAGCTTTTGGTGGAAGTGCTTTCTGTTTTCTTTTATGATTAATTAGCAAATTCTAGGTGTTCTTGTTTTACGTCCAATACTCTTTCGGAGCATCGATATATTTGAGATAATTTGATCCTCATTGTTGAAAGTTATTTGATTTGACAGTTTGTGAGTTTCTCTGCAGACATTTAGCATTGGATCTTATATTTTAATTTCTTAAAATAAAACTATTGATATGGATTCACGTTTAACAAAACTGGTAAATTATTTTTCAAAATCTCTTTTAGCGAGATATCTCGATAATAGTGAGAAAAAAGTTTCGATTTTAATTTTTCTTAAGGAAGAAAATTTTAGAGATTGTCATTTCGAATGTTATAATTTAAATATTTAAGAACAAACTTTTAATACTTCGATTTATCTATTTTTTGAAATCTGTAAGTTTTGAAAATCAAGCTAATGAGATATCAGAGATTTCCGTTATATTAGAAATATTAACAGAATTTCTCAACAATATGTTTTTAGATTGCTGTCAAATACTGAAGGAAATCAATTATTTGATCTTATATACTAGAATTGAATGATTTTGTATTAAGTAAATACATATATTCGTTTATTTTTCATTAAAAAATTGTAGAAACAAAAATAAATATATGTATCTTTTAAGGAACACAGCCTAATACATGTCCATTTTATGCCTAATTCCTTTCTGATAAAATTTTTAATAAAAAGAAAGTCCAAAGTTGTATACTGTCTAGTGATTTGTAAATAAAAATCTATGAGTGTGAAGAAAAAATTTGTTTTGAATATTTTTCAAAACTTCTAGTGAAATTAAAAATGAATAGGTTCCACAATATTTCGCAAGCCTAATCAAATTACGAGTAAATAGTAATGTATAAGACTAATGCGGACATATGTTTATCTTTCAATAAATCAATTTTGTGTCAAGTTATTTAAGATGTAGAATGTTACACGAACTGATTTCATTTCCACTCGAAATGTATGGACTTAAAAAATAATTACTTAACTTGACTTAACGTAAACTTTTTTTCCTGGTTTTAAAACTTGCACAAAAGATACTTTTATTATTTTGACAATTCTAAACAAATACAAAATTTTATCTTAACTTGGTTAGAAATACCAACTGTTATTTGATTTTGTTTAAATGCTTTCATAATGTTTTCGATTTAATTCAACCACCTGAACTAAATTTAACCTAATAATCTCTCAGCAAAACACTTGTTTTCGATGAATAACATAGAAACATATTATGTAGATTAGCTATTGTTGGATCCTTGAACTTGACTATTATATTTATGTCGGTAATTATTTGCAACCAGTTTAAAAAAATTTCCATCACCAAGTATGTACTTATTGGACTTGGTTAACTAATCGCATACAAAAATTTCTTTTTAGTATAAACTAATCCTCCATAAACTAAATAAATTGTTTTTTTTTTTTTTCTGTTGAATTGAATTTAAGCTGACTATGCATTTTACAATGGAAAATACAAAATGAATAAAATGCAAACTTTTTTTTTAGTCTGCAATCTACGCTACTTTTTTCCTTCGGAATTATTTTGATTTCACAAGATTGTGACGATTGCATTTTATTTTTACTAAAAAAAAATTAAATAGGTATTCCAATTCATTGCAAACTGCTTAAAAGTCAAATTTCATTGACGTACTTCGCAAAAATATTACATTAATTGGGGACATTTAAATATTAACAAAAAAAAACTCCATTCGAGTTGAAATTAAATATTCATAGAAAATATTTGAATTAATATTTTAAGATCTGAATATTTGCATTGTTCAGAGTTTGAATGGCCATAAAATATTCATGGAAAATCGTCCTCGTGAAATACTCAATATTATATTACCCAATTTCTAGTTTAAAACCAGATAAACTGAGTTGCAAATGTCTGAGTTTTTCGGATTATCTAATTGCCTGTTGATCACTAAAGTTCAGAGACTGAAAATATGTCATGCATAAAATAGTGGAACGCATTCATTTTTCATTTCACCCAGAAGTGAGTAGAAGTTACTGAGTTTAAGTTTACTGAGTATTCCAGAGTAAAATTTACAACTTTACATTTCGCAGATTATTTCTTCAGAGCACAATAATTTACAAAAAAATAAATGTTATTGTTTTTATATTCTTTCATATTTGTCCCTTGTGTATTAACAATTTTTCACAACACCATTATTCAAGAATTAATAAGTTTTAAACTTTTTCATATTTTTCACCTTGTGGAACTTTGTTTTTTAGAGTTTATTATTTTTATAACAAAATTGATGAATCAATTGTTTTAAAAATTGTTCATATCCTTTTATGTTTAAACTTTGCGTAACGAAAGACATACTTATAATTTCACAAAAGGTGTAGAATTCTATTGAAAAGTAAATTTCAAACTTGTCGGTGAGAAACTAAAGACTAAATACATTCCACAGCTTTTATTCAAAAAAAAAAAAAAAATAAAAAAAAAAACAATCAAAATTTTTCCACACCCAGTGAACTTTTTCAATTTTTGAATGTATTGATTTTTCATTAAAGAAATGTATTATAAAATTTTTACAAATTATGTTTTTGAACTTCTGATCATTTCGCCGGAGCGAATATTCTAAGGTTAAATGGATTATTTTAAAACTGTTGCCAATCGAATTTGAAAACAATTGAAACATTAAAAAAATACATTTTCAATAATTTTTTTTTACTTTTTCACATAAATTAAAAGGAAAATCCTGGTGAAATTAGAAACTAAATTTGAAAAATATTGCACAACTTATTGGTTTTATATTTCATAGGAAGTGAATTAATATTTGTCTCCAAACCATATTTAAAGTACAAAGGAAATGAAAATCTATGCAAAAATTATCAGTGCGTGAAGTGAAAAATTTAACATTCCACACCATTAGATTGAGAAAAAAATTAAATAAATTGACAAAAAATAAAACACTATGCTATATTCGTTCGGAAAAAATTTCATATTTTTGGGGAACAAATTGTGGAACGTTTATATTCATTTTTCATTTCACGGTTTGTGGATGACAGGTTTAAAATAAAATCTGCGATTTAAAAAAAAAAAAAAAACAATTATAATTTGAAAACTTACATTTTGGAACTCGTGTCCTTTTTCCCTCAACGCGCTCACTGAAAAACGAATCTACGATATGGAATCCTTGATTCAAAGACCGATTCGGATTTAAGCTTTTTCTACGTTTTTCCGCCTGATGATTTGATTGATTATTTTGATTGTTTTCATCGTTTGTACTAACGGCACTATAACGCCCGTTAAAATAATTTGTCAATTCCTTCATTTTTTGTTGATATATGTTTGTTTTTAAGGATTAATACTTGTTCACTTGTTGTTCTATTTTTTCTTTCCACAAATTTACTTCTTTTTTTTCTTTTTGAGATTGAAATCACAATTTTTCACTTTAAAATTGCAAAAAATATTTTTTTTGTATAATTTACATTTAAGTGTGTTTACTTGTTTAATTTGTATAAATTAATTTATTTAATTTTTAAATAAAATGAAATCTACTTCATTCGTTATTTTATGTTGAAATTAAATTCGTTAAATTTTAGTTTTTTTTTTGGAACCAGAACGAACAAAATATCTACCGAACGGAATGACTTTAAGATTTTAGAGAGAACGAGCGCTTTTCGCAAAGTTCGTCTGATCGTTAACGGTGTTCAGTTATGAATGAAACCCCTTCAGGTGACTGAGCAGCAGGTAAGATAAGAAAGGAACCTTTTCCAAGTCGTTTGCTGGTCTGGTTAGTAGCTTCTTAGTCTAGTGAACCTGACCACTGCTCTGCTGGTCAGTTTGTTCTTTCCTCCACTTTTTTAGTATTTTCTTGCACAAAGTAAATGATAGATCGCTAAAGGGGTATCTATCTTGCAGATAAACACTGATTCATTTCAGCAAAGACCGGCAGAACAGGGGCTTGAAGTTATATATGTATACGAGTATCTCTGATAGTTTGTGAGGGGAATCCGTCTGCTGTTCTCTTTCTCTTCGGCTAATAATTATTTGCGTAGTTTAGATGTTATACTAGTTTTAGTTATTTTCCTTTAAGTTAGAATTCTGATATATGACGTGTGCCGTGTGCTGGAGTTTATAATTTGTATCTTTAGGAAGCTATAACATGATAAAAACAAAATCTACAATTCTGATTCTATATGTAGATGTTGATGAGAGGTTGATATTTGAATCAAATTGTGACGCTTAAATTGCGTGCTAAGCAGGAAGAAAGCGTTTGCGAATTTATGCAATTTAAGTTTTCTTTATTCCTAACCTTGTTAACATTGCAAATCATTGCCATAGGTTTGTTTAGATTTGAAGTAAATATGGGGGTGTGTTATTATACGATATGACATGACGGAAATATTTTTGAATTTGCCTGCTAAAGTTCAAGCTTAGTTGTGATCTGCGTTGGTTATTGGGCTAGGTAAAGGTTTGTTTTGCTTAGTACAAATGCATGACGGAATACAATATTGCAAGGGATAAGTAATTTGCGGCCCATTGTTATTAAAATTGGAAAAAAATAAGAAATGAATCCAATTGGTAAATTAATGTTCTCAAGTATCAAGTAGAGGAAGGCAGACAATGAATCAAAAATATCGAAACTTTGGAAAAGTACAGAAACGCAAATTTGTATTTCGTAAAACCTTATGGGAATATTTCGCACGACACGATGTTTGGGTTTCATTCTTTTACTCTCATATTGACATTTTACTTAGCTGTGATCATCTGTCTAAGAAACTGAAAAAAGATAGAAAGTCACAGCTAAGTAAAATGTCCTTGTCAGATAGGAAAATTTGTTACTGTTTTCCACACAATATATGTATAATTAAGTTGTTCATAGACCAAAATGACACATTATTCACAATATGTATGCAGGAATGTGTATTTAAGTTTAGTGCGGAAAAAGAAAATCACAAAATCTGAATCCAATAGGTGGCGCTTTGGTCCAGTTATTTATCTTGTCTTGTGTCTTTTTCTATTGTGATTCGAACAACTCGACACATTGGTATTCACATTCACAATTCAATACATATTTGTTTTGTTCATAGCTACGCTAGATTCCGATAAGTGTCGCTGTAGTTGTTGCCAGTGCTAGTTTAGGCTAAGTGGCAAAAAATAAAATCAAAAAATCTGATTCTGTGGCGAAAATGTAAGAAATGTGAATGCAGAAGTTATTCGCTATTTCTTTCAATATTCACTTTCTACTTAAACTTGTGATTTAAACAGAGTTAACTTCTATATGATAACATCGAATTAGTAAAAAAAAATCAACTCGAATTTTTGATCAAATTTAACATTACACGATGATAACGAAGACCAAAAAATCCGCCTCGAAATTCCGTCTTTCGGGCTCTCCATTTGCTTGGTTGTAAACGGATCGGTTTGGCCGTTTTTATTTAAATCTGGTACCTGTTTTTTTTTTAAATAAGCGTTCAAAATCTAAGCCGTTTATTGATTATTTCATTTCATTCGCAAACCGTTCCCCCGATTTTGATAAAAAAAATGGGTATACTATTACAGGTGTGGTTTACTTTTTAGTATCTACTCGTACCTAACATATTTCTTAATGTTCCGAGTAAATTTTCAGTTCATAAGATTGTTTTTTAAGAGGCGGGAAACTGTATTTTGAAATTAAGCACAGGAAAATGTTTTTAATATCCATGAATTCGCTTTATCTGAAAGTAAATTTTTGGTCATTTATGTTTGAATATGATTTGGGGCACGTGGCCACCCCAGCTGGCGCGTATATGGCGTTATCTGGAAGCCCAACATTCAAAGACTCTTCGCAGTAAATCTCAGACTGTATTTCGGCAATAACGAGTCCAATGTTAGCTTCCCAGTGCTGAATTGCTTCTTGTTAATCGGAGTACATGCGACATTAGATATCATTAGGGCTAGGATTTCCATGCAAATGCATATTTTTTTTGAGAAACTTTAGAAACACAGGAATAAAATACAAACACGAATCAATCAATTTGCTTTAAAATGGCATTTAATCGTTAGTGCATATTTTTGCATATTTTACTATAAATGCATATTTTTGCATATTTTACTATAAATGCAATAAATATATTACTTTTAATTGCATATTTTGAATAATAAATGCATATTTGTGCATATTTTCGAAAAAAAAAAACAAAATGATCCTAAAGTAAAAAATGCACATACATGGTAATGGCCGCTCGAGGAATTAAAAATTTTATATCCAAAAATGATCATGATATAGATAGAGTGGACAGAACAGATAAGAAGTAATTTTTAATTGTAGATTTATTAATCTTAAACGGCAACAAAAATATTTTTAAAAGCAACATCTCGCGTTGAGCATTTCAAAGCAAAGTATCCCTCGACCCCTCTTCCTCCCCAGCCAATTGTTACCAGGTGGGAAACTTGGTTGGAAGTTGTTGCTTACTACGCCAAAAACTATGAACATTTTGAAGATGTTGTGAATTATCTTGATAACTCGGATGCTGTTGCAATTAAAAATATAAAAGTAGCATTGAATCAGCCTTTGGTAAGGAGTCAAATCATATTCATCAGTTCCAACTACAGTTTCCTGCGCGATACAATTGTATAGATTGAAGAAAAAAATACGTTAAAAAAAAACATCTATTTAATTGAAATTGTTTTTTCAAAAATTAGTGCAGTTGGAAGACCTTTTGGTGCAGCAATTCAAAAAAAAAAAAAAAAACTGGATGAGTTTCTAGAAAAAAATTAAGGTTTCGCAAAAATAAATAAATAATGCAATAATGGATGTAATTCAAATTCGGTGCTATTTTTAATATATTTTTTTTCTATTTTAATTGAAATGAAGAATTTTATTTTCAGTTTTTATTGATAAAATTTTGTGTTCCTCGATAATAAAGACTGAATTTGTTATATAAACCTAAATACTATGTTTTTCCCATACAGATGGTTCGCAAGGTATATGGTTTTAAATGCATATTTTAGGTGCATATTCTACATTTTTAAGAGCATATTTTAAGCGCATATTTTGCATTTTTAAGTGCATGAAAATCCTAGCCCTAGATATCATCAAAGAAAGTAATTTAATGACATCGAATCGCACGAACGTGGCGGTATTGCGAAAAGGATCTATAGTTTCTTGAATCAATCGCTCTGATGAACGATTATGAGCACCATATCCCCCGATGTTTTCTCGAACTGAAATATGGTTTTCAAAATAAATTTGATCAATTTGCAAACATTGTTCCGGCGTGGGTCTATTGACGATAAATTGCCAAACCAAACTTACCTCAAAACTACCGAGAACTTTTAAAGTTTTCCGCTTTTAAAAAGAACCCTTTATTCGCTACTGCTTGTTTTTCGTTGGGTTTTTTAATGTGTGTGCTATTGTTTTTAAGATTTGTTGCTCTCACAATTTTACATTTGATCATGCATGTTATACAAACATATTACTATCTACATGAAACATGGCTTCGCATTGTTTATCTAAGAACCAATTCACTCAAATGACTTGTCTGTATTCCAAGATTCTATTTATACCATTTATCGAGCTTAAACTTCGAAAGTACGATAACATCCATTTTTGTGTTCTCTACCAATTATCGTATGAATTCTTAACAGCCGAGTACATTTACTCCAGTTTTTGAGTCTAAGATCATCCGAGTTTCGGAGTTTAACTCGTATTAGACTTTAAAATTTGTTTAATTAACTCGAGTTTACCTTTAATCGCAGAGAAAAGTTTGTTGTTCTAAGTTAGAAAGGAAATTCGCGAAAAAAACATTAACATATTTTTTGTACAAATTAATTCTATTGGTTTTTTTTTATAGTTATATACGATCAATATGAGAATTGAAATTTCATTAAAGATTGTCATTCTCACCATCTGTACATCCAAAGCTTATGAATCTGCAGAAGGTCATTGAATTTAACGGTTTCTAAAACTTCAAAAAAACGTGATTTTCTAATTAAATTATTTTCAAACAAAATTTTGTTCACATCAAATATTCCAAATATAAAAATCACTAATTAACTGTTCTTTAAATGGTCAATGGAATTGGCAAATGACTTTTGATTGATTGCGTTTGCGTTTGTTTATCTGGAATATTCTGCATAAATCACTAATTCTTCTTAGATCAAGCTGAGCTTATGTTGTGTTGTTAATTATAATTTTTCGCAAACAACAATATTTTATTTATTCCTTTTTTAAAATTTATTTTGTAAGATTTGACCTTGTGTTAAGGAATTTCGTAGCGAAAACCCGCCTTTATTTTTGCAGCTTTCGTTTTTTTTTTTTTTTTTTTTTTTGGACATCCAACATTATTTTATAGCTCGTTTGAAGCTTTATTATCATACAAGACTATCTAATAAAATGAGTCATAATTCTTTGAAAGAGTGAATCTCGTGCCTACATATTTTGAATTGATAATATTTATTAACTTTTTTTTTGTGTTTAAATCTAGTTTTTTTTTGATTTCTATTTAGTAGAGAATTTGTGTTTTTTATGCTGACGAATTTAACAAGAAAAATTGCGCAAATAAATGTAAGTTTGCGTAATGTTTTGAATTTAAATGATTCAAAATAGTTCTTTTAAGTTCATTGGCATTTTTATGTGTATTTTATTGGGATAATATCAATTTACCTTATTCCTACCTCAACTTACCCACACGTTGTGCTTAAATTTGGGTATTTTCCTCGCACAAAAAAAAAAACCAATTTGAAGATGCGAATCTTTAGAATCAGGAGAAATAAATGTATCATACCAATTCAAACATTTGAACTAAGGAGCTATGGTTGAATTATGTGTCTGTGAATTGCAAATTTCTCCTCTAGGGAATCACACACAAATTCTCTGTTATTTTAGATTTAATTAGAACCTAGAATATTTTTGCTGACTGGAATATCCTATAGGACAATTAAAAAAAAAATCGATATTTTTGCTTCACAATTGATAATTCAAAGGGATTATGACTTTTGGAAACTTTTCAAAATTAGCTCAGTTGCAAGATGTGTACAAAAGTAAAATCTTAAACCTGAAATAGATAACAAATCAATTTTACCTTTACTGCATCTTTTACTTATCTTTGAAAGGTTCAATAGAAGTCCGAATCTAGAGTTTGGATTAGATTAGCCTGGAGCCTTATTGTTCACCTTTAGCTAAAATGGTCAGAGCAAATCTCTACAATTTCGGTCTTTATAATTTTTACTTCCAATAGTTATTGAAAAAAAAAAAACTGACCTGACACACATTTGTGTGTGTGTTTTTTTTTAATATCTATCTGAGAAAAAAATTTTTAATTGTTATTCATTTAAAATTTGTATTATTGTGAAGTAAACTTTCTGAAAATTACGACCAACTCAGAATTTTGGCATTACTAATTTCTAACCATCACCTTGACAGAAGTTTTGGCTTTGAAAAATCATGAAAAAGTTTAAGGATGCGCTTGTATTAAAATATAACATAAATTAAAAACCGTTTACAAAAATGGCTGCCAATATCTGGCATCTCTTGCATGTAACTCTGGCAACTCTTTCAGTAACTGCCATAAAACTTTAATTACTCGAGCAAAAATATTCATGGTATCTTTCGAAATCCCGGCAAATAGAAAACGTAGTAACCACGTGCTTCGCCGCCGCGCCGTCGCCGTACAGACTGGAATGCTTTTGTTAAAGATTTAAATTTACTATTTTTTTATGAACAGTTAATTCTAGTCCATAAAAACATTTAGATAATAAGGTGAATTTTTATGATATGATTTTTAGGTTTTTTTGTTTTTTTTTTTTTTTTTTTTTAAGAAGAGAAGGTATCTAAATAATCCTAAAATTCACCCTACCACTTAAAATGAAACTTTGTTGATTAGCTTATAGCAGTTTCTAAAAGAACCTGCTAGCCTAACACATACTAACCATCCAATTTATTTATTTTTTGTTTCTAGATTATTTGAACTAACTTGTTTTGTTTTTATTTCATCTACTACCGGTATTTCGATTATTTTAAATTCATTGTTTTATTTATTTGTTTAAAGTTATTTTTTCTCATTCCTTTTTGAATGCACACAAATGTTGCAGCAACAATTATTATTATTTGATCACTGCGATAATGTTACTTCAGTTTTATTTACGCCTCGATGGAGCATACAAAAAACAGTCTAATAATCGACTTCTTCAATGAACTCCTTCAAAACTGTTATCGCAATGACTTATGTATACTACGTATGCATATACCAGTCTTTAGGTATCTCTTGTGAGAAAAAGATATTCGATTTGGATTTCGAACTTGTTTTTGTTTTATTTTCAATTAATTTTATATTGTATTGTGGCAAATTTAGCATTTGATACTATGCGCGATGCTATGATTTTGAGCTTTTGAATTAAATCACTAAAAAAAGACGTATGTATCTAGTCGTTTGCTTATTAAAATTCCAAATAAACAAATGCAAATCCAATAACCAGTTCCCATTCGATTTGGCATCATGCCGTGTGTCATCAGCACACCTATCGTACCATGACTAGGCACTAAAAAATTGAAGAACATTATATGTAGATACAGTATCTAAGACAATGTTTCTTCTCATTTAGCAGGGTCCGTATAGTAAGACGAGCTTTAGTGTCGTCGTCATTTTTGTATTGTTGTGCAAAAAATTAAATAGACGCTTCAATTTAACCGGTATAATATAGTTTTAATCAGATTTAGATAGATCAGCTACGAGCAACAAATTAGAAACGATAGTAATCCTTTACAATTTTTGAATTTTTCGTAATTTTTTACTTACTTTAGCCATTTGTATATATTTATTTACTTGATGTTCACCATTAATCTTTACAAATATTTAAGGCCGAAATCAAAAAAATCAAAAATCGTAATTATAATTTTATTTTTAAATTAAAGGCACAATTTCAGGAGAGCAACAAATTAGAAACGATAATGAAAAAATACAAATAATTAAAAAAAAAAAACATAAAATTCTTTAAAAAAAAATGCTGTTTGGTTAATACTTGGTTGGAAAACCTTTTTGCATCACAACTGCCTTGCAACGATTTGGCATAGACGATATTAATGCCCTACACCTTTCAACTGGTGTAGAGAACCATGATTTTTTTACTTCTTCAAATAACGCATCCATATTTGAAATTTTAAGCGCACTTATTGAGTTCTTGACATCTCCCCATAGGTGTTCTATGGGATTAAGATCAGCGCTGGAGGATGCCCAGTCTAGAACATTAATGGAGTTATCTTCAAAGAACTTCTTTGTATACTTAGCAGTGTGTTTTGGATCATTATCCTGCTGAAACTTCCAAACCACAGGTAAATTTTCCTCTGCCCATGGTACCATCACATCCCGCAAGATGTCCACGTATTTTTCTTTTGTGAGGATGCCATCAATTCGATGGATTGGCCCAACGCCATTCCATGAGAAGCATCCCCATACGTTGATAGACCCTCCACCATGCTTTACAACCGCAGATGTGTACTTTGGATCGAATTCTCTTCGTTTTGGACGCCGTACAAATCTTCTGCCATCGGGACCGATTCTATTTATTTTGGTTTCGTCGGACCAGAGGATAAATTTCCAATGTTCTTTTGTATATGATAGGTGATGTCGAGCAAACTCAAGCCGCTTTTGCCTTTGCCTTTTGGTAACCATTGGCTTCTTGCGTGCAACACGACCATGCAAGCCAGCTTCGACCAATCGCCTTCTAATGGTCCAGACTGAAACTGGTGAATCTAATTCATCACAAACTTCGCGCTGGATAACTCTTGCACTTTTTTTGGGGTCAGCTTTTGAAAGTCGGATGATTTTTCGATCATCACGAACTGTAGTTTTTCGTGGTCTTCTCTTCCGTAGCACATTTTCGCAAGTGTTATACATTTTAAAATGTTTCACGGCATTAAAAACTTTCTTTTTGGAACAGTTCATCCTATCAGAAATTTGTTTGTATGACAAATTTAATTTTCTTAGCTCCAAAATAGCTTCTCGAATGACTGGAGTGCATGTCACTGTTTTTCCCATTTCTAACGGTGAATTTAAAGTTCTATTGTCGATTACATATTATTTATTAATGGATACCTACCAAAATTTGATGTTTATATATTAAAAAAAATATGAATTTCAGTGAATAAAGCTTTGCTGCAAGATGTTTCTAATTAGCTACTCTCTGCAATTTAGGACAAAAATTATAATTTTGTTGTTTTCTTTCGTATAAGCACAAATATCACACAGCCTACCACTCTAGAAGTCAACAGCTAAGTAAACAAGACACTAACATTGAAATAATTTAAAGAAAAAAAAAACAGTAGATTTTACAGGTGCATTTTCATTCATTGAGATTTCGTTTCTAATTAGTTGCTCGTAGCTGTAGATACTTTTTGTGGTAATAAATAAAATGTCACCTCATATTTAATGCATGAAGGAACAACCTATGAAGCATTGTGTTTTTAAATGCAAGAAAAAAATAGTTTATCTGCGGGTTGGTCAGAAAATTATTTTTAAGTGCTTTTGTCAAAATGCTGATAAATAATCTACATGTCTTTCTACGCTTTTGAACAGTGGGACAAGGGAGCTTAAAAATAAAAATAAAATGTAGACTTCCTCTTTTGAAGAAGTCACAGATCGTCCAAGAGTATCTCCTCTTCTCGTAAAATTTTATTATCTTAGACATCCGAAATTGACAGAAAATTGTTGGCGCCCTGTCGTGGTTCTCTTTGACATGATGCGCGTCATTTTATGTATTTATCTTGAGAACCGTTAATGTCATACACAAATTTGCACAAAAAAAATGAAATTTTTGCAGCGAAATGAATTAAACAATTATGGTGTGAGCCAAATGCATAAAATAAATTTGAAAAATGAGGTTAGGATATTAATTGCAATAAAATGTTTAATAAAACTACTAAAAAAAGTTATAACCTTAAAATAATATTTTTTCTTGAAAATGTAAGCCTATTTTTAATTACAACCTACATATTTATTTATACGAAAACTGTTGAACATTCAATTCGTTACAAAGAGGGCGTTAAAGTTTTTCCTACGATATCGCTGAAAATTCTATATCAGGTTCGAAATATCAAGCAAATAGATAATTTCTTCAACTGCACTACATGAATGTGAAACGTCTTAATTGTCTCTATTTTTCCCTTTCGTTGTGATACTCATGTGCATCGGTTTATCCTCTTCAATCTTTCCATTTTGTTTAACTCTCTCACTTTTAAATACTTATAAACCATTTAAATGGTAGTTAAATCCCCTTTAGTGTGTGCTCATTATAAAAAAATATAGAAGATTAAGGTTGCATCAAACAATATTAGGAATATTAAAACTCTACGTCTTGAGTTCCAAATTTTGCAAAAGTACTAAATCGATATAATGAAAAAATTAAAATTTTCAGATTTTTTTAGAAGTCGATTAGTATTCGAAATCATCCTTTGATAGAAAGAAGCTATTCAACTAGCTTATAATTAAACCAGTAGGAACTTTCACCGGAAAGTTGCCTACAACACGTTACTTAACTTCGAGAAAGATAAATTGCTAGATAAGTTCCATATGAACTTAGTTGCAATCGGGAGGAGGAGGTGGTTTTAGTGCGGTCGGCCTGATTAACGGTGTGCTTGCATAGAGTCTTACCTTCCGTAAGGCTTTATGGGGGCAGAGTTGTTGGTCGGGAGAGTCCCACATATCTATGAGCGCGCGTTTTTCGGTCCTCATAGAATCTTTTGAAGATTTCAACACCTACCCACGGGAAAAAAAAAAAAAAAAAAAAAAAAAATCCTTTGATAGAAAAGAAATTCGACAACTTATGACATAACAGATAGGAATTTATTTTGACGTATAAAGAGAACTTATTTCTTAATAATATCCGAAAGCACTTAAATAATGTATATTTTCAGAGAAATAAATAAAAGGTCACAATTTTTAGATTTATTCATTAGTCTTTTTTTAAAAATTTGTTTACGTAACTGTGTAGTTAAATTTTTTTTTTAATATATTTCAAAAATCATTTCTCGAATTTATTCCCAATTATTCATGCTGTCTCTCCGACTGTGAACTATCTTCAAAATACGCTTGATCGCTCAAGAAGGTCAACCATTGTTGATTTTTGCACGAATTAAATGCATGAATAAAAATGAAACGAAAGAAATGTTCTAAGAAATGTATGTTTGGTTCTTATGACGCATTTATGGGTAAACATTTGTCTTGAAATTTAACACAGGTAACAAGTTTTTGTATGTATATTATTTTGTTTTTATAAATTTTTAGAATTTATTAAAAGCTTATTACATTTTGTGGTTTTTCTTTCTTCGGTGTCAACAAAAATATTATTGCTATAAATTCTTTACTGTTTTATTGTTAAATTATGTTAAGCCTAAAATAAGTTTTTACAGTAATCCGTTTTGTTAAAAATACGTAAACAGATATTGTACCGAAAAGTAAAGGAACGGACTTTAAGGGCGGATTATAGAAGAATGTTTTTTGGTTCGTAAAAGTGACAATGCAACTTCTCTTTGAGTTTTAATTCTAAATCTGAATACAAAAGAAATTCATTTTACATAATTAAATCAATCAATCAACATTGATCAATTTGGTAGTCCAACCTTAGATATCGTGTATTCTCACTATTGAGGTCTTCAGAATTCTTGCAGCCGGAAAGAAATTTGTGCTGACTAGAAGTTAAAATTTAACATTCATAACCAAATATTATTATTGTTTTCAAACAAGTTTAGGGTGACATAATAAAGGGAAAGTAAAATATGAAACAAAGTTATTATTTATTAGTTAAATGAAAGTTTTTTTTTAATTAATTGGAAATGATACATGTAACATACATACATGGTATTTGATAACATATTCGGCACCTGATGAATCAAAACAAAGCCGGAAGCCCTTATGGGACACATTTAATTTTAAGATTAAAACAAAGAACAGGGGTCGATGGACACATATGTAACTTTCAACCATTCCTATGTGCTTGTTGTTGGTCAGCAGAACAATGGTCGCAATTTTCTGCCGAGTCCCAACGGATAAGATAAGCAGTATTCTTGGAGAATTTGTAACTTTCTCGAAGAGGTAGTAGACCCCAGTGCAGTGGCCAAGACTCTGCACGATAGTCCAACACACTAACCATTACGCCAAGAGGAAATACATCAAAACTAATTAAATTCAAAAATAATTTAAAACTTTTAGACTTCATAACAATTTGGGCTTTCCTCTTCAATAAAACCTCCCTCATCTCCTTATGTGACGACGTCATTCTAATCAATCGAATCGTTTTGAATAAATAATATTTAACTGAAAGATTTACAGTATTTATGTAAATAAACCATTTATATCGACCTGGTTTTCTTGCTTTACCATGGTCTGAATAATATTTTTGAGTTTAATTTGAATATTTTATCGGAAACATTCCATAGAATTTACAAAAATTAATCAATCATAAAATTCACATGAACTTGACCTTATTCAATTTTAAATTTATTTTGATTTTATTGTCTCGAAGCAAGCCGAAACATCGATAACACAAATATCAATCATGTAAGGGGTTATGCTAATTTTTCTTGTAAGCTTAGATTTCCTGTAAGACTAATTGATTAACAACATATTACAACAATATATCTCTTTTTCTGATTGTTTACAAAACAAAAAGATACATTTTTGATAAGATAAATAACCGAAAGAAATAATAGAGAAAAGACAAATATAGACTTCCTCATCAAGGCCAAAGTATAGTATGTTATTTTTGTGAGTTTATTTATTTTTTTCTTTTCTGTTTAAAACTAGTTTTAATTTTTTTTTGTTGCCTAAAATACCATTTACGAGTCAGAGTCTTTCAATACATATCAATTAATTTGTTCAAATTAGTTTACCTAAAAAAGCTATAGAATCAAAATTTTTCTCGGAGCTGAGCATACTTAACTACAGTCAAAAAGGGTATCAATCAAAGTTGATAGAGTTCACTATACTGATGGGACACTGTTACCATTTTTTTTGTTGTATAATGACGGCGCATATAATTATGAAGTCAAATTAGCAGTCGTAATACTTTATCACAAACGATGATGATGGGTTTAAGGTAGACATTTTTTTCTGACCCGATATGTCATTACCAACAATTTATTTTAACGGTCAAAGTACCGGTTTCAACTAAAAACTAAATTATTTCGTTTATACCTTCTGGAAGGTATAACACCTTAGGCTAAGTACCACCTGTCGTATATCGTATCATTCTAATATAGAAAAGAAGCTGCTGAGTTATCGATATCGAGCTGTTGGCAGTTTAAATTTTGTTTGTTATAACCCAGTTAAAAAAGGCATTTTACTTAAGCTAAAATTGTAGAATATTTATGAAATACTTTCTTTCGGCATAGCGACCAACTACATACATACATACAATTTCCTTCAATGCGTTGTTCAATGTAAAGTATCAAAATTATCAGGTTTTCACGGCATTGTCTGCCGAAAAAAAATTCAAATACAAAAAAGATTATGGACCTTTTTTCTGCTGCCAATTATTAAACAAATTTAAATTTAAAGAATTTAAATGTCCAAAAATATTGGTACTTGTTACACTAGTTAACAAACTTAGACGAGTGTCGTTTATATATCGATAAACAACTTTTGTCGAAAGTCAACCATAGAAAAACTAAATTTTTTTAAGTTGTGCTTGTACCAGATGGTATCAGTTATCAAGGCTCACAAGAACATAAAACTATTTAAATAACTTTGAATAGAACTTTTAAACCACCACACTGGCAATATGACCCATAATTTTAGTTCGTATGCAGCATTATAGTTTAGGTTTCTACACCTTTTATCAGTGCAACTCGTTGGTATTGAATTTTGTCAATGCTTTGCAGAGTTGCTACTATCTTTAAAATCTAAAATAGGGATGTCAATTAAAGATTTCAGTTACCCTTGCCAAAACTAATGTCTTGCCTACTAAAATATTTCAAAAAATCCTAATTGTATTTTCCTAGAATTATATTTTTAAAATTTAAACAGGATAATTTTTAAAAGATTATGTTTTTCTTTTACAGGTATCCCGAAAATATTTCAATTCAAAATGTTTGTACGCAAAAAATGGCAGAAGTTGATCAAAGTGAGTAAAAATAGACCATTTTTCTATATTATAAAATTTCTAAAAAATTAAATAACTAATAATTCATTTGAAAAACTCCACTAATGCATCAAAAATACTAATAATTAAACAAAGATACAATGGCAAACAATTTAACAGCCAAATCAACAAACCTTTATTCCAAGATTTAACTAAACCATGGAACAGAAGTTAAGTCTTGACTTTTACATTAAAAAAAAACCAAACTGTTCTCGGAATAGTAAAGGAACGTTTATCGAAATCTACTACAATATGTAGGAATTCTCTTCTTTATAACTTGTGTCTACTTAAATTAGTTGTCAATTGCTTAGGTCTGTTTCTTACTTCTGGTTTATGTTTTAAATAAAAGAAAATCATGAACAATGTCACAAAAACAGCGTAAAAGGAGTGAAAATTGGAGTTTAAATGACAGGATTTTGTTTTAAATATAGCAATAAGAAAAAACCAGATTGATAAATAATTCTATTTCTTATTCCTCGCTTAACTTCTTCTGTGCTCTAGCCAAACTACAATTAGTAAACGTTACCCAGATTTTTTGTTTTTTATTGAAATTTTGCACTTAATCCATGATTTACAGATAAACCTCCACTGAACGGCTTCTATAAATTTGGGTGAAAATCTTTAAATCTGGCTCTATATTACGTCTAATCAAGAGCCAATTTTTGTTATTTTAAGATGACATAAATGATACTTTAATGATTAAGTGCTCGCCTAACTTCAACAATAGCTAAACGCTTCTTAATCTTAAAACAAAAAAAACACACAAATTATTAGCTGCCACCAGCACCCTCCTCTTTATACTCGTACATACTTTTTATCATTTTAAAATTTGACTTACAAGTAGTTATTATCCCAGAACAATTTAAAACCAATAAACAATTAACAGTTACAATTATTATTTATCTCGACACATTAGAGATGAATCTCAGTTGTTATTGAAAATGTATTTGTTTTTTAATTGCATTCCCTGAACGTGTTGCATCACTTTTCTGTACTTGGTAAATTTTTAATTTGTTTCTAAATTTAAAGGTAAACAATTTTGCTGTATCGATTATCGAATGCAATCAATGACATCGACTTACGTTTCGGAATGTGAACTAATTACAAAAGCTTCGGCTTAAAAAGGGAACTTCTGTGTTGACGGAAATGCAATGGAATTTTATATAGACTTTGATGTCTTGACAAACAAATTAAAAATGTTTTTGTTTTAGTCGTAGATGCGGTTGAAACATTTAAAAAAAACCTTGTTTGACCTAAAATATAGTAGAATAATATTTGAGGAATCCTTCATACTCGGGAAATCAGGCCAGAAGCCTTTTAGCCTGAAATCGAATATTTAATTTTTGTTCATTTTACTCTAAAAGGTCAAATTTCAGTTATATCTCATTAAGGTATGTGATAAAAATGATTTAATATAAAAATTAGTCAAAAGTCAAAAAACTCAAAATGAATGAGAAGTGTAAACGAGTTGATACGCACGATTTCGGAAGTCAGTGACGTTAGAGTCAACTTCTTGAAATAATATTAAACCTTGAAAAATTAACAGTTTGGTCAGACTTTGTAGATGATTCACGTAGTTCAAATTGAATTTCTCAAGGTGATTCGAATAAGATGAGACAATGACAAAAATGCAAGTGTAAATGAAACATCAATAGGAAAACATACATAATAGGTCAGGTTTAAATTTAAAATGTTACATTCCACATATCTTCGTCTCACCTTGAGCTGTATTTACTTAGCGGCTGATTCCGGGCTTTAGTCCAGGGTATGAAAATCTTAGGGGAGATAAAAAATTTTATTGCAATTCTTATTTTTCAAAAAAAAAGCAGAAGAAAAGAAAATTTTCCATACATTCGTATTTATCCTTCGACACAAATGTTTTGGATGTCGTTGCTTTTTGATTTTGTATGAATTTTTAAATTGGTCTGTTTTATTCTTGCTCCGATATTGTTAGGAATACAAAACAACTTCGGTAGAATTCCTTTGGTTTTGGAGCTCTGCCTCTGATTCCAGGCTCTGTTCTGGGCAGAATGAGAGACCAACTATTCGGAAGGTTATTCTACAACAATTTTAACGAACTATCTGTACTGAAGATCAAAGACTTGATCTCTTTGCCTAACACGACGAGGTGGCTTTGTGACGAACTTCTATGACTTCTGTTAAAGGTACTTCTAGATATTAAGACCGCGAGCTAGTGAACTTCAAGTAAAGACGAGTCATGAATATGAGTATCAAAACCGCGGAGCACTCCAGCGCTAATTGCGACACTGATCAAGACACCTACTTACCTTCATTGTCAAAAAGTTGGTTGGCTCTGCTTTGATTGACTGGCATACAGCTTTGGACTAGAATTGTTACAATACGATGGACCTGTAATAATAAGTAAGAACAAATCCGAAAAGGTTTGAAACTTCTGATTTTCTTCGCCAACAAGACCGATCTGATATGAGATTATAAGCTTACAATCTTCCTAGTACCCCTCGCTGCCTCTCACCTGAAACTCGGTTCGAACCTTACCCGATTAATGATCAACTTTGTAACCTATACTTATTTGAGAAGATATAATTGCTTTATTCTTAAAGACATCTAAGTTCGTATAGTGATTAAAAACGACAGTTTGCAAAGCTTAGTTGTAACCCAGTTTATAATATAACAAAGACTCACAGTTCAATTACATGTTAAGAACTATTTGTAGACTTTCTTATCTGCTTGTTTTTAATTTTAATTTTATTAATTATGTAATCTCTGGGTATTGAATTACGAGTCCAAGACCACTCAATTGTAAAAAACCGTGTCTGATAGATTGTGACTTTTGACTTAATAGCTGTTGAATACAAATTAGAGATTTTTTTTTTATATAATCAACACCAATTTCGCTTAGGTTGTTTATTTAACTTAACAAATTTGACGTTAATTGCCATTAATTAAATATTTTGAAAAAAAAGATTCACTTTTCTACAATTATAATCAGAATCGCATTTGTTTAACTTTTTCCGAGACAAGTTAGCACGCAAAACACTGTGTCTGGTTGCTGAAAGTATAAATGCTTCAAATTATTTATTTTTTTAACCTAGAACATTTTTATATTTATAAGTGTTCGCAAGAGCTCTTTTTTAGATCTTGATTTTGGGAACCCAAATGTATATGTGAGAGCTACGAGTAATAAGAAGAGTCAGACGTGAATTTGAGATCGGCGACAAAAAGACCAAATCTAAATCTCTTTTGTTTGGTTCTAGCTTCATTTCAAGGATCACAAATACTTGTCAGACAGATGGATAAAATAAACCTCCAAATATATACATATGTACTGAAACAATAATCCTTATTATTATCTATGAACACAGATATACTCGTATAAAGTTGTTTTGAACTGCCAGATGTGCAGAAACTATACAAAAACTTTTAAACTTTTGGTCTTAATTGTTTACGTTTGATAATGTCGTTTAACAATGAACACAGCTCCAAGCTTCTAAATTTGCACAAAATAAAAATTATGTTTTTGTATTTTTATTTACTAGTTGTTTCTATTTTTCTTAACGGAATGGAACCATTATGAAAATGAATGTTAAAGACGTTTTTCCTGTCAGACGTGTGACCCAAATAAACGTAGATACGTTTCTCTTAATTTAACATTAGTGTTAGAATTTTTTGTATCTTTCCATCTCTTAATTCATTTGTAAAGTTTTCAGTGAAGTATGAACGTTTAGAAAAGTTGGAGAGAATTCAAAAGGAGACACCAATTCACATTGGTTTAAAAATGTCTGAATATTGGAATGAGAGGAATGAAGCCGGGTAGAGCATTCGACATTAGTGAAGTACTGATAAAGAAAGAATTTCCGAACTTAAGAGTACGTTCGAAGTTGGGCACAAGGCTAAACTGATGAGCATTCTCTGAAGCTGGAGAATTACGCTTGAATTGTTTTAAGGGAGGAAGACCAAGATACACATTTTAAGCCTTACAAACGTTTGATAAATGCCCTCAAAATATAAATAAAAAAAAATAGGACTAAGATTAAGATTTTAATACTTCAATTGTGTTTCAATAAAGCCCGGAGTTCCTTTTACTGAATGGGTCAATATCTGCCAGACGTTCTTAAATATTGCTAAATTAACATTACATAATCCGTTTTTTATTCGAAAACTAAATTTCTATATGCTAAATTTTCTACTTGCTATGTGACTCTCGAGACATTGGTTACAAAGAGTTTTTTTTTCCAAATTGGCGAATACCACTTACAGTCATGCCCAGAGACTGGCTCTTGGGTTCGATTCTCGGCCGCTGTAAAAATGTTTTCGAGGAAGCGAAAAATCCTTCAAGAGCTTCTTTCGTCATGAAAAGTGCTGCTTACTAGTCCTTCCGAATCGGCATGAAATTGTAGGCACTTTCCATTCCTTTTGTCACGAATACAGAAATGGTTGAGAATAGTTAGTGATTAGGTTTATTTAATTTATTTATTTTTGTATTCAAAAATATTTAAGTTCAAAAAATTCAGACTTAATGCTCATAAGAGTTGTGTTAAAGTTTATCTCTGGTGAGAATGTTTAAAAGTGAATTGCGGGAATTTTATATTTCTTTTTTGTTAACACAATTTCCTTTTTACTTGCGACTTATAGGTACTATAAGGCAAGTTATGCATTCGGAAAAAAATCTAACTCGAGATTTTAATCAAAGTTGACAATACGATGATAACGAAGACTAAAAAAGTGGGTCTCGCAATTCTGTCTGTCTGACTTTTCGACTACAGCCTAAACGACTAGGCCCATTTTCTTTAAACTTGGAAAAAAGTATTTTTAATTTTCCTTTTTTTTTCCTTTAATTTTCTTTTTTTTAAGACCAAAAATAACGGTACCTCCCATACGATTTTTTTTTCGAAATTTTATAAATATTTTTTTTCTCAAAAACTGCCCACAGATTTAAAAAAAAATTCAAAAAATTTCATTTAGTTAAAGCTAGGAAAGGGTTGAAAAAAAATGTACAAAAAATGGCTATTTTTACATAGTACCCCACCTGGAACCATTTTTTTGGTTTTTGATGTTCTCAAAAATGGTACAACCGATTTTGATCATTTTTTTTAATGCTAAAGCTTCCCAGCAGTTCGAATATTATTGTGTATTCAAATTTTCCAAAAATTTGTTTTTGGATTTTTAAATGATCTATACGATCTTTACGATCTATAATTTAAGAAAAAAAAATTGAAATCAAAATATTACTGACTATACCTACCATAGAACCATTTTTTCAAATTTAGAATTTTTCATTATAGACATGACGGATTTTAATGAAATTATAGAGAAGCTTCTAAAAAAATTTAAAAAACATTGCGTTTCAAAACATTAAAAAAAAATATTTAAAAAAATCTATTTTTTTTTTGGAAAATTCGATATCTCAGAAACGACTTAATATTTTTTTTTTGTAAATTTAATTTTTATTCGAATAATAATAAAAAATTAAATTCGCGTACCAAAATGTTTTCTTAAAAATATTGTTTTTTTAAGGAACCAGTACAGACTTACAAGTTTTGTTCTTGCATAAGCTAATATTTACTTGAATCACATAGCATCCTGTTTTTAGCTTTAACTTCTAAATGAATTGTTTTAGTCATTTAAAAAATTAATTTTATGCTTATGAACAGTTTTTCTCTAATAACATTCATTTTTGAAATTCTTAGCCGTTTACATAAGAGCAAGTTCGTGCGACCCAGTCGTGCATTTTATTTGATTTTGTTTATCGTATCATATTCGTAAATCGTAATCGACAAATTGTTCAAAAATGGTTTATTAGATCTGACCACCGCGGAGACTTGTTTGACAACATTTGCATATAAATATTTGGCAATATTAAATTTTAAATCACTCCAAAAATTAAAACAAACAAAAACAGGAATCAGAAATTCCTGTTCATCAAAAAAATGTGTGACAGTGGAAAATTTCCTGATGTCGAAATTACCATAGAAATGTTTTTTTTTTTGTCTGTGTGATCAAAGGCTTAGAATTTATAATCTTCCTTTATCGCTGCTTATTACACTCATCTACATAATATATTTTTCAGTCAATCTTTGTTTAATCTAATTTTGACAGCAACGAAAAAGTAATAATTTTTTTCTTTTTATTTAAATAATCAAATATGGGAGAATTAATTTTTTTATTTAATGAATTCTACATAACATTTCATCCTTAATTACACCAGTTTTAGCTTGTATCATTAATTATTTGTCTCAATATGTCAATCATATATAATGCATCAGAAGCAAAAAGAATAAACAGGGTTCCCATTGATGTAACATATCTAAAGAGACGTTTAGGACGTTATTTGTTTTCTAATTTAAATTATTAATAACTCTTTGCAGTATATTATTTATTCTTACGATTATATGTTGTTTTTTTAATCGTTTGCTGATCTAAGATCTTTTTTGATTGATTATTAAGATTTCTTACACATCGATTAAAATATTTAATGTCAGCTTATTTAATTGCGCTCAAGCAACTAAGTTAGTACCCACTGACCCAGAGGTACTTTAGTACACAACTTAAACCCTATGGTTTTGTATAATTAGTTAAAGCTAATTTGCATAGAAACGTCTATGTTGGGAGTTTTGTTTTTAAACTGGTAATGAGTAAGATTCTTTTATTAGCAAATTGCCACAGAATGCACTTTGAAATGTTTGGAAACACTTAAGTAGACAAAAAGTGACAAAACCTGAAAAAAAAACGGTAAACAATTTTTTATTTTTCCAAAGAGAACCAATGTAATTGGGACGGACAAAGAATTAAATTCAAAAAATGCGAACGTGCGAATAATTTCGATTGTCCTACATTTTATTGAAAGCTCGAAAATGTCATGAACTTTGAATTTATTTATTTTTTTGTTTTGTTTAAGAAGTTTAAAAAATGTGTCACTTTTTTGTTTTCTATTTTTTTTTTTGTAGAAAGGAAACCAAAATATGCTTTGGTTGGATAATAACAAATTATACAATTTAAAATTGAATCTCAGAAGATTAAAAATGATTATTGTAATTAGCCAAGAAACAAAATTTTGACCATAAACGGCTTGCGTGAACGTTTGTTGAACCATGAACGAGAACTACATTATAGTTACCTGATGGACGTAGGTTGTTGGTTATTAGCGTTATTAGCAGTGTTCCTTTTGACTTTTTTTAAAAGAACGAAAAGAAGACGAAACTCACTTCATCGCACGTGAATGGTTAGAACTTGCATTAAATTTTCTGTGTTCCTTTAGCTTTGTCACTTTTAAAGAAACAAAGCTAAATGACAGTTTTAAAGATTTAATGTTTAACAAATGTAATTTTCATAAAGAAAATCTAACTTTCATTCGAAATGGAATTGAAATCAATAGAAAATAAAATTTGGTGTTCTAGGGTTGTAAGTCTAAAGGGTCTAAGTGCCATTTTTATAATTTAGAGATAAACGAGAAAAACATAAGCAAAAGCCCTTTGGCACTTATGCTATACCACAACTTTATTTGTGTGTGTGTACAGTTTTAAAAGAAATAGGCACTTGAATCCATTTTGATATTATAAGGCTTGGCCCTTAGATTGTATTTTGATAAAAATATTGATTTTTGATTTTTTGGCACTTAGACCCTTTAGACTTACAACCCTTCAATTTACTTTTGCCAATATCGATTTCATTTTTTTTTTTTTTTGAAGTGAAATTAATGCGAACTTCCGTGTTCCATATTTTAATTTTCTCCATATTCGATAATCAGACCTAGTTGTGTGAACTTATTTTTTATTGTGAAATTTTTAGAAAAAAAAATATCCTTTTCTGTTATATATTCTTACGTGCGTTCCATCGATACGTCCTATGACTCCAGGAATATTAAATTATTCCAAAAAAAAATAAACTTAGATTTTCTTGTATCTTCATTGATCATTTCAAGTTGAATTCAACTAGAACAAATCTAATCCTCAAAGTCAAAATCTTTGACATGGTAAGACTGCGGCCAGCTGAAACGCAGGAATGGAAGTTTTACTGATTTGGAGGCACAAATAGAAGTCACGTTTGAACCACATACGCAGCGTCAGTAATTCCTAATGAATTTAAATGATCTCCCAAAATTTTGTTCTTCTGCATATTCACGCCTGGTACGTTGTAATGTCAATGCCAGCAATTACAATTACAAGGCATTACAATATTTGATACAAAATTTGAATAGCAGTCAAAAAAATTTACAAGCAAAATAGTTTTGTATCACTTAAAGTGATTTCGAAAGGATTTCCAGACTACGAAAGTGAGTGAAATATAAAACACTGAAAACAAATTTCAGTCGATTTGGAAATTCGTTTTCATTTCGATATCACTCGATTTTTGGAACCTCGTTTTATATCTCAGAATTCTTTTTTTACTTGAGAATGAGGTTTCTTTTTCTGTTAAACATATTTTGTTTCTGAAATTCTGGTTAAAGTCGAATACTTAAAAACCTTGTATATTTAAAAATTTTGAAAGATAACTCAAGAAAAGACAAATCAAGAAAATGAATCGTAGTTATTACATTAATGTTTCACTCATTAAAAAAAAAAAAAAAAAAAAAATACGAATGAGGATATCCATACAAAGTTAATGGGGGCTATCGTGAACAAAATTTCCCTCGGAATTTTCCCCATCTTCGAAAATTGGAAAGGTCAATACTTCTGCACTGTTCATTGTAAGCTGGGAACTGACCTTTTTAAATGAGAGCCAAAGTCACTATGAAACTTAATTCCCAATATCAATAAATTCCAAGGGAAACTTTCGACATTATTCGAGATGACAATTTTGAAAGTTGGGAACAATTCCCAGGGAAATTTTATTCGCGATAGGCCCCAATGTCCCTAAAGTTTTGAGCATATTGTAGTTCTTGGGTATATTGAAAGAAGAATATTATATTTTACCCGTTCATACAGCAGCTCTCATCTTTTAAAACATTGCCTTAAAATCGATACAAGCTAAGACTTTCGAAGCCAAACTAATGACTTTGAATAGAACTTTTTGGCAAATACACTATGAAGATTTCCCGGAGGAATAAAAGGGTTCTTATACAATTTGTGTCCACTGATAGAATTTCCGTATATTCAAGAATGACTTTCCAAGCTTTCTATATTATAATAGAACTTTTGTATTGGAGTTTATTTTAGCGCTAGTTTTAACAACTTTATAACGATTCCTCCTTTGTATAAATTGTATCCAGGAACAATCTGACATTTCGATTACAGACATTTTCAGTTGCCAATTTCATGCGCTCAACAAATCCTCTCTAAAGAGCAATCAAATTTGATTACTCTTCTTTATCTGTTTAATTACACCCACCATTCTAATATGGTCTGAATGTCTTACTTACTTAAATTTAAATATAAAGATAAGCTTTTGACTATTCAATCGATTCAAAACTAACTTCCGAGACTGTGGTCTTATTTTGTTAAAATTGTTTTTTTTTTTTGTATTAATGTAGTTAAGACAAATTGTCAAAAAAAAAGTTTGCCAAAAAAAATATGAGCACGTGTCCTAAAGGTTCTTCGGCCTTGGTCTACATAGCAGCATAGCAGCTTAATAGGTTAATTGATAAGAAATCTACTATAAAAATATATTAGAAAACCAAACACATGTATTTTGTTTTTGGTAAAATAAACAATGAAACTTGGAGAATATATTTCAGAAATGGCTTACGGAAATGTAATATTACATATGTACATGTAAATACATGTATTTATTTAAGGCAGGAAATATTGTGTAAGTTGTTTTTCTCAAGGCATATTCAGATGCAACCTTGATATGATGACATTGTTTCATTCAGACTTAATAGAACTGCTAAAATGGAACATAAGGAAGACAATAAGGTTGTTCTTATTTTTTATTAACAGTATCCAATATTTCGGCCAATAATCGGCTTAGTAATAAAGAGAACAAAAAGATGTTTTTTTTTCAATTATGCTATAATGCCATTTAACCCATAAATGTACGAACTTTTTATGTTTACTTTTAATTCAAAGGTTCTTAGAACTAAGCAAAACTTACATTCGAGATTTTAAAATTAAATAAAATGCACGACTGGGTCGCACGAACTTGCTCCTATGTAATCGACTAGGAATTTTAAAAACGAATGTTATTAGAGAAAACTGTTCATAAGGATAAAATTAATTTTTAAATTCTTTTAGTACTCGTAGTAACAGAATGCTATGCAAATATGAATTTATGCAAGAACAAAAATTATAAGTCCTTGTAGTGGTTTCTTCAAAAGAAGCTTTTATATACAAACTTTTTAAAAGATTTTTAAGAAAAAATTTTGATACGCTAATTTAAAGTTTTTATTATTGTTCGAATAAATATTAAATTTACGAAAAGAAATATTGACCCGTTTCGGAGATATCAAATTTTCAAAAAAAAAGAAAAAAATAGATTTTTTTTTTCAAAAATTCAAAAAATATTTATTTTAAAGTTTTGAAATGCAATGTGTTTTAGACTTTTTAGAAGCTTTTCTATTAAAATTTTCATTAAGATCCGTTATGTGGATAATGAGAAATTGAAAATTCGAAAAAATGGTTGTATGGTAGGTACAAGCTATAATATCTTAATTTCAAAATTTTTTTTATTAAATTAAAGATCGTAAAAATTAATTGAAAGAAAAAAAAATTTATCAAAATTCTAGTTGCCGTTTTCGAGAAAAATACGATTTTTGAAAACCATTTTTTTTTTAATTTTTTAGCATTTGTATGGTAGGTACCTTTATTTTTAGGTCAAATAAAAATTTTTTATTCACATTTTGCAGATTATATTGAGAAACTTTTATTTATCAAGTTTAAAAAAAATCTAGAATGGGGTTTTCGAAATATTGAGTTTTGAAAAAAAAAATCTTAATTTTTTTTTAATAATCCAAAAAAATTTTTTTGAAAATTTGAGTACACAATTCTATTTATGTTTTTGGGGAGCTTTAGCAAAAAAAAATGATCAAAATCGGTTGAACCGTTTTTGAGAAAATCAAAAACAAAAAAAATGGTTCCATGGGGGGTACCCTCAACAACCATTTTTCGGAAAGTTTTTTTCAACCATTACCTAGCTTTAATTAAATGAAATTTTTCTGTATTTTTGTTTTTAAAATCTGTCGAACAGTTTTTGAGAAAAAAAAAATGATTATAAAATTTCGAAAAAAATTCGTATGGCAGGTACCGTTATTTTTGGTCTTAAAAAAAAAAGAAAAAAACGTGTGGGGGGAAAAAATTAAAAATGATATCTACCAAGTTTAAAGAAAATCGGCCCAGCCATTTAGCCTGTAGTCGAACAGACAGACAGACAGACAGACAGAATCGCGAGACCCACTTTTTTAGTCTTCGCTATCATCGTAATGTCAACTTTGATCGAAATCTCGAGTTCGATTTTTTTTACGAATGCATAACTTGCCTTATAGTACCTATAAGTCGCAAGTAAAAATGATAAGATGAAAAAACTGAATCAAATTTAAAGGAAAATCATGAGTTTTAGACATTACATCTAGATCCCAACGATTTTTAACCATCTTCACAGTCTCATTAACCAAATTTGATACTGACATTTTTTATATCAAGTTTTCAGCGTCTATGAGTGATATTTGATTCATGAAAATGATTTTGCGGAAGAATTCGGTTACACTGTTCCCATACAAATTGATCCATGAATCAAATAAATTGTGAATGGAGATGTTTATTCTAAAGATACATTTTAAAACACATTTGCTGCTTTGTTTGCATTCTGCCGAAACTTGCCTTGCATTGAGTTTCCCTTCAAATTCCTATAGCATGAAGTGCAATGCTTCCTGATAACTTCTGAATTGGTATTTTTGAAGAAAATTGTGAACATGGGTATAATAACCTTGCAGGGATGGATTAATGTCTAAAAAAAAATTGAACATGGCTATCGATTCATTTCAAATAGTTGGCCCAAGTTTTGTACCGCAGATGATTACATTTTTTCTAAAGAAATTTTCTTCCGCATTTTGCATTGAATGGATGGAATTCATTCATTTATAATCGTGGTCTTAAAAACGTCAAGTAAGGCAAATTAAAATTAATATTAATTAATTTATAAAAATAAATAAATAAAAAAAGGGACAGTGAAGTTCCTAATCAAAATGTTTTATCCGAAATGTATGTATTTGTTATTGTTTATTTTTATATTGTTTTTTTTTTTTAACTCAATTTTTATAAAAAACAAATTGATTCAGTTTCATAAATTTAAATTTAAATTTTGTTCTCAAAACTCATACGCATTTTTAAATTATACAGGGTCGATTTTATTTGCGAAGTCTTTGCAGTAATCATATTCCATACATAATATTTAAAACCATAAAATCAATCAAAAAATTTAAAATATAAAATTGTATATTACTTGTATATCAAATTCAAAATTGTAAGTTTTGAATGCTGTTTTTTTTTCTCAATTCTTTTTATCCCTCTGCTAGGAACTTTGTTTTTAAAGTATTATAAAAAACTCATAGCTATACAAATCTTTAACTTGCTGTTAATAAATATTTTAAGTTTAAATTTTGAATGTCAGCAAGAAAAATACAAACTGAAGGACATAATCACATTTTTGTAATTTTAATTTTATCTGTTTTTATTATTTATTTATTAAAATATTTATTTATTTAACTTTTTCATTATTAATGTTATTGAATTATAAACTTTATATGCCTTATATGTTTCCATCACTTTTCGGAAGAACATTCCTTTCGGCTTGTGTTTTCACTTGGATTTAAAAAGTAGGTGTACTTACTTTGAAGGCGAATAAACATAATAAGTTTGTACTTATCCCAAAATACTTAAAATGTCTGGCTCAGCTAAATTATTTTCGTGTTGACTCCAATTTTGTGTGTGTCACAGAAAAACACAAATCCAGGATACACAGGATAATAACATGAACACACCAATTTTTCTAAGAGTCTCGATTTTTTTAATTAATTTCATAAAAGTTCTTGCATTAACTATTTTCATAAACTATTCTAGTTTTTATTTTTTAAATTTAAATATCGTGTAGAATGTTAAAATTCAAACTGAGTTGCGTTTAATTGAAGAGAAATATTTATAACATTGCCGAAAGCACCACTGTCGGCAGCGTTATGAGAAATCCATCATCTGTAATTCTGCTTTTAGTGCGAATAGTTTTGATATGTTTTTTTTTTTTTTAAATAAGAAAATAACTGATAAGAAAATGAACCGAGCTAAACACTCAGATGCTTTTATAAAAATAAAATAAAAAATAATACTATATGTGAGAGTTGTTGTCTTCATAGAATAAGATAAGAGTAACCGTTTGGAAAGATGAAACTAAAAGTAATACCTTGTGCGGGTGTATTTGGAATATGTAGTTGATCATAATTTTTAGTTAAGCGATTTGAAAAATATATAAATGCTTTTGTTGTCCCCCAGATAGTGTTCCTCTGCTAAACATATTTCAATTTAATTTTGTAATCTATTTTTAATTGATTGAGTCCAAATTATTTTTTTAGGAATTTGGGGTTTATTTTAATAGTGAATCATTTGGTTTCGGTACTTAACCTTTTGTTTTAATATGTTAATGTTATACTTGCTTGAACCAATAGCGTTACTATATAGTTTACCCATGCGAGAACTCTCATAGGTTCTATAGGTGTTCATTAAAATACGTCTTTCATATATGTATATAATTTGTATTTATTTTATTTTTTATTGATTAAAGTCTAAACATAAATTATCAATTTTCTAGGTTAAGGTACTTTAGAAGATGGCTCAAATATGTATAATGCTTACAGTAACAATTTTTAAATGCGCACTTGGCACACCTTTTAATAAGTTAAGTTTAATTAATTTAATTCAAGTGTATTTTCTAAGGGTTAACTTAAAATATTTGTGAGTATTACTCCTTAAGCAATTTTGATGAATGAGGTTTTGACTAAGAGTTAACTAAACTTAATTTGGACAACGCAAACGCAAATTTCGCTTAATACAAGCAAAAAATAAGCCAAGACTTAGGCACTTGGCTTGGTGCTTGTCCTTCAGCATGAAAAAGTAATACATGTCGCACCTCCAGTGCAATATCGACGTAACTGTAATTTTTTCTGAAATTGAGTTAAGAACGCCATAATTACCTAAATGTCAAGTTTTATAAGTGGTCAAATCGACGTGATTGTATCTTTGTTATTGCCCGAAAGAGGCCATTTTTTTGTTTGACACAAAAGGTGAAACGTATGGTATTTTGATAAACAAGAAAACTTTAAACGTGTTTCCTCAACATTTAGGAAAATTGCAATTACGTCGTTATTGCACCGGAGGTGCGATGTGGGAAACAGACGCGGATGCCATTTTCTAAATTTTGTGCCATGTACTAATCTGATCGTCTTTGTTTTGGGCTAGACAGATAAATTAAAAACACAAACAAACAAATCAAAAAGATTTTAACTACTTTTTTGAACGACCGAAGAGCCGTTCTCAAAATATTGGTTCAAATGACTTTTTCAAAATGCCTGATGGACATAGTACAGATCCTTTACAATCTCAGGATTTTGTCTGAGATTTCAAAGATTAACCCAATTTCAATCATAAAATTTTATGAATTTCTTTGTTGCAAGGGACAAGAATCTGCCCACCAATGGTGTAACTGAAGAATCAAAAGATTTACTAAAAATGTCTAGGTTCGAAGAGTGTTTTTTTGTTTAGTGGCAGAGCGGGGAGGTTATGGTTTATTTTAGTTAAAGATAGACAATTCTCAGACTTCTGTTAAATATAGCTAGTTCCAATTGCCTTTTAAAATCTTACGATAAAAATACTTTTAAAAAAAAATCAGGGGCCAAATTACCGCTTCAGTGACCGAGTGAGTGAGTCCCATAAGTGATCGAATGAAAATGTCAAATTAGGGTAATCGATTGCTAGATGACGTAAGTAGTAATGCCAAACTCACATAATTCAGTCACGTATTACTCAAAAACTGATGCGGTAATTTGGCCCCAGAAGAAATTGAATATTGATAATACTTTTGACCTCTTTCAAGATGTCCCGCAAAAATGCGATAGTACTACAAAATAAAGTATGCTTTTAATGCTACATTATAGCCTTGAACTATAAAAGAACAAGGTCGTACAATCTAGTCGCACAATTTATCTCCGTGTTTTAGACTTTTTAGTTTAATTTTGTATATATGTATGTAATTATTTAAAAACTCGCCAACAGGCGAAGTGCTTATGACGATTGATAAGCTATCAAGCTGACTTTAACATCATGGGGTCATAGGGTTTAAAAAAAAAAAAATTAATTAAACAAGCTAGAAAATTTGGAATAGAGAATCCGTAATATTTGTTTATCAAAATGGGTCATTGCAAATATATGCCACGTTTGATAGATAAACTTCCTCCTAAATAAATATATAAATATTTAAAATTTAGTAAACAAAGATGTTTACACTCTTTCTTGGTCTATAGCGAATGTTTTGTTGGTGTCGTGTGAAAACAAATTTTGAAGTTTTAATCAAATCAAACAATACGATGATGAAAAGTCCCAAAAAAATGGGTTTCGTCATAGAATACCTCGTTTAAAATTATATTTCTCTCAAAATTTCGCGATAGATTTTTCCAAAATAAAATTTATAAAAATATTCCTTTTAAAAGGAGTAACCAGAAGTGAAAGCTTTAGTCGTAATTTTGATCAAAATAATTTTAAACGTATTGATCCATTTTCATAAAATTGAAGTTACTTTGTCTGTTCTAATTTCATGAAAACATTTTTTTTTCTTAGTCACTGACCTTAGATTACCCAATATATCCGTATTTTTAATTCGGTTTTATACTCGATTTTTTTAAATTTTGAAATGACCAACAAATGGAAAACTGAAATTTTGTTGACCAGTAAATTTACGATATATTACGCCTAACATATCAACTTCAACGTAAGAGAAGAAAAAAGATATCGGACAGACGTAAACGGATTTAACTGAAGGGAAAACATAAAATTAACTTTCTGCGGATGCATTGCCAACTGGTGGAAAACGTGTGGATTGACATCGTCTCAAATCCAGCAATTTTGATCGCTGACGTACTACATCTTCATCTAAATTATCGACCTCGTCCATGAAGGCAATTTTTTGAAATCAAGTTCCGCTTTCAACGCCTCCAAAATTCAGTTAGCCTATATACAACTTTTTCTATTGTCGTTTTTTCTCAACTTCTGCAATTCGGCCTTAGTGTTTAAAAATAAAGCACCAAATAACTAACAACATACAAAAAAAAACATGGCCGCCATAAACTGTCAGATCTACCACTTCCAATTGGAAAGTATGTATTTGAAATCGAAAAAATAAATAATTAAGTTGGGTACGCAAGTGTCTGAAAACAAAATTGTACACTTTCCGGCAATAAAATATTGGATAATTGAATTGAAAATCTTTTTAATAAAATCATAAACATGGGATCACCTGAAGCCACTGCTCACTCAAGTCAGTACAAACGGCAACACAATACACGATATTTAATGCAATTATAAATGTTAAAGTGCGCGGGGAATCGTCAGAACACTCGGGCAATATATACTCGTACTTTATTACTGTGTCTTTATCTTTTTGTACGAGTATTTTACGTTAGGATGGCGACAAATTGTCTAGCAGAATGCACGCTTTTATTTACTTAAATGAGTCAATATTGTTTTAAAAAAATAAACCAATTGTAGGTATAACTGGCCACAGTCAACAATCTTATCGGAGTGTAGGAATTGTTTACCTCAAGCTAATATATTGACTTTTGCTTTGGTGGTGAAAATGTTAGTAAAAAGTAAAATAGGTACCTTAATTGTGGGCTTGAATGTGTGATTAAAAAATTGTCTTTGTTCTACTCCTGGTTTGTTCATAGCATCACATCACATGGCGCCAGATGTTCAACTACGTATAGAATATTCTTGAGGTAGAGTTTTGGATATAAAGCGTGATACTTTCGGCCATCTAACTTACTCAGGTTTTCCTTTAATGGAAAGTAGTTGTTATTAAGGATTCATTGATGCCTTAAGAAAGGATAAAGCCAAAGTACTACAATCAGTTAAATATATATTGTTTTGTTTATATCCATCAAAACTATTGATAAATAAGCACAAAACAATTTTCATCAGAAAACTTAATTGTTTTAAAAACAATTTTAATGACATAAATTCTCACCAAGACCATTTTGCCACATATAATTACACCTCATAAATACCCTACCTACCCTAATATAAAGACATAGAATATCTCAAAGACTCGTTATAATGATTAAGCCTTTAATTACATATACATATTTTATTTATTCGCAAAAAGGAATTAATTCAATTATAACTAATATTACACCTCACATTAAATAGCTGTTGTGACTTTATACAAGAATTAAAAAGACAAATTACCAACATGGAGCTTGACCGTGTGTCGAAAGTTGTTATTGAAACAATTAAAATAAAACGTATTATATTTGAAATTATGCATCTGAAATTCCTTAAATTGATTTTCTTAGAATTTAATAAAGTGGTATGTTTAATTGTTATAAATTAAAGTTACATAACTTTCAATTACTGTGGTTTAATGCGTTTTGAACTTTGATGTGATGTTTTTTTTTTAACCCTCCACCTTTGTGTATGCATATTTCAATCTTATCTTATAATTCTAAGTGTTATATTAGCACAACTTTACAATGTACATACTTCCACAGCTTATCTTGTGTTACCAAACAAAATGTGAAATCTTAAAATGATCGAAGACTGGGATGGTGTTGTGCATTGGTTTTGAAGTTATGAACAGTAAAAAAAAAATGAAAAACAGATTCCGGTAAAGCTTTCCACATACGTGTGGTGCGGCTGTGTTATCGCTTCCCAATAGGTCAATTTTTGACATTATTATTAATATAAAATTTTGACACCTTTTTGAAATAACTTTTTAAAATTTCCCAATTCGATTGACCTATTCATCGACTTTATACATATTAACAATCTATATCTATGCCCTTTCTCTTCCTTTCAAGTTTTAACTTCATGTAAGCAAACATTTCTCGGTTTTAATCAAACTTTATATGAAGATGATGGAGAAGACCAAAAAGCAGGTTTAATTCGAGTTCTTAATTTAGTTCATCTAGGCTAGGTCATACAACAATTTTAGTTTTCTTTTTTCTTAAAATTTTCTTCAAAACGCCTGTATTGATTTTGATTAAACTTAGTACCTTTGGATGTGCTTACGGATTATTCCCGTATATTAATTTAACGAATTTTATTCCAATTTTTTAAAGGCATGTTTTAAAAATGCAAATGCAAATAACGTTGCGTTCCAAAATTTAACTTTTGACCCACTTTGCAAAAACAATAATACTTATAGCTTAATTTTTGTTCACATTATATACTTGAAGCGCAAGATTGTGCCATTCAGCCGTGAATATTTTTTAAATTTTCAACTCAATTTGTACACAAATTCATCAGCACATTAAAAGAAAGTAAAAGCACAAATGAAATATGGACTCTTTGCATCACATGTAAAAACACGTGTGATTATAAATTTTGCTAATCAGTCCTGTACAGTAAACTTGTTACACCCGTTTTTAAATACCAATATACGCACAGAAAAACAATTCATAATAATTAACTGACATGATCTCACCTTTCTGATAGCCTACTAGTGATCTTTTAATTAATCCAAACTAAAAAAAATTAGAAACGACATCATCTGATAGGCAAATTAAAAATAGAACATGCACTTGTTTGGTGCAAGGGTTTTAAGTTGTCCATATATACTTTTAATGGTGAAATTCCAAATTACAAAAAAACACGAAATCATATGGAACGAACTTTCCAAAAATTTAATCTTCAGTGACACATCAGTTTAAGTACCAATCAAAGAGACTTGGCTTTGTTCTATTGGTTTTTTATTTTCGCTAAAGAAGACCTGATTTTTGTATGAATTTGTATCGTGTTGTTAAAATTTATAAACATAAATTTTTAATATAATTAAAAAAACCAGAATAATTTGGGGTTTTTTACGTAAAAGCAAATTTGCGAACGTAATCGCTAGAATACTCGTAGATATGGTTTTTTAGAAGAACGTATTTGTCTTGTAATTTATCACTTAAAGCCGGTATAAGTTGCCCCAACGGTTATATCTCTGAGGCTTAATACGCAGTTCTAATTTGAGTGAAATATTTAATATTCATAGAAAAATGTAATAGGGAATTTTTTAAGTCTAGTAAGCTGCTGACGTTAAACGAAAAATCCCTACAAATTATGATACGACGGAATACAAAAAAAATCAAGAACTTGGTTCCGCTTTCCGTTTTTCCAAAAGCCTTAAATTTTAATCGAAGTTCATTCATTTAAGAAAAACAAAATATGTATATTAGACTGGGCCAAAAAAATTGACTATTTTTTTTTTGAAAGATATATCGAGAATATCATTCAGAATGACAAAAAAAAATTTTCGTAAAAGTTTGAGCCCTTAATATCAATTTTAAGAGGGCTATCATCGCTAATTTTAATTTTTAGTCATAATTTCATGTTTTGCGTCAGAACTGCCAAAACATTGAAGTAAAAAAAATTCATTTTGACTTACTTTTATATAAAATTAAATTCCCTACAAAAAAGGTCTAATTGAAAATTTTCGTCAGACAAGCCGTTTTTGAGTAATTAAGCTTAATAAATTGTTATTTTTCGTTAGTTACAAAATTCCAAATTAAAAAAGTAAAATCGAAGAAAAATAACAATTTATTAAGCTTAATTACTCAAAAACGGCTTGTCTGACGAAAATTTTCAATTAGATGATAGCCCTCTTAAAATTGATATTAAGGGCTCAAACTTTTACGAAATTTTTTTTTGTCATTCTGAATGATATTCTCGATATATCTTTCAAAAAAAAATAGTCAATTTTTTTGGCCCAGTCTAATGTATATCTCCTGAACAAAAAAAATCAATTTTCAGCAAATTGCCATTTCAGTTAATGGTTCTTAAATTTTTAATTTTTGGAAGCACAGTTCGACGTTTTGTACTCTTCATACTCTACTTCAGTTCGTTCATAATGTTGTCGAAAACGTGAATTGTGCAAACTGCGAACAGAATACTAAAAAAACATGTTTTGCATTTTCGAACAAAAGATTCTTGTAATTTACATCCAAGAACATTTTGCTAATATGTATATTTTTGACGCAGATGACATTTTCGAAAAAGTATGAAATTATAAATAATTATGTACTGAATTTTTGTAGAAAGTATAGAAAGTAGAAAAATGTTCTTAAACGAAAACTGCAAGTCTTTTTCGAAAACGCATGGCTGAAATTAATTTCATTTTCCTTTACACTCTTTTAATTTTGGACGTTCAATACATTTTGTCGAACAGAAAACTATGTCAGAATGACAAACACTATTTTTCATGTTGTAGTTAAGTTGGTCTTATTGTTTCGTGATTTTGTATGCGGTTAAAATGAACAAAAAATAAAATTTCTAAAAAATTTTAAAGCTTCGGACAGATTATTAAAAATTGCCTATTGCCAAGTTTTTGAGTCTTATTAAGGTGTGTCCACACCAGAGAAACATTTCAGGAAACATTGTTTAAAAAACGTTTCTGAAATGTTTCCCATTTGTTTAAAAAACATTTCAGAAACATTGCAGAAACATTTCAGAAATGTTTCTGATTTGTTTTTTGGTATGGACGCTTTGAGAAACATTTCTGAAATGTTTCTTTGTTTCCCATTGTTTCCAGAATGAGTTGTCTATAATTTTTTTTCTCGCCTGTGTTGCACTTTAAGCGCATGAAATTTTTTTCTACTTCATCTTTATCACAATTTTTATTTTCGCAAATTTCAGATATATACACCCATGTTCTGCATTTCACTTATTGTGAATTCGAGCAACAAAAGTGAATTTTGATGTTCTGCATTCCGCATAAAATGACTTTTGTGATTTGTTCATTCCGAATGTGAAATGTTGGTGTTCTGAATTCCACCCGAAATGAAGTTTGTGAATTGAGTTTTCGGAGATGAAAATTCGTGTTCTACATTTCGAATATATAGCATTTTACGGTGAATTCAATTCACTTAGTTTTATTTGGTGAAATTGATAAACGTGTAAATAAAGATTTGAAATTTTGATTGATTGATTTTGATTTGATTGATTGATAAATTGTTGTTTACAAGAAAATACAAAAGAGCTCCCGACAAGAAAAAATTGTGTTGCAATTTATGAAATAAGAAGGAAGAAATTTTGTGTTAAGGGAATTGAAGTCGATTTTATTAAGGGATTTACTTCAAAAATGTAAAAAGTCTCTTCGCTTAGTCTGAAGCTTCTTTTGAAACTACAAACAATTCAAATATGACCATGTTAATCCATTCCCCATTTTTTACTTACGCTGCTTCTGGAAGATCTAAAATTATGGCTTTACTACGTAAAACTTTTCCACAAACTCTCTATCATTGATTTTCATCCCTTCTACCACTTATTAATAATAATAGTGAATCTATTTTCGTTATGCACAAGAAACAATGTTTTAATAAATGATGCAAATTGTCTTTCAGCTGATTTTGACATTTCACAAATAAATTCGGAGTGAATTGAATTCACTCGGAATGTAGAACATGCTTTTTCATTTTAAGTGAAATTGAAATTCGTTTTCAATTCACTTTCACTCGGAATACAGAACATGGGTGATAATCGACTTTTTTGATTTTATTTTTAATATTTTTCATCAAGAGTCGATCCCACAAAACTTTTTTTATTTCATAAATTTTTATCAATTGGATAACATTCTCGTTGCTCCACACTTTTCGCGACATTTTATATTTATATTAATAACCACTCACGCACTTTCTACCTATGTAAATGCCTGGGAAACAAAAAAAGTTTCCCATTCGAAATGGGAAAGAGAAAAACATTTCATAAACATTTCAGAAATGTTTCGCGAGCGTCCAGACCAAAGAAACAAGAAACATTTTTGAAACATTTCAGAAACAGTTAAGAAACATTTCAGAAATGTTTCTCTGTTTCTGAAATGTTTTTTAAATGTTTCTGAAATGTTTCTTAAATGTTTCTGAATTGTTTCAAAAATGTTTCTTTGGTCTGGACAAACCTTTAGAGATCACCCGGATGAAATACCAATTTGCTTGGACATTGGCTCTAAAAAGTTTTTTGATGATCTTTTTGAGCCTACAGAGTTTCAAGATTGTATTTATCGTTTAGGGCGCTATTTGGAAGAAATTTGAGTAAAAAAAGTCGATTACTCAAAACTGCCAATTTCTAACGGTTTTTCTGTATGGTCTTTGACAGACTTTAGATTTAATTGGTAAAAAAAAATATTTTAGAAAACCAAACCAAACGACATACAAATTCAAATAGATTTGAAATAGAGATTTAACAGCTGAGTGTGGAAGGATATGAAATTATCGTATCATGATTTCTCAGAAGTTATTCTTGATAAATAAAAAAAAAAAAACAAAATGTTGGCATGCAATTTGTGTTTACTTAACAAATATTTTTTTTAACATTCTTTCTTGGATATTTTTTGTTTTGGTTCTAATTTCCGAATTTACAATATATTTTTGATCAACAAAAGTTTTACAATTCCGCTTTTAAACTTAAAAGTTAAAAAATTGTTATTTAATTAATATTTGCATTAATAAATTTGTTTTTGTTTTTTACCGACGAAAAGGTTCTACAAAAATTTTAAAATTAAAAAAACTCGCGTTGCGATATAATAAACTATTTTCTATATAAAAATAAAAAAAAAATTGAATCTAACAAAACATTTTCAGCGTGCTAACGATATTTTTTTCTTAAATCATCGAGAAATTTTGAATCGCATTTTAATTTAATAACAAGTTGCACGACATAATTTTACTTAATATATATAAATAAATAATAAAATCATTTAGTTTTGTATTTTTGTTTTTGAGTATTATGCTAATTTGTTTTAACAGAATTTTTGTTTAGGCTATTTTTCGATCATGGTTATCAAAACTAAACATTTGATGTTTCATGTTTTCGGTTTTTGATAAAGTATATGGAGACAGGATCATTGGTGAGATGTTAAAAGCCTTAAATTGTTGAAGTTTGATATTGATCTGAAATTGTTGGTTGTTATTTTAAGAAACAAATTTATAAAAGGATACAGTAGTGTCTCGCGCATGCGGTTAGTTCGGAAAAAAAATGTTTTGATTAAAAAAAAAGTCGATAGGCTTTTTACAAATGCACATAGCGAAGTATTCAAATTAAGACGAAGATTTTTATTAATTCGGATTGCTGAGACATTACTGCGCTGGTAGATGAATTTACTTACCGTATTGATTTTTGGTGGCTTTTCACCGTTACTATTCGCCCAAATTGGATCGATCCAGAATGGCATGTTCTAAAATTAAAGTAAAGTTATGCATCCGTAAAACCATCTGTCAAAACAGTCAGCCATTTAGATTTTATAAAAAAAGAAAACTTACATCAGATGGTGGTGTATCCGGTTTAGGTGGTTCATAAACGGGACACATTTGCATATTCGTTGTCATTTCGAAAACACAATTGGCCTGTTCTGTATTAGCATTTACCGTAGTACTATTATAGTAGTTTCCCCGACGACGATCCCACAACTTGGAGAAACCCACTGGGGTGGTGCCATTTACACTCCCCATGCTTGTATTCGGATCCGAAAGAGAATTCAACGACGAATTGAATGACACATTGAATCCGGAATTATTAAAAGAGTTCTCTTTGTTGCTGCAAGATGTCGCAGTAGTTGTATTCAATATACTATTGAAGTTGTTGCTGTTTGAGCTATTGTTGAAGCAACTGTTGTTAGTTGTTATATTGCTCATGTTGCCACCAGAATTATTATTAATATTATTATTATTAGCCATCAGAGCTTGTGGCTGTGGCTGTTTGTTGGTGGGAATTGATTGTTGTTTTGGATAAAAATTAGAACCATTCAATGGTCCTTTAATGGATTGTGGCGGAATTTTTGCAGCCGCCACATCCAATGTCTTATTGATTAGTGATGAACGATTGTTGTTATTTTCGCTCAACGGAAGACGCTGCTGCTGGCGTAGTTTTGACGATGAAGATAACTTCTTGGGGACTTGTTGTTTCTGTTGATTCGTTTGGGAAGAAGTGTTGCGTGAAATGAAGGGATGAACTAGTTCCGATTGCGGAATCAGGGAAATCTCACTGCGTTCCTGGGTTTGTCCTGTATTAACGGAAAAAACATCGGGATAGGCACGAAGAATCGTGTATAAGTTGGGAAAACCATATTGGAAGCAATTGACGCATTCCACATTGAGAGCATTCTTAATTTCTGACAAAAGCATTGTACGGTGCTCTATGAATTGAATAACTCCTATGAGGAATTTCATAAAGGATGTGATTTTAATGAATTTCGTATCGTGGTCTGTTACAATCTAGAAAAAAAAAACAAAGTCGATCGAGGATGTGTAAAAGGTGTTTGAAGATTAAATTTACCTCCACTGCATGTTTCATTGCAGCAATCAATGTCTCTGGCAATGTCTCTTGGTACTTGAGGCTAAATAAGCTTATGAAATCATTCATAGGGACTTGTTCTTTTCCGTGCTCTTGAATTATATTACAAGAACGATAGCATTGGGTACGAAATGTGGCATTGTCATTATGACATATAATCCAGATATTGTTCTCATTCTTTAAGACCTATAAATAAAAAAAAATTTAGCTGACAGAATTGTAATATTCGAAACTAAAAAGAAGCTAGTATCATGAAGCTCACAATAAGTGTATCCAAAAGTAAACGACTGTCAAGTAGTTAAGGTTAAGTTATAATAGTTATATAGCAAGCGTACTGAATAAAATATCATAAGCCAATGAAAAGTAGTTTCTCTTTCTACTTTGAATTAAGACAGACTTAGTAGAACAAAGTCTAATTTTATTTCGAAAATACTGCTAAATAGGGAGTGTAATAGTAAAATAACTCTATACTTTGATTTATTTTTCAAATTTGAAGTTGAATTATTCGAAACAAATTAACTCACCTCGACAAACGGTAACATTTTAATTCCTTCTTCAATATCAGCAACTCCCAAAACTTGTGGCTGAATATTGTAGCCAAATTTTTTCTTATGCAATTCCAAGACTTCATCGAGTTTCATGCAGGTCTTAGATGACCCAGTGAATTCTCGAATTAATTCTTCCAGCTGCTCGGAGAATACCCGGCGAGCTATCTTCGGCGAGAGGAAAACTTTCTTATCTTCATCATTGTTTTGTTCCATTTCTACTACTCCTTGTATGGCCTCCATTAAATCGGCCAATTTGAAGAACCCGTAATCACTCAGGCGACATTGATAGGCAAAGTGATAGTGATAGCAACGAACGAATTTTTGAAACAATATCGAATATTGAGGTGCACTGCGAAATAGTTCTACAACTTCACTGGCAAAAATACTAGTTTTTTCAATCTCAGTTGAGGTTTGCTTACGTTGTGGTATTGATATCAGAATGTCTTTGCCATTCTGAACTGTTGAAACGGTAACTATGTTCGAATTTACTAAACCGTCGAGTATATCGACAATGTCACAAACTCCATAGTCGGTAATATCAAAGCCACGGTGCTGAATTTGTGAGAAGATCAGTGGCAATTGCGATAAAAGAACCGACTTGTTTCCCAAAGCGCGGAGGATTCTCAACAGATCCGAGGTGAAACGGCGTACTTGGGTGCGATGGGTAAGAGTTATCTGGCGGTTTTCACCGTCGCCCATTATCTGCACCACTGTGGAGAGAGCTTCGAAAAGTTCGATCAGTTTGGTATATCCATAATCAGCAACTCGGCATTGTTTGCCGAAATGATTATGATAAGCTGGAATGAAACGGTTAAATTTCATGGTTGATTTAGGAGACATCTTCATTAGTTCCACAACTTCTCTCGAAATTTGATACAGCGGATCTGAAACTGTTGCGTTCTTTGCGTAGAACCTTCCGTCCCCATTATCCTTTCCCACGGTGTTCTCCGGTTCCAGCCAGACCAGGATCTTATTCCCAAAGCTGTTTGTGTTGATCTGTATTCCGTGGACACAGCAAACCAAGTGTTCGAGATTCACGCCGTTATCATTCTTTGTTATCTGAATATTCAACTCTCCCTCGATACAATGGACCAAACTAGCGACCGGGATATCTCCAGAATGGCTTTTTAGCAAAGGGTAGATGATTTGCTCTATCTCAGAAATAGTCATACATACGTTGGGCAATGGTTCGATTTCCTGCTCAGCCCATCCTTTGTGTTGTTCCCGTTTAAAATGAATCGTGCAATACGGAACACTATGCTGAAGACCTTCCATCAAGGGGCTACTATCGAGCGAGTTGAAAAGCTCCGGCTGAAGACTAATGAACTTTTCTTCATTGCTATCGGCGTTTATGTTACAAATGTCTTGCATTTTATAGAGGTCCAAAACACTGATGGATGTCTTGAAACGTGATTGAAAGAGTTCGCGAAATTTGTACATCGGCAGTGTATAGTAAGGGACATCTTTAAGTAGACCCGCTACTTGGCACCGAAGGGTATTGAATTCAGTCAGCGATGAGTCACGTGTATACGACACAATCATACGTTTGTGGCCGATCTTCTTGCGATGCAAATTGGCAACCACTTGTTTAGCGAAATTTAAATTGGGGACTGTGACCTTAGCGAAGGAACTTCCCTCGAAAACCAATGACACAACAGGAGTTATCGGTTTAAGTTGGTTGATAAGAAAGTTCCTAAGACTTGCCTCGTCCATTGAATAGTCCAAATTATTGATTTGCAGAGTGACCACCTGGTTGAGGTCATTGCTTGGTGACGATCCGTTCGGTTGATATTGGGAGGTGGCTGTTCCACCAGTCTTTCCATTATTTACACTGGTATTGGCAGCACTGGTAACACATGTCGTACTAGTATTGGCTGATGTGGTTGCAGCAGTTGGACCAGTGCCAGCGACCACAGCACGTGCATAGCTAAAGTCAATCTCTAAATTGTTATCATAGATTCCTGTTCCCTTAGACTGCGACTGCATGATGGAAGAAGTAGAGCAATTCTGATAAATCGGAGCGAATTGCTGAAATTGCATATTCAACGAGGTCGCAGTTGACACTGGATTCATGGAGTTTCCTAAGGAAGAGGTTGCAGCTGCTGCTGCAGCAGCACATGCACGATTGTGATTGTACGGCATGTAGCGATTTCGATTAAAACAACCACTGCCGTTATTGTGCGTGTATTGGCACTGCTGCTGCTGAACCAATTGCTGATTCACCATTGATGATGACAGACCAGAGGGTGCCATATAAGCTTGGTTACCACAGGTAGTACTCGTTTGCTTCAATATAGAAGAACCATTGGTAATTTTATTGTAATTCTGCTGATTGTTGAAGTAATTCATCATGGAGCTGCTGCGTCCATTGTTTAACTCAACCCCACTGATGACGCTGCTCTGGCAAATGGGATTGTTATTCACATCAAGAGCTGTTGACCCAAAATATGCTGATGACAGCGAAGTTATTGATCCGTAGTCACCCTGTGACTGAGATTGCGACTGCGACTGAAGCTGCTGTGAGGACGGTGATGAGGACACCAATCCATTCGATTGTAGACATGCAGAGTTGTAATTGATAAAGTTATTTGTTTCATCCGGATATAAGCTGTCATTTAAATGTAGGAGAAGAAAAGGAATTATAGTTATGACTAATTTACTCGATTGTCTCAAAAATGTCATATTTACATTATAAGTGAAAAAATTAAATAAATGATCACGCTAATAATGGATTTACACGACTGACAAATCACCATCTCCATAATTGTGTACTGTAGTATACCAATAGTTTTTAAAAGAAAAGCATTATGACAGTTAATGGCTAAAATATGGCAGAAATAATGGCATTTCATCAGCATTATGCTTTATTCGGCCTTAGCGAGGTATCCGTTCGGAGCGGAAAATTCTCCGATTTCGTACGATTCGGAGGATTTTTGCTTCGAGGTATTCTTCCGAACGGCTGTTCGGAATTTTTCTCCGACATTTTTTTAACGCACCCGGCGAACTGCGTTGAAGTGCGATCAAGTGCTTTATTTGTGAAATTTCTGACAGCTAAATGCAATTGTTTTTCCGATTTCGTCCGACAAAAATTCTTCGCGGAACCAATTACGACAACGCATTTGTGTATTTTTATTCTTTCCGATAGGATACCTCGAAAGGAATTTGAACCTTCGACAAAGTACGCGTTGCGGACAATTTTCCGCTCCGAACGGATACCTCGCTAGGGCCGATTATCACGAGCGACTAAATATCATTTTCCACCCATGTTTTAAGCATTTGCTGTTATAATTGTGATTAGTGAGAAAAACTAATCCCAAAAAGAAAAGACAGAATGAATATCACTTTGCAACTGATTTTTCCATTGACTGACAAAATGGAGTTATATTTGCCATAATTTAACAAACAATAAAAATATAACTTATGGCACGACAGCTCTTGTAGAACCAGAACTAAGTACCTTGATAGCAAGAACGGAAGGGAGCTACAAATTGTGGCTAATATGAGAAGCAGTTTTCATTATAGGAGTTTTTGGTCGGCGACGGCGTAGAAGTTCAACGCACTGGCCATTACGGCAAGGGGACTACTTTTATGAAAAATAAATGGTGCAAAATGGCACAAAACTTGGTGATTTGTTAGAAGCGATTTTTCAAAATGGTATGTCCATAAAAAGCCTTTGCGTGTAGTAATGCAAACTTGTGATGGCAGATCTTCGACCATTTAAACAATAAATATAGAAATGGTAAGCAAATTATTTTAATTTGCAAACCATGTACAGTTATAATAATTATGATAATAATACTCATACGTCATACAAACCTGAAGAATCTATCTGCCATTATAATATATGGATAGTATAATTAGCTTCTTAAATTGTCAATTAAATCTGGAAAGTACCTACATCAAAGAACGAAAATGAAAACAAAAAATGTTAATTGCTGATTAGGTACACACAATTAGATTAATCTAAACAAATTTAAATTGCTGTAAGTTCGTAATTGATTTATAATGTTTGTCATTATTCATAAATACAGTGGCAAGTTGTTAATTCTGACAATTAAATTAGATAATATTCGCATAACATTGTTTTTAAATTCGAAATACTTAGAGGAGTTCAAACATTTGTTGACAAATAAAATTTACCACCGGAGAAATGTAACATTCAGATAAATCAATTTGTACGTCATATAAATGGCAGTTAAGTTCCAAAGATCAAATTTACTGAGCTGTTGCGTAATTATTAGGTAACTTCTCTAGTTGACTTTGGACAAGGATGTGGTTGATCAGTTTTGTTAATCGTTTCGTCAATAATAATTGCGGATGACAAATTAATTTAGCAATAATAACATAACAAATTGTGGTTCTCAGAAAATTCCATGTCATGTACATACGAGTACGTACATAAGTATATGAAAAATTTTAATGTGCCACCAATAGTTTTAAGAAATATTAAAAAATAAGCTATTTCTGTACTTTCTTGTTTGAGTAAATATGTTTAAAAAACGGTATTACAAAAAATGACTGCATTAATAAAAATGTTGTAAAATTGTATATAGCGTGATACTACTTTAAAACTTGCTATTAATTTTAAACAATTTGAAATATTATAAGTATATTTTTTAATTATTAGCCAACGGCTTATAGAGAGCCCAAGCCTCCAATTTTGCGAAGAAAAATTGTAGTTAAAAAAAATATTTTATTATTATTTTAGAAAACTGTTAACAACAATAACATTAAGATTTAAATTTTTAAATTTTGCAGGCATGACTGGTGCATATTCTTCAAAGCTATGAACTTCAACTCTAAACTTGGAATAATACTTTTCTTAGTATAAATCAGCAACCTAAATTGGTAAGCTTAAAAGTAGTTGATAATAATTATTTAAGAAATTATAATAATATGTATACGGCAATGTATTTAATGGGATATAAACTCGTCGTATACAGTTTAATTTTGTAATCCATTTTTGAAATTCTTGCTATTTGTTCGACATAGGTTCAATGAATAAAAAAAGCACACAATTATTCATTTTTTCGCTACCGGATAGATCATTTCAATTCGAATACGACCCAGATTTGTTTCACGTCAGGTATTCAAATGTATAGTTTTTTCTTCACTCGTTACAGACATCTGAAAAATGCTACTTTTTCCTTCAAAATTCATTTCTAATTGTTTGTAATTCACTCGGAATAGTCCTAGGTGAAGTTTACGAGATTTACATATTAACTCCGTCTGACCTTTCAAAAGTGCAACTTTCTATCAATTTAATTTTTTTATATGAACTTTGACATACTTTGGATTACAATTCGTAGAAATATAGATACTGATGAAAAGGTTAACGATAACGGATTTTCTTATTACATAATCCATCAAATATTGATGTACCTATTTTATATAAAAAAATGCTTTTGTTGGTGAATTCCACAGTCGTTAATCAAAAGTGTTTATCCAATAAGGAGGCTTCCGATGCCGTTCTATCTTCAAACAACAAAAAATTAATATTTTATTCTAGTATGCATTAAGTAAACTACTTAAAAAACAGAAAAAAAAAAAACATTAAAAGGCGGCAACATCTTTCACGAAAAAATTTTCTATTTACTTAACGGCCCGAGTAATAACCAACTGTAATCCACTGCCACAACTGTATGGATTTATCATCCTAACTGATAATGTAATAACAGTCCATGTTTCATGCTATCCCGCACTCACCTTCTTCTATATTATATATTAATCGAATCAGATTGAGTAAAAAAGAATTGTTCTGTGCAAATTCCAAATTTCGTGTAAACAATAGAAGACGATTTTTTAATAATAATAATACAACCGTTTTATAATTTTCCGAGCAAATTAAATCAACTTTTCGCCTCAAATATTATTTAGTGTTTTTTAAGGTTCTTCAATTTTTGTTTCTTTCTCAACGAACTTGTTTAATTTTAGTTTAAATAATTAAAAATTTTGATGTATTATTAAATCTACAGACATATACAATTTTTTTGTTTTTTTTTTTTTTATAAACACAGAAAGGAGAAAAAAGAATAAAAATTATTGAAACCGACTGGCGACTAGAGCAGGAGCAGTGATAGAAAGAAATGAGAGTTCCATTATGCTAGATGGACCGGAAAAGGACGAGCAAGGAATTCCTTGGAAATAGAAAATATGGAAGACTTGACGATCATAGATAAAGGCGCGAAATTGCGATAGTATAAATATTAACATGATCGTAATCGGTCTTTGATTGAATTTGTTGCATAGTTTTAGGAAAATAGTTCTACATAATATTTTCAATGGAAAGGTTATTCTTAGAAAATACGGTAGCACTCTTCGGCTAAAAAGTGTCACTTCACCTAAGACATTCGCGAAAGTGAATTAGCACGACTCCGCAATACATTAATCGCGATTAAAAATAAATTTAAAAAACACAAAATTTGAGTTTATTGAAAAAAGGTAGGAATGAATTTTGAAGAATTCTCGTGAGTTTGTTAATTGTTGTAGTGTTCTGAAAAGCAAAAGTATAACAAGTATTATTATAAGCGAGAAAATGTATCATGCGAAAATAACACAACATTTTAGGAAATTTTATATCATAATATATTAGACGAAATTATATCGCTAGAACAACATAATTCCTATCATTAGCCGTGTTTTTTTGGAAAAGTTATCCATAGTACAGTAGGATTTTATATGAATAACAAATACAACATCCGCAGTACGACCACTGCCGATAAAACGAGAAGTGAAATCCTGCTACGGATAGAGATTTGACGTTTATTCGAGTATCGGCAGTGATCCTACTGCGGATGTTGTATTTGTCATTTATATAAAATCCTACTCTACTACGGATAACTTTTCCAAAAGAAAACACGGCTATTATAGAATGTTCTTCTGATAATGAATATAAAATGTCTTTCAAAGTTTACAAGCTACTTTAAAAGCTTCAGTTACATTTTTTTTATCAAAAAAGTTACTTTAAAACGTTACCTCTAGAACAATGGCTTTTCCAAATTTAATCAGATTCAAGTCTCAATATCCACCGTGAAACAGCTCACTAGCGGGTTTATTTTGTTTCTTGTCGCATACAAACGATTAACCATAAAATATCACATTTGTATTTGACCTTATTTCACTTGTCAAAAGTTAAATAAAGGTCTTGTATTTCTCCTAGCTTTCGAATCTAAAGGGTGGGCCAAATACAAGGTTCTTTTTAAAAATTCAATTAAATGAACAAAATTAAGTTCAAGTGGCTGCCTCGGCTGGTTGTGTGCCTTATTACTGAGTCAATTTGAAAATCTGAGATCTTTGTGCAGAATTCTGCTCAGGCTAGTGCGTGAAATTTTGAGCTGCTGAGATCGATGGAGAGTTGATGTTCGTCTCACACTCTCGGCTAAAGCACCCACATTGAGCGTACCGTATGACGACGGGGACCATGAGTGTTAAAAAAGTTAAAACGCTTTTATGAACATTATTATCAAAATTTTATTTGCGAATTTGGAATCAGTATGAAAACGTAGTAGATTACTAAGAATAATAATTCATTGGATGCATTCATTTTTATTGAATCCAGCTGGAAAAGTTATGACATTTGGCTCGGTTACAAACTGTCAGTTGAGAATTGTCACAATTTTCAATTCCAATTATATGCTTGCTGTGCCGGCAGTGTTATTTGTGTATTTTTTCCAAATTTTGTGAGTATTTTACAATCCAAATCCAAGTTATTTATTTGATTCTCAAATTTGAATTATGACGTCGATTATTAAATTGCACACTCTATCCGGGGCAATGGACGAGTCTCCTCCGTGCTACTTGCTTCAAATCGATGATGTTCGGATTCTCTTGGATTGTGGCTGGGATGAAAAGTTCGATCCTAACTTTGCCAAAGAACTGAAGAAGCATGTTAATACCATAGATGCAGTATTATTATCACATCCTGACAATGTGCACTTGGGTGCTCTGCCATACCTAGTTGGTAAGCTGGGTCTCAATTGTCCAATATACGCCACGATACCCGTTTTCAAGATGGGACAGATGTTCATGTACGATCTCTATATGTCCCACTACAACATGTACGACTTTGATTTGTATTCGCTGGACGACGTAGATGCTGCTTTTGATAAAATAATCCAACTCAAATACAATCAGACAGTTCCTTTGAAAGGAAAGGGATATGGCATTGTCATCTGCCCTATTCAAGCCGGCCATATGGTTGGGGGAACCATATGGAAAATCCTAAAAGATGGAGAAGAAGACATAGTGTATGCAATCGATTACAATCACAAAAAAGAAAGACACTTAAACAGCTGTGAGTTAGGACGGCTTCAAAGACCTTCGCTTCTTATAACAGATGCATTCAATGCAAGTTACCAACAGGCAAGACGCAGAGCTCGAGATGAGAAGCTCATGACAAACATCCTGCAAACAGTGCGAAATAATGGAAATGTATTAATTGCAGCAGATACCGCTGGAAGAGTGCTCGAGCTAGCCCATATGCTGGATCAATTGTGGAAGAACAAAGAATCTGGCTTGATGGCCTATTCACTGGCTCTCCTGAATAATGTATGTTACAACGTCATCGAGTTTGCGAAGTCACAAATAGAATGGATGAGCGATAAGCTTATGAAGTCATTCGAAGGGGCCAGGAATAATCCATTTCAATTCAAACACATGAAGTTCTGTCACAACATTAACGATCTTCTCAAGATGCACAGTCCTAAAGTGGTTCTAGCGAGCACACCAGACATGGAAAGTGGATTTGCGCGAGAGCTCTTCCTAATGTGGGCCCAAAATCCCAATAACAGCATCATCCTTACATCCAGATCCTCCCCGGATACCTTGGCCCGAGACCTGCTTGATAACGGCGGAAATGGACGCACAATAGAATTGGATGTTCGAAAGCGGATTGAACTTCAAGGCAATGAACTCGAAGAATACCAGAGGTCTCAGGAGAAGACGAGCAGCCTCATTGAAACACAAAAAGAAGATAAATACAGCTCCGAATCGGAGGACGAGATAGAAATCAGTGTGATAACGGGCAGGCATGATATCGTCCTTCGGCCAGGTAGCAAGCAGCACATTGGATTCTTCAAATCGAATAAAAAACATCACGTTATGTATCCGTACACCGAGGGGAAGATAAAAAGCGATGAATACGGAGAGATTGTTAATTTGGAAGACTATCGCATCGCCGATAGCAACGCAGAGATTGCCATAGAGTTAGCAGCAACTGAGGCACAATTGAAAGACGAAAAAGAAAAGGAAGAAATAAAACTCCTCGAGAAGCCAACAAAATGCCTAAGCAGTCGCAAAACTATCGAAGTCAATGCTCAAATTCAATTCATCGACTTCGAGGGAAGATCAGATGGAGAATCGATGCTGAAGATATTGTCGCAGCTCCGTCCGCGCCGAGTTGTTGTGGTACGAGGGCAGCCTCAGTCCATCGAAGTATTGGCCAAGCATTGTCAACAAAATATCAATGCCAAGGTCTTCACTCCCGAAAAAGGAGAAGTCATCGATGTGACATCGGAGAGGCACATTTATCAAATTCGTCTCACTGAAGGCTTGGTGTCTCAATTGCAATTCCAAAAATGCAAATCGGCAGAAGTTGCCTGGATCGATTCCCAAATAACAATTCGGAATAAACAAATTGACAACATGCAAGATGCCAACGACAAAAACAAACAAACTGATTCGCCCAAAAGCGCCGAAAGGGATATATATAATCTTCAGCCTTTCGATGTGGACGAAATACCAATTCATAAGACTGTTTTGATAAACGAGTTGCGGCTGTCTGATTTTAAGCAATATTTGATGCGGAGTAATATCAATTCAGAATTCTCTGGTGGCGCGCTCTGGTGCAACAATGGGACTTTGGCGTTGCGACGAATTGACACTGGAAAAATAACATTCGAAGGTTGCCTCTCAGAAGAATACTACAAGGTGAGAAACGCCTTATACGAACAATACGCAATCGTTTGAGGTTTTTTCTATGTTCGGTACGTGCCGTTAGAAATATAAAACTTAACTTTGAACACTAATAAAACAAATAAATTGAAAAACATCTTTTGACTGAGTTTGTATCACAGTAAATATCTTAATTTTTCGGGCAAGTTTCTGATTCATCTTAGTTTTAGGGAAACGCTGCTTAGAAAGAAATTATGTCATAGCTTTATTAGAGATGGTATTAAGTCGAATAAAATTAAAAAGATAAGCCAGTTTATAAAGCCTTGTTCAATATGAAATAGAAAGTAGTTCGGAGGAGGCAATTATCGGTCCGCAAGTCTTCCGAAACAAAATTGGCCATCTCGTTACCATGTATGGCTATATAGAGCGATGGTAAGCAATTTCTCGTGGCCCAAAATGAATGATATGGTTATTCGCATGGCCCGTGGGACGTGAACTGGCTACTGAAATCGTTCGATCTAGGCTTCTCTCTTGGGGTCTATCTTAAATAGCAGTTAAATGCAAATGAGCTAAAAATAATTGTTGCAATCGAAGTCACCAAAAAAACGTCATTCTGCAACCATTCAGTGGTTTTTGTCCGTTCTGAACAGAAACTCGAATCATGTACATACACATGGTCTGCACCAAAATTTAAGGCTAATGGCAGTGCTCCAAAAACTAACCTTAACTCGTAATGTAAACATTTCTAAACCAAGAACAATTATTTAAGAACTTGTTTTTATTTTGTACTAGAAAGATGCAAAATTTTATTTCGAAATATAAAAACCTTAAAGAATATTTAAATTTAAAAATTATCAAAATTCAAATGAATTCTCGATGTTTTCCATATTAGAATAGCGCAGGATCTTCTTGACTGGCGTAATCTTGTTCAGCGTATCATCGAAGCTGGTCAGGGGCAAGCGGGTCTTGATGGTTTTACCAGAAACCTCAACTGATTTCGATCGAAATTGGGGATTATTCTTGAGACAACTGAGCGGCGTTCGTTTGCCAGCTGCTGTTGGTGAATCGAAGGCTCCTTTGGGCGCCTTCGCCGGAGTCTGGTTCTCACGATCTTCGTAGATCATGTCTCGACGGCTGGTGGATGTTGCTTTGGCGGAAGGTCCCTTTTTGTTCCTGATGCGCTCGAGCGCTTTGTTCGCTGGCATTTTCTGATTCAACGACAGAGTTGAGAGGATTGTCTCGATCATGTCGTCCTCATCGGGTGCCTCGTCATCGTTGAGGATAATCGGCGTGCGATCGACACCAATGGATGGGGAGCGGGGATCACGTTCAATTATGGTTTCTTGGGGATGTGTTTTTGTGATCTTTGGTGTAACAACTTCTACTTCTTCAGTCTTTTCCTCTTTATCTGCCCCTTCTTCTTCTTTGGCGGGCGTTTCTTCATTTTTGAATTTTGGCGGGCTAAGTGATGTTTCAGTTTCTAGCTGAACTTCAACGCGCGGGATTTTGGTCTCTATAAAGAGATCCGAGAATGTGTCGTCTAAGTTGATTGTCTCATCGAATACCAAAGGGGTCCGATTAAGGAAAACACTTGGTGATCGTGGATCATTTAAGCTATGGGTGAACCCCTTGAAGAAACGTTTGCGCAACAAGCCTGTCGGTTGTTCTGTTGAAATCGCTGGATTTAGAGCTAAATGGTGGTAGTTCTGTTCTTTTTTTTGCACTATTTCCTAGGGGAATACATAATATATTTATTTTTATATGTCGTTTTCCTACTGCTTTACTTACATTCAAGGGAGTTCGGCAAATGTGTGGTGATCTTGGATCCAAATTATCTTCAAGTTCTTCACCGAAATCAGTTTGGACAGTAATTGCTTGGTGTTGAGGCTGAGGCGTTTGTGGTAAGTATTCTCCTTCGAATTTTGTTTGTTTAGAACCCATATTATATGTGAAGTGTATTTGAATTTGAAAACAGGAAAAAAATTGCAAAATAAATTGGAAAATTAAAAAACTAAAGAAAATGAAGAAGTTGTTGAGGCAAATGCAGTTTTATATTTAAACAAATGGCGGTTAAACAGCGAAGTTGGGTGCGCTTTGATCCTGTGTTGACATATCGGAATGAATATTATTCGAAATTAATGAACGCGTTCAAAGTTTTTTTTCGAAGTTAAATGTAAAATGCACCTAGATTGTTTTAAATAGAAGATTAATTTGCTAAAAAAAATGTAAAATTCGCATCACACTTTTTTGCCATTTCAGTTCTTGAATCGACGTTTTTTACATTTAAAATGCCAAAAAATTCTATGTTAGCAGTATTTAAGATGAACTGTAAATTTAAATAAAAATACTGAGTAAAAGTTTAAAAAATTAAAAAATAGCAAGTAACTTATTAATTCCTCATTGTTTTGAGTAAAAAATCCCTTTCGAAAATGCATTAATTAAGTGAAACAACTTGCCTATTTTATTCAGCGGGGATTGCTTAAATCCTCGAGCTGTAAAATCGTCTATGGTGATAATTTGAGATATCTCAATCATTATCTCTGTGATCAAAATTATGTGGAAGCTGTTATTTCTAATATTTCATAGAATATTGGTCGAACTATTTTATCATTGACATAAAGGCCAATTAGTGATTTTCTGAAAATCGTTTATAAAGCATCATCAAGTTGATATTTACACACATAATCATGTCAACGCATAAATGTAAATTTTTTGTCTCAAACATCCTTTTTTATTGACGAGATATTTTAACAAGAAGCGGAAGCCAGAAAAACTGTTTCCTTGTCTCGATGGGGTCTAATTAAAAAAGTTGTATTTAACATGCCTAGGCATGATGGATTACCAATTTCAACAGAATCGAGAATCAACAATTTGGGCCCGTACTACATAAATCTCAGGCAATAGTTCTATTAATTGATGTCATTTTGATGATTGCTCTTTCCCTATAGATATGAGAGAAACAGTCATTGTCAAAACAATCGAAATTCACCCCTGTTTTGTATGGACATGTTACTGCTTCGGTACGGATTTTCGTGCCCCCATTTTTTTTTCTAGACATATTTCTAATCGTTCTCGAATAAAAAAAAGGTTTAAAAAAATCCTAAATCTATTTCTATTGCGTTGTATACAAACTTTTTTATTCGTATTGTAGTAGTTTTATTTTTTTCTCAACAATTCTTTACTGTGATCAAAATTACTTATTTAATTATTTTACATTCACATAAAACAACATCATTCTTTTAAAAAATTAAAGTTCATTTAAGACTCCGAAAAACTACCTTATCTTCGAAAAATAATGCTGTCACCCACCACAAACACAATAATCTACTACTTTTTCGCACACATCATGTAGGAGAAAAAAAAAGAATCCAAAAAAGCTACTCCCGTTTTACGGCACGGTGCACTTATGTACACGCAGCCCTATAAAGTCCGGTGTTTATGTGATTTTACATAAATTAATAACCAAATAAATTAATCTAATTGATTTTAAAGTGTTGCCCATTATGTTGTGATAGTGTACGTTAGAATAAATTCTACCAAAATCATAAAATCGTGTGTGAAATTTGTGTTTTTTCTTGGCAATGTCGGGCATTCAATAGCAGCATAGATAATCCTCTTGTACCAAACGGACGGGCAAACGCATTACAAAAATGGCGTCGTCGTCGGTCATCGTCGACAAAGATGCTTCTTGTGCAAACGATCCCGATTTTGCGGTAATTTGTGCGTTTTTGGAGAAATTCTCTGAACAATTGCAAGTGAATTTTCCGCATTTTAAACAATTACAAGAATGGCTATCGAATACGGATGAAGGTTTGTAGTCTTATTAATTTTTTTTCTTCTTTAAAAGAAAAAAAATGAGTGAAAACTTTTTTATTTTTTTTTTCTTATTGCAATTTAATTTGTAGTACTTTTTTTCTTTTCTTTTTCTTTCATTAATTGAGTACGCATAGAAAGTAGAGACAGATATATAGTTGTAACTTCGTTGAGAGAGAAAGAAAACTAGAATTTCTTTTTGTCGGCTCTCTGTTTGTGTACATTTTCGCCGAGGGTTTCGCAGTGATAAAACAAATTCGCCTCACATTTCAGCTGTCAAAATTGTTTTTTTTTTTTTTGTGGTTGTTGTTTTTGGATAAATATAATAAATCGAACCCTACCTTCTGATAACAACAAATCTTTACCTTGAGAATTTGTTTAAAAATATTAATTGACGCAATCGTCCATAGTCAAAATTGAGCTGCTTCACTCGACAGTTCCCATGCAGACATGTCTTCACAGTGGATTTATTTGCAATTATTATGTCGCGGTGGTTCAGTTGGACACTATTTCTCTAAGATTCTACTCTGTAGGTCAAGGTGACTAATGGGTTTTGGAATATTTAAGATAAGTCTGCGAAAACGTTCAGTCGAATTTTATCTTTCTGACAAAAGTAGCTTATGCTTTAAGTCTTAGACCTATTGGACCAAAAAGTTAATCGAATTTGGATAGTGTTATACATAGAACAACATTGGTTTTAATAATTTAAAAACACGATGTATTGAAAGGTATTAACAGTTTAGTTTCACTGCTTACATATCTGATTAATTTGTGACTTACATATAGTAAGTGTCCATCAGACTGAGAAAATGAAAATTTCTTAAAATGTAAACATTTGAAACCAGTCGTCCATCATCAGGGTTTTTGGATCCAAATGATTAAATGTATTATTTTTTCACTGGTTGATCTCTATTCTAATTAGTAAAATTAGGCACATACATATTCGCTTATTAAGAAACATTCATTTTCTAGGATATTGATGACTGTTAGAAATGATGTAACCCAAATTAAACGTGCCAATTGTTCTTTTGAAAGGATACACTCTCTCCACCGTCTCTGTCATTTTTTAACGCATGTTCTTTTATAAATTAAACTTTTAAATATAATTCAGTCTAAGATAATCTCATGTGTATTAGATTTCCCAGTTTTGTTTTTTGGCACAAGCCCTAATCATGTAAATGCAATAAAAATAAATAAATTAAAGGACAAAAACTTATAGAAAACCTTAACCTAGGACAGGATTGTCAGAATCCTTTCTCCAAATTAACTCAACTCTTTGCATATGAAATCCGAATAAGGGAAATACAGAGCTTAGCAAAAATTTATAAATTCTTCTGCCCAACAGAAGATTTTTCTTTATTTTCAGTACATTTCCATGAACTTCCCATTATGATTTGTGAATTTGTTAAGGAATAAATCTTATTCTGATCTCTTTTATAGTTCCAAATGGTTTGCGGGATCTTCATATCAAGCTAATGCGCAAAACTCGAAGGACTGTTCACGAGTGTGCTTGGGAATCGGCGCTAAGTAAGTTCTGCTTTTGCTATTCCTCCCAAGATGGTTGGGAAATTGAGAGATTCGGATATAAGAAGTCAAGTCTCAAGGTTAAACTGCGAATTCTAAGGGTAATTATATTTCACCAAAAATGAATGTACATAGTCATGAATGTTTTGAATTCAAATTTGATCTTTTTAGGAACTCCTTGAAAATCAGTTCGATAGAAATAACAAATTTCGGGCAAAACTTTTAGCGATGAGCGCTGATTCATTGAGAAGTCAACCAATCGGACGAGATCGCTTAGGGCATTCCTATTGGCTGACACAAGATCCCGAATGTAATATTCGTATTTATCAAGAACATTTGGACGAAGAGATATGGCAAGTTGTTGCGACAAATCGGGAAGAACTCGTTAAACTGATATCACGATTAAAGGGCAACGAAGTTGTCCTACCTTCGGACATTGGCTTCATTGACGAGGATAGTAGCAGCAATAGTTGTTCCGTGCCCATTGAGAAGCCTCCACCGCCAGAGGAGAAAGATGATAGTCAAGAGAGTAACCAGAGTTCTTCGGGTCGGGTGCCGAATATCAAAATCAAATTAGGTAATAAAGACAATGGAAATATTGCTACTGTATCAAATGAACCAAAAGAACCAGCTGCAAGTGGATGTAACGGCGAAATGGAAGAGGAGAAGAAAGTTAAGGTAATTTAGTGTTTAAAAAAAAAAAAACAAAAGGTTTAAAATGAAATTAAATTGTAATTTTTTACAGCCCTTGGTCATCAGTCAATCGAAGATTAAATTGGAAATCTCTAAAAAACGTTCGCTAGACGAATGCGAAAAAATGGAAACACAAGAAGTGAAAAAGCAGAGACCAACCCTTTTAGATTCAAATCGAGAGAAAAAGTTAGGGAGGTATGAAAAGCAGGAAGACGACGAAGAAGAAGACGATCATGATGGCGACGACGAGGAGGATGGTGAAGAAGAAGCAGATGACGAAGTGGAAGAGGAGGAGGAGGATGATAATTCTGTCGATGAAGGAGAGGAAGAAGAAGATGCCGATGAAATAGGAGCAGAAGAGGACGGTGAAGAAGATGATGAAGATTTAGATCAAGGAGCAGAAAAAGCATATAAGTTCAAAGACAAAATTGAAAACAGTTCAGAACCTATACAAAAAATAAAGCTGTCAGATAGTTTTGTGGAAAGCAAAGTTGCCGAAGCCGGTAAAGAAAAGGTCACAGATATGAAGACTTTGGAGGAAAAAAATCTCCCAAAAAAAACAGAAGAAATTCTTAAGATCGAGGAAAAAAATGAAGAGATCACTGTGAATAAGATAAGTGAAGAAATAACAGGAGAAAACAAATCCATAAAAGTTGATGAAAAAGAAGAAGAAAAACCAATTAAAGAAGAAGAAATAAAAAAAGAAGAAGATGTCAAGGAAATTGAAATTAAAAATGAAGATGTAAAGAAAAATCTCAAAGTAGAAGAAGTAGCTGCAGACGCAAACATAACCAAAGTCAAGGATGCAACTAAAGAGGAAAAAATTAATGTCACACCCGTGTCTGATAAAATTGAAACTTTCTCAGAAGACTTAGAAATGGAAGAAGTTAAAAATACAAAAGAAGAAGAGAATCCTCCTGAAGAAGCGGAAGTCAGTGAAGCCATAGAAGATCCAGCAGTGTTTGTAAAGGAAGAAGGTAGCGGTGTTGACTGTGAAAATGGATTTAATTACTTTATTTCCTACAATCAACTGATCGAAGAAGAATCAACTAAATTTAGTGAAGAAATTGAAGATGTAGTCATTTTTATACAAGGAGAAGGTTTCGGAGCTGAGTGTTTGGTTGGAAACGCAAAGAACAACGAAACGGAATCTAAGGCAACTTTTTTCTTTGGCCAACCGGGTTGCTTGAAGCTAAGTCCCGTGAAAAATCAGTCAAATAGTGATGATTCGGAAAATGATTGCAGTGACAACACGGATAAGCCAGAAGACGTGGTGAATAAAATTGCGGAACCAACAAATGGAGAGAATCATTCAGAACCCGAATCGTTGAAGAAGACTACAAAAGTTTCTTCAATAGAGAAGAAGAAAAATAAACCAGAATCAAAAAATGGTAATCAAGAAGAACGAAGGCCAGCACGACGGACACTCATAAATCGCAAACGTAGGCTGAGTGATGAGAAACCAGAAAAACCTGCAGTTCGTCCCTCATCAGAAAGTGAGACTGATTTGAATTCGGAGAACTTGGAAGATCAAATTCCAGATGAGGAAGAAGAAGATATAGGAGGTAAACGACTTAAGATGCGTAGTAAGTTAGTCAATACGGATATAAGAAAAAAGGTCGAAGCTCAGAGAAAGACTGTCACAAAAGAGGAAACAACAACAAGCAGCAGCGGAGGTGAGGAAGAGAGGCCTCGAAAAAAGTTGATTATTAAGAAAGTGGAAAAGGAACCTGAGAAGGTTTTGGCACCCAAAGCAAAGTTGAAGCAAAGAGCAAAACCAAGCCCTGCTGCTTCTAAGACCAATAAAGTCGAAGATAAAGAAGTCAACAATCTTGAGAAGGTTGATGAGACGCCAACAAAAAAAGAATTTGATGAGAAACAAAGTGAGGAACTCATCACAGAAGGAACCATAAAAACTCCAACTTCAACACGGTTCTTAAATAAACACACAAAAAAGCCACATCCTGTGGAGTCAAACGATGAGTCCGATGGGGAAATTCCAAAAAAGAAACATTCTCAAGAGCAGATTGCAAGTCAGTGTTCTCCTGAGGTAATCAAAGTTCAAAAAGTTGATAGCCCGACACTAGAAGTGGAGACATCGAAAACACTCGAAGCGAAAATTCCAGAAACATCAATTGAAGAGGTGCAATCTACATCGGATAAACAAAGAAAACGTCGAAGTAGTGAAGACGACATAAAAGAAACTAAACCTCCTTCGCCTGTTGTACTGAAAACAACACGGTCAAGTCGAAGGAGTGGACCTCCAGAGCCTGCGATAGAACTTCCACAAGTCAAACGGACTCGGGTTAAAGCTGCAGTAAAGGCAGAGATGAAGACCGAAATAAAATCCAAAGTAAACCCCGAGGCAAATAGTGAAATTTCAAAGGAAGTTGACTCAAAAAAGAATACTTCTAAAGACGTGAAGATAGGAGAGGAGAAAGAGGGGAAGATAGAAGCGGAGAATGAAGAAAAGGAGAAAGAGGAAAAAGAGAAAGAAGAAAAGGAGAAAGACGAGGAGAAGAAAAAAGATATTGAGAAAGACGTAGAAAAAGAGGAGGAGAAAGAGGTCAAAAAAGAGGATGTTGTTCAGACGAAGGAAAAGCCTCCGGTTGCAAAAACTCCAATTGTACTATCACGTCCTCGACAGCAGCAAGCTGCTCAAAAACAACCTGCTGCAACCCCTGGACAGAGGCGTAAGTACCATGATGATGTTGATACGAAGAACATAATCGACCTAGACGCGGATGGGGCGCCAGTGAGAATGTCCCGAAGAATTGCTCAACTGAAAATCCGCGAAGAAGCTGATCGTAGGAAAATGGAAGAAATTGCCTTGCGGAACATGAAAGCAGAATTGAAGAAAAAGAAGAAGGCCGAGAGTAAGCCAGAAGATCCGACAGTAAGTGAACCTTCTGAGCATTCTTCGGACCAGGCAGACAGTGAAATTGAAGTGAAGAAAAAAGCCGAAAAAAAGAAGAAGCTACCTGGAAAGGATGGCTGGAGTTCGGGTTCTGAAGAGTTAGATGAGGAAGAGGTTGAAGAGCATCCGTATGAAATAGATCATGGTAGTCCGCTATTCAAATCGGACCATGAATTCTCACCGGAATCTGACCTGGAAGATGATTCGCAAGTGGTTCCACTGAAAAGAGCTCGTACGGCGAAAAAAGAAGGGGAAGAAGATGAGTTGGAAGCACACAGACCCGATGAATCATGCCAAAAGTGTGGTAAATCTGATCATCCGGAGTGGATTTTGTTGTGCGACAAGTGCAACAAGGGCTATCATTGCTCCTGCTTATCGCCTGTTATTTTCTACATTCCCGAGGGCGATTGGTATTGCCCGCCGTGTCAGCAAGAGGTGCTGATAGTTGCTCTGGAAAATCATCTAAAAGAATTCGATGATTTGGTGCAGCGAAAGAAGGACGAAGAGGAAGAGAAGATTCGAGTTGAGGAAGAGCAGCGTTTGGAGTTGGAAAAAGCCACCCAGGTTAAGGTGGAAAAGAATATCGACCGAAAAAAGGCGAAAAAGCAAAACACATCGGAAAAAAAAGGAAAAGCCAGTGGAACATCGTCGAAGAGTAGGAAGAAAAAAACAGATGACGATGGTTGCAGTGATGTAGAGGAGAATAGAACAGAGACTGAAGAGAGCAGTAATTCGTCGAATTCTAGTTCATCTGGCAGCGCATCGAGTAAAAGCAAAAGCAGCTCGGCAACGGATACTGACGATGAGCCGATCTACAAGCTACGCAAACGGCGGCAGATTAATGTGAGCTATCGCCTGAACGAGTACGATGAGATGATTAAATCAGCACTGAAGAAGGAGGAGGACGCCGTGGCTGGGGCAGGTAATTTGGGGCGTGGCAAGGACATATCTAACATATACGATGATATAGAAGAAAAAACGCTGACGGAGCATGTGAAAGTGGAAGAAAATGGGGACGTGGAAAAATTATCGCCTGAGAAAGTTCCAGGGGCAGAAGATTCTGGGAGCGATTTTGAGCCGATCAAAAGAAAACCAAAGACCGGACGTATTATCAAGAAAAAACACAGGAAGTTGACGAAGTTGGACATCAGCTCGGAAGGGGACAACGACTCGGATGAAGATTTCAAAACTAGTTCCATGGATGATGAAGAAGAAGACGATGAAGAGGAGGAGGTATCGCAGTCGTCGGATAGTAGCTTGGACGTTTATCGACGTCGCAGAGGAAGTCGAAAAGGGAAGAAAAAGAAGTCGAGGCGATCAGCTCGCCGCTCGGCTCGAGAACGCCGCAAGGATAGGAAATTCATAGTCGAAGATTCGGATTGCGATGGATCGGAGGCCGAAGTCCGCCCACGATCGAAGAAGAAACGAAAGAAGGATTCGGATTACACCGAGTCTGAGACCAACGACGAAGATGAGGAATTGTCAGAAAATATTAACAGCGAAGATTTGTGTGATGATTCCACCGATAGTGAGGCGAGTGATGGCGCTTGGTGCCCATCTAAGCGAAAGAAGCAACGATCAAATGCGATTGCTAGGAAATCACCGAAATTAAAACCCAAGATGGGATCAAAGGCGAAAAAAACTAAGCGATATGACAGTGATGGTGATAGTTTCAAAGCTTCAATTTCAAAGAATCGCATAATTAGGGATGATAGTGATGATGATGACGATGATAGCGAAGATAGTGTTGATAGTTCAAGGAAAACCAGGGGGAAACGGTGTACATATCTGGAGGATTATGATGACGAAAGCTCCGACGGGGGCATAAAGCCAGGGGTGAAACGACCTGACACTCCACCAGAAGAGCGTGAGAAATTCATCAAGAAGCAGGAAGAGATCAAGCGAATGTTGGCTGAAAAAAATGCCGAGGGTGCCAAGTTGGCAGCCACACCAAGGTTAATTCCTATCAAGACGGGTGCGCAAAGGTCTCCGGCAAAGCTGGACTCTCTGTCGACGGTACCTCTTGCGGTGATTCGTCAGGCAAAAGTGCTGGACATTGATTATTTGCAACGCAAAGGTGAGTCCATCAGCGAGGGTGACCTAGATGAGTCAGAATTCGATGACGATGATTTGCCGGAAGACTTTAATCCCGAGGATATGGACGAGGAAGCAATTGCTCGTATGGTTGAAGAGGATTTCGCCCAGCAACAGCAGTTGAAGCTGCCTCTTCCCAGTGAAGTTTTGCGGAAGAAGCCAGCGAAGGAATGCGAACCAATTGTGAGACCTGTTTCGACCTACATGCCTCCGCACTTGGCACAACAGCAGTCAAGTTCTACTTCAGGTCTGCAAGAACCAGTCCGAAAGAAGCTACCAATGCCAACCTTACATCCTCCATTGTTACGGCACGGCTATGGTCCGCCAATGATGCAACAAAACCGACAGCCACACTTACCTCTGCTACAGAATGCCCTCAGTGCGCCCCTCAATCATCCGATGTCTCGCCAATTCCCACCCACCTCTCAGGCAATTCCGGCAACTAACCAAATTTCGCAGCAAGGTGGACTGTCTGCTGGTGGCGGCGGGGGTGATGCAAACAAACCACGCGGAAGGCGAAAAAAGATAACCCCACTACGAGATCCGTTGCAGAAACAGCAGGCAGCAGCTGCGGCATCTGCTGCTGCAGCGGCGGCTTCAAAACCAAGGTCTGATAATATTCCCCAGGGAAAGCCTGAGACGAGGCCGCAACCGCCACCACCATCAGCCATTGCACAAAGTGCTACTCCAGGAGTTATCAAATCCGCGCTATCTATAGCACAGCCACCACAGCTGTATAAACCACCGGCGGTAAATACACAGCCATCTGTTATAACTCGAATGCCCCATCTGCAGGCTAGGCCATTAATGCATATAGGAGGTGGACCACCATTTCCGGATCAAGGTATTTTTTTTCAGTTTTATTTACAAAAAGAATGTTTTAAGTTTTGAATTATTTCTAGGACCCCGTTTCTATCGGCCGCAGCATCCACAGTCACATCTGCGGCCACAAGCTCAACATCAGCAGCAACAACAGCGTCCACCACCTTCACACCATCAGCAACAGCAGCAGCGTCCACCACCTCCACATCAGCAGCAACAGCAGCGTCCACCGCCGCCACAACATCAACAGCGTCCACCACCATCACAGCAATCTCAGTCCCAACAGCATCGTCAGCAATCGCCGTCATCGCAATCACAACCACCACCGCAACCAAATTCATTGATTGCTGGTAATAGGCCCCCAATGCGACACCGTGGTCCTCCAATGTCTCCAATGTCATCACATCATACAATGCGGCCGTCGTTTGTTGGCGGACCACCACCTCTGAGGCCATCTTCGGGTAGTGGTCCTCCTCCCCCCATTAGCCTAGCTAACAACATTGTTCGTGACCAAGGACCTCCCAGACAGTCGTCACCATATTCAGGGCCAGAGCAATATGCCGGACCGCCACCTCCATCACGACATTCGGCACCTCCGCCACCACCACATCTGAGTCCTTATAGGTAAGTTACAGAATTTTTTTAAAGAAACTGCAATTTTATATTTTTGCTTCCAGACCTCAAATGTTTAACAATCCTGGCTTTCCACATCGAGGACCTCCAGTCAATTCCTCTCAACCAAGTTTAATACGACCAGTTGGAGGACCCCCTCCAGAATATTCATCACGTAAGATTGAAACAACAATACGTATATCCTTTTTTTATTGTTCCATATTTATTTTCAATTGAAATTAAAAGCTGGTTCGTTTGGTGGAAGCTATGGCTACTATCCGCCACCGCTCTCAGTTCCTCACTCAGCACCTCCACCTCCAACAGCCTCGGCAGTCCCTAGCTCTGTGATTGTATCAGCATCTTCGCTAGGTGTCACAACATCAGTGGTTGTGGCTCCTCCATCGCAACCTGTGCCTGCAATCCAACCACCAACTCGACCACCAGTCTCGTCACCATCTCTTCTTGAAAAGCCAAGCGCATCGGCACCATCTGCAGCAGCTTCATTACCACCATCGTCAACCACAATTCCAACCTCTGTCATTGAGCTGTCACGAAAAAAACTCACAACTCTTGAGACCTTCAACACATCCAAGAACTCTACACCTCCTCCATTGCGAGAGTCTTCCGAATCGCGAAGTCCATATTCATCTAATCCTCCATTAATTGGTGGTCCTGACGATGCTCCTGACGATGGCAGTGGCTCGCCCCCGACATCTTCGCAATCAACAAGCGAATTCAGTGGTCTGGTGAGCTATTTCAGTTCTCAACACGACGATCTTAACACATAACGAACGAATTTAATCATCAACAACAAAAAGTATTTTCGTGTATTCTTTAAGAATATTTTACACAAGAACAAACACACACACACCTACACTCAATTCAACACCCACGTTTTAATTTAAATTTTAAGTTAATTTATCAAAAAATAAAACAATAAATATTTAATTGCATAAATAACTAAATATATATTCAGGCTTTATGGAGAGAGCGCTTATTGTACATAAATAAATACAAAACAAAATTATTTACAACAAAAACTATTTGTTGAGAGCTGGAATAGAAAACACTCCTCTAGACCTAGCAATCTTATTATTTTTTTTTAATCCTTGTTGTGTTTTATCCTTAATATTATTATACAAGAATCCTACAAGAAAAAAATGTTCTAGAACAAATAAAAGAAAGAATAATCACATTTTAGGCATAAATTATTGCAAAATTATCAAAAAAGCAAACAAACAAATTATTCAATGTTTTTAGACTTCAATTTAAAGATAATTATAAAAAAATAGTAGAAAAAACTACAATTAATGAAAAAAGGATTCATACTTTTAATTTAATTTATAAACAAAATTCCTTTTCGTATTCTATTTCCTTAACTATTATTGTTCACTTTGTTTGTATCATGTTTTATACCTTATTTTAAATTGTTTCCCTGTTTTTGTCTAGAAGAAGCACCGATTTAGTATGCTTAATACAAAAATAATAATTATAAATTATAGTTAAACCATCAAGAAAATCATAGATAAATTATTTTATAAGGCGCAACTTATTGTACTTCTCTTTAGTTTGTTTTTAAATCTTTGTTGCAAAGAGAAACAAATATGATAAAATTTAATTTGTATTATTTGATGATATTCGTATCGTATAAAACTTACGAGATGCAATAAGAAAACAAAAAATTATTTTAATTATTATGTAAAAGCAAACATTTATAAAAAGAATAAACAAAAAGATTATAAAATAATATACTATATGGAAAAATATATATTGTTTATATATAAATAACTAAAAATAAAAAAAAAATGGTTTTATCTATGTTGGGAGTTTTTTCTGAGTAAAAAAGGTAAGCTTCAGCTGCTGGGGTTCATGATTACCTGGTATTTTTGGGAAATTTTAAAAAAATCCCAAAAAATGCAATTTTAGTATTAAATGGGCTAATATTTTTATTGCACAATCATCCCCTCTTTATTATCTTTCATTTGACACCTCATTTTTGAAGATCCAGAAAGAATTGCCGAAGTTATGGGCCATTTTGTAATAATTTTCCAAACAACTAATTTGAATGACCAATACACTGCATTTTTGGTCGATTTGCAGTTTTAAAAATTTTAAACCGTTATATTTCAGCTTGTGGTATACCTACGAAAATGTTTTTTATACCAAAATGACCGTTGATTGTTCAAGATTATAATAAAATATAAAATTTGAAAATCCGTTAGAAAATGGAAAAGAAAATGACCGTTAAGTGAAAAACTTGCTTTTTTACCTTTCCAAGCCTCTAATTCGTTTATTTCGTATGAACACCTGTGCATATTTTATATACATCGTATTCGTGAACAGTATACCGTTCTAATGACATCTCAACTTTCAGGCTCAGAGCAGTATTTTCCGACTTATAGCCGATTTTGTGCAGCTGAAACGTCATTTTAGCAATTTTCTTTACATTTACCTACGAAATTGCACAACACAAAAAATTCAATTTTTTTTCATTTAACCGTTGTTTTACTATGGGATTATTGTTTCTTAGCCCCTCCATAAAGGAAATATGTCAATAAAAGTTTTCTACCTCATCTCGGTTTGTAGAAAAAACCGTTTTCAAAAATCACAGTTTTCTAACATATAGTGCCGTACAAATTTAATATTTTTCTTGATCTATAACCAAAATATACGTTTCCGAAGGTTCTTTGATGATCTGAATTCGAATCTGACCTCAAAATTGTTCTAAAACTTAGGGTTTTCGAGATATTCGTGTCGAAAAGCTCAAAAACATCGCATTTTCGGCCAAATTACCGTTTTATTTTGGGGTTTTCTCATAAAATAACAGGATTCTACCGGTGTTGGGCGATATGGTTTCAAATTGACCAGACGGTCATCGTTATTCATTGATAACCGTAAGCACTGCAACTTTGTCCGCTTAGCGAGAAGTTTGAATTCAAAATTATCCAACCCTTGAAAACATACAAATAAAAAGCCAAACACATTCAAATTATTTTGTATAATTTTTGAAAGATTTTTTATTGACAGAAAGCTTAATATAATACAATAAATTTGGGTTCTTTTCACGAATTACTCCCAGAAATAATGGAGCTCGTATAACATATCAGAGGCACAATAGATCTCCAGGTCGCAGTGCAATTCCTCCAAATACATAATTCATCACATATCACAGGTATTTTCCAGGAATCATTATTTTCGTATTAAGGCATTTAAAATTGAAACTAACGGAATGTCCTCTGCAACTGGAACAATAATTTTCCTCGAAAAGGATAATGGTTGCACAGTCTTCTGGATACGAATAGATCTATCCATGTTTTTAGTGTGCCTTGTCATCATCTGAAAGAGAAGAAAAAAAGTTGATCTTTAATTTCAGTTAACATACATAATTTTATTTATTAATCAAAATCAAAATTTTCTATTAAGATACATATGCAGAAGTTCAAAAGGAAACAATTTGCAATGGCAGATGGATAAATGTTTATCTTCTAGCATAATACAATCTTACTTGGGGTTTCTTAATAAACAGAATCGGCTATCACACAATGAGGCTTAAATATGGAATCTGAAGCGGGTCGTATGTAGCAGCGGATTTTATTTTTGCTTCTATAGATTTAGGCTTTGTTTAAAGAAATGTAATTTAGATCTGAATTTCTGCATATTAACTGTTGAGATTAAGAGCGGTCTTTCTTTGACAAATTCGACATGACGAATGACAGATTTCTGTAAAGGGATGTCAATTAGGGAGGATAGATGTTGAAATAGAACAAAACAAGATGTGTGTGAGAAATTACAATTACAATTCGGTCGAATTTGAACTTTGAGCTCCTGGGTTGTTGGGATCTTGTACAGGTGAGGCCCTAAATTTGCATAGTTTTTTTCAAGGACTGCTACGATGTTCTCGGCCGATAAGGATTTCCTTTTAAGTACGAATTTTCGCTGACAAGCCTGTCTTTTAAAATTTGGCCACCAAAAGTTCAAGAGTGGACTGTAAAGTGCCAACACGGCTATGTTTAAATGGGTACTGTTCAATCGTGTAACTTGCCATGTTGATTTGGCATCAGGAACAGAAAAATAAATAACATATTTGACAGATGTAACCAAGACCCTTTATTTTAAACACCGGTTGAACGTTCTTCAAGCAATATTGCTCAATCGGATGACCCTTGTAAGGCTCGCTTATGATTCTCCGGGCTAGTAACTCTGTGATATCACCTAATTTGGAATCTACTATTTTATTTATTTTTGTTGTTGATAACATATACACAGGTACTTGCTTATAATAGCATTACAATTTCACAATATTGTCGTCTTCCTGGCCCACAAACATATTTAAGTTCCTAAAGGTAAATTCACAGTTGTTGTACTTATTGTTTAAGCTTGTCATTAAATTGACCCAAATTCGAATTCAATTAACATTAGAAAGTTATTTCCGAACAACAAAGATAAGTGAAAAAACAGTTCTTGACCAAAACACACATATATCATTCACACTATACCTGTTCAAAAGTAATTTTTAGTTCTTTGTTGAAGTACCAGCTAACCCCTATCAACTTTAGCTGTAACAGGTCTTACATATTAAAAGAAAAATCACAAAACAAAATTCACTAACCGGAACCACCGCCATCTACGTAGACAGAATCAACCTTAAAGAAGTCACAACATTACAATTGAAAAATAAAATTATTAATCATTGAACCATTCAACTGTCTAACGAAGGCTTTAGCCACCGTTATCGGGCCTCAATATAAATGAAAATAAAAAGATACACCATCAGAGTCACCCATTTGTTCAAGCTGTCCATCGATCATATTCTAGATTCATCAAAGCGAAGACGACGAAGCGTTTTTTGTATGTCCAAGGTACAAGAGCAAGGTTCTTAATTAGATGCACAACTCATCGCACACCCATTTTACTAGAAGTTGGAATTTGAATCTTTTGATGAAGTCGATGAAAAAGAAAAACTGCTCTATAGACAGTGTCAGACGACACGAACGGTTAATAAACATTGTATTGCCAACGAACCACCTTTGGGTTCTACCTGTTGACCCATTTATTCATGGTTCTTAGTTTATTTTTTGTTGTTGTTGCTATTTAAAATCCACTGCATTTCTATTGCACACGGGACAAGTTTAAGAGAGGGTAATTTTGTTTTCCTGTCAGGAAATTATATACAAGCTCGAAAGTAGGTTATTATAGTTAGAGGTATCAGGCTTGGCATATACATACTCGTATGCAGATATAGTGGTTGGTGGTGTTTTTTTTTAATTATTGAGTAATTATTCTTACATTTGTGATTAGCGAAAGAATTTTATTGCGTTCAGGATTCCATCGGCTTTCATAATTATAGAGAATTGTGTTTTTCAATGGCAGACCGGATAACTGATTCGACATTAATTGATAACAAATGTTAAATTATTTAAAAACATAATTTTTGGGGTAGAATTTCTGGTTTAAAAATTATAATAAGCCTATTAAAAATCGATTAAAATTTTCAAGATCAATAGTTGAAAAAAGGGTTGGGTACGATATCCCATTTTCTATAATCCCGCCTTTTATAATCCCGTTTTTTTTAAATCCCGCTTTTTTAAAATCCCGCTTTTTATAATCCCGCTTTTTTAAAATCCCGTCTCTTGTAATCCCGTTTTTTTATAATCCTGTTTCTTATTTAAAGAATCTGGAAAATAACCAACATAAAATCAATAAGTTTTAGCTACGTATTCTAAAAAAACGGGATAAGCGGTATAAGACGGGATTTTAAAAAGCGGGATTATAATAGAACGGGATTTTTTCAAAAAAATGGTATTATAGAGGACGGTATTTTAAAACTTTTTTTGCGAGATTTTTGAAAAAAAAAACGGGATTATAAAATGCGGGATTCCGTTACGCTCCCGTTGTTACACACTAGTGAATATGTCAAAAAAATATATATGCTGGATAAGTACATTGGCTCAAAATTTTAGTTGAATTAGTACGATGTTAATTTTAAATATTTTTTAACTAGTATCGTGCTAAGTCTATTTTTTAATAAATTGCTTCTGAGCACACCTAAAGTTAATAAAAGCCTTTTTTTTTAAATATTCAGCTTCCCATGAAAATGATTATTATTGCAATGATTTTTCTAAGGTATAACTGTTTTTAATACAAAATTTCACTTACAAATACCAGTAACTGTTATGGTTTAAATAAGACCTTTCCTAAACTCTCATGCAATCTCCCCATAATGCCAAAAACCACCATGAGTAGGTGAGTCAATTCAACCACTCCTTGACCCTGCTGCTCTTTTCCTTCCAGCTGCATCGAAGAGATCAATAATAATTTTCCAAGTTTATTGTAATTAAGAGTTGCTTCCCATTTTATTTCAATATATGAACAACTGCCACCACCATTTTCTGCATCCACTCGGAGATCCAGAAACTTCAAAAAAAAACCTTGCAACTTACGGGAAAATGTATGTATGAAAACGAGTTTTTTTGGTAAGTCTATCTTTCGGTCTCAAAAGCTTCTTTTGCCAAAGGCAAGACAAGATATTATATCTCAAGTCTCAATCAAACCCCAATAACAAACTAGAAGCTATTGTACTATTCATGCCAGTTGTAGTTGTGGATTTTTGATTAAAATTTAAACTTGTAGAATGCAATAGTCGAACAGCTTTGGGCTTATCGCATACGATTGGTATGTGTGCCAGTTTTGGTATCCAAAGTGCGCTGGATAATGTGCAAATATAGGTAATAATTGTTTCGGTGGTTTTTATTGTAAACTTCTTTTGGGCTTAAAATCAAGGGAATTCTTTCGCTCTCAAAAAGAAATGAAAAATTCATAAATCAGGGGTGGCCAATTGTTTGCTTTTGGTTGTATCTACTTTTTGTATAATTTCTGATTAAGTAGTAAATCCACTTATAATCAAAACAAGAAAGTACGAAACTGAGATATTTTAATATAAACAAGATTCAACTATTTCTGCGTTTTTGGAGAAATGAAGGGGACCTACGATTTGCTGCCGATTCCGATCAATTCCTCACAAGAGGTAGTTCAACCATGCAGCGACTGAGATTCGAACTCAAAACCCTCTGAATTAAAGCCAAACGCAATTACAATTATGCCAAGAGGTATCCTGAGCTTACTGCTACTTAACTCTAGATTAACATAAACTGATGTTTCAGGAGCTAACTCCATTTTAAACCTGAAACCTGGATGATCTCGCACTAAAAATCTGGACCTTAAAAGTAGAAGTATATTGTAAATATATACCTATAAAATGTTTACTACCCCTGTCAAAAATAGCTAACCAACTTATTTGGTTACTTTTCAATCTGCGCGATTGTTCATATTCAAAATGCTAAATTAATAGCAAATAAATTAAACAAAAAGTACACAATTCTTTAAGCAAAGAGAAAATATCTTGACGCAAAGATAAACATATTCCATAAGTAAAAAATAATAATAGATTTTTTCAAACGGTCAGACATTCAAAGCATAGCATGGTATTTTGACCAAGAATAACTTTTTTTTTTAATTTGAAAAAGAAGCGGTATATCTTACCCATATCCAAACTATCAAAACATGAATTGCTCTTAGAAGACGAAGAAGAAGAAATCATGAGCTAGAGCAAAAAAAAAAAAAAAATAGTAGCAAAATGGTAGAAGAGCTTGTCTTGTTGCAGACTTAAATTTGCCTATAGATCAAGACCAAGACGAAGACCAGCGAAAGAGCACACGGCTCAAAAACTTATACAGAAGTGACTAACTAAGACACGCGCGCACACTCTGTATAATTGTTTGCCACATACAGGGTGATTGGCATAAGGTGTGACAAAAAGCTAGAGCGTGTAGGTTGGACTTAGACAAGAAAAAAATCGTATGGGAGGGGGGGGTCTATTTCCCCCCGTTTAGGCGGGAGGGGCAATTTAAGAAAAAATCACTTAAAACAGAAAAAAAATTATTAAAAAATAACGGTGATACCTACAGAGTAATGCTATAGCATTTTGAAAAGCCAGAAATACATTCTTTAATTTTGTTTTTAAATAAAGTTGTTCGAGTGAACAGTTTTAGAAAAATTAATTTTCAAAATCAAAATTTTGAAAAAAAAAAATGAAAAAATTTTTTTTAAACAATTTTTTTTCAAAATTTTACGTAATTAAGTATTATTTTTTTATTCAATATTCAATGCTCTTATTAATTTTTGATCAAACACAAGAAACCGGATGTCAAAATGTTTTGTAGTTTTTGAGAAAATCAAAAATAACAAAAACTACTTTTGTTCTAAGAATAGCCTTTTATTTTAGTTTTTATACGTTTTTGGATTCTTAGGTGAATTTACGATTGAAAGGATTAACTTTCTTTTTAATTTTTTTTTTAATTATCGTCTTATAAACATACAATAATGTGACAAAGTACTGGATTAACCATATTTCACACATTTTTTCATTGAGAACACCTGCGTGAGAGCATTGGATTAATATTGACCTGCGAATGTTTTTTAAATAATGCAACGTTACACGCCCTAACTAGTGACAGAAAAATGCAATTGCGAAATAAGAACAAAAATGTTCCTGAATCTTGAAATCAATTAAAATAAGAAATACACGCATATTTAGATAAAATACATAGTTACTGTTTATTTAAATTTTTAACTATTTTTTAACTAAAGCTTATTACAAAAAATTATTTAAAAAACATTCGCAGGTTAATATTAACCCAATGCTCTCACGCAAGTGTTCTCAATGAAAAAATGTGTTAATCCAGTACTTTGTCACTTTATTGTATGCTTATAAGACTGATAATAAAAAAAATTACAAAAAAAGTTAATCCTTTTTTTCGTGGCAGGTCAATTTTAAACCAATGCTCTCACGCAGGTGTTCTCAATGAAAAAATGTGTGAAATATGGTTAATCCAGTACTTTGTCACATTATTGTATGTTTATAAGACGATAATTAAAAAAATAGTAAAAAGAAAGTTAATCCTTTCAATCGTAAATTCACCTAAGAATCCAAAAACGTATAAAAACTAAAATAAAAGGCTTTTCTTAGAACAAAAGTAGTTTTTGTTATTTTTGATTTTCTCAAAAACTACAAAACATTTTGACATCCGGTTTTTTGTGTTTGATCAAAAATTAATAAGAGCATTGAATATTGAATACAAAAATAATACTTAATTACGTAAAATTTTGAAAAAAAATTGTTTAAAAAAAATTTTTTCATTTTTTTTTTCAAAATTTTGATTTTGAAAATTAATTTTTCAAAAACTATTCACTCGAACAACTTTATTTAAAAACAAAATTAAAGAATGTATTTCTGGCTTTTCAAAATGCTATAGCATTACTCTGTAGGTATCACCGTTATTTTTTAATAATTTTTTTTCTGTTTTAAGTGATATTTTTCTTAAATTGCCCCTCCCGCCTAAACGGGGGGAAATAGACCCCCCCCTCCCATACGATTTTTTTCTTGTCTAAGTCCAACCTACACGCCCTAGCTTTTTGTCACACCTTATGCAAATCACCCTGTATAACGTGCTATTATGGTCGCAAAGTTTGTAACGAACATTGTGTTTAATAGACAAAGCTAAAAATTGGTCAGTGTGCATTAGTCTCTTGGGGTTTTACAGTCAAGCTCAAATTTAGAGTGATGCCTATTCGGCAATAAAAAAAACAAATTTTACTGTGGGTTCTAGCTGTCAACATCGGGTATTGAGTTTACCCAAAAATTTGTATTATTTATCGAATCAACTACATATATTGTCTTAAATACAATCCTACTTCTACCTAACCTAGCCTAACCCACCTTCAAAGGAATTACCTTTAAACTGGTGAACACCGTGCGAGCTTTTGGTAAATAGAACAAGATTAAATGCACATTGCTTCGGAATTATCAAATATACGAATTTAAGCTAGAAAAAGAGCTGAGATAAAAAAAAAGAAACATAAGGGTAATGCGCCTACAGAAAGAATCTCTGTTCTTGACATTTTGTTTGATGTTACGAACGGAGGCAAGCTGATGTGCATTTCTAGCGGTGGAGAAATTGTATAGAGGTATTCATATATCTATTTCACAGAAGCTCGAGATCCCCGAATATTTCCGTTGTTGCTAATTTAAAGCTCTTTGATTAATTACATCTAAAGCAATCATGTAATTTGAATTAACATCTAACAAGATATTTAAATTGTTTTGAACGAATTAACCCTTTATACAACAGCGCAATTCTCACGTGTGGAACCTTGTGACTTAAGCCGTGGAAGTCGAAAATAAAAGGAACCCGGTGAATCTTGGGTACGTCGAAGTTTTTCTCCACGAAGGAATGCATGCAAAACGCCTTATTTAAATAAATAGAAAAATTGAACAGTGCTTCTGAAACAAACAGATGTGCAATTCTTTTCTCTCATCCAAACCTGAAGAAAAGGAAAAACCCACCATTGAACAAAAATGCTACCTTTTTCAAGAAATACTTCGAAACAAAAATCGACAAGTGAAATTCACGATGAGGTTTGACACTATCGCTCCATACACAACTTATACACTTCTTACGGTTTTCTCCAACTCCTTTGGTCTCTTGTGGCTTTTTCTGTACCTGTATAATTTTTACCTTATTTTTTCTGTTTTTGGTTCTTCAACACAGGTAGAAGAAAACTTGTTGTATTACTTTACTTTTTCAGTATCTTATACTTCTTCTTACTCGTGGTAGATATTCAGATAGAATATAACCAACAGATATACCAACAGCAACACTACATCTATAAACCGCTACAACACAGGCTTTATTGTCGTTGAGTTTTGTGTCCGTCCGGCGACGTAGACGACGACGACTATACGAATACGACAACGACGACGTCTGGTTTGAAAAATATCTTAAGCAAGTTTAGTGAGTGTTTGGCCTTCGAGTGGGAATGGTGTTAAACGTAAATCTATCTGATTTTCTTTTTATTCCAATAGTTCAATAGTTTTCTTTCTAGAGATTTTTTTTTGTCAAAATAAAAGAAAAAAAATTCGGTATAACTCACGAAGAAGTGAAAGGATACGAAATTTCTTCTATGAAACAAAAAAAAATTTATTCTACCAGTGATGTGAAGTAAAAATGAATACACAAAAATTGAGATAAATTAATTATAATTCATGAGTTCTAGTTTGCAATTGAATGGATTCGTGTGTGCAACAAAAAGAATTATAAAATAATTAATAAGAAGAAGACGACGATGAGATAAAAAAATTATGGAAAGATTCTTTAAAGTCGCGCTCCCTTAACCACTATTTTTATACTCGTATCTATCTCTCATATAGATTTTGTGTTTCTTCATGGCTGAAATAACAATCCGTTTTATGAAGATTTACACCTTCTTTACACATTTACCAATATTCTATTTCTATAAGAAAAAAAATATTTCTCATTTTCTTCATAATTTTTGCGGTTTTATACTTCGATTGAAAAAACACCACACGTTCGTCGATGTTGATGATGAAGAAGTTTTAACCGCAATGTACACGCAATTTATTCACCTGCTATTGATAGGGATGTTAATTTTTTTGTATTCAAAAAAGATGTTCTGTTTTCTTATTTGTATTTCGTTTTATTCAAATACCAAACGTGAGGTGTTTTTTTTTTTCTCTGAAAGAAAACCAACCGATCGAGTTTGTACCTCAACTCTTTCGTTTCGCTTACTCGATGACATGAAAAATACTCAATAGTAGTTCAATAGCCACATATGCCACATTTTTTTTTTCGTCTTCTCAAACATGGATAGCAGGAATGGAATGTTGAATATCCAACTATCTTACTATGTGACTGAAATTTTACCAAAAATGCTCTATCTTAGTCGAAGAAAAAGGTCGAAATGGTCTCGTTGGTTCAAAGAATGATTTAGTTTATGAATAATTCAACACTTGTTATCCGAATTTTAATGATTATTACAAAAAAAAACTCTCATAGATTATTAAAAAAAAAACTTGGAAAAAAAGAATCTTGCTTTCTATGAGAAAAAGTATCTATCTATCTTTTTGTACACACGAATTTATTTAAACTTAATCTTCAATACTTAAATTGCAGTTAAGAAAAAATAAGAATGGCCTTATTGTAAAACTAAAGTGCACCACTATATAAAGTTGCCATAAGTGAAAGAAAAAAAAAGCCAAAACAGTGACTATAGTCGATATAAAGAAAAAGCGGCGCGAACAAAATAAAGGAATACCTCAACGAACTTAAACATAGATTCACAAAAAAGGATACAAAACTTCTTTTTTTCAATTTCATTTTGTTTTGTTTGGATTTAAAATACAAAACCAAAAAGGAACAAGAAATACAATTTTGGGATTAAAGGTCCAGAAAGAGGGATTACTATATACTCGTAAAACCATCATTAAAAAAGGTGAGTTCGAAAAATGTACAATTTGTTTGTCTTTGAAGGTAAGTTATTGTGTGGAATGAGCAATTCTATCTTTCTATTTTTGTTTGTTGAAAAAGGTTTTCGGTTGAAATTCAACAATTCAAGGGCGTGGGTGTGGAGATGATTTATCAGAAAAAAGAAATAAGAAAAATGGAAGTCGATTTGCCCTGTCAGGCTTCTATCCTTCTCTATGTGAATAAGGAGCAACCTGTTTGATTTATGATTTTGATTTATGATTTCCATTAGGTTTTCGAACAATTAACACAAACATTATAGGGAACGTCTTTTATTGGCCTAAGCAAGCGTAATGGGTTTGTATTTGAAATTCATGGCAAACAAAAAATTAGGACTATAAAATAAATGCAATGAGATAGTATTGCACAGGCGTCCCAAAGACCGGGTTAGAGAGAGCACTTGTTTTCCTCTGACTCACAACTTTATCAATGCAAATGATAATGTTTTAAACTTCATTTGTTAAAGTCTTTAAAAAATTATGTACACATGCCTTTGGGTAGACCAATTGACAGTGAAAAATTTGTTTCAATAACAAAAAATACGATCTTATAAGCTAGATGGTAGGCCATCTTGAAGAACGCTTTTTAAACAATAAGTCGAGAATGGCTGAGTGGAAACAAAACTTGCAAAGAAATTTTAGCTAGGAAATTTCTTTATTATCTACAAGATTTGATTGTAGGACAATACATCTTCAGATAAAATAATTCCAATATATAATTCGCGCTTCAGTGAATACACATCAGTTTATTCTTGGGCCCAAATTCGACCATACTGTAAAGCTCAGAGATTGTTTCTTTGTATGCCCTACTCGAATGTGGAATTATATATCCGTCTCAATATTTGCCTCCCATTTAAAAACCAATGTTCAGACATTCAAAACCAATGTTCATCAGTACCTACGAAGTGCATTTCTTATTTTTGATTAAATGAATTTAAGAATGTACGGTAAAAAGGTGATAGAAGAGAAAATTGCTATTAACTATTTTTGATTCGAATCCAATAATACATATTTTTACACAACTCCTACGCTTTACAAGATCGATTGCAAAACACTCAAAAAATCCTATTCGCAAATTCAATAGCACAGCGGAAAATAAAGAGTATTCAATGATTTGATAAATTTCAATGAAAATTAAATAAAGTATAAAATTTAATTAAAGTTCTACGTGGTCTTTTTACTAATGAAAGTGTGTTTGTACTCACCATTTCCGAAATGAAAAATGTTTTCTTTCCATAATATTGTATAGGACATAGTCTCCATTTTCAAGTCTGAGATATTCACAAGGAAAAAATCTGAAAAAATGTTTGAAAAAGTTATACCTTATTTAATAAATAAATCGTAGAGTTTAAATAGTTGAACGATTTTCTAAAAATATTTCTTATTCAATCGATAGTTTTTTTTAGTCTTTAAATTATTCTTATTCTTTTTTCTTAATATAATATATATCTCTCTAGGCGCAGTGAATTACGATAAGTGGTTTTTTTTTTAATTTCTACAAAATGCAAGCAATAAATCTATGAGAGGAGAAATTTGAACTAAGCTTTTTTTTTTGTATCAAGGTTCCAAGAATTTTATTCGTAACGGAAAAGTAAATTAAAAAATAATTTATTTGTAATAATTTTAAAATTTATTTTTTATTATCACTTTCTATATCAGTCTTTATTTAAATTCGTTTTTAATTATTTTATTTGCATTAAAGAGAAATCACGAGGAATAAATTAAGTCTTTGAGTAGATAATTAAATTATAATTGTGATTCTTACAGTTATTATAAAATTTGTATAATTGGAATAAAAACAAAGTCGCAACATATTAAGCAGCCTAGTGTTAGTAAAGGTATTAGTATGACGCTACTTAATAATTTTTCTCAATAATATCGAGTTTAACAACTTGAGAATACATGAGGCAGCACTAGGGCATACTATCTAGAACTTTCTCAATTTTAGTGCACGCTCAGCTTTTCTTAAAAATACTAAAATATCATCGAGAGAAATTAATATAATACTCAAGAGTTATCAAGAATTTACTCATTTGTTACGTTATAATAGGATATACGAGTATATCATGATTACATTTTTTTCCGAAAGTTCGAGACCATTTTGGAGTTAATACTTTGGAATACTTGGAAATTATCTAGATTGTACTTCACTACTTTGTATTCATGCAACTCAAAATTTTACAACTCGAAGAACTTTTAAAAGTACAAAACTGAACAAAAACATAAAATAAACCTACAACTTCCTGAGTTCTGACGTGTTGTTGTTTTTTGTAAATTTTTATTGCTAAGATATATCCATACAAACAAAGGTTGGGAATTTCCTTGAGTATTTTTTTTGTTGCTGAATAAAACAAAAGAAGTATGAGCTCATCCTTTCCGATTGCATCACGGATATACAAATTCTTTGATCTACCTGTGGAATTCTAATTCCTTTTAATGTATTTTTTTTATCAACCTTAGATCGTAGAAAAAAAAAAGAAAAGAATAAATTCAATAAGATTTAAGATACTCGGTAGGTGTACCCAAATTGTAATTTATTTTTGTTTTATTTTACTTGATGGATTATTATCTGAAATCCTTAGACACATCAGGTTTGGAATTCACATCAAAGCAATAGAAAAAAGGTATACTTGTAGAAATTGAAGAATGTGGAAGTTTTAGGGTTTGGGTTTTCGTTATTTTATAAATACTACCTTCCTTTTTATGACCTTCAATTATTTCACATTTATGTAGAAACATAGGGAAAAGATTTTTGTATTCTTTTGTATTCATGAGTTCATGTTTTATGAATGAAACGACTTGCTTTATTCGTAAGAAATATTGACAGAAATCGAAAGATCATTATTGGTTCGAATACCTTGAAAATGTGCGAGTATTGAAAGCATGGACCTTACTTTAAGTTTAAAAAAGAAAAACACGTTCTACAATCTGTTTCATTCAATATTTTACTCGTAATATTGGCTGGAGTGTATAGTATAGTATTACATTCCACAAGTCTTCTACTAAGTTCCAAATTAACACTTTAAATTCTAGAAGAGTTGATTTTATTTTCTGGCTTGTTTAATACAACAAAAAATTGTAACTATTCTAAAGCTAGTTCACAACTGAAAACTAAAATATTTAGTAGGCGGGTTATTGCAATATTTCCATCCAAAGTGATTTTACTGAATTTTGAGCTATATTTGAAAAATGTATTTGGTGGTGCAATTGAGTGCAATTAAGAGAATGCTTCCATCAGCTTTATTACACAAGATTTAGACAAGAGAAGACCTCAAAGAAAGCTTTATTTATGTCAATATCTTCTACATACATAGGAATTCAGAGTAACCTAATTAGAATCTATTACAAAAATGCACACATAATTGCATACAGAAATATATCGAAAATTTGCAAACTCGATTGAAAAAAATGCAACTCAACCTTATATAGAGGAAATTGTTGCTGGGATTATATAACATTCTGGAAATTCCCAAACTCCATCAACCTTAGTCAGTTCTCTTTACTAGCAAAACGACCAACTTAGCTTTAAGAAGGTGTGAGACGTATTGGTTTGTCATTTCACGTAAGGAATTTAAGTACGAAATATTAAAAAAAAATTTTGTTTGAAATGATATGACAAGCTTGATACTTTACATTCAATTCCCTTTGTATTTATTTCAAATTATTTAGGGTTGTTAATATTTAAAGACGTTAGAAGACCAATAAATTCATGAGTTTCAGCATACAATACTGCGCACCTTTCGAACATTTTGCATTACGATTGTCAATTTATCAATAAACGAGTATGAATAACTTCCTGAAAATTTATTGAACAAAAGTTAAAATTCATGTGTCAAATGTTATAAGCAAAATTCATAATTTAGTGCACACATTTTTTTAAATCATCAAAACAAAACAAAACAAAATCTGTCCTAATTCTTTTTATAGTTGAATGTAAGCCAAGCACAAATACATTTTTTCTCCATTTTTTTAATTATTCATTCATTGTTTTTTTATTCCATGCAATTTCGTGCTTGATTAAGAAAAAACAACATTAATTTGTGTTGAATAACTGCAAAAGGCATAAAATACCAAAATTAACATAGCCAGAGACGGAAAACCCACAAAAAGCTAAAACAAAAAGCCATCGACCGACCAACCAAACATACTATAAAAGCGAGCCTAAATGACGCAACTTAACTTCACAGCAAAATTCAAAACATTTTTTTTTTTTGAGGATTAGAGAGATGCAAATGCGAATAGATACAGCAAAAAAATGCAACCCACATCCCACGAGCACTCTGGAGCAGGGTTGTTATAATATTTTGGTTGCTTTTGTAAAATTTCACAAAATGTACTGTTTATTAATATTATGTTTGGATAAATTTATAAAAAAATATAACAATGTCCAATACAAATAACGGTTACTTTAACTGACAATGTTTTGACAAAGCTAGTTCTGGTTTCTCAAAAAAAAAAAAAAACTGAAGATTTTTCTTCTGTTACTTTTAAGGACAACTCTTATAATTTTCAATTTAGTATTTTGTCCAAGTTCTTTTGAGACTTATAATAAACAATTTGTAAATATTAAATAATTTTATTTTATTGTAACGTTCGTATAACAACTCTGCTTCCCAGGTGGTGCGACTATGAAAATCAACACAAATTGTTAGGGAAACAAATTCCATCTAAGTAACTATGCTGCAATCAATTCCTCTCAGTACCTACCTACTATACACCATTGGATTATGATTCAAATGCAAAAAACTTACAAATCCAAGTGCCATCAGCGGTAATAAATTAAACCACAATCTGCATTTTTTCAATCTTTTTCTATTTGTGTCTATAGTGTGTTATTTTTTTTTAAGTTTTTATTTGTTATCTCACTTCGGATTGGCCTCGCAGCAAGTTGGTATTGTTATTACAGCGTTAGGGATCTTCCTCTTTGTTGTATTTGAACTTGATCCATAATTCTATAACAATTTAACGGTTTTTTTTTTTTTTTGTGCAACCATCCAACGGGTGTGCATGTGGTTGGTTTCCTGCTACATAGTGATACTTAGATGTGATTTTTTTTGTTTTTCTTCATCATGGGAGATGATCTGTATTCAAAATTGAAATTTCATAACATTTTATGTTAAATACGAGAAAAAATCGGTTAAATGAATTATAAATGAATCCACTTAATAGTTGAATAGGCCTTTTTATCTTAAATTAGCTGGTATTTTTACATAATTGGTAAAATGGTATAATAATGTCATTAAGGCTTTTTTTGGTGTCAATATGTAGAACACCAACGATTGTTTGTAAAAGGGATTAATATGTGGGTTGAAATAATGGAATTGCTGAGTATTAATAAGGTCAAGTTCACAAATTTTGTAAGAGATGAAAGACCCATTCACTTGAGTATCGTAATGATATGTAAAATTAGCATGAAACGAGATGCTTGACTTGAACTCCGAACAATTTGATATTTTGAGGATATTTATTCATGGGAGATTTACCCCTTCTATCGCTCGAAAAACTTAACACTTTCACTTTCTTCAAGTTTGTACCTTTAACTTTTTAGTTGCTCATAGGAAAAGCATTGGTTTTGTCTCGAAATTTTTCTGATTCGTTCTGATTTGTTTAAAATGTGATTCTATACAATTTCACATAGAGTAAGTCCATTAGGTCTGGGCCATGCGAATTCACTAATTCAGTCCGAAACAAAAATATGAATTGTGAGGCTCAAACTAACAAAGCACCCGTTTGTGGAAAAAAAAACAAGACCCGAAATTCGTTGGCTCTCTTCATTGTTTCTTAAGACGCTACATCGGTTTTTGGTCATTTCGGCTAGAAATTTTTCTAAAAACTTCAATTGGTGTAATTATCAAAATAAATGGTAGTTTTATTTTGATATGCATTACTCTGTCAAGCCTTTAAAGTCTCTAATATAACTTTTATTTTCTGTGGACCGAACAAAAATTGCGTCTCAATTTACCATCTTCGTATGTATAATGTTAAGGCCAAACGACAGTCACAACAGTATTAATAATGGCTTTATAACATCACATCTCAACTATAACGGCACATTGTCATTCTCTGTTGATTTTTAGGATTTCAGGGAATTCCCGGAACTTGAAATGACGACACAAACCTACACTATTCTACTCGTATAGTGCCACAAAATGTAGAGACTTGATGCGGTGGCGCGGCATTAAATTTAAAATTTTTTTTATAATTTAAGTTTCAGTGTGATTTGATTGCGGTGTCCCGCAATGGTGCGTGCCATTTCCATTATCATTATTTTCGGTCTTGCAAAAGAGACAAACAGAAAAAAACATTTCGGGTAGTAAGTATAGACGACTTGCGAGACACAATCATTTTTAGCACGCTATATTCGCATCTTTTGAAATATACTTAAAGCATTTCAATGTTTATATAATTTTCAAAGGACTTAAGTTTGCTTTGAAAAAGATTTCAGCTGTCTGAATACAAAGTCTTTTAAAACTTATTTTAATAATGAGGAAAGGTTAACAATTGGTTTGAGTTGAAGAAAGTTATGCCAAGTACGCTTTTTTTGACATTTAATTAAATCAATTTCATAAAAAAAAAATTCCTGAATTTCATTGACCGTTTTCAAAACGATGCTTAGTTTAGTATTTTTTTCGAAATTTTGAATCATGCATAACAATACACAATTTAAAAATGAGATGCACTACTATTCTACTACTACTACTACTATTACAAGGCTAACATAGGAAATTGCAGAACCAAACCTCATTTATTTTAAATATTTTCAGTATTTTTTAACATACATATCTGGTTTGTCATTATTCATAACTAATAAACTCATAATCTTGTATACCTGCTTATAAATATAAAATATAAATATACTATACGCATGATCACATCTATTATGTTATCCCAAAAAAAAAAAACCAATCAGTCTAGCGAAGAAAAAAAAAACATCGTTAAACACTTTCCGATTTATTTCAAAAGCATAAAATAACGATAAAAAAAAACAAGTTCGATGCTATTGGTCATACTGGTTTATTAACATATTTTGATGAGATTCCACTTTATTTTGGTCACATTTTACATTTCAGTTTTTTTCTTTTTTTACTTTTATTAATCGAGATGAAAAAGAGAGTTAAACAATTTTGGAGGTTTTTATCTCAACTCTTTCATATTTGTATGTAAAACTGATGATTATCGAGGTCAGAGGTTTGGATTATTTTTTTTTTTTATTTTTATGTAAAATTAACTAAGCGTTTGATGATTAATTAAATTTATTTCAAAATATACAATAGACAAAAATATCCTCATGTCAAATGATATCATTTTATGATTATTTTTTTAAGAATTGATGATAGTTAATTCATAATCTTGGTTGAGCTTGTCATTAAATTTGTTAGTCAGCCGTGAAGGAAGAATTTTTATTTTTTTTTTGCAAATACATATGAAGACGTGTTCAGGTATTTTTGTGCACTTCGTGACAAAGTTATTAGCTTAGAAAATTTGCAATGTAAAGTGTTAACAAGTTTTTAACTACAAATACAAAAATACTCTTCGATTTTTTTTTGTTGAAGTTAGGTCATTAATTTTTTTGTTTCAAATTTATACAAGCTCCACCCACTTTATAATTAAAAAAAATTAATTGTTACCTAAAGAGTACGATAGGTACACAAAGTTATTGGCACGAACAGGGTACTAGTGACTCTTGAGCGTTTATGAGTTGAAAAGCACTTCATCTTGATAACAGTTACTGTTGGATCATTTGTCACTTCCTCCAGAAGAGAAAAAATTAAATGAATATTAGATGAACTCGGGTAGAATGTATTCGGATTCGACCCCATATCTCCTGAGTAATTATCGAATCCACCAGGAAAAGTTCAACCCTTTTAAAAAGACAAATATACAACTCGAGATATAATGGTTTAAATGTCAAAAATTAAAAATGACGTTTGAGAAAAAAATCACCATAAATAAGGGTGAAGTTTTCGACCAGCATTTTTAAGCTCGTCAAAGTCCAGGATAATCCCGGCCTAAGAAAGCAAGATATTCGGTGATTCGTATGGCATGTAGCTAGTACATATAACTTTAGCACCGATTAAATGTTAAGCTATAATTTTTACAAATTCAACAATGAAGACGTTTTAAGTTGACGATTGAATTAACTATACATGCTATTCAAAGAAATAGAATAGAAATGTATTTTAATGGACCCACCCTAACATAAATTTTCTTATATAATCGAGAACAAATACAGTTTAAATATTTTCTAATTGTTTAAAAAAGCTATCCTTTGAGAATTATTTTACATTTTTCATAGAACAATGCAATTTTTAATGACTCAGTGACTGATTTTAATTTTTTTAGTTGCTGCTTTCTGTTTAAATTTCCATGATTTTAAATTCTAAAACCTTTATAAAGACAACTTTTTAAATTAGGTTTTTCTCAGAAAAAGAAACATCTTGTGGTTTTTGCTTCCTTGAATATATTTCAATTAAAATACCATACCTCTGATGTAATTCTTCATTTAAATCATCAACAAGCGGAAGAATATATTTTTAAAATGGCAAAACAAAAAGGTATCTAATAAATCATTAAAGATTCTTATATCTTCTTAATTTTTATCAAGTGATGAAATCATTATAGCTAGCTAGGAGTTATGGTCCTTATCTATTTTAATTGAATTCATCATCTATGCAAATGGGAATAGCTTCGTTAACAGCATTCACAAAATGTGTCTTATTAACATCTTCTTTTAAGACTGCAAATAGTAGGTTCCTATAAACATTTTCTATTTGCTATTGTGGACTTAGAATGTAAAAAAACTAATAAATACAACAAATTGCTAGAGACCGGTATTTTAAGACCCTCAATCACGTTTTCTCGGAATACAGATTCACCCATAACCAAACTATCATCACCAATAATCGTTTAACCAACCTTCGACATTTAACGACTGAATCATCATCAAACTTCATTGATTGCTTTGCCGCCATGAGATTGTTGCCGGTTGGTGATGGCATTTCGAGAAAAAAAAATCAAGAAGAAGAAGAAAAAATACAACTTTGCCTTCGCTCGATGGTCGACCTACCTTAAACTTTCACTAGCACAGTCAGAAATATTTGAAGATGTTAACTTAACACGCAATCTGCGATCATATTCATTCAAGCGTGAAGAAGATGGTACTTGATAATGTCACAATCTCGCCTCACCTGTCTCATCATACAGCTTGTTTACCTAGTTGCGCCGAACGAACACAAATAACGCACAGTTTATATTGCGAATACGAGAAGATTTTGAAATTCCGCTGACAAAATGAAAAATAAAAACAAAAACCTTCCTAGCAAACATTTTGGGCTCAGATTGGTTGGCTGATGGCGATGCGATGGGATCGCGAAGCAGCAACATATTTCTCGCCCGAATGAAGAAACTTCGAATATTTGTGTTCCCTCTAGAGATGCACATTGTTTATGTGAGCTTGTTGGTGCCGCGTCGCCCGCAGCCGCCGCCACCACCTCTTTCCGACAACCGAAGCCTATGATATGGCGTGGTACCACTCCTCTGGCTGCCACGATGGCTGCTTTTGGGCCAAGAACTGGAAATCCAAAACCAATCGTTCGTTGGTTGGTTGACTGGTAAATATTCCAAACAGGCATTGCCAGTCTTGAATGTGTGTTATTGTTGTTTCAGTATTTTCTTTACGCTCGTTTAGCCATATTTGCTGTTGTAGAAGTCTTGAAAATGCATTTTTCAATAGACACGAACTGGTTATATTGGAATTCAGCTGTTTTGCTAACTTTCAACGATGCACTGTTTCTGAACATAACATTTTTATGTGTGTGGTTATTTAGGGACTTTCATATTCATTTGTCCAATGCGTGCTAACTGTTTGCCGCGCGCTCTTTTGATCCACATCAAGTTTAGACGTTAAGTACGAGTAAATGATATAAATGCTGTGCCAGTGAGCTTGTCGTGTACGTTTTTAGCCTTAATAAGTGGTCAATATAGAAAAATTAAAACCAACATTAAGAGAAGTGGTAATCATATAACAAGCCAACACAACAGAAAGTCTATGGTAAATAGAGAGAGAGAAACTGTTTAATTGCTATTGAAGAAAAAAAAATTGATCGAATTGATCATAAGTATTTTTCATATGAAATCGATTTGATTTTACATTTTGTTGCGAGCATTTTGTATGTTTAGGAATTTGTCATTCAGTTGGTTTATGGTAACAAAAAAAAAAAGAAAACAAAATTGAAAGTTGCAATCAAAAGCAACTAACTGAGTTGACTATTAAATAGTTGAAAATGTTTATGGATGAAAAAAGAACTGTCTATTGTTGGTCGATTGACTAAGATTTGTTAAACAAATATTGGGGAGAATTAATGTTAGCATTTATTCTTATTCAAACTCGTAAATAATTTATTAATAGCAGCTACTAACTATTAAAGGGGAGTAATTATACCACAGTTAATATTTTTACTGTTAAGCTGGCTTTTGTTTCTAGGCCTTAATTTTCCTATACAAATAAGGCAACCCAAACAAGTACTTATTTTAGGATTTAAAAATTACCGAACTGAACTTTCTTTTAATACCTAACATTTTTCTTACTTTACACATAAACCAAAACACGCAAATGTAAATTTTTTAAGGTAAGGATTTTCAGACTCACGCCAAAGTTTACGTTCTTAAAAAGAAATTTCTTATATGATGAAACTATATCTTATACAAAAGGACAAACCTTTGGAGAAAATTATAAAACTGCATACAAATTTCGCTGAAATCTGGACACAGAATTAAATAATATAATATATATAATATAAATGTACGATGTGGCTTATCATTTAATTTAAATAAACCATTTAAAAATAAAAATAAAAAAAAAATAAATTCAATCACCAAGTTCGTGCTTCAACTCTTTCGTTTAAAAAGTTCTTTTCTAATTTGTCACTTATTTGCATGAAATTTCTTGTTAAAATAATTTGTATTTGCTTTTTTTAAATCTAGTCAGTCCATACTTATATTAAACGTTTGAAATTTGCACCTAACACACATCGTGAGTGGTGATACAATTTTCTTATGGCAATGAACTATACCCATAAAGCTATCTAATATCACAACAACTGCACTGCTTACTATTTTTTTTTTCTTAACGCAATCTATGAACAAGTTCAAAAGTATATACATACGATTTATATGTTTTCATTTATCTATCTATATAATGTATTCCTACACTAATAACCTTCATTGTAACGGGCTGAAATTACTTTTACTGTGATGATAGAAAGAAAAACTAAAATAAATAAAACAAAAACACTGCAAAAAGATAGGCATACTACTCGTATTTCTTCTATATAAATGTGTGTTGAATGAGACACACAAGATAGAAAATAAAATGTGTGATCATAAGATGTCATTTGTCAGTTGTTGAAAGTATTATATGTACATAAATACATTCACATGAAATGCTATTTGAAATTTCAATGTTAATTTAAATAATTTTATCAAACAAAATATGTATGCATATGTGATTCATGTGTGTGTGGATGTTGTGAGATAATATTTTCGAAATATTTACTAGCCGTTAAGGGCTTTGAATTAATATGACAATATTTTGCAATACAAATACTAGTTTTGCGTTAAGGCAACCAAAAATTAAATATTGTATAATTAAATTTATTATCATTTACAAAGCAAACATAAACAAAAGACCTATGAACAGAATTTGGAAACCACTTATTTCAAACAAATATCTTGAATATTCAAAAGAGATGCAATGACGTAAAGCTTGTTTTTTTTTTAACTGTCATTTTGGTGATCTACTTTCATTGCTTATTGCCGATCATAATGTTTACCAAGATCCGTGACTAAGTTACATGAGTATGAATTTATTGCAGTTTTAATACTAAATAGCTTCAAAATATAACGGGTGCGCAATCTTTTTTGTCGGTTTGCCACTGTTTGGCATTATTCCAAAAGTGACGTCGACGATTTTTCGCCAATATTCTTTCAGTGAATTGTACTTTATGACGCAAAAAATGTTGAGCGCGGCGACGATACGACACACGTGGGTTTTCGGCAACATTCTCTCATTGGAACATCTTGAGCGGCATGTCGACGATGTTCCACTGCTCGTGCTTTATACAATCCAATAAATAGTGTTGTTAGACGGTTCTTGTTGGGTTATGCACGTTGAGTTAACAAATCAGAAGGATTATTTTCAATGTAAATCGTCAATACTTCAGCGTTTCGAAGTGAAGCGTTTCATGGTTAAAATTGAACTGAAGTGATGTTTTAAAAACAAATCTACTCAAGCCAATCGGTTGATAAATGTCAAACTTTTTCAATATCGACAAAAGAAATATGGCGCCCCTTAAGAATAAATAGGCCACCCAATGCGGAAGTATACAAGTATAAATGGTTTTGAGAAACAGTGCAATGCGAGCTGATCTTTCACTCTTCTGCTTGTAATGCATATTGTTGAAATTTTTAAATATTTTTAATTAATGATAATTCATCGAAATAATAATCTTTCATTTTCTTTTCAGAAAATTTGACCGAAACACAGTCATAGTGATTCGAAAAACACAACCGAAATGGGGAGGTTAACGGCGGCCAGTATAATTTGGCTGTCCGCTTGTATCACATTAGTTATATCAGAGGTAAGTTATAAACCAACAAACGCCCACAAAATTTAATATCCTCATTTTTAATTTCATCAAACAAGAAGTTATTTAACATTTTTTTTTTCAAACTTTTTTTTCAGGATTTATTTTCATGCCCAAATGGTAAGTGTTAAAAATTAAAATTTAACGTCACATTTATGACGCTAAAATGTTATAAACTTCCGGGGGATTTCCTAGCCTTGCCATAAGTTTAACTTTAAAGAGTTCCGTCAGAAGAAAAAACTAACAAATAATTAACCAATTTTCATTTAATGCCCAACTTAGCGAATCTAATAGCCCCACATACTCGTACACGTAACACCCATAAGTTACCTTATGCCAGCATGTTGCTCTTCAAAGAAGAACACCTTGTTTATGGTTGTTTTTATTTTTTTTTAACAATTAACTAACCGCATATTTTATAAGTTCAGTAACCTGGAAGCTCATTGAAGCGAAGAAGGAATGGTTCAAATTTTGTATCATGATTTAACGCCTTGTGCTGAGGAATTAAGTTCGACCGTTTTTTTTATGATAGCTACTCGTATGTGTGTCCATTTCAATATGAAGAATGTTCTTCTAACGGTTTCAGCCTTCTTGTGGCCTATTTTTTCTTTACCTACTTAGTCACTCGAAGTCCCATTGATCATAACGTAAGGCCTATAATAATTTAGGGTGCGTATTTGTATCTCTATTATTGATTTCTCAAAAGTACGTATATATTAGTACATATTCTATGTGGCGTGAATGTTAATGACAATTTTGTTGCAAATAAGAAAATACGAACAGTTCTGTCATTCTTGAGAATAAAGTTGTCGATTCATCCAATTAGAGAAAAGATAATTGAAATTCCTGTCCGGTGATTGTGGTGTGTATGCCATCCCGCCATTAGCACATTCCATACGGTACCTATTTTGTACCTGTGTTTATCTAAGTATTAACAATTTATCACGATGACCAAGAAACTGGTATGAACTTGGTTTTTTTTTTTTCAATTCGTGTCTCAAGTAGTAATTACAAATAATATTTTATTATTTTTTGTTCATTAAGTTTATGTTAATTTTAAAATTATTTATGGAATGACTGTTAAGTGATCATCGAGTGAACCACAACCACTATCTCCTCCAAGAGTATCCGTCATTGATTTCGAATCTTTTGTGTTGATTCAAGGACGACAGGTTTTGCCTTGTGTGAATTTTAACATACGAATAGTTGCAGATCAACTTTAATACATATATTCGAGTTCATAATAAATCGAAGAAATAAATAATAAAAAAATCAAGACCTTTGATTTGTATGTTTGGTCTTATGACACACAGACACAAAGGTAGAAAAAGCTACAAAGAGTGTACCTACTCGAATACAAGTTTGCAAATTGTAGCAGGAAAGTAATATTTGTATGGATTATAATTAAAAGATACATATAAAAAATGTACATATATACAGATTTTGATTTATTTTTTTTCTTTTGATTCATAATGGATATCGCTAATGGTCACTCAAGCAGAGGGAAGTTAACAGTGTTAGACATAAAGCAGTTACATAACATATCGTGTAGATTAGGATAAGGTTTTTTTTTATGAAATAACCAATATCGAAGGTAAGCTAAACGAAAGTAATTGAGCAATCATAGATTTCCTATTTGAGATAAACAATTAAATTTATTTCTTAAATTGAGATAATTTGTACCGGTCTGTGTTGCAACAAATTATGAAAAAAGGAGACAATATCTATTCGTTAATTTGGTTGATCCAAGGAAGTAACAAACTTTAGTCTGATTGCGGTTCAGTATTAGTCTGAGTTAACAGACGAAAAACTCAGTCTGAGACAGCAGACGTCACTAACTAACTACTTTAACCTGGCTTCCACTGTCACTTCCAAATAATAAGTCTTTAAAAAATCGATGTTCCACCATATTATTTTGCTTGGTACTTTTCTACTATAAGAGAGCTGATTGCCTTGTGTTCGTGTGTCAAAAGTGATGGCTTTTCTGGTAAGGACAGGAATGCGACCGAGGTATGACTTATAAAAGGGTGTTACCGAACCATGGGCTCTATTGTAGATAGAGTGAAATTTAATGAACGCTAGAAATAGGGAAGAGGTGTAACCCTTAGGAGATCAATATATTTAAAAATTACTTGAAATAGTAAATTATTTTTCATATACTCAAATATGGGGCAAATTAAACAATAAGAGTCGGTCAGATAGTTACGTGCGAGTCTTCGAAACGAAAATGCGAGATAGATTCAGTAGTTGTTAGTTCTTGATTCTCTGTAATCACCTTTCACGACAGCAATTACCCTTAAAACTTTTTCTTCGAAAGCGACTTAGCAGTCAGAATGCCTTTGACTAAGGATCCAAACATTAGTTCCACAAAATTTCGTCATACTGTCCATTGATGTGAGCGCCCATTGTAAATCGAGTTTCACAATAAATGCAAATGGGTTTACTAACTTCCTTAAAAATTTAGAATAGAGTATTTAAATCTGATTCCCAAAAAGGTAAATTCTAATTTTTCTTTTTCTCACCGATAACAACTAGCTCTCACACAATTTCAAAATTTTCCAAAATATTCCCAAAACGGCCATGACGATTTGGATGAAACTTTGTAATTTATATTATGTTCAAAATGATTTGGATTAACTAACTGCAAACTGAAGGAGGGCTTTGACGTTTTTTGAGAAGATTAAATAATTTTTGGGTTATTCTCGTATATCTCGTTTAATTGCATGACCAATTTTCTTCAAACTTTAAATACCACAAGATCAATTGGTTTAATAACCAGCCAACATAGCGAAATGCGTATTACACAATTTTGATTAAAGTGGAACTCGGAACTTAAAACCCGGATTTACTGAAATTATTTATTTTTGGTTTTAAGGTTTCTGTAATCATGACCCCAAAAGCTAAGATATTGAAAGTTATCCATCGCAAATGCATACAAAGTTTTATCCAAATTCGTTTACCAGTTACGGAGAAAGTAAACATCAAACAATCCATAAGCGACAACTTTCATCTCTACAAAAACTCAAAACTATCAAAATCAATAAAATACATTCATTTACTCTATAAAGTGACGGATTACTCTGTTTAAAAACCTAAGGAAATTAGAGTTTTTTCGTCTTTTCCAACTTTTTAAAAAGAAATGTTTGATATTTTTCATGATGTTTTCAAATTGAAATTTATATAATTCTACCAATCAAACTTTTATCAAATCTAAAATTTAAAATCGACCTTTGAAACTTTGTTCGTTTCACTTGCATGAGAATCAAACCACACATTCCGAAAGTAAATACCAGCTGTCGCAATTCATCACCAATTACCTTCCAATTTCCAAAAGCACCGCAATCATTCAATAAATTTACTTCAAAACATTTCTGTTTTTAATTACAAAAGATTAAAATGCCGTCACATCCGGCGGACCGGTGAGCGATTATTACATGAATAACTTCTCTTGAATCAGCCGCAGGTCAAAATTCATTAGGCTCAAAATAACTTCATAGCAAAACTGGTACATTATGTGCCTTTTGATTCGACACAGTTAAATCGAACACACCTGTGGTTTCTCGCAGAATTAAAGGAACATTTAGAGCGAATTGTTTTGATTTTTTTTTTGTATAAATAGGCACTGTACCTACTGCCCAAGTGTCCACTCGAAACAAATTCCAGTTTATTTAATTCCACCTATTTTTTCTTTGCTATCTGAGCTGGTGGTCAGTTGTTTTACTCGTATATGGTGCTCACGAGAAATTCGACTCCGAACAAATGTTAGTCATCGTTCAAAGTAAAATGGCTTTTCAAATGGAACCTAATGTGCCACTCCCTGATCGGTTCTGAAGAATCCAACGCAACCACAACGGATGCACATGACCTTAAGTGAACAATAGGGAAGTGGCGAAATTCATAGAAAGACACTTCCAACTGATGACCATATAATTAACAAAATAGTCTTCTTGCACAGCCAATTTTAGAAGCTATTTCTTCTAGAGAAGCTATCGGTAATGGAATCGAGGAAGAAAAGAAATTAAAATTCTAACCACAATATTTTCAATTCTTCTAGTTCAATTGGTTTCATTATATCCCAATCAGCTAAGCGACTTTGATTGGCTTTCTCATATAATTGCCCGAAATGAGTTTATTCTTTGGAGGTGGTAACCTACATTTTTAACAAAACAAAAAAAAACTATCTTCTACTAGGTTTGACCACCAAGATTATGACCGGATGTTAATTAGGTTTTTAAAATACTCTATGGCTTAGTTTTTTGGAACCAGAAATTAATTTGAGATTTTTTATTAAATTTCCATTCAAAATCGGTATTTTGAAAATTTTTTAAATTTTGTAAAGAATTTTTAAACAAAAAATTCAAAATAAGGAACTATGGTACTAAATTGTCATACAGAGTTTAAATTTCAAGTATATTGACTTTTTGGCACAAACAAAATTTTATTTCATTTGCAATAAACGGGTTATTCAATTTCGATCACAAATTTTTGCTTAAATAAACCATAATATAAATGAAAGTTGATTCAACACAATTTTTACGATGATCCAAATTTCTAGATACAAATTTAGAGTTTTTGGCCATTTTTCAAAATTCCAAAAGTTTATTCGTAAATTAAAAAAAAAACAATCTGATGTATTCCAAAGTTCGGAATATCAGAATTGTTCAGAAATTTGGAAAATATATAGGCCTACAATATTTTGAAATGAAACTCCTGTATGGAGAATACTCAATACTCAAATATTTCGTATTGTGATCTATCGTTCCAAATTCAAAGATTCTGAAAAAAAAAAAATAGTAGAAGTTCAACCGGAAAATGAATTTTTAAAAAATTAAGAATTCAAAATTATGAATTTATAGAATTTCGTACAGTTCTTATTTTGGTATAACAGATAAATAATTTTGTAATAACACATGTTTATGTTATGTTTATATTGTATGTTTTAAAATCAAAAAATCATACATACATATGTACATATCTAACTTTTTGAATGATCTGCACACCTAAATTTTGTACATTAATCCTTGTACAGAATTCTGCATTTTGAGGGAATTTAAAAGTAAATACATTTTACGAAGATCATAATTCAACAGTTATTGTCAGAATTTTGAAAAGAAAAATTTTGGTTTAGATACAAAATTGTGAAGCCTAAATTTTTACATAATTTATATTAGAACAAATATTTTTTTTAAATGTCATAAAAATTCTTTATGAACACAATATTTGAATTCCAAATTTTGTTTGTCAAGTGTTTTTAAATTAAATTAAAACTTTTGAGAATATCATGCGAACTGATTGCTTTTGTCAGAAACTTGTCTGTTTTCTGTTTTTGTTTTTTGTTTTTTTTTTTTTTTTTAATTTTATATTCTAAAATAGTATTTTGTGAATATTTCACTTTCTAAATTTTGTACAAAATATTGTAAAGAATTTTGGGAAAATGCAAAATAATTGAAAAATGAAAATAATTGATATACAGAATTTTGGATCTACGGCAAACATGAAACTAACAATCGTTGAAACAACAAAATTTGGAACATATATTTTAGAACAATTATTTTTGCCAAACCAAAAAATTAAAAATATGTAATGGTTTATTAACGGCCTGTGCCTAATCTATTCCGACTCTGAATCGAAAAGAATAAAAATACCATTTTGCAGAAAAAAGAGTAAAAAAAAAAAAAACAAAAAAAGAGATAGAAGAAAAATAATGAAAAGAATCCGAGGTGAAATAAGAATCTGATGTAAAAGAAGAACAAATAGACTTTGCTGAAAATCAAGTAAGGTGGCTCTTATAGTTGACGTACGAGTACCGTTACGGTTAAGCTGGTGATGGCCCACAGCATTGCGCACATTTAAACAGACAGTTTCCAACGGTTTTTTGCTGTTGTTGTTATTGTTTTCGTTCTTTTTGTCTTCCCCATATTTTCGGACCTATTATAGCACAATGCTGACGAGGTTTGGTTCGTCTAGATACTTTTTATGATTTCTTTTCAATTCGGCGAAGACGGACGGCGGCAGTAGTGCTGCCTATATTAGATAGAATTCATTCCTCTAGATACCTTGGTTTATTTCTTTGCCACCACGCATGGCTAGAATTCGAAATTAGCTCCCTGGTGCACTTGCGCGCCTTCGTTTATGTAGCATGATAGGAGGAAGTAGCTATTGCTATTTTTCGCCAACTTTAGTCTTTATATAAAAAAACGGAAAAAATACCACAGTTCTGCACTGCTGCAATCATCATGCAGCACTGCTGCCTACTCTGCCGCTACTGCCCACGGGTTGGCGTAATTGTGCTAATTTCAATATCGACCAAATCTTGTTGTGGTTTCTGTGCCTGTTTTTTTTTTTTTTTTTTACGGACTGAATTCCCGAGCAGAAATAATTGCGAGAATGTGGTGCATATAATACAATCGCAGCACAGGAATCCCTAGTTTTATGTCAGGAAAAAGATTATTACTTAACATCGATCGTTCGATCGTCGTCGTCGACGTTGGCAGCCATATCTGGGTCAGAGATGTCATCAGGAATTAATTGAGGTGTGTTTCTTGTACGACTTTGGTCTTAATTATTAGGTTGTGACACACTGACTGAGCAATCTTAGTCTTCTGAACATTAATACCCATGCAAGGTGATCTTTAATACAAAAAAATTAAAATATGCAGGGTCTTATGCAGCTATAGACAGGCATAAGCCCTACTAGTATTATGTATGTAGGTAAGCCTACTGTACGTATTGACAAGATATGAGACGAAAAAAAAAGCTTGGGAAAAATTGCTTAAGATTCCCACACTTAAATGCTATTTTATCAACTTTATCTACGGTGGTGGATGTGCTCAATGGGAATGGTGTGGTGTGAAAGGTTTTACATAGACGTAATCTTTCTAACAATCTGTTAAGGAAATAGTCTGCTAGAAGACCTTTGGCTTTTCCTAACGCGATTTCATCAATTTAGTTTTTTTTTTTTTGGCTTTGAAAAGAAAATCATCATGCTCAAATGATTAGAATGGGTTTTTGTTTTTAATGTGGGAAAACTATTGTTTTAAGAATCTTTTTCTTTTTTTTTGGTAAATTAAAGCAGGCAGGCTTCCGCCACAAGTTTTATTGTGGGAGTGATGATGTTTCAAGAGTGACAACTAATTCTCACTTTTAACTTTGAAATTCTATCAAGAAAATTGAAAGTTGTATCGGATTGTTAAAAGTGTTCTTAATTTGATAAATTCAACCAAGATTTCCGGGTTCTATTTTTCAATGTAATCGCCTTCAAAAACAATTTGTCTAATTTGAGAAATCTGACAAAATGAGCATTAAAAACTGAAAAAATTACATTTTGGCTTCGTATGCTCACTTTTTGGCGAATTGAAATTTGTGAGATCTGAGAAACGTGAAGTGGTTGATTTGGTCTAACTATGTTTAGACATTTGAATACGTTCATAAGTCTGAATTTCAGTATTGGTCCCACCCTTCACTTATTTTTTTGATGTGATTTCTTTCAATTTGGTAAAAGAGCAAAATATCTGGAAGCAACATTTGACGATTGTAGGATGTGAAGCAGTTGTCAAAGTCGAAGTTGTTCGCATTTTGTTCCAACATCCAGAGATGTATTTGTGATCGGCTCTTGACAGACGGGCCTTCAGCTTCCGCTAATCAAAGGTATTTTTAAAAATTATTTGTGCCCTTGGTTAGAGGCAATAAACGCAATGCGACTTAGACTTGCTAAAAGTTTCCAATCCTGAATAGGTTATAAACTTGAAAAGTCCTGTTTTTATCAACAATTTCTAAATAATGGCTAGGGATAGACGGGTCGAAATCCAGGCAAGCAAATCTATTTAAACACATATTTTTCCAAGAAATCTGCACAGACATTTTTGGTATCTAAATTTGAAGAAATGAAAAAACCCCTCATTGTGATTTTTAACCAGATAGATTTCTTAGGCAAATCGGTATATGCTCAGCAATTCCAATACTGATATGGGTGAAAGTACTGAAAACCAACGGCAACCTTTATTACACGCCTACGACAACTAGTTTGACGATGGGTGCCGAAAGCATATATGGCTTAACAAAGCGACACTGCTTAGAAGGACTAGATATACATTATATTCTATCAATAGAAAGAGGGGAAACCTCTCAGCACGGAAAAGAAGGACGCGATAGAGAAAATAGAGGACTATCATAGCAGCAATGTGATTCGGAAGTTTCAACAAAATTTATCAACAATACCCTACATCTCGACCTGGGCGTAGTGCAGAACAGTTGAAAGCGGTAGGCGATGCATTTAATTCTAGCTCAACTGCAAACTATGGATGGAAGAGACTATGTCCCATAAATGGAAACTTAGAATTGTTTGTTTGATCCTCATGAAGGAAGAATCTTTAAACTCCAAAGACATTAGTCTCTTAAAACTATCTACAAAAGTTTTTTTTGCCGGTGGTTATGTAAACACCTGATAGCTCTTCGACAACCAGACCCACATCAGTGTGGTACTAGGCCACGAAAGTCGATGACTACAAAACTCGTCCGTTTGAACAGGATGATGAACGTTTGCCGTTAAGTCAATGCCTGCAAAGACTTCAACGATACCTTTGACGAAAAAGGCTTGAGAGAAAGCGATACGTTGACATGCGACTTTTTTTAGATCGTTCATCAAAGATTGATACAAAACTCTCTCGCCCACACAAGGAGCAGAAGCTTTCATAAGGGTCCGCCGTGTTACTTACGCCGAAATTGACATAATCGAAAGAACACAGCGTGGTGTCAGTAGCGTATTGAGATGAATGTGACTAAGATGAGTTGAACGGTCAATGAGACCAACCCCAAGTAAACGTTGTAACTAAGAAATCTCACCCAGAGCCGACATATTGGATATGTGAATTATAGTATTTCATCTAAAATATTTTGTATAATTAATTGATTGAATTATAGAGCAAAGGAACACCCCGAAACGCAACCCATTCACATTTACACTAGAATACATCAACCTCCAACAAATTTGGCGTACAAATCTCAATGAAAATAATAATTGATATCATGGAAACTCAATTGAACCACAAATTGGTTTGCTGCTGTTTATTGTGCTTTTTTGAACACAGCCATAACCTAAAAACAGTAGTTTACTCAAACATTTATTTCTAATTTTAAATCTACTGTTCTGTCTTATTCACGACTATGACTTTCATTTTTAAACAAACGAAAATATAAAAAAAAAAACTCCAACGACTCCGGATATTTAAACTTACACTTTTAACGACTTAATCATCTTTAAATTAAGATATTTGAGGCAGTCTCTAATTTCCACGGAAAAGAAAACAAATCTTCCCCATTCATCATCTTAAAAAATCTTCAGAAAAAATAAAGACCTGAAGATGGGAAATACTTAGATACGCATAAATATTGTTTTTGTTTTCCCTCAACAACAGATATATTTTTCTTGTTGTTTTAGTTCCAGCTTTGATGCTCAGCCATTATGGGTTTGATAAAGACTCAATGATAATGGTTATATCGTTTTCTTCTTCAAACTGTTCAAGGAAAGTTGTGTCGATTTTTCGATCTCGCTACACTATACCTATACGCACAAATCACCATCATCGTTTAAATGATGGTCCAAGTCTTGACTGACAGCTTTCCATTAATTCCTCATCATCGTCATGAGATGTTCATCAAGAAATAGTTTTTCGAGAGGCGTACTTACAATTTCATCATATTACTCGCATATCGATGAGTTGGGTAAGAAAAATAAAGAAAGCAAAATGAAGTATATCACAAAAATGAAGTTCGTTTTGAGTAAAATAAAAAAAAAAAGACGAAAAATAAAGATACAGATACTCGTACTTTGATCGATGACGAACAACTAAAACATAGTTTTTTTTCTTGTGACCATTATGGGAATAAAAGATGAGGAACAGCTTTTTAATCGTCCGCCGAAGACAACGATGGCGATTGTCCAATGGACAACCTGAAGTACTTTCTCAGCTTCCCAGAAGAAGAAAAAAAAAACAACCATCACATTGTCTGAATCGATTTTGTTTTTAACTTTTAACTTATTTTTTTCCTTCTCTTCTCTCGCTGTTGACCTTTTATGGAATTTAACATTTTTATCGTTAGGTGGAAAGATACAATAATTTCAAAGCAAACAAAAAAAAATCAAACCAGAGAGAGTGGATTCAGTTTACGGATTGGATTGGATTTTCCGGTTCTCTATCCAAATCATATTTTTCTGGAAAGTTAATCGAGCTACCAATAACGACCATCACCATCGTCACACAACTGCCTGCACTACCACCTGACTGAGGTCTTCGACCAAAAGTGTTATGGAGAAATTTGTTCGCAACATTATTTTTTCTTTAATTCGGATTTGGTTCTTGATTTTGTCTGCTTAAAATAAGAATTGAACACATTTTTCGAAGTAAGATTATGTTTTAGAAATTAGATAATTTTGATTTTGACCAGACTTTGTGTTAACTATACTCAGATGAGAAACCATCCACCTATTCTTTTTGTGTGTTCTTAGTGAATATTATTTTAAGAAAGTAGCTCACAAAAATGAAAATATATAAAACTGCCTAATTTGTGGATAAGAAAGGATTTTTGAATTGGCGCCTTTCGCAGACTTCACTTTATCGAATTTTGTGCCGAAGTTCATTACCATATATGACTCCGCCGTTTGTTCGCTGACTGGGCTTCGGAACGTTTGGAAGAGGCCGCAAAATAATCTTTAGCGACGGGGCGCATTTTCTGTATTAATAAGTAAAAATGGGACGACACCAACCCAAACGAGGTTTATCAGGTTACTGTTTTATGTATATTTTGGACCAAGGTGTCATTGAAAATTGGACCACTCGGATCCTTGCCAACGTAAAAGCCAAGGCGCCCATTTGAAGGCCTTTTGAGTAAAAAAAAAAAAGAATTTTGTTATTACCCACAGTCTGTCGCTCAATTAAGAAATATGAGATCTCAGCAGCGTCAGAGATATGAAATCATACTATATGAAAAATACTGCCAAAAACTGAGGGAACAATTTTAGAATCACTCACTCAAATGTGCAATATTTAAGAAATCTTATTTTCTGCCCTACAAAATATGTTGAAATTTTTTGAAATGTTTTTTAAGCATTTATAAGAAAAAATATGCTTAGGGCCAATTTTTCCAAAATTTTGTTATCAAAATTAATATGCCACAATGAACAAAATCAATACGTTATAACAAAGAAGACTTTCGTTGAGCTAATTTATCTTTTTATTAAAATTCAGCAGACATTTTTCTTTTATAATTGTGCGCTCACTGAAGGGATTATGATTACTCTTAAAATGATTAAGCACAGTGCGAGCGTTTAGGAACATTGAATGGGATTCAAAAGGAAATACCGATGAACATTGGTTTTGAATGTCTGGATGCCGTAATGGCAGGGAAATATTGAACCAATAAAACGTTCATCAAACAAAGTATATTTTTAATGAAATGTTTCAACGAGCAAACGAACTTTTCGTTGAATCAATGAAAACTTAGTCATTGCTACTAGTTTTACAGTTGAAAACTTTTTATCGCTTTCTGTAAAAATCACAGATCTGATGAATTCTCAAACATCTGTTAAATTCGTTTCAAAATGTTTAAAAATTTGAAATTTATGTCAAGTGATTCGAAATTCTTGAATTTGTCAAAAGCTCTCCAGAAAAACATTTGCATTTGAAGTTTTGGGTACTCAATAAATCTATGACCAGTCTATCTAATTTTATTTTTTTTTTTAAACTGGGATCGTTTAACTTGAACTTGAGTTGGAACTTGAATAAAACTTTATTTTAATTTGTGCATATTTTTTTTTTCATTTACAGGTTGGGAACTGAGAGGACTGAATTGTTATAAGTATTTCAACATCAAGCATTCTTGGGAAAAGAGTGCAGAACTCTGCAGAAGGTGAGTCATTCAGAAATTAAAATAAACTGCTTGATTTATATTTCTGCATATTTAAAAACAACTCTTTAAAAAAATAAACCAGTATGCACGTGTGTGTTCTTCTGGATATGGCTATATCTCATTTTGTTTGTCTAAACTGCATTCCAAGTTGAAAACTTGATATCCTTGGATTGAAATTCTTTTACAGTTTATACAACAAAAAATCAAGAACTTCTTGCCTCATTACCGCGACACTTGTTAACATTATGAAGAGTTAGTTTATAAAAGATTCGTTTATATACGATTATATAGATTTTTTTATTTGACCCAAATTTATGCAAAGTAAAACTTGCATTGATGTTATAATCTGGAACATAATATTATATCGAGTTGAGATGGGATTAATATGGAAGAGAGCTACACTAAAGCAAAAAAAAAAAACGAACTAGAACAACATGCAATGTAGAATGTGTTATTATTATTTTTGTTTTAAAGAGATTAAGGCCAAATGAAATGATAGAATAGAAGAACAATTAACACCACACATTATCTAGATTGCGTTTAAAATAAAATAGACCATTTGATAGTTGGGATAATTTAAACTCTTAGAAAGTAGGAAGTTATTATTTTTAAGAAGATCATTAAAATTTTGCTATGAGAACTAGCAGATTAGAATTTGAGATTTTAGATAGAAAACAGACGTTCCAAAAAAAAAAAACCACTCAACAGTTCATATCATTTTCAATGAAATAAAATTCTAAGTGATTTAAGTGAACTATTCATTCATCAATATAATTATCTATTGCATGTGCACCTTTTTATTAGATTTAAGTAAAATTTAAATAATCAAATAGAAAATGAATGATTAAAGAGAGTATCGGAGGGATTTCAAACAATAAAGAGTATTCTTAAATCCCTGACAAATGAAAAAGTAAAACTTTTTGAAGTTAACCACTTTTTAAGAGACGGAGGAAAAGTTTAAAACCTTGACACAAGACACATTGGCCCATTTTATATTAATTCGTTTAACAAAAAATCAAGCAACAATTCATAAAAACTAGCCTACGGCTATATTATTAATTTTGCTGTTTTTTTCCTCCTTATAAGTTCTATAAGTTAAAATGGTTTACATTTAATGACAATTTTAAATTTAATTATAATGATTAGAACCAAAAATGCATATAAAAAACTTTTATTTTTGTATTTAAGCTAAAATCACTTTAAACTAAACGGACAATTAGTTAATACAGGCAGCCTCCATTTAAAACGCAAATGGCGACAGAATATATTATTTATTCTGCTTTTAATTGCCATTTAAAATTTATAGAGAGTAACAAAGGCGCATTGGATTAAATGCAGCAACAGAATCAGAAATCACTTTGATTTGATAACCGCAAAATATTGATTCAAACTCACAATTAGGGTATTTTGAAAATAACTTAATTTTAAACAAATGGAAAGAAAAATCTAACCAAGCTGGGACATTTAATTTAAACATATTCAGAAATTTAACATTATTAAAAAACAGAATTGTTTTGGGAATGATGTATCTGACTTAAATATTTCAATATTTTTGAGAAAAATCCTCAAACACAAAGACTCAGTTGCAAAAGGGTGCTAAAAACGTTCACAATCTAAAAATAAGTTCATGACTTCATTATACGAGCCTAATCTTTTGATGGGTTGATGGACGGATGTCCTTTTCAATATATTTCGCAAAAAAGTAATGCTTAACTTAGGGCTTCAAATAATCTTTGCCCATATCAATTTTAGGCAAAAAAAAGTCAGTAAACACGAGGTAAGGCACTAAAACCATCGCTAGCATCATTTTTGAGAAAAAAAAAATATACTACACCGCCAACCGAAAATCACAACAAAATATCACTCTTTGAAGAGGCAAGGGTAGTTCTACAAATAGTTATTTTCAAATGGAAATGAGCTTCATCACTCAAAATAAGTCCAACCGTTTTACTACGAGTGTGTATTTCGATACCAAATCGATAATTTCCTCGTTTTTACTTATCAAACTAACAATGACAATTCAAAACAATTGCGGAAATTTTGAATTGACACCTCTTGTTGGGTGAACCAATAATTCGAGGCTTTAGCAGATATGCAAAATTATTTAAGCAAAACGGAAATTGTCAGAAAAGTGTGAGGAAAGTCAAAAGTTTCTAAGAAAAATTAATTTCTTTGATAAATAATTTAAGAATGTCTTAAAATGTGTGTCTTACAATAATATCTCTAGTACTTGTGTGTCTGAAGTTGAAATAAACATACAAATCATATATTAAAGACAAAAGGCAATGAACAATTTATTACTAATTAAAAAGAAACAAAAATGAAATTATAGTAAAAAAAAATTGCTAAAATAAATTAGAATCAGAGCATCTTAAATTTGACCCTGAACCTCACTTAACCTCCCGCAGGCTTGTCAGTCATCATCATTAGCATTATCATCACACAACACAAAAATAAACTTTTAACTTCAAAAAGAAACATTGACCCTAAAAAGTTGACTTTAAATTGGAACAACACAAACCAAAAACTAAACCAATTTAACATCTCTTTTAGACCTACTTTTTTGCCTCTACCTACATATTCCATTAGTCACATTCCGCTTCCCCACAACATGAAACTAATTTCGTTTTTCAAAAGTAAGAAGTCTCATTCCAAAAGCTTACTTCCGCATGGAGTTCCATCTGCCTACCTAAAAATACAAATTAAGCCGCTGCCTAATCGGGACGACGCTGCCCAGATATCTGCGACAACTTCATAAATCATTGTCAACAAGTTTTTTTTTCCTGATTTTTTTTGTTGGTCTGCTTAAAAGTTTGAAATGATTCATTACCAAGTTCATTTAGGTACTTGTCAAAGTCCATGTGACCAGAAAAGGTATATCAATTCACAAACTAAACCTTCCATCAGCAAATACCAAGCAAGCCTCTGCTTTCTTAAAGAAAATGAAAATCAGGTCAAATTTTTTCGTTTTTTTTTTCTACCAAAAAGAAGATTTTACCAAAAAATTAAAAAAATTAAGAAACAATCTTTTAAGAGGTCAACGACAACGAAAGTTTAGAGCAAAACAATACCTAGAAAAGAACTTCTGTTTTGTCCGTATCGTTCTCATTCATTTGGTCTTTATTGGCGGTCTTGAGTTTTGTTACATTAGAAAGCTAACTTCTTTCTTCGATTAAATACAAAAATAATTTTCTCTTCTCTTCTTTTCAAATCAAAACCAATTCAATATGAAATTATAACTAAAAAAAAAATAATAATCAAAGAATTGGAATCACTAACTCTTGCGTTCTAGTAACCAAGTTGCATAAGTTGTCGGTGCCGAGGCACGCTTGAGAGTATGGCTAAGTAGGCCATCTCTGACAGTGGTGGCTGGTGGCTATGGGAAACAACCAGCCAAACCCAAAATTATGAGAATCAGTATTTTTCTTTACCAAATTCTTGTTCTATTCTTCGATTTTTTTTTATTTTAGTTTTATAAAATTTAATAAAGGGTGTGACAAAGGTCTCATGAACTTGCTCTTCTATGCTGTTTATACACACATGACAATGATTGAAACTAGCAATTTTGTTTTTATAAAAAGTTATTGCTTAAAACGCCAACATGGGTAAAAATTTTGATTTGTTGAAGTAAGCTCGAAAATTCGAAATTAGCATTTGCTTTAAATTCGAAAAGAAATCGGATTAGAACTTGCAATTGAAATTAAGCAAATAAGCAATAGGCGTTACAAACTACATTCCTACAAGAAAATATTGACATTTTTTTCTCTATTAGAGAGATATAATTATTTTGAAAAAATGGTCAGTATTTAAAACATATTTTATTAGTAGGTCATTATTAGCACGAAACTACTTAATAATTTTCTAACTTTCTCTTAATTTAAAACATTTTCCAACTAGAATCGTACTAACAACATTTTGCAATAAATTCTAAACCCACTTAAAACAATGACAGTTCGTGCAAAAAACAAAGTAAACAGACCTTTTTTGACATCTGGAAGTGTCAAAGAGGATTTGATTTGGCCATCGGCTTTTAAGACAGTTTTTCTGATGCACAAAATCTTTGAAAATCTTGGATTTTTACTACATTTTGCCGCCTGAGATCTGAAGTCGTTTATCGGCAATTTCGATTTTGAAGGGGGTTTCTGACGTAAATCTATTTATGTCACGGTGAAATGGTAAAATAAACTGAGTACTAATCTTCTGCCAAATTTACTGCCACTAGAAACTGCGTTGCCAATTAAACAAACGAACAAAATTCAGTGAGCTGACCAATGTCAAATTTTTCAGACTATTGTTGACCTTCAATAAATGTTGAGAAGCATATGTCAGAAATACCTATTCAGTTAATCCAGAGTTTACTTGAAAAGGTTTCGGGTTCTAAACTGACTCAAGAATTTCCTAACGAAAAACTGATGGGCCTTGCAAGAGTTCATCAGAAAATTTTACCGGAGTCTTCAAAGTTGTTTCGAAGAAAACATTTTCATTCATTTTTTATTTTATTAGACATTCCCTTACTCGCACATCACATCCTTCAGACAAACAGATCTTAAACTTACGTCGTTTTTAATCAAAACCTTGATAGGGTTTTTCTACGACTCTGTAACTGGCCTTTATATAATCAAACCATGTTGAATTTAATGGTTAGTTTACACATCACAAAAAGGCTATACATACATACTCGTACGTTTCCATGTAGACATTGTTATAAGTTGCTAACCAGTCCAAGTCAATAAAGTTCGGCTGCATGGAAATTTCTCTCAGCCTTTTTGTGTCTGTTTTTTTTTTATTACCTACACCTCTACTCTTGTCACTGCCTTGCGTATGGATGAAGGCAGCATCAAGTCTTCAACTTGCAGCAGCAAGTGCTAATTTATGCCACAGGTTGTTTAAAGACGAAAATCATGTGTGGTGCAGGCAGAGCTATGACTATGACGGCTACGTCGACGTCGATGAAGACACCTGTTGCCAACATGAAAGCCAGGCATTTCAAAAATGGGGACAATTGACTTGGCAATCAGTTTAGTAGTAGCACCATTGAATCATAGCACTTTCTTTCTTTTGACCAAAGTGTATAGTGCGGTGAGGGTGTCGGAGGAAAAACTTTTTTTTCATTTTATTTTTGACAGCGATCAGGGCCATTAACTCATCGAAAGCTGTTTGGCATTGTTGGCCACCCAATACTCGTATATTACTCATTCGCATTTTTTGACGAACAATTTCACTGGATGTTCTTTCCATGACAATGATGTTATACTCGTACATCTATGCAAGTATACTCGTATACTTACAGACTTACAAATAGAAATCTCACGTCCGTCTGAAGACATTGACCCTTAACGTGCCCGGTACCGTACCATTCCGTTCATTCTAAAGCGCACACATTCCAAAATCAAGCGCCAAGCAAACAATTTTTTTTTTGTTGACTAACTCGTATGTGTATTTGGACTTAAGGGCACGTGCTCCACATGCCAAAAAATTATTTACAATTGGACAAAAAAAATAAAGAAAGAAGGAAAATGACAGCTTGGCCAAAAGGAGGTGAATGAAACGGAATTGATTGCCAATATTTTCCTAGACCATTATTTTATGGCCGCCGCCGCCATTGTCGGAGAGATTTTTTTAAGGGAATTCGTACAAACCTTTCGGTTCATAAATCACAAAGGAGTAAATCAGGGTTTTGTTTGATGAGTATTATTTCTCTCGCTTTGAGTTTATAGTATTCAGAATATAGATTGTGTTAAAGATAAATGAGGGAAAATTCTAACTCGAAAAAAGAACACTTCTTAGGGATCGATCTTTTTTGAGGGTATTGACTCATTAAATGAATTTGGGTTTTTGTTTAAGAATTATTGGCTGTCCCTTTTTTAAGGCTTCCCTAGAGCTCAAAACTCGATGACAAAATTTAATAAAATAGAAAATCACTTACTTTTAAGATGTCTGAAAATACGTACAGCTTCATGTTAGATGAAATTCCCCAACTTAACGAAGATTAAGTGATTTCTTTCCATAAAAGTGTTGAAATAAGGATTTGTCCACATCTGAAATTATAAAGAAATTTACTTTAGAATAATTGTGTTGAGAATTTATTGGTAATTTGGGTTATTCCTGCAAAAAAAAAAAAGTACTTCGAGTTTCGGTTTTTTGGGCGTAAATTAAATTCATAGAAATAAATAAAAGGTCTCAATAATATGCCAAATGAAAAACATTGATAACAGTTGTGGAAAGGGTTTTTTAAAGCTTGGTTGCAGAAATATTGCCCTCAGTAAAATCACAGTAAAATATCTTCATCCGATGACTTTTTTACATTCGACTCAATTTTCAGTTAAATCACTTTGGGTGGTCATATTTCGATAACCAGACATCGCAGAACCTTCTGGTTTTCACCAGTGAATAGCTCTTACAAAATTGACTAAAAATTTTGAAAACAGCAATCTTTTACAAGGCTTGGTTTCGGAAATATCACCACCCTAACACATTGTTATACGTAGTTAAAGCTCAAAAATCTGTCGAATCAGTGAAATTTTTTTCCAGGGACACTGCTTCTCGCGAGGAAGTGAAAAGTCCTCCGAAAGTATTTCTTGTAATCTTAGGCTAGGCGTTCCTAGAGGAAGCTGTATAATCAGAATCTTTGATTAAAATAGTGTAGTCCGACTTCGAGAACTCGCTAATATATTTTTTTTAATTTTTGTAGGTACGGGGCTGATTTAGTAGCCATTGACAACTATGCAGAAAACAACGATACAATAGCTATTGCCAAATTGGGTGATCCAAATCGCCGTGCTTCCGACAAGTACTGGCTGGGTTTGGCATCACTCGACGACCTGCGAACAAATACCCTAGAATCGGCTTCAGGTGCCCTTATCTCTCAGTATTCCGGATTTTGGGCTCTCAATCAACCCGATCCATTGTCAGGAGAGTGTGTGGCTGCTTCATCGAAATCACGAATGCAATCATGGGAATTGGGAACGTGTGAAAGTCTTCTGCCATTTATGTGTCGAGCAACGGCTTGTCCTTATGACTCACTGCATTGTTCGAATGGTCTTTGTGTGAATGAGGCTTTTAAGTGCGATGGCAATGATGACTGTGGAGATGGGTCTGACGAGCTGGATTGTCCAGCGTTATGCAATTTTCATATGCAATCTGGAGGTGATGTCATAGAATCCCCAAATTATCCTCATAAGTACGGGGCTCTGAGCAAATGCAAGTGGACTTTGGAAGGCCCTCAGGGTAGCAACATTATTTTACAATTCCAAGACTTTGACACCGAAAAAACTTTCGATACGGTTCAGATCTTGGTGGGTGGCAGGACTGAGGACAAATCAGTTTCACTGGCTACTTTGTCTGGAAAACAGGACTTGACTATGAAACCCCTGGTGACTGCTTCAAATTTCATGATCATCAAGTTCACAACTGATGGCAGTGTGGAGCGTAAAGGATTCCGAGCAACATGGAAAACAGAAGCGAAGAATTGCGGAGGAACCCTTCGTGCTACAGCGCAGGGACAAGTACTCACAAGTCCAGGGTACCCCAAACAGTATCCTGGTGGCTTAGAGTGTTTGTACATTATCAAAGCCCAAGCTGGACGGATTGTTTCGATTGAAATCCAAGACTTGGATGTTACAGCCGGACGAGACTACATGTTGATACGAGATGGAGATAGTCCAATGAGCAGACCAATTGCTAGACTCTCAGGCAATGCCAAGGACAATGAAAAGGTTGTCATTTCAACGGGTAACAAGGTGTATTTGTATTTCAAGTCAAGTCTGGGAGACTCGGGCAAGGGTTTCAGTCTTAGATACACCCAAGGTTGCAAGGCCACTATAACAGCACGGAATGGAACAGTCACTTCGCCAGCATACGGCCTTGAAGATTATCCCACCAACCAGGAATGCTACTTTGTGATCAAAAACAGCTTAGGATCCCCGTTATCACTGAAGTTCGACAAGTTCATGGTGCACAAAAGCGACTTTGTCCAGGTATACGATGGATCTTCAACCTCAGGACTGAGGTTACATGCTGGAAATGGATTCACAGGAACAGCAGCTCCCAAGTTGACATTAACTGCTTCATCTGGAGAAATGTTGATTAAGTTTACATCCGACGCCTTACACAATGCAGCAGGGTGAGTAAGCTCCATATGAGCCTTCCAAGCAATTCTTCACATAAATTTTAACTTTCCAGATGGTCGGCGACGTTCTCAGCTGATTGCCCAAATCTTAAGCCTGGTATTGGGGCTTTGGCGTCGAGTCGCGACACAGCTTTCGGAACTGTGGTCACTTTCACTTGTCCCATTGGACAGGAGTTTGCAACTGGAAAGAATAAAATCGTAACGGAGTGCATGAAAGGTGGCAACTGGAGTGTCGAATATATCCCAAAATGTCAAGGTACGCTTACAAGAAGTCGAAATCTTTAGTTTTATAAACTTTTTTTGATTTTTTTCCAGAGGTCTACTGTGGTCCGGTGCCACAAATCGATAACGGATTTTCAATTGGTTCGTCGAACGTTACCTACCGTGGTGTGGCCATGTACCAGTGCTATGCTGGTTTCGCTTTCCCCTCGGGACAACCAATTGAGAAAATCTCCTGTCTTCCCGATGGACGTTGGGAGCGTAAGCCAACCTGCATGGCGTCACAATGTGCTCCACTTCCTGAGGTCGCACATGCAAATGTGACTCTTCTGAACGGAGGTGGTCGTAGTTATGGAACAATTGTTCAATTTCAATGCGAAGCTGGCTATGAGAGAACTGGCTATCCGGTTTTGATTTGCATGTCGAACGGAACATGGAGTGGCGATGTACCCAAATGCACACGAAAACGCTGCCACAAGTTCCCAGAAATCGAAAGTGGTTTTGTAGTCGATGCAGCACGTCCGTACTTCTTCGGCGACGAAGCGCGTGTTCAGTGCTTCAAGGGATATAAGCTTATTGGCCAAAATATCATCCGTTGCAGTGCCGTTCAAGTCTTTGAAAATCCTCCGAGCTGTGAGGACATAAACGAATGCACATCAACTCAATGCGATCTTTCCACTACTGAATGTATGAACACCAACGGATCGTTCCACTGTCAGTGCCGCAAAGGCTTTGCTCCGACGACGGAATGTCGTCCAGTTGGAGATTTGGGTCTGGCTAATGGAGGAATTCCCGATGAGAGCATAATGTCATCGGAGAGTGATGACGGTTACACCAAGGGCATGGTTCGTTTGAACTCAGCTGGTTGGTGTGGAAGCTCTGTAGAACCTGGAGCAAATTGGATCATGATTGATCTGCGGGCTCCAACGATCTTGCGAGGTTTCAGGACCATGTCGGTACAGAGATTCGATGGAAATGTGGCTTTTACATCAGCAGTACGACTCCAATATACCAACAACCTGACTGATATCTTCAAAGACTACGCTAATCCCGATGGAACAGCTGTGGAATTCAGAATCCTCGAGCCAACTTTGTCAATTTTGAATCTCCCCATGCCGATCGAAGCTCGTTACGTTCGTTTTAAGATTCAGGACTACGTGGGAGCGCCTTGCTTGAGAATGGAGGCCATGGGATGTACTCGTTTGGATTGTGTTGATATTAATGAATGTACGAAAAATAATGGTGGTTGTGATCAAAAATGTATAAACTCCCCCGGATCGTTTGCTTGCTCGTGCAACAATGGATTCCAACTTTACACTGCCAATGGAACAGCTGGGTTCTTGATTGAAAAGTCCGAGACTGGAATTCGAGATGGAGATACGTACCAGAAGGATAAAACTTGCGTCCCGGTTATGTGCCCGCCTCTGCAAGCTCCAGAAAATGGAAAACTGCTTTCTGATAAGAACGAACATCACTTTGGAGACATTGTCAATTTCCAGTGTGAATTTGGTTACATTATGTCTGGCAGTGCATCTTTGCTTTGTCTTTCCACTGGTCAGTGGAATTCTTCTGTGCCGGAATGTAATTGTAAGTATTCTATGAAATTATCTGAAATCGGAGATTAACGTTACTTTTTTCTCAGATGCCAAATGTGTGTCTCTTCCTGATGACAAACTAGAGGGCCTTCAAGTTATTCGACCTGATCCAGAGAGTATACTGGTGCCGTTTAGGGACAACGTAACAGTAGCGTGCAACAGTCCTGGGCGCCGATTGAGAGGAAGTGCAACTTCGGGCTTCAGACAGTGTGTGTATGACCCCAAGCCCGGTCTACCTGATTATTGGCTTTCGGGGGCTTCTCCATCATGTCCACGAGTTGATTGTGGAATGCCAATGCCAACGCCCGGAGCTGAGTATGGTCAGTTCGTTGACACCCGATACCAAAGCTCATTCTTCTTTGGATGTCAAAATACTTTCAAGCTTGCTGGACAAACTTCAAAACATGACAACGTGGTGCGTTGTCAAGGAAACGGAATTTGGGACTTTGGAGACTTACGCTGTGAAGGACCGGTATGTGAAGACCCTGGTCGTCCAAGTGATGGTTTACAAGTTGCAAGAAGCTACGAACAAGGTTCTGAAGTGTTCTTTGGCTGTCAAAGACCTGGTTACATCCTCATTAACCCCCGACCAATCTCTTGTATTCGCGAACCCGAATGTAAGGTCATAAGGCCCTTGGGTCTGACTTCAGGAAAAATTCCCGACTCAGCAATAAATGCAACTTCCGAAAGACCAAATTATGAAGCCAAGAATATCCGTTTGAACTCTGTGACAGGGTGGTGCGGCAAACAAGAAGCTTTCACTTATGTCAGTGTAGACTTAGGCGATGTCTACCGAGTAAAAGCTATTCTTGTGAAGGGTGTGGTGACAAATGATATTGTTGGAAGACCCACAGAAATCCGTTTCTTCTATAAACAAGCTGAGAATGAAAACTACGTGGTCTACTTCCCCAACTTTAATCTGACTATGAGAGATCCTGGAAACTTTGGGGAACTCGCTATGATCACTCTGCCCAAATATGTTCAAGCCAGGTTTGTTATCCTGGGAATTGTAAGTTACATGGAAAATGCATGTTTGAAGTTTGAGTTGATGGGTTGTGAAGAACCTAAGAAGGAACCTCTGCTAGGATACGACTATGGATACAGCCCCTGTGTCGACAATGAACCACCAATCTTCCAGAACTGCCCTCAACAACCCATAATAGTGAGAAGAGATGAAAACGGAGGTGTTCTGCCTGTCAACTTCACCGAACCAACAGCCGTCGATAATTCGGGATCGATAGCCCGTTTGGAGATTAAGCCACAGAATTTCAAAACTCCTTCACACATTTTCAAAGACACAGTTGTCAAATATGTAGCTTTCGATTACGATGGGAATGTGGCTATTTGCGAGATAAACATTACCGTGCCGGATGTCACTCCACCACTGCTCTCGTGCCCACAGAGCTACGTGATTGAGCTGGTTGACAAACAAGAAAGTTATAACGTTAATTTCAATGACACCCGGAAACGCATCAAGACCTCTGACGATTCCGGAGAAGTCACATTGACTTTCACCCCAGATAGAGCTGTAATTCCTATTCGAGGTTTCGAAAACGTAACCGTTGTAGCCACGGACAAGTTCAACAACCGAGCTACCTGCCACTTCCAGGTGTCTGTGCAGGCCTCGCCGTGTGTCGACTGGGAACTTCAGCCACCTGAAAATGGTGCCATCAATTGTTTGCCAGGAGATAAGGGCGTGGAATGCATTGCAACGTGTAAGCCAGGCTTCCGTTTCACCGACGGTGATCCACTGAAGACATTCACATGCGAGACTTCAAGGCTGTGGAAACCAACATCAGTGGTTCCAGATTGTGTTTCTGAGAATACCGAGCAAGCTGATTACCAAGTCACAGCCACTGTTACATACCGGGCAAACGGAGCTGTAGCTCAATCGTGTCTGGGACAATATCAAGACCTTTTGTCACAATACTACGGTGGTTTGAACAACATTCTTTCACAGCGCTGCTCAGCTGTCAATGTGAACATGAACGTGTCCTTTATCCGATCAGTGCCAAGTCTCCTGGAGGAGAACGTCGTCAAAATGGATTTTATTCTGTCCATTCTTCCAGCAATCCGTCAACCCCAGCTTTATGATCTTTGTGGTTCTACATTGAATCTGATCTTTGATCTGAGTGTCCCATACGCAAGTGCAGTTATTGAATCATTGCTGAATGTCTCCAACATCGGCAACCAGTGTCCACCGCTGAGAGCTTTGAAGAGCACAATTACCCGAGGCTTTACTTGCAGTATCGGAGAAGTTCTTAACATGGATACTAGTGATGTGCCCAGATGTCTTCACTGTCCGGCTGGAACTTATGTTGGTTCAGGGCAAAGTATTTGTACCTATTGCCCCCGTGGATACTATCAAAATCGAGAGAGACAGGGAACTTGCATGCGTTGTCCCCCTGGAACTTACACCAAAGAAGAAGGCTCTAAGTCCCTGTCGGATTGTGTACCTGTCTGTGGCTACGGAACTTATTCTCCAACTGGTTTGGTTCCATGTTTAGAATGCCCGAGAAATTCCTTTACAATCGATCCACCAAATGGAGGATTCAAAGACTGCCAAGCCTGTCCTACGGGAACTTTCACATTCCAACCGGCTGCATCCAGAAAAGACTTCTGCCGAGCTAAGTGTGCTCCTGGATTCTACTCTTCTACTGGTCTGGCCCCATGCTCACCATGTCCGATGAACTACTATCAGGGAAATCCAGGATCTCAAACCTGCAATGAGTGTCCAACAAATATGCGAACAGATAGCATCAGTTCGAAGGGCCGTGAGGAGTGTAAGTCAATAATCTGCGGAGAAGGGGCTTGTCATCATGGCGGGCTCTGTGTTCCAATGGGACATGGAATTCAATGTTTCTGTCCAGCTGGCTTCTCCGGACGTCGCTGTGAAGTTGATATTGATGAATGCGCCTCGCAGCCTTGTTACAATGGAGGAACCTGCACTGATTTACCCCAGGGCTACAGGTGCGAGTGTCAACCAGGTTACTCAGGCATCAATTGTCAGGAAGAAGTTAGTGACTGCCGAAATGATACCTGCCCCGCAAGAGCAATGTGCAAGAACGAGCCGGGTTACAAGAACTATACCTGCCTTTGCCGCAGTGGATACACGGGAACAGACTGTGATATCACCATCGATCCCTGTACTGCCAATGGCAATCCTTGTGGTAATGGTGCCAGCTGCCAAGCTCTACAACAAGGCCGTTATAAATGCGACTGTTTGCCAGGGTGGGAAGGAGTCCACTGTCAAGTAAACATCGATGACTGTGCTGAGAATCCTTGCCTGCTGGGAGCCAATTGTACAGATTTGGTCAACGATTTCAGCTGTTCGTGCTCGCCAGGATTCACAGGAAAGCGTTGTGAAGAAAAGATAGACCTCTGCCTCTCGGAACCGTGTAAGCATGGAACCTGCGTCGATAGACTCTTCGATCATGAGTGTGTCTGTCATCCTGGGTGGACTGGCCCGGCCTGTGAAATTAACATCAATGATTGTGAGGACAATCCTTGCAGGAACGATGGAACATGTGTGGATCTGGTCGATGGGTACACCTGCAGCTGTGAGCCAGGATACACCGGAAAAGATTGCCAACATCCAATCGACGACTGCGAGTCTAATCCCTGCCAAAACGGAGCCACATGCATGGACCAGCTTGATGGATTCCTTTGCAAGTGCCGACCTGGATATGTCGGGCTATCGTGTGAAGCTGAGATCGATGAATGCCTCTCGGATCCATGTAATCCTGTTGGAACCGAACGTTGCTTGGACTTGGACAACAAATTCGAATGCGTCTGTCGTGAAGGATTCACTGGAACCCTCTGTGAGACCGATATTGACGATTGTGAGACGAATCCTTGTATGAATGGAGGAAATTGTCGCGATAGAATTGGAGGTTTCGACTGCATTTGCTCGCAGGGCTGGACTGGAGTTCGATGTGACTCGCAAGTCACAACTTGCAATGTCCAGAAACCGTGTCAAAACGACGCCAAATGTATAGATCTATTTGAAGATTACTTCTGTTCCTGTCCGAGTGGAACTGATGGCAAGAACTGTGAAACAGCACCGGAACGTTGCATTGGAAACCCATGCATGCATGGCGGTAAATGCCAGGACTTCGGATCTGGATTGAATTGCTCCTGCCCCGATGACTACTCAGGCATTGGGTGTCAGTATGAGTTCGATGCCTGTGATGCACATGTTTGCCAAAATGGAGCCACCTGTATTGATCATGGAACTGGCTACACTTGCAAGTGCCCTAAGGGGTACAAGGGAAAGAACTGTGAGGAAGATATTGTGGATTGCAAAGACAATTCCTGTCCACCTGGAGCTTCTTGCATTGATCTGGTGAATGGGTTCTTCTGTCAATGTCCATTCAACATGACTGGAGATGATTGCAGGAAGGGTAAGTAGTGCGAAATCAAAATTTCATCGACTAATTGGGTTTATTTTTCAGTGATTCAAGTGGATTACGATTTGTACTTCAGTGATGCGACTCGCTCGACTGCTGCTCAGGTCGTCCCCTTTTATACTAGCGAATCTCCATCCTTGACCATTGCCATGTGGGTGCAGTTCGCTCAAAAGGATGATTCTGGAATTTTCTTCACCCTCTATGGAGTTGAGTCAGCTCACGTGGCCAACAACCGTCGTCTTTTGATTCAGGCCCACTCCAGTGGAGTTCAAGTTTCTCTTTTCCCTGATATTCAAGATGCTTTCCTTTCATTCCGGGAATACACGACTGTCAATGATGGCCAATGGCATCACATCGCCATTCTCTGGGATGGAACAACCGGACAGTTGCAACTCATTACTGAAGGTTTAATCGCTAGCAAGACTGAATATGCCGGAGGGCGAACCATGCCTAAATTCGCCTGGGCCGTTCTGGGACGTCCTCAGCCAGATGAAATGAATTCAGCAACTTATGCTGAAGCAGGATTCCAAGGCAAGATCACCAAGGCCCAGATTTGGGGACGAGCTCTTGATGTCACATCAGAGATTCAGAAACAAGTTCGAGATTGCCGTAGCGAACCGGTTCTTTATGATGGCTTGATATTGAACTGGGCCGGCTATGAGGTTGTTTCGGGTGGAGTTGAAAGATCAGTACCATCTGTGTGCGGACAGCGGAAATGTGCCAATGGATACACCGGAGCCAATTGCCAGCAGTTAGAAGTTGACAAAGAACCACCACGTGTCGAACATTGCCCCGGAGATTTATGGGTCATAGCTAAGAACGGTTCGGCGGTGGTAACATGGGACGAACCACATTTTAGTGACAATATTGGAGTCGTGAAGATCATGGAAAGAAACGGTCACCGACCTGGAACAACACTGCTGTGGGGATCTTATGATATCACTTACGTGGCTTCGGATGCAGCTGGAAATAGTGCATCGTGCAGCTTCAAGGTTTCTCTGCTATGTAAGTTTATCAACGAAATTAATTTACGAAGAGAAAAATAACGTATTATTTCTAATTTAACGTTTTAGCCGAATTCTGTCCACCTTTGGCCGATCCAGTTGGGGGTTCACAAGTCTGCAAAGATTGGGGTGCTGGAGGACAATTTAAGGTTATTTTCTTTAAAAAACAAAATGTCGAGCTCTTATATTAACTTTTTAATACAGGTCTGCGAAATTGCTTGTCATCAAGGACTTCGATTCTCCGAACTGGTTCCAGAGTTCTACACATGCGGTGCTGAAGGTTTCTGGCGTCCAACCCGAGAACCTGCAATGCCACTTATTTATCCGTCGTGCTCTCGTAAGTTAATTTTATATTTAAAATTTGAAGTTCTTGACGGTTTTCTTTTTTCATAGCTTCTAAGCCAGCTCAACGAGTGTTCAGAATCAAAATGCTCTTCCCATCTGACGTTCTTTGTAATAAGGCCGGACAAGGAGTTCTGCGTCAAAAGGTTTCGAACTCTGTGAATGCTTTGAATAGGGATTGGAACTTCTGCTCATACTCAGTGGAAGGATCACGGTAAGTGTAAAACTTGACAAACTAAATGTTCACCATGTTAAAATTAATTTTCATTTTAGGGAATGTAAGGACCTCAAGATCGATGTTAAATGTGATCACTACCGTGGCGGACAAGGAAATCGGGCCCGTCGTGCTACAGATAGTGAAGATGGTAGCACCTATCTTCTAGATGCTTCAATTCCAGTTGAAAAGTAAGTACACAATATTAGAAAGAAGAGACAGATTTTTTTCGAAATTTGTATAAAAAAAACCCTTGAATCCTTAAACATGTTTAAAAAACCCAAAACAATTTAATAAAAACTTTGTAGAGATACAGTTGACGAAGAAGAACTACGAGGACGTCAGGGTAGGCAGCAAGCCGGTGATACGTACACCTTGGAGATTGCATTCCCAGCAGTCAAGTATGTTCAAAAAAATCTGAACACCTTCAATAATATACGCTTAGGGCAGCGGGCCACAGACATTTTTTTTTTTTCATATAAGTTAACCTAAAATCTGCTTTAACCCCATATTTTTTGCACGCAATATCCACTAATTTCGATTTTAAGGCTTTTAACCGTTAAGCTGGCGCACATTTGGCAGTTTGAAGAATTTTTACTTATGTAATTTTTCCAATTTCTAGCGATCCAGTGCTTCACTCTTCTACCGGAGAACGTTCTGATGTCAAATCTTTACTGCAAAAGCTTATTCTAGAAGATGATCAATTTGCTGTCCATGACATATTACCCAACACTGTGCCTGATCCAGGTTCGTTGGATCTCACTTCAGAGTATGCGTGCCCAGTGGGACAAGTTGTAATGGTTCCTGATTGTGTACCATGTGCAATTGGTACTTTCTATGACAGTTCGAATAAGACATGTGTAGCTTGTGCTCGTGGAACCTATCAATCCGAAGCAGGACAACTTCAATGCTCTAAATGCCCGACGATTGCAGGACGCCCTGGTGTAACATCGGGACCTGGAGCTCGATCGGCAGGAGACTGTAAAGAACGTTGTCCAGCAGGTAAATTCCTGGATTCAGAAACTGGACTTTGCAGGCCATGTGGTCATGGCTTCTATCAACCGAATGAAGGCTCATTCGGATGTGAACTGTGCGGTCTTGGACAAACTACCCGTTCGGGCGAAGCCACCTCACGAAAGGAGTGCCGTGATGAATGCAATTCTGGCCAACAACTCGGAATCGATGGACAGTGCGAACCATGTCCCAGAGGAACATATCGTTTGCAAGGCGTTCAGCCATCCTGTCAATCTTGTCCCCTGGGACGTACTACCCCAAAGGTTGGTTCATCTTCCGTCGAAGAGTGTACGATCCCAGTTTGTGCACCTGGCACTTATCTTAACGGCACAATGAACATGTGCGTCGAATGCAGCAAGAGTTTCTACCAACCCGAATCCCAGAAAACATCCTGTATCCAATGTCCACCAAACCACAGTACCACAAAAACCGGAGCAACCAGCAAATCTGAATGTATCAATCCCTGCGAACACATTGCCGAGGGCAAACCCCATTGCGATCCAAATGCCTACTGTTTTCTTGTTGCAGAAGTTTTCGACTTCGACTGCGAATGCAAGCCAGGATTTAACGGCACCGGTATGGAATGTACCGATGTTTGTGACAACTACTGCGAGAACTCCGGCACATGTGTTAAAGATCTCAAAGGAACACCATCGTGCCGTTGTGTCGGCTCATTTACCGGGCCACATTGTGCGGAACGTTCTGAGTTCGCTTACATCGCTGGCGGCATTGCCGGCGCTGTCATCTTTATCATTGTGATAGTCCTGCTCATATGGATGATCTGTGTCCGATCGACCAAGCGGCGGGATCCAAAGAAAATGCTTACACCTGCCATTGATCAAACGGGATCACAGGTGAATTTCTACTACGGTGCCCATACCCCATATGCTGAGTCAATAGCGCCGTCACATCATAGTACGTATGCGCACTATTATGATGACGAGGAGGATGGCTGGGAGATGCCAAATTTCTACAATGAGACATACATGAAGGATGGTGAGTTACACATTTTTGTATTCATTGAGTTAACTCGGAATTATTTGTTGAAGGTTTTGTGGTTAAGAGATAAATAGTAAAAAGAGTTTCTATTAAATTAAAAATTATGGGAAATGTTTTTATATGAGCTTTTGTTACGAGATGAGGTCTTGTGCAAGGAGTCAGTGAGATATTTTTGTTGTCCGTAAAATTTAATACACAATGAGTTTTATAGGACACGCTATAATAGTCTGTGAAATTATGGGAACAAACAAATGAGGACAAGTACGAAGAAGCAGTTACTATAGTTATAGATATTTCTAGAAAGACTTACTATTGGAAGAATTATGACGAGAATTTTTATAGGAGGAGAGACTGATGTACATACCTCTAGATATGATATTGCAGCATAAGTTTTTATAGGATAAGTTATTACCGAAATACAGTATGGAAATTGAGAGTATCAAGACGTGAATAAAAGTTGTTATTAGACGCCGAATAAATTTAAAAAATATTGAAAATACTGAATGGGGTTTGTGCAAAAAGTTTTAATAGTTAGGTATATTAAAGAATGCCTAGCCCATTTAAAAATGAAAGGAGTTGTAATAGAAAGAACTATTTCAAGGCAAGTTAACAAAGTCCCTAATTCCTTTAATTGTTTCTTCAACAGGTCTTCATGGAGGTAAAATGAGTACATTGGCGAGGTCAAACGCTTCGCTCTATGGAACTAAAGAAGACTTATACGATCGACTGAAACGGCACGCTTATACGGGAAAGAAGGGTTAGTGTTTACCAGGATTTTTCTTATACTTCTTTTTTTTTCCTTATACCATCGGGCAGCATATTAAGATTTCCATTTAATTTCAGAGAAGAGTGACAGTGATAGCGAAGTCCAATAAAAATACAAAAAAAAAATTGTAAACATTTAACACACATTTTTCATGGTCATACATAAAATATATCAAAAAATCAAGCGAAAGCTTTAAAAATCGAATTAAATAATAATAAAACTAGAAAGAAACACATACACAAACAAGTCAAACGAGCTTAAAACGACGAATGGTTGAATATAAATATCTTTCCAAAAGTCTGGTCATAAATTAAAAAAAAAAATTTCTCAAAATCTCAATCACGAAAAATCACTGCCTTTAGTAAAAAAAAAAATAAATAAACATACAAAAATAATTTAAACAAAAAATACTCAATTGCATGTAATTTATTGATTTATTTATCACCAAAGTCTTGTTGCTTTTTCCTTAATCATTAAAATAAATTAAATTAAAATAATACGAATCTGAACTTAAAAAAAAAATTATAACCTAAAAAGTCTAGCTCTGCACTTCCCATTGAATGTGTGAAATTAAAACCTTGTACATTTTATAAATAAATATTTTTTTTTAATTTTTGATTCTTGACAAAATTAATGTCTTTTCTTTATTTAATTTAATAATTTCCACACTTAATGGGAAGTGCTTGAATGTTATGTTTTTTTTTAATAACTTTTCTAGATTAAACAAAGTGTTAACATTCTTATATTCATGTAAACAACGACAAAAATGAGATTCTATAAACAAACATAACATTTATACATACATAAACATAAACAAAAACAAAAATCCATGAATAAATATGAAAAACAAAATATTAACGAATCCATTCCTTTGTTCTAGTTAGAAATTTATTTAGTCTGCAATCTAAGCCTGATTTTCGAGGCGTGATTTTATTTTGTTTTTGATAGCAAACAAAAATCGCAACATAAAAGTTATTAATATAAATAAAAAAATAAAGAAAAAAATTATGCAATAGTTTAATAACTTTAAAAATTAAAAGTTCTATTTTATATGATGAATATAAAAGTTAATTTTTTTATATATATATTTAATATTTTTAAAGTAATATTAATAGTCGTTATTATTTTTATTATTTTTTGTACTATACTTAAAACAAACGAACGAAAATTAATTAATAAAAAAATATGTAAAATAAATGGCATGTTTTCTTTATTTCAAGATTTGATCGTATTGAAAAAAAGCATAATGGCAATATTCTGCGATCTTATTGCTTATAAAAATTCATAAGTTGTTGGTTCGGTAAATTTTGTGTTGATGTGTAAAGGTACCCATAACTAATAACTAACTTTGATATTTTAGGCTTAATACATTTTATCAATTTCAAACAAACAAATTTGAATTGAGATAAATTAATTTAAAGCCCTTCGAACACAAACTTTTGTGATTTTCTGAAAAAGTTAAACTCAAAACTGTATCTATATTTCTTACAATGTTTGTTTGAAACCTTTTTTCTAAATTTTGAAAATTTGAAAAAGTTCTTAGAGGCTTCCGATTAGCAAACGAAACCCTCATAAACCAAGAGGCAACACAAAATTTTGATAGTGGATGGTTTATACAAGTACAAAATTTAGGGGATATCGAATAAAAAAATTTGGGATGTTTTTTCCGACTGTTTGAAACAGACTGCAAATTGAAACCGGTGTACCACAAGATAGAGTTTTAGGACCAACTTTGTTTTTCCATTGCAATGGCAGCAGAAAATTTGCATATTTCTTTCCATAATATAAGAGATAGGAAGAACCTAAGCAAAAAAGAAATATTAAAAATGATCAAATGTATTTATCAGTTAACTACAAATATATTGGAAAGACTTTGTTGGCGAAGCTCATATGGAAAGATCACATTAAAAACAAAACAGATCAACTGATTTTTTGAGAGCACAAATTTTGTACTAAGTTATGTTGATCTGAATTCTTAAAATATTAATGAGTAGCAGACGGTTCTGTTGCGTGGTGGATGATTTCTTCGATTCTTTTGTTTAGAATAATTAATATCCATTGGTCTCGAACCTAATACATATACGAGTATTGTAACCTAATAATTTGTTAATTCTAAATATGATATTGAAGAGATCTTGCGGATTAATGATATTCAAAACAAGCAACAAGTTGAGTTTTCAACTTCTAAAAATATAAATATACGACTTTTAAAATTGAATACAAAATTATAGACCATCATAGCTTGATTTGTTAAATGTAAGAGCTAATGGTCTGAAAGATATGAAATTATTAAATCTTTAAGCTTCCCTCAATGTGGCTTTAGAGTCTATTAGAGTTTATTGGTACCGAATATTAAAAAGTGACTTAAAGAAAAAAAGATCCCCATAAGATAAGTACTGAAAAGTTTAATTTTGCATCGATTAAGTCGAAAATTCTCAAGATCAATTGAGGGAAATTATTTTTTTTGTACATTTTGACAATAATTTGGCTTAAATGGGATATTTAATCAAAAATCTGGATACAAAATACGTCGATCCTTCCTAGTGATTTACAGAGGATTTTTCATGAAGGACAATAAAATCAAGGAATTTCTTTAAACTTTTGCAGAGCCCAAAACAACAAGTTTTTGGCACTTGGAATGATCGTAAGTTCTGGAGTTAATTTCATTTTGTTAAGGCGAAGACCAAGACCTTTAAGTGAAATGCACGACATTTTAGACTGATAGATTACCCATCGGTACTTCGATCGGGCCGCTGTTGCCCAGATACATGACCTCTCTTAAGGGAATATATTGGCTGGAATTAATCCACGCTCGTCTTGGTGCGCCCATTATCTCTCAAATTTGCAACTACTAACCCAACATTTCTGAAATAATAATTTTCCATCGTTGTTCGTTGAACTAATCGACGATGAAATTTTAAACGTTTACCGACGACGTTTGAGCATTGACAGATCAGATCATAGAGGATGTCAAAAGGTGCATTTCTACTAGAATGCAGAATACTTATTAAATTTATTTCATACATGTACAATCTATTCCATTTCAAATATACAATCCAATTGGTCCATAAAGGTCATGTAATCGAACCGCTAACGGCAACAAAAATCCTTGCCATGCTAGCATTTGTCATCTTAACCAACGCATTCCACCGTACCAAACTCAAATCCTTTTCTTTTATTAAAATCAAATTTATGATGTCTCCTGATAGCATATTTTTTGCAAGGAAAAGCTTTTTTCTCAATTTACGACCAATCGAACCGCAATGGTTTGAAATCAGTGAAGGGGAAAATCCAAATCCACGGACCCACTTTTTTCCTCAAAGTAGAATTATATGTCATTTATCTAAAAGTCAATTTTATACAGATTCGGTAGTCATATCACGAGATATGTATGTGTGTTCAAAAGCTAACCGCACTGTTTCAAGGAATGTGCGAACAATTTATGTTACGACTTGAACCCTAGTATCCATTCTAAAAGCCTCATATCGCATTCATTCACACATTCATGAACCATCAGGACGACATAGAGAGGACATAGTGACCCACTTTTATATTGTGAACGTGAATATTAAGGATCCCTTACGTGATGGGCAATGGTGAAAATGATGGGGTGTGTCATTAAATCATCATCAATAATATGGCCGGACTTGTGCTAGCAGCTGGATAAATAGGTCTTTTTCTTCTGGGGCCCCATTTAAATCAAGTTTACGTTTTTTTTGTTGAAATTCAGTTCCACATCATTCAGGCCCATATCTATAAGGGCCCTGTCAATCGAATATTAATTTCTATTTCAAATAAAAACTCATACTGGTTGTTAATAGTTCTTAATTGTAACAATCTATATATGAAGGTATTGGATGCAATCCGGACCCTGCAGTCGGTATTTTTAGTAAAAGCTATATTTTTATAAAACACAAGTTGTCTTATTTTTACAATGCAAACAAGCACGGATGGCATTTTGAAAGAAGAATGCTTCAATAGGTCGAGTATACTAACTAAACGTGCTGGATGTTAATAGGATTCATGAATATAGGGCCCCCTGTGAATCGAGTATGTTTTGAATTTTTTTTAAATTGAGTTTGCTTTCGAAACGGTCAAAGGGTTCCTTGAATTCAAATAAATATCGTTCTTTAAGAGAAGACGATGTACCCGGACCTGTAGTTACATAAGGACCCTATAGATAAAACTATATATATATTTTTTTATTTTAGTCCAATTTTGAGTTTGGTTTGTGTAATTTCCCAGAATTTGTCTCGAGGTAAAAGTAAAAATTTTGCCGAGTCCAGCCCTGATCACCCCACAAAAAAAAAATGGCTATTGTCTTTTTATTTTATGATGAACAGAAGACCCTCACAGTAAGTAATGAAGATGCGAACAAGATGTGGAATGTCATTTTGTGGTCTATACTCCTCCGTCTGCCCGGCTATGGTGTTGATGATGAAATGAGAACATCGGAAAACACATAAGAACAAAATTAAGGGTTCAGTTTCTACTTTTCTTTGTTTGAAACTAGTTTTATCCAAGAAGCCCAAGCCAGTCTCTTACATACATAAAATGAATATGTAATTTAAAAGACTATAGGCTTTATGGTAATGAAGATGAGTAACAGCTACTAAGGTTTTAGAGTCCTTTCTCCATAGAAAGCAAAATCGGGTTGATTTCCCACACCTCATCCAGCACCTCGTGCACCGAAAAAACAAGGACACAAAAAAAGGACCAAACTTCTGTCCCAATCATGTTAGGATGTTTGCTCTGCTCATCTGAAAGTCCTTTTTTTACTCTACTGTTTTGCGATGCCATGGGTGATGATGATTGTAGTCGACTGCATGTTCATATGGGTGCCGCAGTGCCAGGGATATGTTCTCGTTTACGTGTGGGAGGACAATGATTAGCCAGTAGTGCCAAGGAGTGCTCCCACAATTCCCATATCGACAGCTTGAATGTACTTTCATCGTGTTTCGTGTCTACTCCGTCAGATTGAGTAGATATAGGTTCAATTGAATTGTTTATTATTTATTTATTTATTTATATCAAAGGATATGGCATCCTTGTTTAGCATGCGACGACAACACAATGTGTGATGATGTCTAGGCAATTCAGCCAGCAACTGGTGTTGTGTGTGTTTTGTGATAAAAGAGAGAAATTGAAATTTTCAACAAAATACATAAATTTGATGAGATTTTGTTTGTTGAATAATTGAAAATCTAAGTCTGGCTCTCTTTTTGTCCCACTGTCATCAAATGAATAAATAGATTCGTATTCAAAATTGGATAGATGATGACATATCGTATGGGTCGAGAAATCTATGAAAGTTATAAGGGTTTTGATATAGAAGCTGTGGTTTATTTAATGGAAATACAATTTATTCATTTTACTTTGGGTATATTATTCTGGGCCAATTAATAAGGATACCTATAGGTACCTATTTATTAAATAAGACTGTTCACACAAAGCTGAAATCATTCAAAGGGGAGTTGGAATTTTGTAAATATGGGTGGATTTTATGGACTTCAATGTACTTGAGAATTATTTAAAGGAGCCTTGTCTGAAAAGCCTATTTATAATCTGATATGTTGTGTTCATTTCATCTGCATCATTTTATGTTGGACGTCTACGACTGACAAATCTCCATATTAGAATAAGGAGAATAAATGGCATTTGAACAGTCGTGTAGATCCAGGGTAAAGAACAGTTATAAAATATAAAACAAATTTACATTCCAAATTTCGTTAGATCTTCATTACTTTTTCATTTGTATGAATTTATCTGGTAAATGGTTCAATATCTGTCAGTATTTCGTCATTTAAAAAGTGAAAAGTAATACTGACGTTTAATTCTGGTATTATACGATAAATGCGAGAAAACTATCATTCCAGAAATATATCATGAAAGAAAACTATCATGAAAGAAAACTATCATGCAAGAAAGCTATCATGCTATACTCTGTCCAACAAAAATTGTCAGTACAGGCCTTATGGGAGAGCTTTTTCTAAAGCAGTGGCGCCTGATGCACCCTCACTACAATGCGTTAGGAAAAATGCCACTAAAAAAAGAGCAAACCACTGACTTTTCTTAAGGAATTGTTGTAATTCTTTGCAAAAAGTTGTACACCCCAACGCGACCGTCGTATCCCACTGCTGATGAGATACTGTCAAGATCAAGACAAGAGTGTCAAGTGTCACTCAATACGATCGTGCGCTCTTTATCTACATCAAAACAGAGTTACCATTATCATTCTCAATTGCAAGCAAAGAGCTTTTTCAGTGGTTTTTATTAAGGAGCTTTTGGGATTTGAAGCTTTTGAGAACACATTTTAAGAAGATGAGTATATTGAGTGTTGTCGTATTGCTTTTCAACTTAAAAAGAAAACGCGCCTATTATCTTACCGCTTGGCGTTGTGGGAAAAGGTAAATTGAATATTGTTTTCAGTCGTTTTGAATCGGCATACGGTAGCCCTACGCGTTTTTTACTTTCATTTGCGGCGATTTATAATTTAAACTTCGGAATCCCTGTGAGAGCTTTAAAAGGCGACACACTTATGCATGGCAATGCAACCAGAATGAGAGACAAACGTCCTATCTTCCCTGTACTGACAGTTTTTGTTGGACAGAGTATAGATAAACTCTTTTATTATGCGAGAAAACTATCGTGCTGGAAAACTATAATGCAAGAAAACTAACACGTGAAAAATATATCACAAGAGAAAACTGTCATACGGGAAAACTAAGATGTGAAAAATATATTACGCGACAAAACTATCATTTGAAAAAACAATCATGAGTGGAAAATATCATGTGAGAAGAATATCATGGGAAAGAACACGGGGTTTAACGTAACATATGTATGTACTCCAATATAAATATTGTCTGTTTAATATACAACTTGCTGGTTTGCTCATATCGCGAAGTTGAGTTAAGAGCAAGCAGTCAATAAATGTATTTTATAGAGGATAGTAGGCAGACATTTTTGGGAGCTGTTCTAGAAATTAATAACTGAGCTAGCGAATAACTTATTAATTTGGACTGAGCTGACATATTAAATAAAGTACTACATACACATTTCCTTTATGTCCTATTCCCCTTAGCTCAGAAAAACATAGGATCTATATACCCATGTCCCCAATCAATCATCCCTCAAAATCATATTTCATTTATTTTCTTTATGTAAGTTAAGGTAAGTTATAAGAAACAACTATTTTAGTCATGAACTTGGGATCATCAATATAAGTATTTTTGCTGTTAATCTTATCTTATCAATTTTTCATAAGGGACTTCTATCATTATTCGATTTGGATGTACCCAACTAAACCTTCTTGAAATTAAACCCTCTTGAAAAACATGTTTCACATTTGGGACGTAACAATCACACACACGTATCCTTAATTCCCAAGAGAAAATCTCACATTCATAAATTGAATATTAAATAAAGCCAAACACACACAAAATAGAATTACGTCCTTCCGACTTCTCTATGCCACTTAAATAGAAATCACCATCTTTAATTAAAAAGAAAAACAAAAATCCATCCAGTTTGTTATATGAATTGCTTTGCTTTCTGGATCATTTTCTTTTTATCTTTCATAATATTCATTTATGTAAAAACCTAATCCTTAAATAGTCTTATGTCCTTCTCCACAAGATATTACCACAAAAATACCACCAAGCTAGAGGAAAAAAAAAAACAAGTACGAAAACCAAACCCGAAATTATATCCTTTCTATTTAATGACGAAGGGGTGAGAAGGAGAGATAGAGATGGAATGCGAGAGAGAGGACAAACAAAACCAAAAATGCAACAGGTGTATGATATAATTTAATCCAACACAATTTACTACCATCACTGGTCAGAGAATTACTTCCGGCAAAAGCCATTTTCTATCTCAAATCCCAAAATGCTATTTTCGTTCGTGTAACTTCAACACAAACCGAAACCGAATTAGAGTCCGAATCCGACCTGTCATAATTGGGCACGCTACATCAGTTAGACTCCAATTTACAGACACATACAAGGGCTTTAAAGGATTCAGCTTAATTTGTACCTTTTAACCCAAAGATAAAAGAATGAAGGAAAAATCCTAAAAAAGCTATTACAAGGTCGGTGCTAATTAGAAAACATATCTACCTTCAATAAAATGGTGTAATTTAGATGCTACAGGAAAATAAGAAAACCAAACAACAATACCTTCGCCAAGAAGAAGAAAAAGCACCAAATGAAACACATTACCGGAGCCAAACAAGCTTAATGAAGTTCACGCCTGGTGTCGTATGAAATGGCTCTCATAAGTTAAGTTCATCTTACGATTATATAAAGGGGGATGGATAGTGAAAATATATGGTAGGGCTTAATTTGTGTTTTATCTTGTGGCCAAGACGTCGAAAGGGTCAGGCTATACTTTACATTATTTATCTCGTTCTATATAGGCCGGAGGAAAGGTGTAAGTACAAAAACTGTAGTCTTGATTTTTTAAGGTTTCTTTAGTTTGTTCTCTTCGGGGTCTCAGGGGATAAGTGGAAAAATCATACAAAAAAATAATATAATAATCCCAAACATCTTCCCACATTCGTGAAGTGCGGCTAAAGAAAGCATCTCTCATGTCACCTCGTATGAGGATAGTTCGGAACATTCAATCACAGATTCGAAGTCATTGATTTCCATGACAAAAATAATCGGTACCAGGCTGCCTTTCGGGACGCCATGACTCGCAATGAGAGACCCTATATTAACGGTCTAATAAGTATGATTCCATTCTAAATAAAAAATAAATTTGGTCGTGCAAGAGCTCGGAGTGAACCAGGACCTAGTGACTTACAACTCGCAACCATTCCTGTGTGCGTGTTACCAGGAACGGAGGGACCTACAATTTTCTGCCGATTCCGAACTGCTAATGAGTAGCACTTTCCATGACAATTGATACTCTTGGAGAATTTGTCAATTCCTCGCAAGAGGCAGTACACCCCTGAAGAAAACTTTCTTGCAGCGGCTGAGAATCGAACTCGAGACCTTTCTCATGGCAGTCGAACGCACTGACCATTATGCCAAGGGGTTCCATTCATTGATAAAAAAAACAGGAGGAAATCCAAGAGAATTTAGTTTGTATGAAGTAATTTTCTGTGAAATTTTATCAAAGGGGTTACTAAAGTCCGTGGCGATTCTCTTCAATCTTCAAGATATCAAACTCATAACTAGGCTGCAGATTGTCTTGGTAGTGCGAGAGCTTAGGAGAACCAGAGTCTAGTGACTTACATCTCGACTGTTCTTGTGCACTTTATGTCGGCAGGGTAGGAGGGTACCTACAATTTAAGGTTTGTAAACCTCCACAAACGCGTTTTTTGAAATTATACTTTTTTACGGACATTGGTGGAAAGAGTTTTTAAAATAAATTGGCCGCGTTTTGAAGGCAATAGTGGACAGAATGAAGTTATCTTCGAGATGTGTTTTTTTCTTAATCGCACTGCACTGATAGTAAATTTTACATGCGTTTGTACATTTGTCATACATGCAAGAAAAATTGCTTCATTTATTATAAAGAGTCACTATAGCTGAGGCTAATATTGTTAGAGCACAAGTATATGTTTGTAAATAATTTTCAGAGAATAAATTTGAACATGGATGAGTACCAATTTTGAGTAACAATTTCAATTGCACCTCTTCTACAAAACACCTCATAAATAACTCATGCAAGTGTTAACCGTACCCTTGCTATGTAAATAGCATTATTCAAACAACACCAGCAAGTTTTAAGTTGTAAAGAAAACTCCTCAAAAATGAGGAAAAATCCCCTTGAATTGTCATTTATAGCACTTTGGTCAGGTTTATATTTTATCCTTAGTTTGTTTTTTTTTTCATTTCCTGACCAAAAAGAAAATGTACATCCTTGGTGAAAATTGTAGTGTTTTCACCTTAAGTAGTCGTACACCTTTCCCTACCAACCGTTCCTTTTGTTAATTTATTTGAATCCGTATCTGAAGTGAAAGTTAAAATAAGAGTCTTCCTTTTCTCCTCTAAATATGTACGAAGGGTTGATGCCATCAAAAACTTAATCTGAAATAAACATCCTGAAGAGTATTCTGAGCTCCTATTGCAATGCAACGGAAAATGTTAAAAGCACGATGGATGCACGTATAGTTTCGTAGTCTCCTCCATGTTCATCATCATCGTGTACCCAAAAATGAAATGCAGTACATTCGTTCAGTTCGGCATACAAAGTGCGGACTTAAGAAACTGTGTAACTTGTTGAAAACTGCAAATATGCATAACGGTGTTTCGACCCCCAAACTGTATTATTTATTCACCATGAAAGGGCTGTGTATAACCTGTGAAATGAGGGCTCTGAGCACAACCCTATCTCAACATCCAAGAGAAGAGGGTAGCGAAGTTGTCATGACACGGTTGCGAGCGATAAGATATACAACACACATCAAGCTAACTAAAAAGTCGTAAAAGACTCAAAAGTGTGTTTGAGTTAAATTTAATTCAATCGTAATTTGGGATGTGCAAGTTGAATTTTAAATTGCTATCTTTAGGGTTCGTTAAACTCTTTGATACCCCATTTTGGAATTAGGGAAAATTGTTAAACGAAAATGATTATAGGTACTGTGCATAAGGCTGATGGGGATTTTTGTAGACTTTTTCTTAGCCATTAGGTGATTCGAATTATGATTAATTTGACCTAAAAGAGGTTGTCTTGGGGAGATTTGACGGCACGGCAGATCTAAATCAGGTTAAGTGAATAATAATTGATTTGGGACAAGGTGATTCGCGGATTCCTAGTTGGAAAAAACTGGAAGAAATGCCACTGGGCGGAATCATTGCGTAAGTAGAAGAAAAGTTACTGATTTAAAGTCGATTCGTGTCTAGGGACAAATACTTATCAAATTTATGCTCTGGGACCTTAATGGTAAAGTCGGAAAGAAAGACATCTTAGACAGGTGAGATGGCAAACAACCTCGTCGAAACGAAAACAGATATCTGCTTCTGACTAATGAACTCTGCAGCAACTTGTTATAGGGTGATAAGTAGCACTAGATATGCAAGCCTAAGATCTCACAGCAAACTGGCGTTTGAAATTCCACTAAATCGACCTACTGCACGCAAGGCACGTATTTAACATTTCAGTTGCGCGTTAATTTCTAGGGATAAACCTTGACTCTAAGAAACTCAACTTTTGGACAATTTAGCACACCTTTGGTGAGAAGTCCTCGGATGTGCGTGCTTCCAGTATAAAATTCAAAAACGCTGCAGCGCAAAACAATACAGCGAGGAAAGAATATCGATCCAGAAGAACAAGAAGAAGAGAAGATCCTGGGTAAAAAGGAGAATATGAAAGAAGATTCTCGCGATCGAAACAACACTCGGAAGTTTAATAATAATAAAATGAACTAAGAACTATCCTGCTTTCTTCGACAGATATTTGCTCCTGTGTGGAGGAGGGCGAATTACGTGAACAAGTCTACTCCATTGCTTCAGCCATATCGAAGGAATTGACAACAATGCTTCGGCCAGGAGAGTTCTCGAATTGTCAGCGCTCATGTACTAGGCGACAAGGAAGACCGAATCTTCAGTTTAGCGATCAAGTTATAGCTCTTAGTCTGGATGAGAGGAAGCAGCATTCTCGGGATTGTAGAGAATGGAAATCCGTCATGTCTCAGAGATCCTTAGTGATTCGGGAGCTTTTTAAGCTTTTAAATCCTTATGATCAGAGAACACCTTCTTAAACTTGTTTTCACTTCGAAAGAATTCTGACCAAGCTTAATTTGCATTCTTTAAACATTTTTTGAAAAGTATCCTAAATTTGGACCGGGGTGAAGTTTTTTTGGGGAGTAAAACTCATTTTTTTGAACAATTCTTGAAAAATATCAGTCTTTAAAAAAATTGTGTAGTTAAAATTACATATAGTTAAAGTTATTCTATGTACAAAAAGATTATAGTACTTTCTGTCGTAATATCAATATACAAACATAACACATAATTGAAAAATAAAAATGATAAAATAGCTCTTTTCGTTGGCTTAATTTTTTTTGGGGTGGTAGGGTGGTAGGGAATTATGGCTTTCATTCAATAACTCATTTGAATTTAATTTCACAACAGAATGGCAGCAGTTTTGGAGAGTGAAATTATCTAAAAAATGATCTATTAGCGAGCTCTGAAAGTTGTTTGTGTCTTTAAGTTATAGCAGGCCAACTTATGTCACGTAAATAAAAAGGGTCGTAGGGTGGCATACTATTCAAAATTTGTTAAGACCAAAAAACTAAAATAACCATAAAATCTAGTCCAAAGAGTTTTATAAAATATTCCAACAGAGAAATAATTTCTTTCAGTGTATACACCAATCCTCAAGACGCATGCCCACAACGAAGATACCTCAAACACACAAAGCTTCCACATCTCAACGAGCAATCTCTGCTCACCAGCATCCATATTCCATAAAGCGATTCTCAGAGCCAGTAGCCAAACATTTTTCATATTAAAAAGGACATCCGAGATCCTACACCTTTTCAGATAGTAAAAAGCTCTTCCGGCATCTGGTCCTCCGCACAGAAAATACCGATATTTTCTTCTATAGTCGAATATTCCCAATTCCATCGAGATAGTCTCAACATTTTTTCTGTTTTTTCTTAGCCGAAAAAAAAATCTAAAAAATTAATTTATGTATCTGTCAGATGATGCTCAACAAATAGTTTGAAAGTGGTGCAAGTGCAAAAGCAAGTTGCAGCAATGAAGTTATTCTTCCTTTGAAGATTGTGATTCTACTTATTTTTGTGGTTTCAATTTAAGTTTTATTTTTTTTTTTATTTTTTGAGAGAATAAGTTTAGTGAGTTTGTTCCAAAGTGCAACGTGAGTTTCTGTATCCTCGTTTTTTATTCGGAGGTTTTCGGTGGAAGAGATTTTTTTTAATGTCAACCTTTCATTCCTCTGATGAAATTCCCCCCAATAAACCCCACGAGTGAATATTTTAGTCCTTTGTGAAAAATACTCGGTCGGAATCTAAAGTGTAGTTGTTTGTTGTTGTTGTTTTTGAAGAAGTTATTTTAAGTCCGATGAAAAGGATAAATATTTCATATTGTGTAAACTAAGTTTAAGTGAAATAACAACTCGCCATTCAACAACAAAACAAAATAGAAAAAAAAAAACTAAGTGCACTCATATCCTTTTCTAAAGGAAATGAAAAAAAAAATCCTTAAAAGAAACACAATTAGAGAATGGGTTGCCCTCGTCCACCCATTAGCGTCGTCGGTCGCAATAGCTTCTGTTCTATACCACAACTCACGGTTCTCTCGAGTGTGGCTAGTGTGTGAGAGTGTGCCCATCGAGATTGTAGTTTTTTTTTACATCATTTTATCCAACAGGCTACTATGCTCAAGCAAGGACTATAATTTCATTTATTTTAGTTATTTTTTCTCCAAATGGCTTTGGTATTAATATTTATGAATTTAGGTAATGGAATTTCGTTTTGGGGTAGGACTTAAACTCTTACATACATCTCCAAGCTTAACAAATAGGCCAGCGTTTATGTGATATTCCGCCACATTTCTAAATATGATTGGTAAAGTGTATCTATTAAGAAACTATAGAGATTTTAAAATATCTAGCCCAAGGGTTTAGAAAAAGGCAATCATCTGATTATGAAAAAGTAAGTTGACCCATTAGTGATGCTAAGGCAAAAATGATATGAAGTCGGGGAAAGATTATGGAAACTAAAAGACTGTATTTGATGTAGCTGCAGAGAATATGTTAAAAATATATTTAAAAATTAACAACTAACACGGATTGCTCTCGCGGTTCATGTATTTTTACCAAAATTATTTCGAAATATCTCGTCACGAATTTATGAAGGGCAAATCTATAGCCACAAATTTGATAAAATTTCGGTAAAATAAGAATAGCCACAAATTTCATAAGGTTTCGGTAAAAAAGAATTCACAACGGATTTCAGAATCACGAGAGATTGCGGACTTTTTAGATTTTGGCTTTTCAGATTGCCAAATTGGTTTTTAATTTATTTCCAATCATATACTTTTGTCATAATTTGTTTAATTTAGTATTAAAACACAAAAAAGAAATAACTGTAAATTCGGCGATCCTCAGGGCAACCATTTAGGACCCTTTTTATTATTTTTTGTTTATTAATAACTTACAAGTGGAATTAAATATTCGGATCTTCTTTAATCTGCCGATGGCGTATAGCTTCGATTTGATCTTCTAAAATTAGCAATGACTGAATTCTTACAAAAACATTTGGGCATTATTTCTCTTTTGTTGAATTTTTAATGCCATTGAATTATATGTATAAAGGTGCAAGCGAATGTCTTTTACCCACAAGTGTGTGCATTTTTATGGTAATTTTTTCTGAAGTCCATGGCTTGAAAAAATTGATATTTTTGTGATTTTGTGGTTATAATGAACTCAAGGATAGATTTCAATTAACACATAAAATGAAATAAATACATATGGTGCGGCAGCTCGTGGAGAACCTGGCTTCCCACTCTCAATCAATTCCGAGTGTAAAATGTATAATTTTGTGTCGAGTCCGAATGGCAAAAAAACAGAAGTACTTTTTGATGACAAGAAATGGAAGATTTTTCACTTCGCAATATAAGACATAACCCCTGAAAAAATGACATTAGATGGGAATCGAATGCCAATATTTCGGCGTGACAGTCCAACTTACCAACCATTACGCCAAAGGGGTACAGTACTACAACAATAAACATATATTGATCATATTAATAATACGATTAAAAATGCAGGTTTCAAATTAAAAATAAATTTAGTGATGCAACAGCTCGTTGAGAACAAGGACTTAGTGTCTTACAACTCCCAACTATTTCTTCGTGCATGTTATCATAAATTAATGGGGCCTTTAATTTTCTGCCGACTTCGAACGGCTAATTTAAGCAGCACAAAAGATATTCTTGGAGAATTAATCGCTTCCTCGCAATTAGCGGTACGCCCCTGAAAACCTGATTGCAGCGGCTGAATATCGAACCCAAGACCTTCTAAGGCACTAACCATTATGCGATGCGCTACAAGGGAGTAAATGCAAAGGTTTAACTAATCAAAATTTTCACTACGAAAAAATCCCACAAGGTTCATTTTTTGTGAAGAATGAAGCATTTCCTTTAAAGTGGTACCCTTGTATTGGGGCGTGGTTTTGATAGGGGCAAGATAAATATTTTTAATTTATCATACAATTAATCTCAAAAGATTAAATCTCGCACCAGAACCAAAAGGCGCTACTTCCTTGGTAATTTTATTTATTGCCTAGCAAATTTTCATTCCCTCTTTGAATTATCTCGCAACATTTAATGCCTATGATAACACTAAAAATCGGAAAATTAAATTAATTAATGAAAACTAAAACTAAGAAAATCCAGAAAATATATATGCGATATTTTACGATTACAAAATAATAAAAAGAAGCATTTTGTGAATGCGAAATTAGGATTTTGCAAAGTGAAACTTCGTAATAGCGAGGATATGAAAAAAAAAAAGAATTATAAAATTGCTAGAATAATTTTTCAATTGCAAAAAATATGAAAAGTAAAGTAATTGCGACAAAGAAAAATGCCAAAATATCTAAATTTGTAAAACTTGCTTATTTTTGACCACATACTTATATAAGACCAAATAGAGCAAGTATTTACTTACTTATTAAGCAATGCAAGGATAAATAATTGAAAAATCATGAAAAAGGACACATTTCTAAATGCGAGATTTAAAACTCCGAAAATTGCGTTTGCGAACTATGTATATTCAAATATTGATGAAGTATTTTCGGACTATCTGTTGTTTTCATTTAAAATTTTCTTTTTTTTTTCTTCAATGAGATTTAAAGCTAATCGTCTTGTTTGTTTGTCTTTAAATTATGTTAATCTTAAACCCTTGCCTTAAATGGTTCATTGAACTGTTGTTCGTTTTCATTGGGATAATCCCATCAGACTGCGCATTAAATAATCTCGGCTCATTCAATCAATATCCCACTCACTTTATTGTATTAATATGCATAATCAATTTCTAGGTTATAGCTCAACCGGGATTAAAGTCTTCAATTGGCGAAATTGAAATCTAATCGAAGTAATAAAATTAAATGCAAACAAATCGCATATTTGTGTGTTTTACTGTCTTCGCAATTATCATCTAGGATTTAGATTCACAATCCAGCATCATTCGCAACATCACCGTTGGCAATCATTCATCATAATCTTCAAATAAGAAGGACATTCCTTAAGAAATTTAATTCCCAGTGCAGATGTGCTTTCTTTTGTATGCCATTTCACCCCTCTTCATCGACAACCCCCCAAAGGGATTTTTTCTTCATTTCGCAATGTAAACCAATGAAATATAATATAAGCGCGCAAAAGCTTATTTCGAGGCTATTTGTTGTGTCTTAGGACCAACGACGACGACGTTGACGACGAGAACAGGAAGTACACGATGATGACGACAATGTTGGCCTAGCGGACGGAATACGATGCCATTGCCGTGCCGTCGATGTCGTTGTCGTCGTCGTCATCGTCATCATTCTCGTCGTTTTTCAGTGTAAAGGATTACCCCCCCCATTAAAGTCATAATAATCAAACTCGTTAACATTATTCTGCACTTTGACTGTACTCCAAGTATTTGGCGAAACGATATGATGTGGAGCTTTATGCCCAACAACTTAAGTTCAAAAAGAGGAAATGGGGATATTATAGAACCCACTTGGGTAGGCTATCCGTTTACATTCATTGTCAGAAAGAAAACGTTAAAATAACGACAGCAAGTACATGAGGCACACAAAAAAAAACAAAGAAAAAACTTCCGACTTCAGAGAATACATATAACCTACCCTCTAATTACATGCTCGTCACGCATGGGAATTACTTTAAATATTTGACGCCTTAATGTGAACACAGAGGCATGCTAAATTTCACAAAAATTCCACCCACCAACCATATGAAAATACACAGGAAGTTGATAACAGGGAAACCATATTTTTCTTATAATGGAACATCCCACTTCTGAGACGTTTGTAAGCTAATTTTGCAACGAGAAAATTATGTACTTTTTATTGAATAAATTAACTCCCGCTCATCTCATTTTCATGAACAAAAAAGAGAAAAAACTAACCACTTTAAAGATACATTTTTCTAAGAATCGGGAGAAAACAATCAAGGAACAAGGATTTCTAAAGAAAAACACACAAAAACTTCACATACATATTTGTTTTTTTTTTTTTTTTCAAATACGTTTGCACATTGATTGAGAGATGTTTTTAGATTTTTACCTTATTTTTCCTCCTCGAAGAGAAATGTACAATTTTCCCATAAGGAAAAAGTTGTTTAAACTTGTTTTCTCTCAATTTCCAGACTTTTATTTTCCTCGAGGATGAAATTTAAAAAAAAAGTATGAAAAATGGTGTGAGTTGTAGTGTTTTTTTTATTTAGTTTTGATGAATGGATCACTTTAAAAAATAGAAGAATTTAGGTTGTTGGAATTTTTTTTTGTTAAAGTTTATCGAAATAAATTGTCATAAAATAATTTTGAGGTAAGTTTTGTACCTTTTTTTCTATCTATCTGCTGCCAACAATATTGTTGTGGATTATTACTATGGGAGCATATTTCATAGAAGGATATCTCTTTTTCGTTTATTTTTTTTTTTTTTTGGTCTACATTCGAAGTCATGTGAACGAAATTTATGGTTTTATCTGTTTGTGTTGGTATATTAATGGTTGTGGTTGTCTGTGACAATCACATCCCTTGAGGATGTTTTCTTTTTTAGTTTGTTAAAACCAGTCATGTGGAAAGGAATAAAATGGACAGAAATAACACAAGTAGACAAAAATATGATCTTTATTGGTGGTAAATTATCTTTAAAGTTCTGTTAGTTGTGCATGTTAGACCAGTTAAGACCAATAAATAATCAAAATTATGACTAGTATTTGGCTACTATTCATAGATAGAGCTGTTGGAATTTATGAAACTAATATAATTACCCATAATATACATTTACTGCCAATACATGTGATATAAATAAAAGCAGTGTGATTTTTATTTATACCAATTATAAAACAAGAACTTTTCGCATATGAGTTGAAACTCAGAATTTCGAAATTATGTATTTATTAAGGTCCAAAAACATATTTTTGAGTCTTTCTTATATATTTGTATTTCTGTTATTGTCTCCAGTCATATGAATGGTATAAACTATAAATAAGTTAATATTTGCTTTATTCTTATATGAAAGCAATACGAAGGCAATATACATAGTTAAGAGGAAATTGAAACAATCGCTCATATTTTTATTTTTTGTATGCGTTTGACTGGTATAAATTGGTCTAAACGCAGAAAACAAATAAATTTGCATCATTTGAAAATATAATCAAAAATTCATGTTTATCTAATCATGATGTCCTGTCAAAACTCATGCACATGTATGTTTTAATTCATGTATACTCTCATTGGTATAAACTGGCCTAAATCGGCGTAAATAATAAGTTCTTCAATTAGCTCAGTGATTTTCGAAGCATATTTTAAATAAATTAGTAGATCTGTCCTAGTTTAAGGCAGTTCATGATGGGTTACAAAATATGGGTATATGACTGGTATAAACACACTAAATTGATTAAATAAATATTTTTTTTTAATTATTTTTAAGTGTCGTCATGTCAACATGGGCTATCTTGTGATTAGCAGATGAAAACGATACACAACTATAATTGTTCATACTAAGATCCCCTTACTTGTTTAAACTGGTCTAAATTTCTGTAGTGATTTAATTGCACGAAATCAAATGTCAAGATTTTCAAACGAAATTTTTTTGATTGCGAGTGGTATAAACAAAAGACCGATTGTATAAACATTTCAAATAATGTCGAACCCTGACAAAAATATTCCATGTCTGTTTTGGATTTATCAAAACTGGTCTAATGCCAGTCTGTAGAAAAAAAATAATGATATTCAGAATAAAGCATGAAAATTTCGCAGACCACAAGCCAAGAAAGATTATGTTCCAGGAAAACAATAAAATCGACAAAAATCAGAAAGAATCTGGAGTTCCCTTGGTACTTGGTACCTTCACAGAATACGTGTGGCCTACACCATCTAATTTATTCATTCCGAGAATTGAAATAAATTGATTATTCATGGATATTGCAAATCATTTGGTAATTCCTCCTGGGATTATATATGGATTTAAATAATTGTATTACGTAAAATACTACATAGAAAGACAAACAAATAAAAATTGCATTCAAGTTTGACAGCCAATTGACCAACGATGTCGCTGTTTGCATTTAGAATTGTATGCAGGCAAAGGTAAACTGTTTTCATTGAACAACCAACGAACTCATCCCTCTCCAAAAAAAAAAAGCATCCCTCTATGCCCACACAATACTCTTCTGTCCACTTTAGGCCAAAACAGAGTCACTTACTGTTCGTTAACCGTGAAATACTGTAAATCGAATCGCCCAAACAAGGACGTCGATATACTCGTAATGGAAGGACGACGGCAATTTTATCCTATTCATGCGGAAATACGATTCCACGTCTGACCGATACATCCCATATCTATACTTTAACCACCAGCATTTCTCTATCCCATCCCATATACTCTTGATGGAAACAATATATTGGATTTATCGATAAGCATCCTCCATGTCCTGATTTGCACTATCGCCGGTAAATTATTTAACACCAACCAATTTATACCTTTTTATGGGTACCTACATAGGTACGTGTGGTTGAATGAGAATTGATTAAATTTATTATCCAATAGCAGTTTTATAATATTCCACCCCATCAAGTTTTTTTACTTTGTCTATCCTATATCTGAAGTGAGAATAACTTTTCAATCTTACCAGGTAAACAGCAGCGCAGGGTAATAAGTCTGATCGTTGAGTAGAACATTAGAAAACAATTATAAATTCATTAAAAATTTGTTGCCGTGTCTTTGACGAAGTGAATGCGAAATAAAAACGTTCCACAATATTTTTCACACCATTACCTTAAGTAGAGAAAAGTTTCAAATTCCTCAACGTTTTTTATTTGCAAAGTAGAACCTGTGTAAAGTAGATCTGTACTTTTCACTTGGAAACCATTTTATTTTCATTTGAATTTCCTACTCACTTAACCTTTGACGAAGTGAAAAATTAATGCACTCCACTTCTGATTGTCAAATTTTCAAAGTTTCAATACAGGAAAAAAGAACAAAAAAATTAAGAAGTGTGAACAATTTTAAATTTTGAAAAACAATTTCGTTTTATTTAAAAGAACAAATGTGGAATGTACACTTAAAAATTTCACGCGAAGGATGTTGTTTGAACATTTATATTTCCTCGAATTATGTACAAGGTTTTTGAGCAAACTTAGTATTAATTAACATGCTTTTCATTTCCGTGAAATAAAAGAACATTAATAAGTTCCACAATATTCTTCACGCCGTATTTTGACTTATTTCTGATTTTCAGAAGGAGGCCACAAAGAAAAAAATTAGATTTAGATTTTTCGGTTACTCAGTTTGGAAAATTATATTACATTACGCATTTCACTGTGGACTGTGGGCTTAAAGAAAAAATGTCATTAAGCCAAAATAACATTTTTCTAATTAAGTAGCTAAATGTAGATAAGATTTGTCACTAAATTTATTTTCTTTTAAATAGAATTAGTGGAATATAAAGCTGACAGATGAATACAAAAAATTAATATGTTCTACACTCTTTTTCACATCATATTTCATTCGATCCATTAAGAAAGAAATTTGGAAATTTGTATTATTGAGCCTGATCATTAAGTATTAAGTATTTTTCACAATATTAACATCGTAGTAGAATTTGGGAAAGGAATGAGTATAGCTTCTAGGTTCCTCTGAGTGAATATGTTCTACAATTCTTCTCATAAAAATAAATAATAAATATTAAATCACAGCCTAATATTACAAATTTAAAACTTCAATCTAGAAAAATTAAAATTATTCAATAAATTAAAGAAACTTCAAAATTTCATTAGTGGAATCTAAAATTATAAATTTCATGCTTAAATTGTTTTGTTTAAATTTGATCATCAACGAAATTCACAAGTAATTTTTAGTATTGACTTCCAATGGAATGAAATATTAATAGCTTCCACATTGTTTTCCACGCTAAGTAAAATGTATTTAGGTGCAAGGTATGAAATGAATATTCTCAATCAGAGTAAATGGGTTAGAAACTGTGGAACGAAACATAATTTAATCACATCCACATTGTTCTTTGGAATCTTAACTTTTTTTAATCTTCGTAAAACTCTTACACTTTAAAGCCTAGTACTCAGTTCAAGTGAAAATGAAAATTTCATACAAATGTGCAAGCTGGTTCACTGGCATGAAATCCCCAACGAGAGGTGAGTACCAAAATGTGCATTGGAAAAACAATTATGTTCCACAACTTTTTCCACGCCATGATTTTCATTTCTCAATGTACAACCATCAGGAAAAAGTTTAAGGCAGTGTGGAAAACTGTGACATTTGTCAGTTAATTTGAATATTTTGTTTCAAAATGAAAAATTGAAAATTTATAAACAGAAAGAAAGAATCAGTTTAACAATTGTCAAAATTTGTTTTTTCATTCAAAATAAGTATTCAGTATTTCAGGTAAGTATCAAAAATTCACGTGGAAAAGTTTATTCTATTTTCATTTTTATTCTTTGCGTGTAATTTGGAACGTATTTATTTTTCATTTCACGCTAGGTGAGTACTAGGCTTAAAGGTGAAATTTAAAAGAAGATACAGCTTATATACAAAAGCAAAGCTAATTGAATGTAAGACCTTCCCACACTGCACTGCATGCATGTCCATTCGAAGACTGTGGAATGCATTCATGTTTCATTTCACGAGGAGTGAATACTTGGTGAAAAATCTTAACTCCACAAGACCACAAACTGCCTTAAACACAATTTCATTGAATCTTGAGAAGCTTTTACCCATTTGTGTGAAAAGTCCATAGGTTTCTAATGTGGACTCAAGTGGATTATATTATGTAATTCTTTTGTCCTGTGAACTTATGACCCTGCGACACCTGCTACACGTGTGTTTTATCATCAATTTAATCAAAGGGATAAATTACTAATATTTTCAAAACCACACCTGAAAGTCTGGAAAAGAGGGTAAGCTGTTAATATGAAGTGCGGTATAGTAATAGAAAAACAAAAACAACAACAAATTGAAAGTATGGATCCCCCAGTAGAGAGTAGCCTTATCTCCATTCATATTTACAAGTGTGTGATTTTGAGTGTACACAAAGACTTAAAATGAGAAAGGATTTTTTATTTACGTATACATACACGTATTTCTATGCATGTATATATGATATGGTGCAACATCTGGCAATATTCAAGGCTGCAAAATATTCGTAACTCTTGCTTCGTCCTTACAAGCTGACTCTATGTTTAACGATTATACCATGATGGAGAACAAAAACCGAACCGACAACATACAAAAAAAGAACGTAGCTTATGTGGGCCTAGAACAACACACGTTGATGCTCTGATGCTGGTGATATGTGCGAGAAAAAGGCATTACACTAAGTAGTCCTTGTTACATCCGAGGTACCAACTGCTGCAGAGCGATTCCATTTTTAGCCATTTGATATCATCTACACTCCCTAACATAGAGCGATTTCCTCCCTCAGGTCTCCTCTATATAGGCCTACAGGGACACACGTTTATTCCCAACAACATAATAGTTATCGTACCTACACAGTCAAAATTTAGTATTTGTATTTGTTATGGAGACTAAAGACGAAAACTTATAACATAACATAAAAGTAAATTAACAGCCGGGGGTGATATGTGGAAATGAGAATTTGAAATTTGTTATAGAGAAAAACCTTATAATGGGTGTTTTCTTAAAGGTATAGAATGCCCGATAGGGATACCTTGAAGCCAGCTGTCAAAGTAGATAAAAGTTCTTTAACATTTATGTTCAGCACACTTTGGCAAGTTGTCATGTAAAGACTTACACCCGACTAATATTTGTAAATTAAAATTAAAATTAGTAGGAAATTGATCCTGGAATAAAAAAAACACCCCTAATTTAAAAATTTTGAAGCAAACATTCAGCGAGATTTCACAGACTTACATTCCACAATCTAAATTTTGCACATAATGAATTAAATGTCAAATATCAAGCTTTTCCAATTTTACAATTTCTGATCGAATTAAAATTGAAAATATGACCTGCGGGAGATTGTGGAACAATCAAGTATTTCAGTGTGGAACATATTTATTTCTAATTCCACAAGATGTGAGCTCTGTGTGTTAGAAGGATTTTACATCTAGTCACTGGAAAATTGCAGATACGAAGTTTCGACTGTTGGACGACAATATCTCACCTTTCTACATGACAAAATTTGCCACACACGAGTTGAACAATTATTATAGGGTGATGAAGGATTGGTCGGGTGGACTCAGTGAGTGAGTGAAATATGGATTTTTTTTCAAATTTTTTTGTTGGAGGTGTATGAGGCAAAACATTAATACCCCTACGACGCGGTGGAATGAACTAAAGGCTGCTCACACTGAGCTAGATCCATTAGATTAACTGAGCCATTTTAAGAGCCTCTGAGTTTCCATAGTAATCCCAGTTAGCAAAAGCAGTCCAACCTGTGTGGGAATAGATATTCAGTTATTTTTTGTTTCTGCTCCTAGCCTTTCTCAGCAGGGAGAATAATTTGTCTTTTCCCCCGATTTGAATGTGCGGGAGGCTAGGTTATAGCCAGATTCACTTGAATAAAAGTGATGTGAGTGTATTTTACATAAATTGAAGGTAGTAAGAACAAAAAAATGTCATATTCAGATGGGGAACAAGGGCGTACAGCTTCATTTCTAAAATTGCTATGCTAAGCATTTAACTTTTCGTTTTTTGTTCTTTTTTTAATGAAGAAGATTTAAGGAGGTAACAATGCCAATTTGTATTTAGGAAGCAAATTTATTTCCACGTATGAGGGAGCAGATTTAAATAAGGTCTTATAGGGGCAAGTCTATACCTATAGTATACGAGTGTTTTCTGAAATGCTGAGCTTAGTCCTAAATTTTCACATTAAAACAAAATCGTTACAGAAAAGGTGCTTAAATTTGCACAGCATACATACTTAAATTGGTTTGAGGAGAAAACTCAAATGGATTGAATATGTAAATTCAGTTATTTTACATAAAATAGGGAGGTGAGATATGTTCACAGATTAACTGTTTGAATAATAAGCTTTACTTTACAAAATGTGTAAGAAATGTTTTTGTAAAATAAATTTGATGAGAAATACAAGCTCGTTGCAATTTGCAATTTTTGTTGTAAAACTTTTAAGAAATTGTGCTTAGTAAAAATGAAAATTCCCATGCAAGATTGACAGTATGGATTTCGCAAACTTACATCCCACGGCTTAAAATTACACAAGACATACGAAATTATTGATATATTTCAGCTTTTAATCGATTGATCTCTTTTTATGCGATTGAATTTCTCAAAATTTAAGAGAAGGAAAAAACTGTGGAATCTGTGTTTTTCACTCTAGCCACTTCTAAAGATCTTAAGTTCAGTCACACATAGAAAAATAAGCACAAATGGATCGCAATGTCACGACAGTGTGTGAATTGATTTATTCTAACCAAAAAAGATTTTGTGTTGTAGAATTGTGGAATGCAATTTCATTTGTATCATTGAAAAGTACCTTTTGGCAAAATTGTAAGGAAATTTGTCGAGTCATTAACGAAATATACGGAAATAATTAAAAAAATAAAACAAACTTTTTCAAAAAATAAAAAAGTCTGAAACCTATTTCCGTTCGGGGCACTGTTGGGCAAAAATCAAAAACGTAGTTTTATTACAAATCCAAAATTAAAAATTAGAGGCCATGACGGCTCATAGAGAGAGAGCGTAACAATAGTGACTTACAACTCTATAAAACTTTTCTGTTTGCGTGTTTGGATTAATGGAGGTGACCTAAAATTTTCTGCCGATTTCGAAAGGCTAATGGGGAGCACTTTTCATGACAAGAGACACTCTTGGAGGATTTTTTAATTCCTCGCAAGAGGTAGTTCAACCCTGAAAAACTTCTTTTGGCGGCTGAGAATCGAACCAAAGAACCTTTGCATGGAAGTCCAACGCACTAAACATTATGCCAAAATCCAAAATTAAGGTACGAAGCTTATTCAAAACGGCAAGAGTTATTTTCGAGAAGATTTGCAAAACAAAATAGTTGTGTTAGAGCTGTCAGTTGTAGATAAGATAAGGCAAAAACTCGAAGAAATTCCATAAGAAACGATCCGAAGCAAATCGGTCTATCCAATCATGCTCTAGACCAACGCAAAATAGACATACAACAATCGGAAAAAGATGATATATTCAACTTTGCATCTTGTAATTTTAGGAAAAACTATTTCAATAATCAATGCTGACTTTTATTAGGAAACCCATGTGAGAAAGGTTGTGGAACGTATTCACTTTTCTTTTTAAAAACTCTAAGTACTACGAGCTCCTGAAGACAAAAATATATATTTTAATATTTCCCCATTGAATTAAGCCAACTTGGCAATTCTGGTTTCTAAATCTATCCATTTATACCTTGTTCTGAAATTTCTTATCGTGGAACGAGTTTTATCCTTTCAAAAGAGTTAGATCAAGTGGCTCAATGGTCAATGTAAATCACACAAAACCTTTTAATAAAAAAGGTCCTTTAAGAAACTTATACCCCTATACAAACGCCCTTCCTTCCTCTATAAGCCTATTTTACTTTGCCACTCAGGATCTAATCTAATGCTAATCAAAAACCTCTTCTTGTCGTTCTTGATGGTGGATTTTAAGACTTGCGGCACAGCTCACTCCATTAACTCCATAAATAAGTAAAGTAATCCATTTCAAAATGAAGATAAATGCTTCTTTTCGTTTTTTTTTTTATTTAGATTATGGGGTAAATAAATTGTGAATTGGGGGACATTTTCAATTTTTCTCTTTAATTCGATCAGACTGTCGGAAATCCCCTGAGGTCTTAAAGCATTCACTAAGCAACGATAACCTTGAAACTTTCCATACCCAAAATAGAAACAAAAATGCAAAAAGAAAGTTTTTTATTTAAAACCTTGTATCTGGTTATGGGTATGGTGTGCTGGGGTTCGTTTCGCTCTCATCTTCATGATGGTTACCCACATTCCCATTTTATGATATGAAAAGCTTTGAGACTTTTCCCAGAGAGACAAATTGTTTAGTGATTTGTGTTGAGCGGTGAGAAATGAATGCCATCCAATCAAAACCAGTAATTCTAGGATCCAGGATAAAAGAAGCAATTGCAAGAAGATGAGATTTATTATGTTTCACATCCTTCCCTTGCTCCTGTTGCCTAACTAACTAGTCCATATCCCCTACCCGTTTTTCCTGGGCTTGCCCGTGTGGTTAAAATTTATTTCCAAGGCTTATACTGTTGCGGAAAACGGATGAGAAAACTCCTTTCTATACCCCAACACTCTTAAGCAATCCAACAAATGATAGACGGGTGTAATGAGTAATGGGTTCTTGTGGCAGTCCCATTGTTTTCTTGTTTTTCGTTCCCATTTCTACATCGAGTTCGAGCTTGCAATCTTCCAGACAAGAAGTATGTTTTTTTTTTATGTGTTCTATATTGACTCTCAAGTGTAGGTGAATTTTTTTTGACAATGAAAACGATATAATGGATTTCATGCAAGAGAAGTTGCCAAAGATACCATGAGAGCCTGTGCCTGAGCAGCCTTACAGATATTCTACTTAACAATTTCATGCTTGCTCTTCTGTTGGTATTTTGGCAATTTTCACTGCTATTAAGTGAATTAAACGATTTCATTTGAAATGAGGACTCAACTTGAGTTAGAGAAAGATTTAATCATGTTGGATATCCCCTAGGAGAGGAATAAGTTGAAGTTAATCCTTGTGGCATTAATGTTTCTTTTGACACAAAAGGACTAATCTTCAAGAACATTTTAACAGTTTTTATTTGACTTTGGAATATCCAAAGGAGTCGAGTAAGCATCAGATTAGTCATGTGTCCATCAATCATTAGATGAAGGAATTTTTTTGCACATTCCTGATTCAAGATCTGACGAAATGAAACAAATAAACCTGAAACTAAAACTTTCGTCATTAATTGGTTTTGTTATTTTTTTTTTAACAAACAAAATATTGGGTATTTAGATCAAACCAAGAGATCAATGGATAAACACCTTGAATACGAAGCTTAGAGATTTTTTGTTTCAACAATTTATGTTAAAGTCCTGTGAGTCTACGGGAACGGGGAGAGAACCTACAGTTTTCTACGAATACGAACAACCGAGATGACAGATACTGCCACTTCTAAGAAAGAATCAGTACCTTTGAAAAGGTAAGCTAAGGCGTGCGTGAGAGCTTCCCCCAGAAGTTTGATGGGACACCGTTAAGGCGCTTTGCGGTGCAATTACTCTAGCTCCAATAAATTGTAGATGAAAAATTCCCGTTACCCGGATTCAAACCAGAAATATTTTACCCAAAGATTGTTTTGGGTTACGAGAACCCTTTAAATTGTTGACCACAGTGCGGGGGTTTAGGAGAGTAAGAGAGGATTTAAAAGGAGATACAGATGCACATTAGTCTTTAATGCTTTAATATCGTAATTGGAGGGAAATATTGAGTCGTGTAAGGCATTCCACATTCGTGTAGTGCGGGAAAAGAGAGATGTGATGTAGACGCTCTGTCAAAATCAAGCTCTTGCACCTTCATAAACTTGTCTGTGGATCTGTTATATGCATGGTGAGTTAAAAAGTAAAAGAAACGTGAACACCCGTGAACACCCCTAAGGGCATAATTACCCAAAAAGGTCATCCCGCGAGTGCTCAAGCCACTACTCTTAGAGTAAATCTAAAGAAAAATAGTTAGAAAAATATATTTTTGAAATTTTGGTCATCTCAGATTTAAAAAAGAAACTAAATTACTAAAATTCCTGAGTCGTTTTTATTGTGAAAAATTCAGGGTTCGGGGGACTCGACTTGGGTTCAGTATATTTGTTTCGATACAGTTTTATAACAATTTACCCGAATTTACAGCGTAAAAAGGGAACAAATTAGATTCGGTAAAATTTCTTTGGGTGTTGACTTCGTATCTGGCCCGGTCCTGAACTAAAAAAACGGATATTAACGATTCCAACCTTCTTCTCTGAGATATTATACCAAAATCTCCCCAGTGGATTACTTGCGAATACTAAACGAATAACCAGGATTAAGATTAAGATTGGGGATTCCAATCCAATTTACACCATCAAGCTTTTGAGGTTTTAGTACTAATCCAAGCCTAGAGAAATGTAGTTATCTTTAGCTCCCTCTTTTCAATCCCAATTTCATGAACACCGATTCCGAACGAAAAACGAAACGAATACATTTAATTTGTTCCATCATTAGCTATATGACCGTAAATTTCAAGCCAAATAAGAGGACAAGACTTTCTAGTTTGGCATAAGCACTTCATAAAATTAGTTCCGCCAGGCAAATTAAAATTGCGGTCGCCTTAAAGTAATTCCATTTCCATATTCCTTAAGGGGATCAGAGCCAAAGAAAAGACTATGTCATCTCAAGCTTCCTGTTTCTTTTATCGTGTCCCTAATTTGTTTAATACTCTCATACCGTATTTTCCTTAAGGGGAAACAAGACGCGCATCACCTCGGCCTGGCACTAATAAAGTTTTCCTTCCTTTGTCATGAACTCAAATGTGAGAGGGTCATAAAGATGAGGATGCGAATGACGACCAAAACGACCAAAACCACCCGAACCAGGACGATATCTTCCGTAATCTTCCGAGAAATAGCAAATAACATAATTTATTTAGATTTCATTTTATGTTTTCAAAGAGCATTAACTGTAGTATACCGAGTCGTAAAACCCCGTTAAAAACACTTGAAATTAACACCAACTTGCCTTTATCTAAAAAGGACCTAACCTGAAAACATGGCCTTATCTTTATGGGGCGGCGTCCCACTGTGCGCCACTATCATAGTTTTGGTAGGCTTAATGAAGCCGTGTAGCAATTATTGTCTCACAGAATGAGAAATGCGGTTGAGGGGGGAATTGGAGGGCTTTGAAACTGGGAAAGGACAATGAGCGAAAAATTCGGCAGCGACAACTTAAAATGTCAGCAAGTGCTTTATTAGTGCGGTTCTCTCCTGTGTACTTGTTTTTGGTCCTTCGTGCCCAACCCGAGATCTCTGGGTTGCCCATAAACGACTTCGGCTATTGTGGCAAGCTACCGTGGATATAATCACTTCGAAAGGACGACGACCGACGCGACGAAAGGAGGGTGAACGGAAGCCATTGTTCTGAATCGCGTCTTTAGTTGTTCAAAAGTGTGCAATGGGATGAAATAATCCAACCTTTATAGCATTCCTCTCGCTGCCTCGCTTCCGAGCTATTCATTGTTTGCACTTAAGGATTCAGTCATGCTTGCATTCGGCACTGCTTGGCGCACATACCAGACCGAGAGGCAGAGGGAGAGGTGGGAAAATGTGCATTCGCAAGGAGCACCGAGATATTCGTTTGAATTGAAAATTCTCTGCTTATTCGCGGGGAAAACGAAATACTGTTTGGATAGTGATGCAGCCAACAACTACGACTCTCCTACTGATAAAACACACGTACCTATACAATATAACAACAATGACAAAAATAGACAACGAAATAGGACTAAATGTCCTTAGTTATCTAGGATAATATAGTCACCGGAATCTACAGACACCACGTGACGCCCTGGAAGTGATGAGGAAGAGCAGCCTCCGACAATGAAGGAGACGACGACGACGACGATGATGGGGAAACAAGAACGGAATACTATTGAGAATGCTTGGGTGGTTTTTCATCAGAAGGCACAGGAGGAGCCAAATAATACCATGGAGGACGAACAATTCTCAAACTACGTGCCCGTGTTTTCGTGTTTCCCAAAGATAATGTTTTCCCAGGCAGTGTAAGACACGACAGGGTGGCACGTGTAGGTGGCTTAGCCTTACACATTTCGACTTTCTGTGAAGTTTTTCTCCGTTCCCTTCCAAAATCCCTGCCAACCTTCATGAAAAACCACCAGAAACAGAAGAGATCTAGGAAATTTAAATGTAAAATCCCAAACATGTTCTAATTCGTTGATTGAAATTGGCTTGTGATTTGAAGAGTATTTCCTTTGGTCAACAACAGTCAGAAGAGTTTACACAATGCATCATTCGATTTGGGCCGTATTTTGTAAAAATAAAATGTTTTCAATTAATTTTTTTTTATATAAAATCGCAAATGCGAATTTCAGAAAAGTTTGTGGAAGGCAAAAAGGTTTCATTATGAACTTGTTATAGACAGTATTTGAAAAGATGCCAAAAGAAGAAATTAATATTTTTTTCCGTTGAGTTTTATACTCCAAGAATAAGAGAGCTCCGGTGGTTTATTATTTAATTGGCAGTTCTCCAATTTGAAAAATAACTTCACTTGATCTACGGTAATTAATGAAATTTTAAATGCCATATGTTTGAAGATTAGTTTTTATATATTAAGAAAATACATATGGAATAGAAGTCTCCACTCGAACGAATTCTTTTATCAAAAATGACTAAAAAAAGTCTCCACTGGCACTAATCCTTTTATTAAAAACATACAAAATACCTAAATATATGGAATTTTATTTCAAAGCGAAAAATCCCATATAAAAATCACACAAGGAATAATAGCCTACAAATTTCGTTTTACTTTTAGTTCCTCAGTACTCTTTTCCACTAAAGAAATTGATGGTTGTCCCAGTTTTTCGATGTGGGAGACCACAGACAAAATCGTAGTAGGCTATACCATAAACAAAAAATACAAAACATTTCAAAACTCTCCAAAATAAAAACAAAAACACAACCAAAGACAAGAATTCTTATAATAGCATTTTAAAAAAAATACTAGAGTATGCCAAGCCCTAAGATTATAGGACATATCTATCTGGAGATAAAATATCTGAGACAACAACCTTCAATCTCAGAACATCGTGCCACACATCTTTCCTATCCTTCTTTCTCTTCCTTAACTTCACTTAACTTCACGCCCGCGCTGTGTTCAAACATTTAAAGGGTAATCATAATCCCTTGAGCGCGTGTAGATTATCAAAAAAAAAAAAAAAAAAAAAAAAAAAAAAAAAAAAAAAAAAAAAAAAAAAAATGGACTTTAATTCAGTGACCCGAAGTGTAAAGGTATATTTCTACTGTTTTTGTGAAAATTTGTTTGGTTATTGGCAAATTTTAGTGTCTAAATCGAAAAGTTTTAATTTATTCCTCTTTCTATCAGAAACAGAAGCATTTTCCTCTTAAAAATGTTTGTAAAAGCGCAACCTTTATCTAAAGAGGCAAAAGGGGCCTTTCCACTTTGGCTCTTTAAAACTTTTGATTTTATTGGTCGTTAAGAGTATGTGTTTGAAGTTCTGTGGTGCAGAATTATATTGCCAAAGGACCGCACGCTGAGTGATTTTCGATTGGATTCTTTGGATAATATTTCAAAATCCTACATTCAACTTTGATATCTTAAAAGTCAAGCCAAATAGGGTGAAGGAACAAGAGTGGTAAAGAATTTGATCGGTAAAGTGAACTCATTGATGCCACCTGCTGCAAATGATTTTAATATGAGATTTGATTTTTTTTTGTGATTTGAAATTTTGAAATGTGATGAAACTTTTGACATACAGAAAACAAAAATAAAACTTTAAAGTAATTTTCATCGTAAGGCTAATGTTGGGCGCCACTTTTAAAAAATTTGTCGATACCAAATCATTTCTTGATTTTAAGAAATTTAAAATGTGTTATCTTTTCAAGGAAAATAATAATACTTCGGAATAAATATATGTATTTCAGAGAAAAAAATAAGAACGTTTGGAAAATATTTTGAATAACCTTGCTAATTTCATGCAAACAAACTGGCATTATTTTTCGAATTGACTTAAATTACATTATGCATTGCTTGTGAAAGAAGCGATAAGATAAGGGAGGACATGAAACATTCCGAGGGTGTTCAAGAGAGGGGAATGATTTCGTGATAGGTCCGTTTCCTATCAGTTTAAACGCTCTGTTCTGGATTCTATCCAATAAATGAAGAGAAGTTTTGGAATTGATGTGTAAAAAAAAATGATTTTCCTTCCTTGGGCAACCTTAGTTGTTTTAGAGGCAGTCATGTACTGGCTAGAAGATGGATTCTCAAAAAAGATTTGGTAGATCAGCATGTTCTCTCTTTAATTGATAGCTAAATTAGCTTTAATAATTACCACGCACATTCCTATTGCGCAATTATGGTAAACAAAAATCGCGTTGGGCGCCACTTAATCAATTTGTTTATTTAATCTAAATAAATACTTTAAATAGATGACATTCTCCTTAAGACCTTGATTTTTTGTATCGAATGATAAAAACTATATTTGTTGCCATTTTAGCGTGGTTATGCTTATAATTCCAAATGATTTGACATCAGCTTTCCAAAAAGATTCCTTCATTTCTGCACATATTATTTACAGAGGTCTTCTCTGGATCCCATTACAAGAATGGATTGATAATGATGTTAAAATCAAATATGAAATTTCTTTAAGCAAAAGTGAATTCATAATAATACATTAAAGACCTCATTTGAAAATGTCAATACTCGTAAAAATGCTAACTTTTGCAAAAAGAACCATACAAGTAATTATTAAATTAAATGCACTTAAGAGGGGAAATTGTTTTTATGCATGAAAACGCAAGGACTTCGGGAATTTCGATTCGACATGAATTGAATATGAATGAAAATGGTTTTCGATGTATTTTATTAACTTATCGTAGAAGAGAATAAAATATAACTCTCCGATTTCAGTCGCTGCAAATTTTAAATAAGTTTCCGTTCAATAAGAAAAAAAATCATGCTAGGAATCCATATTTTGTTTCGAAAACTCTTATAACTGTGGTCATACACAGAATTGATGACAATTTAAAACAAATCAGCTCCCTACGTTGGGCGCCATTTAAGAACTGTACACATTTTTCCTCAAAAAATCAACTGATACCTACCATTTAAAAAACATTTCATAGCTTCGTAAATTTCAGAAGAAATAATCAAATACATACTCGTATGGCAAAATGGTGATTGATCCTTATTTAACCAACATATTTTCCTCTACTACTGTCTTATTTTGTTTAGTTTGTTGATTCTCTATTTTTTCAATTATAATTTATTATAACCTTATCTACTGACATGATATGAATCGAACATCATAAATATCCCTCCTAACTGCTTCCTTAGACAGATCGAAATAAGAGAATAAGGATATGGAAAATCACCACTAAAACTAACTCATCTTGAAAAGAAACTTTTTGTCGTTGTCAGCAAAAACAGAACAACTTTCATAATCATATCCAGAAGTTAGTTTTTTCCTGGGGAACATGTTGCCATTTGCAAAGTATTACATAACTACCATCATAATGTGCATCATATCACTTCCTGGCGTCTTACTAAGTGTGTCACATAGTTCATTTCATTTTCATATCAACAACAACGACAAAAAAGAAACAAAAACATAAAATCCTGGGAAATCAGAAAACTTTGCCTCTACAAAACCTCAAGACGCAGAGTGAATTTTAGTTACTCTTCCTCAAACTAAAAACGTCACATTAAGGGTATAGTTACGGCCATGGTTATTGCTGTGTATATATTGAAAGCAACCGACCAAAACCTCAAAAGAGGCAAAGCACTTTGTGCAAGACTGTGTGTATGTGACCAGTATTTTTCCTCTAGGCATTATAACGTTCATACGAAAAAAAGGACTTATATGTATGTCGAGCGCACAAAGGCAATCCAACGCATATGCATCCTTTCGAAGTATCAGATGGGAGTATATGGTGGTTAAGAAGGCATCGACAGCAACTAAAATTTCTGTCATAAAAATGAAAACGAAATATGTGTATCCCCGTTCTTAAATCTTTACTCTGGGTTTTCGCATAAAACGGCAAGGCCAGCAAACGGGTCTCCTTTTCATAAACGAAATGGTATTTTTGTTAAAGAATGTCATGTCCTATTTTCCAGTGAAAGGGCCAAGTCAGCCATAAAAATGCTGCGAAAAAATGTTCACAACAAGAAAAAGACCACAACGACGACAACATAACAACGATGAAAAAATGTTTGGGTTAAATTGTCAATTAAAGGCAGCAGCGAGGAGTTTTAGTTTGCATTGTCTTTTCGTTTAGAAAAGGGTTATTCCCTCAACCTACGTTATCATGATCTCAATAGGTCCAAGTTTGGAATAACCGATTGCTTTTGACATTCAGCAGGAATGCTCCTATGTTAGGCGCCATTTTATTAATTTTAATGCAAACTTTTTTTGTTTGCCCTTTTTCATCATTGTCCCTAACGACCATTACAGATTAGTGTCAGGAACACAAATACGATAAATCATGAGGTTACTAAAGAGGGTTAATTGTATTGAATTTGATAAAAAAAAATTGAAGGGTCAGACATAAGCCTAAAAAACTGCTTTTCTTAGAAGAGTTTAGGTGTAAGCTTATTAATTTATGAAGAGCTTCAAACGCTTGTGAAGAAAAGTGCTGTGTTGGGCGCCACTTTCCGATTTTCGCTTATGATAACATTTGTAAATGGTCGAATTATCTTTTGCTTTGAAATATATTAAATTTGAAAAACAAATTACAAAAGCTTTTAAGAAAACACATTAATATTTACTGAGCTGGGCGAAAGTTTTTTTAAAGGGCTATATATTTGAAAAAAATATACTTTACACAAATGACACAAAATTAGTGACTTTTTTAGCAATTAAATAAAATATTAATTCCTTCGTTGGGCGCCATTTAAGAGATTTTAAAGGAACAGTGCTCATTATTTATTATTTATTATTTATTACATATTTATTATTTATTATTTATCATTTATCATTTATCATTTATCATTTATCATTTATCATTTATCATTTATCATTTATCATTTATCATTTATCATTTATTATTTATTATTTATTATTTATTATTTATTATTTATTATTTATTATTTATTATTTATTATTTATTATTTATTATTTATTATTTATTATTTATTATTTATTATTTATTATTTATTATTAATTATTTATTATTTATTATTTATTATTTATTATTTATTATTTATTATTTATTATTTATTATTTATTATTTATTATTTATCATTTATTATTTATTATTTATTATTTATTATTTATTATTTGTTATTTATTATTTATTATTTATTATTTATTATTTAATATTTATTATTTATTATTTATTATTCATTATTTATTATTTATTATTTATTATTTATTATTTATTATTTATTATTAATTATTTATTATTTATTATTTGTTATTTATTATTTATTATTTATTATTTATTATTTATTATTTATTATTTATTATTTATTATTTATTATTAAATGCTACATATTTTTTGGAATTGAAATTAGGTAAACATTTTTGCTTAAGAAAATCTTCAAGAAATACATAAATTGACACACAAAAATATTTTTAATAAATGTTCTTATGAAACGGTTCCCTAAATGAGTCATATATCCAGGACAATGATCTCTCAAAGGCCAGCAAAATGTCAATGTAAAGTCAAGTGCAGATGTCGTAGTTCCTGTGTTGGGCGCCATTTATGTATTTTCGATTCCTTTTTTAATCAAGATGTCATGGCAAGATGTTTTATTTTTCATTTTATACCATCGTCTTTCAAGGCATTAAATTTGGGAGCAAAACAAAGTAAATAATCCACAAGATGAAATGTGACGTAGCAGTAGGAGCTACTAAGAAAATGTTATTTTCTAGAACGAGAGCCATTGTTTACATGTTTTTTTTTTTTGTAGATGTGAATTGCATAGACAATTCAAATAAAATTGATAAGTTATTAAAGGAGTCATATCAAAGGCATAAGCTAACGATTTTTAGAAATGGCCATTTGATACAAAGAAGAATTAAAGGCTCTTGAGAAATTACCCAGAATCAAGTTGTATTTCTTCTTCAAGAATCAAAAATATGAGAGTGAAGTTCAGTTGCTATAAATTCTAAGTTGGGCGCCATTTAAGCTATTTGAATGGAAAAATCATTCTATCCCCATCTCAGCTAATATGTCAAATCCAGGTGTTGTGTTCTTGTGGCTTACTCATAAAAATAAGCCAAATGGTGAGAATTAAAGCGGTCATAAGTTAGGAAAGCCATTTGCTTTTGTTTATTCAACACAAGTTTAGCGTTTTCTGTTCTAGTTGATTCAATTTATTGAATGCAAAGCCATTAATCATTTTGACAACACGTTTGCACACACACATTGGGTCAACCACAAATCTGTCAACAAATAAACACAGGCACAATAAAGTTGATCTTTGACTCGAAGGGCATCTTATTTATTTATTTAATAAATACAGAGATAGAGGCATAGATAGGAGGTGGAAATTTATTTGTGGACATTTTGACAAGAATGATGTTGATAATTCGGGGGCAGAGGTTTTAACAAGAAGAGGGAGTGAGTTGTCGTATATATGCATGCCAGTTGCTGTTATCTCGAATACACCTCAACAAACATATCCAATATTTTGACAAGTAACTGTTTTTGGTAGATTTACAATTACAGATATGTGAAGTGTATCAAATAATGCACATGAACGGACACATTTTAGTGAAGATAATAATGTAAATGATTTGCGACGAGGACGACCCAGAATATTATTATTATTTCGTGTTAAGATTGTGTGTGTATCAAAAGTTTTCGTGCTATGGAATTTGATGAGCAGGCAGTTTGCTGAGCTGAGCTGTTGGCAACAACTGATATGCGGACATCATCAACATGGATGGCGAGAATCGGATTATCCTTAATGTTGGTGGAATAAGGTAAGTGTTGTTGCAAAAGAGAATATTTCCGTTTTAATATTTCTTTTTTTTTTGTGAAGTCTTACGAGAATGAGTATGTAGCAAACATTGACCTGAATGCTGTAATAAATAAAGATAATGAAAAAAGGTTCCTCTACAAAAGGATTTATAATAAAGGATATTCTTTTATTTAATGGATCGAAATATTAAATATTAATACATTTATGCTGTTCTGTATTTCGTCTTTTATCCTGCTTTAAACAAAGCCATTGAAATATTTTTCATTGGGAAATGAAGCTTTTTATCTTCAAGCAATAAAAATAACACTTCCTCCAATATGAGAATGAATATCAGAAAATGCTTCAGTGCAAGTAAGGATATAAAAGCTATTTTGTGCACTTTTACATTTTGAAACTTCTCACATGTCAATTTCAAATGTCATAGTTCCTAGGTTGGGCGCCATTTCAAAAAAAATCATTTACTTCCGTTGAAGTTAGTATTCAGTTATTTACTATTCTTTTCTCTTTTATTCTCATGATAATAACTCTTAAAAAGCTTAGATAAAATGGCATAAATTTGTTCTAAGTTGGCCCAATTTAAAGAATTTTAATGGAAAAATAATGTAACGTCTGTTTAAGTCATATGTGTTCTGCCTTCTTTTAATCGAATCAAATTGACATCGTTCCTATGTTGGGCGCCATTTAAGTAATTTCAATTGAAAAATCCCACCTCTTAATCAATTGATTAACTAGTAATTTTTGGTTTGGATTATATTCACAAATTTATATATTTATACATACATATGTATTAATCAACTTTTAGGAAGCATACAATTTGAAGTGAGACCAAAAATTTAACAAAATTTTGCTTTATAGTTACTTGGCAATGATATTAAAGTTTTTTAATTCTACCTGCAGATTCTTCAAACAACAAAAAACACTGGATTTCAATATGTCATGTCTTCATATCTAAACAAAATAAAGCAATATTCTTTTCAAAGTGCTGACAGACAGCACAATTTATTTCCCTATCTCAATACTCGAAAAAAATATGTAGTTGTCATAAAACTTAAATGAAGAAACGTAGCAGCACAAATAAACCGACAATTCGTTTCTATATCTGCTTCCCTGATTTTATTCAGAAAAAAATAAAATAATATCATAAAAAATTTATGAACTATAAACGAAAGTTATATTCACTTCAAAAGTACATGAAACCATTTTTTAGTATCTAAGTCCGTATACAAAGTCTAACTCAACAAATGTATTCGAAAAATAAAAAAAGAAAAAAAATCAGAACAAAATGTTCAACTTTTCCACAGATTCTTTTTTATTGCGTTTGCACTAAGAAAAAAGTAAAAAAGCACTTGGCAATAAAAAAAAAAACTGTTTCTGATTGACATGGACTTGGATGCAATTTATATGGAATTTTTAGCCCTTATTCGCCATAGGACAGGCAGAGGCACGGTGACCATATCTTTCAAACTAAAATAAAGTTCGAAATCATTTTGAAAAAAATAGTTCTTGTTAAAAAGTTTTCCAAGAGCCCTGCAGAGTTTGTACTGCGGTTGGGTTTCGTAAATATTTGTTCATTGGAAAAATCCACATCCGATCGAAGAATCACTATTCAAGGACTAACGACTTCCATGAAACCAATCTAATGTCATCTTAGGCGTATCTCTTACAAAAGGGATGCAAATCAAAAACTACCAAATATACAATCTCGAAAGCATTTCAGTGGGTTTCTAACAGTGGTTCTTGCTCCCTTAGGCTACTCGAAATACTTGCACTTTTTGTATTCGGGATCGTTGAGTTAATATGCATATGTATAAGCTCATGTCCACCTCATGTCGTCTTGTCAAATTGACAGAACAAACCAATCGAATTTTCAAACTTGACAGTACAGTTTGATAGTGCTAGATAAAAAGTATTTTGTAACAATCTATGAAGGTAGACAACTGGCTGACGAATAGATACAACGTCAACCTCTGATCTTATTTAATGAAGTGAGTTAAACCAATCATCAGCCCAAGACAGTTAACGAAATTTATGCAAAACGAAGCAGGAAAAGGTCACTAAACTTGGTTAGCATGTTTTGAGAAAAAAGAGGACTGAAAATGAAAGGTACAAACATTTACTACCAAGAGATTGCAGATTTGCAGCCCTTAAAAAAAAAAAAAAAAAAAACAGCCTTAAAATCTGTATAGATTATCCCTGAAAAGAGTTTTTTCAATGTAGCAAACAACATCACGGAATATCAAAATTAAAATCAGAGGCCCAACATGGTTTCCTTGCGGGACGCTTCAGGTTGTAGGTATGAAACCCGATTCTAAAGAATTTTAGAGAGTTTGAGAGAGTTCGAATCTGAATTAAGGTTGATAATGTAAGAAGTTCTTCACCAGAGCATCATTTCAAGAGTCAAAATCTCCACAGAGTGGATTGGGGCAAAATTAAGTTTAAATTAAGTATACTTTCAAAAAGTTTGCGAAAAAGGAGGTGCCTTCTGACTAACAACTCTCAGCCACTATTGTATGCGTGTTTTCAGTCGGGAGGAATTGTAGGATCAATTTTCTGACAAATTAGAACGACAAATGTGAGATGAAAGATGGTTTAAGAGAATTTTTCAATTGCTCGCAAGGACAGTACCACTGACAAACAAAAAACATATTTGTCTTTAGTAAGCATAAGCTGGAATTCGATCATAGTCGCCTTTACTAAACGAACAAAAAAGAATTTTGATTACAAAGAAACATTTAAGCTTAAAAACCCCTTAAAAAAATTAATAAATATTTGGAACTACGGAATTTCAGCAAAATTGGATCAAAATCGGGAACAAGTCAACATAAAGGGGGACATTTCGGATTGAATTGAAATTGAGAATCGTCATTTTCTTATACATATTTTTCGAGACTTAACTTAAATCATAAGGACATTTATTTTGAAACATTAATGTACTCACGTTTGATTTTTCAATTTCGTATGAGATGATGTTCCTGAAAGAAATATAAAAAAATTAGCTCAATTCATTCTTTTTAAAAATATTTATAGTCAATGTTAAATTACAAATTAGAAGGAAGTTCATTTTCTAAAATTTTATTTATTACTTTTAAAACTTACGAAATGAATGATTAAAATATTTAAAAAAAAATGGTTAAAAAAACAAAAAAAAACTTGCTCCCTATGATTCAAGACGTGCGTCGTCAGTCGAAACCCAGGAAATAAGGCCCTAACAAAAACTACTATTGTCTAACTTTGTTTTTTTTTATCATTATTTTCAAAAAGATAAAATCCCAAAATAAATGTTGGGTCCAATTTCATTTTGTTTAACCAAATCGAATTATAGATTGAAAACCTAAAGTACACGGTACGAGTACATTTAACAAATTTTTAGTAAAAAGTTAACGCGCCTTTAAACAGATGAACGCTTAACTTGTGGAACTTACAAAATTTAAGCTGAATGATTTTTCAAACTCAAAGGGAAGTCGATCACGTATAATTGAGAACTTCTAGTGTTCTTGTTTTAGACAAATTATGCAAAATAATTTAAGTTTGACATTAACAATATTAAATGTGGTCTTATTCCGTAAGTTTTTTTTTTGGGATTTTCACAATTGGGACTCTGACTGGCTTCGGCAAAAAGTGAATTTTTGAAACTTTTGAGTTCTGACCCTACCATTAACAACATTACAGTACATTATTTAATTTTTAAATGTTTCATGTAGACTCGGAAAATTTAATATAGTTTTTTACATTTTTAGTAAAAGGTGGGCCATCTAGTGGTTTTTTTTTTTAAATCAGATTATTTTGACACTGACTGCTGTTTCCCGCTCGAAATCTTGACAGAAAGTCAGTATCACACCTCCGCGGAACGAAATGAGTCGCTCTAGGCTGGAACAACGTTGGGAAATATTGAAAACATATTTACAAATTGAGTGCCGTGTAGCCCCGACAGTGCGTTTTTTTGATAAGAAGTTTTGGAAATTGTGCTCAAGTTTGTGGAAAAAATTCGTGAGACTGGTATGCTAGTGGATAACACTCATGTGCCCCGTCGTCGTACTGTGAGCACACACGAGAGACTCAATTCACGAGCATCAACTCGCCATCGATATCAACAGCTCAACATTTAACGCACTAGCCTGAGGAGAATTCTGTACAACGATCTCGGATTATTCCCTTAGGTCCAATTGATTCAGCAATTGAAGGCGCACGAACATCCGCTTGAACGACGTTGTGTTCCATAATTAATGGGAATGTTTCCTCTTACTAATAAATCCATAATACATGGAAAAAAAAATAATTTTGTTCATTTTATCGCATTTTTAAAAAGAAACATGTATTTGGCCCACCACTTTTAACACTTAAAGAAGTTTTTGTAATTGATCGAAAAATAAATAGATTTTAAAAAAATGGAAAATGTTATCCATTAAAATGTAGGTAGTTTACTTTACTTCGACTATAACTTGGTGTAGAAATTGAAATTGGTGAAGACAAGACTTCTAACTGAAAGCTCGAAAACAAATTTATCGACCCTTGGAGATCAATCGTTGTACATTCTAAATACATTGACAACAGTAAACTAGTCGCTAAAATGGTCTAAATTAAATCGAAGTCTGTTAAAATATTAAGGTTTGTAAAGAGTATCACCAGAATACTACAACTCAGTTTTCCCACTTGATTTTAGCTAGAGGTAGCAGCCATCTTGGCGGGTAATGTGCAGCATTACAATCAAAGTAAAATAAAGAAACAAATATACAAACAATATATATACTGCCACGCCCCCCTTTAGCTATTTTTGAGTTTTTTTTCAACATTGGAAGAGAGAAGTTTAGGAGGATTTTAACCTGAAGCGTATTTGCTGTAATTTTTTGGAAACTCACCCATTCACTGTCCAACGTCCATTTTTGAAATTTGGAGATAAATAAAATATAGTTTAAATAAGTCATTTGTTTTTTTAAATAAGCTCATTTCAAATAAGCGCGTTCGACTGTTAAAATTTTCATATCTAGACAATTACTTCATTTTCAAACGAGCGAAATGCGTAGTTTTTATTTTGTCCTTAAAATACACAACTGGTCACCAGGAGTAGGTGCACCGTACTTTACACAAATATCAACCCACTCTCACACATTTAAGAATTATTTCAAACAAAACCCAGGATTCGTTTGATTTCTCAAAAGTCAACGATTGACCAAGCTAGGATAAAAAAAAAATAAAAAGAAAAACTGAACAAAGTATCATCAACAAGGGGGTTTATCTGAATCTTTCCAAGAACTTTCAAACTTTTTTTTTGCTGGTCCCGTTGATATATTTTTTTGTTTGTATCAGTTCCCAGCTGTAGAAAGAGTGCAGTAATAAACTCGACTCAATATCCGCAAAAGTATGTGAATAATTTACAAGCTACGAGTAGCGCAGTGATGGGTTTTGTAGGAATGGAATGGGAATGTATTCTGCTGATGGGTACAAATTAAAACCCGGAAACGGAAATAACCCGAATGAGGATATTCTCTCTACGTGCATGGAAGCCCAGATAATGGCATACGAAGTGAAAAGAAAAATAGAAATACACATTTATTGGAATATCTTGATATCTTTTTAATGAATTTAACTCAAAAAGAATGTAGGCAGAGTGAAATGCGATTCCATAACAAAGTCGATCCTGCATTAAAAAATATCAAAAAACTTCTGTGTCACCATGGCGACGACGAGGACGACTGAATAAATGGAGGAATGTGCATGTACACGTGGAGCTGGAGGAATCTTCGTTCGCATTCCGACCGATTGAACCTCCTCGTTCCATTGCAACTGCAGCAGCAGCAGCCCACTTGTGTACAAAAAGAAAAAGTTCACATAAAGTAGTTCCATAGATGAACTGACAAGGATATAACTTCCGCTATTGCTCCTTGGAGGCGATGCATGGTGTGGTGCAGTGTAGTACAGCAATGACGGTAGCGGCACGGCGGCGTGAGGTGGTTCACATGGTGAATGCTCTGCTGCTAACGCAAACGAAACTAGCACAACAATTTGCCTCCTTCTGGTTCTAATTCGTCTTCTTATTTTTTTTTTAAACCACCCACCTTTCTCCCGCCCACTATTTCACTTGCTGTGTAAAGTTTTGATCAAAAAGTCACGTAGTCGTGATAAATTCGATTTTATAGAAGACGAAGCAAAAAAAAAAAATAAATAAATTCCTCACCTACTTTGTAAAGAAAAAGATGAGCAGAAAATAGCGGTTTAAAAAAGCAGGAATCTCGTCATCCACTAAACAAATATCCCCAGGGACGGATTAAAGGTATGCTTCTTACAAAATCTCGGTCTTAGGCATAATTCAAAAATTAGCAAAAAATAATTAAAACGGCGTTTTGGTTGATTGTTTTCGTAATTAACTTTATAGAACTGATACGCGACATATCTAACGCAGTTTTCCCAGGGATGGATTTACAAATATCTTCTTAAACAGTAGTCATTGATGGCACGGCTCACGGCATCTTTATGGCAGAAAAAAATACAGTCTTTAAAAATAAGTATTTTTTTTTGTTTCAATATTTTATAGAATTTACTTTTTAATTCCATTAATTCGAAATCTTAGGAAAATACTTAATTCATGTACTAACTGTACAAAATTCTTTTTATCAATATCATTCGCAAAGTTAAACCACCTAACCCAGCTTTTTGACGGGCCAACTCGAATTTCTGTCGTTGCGGACCAACTCACCATTACTCTAGCTTTTGAACTTAATTCCATACAAATGTATGTAATCGACTCAAACTATTTCGTCATATCTGCGTGTCACTTGTGTCAAATATCTTCAGATAGCCAAGCGGCACTTAAAGCATTAAACTCTTATGCCATTAATTCTTAACTGGCATGGGAGTGTGTAAGCAGGCTAAACGACCTCGACAAGAAAGATAATGCCACATTTCGTTGGGTACTAGAACGCATAGGGTCATGTTAAGTGAAGAGTTGGAATATTTGGCAAAAAAAGAGCATCTACAACCCAGAGGAATAGGCGCAATAGGTAAAAACGTGATTAAATATAAAATCAAAATAGAAGAGGCGGCAACAAGGACACAAATATGAAAAGAACTCCCAAAACTGTAACAGGAAAAAAAATTTCTTGGAAGCTACAACCAAGACCTCTTTATATCCTGCAGGAACAACCTCCGAATAATCACGGGTTTTCTAACTGCCTACATTGATTCTCGATTCTCATATTCTGAAATACTCATGAGGAAACACTGGACAATAAATTAGATAGGTGTGATGTACTCATCCATCAAAGGCATCTTGGACTTCACCAGATAGAGGAGAACAAACTACAATCTCTGAAACCACTCCATATACTTAAGTTTTTCAAGGAAAATAATTTGGAGGAAGAGCTGTAAAATTAGCGATATCATTTAGCTTTAAACAGGAGCACAATAGGTCTATAAGTTGCAGTGCATTTAAATCCCATGTTTATACAGTCATTTATTAAACATAGACATCGACAATACAAGTCGTATTGTAAGGTCTCGAGTCTGAAACTCATTGAATAAATATTGGTGTACCGCAGGGTTCTGTATTATCTCCGAATCTGTTTTTCATATTCATTAGTGATCCCTTCTCAGCAACGTTTTAACTATTTAAATTGTTTTGCAGATGACGAAATTCTCAGCTTTTCGCATTCGTTTCTAGACCCAGCGCCTAAAAAATGCAATGGTAAAGATGCTTAATAAAGGTAAGGTTCAATTAAGCTTTCGTGAAGAGTATTGCCGCTTACGTCGGGAATATGAATTTTTGAAGAAATTCTTAAATACTCAGTACATGTGGTCTATAGAATCTAAAATTAAATCTAATTCGAAGTGTTTTTGGCAACACATTAATTCTAAAAGAAAATCTTTCGGGATTCCTTCTACCATGACTTATGGTGACATTATCTGTGATGATCCACAACAAATTTGTTCTTCATTTGCTAAATTTTTTCAATCTAACTTCAAAACCAGTTCTGATGTTTCAGAAACTGATTATATGCTTCCTAGGATCATAGATATGGGAAATATTTTTCTATCTGATGATGAGATTTTGTTAGAACTAAATAACCTAGATAATAATGTAACGTTACCTCCAGATAATATCCCTTCTTTATTCTTAAAAAATTGTAAGCTTAATCTTGTAAAACCTCTTAACAAGCTTTTTAATTCATCGCTTGAAAAAGGACAGTTTTTAGATTGCTGGAAATGTTCATATATCACTCCGATTCATAAATCTGGCTCTAAACAGTGTATTGAAAATTATAGACCTATCGCGAAACTTCAAGTCATTCCCAAGATTTTTGAGGCTCTCATAAAAGAAAAAATTTATCATGCCGTAAATAAGCATTTCTCACCTTTCCAACATGGTTTTATGAAAGGAAGATCAGCAGCAACAAATCTAACACTTTTTACAAACTTTTGCGTTAGTACAATGGAAAAAGGAGGTCAAATTGACGTCATTTATACAGACTTTGCAAAAGCCTTTGATAGAGTAAACCACAAAATACTTATTAAAAAGCTAGGTTATATCGGATTCAATGGCCCCTTACTCAATTGGATAGCTAGTTATCTTACGAATCGTATTCAATACGTCAAATTTGGTTCAAGTCGTTCTGAAATAATATCAAATAGATCTGGATTTCCTCAAGGAAGTCATCTGGGTCCCTTGTTATTTTTACTTTTCATCAACGATCTCCCTCTTCATATTTCTTTCTCTCAATGCTTATTATTTGCTGATGATGTTAAGATTTTTAAAAGGGTTGAATCAATTGATGATTGCAAAAACCTTCAGAGCGACTTAGACAATTTTTATAAATGGTGCGATCGTAATGATCTATCTCTAAATATCAATAAATGTTGCCAACTCTCTTTTACAAGATCTCTCCTTCCATTAATTTTTTCTTATAAGTTAGAATCAAGCCAACTACAAAAAATATATAATCATAAGGATCTAGGAGTAATTTTTGATTCCAAGTTGGATTTTAGAATGCATGTGGACTTCATTATTTCTAGGGTTAACTCTATGTTAGGCTTTTTAATTAGAAATTCTAAAGACTTTCGCTGTCCATACACATTGAAAAATCTTTTTGTTAGCTTAGTGCGGCCAATATTGGAATATTGTAGTGTTGTGTGGTGTCCTTTTTATAAAAATGCTTCGAATAGAATTGAGAAGATTCAGAAAAGATTTACAAAATATACTCTTCGTCAGCTTAATTGGACAGTTCCATTACCACAATATAAATCGCGTTGTCTTTTACTAGACTTGAAAACCTTGGAAACAAGACGGGTTTATTTCTTGATATCTTTCGCCAGAGATATTGTCATTGGACATATTTGTTGCCCTTCTTTACATCTATTATTTAGAACGCATAACCCTTCACGCTCTCTAAGGCCAAGAGTTAACCACTTTTTTGAAATTCCTCATCATTCTACAAATTATGGGTGTAATGAACCTGTCACAAGGTGCTGTAAATTTTTTAATAAATATGCAAATGTTATTGATCTTAAATGTTCTAAGGAAACTTTTAAATTCAAAATATTAAATATTATATCATTCGATTTTTAGATTAAGAAATTTTGTTTTACATTTTACATATACAATATTTACTTATTTATCAATATTTTATTTATGTTCATTGTTATTATGCTAAGTTCAAGTCTACGAAAGTTTATACTTATAGACAATAAATAAATAAAAAAAAATATCTGTTAACTGGATAGGCGAGTCGAACCACAACGTATCATGAAGCCTTTGAACCCAATTTCGGACGCACTCGCACATTTCATTGAATTTAATGGATGAAACTTTTAACCTAATAAATTCAACCCGAATTTTTGGGCTTGGCGCCCTCGATACATGCCGCCTTCATGATCCCTTCGTCTCGTCTTTACGCCAAACCGACTCTTAATTATACTCTTATCTTTGACTTCTTCCGAAAAGTTTAATCTCGTTGCTTAAAAATTTAAGCCAAAAGTTAATCCAAAGAAAAAAGAAAAAAAAACAACTTCCCTTCCGATACCTTTCGAGTAAGTTGTTTATAATTCTTATTCTACGAAACTTCGCCCCCGGAAGAACGATAAGCCGCATTGGTTTTATCTTCAAAATTAAGATTCAGTAGATACCTTAAGGGTTTAATTTCTCTCTATAAAGGTACTTAGTCATGGCAATAAACAAAAAGGAAATATGTTAGCAGCAATTCATGCAGTTTAATCAATTGATCATAGAGGATATAATGGATTTTCAAACTATGTAAGGTAGAACCTTGTGACAGATAAAGCTTCTCTGGATATGGAAATTTTGATTTATCGATAATTGGCAAATATAATTTGTTTATAGATTAGGCACTTGACTATATATGATTTAAAGTATAATTACTATGCAAACTGAGGTCGATATATTATGTAAGAGGGAAGCAGGATATAGGAAAATCGATTAATCGTTGACACACAAATGGGTTTTTGAAGTTGCAGTTGAGGATATTCGCTATAAATATGTGTTTACGACAACTTATGACGAATTGAAGTTATAGTTTTGAAAAAAGTTGATTTATAGTAAAGTGAACGAAAACTTACGGTTTACTGGCTGATGATGAAAATGGACACTCAGTTCCTTAATTTCCTTCTTTAAATGTATCTAGCTAGTACCAATCTGTTAAATTTGAATTTTTCCCTTAGAGATCCAAAATTTTTTAGAGAATTGATTCTCAAGGAATAGAATTACAAAAAAATAAAAGTAATTTCCTAATGCGTCTACCATTTCATGCAAATATTTAGGGAGAGCTGAGGTTTTTTTTTTCTATCCACAGATTTGTTATCATGTTTTTTTTTGACCATTGCTCCCGTTATGGCCATTAAGGGGATGTGAAATGGCGAAAAGTATCATGTTTAATTTCATCCCCCTGATGGTCTGTTTTTTTTTTTTTTTTTTTTTTTTTTGTATACACCGAAAGGTCGAGGGTATAATAAAGATGTGACTTTGTGATGTTTACATAATGGACTAAGCTTTTAACTATGACTACAGACAAGCAGCAGAATAGGTATGTATTGAGTTTCAGATTTGATTTGTTTTTTTTTTTTTTTTTTTTTTTTTTTTTTTGAATTTGTTTTCAATTAGAGGTCGAAATGAAAATAAATACTGAGGTGGAATGGGACGCCAAAAGTGATAATTTGTTAAAGTGTATTTTTAGGTTTTCAATTTTATCATAGTTTTAAATATATTACTTAGTAATATGATAAAAATGTATGATAAAAATAATTGAATTACACAAGATCTACTTGATTTTGTTTATTTATCAATTTCACTTCACATCAGATTGAACGTATCAATGGCGGATTCTACAGTTTCATGCTTATGGAATATTACTTAGTCACTATCCCGATCTCATTTATTCCTTAGTTTCGACTTGGACCGAAGATTCTAACGGTAACCATTCTTAAGTCAAAGTTGCATCAACAAAACTTCGTTTCTTGAAAAAAAAAAATCATGGAGGCTGTGCGTGAATGGTCTCATTCTGATAGGCGTGGTTCTGCAGTAAAAAGACTTAAGTTTTGATATAAGGATTGTTATATTGCCCTTAGAAATGTCGATTTTACTACAAATCAAAGATTTTCAAGGCAAGGAACTGGGAAAGTCTCAGGGAAAAAGAATTAGACAGCAACTCGACATTAACAGACCTTCCCAAGAGATGGTATGATCAAAAAATATATTTGCGAGAAAAACTTTCGTATAGAGTTAAGCAACACAAAAGATTGTTGTGTAGGTGAAACTACACCCTCCAAACAAATATCATCAAGTAGTACACGATGGATCGAGAAAAAGCGAAGCTACTAGTGCTGGAATCTTTGGGCCTAGAACCAAATTTTCCATACCGATGGGGCAAGGTCCATCAGCATTTTACAAGCGGAGATACACGCTATAGGGAAACGCATAATCTCAAAAAGAACTATCGTTACCAGAACACTGCCAAGGCACTGATCTCATATACTATCAACTCTACATTAGTGTAGGAATGCATAAACAGGCTAAGCGAGAACTTGGTAAACATAACAGAGTCACAATTGGTGTTCTGGGAAGAGAGGAGGCAGACTCCTTAGAAAAAACAAGAACATCTACCCCTTTAACAGGGCTGCTCAAAAACTAAATTCAAACTAAAAGAAGAGGCAAGAAAATCCAAAAGCTGAAAAAAACTCCCAAAGCTAAGGCAGGCAAAACTACATCTGGGCAGTTGCCACTAAGAACGTTTCACTCACCAACTATATATGCTTAAGTAGGAACAACCTTTAAATAATAACATGTATTCTCACTGGATACTGCAAACTTAGAAGACACCTGAGGATATTTGGTGAAGTAAGTAGAGCCTCATGTATGTACATAGATCCTGCAATATGTACGAGGAAATACCAGACCATATACTAGACAAATGTTATCCACTCACGCACCAACGGGAAAACTATCTGGGACGATATCAGTTAGAAGAGAGCTACCTATCGTCTCTGAAGTTGCCCCGAATACTCAAATTTCTGAGAGCGAGCAATGGATCGGAGAAAGAACTGTGAGATGAGCAAGCTCATCCAGTTTTATGTGGTGGCACAATAGATCTCTATATCGCAGTGCAATATTTCGCCGTACCTTCTACAATAATGAAAATTATTTGACTTGTAAAATTTCACTTGAAATAAAGTTCAAAGTCTTAATACTTCTTCAATTTTATTTTTTTAATTTGAGAGCTTGAAAAATTTAAGGCCGTCCTACCAAATTTTAAAAATTGTTTGTGGACTTCTTTTAAGCTTCCATTTGCATACATTTTGGAGCTTTCAAATATTCGTATTCAAAATTCAATTTTAAAACTAGACTATCATTGGACGATAATATCTCTGAGGACCCTTTTCACTATGAAAATGTTGTTTTTGTTTTTTCACAAAAAAAAAAAGGATTTTTTAATAATATAGTTGATTTCCGTGAATTTAATTACCTCAAAACAATTTCATCCTCTTCAAACTATTTTATATTCCGAAAACTTTTCCATTTAGTGATTGACCTTTTCGACAACAATGTCCTTATCTTACCCTCTTCCGAATCTAATTTGATTGCCAAAGTACCCAATTACTATCAGTCAAAAATTAAAAGTGAACAAAGGATTCGTCATTAAACAAAAAGATCTGACATTTATATTTTTTTTGTTTAAATAAACAAAAATATTATCCAAGCACAAATAATAATTAGTTAACTTCATTAAAGGGCCTCCCACCCCAACTTTGTTGCACCCTTTTTCACTTAACAATCTATTTTACGTTTTTATTTTTCGGCATCGCACTCCAGTTAAAATATATGTATGTCCATTTAGAAGCCAGGGAACTTTGATGGGGGTAAAGTTTTCTAATATGAATATTTAAGCTTCGGTTAAATAGTTACTGGTTTGAGCTTTTGCCGTTAAGAAATTTATTTAATTAGTTATGAAACTCAAGTCAAAAGTGGATAGATGGATGGAAGGAAGTAATTTCTGAGAAACCCCAAAATAGAAAATTAGTCCAAGTTTTTGGTTAGTTATTAAGAGATGAATTTAAGGGAACCTCTGGGAGATTAGGATATGTTTTTGATTTTATGAATTTCATACCAAACCAAACCGAACCGAATCAAATATTATTAAATGTTGTGATAAATTGAAATTTAAAACAAAAAGGTTTAAGAAATAGAGACAAATATTTCCTGCAAACTTGTAGGATGGATGTACTCAAAAAATCGATTTAGTTGCACCGTTGACTTAATGGTTATTGCCTTGGAGACCCAGGGCATCCTTCATTGGATTCTCAGCCGTTACACAGCCGCTTGCGAAGAAGTGTCAAATCTTCTAATATCTTGTCATGAAAATTGATGTTCATTAGCCGTTCGGATTCGGCAGAAAATTGTAGGTCCTCTGTATTTCTGTTAACAAGCACATAGAAATGGTTGAGAGTGAGTTACTAGGTTCAGGCTCTCTGAGAGCTGTAATGGCATCGATTTTTTTGCATAGTAATAAAACATTGAAAATCAACTGAAACACCTTGGTTCTTATTTTATACAAATTCAAAAAAATACCGAAAGTAACTGATATTAAAATGAATTCGTTTGAATTGCCCATTTTATAAATGAGTATGTTCCAACTCAAATGAATGACACAATTTTCTAAAATCTAAAAACATAAAATATTTTTGAACTGAAATTTTTCAACGAACGATTTGGAATGGGAAGTTAAATGGAAGAAAAGGCACCGAAACAGACTACCGCGACGGCAGTAAAACCAATATTATTGTAGAAACTAGAGAAATGAGAAAGGGCCTTGATAAAAAATATCCTGTCATTCTTAAGCTTCGTAAATTGTCAAAGGGTTTGGATGAGTTTTTGTCGAAAACTTTAAAAAACAGTTTAAATTTTCAACAACTGCCACTAACCTAATCGAAGACAACGATTAGCCTTCTTCTGAACTTCTAACTATAAATAATTGAGTCCCATAAGGTTCTGTACTCGGTCCTCAGTTGTTTTCTTTGTACTTTGATTAATTTTATTGGTTAGTTAACTATTCGATGATCCCCTTAAACGACCTTAAAAATGAATTGGTTCCTTATTCAAAGTATTGATTGTTTTAAAAGCAGATTTTAAAAACCATTTACAATTGGACAAAAGAATAAATGTTGTCTAGTTAGATGGTGCGAAAATACTTCATAATATGAAGTTGAAAACAAGTTTTGTTTAATTATATAAAATATCACTTTAGCCAAGGCTTTGTCAACTCATTCCGATGTCAAGTTATACCACAATTTAAGAAAATAAAAATTAAAAATGTAAATTCACAAACTTTTGAAGTTGTAAGGCTGTCTAAAGTTAGACCAAGCTTATAAAATACGATAGCTGATGTAAGCTCAGGGAAAAATTTGATTTTTAGCATTTTCTCCGGTGCTTATCGCCAAAAGCAAAAAAGAGTGAAGGTTGCTTCCGGCAAAGACAAAATGGTGTAATTTAGGTAGATAAAAACACCCTCTTTAGAGGCAAGCTTAACATTGGCAAAGTGTATCATGTACTTCGTACTCTTTGATAGCAAGTATGATGTAGTTTTTTCACACAACGATCTAACAACATTTAATTTGGCTTCTATATTTTTTCAGGAGTGTAGTTCAAAAATCTAACGGGTATAGGAGCCATTCGTATATGAAAAACTTTGTTTATCAAAAACACAATCCAAAAATTCGTCTTCCCTTTAAATTTCTCTCTGAAATGGTATAAGAATAACACGCGTATAAGAAAGAAATTTTGTGGATTTTCAAAGTTTTCTCTATCCCAGCTGTACTGTATTTCTAAGTAGACAAAATTTTGACACTTCAATTTGTTTTGTTTCAAAATTTTAATCTTAGGATAGTCGTAAAGTAAGACTTCCTACTCCCAAAAATTCCCTATAAATATTTTTCGTGTTTCAGATTTCACCTTTGGGCTTTGATAGTGAAAAAAACGTTCAAGAGAAAAAAAATTAATTTATTTTTATAGAATTTTTTCCCCCCGAACAGATACAATTTCCTTCAAACAAAAAATTCCCCGATATCCCTAGTATGTTTTGTTTTTGTAAGCTTTTGGTCAAAATGCGAAATTCCATTTTTACAGGTACATCGATTTCATATCATCGAAACCGCTTACTTGAGATACCCTTAAATAAATAAATGGACAGGTTGGTTACGCACATCCGCAAGAGATTTACGAACTTTAATTAAATTCTTTTTTTCCTCTCGTTCCGGGAATCAAAATAAATATTTTACACAATTTATGACCTATAGCTTAGAGCAAAAAAAAAGTAGTTTTTCTCTCAGGGTTTTCCTATATCAATGAAAGAGGTAAAGCACAGTCTAGGTACGAGTATATAAAATCCACTCACACACTCTGTGGTTAGATTCTTCTTACAAAGAAAATAAAGAAACTCCAGAAACTTAAATTACTCGTGTCATCACCCCAACCAAATTAGTGTCATTTTCCAAATAATTAAATGAATGAAAACAAAAGGTCTTCAATACCCTTCTCTTTCAGCATAGTTGGCAACAGAAGCCGCAAAAATGACAACAAGTGTCGAAAGGGTAATGCTCCTTATTTAGTGTAGGGACCACGAATGCCAAGACAAATTCAACAGAGCTTAACTTCGATGAGGTGAACTCATTAGGGAAATGTTTTTAATAGTTTTTCCGTCCTCAAATAGAAAAGAACCAGTCACCCCTTCTATTCGCCTCGCCATACATATCAATTCAACCGCAATCAAAGGCAAAAGGTGACGAGATAAAACTTTAAAACCCCTGGTTTTTTTTTTTTTTTCTGTGTAGGTAGGTTTTCAACCTGCCAAAAGACATGATGCATTCTCGAAAACAATGACACAGTGTCTCTCTATTTTGTTGTCTTAAACGGTAACCTTTTTTCGTTGTTTTTTGTCCTCTTTTGTGTGAGGGTGGAAAAGGGTGAGTGAAAAAGCTAAGCATTGCACCCTTAAGTGAGCATCAACGCCTGAAGTGGAAGGTGGGTTGTTAGGAAGTAGATATACTCGTAGCTACTTTTTGAAATAAAACTCTTGTCTCAGTTTTATAGACAAGGCAGAGGCTTCGGTGACTGGTGAAAGAACAGTCGTGTGAGTTGTCAAAAAACTTGGCAAAATATTCACAATTGGTTTTGCCTTCAAAATACTCATTTGAAATTTCAGAGAACCTATTCAGCGTTTTCCAGATTTTCGTCTTGTGAAAAAATCTTCTTCAGCATGACATGTATAGTCCAAAGCTTAGGTTTGGTTGGGTCTGACCATCTAAATTTTCCAGAAATATCATTTGGTGAAAAATTATTCAGGCAAGTCTGGTTCTAGTTTTCAGTATTTTCTCTTTTCCCTAATTTTATAGCCTATTCTAGGAAAGACATCTTAAAAGTCGAAAGCCAAAAATGTTCTGATATTGATAGATAGATAGATAGATAGATAGATAGATAGATAGATAGATAGATAGATAGATAGATAGATAGATAGATAGATAGATAGATAGATAGATAGATAGATAGATAGATAGATAGATAGATAGATAGATAGATAGATAGATAGATAGATAGATAGATAGATAGATAGATAGATAGATAGATAGATAGATAGATAGATAGATAGATAGATAGATAGATAGATAGATAGATAGATAGATAGATAGATAGATAGATAGATAGATAGATAGATAGATAGATAGATAGATAGATAGATAGATAGATAGATAGATAGATAGATAGATAGATAGATAGATAGATAGATAGATAGATAGATAGATAGATAGATAGATAGATAGATAGATAGATAGATAGATAGATAGATAGATAGATAGATAGATAGATAGATAGATCTATTCGACACTAAAAATCAAATAGTTTTTCGAAGTATAGTCGGCCAAATGATTCGGTCGAAAGTCCAGGTTTTCTATCAAATTACAAAAAATATAAATTGACGAAGATATTTTCGAACTTCGACTTTCAACGGTTTCTGGTTTTGACATTTCAAAACATTTTTCAATTGAAAATTAAAAATTTCTCAAACAGTTGAAGGTGCCATTTTAAGCCAAAGTAATTGCGACGTGGTGTCTGTGCCGAGGCGCAGCGGCGGCCGGCGGATTATCTACAGCCACTTTAAACACAAACAGTGTGTGCAGAAAGTATCGTCCTCGGGTGCTTTGTTCTATTCTGTCTATTTTTCCATCCTCGATGTTGTTATTTTGTCATTCATACTTCATTTGGGTGGCGAATGCATGGCAAATATTTGCCCCAAGCTTTTTGCTCAATCTTTTTTGCTTTGACTTTCCAATGTTAACTCAGCGTCGTTGGTTGTTTTTTTTTTTTTTTTTTTGAATATCATCAGAACAGAGGACCATCTCTACGAGTAAGTGGCGTGCAACTTTGAGATGAGATTTTGTTGCTCTCGTCCTTGTCGTCTGCGTTGCGAGGAGCCCTTAGGCCAAAAAGGTGGTGGCATCTCTTTGGCTAAGCAACAAACTGCCAGAGCAGATGATGAGAGAGAAATAAATAAATAAATAAATAGCTTCATCAAATTATGTGCGCAACGAATGAAATGCGGATAAAAGGGATACTTAATCATTTTGTATCCCTTTCGCATCCTGCCACCCGAAAAAAAAAACACGAAACGATACAAGAAAGAAGGAATACATTTCATCTGCCTTCAGAGCGAGAACGAAGAAATCAAAGATGATTCGCTTAAGCTAAGTAAATCAGGATTAACTTGGAGCTAAATGAGATTATGAAACAAATTAAAAGCTTATAATATGTTTCAAGATAAAACGTGACGAGCTTGAGTTTTTTTTTGCGTATCCTTCGTCTAAAGACTTATATATCTCACATAATCCATTTTTTGTTTGCTTCGGAATTGGCATGAAAGAAGGGACACATTTTGAGATTGACTTTTTTTTTTGTTCATTTGGGCTCTGTTCTTTTGTCAAAGGAATCATCAAGAACAATGATGGAACTTTTGATGGAAGTTTTATCAGAATAGAATTAATACAATGCAAAGCTTTGTGTGCTTTTGGGGAGAATTTAATTTTTAGTTCATTTAGGTTGAATGAAAGGAAGAGCCCTGAGACTTTTGTGTGCCTCGCAAAAAGATTTTTTTTTTTTGATGAAAAGTCTTTCATATTGCAGTGATGGAAAAACTTAATAAAGGCGATTAAAGTTTGAAATAAGGAATAAGGCAAACGGTGTTGGGAAAAAATTGGATGTTCTTTTCTTGAATATAGAGAGATAAATTTTTGACAATTGAGGAAATTATGTTTTAAGAAAAACAAATTTTCAGTTTGTGTGGAAAACGAAGTATTTTTAAGGACTTTCAAAAATCAATTAAGAGCTTGCGTTTTCGCAGTTGATCAGTCTTGTGGGCTTAAGTAAATATTTAACAAATACATATATCTGACAGTTTAAGGTCTGAATTTAAGGCTCTACTCTGAGAAGGAGGAGTGTTACTAGGAATATAGTCATTATTGTGCAGATGACTCCACTTTCCATTATTTACTTGAAAGACAAAAAAATGTCCGATTTACGATGTAGGACTTGAAATAGGATTTCTTTGCCGGTACTCGATTTTGTGATGAAGTGGCAACTGAGTGCCTCTTATTTTGACCGTTCAGACTCGCCAGAAAATTGCAGGTCCTCCCGATCCTACTGATAACTCGCAGTTGTAAGACACTAGGCATATTAAAATTTAAAAAAAAAAAATATTTATTTCATTTGGATATAGGGCTGAGTAAACTTCTAGCCATCACCCAACAGTTTGTTCAATCAAAATTGGTCTAAGTTTTGATTATTTGAAAACTTTGTTTAGTTGTCTATATTTTAAATATAACCACTTTGCCATCGGCTGTGTGGCAGACTCGTCATGGTTGTATGCAATTTTATGAAGAATTACAACAATCATTTCTATAGGTGAGTAAGGGTTTTGGTTTTTTTTTTTTAAAGGGCAATTTGTTAATGTATAATGTATATACTCATTACTGAAAAATTTTGTTTAGTTGTGTACAAGTTTTCACGTCAACAATTTAATTCTTGATTTATAAATGAAATAATGGCATTTACCAGCGGTTTCAATCCAGTTGGTATTAATACAAGGGTACTAGGTACATAGGGATAGTATATAAAAGACATAACTATTTTAAAAAATTGGTAAAAAGTCCCTTTGCTTAGTTTTTTTTTTTTTAAATAGCGAAGCTGTTGATATATAGTTTAAGCATCTTCCTACAAAAACTCTAACGACCCTCTTTAAATTCTAGCAATCTATTACAAGATATTGCGACTTCAGAAATGTTTTGATTCCGAAAAGGTTATCAATATATAATACTTTTTTTTTAGTTATACGCGCACTAAATGCAATTTGACTACCCTTAAATTTGTTTAGCACAGTGCGAGCTTTTATGAAAGTTGAAGATGATTTAAAAGGGTGTGCCAATACACATCAAAACGGAAGGGAAATATTGAGCCGGTTAGAGCCTTCCACATTCGTGCAGTGGCGCTAAAGAAAGAATCTCTAAACTTAACAGTACGTAGTACGTCCGACATTGGGCTCAAGGGTTAACTGATAGACATTTCCTGTAGCGTGAGTAGAGTACAGATGATTTAAAGGAAGTAATGCAAAACTAATAAAAAAGGTCCACGATATCTTTTAAACTAAATGGCAGAAAAGCGTCTTTCAGCCATATCACAAATTCCATCGTCGTAATCTCGTAATCGGAGACTTCCGCGAATCCCGAAAATATCTATCACCAAGTCAGTTTGTGGGGCCAATTTGTCATTTCGATCTTGAATAACTTTGTATTCGAACATAATTTCGCTTAGAAAAGTAGACGGAATTTCTTATGGCAAAATAAAGAAACTTCTTTCAAAAAAAGTCTCTAAAAATTCATTAAAAGTGGACATTCATTACAAGGCAAAAGAATTGGTTAAACATGTTTGTTCATAAAACAAAATAGAAATTCAATCAGAAAGTCAAGTCGAATTTCTTCTTTTCCTCTTATTAAATATTAAAATAAATAAACACTCAATATTAAGCCACTTTAAAAGGCATTGGCAATCAACCCATCATGATTTATATTTGTTTTTTATTCGTCAAGTTAAACGCTCTCATTAATAAAAGCAAACAAAAATATCTCGTTCGTCCTTTTTTAAATCGCTTTTCCAACTCATCCAAAGACAGACTGAATTTTGCCTGGCCAACCACCCATTAACCATAATAAAAAAAGCCTTATTTGATTCCAATAGACCAATCTTCTAGAACAAAGAACGAGGAGGAGATTTTTATGGTTTCCCTTACTCCTGGGATGCCTTCGAGGAAAACAATAAAAAAAAAACCAAATCTTTCATTGAAATATTAGCAAACTTGTAGTCAGATTGTTATTGCTTTAATTTTTATATTTTACCCAAGGTTAAATATATGTATTTAAAGACTGTTCGCCGAGTAGTTGGAAAAGTAACTCTCATTTATATTTTCTCTGCTTTTCCATTCACTAGGAAGATCCTCCTCAAACGCCCTCAATTAAAGAATGGTATACGAAACAAAAAATAAACTGAAAGTATCAATTTCACAAAGTGTATAATAAATTCCCAACCCGTTTACCATGAATCTTCCAAAGCCATTAGAAGCCCAAGAAGCGTTTCATTACTTATCGCAATTAATTGGCCGATAAAGGATCCAACGAGCAACAAGTTTTTCTTTTGCGCTGAATACTTTTGGTATGTATTCAGCGGGTATTCAGCGCATGTGAGATGAATTTCATTAGAAGTTAGAAGGCAACCGCACTTCATTCTTAACCCTCGAAAGGTACGTGTCTGGAATTGAAAAGCCTCTCATCTCAAAAGAATAACAAAATGTTAATTCTATGTTAATACGTATGCAAAGAGATTAAGAATTTTTATGTCCCTAACTTACCCAATGTTGGAGGAGGAAGGATACACAGGATACGTAGTTTGCATATAATTTGTGTTGTCAAAATTTTATTCATAAGGTACGAAATTTTAGCACTAGCACCTTCGATGGATAAGCTCATAATCACAAGTTCAAAAAGGACACTCTTTCCATTTGAATAGTTGCCTTTACTTGTTTGCCAAAGGATGTCATTCGAGTTTGAATATTAACACTGTTTAATCGGCCTTATAATGATTTTGCCTACAACATCAAGCACACAATTCAGGTTTCTGAAAATCAGCCAGGACAACTTGAGCCTTTCCATAACATCAACACAATTCAAATGGAAACGGGTAATGAACGAGTCAACCCTCGCAGCTAAGGCAAAGCTTCAAAGCAAAACAAAAATTGAATTATACTTCCGAAACAGCAATTAGGGATAATTTCAAATTAGTAATAATTAATTTTCACGAAATTCATATTTTATAAATAGCGGAACTTGTTAGGCGATGGAGAAATTTCAAGAAAGATGAAAAACTCCACTGCGCCTACAAATTTGCCCCTTATTATTTCCGACTTGGATTAATTAAGGGACAATAATAATAATATTAAAGGCAGAAGTCGGCGGTTGTCGTCGAAAGCAGCTTGTGCTGATTGGTAAATAAATTTTGTGGGATTTCTCTTCTTTTGAAAGGCTTCGTTAAGTTGGCTGTTTGGCTTTCTTTTGCAAAAACAATAATTCTCTCGTAAATTAAATATAAGGCTTCTCCTTTGAGTAAGGTACTTTGCCAAATGGTTTTCGAGTGATTTTTAGATAAATTATTCGAATTTTACAAATAGGAGTTTTGAATTTTGAAAATTTAAGGAAATTTAAATATGAAAATGGAATTGGGTGAGAAAGTACTTTACTGTGAGTTTGGGTGGGTTGCTTTAACCTTTTAAAACAAGCTGTAAGTTTTGAGAGAAGGTAAATTGAAAAAGGGTCTGACGACAGGGTTAGATAATTGCTCACTCCTTCTTTTTTTTTAATCAAACAAAAATAATAATTCATAATTCATTAGATGGAACTTAAGAAACAAATTAAACTTAAAAGACATAAATTAGTTTCAAGTCTTCCAATAGAGGCATTTGTGTAGAATAGAGTTGAAGAAAAAAAGAACTCATTAAAAATGCAGATATTGCCCTTGAATTCCTATGGATATGGAATATACACAGGTTTGCGGTTTCCTCCTTGCTATTTCATATTCTAATATTGTCTCTCTCTCTCAGTCGATCCTGAATCCTGAAAGCACTGAATCCGTGTTGCTAATTTTTTCAAAATGAAAATGTGGCCTCACTTTTAGGGACCAAAACAATCTGAAGCACAGAGCTTTAATTCTGGAGTGACAAATTAGGTGATATCTTTAACATTATGTTAATAGTCTGAACATAACATCGTTTGTTTGGACTATTAACATAATGTTAAAGATATCACCAATACTTTTTTTTGTATTTTATTGACACAGTAAAAGCAGTTTTAATGGCTAGAATTGGACGAGTTCAGGGGACTTAAAAGTCAAACCTCCAACGCATATCAATACTACGACGTTTTTGTCCTCTTGCACAGAATCATGGATCTCCATAAAACGGCAACAAATCATTTTTCAAATTTCAATATTGGCAGAGATGATCAATAGGAAGCAACAAGAAGGATCAGATACGGAACTTAATCATATATTGAGCTGAATATTTTTGGTCGACTGGTGAATAAATTAGAGAATTGTCAACATCTTGCACAGACCCTGGGTCCAAAGAAAGAACGCAAAAGCTGCCAAAAAATGAAAACTCAGAGGTTAGCTTTCTATTATTTGAAACTATCGCGCTTTCAAGGGGATATGAATACCCTTTAGACAACAGTCTGAGCATTAGGGAAAACGGAGAGGATTTAAAAGGAGGTACCGATGCACATTAGTTTTGAATATCTCGACATAATAAGGGAAAAAAGATTAGCTTAGAGCATTCCACATTCGTGTAGTCCGGCTAAAAAAAGAACTCAACATAAAAATTGACAAATCCTATCTTGTCCTGAAAAGCGCTGCTCATTAGCTAATCGGAATCGGCAGAAAAATCCTGGAAACAAGCACACAAGAATGGTTGAGAGTTGTAAGTCACTAGATCCTGGTTCTCTTCGAGCTACTGCACTACAATTTTATTTATCCGAAGGGGAGACAAATTCCTTGCAGCGATGACGGAAACGAAGATACTTTGCGGCATTTTTAGCGACATCACGTATTATGCATGTGCTCATTCCACAACAAATAAGTCAGTTTCGATACCATCAGTAGGTACAATTAAGGGAAGAGTTGGAGATATCTAGGGGTAAATAGATACATCGCTTAAAACTTAATGATGAAAATTACTTTTGGAAACTAGAAGTTTTTTTTTTTTAGTTCTAAGGAAAATGAGATAAGAAGTAAATTTACACTATTTCAGTGTAAAATTAATTTTTTAACTATCATTAGAGAAAATATTAATTTAAAAAACCAGACTCTGTTAAATTTACAGTACTTAATCATCACCCGTAAATTTTCCCATCAAACGAGGAAGGTAAGTTAAAAAAATAAGATTTTACATTGATTTTTTTCCTCATCAAAAATAAAATAAAAGTCAAACTTGAAAATAACTAGATTTTACACTATTTTTTCTGTCGGTGCAAATTTCACCAAAAAGCAAATCAAAAGTTAAATTCACCGACATCAACTACGACCACAGGTTGACACTCAATAAAATCATTTACTCCACCACCTGCCATCCATGCTTCTCAATTTTATACTGCAATATTGCTATGATGGTCCTCTGTATTTTGTATTAAGACTCTAATCTGATGGTGTTTGTGGCCAGTCAATGAATTCATTAATAAATAGACAACACTCGAGCAATCCTCTTGGCCCCATCATTTCTGACATTTAAGCAAAGCAAATGTATTTCGTCCACATAAATAAGTTGTGAAGCAGTCCTTGTTGTATCGAATAACATAGGAATGTAATTGTGGGTAAATTTCCCCCAAAAATTGCCACGCAGCCAACATACGCTCCACCAGCTCATCACCGCAACCCACCCACCCCAACTTCACTGCCTGACAGGATTCAATCGACAGATGCGTAGCCCCGAGTTATGGATGGATGTGTGGCTGAAAATAGGAAATTGGCGTAGATTTGAAATATTTCAAGCTTGCGGTTACGGCAGGCTCGCCAGTGGCCAACGGTGGTGAATAATTGGTGATTCATGGAAAGTCTAGCTCTGGTTTATATAAGTTTAACCAATATTTGCGAAATCGAGGGTGGAATTTTGCTTGAAATTTTATTGATCAGAAATTCAATACAATGAATCAGAAATGTCGAAATGTTATTTGAAAACGTCTGCAACATCAACCGAAATTCGACAATTTATAAATCGTTAACCCTGGAGGGACATACATGGCTAAGTGATGGTTATGGTTATAATAATTTTGTTCAATGTGGGGCTGTGTACAGCCTACAGTAGGTATATAGGTCTTCTGTTGGATTTTGCCACAAATCATGTAGCTTTAGCCTGCCATAATAGCAGAGGGGCTATATATTTTAATGGAGAGAAAAATCTTTTATCGTTTTTATGGCGATAACATGATGTTTCGAGGCCAAAATTCCAACATAAATCCTTGTCAGGACTTAGTTCCATTTTGTATAATAGACGTGCTGGATGGTAGATGGTGGGGAACAGTTTTATTGTTTCCAACTTGATATGGGTAGGTCGGTTATATGAAGATTCCAGGAAAAATTTGCATTATTTAAATTAACACATCACTGTTGATGATGATGGAAGAGAGCAGTTTGTTTTCTAAAGCGGAAAAGAAGACACCGTTGTGATGGGGGAGACAAAAGAGGAGCATGAATCAAATGGCTTTTAGTTTATTGAAAGATTTGTGGATTCTCCGAAGTGCAAGGGTTAATAATTGAAATAGACGTTTTGCAACCAGCAGCAGGACTTATGTTATCTCAAATGTTATGTGATTGAGTTTATTTGCCAAAAGTTTGCTGGTTTCTTCTTAAGCTGTATGCCCAAAGTTGGTAGAGGAGCCTTTCGTCTTGCATGGGCTGCGTGAGGAACGAACTCAAAATCTTAACTACTCAATTGCCTTCAGTTGCAGTTGCATTACTTTTGCTCTGAATTTGAAGTAGACCTAGACGAAATCCGTTTAACTATCTCAATAGCTGTCAATGATGACGTTTTCTCAAAGACTCCAGCTGCTTGGCTTCAGTGTTTTTCTTGCCATACAGGGCTACTAACAATTTATCAATTTTAATCAATAAAGCCATTCACTGATATGTTGCCATCAGCATTATTTTCGAAAAAAGTGGTCTAATGCAAATAGCAACTTACATTTTAAATCGCTAAAAAACCTCCAAATCTATTCTCTCTCGCATGGGCCAGACTTGAAGAGCGTAAAATCTTATGAGAAATCGCTGTATCGCTCGAAAAAATTGGCGAGTCATTAAGAGATAAGTTTCTGTCTTAAAAGAAGCCAAGCAACTCTTTCAAGCTATTTTGTAATGACTTTTTGAGAAGTCTTAGCTACTCTTTCTCTTCTCGCATAGCTCACGTGCCACTCTGAATCCTACCTGCTTTGTCGAGCAGACATCTTCAAACTAGGGAGACGGCATCTCTAATGGATATAGCCATCACAATTACAAATGACAGAAATGGTCCGAAAAGTCCGGGATTCATATCAAACAGTGGCAAGACATTTCTAAAATTGAATGACTATTGGGCACGGTCCTAAAATATTAACTTGAAATCATTAGAATAATGAATTAGCTTTACATTTGTAGCTTGGCATAATGGTTTATGGTTTGGACTGTCAAGCAGAGGATAGTGGATTTGATTTTAAGCCACTGGAAACATGTTCTTCATATGGCCTCTTGCCAAGGGGGAAATTCTCCAAGCGTATTTTTTGCCATGAAAAGTGCTGCTCATTAGCCATTCGGAATCGTCAGAAAATTGAAGATCGCCTCCATTCCTATCAAGTTATCTAGCAAACAGGAATGGTTGAAAGTTCTAAAGTTGAGGCTCTCTACGATCTGTAATGGCCTCTTATTAAGTTATTAACACTTCGATTGATACATCCTGCATATTTATCTAATACTATCTAACATAACATATAACTCCTGCCAATAGCATACACTTGGTGGTAGTTGATTCAAGTTGTGGTTGTAACAGTTAAACTTAAGATGAAACTGCTGAGATACTTAACCTACAAAATTCTTGTTATTCTTTTTGATTAAAATTCAAATTTGTTAATGGTTTTGTTTCCTCCTTATTCCTTGCCTAAAGTTGTACTTTTAATCAACTCAATTTCAATTTACTGTTTTGTTAAAAAAAAAAAACATAATTTTAATTAAAACACTATAAATATTTATTTTGAAGAAAAAAAAAATATCTACAAAAAAAAAGCAATCCAATTTTACAAAATGTAACTTCAAACCTTCTGGTTCATCCCAAGAGAGAAAAAAGTGCTTGGATTGGAGTAAAAGAAAAACACACAGAATGTAAAAAAACAAACAAACAAAAAAAAAAAGTCCACAATCTCTCGCATTTGTTCGGCACGGTTGTTACACAATAAAGTGCCACATTTGTTATGATTATGCCATAAAATTTCAAACCAACATACGTCTCCAGCATAAGCAAATTTTATTGCCAAAATATAAAAATATACCATTACAACGGAACAATAATTGATTTTTTTTTTATAAAAAAAAAAATCAACAGAAATCATCTTGTATACAAATCCGAATTCTTCCCTAAGTCCCTCAAGCATAGAAAATATAAAAAAGTAGGTACCTACTCCTTTTACATCGGATATTGAGAGAAAATCTTTCGTTTTTTGAAGCGTTTTTTTTTTTGGCCCCCGAACCTACCCTAACCATCTTCCATCATTCGCGTCCTCAATATTGGATACAATAATTTTTTTTTACTTACACCCATAAAGCAAACCAAGTACGACCTAGCGAACGAGAGTTAAAGCGGAATCCCATTTTGGCAGGATAACAAGAAATTTAACCCACTTTCATGCAACGAACTTAAACACGACAAAAAACAACACACACGTAGCTAGTTATATGTTCTTCGCAAAGGATATATAGATAGGGGTTAAGGAGCTTGAGTAAGATTCTTCTCTTTAGCAGGATAATCAGGAAATTAATAACAGAACAGAAATTTGTTCAGGAAATTGCACTGGAATTGGATACAAGATCCGATAATTTGCCAAAAAAAAAATCCCACTTGTCTTTTTCCTTTTACCTGCAACGTGGATAGATTAAAGGATAACAGCATATGCACGTGTCCTGGCAGTCAAATTATACACATAACATACGGAATAAACATTCAATCGTGAAACTTCCTTCCTTCCTTCCATCCAGAGTTCAGAGGAAATGAAAACTTTATTGAATGCAAATAAATTTTATGACATCACAGTTCCGCCGACTTTTACTCGTCTTCATCGTCGCATCGTCGTCATCATCAATTGCCAATCAGTCATTTCGACTTTAGTCCAATTTAAATATTTATATTTTCTCCATATTTCAATCGTAGACTTGTAATCCTACTTACCATATAGGAACTTAAAAGGCAAGTAAATGGATTCATAAAAAAAGATTTAATTTGAGATTTAAATGAAACATGTGACACGTAATTGACAAAGAAGATGAAAATAGTGACGTACCCATCAAATTGTGGCATGAAAAAGCGGAGCATAAGCTCCATATGACAAACTTAGCATTTGCTAGTGAAAATGCAAGTGATCAAGAAATGTATTAAGACTGAATCTGTTTCGAAGAGCGGAATTTTGAGCAGGTGCTCCGTTTCATCAAAGACGTGATTTGAAGCTAGAATTTAAGAGCTTAAGTTATACGTAAACTTATTTATTGAGGCTTTACTAACTTCAATTTGTGTTAGATTTGGCTTAACTTTATGTCATAACCTTATCAGTTTCTACCTTAAGGTAAATTTCAGTTAAAATAAAGTCAAAGATCAGAACTTTAGTTTGAAAATTTGAGTTTAGACTTCATAGTTTTAGCCTCGCTATTCACATGTTGACTATGATAGCATTTGCTCGGTTTCAAGATCGAAAATCAAGAGAAAAAACGATGGATTTAGCATTCTTTTTAAAGTTTTTTATTTTGTAAAAATTTCGTATATCCGTCGTCTTAGTTTATACTCACACCAACCCAAAAGACTGTGCTACAAATAACACATTGGTACTCACAAAAGTCATAGAAGCTTTTAAGGTTTTTATATATTGACGTTTTACTGCAAATATTTTGACTTAACCTATTTTCGGTCAAAAGAACGATTACTTAAGTATGCTGCCTTGTGGGGCCCAACCCAATCGATCATTGGACTTCTTTTTGGGGTGCTTAGACTTAGAAGGTTTTTTTTTTTTTTAATTCAAACCAATAAGATCTTTAGCCATTCAATTCAAAGGTTAATTTTTTGGGAGGTAACAACTAGAAGACACATTTCAATAACTAGACCTTCTGCTTAAGCTTTTAGCTTAAGTAATTTTTTAATTAAGATTTTGTCGGATTTAGTTAAGCGAGAACCTAAATAAAAATTTGAGTAGAATAAAAAAAAAAAATAAGTTAAAACTTGGTTTTTAAACAAAAGCTAGGTTTTGCGAGAGCAACATTAAGCTTGGGCTAACTAGCATAAGATGTCTTCTTGAAGTTACAATTTTAAAAGACACAAACGCTAGTTGCATATAGCGATTTTTATCTTAAGTACTAATTTTTCGACGGAAGTTTGCGATGCGAGGGTTTGCAGTCGAATTGGCTACTGTTTGTGCAAAAGCATGATTGTGCAAAAACAAACGCACAGAGACATCAAAACCTAATGGATCCTTCCTTTTTTGAACTTAATCCAAACTGGATGACCCCATAAGAATGTTCACAATTGTCCTTTATCCTTTAGACTGCCAGTGGTCGCCATTTCTACCTACCTATGGTATTTAAAATTTTGGATTGATATGGGCATACAAGTCCTGACTATTCAAAAAAAGGACGTGCCTAAAATCTTTTACTTCAACTGTCAACTTGAAATACAAAACATTTATATATACAAAACATTTATAAGATTATTTTCTATAAGAAATTTTAAAAAATATTTTGTTTGGGAATATGACGTTGTTTCGTTAAATTTTTAGTTGAAGAGTTGAAAGGCTGACAAATCGGTCACCGTTTTCAAATACAAACTGAGCTAATATCTCGATAACGAATCAAAGTACAAAATACTTAAAATCACATTTGTAGGAAATTTAATTTTATTTGTCTTTATGGACAGATAATTTTTTTTTCGTTAAGTTTATAGTTTAGGTGAGTTTTAAGTTAGAAAGCTGAAGAATCGGTCGCAATTTTGAAGAAAAGTGTCTAAACAAATATCTCTACAGTGAATCTCATATTTATTTTGTCGGAATATAAAATGCTTCGTTAAGTTTTTAGTGTTTTTTTTTATCATTTTTTTTCATACTTTTGTAAAGGCTTCAAATATAATTGAAAAACTGAGAAGAAAAAACTTTCGGAGATGTATCAACTATGAGAGTAAAAATCATATACCAAAATGTTCGTTTTATTTACTAAAAGAATGGTAATTAATTAAATTTCCCCCTATAGAGAAACAGTTTTGTTGTACGATGGGCCATTCTTGACATATTGCTTAAAATCTCACTACTCGCCTGTCAACTCTCATCTTAAAATTTGGAAATTTTTTTAAAATTATTAAAAATCTTTGTTTGCCTCTACCGTCTGTCCGATAACAGAAGATACATTTAGACAAAGTCGTGCCCATCATTCTTTAAAAAAAAAGGAGAAAATATGATGTGTTTATTTTGTTCTCCATTTCCATCATCATCACACAAGAATTTCAGTAGCGGAAGCTAAAAAAAAGTACCTCTGTGAGTTCAGAAGTGGGATACGACCCTCATAGATATCTTGTCCGTTTAAACATAAAGTCCGCAAGCAAGTTAAAAAAAAAAAAAAACAACTGCTGTGTAAAGTAAACGAATGAGGATAAATATAAGAGCTTCAAAGATTTTGAGAGATACTTTATCCCAAAAGTAAACAGAAAGGCACACTTCTTTGTTGAATAAGTCCATTTTTATCGGAACGTTTTCATGTTTTTTTTTTTTTTTTTTTGTGTAACTTGTTCTATCTTCATTTGCAGAACGACGACCCACAAAACCTTTGTTATGGTAGGGTCATTTTGCTCCCATTCTCCAGAGAATTAATATCTATAACAGAAAATATTTTCTGAAAATGTGTATACAAATTCTTTGAGCAGAGTTAAAAAGTGTTGAAAAGTCCACAAAATAAAGGAAAATGATACTGAAGTTAGTGAGGGTGAATGAAAGGGTCTTTTCCTCTTTTTTTTTCTTCAACATGTGTAAGTGTCGACGTACATTTTCTTTACGAAAAAAAGAAGATATTTAATTTAATTTGAAAAATAAATTGAATATCTTATGAGGGTGGGGAAAAATGAAAGTTTATTACCACACATTTTTGCCAAGTTTAAGGTAGTCAAATGGAGAAGAATAAAATACCTTCATTCTGTACGGTTTGTGTATAAAAATATAAAAAAAATACAATTGATAACAACTGGTGGGTGAGAATATACAATTTGACTTTGGGGGTGATAAGCAGCCCAACGAAAGATGAAAAGCAGTTTGAAAGCCCTAAATTTATCCATTTTGTTCGATGAATTTTAATATTTCTCAAGATAAAGAAATTTACTCGTGAAAAACTTTATCGTTCTATATTTATTACCTATTCATCCTTATAAATGAAAAAAGCAAACAAATATTGCGCCTTTAAGGAAACATTTATTTTCAGGGTTATGTAAATAGGTAGAATAAAGTTGGAAGGTTAATCATGAAAAACTTGAGTAATTGTTCTTATTTTCTGTGAATACAGGTTTCGCCAAATTAAGTGTTACCAATTTACATTAGGTCGGTTAGAAAAATACTAGTCGGTCCAATGAAATTACTAAACAATCGACAAACGCAGGGTAATAGGACTAATGGGGTTATATTAATGGAGTCAGTGGAAAGCTTAGGGTATACGAGTAAGCTTCTGAGATCGACCAAAGCTTAAGGTCTAAATCTCGAGAAACTTTAGTGACTAAAATATTTTGCAATTCAAAATGAATATACTTAGCACCAGAGCCGAAAGTCCGAAAATCGGATTGACCCCGTGAGCTTGCCAGCTGCACATTTAAGTTTATTCACATTTTCAATTTAACTTGTATGTGTAATGTTAGCAACCTGCTGAACATTTTTCAAATACAAATCCTCAAAACAATAATTAAGGATTGCTAAATAAAAGACTTATACATACGAGTATATTTGTGTTTCAGTTCCACACTAAGTTACAACGAGGCAGCGAGCTTGTAGGGATTTGTATAAATCTTTAATATCGTGCATTTCGAATTTCCATTGAAGTGTTTTGAACCGCCAAATTAGATTCTGCAATACTTATGAGATGACGAAACACCGGAACATTTTTAGGCGATGCGAAGCACTAATGCATCGAAGAAACAAGTACATAGGACGCTACCAGGCAGAAGAGAGTGACTGATCCTCTCTGAAGGTACTCCCAACAATCAAACTCATCAAAGGTATAAACTTGGAGGAAGAACTGTAGGGTTAGCAAATAATCTAGTTCTGGATGAAGGCACAATAGATCTTTAGGCCGCATGCAAGCCCTCTTTCAATTTTAATTCATTCATAAGCGCATGTGCTGCGCACCATATACTCCAAGACTAGATTGAAGAAGTAACCTGTCTGAGCTTATCCTTGACGAACTCCAGTGTTACGCATCAAGTATTTTTTTAGTGTCACTAAAACAACTGGATTCGTTTTCCCGGTATCCTGAGTTAGGCTGTCGACAAAGAGTTCCTGACTATGGATGCTTTCATATGATGGTGAGTCTCGAAAGTAGTTCGTTTTTTCCAGGATTTGCTTCAAAGTGAAGATTTGGTCTATGATCTGACCATACGTAGTATGTATGATCTCTCTCTCTCTCCATGATCCATGTACTATCCCAAAATGACTCCTCCGTATTTGAAGTCATCTGGAGATCTTCCGGACTTATCATTCTTAACTTTTTCTATAGCTTAGATCACCTCTTTTACAGTGGATGGCGGGCTGTTTGAAAGAGCTCTCGTTTCGGTCTCAAGACCAGCAGCCAGTTGCCTTTTTTTTTTTAAATTTCTATGTGTTGTTTTGAGTTCTTTCAGAATCTCCTTTTCCCTGCGCCTCTCTTGTTTTACAATGCAGCATAATCGTAAGCATCTAAAATGTCAGATATTTGTGGATCCTGAGCTACTGTAAACCTTTGCTGCTTATCATCGGATTTGGAGCTGCTGAAAAACCTATTAGTTGGAGGCTGTTATCCGTTGTCTTTTTGTGAAGGCTGTGCTTACAAAATACAAAGAACAGAGTCAGAGTTTTTTCATCACTGTAGACTGGCTCCCTAGAATCCGTCTGGGAATTCTTTAAATTATTCTTGATAGATTTTTCAGTTTTATCGGGTGAGGCGTGAATGCATTTGGCTTCTGTTTTGGAAGGTGGTTTTGAAGGGTATCACAATCGGGAGATTTTTTTAACGCATTTCCATACTTAATCTGAGTTTATTAACTTACGACTCAATCTTTTTAGTATTTCAAGAGGGTGCAAAGTCTTCTCACGTGAAAAGGTACTAACTGTTAAACCGTTGGCTTTGATGCTCCGGTTCTTGCTGTCATTTGAGAGTAATTATTATCCGAAGCTTTTCATGTCTCTGTCACAAACCATAAGAGGTTGATCCGCTACCACTTTTTTCAGCATTCATGTTTCGAAAAGCCTGCATTCTGTAATTAAAATCCTAACTGACCCCATATCTTAATGTGTTAGGGTTGCTCAAGTAAGGTATCTGTGTTCCAGACTGGTGATCCACTCTCTTCAATTCATTCTCTGAATACGTTCTTTCTGACGAACTCTTGGAAGCCTGTTTATTCAGCCAGACTTTTCCCACAGAGCAAGTCTTGGAAGTCAAATCGGGTTTGGTAAACAAAAAAAAAAAAAAAACTATAATTCTAATGCGCTGGAGGATAACAAGGTGTATTTTACCATCAAAGTTCATTTAATCCTACCCATCTTCTACAATTCATATTTTAAATTGAACATTGAGCAAATTTTAAAAAATTGAAGAAATGTAAAAGTCGTTGATACAATGGAAATAAAATTAAAAAAAAATACAAAACTATCAAAAATATAAACAAACAAAAACCCCGGGGTACAAACTGTAATTGAGTTTTTTTTATTCAAATTTCATTCCCATATTCATGAAAAAAAAAATCAAACAAAAACAAAAAAGGTCAATTTTTTTAACAAGTAGCAAACTTGCTTGCTCACACATAACTTATTTCCTCTATCGCAACATGAATTATTCAAGAAGCATTAAGGATTCCTTTTTATTCCTGTGAATTGCCCTCGGACATCACTACAACCGGCTGGACTAGACTATACCAGATACACCATCCAGAGTTATAAACATTTATCTTTGAATGGCTATTGACATGGTACTTTATTGGTCAAAAACAGCCCTCATCCGCCTTAGTTTGATGTGATATCGAAAAAGGTAAAAGGACAACCACAGAAGCGGACTAACTAAAGGCATTTGTGTACGGCGAACAGTTTTAGGGCTCCCGCATCTGCGGAATTCTGTCATCTGCACTTAAATGTCTTTACTGCATTTTCTGGAAATAATATTTCTTTCTTTTTTGGGTCTCGGTAAGACTTGAGTCTCTTTTAAATTGATCACTTCATTTTCAAAACAAGGAGCATTATATCACATGAATCTGCAAATCCGCCCCTGGAGCGATTGCTCTAAACGTTTTTGGTTGTGTTGTTACGTCGAATTGAATAACTTTAAAGGGGGTTTCATTTGCTTCCTTGTTGAACGATAGGGAAGTGTGTTCCTGTCGTTCATTTACCTACATTCCTGATATGGAAATTTGGGGAGACATTCACAGGAGTTTTTCCTGGACGCTCAACCTGTATTGGATGATTTATTGTGATGTTGGGGGTTTTTGAAAACCGAGAATGATTTTTTTTTTATGAAAATACCATACTCAATCGAGTGTTCGATTTCATTGAAAAATAACAAATATTTTTAAATAACAAACACGGAGCGTTCAGTTGAGGAGTTTTTGAATAAATTACTCCCAACTCAATTGAGGCAAATTTAAACGCAGCCTATTGTTTTTTTGGTATTTGTTTTTGAGGTATCATCTGTTGGGGTTAAAATCACAATAAAATATTGAAAGTGATTGCGGTTGTTTGTTTTTGAAAGCAAATGCGTCATTTTGCAGATGATACCTATCCAGCAAACAAAATTATTAACTTATTTAATTGAAATAAACATTGAAAATTGAGTTCGTTTGGAGCTATTAAGGCCGGAAGTGAACTTTGCTAGAAGAAAAGCAAACAAAATTGGCATTTCCTGCGACAAAAACAGAAAGTGCCTATATATTTTCGTTATATTTAACATGTGACATCCAGGACATGCTTAGTGGGGTCAAGCTTATAAACCTCCCGTCCTGTCTCAGATTGCCGAAGACATATTAACCTTGATGGTGTGAAGTTGAAAGAGGTTGGATTTCAATTTTGGTAGTGAGTGTCATGTTAGCAGTCAGCTACGATGAATATTGATGGTGTTCTTGTTGAAGATGGTCTTAATGAAAGGGACTTTATTTGACACTTCTGTACATATATGTTGCGAAAGACAGATGTAGGCGATGACAAGAAAGGGAGGGTTTTGATTTATGAGCTTCTGCGTTAATTTTAATTTCAATAAAAGTAGTAAGTATAAATACTGAAAGTTAGCAAATAATGTTAGTCGCAAAACACAATTTAATTAAAGTTCTAATGCGAATTCAGAGCCCTCTACTTAGAAGCACTCACTTATTCGATCATAAATTCTCATTCATACCTACAGACATTATTGACAGAATTGAAACAATAAAAATTCGACACATTTTTTCACAAAAGTGCACCGGAGCAAGAGGAAAGCTAAATTCGCCAGAATGTTCTTGTGACTCCGGCAGTGTGATGGTCAATAATCGAAACTTGTCGGGTTTCAAGGAACATATGGCTGAATTTTCAAGGGAAAAAGCAGAATATTTTTCGCAAGATAAACAAGCTTCAACCATCTATCCTAATTGGAATCCCAACGGGCTACAATACAATGGGAACCCACCATGAGCAGAATGGGCATTAGCTTGTCGGTAGTGCTCATCACATTTCCTTTGTGAATGCCCCAGCCTAGCCGGAATCAAAAAAGTAGCCTTCGAAGAAAATGTATTCTATTGATTGGCAACGTCTCTACCTAGTCACTAAAAAACACCCTAAAATTTATTCGGGATGGTTCAGAGAGGCATCAAATACCTAGACTTTCAATCCAATCACTCCTCTTCCAAATACCTTCCTTATCTAAACCTACTAACCTAACCTAACGACCTAAGAAAAATCCATAAATTTGGACATCTTGTTTTTCAACATGGAGACATCTGAATCAAGTCAATGGATTCACCTCTGAAAATTCCAAAAAAGTTACATTATACTTTTTACAAATTTTTGGAATGTCATAAATTGTAAAATTCTACCGAAGCAAAGCTGCAATGTCAATGGATTAAAAAAAAACTTTAAAAATTCGAAACATTTTGGAAGTCAAGTAATTTGGGAAAAGTAGAATCACGAGGTTTAGAGTAATTTTTTTGAATGTGCACAAACTCAAGTGATTTTGAACACCCTTAAATATTATAGTCTAACACAGTACTAGCGTTGAGGTAATTTTAGAGGATTTAATAGGATATGTCGATGCAAATTTGACTTGTAAGTTTGTACATCACAATGAGAAAGAAAATATTCAACATTAGAGTAGTACGACTGAAGAAAAAGCTTCTATATTTGAAAATACGTCCGAAGTGAGGCTCAAGGGCAAACTGATAAGCATTTATGGGTAGACAAGGGTACAACGGAGCAGATCTATTTAGAGGAGGAATGACAAACTTTAAGCACTTCAAAATATAATTTGTCACTTATCTGTTAACCAATAAACTGCCAAAGGCAATCCAACGGAGGGTATAATTTCAATACATTAGAAAACATCGGAAAAGTACTTTTAAGTGACTGTTCGACCGAATGGTGTTTTCAGTTGCTGGTTCTTTCTGTTTTTGATCCTCGAATCAGATCCAGAAGAATTCAGGATTACCAATCGCAATCCTCACAAATGCCCAATTTACGTCAAACCATAAGTATTTAATTTATAAGCACATCTCAAATTGTGTCAAAAGTCTACAAATTAATGTCACCACAACATCGAAATTATTGGAGAAACGAAAAAAGATACTTCACAGAAACGAGGCTATCCCGACTTAAGTGAACTATATTATTAATTTGATTTTATTGCAAAAATAGTTAACTAAAAAATATGAATTTTTTCACTCACCGTATATAATTACTTCTATTTTTAATTTTCCTTAGTTTGTATACAAAACTACAGCACTCGAAATTTTTTTCTGAAATGAAAAAAAGATGAATTTTATTAGACTAGATAATTTTTTAAATTGTTAAAAATAAATAAATAAATAAATAGGAGGCCATAACGGCTCACCTAGTGACTTACAACTCTCCACCATTTCTGTCTGCATGTTACCAGAAATAAAGAGGGCCTATAATTGTCTGCCAATTCCGAAGGGCTAATGAGCAGCTTTTCGAGGCAGGTATAATACATCCAATTTGAAAATGCAATTTTTATTACAAATTATATATATTTAAAATGCTCTTTTTAATAACACATATTGCAAAAGAAAACTTCGACAACTCCATCATTATAAAGCTATTTTAAAGACAGAATATCCTTGTTGAAATACACAAGAAGAAACCATTTTAAAGTTCAAAGATGTAAGAGTGACATTTTAATAAGTCATAAAGTGGTTTCTCCTTTCTTCAAAATCATCACGCATTCACAACTCTTTGCCAAGTCAAAAGTGTAAACTTTTCAAACATCAGGAATTATGACACACACAAAAACACACAACCCCAGCATGAACTGTTGAACAAAAAGTTCAGACTTAAAGTCGTTCTACCGGATATAGAACAAGAAGACAAAATAAAAACAAACATGCCTCCCTCTAAGACATCACATCAGACAGTCAACATCACAGCGAAAGTCACGAATGCACATAAAAGTTTACCATAACCCTCCCCTTGAAATGTCTTCATTCTCATTTCGTCTCTGAATATAATTTCATGTATTTTATCTTAGTTGGCGGCATCAGCTCCAACATCAGCCCCGTACATTTTCTTCATTCCCTTGACGCGACGCAGAACATTATGTGTTCCTTATAAATTATAAAATATAACTTTTCTGCGTCCCACAAAAGTGCGTGTATAGGGTTAATGGTTTTTGAAGGAGGTTGATGCGTGCAGGAGGTATACCGACTTTTTACATGTTTTACGAGGCATTTGTACACCAAAAGTTAATACACATTTTCACATCAGCATTCAGTGAAAATCCCTTTTTCGAGGAATGTAATAAATGTCTGAGTAATTAACACCATAATTATCAGCTATTAGCAAAAGAAAGTACACAAAAAAAAATATATTAAAAAAAAACTTTTAAAAGCTCTGCAACGATCCACTTAGTTAAGATAGGCACACCTCAAGAACACTCAGTCAAGACTCCTGAATATAAATAGAACTACACACACTCTCGCCTCTCAATTTGGCATTGTTCTTATGTATGTTCCATAATGACTCCTTTCCTCGTGCTAAATTTCGTTCTTTTTTTTTTGTTGTTATTTTCAGATATGAAACGTACAAAGCAACTCTCAAGAAAATTCCTGCCACCCGACTCTCCAGACTAACAGAGGCTCTGGCCAACTACGATCCGGTGTTAAATGAGTACTTCTTTGACAGGCATCCGGGTGTATTTACGCAAATCCTCAACTACTACAGGTGAGTTGGAAGCATTTTATTATTTTATTTTTTCTTCGTTTTCTTTTTGTTGGTATTTGTTGAAAACTCTCCACTCAATTGGTTAGCAGCAACATCTTGAGTTTTATTTGCTCGATTTGTGTCCTGTCGCCGTGTAGTTGTCCTTGTGCTTACAAGAAAAATCTCAGCAAGTAGTCCTTTAGACTAATTAAAGTCGAGAGTGATGCGATAAGGATCCAACTAATTACTAAAATTGATTACATGAGGACATTTTGCGCTCACCTTAAAAAAATTCAAAAAATATAGCGACAACATTATTGCGAAAAACAAGGAATTATCCTTGAATTAAAATTTCCAACGTCCTGCTTCTCGTTCTCCTCCATCATTATCGTTGGGTTGGGTAAAAACAGAATTAACGAGCGGTTTTAATTTAATTTTAATCGTGACGGTGTCCTTTCTCCCCTTGACGCCCATATTGGACGTGATGACGAAAATCATTCTTTAATTTCCTTTTTTTTTATTTGTGTGAAAAGAATACTGTTGAATGATGAATGGCTGTTAAAAAACCATTCACACACAATGATTGAATTCTACCACCCCACTGTCACCCAACAAAAATACAATAACAAAAAGGACACACCTCACCTCACTGATGTTGTCAATTATTTGCAATTTTTTATTTTGCTCTTCAAAAACGTCCCTAAGGGGATTCTGGTACTAATGGCGTTGCCAAAACATATACGAGTACGTCCATACATCAGGATGTGGATACAATATTGAGTGGGGCGGGGAACATTCTGTTTTCATATTTTTGAAATTATCTCTTTGCGAACGAGGTGATAAGTGTAGCCGAAGGCATCCAGAGGTAATGTGGTCGTTCAGGAGTGATGGGCGAAAAGTACCTACATACACAATTTTTTACCTTATCCTGCCGTATCGATTCGAGAAATGAAAATGACAAAGGTATTTCATTTTTTAAAGGTAGGATAATGGCAGAGAAATGAAAACGCAATTGTTTCGAACAAAAAAAAATTAAGAAGATTTTCGATATCAATTTCAATGGGATTGTTTTGCCAGTGTTTTTTTTTTTTGTCTGGCAGATAAATGATTATTTAAGCTTTTGTGTACAGAAGACAAAGATTAATTATAAAACTTTTTATACAAAAAAGTATCAATTTTGTTATTTTTAAATGATAATTAAATTTTACCAAGAAAAACAAGGTGGAACGTTGTTTTTTTTTTTTTGAAGCTTAATTAATTTGTCCACTTAGGATAATGATGTGGCTCAAAGTAACTAAAAGTTCACGTGGTAGAATTTCAACAGAAAAATAAACCATAAAAGGAATTATAATTAAAATACATTCTCTAAAAATTACGAATAAAGTGTCAATACTTTTTAACTAAGCGAAGTTTAAAATATATAATTTTTAAATATTTCACAGCAAATACAACATTATAATAATTTGTGTTAAAGAAAAGCATTTTAATGAAATATTCGTAGTTCACTATAAATCACGGTGATGTTTTCACTTAAAAAATAAAATGCCCGTATTTTAGCAAATTTTTAATGAAAATGTTTTATTTTTCCTTTAAACGTTTTTTTTTTTTGTGAAATTTTAGTTTAATTTAATTTTAATTTAATTAATTGCAAACTCAGTGTTGCCGCATTTTTAACTATGAACATTTTTGAAATTTGCAGTGAGTTTTGAAAATTTTTATAAAACATTTCTAAACGTCGCAAACTATGCGAATGTTGACCGGAAATTTCAATAAGTGATTACCATAAATTAAACTAAGGAGCACAATTTAAATATTCATATTCTTAAAGATAATATGAAATCCCAGGCCAGGCTTGGCATATTTAAAAAAAAAATCGTCTGTCACGTAAACACTACAATTTTTGGAATTAAATAATAATCACCCTATAGGAATTAAATTAATTGTACGTAGTTTAATTAGTTGTGAAACAAAAAAATTTAGAAAACTTTTAGCTCTAGTCTTTTTATTTGCGCCTTATAGGTACTATAAGGCAAGTTATGTATTCGCAAAAAAAATTGAACTCGAGATTTTGATCAAAGTTGACATTGTTATGATGACTTTAAAAGTGGGTCTCGCAATTCTGTTTGTCTGTCGGTTCGACTACAGCCTACACGGCTCGGCTGATTTTTTATTAAACTTGATAGATAAAATTCAAAAATTTTTTTTTTTAAACTCAATATTTCGAAAACATAATGCTAGATTTTTTTTTTAAAATTGATAAATAAAAGTTTCTTAATATAATCTACATGATGTGAGAAAAAAAATTTATTTTAATAATAATAAAATAATGTTAAAAAAATTAAAAAAATGGTTTCCAAAAATCGTTTTTTTTTTTTCTCAAAAACGGCGCGCGCCTAGAATTTTGATAAAATTTTATTTCTTTCAATTAATTTTTATGATCTTTAATTTAATACAAAAAATTTTAAATTAAAATATTACAGCTTGAACCTACCACAGAACCATTTTTTCGAATTTTGAATTTCTCATTATCCACATATCGGATCTTAATGAAATTTTTTATAGAGAAGCTTCTAAAAAGTCTAAAACACATTGCATTTCAAAACTTTAAAATAAATATTTTTTGAATTTTTGAAAAAAAATCTATTTTTTCTTTTTTGAAAATTCGATATCTCAGAAACGGGTCAATTTTTTTTGGAAATTTAATTTGTATTCGAACAATAATAAAAACTTTAAATTGGCGTACCAAAATTTTTTGTTAAAAATCTTTTAAAATGTTTGTATATAAAAGCTTTTTTTTAAGAAACCACTACGACTTATAATTTTTGTTCTTGCATAAATTCATATTTGCATAGCATTCTGTTTTTGTCTCTTACTACTTAAAGAATTTAAAAAATTAATATTATGCTTCTGAACAGTTTTCTCCAATAACATTCGTTTTTAAAATTCCTGGTCTATTACATAGGAGCAAGTTCGTGCGACCCTGCCGTGATTTTTTTTTTTTTAATTTGTATGTAACGCAAAACCAACATTGTGAACTAACCCATTGAAAAATTAAAATCAAAAAATGTAAACGCAGCTTTATTTGTAGCTTTTTGTAACTTTTTGCCGCGTTAACAAAAAAATGAAAAAAGGTCAGAAGAATTTAGTGTTGTTCTCATGCGACATTCACACACAGCGAATTCTAGATTTCTTTTCATTCTTAGACTTAATTTGATCGCACATCCAATCCTTAATAAACTGTTCTCCCAATCGAGTTTACAGTTTTTTAAGATTAAGTATAGCTCAGTTTTATATTTTTTGCCGACCTTTTCTATTACATCACATCTTTCGATGTCGTCAAGCTCTTCTGCTTCAAATTGTCCCCAGTTTTAAGCAGAGTAATACGTTGGTTCATTTATATTTGGTCAAGTTTGTAATCTCCAACTTGATTTTTTGACGAATCCATTACATGTCATTGCACAATTTTTCTACGCCAAAAACAAGCCCCAACCACTTTTAATAACAAATTGCCATATAAAGTTAAGACATTTTTTATTCCCCAACTCAATCTCAAAACCTCGAAGCAAAAAATCCGCTTAAATTGGCTTAAGACACAATATTTTTACCCCCATTTGTGAAATTGTCTTTTATACGACTATGGGGTGTTTGCTTTGATATATTGCATGTCATTTCTGACTGATGATAGCGTCAACAGAGTGTGCTCGTAATAAATTCGAGTGGCTTTGCAAAAATTGTCACAATTAATAGCAAGCCATATATCTTTATCAACTTATTAATGAAAATTAGAATAACAAGTCATAAGAAGTTAAAACCCTGAAATTTGTCTCAAAAAAGAAATATAGGTGAACAAAATTGGAATTTCGTTTTACTGAAAATGAAGTGAAGTGAGAAGTTCCCTTCCTTCACAGCCCTCAACGCTTTTCTGTTGACAGGTAAAATCTCATTTCGTTTAACCTCAGTAAATTACTGCACTTATTTGACTCGTATAAGTGCTTTTCCTATGTCAGTTTTTGATGTCGATGGAGGGATATGGCAATGATGGTGTGTGCGGTATTTTCAAAGCAAAATTTAAATGAGATGCCAAATTGCTCCTGCTCGTGCTCCTTGCATGACCTGACATCGGAAAATCTGCTTTAAAATTAGTTTTTTTTTCTCATTTTGTGTACTTCCTTCTTGGTTCCTTCTTACAGTCGTTGGTCTTCTTCGCCATCCCCAAAACCAAACCCGAACCAAAAAAAAAAAAAAACCGTTAGTGCGAGGACAGAAAAAAATGTCCTTAAAATAAAAAACCATAGTCAAAGCAGAGCATATGTATACATTTTCGTGAACATAAATAGCACATAAAAGCCAAGTCCTTGAATTAAAATACAGAAAAAAATAAGTGTATAGAAAAATATGAAGGACTAACGGAAAAAATATAAGCAAAGCATCCGGCCCGGGCCGCCAGTAGTAGTTGTTAAAGCTTTCAACACTTCATGGTGCTTACCATTTTCACAGCTTCAAAGAGAGATGGGAAGACACTGAATGTGGAACGAGAAAGCGAAGATATATGTCCTGTATTTCCTGTGCCCCTCCTCTAGTGCGCCCCTCATTGCTTTATGGCTATTGTTATCGGTTCGCAATCATCGTTATGATTATTGATATTTGTATTATACATATCCCTGTTTGCATAGCGTGAAATATGATTCAAAATTCCGGCAAATCGGAAAACAGGGACGGAATTTAAATATTGCCAAATAATGATATCGATAAGGCTGCTTTTATTTGAGGGTTTTAATGTATAAATAAATGAGGTGAAAAATGAGGAAACTATAATTGGACTCCTGACTCATTTTCGACCATATCTACTTTGAACAACACTTGTTGGTATTTTGGAGCAAATATGAAGCGACTGATATAATAAACATGTCATATTCCTTCCGCCACACCAGGGCCGTGTTTATCATATAGACAAGCAGTATCATAGATAAAGGCGCTAGAATATATTTAAGAGGGCGCTATGAAACAGATTAGTTTTTGAATGGGCGTGTTTACGAGAAACGAAAAAAAAATCTCAGACAAACACACTAAATTCAGGTTATATCAACTTGTGATTTTTGTTATCAAATTTCATGTTCATCATCTCTTTGTGTTAGTACCAAGTCCGCTCCTGATGCACACATTGCTTTACAGACCGTTGAACAGATGACTCTACGATGCTGGTGTGGAATAAAATTATTTCAGCCAAAAAGGGAAATGGAAATGACTTCTTATTCCAACCAGCTGTCTCGTGTAATTTAGCCCAATCTCCCCCACCCCAATAACGCAATGTGTCTGTGTGAGCAATTTTTCTATCGCGACAATGCCATAAACAATTTGTTATGAAAAAAAAATTCAAGATTTAAAGCTGAATGTCAGCTGGATACATTTGAATGAAGACATGAAAGGATATGTGTTTTTTTTCTATTCGTTTTTATACATTTCAATCATTTGTCTATTTTGAAACTCATTGTTATTGGCATTTCCTTCCGCAAAAGACCAATCAATCATTTAACCCATCAGCTTGTTGCGGAACTTTATAACAGTTTGCATTATTTCGTCCTGGATTATGATGATGAGATGATGTTGATGCTGGTATGTGTGGTAGTGAGAGAAGAGATATACCTCCTACAACTGTTGTAACCAGATCCTTTCATTGTCCCTGATTTAATATTCTGTGCTTTCAGATTATAGACAGGTATATACAGCGATCAAGCTCAGCTGCAAATCTATTATACTGATAAATGTCCTTACTGAAGAGATACCTTAACAAAAACACTAACAGAGATTTATTTAAAAAAAAAAATCATCGAAGAATGTGTCAACCGAGCATTAAAGTCACGACTAATTGAAATTCAGTGTAGTGCTGTCGGCAAATGGACTTTTCCATGTCTCATTCAACAACTCGAATAGTTAACGGCGAGGGAAAGGCTGAGTGGGCTGCTCGCAAGAGGCTTATGTAGACAGTATTTATGTGGCTTCCAGGAATCAGGGTATACATATAACTTCATCTGGGGTAGATACTGGATATGCATGACCTACTAAATCTATGCTCAAAACGGGAAACATTTCTTGAAGCAAAATTTAAATCTTCCCTGATTCAGAAGGCATGAGAATGTATTCAATATTTTAGGGCAAAATTATTTTTAATTTCGTTCTAGTGTTCGTACTTTTTTTTCGTAAGACACAGAGGCACATATTACCAAGCGAGTTATCTTATGTAAAATGAATGAAGTTTGAACGCAATTATTTGGCTTCATAACTTATCTGCTTCATATGAATTAGACGTAGCTCCACTTTGTAGCCAAAATACATTTTTAATTTCAATTCAACGAAAAAAAAGTTTGCTAGCATCTCAGTCTTAGTTGTCTTTCAAAGCCTAAATACTCGTATCAAAGTCAATGAGCTTCTCTCGGTTGGATAGACAAAATTTATATTTAGAACATGTTCTTTCTTTGCATTCAAAAGAATGGATTTAAAAGAATTCAAATGAAGGCAAAGAATGTATGAAGATTGCAATCAATTGATTGCTGTGTAATGAATGGGGAAAAAAAGAGATCATTTGTTTTTATGTGAAATGAATGGTAGTTGAAAATTTGAAATTTCGCAGTGTCAGAGTCAATGAATGCTGTCTTTTAATCGAATTCGATTAATGGTTTTTAAAGATTGCATTCACAAAAGATTGCATTCTTTTACAAACCCTGGTCATTGGGTGAACAGGGACGGCAATGTAGTAAGCTCTATTGGAAACTTTATAGAAAACAATGAAGTATAGCTAATTTTGGACCATAATATACATTCTGTAAAGTTTTGAGCTAGATCTTATAATGCCAACTATTTTTAACACAATTTATAAAATTGAAGCAATTCTGTAAAGATTGATATGATTTTCTCCAAAAAATCTTACATAATCTAGATCATTTTATATAAAAACCAGCTAGTTGTTGACCAATTATGTGCCTCATTTGAAAATGGTGTCAATTTCATCTTTTCCAATTGAAACCCCTTTTCTTCCTTTAATAGAATTTTGAAATTATATTCTACTTTAAATAAAGTTAAAACTCGTAAGACTCTCTTCGTTCAAGTTTAATCCCAGACTTTTGATGTCGATTTCGAAAACGTTCCGCCAAGAAACAAAAAGCCAAGCAATCACAAAACTGTCTATGTTATGTACATTTTGCAAATTTCTAATGTAAGCTGCTTATACCACGCTCTTTGACCTCAGAAAATTACCCTGTCGATGTTAATTATACTTCGTTTGGTTGCATCATGCAATTGTGTGTGCATTCTCCAGTGTCATGTTCTAATTTGCATACACTAATGCCGCATAGTCTACACATTTTCTGCCATTTGCACACACAATCTTTGTATACTCTAGTTTTTGCATTTACCAACCACCCACCCTCACCCACAACTATCAACCCCTCGAGCAAACAATGAGGGTTTCCTTGCAACAAAATGTAGCAAAAAAAAAAAAAAACAACAAAGTAAGAAGACTTGTTGTCCAACTGAGGTAAAGACTTTTATCCTCTGTATTTATTGGTATGAAAGCAAAAAAAAAAAACAAAGATATAATTTCTAAAAGGATAGAGGCGGGCATTCGATGGGGCTACTTTTACTCCCACCTTCTCCCTACCGGACTCCTGCCGCGTCGTCGAGAAATAAAATTAAAATTAAATTATTTGTAACTTTGCCTGCTGCAATACAAAAACTAGCAGCAAAAAAGGAGCAAAATAATTAGTTTTTATGCGTTCGTTGTAAGGCTGTGTGTGTGCATAGTTAGTTATTTGATGTTTCTTTTTTCTAATTTCTTTTTTCAACGTTTATAGAACAGGGAAGCTTCACTATCCGACAGATGTCTGTGGACCATTATTCGAGGAGGAGTTGGAATTCTGGGGACTGGATTCAAATCAGGTAGAACCATGCTGTTGGTCAACATATAGTATACATCGAGATACACAAGTAAGCATATAAATTGAAACATGGATAATTCAATTTGTGCCATGGGGTTTTATAATTGTGTCTCTTCTGTTTCTCCTTTTTTTATTTCTATAGAATACTTTAGCAATTTTAGATAAATTAGATATTGAAAATGAAAAACCATCAGAGGAACAAATCGCTAGATTATTTGGTTTCGAAGAAGCCCTCAGTAATGGTGAATTAAATTGTTGGCAACGAATTAAGCCCAAAGTATGGGCTCTATTCGATGAGCCATCAAGTTCAACAGCAGCAAAGGTAGGTTCGATTGAATTTAAATTCAGTTGTGTATTTAAAAAATACATATTTTTTAATTATATTAATCGATATCACAAAATAAAAAAAAAATATCACGCTAAAGTTTGCATGTATCTCGAAATCAAACTCATAATTTTATACTTATATGATCAATTTACAACCCATTTCATCTTAAATTTGAGTGAAAACCATGGAATGAAAAAGTTATCACAGAACTCACGATATCACAAATACACATGCACTTATTTTTAAGCCCGAACATACATTAGAATATTATTTTCTGGCTTAAGAAGACATCACTAATGATCATAGTTATCATTAAATATTTTCTAAATATCACATATATCACAAGATTTCATAATTATCATACTAATTTATGACATGATACACAATACAGTAAAAAGTTAAGAGGTATTTTTAAAGAATTTAGTTCATATTTATTGAACAAAAATCTACCTAAAATCCAGAAAGACTTTTACTCATCTAAAATCAACAAACAAGAACTGAAGCTTAAATAATTTCAAGAGTTTTATTAAGATCGGTTACATATTTCTTGAAATGCAAAATCTAGTTTGTGAGTATGATTTCAAATGAAACTACAAGATAATTCTTTTATCCCGGTTAGAATGCTAAAAATTTCATGTCATCTCATCGAATTGCAACTTTTTCAATGAATTATGATATAAGAAATTTATTATTTATAAACATCACAGCCACGAAATATTCATGAAGTTACATAACAATAGACAAATCAATTCTATATTATAACTCAAATTGAAGATCTTTTTACAAGAACTTGTTGTATAACGAGAACTTGTATCACAAGAACTTATTTTAAGACCTCTTAAATATTGCAATGAATATTCAATGATAATTTATTATATTTTAACGATTGAACTATTAAGTTAGAAAAATAACATATAGCAAAATATAACACAAACTTAATTGAAATCATATCACAAATGCAAATAATTTTGGTATTTGCAAAACATCACATAAGATATTTCAAGTTTGCTTTCGGAGCTAACTAACATCAGAGTGTTTTTCAACACCTTTCAAGTTAAATAATGAAAATATTTTATTGATTTTAAACAATATCATAAAATTCACCTATCACAATTCTGTAAAACCATTTCAATAATTTGGAATTTTTAAATTCTTCTCTAGATTGTAGCTAGCATGTCGGTGTTCTTCATATTCGTTTCTGTGATATCATTCTGCTTGAAAACACATCCGGGGTTTCGGGTCGATTTCCCCGATGGGTCGTCTCTATCATCGACCTCATCAATACCTCTATCGACCACATCTAATAATAATTCACCATCATCAGTATTCAATATGACATTCGTTAATCAAGCGACAAACATCAACATCAACAACAACAATACTAGAAAAGCAGACTTTACTGCCGGCAATTTAAGCAGCATTTTCGATTCGTCCAATCTCACGTATAAAAGTTCCAATCGCAAACGTTTAAAACGTTCCATCTTCAATGGCAGCGACTTAAATCAGTTTTTTGAGCAAAAAATTCTAGGCGGAACACCACATCATCATGGATGGCATGAGTCGTATGGCCATCCACATGGAGCCTTTTTTTACGTGGAATTGGTGTGTAACGTTTGGTTTTTTATTGAAGTTATCATAAGGCTAATTGTAAGTTGTGTGTGTTTTTGACGTTTTGAGTATTTTAGGGAGAATAAATTGATTTTTTGTTTAAAGGTTTCTCCAAATATTTGGCAATTTATCAAATCGCCAGTGAATATTATCGACTTCACAGCCACTTTGAGTTTTTACACAGACGTTATGCAAAGAATGGGCGAACACACGGGACTTCTGGAAGCATTTTCAATAGTACGAATTATGAGACTTTTCAAGCTAACCAGACACTCGCCGGGATTGAGAATATTAATTCATACATTCAAGGCTTCGGCAAAAGAACTCACGTTGTTGGTGTTCTTTTTGGTGCTTGGTATTGTCTTCTTCGCTAGCTTGGCTTACTACGCGGAGAAGTTGCAGGTACATAAAAAAGTTTCTCTTCTTTTGGTTATATTTGTCTGACTGGTATAAACAATGAAAATGACTCGCTACAAGAAATGTCGAAAATAAGTTATAATTTTATGTCTTTATGTGATTGGTATAAACTCATTCATCATTTTCTGTCTACTGAGTATTCAATATGTGCATTCAAACACTTTATACGAAACCATACAAAATATAAGATATGAATATCCACTGGATAATGCCTGTTGACGTTTAATATTAAACTACACTTTTGGTTAAGGATGTCAGTTTTTGTTTATACCAGTCAGAGATAAAAAATAAATTAACTGGTCTATGTACCGATTTTATACTTTTTAATTATTGTTTATTATTTTTTTAATTCTTTTTCTATTTTTTGCCTCTTTTTAATCAAGGACAACCCAGAAAATCAGTTTAAAAGCATTCCATTAGGTCTCTGGTGGGCCATCGTCACGATGACAACCGTAGGCTACGGAGATGTGGCGCCTAAAACCTATCCGGGAATGTTTGTAGGCGCTCTGTGCGCCTTAGCCGGTGTATTGACGATAGCACTACCAGTACCTGTTATTGTTAGCAACTTCTCCATGTTCTATTCTCATACTCAGGTAAGTCCAACCTTTAACCTTTATGCATTTGATTAATTGAAAACAATTGTCCTTGTATGCATTACTTTCTGGCAATGTCCTTGTCACGGTGACGTGTCAAAAGTTCAAAATGGTAGCAGCATGTGTTACTTGATAATTTTTCATTAAGAATCAAAGATTTTTTTTTGGACTTGCTTAACTTCTATTTGAATAAGGATTAATAAATTAGCTGCTACGAAATGTGAAAAGTTAGTCCTTAAAATAAGGTTAATGTTCGAGATCCTAAGTTTTAATGAGTTCATGTTTGAATTTCTGTCATGTGCTTTTAATTGCATTTGCAATTTTTGCTTAGTTAAATTATACCAATTATTTTGATTAATTAGGAATGTGGAGAGAGAGTTTGAATAAAATGGGAAGTTAGATATTATTAATCTACAGTCAGTCAGGATTTTGTTTCATTTTGTGTGGTTTTCTAGAGATAGAAATTAGTTTTCAAAGAATACTAATCATCCAAGAGTCATGAAATGTAAATTTTCAATAGAGAAGGAAAAATTTCATGAAATAAATGATTTTATGAAATCGATTTCATCATTTTTTCCTAACACCTCTGCGGTAATTGATTTAGAAATAATTTGACGTCTAATGGTCTAATGTCAATTGGGCTGACATCTGTTCTGTTTTTCACATACAGGGTCGAGGAATTGAGTAGAAATTCCAGGCGATGTATTTTGTTTGTTTCTGTAATCAATTTTCAATAGTGGAATAAAAACATCAACTGGTACCGGTGAAGTGGAAACGAAATTTCATAAAACAATTTGCCCACTAAAAAAAATTTCTGAAATTATTCCCAAAATAAAGATAGATATAAAAATTGGCGTGGCACAAGAACGAGTATTAAATACGTAAATACGTAAATGATGAATTATACATAAATCATTAGAATTAAAAGGTATATATTTAAAAAATGTAGGACTAAGTCAAAACAAATTTAAATAAGAAAAACATCAAGCCAATCCAATTACATTTAACTGCGACTTCGAATTTTATTTTAATTAAGCATATAATTAAGCATTTCATGGCTTATTAAACAAATGTGTCTATATAAAGCAAAGACGGTTTCACATTTTTTGTAGTCGAAACAAAAAATGAAGCGCGAAGTTGTTTCCGAGGTTATAAATAAGAATTTCAACTACTTTATTGCCATTGCATTTACCTTGTGTGTAATTACCGCTCATCACAATGGCTATAACAGCAAAGCGCATATTCTAATATTTAATAAATAATTTTGTTTTGATTTTTATTACTATCGCTTAGCAAAAAAAAAATTAAATAAATTATGTGAAATCACTGCAGAAGAATATGTTTTAGGTATATCATTTTTTGTATTATTTATATTTTTAATATTAAGTTGAAATATATTAAAAATATTTAAATTAACAATTTGTTTTCCTTAAAACCTTTGAGTTTTGTTTTATCTACAAAAACAAAATGAATGAGAAAGAAAATCATGTCTATTACAGAATTCGCAGAATTTCACTCCCGGTGAGTTGACTTGATTCGCATCCGCTGTAAAACTCAATTATGAAATTCGTCGGATGAACTACATTGTCGATTTCTAAAATTACCTTATCATTTATGAACTTTCGTATCGACACTGTCAGCTACAAACATTTATTCAACTGGCCTAGGCTGTGGTAATAGTATCGCTTTCGATCAACGAAATCAAGCATCGTTGAGAGTGGTTAGTACGAAGATGGAGGACGGTTCAAAACCAACCGTGTTCTTTTTTTTTTTTTTTTTCTTGCTCTATGGTTGCGTTGCTATTTGTGCGTTTTCTATTAAAATTTGTTTAACAAACACTTTAGCATTCAGTATGATAAGCTTTTGACTTACATTTTTGCACTCTCCATTGTTTATTTTCGTTTAATCAAAAATTCACTTCAGATTCGTTTCGAAATTGGTGCGAATGTAAGATGATAGAAATTGTATGGAGTGTGAATGGATTGCGAGTTCTGTAATACCATATAAGTTGAACAAAATGTCAGTGGTGCAGGGATTGTTACCGACATTCGTTCAACTTTCATTCGTCGGATTCAGTAATAGCAAAAGTTTGGAAATTAATTGAAACTGTCACCTTAGCTCATTCGCCGAATTCTGTAATAGGGGTGAATAATTTGTGGGCCCTTAGAACTTGTTTTTTTTTTTAACTTGTCGAAGGTAACATCAAAAACTTTTTGCAGATCAGTTCAGTTGTGCCAAATTAAGATAATTTTCTCAGCTCTTCATACTTTTACTAAAATACATAATACTGTGAAGGATAAAGTTATCTATGGTACATTAAGCGGTTTCGATTAACTTTTTAAACATTTTATGAAATACGTTTATTAGTTTTACGGGGGCCGAGAGGGGCGAAAGTAATTGATAGTTTTTTTTTTTTTTCTTTTTTTTTGAATAAACCCTACCCATTCATTTTCATTTCAACAACTTATAGGAGACACATTCATTACGTAGTGTCTCTTGAACTAAAACTGTCGTTACTTTTTCCTTTCATTGTTGTACCGGTTTTTCTATAAAGAAGTATAAATAACCCGTTGCATTCCTCCTCTTAAGCAATTCCACCGCAATTCTGTCCATCAGTGAACTTTCTAACTTAACTTCGGACGTACCATCAAATAGGTATAGATTAGCGGCACTAATCGAATGTGGAATTCTTTGTCTTTCTCAATTAAATATTGTGATATTGTGCGTTGCTTAAATATGATTTTTAAAATATCACCAAAATCTGGTTAGGGTGTTTTGATTTAGTTTAGAGTTGAAAATTGAAAATCATTCTCTTTTCAATTGTTAAATTTGTATTCTATTTATGTTGTTCGACATTTCAAAATTTCACGTATCGAAAAATTAAAAGTACAACCAAAACTTGCTTAAGTTCGAAAAATAGCAAATGTAATTTTGTGATTTTTTTTTTCGAATTGAAAATTATTATAGTCACTATGGCGTATACGTAATTTTTATTATATTAATTAATAAATTGAAAAATTGTCGAAAAGTAAGAGATGACAAAATTTTTCAAGGATTTTAAGAACGAAAAGTTATTGTTGATATTTCAAAAACTGCGATGAAGCTGCGAAAAAGTTAAAGCATACATGATTGCCGTCCGCTAAGTGTTTAACGACCAAACTCTTAGGTAGGAATGGCGACCACCGGCAGCCCTATGGCCCAATTAGCGCTGAAGTGTGCCATTTTGATACCATAACTCGTATGAACCTGTAGATGGAATCGATATGGGATATTGTGGACATTCTCACGGAGTCATCCAGTTTGGTTTAAGTTCGAAAATACAAGATCTTACCATTAACTCGTTGTACAAATATTTCTTTTTTAAAATTTTTATTTTCGATCCCCGGGGCAATCGATTGTTAGCCAAACTGGTTTTTTCAGAGGTTCTGCATCGTACGAGAAAGGGAATATCTTGTCATTAAAGAGATTTTCTCATCTTAGCCGTTCAAGCTCAGAAAATTGTAATCTACTTCATTCCTGAAAACACCAAGCCTACAAGCATGGCGTTGAGAATTCAAGGTCACTAGGCCTCCACAAATTGTCACGCCCTCCAAATTCATTTTATTTTAAATTTAAAAATAAAAAACCATGAAGCATGTAATTAAATTATTTTAAATAAAGATAAATTATCATCAATATTCGAAGTTTTTGCTTTAACATGCATACAGGTTTGAATTTTACAGCAAATTAAGGAATTCAAACTTTGCTTCTATATAAACTTAAAAAATAAATCCAATTAACACTTTTAACAAAATTCAAATAGAAGACAATATTTCAGTATGAAACTAACTTTTGTTTTAGCGAGCGTTCTGGGATTGTTTGCAATCTTCGCAGGAGTGAAATCACAGGACGATATAATAGTTAAGGAACAATGCAGATTTCCAAGAGTTTGCCCTTAGTAGTGACATGATTGATGTGGTATTAAAATACTACAAAATATATATAAACGAATTTTGAAAACTAGTGTTTCTTTTTTTTATAAATTGATTAAACTAATTGCATTAATTTGCGAGATGTTAGGGAATAGAAAAGTTTCACTGCAGAATATAAGTAACTTTTTATTCTAGCAATGGAATCAGAGAGATATACCAAATTGACAGGCCAATTTTGAATGAAAATGTGGAAAAAATTAGTTTAAAAACTCGAAACCTTGGCAAAACTTTAGAATTAAGATGTTAATTAACAGAATAGGTATTATTGGGCACTAAAAACCTCCGATTGAAACATCAAAGACCACTGCACTCTGTCATGATGTATCGAGTAAATTTATGGTGCATATTTGGCCCACTATTGGGACGTCCCAATTGAGTCAAATAGGCCTACAGAACTACAGAACATGTGGTTCCAACAATACGGTGCCACACGTATTCAAAAACAAATTTTTCCGCCTGAACTATTTCAATAAATGATGATATCGACTGGCCCACACGATCTCCTGATCTGAGGCCTCCCGATTTCTTCTTATAGGGATACTTGAACCAACCAATAGAAAATGCAGTTTTCATGTTGCATTTTGGACTTTTGAATCTTCTATACAAATCAAGTACTGTCTTTTTGACAAAAATAGTGATTGGAATGACTTTTTTTGACTTTACCATCACAGGGTGTTTTGATACAGTTTAGTGTATTACAAAACAAAAATTGAAAAATGATAACTACCCTCTTTTCAAAAGTCATGCTTCAATTCTTAAATTTGTATTCTATTTATCTTGTTGACATTTCAAAAAAATAGAAAAATAGCAAATGTAATTTTGTGACTTTTTTTGAATTGAAAATTAGCATAGTATACGTAATTTTTATTATATTAATAAACTGAAAAATTGTCGAAAAGTAAACGATGACAACATTTTTCAAGGACTTTAAGAATTTGGTGATATTTCAAATACTGTGATGAAGCTGCGAAAAAGTGAAATATGTAGTAGAATACATGATTGCCGTTCGCTAGCTGTTTAACGACCAAACTCTTAGGTAGAAACGGCGACCACCGGCAGCCCTGTGGCCCAATTCGCGCTGAAGTGTGCCGTTTTGATACCATAACTCGTATATGGGATATTGTGGACATTCTCACGGAGTCATCCAGTTGGTTTAAGTTCGAAAACCCAAGTTCTTACCATTAACTCGTTGTAGCAAATATTTCTATTTTAAAAACCACACATTTTCGATCCCCGGGGCAATCGATTGTCAGCCAAACTGGTTTCTTCAGAGGTCCTACATCGTGCGAGAAAGTGACAAATCCTCCAAGAGAATATTTTGTCATGAAAGAAATTTTCTCATCTTAGCCGTTCAAGCTCAGAAAATTGTAATCTACTCCATTCCTGAAAACACCAAGTGCACAAGCATGGTGTGAGTTCAAGGTCACTAGGCCTTCACAAACTGTCATGCCCTCCAAATTCATTTTATTTTAAATTTAAAAATAAAAAACCATGAAGCATGTAATTAAATTATCTGAAACTTTCTTAAATAAAGATAATTAGTATCAATATTCCCAGTTTTTGCTTTACCATTCATACGGGTTTGAATTTTACAGCAAATTAAGGAATTCAAACTTTTTTCCTATATAAACGGCCAATTAACAATAAATTTATATATTTTAACAAAATTCAAATAGAAGACAGTATTTCAGTATGAAACTAACTCTTGTTTTAGCAAGCGTCCTGGGATTATGTGCAATCTTCGCAGGAGTGAAATCACAGGAAGATGTAATAGTAAAGGAACAATTTTCAAAACTTTGCGCTTAGTATTGACATGATTGATGTGGTATTAAAATAATACAAAATATATATAAATGAATTTTGAAAAATAGTGTTTCTTTTTTTTATAAATTGATTAAACTAATTGTATTAATTTGCGAAAGGTTAGTGAATAGAAAAGTTTCACTGCAGAATATAAGAAACTTTTTTTTCTAGCAATGCAATCAGAGATACCAAATTGCCAGGCCAATTTTGAATAAAAATGTGTAGTTTAAAAACTCGAAAGACTCGAAACTTTAGAATTACAATGGGAATGTTAAAACAATTCGACTTGGCTGACTTTGTTAATCCACAGAATAGGTACTATTGGGCACTGAAAACTCTCCATAGAAAAATCAGAGACCACTGTACTCTGGCATGATGTATCGAGTAAATTTATGGTGCACATTTGGCCCATTATTGGGACGTCCCAATTGAGTCAAATAGGCCTACAGAACATGTGGTTCCAACAATACGGTGCCACATGTATTCAAAAAGAAATTTTGAACAATTTCAAAAAGTGGTGATATCGACTGGCCCACACGATCTCCTGATTTGAGGCCTCCCGATTTCTTCTTATAAGGATACTTGAACCAACCAACCACAACTTAAGGTCAATATTAGAAACTAAATTGCTGAAATTACAACAGAAATTTGCGAAATCGTTATGAAAAGTGTGGTTAGAAGAGTTCGCCTACCGATGATCATACGAGTACCACCACAAAAGTCTGGGCAAGTCAATGTTAGGATTTTGCACTTTTGAATCTTCTATAAAAATTTAGGACTGTTTTGACAAAAATAGTGATTGGACCGACTTTTTTTTGACTTTCCCATCACTTTAATAAAAAAAAAATTGACTTTAACATTGTAGAGAACTATGTTTAACCATATCAAATAGATAAAAATTTTTGTTTATGTATTTTGCGCGCACTGAAGGGATTTTGACTACCCTTAAAATGTTGGAGAACAGTGCTAGTGTTTAGGAGAGGTGGAAAAGAATTAAAAGGAGATACAGATGCATATTGGTTTTGAATGTTTTGATATCGTAATGGGAAGCAAATTTTGAGCCGGATAAAGCATTCCAAATTCGTGTAGTGCGGCTTAAGAAAGAACCCATTAGAGCCTTAGAAGTGTCATTTCAATATAAACGTGCATCTGTCATCCCATAAAGAAAATTCTGTTGCTGCTATGAGTAGGAAGAGCCTCTCATAACTAGGTCATTTAAGGCTTTTAACAGTTTTAAAAGAATCTTGTAGTATTCTAAGTATTCTCAGCATAATTAATTGAACAGTGAACAGTGAACACGTATAGTTGCATCGTTTTTTTATTAAATTAATTTGATTGTCTTATTACAATTATTACATTACAATTTCTCATCTCATCTCATCTTAATTTTATAAATTTTTCGATTACAGAAGCTTCTATAGACGACAATATTTTGAAACTTGATGAATGTTTTAGTCCTGGCCCGGATGGTGTTCCATCATTTATATTAAAAAAATGTGGGTCTTACCTATCTTATCCGTTATATGTTCTTTTTAACGAGTCGATTAGAAGTTCGAAATTTCCTGCTCTTTGGAAAAATTCATATTTAACGCCAATACATAAAAAAGGCCTAAAGAATTTAATAACAAACTATCGTCCTATTGCGAAACTATCAGCTATCCCCAAACTTTTCGAATCTCTGGTCTGTGACATACTTTCTTTTAATTGTTCATCCGTTATATGTGAAAATCAACATGGTTTTGTAAAGAAAAAATCCACGGTCACAAATTTATTACAATTCTCTACCTTTTGTCTAGATGCGTTTGAAAAACACTCTCAAGTAGATTGCATCTTTACTGACTTTAGTAAAGCCTTTGACAAATTAAGTCACAAAATACTATTAGATAAATTAAGGAACATTGGATTTAACCATTGTTTTGTTTTGTGGATATCTTCATACCTTAAAGATAGATTTTATAGTGTAATATTCAGAAATAACCGTTCGTGTCAATTTAAAGTTAATTCTGGTGTACCTCAAGGGAGTCATCTTGGCCCTTTGCTATTTGTTTTATTTATAAACGATCTTCCCTCTATATTAAAACATTCTATGGCTTTAATCTATGCTGACGACGTGAAAATTTTTCGAACAATTAACTCCATTGCGGACTGTGAACAACTACAAGACGATCTTCGGAGATTTTATGAATGGTGCAATAATAACTGTTTGTTTTTAAATATTGACAAGTGTAAGACTATGTGTTTTACACGCAAACGTAATTTATTTATTTTTGACTACCTGTTGAATTCGTCACATTTATGTAGAGTGTATAGTTTCTCCGATCTAGGAATCTTATTAGACTCAAAATTATCATTCACCGATCATTATAACTATATTGTAAAGAAAGCAAACAAAATACTTGGTTTTGTAAAAAGATTTTCCCGTGAGTTCCGTGATCCATATGTTATAAAAATTCTTTATGTTTCTTTTATTAGGCCAATTCTTGAGTATGGGTGTGTAGTATGGGCACCATACTACTCTGTACACATAAATAGAATAGAAAATATTCAAAGAAGATTTTTAAGATTTGCCCTGCGTTTTTTCCATTGGTCAGATAGAGTTATATTACCCCCATACGCTAATAGACTTCAGTTGGTAAGCCTTCCATCTCTTTCTGTTCACAGAGAATATTTGCAGTTCTGTTTCATAACTGGAGTAATGAATGGATCTATTTCATCTTCATCGGTTCTTTGTCGATTAAATTTCAATATAAGCCGTTCTAGTTTAAGAAGAAATTTACCAATTTGTACTATTTTTAGTAGATCAAACTATGGCGCTTATAGTCCTCTTAACCAGTTAATAAATATTTTTAATAAATTCTCTTTTCTTATTGAATCTACAAATGTAAATCTCAAATCCAAACTCTTTAAAAATAATTTCTATGCTCAAAATCGATCAAACTTTGTTTATAGATAAATTTTAGATTTTAAGAAATATTGTAATATTGTAAGTTTAACGTTAGCATTAACGTATTGAAATAAATAAATAACCTCTGACTTCAACAGTGCTTCCGAAGTTGAGCTCAAGGGTACACTGATTCACATTCAGTGAAGCGCGAGTACTACGTTTGAATTGTTTGAGGGGAGCAATGCAACTGTCTATTTCACTAGACCACTGTTTTGTAAAAAAAATAACGAAAAAACAATGAAAGACTAGAAATGTTTCGAAGGTGCTCGAGGGGTTCAAATGTTTCGGATGTAGTTATATCACCTATCATTTTTAGAGTTCGTTTTAGACCTAACCGCTTCTATTTCCTTTTAGATATAATTGTCAATATATACCAAGTAAATTCTGAGAACATCTATTCTACATAGATCGTGGCAACAATCAACTAAAGTCAGACCGAGATTTGGTTTAGTAAGAGATAGTCGAAGGACGCGTTTTGCCAAGGTCCGACAGTGAGCTCATCAGTTAGATGCTGTCGTACCCTTGACAGTGTATTAATGCTGTGAATGTCTTAGAAGAGGGCGACAACATTAACTGATAAACTAACTGTCGTACCTTGTTGAAACGTACTGTCGTTAATTAAGGTGTCCCACAATGTTTGTAAAATTTTTACAATATTAATTTTATAATTTTCGTTCAAAGCAATTTTGTTTCTTTTATTTCTTCTCAATTTTATTATATAAACCGCTTTGTTTCAACAAGTAAATTTAAGCTAAAATATTTTGGAAAGTAATCATACAATTTTTGTTTAAGATACTTGTCCATTAAACGATAATTGATGATCAAAAGATATTCTCAATGTTTATTGATTTCTCAATTAAATTAAAATTGTGAACCTTTTACAACAAAATACATATATTTTAAATTATCTTCTGGCATTTAGAAAACAATGTTTGCTTTTGCACGAAAATTGTTTTTAAGCTCTGTTTGACTAACGAGTGTCTTTAAATTGCCCAGAAAACCTTCTATAAACGAATCCTCAAATGAATAATGCATTGAGGAAAAATCTAAAATGGCCTTGATTTCTTAGTTTCGAAAATCTATTTTTATAGATCAGTTTTAGATTGATTAGATATTTTGGTTTTTGAAACAAGAAATTTTTTTTGAGCTATATGCCTAATTAGGTATTTACCTTTTTGACTTAAATTCTTTCATTTTTATAATTAAAATCTTTAAACTCTTATTATGTACCTAAATGAAAGTATTTTATATTTTACTTTTAGAAACTTTAGAAAATCGAGACAACAAATACAAGATGAAGCCAATCTAATTAGCTTAAACTGCGAAATAGAAAATTATTTAATGAACAATATTTCAACTAACCATACAAATCGAAATTTCATGGGCTATAAGAAAATTTTTCTATATAAACAAACATTTTTTTTAAAATTTATATTCAAAGAGTCAAGTTATTTCAAAGTTGTTTTTCAATTTAAAAATATGAATCTTACCTACTTATTGATGGGCATTGGAATGACCTTGTGTGTATTAACCGGGAAACACATTGGATATGACCCCAAAGCGCATATAATAATTTTTAATAAATGATGTGTTGGTTTTAATAATTTTCGATTTTCAATAAAATACGTACAATATGTAAAAGCAATGTATAATACAAAATAGTGTTTTTTTTTTATTATACGGGACATATGGGCATTTTGAAAACAACTTTTTTTTGAATATATTGAATAAAATTCAATGAAAAGTTTTCTAATTTATTTACATTACCCATCGATAGGGTAATACCAACTGATCAAGCTAAAGTGTATTGATACTCTTTATGCCAAAAAGTTTCAGAAAGACAAAGCGTCTAAGGTTTCTGTAATGTCGGAGGTTTGAAATTTCTGTTTCAAGATATTTCAAAAGTAGAAGGACGTATAAATATAAAGTAAAAAACCCTCATGTGAAAAATTTCTAGCTTTTAATTAGCCATTAACCCACAAAGTCAAAACAATCTTTTTAAAAATCCCTACAAGCATAACAAAAATGTATTTAACATTCATACTCATATCTATTTCTATTCCAGGCCCGTTCAAAACTTCCCAAAAAACGTCGGCGTGTCTTGCCAGTTGAACAGCCGCGTCGCAAACGCGAACAAGGACCACCGGCACGCCGCACCAATGCCATCAAACAACAACATCACACACACCCGCCCGCAACACTGGTTGCAACACAACCGCCAATGTTCAAGGATCCATTTGGCAGCGCAAAAATAGGTAAACCTTGTCCCATCTATCCCATCACAGAACTCCAAGAAAACACACAACATATTTAGAAAAAAAACCTAAAGTTAATAAAAATTAAAAAAAAAAAAAATAGAAAATAGCATTATTTAGGAAAAAGATATTATATCTCAATAATAATAACACAAAAAAATATATATTACAAATTTCTGTGTATCTTATTCTTTTGTCAATGTGAATGCCCAATTGACTTTTTGTTTGTAACAAACCAACAACAAAAAAAAAAATACCACACCCACGACACAATAATTTCAATTTTATTTACTTAATTATTTTTAAATTTAACCAACACACAAACAAAAACAAACGAACAAAAACTTGTATGTAATTTATGTACAAATCCTACGCGCGCGTGTACCTAGGCAATGTGAATGGAATTAATGTTATAGGATTAAGTATTCAAGGGCCGTCAGTGCCTCTAGCCGCTGTTCTAAAATCACCACCACCAGGAATACCGCCGCACTGTAAGTTTTCAATTATCGCCCCTCCCTCCCAAAAAAAAAAAAAAAAAAATTAGCACCACAATTATAATTCACCAAACCAAAAAACCTCACACCAATATTTAAAAAAAAAATATTTCAAACCCTTCATCACTTCTTATAACCATAACTTTGTTAACTCAACCCCTCAACCTCAAAGTAACCTCCATTACCAGAGCCGTCTTCACAACAAACCCTTCAGTTAAGGGAAGAACCGAATCACACAAACCAAAAAAAAAAAAAAGAATAATGATTTGCATTTTTATTAGCGAATAGTTTTCTGGCATATTTATTTTAATTTTTACCTCTCCCGATAATCCTGTTCTCCCTTTTTGTATATAAATAGATACTTTGTGAGATTCGGGACGAGCCATGTAACTGTTTTATTTGGAAAAGTAGACAAGTTGAGTTTGGAAGGTCTCCCCCGAGAAGAAGAGATTAAGTGACGGATTTCATATAAAAACTGTGGGCGACAAGTAATGGTCAGAGGGCGCCTTATGTGGATTTTGTCATTGAATAAGAGATCTCACAAAAACATGTGTGGCGAAGTGAAAAATTATTATCTATAAACAGAGTCTACGCACATGAAAAATGACAAACAATTTAATAACAGATGCTTAAAAAAAACACAAAAATCGCACGATTTTTAATTAACATCACAAAACTAATTTAAAAAATTCAAATTTCTCAAATTGAGAAATGGCTTTGGTAGAGTTCAACATTCAAGCAAAATGTGGAACCAAGAAATCATTCTGTGTTTGCATCAATTTTTTAAATCGCACTCAAAAAATATGACGTGCATTTTTAGCTTAAAGGAATGTTCGAGTAAGTGTTATGTTTTAAACCACCCAAACATTGAAAAATAATCGCGCGATTTTTTGCATTTTGAATTGCTCTTTCAACCGAAAACTCACATTAAAGCAATTTACGCTAAATTTATTTTTTTTAATTTATAAATTGGATTCGTTCCAAGATTCAACTTTAAACTTTTGAAAATAGAAGTTTAAGCGACTTTCAGTAAAATTCTAACAATTTTTGACTTATTGCGTTACTTGCTGCCAAAAAACTAACGCGTTACAAGCAAAATTGTCGTATTTTAAATAATTGATTTTTATAATTAAAAATTCATTAAATTATTTCGAAATTAAAACTCTGATTTGAGATCAGGGAGTAGGAAAAAAATCGCACGATTTTTATATTTTTTAAAACTTTGAATCATATTAATTATACAAATCGAGTCCAAAAGTATGAAGAGTAGTGAATATCACGCGATTTTTCATCAATTATTTATTTGTCTATGATAAGTGTATCGATTTAATCTCATTTAAAAGCGTTAAAAGATTTTAGAACCTTATTTAATGCCTGCGAGTCGGAGGCAAAATTGCAGAAGTTTTTACTTTTTTTTCTAATTCGTCGTTAAGTGTTTAAAAATTTGAATTCCGACTTTTAAACCAGCGATTAACAGAAAACTTGAAAAAATTGTGAAGGTTTTCAATTGGGGAGATCACATTGAATCCTTTGAAGTAAAAACTAGGCGAACATGCGAATTTATGTAGTTGAATTTGAAAATCATGGTCGCAACAAAATATAACCATGCAGATGAATGCGGTTTTCTGCGATTATTTATTCGCAATAAGATATGATGTATAGCTTTCAATTTGAATGGACGATTTTTATTTAAATTAATCGCAGCGATTTATAATATATATTTGGTGGACCATTATTTTGTCGCAAAATAAAATCTGCCCTAATAGAAAATCGTTCTTTCCATTAATTTAAAGTCGTAAATTTGCAATTTTTTGGAATTTTGCAATTGGATATGTGTGCGTTCATATTAAACATATTTCTTTCGCCTAAAAAATCATGCGATCTAAAAACGTACGTTCTCATTACTTTAGTCGCAGTCACTTAAATTTTAATATGAGCATAATATTCAAAGTGATAGTTAATTGGATTCATTTTAATCTGCGAAAAATCGGAGATATATAAACGAAACTCACGTGTTCTATTATTTTGCGACAAAAAAAAAACAGAATCTTAAATAAAGTTTTCGCTTTTAAAAATCGAGCGATTATCGCATCTCATCGAAATGATAAGACAGAAGAAATCATTTCAAGCAAAATTATGGATGAAGTTGAAAAGTAACTAGTAAGAGATACCAGAGGGCCCTAGAAGTGCCTAAGTAAATTCCCATTTACACACCTTACATATTACCGCCCTGTAGGGTATCGAAAAGTTATGTTCTTCAACTTAATTTTTGTTCATTATTCATGATAGAAACTTCCGTTTACTTACTGTTCGATGTGGTTCTGGTCGCCATCACTCAAAAGACCATCAAGCCCATAAGTACGAAAAACCAACAATTTCAAAAATCCTACTTTAAATAAAGATGCGATTTACAAAACCAAAAAAAAAAAAAACTCCATCGAAGAAAAACTACTGAAAGACACAGAAAAGTGAAACTTGGAATTATGTAAATAATATTCCCTCTTGAATTTTCTTGATTTGAAAGTCAAAGCAGGCAAAAGTAGAGTCGGAACAGAGAATTATCGTAGGACCATCAAGAGGAGCACCATTGAGCATCATGCCAAGTTGGGTTGCGGGTTGCCTTAGTTATGTATAGTATATGGTCCTTATGCATGATAATGAATTTTCCAGATGGTTTGCTACTACTCCTGCTCTTTTGCCGATTCTGCTGGTTTGGTTTTGGTTTTGACACAAGACTGAAGTTTGAGTCAAGTTGAAGTTTTATTGACAATGGAATTTGTTATTTTCCAGGCAGGCAGTTTAATGGCAAATAATCTGCATTCAACTTGAAGTAGAAAATGAATGAAATAGGAAGAAATAATAATAAAGATAGGAAGCAAAAAAACAGGCGTCTTGAAAGAGAAAAAGGATATAAGATTGAGAAAAATGGTGTGCTTATCCCACAAGCACTCTCGAGCAGAAGACGAGATAGATACTCTTGAGATTGGAAGTGGATTCGCAATGCTTTGACACGACGAATAACAATTTGTTGAAGTTGTTTCTCTTTGAAGTTAGGTAATTTAGGAAAATTAAATTAAAAGCAGTTTTTGAGTGAGTGATACTTTGAGGTATTTGTTTCAAAAGTTATAGTTTAGAAATAAGTTTTGTGCAGCCAGGTAAATTTACAAGAGAACAAAGTAAATCATAGAACAGGTGAAGTAATGAATTTTGTCTTCAAAATAAGCCCTATCCAATATTTCTCAGCAAGTGAAGTGTTAAATCGATTTGAAGAGTTATGCGAACTTTTTCAAAACTGCATATAAAACGCCAAAGCGAAGTTTTTAAATAAAAAAACACTCTTAGTACGAATTGTAGCCATCACAACGGACCAAATATTCGTCTAAGTGTGTTGGCTTTTCCGGTCAGCAGCCACCTTAACTTAACGAATTTTAGCTTAAGAAATGACGTGGATGTCGGCATATGTCGTCGTAAAATCGACTTTTGCTGACTACTTTAAGGAGTGAAAGTTAAGCTGGAGCTTCATTCTTTAAACCCATTTCGCTGGGCGATAGAGCTGTTTGCCAAAACCAGGAATGGCGTATTTAACGACAAGTGGCTTTCTCCTAACCCGGTATTTTAATAAGAAGATGTTACCAAACTCACACATAGCACATACAAAATTGTGTGCATCAAAAATGCGATTTTATTGCCGTCTTTAACTCTAACCCATGTGTCGCTATGTATGCGACGTAATTTCGTGGGCTTGTTGTTATCACATAAATAAATAAATTTGGTGGTGCAACAGCTCGGAGTGAACCAGGACCTAGTGACTTACAACTCTCAACCATTCCTGTGTGCGTGTTGCAGGAACACAGGGGACCTACAATTTTATGCCGATTCCGAACGGCTTATGAGCAGCACTTTCCATGACAAGAGATACTCTTGGAGAATTTGTCAATTCCTCGCAAGAGGCAGCACACCCCTGAAAAAAACTTTCTTGCAACGGCTGAGAATGTTATCACATGAAACATGCAACGATGTTGTTATCACATGAAACAAAAATACGACCACCTAGTCAGGCAAACCTATCTACTATCATCACATTTGATAGTGAAGTGTTTTAAGCAATTTTCACTTTTTGAACTTGAAAGCTGAAAAGAAAACAATTTTTTATCTAATCGGTATTTGTTTTTTTTTGTTTCGAAAAATAGCTAACCCACCTCTAATAAAAATTTTATTTTTACTTATAATCTTCAATGCCATATATATTATCACAAAGTTAAGACTAATTGGAACTCGTATCTTTGGATCCTATTAATTGTCCATTTGTTTAAAGATAAAAATGTATTAATTATATTATTATCTTTTGCGTCAGTTTAACCTGCTAACAAATCTCGGTTTCTTAGAGGAGCATATTAAACTCACTTGGCAACTACTATTCCCCACTGTCCACCCCAAGGGACATCTGTTCAAACAGTGATGTACATATCTCATATTTTAATTTAAATCTCTGTCCAACATCTGGCGATGCAAATTATGTACATATAAATTATTTCTTTTTGAATTACATTACATTTCAAACCTACATTTACATCTTGTTAATCGATACTCTGGATGTGAATAGAAAACTTGTTAAGTTCAATCCTATCCCAACAAAAGTTATTATACGATTGTGAATAGAGAATGTTTATGAATTTAATTTTAATTTTATCTACATGCATGTAATAAGTTTGCATATCATTTTTTATTATTCTATTCAACTGTTAGTAGGTTAATAAATTTAATTATTTCATTTACCAAGCTTGACTCTAGCAAATTTGAGATAACTCTTGTAAGTGCCAAAGTGGTTTTTATTGTTTTTGTCAATGAAATTTAATAAAACATTTTGTTCAATCAGTTAGGAGTTTTCGAGACAAGCATATTTTAAATTTTACATATTTGTTATGTTTGAAATTATGTTACTTAAACTTTTTGTCGAAAAAATAAAATGTTAAGGCTTTTTAAGCTTCTCTTTCTTTTCTTTTTGTGGAAAACTATACTCCGTTATTAGTTTTCTCTTGAACCTCTTTAAATTCCAAAGAAGTCACTGTTTTTCAAAACTAATATGATTCAACAGAGTTTTCCACCAAAAACAATAGACAACCCTTAATTAATTAATTTGGGCGAATGATAGATAATCCAAGAGTGATTGTCGAAAAACAAATGCACCCACAAAGAGTGACTGTTTGGTGCGGTTTATGGGCTGGCGGCATCGTCGGGCCATATTTTTTCCAAAATGAGGCCGGTCAGGCGGCAGTTACTGTAAATGGTGTTCGCTATCGTAAGATGATAACGAACTTTTTATGGCCCGAATTGGAAGATATGGATGTGGACGATATATGGTTTCAACAGGACTGTGCCACTTGGCTCAAAGCTAACGAAACAATGACTCTTTTGCGCGACAAATTTAATGGCCGTGTTATCTCACGTGGTGGCGACGTCAATTGGCGGCCAAGATCATGTGATTTGACACCGTTGGACTTCTTTATTTGGGGTTATTTGAAAAAAAGGTGTACGTCGATAAGCCAGCAACAATTCAAGAGCTAAAGGATGAGATAATTCGGCACATTAACGGCATAGAACCTCAATTATGCCTCAGCGTCATCGAAAATTTAGACCATCGGATGGAGGTGTGACGCCGAGGTCGCGGCGGTCATTTGGCCGATATTTTGTTCCATACATAATTTAACCATACCGACATATTAAAAAAAAAATGACAATAATTTCCTAAATAATTTGTGTTTTATTCAAAATCAACATCGGCATTGCTCAAAATTTAACCACCATTTACAAGCTTGCTTGTTGCTTTGATGAACTTTGTATGAATGTAACATGGACAATGAAATCTTGGAAGAAGTCAGCTACAGACATTATCATACAATCAGCTTCATACAAGCAAAATTAAGGTGCCTTCCTTGCCACCTTCAGTGGACGCTGCGCAATTTTTTTTTAAGGGCTGATTATCCAAAAGTCTAAGACTGGAAACTTGTACGAGAATAAGTTAAAAACAACAACTTAGATTGAAGGTTTTAGAAAAAAGGTCAAATTTTCGGTAAATCGACTCACTTCTAGACTTAATTCCCGTGTCTTTCAAACTAAGAGAAAAAGTTGCATAATTTTATATTCTGTAAGTTAAGTTCTGATATTTTTCTTATAAAAAGAACTAATATCCAGTTATTTGGTAAAAGGAATTTCATTGAAATTTAATTCAAAATGGCGGTCATAACTTATTTTTCAAGCAACATATCGTCGGATCTTTCCGTCGTAAAAATAAAATTTGTTTGAGTTAACATTGATGGAAAAATATCAGGATGTTCTTTGTAATTATTTTTGTAACTTATTATGCAAGTTGTGAACTTGAGAGCTTTTGATATTTTAACAGATTTATAGAAAATTCGTAAAACTTTAGAACTTTAAGTTATTGCTTTAAAACATATTTAAATTTATAAGTTTATTTTTTCAAAATTTGCTCACAAAGTTTAATTGTAAAAATTTTATTATTTGTCAAAGTTAAGCTTGGTAAAATAAAATAAATAAATAAAACAATTCGAAGAAGTAGCAGAAATTTTACACAAAAATAAAATTAAACAATACCACTTTTGTAAATATTAGTTATATTTAACGTCTATTTTGTTTTTTTTGTTCCTTTTCCTTTTGACTTCCAATACTTATTTGCATTTATTATAAATTTACCCAAAGCAAATAAAACTAAAAAAAAAAAATCTAACATCACGATGGTGGATTCAAAAGAAAAGCATGAAATTAAATCTCAGTGCAGTGTGGTGTACCTTTATGAAATTTTATTCATTCGGCTAATTTTTGAAAACAAAATAAAATTGAAAATTGCAACTTTTTTTGTGATCGTCCTTTTTCTTCGATTTTAATATTTTAGATATTTTTTTAAAATCTTATGTCCCTTAAGTTGGCAAAGTGACATTTAAGCAGAATACGCCTATTGTTGTTTATCCCTATTCATCAAATATACCTAATCCAATAATGATCTCATAATTCGTACCCCACGCAAGTTATGAAAGTTCCCTTTAGAAGTTGGGAGGGGTCCCGATTAGGCGTATTGCTCAGATCAAGTGCTTATCTCACCTACTACAATTCCACCGCAGTGCTCCTGCCTTTAGAAATTCACATCACTTTTCCTTTAAGTATCAAGTACAGAGATTATTCACTTGGCCACACCACACGAATGTGTAACTCTAAAACGGACTCTATTGTTCCTCCCATTTTAATGAACTTCACTTTTACACTGTATTTAATCCATTTAAGAGTAGTCAGAACCCCTTTAGTATGTGCGCATTTAAAGAAGACGTATGGCCTGATACTGAAATTGGGTCTAGAAACTTTGAAGTTAAACTCCAAAGTTAACCCTTCATATTTGGAGAGTTTACTTGAGTTTATCTACAAATTAAAATTCAAGTTAAAAAAATGTATCGAACGCCATTTCGAAGCACAACTTATATTGCGAAATTTCGCACAACCCAGTCCGTCTTTTGCAGCACATTTCTATTCTGAAATGCCTTTAGCTATTTATTAAATAGAAAATAAAAAAACAACCTGTTCTGCTGAATTCGCTACGCCAACTTATAAGGATGTTTCAGTCCTCTTGCATCAACCTTATATATTTATCGTAAATTAATATTACATCACTACCACTTACTATACTTAACACTTTCGCCACAATAATAAAATATACTTAACTTGGCAACAAAAAAAAATAAAACAAAATTTATACTTTACAACTCGTACTCTTAGTTTTAGATTAAAAAAAATAAAAAACTAACAAATCTATGTTTGCACCTTTAATTGAAACTGATTTTCCTGGTGTTTTCCATCGCACCACTTTCTCTTTTCTCTTCCACATTCCCCGGCGGGAATTTTTCATTTTCATTCTTTTTTTTTTCTATTTTTATTTTTTCCTTTTTTTGTTTTTGTTGGTTATTTTATTTTTCACAGCTGATTACTTGAGTGTGCCACCAGTACAAAGTCTTCAACCGAGGGCGGCAACAACCGGACATGACTTTATGCTGCCACTGCAACCAAAGCTCCTAGCACCCTTGGGTAAGATGTGTTTTCCAATTTAAAAATAAACTTTACTTTTTTTCTCGCAGGAAGGTTGGGAAGGGGACGGGTATGTGGTTCCACCGACCAACATAACGATGAGGTAAAACTTACACAGGGTAAAGATAATTCAGGACGGTTTGGAGATTAAATTCATATAAATTGTATGGAAAGTGACTGGCGGTTGTCAGAGATGTCCTTTTAATTTTTCAGTATTCAGTTTGAACACATAGTTTGAACGAACGCCATGCAGGATATTCGTAGTTTGTCATATATTAAAAAAGTTTTTTTTTTTGCTATTTTTGGATATCTCTACACTCATCCAATTTTGGAAAGTTTGTAATTTTTGTTGTTGTTAGTTTTTTAATGTGGGCATGATACGACGACTACAGGGTGCTTCAAATGTCACATCTGATGAAAGAAAAAACAATCAACCATATGAAAAAGGACAAAGGACGACAAAGTTTTGATAGGTGTGATAACAACCGTGGATGATGAAATGTGAGAAATTTAATGAGGAAAGTTGTAAAAATTGTTGGCGGTTTGATATTTGATACATTTTTTTTGTTGGATTTATTTGATATGTGAATAGAGGGGAAGTAAAGACTGGGAGAAACAATAAATCCTAGTTGACGAAGAGGGAATTGTTTTTTTGGAACATTCATAAATCATAAATGAAAAATTAGAAATAAACTTGTGCTTCATTTACACGATGACTCATTGACCCTGAATTTTTTTTTCAAAATTAAATGAGTCTGACGGGACAAAAAAAGATAAAATTTTACCTTGGCACTCATTAAATTGTGAACAGAGGCGGGGAGAGGAGTTGTACATAGTTGTAAATTAAAGCAGAGAAGTCGAAGGGATGTAGTGGAAAAGATTCAATAGGTAACTAGGAGAATGATGTATTTTATGATACTGTCGGGCTTAAAAGAAAAGTAGAACAATAAGGGAATAAATGTGCACAATAGTTTAAAAATTCTGAATATTAGAAATGCAAAAAACAAAGGCCGGGGAAATCATTAATCCTACATTCGGGCACTACGGCTAAGAAACAACTCTGCATTGGACAGTTCGTCTCAGTTAGGAAAGGCTAGTTCGATGGCTTCAATAAAGTATCATGAATTCAACTGTACGATTTTATGGGACGAATCTTCTTTCGGCCAATTTCAGTTGTCAGAGTCCTCTAAGATCTCGAAAATCAAAAATCCGTTGGTGGAGATAGTACCTCATCTTTTGTTTTGAAAAAGCGTTCTTTCACGAGAGCAAAACCACATTGTGAGCGTCTTCACCCGTACTACTCTACTGATTTCTTTCGAACTTTCTTCGTCTTGGAAGAATGACTGTAGTCATTGAAATGGTAACTAAGAAATATCTCGAAGAACGAAAGCTTCTTAATAAAACGACTTTCATAGAAATTTCTCCACTGCTCCACTTCGGTACATCACACCGAACAGTGGCACCTATCTTTACATCACATTGAGAAAAGTCAGCTTAATGTGCTTGATATTTCAAAAGCATGTGATAGAGTTGAACATCAAGTTCTCATATCGGAAATGGGTGCTCTTGGTAAAGATGAATTTCTTATAGGTTAGATAGAAAGTATCAATCAAACCGTAGATGACCCCATACAATACTTTTGCAGACAATGCTTTAGCCTTTCAAGGGTGCCAATCAGATTACACTTAACTTCGGACGGACTATTAAATCCAGAGGATTTTTTTTATTCGCACTACACGGATGTAGAATGCTTTACCGGGCTTGATTTTTCGTCCCATTGCGTTAGACATTTCACGTCAAAAAACGCTACCAATGTATTTGAAAATTTTAAGTTTATACATAGCCCCATAGGTTTAAGGGTAAGCCGACTCTTTCAAGGAAACTACTATAACTATACAAACTTTACAAACAGACTATGTATTATAAACAAATCAAAAGAACCAACATGAAAGATCAGTATTCAGAAAAAAATGATTCAGGTTTATCCACCATGTTGTGAAAAACCAATACCTCGAGAACTACTAATCGCCCAAAAAAAATTTCAATATCACCTTTAAGAAAGGAACCTAATTATTTTTAAGGAATTTACTATTTAAGAGAGAAGTGTTAAAAAAATTTCGTCAGTTTTTTTCTGGTCATTTTCCAAAAACTTAAAATTTTAAAGCTCTCATTCAATAAAAAATCGTAATATTTTTTTTCTTAGGTAAATGATTCAGTTAAATTTAAAGTAAGGACTTACCAATTATGTTGATTGTTGATATTTGATATTTAGGAAATTCTCCAACTGCAAAGAAAAATAAAATAAAGTTTTTGAATGATCAAATGATATTTTTTAAATAAAATAGATGAAAATAAAATGTGGTTAATATGTTTCTGTGAAAGAAAAAAACAATCACGCGAGAAAAATATCATAAGAGAAAACTATCATGCGCGAAACGTATCATGTGCTGCGAGAAGTATCAGGTAAGAAAAATGTCAGAGATTAAACTATTATGAGAAAAAACTATAATCTGCGAAAACTATAAAGCTAGAAAAATATCATGGGAAAAATATCATGCGAGAAAAAATATCAAAAGGAAAAAATACCATGAGAAGCTATAACGTGAGAAAAAACCGCGGAGAAGACAATCATGCGAGAAAACTATTATACGCGAAAAGTATCATTCGCGAAAAGTATCAAGCGAGAAAAATATAGTATTAAACTATCATGTCGGAAAACTATCATGAACAAAAACTATAATTCGCGAAAAGTATCATGCGCTAGAAATATAAAGCTAGAAAAATATGATGGAAAAGCTATCATGCGAGCAAACTATAGTGAAAAATATCAAACTATAATGAGAGAAAACTATCATGCAAGAAAAAAATCATGAGAGAAATCTATTATGAGAAAAAATTGTTGCCTTGATATTATAGTACAGATTTGTTGAATTTGAGAAAACGTAGTATACGTTAACCAAGTAATCCTAAAGGCCATAAAATTGACATAAAAACAACAACTTTACTTTTACCTAATCTTACAAATGTTTATTTTTTAAGCCTTCGAGTATTATAAACAAGCTATAATTTTGAGCGTAAAGTGCAAGGTTAAATCATTTTGGTGAAACGAAATGAAAACATTTATTTTGAACTTACCAAACTTTTCAACTTTACAAAATTTTGCTCTTGTCACTTTGCAAATTTTTTGTGGTTAAAAAATTGAAAAATTTGAAAGACTGGAAAGTCAAAAGCTGTTGGTTTAGATAGGTCATCGTAAATATACCTTTCAGGAAATTTATTGAATATTTTTGATTTAATTTATTGGCATGTTTAGTGTATGAATCTAGCAAACAAGTAAGTATGCAAGTTAAGATTTTCCAACAAATCAATCTATTGCCCGAAAAGACACAGGCAATCCAAAATAAGTTAGAAATAGATTTTCCCCCAAATTTATAGACCAATTTCAATTCCACCCTTAAGAACACGTAAAGTAAGAATTCGCAACTTGAAGCACCTTGCAGTTCAAAGATTTTTGATCTATTACAACCACGGCACTTAAAAGTTTCACTTCGTACACAAAAATAATTTCAAATTAGTTTCATTAAAATTATATATCTAGATACAGCACCCCCAACCATATTCATTTGCAGAGGAAAAAATAAAAACAAATTAAAAAAAAAAAGCAAGAAACACTTTTTTGATTTAATTAAAATCTATCTTCCTCCGCAGAGCGAAAGGAGCATCCTTTGCAGTTGTCACCACAGCAAATGGCAGCTGACAGCCATCAAGGAGGCGATTGCATGCAACAACTACAAAGCAGCGTTTTCAACATCAACAACAACAAAGTCCATTTGAATGCTGCTGCACCACCGTGTTCCATTGAACGACTACCTCCACCACCGCCCTTCTTCAATGGCACTTTGGCTGGAGGTGGCAATATCAACAGTGGCTGCGGGGGCGCGGGCGGCGGCAGCGTGGGTGCTGGTGGCATCGGCATCAGCAATGCTACAGCTATTAGCTACTCCTCCATGTTGACACGAACTCCGAACCTTAGCATTCGACCGACAAGTGTCGGTTGCAATATCACTATCGCTGTCAACTCAGCCACACCAGAAAAAACAAATCCCTTGGACCACCACCATCAGCAGCCTAAAGTAACTCTGCGAAAGGACAGCGAGTGTGACCTGCAGGAAGAAACTGACAGTTCACCGAATGATTGATTGTGGGAAATGGTTATTTAGATAACCCAAATCTCTTTTTAACTGACACTTGTATTGATCTTTCGGTGCCACACTTAGCTCTGTGATGAACAATTTTCCACTACAACAAAAAGAAAAGCAGTTTCACAGACAAATACAAACAAAAAATACATAATTTCTACACAGTTTAAAAACAAACAAAAAATATACGGAAAATAAAAATGAAAATTTAATATTTAAATTTTTTTTTAAATCCATAAAATAGATATTAAAATAAAAAAAATTATATAAAACACTAACAATAAATACAAATTTCTAGACAACCGATATCTTTCTGGTCCAAAAATAAAAACAAAATAGAAAAAAAAACCTAGAAATTTATTTTTTAAAGAAACAACAAAAATTATTATATTCGTAAATTTTAAGAAAATAATAGTAAAACTTTTATTGTTAAAAATGGATGTTAAAGAAAAACAAAAAAAAATTAAAAAATGAATATTTATCAAAATAATTTGTATTTTTAATTCGTGTTTTTTTTTTAATTAGACATAAAATATTAAAATGACGTATGTACCTTCATTATATAAAAACCAAGAAATAAATAAAATTTTAAATTGATGGGAAATAAAAAAAACAGTTCTGGTGAAAATCAGTTTTTTGACAAATGTGTTTGCACTTGATTTTAATCTTTTAATCTTTCTAAGCCTTTTAAGTGGAATCTCAAATAGAGATTGAGTATTTCATTATTGGTTTTTAGAAATCGAGTTATCTTTTTGAGTGGGCCATAAGTTAGATAAGTGCCCTTTGATTTTGTTCTTGGTATACAAAATATAATTAAAGAGATAATTCATATCGTCGGCTAAATGCATAAGGCTGCTAAGTAAATCTTTGTCCGAAATTTTGATTCTTATTCAATTTTATTTAAAAATAATTTCTGCATAATTTCATAAGTCTTTGAAAAAAGCCACATTTATATGGTTTTTCACTGTCCAGTCTAAGTGCACTAAGCAGTTATGCACATACACCCGATGATAAAACCTTTTTGGTAGTCGTGAAGAACCAGGGAACCCGAAAACTATTTAAAATTTAACGCCATTCCTAAAACCTATAAAGGATTCCAAATAAGGAATGAAATACAAAAAGAAGTGTGTGAGGTTGAGGTATTAACGAAATTCTTTTTTTATTTGGACCTCACTAAAGGGATTATGGCAACCCTTAAAATGTTTGAGCACAGTGCGAGCGTTTAGAAAAGATGGGGAGGAGTTAAAAGGAGATACCGATGCGCATTGGTTTTTGAATGTGTGAATATCGTAATGGGAAGGAAATATTGGCCGGGGAAAGCATTCCACATTCGTGTAGTACGGGTAAGGAAAGAATCTCTGAATACTGATGGACATTCCCTAAAGCGTGAATATTATGCAACGGGTTATTTTACTACAATATTGCTTATAAAAATAACGGTAAAATAATGTAAGACAAGAGACATTGCAGCGGTGCGCGAGAGATTCAAGTTTGTCTGTTACAGTTGTATAACCTATCAGTTTTAAAGATCTTTTTTAGGTTCTATCGGATAGAATACCTTAGTAGGTAAACGGAATCTTTCAAATCCCCGGCGGGTCTTCCCTCTATTGCACGGATCCGAGGAGTCCAATTTTCAAATACTGTGTCGTATATACCCGGCTGAGCTTGAGCGATGGCTTAGTTTGTATTTTAGGGCATCGGTCGATTGCAGCTTATTGGCATAGATCATTCAGCTTCAAAAAATCTCCCAAGAAATAGTCTAAAGGGGTCAAATCATACGATCTTGGTGACAAAATCACCTTAGATAACCCTTCCCTCAAATTATTCATGTAGAATGTCAATTATGGGCTCAACATTGACACTGTGTGGCACGCAGAACCATTCTGGTGAAACTACATATCGTACACATGTATGTACATAATATTGTTCAATATGGGTAATAGTTCGGGAAGTACGGACGAATCACGGCGCCAGTCCAAAATACGCCCCAAGCCGCCACTTTTTGTGTATGGCTACACGGCAATCGTGTACCTTGTCACTAAAGATGATTTTTCGTACCAAATTCTGATCCTTTTCCAAAACCCATGGGTCATCTTTGGAACTTCGAGTTCGTGATACGTGGATTTTGTACGGATACATTTCCAAATCCCGACGTAAAATTCTTCAAGATGAAGTCTGCGAAAGGCCTAGTTCTTACGCTCGGCGGGGAATCAAGTGCTTTGGATTGTCCAGAAAAGCATATCAGTCATCAGCGATGTTCCCTGGCGAACTGATGTGCCTTACGCTGATTGCTTACTGAACAGGTTATCTTAAATTTGGCCATCAAACGTGGGATCGTCGACTTTAAAGGGTTGAGTATCTACCGTAAAATAGGCACAATGCACGCGTCGTATTATCATTTAGACGTATGCAGATCAGTCATATCACTTGACTAAATAATTAACAACAAATTTGACAGACGAAGCCAAAACAACAGGTCAACATCGACTCGGTTCTATTGGAAAACTTTTTATATTATTGTATTATTTATACTTCTAACTGCTCCAAAAACTTTAAGGCTGCAAATTATGCCAAAACAATAATCACTTTTTCCACCGGCATGACTAGTACCCTTCTCTAAAAGCTTTTGCTAAAGTCAAATTTGCAAACAAATAACTAAAGTTTTCAAACTTTTTAGCACCTACCCTAAATTAAATTCATACAACTCTCTATTACCATACATTTGTTTTGCCAAAAAAAAAAAAAAAGTTTTAACAGCTGCAAACACTTTATATTAAATTACTTAAATTACCCAACTTCATGCATCCTGAAAGCCAACTTGCTCGTAGGTCCCGCCGCATTGTGGTGCCATCAATCAAATACCCATAGTACTGCCATGAGTGCTTGCTTTCCACTCTTGTATACTTTTTGTTTCAAATGTCAAATAATGTTGTAATAAATAACCTTCGTCACCGAACAGCAAACGTGACATGAATATGCTTATAGAAACCAAATGGAGAGCCGCAGACGGACAGAAAGCGTGCTCTTCAATACAGAAATAAATTCAGTTCAAGTCAGATAGTGTTCAAAAAAATTATTAAAATTAAATTTTCAGATTTTCCCATTTAACGCCAACGAGAGTCCGGATTCATTCATGACTTGTTTTTAGTCTTTTGTGTTTTTTTTTTTGTTTTAAACAATTTATTATTCTAATCGATTAAAATAAAATCAAAAAGCTTCAACACTTGCTCCGGATGCAATGACTGCATATGTGGAATACTGGAATGACTTTTTGTAAGCACTCGTCAGCATCATCATGGTGTCGTGGGAATAGTTATAACATTGTTCTCTTTTGTATTGTTGTAAAAGTTCGATAGTGTACTCATATTTCATGAAATCAATCAGACGCCTTTTTGTAGTTCGTTTCATATTTGAAGTGATTGCCGTATTTGGAATTCACTCTAGATAAGTTGATCACTTTTATTACTCGTAAGGTGCCTCTCAACTGAGTCATTTTATGGAATTCCAGCTTTTAGCATGAGTTAAGTTATCGAGAACAAGGAACTGCACTGTTGTAATGATATTTCCTAGAATTTTCAAACAATATATTGCATGGGTGATTGCAAGTGGAGGGGGGCACTAGCACTCCAAGTTCCTGAGCTAATCCCCACGTATTGAAGTACCCTTCCCAGGAACTAGGAGTCTCTCAGTCTACATTAAGGCGAATTTTACCTAAAGATCTTCACATGCACTTTTGCGATAACAAATTTATTCCACAACTAAAACATCTTTATCATTGGAAGCTCAGAAAATTTTCCGAATAGGCACTGAAAAATGTTATGAAAATCCTGAACTTATTGCGAAACCCTTATATAGACCAACTTGTCAATGCGATGTTTTTTTTTTTTAATTTTTCTTGGTTCTGTAGAGTATATATACATGCGTCTGTTTTTGTTGGTCGAATTTCGGCTTCATGGTGATATAAGTTTGCATTAATTATTATGAAAAAAAAAAAAGATTTCTTAAATTTTCTAACCCTTGAAAATGTCTGAAATAAATTGTGCGGACGCCTATGGTTTTTAGTCAAGTTCAAGCTGGAAATTACACTTTTACTAACGGGAACGAAACCAAGCTGTTTCAACTTATATGTATCATCTTCGGGGCTTTTTTTGGATGCCTTAAGTGCTTTGTTTATTTTGGAATATTTTTATTAGAAGTAACCAGTTACAGTGGGCTTTACAAAGCTTTGATTTTACAAAAGATGTTTACCAACTGACTCACACCCAAAAAAAAAAATAATATAAAATAAGTTAGAGGCCTGGTCACTGACAACTCTTAACCATTCCTGTGGCAGTGGTATTTTTGTTTACATTTTTTATGGGGCGAACCCAGCCTCCGACATGACAGTCGAAAGCTAATTTGATCGATTCACCATTTTTTTTTTATTAAGAAAACTACAAAAATGAAAATTGTTTTATTTTCCAGCGTTACCACTTCTGGACAAAAAGGTCGAAGTAGATTTGAAGAAAAAAGTGAAGTAACTGCGAAATTTCCATAAAATTCGTGCACACATGTAAAATTACTCATTTGTGTATTTATATTGTGTTGACGTAAATTTTGTTCATGGAAATTCTGGGGTTATATATTACATAGATTGAAATAGAGAAAAAGAAGTAGATTTGGGCTTTTTTTTTTGTAAAATTGAAGTAGGTTGAAACGAAGATTTTTAAAAGAAAGTATATTTCAGTATTTTGCTAATAGTGCGAAGTAGGGAGTAGATTTTAAAATATTTTGAAAAAAAGAAGTAGATCTACTTCAATTAAAGTAAAGTGGTACCACTGTTCATGTCCCCTTGCGATCTCGGGCGCGTCTTGACCACGCTCCTTGCTTCTGTCTTATCGGGCATAAATAAAGTCTTGTATAGGGTAATGTTGGTTCTTTAGGAGGAAGCTTTTCTGCTTAGATGCCTTTTAAACTGGAGATTTCGTTGTGATCGTAGAAATAAGACTCAATGACATTATTTCTGGTGCCAAGATCGCAGTGTTGCAAAATTGCTATAATTAAGATAACCGTCTCAATGCACAGTCCCAAAACTTAAGGATTAATTCCTTTAGCGTAATTATTGGACGAAAGAAGCTGAATTACTCCAGAGTCAGTAATCAGGTATGGATATATTGGATCAACGAGAGTAGATGTATTATGAGTTAAACTATCAAAAATCCTTGTTTCAGTGGTCAAGAGTTGTACTGTAATGGTAAAGTGCCTGTTATTTTAGATGTTCGGATTCGAGAGAAAATTTTACAATCTTTTCATTTTTATTGATTAACAAATAAGGAGTGTATCAGAAATATAAGTTGTGAGAGTTTAAAATTGCGACTTTCGACCATTTATTTACATCAAAAACAGTCAAAAAAATTCCCTAAAAAAGGCCAATTCCAGCTCTATCTCTCTCTCTCTCTATGTCCCATCTACGACTTTAAAATAAACCGTCTGCCTATCTTTTGGCAATAATTTTTAATAAAAAAAAAAAAACAGGAACAATTGTATCTCTGATTTAAAAACCCATTCTAAGACTGAGAGTACCCGCATTAGGTGTCTCTCTCTCTATTGTATTTCCCATTTAAGAATCGACTTAGTGTGACATTATCCCTTTTTAACATTGTTTCTTTCATCTTTTTAGCTGATGGAAGCTAAAAAGAGAAGAGAAGAAAAGAAAGGAAGTATCTATCTTTTTATACTTGTGATAAAAAGAAAGAAGTTCTTAAGTCAAAAGCTAGAGAATCCTTTTCTATCTTTTACCATCTTCGAAGTACATACAATTTTCGTCAAAGATTATAACCCACTTTGTACTCGCATCTTCTTCCTTTTTCACATTTGTTTTGTTACTTTTTTTTTTAAAGAAAAGGGATGATGGTATGTACCACACATGTTCGAACCCCACATGGAATTCTTAAGCTCTGTGACTTGACTATGGGATGTCATAAAAAACCCGTCAATGACACTCTTAGAAAAAGGTAACTTTGAGTCACTCTAGGTCTTGCCATCATGAGCAGAGACACACCCTTAAGAAGATGTTCATAAATATGTTCGTTTTTGGCCTTATAAGTGGTTAGGCTATGTCTGATGAATAAATTTGCAATAATGTCAGGTTTTTGGTTTACGGACCAAGAGAAGGCATAAGTGTATATTCACCATAGTACTAGATTTACACCATATAAAGACTTGTAAGGATTAGCTTTGGCATGCTATATTTCAAGGTTAATTTTTATGCCGCTGCATATTGAATGAGAAGCGGAACAGGTTTCTTTTACTCAACGAGTATACTGCAAATGAAAAAGGATCTCTCTGAGAGGGTTCTAAAGAAACTTTCTACATAATATTTGGTGGAAGACAAGTGAATTACGGTATTCATTTTGGGGAAAAATTATGTAACCTTCGCTTTTCTGGCAAAAATATTAAAGTTTCCTGTTGGTAGAGGTAACTTATGGCTGACAGGATGGAGAAAAGGCAAGGAATTATGCAAGATGACATCACATGATGTGTAAGTATGTCTAAGTATTTTCAGCATGTTTTGTGTGTAGTGGAGAGGTGTTGGCGGCGCACCTTGACAGTGGAAATTATGATTAAATAAGTTGCTTATGGGAATATGATGGTTGAAGATATTTTAGTGCTTTTGAGTTGAGCGGGGTACTGTAAAGGTTGGCTGAAGATAAAAAAGTCAAACGAAATTGTGCTTAACAGTTTTTTGAATATAGTTCTTAAGGGTTGTTTTTATTTTTCACAGGAAATGTTGGTTTAAAAAAGCTTATCAAGCCTGGGTAAATATACATAAGTATAGTTTTTTTCAAAATAAAATAAATATATGAACATGAATATGTACATCACGAAAAAATAAAAAAAAAATAATAGAATATACAAAATCCTCAAATTTCCTTACAATCAAAACCAAATAAATTATGATTTTCAGAAACCATTAAAAAATCTTTGATTATGAAAAATACAATCGAAAAAAAAAAACTAAAATATCCCAAGAACTTAAAACCGAAACAAATCCATATAAAGTAAAAATCAAAATACAGAAAATTTTGATTTGAAAAATTCGAATTCCAAAAAGTATTTCAAAATTCAAAACCTCGAAAAATAAAAATTCCAAAATATATATAAACACACGTACTAGCTAATTGCTAAAAATCTATATCTTGAAAATCCGTTGTGGTGGAGATATTAGGGCAACGAGTATCAAGGGTTAACCTATCACAAAACCATTTCCAAAAAAGACCAATAGGTCTAATTCTCCCACTGAGCCCGTCATATTACCAATAATCATAACCGCGAAAGCTCAATCACGAATTTCATAGTAATCGGAAACTTCTATGAATCCAGAAAAAGCTATCACCAAATCCGTTCGTAAGGCCTCTGTGTGTGAGATTTTTTCTACGATGAATTCTGTGATAGTTTCTTTCGGGATTCAATACAAGTTTCATATTACGATGGAATTCGTAATAAGTATGAATACCTTGAATAATCGTCCCGAAAAAATATAAGGTATCTTGGAAAAACTAATATTTCGAAAGTAAATATTTGAAAAATTCAAAATCTGCTTAACGACAGTAAAATATATTTAAAATACGAACAATACTAAAAAAAACTAAGATTTCGAAATATAAATAAATCAAAATATAAATATTGACAAATTTAAAATCCCGAAAGACCAAAAAAAAAAACCTTAAATGAAAAATTCAAAATCTCAAAAAAATCAATACCAAATATGTATATCAAAATCCAACTTTGCAGTTTTTAAAAAGAGAATTGCGAAAAAAATCAATGCCAACTTTTAAAATACTGAAAAATCGAAATAATTATTTCAAAAACATGATATCTTATAATCTTGAAGAAAATTGAATCCTTAGTACTCATAGCCTTTGAAAGTTCTGAATATCATAGATAAACCCATGGAATTCCAATTGTGCGAATTGAAATTTCAAAAAATTTAAATTCGAAACATCTTAAAAATTAAAATCACACATAATTTAATACCCGGAAATTCGAAATTCCAAAATATCAAATAGGAAGAAAAAATACTATTTTTCAAAGCGAAAACAGAAAATGTCTCATATTGCTGGATTCAGATTTTGATCCCGCTGCAATTTAAAACTAATTGCGTTATGATAACTTCGTGAGTAAGTATTATCATTTGCATTTGAATTGTTCGTAATTTTTGTTCATCAATTTTTCATTTTACATTTATGATTTGGGTAGCAAAATAAAAACATTTCCAATTGACAAACCATCGAAAAGTTAATTCTACTACATTGCACACCAAGCAATTAATATTGCGATGATTCGGAATCACTCAAAACAACACATTGCGATATTATAAAATGGAAAATCTGCTTTGAAACCATTGCGAACTGCTCAGGTTTGTGAACTAAGTCCATTACATAATTCATCTTCACAAACACTTACAAATTTGAATTGTGTAGAATTCTTAATATGTACATACGAGAATAACTGTTTTAAGTACTAGATTCCCGTATACGAGATTCTGTTATAACAGAACCAAAAAATAAATTTAAAACAAAACCTCGGAAACCCTATCTAATAAAATCCAAAATTATTATAATAACTAAACACACATTACTCATTAAAGAAAAAAACAAACAAATTAAACTAATGGCTACAATACGTATCATTCAAACATTGACCAATTCTTCAAACGTACTAATTACACGTTCAAAACCGCACGCAAGATGTCCGAGTTCACAACACATTAGCCGGTGTTTCCCTTGAATTTAATAATAATTGTAATTGATTTTCTTGTTGGTTATTTGATTGAACACATTACATTGAAACTCGTTCAGAACCAAGGGGAAAACGAGGAACTGTGGAATTTCCAACAAATTAATGATTTGGGCTTTATTTTGAAACCTGAACTCATCTTTATAATTATATCAATCGAAGGAAAGTTCAATATACATATATGTACTAGATCATCTCTAAAAAAATTAATTACAAATTTATTTTTTAAGATTTGCTTCTGATTAATTGTCAAAAGTGATGAATGCTTGAAGAAGCCATTTTGTTCAATGGCGTCATTCGGTACTGACAATTTCTATACGAATAATTTAACAAGTCCAATTAAATAGTGCTAAGAGTTATACTAAGGTGATTTATTTCAGTAGTATATAAGGTTTGTACATATGTATATAAATACACAAAAACAACGCCAGGCCACAGACAAAATGTTCCAGTGTTAATTTCATGATTAACAATTTGAATCTTATTAATTTAAAAATTGTTGAAGTAAGATTAACTGAATTCAATACAAGGCCCTCACAAGTCAACTATGAGTACAATTTTTGTGGATTAAAGGCAAAAAACTATTTTAAATCAGGAAGGCAATTTCTGCATATAACATTGTCCATTAAAAATATGGAATTGTTCCAAAACCCAATCGAAATTCATTCCATTTATAAAATATTGACCAATCTCAGAAATGTTTAGGCAGAATTCCTCACCAAAAATTGTTCACTTCTGCTGTCTAGTGCTGAGGGAAAAATTGTTTTCTCTTGCTCAATTTTTGGGCAAAACGAAAATTTTTCAGATCTCGGAAAAGTGATCTGAAAATTTGCGTTCATAGAAAACTCAAACAAGCCTGTCAATCTGTCACTATGAATTAAAAGGAGTTTTAACTCTTGCTTAAAAACATGAAAAGCTTAGTTTGATTTGAAAAAATTCCACCGAATACTACATTTTTCTCCGGAATCTAAAAATTAAAAAAAATTCGACTGGGTCGAACGAACTTGCTCTTATGTACCAAACTAAGAATTTTAAAAATGAATATTACTACAGAAAATTTTTATAACGAATAAAACTCATTTTTCTTCTTTAGTAGTTGAAGCTTAAAATAGAATGCCAAAACAAATATGAATTTATGCATAACGAAAAATTATAAATTATCATAGCGGTTTTTTAAATAAGTTTTAATATACAAAATCTTTAAAAGATTTTTAAGGAAACATTTTTTACGCCAACTTTAAATTTTTATTATTGTTCGAATAAAAATTAAATTTCAAAAAAATATTGACTTTTAAGATATCGAATAAGTTTTGATGTGTTTTTCAAGCTTCTGTGTAATAAGTTTCAAAATTCGATAAAATGGTTCTATGGTAAATACAGTCAGTTATGTTTTTGACTTCAAATTTTTTTATTGATTAATAGATCGTTAAAATTAAGCGAGAGAAAGAAAATTGTATTATTGTATTAAAATTCTAGGTGCCGTTTTCGAGAAAAACTAGATCTTGTAGAAAGTATGCTAAAATTAAAAAAAATCGAGTATGTGGTTTTCGAAATATAGAGTTTTCAAAAAAAAAATGAAGTTTCAAAAAAAAATGAAGTTTCAAAAAAAAAAATGAAGTTTCAAAAAAAAATGAAGTTTCAAAAAAAATGAAGTTTCAAAAAAAAAAATTGAAGTTTAAAAAAAATGAAGTTTCAAAAAAAAAAATTGAAGTTTAAAAAAAATGAAGTTTCAATAAAAAAAATGAAGTTTCAAAAAAAAATGAAGTTTCAAAAAAAAAAATTGAAAATTTGAATACACAATACTTCCCAAATTTGAAGGGTAATAGCTTAAAAAATAGATAAAAATCAGTTGTACCATTTTTGAGAAAATCCAAAATACAAAAAATGGTTCTATGGAGGTAACATTATTAACCATCTTTCGGAAATTTATTTCAATTTTTCAATTTTTTTTTAATTTGTGACAGTTTTTGAAAAAAAAAAAAAATGTTTTTAAAGTTTCTAAAATAAATTTTACGTCAGGTATCGTTATTTTTAGTCTTAAAAAATCAACCGAGCGATTGAGGCTGAAGTCGCAAAGATAGACAGCATTGCGAGACCCACTTTTTCACTTTTTTCCAAAGTCTCGCGTTCTTTAACAAATGCATAACTTTCCAGTATGCAAGTACTGTACCTGTTATTCACGAGTAATAATGAGACATTGGCTTTTATAATCTATAAATGTACCTGAGTTAATTTTTATCTAATAAAAAGCTTGTTGTAGCTTAGAACGCAGCAACATGCTGCAGTAACGGTTTTACTGACTTCGAGTTTTAAAAACTAAATGAGACCAACAGCACTTCGGATCTGATAATGAAAATTAAGATCTCTTAATTTTGTGTGCAGCTGAACAATAAGGGAATACCCTAAGCTGCTGCAAGGTAGATACCACCACATTTGAATTGGGATGGTGCGGGCAAAAGAATGATACAAAACAACAGCGGGTTGTATGTATGAGAAAGGGCATTAAATCAATGAAATCTGGCCCAGTCTGCCGAATTTAGTGGCATTTCCAAAAATAAAAAGAAATATTATACGAGTAAGATATCATCAAAGTAAATGTCAGCCCATTGACAAACCTCTTTTTTTGTGTCGAAGTTGATACAAATAAGAGTTTTTTAGAGAAAATTATGTTTTTAACTAGCTTAAGAAATGGAGAAAAAAAAAGTATGAACAAAATGTCGTTTTAAACCATACAATGCGTATTGCCACTCTCACTATTTGCAGAAATTTGTAATTAAGGTCCTGCAACCGATTTCTAAGAATCAAAATATGTAGGCTTGCATTAAATTTTTTTTTCTCGTGGAACAATAGATATGACTTTAAAATTGCTACTTTTTCCAAAAATTGCCCGAAGATATTTTTTCAACTTTTTTCTTTGTAAAGAATCTAAAATAACAAAACCAATTCAAGGAATTATTTGATACCTAAATTTCTTAATTTTTATTTCAAAATTATTGAGATTTAAATTTTGAACCTTGGCGTCAAACATTTTATATCTAAAAGGATAAAGGATAAATTCGACAATATAAGTCGCATACACGAGTATGCCCTTAACATCTTCTGCGAGTTCCTAAACTAAACATATGAGCAGTGTTCTAGCTGTTATCCTAGGCTATTTAACCACCAAACTACATAGAATGTGAAAAGAGTTCTCTCTAATAATTCTCTTGAGAAGTGAGAATATTTTCCAGAAGCCATTAGTGTGAAATTATGAGAAACTTAGACCCAGCTTCGTCTTAAGAGTCGAAATGGAATTCCGATTCTGTGTGAAACTGGTATTAAACCATAGAAATACCTAGCAACTTGAACAAGATGACCAAGTCCATGCGATCCAGTTCTGCATTTTATTTCTTTTTAATTTGTACTGATAACCAAGTCACAAATACCATTTAATTGTCTGTCTGTCCAAATTAATAAGACACCAAGGGTTCTTCTAACACCTAATTCAGGAACGTCATACACAATTTGCGTAGATTGTTCTTGTGATTCAATCAAGTTCATCAATCATATTACAATTATTGAAAACCCCATTTCATCAAATCATTAAATGATACTCAACAATTATTATTCATTAGAAAAGGAACTGATTAACATCTCTAACCAAATAAAACGGGCATTTCTTTACAAAAGCCTGCCCAGCCCACATACCGTCGCACAAAATCATTGATTTCGTGACGCATCCACTGGTGTTCCCCGAGAACTAAACTGTAACCAGTTTCGATATTGAACACCACACGAATTGAAACTCGCTCGGAGTCAAAGGGAAATCCAAATAGAAGGTAGGAAGACACGCAAAGCCCTGCGGAATTCCCCAGAAAAGAACACCCCTGGCTTTCTTTCTCCCTTTTGACTGAAACTCATCTTTATTTCACTCCATGAGGAAAGACCAATAAATCAAGAGTAAGCTCACTAGATCAGACAGGGCGCTTCCCTAGAGCATTGCAGATTTGTGTGGAAAAAAAAACAGCAAAACAATCTATATCAAGCCATCAAATAAGCTTTCAAACTGATATATTTGATGACGACAAAGCCAGAAAGCTTTTAGGCCGTCATCATCGTCGTTGCCGGTGAGGGTCTATAAGAGACACATTCAGCAAATGTTGGCCATTAAATTATTGTAGGTCTCTAAGAGATTGAACGCGGCGGCAACTGTGGGAATTGCATTGAATCTGATTATATCTTGTATCTCAGAGTTTTTTGTCAGTTATTTTATTATATTTACCAACAGCTGAGACTAAAGATAACTTAGTCGGTATTTAATCGGCGCCGAGTAAAGATCGTGACTTTCTATAAGCGGGGTGTTATAAAATGCGCTGAGTTGTGAATAATATCGTCGTTGGTGCTTAAGCTTTGTTTTTTTCGTTAAACCAGAAAAGGAGGTGATCGTTCAAGAAAAAAAGTATCTAAGGATCGTGTAGCTTTTCTGTGCATTTTCTTCGGTGAAGACAAAAATTTAAATACTTTGTGGATATCGTCTAGCCAGAGAGGTAATAAGCCCGGAATTTGTTTGTTTTTTATTTTCAAAAGTCAGTGTCTACCTTTATCTTGGCAAAACTAAAAATATGAACTTAATTTAGATTGATCTCATAACCAGAAGGCCTAAGGGTGTTAAGCTTGCCATAAAGTGATGATGGTCTTTCTTATCTATCTGTTTGAAAAAGTTATTAAATAAGTGATCTCCTGCCATAAAAGACACGTTCTTGTCTCATGTCACAGAATCTTTTTTGGGTAATGAATCTGAATCAGCTTGCCATGGCGTTCGATGGCCAGAATTTGCAGCAGTAACACACGAAAATGCGAATGGCATACGGAATGTTCTTTGACACAAATACGAGTAATATATCGATATGTTGTTGTCCAAGATCGGTAGCAAGTCTTTTCATTTAGAGTGGCAAAACCTGTCGCCTATAATGTTGCAACTTCTTTGTGTGAACATTCTTATTTAATTCCGATTTTTTAGTTGTTGTTGTACCTTTTAAATTAAAGTTCGTGAAGGACGTTCATTGAATGTTTCAAAACATGCAAGCAAGCTCAAGTCAGTGTGCTTTTAAGTGATGTTTTTTTTTTTTTTTTTTGTAGGTAATGTTATTATCATTAGTTTTTTTTTTTTGTTAATTTTTAGAAACAATCAAACAATAAACAATTTTTTATTCGTTGTCTTTGACCTTAAATTAATGTAATTATATATTTCTTTAATGATGGTTGTGTTCTTGTTGAAATTTGGTTGCCAAACTAACAATGGAGCATGAATAGTAATTTGTGGATTTTTTTATACTTCGGGTGGGTGCTTATGAAAATACTTCTTTGATTCGGTTTCCGGAATTCATTATAATGATGATTGTGGAGGAGCATTTGTAGATGGTAAATCAATTTTAGTACCAAAATTATTTCCCCTTTTTTAAGGATTTTCATAATTGAGGAAAATTCTTGGTTAACGCTTTTATCAAATTTGTATTTTTTTTTTGAAAAAATTGTTCCTTATTATTTTTTATAAAATTAAATCAATTAAACTTAATATTTTGTAATTTAATTTTGTATTCATATTTTTTTTGGAAAATTCTAAGAAATTGGTCTAAAAAATGATCTCGTTGAAAGATTTTAAAGTCTCCGAATTTGGAGACTTGTTGATTATTGATTTGTTTTTGATTAAGTTATTAGAAAAAAGAAAAATATTATTAGGAACTTTTTTTTCTCAAAACATAGCTCAATATAATGTATTTTAGAAAACCCTTTTTGGAGAGTTTTGTGTCAAAGTGTTGTTTTATTTCTTGCAATAAATTTTTCACCAAATTTGAACTTGCCAAAAATACAAAAGAAAAAAGTAAGTCCTAATCTAAAAAGGAAAACTAAATTTCAGAATAAATATGTATTCTTCACCAATCCTAGCATAGACAGATTGTATAACGCCCACTTTTGGAGATTTTTTGACCAAAGATTGTCTTTAAGATATATTCATAAGAAAACTAATACAAATTGTTAAGGTGACACGAAGACAGTTTTGTATAGTTGCATTGCAGTTCTTTTCAAAATTACAAAAATAAAATTAAAATTATTTCACCTAATTTTTGGAGAATTCAGGACTTAAATATAGTTTTTTTTTTTTAAATGAATTTGAATGAATTAGAAACAATAGACAAAACTACAAAATATATTAAGGCCAAAGCAAGTTATATTCTATTAGAGACTATTTTTTTTTAAATTGATATTATTTTGGAGAGTTTTAGAAGTAAGTCCTTGCACACTGCTAAAGTGATAATAAATTTTCCTTTGGTCGCTAAAACACAAAAAAATGTTTCCAAAAATACAGCGGAACAATATGCATGAGAATTTAACAAATAGCCACAAAGTAAAAATAATAATAAAAACTATAGCAAATGCAAACGAACTCACAACGTCATAATGTAATAAGAAAAAACAACGAAAAAAAAAATCAAAAGAAAAGAACAATTATAATTTATCACACTAACTTCTTTGGAGAGTTTGAATTAAATTTTAAGTATCATGTAACACAAAAAAAAACGAATCTCTGCCATTACAACTTTAAGAACAAAAATAAGAAAATACATCAAACAAATTGATTTCTCAAGGAAACTCTCCAAAAGGTAGTAGAGTACTGTTGTAAAATTTCAAGCCAAACAGTTTCTTTGATTTATGTGTCAGAAAATAGATAGAAATACGAAGACGAAGACGTATAAACATAATCATAAATTCGTTCATGAAGAATATTTTTCACGCCCACTTTTTGGAGAGTAAAACAAAAAAAAAATACAAAAATGATTTTCTTCAAGTACAATTTAGATTTCAAGCAACAGTTATTCAATCTCCAAAAGAAAATATCTCGAAATCGGAGAATATTTGAAAAACAAAAAAAAATGTGTAGGCATTTGATTCTCTTTGAATCAATCTTACTTCCTAACTGAGTGCTAAAAAAATTGACATGGTAGTCTTAAATCTTCTAACTTCTATTCTATGTATGTACATATAATATAATATGTAGTATCAAAGTCGAAGGTAGTGTGAATTAAAAGCTTAAAACCGTTTTAAATTATCATGTTTCCCTGCAAGAATTTGAAAAAAAAATATTAGAAATTTGGTTCGAAAGTGGAAAACTTAAAGAATGACAAAAACAATGTTTTCGCAAAGAAGTTTCAATAATTTAATCATATAATTAAAAACTCAAATCTTGAAAATGTAGAAAATATCACCTAACTGGACTATCTATAGTGATTTTTTTTTTATAAAAAAAATATAATATTTCCTTATACCTTCTATAAAATAATATCGATAACAATCAACTGTTAATCCACATACTTTCTTTTCCAATTCCATTCGAATTAAAACTTTTCCATGATTATTGTCATAAAATCAAATCTGATAAACGTTCCGACTTAAGTTGGAAAAAAATAAATAATCAATGCCTAATCCCCCGGTAAAATAAATTAAATTTCTTTTATCTTTATGATTCTAAATACAATTTAAGAAAATACAAACCATAAATACTACTATCTTTTCTTTGTTTTCATTATTAATTTATAAGTAACAAATTAAATTGATAACATTTGATATGAATCTCTAATCAAATAATTTACTTTGAATTAGATAAAAATACAAACAAATCAAGCAACTACGTAGGTAAATATATTTAAAATCTATCTACAATCTGCCAATTAATTAAGCTACTTAACATAACTATGCGGCAGCATATGACATCAAACTGGTGTATGGCTTGGTTAATGATAATCTTAAGATTGTTAGTTTTTATTTTTTTTTTATTAAATTAACATTTAAGTGCACTTGAGTGGCTTTCAAAAGGGGGAATGATTTCCATTTCCAGTTCCGTTTTATATTATTTAGAAGATTTTTAGGATACCTTTCTTTAGTGTCCAAATCTATCATTGTTACTAGCAAAATTACAATAGTTTTTAAAATACAACCTATGTATGTATATTGAACACCTCTAGTCTGACTTGTCTAGAAGAAGTAGAAGTTTAGGAAATAATATTTGAACAGCCTTTCGGTATCACATTTCTTTGAACCAATTAAAATGCAACATTTTTGTTTGATAGATATTTGTAAATCATCATCTTGATAAATTTTTGTAAGAGCCTAAGGGGTCTCTCAAATCAAAGGGCTCAAACTCTGCATGTATTGAAAATATACTGGCTGTAAAGTTGGACCCACAACCACACCTCTAAATTAGCAGTCAAGCACACCCTCCACTGTATATCATTGTCACCCGCATTATTTTATTTATATAATCGGTCAGGTGTTATTATTAACTCTAATTCATTTTTGATAATTTCTTCACCATATTAAAATAATTAAAATTTCTAATTGAATTCGAATAAATTAATTTATACTTTGTTGTTTGACATTGCACCAGGAAAAAAAGTAAAAATAAAAGCAACACAAAATTTGTATACCGTGTCATTGGATAAAAAATTTATAAATACTAAACTACTCGTACTATCCCGGTTATTTTATTATTATTTCTTTTTTTTTAATTTGCCGTTGCTCTTTGGGGCAAGTATTGGTTTCAAGTCGAAAAAATTGTTCGAGCTTTTAATCAAATTTAACGCTGCGCCTGTAGGTCTTCTGTACATGGAGCTAGATTGCACAGATTTGCTTCAAATTTAATCTTCGTTTAAGCTCATCGAGAAGAGTTAGTTTGAAATGATTCTTTTTTTAAGTTTACTCGGAAACGGCTTTTACGATTTTGATTAAATTTTTCACACATTTTTGTTTTTGGCGAAAATGCACACAACGGACATAGTGTTCTGACGTTTTTTGAGAAAATTGACAATGGACATTTATTCAAAATTAGTACAAATATCCCTCTAAATAAAACGAATACCATTGTATCCAAAATTTTACAGCAAAAATATAATTTTGTTTAAAGAAAAAAATTTATTTTTAGTACATACATACTTTTCCCATTTCCACAGTTTTCGTATAGCTAGACTTTTTCCCTTATGCCTTAAATACTGGGTCACATTATACCATTAAACAACAAGAGCAACTTCGTGGCATGCAGTCGTGAATATTTTTTTTCCTCCCGATTAGTTTTATAAACCAGTTTTTTTTCACCGAGTTCATTTCAAAGGGACAACAGGGCGTATGTGTAACATTTATTTTCCATTTAACTGAATTCCATTGAGAATCACACATTTTTTTCTCTCCTCCATATACAAATCGACTGGTGTGTGTTAATTCACAACAGATTCAGAAATTCCGAGGGAACGGCCAATCCTTGTACGGTCGTCGTTGTTCAGAATACTTAATGTCAATATGGGTGTTCGACGAACCGAAAGATATTATATGCAACGTGTGTGATACATTTTCTGTATGAATTATTATTATTATAATTTTTATTTTTTTGTTAAACACAATGCACGACATATTGTTTTCAAATTCAACGTGTTATTTATCTATTTTGTGAAGCAACTGACTTTTTAATGAACTCAAACAAAAAGTGAAGAGTTAAGTAGCATTTTTAGTGGGAGAGTTTAAATAATAATATTTAACAGAACATTCCGAGAGGATGACTGATTAATTTTTTATTAATATAACTCAGGTAATTTTTTAATTAAATTATTAAACACAGAGTTATGGTATATTTATTAATACGATGACAATCAAAAATGAAGAGTATAAATTTACATACCTACGTATTTGATACTGAATTTAATTAATTTATATAAAATTTTAAATTTATTCAATTGGTGGTGATATATTCGGTATACTTAACATTTTTATTAATATATCCAAAATGCTTTTGTTTATCGATAATAATAATTGAAATTTCCGTGACAGCTGTTTAAAGTTAACCAAAAAAAGATAAGGTATTAAATTGTTAATTGAGAATATTTTTTTTGCTGAACATACAAGTGGTTGGTTGGGGAATGGGAATTCCAGCCGTTTGAAACGCAGATGCCACCATTTATTGGTATTTATATGAGTACATTAGGGTGGGTCAAGTAAAACTAACATTTTTTTTTAGTTCTTAAAAAATGTCTCTTAAAAATTGAGCTGATAAATATTAACATTTAAGCGTCCAAAACTCTGTTTTTTATGTACAAAAATGGTTTGAAATTTGTAATTATTTAAATTTTATTTTTCACATGCTAAATTTCGTGATAAAATATAATTAAAGAAAATTAAAATAGAATTTAAATTTCAATTTCAAAGTTACCAAGGTAAACTGAATCAATTAAATAAACAACACCTTTTTTGTAGAGCATCCGATTTTCTTTAAAAATACATCAAGAATTTTTGCTTCATCCATTAACAAGACCAAATTTGTTAAATATTGTACCCTCCTATTTTTTATATTTAGGGCACATATTTTAAGGGTAATTTTTTTGTATATTTTATACATTGAGTAACAATCATCAAACTTCGAATTTGTGATAGAAACATTATGTACATAGATGTTAGTTACATCGTTTTGGACTACCTTGAATACGGGTACATGAATACATATGAAATCATTTATAACATAAAGAAGAGTGTCGACGACAGAACAGAGCCTTGAGGCACACCATTTAATTGTTGAATATCAGACTTAAAACCATCAAGAACAACTTGAACCGAAAGGCCGGAAAAGTAATTTATAATCCGACAGAGGAGAGGCTCATCGATGCACGCATATTCGATAAAAGAGCTTCGTACCAAAATCTATCAAATGCTTTTTAAATATAAAGTGCAATAACCTTCGTTATTCCAAAATGATGTGAAAATTAATTCCACTTTTTATACCAACTTCTGCAATCTCGAGCATCAACCAAAAAATAGTAGTACAAATTCAAATTATTTTTCATTACGTTTTCCTAACATATCTACTCGTATTCTTATTTCTAGAATGGGCATTTGATCTTCACGATCTTTCTTACGAAAAATATTTGATCTTACCCCTAGCTCAGTACAGCCTTAATTAATTTGAAAACACTCGAAGAGATATTTACGACATTCTCTTCATCATGTTCGAAATACCATAAGTATTGAAAAGAAAATTTAAATCTCTGGTGCAAGGGATTTTTCTGAATATTTTTGAAAATTTTGAAATGTGGGTGAAATTTATAGCTCCTGATGAAATTTATTAGTGAGTAGTGATTTTGCAGTAATTTCAAGATGAATCTAAGCTCACAACATCAAATTTTTGATAGTGAAAACACAAAAAATGTCCAAATATGTTAAACCTGTAACAATTTCCTGAATATTTTGTAACAAATTCAAATCACAAAAAAACAATTAATAAGACCTTTCATTATTGTATGAAATATAACGAAATGTATAGTTAACCAGACCTCCCAAAAACTCGATCAATTATATCAACTGAACCTAAAAAAAAAAAACAAACAAAAATAATTGTATGCCCAAAACCCGACTTTCGGCTTCTGTTTTAAGTGTCTTTTTTCCAGATCGACAAGAAGTCTTAATACCTGTGAAGAATGCTGATCACGTTCTTTATGGTAATTAAAAATAATTTGAAGATATCTGCAGGGCAAGACATTATATCATTTTTTTGTTCCATTAAAATTTTTAAGATCATACGTGTTTTCGTTCCAAAAGCAAAATCGGAAAAAAAAACAAAATTATGTCATATGTAAATGACGTATTCAACATTTGTTTATTTGGTTTTTAAATAAAATATCGATCAAATTGAATACTCTGACTTCATTGAGACAGGCAAAAAAAAAAAACCCGGTTTAACTGTTGGATGGTGAGTACATCGACTTGATCCGGTTAGGAAAAAAAAATAGAAGGTATTTTAAGTTTTCTTCGAATCTATTTATAAAAAAAAATAAAACCTGTGACCAGCGGCGCCGGCGTGCATACTTTTTATTTTTGCATTGCTAACTCATTACTCAAACAAACATATCAAAACAAAAAAAACAAATCAGGTTTCTCCAAAATAAAACTTATTGCAGTACAGATATTTGGAAGCAACCATCAACATCGGTCTTAAATAATTCAAAGATGTAGGTACTTATTATTATTCAAGATACATCTAAGCATTGAATGAATTTGATTGGATTTTTTTTCTCTTGGTCTTTGATTTAAAATTTAGCTGAAAACGAAATGAAAAGAAAACAAATTAAAGTGCACTGCATTCAATATCGATTTTGGTATTTTTTTTTTTTGATCGAGGTCTTGAGAGTTCCTGATGCGATGATTAGTTGAAACTTGTGCTGGGTATATATAATCAGAGTTGTTATCCTCCTTGGGCTTTTAAATTTAAAATACTTTGAATTATTTTTTCTTTTAGTCATTTAATTACTGAAAGGAAAATAAGGGAGACTGGGGTAAACTTGTACATAGAGTAGTAGTAGTAGAGTTCGACTAAGTAAATTATTAAGTCAACATAAATTCGTGAACATTGTGTCCTTAATTGAATTTTCACTAAATTGTATTCATGTACTGAGGCTCTTGCCCATGTTCTGTATTTCACTAATTGTGAATTCACATGCCGAAATTGAATTTGGGTGTTCCACAATTCGTTATTGTGAATTGGAATTTCGAAAATGAAAATGGATGTTCCGCATTTCGGTTCATTCCATTTTCTAACCGAATTCAAATCACTTTTTTTTTGTTTGTGAATTGTCAGTGAAATTAGTGAAAGTGCAGTTAGTTTGTGTATATTTCTTCGTCTTCCAGCAAAATGTAAGAGAAAAATATTTATTTTTGTCATTTAAAAAAAAAATCAAGAAATAACTTTATTTATCAGAACAATTCATATAATATTCACACACTCACATTGCGTCAGGTAAATCTAAAACATTTGATTTGTCTCGCAAAATTTGTCTTCTCAGTTTTTCTTTTGAATTCTGCTTCCTTCTTTCCATTAAAATTGCCAATAATATTGCATCCATGTTCAAAGCACAAGAATTTTACTTTAGAAACAAAATAAAAATGGATGATTCTTTAGTTCTGACAGTTCGAAGCAATTTCGAAGTTTTCGAAATCGGTCGAAATCTAGAACATCCAATTTCATTTCACGTGAAATTCAAAAGTGATTTCAATTCACTTTCGATCGAATTCCGGAACATGGGCGTCTAAATTGATAAAAAATTATCAAGGATGTAATATTATTAAAGGATTTGGAGTACTTTGCCCAAGAAAAACTTTCATTTAAAGATTATATGGAAACACTGAAGAGTGGCCCATCAGTACGAATCTCCAGAATAAAAAACTTCCAAATACTCCCGTTTCACCTAACTTTACTTCGATAGTTAAGTAATTTGGGTCATTAAGGGTTTTTTATCTCAAATTTGTTTTTTATATGTGAAGAGTTTATTAGCGAAAAAGTACTCAAAATTGTCCAAAGCTAACTTGTTGTCAAATCGTATGGAATCGTACTGCCAATTGGGTTCATGCACCCCAACTGTGTGCAATTAGTACATTGAGACAATTCGCATCTTAAAGTTGCTGATATTAACGATTGTATTCCCAAATTGCTAAATTTCAGTATTTATAATAATAATTCGCTCATATACTCGTTCACTTTAAAAATGAATTCTTATAAATATCAAACGATCAAATTACCCCGTAACACCCTATACCATCGGTGAGGTAAACTCTGGGTATCAAACAATCCGGAGATTGATGATTTGAAGAGTTTGATTTTGTTCAGATGCCCCAAGAACTCTCCATTACCCTATCATATATATATATAGAGATTTTTTTGTATAAAAAGCAATCAATACCCAAAACCATAACCAACCGGCTTAATGCCTAGTTTGCCTTATGTCATTTTGCAGCTGTAATCGGATAATTATGAGATTGCACGAAGAAGAAATAAACAAAAACATCAAATAATCATCTGCGAACAAACATTGAAAAAAAAAATTAAAATTGTTTAACTTAAAATCACGTGGATTTGCGCAAGTGGGCAGTTTTGGGAAGAAACAAGACTCTAGACTGTTACGGGCTGCTAAGCGATATTTGTATGGAACATTTTTGTCTGTCTGTCTTGAATGTTTATAAATATTGAACTCAGAAACATACTATATACATGTCTATATACATGATTCATGATGAAATAAAATAATTAAAATTTTATTTATTTGTTAATTTCTTTTTGGTGCTGTTTTAGCATTCTCTGTTTGTTTTGTTTTCTGTTTATGATTGCTTGTTTCTTTTTATGGCAATTATTTAAAAAGTGTTTTGTATTTTTTGTTTGTTTTTCTGTTAGTCAACATTTTAAATGGTACTTTTTGTTTTAATATTTTATGAACTTTTTTTTTTAACAAAAACCTACCCACCCACCCTTTGAACTTTATTTAAGCCGCCTTCAGTTTAAACTTTCACAAAATATTAAAATTAGGTTTAATTTTGTTTTATACACTCGTATGGGAAGGAAACTTTTTGCAAATGAGTTTTTTTTATTTGTTTGAGTGTTCTTGTGTTAAAGTGGTCATAATTTAGGCTTTTTTATAGCAAAGTGCTTTAACGTATGGGGAAATTAAAACGTGTGGGCGACTAAGACGACACAAATAATACGAATAAGTTAAAAGTAAAATGTTGTTTTTTTAACGACATTTAGTGTGAAACATATCAATTGGGTGTCACTTTCAATGAGAGTTATAAATAAAAGTTGAAAATTGGTTTTCAATAAATGTGTGCCAAATTTGATTCACATTTGCATTCGACATTTATTGAGACGGGACTTCAGGTTTATTTTTGTTTGTCAAGTCAAGTACAAAGTAAAAACTTAGGACCATTTTAAATCGGAATTTTAAAAATGAAACAAGAAGTCGGTACTTGTTGAGGTTTTATTTTAAATTCAATCATGGACGCTTACCCACCATAAGACATGCAAGTCATACTTAGTCTCGTATTATAAGTTTATCTTCATTGGGTGGTGCTAAAAAAGCTTTACAGTCTTCATTCCCCATAAATGTTATCATACAAAGTCGTGCTTTTCTTAGACTTCTTATTAAGTTTCATCTGTCAATCTTGGTCTAATAATAGTTTCACTTTAGTTTTTCATTTTCAAAACTAAAATTGACGATTACATTGAGAAAAAAAGGCCATATTTCATAAAATACAAAAAACTTCAAATATTGAAAGTATCTTCTAAGAAATTGAGTAAAGAAAGGGGCTTTAAACTTAAAACTTTTTCGTGGGGATTGATATTTTCTATGTGAGTATTTGAAGTGAAAAATTTGAGTTCATAATAATTCTACAAGAATTAAACCATTGATAAAGTATTTTATTTATTAAATTAGGGTAAAATAGGGTTATTCGGCATATTGCTTTATTAAAAGATCGATAAATATCAAACTGTTTTTAATTAAAAAAGAAATAAAAAATGGTTTAACAAAACTAAAACTATCGTTTCACATAAGAATAGAAATACAAACTTCATAAAGCCCAAAAAACAAAAGCCATTCAAAAATCGAGACAATAACCAAATGACCCAATTAACCCATCCTTCTTTTGGGAAGATGTATAAGAGGATGAATACTTAGTTAAGGGGCTGATGGGATTCTAAATATTTTTGAAAAATTAAGTTGGAGGAGCAACTTGCCCACATAGTTATGAAAAAATGTATGAAGTTAGCACACTGAAGCGTCTCTGTTAAAAATGATTAAATACTAGGTATTGTATAAAAAGGTATATTTTCAGTTAACAAATTTCTAATCGAAACTCTCAAGACTTTCATGTACAAATTGGCTTTTAAACCGAACAAAAACTGGATAAAAACATTATAACCTTAAATTTTCTGCCGGATCCGAACGGCTAACATGAGAGGCACTAAATCGTTACAAAAATACTTCAAGAAGATTGGTCACTTTTTCTCAAGGGACAGTACTCTGAAAAAAAAAAAGTAGTTAAGTTGAACGAGCTATATTCGACCTCAGCTTTCAACACGCACTAACCGTTATGGTAGGGGTGAAAACATTGCTTCATAAAATAAGCGAATTAAGAACTTGCAAGACCTAGAAATTTAAATGAACTTAATAAATATTTAATGAACATTGTATGAGAAGTATTTCGAAATCTATGGTACCTAAAGATCAACTATGCCCAAATTATCCCACAACCTAAGAGATTATCATAAAATTCTCTAATCTAAAGCCCTGTAAGCTCTCGATTCAAGTAATCGCAACTGAAAGATATGCGCTTTTACTTTGAATGTTAGCCCTGGTTTAAATTCCTCCGATATGGCGAAAACATTATTAAGCCATATAACACTCAAAAACCAAAACTCTTAGAATTGAATTGGCCTTAGGATCTAGATAGCCTGGAGCAATTGGTTTTAATTTGGCTTTTATTCATGATTACGCGAAAAAAAAAGTAAAAACAGGTGATTGACGTTACTGTGAATCTGACAGCTCAAGAGTCTAATTTTATGAAAGTCAAGTTAAGAAAAATGTTCTTGTGCAGAATTGGATCTTTCCGGCCCTATTTCTATTACACTTCTGCCATCGGCATATTTCTCGTTGATGGAGGTTTTTACGTGTTTTACATTACTTATCTCTTGAAATATTATTCCCATTTAACTTGCTTAGAATTAAATTCTCACTCTTTTACTGAATAGAAGTTAACCTCTAATAAAATAATAATAAAACAAAAACACATCATACATTTGAAGGTAGCCTCATGATTAACATTCTTTTGTATTAAGAATGATCATGGGAATAAGGCTTACACTATTAATAAACACAATTTGCATATCATATACTTTGTCCGAAAATGACCTGTCTATTGTTCTTGAAAACTTGAAAGATTGATTTCACATAGAACTAATAAAAGTTAATTAAGGAATTTAAATGACATTGAGTCATTCTTCAAGGAGTATTTGCATATTCTAATGGACTTTTTGGCGAGAAATGAATAAAGATTTAGTTTTATTTTCAGCTCGTGCTGATTTGAGATAATTTTGTCAAACAGCTGTTTATTATTATTTTCTTGAAATTTAGTCTCATATCTCATACGAGTTTAAGAGAAACTTTTGAAGAGCAACAATCCTGATACTTCTTCACTACTTCAGAGAGTCCTCTTACTTCACAACCTACAAAAGGGTTTTCTTGTTGATAATGTGCATTTTTATTTGTCTTGTTTGAAAACAGATGTGAAGTTAGTAGAGGATGCCAAGAAAAAGTTGTCCTTCTAGCCCGAATCTTGTCAAAGAAGCATAATAATTGATTGGGATTCCAGAACGAAATTTCTGTATATTAAAATAAGACTCTCTTAAGATGGTTAACTAGAGATGTTAAACAGATGTTCCAAGGCATGAGACAACTGTTCCAACAGAAGGTTTGATACTTGGGAATAAGATTTTTCAATAAAGATACCCAATTGATACTTTTGCGGGAAAACCAATTTCAGTTCACTTTCTCAAGTCACATCTGAGAACAAGTGTTCTGGAATAAAAGCAATGCATCTGATATGATAACTTCGTCAAAGCATACTTTTGACAGAACTGTAGAAAAACAAAATGGAAATGGAAATCAGACAACTATGTGCTATACACTTCTGACTTCTTTCAAACAAATTTCCCATAACTTACCGACTAAGTTTTTGAACTGATATTTGTTTATATTAAATAGATACTGGCGAGGAGGTTGTTCTATTCAATTTCCTCACTTATTTAGCGGAGAAGTCCAATTAAGCACAAGGTTTTACACACTACATTTTCGACCAATTCTCTTGTAAAGCTTTATTTTTCAATTAATTTGCAAGGAATTTAAATGAAATATACCGAGAGAATATTTGATCAATATTTTCCAGACTATACAATAAGGACAAAGTAATTCAACAAGGATTGGGGTTTTCTATACAAAAGATCCTACGTTGGGCGCAAGCTAAATGTTGTAATAACCGACATTTGTAATTATTAAAAACTAACAACAAATGTTAAGCTTACCTACCAGAAACTACTCCTCATAACATACTCATATAATCACTCAAAAATCTACTTCAATAAAACAAAAAAAAAACCCCATCGATATTTTCTCAGACATTGCATCAATTTATAAATTAAATCCCAAACATAAAACAACTTAAATTGCAATCCCAATTAATTTGCTTGCACTTAATAAAAATGAAAAACGTGCTTCAGATGTAAATTAAATTGAATATTAAATATAAATTGAATAAACCCATCATCCGCGAAGACACGTTTTTCTAACACACTCTTCGCAAAAATTAAATGATGAGTTTGAAGTGCTCATCATTAAGCGATACTATGTAATTTACGTAATTTAAACATTTTTCGCTTGCACTCAATACATCGATTTTATACATTAGATTACATATCTTCATTTTTTTTTGGGCCTTTAAAACGAGGAAGGTCGAAGTTTTTTTTTTTTGGAATATACGTACATATTTTGAGGCAATGGTGAATAGATAAATCTAAACACGGTACAATTTGACCTTTTTTCCGATTAAATCATGATAGTTTTACACCGAGGGAAAAGTCGGCTTAAATTTACACGTGCTGATATTTTTCAGTGTAGTGAAAAAAATTTATACCAAACACATCAACGAATCAATTTAAGTGTACACCTTTAAATTTTCATAACTAAACATTTTGATGAAAAGCTTCCACCCAGTTGGAAAAGCATGCAAAGTCAACTAGAATCATGTAAATTCAACACTATCTACCTTTTTGAAATAAAATTTGTCTATATAACTGTTAAACTTTTGGAATAAAAATGGCAGAAATGTTAAAAAAATTGTTGAGATTACAAACGTATGTATACATATATTGACTTTAAATAATAAAACTGTTGAACCAGCACGATTGAGCTTCGAATAGTTGAATTCAATTTACATATTTTCACCCTATTAAATCAACTAGATATTACGTTGATTTAACATTTTTACCATTTAAAATGTCATCATATTTAAAATCAAACTGTTGTCACGAAAAAATTTCAATACAATGTACAGAGTAAAATTACACTATAAGTATGTTAACACGTCGTTAAAGGTAATTTAGTGTTAATTTAACACGTGAATAAATTTAATGTAAATTTACGTTTTTTTTTCCAACTTTACTCATATAATTCTTCTGAGTGTAAAATGATTAACTAAACCGCCCTGAGAAAAATATGTATGTTTTCTCAAACCCAGATTTAATATTTTATATAAACGATGACTGACAGTCCATTATTGCGTCATTAAAAAATATTCGATTAAACTATGTGTATGATTTTTTTAAATTTTTGTTTCTATGTTCTAACTTAGGTCATCCTTGATAGACGTATTTCTACAACAACAACAAAAACCTTCATAGTCGGAGTAAGCTTGCTGCCCACACAACAAGTGTAGCCGACACCTGTGATAGATACTCTGATAGATAGTAACATCTGTAGAGGACTGCACACGTCAAAATGAAGGCTTTAAGTCGACTATTACCATACCTGACCCTATTCACACTGACTGTGAAGCTAGTTAGCGCTGGAACTATTATAACTGCAGGTGAGTACGTTTTATAATCCGCTTGCAATCAACATCATAAGGCCAATCAATTCCGCACACAAAACTGCCAACAGAGTTTTGAACATCATAGTGAACCCTAACTGACTACATTGACCATTCAACCGGATAGTATAGCTACTTATAGTTTGTGCAGTACACACATTTATGTGACGGTCACACTAATAGACCCAAACGAACAATTAATTACCCCCACAGCAATTACGCCATTCTTTACTCTTAACTCCGGATTTACCATAAAGTTAGCATGGGCGGCTGAATAGGCTGAAATTTAAGTGGGGCCCTAATTCTACAACATCGTTTAAATGTAATATTTTAACAATTATATTATAATTATTTTGAATCCTATTAACTGAATTTAAGTAGTTGAGAATTTAAGGGATCAAGGGTAGGATTTGACATCAAGAAATTAAGAAATTGGAAATATCTTTAGTATCTGGATTTATATACAAATGTCTTTTGAAAACTTGAATGTAGAGTTAGAGTACTTTTGGAAAACATGAAATTGAAAACATTCACACAAAAAATATTAAAAATTAAATTGAAAAACAACGATTTTACGTTTTGAAGCGGTATTTAAAAAAAAATACCTTTAATAACTGAAATCATAATTCCGCACCTGGAATACCTTTATTACTCACCTGCATTACTGAAATTGACAGCTGCAGAAGGAGAGAGAAGAGAGCAGTGAACATCATTCCATATGCTTTGTTGGAATATTAAATTGAATTTGTAGATTAACGCGCTCGTTGGCGACGTTATGTACATTCCACATAGCACTGAACTGACACTCTGACCAAATAGCCACTGTTAATTGTAAAACCGGATGAAATTAATGCCACTTATGATACGTTAACACTTTCCCATGATTTGTTGCTAATTGCACCGATTGTATGCCGATTAAATGCCCATCAAAATTGTAGATTGCATGTTGAGTAATGGCTGATGAATGGGGCATAAAGTTCATTGCCGAGCATCATCAATCATAAAGGTAGTTGACATTTGAAACAAACAAACAAAAAAAAAACTTAGAAACTATAGAAATTCAAGGATAATGATGATATCGATGAGGGCTGATAAAGGTTATCCTTAATGGATAATCCACAAGATGGGATGTTTTTATCTTGTTTAATGGGTTTTCGATTTTAAGTGACTTTGATAAGTGTCAAAAATAATAGAATGAGATCCAAATGCATAGAGACATTAGACACATCTTTGAAAAATGTCATACATTGGATATTTGAAATGACAGATGCCGTGATGAAATGCTTTTATCTTTGACATTGTTTACTATTGAGGAAAAGATATATCAAGATTCTATCATCAATCCAAGACAAGTCATTTTTTGGATTCTTTTTTTCAGTTATGTTTCGAAAATTGATTAAAAAACAAACAGTTTCCATTGCCGTCAAAGTCACAAGGTTAATTCATTTCGACCTGAATTAAAATGAACTACCCTAATGAAAATATGATATTTGACATAAGAATATGAATATTGTCTATTTGACAGCCGAGCTACTGTTTTTGACATAAGCACTGTGAAAAAACCTTCAATGAATGAACACTTTCATTGTTTCTTTAATTCTTGAAAGGCAAAAATCGTCCCAGGGACGACGGAGTTGAAGAAGACCGAAGCACAAGTGGAAGCAAACCAATCAACTTTACGAGCGAAAATGGAGACAACAAAGCTGGTTGAGACCCAGGTCCACAGCGAATAGTAGTAGCACAAGCCTAAGTTGGTAAATAATCGACCGATATCTGAACATACAGTTAACGAAGGAATAATCCTACAATATTGGTCAAAAACCTAACGAAAAAGTGTTGATATTACTTTTCCTGTCAGAAGACAAATGTCATTTTCTTCCGTCAATTTGTTCTGATAAGTTAGTGAGTTTTTGCTGAGGTCCAATTTGGAAATCATAAATATTTAACGTATTAAAGCTTGAGAAATTTACTACCAAATTTAATTTTGCCACGCACAAAGATTCCAATTAATTAACAAATGAATGAAAAGATGACGTTTGTCTTTCGTTCAGTTGTTGTTTTACGATCCATTTTCGGATCGGGAATTCTTAAATATGTCGTTTTTCGATCGATCCTCACCTTTTTAATTCCAATGAAATATGGAAACATATCTTCTACACTAGATTTGTATTTTACTTGAAATCAATTGTTTCACTTGAAATGTCAAAACAAATAATAAAATAAAGGCTAAGCGGATAACACAAAATTAACAGGAAAAAATCTTCATCTGACATTGAACATCTCCATAAAAAAAATACTTCAGTTATTTATTTAAATCCTCTCACGACACATTCACAATAACAAAGAAATAGTCATTTGTCAAATAAATGACATACTTGAATGAAAAATGAGATAAAATCTAAAAAAAAAAAATCCCTAAGCATTTAAATACTTTCATGTTATTCTGAAATTGTAAATAAGAAATTTACCATGAATAACATGTTAAATTAAGATAAAACCACTTATTTTAATCTTTGATGGTGATTGATGAACAAAATAAATTAACAAGTTTAAATTCAAGCATCTAACGTTAACTTTACAATGTTAGACATTATTTATTTGATTTAATTTTTAAAAATGTCCGATTCATGCATGCTGTGAGTGTAATTTTTGACAGCTCGATTATCAGAGTCAGTGAAATATTGCCCTGGTATAAAAAGGCCAAAAACCCAAGCTTAAGACCTTGGGAAATTCTCAAGTCAATGTTGAATTTTAAAGGTGGAACTATAAGTCACTTAAGCAAATGTTATAAACCCACGAAATGTGAGTTCCATTCAATCGAGAGCGCTCTTAACTTAGGAAACGAAAGCAAAAATGAGACAAAACTGGTCGAAAAGTAACAATTTGCGATCATGAATAGATCTTTTTACAACTTCTTAAGTGCCCTTCGACATTTATACCTAAATAGTAAGCTATATTCTTAACAACTTTAATTAGTGAAGTTAAGAACTTGTATTGAAAACCCTTCAAAATCTGACTGATTTTTCTGTTATGTAGTCTTGACTAATTATGCGAGAATTTTTAAAAACTACCTGGAATTTTTAGATGGTCGAAAAATGAAATCAAGAAATACTAAATAAAACTTATAAATTTATCTGACATATCTCTCATACATAGTCTTAATAAAGACATTTGCTACTTTTAACCCTCTGAACTCGGAAATGGAGTCAGTAAAAAAACAGTCAATCTGGATGTATCACATCTGTCATGCTGGTAGAATAAATTTTGACATTTGTCATTTTAATTTTTTCGTTACTAATGGCGGCTAATTTCCAGACAAAATCTAAACATTTATCTAACAAATAACTGTCATGCTGTTTGAAAACTCGTCATATGTCACTTTTTCTTATTTATTTCTAACTAAATCACATTGAGTCCAGCTAAACTCTCTGAGTTGGTCCCCAAATTCCATCTGCTCTAGACTATTAAGAATTGAGAACTTAAAAAAAAAACAATGCGGTTAGAGTAAATGTTGAAAATTCACATTTTTAACTTCTAAGTTACCCAGCGCATCGAATTTTTAGATGTCCCTTATGATGAAAAAAAAAATCAACTTCTAACTTCATCTGACGTATCTGTCAAGGGACCTCAATTTTAACATTTGTCACTTTAAAGCATTGCAAATATTAAACAATCGTTGAACCCATCTCAATTCTCCAAGGTCATCTCGTCACTCAATCAATCCTGGACAGAGGAGTCAATAGATTGACAAAAAAAAAAACACCAAGATTCATGTGACATACCTGTCATGCGACTTCGAACAAATATTGACATTTATCACTCTTAATGAATTTTTTGTATGCTAAATGCAATTTAAGGTGATAATTAAGTAAAAACTCGTAATAAAAAAGATCTGATGGCAGAATAAAATTAGAATGCATACTTTATTATGTTCTTGAGGTTTCTTTTTACAAAAGTCTTAATTTGTCTCCTGCCATACAAAGTAGAATAAGCTTTTTAAAATTAACAAACATACGTCAAGGAAAACCACACGAAATATTGCGAAATGCTTAAAGTCACTATTGCAACAAAATAGCAATTTGGGTGGAGTGGAGGTAGTGTATGTAAGTAAAACGAGACATGAAGCAGCAGTAGCATTGCATGCATTATCTGGAACGAGAGCCTGAGGCAGGTTGGAAAAGACATAGCCACATGCTTCTGAAAAGTGAAGTCATAAGCACAGATGGATATATGTGTACATTTATATGAATGTTCCCAAAGTGCAGCCGGTACATGGAACGTGCTCTGTACGACTACGATCAAACTCAACTCGAAAGCGGTCTTTTCTCTCTTGATTTGTTTCCGATTTGTGGTCAGTGGTTATGGCAAATGGTTCGATATGAGTGTGTTCAGGGACTATTTCCGGTGATTATTTTTTTTTTTGAACAAGCAGTTGCCAGCAGAAAGAAAGAAGAACGACCATTTCTTTTCCGCTTTGGCGATGTGTCTTCGGGGGGCACGGCACACACTCTGACTGCATTCGTTTTGAGGGAATATTTTTGTGGTTAACAAGGTGGCAATATGACAATAAAGATAAATATAGAGCTCCATTGTATTGTTTTTTTATTGTAATATAAACTTATTTATTCAATTGTGAGTTGTAATTATGGGGCTTTATACCCTTGGTTTTGTTCCGCTTGATTATTTTTACAATCTAGGTTGCCTGTGACGGCCTTGTTCGTTTAAGTGCCACAAAAAGCCGCACTGGCACATAATTAAAAACAAATCGAGAATATTAATCGTTACAAACGTTTTTATTTAATGTCGGTGTTGCTATTGAAAGAGGGAAATTCTATACTAAATGGCGCCCGGGTGTAAATCATATTAAATGATAAACTGAAAATTCATTGAGAATACGATCCCACAATGAACGAAGGCAAATGTAAAACTTAAAAAATGACACAATTTCCAGTTTTTCATCAAAGTGATATTAAGTTTCGATTACAATCAATAAGCCCTCATAAAGCAGCTTGTCAATATTTGAAATTAAATGTAAATAAAGTCAACACAAGATTGTCGGATAATGTTTGACAATTCCTTACTTTGACAATTGATGAATATGTTCCTTAATTTTCAAAATGTTTGTTAAAGAAAAATTGCAGTTTTCAAAAAGTGTTCGGAACACAGCAAGTTGACAGTAATACGGAAGTGTAGAAAAATTACAAAGTTATCATATACATATGTAAATGTTTATTTTTTTTGGAGGTGAGAACTTCTTCCGACCTTTGTTATCACACCTTTCAAGCCCCCGTTACGACAAAGCTTGTGAATGGTTTAACTTTACTATCTTAGCGCCAATGACAATGGAAAATTTGTGTTTGTATTAACAAACAAAAATTAAATTAAATATGGAATTGGTGCGACTTATTTTATTCGCGTGGACACCTCGAATTTAGATAAGATAAGATCCTAATCTTGATTAGTAGGTATCTTTTTGTTATGCAGATATAGAAAATTGTTTGAAAACCCTCTTCTGCATATGAACTGGGAAAAGCTTGCTCTTCTGATAATTATAATTCATTGAACGCTTAAGCTTTTCAAAGTTCTTGTAAATATTGTTCTTAGATTGTGGTATTTAGTTCAGTGAAGATTTATTGCAAGAATTAAGATGAACTTGTTAGAACTAGTCAGCTTGTGTGTAGATATTTCAAATATAATTCAGTTCAGGTGGTTAAATTTTTGAGACATTTGTTGAAACTATAAAAAGACTACAAGTGCACAATGAATACATTCCACAATCTTTTCCACGAGATTCTTTTAAGGGTTTCTTCAAAGGTGCATCCAGTGAAACAGAGGCTGTAAATTCGTAAATTTTAGTTCCAAGAAATAGAAGCTTTATTTAACAACCTTAAACCTTTCAAGCAGGCTGAAACAGTTTGACAATTGCCAAGAAAAGCTTGGGAATGAACGTAGTTCAAAGGAATAATTTTGTGGAACGTATTCTTTTATTTCATTAAAAATTATAGTCCTCAAATTGAGTTGCAATCTAGATAAATCCCATAAAATACCCTGTTAAATTAAAGCAATCTTCTTTAAATACAGACCTGTACAGACCGCCTCCAAACATAAGCTCCATGAACCTTGATAATAATACAAAATTTAAAATTCAAATTGAATTCATATTTTGATATATGTTTGTACAAATTTGCAGATACAAAACCAGCACAATGTGTCATTACAACCGATGACAAAATTCAAGTAATCAAGGATGTCGGTTCGGTATGGCATACGAATAATTCATGCGTGCGACATTCCTGTGAACTCGATGAAGATGGTAATCCCCATGAAAAACTCCATGAAGAGACTTGTGTTGTAAATTGTAAAAATGTAAGTCAACCCACATCTACCCATCATTCATTGCATAGAAGCGCATTTACATAAATTTTCTATTTTTCTTCTTAGGAATACGAATACCGCCCGGATCCAAGCAAATGTTGTGGGACATGTGTTAAAACAAAATGTCTGCACAAGTCAAAGCTCTATCCCGTGGGGGAGTCATGGCACTCAGACTGCACTATTCTCGAGTGTACATTACATAATGGCGAAGCGATGATATCTGCTTACACAAAGACGTGTCCTCCGGTCCCAGAAAACTGTCCACAATCCGATTTGTACAGGGACAACTGTTGCACTTATTGCCGTCAAGGTGTCGATAGGAAACCCATTGACAGCGGCTTATACCCCGATGACAAGGATATCCAGGACAAGGAATTCTACAAGCACCATCCGTGTGTAAGGGACTGCACCGTGGGGGCGAAGCCCATGGTTTGTAAATACACTTTTGTGGTCGAATGGTATGAAACTCTCAGTAATGCTTGCTATGATTGCCCAAGCAACATGACAGATTGCAGAAGACCGCATTGCATCACTGGAGATGGCGTGAGGAGGAGTATCACCGTGGTGAATAGAATGATGCCAGGACCTTCGATAGAAGTTTGTCTAAATGATACAATTATGGTGGATGTAAAGAATCATTTGCTCGGTGAGAGCACCACATTGCATTGGCATGGTCTGTATCAGCGAGACACACCATACATGGATGGGGTCCCACATGTGTCCCAGTGCCCGATTCAGCCTCATTCCACATTTAGGTACACATTTGCGGCGGTAAATCCTGGAACCCATTTCTGGCATTCCCACACAGGAATGCAACGGGGAGATGGCTGTTTCGGTCCGATGATTATCCGCCAGCCCCGGGAGATTGACCCCCATGGAAAAGCTTACGATTTCGATTTGCCCGAACATAAGGTCCTCATCCAAGACTGGGCCCATCAGCCAGGGGTGTCGATGTTCGCATCGCATTACCATTCCGTCGGCGACAATAAGCCACCAAACATTTTGGTCAACGGCCGTGGAAGGTATTACCCTGACATTTTCAATCAACAAACACAAATTCCAGAGGCTAGTCTGCCTTTAGAAAGCACTTCCAGACCGAGTGAAGATGATTCAGCTCTAATGGGAGATGAAACAACCGTATCTAGCCTATTTGATTACGAAACCTTCGAAACCGAAACCACAACCCTACCAACTGATGTAAACTTATTTCAGTCCGAGGTCGAAGAAAACATGAAGATGGAACTTCCTCTGCCTAGAACTAAACGTTCCAAAGATATTCTCTTGGACCAAATCCCCCTCGAAGTATTCACTGTAGCCGAAGGCTTCAAGTACCGTTTTCGCAGTATTAACGCTGAATTCTTAAATTGCCCCGTTGCGCTTTCTGTGGACAATCACACCCTTTCGGTTATCAACTCTGATGGCTATGACGTTGAGGCAATCAATGTGACATCTGTGGTGACTTATGCTGGGGAACGCTTTGACTTTATAATCCACGCTAATCAACCAGTGGGAAACTATTGGATTCGTCTGAAGGGTCTAATGGACTGTGATGAGCGGTTTACATCAGCATTTCAAGTTGCGATTCTTCACTATGAAGGTGCAGACAAAAGCGAGCCCGAGGGTGTGCCACATTATGACTTCCAGCCCGGCGGAGTCGAGTTGAACTCCCTAAACATGGGACCTGGTTATACGGACTTTGTCACTATCAACGAACTCAAAGCTTTAGAGAAACCCCTCGACGGCAAAAAAGAAGATCTGTCAGTTCTTAAAAAAGAAGCCGATTACAAGTTCTTTGTTTATTATGATTTCTACCCGAAGGACAATCCCGACTTCCATCCAGCTGGTTTGTACGGTTTTAATGAAGTGACCAATGGCAATCCAGTTCTGACACCGCAGTTGAACCATATTTCAATGACAATGCCATCGTTGCCACTCATGCCAGCGAGAGATCAAATTGACGATTCGATGTTCTGCAATGAAACAACTTTCGAGAATCAGGGAATCGACTGTCGGAAGGATTTCTGCAAGTGCCATCATGTGTTGCAGGTGCCGTTGAACGCAGTGGTGGAGTTGATACTGGTTGACGAAGGAATTGCCTACGACGCTAACCATCCGTTCCATTTGCATGGAAACGCCTTCAGAGTTATTGGCCTGGACCGAGTGGGGAAGAATGTCACAATTGAAACTGTAAGTTTTGCAACATCAGACCTATTTTAAATCTTTTTCTAATTTGGTTTCTTATTTTTACAGATCAAAGAAATGGACCGATTGGGTCAGCTTCCTCGAAACTTCGATCGGCCTCCAGTGAAGGACACGGTTACCGTGCCCGATGGTGGCTACACAATTATTCGATTCAAAGCCGATAACCCAGGTTATTGGTTGCTCCATTGCCACATTGAATTCCATGCAGAAGTCGGGATGGCTTTGGTTATTAAAGTCGGGGAACATAATCAGATGGTCCCAGTGCCAAAGAACTTCCCACAATGTTCTGATTATATACCAGACATGGAAGACGCTGAAAGTTCTGACCACGATTCAGCTACTACTGTGATACATAGGCTAACGTCATGGTATATGCTGTTGGGAGTTGTTATTAGTTTAAGGTGTTATTTAGTGTAGTCTGCTGCGTGAATGAGGGTGGTAGATTAGAGTATAATGTGAGAAACGTGTGAAATTATTTTGACTGAGATATTAGTTAAGCAAATAGGATTTGTAAATATATTTAAGATTTTTATGAAAAGAAAAAATGTGTTTTGTTTTAATAATTGGGTGGAAAAACAACTTCAATAATACCCTTTACATTCTCGGCTAAACTAAGCTACGACATGCGTAATAATGATTTTCCTAAAAAACATAGACGTTGTGCATGTTTAATAGAAGAGTGAAAAACCGATTGAATGAACACGTTAAAACCATCCAAAACAATGCCGTTACAAAATCTGCGATATGAGAAAATCTGACTTACAATGAAGGTCACTTTATTCGGTTTAAACCAAATTTATCCCAGTTGAAAAATTTTATATGCCGAACATTGTTAGAGATGCAATAGAAATAAAGAAGCACGAAATCTTCCACAGAGAAGCTTCAAATTATCAACAACATGTGATCCTCCAATAGGTACATTAGAATAAAAATAAAGAAAGAAAAAAACAACAACAAAAAAACCGGCACCTGGCGTTGCAAGCTTTGCTTGTACCCAAAAATACATTGACTCAATGCAACAACAACCAAGTACAAGTACACTATCCACAAACAATCAAAATGCAACAACAACTACGCACCGGTACTGCTTGAGATGAACATCTACCTAGAACATCCTTATAATGTCAGTCTCATCCTGAGACCACGAATAATAATACTTGTTCGAAACGTCGGGTTTAAGAAATTATAATTATTTCTAAAAAAAGTAAACGCGGTAAGTTCCGAAAAACTTTATCTACATATTTACACTCAATGATGTCATCGTATCCGTTCGAATTGTAACGAAATTCTCTCCTATGTGTACATCATTCACGAATTTTGTAACTACTCTGATTGATGAAGCGACCATTTCACCGAAACAAATTTTAATACGAGTTGAAATGTCAAATAAGAGTACCGCATTCCGACTTCATGCGATATTTTGTGTACCTCTCCGATTGTCTCCAATTTTTGCAGCGCGTAGTACTTCCTTTACGCAATGGAAACCATGAAAAAAATTACGCTACGATCGTAGCACTTCTCAGATCGAAGGTTTCTCCGAACGGATGTGATGATAGGACCCACTAATAGCGAAGCACAATACCGATAATCGAGTTCAAGCCTATTTACATAATAAACTTATCATTACATACACGAAACTCTTAACTACAACTTTGGACTCTCCGCCAATTGTGAGAATACTAACCGTTCGTCGTTGAGACATTTGAGTTTGAGCTTGGCTTTAGTTTAGCAATTAGAAGGGTATTTGATACTTTCCAAACCTGCCCTAAGTATACTTTTGTATCTACAAAATTCTGACAATAAATTCTTAGAATTGAATACAATGCTTCTTAATTTCATCCTCAAAGTTGTGCAAATTTCCAATTAATCCAGCTAAAACTTCTTGTCGACATCATTGCAGAGGATTTATATGCGGACTTGGAGATGGCCACTTTCCAACTTGAATTTAGTTATTTCGAAAATATAAATGACAAAAGGCTGCATCAATTTTATAACATGTCCCTGTTCTAATGGTCATCTATCCAGATAATTTCATCCAAATTTTCTATTACCCTCAACAATTTAATAAAACTAGCCGACCCAGCTCTCGATATTCGAGTGCCAATTTATTTATTATTTATATTATTGGCAGTGTTTTCAATCAATTTTTTTAAATTAAATTTTATTTTAAGTAATATACAAAGTGTTCGACAGTGCAAAAACAAAAATGACCCACAGTGTGTAAATGCGTGTCTCAAGTATATTCTGCACATCTCCGTAACTGTGGCTTTCCAACCATATAAAATTTATCGAAATCGGTTAAATACTTTTGGAGAAAAGTGTACCACAAAAAACATGTTTGCCGTTTTATTATATGATGATGATTGAATATTGAAAAATATTCACATCGCCATTGAAAAGAAGTTACAAGAACTTGTCTTCAAAATCCGTCAAAGAAGTCGTGTCTTTTATAAAGCAATTCAACCTTATTCTTGTAGAAATTGCAGAAACAAGTAAACCACTCAAAGCCAAAGCCTCAAAGGGAGTAATTTGCTCATTAAATTGTAAATTTAATATCCCTCTTCGGTGGTGTTACTTTTACAACGCAATAAGACATTTTTTTTTTGCTCCCCAGGAAGGCTGTCTAAAGTGGGTTATAAACTTATAAATCTATTAAACCATTTTATTAACCTTTCGATTCCCATAGATTAACACTTCCCGATTAACGATTCGTATAAAAAAACACTTGAAATGATAATGCAACTTCATCATGAAGAAGATTTTGTCTCTTATTTTATATTTTTTATATCACAAAACAAAAATTATGTGTCTTTCCTATAATTAGATAAATAATTTGATAAAAATACAAAAATAAACTTAAATCTTAATTAAGTTGAATCCATTGATAAATTTGTATCAATTAATAAAAAAAAACTTTAATGAAATATCTTAATCCACCCTCCTCACATCGTCATCATCATAATCGACATTTTGTTGTCTTAATATCTTGTTGCAGCATATCTTCAAATTCCAGCTCAGTAAAGTTTGTATTCCTCTGAAGCAGCACATCCAGCACACTTGCTTCACACTTACCCATAGCCATAATCGAATGCCAATCCGAATGCACCATAGATGTTTGCATGGCAGGGAATTGCAATCGATTACCGCAATCGTAGTGCTTTATATCGGCTATTGAGTGAAAACTATCATCATGGATTCGATTACAGATAAAACATTCGAACAATTCAAATTCATTGTCCGATTCAAAATCCCGGTCGAGTAGGGTGCTCTTGAGTAGATCATTTGTGATTGGATGTAGCATTGAGTATTTGTGGTCTAGGTAGGTGTTGTATTCGTGATCGTTGGCATCGAGACGTTTTAGATATTCGGCTAGGGCTTTTGGGCTGGCAAAGTCGGAAATATAAATGACGGATTTTTTTGTTGGCTCCCAATCCTGTGAGTGAATGAATGAAAAACAAAAGAAGGCATTTATTGAATATGTTCCAATTTAAATTGAGTGATGGGAATGTATGGAGATGCTTGCCTTGATATTCGTGGTTTATAATTCTTGTTCTTGAGATGTATTTTTCTTGATATTATTTTTCTTGATATAATTTGTCTTGATATATTTTTCTTGCTTTTTTTTCACTTTCAGAGACAGGGTTTTAGGGAAATCGCTTGTGATTTCTAATTGAATGATGTTTTAAATTTCACTTATACATACAAACATATGTTAATCTATGACTTTTGGTTAGTAAAAGATTCAAGCTTAATATATTTAGCTAAGTACATCGAACTTGCAAGGTTTTGTACACTGACACTCCTTCCCATAGTTTGAACGCTCTTTAAAATTACATTTTGATGAGGTAACCAAGAACTTGTCTAGTAAAACCAATACTCTTTAAATCACAAGACTTTCCACTTGGATTGAGGTTCCTTAAGAAATAGTGTAATTTTTTAAGCAGTTTGCAGGTCAGTAATTGCAGCCCCATTAGTGGAAACATAAGATTTCATGAATATTGTCAAGGTCTTAAATAATTACTGACCTGTCCCCGACTAAATAAGCATTTTTCTTTTAGGAAATGAATTAAAACAAATTTCCTCATAAGTAATTTTAAGTAGACTAGAATAAAGTTGAGAACCAGGGTCTAGTGACTAAACTCTCAACCGTTTCTGTGTCCGTGTTGTCGCCAGGAATGGAGTGGACATACAATTGTAAGCACGTGTCCAAACTTTTAACGATAACTCATATTTATCTTTAGAGCATTTGTCATTTTCTCGGAAGAGACAATACAAAGGGGCCAAATAATTTTTTTCCAAACGGGATAGTTGTTTTGTTTGCAATCAATAGAATTTTGAAAGATCGAAACTTATTGATATTGAATTAAAATCTGGAGAAGGATAAAGCACTACTGATAATTTGATTATCCTCTTCAATATCATAAAACTAAAAATGCATAAGACCAATGAAGCATACTGTTACTTCATTGACTTTAAAGCGGCTTTTGATTAAATTTTCCAAAGAGCTCTTTTATACAAACAGCAAAGTTATTATTATTATATAAGGAGCTTATCCAGATTATAAGAGATCTGTGTGACAAAACTGATAGAACCATATGGTATGGTGAAAAATTATCAGACTGGTTCGGAACAACGATTAGTGTTAAACAAGGTGTATTACTTAGTTCAAACTTCTTCATAAACGATATCCAAGAGTTTATAGAATGGGGTATTTCTCTGAATGGAAGGCAGATTCGTCGGGTAATGAATGCATATTATGATCTTGTGCTAATAGCCAGCAAGCCAGACGTCTTCCAAGTCATGATCAACACGACTTCAAAGTACTTTCAATGCTGGAACCTCATTATACACCTGGAAAACTATTAAGTAATAGTATTCAGAAATGGAGGTGAGAGGGCCAACAAGAAACCATAAAAGTTGTGCGGAAATACAAGTATCTTAGGTGTTTTGCTAACTTCCGGACTTTGCCTAACGGAGCGCTTTAAGAAGCAATCCAAACAAACAAAAAAGGCTTAGATTTTGATTCTACTTGTAACAAGTTTGCCACTAAAGATCTTTCATGTCACTATATCCAGATCTATATCTAGATCTTTTCTAGGGTATAGAGTCCAAATCTGAAAAAACTCAAAACAAGACAAGGTAGTAAAGCTGAACAGGTACTTCTACACAAAAAAAAAAGTGCTGTATTTGCCAACTTGCTCCCAATCTTCAAGGCCAAATGAAACCAGTTTGAGAATATACGTTATATGTTACATGAGCTATAAGGAAAGAGATCTTAAGGCGTAAGGAAATAACAGGCAGCCAATTTTTTTTCAGCAAAGCTTATCATTGAAAAGCCGATACTTTGAATTTAGGAAGAAATCTCAATCATGAGGGTCAAAACAAGATAACACGGTTGTCTTCGCAAAGAGCACACCAAACGAGTACACGGTTTATACCACAATCTCCATTATACCGCTGTTAAAATTTACGTTTCTAACGTCTGAAATATCTCCGCAGGATATTAAAGGCAAGAACAGGACTTGTGATGCTCACTGCAACACGAATGACGCAAAGTGAAAATATAACCAATATGAACAAGGAAGAAACACTTATGCAATTTTTGACAACTTGTCCAATTCTAAGGGGTTTACGAAGCTAGATATATTACAAAGTGCTTGGCTTGTTTTGACTACGATAACCCGATTCATATCAGAGCAGAATAGCACTGAATTATCGAAATCAAGTTCCTATTTTTCCGTTTTACACCTTCTTGCGAGGAAGTGACAAACCCTTCAAAATATATTTTGTCATGAAAAGTGCTTCTCATACACTCGATTCCTGTCGACAACACGCATACAGAAATGATTTAGAATGGAAGTCACTAGGTAGTACTAGGTATACATTCATATTTAAAAAATTTAAATCATTAGTTCGTTCTGCAAACCGAAACCAGTTCTTGTTCCTAGCGAGACACTGTATACTGAGGATTTGCATCCCCGCTTCTCTAAATACCTAGCAAATCAGCATTGAATTACATAATTTTCTTTATAATGTGACCCCGAGCCTACCGAACAGAACGATTACGTATCGACAAATCTGCGAGTGGCCTTTCTCCCCAAGATATTTCTGTGGTCAGAAATTCACAGCTTAGCAAAATGATAGTTCGAAAGCAAAAGAATAAAAGCAAAATATCGTAAGGTGGGTGTTATTCACATTAAGCAATAGGGAATACTGTGAATTTGGACTTTCGTAATTTTTTGGACAGATTCGACACTTTTGATAGAATTTCATCCACACCCTTTAAAATTTGACAGGTTGAGTTTTTCTACAAAATTGTGCGACTTTTCAGCTTATACCAAGTGCTATGAATTTGCATTCCCGTATAATCGCCGCAATTAAGGCACTTCCTATCGTCACATTTTTTGCAGAATTTGAATAACAGTTCACCATGTCGTTGAGGATAGCTCAAGTTATTCCACAACACAACTGAGGCTTTTGTTATCATTGCCTACCACTATGAAAGCTTAGTTTGGGTCGTTCAACTGTCTCTCTCGTCAAAAAGTATTCCCTAGCCTTGTAAACCCAACGAATTATACTAATATGAAAGGTCACTAAAAAAAAAGCCTCTCGACATAGGTATAGACAAATTAAGAAGATTAATAGCAAAGACATCACGGAATTCTTGATGGGGATGGTGATGATGATGATAATAAATCACAATTCAAACTTAGTCGAAATTACCTTAACCGTTGGTGATCCGAAGTAAATAGGAATATTGCCCATAACCAGTGGTCTCCAGAACTTTTCCGATATATAGTCATTGCAGACTCCGTTCTCGTAGGCAATGATGAACTTGTAGCGTGCGAAGAATCGATAGAAGTCTTCCGATTGGATCGTATTTAAATAGTCTCCTGTCAATCTAAGAAAGAAAAAACAAGACCATTACCGTCGAGTCTATGATGGCGGTGCTAATGAAACTCACTCCTTTGGCAAATCTTTATTGTGCAAGCACCCTCCATACGAATCAACTTGAATATGCTCCATCAACTCTTTGATGTATTCATTCCTCCCCGAGGAAGTGTCACAAATCGATTGGACAAACGCAACTGGTGCAAGATTCTCAGTCTCGCGCAACAGAGATTTAGTGCCAATTGCCACCAAATACTTCCGGTCAGTCAATTCCTTCTCGCTCTTCACATACTGAGTGGTGAGGGGAAAGTTAGAATGACGACTAAATGTCGATGTGATATTGAAATGCCTCAGAACCCGGGCGTATTGTATGAATGGCACATTTTTGGGAGATTCTTCATGAAACAAGGCCCACAGATGATGGGGCTGGCGAGGCAATGGTAAATCGGTTTTATTCAATTCCGAACCATAAAACACTAGAACCTGATTTTATAAAGCGAAAGTTTTATAGAGCATCAACAGAAGTTTCAAGTGTTTTGCGAGTCTTATCGCGCTAAGCAAACACTTACCTTGGTGTTATTGCTGTTGAGTAGTTTCCTATCGACAGTGAATGTGCACTGATTGAATCCGCATCGTTTGGTTTGGTGGTAGTCGGGCAGGAGTTTTGTCCACCAGAGGACAACAGGTGGGTTAGTAGTTGGACCACGTCTGATTGTCTTTCGAGGTGGAATTCCACTGGTTCTACTGCCCTGAAGGAGGAGAAACGTTTGAAAAATTTCTTATCGCCAAGGAGCTCACTCACCATCAGGAGCCATAGAGCCAACGTCAGGACAAGGCTGACCAAGATTAACGAGATGATCAATTTTATTTTAGCGAATAATCGCATCTTTGGTTATTTTTTATATTCTGAGGGACGAATATTGAAGTCTTTTGTTGGTTTTTAAATTACAAGTGAAACGCCTGAGATTCCCATGACTAAGGCTGATGAGAACTTTAAAGCTTGATAAGAAGCTCTGGCGTGCAAGGCGTTCGCTGCTCGCCACAAGCCGATAAGAAAGATGTATGAACCATGGTTTCTTTTTATCTCGAGAACTTCGTGCGACAAATAATTTATTTATTATCAGTATTTTTTGAATGAATAAAACAGAAACTTAAATTAATTAACCAATTGACCGACACCGAACAGCGAGGAACAAATCTTTTTATCTTTACAGTTATTCCGCATTGCGCTGACGACGCTTGGAAGAAAATGATAAGGCAAGTCAGCTGTGTGTCAGCGTGTGAGGCATACTAGTGATGAGAGTTCTGTTTGGTTGATTTGTAGTAGATTTTTGGATAGTTTAAAGGGTGTTTTTTATATTAAATAATACAATGGTAGGCTATTTAATAATAAAACACACTCAAACGAAATACGAGATTTTGGCTGAAACATTTTGATATTTCAAATTAATGGAGAAAGATTTAATAGACATTTTAACGAAATATCCATGATAAAAGCTCTGGATTTCAACAAAATCTTGCTATTCTGTTTCGAAATCTCAACATTTTTCGGATGAATTTTCGGTTCGATGGAAAGATAGCAAAAGTAAAGAAAGCCCCGAAAACACTCTGCTCTTGAAAAGTTCTTATCTTTATTTATTAGAGCCATGCAACGGAAAGCAAACCGTGAGGGAAACAAAAATCGATCTTTCTTAATGGAAATTATATGAAACAGTACTATCACAAGACCAAAATAGGTAGCAAGACGAAAAACTGACACCCCATTTACCAGAAACATCAGCAAATTTCAATTGAATTTTATACTATATTCATATCAAACTGAAATCTGAGATTTTAGCAGAAAAATCATGAGATTTCAAATTAGTTAGGCAAGATTTCAATGAGATTGTGCTTAAATTCAGAGTTTTCGTTAAGATTTTGTTAAAATCTCTATGAAATCTTGTTTATTTTCTAGTACGCACACGCTAAATTTTATGTCCCAAACTTTTTTCCAAATATCCGCTAAAATTCTATTTAAATTTGAGGAGAAAACACGTCACATACAACAACTTATCTCTCAAACGAAATTTTATGGAAACATTTAGAAGAATTTCGTTTTCAAGACATCAAGAGAATCTAATGCAATAAAATAAGTTCTTTCCTTTAAAGCCAGATATACATTGTTCAAATGCACGACAACCACGTGCAAGTATATTGGTAAATTCTGGTTGAAGTTTCATATACACACACCAATCTTTTATTTTTACAACGACTGTATGGTGAGAGGACATTGCGCTTTCTGAGTTTATTTTCGGCAAAATTGTGATTTTACGAATTTGTTTTTGAGATTTTTTTCAATTTTATCCGAGTAATTTGTTTTATTTTGGCTGTCCATTTCATCATATAATTTTTGTTTACTGTTTAATTATTTAAATCAGTGCTTATGTTGGGCTGTTCTCATCTCTTCAACGTACTATACGCAAATAAACCAATAAATGTATGATCAATGATCAATCTAGCATATACACTACTTCAATGCAGGCCGCTAGATTGAAAGAAAATCAAAAGATTTTGATTTTGCTTCAATCCTACATCGAATCTATACGTGTGACTTTTCACTAATACACTTGTGCGTGCTTTTCATGCATTTGAACAGTGTATATCTGGCTTAAGTGAGATGATTTTTCCTTACTAATATTTTTCGTTTTCGAGAAATTTTTCAAAAAAATAAAATTAACATATCGTGCCGGAATCTGTCAAAATTTTGCTCGAGAAGAATGTGCGGAAAAATTTATTATTTCATGCTTTAAATATTGACAGATGTAGAATTGCAAAACTTTTTGGGTGAAACCTGGTATTTTTCGACTAAAAATCCTGATTTAATTTTAGCTTATCTAAATTTTAAAGATAACTTTGTATGGGAGCTTAAATTTAGCGCGATCTACATGCAAAAAGGATTTCCCAAAGATGTTCATCTTGATTATGACATCCCATAAATATATCTTCTCTACTTTGCTTTTCTTGTAAATAACAAATGCCGAAGAGAAAGAAATATTTAAATAGACTACAATAAACAATAAAAAGAATTATAATTAATTTTAATGTAAAAAAAACTTTCAGCACAAACTAAAGCATATGACTGAATGCATTCATTTCCATCACCACACTCTACTACATTCTTCATATTAACATTTCGAAATTTGCTGACATTTCATTTTTTTCTTTGACTTCTCACTCTCTTCTGTGTACTGTCATCATTTTTTTTTGCAGAAGGAAAAGAAAAATATGAAAAATTTTCGTTAACATTGCTCGTGTACAATGTTTTATCGCATTTCCAATAGAAATTCTAGCTTTTGCTTAGCTTAAAACTTGAATTTCCAAATTATGTATACAGAAGTTTGTTATTTGTGATTTAATTGAAACGAAACAAATTAAGTTTCCAACTCTCCGACGGGGGAATTGTAATGTAATGGCAAATAATCAGACAACAACTGGCAGCAGCAGCACCACAAACAACAACGAAGTCCACACGAACATCAGCAAAAAGGAACCACAACTTCAATCGCCACCAGCCTGGGAGTCATGCTACTACTGCCCCATGGAATCCTTTAAAAGTTCATCCGACTTTGTCAAGTATAACTCAATTTGTGTTTCCATATTTTCCCCTCTGAATCGCAATTCTTGTATTATGTAGGCACTTAAGAGATCGTCATTGTACCAAGGAGGGCGGCTCCTACGTCTGCCGGTATGGCTTCAATGGCGTCTGTCCATCGTTGCCATTGGACGGTGTGTCCGATCGGGACTACGAATCGCATGTGGCACGGTATCACGTGAACCAACCAAGTCGCGAACCAGCCCCCGAATGGTCGGTTTTCTCTGCTGCACAGAATCTACCCGCCGTGCTCAACGACCCCGGCCGTGGTAAGCAGGCCAACCTTTTCACCAAGAAATGGGGTGACGGATTTGTGGAGAAGGCCCACATCGGCCATTCCCCCCATCTGGACGACATTCAATACGCCGACTTCGATAATTACGTGAAGAAGATCGGCAAACGCTATCGACGTCATGTCCGCATGAGCGCCCAACAGCTGCAGCAAGAGAAGGAAGATTCTAGTCAGCAGAACTACCGCAGTCCGACCAGGGAAGGCCAACTCAGTGAAATTCCCGATATATTCATGAAAGCCACGATGGATTTGAACAGCCCCGAATGCTTTGCGTCGGTCTTCCCCGGCATCGGCCAGGCAAGCGAAGAGAGCAAACAGTCGGGCAGACTGCTGCAGGAGAAACTCTCTCACTATCTGGACATCGTCGAGGTGAAGATTGCCCGCCAGGTGTCACAGAAATCGGCAGCCTTCTTCCATGCCATGACATCGCAAGATGCCATCATGGAGCAGATGCAGGAGGCCGCCCAAAATGTTCGCGAATTGCGGCAGAGTCTGCGGGCTTTAAGTAAGACTGAGGTTGTGGATTCACTGAAAATTGTTCAGTTCGCCCAGCGCAGGCGGAATTATGATCAAACTCTGGACAAGCTCTGCCTCATGGCGACGGTACACAAGACACAGCCAATGTTGCAGCTACTGTTGGGGACGCAGGATTATGTGGCGGCGCTGGATTTGATAGGTGAGTGAGAAATTGGTCGGATTCCTTCAATTAACATAATAAACATAATTGAGATGTTTTTTTTTTTCAGGAACCACCCAAGAGATCCTCACCCAGGAACTAGTCGGTGTGCATTGCTTCAAGCACCTACCCATGCAATTGACGGAAATGGAGAAACTCATCGATAAAATGCTGACCACAGAGTTCGAGCGCTTTGCTACGGCCGATTTGAATCGACCATTATCATCTACCAGCCCAAATTCAGATGAAGATTTCGATAAAATCCTCGCCGAGAATAAGCTCATTTGCATTGTCATGGGTCTGTTGCGCAAGAATAACTACACATTCATCGATACATACAAAGAGGAGAGCATCGTCACAATTCGAGCTATAATCAAACAGCTGGTCATCGAGGTGATAGCTTCATCGGATGCTGAACTGTGTCTTACTGGCCATGGAGAAGAGGCCCAGAGTTTGTCCATAACCGAGTGGATTGCTCTGCTTCAACGAGCTACAGTTGCTTTATTGGAGATACTGGGGCGGGTAAAAGCTGTGACAACAATAATGTTGCAAACTTCGAACGCAGCAGCTGGTAGATTCGATGAGGCCGTCAATCTAATGGACTCGGATGCATTTCTCACCGACGCAGACTATGAGAATGTGAGAGAAAAACTAAGCGAACTACTACAATCGGTCTGCAACTATTGCCACGAACGCTGTTCGAATCTGGTTTCCAGCCAGAGTCTCGAAAAGAGTGTGGCTACCGCCGACGAGATCGAGAAACTTACAGCTATTGTGAATGAGTTTAGTGCAGGAACTGAGACGATATCGGGAGCGCAGAGTGTTCCTCTGAAAGTCGCAGTCAAAGTGCAGGCCTCGAGGTTCGCCAATCGATTTCATTCTGAGCGAAAACAGAAAATGGCATTGCTCCTCGACTCAGAGCGTTGGCGACAAGTTGACATTCCCAATGAATTCCAGAAGATCATCGATCGTATTGCAGAGAATGACTTTAGTTTCAGCAAGGCTCTGGAGTATTCAGCAGGCACAGCGATCCACTGCAATGGAGGCAGCCCGGCGAGTCCAGTGCTTCTGGTGGAAGGCAAACCATTTTCTCTAGTGGGCGCGGCCCTTCTGCTGGTGCAAATGATCAGTGAGTATTGCAAATGTGCCCTGCGATTGCCCATCGTGGCAGGCTATCTATCCAGAAATGTTGTGGACCTCTTGCGGACATTCAACTCACGTTCTTGTCAATTAATCATCGGCGCTGGCGCGCTACGAGTCGCTGGTCTCAAAACAATCACAAGCGGTAATTTGGCCCTTGTGTCGCGAGCTCTCCAACTCGTCCTCTGGCTGATGCCCAAAGTTAAGGAGCATTTTCGCTCCCTAGATCCCACATCGGTGTCCAGTTTCGATACAATCGAAAAAGATTTCATCGGACACATTAAAGAAATCGAAAATAAAATCTATGGAATTGTCACCGATCGTGTGACCGCCCAGCTCTCTAGTTGGGATTCCCGACCACCGGTTCCTTCACAATCATTTCGAAATATATCTCGTCACTTGGTTAAATTGCATGAAGCAATTGCCCCAATTCTTCCCGAACCACAAATACACGCCATCTATCGAATTGTCCATAAAAATTTCAAAGACAAATTAAAAGAACAACTTCTGAAGAACAACATCATCAACAATGGAGGCCCGCAGCATGGTGTTGTCACATCGGAGTTGACTTTCTACATGGAGACACTAAGGACATTGAAAGCATTGCCCATAGAAGAGATGGGTGAAGATTCCATGGAGGATATTTGGATTTTTTAGCAAAACTATTAGAAATAAGGATTTTTTTTTTAATCATAAAAAATACAATAAGTCTAATAATAAATTTAAAAAAAACCCTTTATGTAGCTTATGACTGCCAAATTTTCAGTTTTGATGGTTCTTATCTCTCAAAGAGACTAGATCAAATTCCAGATTGAAGTAAAATACCTTTTTGTTGTTTGTTTGTTGTTTTGGTTTTGTTTTGCTGAATTCTTATTTATTTTTAAAATAAAAAAAAGTATTTCAATAATAAAAATAAATTGCTTTGTAAAATATTTTATATGAAAAAAAAAGGACTTTTAAATTGTGAAGAAGCTAGACAAGGAAAAATGGCGATTAGATACCGCATAGTGCCGTTTGTTTATACAGAATTAATATTTAATAAATAAAATTTTAAAATCACAAACCAATGAGTTAAGCTAAATAAAATTTTGAAATACTAATAGTTTCGAAGGAAAAGCACTTTGAAACATTTAAGAAAGCAAAAGAGAACACAATAATTTTATCGCAGAGTTGTAAAGTTTAATAAAGTAAAATTAATAAATGTTTCTCTATGTTGGTGAATTCATATGAATTGTGGTTTTTGTGTTAACTTTTTGGACAACAAAAATGAATTTGAGTTAAGGACCAGTAATAATTTGTACACTTAAATTTAGCTTGGGGTTAATAGGCTATTTGAATTGAAGGCCTTAATTTTGAAGATGCGGGATTTAGAAGTTAAGTTACAAGATTTTAACCGGATCCACATTACCGTTAAAGGATTTATTTTCTGAAACTATCCAACTAAATTAAGTATGGCCTTCCTGTTGCATACGCTACTGTTCCACCGTTAAAAATATTTAGAGGAGTTTCAACAACTTTTTGAAAATTCTGAAATATAGATGAACTATTCCAATTATAATACCAAAAACAGAATTTGCTATGTATCACTAAATGCGCACACTCCCTATAAATATGCACAACACATTGTTACCCATGGTAACCCTTCGACGACATCACATCGTCAACCTTTTCACAAACATCCTCATTAGGACTCTATTTCAATACAAAAACATGTTCATTGATAAACCAACAAACGAAAAAACAGAATCAATTCAAGAAATTGCCATAAAACTACTCGAAGAACAACTGCGAGTTCAAGAAATCGACAATGACCCAAAGGAGCGGACTGTGTTTGTTCTTGGAAGCAAAGGAGCCGTAAGAATTCCTAATTCAATTAACTTCCTTCTTTTACGTTTTTGTTTTTTTAGGGAAAATCGACTGCGATTAATAAATTTTTCGAAAAGGAAGAACTAGTTCGACCAACTCTGGCCTTGGAATACTCCTACGGAAAACGAACAAGTTCGTCACAAGGAATTCAAAAGCAGATTTTGCATATTTGGGAACTTGGCTCACTGGAGAATTCCGAACAGCTCATTGACGTTCCACTGAGATCCCATGGAGCAAATAATTTTTCTGTTATTCTTTTTGTGGACTTGTCGAAACCAAAGAGTCTCTGGGTTGATTTGGAAAATGCATACAAAGGCTTGAAGAATGTCTACTCGAATCTACTAAATGAAACTGAGTTAGCGGTTCATTTGGACAAAACAAGTGAACGAGTGGGGAAAGAACATTCAGATTTGCCCACGATGGATTTGTTTCCGTTTCCTCTGATCATTGTGGGTGGGAAATATGATGTTTTTATGGATTTTGGTATGTTCTATTTATCCTAATCAAGTTTGGTTGGTAATATGTGATTAATTTCAGATCCAGAATTAAAGAAACACATCTGTCGATGTCTTCGCTCGATGGCTCATACTATGGGCGCGAGTTTGCTCTTCCACTCCAACCAGATGCCCAAATTATCAAAAACAATGAGAGACACAATAAGCCATCTGGGATTCGGTAGTCCAGCTCAACCTTTCCGAATATTTAACGTAGACTATAATGCCCCATTATCGGTGTGGTTTGGATCAGATACTTGGGACCAAATTGGTGCGAATCCCATTTCAATTGAGCGCATTGGATTGATATTTTGTCAAGAAATTCCACAGATAAAAATTACCAGTGATGCTTTGGTAAATGATCCAGCAAAGGATCCAGGATTTCAAGAGAGCATTATAGACGAAATGAGAGAACAAAAAAATCAAGAACTAGCCCTAATAATCAAAGAGAGCCAAATGAGAGGAAAATTTGAAACCATTGAGGCCGATGGTTGAATGTTGAAGAGCAAGGGTAAAATTCTCTGAAAAATATAACTGTGCAAAAAATGAGGAGGGAACGGAAATTCTCAAGATTTTGCACTATTCCCTATTATTAAATTAGAAATAAGCAGTGTTAAGTGATTTGCCCACTGATTGGTATACATTTAACTGGTCTAACATAAAACGAATAAATAACTTAATCAAACTTTAAGAACAATTTAAGTTTTAAAAAAAAAAGGTGTGAGTGCCAGGACTCACGGTCAAGATGTGTAAACATCAACGTTCGTCCGAGTGCCGAATTTTTGTTATCGAACGTACCCAATAAACATACAATGCAATCGTAGTAGTTTGTGACTTTAGATATATACCGATATAATCGATAAAGTACTTCGCTTTTGTATGGGCATTTACACACCAATACGCCGACGTAGAAGTACATGCCAAAATCAGCTGTGAAATGGTAGAGCTGTAAAATTATAAATGAAAAGTGAAAATGACCGAAAAATATTTGAATTTTAATGCTCCAGAACCACTTTTTTGTGTTGATCAGAGCTTTATTGAATTGTTGCTTAAAGCCTAGTACGCAGATCGAGACAAGACAAATTTTATCTCTACAATTTTAATCTCTACAAAAGTTTTCCAAATCTCGCGCAAAAGTTTGAAATTGGAGAGATGAAATCTAATTTAATGTGTTTTTTAGTGTATCTCTGGAACGGGTTGTCTTACAAAAGTCGTTCATACCTTTTTTGGAATCTCCTCTTGATGATCTCAAGACAAGCATCAGCACCTTTTACATAAAACCAGTTTTGACAAAAATTACTTTGGGCTGTCAAAATTTGTCCCGCAAAATAATGCTTGTATCATTCTTTTTCCTGGCAAAATTTAGTGGAGACATTTTGAAGAGCAATTCACAATAGTATGAATTTTGCGCGCGAACTGCGTACTGCACGGAAAAATATCCGAGACAAAATTTGTCCCAGGAAAAAAAATGTATGGGAGACAAAATTTTTCCCGATCTGCGTACTAGGCTGAAGCAATTATCACACAAATAATAACAAATCATGATATGCAGACTTTTACTTTTTCGATGGCGAGTTGATGTTCGTGAATTGAGCAGCCACATTCTCGTTTATGCTCACCGTACGACGATGGGAACCATGAGTGTTGTCTTTTACACATACCAGTCTCCTAAACTTTTTACACAAACTTGCGCACAGCAAGCGCGGTGGGGACTTCATTTCGGCCCAAAACGTCTTTTCAAAAAAACGCACAGTTTGGGCTACACAGAACTCACTTTGAAAATAAGTTTTCAATATTTCCCAACGTTGTTCAAGCGTAAAGCCTAGTACGCAGATCGGGAAAAATTTTGTCTCCCATACATTTTTTTTCCTGGGACAAATTTTGTCTCGGATATTTTTCCGAGCAGTACGCAGTTCGCGCGCAAAATTCATACTATTGTGAATTGCTCTTCAAAATGTCTCCACCAAATTTTGCCAGGAAAAAGAATGATACAAGCATTATTTTGCGGGACAAATTTTGACAGCCACCGTATTTCCGAAAGTGATTTTTGTCAAAACTGGTTTTATGTAAAAGTTGCTGATGCTTCTCTTGAAAGCATCGAAAGGAGATTCCAAAAAGGTATGAACGACTTTTGTAAGACAACCCGTTCCAGAGATATACTAAAAAACACATTAAATTAGATTTATTCTCTCTGTAGAGATTAAAATTGTAGAGATAAGATTTGTCCTGTCTCGATCTACGTACTAGGCTTTATTCATTTCAAACGACCTAAAAACCTTATCGACAATATGCTTCGATGAAGTAGTTCGTGGCATGTGTTAGGAGTAAGTGGACTCCGCTACGTAACGTAAAGTTTGTTTGACTTATGTTTAACCAGGGATGTTGCTTGTGACAGCATTATATTTTTACACTTATATTCAAACAGAGATGTTATCTGATAAAAAATAGACTGTTTTTACACGAATCTGATTTTAATCTCTGTTTCTCTTTTGGCTTCCTTTCGAGTGCATCTGTGCTTTTAAACACATCGATTTTTAATATAAGTTAACTTTATTCATGCGAAAAGGAGTCATCTCTTCGCACTCCTTACTCTACTCAGTTAAGCGAATTGCACTGAGCGAACGCCAAATATAAAAAAGCAATTATAAGTGTATAAGTGAAAAAGTCACACGTATAGATTGGATGTAGGCTTGAAGAAAAATCAAAATCTTTTCAATCTAGCGTACTGCATAGAAATATTGTATATGCAAGGTTGATGATTGATCATGTATTTATTGGTTCATTTGCGTATAGTACGTTGAAGAGATGAGAACACAGCACGGCATAAGCACTGATTGGAATATTAAAACAGCAAACGAAAATTATATGATGAAATGGACAGACAAAATAAAACAAATTACTCGGATAAAATTACAAAAATCCCAAAGAAATTCGTAAAAACACAATTTTGCTGAAAAAAAAAAAACACAAAGGGCAACGTTCTCTCGCCACTCAAATAATAGACTTGCACGTGCTTTTCATGCATTTGAACAATGTATATCTGGCTTAACGCCGCTAACAAATATATTTGTCATGCAGCGAAAAAGTCAAAACTTTTTTTTGAAAAAAACACTAGATGGGGCGTTCACCTTATCAAAATCAAACCAATCCTTTAACTTTTTTTTAGGTTTCTGTACTTTATCTTACTACCTCTGTCAGAGATTTACAAACCGATTGACATCATTCCCACCTTGTAATGGAATTATAAGTGGCAAAAACTAATTTTTTTAATACATTGAAGTCGTAGTCATCATCCAGTTCATGGCTTGACAGATGGAGAACGATCTATATTTTGATATAGTGAATGCTAAAAGTATATTTTGATATAATAAAGAATATCTAATTCTATAATTAAAATAATTATATGGTATGCCAGATAAGGGATTAATTAAATTTTGACGTATCGAGAATATTTCATTGCAGATGTCAACTGATTGCCCTGAAGAACATTTTTTGGATTTTTAAAGTTCAACTCTGAAAATAAAATGTTATCGTCCGTCAATAACGTGAAGTGGATTTTTTAAGACATTAAATGAACCCGCTATGAAATTTTACACCAGTTTATTTGTCTTTCGTCTTTTTCACACATTTAGGCCTATTCGGCGAGATCTTCTATTCTGTGTAACATATAATTATATGCACCTGCGCGGACATTCAACTAAATAGTTCATCTGTTTTCTATAAGCAACCAAACAGTTGTGCAACTAAAAATTGAATGTGCGCGCAATCGTTTAGTTTGTGTCAAAACACAAACTTTTCAGTTGCTCGAACCAAGCAGTTTCGAAACTAAAAATTGAATGTGCGCGCCTAGCCTAAAAGTTTACTTTTTTTTTCGTCATCCATTTAAATTATGTAAGATGAAATATTTTACATAATCACAGCTGATTACGATAACAGATTTAGTTCAGTTTCATAACAGATCTCGTTTTCGAAGTAGCATAAGGCCATGCGCGCACATTCAATTTTTAGTTTCGCAACTGTTTAGTTGCTAAAATGAAACATATGGGCTTATATGGGATACCGCGCACTTAACTTAACTTAACTTAACTTAACTCGATTCGAGCAACTAAAAAGTTTGTGATTTGACACAAAAGCCTAGTACGCAGATCGGGAAAAATTTTGTCTCCCATAAATTTTTTTTCCTGGGACAAATTTTGTCTCGGATATTTTTCCGAGCAGTACGCAGTTCGCGCGCAAAATTCATACTATTGTGAATTGCTCTTCAAAATGTCTCCACTAAATTTTGCCAGGAAAAAGAATGATACAAGCATTTTGGGGGACAAATTTTGACAGCCGAAAGTGATTTTTGTCAATAATGGTTTTATGTAAAAGGTGCTAATGCTTGTCTTGAAAGCATCAAGAGGAGATTCCAAAAAGGTATGAACGACTTTTGTAAGACAACGCGTTCCAGAGATACACTAAAAAACACAGTAAATTAGATTTCATCTCTCCAACTTCAAACTTTTGCGCGAGATTTGGAAAAGTTTTGTAGAGATTAAAATTGTAGAGATAAAATCTGTCTTGTCTCGATCTGCGTACTAGGCTTCATAACAGAAAATCTATAGCAGAATAACAAATGTGGCAGAATAGGCCTAATTGGTCGAGAGGTGAAGAAATGTTGAGGGATTGAATTAAGTTCTAGCCAGCAATGGAAATTAATAAAATCGAGATTTCAGTACTCAAAGTCTCCAATGTAAACACGATGTCGTAAGTACCCAATATTAACAATGTAAACATGGTGTTAAATGCAATCGTCGGTAAGGTAGATTGCTACACGGAACGTGTAACCGGAACGTGTAACCGGAACGTGTAACCGGAACGTGTAACCGTAACGGGTTACACGGGACGTAAAAGTTTTAAGCGCGGAACAGATTGAACCAGCAACAGCACCGTCAACAGCAACAGCGGCCGCCATTAATTTAGAGCCAATGTATTTCAATTGTTCAACACACATTAGAACAGCAACAGCAACGCCAACAGCGTCGTTAGGCCAAAGTCCTAAATTTGCTGTTGCTGGTGCGGTGTTGTCAACTTTCCCACTGCAATATTCAGTGGCACCACAATGAAAAGCTTTTTTTTCCATATGAAATGTCAAGCAGATGAAATGACGTTGCTGGTGGCAATGTGTTTGAGAAATTTTTGCTGGTCAGCGTGCTGTTTGCTGTTGACGATGCTGGTGCTGTTGCTGGTTTAATCTATTTCGCGCATTACACACGTTTTCAATTCACTCTACCGCCGGGAAAGATGTTTACACATCAAAAATGTATGAAGACATAAATTATGCTAAGGCATCAACTCCTTAGAAACAAAATGGATAATTATTTATTTTTAGTTTTTAGACAGAATAGGATAGTCGAGAAATATTTTCGAAGATTGCAAAGGATCAGAAATGGTACCCTGAACATCGCCGAGGGGCTTGAAGGGCTGTGTGTTTTTCGTCTCAAAATGCCAGTGGTTCTGCGGACGAATCTATTTAAAGGATCACTCTTAGTTTTAGTTCCCATAGGCTAAAGCCTAGTACGCAGATCGTTTTAAATCTTAGATCTCATACAAAATTCTCTCGAAGCAGAACAATTTTAAAAATTAAGAAAGAGTTATTTAACTTCTTTAAAGTTAGCAAATGGAAAAGTAGAATCATACTTATACCTTAACACTAGGATGTTTAAAATTTTGCGCCAGGATATTTAGTTTTAGGTTTGGGATATTACAATATGGATCAAAAAAGTGTTAAAATTGTGGACAATCACTACACAAATGGCAGACATTTTGATTTGGCGTAGTTATGTGATTGAAACGGGGATGTCAAATTAGACCACGAAAATTTAAATTTATTGATCTAAGAAAATAAGTCATTTTATTTTTATCTACAACTGATTTCAAAACTCCTTACTTACCCTTGCTAAACCTACTGTAATATCACTCCATATCCATACTCTAATTCTTCATAATATTCACTTTGACAAAATGAACTACCTAATTCATTTTCATTTCCCCAACACCGGTTTTCTGTGGTTGATGAATTTTAAACTTTTTTTCATTATTCCCACACTCATTCAGCTTCTGAGAACTTGTGCTCCCCTTTGTGTATTCTTTTTGTTACTCCAATCCAAGTGAAAATCCCAATCGCATCTATGCGTTAGGTGTTAGGTCTGTGTTTTCTTACTCAGTTTTGTTCGCTGCTCCGCAATAGAACACCACCCACATTCATCGTCCCCATATCTGAGTACAACCGTTACTTCAATTCGCTTTATCGAGAATTTCGTCCCACCTTTTATTACCATCATCATCCGAAACCTAATTCCGAATCCGATAAACGATACCACGCATGACCCGCCACCGGCCATGACAATGTTTCTCATCATCATCGCTCCTCGCTCGTCGACGGATAAATAAGTTTTTGCCGAATTCGCGCTCAGTTAACTCGTCTTCTCTGTCTTACTGTAGCAGCTAGTGGAGCTCTACTTTGCCTTGATTTACTCGGAGTTTGGTGAATTTTGTGTTGACTTCGTCTTTTACTTAGAGTCTTTGCTTTGCCTTCTTCTAGTAAGTGCCGTTGTCGTGGTGGCTGGTGCTCTGTGCTTCTGGTCATAAAATCACAGAAAAAGAAACAGAAGGAAAAAAAAAAAACAAAGGGGACTTATCTTCTTTTGCCGCATCCAGAGTACCGTACCGAGACCAAGTGTTTTTTGGTTATTCATTTTTTTTTTTTTTTTTGAATGAAACTTTGTCGAAGCTGTCTTTTGTCAAAGTTATTTAAGTTTCCGTCTAGGATTTCCTATTCATTCAGTCACCATTCAACATCTACGTTTAGTTCGATAGAAGTAACAAGAATAACGGTAAACGCGCGTTTACAAAGTGCGAACTGAGCTTCGTCACTCCCAGTTCCTTGTCCCTTCCTTGCAAGCACCAACCTCTCCCAAAAAGTGTAGTTTTTGTACAACTCCTATTCTCCACCTTTGTAGTGATTGTGTAATCGGTTTTGATGAGCTGTCGTTTTTTTCTGCAGTGATGACAAGTGACCTGTAATTTTTTTATAATTATATATTCCTCCGAGAATCCAGCAAACAAAGTTCAACAATCCAGTGGAGTTCTAGGAAAGAGGATATTTTGCATGGCTCGTTACCACCATCGCCATCCACATTAAGGTATGCTGGGGGAAGAATGAATTTTGTGGTTCTTTTTTTGCAACCATTTCAATTACAAGTTTACGAAAAAGTAAAAATAAAATGTTTCGACCACATTCGGGGAATTCCTTTAAGCACCCACAAGAAACCAATTAACCACCTACCCTCGTTCAACCATCATCGTCGCCTTCAAAAAACCAAGAGCAATGGAACGACAAGACACATTAAATTATTATGACGATGGTGACGTATTGACACTGGGCTACTCTACTCTGCTCACGGTTACTGTTATTTTTTTGTGCCTATAGTTTCTGTTTTTGTATTTTTATTTTAACGCCATCCAAGTGGAAGTATCGATTTTTCCTTTTCACCCCAGAGTTCCTCTTCTCCACGTCCCCCATATTTCCTGCTCCTCCTGACAAACAAATGAACAAAAGAATTAAAAAAAAAAACACCCTTGATGGTTTAAGAATCGGGGAGCAGCAGCAGGAAGAAAAGGAAACCAGAGCCAGGAACTAAATAGTTTTTCTAGGTGGCTTTTTTTTTTGGTAAATTTTTTGACATCTCGCAGAGTCCTTCATGGGTTGAGGGGGTAGTGGGTGCACCAGCCTAACAAATTTGTGTTGCTTCTACTCTGAGTTATTTATTTACTTGGGATCAGGTGAATGAAGAAGAATGAATGAAAAAAGAGCGAAAATAAGGAAAATACAAATTTTAAGGAACCATTGGATGTGAGGAATGTAAAACAAAAGACAAATTTCAGGAATGTTTTTGTTTTGAGAGTTGTAGGTAGGTAGATACGGTACCTACACATTTATGGCCTTGACAGTACCTACAACTGTTACCTAGTAATTGCTGTTTTGGACCCATAAAAGATGAAATCAATAAATCCACATGTTTGCAAAGGGATTGGTTCGGCTATTGACTTTTATCAGGCAATGACGCCATAAGGCATCGAAATTATTTGATATCTTTGGGCGAATAAAAATTCTTATCTTTGAATTCAAATACAATTTTCAGGCATTTTTTTTTTAATTTATAAAAGTTCAAGTTGTTTTATTTTGAATAAGAGTGGCAATAGGGTTGCCGTTTCTATTTGATTCGGAAATAAAAAATAATTTATAAATACCTACATATTTACAGAATTTCTATTTTAAATCCAAAAATTTAAGGGTACAACAAGGCTGTATTTTTCGAAGATTTTTGATGCTTTAAACTCGATAGGTATATTACATTTTTGAAGTTATTTTACATTTACAATTCTCTTGTTTCTAAAAAAGTCGGTAACATGCTTGAAATTACTTAGAAAGTATATTTTCTCGAAAAATCATAGGTTTGTTTTATTCTTGGGCTATTATGGTAGGTTGGGTTGTCCCAGAGTATTCATAAAATAAATAGTGCTTCAGTCGCCATTTTGGAAACACGTTTTAACATATTATTCTAATGAAATTCAATTTCATTTCTTTTTTAAAAATTAAAATTTGTATTTTAAAAGTTAAAGAGGTGATAAATTTTATTTTCTTACAGTTTTTGGTACTTTACTATGTAGAGGCTCTAAATCAAGAGACAAAAACAGAAAATAGAAAGCTTTAAGCCAATCGGCACTTGAAATCTAAATTTCCTGTAATCTAGATATTGGTTAAACCCCGTTTACAATTTTGTCAGCTTTTAAAACAATGGCGCAATTATGAACAGCCTATTATTAATTAATTAAAAATTTGCTAACTTTAAAGTAGTTTACTAAATCATTCTTAATTTTAATCGTTTTCTAACTATGATCGTACTAAAGCAATTTTCTTAATAAATTGCTTCTGAACATACCTAAAACAATGACAGTTCCTGCAAAAAACTAGGTAAACAGACCTTTTGTAGCGTTTTTAAATAGCACGATACCTAAAAATAAAATAAAATAAAATAAAAATAAATAAAATAGGTATTCGATCAGTTTAACTGTAATAAAAGAGTACAGAAAATATGATGCTATATTCGATTAAAATTTGCAAAATCGTTGTTTTAACCTAGTTTCATACTAAAACAGCTTTAACATCGTACTAATTCAACTAAAATGTTGCGCCAATGTGTGTATCCCTTGTTGTTTAAAATTATTTTAGTATACATTTGTACGGTGCTTAAAATGTGGAATTTCATCAACTTTTAACATTTTTACTGAAATTTTAAATTTGCTTGGGAAACTTTAAGTGGAAGGTGTCTCGTGTTACCCTAAAATCCCCATTCACACAAGTTGTTGGAAACTCTTAGACATGTTTTTCTATTTTCTTAAATATCACGCACCTTTCTCATTTTTATTTCATTTTCAATTTATTAGTTGAACGTACACTTTATTAAAAATCTGTTCAATGACTGGGTAGATTTTGTTCATACCCCTTACTTCGTGACCTTTTCACCTAAGAACTGAAAGTTTCTACAAAATCAGTTTACTCGTGTGAAATGGGTCTAACGAATTTCAAGAATATTTTGAACGGAAAATATTTACATTGATTGCTTTAAACAACAAGGCTAGGCGCGCACATTCAATTTTTAGTTGCACAACTGTTTGGTTGCTTAGAGAAAACAGATGGTTGAAATGGTTGAATGTCCGCGCAGGTGCATATAATTATATGTTACACAAAATAACGAACTCATTTTAGGCAATCGTTTAGTTTGTGTCAAAACTTTGTAGTTGCTCGAGTCCAGCAGTTGCGAAACTAAAAATTGAATGTGCGCGCCTAGCCTAAGGGCAACCCTCACACCACATTGATGAGGAAGAGTAGGGAAAAACTTTCCGAGATCCATGACCAACATTTGGCCTAAGTGTGTCTGTTCTCAGTCGACAGCCATTTGAACCTAACCTACAAGAGAAGGGAATAAAGTTGGGTATAGTATTCCTATTGCACATGCGTGTAGTGCGCTTAAAGAAAGAATATCTGTACATGACACATCCGAAGTTAAACTCAAAAAATAAAGTGAGATAAGAAATATTAAATATTTTGGTTGTGGTTCTATTCTTTTCCGAATTCTACCCAGCACAAGTTAAGAAGGAGCACTAGCCAATGTACAAAAGTTTTACTCAAGCCATGGACGAATATACGCTTTATACATATGTATATCAGAAGAAGACACACATTTCTTGCATCGTCAAAGAAAACTTAAACACTTATCAGCCTTCTGCGAAACATGGGATATGATGTCATTTGACAAAATTTGGTCCATGATTCATACTCGTATACCAAGAATTGAAAGCTTTTCAGTTTCCTCCATATAATTGCCGCTCATGAATAGCGACATAGGGTGTAGGTTCCGCTTGTTAATTTCGGCTTCCATAGCACTAAAGCACTACACATCACATTTTCAACAAAATGAACTGCTATTACGGTTTAAGATTTGTTTAAATTTATGAATTTGAAAAGTGTTACGGGAGGTGGTTGATAAATCTATCATTAGGTCATGTGTAACTTATTTTAGTTTGACATTGACAGCGGGCAAATCAGAGTCATTAAAGTCCTCATTTATCATAATATTTAACTAATCTTAACTGAAATTCCATTATTTATCTTTAAAATGAAATTAATAAAATCCAAACAAGGTTTGAAGTTGAAAAATCATGTAAAGACCTTTAAAATGAATATACTTGTACATAAAAGTTTCTTGAAATTTCGTAGGAAAAGATTTAATTTCCGAGGCTCTGTATCTCAGTACCTTAGAATACTATTAAGCTTCACACACCCCACCGTGAGTTTTTCTATTTACTTTAGTATACACCTTCAAGTAAACGGGGAATTGTGACTTGGGAATTGAAAATTCACAGCCCAATTAGAACCACAATTTATTAAGAACAAAAGCCCCATTTTTAAAAGAGGCTGTAAAATAAGGAATGTTGTTCGTATCCGAACTCAAAGAGCATTCCGTTTAAACGTTGACTTCTATCTTAACTTAAGATATTTCCTAGTAAAAAATTACACATACAATGTTGTTTTAATTAAAAAAAAAAGAAAAAAACATCTACAGAATATATTGTACGAAATGGGTTAAAATTAATTTCAAGGAATCACTTAATCCCACATCAGAACTGTGCTGTTTCGTGTGAAGTTATTCGTTCCTTCACCTCCCCTTTCTCACAGGTCTCTCAGAGTCCTTCGCTTCAATGTCGGTCATCAAGGGAGCTCTTGGCTAAATTAAAACTACAAATTTGACGCTACATCGTCTTTCGTCCTTTCTCCGTGCACTGCATATGTACGAGTATGTATAGGTACATCGGGTAACAAAACCCATTTTCAAAGTCATAAAGCCGTAAAAAGCATAAACAAGATGCCATGGAAGTTCAAAAAAAAAAAAGTACAAGATGATATTACTCCTCGTCCTTTGCACTAGCAGTTACTCTAGGTATTGCTGTACACATGTAGAGAAAACTGCTTTTATCCAGAAGCGCCCCTAATATGATGCAAATTGAGGGTTATTTGCGGGATTTACAGACATTTGGCCTTACTTGCGGAAGAAGCAAGTGAAATTTGTATCGGACTGACATCCCCTTCTGGAAATATTTCTGCGGGCGTCTATGCTTTTATTTCACATTTCCAAGGATGTTTGCGAATCATTGTCCAGGATGGGTTACCATTGACGTAAAATAGTACACGTTAAGCTCAAACGACTTAGGTAATGGAAGATTTTAGTGAAATGAGATTTGCAATGAGAATGTACAAAACCCGGGGAAGGATTAAAAGACAAATCAAAATAGAATGGAAGATTTGTACTTCGCTAATGACGACACGTGTCGGTCGTCGACGTACGAGTGACGTTTTTTTTTTAAATTTCTTTTAGGTTTCTTTTTTTTTGTTTCAACATGGAAATGGAAGATGCTGCCATGATTGATTGTTTCCTTCCTTTAACCTTAAGGTGTAAGGTGTGTGCTGATGTGTGTCTGTTTCTCTTTCTTTAACTCCTCTTGTTGATTCATACTGTTTTCTTTCGATTGAGACAAGTTTTTATGGAAAACGAAAAAAAGTTCCAAGCTGAACAAATAAAATAACCAAAATCCAATATTTATCTAACAAAGAGTTCAAACGTGCAGTGTGTATCTTATGAATATTTATTCCACCATTAGATACACCTTTCTCTAATGAGACGTCAGAGACAATAAAATGGAGTTCATGTTTCAAACCTGTTAATTTTGAATTTATGATTTTTCTCTTCTATGTTTAAGACCTTCAAGGTTGTATTTTTGCACGCAATCTTTGTATCTAAAAAGAACTCAGATTTAAATGTCTGCTTTTAATAAAAATGTGCGAAGTATCAGTAAAAAATTATACAGAAAAAAAAAAGATCACATGAGGCGATCATAATTCATAGCTCATTGTCAGCAGCATTTTAATTAAAGAGAACTCCAAAAGAGGTCTTTTTTTTTTGTTACGAGTACCATGTATATAGGTAAGGGGGGTGGAGACAAAGACGACAACAATGACGGACAAATTGAAAGCGTAAAATGCCGATGTATGATGCGATATCATTAAACAAAATTGGGAAAATAAAAGCAAAGCTGTGTAAACATTAACAAGTGAGTTACATAGTTCATATTATTTCAAAAAGTGAACGAAAAGGGTTGCCAGATAGGAAATTATGATTTTTTTAAACGTTTACAAATTTTTATGGAAACACCTTTTAAGTGGGCTAAGACTTATTTCTGTGAAAATAAACAAATTTTTCTGTGTTTTTTTCTCGGTAGGACCAAAATTAAAAATGCTAAAACAAATTTTGTACTTAGTTAAAGAATGTCACGAATTGGGAAAAAAGGGTCTTCAATTAGGTTTTGATGACATTATTGACTTTCAGGGCAGTGTTAGTTTGTAGTTCATTGTCATAGACCTGTGACTTTATAAATCTTTAAAAAAACGTCGTTAACTCATGTTGTGGCCTGCGAAAGCCCGAAATCTTGTCCTCCTCTCGGAAGAACGATTACGGCGACCGTAAAATGGGCGAAGCACACGAAATGTTGCTTGAACAGAAGACTCATTTTCGTAAAACAATTTAATCATTTATACATGCTGCTGGAACGATATTATATGTAACAATATTGACAGTTCATGGCGGCCATGTTGTCTTATCTGTTGTCGAGCAAAATGCGCAATTTACAAAACTTTATTATCTAGATGATTTCGAATTAAACCCGCTGCTTTAAGAAACCCCCTTATAAAAAAGATAATTAAATATTTTTGTATTGCCAATCTATTTCTCGAAATATAAATTAAAACGCCTTAAAATGGTGGCTTAAGAATAGTAATTACAGTCACGCCAATTTGCTTGAATACTCCGTGAACAATTGCAGTCATAAAATCCCACGGGCTGGTTGAATGTTTGTATTTTAGACATCCTGCTGTGAAATTGTAGAAGTTATATTAATTTATGGGAGAGTTTATTCGAGCTATACCTTCTCAAGATTTCGAGGTACATAAAATGAAATATTCAAAGGAGGTGAGGTGGCGTGAAAATTAATTTTACAGGAATTTATTATGAATGTTCATGTTGATTAATGCGATTTGCTCCAAGCTTTGAATTCTATTAAAGTCATGCAAATAAAAGCCATAGATGGCAATTTATTTAAAACTCATTTTCTGAATCCAGTATTTGGTCGAAAGAACCTCAGTTGTCTAAACCAGATAGATAAACACTCGATTTCCGCTGTTTCTGATGAATAACGCCATAAAACCTTAAATAATCAAACTTCTGTACATTCTTCTGAGTCCTTGAGTTAGAGTAAAAAAAAAAAAAACATAAAAAAAGAATAACTAAAATCCAACATTCTTTATCTTATCTCATTAACTTTTAATCCCCTTCTCTAATACTACAAGGCCAAGGCACACTCCATAAAAATTCCCACGAAATCGACAAGCCGTTTATCTTGAATTGAAACTTACAACATAGATTCACATATGAAAAACGAACGAACGGCCCACTAGCATCCACCACCCAAAAATCATCCACCAGCCACCACCCGAACCAAAATGTTTAAGTACAAACCAACCGCCAAAAAGTGTGACCGGAATTACAAGGCAGCCAGAAAGAAAAACGTGCCGTTTTGGAATCGGAAAATCCTCCTATAAGAACGATAAAAATTTTATTCAAATGAAAAAAAAAAAATCAATATCTAATATACAAGGAAAATGTTTGTGACGTTTCTAATAATCTGGGTTTTGAGATAATTATTCCGCACTGATAAAATAAAATCAAACATAGACACACACGCGTCACAAGGAATTTTTATGTTCATCACACTCTGCTCTCATTGTTAGGATTGCAAGGATTTAAAAATACACACACACACTGCGCATTATGTGATTAGGTTTGATTTTTAATCGAAATATTTTTCAGCATATTTTAAATGAGTCAAGAAATAAAGAAAGAACAATTTAAGACCAGCTACAAAATATCATGAATTTCGACAGTGTTGTTCGTGAAAAACATGCAAATCATTATAAATATGTTGTTTGCAGGAATGTTTTTCTCTCAATCGGTTAATTAGTAGTTGTTCGTTTCAATACACCAGTTAAGAGTTATACATGTGCGAAGAACTGAAAAATATTGCCAAGTGGCACTTGTGCTTTGATTTATTTAATAGCTCTGATGTTTTTTTTCTATCAATAAACAGAACATTTTCGTACTCAAATAATAATAGGAAATTAAATGTTCTTCCAATCGGTGCATAAGTGTTCTTTCGAAAAAATGCTGCAGAAAGCAATTATGTGCTAAAGAATTTAAAAAACTTGCAATTTTAGAGTTTTTTGTATTTTATAGTTCAAAATAAATAGTTTTTGATCATAAGAAGTACTTTCCTAGCAATCTTTTCTTCCAAACGGTCCATAAATTCTCTTTCGGTCAAATTTAACAGAAAGAAGTTATAGGCGAAAAACTGAAGAATGTGTCAATTTCAAGCATCTTATTTTAACTCAAATAATAGCTCTGGTATTATTGATAAATAAACATAGATTTTAGTAATCAATAAATAATTGAATTTTCTTCCAATCGGTTCATGAGTCCTCTTCCGATAAAATGCACCCGAAAAATGTTATAGACAAGAAACTGAAGAAACTGTCAATTATAAACATTTTTCCATTTAACTCAATTAATACCTTTGTTGTTATTGATAAATAAAAAATAAAAAAATTAGTAAATACTTAATGAAGCGGTTCATGAGTCTTATTTCGATAAAATGCATCAGAATAAAGTTATCTGAGAAGAATTGGAAAAACTATCAATTGCAAATATTTTTCTTTTTCATTTTGTATTGCATAAGCTTCATTTTTTTTTAAATTAAAAATAGAGACTTTAAGACCTCTGTGTCTAAAAAATTCTATTTTGTCTGAATAGGTTCTTAAAAGGTTTTTTTTTCATGAAATGAATCAGAAAACAGTTTTATGCGCAGAAATTACGGAATTGTCTATTTGTGAGAGTTTATTTTAATTGTTATATTGGCAGGAAATACTTTTTTTTAAATTTTATGTTTATTTAACCAGCTTATTTACGATTACAATAAACAAATACAACATACCAAGAAATCTATAACTCCTCAACCTCTAACCTTTCACAAAAATTTAAAAACAATCAAGTGACACAGAGTGTAATTATATCTAGCGCACAACACTTAAAAAAAGAGTTCGCCGCAGGACAAGTTGGTCGTCGATCGCCGTTGGTAAGTATTATAATGCGGATTATAGAAAATTGTGTATGAGAACCGTCAACGATTGTTAAGGTAAACAAATAGTTTAGCTTGTCACCCTTTGCAAACCTATTTCATATTATACGTACGAGCCTTTAGGGGGGTATAGAGAAGAGTGTGAAACGATGGCGTTTTCCATGTTCTCACCCTAGTTCCTTTGTGATAATGCCTCTTTATCCATATACCTAGACACTACGAGTACTAGCTGATGGTAATTCCATAAATAGTCCAATGAGGCCGTTAAGTCGTTTTTTTTTTTTGTAGCACAAACCAATAAGGATCCTTTTCTAGGTTTATTATCTGCATCCTGGCAGCAGCAATATAAGCTCCTAATTCATGCACGCATGGACGAAAATAGTCCATTTATTATAATTATTTTCATCCTCTTCATTTGGTTAATCATCCCTTTGGAAGATTGGCATAAATTGTTTTGCCTAAGTAATTTTACAAAGTTCTACAGCAACAAGAATGGGGTTGCATTTTAAAGTTCCACATGAATTCTCTAAAGCTGCATTGTTTCCTAGATTCCTTGGTGATGATGGTAAACTCTATTATGACCTATAAGTAGTACAGTGTAAAAGGAAAACAATAAAACCTACTTAGAGGCCATTTACCCATTATAAGGTCGACATCTTTATAAATGCACACAAGATGATGGCACTCTTAACACTTCTCCTATAAATGGAGGCTAAAATATTCATTCCATTCATGCATAAACTATGTTTGTGCAATAATTTGTGGGTGTGTGGGTGCAGGAGCTGGGAGGATTCATAATATAATAAACCAACTATAGCTATAGGTCTCCCATATTTTCTGAGAACAACGACGACGACGGCGATGGGGAATCCCTTTTATAATAGACGTGACATTTATGAGGAATGATTTTTCCATTATTCTTTATAGCTACCAGGCGTGGGTCTTGCTATGTAATGGGCCTAAGGCAACATAACTCCTCACTCTCCATTACAATCAAGTCTGTATACATATCTTTAACATTATCAATTTGTATCACGACCGTAGAGTATTTTCCATGGGTTTAATATCTGAATCAAAATAAAACAGATTGAGCGAAAAAAACACAGAGATTAACATCTATCTTCAGAACAGTCTTCGTATGAATTTAGAATCAAGGGCGTCGTCAAAGAAACATAAGTGGAAACAAAAAATGTTAAACTGGCATACTACTCTTTGTCAGCGAAATAATCAAACCAACCTACACTAAACGAATATTTTCAAAAACTCAAGAACTCAACAATGTATGTAGGATGTTTTCAATTATTGGTAATCGGTAAGATTGAAAGAACTTCGAAATACGTGAACGCCTCTGCCTTTGATTCAGAAATGAAATCCAGACAAATTCAATTTTTTTTTTTGCAGACCTAAGAACAGTTGTCATACGATGAGACCCCAAAAATGCAATTAAGTTTTCAAAATTCACACATTTGGTAGCTTGAGTCTAGGGAGTTACAACTCTCTCATTTTCCTTTGTGCATGCTGTTTGTCGGCAGGGATCAAGTCGACCTACAGTTTCCTGCCGATTCTGAAACCCTAAGATGAAAACCACCATTCAAGACATAAGATTCTCTTGGCTGATTTGTCCTCGAAAGAGTTAGTATCCCTGAAAAAATATTTGTATTTACAAAGGTGATATAGGCTGGCATTCGATAACTGAGATACAGTCCAAAGCTTTAACCATTATGTCAAATGGTACATGTACACTTTCCAATAAAACCAGCCCATAATATTCGAAAAAGCAATCATTTTTGATATATCTCAAGAGAACTGTTATTTGTGAGTTGAAAATTGAAATCTGAGTCAAGAAGGTTATAAGTTGCACCTATGAACTATGAAATGTATGGATTGTTCTTTGTTTTGTTACTTTCAATGATTCAACAATATTGCCTCCAATTTGTGCTATTTCTTGTGAGGCCCTATTGCCTATTAATTGCCTGCAAAATAACCCAACACCGTAAATGCTTCTATGTTAGGCGAATATTAAATAAAATTGCGTCATAATGTTGCAGTGAGTCCTTGTAATATTTTTTTTTATTTTCTACATAAATTCGCTCATGCTATTTTTGCTGTCATTTTTATATGTGCCTCCTGCAGTTGAAGTATCCTGCCATAGACTTTTTTGTATTATTTGAAATCTGAGGAGAAACAAGAAAGAAAGCATTGAATTTATTCTTTTTCTTTTTTGTTATTAGATTGTTCATCGAAATCGTTCCAGGAAAGACAGAGAAGGAAAGTGAATAACTGTCTCAAGGACTTGCATTAGTGTAATGATTAAAGTGTAATGAACCTTGTTATGTATGTATATCACCTGGGAATACTTAAAGTAAAGAAACGGAATTTATGAGCAGAAAATATAACATGAGAATCCTGTCTTCTATGTCTTATACATATTTAGGTGGTTAATCCGGAAGAACTTAGCATATGACATTTTTTAGAGAAAGAAAAATATCACAAGATCTAGATTTGAGTTCAATTGAGGTCTAATGTGGGTTTCATATTTCAACAGATTAAAAGAAATTCAAAGTATAAGAATCATGTTCATCCTGTTAGGGGCACAAATGCCATAATTCTGTAACCTCCATTCACTTGGTTCGGCAATGTTAAATCCTTAATCATAAGTTAAAGCTTTTCCTTCTGTTTAATTTCATAGCTAACAATTTGTCTTCATTTATATTCCCATTATAATAATAATTATCTACCATCTGTTCTTAAAATAATAAATACTCGTAAATTATCCACCTCAACATAACCTGTAGATACACCACCTTATACTCCTATTCAAATGCAGTCAAAACGGAAAAAACAAATCCTACACGTTTCTAAAGTTAGATTTTGGTATTGCTTTTTTGGTTTTGATCGGATTACACACCGAACGAAACCTCACAAATTGGCTTTATAAATGTAGAAGTGTACCTGTAGACGTAGAAATGGATGGATATTGGATAAGCTGTTTCGCGATGACAAATTGCAGAGGCAGGTTTGTCGTTGGTCTATTATATAGAAGTATGGTAGTAGGTTTTTCTGTTGATACTATATTTCCCCTTCATCAACCACCACGCTAATCTCACACTTGACTAGCTATAGGCGTAATTTGTAAATACATACTATCGAATTTGTTTTATGAGAAATCTCCCACTTGCAACGCACCCAAACTCCATGTGTTGCATAAGAGATAGCTCTTCTTTCGACAATAATTGCAAATAAAGCCCCAAAACCACTGTGCTAACTTTAACCATGTATGCCTATTGCCTATAAAGATTCAAGTTTACCGATGGTAGTCGGTTTGCTATGCACATAGCAACTCTGTATGGGGCCACAAATTCACCATAGAAAAATATGAAAACAATTGCAAATTCTATTTTTGAAGAAAAAAAATTGTATTTCTTTGGAAAAGTGCATTCACAGATAGATGGAGAAAATAGATTGAAATCCGATGAATCCAGGGATGATATATAATTTATTTCGCAAACCTGTAAGTTAAGATGTAAATTTAATTTTATAAACTTATATATTTAATATGATTCAACAATTAAATTTTTGTTTCCATAAAGATCAACACAGTGAAAATTAGTGTGGAACCTAAAAAGCTTTAAAATAAAAGCCATCCAATTCCTTCCTTTTGCTTGTGCATTTGGAATCACAACCTGTGAAATTAAAAATATGAAGTGAAAATAAGTGTGGAACGTATAGATATTTTGCAAGAAAGGTGATGGCTTTAGATTTAGATTTATTTTAATTTAAACCTACCACTAATTGTTAAAATCATTGTGGAACGTATTGATTTTTAATATCCCGAAAGATGTCTAACTTCTATACTACTATCTAACTGTTTGTGGTTAAATTTTCGCTTATTGAAAAATTGTTAAAAATACATAACTGTTACAGAATAAGACCTATCGGATAGTTATCTCATTAAATAGAGCTTGCGGCGGCTGTGTCTAGATTTATATGGAGGCCTCACAGCTGCACCGAACCAAGTCATTTTAAAAAAAAACCAAAACCAACGCCAAAATTTCCGCAAAATTGACCTCTATTTATTTAGAGCTTTAATGAACTATCTATAGTTCATTACAGCTCTAAATTGAACTATGTAGCTCTAAATGAACTATGTAGTTCATTACAGCTCTAAATAGAGGTCAATTTTGCGGAAATCCTGGCGTTAGTTTTGGATTTCTTTAAAATGACTTGGTTCGGTACAGCTGTGAGCCCTCCATATATAATATTAAAAATGCTTTTTGTTAAACTCTAACTTCCCTTTAAAATTTAAAATTAATAAATGCGTTCCACAAACTTTTCCACGAATTACAAGTATACTAAAATCAAATTATAACAACCCTGGTCGCATCAAATGAAGCTGCAGATTCAAAGATCTCCAAAGGCTGGAACATGGTTGGAGTTAAGAGACGGGGCGAAAGTTGACTTGTAATATTTTTCTTTGGTTCAACAAATCTAGTGCGCAAACAATTAAGTTATTTTCGTTCAAATGTAATCGAATGTACCTCAATTCAAGAAGTACAATGGCGTTGTTGATGTTGTTGTTTTGTGGGCCCAAACAACAATCCATTTAGAAACGAATAGACTCACACTAGTTGTGGATGAGATACATACTCGTACAAGAAGATGGTTTATTGTTACATTCTCATATTGAAGAAGTGAATGTTGGGGCCAAGCTAAGCCAAAACTCAGCATCACAGACGTTATCGTCATCGTATAGTTAGTTAAGGTTTAGAGGAGAGAATTCGATAGTTGGAAAAGCAGCAAAATCAACAGAAGCTATAGTATTTTATTGAATTGGAACAATGCACTATCATCGAGAGGTATGAAAGGATGTGAATATGTGTATGTCTGTAAGCAATAATAATTGCAAATATTTGCTCTAGAAATGAACAATACATTTTATTTGTAATGTTGGTTGAAGTAGTTGAAGAAGAAAAAAACCTGAATGATTCCAATAGTTGAAATAATGCCTAGAAAAAATAATCTGGATTATCTTGTTTTCAAGAAATGCTTTCGCTCATTACAGTAATAATGATGTTCATCTTCCAGCCTGATATTGATAATGGAGGAAAATTTAATGAGAGATAATCACTGACACAAATGTTTAAACAAACGTCCATTATCAGGGGCTATAGGCAGTCTTCTTACGAAAAACCAACATCCGTGAAAGAGATTTTAGATAGGAAAAAAAAGATTTTTTGTCCCATAAGTATCTTTTTCAACTCCACTATCAAGAGACACAGTTCTAGCGTTTTTAAATCCCCAAATTAAGCACGTTAATTAAATACCTATGCATGGAGTTCAATTTGACCTCAATCGGATAAGATTATCAATAGTTTATGGCTGTCCCAAAATGTCCCAAATACTTAAAGTTTGACAAAAAGTGAAAAAAATTAAAGCAATGGCAATTCATTTTTGAAAAGCCATTGTCCGATTGGCTTAAAAATCAAATATTTCAAACAACTGGTCAGAATGATTTAGTAGGTTGCGGAGTATTATATCTGATTTATTTTGACTCATTTGTCAAATGTTATCTTTTTGTTACATCAACAACCCTTCTTCGTTATTTTGAAATATTTCCAAAACACACACAAAAAAAAAAATACAATTTGCATCCATCATCCTGTGGGAATGAAGAACATTTTTTATTGATTTTACTTCCTCATTCCATATTTTTTTATTTTGTTCTGGTAAAAATTGTGACAAAATAAATATTTTACGAGTTCAACACCATCGTCCATCCAATTAGGGGTGAGAACTTGTCATACAAAACGAATTGCAGACATAGGGGCATCCAATTTGACCAACGAAGTACTAGGGTAGTGATGTAACTACTTCTGTAAACAAGGGTGGTGAAGCAAGGGTATAATAAACTCGTTTAAAATATATTGGTTACAATCAATCCAACAGCGTTACATTGGGTATCGATAAAAAAAACTTTATTTTTTAAATATTTTTTATTTACTCAATTTTTATTTTTCCTCCTTCAGGCAAGGGTAAATAAAGTTGGGAATTACAATTTAATTACCTAATAGTGATGGTAGCAGTGTGAAATTATTGTGTATTTTGGTAACCAATTAAAAGACTAAACATGGGGGTGTGGCTGTGGTATAATTTTCATTAATTTTTTTCAGTAATCACTTGGAAAACTATTCTAAATAAATACCAAGCACAACTCTTAACCTCAGTTAAGCTGCAAATGAAACCAGTTGGCACGTAAACTATGTATATTAAAAAAAAAAAGAAAAAATATCAAAGTTCACATCATGCTCTCTATAGCTTAAAGGGGCTTAGAGCAGAAGTTTTTTACTATATGATTCGCTTTGCTGGGCACACTGACTGACATTGCTGCTACGCCAATGGTGTGCCAGGCAGAATATGGGAAGAAAATGCTAAAGTGGCATGGTGCTCTATGGTCTGGTATGGTCATATGTGAGCAGTCAAGAGAAACAAAGAATTTTCCCTTGAAAAATTAGCCACTCCAGAAGGTGTAGCATACTTGAAGTATTATATGCTGAGATGGAATATTTGTATACTGTTGTTTAATTGTGGGAATAAAAATTCTCTGACAAAAATCTCTTACAACGTGGATTATTTTGAGAGATAGAGGGAGAAACTACTTAGCGACAAGGTTAATCAGCGACTAATCACATTTTCATTAACTTTAATTCTTTTCATTTAAAAGCTTTTAAACATAATTAAGATATGAATTTAACATTTGTATTCGCACAAATTAATATGATTATAATTATTTTAGTCAAATTGGATTTCTATGTGTATTTGTCAGAAGCCAAGTCTTAGAGAAAAATGTTGACTGCGAATATAAAATACAATAATTCCCATACAAAAAGTGTCCTAAATAATTGTGTCTTAAGTTTGACATATTTTGTAATAGTTTGTTCTTGAAATATGGGTGAAATGATTTTTAGACGTTTATGTTTTGGAAATTAAGTCTAGTCGCGCACTGGCAACTGTGATCGAAATCAAATAGTTTAATCGCCAGTTGAAAGAGAACCGCGCACTGGCAACTCTTTACTCACGCTCACACTCTTTTCTTATAGAAAACAACTCAACTGTTGCGAAGGCAATCGTTTAGTTTGTGTCAAAACACAAACTCTTTACTTGCTCGAATCGAGTTGCTCTAAGTGCGCGTGCGCGGTGTCCCATATAAGCCCATATGTTTCATTTTAGCAACCAAACAGCTGCGAAACTAAAAATTGAATGTGCGCGCCTGGCCTAAGTCTTAATTATTTATTTAAGAAATTGTGTAAGAATAATTGACACCCATATGTATATTTTATGTACATTTGTACTTACACATTTTTTTCAATTAGAAAAAAGTTTCGAGTAACCAATCTTGAATAGACGAATAGCATCAATTAAAAATCGTTAAAAATATACGTTGCCAATAGTTTAAGCTGAAATACCCATTGGTATAATAGTAAGTACATACGTTGGATTGTCATGCAGAGGGTGTTGGAGTGTGCAGCCTTCTGGGAGGAATTGACAAATCCTTCAAGAGTATCTATTGTATTGGAAAAGTGGTGCTCATTAGCCATTTGGAATCAGCAGAAAATTTTAGATCCCTTCCCATCTTAGTAACACGCTCACAGGGATGGTTGAGAGTTGTAAGTCACCAGGTGCTCGTTCTCTACGAGTTGTTGCACTGCCAAATTTTGAATAGTTTTAACTTAACACCTTTCAGATAAGGCGAACGCTTTGAAAAAGCGATTTCAAACGGTCCCATATATTTTAAGCCTTAGCAAAACTAAACATGAACGATGGTCATTCATGAAGAATACACAAATTTAAAATGTCCCAGGTCGCCTGGAAGATTCAAGATGCATCAATTGTTTCAATCTTCCAAAAATGACTAATAACAAAGAAAAATACTTAAATAGCAGTATATTTGGTATTTTCACAAGAAACTGGGGTTCAACGAAGTGTTAAAAGTAGAAAAAACAAATTAGACACGTTGGGAAAAATTGTTAAGCATCATCTATAAAAAATGAGTAACATCTGACAACATTTCTATTGAAAGTTCATGAAAATTATATTTACCTAATAACTCCATAAGTCAAACAAATGTCTTAATAGTTATAGATTTGGAAGTATCATTCATAAATTCTTTTTTAAGAAATAGTACCTAAATATAGTTAGTATACATATGTATGTACGAGCATGTGTAATATACATATACATAAAAACAGAACTCTACAGAAAAATACCTACGTCTAATTTAATTTCTTTTTAATTGAGTTACTAGGTATCACTCGAAAGTTGTCCCAACATGTCCCAAATATCATATCAAACCAATAATTTAGAATTGTTGAAGTATCTATTTCAATGTTGTTTCGATTGTTGTTTATGAATAGCAAATAATGAGTCACCAATTTAAAATTCAGCTAGAAGAATCGAACTTAAGCCATTTAAAGTCTGAGTTCTTCTGAACCCGAAGTTCTTATCCGTCGAGTGATTAGAACATACAAATCTAAAAAAAACACCACAAGGTCTGTGAAATGCCTTCACCTCATAAAAAACAATTTTAGCAAACCATTATCAGGCAAGCCTTCAGATACTCCACGAAGGGGTTATACGTATAGCTAATGAGAATGACTAATTATATAATTATCGTCTAGTCATGCGAGAAATAAAAACAACAAGAAAACTACAAAGCTGAGTCACCCTGTTTTGTATCCAAATTACAATGAACTTGTTCCAATTCATTCCGTTTTAACTCGTTTTCCCGATCCAAAAGCTTATCTCAATACACAAACTAATAAAATCACCAATCCCAATCCAATACAATCACCGCAATCCATAAAACACGTATGCATTCGAAAATACAAAGCTAATTAAAGGGAACTGAGCAGAGGGTGATTCCCATATTTTGTATATTCGTAAATGCGGTGTATCCCTCACATGAGTGCTGAGTGAGTGGTCGAATTCTGAATATAGCAGTTACTGTATGCCGTCCATTCAAAGCCGAATACCGTGAAAAGAGTTCACATCATGCAATAAAAGTGTGGGAATTACGGTTATCAAGAGACAAGGCACAACTACTTTTTTCAAATTTTGTTTTTGTCTGTGTTTTTATCATAGGTTCTGTCATGCACGCGAAATTTCGAGTTTTGCTTTTGAGGTTTTTAGTATGAGAATAGTGAGTGAGTTAGTTTTGATTGTTGGATTTGTGTGTGTTGTTGCCAGAATCGAATGAATTTGAGTTTTAGTTTGCACGTGACTTTTATACCAATTATTGTAAAAGGAGATGAATGAAAAGAAATTTGATTTTGAAAAAAATGTTGTTATACTTTTGGTATAAATAAAGAATATGGTTAATTTGAGGTTGGAAATAGAAATGAAATTTTGAGATTTATCTGACAAGACTATCAATGGAATTATAAGTTTTTTCCTTAAGGACTTTTTTTAAACCTTCAAAACAACATACATAATTTAATTCAATTCCGGAGAAGCGAAAACAAAATGAATTAATTTTCCATCTTCTTGCAGCACAAGCTTGAAGTTTAGTTTAATTTGTATTTTCTGAGATTAGATTTTTAAACCCTTTGATTTTAAAACTGATGTTCTAAATTGTACAAAAATGTGCGCTAATTTTAATAAAATCTCGTTTGAAGTATCAAGTATAAGAAGAACAAAACTTCTATCAGTTGGCATTCAAATAAGTCTTGGCTAAAACTTTTAACCGAAAGGTCACTCTCTCTTTTTTAATAAGAGAACTTGCGCATTTACTACGCTTGATATATAATTTCTTATAATTTTGATTTATTGCTCACTTTAGAACGAAGTTTAAATTTAATTGGCCCCAAAAATTAAAAATTCTTTAGTTTTTATTTTTTACAATTGCTACGACCTTGTAAAACTCTTTCCCTAACCTCAACATACGAGAATTTCAACATGTCTTAAATTGCTCGGTATCTAATTCCAACAAGATACTGGTGTTTCTATATCACTATAAACACATCATTCTAAATATTAAATTAAGGAAAGCCTTCGCTTTTGTTAATAAGTCATCAACCTATTTTCTTATAATCATACATAAGTTGCGCAAGCAAAATTTTACATCTAATCAAAGTATAAATTTCTTACCTTATGACACAAAGTTTCTATAAATTCTTCACCTGAAATGATAAAAAAACAAATTGTATAATTAAATAGGCATATTTTTTTAATACGAAATTTTAATTCTGAACTAGCACATAATATAATTTTGTTAAATATCAATTTATTAAAAAAGGGTCTCTTAAAATTTCACAAATATTTTATTTTCGACCAATTTTCGTTTTAACGTTTTTGGATAAGTGAGCTAGTTAGTTATGGAAGATTTTTTGATGTGATGATGGAACTCGATCATCTCCAATTTATTAACACTTAGTGACTTTTCGCAATAGCCGACAATTTCTTTTAAAACTAAAAGGCTGTCCCAATCTCCCAAAACGTTCCGCATTTTTCCTTCTTTTTTTACAACAAAAAAATCAAATCAATCTTAACTTTTCTCTTATATTTTTTTTGTATCAAAGTGTCCCTAATATAAATTTTTTTCAAATTGTCAAACAAAAATATCAATTTAATAAAAAATGTTTGTTTCTATTGCAGATTGTTTTTGAGGATAAGAATGCTGAAACAACACAACTAATAACTGTAAGTTCAATCGACTTTTTATTTGTTTAATATTGAAATCATGGGGAAACTTCTCAAGTGACATTGTAGACAACCAAAAAATCAATATTTTATAAAAGTTACAACCTGCATTAATTGAACAACAAACTGTCATCATATAATAACATTTGAGTGTGTGAATCTCTCCATGTTTGTATATTTTTTAAATTGTTGTTAAAATAAGATTATGTGAAAATATTTATCATCGTATTGTCATCGATGTTAAAAATGATAGTGATTGATTTTGAATATTTTATCTCGATAAACAAAATAAACCTTAAATGTAATTGTTTAAAAAAATGTCTATGTACGAGTATATATTTTGTTGACCTACACGTGGCGATCAAATAGGGATTATCAGCTGCAGATAAATATATTAATTTAATATTTAAACAGAACTACCTGATTGAATGCAATGTTAACAGGGACGGATTACTACTTTGAGAAGCCCGAAATAGAAGAGTAATATTGTGGACCCCATGCGCCTTTTTTGTTTTTGTAATTGAAATCATTCAAGATTGTATAAAAATATAAACTTTATTTATATCGATAAAATTCCACGTAGAAAATTAAAAACAAAAATGTCAAAACTTAAAATTATGAAGTTTCATCGATTGTAATTGTCAATTTTCAAGTTATATGTCCAGACTGGCGTCAATAAAAGCGAAGGCCTTTAAAAATTTGGCTAAATATTGAAAGTGATTTCCAAAACCCTAAATTGTTGCTTGAATGAGTTTTAAAGGAGGAAAATTGGTTCTTCAGAAAGAAATCTACATATGTTATTTAATATCGCGCAACAGTCAATTTGGATTTGGGACTTAAGTTATTCAGTTATTGAACTCAAACCAGGAAGCAAAAGTAACCGCCACCCAGTATGATTTCACAGTATCATTCATATTATAACATGCCACTGTATTCGCGTGTGTGTTTATAACTTAAAGGTAAAATTCGAAGGACAAAGCGTCCGCAGGGACCGATTAATAGATGAGTGGATAAATTAAAATAAATGTGTAAAATCTTAAGCAACTAAAGCTCCGTTTTCAATAAAAATATGTAATTGTTTCTTATTTAAAATGTACTGATATTGTAATAAATTAAAAAATAAATTTAAAACTAATCTTCAAGTTAATGCAAGGTTTTATTAACTAAGTTCGCTTAAATGATGAAAAAAAATCTTCATCAAAAAATTAACTTTAGTCGATTCTAGGCCCTTTATACCTATTTCGAGCCATAAAAACCTAGTCGTTTTTGTTACCTCGTATTCCACTCCTGTACTTGTTTTTTATTCAATGACAACAACAAAATAATCAAAACCCATTAACAACTTTCAACCTGACAAAACTCGATACTCTCGACCTTCGCAAAGCTTTTAGCGTGCTCTGTGTGCATAATATTGCATAATTTATATTTTTTTCTGAATATTTGAAATGCGATGCCATGCATGCCGTGCCGTGCCATCACACTCTTTTTGCTGCATTAAAATCTAATCTAATCTTAACATTTTATGTCAAAACAATTTATGGGACAGGAGTTGGGTATATTTCACTGCCATACTTTATCTGTACTAGATTAGTGTTCTTTTTTTTTTTAAGTGTCATTTTATGGTGTTTTGTATTTGTACTCAAGTATCTGTCACTCTTTAAAGAATAAATGAAACGAATAAGTATGTAGATGGAAGATACAATTATACCAATCAGAATGTAAAATCCATGTTGTTCTTTCATTGTGTGTTGCTTAATTTTTTTTGTGTTCGATTAATGTGTGCAGTGTTTGCCTTTGCTACAGGTACAAATAGTTGAATGTGGTGGATGAATTTTGTATATTTAATGGATTCACTAGTGTGACCAACATAAGGAATAATAAATTTCTCTTCAGATTTTAGTCAAATACCTCAGAAGGAACAACATCACCGCTCGTGTGGTGACAGAAAAGATTTGGCCACTTTGATATTTTTAAGCAGATCGCACATTGGCTCTGTAATAGGTTTCATGTCAGAACACTATCAATCAATCTTACATTTGGTTTGTATGTTAAGGAGAAAGCCCTCTAGATTCAATGTGGTATCACAATGGATTAACTTATGGTCTAAATGTATCGGATTAGATTAGTTTAGTTGGTAGCAGCTGTCTGCTAATACATATATGTCTGATATCTATATTTCGTTTGCCTTAATTTTGTAAATGATTAAATTGCAAGAGTAAATGAATTTCCGAAAGTAGTGCCTGGCTGTAAAAGCAACTGGCAATGCATTTTGCTATCCAATTTTTGTTAGTATCTGAGAGTACTAAATTAAAAATTTTAACTAAGAACTAGTTTGTTAAAAATATCATTGGAACCATCGCTGTCATTCTATCTCTGATACAAACATATCTGTACTTTGATATGCGTAATTTATTGATTTCATTTTTATAAGTTAATGATTAACTGATAACACTAAAACTCTTAGCAAAAGTAATATCCTATTATTATAATGTAGACTGGCTAACACTGACACAGCAGAAAATTATCTACTAAACAAAATTTAATAGTAAAAAACACATTTTAAACAAAATACCAATAAATCATTGAAAATAAATGAACTGGCAGATCTGGCGTCTAAACTTTGTAGCCAAAAGCTTATTTTCTATGGTTTTATTTTAACTAAGCTAGTTTTTTGAGGAAATCGATATCTGTCAATAACGAATAACTTTTAAAATATTATGTAATATTGGCAACTTAATTTAACCTTTTACAATGGTAACAAGGCAATGATTTATATCGCTAGTTGTCAGTCCTGCCATATGAAAAAGATTACATAATAACAAAAAAGTATTTGATGAAAATGAACAACTAGCAATAAGTTTATGTCATCAAGACTAAATCTGGAATTATGAATCACGAAATGAGAGATTTGTCTGCAGTTTTCACAGTGATTTACCAAGAATGAGTAATATTTTGTGTGCCAATCCGAAACATACAAAGTGTCTAAATATAAACATTTAAGATTTTTTTTTAAAGAAAATGACAAATTCATTGCACGCATGATTGGAAAGGAAATGTTATTCAAAAATGATATTATAGAATTTGCACAACTACAACTGCCAGTTTAGCTTTTTATGTTAATTATGAGAGGCTTCTGATATTTTTTATAAGAACACTAGCCGCCCGTGCTCGCGTTGCTAACTACGAATATTTTTTTTTTTTAATTGTGAATCTAAACCATTCTCAGATCCCCTTGAACACACACAAAAAATTTCATCAAAATCGGTCCAGTCGTTTAAGAGAAGTTCAGTGACATACACACTCACAGAAGAATTATATATATTAAGATAGTACATTTTTTGGAATCGGTCACTGCCAGATACAAATTGGAGGATTTAACACCCCATTCATACTAATTATTGAGGAGCTGGCTAACAAAAGCGGACTAATGCGATGAATTTTTGTTATCAGGAGACGCGTTTCAAGACTAAAGGTAGGTATAGGCGTATTTGTGTTTGAAAAGTATTTTTGAATGTTTATTCTGTATAGCTTAAAACTTTAAACGTAACAGATACGAAAAAAAACGTTAATTTCGATAAGTCCACTTTTGTTCGCCAGCTCCTCAATTAGGGGACAGTTTGTGAATAAGTATGTCATAGAAGATGTATTAAAATAGTAAAACTAAAAATTAAAATGAATCCAATTCTATAGATTTAACACCGATCTGACACAACTGTCAGTTTATTTTTTTTTAGACAGACAGAACCTGATTTTTGGTTGGTTTATTGTAGTTCCTACCTCATAATCATAACATTGTTGTATACCTACCACAATATCATAAAACTGCTTGTGCAAATGAATAGATGCCAAATGTCAAAAACTAAATCTATTAATACCTACATATATGTACCTACTAGGTACGTAAACAAGGTACAAAAAGTTCAATTCAAAAATATGTAGATTTCTTTAGAAAAATAAAAATCCCCTCGCCACTAAACACTCCTATAAATATCAATTCTCTCATCTCTCAAAAAATTACCTTAATGAAAATCCAAAACAGATTAACCTACACACAAGCTACCTACACATGTATACCTATGCCTTCTTTGCTGTGACTATCTTTATCTTTTTTTACACTTTGTTTATATCTGACAAAAAAAATATCTGCACTGCAGGCTTTACTTCGACAAACAGATAGCAAGGTATACGAATTACGTATTGTGTGTGCAAGCAAAGCAAAACCAAAATAACCGTCAACCACTCAAACTCAACTTATAGCTCAACTTAGCTCTGTGATATGATGACGGTTATAAATTTTCAAATATCAAAATTCAACCGTATTGGTATAAATGAATCGCCATAATTTTTTTCTGTGTAAACGAAACAACTGCATTGGACTTGGGCATGCAATAGACAGAGATGAAAGTTGGTGGTTGGTTACGTCGTCATTCTTTGAATTTCGAATGTTGCTCGTGTGAGGCTCACCGAAGCCACCACCAGCTGGCCATTAGCTAGAGTAAGTTCAACTGCTGGAACGTAGAGTTGTAAAAGAGTTTTGTGTCGTCGTTGTCGTCGTTCGTCGTCATCGTCGCGTGAATCTGCGCTGCTGCTCTGCTGCTGTCCGTCTTCGTCTGCTATTTCGGTTTTTTTTTGTTTTGATATTTCTAGTTTAAATTTGCAACCGAACGGGAAACCTCATCTTGGAGATTTTATCAATATCCGGTATCTCGGGGATATCGTATTTCGCGTCGCGTTAAGATCGGAAATTACGCGATTTTGTAATCCGATCGCATCGGAAAGTGATTTGCGTACCTAGTTTTATTGGAAAATCAAACAAAAAATTTGTGGATATTTGCAAAAAATTTAAAAAATCATTTTGTTCAAAAAGATAAACCCAACGACCGTAAACTCCTTGGCTGTTCCCAAAAAAAGTCAAATCACAACACAGCAAGTTTGTTTCTTTATTTGAATTGGAATTTAACCACACACCACAAACTTATATCTAACTGACACTGGAAACGGTAAAAAAAAATAAACCACATTGCAATAAATACATTTTAAATGAAAAAAAAAAAACAAATTCGAAAGAAATAATTTATTACAATGCTCTTAGATACAAAAAATCATTTACATTCCACCAAGGTTGTTGTTGCTCTTTTTGAATAAGAAATACGAATCCATCGAAATACAAAAAAGAATAAAAAAAAAACACAGACAAAAAAGCAGATGCACTCTGTTTTTCTTTGTTTTCTTTTTTTTTTTTGTATTTTTGTTTGTTGTGCTTAAAGACTTCACGGTATTGGGAGTGTTTTGGTTTTGCATTGGATTAGCAGAATAAATTGTTGTGCAACACACACAGTACACGGTTATGTGACATATCTAACAGGCTTTGCGTATCAAGAATCGTTAAATGCTACTCACCGAACCAATGCAGCGGTTTTTACCAAGGCCGTAGTCGGGAAAATATTCCGCATCGGATTAGGGTGGGATATTATGGCAGTCGCTAAATGTCATACTCATGGAACAGAAAAAGGAATAACAATTCGACGAAATGTAAAGCTGAAGTCCAAGGATAACGGAGGAATTTCAACTTCCCGTAGGGGGGATAAGTATTATGTGTAGATTCTGGTCAACTGGGTATAACTTTCCACGCTGTGGAAATTATCTCACTTTGTCTGTCTAATAATAGAAAAATTATTTCTGCTTATTGTTTGCTAGGAGAAGCTTTTAAGAAATTTTTAATTAAGTGAAAATTCTCTGACACCTTTAATAAAGTGTGAACAAACAAGCAATCTTTTTCACATCATATTTATAGTTTTTCTGAGTATGACAGGAAACTTTAATAAATAGCTTGAAAAGCAAAAAAACATTTGTCAATTTGCATGCTCTGTTTAGAAAGAAATGCTGTTAAATGAAATAATGTGAAATTCACGCGCAATCATTTTCACATGAAAACTTTTTTTGCACATGAAAACTTTGTTTTGCACACAGATAACTTAAATGATAAGTTCATAGGATTCGCAATATGCAAAAAAGCACCCATTAAAAGAAAGTTTTAGAACTTTTAAAGACGAAAAACTTTACCAGGTAAATATTTTAATAATTTTGGTTAGAAAGTTGGTCAACCTGTCTGTTTTTTATTACTAATCTCAATTTTATCTTCTTCCTTTACTTTTCACATTCAATGAAATGAATAATGAAAGTATATTGCCATTTTTCCACTGGCGTTTTTTTGCGTTCCCATGAAATTTCCTTTCGTGAAATAAAAAATTAATGAAACTTACCGAACCTCGGAAGAGTGAATGATTTTTCGTGAATGCACAAATTTTTTTCATTCTTAAAATACTTTAATTGTAAGGAGGATTAGTTAACGTCATCATTTTCATGTGAAAACGTGATTTTCTTTCAAAAATTTATTAATTCCACAATCTTTTTTTGCGGAAGAACAGCATGAAAACATTTGACATTTCTCAAATGGATTTCTCTTGATTCGAAACAGATGTTTTCGATTGGATTATGTTTTCATGTGAAATTTTGACTTCCATTCAAATGAGATAGGTATTTGACAAAATTGTAGATACAATTCATTTTCAACAAGAGAATGAAATGATACTCGATTCGAATATCAGATCGTACCCTATTGACCCTTTACCCTTTTGGCTACGGCCTTGAACACAGCCATCGACTACATTCGGTTATTTTCAAATAGGTATCTATTCTCAAAAAAAAGACAAACAAAACCAACAGTAGCAACCTACTCTAGCTACTTACGCTATTCCTACCTGGTTAATGCAATTTCACGCGAAATACCGCCTGAATGCATCATGTTCATCCATACTAATGACTTTACTGATTTGCCTTTAATTACCGCATGCATTGCAGAAAAAGTCGTTGAGTGCAGTTGAAGCCACATTGAAGACGAAGTCGAACATTGTCGACGCTCGACGACAATGCGGTGATTATTACGAGTACCTGAACTCTATAAGTAAGGTATCTCAAAAGTTGCGATTTTGTAGAATTGTCTTTGTTGTTGTTTTGATTTTTATTTTTACAACTTTTCTCATTGTTATATGGATGACTGAAGTTTTATCTTTTTTTTTTAATTTTTTTCGATCATGATGATGCAGAATATAGAAAGCTTAATTTGATTGATGTGAATGATAGATACCTAGATAGTGAAGAGAGGCATCAACTCAAAGTCATAATTTATAGAGAGACAGAAGTCGGCTTAATTCAAGGTGCGGCAAGTTGTATTTATAGTTTACGACAACGACGAGTATAGATGACGAGTTTTGAAAGATTTCTTTCTTTGTTTCTATAATAAATGTGTGCTATTCACGATGAAAAGTCAATGTAATGTTTATTACAATCTCATGCTAAAAGGTTAACCAACCGAAACGTCATTCGAAAGTTTTATAGGTTTTATGACTGAAATTATTTTATTACAAACAAAAATCTTATATGTATTTGTGCAATGCTGTAATCAATCGGAATTCCAAATGAGTCATAGATATTGGTTTAGTAAGGACCGAGATTTTTTAATATCAGAGAATACAAAATTCATCTGAGAACACTTTTGCTAAGTTGAACTGTAGGTTTTGGTAATAGCATTAAATATCAAAAAAGTTTCGTTAAGTTTTCCAAGATCTCAATGGATCACTTCTTCTCGAAACAGAAGTCAAGTCCAAGAACTGATGTTTGTGGTTCAAAGTTGTAACTTAAGTAGACATTAACTATATGTAAGGTGTTGGATCAATAATGAAATGATATACCAATAAAAGATTGTATTGGTCATAGGAATAATAATTAGGTAAGACAATCTGTAAAAATCCAAGGCTAATCTAATGCAATAATTCTTCGTTGAGTTTCCTTATCTGCTGTTAAGGTTTTGGGAAAGTAAATGATTTTCATAAAGCATTCTTTCAAAAGACAATACAAGTGAAAACTTAACGAAACATGCGAATGTGCAATTATTATCAAAACATTATGATAAAGGGCGCTCTGGGATTCAAATTTGATAGTCTAAATTTAACCAACTGCGCAGTACCTAAAACTAAGGCAAGAAAGTAAACATGATGGCCCGAGCAATCGGGCCGAGTAATACCATAACTAGGCGATATTTGAGAGAACGTTGGATATTCCCAAGCTACACCTATAGGGTTGTTCAGCTAAAATGCTCAGTCGTGATTATCCATCAACACTACTCAGCACAGCACTCCGGTGGAGATCAACATCTTCCCTTCGACTTCTTCAAAACTAATAGATAAAATTTCAGGATATCGAGAAGACAAAGTATAACAACAAAAAAAAAATAAGTAATATACTATAGAATGTGGAATGCTAATTACTTGTCCAAGGGTGTTATTTCAGATTTCAGATGATGTGGTTTCGCTTTGTTGTTGATATGCTAATTTACTTACATATATCTTCAGAATGGTTGGATGCGCTAAGTCCTGGATAATTAGAAAATGTCTGCGATTTATGTGAACATTGTTATTGGGGTTATGTAAAACAAAAAAATTTCCATCATTCCGAATACCATTTAAAGGTTTTTGGGAATGATTAACAGAAAAAAACTCGTATCTAAATATGCACAGATTAAAAATGAAAAAAAAATATTTTGGCTAATTGTTAAGCGGGGTCTTGTAATTTTTTGGGTGGGAAAAACTAAGTTTCCATATATGCCCCAGGTTTAAGAAATATAAAATTCAAAATTTCAGCTTTCTAAGCACGTTTAAATAAACAATCAAAAATTAAAATCGGGCGCGGCACATTTAGGTGGTTGATAAAATAACTTCTTAAAGCTTCCTTTCATTTAAATAAAAATACAGTAAATTTCACCAAATTGATGAGCTTAAACGCAAATCAACCCAAATAATACTGCAGTAATTTTATTTTTTGAAATGTGTCGAAAAATATCAGTCATTGTTATTTTAAAATGAGGGAGTTACTTAAAAAACACACCACTGAAATTCAAAATCGAACCCGAATTAATGGACTAAAATCGCGAAAAAAATGTTATGTTTATTAAAACCCCCTTATGATTGCCGAACAAAACTTCCCTTTAATTTGTGACATATGAACCGAACATTCCAAGGCCAATGAATTTTTTATTTATTTACAAACTCTGCTTGCCATCAAATAAGCCACAAATAAAAGTTGATTTATTTCCGTTGCTTTGATGTCCTAAACATAAAAAAACATTTGATTTTCGGATGATAGGTCAATAACCTTTCTAAAGCCCACATTTTATGTACTTCCACTTAATTACTTTGAAGCCGAGTGACCTCAAGGCCTTTTAATTTCAAAGGATCGTATTTTCGATGTAGGAAATTTTCAACAAACCACAAATAAGCAATGTGTTTCCTAACTGTCAATGTAAAAAATAATACAAAATTAACAACATGTTGTAATCATTTGATGTCCCTTTGCGTGTTAAATATGCCTCAGGTTAAATTCAAAAGAAAATAAGATATTGTACGAGTATCTACCCATTTTGTATCATGTCATTTTATACGAGTAGCAGAATATTCGACATAATAATGCAGATGGTAATTTCGCTGTTATTTGTGCATGTGCCTTGCTGTGTTTAGACATCGCCATTGTATATAATCTATAAATAATAATAATAAGGCTGTACACCTACTTGATCCAAAAGGTAGAATTTTTGATTCACTCTTCCGGCCATTCCGGTCGGTGGGTGGTTGTGGGTTTAATGGTCGAGATACAGAATTTAGATAGCCTGACCAAGTACAACAACGCACAGGCACCGTGGCAGGAAACAAGCATATGTTAAAAATCGATATCAATTTTCTTATTTTACTTTGGGGTATATCCACCAACCAGTTTCGAGTATAATAGAAAATTTACATTCATCCCCAAATGGTATTCGCAGTGTCGGATTAGATTAAGTATGTTATGGGCCCATTGAGAGTGGCATTCTTTTCTTGAATTGGATTAAAAAACGAGATACATTTTGAACGAAACTGACAAATACATATGTTTAGATACTATCAGTTGTATTTATTAAATTTCTTGACACGTTTCTCTAGTTAGATATAATTCAATCAAATTAAATCCCACTTTAGTCGAGGTTTAACTACTTACTTATTCGTTTTTTTTTTAGTCAGGCAGCTGTTAGACAATATTGAAAGAGAAAAATGTTCATTAATAACTTTTAGAAGTTTAAAGGATGTCTAAAATAAAACGTGGTTTATAAATACGACTATAGCATGTAAGGAAGAAAGATCCAACGACGCGACGTATTGAAAAAGTACAGTTTGCTTTTTTTTCTATCTTATTTTTTTCTCAATTAATCCTGCAAACTGGCATTTATAATTGTCATGTTGACTTACTCAAAAGGCTCCCAAATAAAATGTATTACAATTACATAAGAGTAGGTAATAAAAAATAGAGCAAGGTTTTGAAATTTTCGCTCGGTGCCTAGTGAGCTGAACACGTCCGTATATCTGCTCAAATTTCTCTACACTTCAAAAGCTTATATAATTATATGTAAATGTTATTTGTTTTCTTATGATTTTTAACTAAATTAAAAAAAAAAATTGGCCCTCTTTAAGATATTGAACCCAAACCATATCGTTGTTGCTCTCCATTCATCGATCCACCCCTGTAATACTTTCCTAAACTTAATTCCAAATGCATATATCGGTCGGTGCTCTAGGTAAATACTCATTCATGTGTGTTTTTCAAAAACGTATTTTATAATTTATGTGCGTATTTTTTGTTGATTTTCTTTGAGCAATTAAATTACCAACTAATTAGAACACAAATATACCATTTTGCCATTTTGGGGTTGTATCTTGCCTAGAAAATCATTACACAACAAAAAATATGCTAGCTTTTCAGATTTAATCAACCGCACAATCCGCTTGCTAATAAAGGTTCTTTTATCCATTCTATAATGGAGAGAAAGCCTCTGAAGCAAGCATAGTATACATTTCATGCCATGTAGAAGGATACATTGAAAATTAAAAAAAAAAAAAACTCAAGTTTGCCGTTGGGTTAAAAATATTTTTTTTTTTAAATTAACATATTTTATGGATGTTATGTATGTACAGCAATGTTCCTTTACAAATTTAGATTGTTTGGTTTTGACTTTTATTTTCAAGAGAAATGCATGAAATTAAGTTAAGAGAGAAATAAAGAACCAAATAAAGATCTGGAAAAAAAGGTTTCACAAAAATTAGCAATTTATTTGCATACCTTCTGTGTGCTTGTGAAAAACAAACAAGTACGTATAGTATGAAGCCAAACACCTTTGACAAATCAATTTCAAAGAGTTTCGAGGAAATCATATACCTAGACCAATTTACAAAATTTTGAATACTTAAGAACTTGATTCTTTTTTCAAAAGTCTCCAAGACAAAATCTTAAAAAATCTTTAAAAAAAAAACTGTCTTTGTGAATTAATTTCTTAATATTTTCAGCGAAGTCATCAATCCAGTTCAAGTTGAATTCTTCATTCTGTTTTTTCATCGTAAAGTTTTGGAGAATTTTAAATTATGATGGAAACGTCTTCAAGATCAATTAAAAAAAGATCGCATCTTTTTTGGACAGTAGTTAAAAATATCATTTCCCTGTTTTGGCAGACAAGAATAATGTATATATTGAAAACGTCTCCAAAACAAATGTCAAAACTTATTTGTCTTTTTTATATCAACTAACTTTTTGGATTTATTTTATTTGACTGTTTTTCAAATTTGAAATCAAAAAGGCATACAAATTAAAATATAGTCAAAAATAACCCTGTTGTAACTTAGTTTCATTTTAGTGGATATTTTCTTCGTATGAAGTATTCTGAAAAATTGTGGGTGAGGGCTTAAAAATAGCGATTTTTCCTATACTTGCGACTTCAATTTTTTTATTAAAAACAGAATATGATGTTCTGTAATTTTCCTAAAACCTTAACACTTGAATCTTGACGAGCAATAGAACTCAAGATATTAGCCTTTAAGTGAGCTTTATCGGTTTTTTTTTTAAGATTTTATAAAAAGCAAAGATCAACAAAAAAAGTCACAAAAAGAGACCATTGGCGAAAAAAAATAAACACTTGCCAGGCTTTTGTATTCGATATCACGACGCATGTACCTATAAACGATCATACTCATATTTCGATTATACCTCTAAACCAAAAATTTGCTTTCTGCTCTTGGACTTGGACAGTTCCTTCAGAAATTTTTGTGTCGGAAAAAAATCTCAAAAAAAGCCAAATGAAGTATCAAAAATATTTTGTCGGAGATTTAATAATAATTATGAGACGTTGTAGATCTTAGAGATTTTTCACCTTTTCCGTCAAAAAATTGAGACTTAAATATTCTCTTTTCCAATTACATTTTTCGTAATTCATCAATTATTTTTTTTTTAATATAGATGCAAAATGCTTTTTAGTTCCTGCGGAGAAATCTTCTTTGGTATTCTTCACCTGTCCCATAAAATTCATAGAGAAAAGAGTTTAAAATTTGAGCAGCGTGAAATGACAAATTATAAAAATTTACGTCTGCAGTATGTAAAGTAGTAATCTGAAATAATTGTTTGTTTGTCTGTTTTCTCCAGTAAAATGAACAATTAATACGTTCCACAAGTTGTAAGGTTATTCGCTTCTTTTACTAGGTCACATGAACAAAATTCATAATGAAGTATAGTCAAATGGCGCCCAATCCGGAACATTATCTCAAATCTAGGCACATGTAAATTTGATAAACACCGCATTATTAATACAAAAAATTCAAATGACCTTTCTTCATCAGGTTTGTTGAAATAAAAAAAAAACCAAACAAGTTCTGAAACCATTAAGTTGCGACGCACATGTAAGCCCACCCGAATCAAATGAGATTCGAGTTAAAATTCCAACATTCCTCACGCATGAAACTCAAGAACATGTCTATTTTTTTCATATTTTCCAACAAAAAAAAAAAAAAGAACAAAAACCAAAACATAAAATACGAAACGCATACTATAATTAAAATCAAATTCGTAATCTTTTAAACGATGATATGGGTAGAATGCTGGCGATGGTGACTTAACTTGTTTTTTTTTTCTGTTGTGATTTGCATATATTCTTCCCAGAATTTTCACTTCTTCCAATGGTGCATGCATTCTTCTGCCAAAAGTCAACGTCACTTTTTGTTCCTTTTTAATTTTTCTATAGCTCAACAACTCAAAACAAGATTATCCAAGAGAATAATTTAGTTAAATACAAAAAAAAAAAAACTAAGAAATACCTGCTGAACAGGTCTTGAGAAAGACTTCAAGACAATTCAACATTCATTTGGTGTGTGTAGGTTTTTTTTTTTGTTGTTGTTGGTTTTAATTTTTTAATGCCAGTTTTCTTCAATATCAACTTGCAAGAGTTTATAAATTTTATAATTCAGATGCAGTCAGTTCAGTTTCTTTCTGTGTGTCTCTCTGGCTTGATCCTCTAATGGCTTCTGTCAAGTTTCGCTTTTCGCTTCATCCAAGCTCGCAGACAGTAACAGAGCAATAGCCAAAGTATGTATTGAAAATATTCAAGAAACCTAAGAACGAAAAAAGAGGTAAAAATACATAAAGACTTTATAGAAGTCCAAGTAGGTACCTATAGGTATATACATATATATACCCATAGCTATTGAATGTTGAAACCAGTTTGCAAAGCGAATTCACATAGTTTTTGGTCTTTTGTGTGTTTGAGAATTCTTGTTCTGTTGGATATAATTTTGCACAGGGGTGTAACTGTTAAAGAGCAAAATGATGAAAAGCAAAGGGCCAGAAATCACAGGGGCTATAAACAAAATTGCTTATCAGAGTGTTAAATTTATAAACTTAGGGACAATAGGATTTCAAGGAAATATAAAACAATCAATGTGAGTGGAACAAGGCTAGACAAAAAAGCCTACAAAAATGTCGATTAAATTTGTTCTTCTTGGCTACAAAAAGGTTGACTAAGATGCTCAGCTTTATTTGCGAGTTACGCATATCAAGTTGCCCCATATTTTTTATTCAGAAAACTCCGCCTTAGGCCCTATTTTATGTACGTCCCAGGGCCCTTAATAAATTTAATTACGCTCATGGTCTTTTGCACCAGCAAAAGCTTGAAAAGAATGATCCACGAGTGAAATAAATAATCTGACCAATGGCTTTATATGGAATCGAGATCAAGACTATGTTTGCGTGGAGGAAAGACACACATTATGATGGTGCGTAAGTTGCCAACAATCGAGGTGTCTTCTCAAGTGGAATAAAGAATTTTTTATTTGTGAAAATTTTGTTAATCATGGTTGAAAATTTAACATTGTATCGATTGCAGTTGAAAGAGAAATAATAATAATTGAAGCCATATTAGGTTACTGGGGTAAATATTATCCTTGGTTTTTTGTTTATATTTTTTCCAGGAAGGAATCCTTAAAACTTATTATTATTCGAAAGCTTATAAATGAGGTGTCATAAGACCGGTTGTTATTTACTTGTCTTATTTATTTATTTTGAAATCACTACGAGTATCATCATCATCATCATCCATCATCAAACAGGAAAGTGTGAAATTGAATTCATCTCATTATCATCATCACCATCTCATCAGCAGCATTTCTTTAGCTTGATGTGTGTGTATATAATTGACACAAGGTGAATTACTTGGAAGCAAATGTACTTTATAAAAGTGCGCATATTTTATGCAAATAAGTATAAATAAAAATAAATAAATACCAAGGGAAATGAAGATGTAAGAAGGGACATACGAACGGGGCTAGCATTCTTGTTTTCCTGTTTTTTGTCTGAAATGTTGAAGAAAAAAAATCCATCTTTTCATATCGAGAATGTCTGTGAGTTTTTCTGTTTAAATAACTGACGTAAACATGAGTTCTTTGAATAGAATTTCGGCAGACGGAAACGCCTCTGATAGACAACAAAATTTTATTTATCGCCTTTTGTTAGTGTAAGTACTTAGTGAAAAAAAATATCTAAAAAATTTTGAACTTGACAGCTGACAGTTCTCCACACTGACAGTGACAGCTAATTTGCAGTGAACAAAATGAAAAATTCCTCAAAAATACTAAAGAAGAATTCCGAATCTTGACAGATGTCAAATTTTGAATAAAGTAATCAACCTACATTCAATTTGCCTATCAACATTGTACACTGTAGCACAAAAACTCTAAACACTCTTGTCAGATATTGAAAATGTGTTGACAATAATTTGACCTAGAGATTTATTTCCGAACGAAATATTGGATGTTTTTCAACCTCTTTCAACAAATTTAAAACATTTTAAATTCCAAAAAACTGTTAAAAATGATATCTCGACTATGGGACCTATGGGAAGATTCAATGGTCTGAAAAACACTTTTTAAATACCTACTAAATGAAAATTGCCGCTGGATAGATTTAAAAATTATCTCCCTTTTCCCACAAATGGTTTAATCTATATGTACATTTATATTCAGATAGAAAAGTATACTAATTCGTTGATAACAGTGATTGGAAAGTTTCTTTTTACCTTTAACCTGGTTTCAGTGTCACGCTAAATAAAGGTATTTGAATAATTTATACGATTTAAGGTCTACGGATTTTCTTTTCCTGATAAGATGTTATTTGGAACAAGGTTCAATACAGATAAAGATATTTACCCTACTGTTGACCTTGCATTTGAGTAAAATTTTATTTCACAAATGAAAGAAAAATTACTCATTTCTAGAAGAAGTGATAAGCCGAGTAGGAGTAGGTAATCACCCCTATTACAGAATTAGGCGAATAAACTAAAGTGACAGTTTCAATTAATTTCCAAAATGTTGCTGTTACTGAATCCGACGATTGAAAGTTGAACGAACGCGCTAACAACCCCTGCACCATCGACATTCTGTTCAACTTATCTGGTATTACTAAATCCGCAGTCCATTCGCACTTCATACAATTTCTATCATTTTACATTCGCACGAATTTCGAGACGAATCTGAAGTGAATTTTTGATTAAACGAAAAAAAAAAAAGAAAATAAACAATGGAAAGCACAAATATATAAGTCAAAAGCTATTATACTGAATGTTAAAGTGTTTGTTTAACAAATTTTAATAGAAAATGGACAACTAACATCGCAACCGGAGAGCCAGAAATCTAAAAAAAAAAAAGAAAAAAAAACAGAGCACACGGTTGGTATTGAACCGTCCCTCATCCAAGTACTAACCACTCAAAACGATGCTTGATTTCGTTGATCGATAGCGATACTATTATCAAAGTCTAGGCCGGTTGACTAAATGTCTGTAGCTCACAGTGTCGATACGAAAGTTCATAAATTATGAAGTAATTTTAGGAATCGACAATGTAGTTCATCCGGCGAATTTCATAATTCAATTTTACAGCGGATGCGAAAGGTCAACGGATCGAGTCAATTCACCGGGAGTAAAATTCTGCGAATTCTGTAATCGACATGAATATATACAAAACATTAAAGTATTTCCATTGTTGGCTCTTAGATCCAAGCGAAATTTCCTTATAAAAATATCAATTCTTTCAAAAGCGTGAAATATATAATAAAATTAAATGCTGCCCCTTTCTATTTCAAAGCAAATGAAATTCATTAATTTTTATGAATATAGAGAAAATTTCCAAGGTGCTCAATCTTTTTCACTTTGCTGGTGGCACGTAGTGAAATTTAACAAAAAACAAAAATTAACAAACACAACAGTGAAAATATTTTTGGAAATTGAAGGCAATCAACAAAATTGATATTATATAATCATAAAATCATACACGATTGAAGCCAAGTAATACGCAACTTGAGTGAAAATAAAAACTTTTCACTCCACATCTTCCTTAATCCAATTTCCGTTAAACGAATCAGTCTTATCTCAGAAGTAAAACTTCCAATTGTGCTTAAGTTTTTTTTCGCTTCTGTTGCATGTCGTGAAGTTAAAAAACTAACTCTGGAAAAATTGTGGAACGTATTCATTTCCAATTCACAGCATTATTTTTGTTTGTGTTTAAATTTCACGCAGTAAAAAAAAATCTTTCAAAATAATAACAAAATTAATAACTCCAAATAAAAACCTGCCTATTTAAAGAAAACATCTCATTTTTAGAAGTGACTTATCGGTCATAAAAAATCAATAGAACCAGTCTGCTAACCGGTTAAACATGAATTATTATATTAACACAAATCCCACCCCTGAAAATAACTTAGTGGAACCCATATCAAGCTTACAATATTCAATGGCAGAGTAATATTGTTATTAGAATTTTTTCCCTCGAGCTTCATAACTAATTAAATTAAATACAAAATCCGTTTTGCTTCAAACCGCCCACCCTCCCGCATTATGCCTTGGATACTCATTGAAATCCCAATATCTATCCTATGTATCTTTCCGTGCGATTTCTGATAATTTTTATTTAGAGTCTAAGTGTTAATTGGTTCGAATAATTGCCAGCTTGCAATGGATGCATAATGCTCAGATACTACTCAGAGTTTATTTATTGTTTAAACGAACGCGTTCAAGTCCAGAGTGTTTTTGTAACGAGTATTTATGATCATTCGAGATGATTAATTGCTCTCTGCGAGTAACAAATAAAAACACTGTCTGCTGAAGTTTAAATATGATTAAATGATTTTTATGAATGCATAGTTACTTCGGTCATTCAATAATAATTAGAAAATATATGGAAAGAAAAAAAATCTAAAAATCTAGCAGAAAAACAAAAAGACGAAAAAGAAAAATCATTTTGAAATTAAATTAAACTTTAACTTCTTGATGATTGTAATTAGTCAAAAACTGATTTCACTTATTTTTTTTTTTGTTTTATTTTACGTTAACCTAAATGTACGATTGATAATTTTTTAATGACTGCGATTTACGGGTGAAACTAATTTTCATAATAATTAGGGTTTGCATATATGGTACGAGTATAATGCGAGTTCATTAAACTGCGTTTTGTTAAATTACTCGTACTGTTTTAACCCAGACCCAGAAAAACTATAGTCAAGGCGGGAAATTTGTCTCTTTTTTAAAGTATTTTTACAGTATGGTTCTATTTTAAAATAATAACATATTTTATTTAACATTTTTTTAAGGCTTAATTCAAAGAATAGCTAGGTACACATTTTATGTTTTTAGTATTTTAGCCACTTCATTTGAGACCTTGACATTTCCAAATGTCAAAAAAGTATGTTTACTTTGATTTTTGTTTGCAAAAACTGTCGCAGACAGATCTCGTTACAAGTTAAAAAGTGTTTAAAAATAAAATTAAATTTATCTAACTGTTTTAAAATTTTAGAAATGGTTAATAAGTTGAGTGGAATCGACTTGAAATTTGGTTAATAGTGCCAACTTTATCTTAACCTAGGGTGGTAAAATTTTGCATTCAATTTTAATTCAATTTTTTGTAAGGTTCAGAGCTAAGGTGCTTCAGAATTAAGTTGCTTTGTAGATCCTAAAATTCAAGCGATTGGATTTTCGAGTAAGAGGGCTATAATTTGTCAGCTTTAAGAAAGTTGCAGAGGATTTGTAATGAGAAACCGATGCACATTGATTTTGAATGACTGAATATCGCAATGGGAGGGAAATATTGACCTTAGTAAGGCATTCCCACATTCGTGCAGTGCGGCTAAAGAAAACAATCTCTGAACTAAACAGTACGTCCGTGGGCCCATGAGTAAACTGATGGGCATTCACTGCAACGCGAATATTACAGTACAGGGTGCATTTAATGTTCCAGGTTGATCTTTTTTCAGTATCTTTTGGATACAATTTTATGGGAGGGTTTAGTGGTCTTCGGTGGATTTCAGTACGAGGGTTTTCAGTGCCCCAATATCTGAATGGTTGACAGCTTGCTCGGCAAATGCGATTAAGATCAGAACTCGATTCTGAGAAGGTAATTTTTGACATATATCGGTTAATAACATGGCCAAAATTTGTCGAATATTTGAAGAGGGTGCTGGTTTTAGTGTATAAATACGAAAACAGCGACAAATCACACAAAATCGGTGGCGAGTTCACATTATCAAAACACAAAATGGGTTGCGTTGCCAGAGATGTTGCGCCGTTTTGTTAAAATCACATACTTATTTAACATTCAGCCCTATCGAGGTATCCGTTCGGAGAAAATTATTTTCCGATTTGTTCGAAATTGGAGAATTTTCTACCGAGGTACCCTGCCCGATTGACATATCGGAAAATCTTCCGATAAAATGTGACGCTAATCAACGCATTGTGATAAAGTAAATTCAGCAAAGAATTTTTGACAGTTGTGCGTTAAATTTCTTCGAAAATTCTCCGACAGAAAATAGTTGCGGATTATTTTAAGAAAAATGGAATAGAATGAATGCGATTGTATGCTTCATTTTTGTTTGTTCTGAAGTGGATACCTCGAACGAAATCTAAGTTCCGATCAGAACAGACTATCGTTTCGGAACTTCTTCCGAACGGATACCTCGATAGGGCTGATTATCTTCGATTTCAGGCCAAAAATTTAGTTGGCAACTCTTTCCACTATATGGCTTTTGTTGAAAAATTGCTGAAATCAGAACTGAACAGATTTCCACACAAAAAACCATTCAAGACAAGTGTGTTTCCGGCTAAGACATTGATACAGCGAATATTTGGTTCATTAAAAAAAGAATTGTACTTTTATCTTCTGATTGATTTGATTGAGTTAGTTCTGAAACTAATAAAAAGTACTCTATTGGACTCGTTTTCACACCACTAACAAGGTAGACATCCGCACATTTTTTGACTTGTTGGTTAAAAGACTCGCATTTCCAACACCACCTCTCAGACTATTACTCAAGGTATACCGTCAACTATATTGTCTCATTTTTGATTTTAAATGCTTGACTGAACAACTGTGACAGGAAAACTGTGCAATTTCAATATGGCTTCCGTACATTTTGTTCAGTTTTGCTCCCTCTTTCTCTCTCCCTTTCTCACTGTCTGTCTTGCCTAACGGAACAAAACTCGGGTAAAAAAATTGACTTTTTCGCAAAGGTAGACACCAATTTCCGGGATAAAATAGATAAACAGATATACGCTTAGCTGTGAGTAAAAAGATTGAAGCCTTACTGTATATTATATTTTTTTTTTCAAACACACCCTGTGGGCTATATAAAATCTATTTTCTAATCCCTTACACAATATAATGAGCTTCTGTTTGGTTGGTACATACACCTTGGGATCTTGTATTAATTTAAGACTTAAGACCCTCATCAGCCTGTTACCTGACAAAAAAAATATATGTATACAACTTTAGTTGTACATGCCAAGATAAGAATGATTGATTATTTTGGTGCTTCTTCGGCGGAATGTCGTTTGTTTGCGGAATGTCTCCAGATACAATAAATATTATGGTGGAATTATTTGCGATTATATAGCGAGTCTAGGGGAATTTAACTAGGTTTTGTGATAAATATTTTATATTTTGTCTCAAAAATGATGGCCTTGTTTATGGTTTTCAAAAACTGTGCGAAATGTAGCTCGTGTTAGATAAATTCTATTTTGTTTTGTAGGCTTGTGTACTGAAGGTGGTAGGAATCCGAAATAAATTAGTCTTAAAAGGTCGAGGAAAGCAGAGGGAATTTCATATTTTCGCTCGAAATGAGTCAAAGACTTAAGAAAGTGTGTTGAAGACGTAGTTGTTTTTCGAGTTTCTTCATTCATAAAATGCGATGCATTGAAAATTAAAAAAAAAAAGGCTTTGGTTACCTGTGAACATTGTACTTCGTACTCAAACAAAGGAGAACCTTTTAAAGAACATCGAAATTAAATATAAATCCTCCCTTAAGCTGATTATACGGAAATGAGATTCTATAGGTACCATCAATTGGAAATCGGCTTAAAGTCACATTCCAAGGACATCCTTGCTTTGCATCCTTCTCTTGAAACCAGCAATGCCAAGTCTCATACGAGTAGGATACCCGAATGATTTGAGCCACAAGTCAACCAGAAATAATTACTTTTTCTCTTTGTTTGCCATTTTGCATTTAAATTATTTTTTCCGCTGGGTAGATAATGGAATTTCTTGAAATCACAGATAGTCTTCTTGAACTCATGGACGAAAGAAAAAAACAAGTCAAATCTATAAAGTCACCATCTGATATTTACGAAACGAAGCTCATCTCAAAAACTGCTGATGCTGTTCGAATGTTCGCACATAAAAGAATGGGACAATCGTTGATTTTATCACATTGTCACAAGTGTCAAAGTCCAACATCAGATAAACTCATTATATTGACGATGACTCTGATGTACGGGGACGATCTAATGAAATGTTCCTTCATTAAGATAGTGTCCGGCAATTTTCCAGCTCCAGGCTCCAGCTTCAGAAATAAACCAAATTAATCCATTTTAAAGCTTTTTGTCCACGTCGAATATTGACAGCTTCAAGTGACTTCACGATATATCTATCGACTCGACTCGTCTCGACTCGTACCTAGTTGATTTTTGATGATGTTTGTTCTACAACGAGGCTTAGCTATAGATACGAGTAATATAGTTTGTGCCAACTGTCATGGATGGACTTCCTCCGTCTCTTCCAACTGATGATGATGATCAAAATCGAAATCGAACATCTGGGTGTGTTTGTTTGATTTTTTTTTTTTGTTAGATTTCATGGAGATGGAGACCAGAGTTGGGAATAAAAAATGTGAAAACAACTTTTAATATGAACAAATGCATTGATTGGACTGAATGTCTGAGTGGAAATCGATTGTGATTATGAATAACGCCATGAGTCAATAGACAGACACCATGGAGCAGCTATTTGCAAATTGCCATTAGGGACTGTGGTGTTAGGGACCCGCGGGGAAAGAAAAAATAATGTGAAATTCGAAATAGAAATAGGGGGCGGAAATTGTTTTTTTTTTTTTTTTTTTAAATTGAATTGGATGAACATGTGTCACGAGGTTTTTCTTTTGTTCCAGCTTATAAGTTCTTAATTGCTTTTTACAAATCGTTTATCGTATTTAATTTAATGACATTAAGACCTCAGCTGCACTGAGAGAAAATGTGTAGAAATTTCAAGTAAGTTGTAATTTTTGATACATAATGAAAGGAAAAGTTGCAAATAAAGTAGAGAATGCGTTCCACAACTTTTGTCACATGATATTTTACATATCAGAAGTGTGAGCGAAAAGGAAGTCGATTTTTCTTAGAAAGTATTTTCATCGTCGAAAATTTTGAGATTTGTCGAAAAAGAATGGGGCCATCAGATCAATTCCTTAAGTGTAGATTTGTTCTGTTTGCACAGAGAATTATGTATGGAAATTTGATATTCTGGAAGACTGAGTTTCAATTTTGGTGACAGCTCACTTGACACTTTTTTTTTTTGACGTGTACAAAAGCATGAAAATTTATTCACACATATATATTTTGAGAGTGAATAGAAAAATTATTAACGCTTTCGGAATTGAGCTTAGCAGTTCAGAGAGATGAGATCTCAGCCACTTAAGAAATGTGAAGAGAGTTTTTCAAGTAAATTAAGGAAAATATCAATGGATAATTATTTCACTTTTCTATTTTAAAACGCATTTAATTTAAAAAAAAAGACTGAATGAGTATTTATTCATATCTATCAATTATATGAATATAGCCATACGTCTCAAAGCCATCTCTCAATGGACCAATAACTCTATTGGCCACACCACCATTCTGAATTTATTCGGAACTCTCCCAAGTCACTCTGACAACATCACTCCCTTTTTGGTTTTCGATAAAAACTTTGAAGTCACCATTCCCTCAAGGTCAGCTTGGGAGGAAGGGGCTTTGACAGGTAATAAATCAGTAAACTTTTTTACAGATGGATCGAAGACTGAAAACGGAGTGGGTGGTGGAGTGTACTCAGATGGACTAAACCTTAGTCTCTCCTTCCGCCTACTAAACCATTGTAGCGTATTCCAAGCGGAAATTCTGTCAATAAAGGAAGTATTGTCTTGGCTTAAAGAAAACGTGGTATCTAGCACGGATATCCGTATCTTCTCAGATAGTCAGGCTGCTTTGAAATCCCTCGCATCAGTCTCTGTAAACTCCATTACAGCCCAAGACTGTCGATCGTCTCTGATGGAGATGGCCAAACAGTTTAACATTCACCTATTCTGGGTGCCGGGTCACATGGACATTCTGGGGAATTGCAAAGCCGACGAACTCACCAGAATTGGAACGGAAATGCCTATCTTACCCGAAAAGGCAAATATAGGTATGCCCATAGCTGAAACGAATCGCTCTGGAACAATCAAACACAAGATGGCTTAATACTACCACTTGTATGGCGACCAAACAAATCTGGCCTAAACAGGATCTGAAACGGTCAAAATGTCTATTGTCCCTCAGTAGATCTCAGATCAGCTCCGTCATAGGTGTCATAACTAGACACTGACTCATAGGTAGACACGCTTGTAGTGAATGCAGAATAACTTAACAAAATAAGCCCAAGCTCTATATAGAGCTCCATAAGTTACAAACAAATAATACCAATTCCAATACTTCCACTCTGCTAACAGATTCTCGTTGAAGAAATTCAACAACTTCTGGGTATTCGAACTGATAACAACTAGACATTTGACTTCTTATCACTAATTAGCAAATAAGTTCCCCTCATCTAAGTATGTGTCTACCTGATGATATCTCTACAGATACAAAAAAGCAACTATTTTAACCTTATCAGACAATGATAAATTCATTTTTATTTTATATCTTTTTTGAAAAAAAAAAGACGTAACTCAGTTTTTCTTTACATTCTCTTTGAAAATACATAATTCATAATTCTGTGGAAAATATATTCCTACAAAGGTAACATCACCACCACTGATAGCTCCTCACTATAACTGTTCAAGTTAACTTGGTTGTGAAGCTCTTGGCATTTTATTAAACTTCTGATGGTCGTGAGCTTAATGCGAAATTTTTTCTTCATTACATGTAAATATAACTTGACATGTTTGTTGGCTTGTCTTGGCTATTTAAATATGTTAATACCTATACAAACCGAAACGAAGAAGACACAGGTGTAAATCAATTTGGTTTTGTCATTAAAATAAATATATACCTACTTGTAAGCGTATGTTACCTGACATTAAAGGTTATTTGATTTTCTCAGAAAAAAAAAAACAAAAAACAAAAATAAATAACTACTTATATAGGCAGAGGTTCAAGATCCGGTTAAGGCTTGTTGTAAGTTGAAATAACTTGAATCTAAAAAAACATTGACGGTAAATGTTAATAATATTTTCATTTATGACAATTTATATCTTTTTGCTGGATTTACTGGAGTATGTCATTATGTCTGCAATATTGTAGGCATTCTTCGCCATAATCCTGATTTACCACAAAAATTTTTATAAAATTGTCGATATGCCAAGAGCTTAAGTAGGTATAAACATTTTCAGGTGGCTCCTTTGCGCTCGAAAATAATCTTGCAAAAAAAACATAGGTACAGCTAAGGCTGGATAATGCACGAAGCGAGATGAAATTCGGTTTTCTGAGATGAGGTCCATACGATATAAGCCCCTAAGATTCCCAGATCTAACCGCTTAAAAAGAATATGGTCTTTTTTTTTTTAAATTCACTTCTGGATATGAAACTCTAGCTCGAAAAACTTCTTTCGAAAAAAAAGTGTAGTGAGCAAGACAAGATATCATTACGAGGATACAAGACCAGGCCCTCGTAAGAATTTTTATTAAAATTCAAAATAATTACAAAAACGATGCTTCTATATTTGCGTAGCTCCAATAGTTTATACTTATAAAAGTTTCACTACTGTCATATTGTCAGGTCTTTCCGTCAAAGATAAATCGTTGCCAAAAATGGGTGTTAGATTATTATTCTGTTTACTTAAATTTTAAGCTGAAATTGGTACCAAAAGAAGCTGTGCAAATCACACTTCCTTTGATATTTCTTAAAACTATAGCTTTGAAAAATATTGAACAAAAAGATCAAAAAATATTTTCAACTTTTCAGAGTTAACCTGCAGAATTATAAAATAGCTCATAATCCAAAAAAATTAATCAAGATTGATATCTCGTGACCTATTTATTTAATTTTCTAAAAATAATTCCATTTTTCAATTGAAAGGCTTGACGGAAATAATTTACCTACCTTTGCGCACTGATTTGTTTTTGTTTTAATTTTACTATCTTCCAATTTATTTATAGACCCTCATTACAGCAAACACTTGAAAGTCATCATAATTTACCAAAAAAAAAAAAAAAAAATGAAAAAAAATGTTGACAGTTCTGAAAGTAAATGTTTAGCTAGCGAAAGATATCCGATCCATGATTATCACTTACGTCTTTTTCATCAAGAAAAAAAAAATCAAAACTCTCCCCAGAAAGGCGTAAATAAACCTACATACCTTACTTTAGGTGTATAAGTATTTTTTACATAAACAAAAATAGTTGGTCATTCACCTTTGTATATTTCTGACCAATTCTTACTTCCGTCGGTCGCATGTCAGCAAGCCCATATTCAACAACTAAAAAAAGGGACAAACAAAAAAGTATTTACTTGTGTTTGATTAATGCTTTAGGAATTTGTATTAAAAAAAACACCGCTTTTTGTTTGTGGTGTGTACGACCAATAAAGTTTTGTAACTTTTTTCCTTTTGCCTGAGATTAATTATTAAAATTTAAAACCGAAAAGAAAGAAAGATGACAATGTTGAGGAGAAATTCCACCAAAAGAACACAAATTAAATAAGAACTTTAACCTACTTTTGAGAAATTAATGCTGCTACTTCTGCTGCTGCTGCTGCTGCAGAGGCGGTAAAGGTAGGTTGATCTTGGTAAAGTATATGAGCAATTCAGATTGGGAAAAGAATGATAAAACTTACCTAGACATCGTAGAGATAAAGTTTTTTTTTTGTATCTCAGAGAAGAACAATGTAGAAGCCGAAAAGTTATTCCAGTTGGGGGCAGAACTTGAAAATATTTAAAACTATCACAAACTTTTCCAGGAGTGGATTTTTCATAAGGCTAAGAAGACCTCAAGGGGCCCATACTGTTTAATATAAATTTCATATTATTGAAATAAGTTTTGTCGTTTAAAAAAATGTGCATTGTTTTTGAAGTATTTTGTTATGACAGTTTCGAAAACAATACAATTGAATTTATGCGTTCAAAAGTACTGCAACCTATTTAAAAAAAAAAACCCTTAGTTTTATCTACTATTTTACTATTTTACTAGTCGTGTACCGTCAAATATTATTTAACATATTATTCTAAGATCTGAAATAGCTTCACAAAAATGTGGCTTGACCAACCCTCTTGAATCTCAAATATAATAGGACTTCAAATACAATAAGATCTTCGACTTAAAATCACAGTCTCAATTCTTTTATTGGCTTTGAAATTTTTTGAAATATTCTTAAATACAAAATTTGACACGTAAGACCGTTGAGAGAAAAGTCGGAAGTAAAAAACTGGTCCAGGTGACTTTTATACAATTTAAAATAATATTGTATGAAAAATCAAAATCAAAGAAGCCGTTTTCAAGAAAAAAAAACTTACTTTTCAATGTAACTAATACATGCAGTAAAGTTAGTTCTGTAGTAGTTTTTGCACTTAGAACCATAATCCATCTGGAAAGTGTTTGAAAGCCGTTGTAGGTGACAACTTAAAAAAAAAAATCAATTTAGGTGTTTACTATACTAACAGATTAAGACAACATTTCAGGCCATCTTTTTTAACTTACATACATTTATGTAGATTTACCTCTGTTGCAAGAACAAAATCGATCCCGAATTTTGATAAGACATGAATGCTAATAGAAGATACCTAGAAGGGTCAAAAGTAGATCTTATTATTATGTCCCATAACTCGATTTTTTAAACTTGTTAAGAAGAGTTAAAAAAAAAAAAAAAAGAATGTAGGACTAAACATATAACTTTTCGAACTTGATGACGGTACGAACGTACCGAGGTGCCAATATCGACTCGGATCACTATCTTGTAGGTATGGTTTTCCGAGGTCGGATTGCCTTGCGAAGACGTATTGCATTCGCCGATCAGGTTCGAATCAACACTGCTGCCCTGCGCAATGAAAACACCAGTAATACCTTTGGTAATGCTGTAGGACTCGCCCTAGAATCACTTGATTTAGGGAGAGTAAGTCCTGGAGCCAGTATGCTGGGCGTAAATGAGAAGTTGACACGCCTTAAAAATACTGTCATTAGTACTGCCAACTCCATCTTAGGCAGCAGTCGTAAAAATCGGAACGACTGGTTTGATGATGAATGCAAGCTAGCGACTGAACATAAGAATGTTGCGTATCGAGTAATGCAACAATCTTATATAACGCGGGCACGCGAAGAGCAATATAAAGAGCTCAGAAGAATAGAAAAACGGCTTCACAGACAAAAAAATCAGCCTGAGAGAGGAACCTAATCTGTGAAATAGAAAATAGCCGAGAGCGAGGTCCGCACCAGGCGCGGAAGTTCTACCAATCCGTCCGAAACATGACGTAGTACACACCACGCTGCACATACTGCAAGAACCGAGAGGGAAATCTGATCACCGATCCTGAAAGCATACTGGAGCGATGGGAAGTGTACTTTAATGAATTGCTAAATGGTCAGCTCACTGCAGAAGTGGAGGCTCCACTACTTCAAGAAGAATACCCTATGTTGCCGCCACCAAGCATAGAAGAGGTTGAGAAGGCTATAGGCTGGCTTAAGCAGAACAAAGCCGCGGGAGCCGATGGCATACCAGCCGAATTATTTCATCACGGCGGGCCAGCCTTACGTCAAGCAGTTCATGATATTATAGTGCACGTATGGGAGCAGGAAGAAATGCCAGAAGACTGGCGAAAAGGCATAATATGCCCCATACATAAGAAGGGAGATGTCACAACGTGCAGCAATTATAGAGGTATCACGTTGTTGAGTACGGCCTAAAAGATACTCTCCTCTATCCTACAAGATCGAATAACCCCCATACGCTAAAACCATCATCGGACAATATCAGTGTGGTTTCATTCCAGGCAAATCAACAACTGATCAGATCTTTACCCTTAGGCAGGCGATGGAAAAATGTCTAGAATTTAACATCCCAACATACCATCTGTTTATAGTCTTTAAGGACGCCTATGATAGCATAGCCAGGGTAGAACTTTACAAAGCCATGAGAGAATTCGGCATCCCAAATAAATTGACACGACTATGTAGGTTGACCATGACCAACGTAACAAGCCAAGTAAAAATAGCCGGATTGCTATCCAGACCAACCAACATCTTTAATGGACTCCGACAAGGGGACGGTTTGGCCTGCCTTCTCTTCAACCTGGCAATCCGTGACCCTGGCACGGCAACAATAGGGACCATCGTCAACAGATCCAGCCAGTTACTGGCTTACGCAGACGACATCGACATCATCGGAAGAACCGAACAAGCTGTACACGATTCCTTCATTCAGATCGAGCAGACGGCACAAAATCTGGGGCTGCACATTAGTGAAGGTAAAACAAAGTACATGGTGGCATCGAATGCGAGAGGAACATTTGGTCAACCAATCAAGGTAGCGGAGCACGAATGTGAAGTGATGCAATCCTTTAAATACCTTGGGTCAATAGTAACAGCCGATAACAATATAGAAGAAGAAATACGCGTGCGGCTTCTCAAATCCAACAGAGCCTACTATAGTCTGTCAAAGCTCTTCAAACCCAGAAATCTCACCATAACTTCAAAACTGCTGCTGTACAGGATCATTTTCCTGCCAGTACTCACAAATTCAACAAATCAGTTATTTCATTCTGCTTAGTTTTCAATCCAGTTTCTCACGGATATTATGATGCATTTTTATAAACACATGGGGTTTTTTAAGATTTCTAGAATTCTCATGCACTCTTAGGGATATTTCATATCATATATACATATATAGGGCCTGTCCCTGGCTTAATCCTGTCCTGAACAACTTTTTCTTATATGTATATGTTTAAGGAAAACCCTATAGAAGAAAGAAAAACCAAACGCTTGAATGCATTTTAGAACCAATTGTTCCTTGTTTGTTTTCCTATCTCTCTATCGGTTCTATCTTTTTGAATAAAACCTTCTTATAAACTATTGATTTAACCGTTATATTCTGGATAAAACCGCAGCTACCTACGTTAGACAGAAAAAGTTAAGTTGAACAAAAATTCAGAGTAGAAGTTCTATGTACATATATTTAGGTGTAGATTTTTTTTTTATATTCTTTCGATCAGAATGGGAATCCATGACTAAAATGCAAAAAAGGTTCTTTTTATCTTTTGTGACAATTTTATAATTTTTTTTTTTCATTCGTAAGGCAAACACAATGTTGTGTTTGATTTTATAGCACCCATAAGGAAATGCTCGCGTTTTAGAGGTTCTGTTTTTTGTTTCATCGAACAAGAAGAAAAAAAATGTAATCCAAACCACTTTAAGGTTGTTCATCCACCCAAAGGAATCTAAGGAGACAAAGCGGTGGAATAAAAATGTCTATTGCGTGTTATTCAAGAGTTTTTATTTATTAACCAAAAAACATAAAAAAAGGAGATAATAGCTGTGTAACAAAATGTCAAACAAGTACCAGAATAATAGGCAGTGCTGTAAAGCATCTTTGGCTACAAGATAAGACTGTTTTCTGAAGGGAATCAAATGGATGTCACTAGAGATGGAGAGACACGCACAGAAGGATTGAAGACGGAAGATAAAGTGATACTTTTAAGAAGTGTGGATTCTTGAAAGCTATGGAGTGATAAAGCTGCTTTCTTATTGATAGCGATGTATACAATTAACTCACATGCAATAGGATTCAAAATATTTGACACAAAGTAATACGAATTCAGGAATTCCGCAGTTATTTTTAAAAAGTACAAAAAATTTTCAAAAAAATTGCAGTTTCTTGTCTCGAATGATAAGTAAGTAGGGTAAACAAGGGTAAATATGGAGGAGGATCAAACACTATTTCCTTAATTGTAGGTGTTCGAGAATTGATTATATTTGCATTCAATAGATTTGTTTAATACCTACAAATAACTGAAGTACTGAATTTTTAAAGCCCCTTTTAGACGATCATTTCAGTTTCAGTTGAGCTATCAGTTAAGCTTTCAGTTAAACTGATGTCTAAATGCAAAAACTGAAGCGGTTAACTGAAACTGAAACTGATGAAATTCCCATAAGTTTTCAGTTCAGTTATCAGTTAAACTGATGTGTAAATACTTTTCAGTTCATTTGTCAGTTCAGTCGTCATTCGAGTTCCTGTTTTTTTTTCCAATATGTCGAAACAGAAAGATAATTTGGTCGATTTCATTGAAATTTATCGCGTGTCCATGTTTGTGGAAGAAAAGTGACCCTTTTTTATCACAATTCAGTTCAAAGAGAAGCAGCATACAAGCTCAACTGAACACCGGACTGACTTCTAAATATGCTGCCTTTTTTTAACTGAACTGACAACTGAACTGATAACTGAAGGAACAACTAACTGATCGTCTAAAAGGGGCTTAAAATTGAAAAATAGGCATTTGACAAATAACTCATAGTACAAGTAGTTTGTGGAGGACATTTAAGAAAAATATTTAGAGATTTTGAGGAATTTTATATTAAAGCTCAGTGAGTTTTTTAAAACAAACAAAAGGTTCTATGACAGGTACCGCGAATAAAATTATTTTGACCAAAATATAGGTAGACCATGTCTGTAGTAAGAGCTGTTTTTGTGGAAAATAAGATTTCATTAAATCAGGCATTAGTTTTATTTAAAGAAAAATTATGTACTCATTGATTAAAAATAAAAAGAATTAAAATTTTTCCTTCATGAAGTTAAGTTCACTTTTTAAAGTCTAAACAATATAAAAAGGTAATATTTTTGTCGTATTTGAAAGAATTATTTCAAGATGGAAATGAGGTCGAAAAATTCTAACATTTTTATCTTTGCACATAAAAGTGTCACAAGCGACATTTCCGTCATTCTGCGTCTATTTGCCGACACACACAATTCTTTTTTCGTTTTTATGTAGGTATGTAAAGAAATCAGAATTATCTCAAAAAAGACCCCTAGATTAAGTGAATACATCAAGGTGGTAGGTATCAGCCGTTAAGTTTAGTTCAAGATCTGTCTTCATTTTTGTAGGATTTTTTTTTTAATTAAAATTCCGCTTCATAGACTTTTTTGCTTGACATTTCGCTTCAATATTTCATAGCCAATTAACCCTGCAGCTGGCACATTTAAATTACCCTAGATAACTAATTTCTCAAGATTTACCACTCAAATACTTATCACCCCCTTATGAACGTCATTTCATCTTAACCAAAGTCACCTAAGAGTCTCCATCCTGAGAATATTTCCTATTTCTTAAAAATAAAACTTTTTAACAAAAACGGAATTAGGTAGGGAAACCTTTTTCATTCATCTTTATTGAATAACGATTTGTGTGCGAATTTTTCTTAGAATAGCGTTTTCATCTTTAAATTCGTAAATCATGCCTACATGTCCATACATACCTATATAAATCTACCTATGAATTAAAAACATTGTAACCCCTCTGTTGAATCAAAAATTTTCGTGGAATCCTACAATTTTATTCCCCCTTTGCACTTTTCATCCCTATATCCTTGCAGTTTCTACCTGAAGAATAATTGAAAAAGGAATTAATCATTAGGTCACTGATGGAAACCCAAACGAAATTGGCACAAAAAGAAAAATTCACACACCCGTTCCCTTGGAATAGTATTTTCTAATAAGGAATAAGAGAAACAGCAGGGAAAGTGAAGGACAATTCTTCAATGGGTAGCCCAATATCATTAGAGCTCTACCAGCCGCAATAATTACTGTCTCCGAAGAAGCGTTAACATCGAACGGATTTAGCATTTTTTAAACGCAATCCTCATGTAATCGATAGCGCATTTGTTTTGAAGAAAATAAATTCAAAAAAAAAAAACCAAAAATATCCTCACGCCAAATGAAGAGGAAAAAACTAAACTGACAGATGTTAAGAGGCGTCCTGCTGGTACTCCAGGAACCTAATGTCTAAAACAGCCGGAGCATAACACGAGGATATTCTCATTCATTTTATTGTAAGAAAAGTCTCGCATGTATATTTTTACTAGAATACTCCCTATAAGTGCAGATGTATTTGTATGTGTCCTTGTTTCTTTGTTAAAATGACGGAAATACACGACGATTCTCACGCACACATCCGTTTTTCCATCGTGTCGTCGCTTAAAATGGCTGGTTGCTCGTAAACACTACGCCATAGCACGATATAGAGTAATAAAATCAAGTGAACGGAATTCCTTTGCATTAGTAGACCGTCTTCGTATATAGCGGCTTCACTCAACACACAAACAACCTTTGTAGTCAAACCCAAATGGCAGCAGGATTTCAGAAATAATTGAAGGATGCGATGAATGTTTTTTTTTTTTTTTTTTTTTTGATTTTCCAAAAGCAGATGCAATTTAAGATACACAATTTTGTTGTCATGGCACATATGCACAAGCATGCATCCTTTGATCCTTTGTTTGGATTTTTTCAAGATGGGACATGGCCAGGATGTTGTTAGCACTTTTCACTTCAAGTGCTTGATAAGAATTTCAGGGATTATTTTCCTTGAAAGTCATCAAAATTTTATCGGCACTGAGCTTTCCTTGGTTCCGTATCCTTTTTTAACGCTTCAACAAATTAAGGATACAAAAAAAAATTCCCACGAAATTAATCTATACACACAATTTGATGCAAAGTAATTTCCTTGGTTCTCGAATATAAAATTCAAATCAACTTTATAAAAGTAAAGGTATCCTTTGAATAAAAAACGAACTGGGAGGTAAGAGAATTACAAAAAAAAAAAAAATTCCGGCAATTTGCGTAGGGGAGGAAATAGCTATGCACAAGGATATTTTATATAAACGACCTACCGTTGCATAGCACCACCGTGTGAATTTTCAATTTTTCAAATGAAAATAAAATAAAAAGGTGAGAGACGATGACGTTGACGATGAACAACGAACGACGCCATGCACTCACTCTATAGGAAAAGATAGTTTAACTGGAAAGACACTGAGTGAACACTACACTCTAGTGTTTTCAAGAGGATACTTTCACGATTCTCATTTGGAAATTCAAAAATGACTTAATGCTCCTTCTATCATCATCACCATCGTCGTCGTCATCGTAATCCTTTTAACGCGCTTTAGATCAACTCACTAATTATTATTCCATAAGAGACTTTCAACTTCAGAACCTATCTATTTGTTGGTTATATGAGGGTTTGTCGGCAACGAAGGAAGTTCTTCATTATTATTATTATTATATCTCGAAATGTTGTAGTTACGTCTTTTCCTTTAACAGCACACACCCTTTCAGTTTTGTGAGTAGGTATACCTACATAACTGTGATAAAAATATTCTGACTTTAACGCTTCTTTGGAGTTTCAAGTGTTGTTTCTGGAAGACTGCACGTTTCTACGAGTTTATCCTTTTGGAATTTATTTCCATTTTGTGAAATATTGCTTTTGAAGAACATTATGGGATGATGGAGTTTTTTTGAAAATGGATTTACAATTTTCAAACTTATGCCTTTGTAAAGCATAGTACTCAGACGAATCGTCTGTGAAAAACGAACATGATACGTTCCATAATCACAAGCTGTGGCTTTAATCTTACTTTACAAGTGACAATAGTCTCGAATGCATACTAATATCAGTTAAAAATGAGATACATCCCACAGCGTCTTTTTTGGAACAAAACTTATTAATAAGCAAATGTGAGACTTTTCAACACAACACTCACTTTTGTGCTAAGATGATCCAGGAATTGAAAATATGACCAATGAAAATGAATTGAATGCAAATTTGTTTCACTGTCAATAAATTGAAAATATGGCTTCGATTAACTTTGTGGAACTCGTTTATTTTTATTTTCATTGAAAGAGAAAAAAAATCAATTAAACCTAGATTTTCAAGTAAATTTGAATTCGGGTTAAAGAAAGAAATTAAGCATTGAATTCACGCGAACTGAAAAATTCACGGGATTCAAATTTTCCTTAAAATAATACATTTCTAACAAATGATACATTAATCGCAAGCAGGAAAAACTTAAGTACATATTTGTCTAAATTTAACCCAGCAATCTTTTCTACGAAGCCTAATACTAACCACCCATGAAATGAAAAATAAATGCATTCCACATTCCACAATATTTTAAGTTTTTAGGTAAGTGATAGCAAAGAAAGAGATTAAACAGTGTGTAAACCTTACATTTGACATTCAATCAGGTTTGATTTGAAATATGTAGATACTGTGGATACATGTAAAGTCAAAAATTCAAAGCCGACGACGACGCAAAATTTCTAAAAAATCTACATTTCGCAACATTTAATTGGGGAACGAATAACAAATTACAAACTTTTCCAAATAAATTACCGAAGCATGCTTATACATTGAAAACATTGTCTACAGATTTCTGTGTAAAGCCTAGTAGTCACGTAGCGTGAAATGAAAAATAAATACGTTCCAAATTACACGCGGAGAATAAAAATGAAAATAGAATAAACTTTTCCACGTGAATTTTTGATACTCACCTGAAATACTAAATACTCATTTTGAATGAAAAAAAATTATTTGACAATTGTTAAACTGATTTCTCTTAATGTTCATAGTCATATTTTAAAAATGCAAAAGAAGATAATTATTTGTGCTTGTTATAAATAAAATATAAATTTTCAATTTTTTATTTTTAAACAAAATATTTAAATTAACTGACAAATGTCACAGTTTTCCGCGTTGCCTTAAACTTTTTCCTGATGATTGTACATTGAGAAATGAAAATTTGGCGTGGAAAAAGTTTGTAGAACATAATTGTTTTTCCAATCCACATTTTGGTACTCACCTCTTGTTGGGGATTTCATGCGAGTGAACCAGCCGCCACATTTACATATATGAAATTTTCATTTTCACTTGACTTGGGAAAAATATTCACTGAACATTTTTGAATTTGAAATTCACATGAAAATAAAATTAAATGTTGCCATTTTGGTCAATCAGGTATAGTTTTGTTTTAATTTTCTCAAAAAAAACCCAGTCAAATATTCCTTAAAAATGTATTTGTTAAGAAAATTTAAATTGACAAATGTCAATTTTATGACAGTTTTATAAAATCTTATTAAATTTTTTTTCTAAACGAAACCAATACCTGAGCCTAAACAGCAAAATGATTTTGAAATTCCCAATGGGAGCAAAGCTACTTTCAAGCTCTAAGTTGCACTAACAGTTATCTATTTTTCCTTCACATTGTAATTTTCAAAAATTTTAAACTAATGTGCATCGGTATCTTCTTTTAAACCTTTCCTTCTTCTCCTTTCGCTCATATTGTGTTCATCATTTTAAGGGTAGTAATAACCCCTCTAGTGAGCGCTAATTATATAAAAAAAGCGATTGATGTTGAATTTAAATATTTATAATTCATTTCAGCGAACTGACCTTAGTTTTTTTCTTCAACGTGTATAGAATTTTAATTTAAACGTCAAAAGGTCAGCTAAATTCGTATTCAAATTCTTTCATGAATACAGAAAAACAGTTTGAAAGTTCTAAATTTCTTTCACCACCAATCTTCTAGAAATTCTTCCACCACCAGGAGTCACGTTGCAGTTTATTTGTACCTCTTTGCAGTTTCAAACCACAGTGGTTAGACCTTCACTTCGTGATCTAGTGTAATCGACTTTGGTTAAGCTATATCCATTTGTTTTAACAATCTTTTAGTTTTTTCCTTCTGTTTGTAGTTTTAACCACGATTTTTTTGTAAAGTGCTAAGCACTTATGGAGGTAGCAAAAAAAAATGACTCATGGTTCTTGTATCTGGTATAGAAACATAAAAAGTCATTTCCCGTCCAATGCACCCTCATATTGATTATTCTCACAATTCTGACATGTAACTGAAAGAATTTACACAAAAAAAAAAAAAAAAATATCAAAAAATGCAACGAAACAGGTAAAAGTGTAATCAAGGTTATAGAACACCTCCGAGTCAATCTTTCCACACGAATAGAATTGTAATACTTTAGCAGGAATGAGTCATAATGTGGCTAGAAGTGGGGACCGGTTCTAAGGGGATGGCTCATACTCTTAGTCACCATGGTTTTCAGAATTCTTTGTGATGGCTAAATTGCTCATCGATTTTTTTCTTGTTGTGATGGACTCAGATGCATGCAAATTAGGGAAATCAAAAAAGTGTTATAAATTGTCATGTTTGAGGTCAAGTGTAAAAGGAAAGTTGGTCTAATAAGCCTGTTGACGGAGGGAAAAAGGTTTTTAATAATGCAGAAATATGCCAATGAAATTTTATGATCGAATTTGTTCATTGGTCATCGCTGAGTATTGAAAAAAGCTTTAGACGCCGCCATTTTTAAAACGAGTTTAAAACTTGATCAAAATTATACGTAGTCAAAAGTTTAACAACAAATTAAGAATACATTTACTAATGACTTCTTGAATAAACTGTAATAACTTTATGCCATAATCTACAAAACATTAAAAAAAAAACAAGTACCGCCCTCTGGTGGTTGATTTTTAACTATCTTATTGTATATTTAAAATTGAATAATGTAGAGTGTTACGTCAACCAAAGAGCAACAACAACTAAAAGTGGGTCTTCAAAATATGCAGTTCAACACAATAGAGATAAATTAATTAAATTCTTTCAACTTTTTTAAAATCTTAAAGGTCCCCCAATGTCAATGTAAATTGCTACAGATCTCATCAACTCAATAAGCCAAACAACCATCTACCTATCTTAGCAACAATAGTTTCACCATTAACACAATCCGATCCATATAAATCAAATGCAATAGTAAAGAATAAATCATTCAATTAAAATCAATCAAATTGCCATCAATCTCCAGCGAAATAAATTTAATCAAAAATAGTTAAACTCAAAAAAAAAAAATACTTATTCATCGAAAAGAAGTCAAAACAAAACACAACGAGGTGCTCCCTCGGTGCCTCATTCTGGATCAATCATATTGCGTATTGAATTTTTTCTTCAAGTAAAAAGTTACTCCTTGCGCCAGTAATTTAATTCAATTAAATTAAAAAATATAAACTTCAGCTGTTGAATGGAATTCAAATTGATTTTCATCATTTGCTAACACTTCATCGAATCAAAGAATATAGAGGAAGAATTTCTACAGGGTGAAGAAAATCAATCCGAGTTCCTTTCGTGGAAAATAAAATTAAAAAATAAACTGAACCAGCATGGGAAACTCCTCGTCACATACTCATGAACCCTTGGAACGAGGGTTCACCCGCGGCACATTTGGAGACGTAAAAAATGGGGTAGGTAATCAAAAATAACAACAAAAAAAACTACTCGTTTTTTTCTACACACTTGAGAATTTTCCCTATGTCATTTTATTAATGTCACCCTTAAATCGAGGGCGGATTATACGCTCTTGTATTTTTTTTTTACAATGAAACCTCTAATTAACCTCATTTTAACTTGTTTTTTTTTTTATTTTTTTCTCACATCGCAGAAATCCGCATCATTCCGTTTTAGTAAAAAATCACCGAAAAAAATGGATCGTCTTAGGCGATCGTTTCGCGATTCATTCCGCCGTAGAAAGGATCGCGTCCCGGAATCATCGAAACCGCACCAATGGCAGGCGGACGAACAAGCAGTCAGATCGGCCACATGCTCGTTTGCTGTAAAATATTTGGGCTGCGTGGAAGTGTTTGAATCTCGGGGTATGCAAGTTTGTGAGGAGGCATTGAAAGTATTGAGGGTGAGTAAAATTGCTTGTATTGTGCATTCGAAAAAAAAGTTTTTTTTTATATAAATTTTAAATAAGATAAAATTAGATTTAAGAGAAAGGAAATAGTAAGAGGAGTTTTTGTTTTTAAACAATTTACACAATTTGAACTACTGCACTTCTTTCAGAAGTTTATTAAGGATTTATGAAGAATCCGGCTCGAAGGACCAAATTTCGTTAATATTTTTGTAAGTGACCTTTTTGATGTTTTAAATTTATGAATTCAATCAAATCCATATTTACTCCCAATTTTCAATGTCAATTTCTTAATATGCTCAAGGTTAAATGATTTAGAAGTTAGAGCTAAATCGAGGCAAAATAAGTTCCCATATTTAACTTTACTGACAAATGTAGAAAAAGAAAACAAACTGAATTAAATTCTTTATTCAAACTTAACTAATTGAACCTTATTGATAGTCTCAAAAGCATCACAACATAAGCAGGGAGAGCAATCATAAACTTTAACATGATAGCCCTACGACGACGAGGACTTTTTACGGCCCAGAACATTGGTCTCTAAGAATTTTACGTTACTTATTAATTCATGATCCTCAACCAAAAACTTTTTACTTTTTCTATTGAACTTTCTCCAACTTTTCTCCGGAAATCTCATGACCTTTTTACAATGACTCTTATTGACCTTTTTCTTTTTGAATAATTTGTGTCATCATCAAATTAAGTCGTGACTTAAGGGACCTGCCACCCATTATGTTCATCTGGCTTCAAATACCACCCAACGTTATTTGCAAAACCACATTTAAATTCCTGATGTCTAATTACAATAAAGCCCGAGAACACTTCTGTTAAATAATCCACGAACCTTTGGCATTAGGTAATTAAAATTAATTATTCAATTATATATCTTAACTGTCGTCAAATTATTGTTTTGATGTGAATGTTGCCATTTATGATGATGATGCCGCCCGCTTGCCAGGCACATGTAGTTCATACATAAAACATGACTTTGATGAAAGTTCATGCGAACCAAATAAAAATTAAAACTTAGAAAGGAGGCTCATTTGAACTGAAGAAGAAGTCTTCTAGGTGCAGAAGATTATTTAATTTGAACTTAAAGCCAAAGCGGCATAATTTTATACTTGAAACGGAGAGAGATCATTGACATTATTTCTTGAAGATTAAAAGAAAAAAATAGCCGCTCATCATTCCTCTATTCACCATGTAAAAGTGTTACAAAATTGCCGCTGTGACGTTAGCAGGGCTGGATTTATAAATTCACCAGGTCAAAAGGCAACTTTTAAATAATGATTGAAACTCCATGCGCATTATAGTAACATACTTTCTACATAAACTTTAATATTGAAAAACGAAAAAAAACTTGCTTTTAATTCTTACGCTTAACAGACTAATTTCAATTTCATAATCTCGCGATTTGGAATGCCATGAGAATACTCGTTTCTTGAAAGAAATACGTTCGACCATAAACTTGCTTCAAAGTTATTGAATTATTTGATCTCGAAAAAGATCGAACTTATAGAATTTCGAGAAATTTATGATTTCGAAAATTGATTTACTTTCTAGTAAAATTATTTCCATTGCAATGGAGATATTTTAAAGGCAGTTGTTGAAATTTCTGAAAAAAAAAATTAGTCAGTTTCAATTTCTATGAGTATTCTTAAATTAGAAAATTTCTTATTTTGTCGCCCTGAATTTCTACATGAACTTCGTTGTCTATCATCTTGAATCCACTCTTGTAACTTTTTAATGATAACTGATAACTTTTCGTCTCCTAGGAATAGCAGCAAGAAAGCCAAGAAGCGGAAAAAGGTCACAAAGTTAATCATCCCATTTCTGACTTTATGTAGCTTTTCATTTATTTAATTTCCCTTGGTCTTTCCTTGAGAATACTTCTCGTCTTGTCGTATTCGTCGTCGGTCGTTCGTCATGAGCATCAGACGATTGAAAAGTGAAATGTTGTCAGATTGGTTTGAGATTGTTATTAAACTGAAAGCTATATTAATATATAAAAAAAAAGTATTGTCTGTCCGCCCACTTTTGAAAAATTAAATTGAGGAAGAAGTGTGTGGTTCTATAATAAAAATAATTGCTAGAAGGGGTTTTCAGCTGACAAAGATAACCTCGTTTCATTTGCGAGGAATGACTAATGAATCACCTTTAAATCGATCGATATAACACCGACCTGTGGTGCCACATGTTGCTACCTTTATTTATATACATAGTTTCTAATCAACTGTTACTATAAATTAATCATTGTTTTTTTTTTCTATTTTGTTTGCAGAACTCCCGGCGTCGTCCCATTCGCGGGCTACTTCATGTCAGCGGTGATGGATTGCGTGTTGTCGATGACGACACCAAGGGACTCATTGTTGACCAAACCATTGAGAAAGTCAGTTTTTGTGCTCCGGATCGCAATCATGACCGTGGTTTCAGTTACATTTGCCGAGATGGCACCACCCGTCGTTGGATGTGCCATGGCTTCCTGGCCTGCAAGGATACCGGAGAGCGATTGTCTCACGCTGTTGGATGCGCATTTGCCGTGTGCTTGGAGCGAAAACAGCGTCGCGACAAGGAATGTGGGGTAACGATGACTTTTGATATGAAAAATTCAACATTCACTAGAACAGGCTCATTCCGCCAGCAATCGCTCACCGAACGCCTCGCTAATGCTAATGAACGAGGTGTCGACATAAATGGTGGAATAACACCATCGGCAGTGGTTCCCCCTCAGCCCAAGCCCTATAATCCATTCGCCATTGAGCGACCACATGCTAATCCGACTATGCTCGAGCGACAAGGTTCGTTCCGGGTGATCGGTAGTCAATCACCGTTCAAACGACAGATGTCGCTGCGTATCAATGATCTTCCGTCCAATGCGGAACGACAGAAGGCATTTTTGGATGCCGGTGGAGCTGCTCTGACCACTCCAAACCGCAATGTCTCGCCAATTCCAGAGATATCCCCATTGAGATCGCTCACCGAGGTGGATACTGTAAGCCAACTGTGCCAGGAACTTAGCCAAGGATTGTCATTATTAACCCAGAGCGACTCGGACGATCTGAATTTCAACAACAACCTGAGCATCAATCAAAATATCTTAGCCGAGAAACAGATAATGAACAATCCACTTCAGTCGGCTACTCCTATCCACAGCAGTAACGGTTACAGTTCCATTTTGGACAGAGTCACTACCACAACACCGCCAACAGCTCAAGTGTCTCCGCGTGTAACTTCCAGTCCACCAACAGCGGCGACAGTTGTAATTACTCCAAACACAACCCCAATAACCACACCCAGTTCTCCGATGGCTGTTGCTGCTTCGCCAAGGACCGTTCCGGTTGAGGCAGTTGCACCACTTCCTAATGCCGACCAATGGTTGGGACAAGTAGTAAAAAGTACATCTCCAGCTCCGATCTTGAAGCGACCACCAACGTTGTCGTTGCAATCTCGAGCCAAGTCCATGAGCGCCGCGCCTATGGCATCGGCTCTGTCTCCCAATGACCCATTCGACGCTGAATGGGTGGCCGGAGTGACAAAGGCAACAACGCCCGAAATACACCATAATACAAATCCGTTTATATCACCGCCGAAGGCACCTGTGCAATCGTTTCAGGTGCAACTGTAGGATATAAGATTTTGTTTATACGAAAAAAAAATTATTTAAAAAAAAAATAACTAGCACTACCACTGCAAAAGGGGAAATGTTTAAATTAATTGTTTTTGTTTTAATTAATTAGTTGTTATTTGTTATTGATGATCAGTAAAAAAAAATTCTTTGTATTAGAAATAAAAACCAACATAACCCCATAGAGTTTGATGTAAAGATACAAATAAGAGAAGCGGAAAGAAAAGAGATTTTGACGATAATTTAATATTTGATAAAGAAAAGTTAAAAAAGATAATTTATTTAGACATTTTTGTTAGGTATTAAATAATTAAATAAAAAAAGCTTTAAAAAGTTGATCTTTGAAAACAAATTTTGCCGATGAAGCTCCTTGGTCTCATTTATTTTATCTTTTTCCGTGTAATTTTTAATTAATTTGAACACAAGAGAGCAATATAACGAGTAATGAAGAAGAGAAAAAAGCTTTCTGATAAGAATTTTTATTTGAACCTTTTTGGTTAAGCTCTTCACTTCGTTCTTTAACATTTTTTTAATTTTTTTTGCAAAAAACTCATCTGTAAAATTTTCAATGTAAACGAAGCTGGCAAAAGCTGCAATCTGACGAAAATTATATTCAAAAGCTCTTTATCTAACGACTCTCTTATTTGTGTCTTAATTCTGCCAAAATAATTTGTTTTCTCATTTACAATTTATAAAACTTTATTTTTTTTCTTTTTCTTTGCTTTGTACAAATTGTATTATATTATGTATGTATGAAATTTAAAATATTTGTATTCTTATCATTTTAGAAAAAAAAAACATCAAAAATAACTAGTACATAGAAAAAATGCTTGCATAAATTATAACATAAATTAAAATATAAAAAAAAAATATATACACATATACACATACATTTTCCTTGTTATTAACTAGTTGTAGATAATATTATTAAAAAAAAAATACATCATGAAATAAAATCCCTCCATCCTGTTTGTGCCCACCATAGTTACATAGATACTTACTTGAAAAAAAAGCTTTGATTTTGCATTTAATGCATTTTGATTTGTTTCTTAAAAATTAACAGAGATCTGGCATTTAATTTTGACAAAAACAAATCTATATAGACTCAAAATAGATTGAAAAACCTATCCAGAAAGAGAAGTGTGTTTTCGAAGAGAGCTGTAGGAGCTTTCGTAAGCTTTTCATGAGAAATATTCTCATTTTATTTATAAAGGAATTTATAAAAAGAAGCAAAATAATAAGCAAACGAGCAAATTTTTGATGAATTTTGATCTAAAGAGCATTCTGAAAATCTTTTCGTACCATGAAATAGAGACATTTTAATGTTTTCCACATGTTGGCACAAAAATCTTCTCACTTATAGTAGAATATTACAATTTTCCTTCTACTATGTATTTATCTGCAATGAAACGTAGAAAATACATTTACCCTAATAAACTGCCTCTAAATGTGGAAAAATGAAACACAAAGAAATGCTTCCAAATCCGCTTTGATCTAATTTACAATCTAATCAAGAAGCCATAACATAAAAGAACGAATAATGTAATAGCAATACACGCATTAGTCATATTCTGTGTGTTTATTCTTTGAGGCTTATTTAAGGAAAGGTTTCTTCAAGAATTCTTAAAGAAAATCTTTCAAACATCAAAATGGCAAATTCTTCACTAGATAATCTGTAGAATTCGATTTATTTTTTTTTTTTGTTTCGTCTCTTAACATAATTTTTAAATTACTAAGCTTAGCGGGTCTTAAGCTATTTTATAAGTCTTATTCGGCTACTGTTTCACGTGAAAATTTGCTCTGCAATTTGCCATACGTCGGAAGGAAAAAACTATTTCAAAGTTAATTAAAACGTTTAAGCGAAACAAAATCTTAACAAACAGGTGTTTACATAGAGATGTTTAAATATTAGCAGCGATGTACCTCAAAGATACAACACAAGTCAGTTAGGTTTTCAAATATCTGTTCCATCTTTTTAGTTAAAAAAAATCAACAAGAAAATTGTATTCGATTGCTCGATTGTTAACGGAGGAAAATGTAGCTGAAATTTGAACTAATTTATGTTAATTAAATTGAATATTAGAACCTATGAATATTAAAATTAGTTCAAAATAAATAGCGAAAGGCACATCTTTTCCTCGATCACTAAGTAGAATATGAAATATTTATCTTACTGATTGATTTTGTTTTTAAACTCAATTTATAAAAAAAAAAAACAAAAGATTTAACAACTCATTGGATAAGTTTGCTTCTTTTAGAATTTCCTCTTCCTTTATAATCGTCTAACGTCTCTTCAGAGGCTTGGGATTCATACTAGACAAAATACATCCTGTCAAATATGTAACTACATAGAAACAGAAATGTATACTTTTATTAAACACAATCAAATTCAGTCCTTAGGTAAAGTTTTCACTTCAATCATCATTCAAATAAAATCCATTTGCTTTAAATTTAAATGTCTAATTCCCGTTTAAATAATTCATAAAAATAAAACTTGCAACGGTTCTCAAAACTACAAAATTAAGATACAAAAAAAAAAAACAAATTCCATCCCACTGACAGATTTCAAATGCAATTTAAAATTTCATTCCAAATCTTTAAATAAAATGTAAAGAATAAAAAAAAAAATAAATATTTTATAGTTACACATGCACCTTATTCCAAAAACAAAATTATAAATTAAAGAAACAAAACAAAATCATGCACCAATTGAAATCAAATTAACTTCTTAAATGTTAAACTAAAATATATATTTATTCACAAAAATCGACAACATTATAAAACATCCATCATCGCTAAGTAAAAACAAAAACATTTAAATGTGAGCATAGAAAGGAAAATTAAACTAAATAAAAATCCAGTTTTAGATAAAATTTACTTAGAAAATATTAAACAAAAAAAAACTACTGCTATACAAAAATAAAAACAACTTAAAATTAAAATAACAAAAATGTTTACCATCTTTGTAATAATTAAAAAAAAAAAAACTAAGAAAAATCACTCTGTTAAAACATAAGAAATAAAAACCAAAACCTAGATAATATTTAGAATAAAAACGAAAATCAAAGTTTTTAAATTTAATAATTAAGGCACAAGCAAAGATTATTTCGTTTCCATAAATTAAAGTAAAATTGAATTGACTGCACAAGGAAAGACTTACAAAACCTCCATCAATATTCTTTGCTATGATTAAATAAAAAAAAATGAAAAAGTATTAACAATTATTTTTGTCCTTAAACATGTACTTAAATAAAATGCAAAAATTAAGTAAACATTTTTGCTATACAACAAATCATATCTGGACGCTTCATGTATGATAACAAATAGTTTATGCTCCCTGTTTCAAGCGATCGGTAATTAATACAAAGACAAATCTACATTCCAACTGATCTCTTCAAAATATTAATGAAAAACAACTCAGCAGAACAAAGACAAAGCAATGCATATCTTATTTTGTTTTAATAAATTATAATAAATCAAGCTTACATTCTGTTAAATAATGAACTAAAAAAAAATCTGTATATTTCTAGAAAATAATAAAAACGCAATTTTTTAAATGGTCTTATTGTTAATAGAGAGTATTTAAAATTTAAAAACCATTTTTGAATAAAAGTAAATTAAAAAAAATAAATCCCCTTTATGGTTCTTATTATAGAAATTCATTGAAAATAAATTTTTAAATATTCTAATATATAAATTAATAAATGTGTATAGAATGATCTTTATAGTGTTTTTAGTTTTTTGTAATTTAATTTCTTATTTAACTCAACTCCAATCCAATCCAATGTAAAGTGTGAAAAGACAAGAAAATTATTTTATTTTTGTTAATTTATATTTAAATGATTTTTTCTATAATTTTATTATTTTTTTTAAGTGAATTTATTTCGTTTCGTATGTAGGTAAGTCTTAAAATTGCGTTCAAATTTTGAATATAATTCGGCAAAGAGAGAAGGCATTTAAAAATTAATATATATATAAAATATTGTGTAGGTATATATATTATTATTACATAATTATAATATTGTATGTCTTATATTAGATGTTTAGTTTTAGTTTGAATTAATTTAAACAAACAAAAATTAAATAAATAAAACCATTAATGTACTTAAACGAAACCAATTTATTTTTAATACAAAAATATAAATGAAGTTAATTTAAAAATTTTAAGTGTTTTGTATACATAAACTTTTTCAAATTTCTTCCGATCCATTATCACCAAAAACAAATCCTGATTTAAATAGTAAGGTTGGATTTCGTTTGGTTGCTTTAGATTTGGATTTTTTTCTAAATAAAAGCCTTTTCTATTGATGTAAGATATATCAAAAAAGATATTTTAAAATTATGCAAATCTAAATAAAGCAGTAAATCGTAAAATTATTCATCAGAAGCTATGGCATTTTTGTATAAAGCATATGAAAGCTTTTGGAAGGCTGCAGAAATATTTACGTTTAGTGCAAATTGCGTACATTTACAATAAAAAAAAGCAGACGCCTCGTAAAATTAACGAGTAACCAGAACATGCAGAACGTTTTGGGTTGCATGTGTATATAGAAATTGAAAAGGCATTTCGTTTGATTTATGTCTCAATGGGTTTGGTGAACTTTGAAAAAGTAATGATTTTTGTAGACAAGTTGTTATAGCCCATGATTTTTGTCAAAATCTTTTTTTTTTCGAGATTTGCAAGAAAAGGCCTGTTAATGCTCTGTTCAATACTAGAAACAGCAACCCCTTATGAGCCTTAGTTGCCGAAATTTCTACACTGAATAGAAACAAAAATTGAATTACAACTAGAGGACTACGGAATCGCAATTGAATCATTCAAATATGGAAATTATTTAATGTTAGATCGAATTATTGAAACAGGAGATATGCCAAACTGAGCTTGATTTTCTAATATTTAAGAAAGTCGGCCTACCAAGCAACAGCAGAAGAATATCATTTTTAAAAATACTATTAGATTTTAAGGCAAAACGTTTTAAAGATTGAAAATAAGAGTGTAGTGCTCTTTGATTGTTTGTTCAGCATTCTTTTTTTATATCAAGGGCTACTTCGATCCAAATTCCTAAGCGCAGGATTTGCAAATAAATTCCTTAACATAATTTTAACATCTGCACAAACCTCTGGATTGTAGAAGGAAACTGCATTTTGGAATACTGCATTGTAGGAATTTTTGTGTTTTTATTTTGGAGTTGTAGTCGAAAGGATATGTATGGAATATTACATTATTCGAATGTCATAATAACATTGCTCTATATGAATCAGACTGAGTTTGACCAATGGCATTGATTATGTTGTCTTTTAGAGCAACCCGAAAACCCTAAAAGAAGAAGTCTAACGGGGTCGAATCGTACGATCTCGGTGGGCAAATCACATCGCCTCGAAGTGAGAAAACCTTGTTTTGAAATTGCTTGTGCAAAATTATCCATTGTGGCAATGGCTCACTGACTGTGTGGCTCTTAGTGCCGTCTGTTGAAACCGAATGTAGTCGGTGTCTATATCATTCAATTCGAGCCAAAGGAAATTTGTTACTATCAACTGATAACGCTCGATGTGGATGTGGATGCGATGGCCTGGCCAACGTAGTTCCCAAAGATTTATGGAACGATGATGTCGCCAGTTCAAAATCCTGACCAAGTAGTGACTTTCGGTGGATTGAAATTTCATGAACTGTGTTCGCCCCAAATTCGACAATTTTGTTTGTTCACGAATCCATTCATTCAGAAATGGGCCTCGTCGCTATATATGATTTTCCGACCGAATATGGCCTCAATCACCTGTCAAAGTTCAGAAATCCCTACTAAGAAACTTTTTATATATGTAAGTTCTGTGTTGACCTCATTGCAACCTTCGTTTTAGTGGGTGGGTGGTACTTTTCTATAAGTTGGTATATGAAGACCGATTAAAAAGCTTTTCACAAAAAATATCGTCACCAGCTTTGGACGGAAAACGACTAACGATTGTTTTTTTAAATTTCTGAAAGCTGTACAACAAGGATGTTATTTTTTGGCCCTAAATGTTTTTCTGATGTTTATCGTTGAAAATTTGGAATAACTTTTGTGAAAAAGGGGAGTTGAGTCATCACCTGGACTCTAATTGAATCAATATAATGTAGGTGATACTTTCAAACTCACCCGAGAGACTACAAAGAATGAAAGGTAAGCTGTACAAAAATCATCAAAAAGAAGAGTTTTAAGCCCAGTTTACAGTAAGCTCGCGTAAAAAAAAATAAATTTTTCAATAATTTGCAAATAAAGTGAGAAACTAGAAATTGAAATAATAATTTTTTTGCATTAAAAAAATTATTTTATTTCACCATACTTTTTTTCGGATGCAAGAACATTGCTGGGAAATTGTAAAATTATTCAGACAAATTTCATTTTTGAATTGCATTTTATTGGTCTTAAAATCAATAAACCGAACCGAAATTAAAGAAAATGGTTTTCAGCAGAAAGGAGGACAGAGATATTCAAGAAACGAAAAATGACCTTTTGACGGACAGTTTTGCCTATGAAATCTACTTTAGTCAATTTTTTAGAAAATATAGGTACTTTATATGCATTTTTCTTTTTAGGCTCAGAGCAGGGAACTGAATTGTCAATAAAGATTTTAGATCAGGCACATGAGAGCGCTCAGGTTGAGTTTCTTTTTACTTGCGATATAGGTACTATAGGGCAAGTTCTGCATTTGGAAAAAAAATCGAACTCGAGATTTTGATCAAAGTTGACATTACGATGATAGCGAAGACGAAAAAAGTGGGTCCGACAATTCCGTCTGTCTGTCTGTATGTCTGTATGTCTGTATGTCTGTATGTCTGTACCTCGAACTACAGCCTAAACTACCGGAGGTATTTTCTTCAAACTCGGTAGTTAAGGGTCTTCGGTGATTCCCTAGAGGAGAAATTGAAATTTTTTTTTTAGCTCCAAAACTAAGGGTACCCCCCGTACACCCGTAATACAAAATCTTATTTATCTCGAAAACGGCTCTAACGATTTTGATAAAAAAAATTAGGTGTGATATTATGGACATGGACCATATTTTGGTGAAAAAAAAATTTGGGGGGAAATGTTATTAGGGGTACCTGTCATAGAACGGTTTTTTTGATTTTCGAATTTCTCACAAACGGCTCTAACGATTTTAACCAAAATTTTTATGCAGGAGCTGCTTTGCATTTGAAAAATTATAAGCTAAAAATTTTTTCGAAAAAATAGTTTTTGGATTTTTAAAAAAATAATACAATTTTTTTTTTGAAAATTCAATATCTTGAAAACCGATACACGATTAAATTTTTAAATTACGTTTAAAAACGTATTTTATTAAATACTAACAATTTGCATATCAATTTTTTTTATAAAAATTTTAAGGAAAATTTAGTACACAGAAAACATGTTTCAGTGTGTCTGTATGTCTGTACCTCTCACTACAGCCTACACCACTGGACCTATTTCTTTCAATCTCGGTAGTTAAGAGTCTTCGGCGATTCCCTAGAGGAGAAATTGAAATTTTTTTTTTAGCTCCAAAACTAAGGGTACCCCCCATACACCCGTAATGCAAAATCTTATTTATCTCAAAAACGGCTCTAACGATTTTGATAAAAAAAATTAGGTGTGATATTATGGACATGGGCTATATTTTGGTGAAAAAAAAATTTGGGGGGAAATGTTATTAGGGGTACCTGTCATAGAACGGTTTTTTTGATTTTCGAATTTCTCACAAACGGCTCTAACGATTTTAACCAAAATTTTTATGCAGGAGCTGCTTTGCATTTGAAAAATTATAAGCTAAAATTTTTTTCGAAAAAATAGTTTTTGGATTTTTAAAAAAATAATACAATTTTGTTTTTGAAAATTCAATATCTTGAAAACCGATACACGATTAAATTTTTAAATTACGTTTAAAAATGTATTTTATTAAATACTAACAATTTGCATATCAATTTTTTTTATAAAAATTTTAAGGAAAATTTAGTACACAAAAAACATGTTTCAGTGTGTCTGTATGTCTGTATCTCTCACTACAGCCTAAACCCCTGGACCTATTTCTTTCAATCTTGGTAGTTAAGGATCTTCGGTGATTCCCTAGAGGAGAAATTCAAATTTTTTTTTTAGCTCCAAAACTAAGAGTACCCTCCATACACCCGTAATGCAAAATCTTATTTATCTCGAAAACGGCTCTAACGATTTAGATAAAAAAAATTAGGTGTGATATTATGGACATGGACTACATTTTGGTCAACAAAAATTTTGGGGCAAAATGTTATTAGGGGTAACTGCCATAGACCGGTTTTTTTGATTTTCGACTTTCTCATTAACGGCTCTAAGGATTTTAACCCAAAATTTTTAGCAGGAGTCCCCTTAAGTTTAAAATAATATTGTATATTAAAATATTCTAAAAAATATTTATTGGGTTAAAAAAAAATTTAAATCAATATCTTCAAAACCTATGAACGATTATTTTTTTGAAATTATTTCCTTAAACCAATATTATTAAATACTTAAAATTCGCATCCCACATTTTTTTCTTGAAAAATTTTAGAGAAATTTCTTATATAAAAATTTATTTAATAATAAAATGATTTTTTAAGGTTTATTTGCATAAATTCATACTTTTCCGGAAACCAGACGGCAATTTTATGCACTTGAACATTATTATCTCATTAAATCCATGTTTTATATTTATAAAATGTATCTTAAATTCCAAAGTACTTTTACATAAGAGCAAGTTCGTGCGATCCAGTCGTGCATTTTATTTCAATCGGAGCTAGCTCAGAGCGCAAATGACCGAGCAAATGAAGTAAAAAGCTGAGCGCGGCTTATTTCACTTTTTTTCGTGTGATATTACAGACACAAAAAACAAACAAATAAAAATAAAGATCGACCTCTTTGACAGATCAGTGCTCTAGTGTATTTCATAAATAAATCGGAGAGCTCTGATCAAACTCTGTTCAGAAGGTACTCGACATGCTCAAGCTCTTCTCAGATTTAAAAAGAAAAACGCCTTATGACAAGGGAACACTTTATTTGTTTAAGTTCATCTGGCAAGTCTATCAAATAAAGTCCAAGAAAAAAAATCCCAACAAAGTATATTTGCAAACTAAATGTCCCCTACACACTCAACTGGGTTTGTGTCAAAACTTAGTGAATACAACAATTCTCAACTTTGCACTGCCTTATCATTAATATGTTTGTCTACTTACACGCCATCTGTTAAGAATTTTGTATTATTTAACCGATTCAACAAAAGTAGCTTAAATAACATTCTGTTCCTTTAAGGAAAATGTATAAAAATTGCAAAATTTAGTCAATGTTTTTTGAAATTTTGTAGACTTTTTTTTAGTTATGTATTTTCCAACTGATGGCAGGCCTTGGGAAAAATATTCATTTTAATTAGATTAATGACGGACGCAAACAAAGGTTAAGAGGAATGAGTTAGCAGGTATGATTCTTTTTGTTTAATTAAGAATTTATTAAAGGTAAATGAAAATTTTCTGGCTTGGCAAAGATTTTTAAGAATAACAATTTTTTCAGATAAGAGCTTCGATAAATGTGTGCTTTTTAAAGTTACATTTTGTGAGTTATGTAAATCGAGCAAAATAGATTCCAGAATCAGACAAATCAATTCCTAAAATATTGAAATTAGTATCGAGCCCGAATTTCACCAAAAGTCGTCAAACATCTCTCGTGTGTTTTCTTGAATGAGTGTAAAACAGGGTGACATGTGTAAGTTTACCAAACTGAAATAATTATTTTGGCACAATCTTAGCACATTATTTAAAGGCACTTTTTGAATAATTATACATAAGTAGATCAAAAACCAGAAAAGTAAATTTGGATGGAGGTGTGCCTATTTGGCAACCAAGTATAAGTATATTAGAACCCCAATGGTTATCCGACGTATTTAACTAAGAATGGTTATGACTACCTATCTTCAGGTCAGTGGCCATGAATATCTGTATATCTGTCCAATGTTACAGACGGCATCCACCAGACCGTGGATAAGTTTAAAAAACTTAGTTAACTACCTGCGAGTCGCCACTTTGCTGGTCAAGGATATTTACGAAACCAAGATCCTTGAACTATAATTCTACTCGTTTTATTTAATTTTGAAGATGACGAGAAAGTCGAGGATTAAAACTCATGCAAACTTCCTTACTACCTATACATTCTTATTGTATTTTGTACAGCCAACTAACCGTCAACCCATAGATACACTAACATCCTTAGAAAAAAAAAAACAAAATGAAGAAAATAAAATGTCAAAAATCAAAAGGATGCTTCTTTCGCTATGTGAAACTAGATTTGGGTATCCTAACGACTGTTGCTCTCTGCTTGCACTAAAACTTAAATAAATTGCACACATATTCCCCCGCACTGTGATTGGTGATGGTGGAAGTAGAGTGGGAAGAGCTTGTATGAGAAGTATCCCTAATGCTTTGTTTGTCTACGAAGGATAATTTTTAAAATTCTTGTTTATGGTTTACCGGGCATAATGTTGAGCTTTAACACACTCATGGTGCGGTGAATGGTGATGAAATACCAAGCTAATTCTACAAAATCTGTTGTTTTCGTTTGACAAATTGAATAAACTGTCTATATCCTTAGGGTAGGTACATATTCTCTCCATGTGTTCTGTCCAGTGTTTTTTCTTTTGAGGACTTACTGGAGTTTCTTTGATTTTATCAAGGATTTGGGGTGATTTGTGTAGCTTAAGCTTGCTTATGGCGTGTGACCTTTCCAAAGAATATTTGTCTGTCGCCAACCTACACTAGGTAGGAATATTATGCCCATGAAGGCATTAGTAAAAAGTAAAACCTGCTGTTTTGCTTTGATTTTTTGACAAAAAAAAAAAAAACCTTAATCCTTTTCAAACACAAACAAAGTAGGTAAGACAACAAAGAATTTATAAATCCATGCATGACACGTGCATTTCAAATTTCCAGTTGGGCTCACTCTCCCATTCGACACGAGCATAAATCTGTCAGCATAGATTTATGAACTCGTCGTCGTCCTCGCCTAGTGCCACAATACCTCTGCACTCACCAATCAAGGACACTGTGAATGATAGATGGAAACAGAATGCCTAGCATTTGTGTTGCTTTTCGTCTCATAAATATACGTAGGCATGAGTTGTTATTGTTGTAGTTTCGAAATTCTGAGAAAAATGCGCTTTGAAAATTTAAACATCTGCTTTTTTTTAATTTCGAATAAATATTTTTGAAATATTGAAAAATACAAGTCAACTTGAAAGAATTTTCGAGGCTGCAGATGGTCCAAAATTTGGTCGGAAAGTTGCAGATAAAAATGCAATTGTTATGATTTTTCTTCAAATTTGTTAGAAACCCCTTTAACAAAATATTTCCCGACGGAAAATAATGTTGGCTAGCAAAAAATTCAATGATCAACTTCGGAAATAAATCTTCCCACTCCTATTGTTTCCTTTAAAGATGCCTTTCTAAAGAGAGAATTTTCTATTTTTATCCCACTTCTGAGACCAAAGCCTACATTTAAAAAAAAATTCCTTTACGATGTCTTATTTAATGAATAGCCCAGCCAGTGGCATCAACACGTTCATCTAGATCTATTCAAATCTCAAACTCACTCATTTAACTTAATTCCCAAAGAACGGCAACGAAAAATAACGTCCCACCAATCTTGAGTTTTAAGTCATTTAAGACTTCCACTTTACCAACACCTAGAGCCATATTTTTGATAATTTTTCGTTCTGCTAAGAAGAAGTATCCGCGCAAACAGAACTTTGACTTTAAAAACCGCCTCAAGCTGTCCATTTTCCATAAATGAAAACCCGGTGAACTTGTATCTCTTATCTCTTGGCTCACCAAAAGCCATACGATAAGGAGTTATGTTTAGAAGGAAAAAAAAACTTAATTTGCAAAAAGGACGGTAAAAAAAAATGTCATGGAATATCCAAAAACCAAATCCAAAAAAGAAGGTAAAAGTGCGATAAGTATAATTAATTGTATTTTAAACTTATCCTGATTACACTTCAGATCCCAGTCCAGTCAACCAAAAAATAAGGGAAGAGTGAGTAGTGGATATACTGGAGCGGGAGATGTTGAGGCGTGGAGAGAGATTGAAAACAAGGACGAAAATATTAAATTAAGTTTTATGACCTGTTTGCTCTCACTCTCGGTGCAGAATTGTTATCTCCGTTGCAAACCTCAGCTGTAACTTTTTACAAGTTCGATGGCTGTTAATTTTTTCGTCCATGAAGCTATCTGCGATTTCCACAACTACCTACTGTGCCATTGGGACATTATTAAAAACAAAATACTAAAATAAATATATCAAGGTCGCCCGTGGGTGAATCCGTTCAGAAAAAAAATAGCTTTTTTCAATCAATACTCTAGACCATACCAAACCATGGCCGCGACCGAGCGACCGCGTAGAAGGTAGGTACACACAACACATGGTCATCGGTGGATGCAATCCAGATAGTCCTGATGGGAATCGTCATCTGCAAAAGGAAAACTCAGGGCTGGATTAGGTAGGGAAAATTCAAGCAGCACTTAGGTTTAACAAAGCAGAAGGCAGTTCGCCAGCTTTCATATTAAACCCACTTTAATGAGGGTTCTGGAAATATTGTGAGTAAGCAGACGATGACATTTTGAAAACATCACATACGTTCTAAATCAGGCAACAAACTACCAGACTTGAAAATTGGTAGGGCGGGGGCGATGATCGACGTGGTATAGTGTCCACATGTATTGCCACTTATTCCTACGTATTGTATACCCGTTGGTCAAGCGGGAAATTGCATCAAAACAACGGCATTTAGATATAATTGGGTCACTCTACTAGACTACTGAAAGGCGCTAGTTCTACTTCCCAGAATAATGAGTTTTGACATGTGCACCCGCATCGAAATCTAACCTTAAATTAATTATGAGTCCAAAATTGTCCCTATTTCTGGGCCCAGTTGGTTCTGCACGTTATGTACTATCAAAAATGCGGTCCTGGTAGGTAAGACAAGAGCATACATCTCGAATGTGTGACCAAAGCCAAAATCGGAGCGAGGGAAAAATCCGAACAAAATGTTCGAAATCACTGGGGAAATTGTCGAGGCCGATAAAAATCAACAAAACAAATGTGACAATGCGGTTAATTGCATTTTTGTGCCCGAGGACACATTTCTGACCTAAACGACGAATATACGAGTGCATAAAAAAACGGAATGGACACACAGGCATACCTTTGCCTTTGCACTCTCTCTCTATGTGGTGTGGGAAAGTACATCCTGTGATGAATAATAACACATATTCAATGTTCGACTATGTATTGCATATATCTATAACTGAATCGTGAACTCTGGAGATGCCCATATTCCCGTAAAAAAAAATAAACGAAAAAGACTATAATCATTCCCATTTTGAAGTTCACTCACACACGACACTAGAGCCAAACCAAAGTTCAAAGGATCCCAAACAGAACGTCCTTGCGCGAGGTAACCAATTAAGATAAAGGAGCTAAAATCACGATTGTTGGATACTGGTTAATTTTTTTCGTCCTCCGTTTTGGCATTTCTAAGGTTTCATCTTATTATTAGATTCTGGTCCTTACGTGGAGCTTTGACTCTGGCTACAAGTTGTCTAATTGGGATCTTTGGTATTTTTTTTGTCCATCGTTTGGCCCTTTCTCGATTTCATGACATTTTTTACACTGACAGCACCAAGATGAAGAAAGCCATTTTCCTTATTTTCATTTTTTTCTCTGTTCTTTTAACGCAGAGAATATTAATTAGAGTTAAATGATTATTGTGCGCTTGGGCAGGGCAGGGCTTAGAGCTTTTTCCATTGAGTTGTATACTGGGTTAATTGACTTTATAAAATGAACACGTAGTGAAGTCGGCGAAACAAAAAAGGTTTTCAAATAAAATAATTATTAAGAGAGAAGACAATTAAAGAAGAAGAACAAAAATTATATAGATAGATTTATATTTTTTTTTTATTTGGATTAATGGACGGATGAAAAAATTGCCCCTTAGCGTAGATAAACTGTTTAGATTGTTTTGACTTAAATCAAATTAAAGGCGACGATAATCACTGTGCTTTTTATTCAAACACGTGGAGGTTAAGAAGGTTAGGAATAGCTTTTTCTGTTGACCATTACTCATGAAAATATTTATTAGAGGTGTTAATTTATACAGCTCATCAACTCATCAAATAGCTTGCTTACCCGACAGTTCGCGGAGTATAAGGGTCTAGTGACTTATATTTCCGTGTGCCTGATGTGAGCAATAGCCAATAATAGAGAAGACCTTCAATTTTCTGCCGAGTTCGAATAGCTAAGAAGAGGGTTTTTACAACAACTTACTCCCCTCTGTTTCCATTACATTAAAAAAACAATTAGTTTCTTATATAATAACTCAGCATTTTATTTCTTCTAAGGGGTGTTCGCAAGCTTGTATAAAACTATTGGAAGAAATAGTGAAAAATATAATATTTGACGAAGCGATAGAAGAAGCTGTAAAAGCCACTAACTAACTAAACAGCAGCTTATTTTAATTCAATTAAGAAATTTGAGAGTACCGACAACTTACGCCCTAATGATGTGTCCCAGAACATAGTGCAACTCGCATTACGCAGCAATGAAGAACACGATTTCAGTTCTGAATAAAAATAAACTCCGGAACATGGGAGTACGGACAACTCCCACCCAGATGTATCGTCGAATTTTTTATTTTTACTAATCTTTAACTGTTGACCTAAAATATTGTCACAATTTTTTGAATTGCAATTTACCTTTCAAAGCCTATAGTTATTAAAGTCTGTACAATAGTGAAAAAGAAAGATGCTTTAATAAAACAATTAAACTTGATCCAAAAGAAGAGTTTTAAAAGTGATAGGTGACAGACATTTCAAGGAAAATGTTTTCAATTATCTTATCGCAGTGTTCAAGTGGAAATGTCCATTTGTTAAACCTTGAGCCCAACTTAGGACGTATTCTTAAGTTCAGAGATTCTTTCTTTGGCCGCACTACGCGAATGCATTGCGATATCCAGAGATTCAAAACACAAGGCATCGGAAAATTTAAGTCCTCTTTAAATTTTTTTAAAGCTCTTACTGAGCTCAAACCTTTTAAGGGTAGTCATAATCCCTTGAATATGTGCAAATTATTAAAGTTTGTAAGGCCTGCTTGATTTTGTTTACCTGCAACAGGATTAAAGGAACTACATGAGATGACGGATGTAAAACAGTCGAAAAATTAGAAGAATTTCTTTCTACTGTAAATTTTTTTCTTAAATGAGACTTTCATAAATCTGCGGTAAAACCCTAATTTTGAAGCAAACTAAATTCATTACACTCACAAAAAAAAAATGAAAACCCTTGACACTTTAGTCGAAATTTCCACAATTTAACAAAAAAAAGAAACACAAGTGAAAAAATTTGTGGTCATTGATTTAAAAGTTTACCCAAAAAATTGTTTAACTATCTGACATCAATTTCGAACCCTGAGAATTTGAAACTTTCCAAAAACTCTAATGGTTTCTATTCATGGAATTCAGAGATTTTTTTTATCCGCCAATTGAAATAATTTACCAGTTTTGAAAAAAAAAAACCGAGGATGAAGTACGAGTGTGGCAGAAAAATATCTCAGGTGCTGTCGACAACTCGTCGCCATAGTTTCTCTCAATAATAATAATGTGTTATGCACCATTTTCTCCATTCGCATATGTGGCAACATGAAATTTCTACAACATAAAAAAAAAAAAACAAAATTCGATAAGTACTTTTTTAACTGCAAAAGTTTTGAACAAATTCCGATTCCATTTTTGTTACTATTTTCATTTACAACTTTCTCTCTTCCTCAATATTGAGAGAAAAGTTGAAAAAAAAAAATGCAACAAAAATTGCACGCAATTGTTTTCAAAGCTATCCGCACTATTTGCCGATTTTTTTGTGTTCGCTCATCTGAAGTTCGGGAAAAAGTTTTAGTTTCATCATTGGAACACGACGAGGAATCCGATATAGATATGGGTTGTTTATCCTTTTTCCTAGCAAAAGGATATTCCCAATTGCTTTCGCAAAATTTCTAAATTGTTCCAATAGCTCCATTCCCAAGCTCAAGACCGGAAGGGAGGTTTTGCAAATTTATAGCCAAAAATTACTGATTCTAGTTCAGTGGGTAAATCACTGTTTCGATTTTTTTTTTTCTGATTCGATACATGATCTACCTGTTAAATGAACCAAAGGATGTTTTTCTCTGGAAATCCCTTTAAGTCATGCAAATGACGTTTGTTGTCCGTCCATGGCCGACATAAAAAAATTGATCGAAATGTGATGTGAATGTTCAACTAAACACAAATGCCCATCAAAAAGTTATTGGCGGCGCGGCGATGGAGGTGGTCATGAGGTGGTGAGAAGAAGTGTGGATGAAACCTAGATAAATGACATCACTTTGACAGATAAAAGGACACTCTTGTACGAGTAGACTGAGAAAAGAAGTGCCACTGATTCTGTCCTGACATTGACGTTCGTCAAAGTTATTTATCCTTCCCAAAGTCAATAATGGACTTTTATAGACTTTTTATTATGGAAAACGTTTGAATTTATGCGTACATGACGGGTCTGAGTTTCTGGTAATATAAGGACTTGGTCACTCAATAAATTGATAACTAAGGATAAGAGGGTATTTAAGTTACCCCAAAATGTGCAAAAAAAAAAAAATAACAACGCAACGGGAAGAATCACGACTTTGTGCTGGTCCGTGATGCGAATATTAAGTTGACATCTTTTGGGTTTACTTTTTCAATTTTTTGCAAAAAAAAAAATGTGGAATTCTTTTTTTGTGTCTTCCGAACCGTCTCGTCGACGTTTGGTAGGTTAGTTCTTTACCCACATTCTCTCGATGTGTGTACCCTGCTTTATGAATGTTTAAAGATTCAACAATCAATTTAGCTGCAAAATTTATACATATTTGATTTGTTTTCGAAGTATGAGTGAAAAAGTTTTGTGTGGTGATAGTTTATTGAATTTTTCAAAATTATTTAAACGGTGGTAGGGCTTTCGAATAAAAAAATAAGAAAAGAAAAACTACAAACGAATCATAAATATTATTTTAAGTTCAGCATAGAACTCTATTTCATTTTTCTCATTGATTTAAAGAAGAACTCCATTATATTGGATTCCCAGCCGCTGTCACCTAAAATCGAAATTTGTTAAGAGTATTGCTTTTTTCGAGGAAGTGACATATCTCCCAAAAGTATCTTTTGTCATGGAGCGTGCTTCACAGCCGTTCGGACTAGACAGAAAATCGTAGGTCCAATCCATTTCTCCCAATACCACAGACACAGGAATAATTGAGAGTTGTAAGTCACTAGATTAAGGTTCTTCTAGAACCGCTGCTGGTCCTCGTGCTCTAATTTATTTATTTTCCTTTCGAAATATAGAGTTTTTCAATAAGGGTGGGTCCATATTTAAACGGAATAAGACACTAGAAGCCATGATGTATCGAATATGACACCTTTCAAATTTCCGCAGCGGCTTTGCACAGTGGCATCGCATCGGTCGATTTCGACTTGTCAGCATAGACATGCGTCTTCAGACATCCCCACTGGAGTCAATTGGACGATCTTGGTGGTCAATTAACTTCACCTCCGCGTGAGATAACTCTACTTCCGAATCGTTCATGCAGAATGTTCATTGCCGCATGTCTTATGTTGCACGTACTGCTGGAAACACATGGCATTCATCATCACATCCTTCAATTATTATTGATCTGCGAGCTCAAAATCTAAGCCAAACAGTAATTTTGTAACAGTGAACTTCATGTCACAGTTACTTTGTTGCTTTGTTAGCCATTTATTCTAAAATGCACCTCTTCATTAAAGATGATTTTTCAGTCATAATTGGGATCCTCGTTCAAATGCTCCGAAGCCCAGCTAGCGAACAATAGAGCTGTCTATGATCGTTTACTTTGAACTATTGGATTAGCTCGATCTTGTGCGGATATGGAGAGTTGAAAACTGCGAAAGGTCGAGTGTCCCTAATAATGGGTACAACGTTTGCATTAAGGAACACTCATTTTGACGTGTAATATATCATCAATGACTGAATTACAAACAAATGTCACAGATGTAATAAAAACAACATGGCCGCCACAGACTGTCGAAAACGACCTGTCTCTATTTGAAAACCCATTAAATAGCAACACTGGAAGGCTTTAAGAATTTCTCTTTGGACTGAATTAATGTAAATTTCAGCTTATACAGTCTGCGTGCAGACTTCTTAAGTTTGAAGCCGCTAATTGCCTTCTGCGAATTGTTCTGTTAGATCAATCCATGTGATTATGTTATTCAGATATTTGAGCTTCTGTGGTCTGTACAGCTAAAAGCTTACGAGCTATCTGAGACTTCAAGAATAGGGTATCAATATATTCAAGCAGTTTGAAATTACTGAATTTGTCCATAAGATTTATATTTGTGTTGATGATTAGGGGGGGGGCGGGTTACAAAAAAGATTTCTGTAAGATCTTTTAACATTCCCTTGTTTTCTTTATACAGAAGTCACTGGACTGTCATTTCTATAGTTTTTTTAGCTTGATTGAAAAGTGTTCTACTTTATTTTCTGAGAATATCTAGTTTTGGAGCCCATTGTTGAGTAATTGCTCTATCTTAACCAGCAATTAATACAGCCTTTCAAGCTCTTTTATTTTGAATGAAGGACTTATGCGAAAAGTCATTCCCACTTCTGCGCCCAAATCATTATCGAAAGCAAATAAATAATTGAATTTGTTTCAAATTATTTATATTCCCCCCAGAATTTCCAAACAACAAAATCTCTTCCATCATTCCTCGAACATTTCAACATAATCAAAAAAATTTGACATTTAGCCAAAATACACAAAAACAGAAATTCCTTTTTTTTTTATTCAGTTTTTGTTAATTTTCTTTAAATTTCCCAAATGTTTGTTTTTGTTTGTTCAAATAAAAAATAAAAATAATGAACTATTGTATACTCTCGTATATGAACATGGCAATGTGAGAATAGTAGGATAGGATGGAAACCATCATCATTCGCCTGTGCCCTGAAACAGGTGATGCTCAAATGAGTCTCTTGGATTCCGTCCAATGGTATGTTGCTTGTGCTACTGCTGGGACCAGCTATACTAGCAAGAGTAAGTTTCTATAGGAAATTCAATCAATTCCGGGAACCATCAGAGCATATAGAGTAAACATTCGACAACAGGAATATGAAGAAGGTGGATGTCCCTTAAACGGGAGGACAAAGAAAAAAATCTAGGAAATGAAAACGAACAGAAAAATAGATGAAAAAAAGAAATAAAAAAATAATATAAGTAACAGTGAACATGAGAATTGGAGCAAATAAAAAAAAATAGCAAAACGATCCCAAATGAACAAACATTGCAATCAGTGTGATGAGTTATTTTATATTTTTTTTCTCCGACTTGTAAGTCCTTGGAGTCCTTACAATTTTTTTTTTTCACTTAAATTTATTAAACTATTTTATCCTATGAAATATCGTAAATTAAATAATTTTCATTCTTTATTGACGACATCCTTTCGGAAAGTTGAAGACTTCAATTTAGAAAGATCCTTCGACTTTAAGGTAATTCAATATATGCATTTGGAGAGAGAAAAAAACATCCTACGGCCTCCGGAGTCAACCGAAAAAGAAACACAACAACCAATACAAACTAACTAGAAATCAGCAAAATTTGATTTCCTTCCTCTTCTTTGGAAGGCTTACTCTCGCTCTCTGATTTTCTATCCATCCGTATTCACCCTGGTGTCCTTTTTTTTTTAAACTTATATTACCTCTGTATAGAGCGTATACAATTTTCTTAAATTTAGTTCTCGAATGGGAGGTGCAAAAAATACACCATTGCAACAAGAGGAGGTAAACTTGAAACGAAGGATTGTTAGGGGGGGGGGAGAGGTTTAATGTTGGGCATTTCAAGGCGAAATCCTTCGTCACAGTTGCAGTAGCAACCAGCAATAGGAGCATCGCAACATCAACACTGGATTTGGCATAGCACAGATGAGATCCTGACGAAAAAAAAAATATAAATCACAGTAAAATGCGAAAAGGATATCCCAACGGATACAACGGAATGGAAATTCAATCAGCTCACTTCAGAATTATTCATAAATAAAATTAGAGAAGATTTCTTTCGCTAGCGCTATTCCATGGGCTTCTTGTTCAGCTGAAGCCAAAGCTGAAGACCTGATGGGTAGGTAGTTGGTTGTATATTTTTTTACTCCTTCGTCCTTCGTCGCGTGTTTTTTTTTTTTTAAGCTCAATTTTCGTGATATGATTCTTTATTTAACTTTTATTTTCATTTAAGCCTTGGAGCGAATAGTTTGTATTCCTTTTCATTTGCATAAAGGATTGGGCAGTTATGGTTTGTTCTTAAGTAGCACAAGGAAAGTTGGGAGAAAAAATAATTTGGTGTTTTTTTTAGGTTTTTTTTTTCTCTAGAAAAAAGGACAAGGCCGAACTGTTTGAATTTCATTAAATTGATTTTGTAGAAGATTTGTTTTGCTTTTATTTTTGGACCGATTTTATTGGGGCCCTGATGGTTGGGGAGAGTTAAAATTTCACTTCTCTAACCTGAACTTTATCATTTCTGCATCTGAAACCTGACTAATTTGATCAGATATTGGAAGCCTATTTATAGTTAACGAAAAGGTTTTTCGAGACCAAATTATTAGTCCATTAGTCTTAGGGGTTTTGTAAGCATTAACTGGGATGAAAACATTTTTGTTGTATATTTTTTGTAGGCTTAACAAAGAGGAATATCCTTGATATTTAATGATTACCCAGAAGATAGGTGAGTCGGAAGAATTAAGTTTTACTTAAATTTGCCAATTTTTGTTAGCTGTACGTAAAAGTTTCGGCATTTCTAGAGAGCAAGTTCCAATATGGTTTCATTTAAACTAAGCTTTGCAATTTAAAATTAACACTACGACGATGAAGAAATCCAAAAAAATAACGTCCATTGGCGTGTGCGACTTGCGACTGGTCGGTTTGCCTCACACTTGATACAAAGCATTTTGATGTGATTCCCTTGAGGAGAAAATCGAATTATCTATTTTTCCAAATTTTCCCCTAAACGACTCTAAAAATATAAAAAAATGTTGTACCTTTGAGTTCCAAGCGATTGTATTAAGGCTGCGATTTTGTTTTTTGACGAAAATGGCAAGTAAAATATTGTAAGCATTTTAAGCCCCAAAGCCTTCCTCTTAGTTTAAACTTTCCAATACAAAAATGAATGATTAAAATTGAATTCCATATTTCTGTGCTTGGTCCATTTAATTAAATGAAAACTATAAGACCTAGGATGAACAGTGGTTTTTGAGATTATTCCTAAAATAAAAACAATCAACTGAACAAATCAACTTTTTGCATATTCGGCCTCTGCGAGCTGCTGGACCAAGTTGTACCACATTTTCTGAAATTTTGAAGTGAATTTGTTTCGAAGCAAGAATTTCTGAAAACTCAATGTTTCGAAAGAACTTGTAGGTTTTTGTTTTTACATTTGGCTACTCCTGATTTTAATTCAATCTCAAGCTTTACGAGCCTTTGATTTTAAGAAAGGTCAAAACCGCTCCAACGAATTTTGTTCACAAACTTACATTTGTTCAAGAACCTTTTTAGCAATTCAAAAGTAAAGGCGAAAATTTCATGGCAAATTTATTCAGAAAATCAATTCAAATACAAAACATCAAGTACTTAACAGAAGAAAAAGATTTTTAAGACACTAACTCACTCGTTTGAGTCAAAGGACGATGCAAGTTTGCATCTTCGGTGTGCTCATGCGAGTATTTCAACATTCTAAATCGTATTTCGAGTTTCTACCACAAATACTGAATGATTAATCTATTGAAACCTCTTTGCATATCATGCCAGCCAGAGTGTGTGTGGATCTGTTAGTTTTGTGTTTATCAGATATTCCGTGTGTCACCGTATTAAAACTTGAGACAGATTCACTATACACTCTACTCCTTAGGGACTTTCTGACACAAATGTTGTCACAATTCTGTGGTAGTTATTTGACAAAATTTCAACCAAAACATCATAATCAAGGTGTGAGTACAAAAGAGGTGTAGACCCACAATTATGTTTGTGATTATATTTAATTTTAAAACAGAACGTACGTATATGTATCTTAAAAATGGTTATACGAAGTATGGAGGTTAAAAAGTTGCACAGAGCAAAGTAGAGGCTTAGGCAAAAAATTGCCACAAATCAGGATAATATTTGATGTTCGTGATTTTTATATCCATGGAAAGGAAATAGAAAAATACTTGCTTCGTATTTGATGAATTTTCCATATACATATACACTTTTTTGGTGTAGAGAATTTTTGAAAGACACACAACTTTTGTGTAGTTTTTGATTTTCATCTTTGAAGGGATTCAGGGTTCAAAAAATTTGAGACCCTAAATTTTTTGAGGACGTGCATTCATATTTTATATACATATTACAAAAATGCAATTATAACTAAAGTCCATCGAAATAACTACTCATTTAATAATTTAATAAATAATAAGAAAACAATTCATCATTTCGGCTATACTGAAAAACAATAGTAATACACAAGATGTCCTTAATTTTTATGAATCACGAATTCGAGTTAAAATTTATATGCGGTTTCCTTGCCAAAGTATAAAATTAAACATAAAAGTAAAACAAATGAAAAAGGAACCTCAACGTCTTAACGACTAAGTCCAAAACACTAGTAACGGGAAGGTATGTATACTCGTAAGTTGATATATATTTTAAGAACCATGCACCTTGGACTTACATAAAAGCCAAAGTGGATGTGATAATCAGGACCTGGCAAACACCGTTCTTATTTTTTTTTTTTTGTTTTTTTTTTTTTTTACAAAAGATAAATCCGTTTTCCCCCAGAAACTCTTAAGGTCTACAGAAGGAAAAAAATCCAGACAAAAAAAGACTAAATGGCAAGAGACCGTCTCAGGTTTTATCAAGATTCCATAAATTGCGAACTCAGCTGACAGATGGCACCAGAGTAGTAATTAAATATTTCCGGTTGGTGTTCTCCTCTCACTAGTTCTTTTTAAGTCCTTGTTCCACATTGTGCATGGCGCGTTGCTCTTTAGTTCAGTCATTTTTTTCTATGGGTTCTATGGGTTTTATGCGAGTATAACTGATGCACATTGTTCCAATTGGAGAGGAAAAGTTAAGTTCAACCACTCTGTGTGATGGCATAAAAGTCGTTTGCTTATCGTTTTTCCGTAAGGTCCTTTGGATGCGGCTTTAATGTTCTCGAAGAGTATATTGTTGTTCGTGTGGCAGTGGGAGTGTGAGTTAAGGAAAAGCGTTTTGTGTTTGATAGCACACACCAAAGAACCAAGGAACTGTTTATTTTTTTTGTCTAAAACGGAAGTCAATTAAAATGCGTTTTAGGTCATTCGCCAAATAATTATGAAAAATAAAACAAAAAGAATTTTTTAGACTCGGATTTTCCAAGGCAACTTAAGTAATTTTCATTTTTTAGGGGTTAAAAAATAACATGACTATTAAAGGTACTAACTTTGTTAGAAAAATGAATCTATAGATACATATATACTTGAACGAACGTTTGAAAAATCATTCACAATCATCAGGGCAAATAGATTGAATTTTTTTTTTTTGATTTTTATCTTCTCAGCTTTCTGTTTTAAAAATTTTAAAATGAGGATCACATTTTTAAAATGTTGAGGTATTTGTTGTAGACTTTATATTCCAAAGACCACATGTTATTGTGACTGCAACTGACTTATAAGCTTCACTAACTTAAATGCCCTTCAATTGCAAAGAAACACATAAAAGCAAATCAATCGAAATTGAAAAAAAAAATGCTTTGATTGCTCTTTTGTCGATCGAAAGGGCAAAGTGGGACCGAGGTGTAAAAAATCTTTGGTATGAAAGTGCTATTCTTCCAGTATTTTTTACGAGAGTCCGGCTTTAAAATGGGAACAAAATATATATTATATTTTCTTAAATATATTTTACGTTAGGACATACCCAACGGCATCTCGGTTTAAAATAATTTACCCTATTCTATTTAAGACTTGAGTACCCGTAAAAAGGAGCTAAGAATAGCTCAGATTTTGACCGTAGTTAAGATTCTGTGAAAATCGAATCGCCAGGTTCCGTCAGTGAATCAAATTGCATTTACAAAAATTTCAGTATTATTTTTCTTCTTTGGGGAATCGGAAGTTTTTAGTTTTCACCCGATTTAGCGATTAAGCGGGTTAAGATACAAAAAGAATGATAGGTCTTTGAAGTTGTAAGAAAGCCACCACCAACGCGCCGTCTTCAGTGAGAGGTCTCCAGAAATGATTCCTCGTACCTTATTTCAATAATATCAAGAAACATAAAATTACCTAACGAACCTTTTACCTTGAGTTCCAATTATCTTATCATCAAAGACAGAAATTCAAAATCGAGAACAAATCTGTGTAGGGAAGACTAATTGCTGATTTTTCGCTTTTCAAAAAGCTAATATTAATGAAAAATTTGAAAATTTTCAAAATTCTAGCAGTGTCTTGGGAGCCAATGAAACACAAGAACCCTTAGAGAAAGTTTTGAGAAAAATAAAATAATTTAACAAAAAATTGTGAAAAAGTCAATATAGTACCAATGAGAAACAAAAAACTTGAATTCAAAAGTCAATTCCGATTCAGTTAAAGCGGATTCCGATTTGCATCAAGGTAGTCATTTTGCTCCACTACCTTTTATACATAGTTGCTATCAATGACGATGTTAGGATACTAAATTCCTGTAGCATGCTGATTTAAAAAATAAATAAATTCAAATATGTATAGCTTGTAGTGAAGCAGGGCCTATATGTACCAATAACAAACTCTCAACCTTCCTTGGGTGCGTGTTGTCGGCAAGAAATTTGAGTGTTCGGAAGTTTTTAATACTGACGCCAAGTATCTGTCCAGAGCACGTAATTTTTTTTATAATATTGGTTTTGAATTTCTGTGTATCATAATGTGCTGGGTCGATCATTCCACATTTGTTCGGTCCAGCAGTTCTCTGTTCCTTTAAAACATGACAATTTTAAAAATCCTTGTAATGTTTCTTTCGCCAACTTCTGGTTGGTTCCATTGATTCATCGGTTCCTTAAGATGAACGAGATTAATGGCCATCCGTTTCGGAACGCTGATATTTTTCATCTTGACTTTTAACGTGCTCATCATAGTACCAGTGAGTCTTTGACGTTTAGGAAATATGAAGCCAATAGATGTCATGTTGCTTTCAATGTGAATTATTCATCTTACACGAAGCTGAGGCCGAGACCATTGTTGTATATTGCGACCAGTCAGACCTACGTCTAGAAAATCAGGAATTATAATAAAATGCTATATGCAACTACAAAGGACATTCTTTAGATGATCCAGGTGAAGAAACGCTCATATACACAGTCTATACTTCTTCATCATTGGGAGGTAGCAACATCCTAGCAAGAAACTCTTTTGGCAAAACAAAATTTGGCAACGGATTTTTTAGGCAGTAGTTTTTAAGAGATTCACCCATATTCTGAGACTCGTATTTATGACCCGTATTCGACTACAGTCGTATGTTGTTATTCCAGGAGTCGAACATCCGACTTCACTCTTGTACTACTATTGAGTTTCAGAATATGGGTGATTGTTTCAGAATACGTGCAGAACTAGGGCCTAAATGCTAAAAAAAATGTAATCATTTCTGTGGGCATGTTGTCGGCATAAATGGAGGAGATTGCAGAGTTTGTCACTTCCTCGTAAGAGCAAGTAGCACGAGAAAAATATTTCTTTGTATTTTAGTTCCTAACGGCTGGGAAGTTCCACAAATAAACCAGGGCATAAAGTACTAAAAGATTCTATGCCTTCCCCAGAAACAGCATTTTTTTGTCTTAGACTGTGAGTGGTCAAAAAAGTGCACCTGCACTTTCCCAAGATCCATAATCTTTTTTCAGAAAGAAAATATTTTGATTTCAATAAAATTTGTATGTCCTCCATCTTTTGTTCCTTTGTCGTTTACTTGTTCTGCATAATTTTTGTTTTTTATTTGCACCTTCCGTCGGCTGACCTGCTGCTTCTGTAATTTTTAGTATTTAATTCACAAAAATGTTGCTCCTTTTTCGTCTTGATGGCAAATATTTCTACTTGCTTTGTTGTTTGCTTTCGTTGAGTTTCTTTTTATTTCGTTGTCTAAGATTATAAGTTTTCCCTGTTGATATTATTTTGTATTATTGCAAATTTTTTTTTTATTCTTTTTTAATTTTTAAGATTTTGTTTGTGTTTTTTAATTTGCACTTTTCGAAAAGTAAATGCACACTGGTGCAGGGGTACTTGTGAATGTAGAAATAAGGACAACGTGGCAGGCAGGCACTTCTTGGCTTGTTCGGTTCAGAGCTTTATGTTATTTTTTAATTTCCACTTTACCCCATTAAAATTCCGAATGCATAATTTTCATCATTTCACCATAAGAGTGATCTCAAGACAAAGAACAGAACAAGAGAGAGAGAGAGGAAGAGTGAGAGGTCCTTTGGCAAATATTTCAACATAAAATGAGTGGGATGACGAAAGATTGCAATAGGACTTTATCTCTCAGCAGACACCCTGTAAGTGACAATGAAGGATTAACTATTTTTTGAGTTTTCTGTTTTATTATATTTTTTTTTCCGTAGAATAACACTCGAAGGACTCCAAGGAGCCATTTTTCAATTGAAAAACATAAAGACATCGTTATGTTTGCGTTGGTAATTTGGAACATCGTCGTCGGAAGTCTTTTTTTCATTTTTTCTTATTGCACATTTGATACCTTTGCAAATATTAAGTATCCTTATGATGGCAGGAATGCGATCATACAATTAGTGTCTTTTCTTATTTTTATATAGTTTATAAGGAGTCAGAGAACGAGAACGAAGGAAGAAGTAACAGTTTTTGAAAAGACATCTCATCCGACTTTATTTGATTCGATATGTAGAGGTACAAGAAAAAGACTAACAACCTCTTCAGAAAATTATTGTATACCCACTTTTTAACTTACGACAAAAAGCAAAAAAAAAAACCAACCAAGATTAAGGAAGCGAAAAAAAAGGATTTTACTTACATTCATATTTTAACCCTTAACCTATTGAATGAGATACAGAAGATGGAGAAAATAAAAATAAACTTCTGGAATCATTCTGCTAAAGAAAAATAAGGCAAAGTTTATTCAATAGTTCTATATAATGCTGATGAAATAACAAGGTAGAATTGTATTCAAAGCACTTTTCATAAGTTAGCTTTTTATTGTATGTATTTTTTTCTCATTCAGAGCTTGTTAAAAATTATGTTAAGATCCATGATGATTCGCACATTAAAAATGTTGGTGTACCAAGCGGTCTTAATTGAAATGTCATAATTTTGTTCAAAAGTCTATGAACTGTTTATTTGTAATGCGTAAGGAAGGGGTTTGAAAGTTCTTCAATATTTTGAATTCTATTGTAGAGGGATTCAAAAAATACTTTTTTTCGAAAATCAAACCGGATGAGCAGGTTACTTAGCTCGAAATTTATTGAGAACAAGAAATCCATAAAATTGAAAATCGAGATATGTACCCTTACTTTGTTCGTCTCTTTTTTAGTGGAAAATTTGCGAGAGGTTCTCACCCCGTACTCAGAAATAATAATAGAAAATTCCTAATCAGTTTTTAATCTCTTTTAATTAATTGAAGTAGCATAGATTAGATTCAGATAGTTCTCTCTAAATTCAAATAAATAAACATTCGTTAAAAAGAAAAAGGCGGCAAGCCTGGCAAGATAATTTTGCTCTCAAATCTGGATAATTATTTTAATATTCGAATTTAAACGAGAAAATTAACCTTAAACACTTCCTTTCAGACGCTAACAGCATATGATCTTTTCAATTGGCGCCCCCCGTTCACCCATGAGCATTCTGGAAGCATTTTCATTCAACAAACAAACAAAAAAAAAAAAAAGAAATCAAAAATAAACTGCACCTCTGAAGAGAATTATTATCAAATTCTATTGGCCTTTTATGTGCTGTCCCTATTCAAGGACCAAGTACAACATTTATATTTCAAAAACCGGAAACTATGAAAAAAATATCGGCTGTGGCGCATCATTAGTCCTTTGGGACGAGAGGGTGAAGGCGATAGGATGACGGTTATTGCAAAACTGATTTCATCTGCCAAAAAGTGTTTCGTTAGCTGCATTATCTATCAGCACTTCTGTGGGTGACCTGACGGACCAATATTCTCCCTTCCACATGGGAACCTTATAACTGCTTCTCTATAACAGAATCAAAAACCCTTTAGAAAATTCTTTTTTTTTTCCTTTTTAATGTCGCAAGGCACATCTGCAACTCTTCCCTATGAACAACTCTCCCTGGTCCTGTGCGGCAGCAATGGCTACACAAAATGTTTTACCAACCAAAAAGAGATCCAACCGTACACATAATTGCACGTTATGAAATTCCAGTCATGCTTTCACTCTAACGAACCACATCCAAACATACACACACACACACACACACACACACATTTCTCCAAACAAAAATATAATAACAAAAATATTTTTCAATCCTCTGTGTGTGATGTCCTTCTCTACACACATATTCACTCTATGAGCCTCCTGAGGGAGCAAAACGAAAGGAAGGGCGTCATCCTAGAAATTTGACCAAGCGGCATAATCCAAACATTGCTAACCTGCCACCGAACCATAATTGACTAAACTAAATCTAAGGGAATTGAACTTTGTGTCGGTTATAATGTGGTTGACTTTTCACTTGAAAGAGATAACATTCTTGCCTTATTTTAGGCATACTTTTGGTAGAATCAGCCGAGTTAGTTGGTATGGGAAATTTTGTAAATTTAAAGCCCAAACGGGGTATCATTAGTGAAATAACGTGCCATCGAATTGCTTTGTTACCACATACTATGTGGTTACTTTAAGGGAATTAAATAGGATTTAGCTAAATCTTAATTCCAATAGCTATGGAATTTTTCAGTTCGATAGATAAAATGACAAACAAACGCAGTCAAGAAGACGAATGTCTGATAAACTACTTAGAGAAATTTCAATACTAGAAGTCTGCCAGCACTAGAAATAGTTATAAAGTCAATGCTTCTAAATAAAATGACAATTTAATAAAAAAAAATTAAAGATTTGTGAATGAATTAACACACAATTAATTAAAATCACATGTTTTCTAGACCAATTTATCAATAGAGGAATACTGATTAAGATGACTGATAAACGTCTCGTGATAATTTAAGATAACACCAAGGAAATAATATATAACAGGTCTGCCAACACTGAAGAAAATTACACTAACTCAACGAGTCTACCTACCACATAAAATGTCAATCTGATGAATAGAAAAGAATTGACACGACCATTTTGATAAAATATTCCATGCTACAGATGTGGCAACACTAGAAATGTACTAAAATGAAAAAGTAATTAAGGATTTATTAAAAGCTGAAAACCGGATGCATTGTTAATTTAAATTAAATTTCACAAGAAAATATGTAAATACTACAAACTTTGAAGCAATAAACAAAAATTTTAACTGAATTAGATGCAACTCAATAAATCTACTACACTAGATGCAACAAATAAATGTACTAAATCAGATGACATTTAAGACTACGACAATAGATGGATATGGAATGTCAGAAATTATAACTAACTCTATTGTGAGACTCACAAAATGCCATCATTTTTCAGCCCTCTATTACCATAATCGGGTCTTATGACATAGGGTACAAAATGGCAGAAAATATGACATTAAAATGCGGAATAAGTGGTATACATATGTATATGTTAAGTAAAATAACCCAAAATATCATAATAAAAGGAATGACAAATGAATTTTGGTACTTGCACGACTGAAGAGTTGTCGTTAAAGTAATGAAGTATATTTTTAATCACATTTCTAAATTTTAAGGGAAAATAAAAATATATATATTAATTTTGGTAATTATTAACCAGCGCAATCTGAAGGAAAAAAAGCATGAAATCAAAAGATCTGTCAATCACCAGGAAAACAAAAAATATGTTTTTTTGTCCAAGCAAGACTCACTTCGCTGATTAATTTTGACGTCTAAGTATCTCTGCTCACTAAGTCGTCTCTTTCTCTGCATAAGTGGAAGCAATATGTGAAATGTGAGGCATCAAAATAAGTCAGTAAAGTGAGTCCAAGGTGAACACCGTCTTTCAAACAGAAAAACTGATGAGAAAGTCGAACTGAACATGAACTAAATTTAACTATGAAGAATTGTGTTAAGACTACAGAATATTAATGGGGTTCTTGTGATTAAGATAAAAAAAAGTGGCATAACTAAGTTTTGGGTTATATTAGGAAATTAAATGTTTACTAAACACAATACTAAGTAGCAGATGGTCGATTTTTATAATTAATATAATTCTAGAACAATTAATTCGAGAGCATCTCCCCGGAGCACATCCTTCCATTTAGTCATATCATCGATTAGCTTTTAAATGGAACTTCTTGAAAAAAGATTGAAATGAACTAAGTCATATTTAGTACTTATTCAGGTATTTGTTTTGCTTTTACTTTCCCTTCCTAAGTTTAAGCTTATTTTAAATACACAAATTGAAGATGAAAAATTTACATAAATCATCAACTTCACCTTTATCTTATTAGCTATAGATAGGCTCAAAACTTTCTTCAGTTAATTTAAGGTCCACAAAAAATATAAATTACGTCTACAAATCTTGAATTTAGCTTAGCAGAATCTCTATAATGATCTGTTTAAGTTAACAAAGATCATATTCACTATAATTATTGTTTAAAAAAAGACTTCACAAAAAGCTTACGCAACAAAAAGAACTGCAGAGGGTTTTGCAAACGCTTACACAAAGTGCGTTCAACTTAAAAATTGGTTCCTTGTATTTTAAATGCTTCACCAAGTTGGCATGCACAATGGTCACAAAAAACCCATGAGAGTTTTTTTTTTTTTTGTCAAGTCTTCTATAATGACGATTATAATGTTGTTGACTAATTACAATTTAGCAATTTCGCTGTCAATATTCAGTTCGATATTCAAAAGTGTGACCCACATCGACGCCGACTGACGGTCGGTCAGCATTTTCAATTTTTCTATAATTTTCCTGTTAAGTTCAATAATAGACCCACGAATTTAAAAAATGTGTGCAGCTATAAATTCGCTTACAAAAGTTCCAACCAATATCAGTTATCAACTATCTCTTTAACCAGTCGAATTCTTCTTCAACATGCAGTCATTGATTTGGTTCATCTCCATAGCCACCTTGGTTGCTGTCACTTCTTCGGCTTCAATTGGATACTTGGAGGAACCTGTTCCACGAAACGTTTTGGAATCGTTAGTGGAAGCAAGCAATCTTTACTCTCCATCCGAACTGGCTAGATGGAAGAAATCTATCTATGAAGCGCCCTCACTTCCAGCTCCACCATGCCCCAAGAGCTACCTGTTTAGCTGTCAGCCCAATCTAGCACCAGTTCCATGTGCTCCTGCACCTGCACCACCACCAGCATATGCACCAGCTCCAGCACCCGCACCGACCTATGCACCAGCACCAGCTCCGGCCAAGCCCAGCTACGCTGGAGCTTACTCGATACCAGTTCCTAGTTATGCTTACCCTCAAGGCATTCCACAGCAATTACTAATGCCAGCGTATGGCTTTAACCAACATTTGTACTGAGGAGGCTGTTCGATTGATTGATTGAAATGATTGTTTAGTTTAGTTGTATCACTTTTTTATACCAAAATAAATTTTTTTAAGTTTTCCTGAAATTGTTCGTAAATTTTCTTTCGCCTGGGTTCTATTTCAAGGCTTTCGTCATCAATTCGACATACACAATTTGTTTCCCTCACTTACCATCTTCAAACTGAAGTCAGCATGTTTTTTGTTTTGCTTTGGTTAAATACAGACTTTTAATTGTTCGAAGTGTAAGGCTGGATGTAATATGACTCAAAGGCGCATATTGGAACGTTTTAATAAAAAAAATTAAGAAATATGAGGATTGCAGGTGGAAGTCAACATGGATTCAGTTATTGTTCTACATGAGTTTTTATGTTCGTTGGGCTTTTCATGTCTAATTGTAGTAAGCTAAAGTCAGGAAGCTAAGGTTGCATATATTAACGTTGGGTTCTTATCCAATTGAAATGTATCCTACTTTTAAATATAAATAGACTAGAATTTTTTGAGGAAAAATTTCTTAAACTTTTTACTTAAAATAAGAATTGCAAAATTTACTGACTATTTTCGACTGTTTATATGAAAAGCCTCATAAATTAAAACCAATCTCAGTAAATTCCATTAGCAACATTTTCAAAATGACTATGAATAAGCTTGCATGCTTGTATTTGAAAAATATAAGAAATTTGATAATATTAAGATGGAAAAGCTTCATTATGGTTTAGTTTAACACAAGTTAGTGGGTTTGGGTTATTCAAAATATCGCTAGAGATACTAAAGTTAGTCAATTTAAACCAAATTTTTACCTGAGGATCCAGTTGTGGGGCCAAAAACGGATTTAAGAATGGAGAGAAAATCACTTAAAATGTTACCTTATAGTGTCGTATGGTTGTTTGAGAATTTTAGCCAAGTTATTGATTCCTACGTTTCATCATACAATGAACCTTAGTTGGCTTTAAACATACAAAATAGCCATTAATCTGGAATGTGTTTTTAATAATTTTTGAAAATACTTCTCGCATAGTTCTGCAAATAATCAAAAAAATCGAAGGAGTTTGCATTTTGAAAAAAAAAAAAGAATGCACTTAATCAAAATTTCTACCCTACACATCTGAATTGTATGTATTTTGAAAAATTATAAAATTTCTAAAATTAGAAATATTTTGAATGCAATGATGCATTGTTTCTACAAAATGGTTCATTCGGTGCAAAGAAAAAATTTTTAAGTGACTGGTCTTAGCTAGTGTCGGCTTTAGTCTACCCCGCTTTGAAATTCTCCATTGTAAGTGTATAATTTTCTGGGATTATATAATTCACTAGAAATTTGTATACACGTTTTTTAAACACGTTGATATTAACGAGTTTAAATTGTAATTGAATTTCTGCGAACTTCCGCTTTTGTCAAAATCGAACTGGTGTGGGAGCTGTCAAAATGGTTTTTGCTACTGACACTTACTGACATATTATCTATTTGAACACATTTTTTAAAAATTCATAACTGCAGAAAAAGCATACCTAAGACAAAAAGAAACTCTCAGCATTTAGAACGTCAGACAATTTACTTATTGTTAAGTTGCAGATATAGCATTTTGCTATTAATTGGAATGTCCTTTCTAAGTCGCCAGTGTATATTCAATTTTTTGTTCTATCCACATCATCGTTTGAAAAAATGGTAGTTATAGTTTTTTCATTCCTCTTCTTCGCCAATGCACAATATTCAACTGCTTTTATGTCGAAAATCCCATTTCCGCTTAATCAAAGTGTCAAATGCACATATATATTTCCGGCGACGGTAATTGTATATGAAATGTATGTGTATTCGTGTTTTCTTTCGAGAATTCCACCTTTTCCAAAAATAACATGAAATGTCAGAAAAATTACAAAAATGTCAACAATCTTCGCCATCATCGTTGGTATGACGGAGAAAGGAGAGTCCGTGGCTGAAGGAGTAGGTGAGGACCTTTATAGCAATGGTTCATGTAGGAGCATCCGGTAGCTCATTTCAGTAACGTATGTTGTTTTTTTTTTTATATGGTTGAAGACCAACGGAAGTCCACCGCATTGCTCTGATATTTTCGATAAACGAACTGAGATACTGAAAGGGAATGTGTGATGGAGGGAGGGTTGAGAGAAAATGACTGCATTGTGTCTCTCTTAATGGTGTCACACGATAAGTATCTGCGCGTGGTGGTGGTAAATTGCATTTAATAATTTTCCCAACTCTCCGCACCACATGAAAACCCAATGTTTCCAAGTCTCTCATACTTCTCTTACTGACCGACAGACCATACACCCCACCCAGCTAGCCCGTGGAACAATTTTCACACACAGAAGTTCAAATTTGATTCGAATATAAAAAGCTCACACCGCGCGTTACCGAGGAAAGACCAACCACAACCAACGAAACCAAACCAACAAGCCCAGGATATACACTCATACAGGATATAGGATTATCCTCAAGCATTCATTTACCGGCTTTATACAAGCTGACGGCCAAACCCATTAGCCAGAGGACAAAAGGCAATTAACAGCGTTCCGTCCTTTGCTATCTCGCGTAATTTCTGATCCCTTTCCGTTTGATTATTCATGGCACACGGCAATGTAGTTGATGCTTGTTTGGGACCTTCCTCACTTTCTCGCCTCCTTTAGCTTGCTGACTCCTGGTCCTGAGTCATGTTGATGCTGTTGGGGTTCGTATGATGCCTCAGTGTTTTGTTACGAATCTCTTCACTCTCAATCCCCCGAACTCCTCCGTTCGACCAGTCTAAAATAGCAACCTTTTTGATTAACTAACTGGATTTTCTCTAGTAAGCAGGATAAAGCTTTTCCACTTATTATACAACACGTTGCGAACCCTTGGTCCTTTGCTGCAGTGTATATAATTATGTAGAAATACTTTGGGCAAATCAATTAGACTCACCATTCCTGATGAGTATTACCCTGACAGCACAATGACACCTGAAAATCAAACAGTCTTTTGAACCCAACATTTTTTCGTTAAGTTTGCCAATTAATGGTTTTTTTGGGCTATAGGGATTAAGGGTTTTGGAGTTTGGAATTTGCAAGGACACATAAAAGAGTTGATAGAAATATCGGCCTTCGTTTCGCAATTGATTTGAATTTATGACTAATCGGTGATGTTCTGATCAGGGCCGTCAAACTAAGTCCTCACATCGACTTTTAAAAAGTGGTAAAAATAAGAATTTGTGTAAGTACCAAATTTTTTAGCGTGGGATAAGATTTATTCGATAGCACAGATTTGAGAATTGGGCACCCCTACCTCCTCTTGAATTTAAATAATTAATAAAAACATGAAAGTTTGAAAGATACAAATTTTAAATGAGCTTCGTAATTAGCAACAATTTGTTATGTAGAATAAAATTCCAAAGTCTATTAAGGAAAGAAGATGAGGTAATAAGAGGTATTGAGGGGGGGGGGGGGAGGTGAATAGAAATACCATACATTTGAGTTAAAATGGAGATTTCACACCACAGAAATTTTTAATGCGAAATATAGTTAATTATAAATCGCAAATTGAATAAATGGGTGGGGTAGTTGAAACCCCCCAATTTTATATAATTATTCAAAATACATTTTCCTATGACAAACAGTTTGAATGTCAAATTAAAAATAAGAAAATAATTAAATCACGCAAATATCCAAATTTCTTACTGGGTAAAAGGATTATAGCTGAACGGACCTGTGGTTATACCTCTGTTATATGATCAAGGTCCTAGAATTAAAAAAATTTTTTTTCAAGGATAAAGTTGGACAGATTTTGTTGAAAGGACGCCAAAGACATGCAAATATAGAAGGAAAAAAAACTTTGTCATACTCCAACTCCAATAACACCTGTCCTAGGCAGGGAGGGCTCATGCGGAGCGAGGGTTAGACAGTCTGTGTTTGAAAGACAACAATGTCTTTGGTGATACTTTGACGTGGATTTTTTTTCCCAACCACTGTTGCCACCCTGCCACCCCTAGCACCTTCTTGACTTTCCTTCGTTATATGCTTCTTCTCCCTTATAAAGTTTTTCCATTTTGTCATCAGAAACGGAATCGATTTTCTCCCTGTCTGAGTATGCAAATTATTTTATTTTTCAATTTTCGACAGTTTTTGGAGTCACTTTTTAAGGACATGTATTATTTCTTTTTTTTTTTAACAAAGTTCATGAAAGCATCGGAAAGCCATTTAAGCCCGTTATGTAATTAGAATTGATTGATTTGGATATTCTGCTGCACCAAACCTTCATCATCATCATCATCATAACATCATATCACAGGTTGGGTGCCGCAATGATTGGTTGAATTTTAATTGAAGGTTCCATGGCATATTCGAGGATGTCAATAATTGTGAGAGAGAAAATTTCATCTTGTGTTTTGTCATTTTGGCCATGTTTGTTGTTTACACAGGGTGTGCATCACATGAAGTCAAACATTACTATGGATGGTCGTCCTTATAGTCAACAATACCAAAAGGTCATGGCTTGAATTTTTGGTTTTCGAATTATTGACACAGAAAATGAACTAATGACTGAATACTGAATTTGTGAGAGAAAGTTCAGATGAGTGATGCATTTCGATGACATACTCTTGCAGCATAGTTTTGGGTTCGCCATATTATTGCAGATATATGTAGATCCGTCTCTGTATGATATATGAGATTTTGATGGGATTAAGCTTTCGGATATCTGGAGTTAACCAAAGTTGTAAGGTAAATTCATTTATTAGTAAAAATATGTAGGATCTCGGTTTTGTGTAAACATACTCATAATATGGAAGGCAATGAATTTGCAGAGAGAAACTTATATCTTTTGTTGGAGTACGTTTAAGGTTGATTTATGATTGCGACTTAGAAGCCGAAGAATATTTGTGGGCAACGACGACGCAATTATTGTTGAACTAAGTAAGTGTGAAAGTGGCGTTGGTTGGTCGTGATGAGGCCGAGTTTTAACACACACAAATTTTCGTCCATCAATAATCTAGTAGGCGTTTTAACCAGTCTATACAGATTCGATATCATTTGGTTACTTGAAATCTATGAGATCAATCTTCATCGTGAAGTTAAGCCAATTGTTGTCAATATAATCAGTTGCTCTATTGTCCCTGAGAAAAACTGCTGGAACTATTGTAAGATTCTTGCTCAAACATTTTTTAACCTGCCTCTTTCGCCCTGTTTTTTTTATTTCAGAAGCATTTTTAACAACTAATATCAAAGATGGAGAAAGGTCTAATATTAATAATTAGTGGGGTATTATTGAAGTCAAAATCAAAACCCAAAAAGCAACCTACCAAGCTTCAAAACTTAATTCACGAAAAAAACAAAAAGTTATACAAGTTTGGCAAAGCTTTTGTGTTTGGTTCTTGTAGTAAGATAGATCTTTTAAGCTTGTTTGAACATTTACTGCGTTTTTCCTAATGAAATTGGTATTTTAGGAACACTGACAACTTGCATTTCCCAACTTAGCGTCTTCTCTATAGTCCGTAATTATACCTTTGGCAGTCAATTTTTCACTCTGTAGTGATTATATGAGCAGCTTATCAAATCTAGTCTGGAGTTTACGTGACTATCGTCCATTGCAATACTTTTCAAAACGTGCTTCTTAGCCTTCCTAAATATTCCAATACGCCATTAATTGATACTTGAAGCAGCAATGGAAGTTCTCTCCATAGTGTTTCCGTTTGCTTAGAAAACAACCCATGTCTATACCGCAATGGGCACCAACACATTAGATGAACAGATAAATACTATTAAATCTATCAATTTAATGCAATCCCCCTCCCACTTCCCTCTGGCACCAAAACAACAATAATATTCGTCACAGGTATCAAATGTCTATGGAAAAGATTTACTTTCCTGATCCATTGACTCGCACCAATTAAGAAGAGCACAAAGCTCAAACCATGTTAACCCTATAATCTCATGTAAAAGTAACTTTCCGAGATCCGATGATTGGCGAAATATATATGTATATCAATTGTTTAACATGACACGAAGAGACGCACACACACACAACTAAAATTCTACGCCTTGCTAGGAAATCAGCCTTCAGCGTGCTAATTAGAATATCGTAAGCCATGATAATTGCTCGTAGCTATCTGGTGTAAGATGTTGATCTTTGGGTGAATAAGGGTGAGCCGAGGAGAGTGGGAGGTGATTCCATACGATGGCCATATCATCCGAAATGTATTTAAATGTCGAGATATTTCCTTGCTGCTGATGGTCGGGTCCTTGGGATAATGTCGTTGTCTACTTCCATATAAGTGACTGGTTATATTAAATTCTATTTGAATTCGTACACACACATACACAAAACAAGCGCACATCACAACTTGTTGATGATAATTATTTGTTGTATCAAATTCCCCCGAACCTAGCCCCTTGGTCGTAAGTATTCCGAGAACAAGCCCAAGTAGAAAGGGAGTTGTTGTCATTCGAAACCAGCAGACACCCTCAATTATTCAGATGGGCGCTGGAGCTGTAACAAGGATACCATCATGGATCATAACAAATAATTATCATCTCTGCTGACTGGAAGACGTGAGCTACGACGACGATGGCGATGACGAGGAGGATACAAAGCTGGATGAAACTAGTGACCAATTAATTATTTCATGTTTCTGGCATAAATCATTCAAATTTATCGATCAGACATTAAAGAGGCAAGGGCGCTTCGACGGGGAGGCCGTGGTTAGGGTCAGATTGGATTGAACAACAAGGACATATTGCATAGACTCCTGGACTTTGTTCACACAAAAGCCCTCTACATCCATCTGTTTTGGGAACTCAATTATTAATTGAATCCCTATCCGCAAAATTTGTAACCAAACCAATTGCCAAATCGACCTTTCGTTTAATTATGTTAGTGCGTTTGTATGTGGCCCTGTGTGTGTTTGTATTTTTGTTTAATAAATAAGGATAACGATTGTTACTGTATCGTTGGTAAATTTCCTAGCTTGGAGTGGGGGAAGTTTGATTTTTGAAAATTAATCACTATCCGGAAGGTTTTTGAGTCCCTACTCTTGATCCTGCTTCCTTTTATCATGCTGATGCAGTCAGACCACCAGACACAATGGTTTATATGTTTATGGTGGGCGCCAGGCATCTGTGGCAAATATGCAATCCGGCAAATAAATTCGACAAAGAATGATTTATATCCACCAGCAGCACCTGGTGCGAGTCAGATGAGTCCTCTTCTATGTTCCTCTATATGTATATTCCAGACACAAAATGTGATATGCAAACGAACGAAAAGGAACAAGGAGTTAAGGTGCACTTAAATGGAAGATTTATCTGTGAAAACTTTCTTTATGTTTACAATCGCACGAAAAACAGGAAAAAAAACAAACAAACGCAAAATCCTTCGAAAAAATGTTGGTCAACAAAAAATCTTGATTGATGATTTCTGAGCGATATGTTGAAGATTCTCCCTTATCCCGCACTCTCAAAATCTATGAATACAATAATAATTGTTCTACGAGAAAAATATTTGAAAAAAGAGAACTCTCTGTCTGCAAAGTGTCCTTGCCTGAGTGTTTTTTAAGGGAACTTCAGTTAACAGAGGAATGTTAGTAATTTTTGGATGCAACATGCATAGAAACATTTTTATGTCCTGATTCTATGTGAAATTGGTTCGTTCTTTTTCGAGTTGCAATACGCATGTCTCTCGATGGTGTATTTGTATGTTCGGTGAAATTTTGATTTTGTAATTCTTAACAGTTGGCCTACAAATGGTATTCCCTGAAGACCTGGCGGAAGGTGTTTTTGAACCTATTTTTCATTCAGTCACTTTCTTTGTCACTTTAAAGGAAGAGAAGGTGTGAAATATTGAAGAAAAAAAAAACACCAATCTATATTCAAATTCGTTTCCTCAACCAAAGTGGAAACTAAAGAGTCAAGAGTCTTGAAAATGATACCAAAACAGAGATGATAGTATGAAATAAAAATGGTAATGTCATTTTAAAAGAAACACGATGTCACCACACTTCAAGGGACAAGAAGCGCAAGAAATTGTGGACATAATGAGATAGAATTTTTCAAGATAAAGATTCTTTATTATTAAAATGGGATTGTTTATGAGTTTACCGACTTCAGGTAATCGAAATAAAAATTATTTTTGAATGAAAAAGTTCAAAAACATATTAAGAGTTATGTCCATAAATAAAAGTTTAGTAATTAAATAGACTGAAGAAACTGAAGTATTTTTATTCCATTTGGAAATATTTCAGAACTTTCGAAAATTTAGAAGATTTTTGCAGGTTTTATGTAGAACCTTTCGAATAGTCTCAAAAATCTTATGGAAGTCTTTGGGACTGTCATTTTTTGTTTTCTGTTAAAATGACATTTTTTACCAATAGTTGCGTATATGAAAACTTAAAAGTATGAAGACTTCAAAACATGGCAGGTTAGAAAGAATTCTAATACGGCAAGTCACATCAGATCATCGAAATTCAATGCATCCACGGGGGCGCTTATGTGGGTTCCCAACTAGTAGTCACCCTATTGAGGTCTATTTAGCTTGTGTAGGAAGTCTGCTTTATTTTTAAAGAAATCCAGCATTAGAGACCTAGCCTGAAAAATATCAATCGATGGCCAGCTATCGGTGGCGGTTTTGAGGAAGCTCTGGTATATTCCACTCTTTTTTGTTTCTAATTTTTCTTCAAAAGACCCTTTTTCGACCAATTGATCTTTCCATTTCCGTTCCGAATTTGTGCATATACCTGGGAAACCATCGATCGATTAGCAACCGTTGCTGAGTTTGATGTCCGTGTTTACCAAGGACCGAAGTAGTTCTGGTTATGAACGTGGTTTCGGGGCTAGGGTTTCAACAATCGAATCAGTTATTCATACTACAAAAAATCCTGGCCAAGACCCTAAGTATTTATTTCGAAACTCACCACATTTATATTGATCGGTTATGATAGTGTAGGAAGTGAAAAAAACCACCTTATGTCAAGTTTGTGGACCCTTCCTAGACTAATACATCTTATCATCAGAATGAATTTGAAAACTGCTCAGTGCTTCCGCAAAAGTTGGATACGTTTTACCGAATTCTTCCACACTATTGTCAAGCAACTAAGTAAAGCACATGGACCATTACCAGGGCCAAGTGACTTGTAACTTTTAGTCAATTCTGTGTGTGTTACCTGCAGAAATATAGGGCAACTAGCACTTTCTGCCGAGTCAAGACGGTAAGCACTTTTCTCGATAAAAGATGTTAGTGGAGGAAACAGAAGCCCTGAAAAAAACATACTTTTTTCGGGTTGCGGCGTTTTTACATTGAACCCCTTCGGCTAAGTTACCTAAATTCGAAAAAAAATCTTAAGAAATTACTCCTTTTAGACCGAATGTTACCCAAATTAGGGAAACCAATGTACATTGCTGGGTTGCGAATTTTTGAATTAAAAAAACCATAAGTCAAAAGTCTGTAGATGATTTGTGAATTAAAAAAATTTAATTCATAAGTTAGTTAGTGACTTATGAACTAAAAAAAAATAATTCACTACCTATAAGTGACTTATGAATTAAAAAAAAAATTAATTCATTACCTATAAGTGACTTATGAGTTAAAAAAATTTAAGTCATAAGCTAGTTGGTAAATTGGAAATATTTACCTAAGCTTTCTTTGACTACATAATTATTTAATTATCAACAAAAGTAGATTTCAAGCTTTTGTTAATTTTTAATTCTTAAGTCTTTAAAGTCTAAAGTCTTAAGTTGTTTTTAATTCTTAAGTCACTAACTTGCTCATGACTTAAATTTTTTTAATTATTTAGAAGCTTATGATTTTAATTTTTTTAATTCACAAGTCACCAACTGACTTATGAATTAAATTTTTTTAATTCATAAGTCAGTAACTAGCTGCTGACTTACATTTTTCTTAATTCATAAGTCATCCACTATCTTGTAAATTAAAGCCAAGCTTAAGCTAAAAAGTGATTTAAGCTTTTGCAACCCTGGTACATTGCACTTAGTATTTTTTTTTATATTACAGTATAGTGGATTTCTTAATCTGGAACCTTATGAGCTAAGTAATTTGACGGTCGCCAAAAATATTCGCTTCACAATTGCAATATAATAACTTTTGGTTTTTTAAGGAAATTCAGATTCTTATTTGAACTACAAAGAAGGCAGGCTCGCATTCCCAGGACCCTCTATTAGTGAGCACTCATATGCACGAATTAAAAATACGCATTCTTACGACTTGTCTCTAAATGCCAGTCGGCAAACTTTCAGAAATATATTTTTGGAATATTGTCTTTAGCTTCTTGCTATTAGAATCGCCACTTCAAAAATCCCTTAATTAAACTGCAAAGAATCTAAATTATAGAGTACATTTACAAAATGGCGTTCACTGTGGCGTATGAGTAACTTTTTATTTAATTTGTGTTTCAGGTGGTCCTTTCGCTTGTTTTTATTGGGATTTCACCCTTAAATCAATTTTTTATTTATATTCCCGGTTTACATGAGTTGATCTGTGAAAGTGATAAAATAAGCACGACTTATACCCCCTATCTCTTTTTTCCGGAAACAATATTATAATTCACGCTAAAGCTGAAAGAACACACACATCCTTTTCAAATCCTTCAAAACTCAAACACAACAACCAAAACAACGAAATCTATCACGAAACTTAGTTTACACTTTATATAACAGAACCTTAACTCCCTCGAATTCCTTATCCGAGTCTCAAGGATGGATTACTTGGGCGGTTAGAAGACGACGACGACGATAAAGGCAACGATGACGTGCGCGTGTGTGTGCTTTTTTTTCTTGACAGAAGATGTCAGTACATTTCGTTTGTGGAATAACCAAACAATATGAAGAAAATAGTCGACTCCATTTAGCAGGTCCTTTTTTATGTAGGTTCTTCGCAAGGTACTCGTACTGTGTGTGTGCATTTTTCTTATCCCTATTTTATTTTATTTATTTCCTCTATTTTCTTGGCCAAGGAAGATGCACCCAACAAAAGAAACTTAAGTTAGTTTCTTTTGTGTTCTTGGTGTTTTGAGAATTTTGTGTTTGTTTTCATTTTTCTTGTCATGAAATTTTGCAGACAAAAGTCCTTGAAAGAATTTTATATTCAAGATAGCTGTCCGACTATTGCAACTTGTTCAGAACGATTCTGTTTTTTGTCTTCACTTCGGTGTAATTGAATAATGAGTTATTCACGATAAGGTCATGGTTGGGAGGATGCTATAAATAGAACCCAGGTATCACCCACACTCAATTTACATTAGCTGTCGAAATCGATCCCACTTCAAGTCAATATCCAGCTGAAATATTCGTCTGTGCACATTGATTAATGCCCACCTTCAGAATCACAGCGCGGTTATATATTATTTTCGCCATAAAAAGCGCCTTCTGCGAATAAACGTCGAATAAAAAAAAATTACATTAACCCTTAAAGGACTTTTTCATACACATATACAGTTTCTTCATAGAGTTAGTCATAGTTGCCTTCTTCGTTATGGTTATCCTGTTTTTTATTCCCTTCGATAAATCGTCCTCTGCAGACCGCACATATAACGAGGACCATCATGTTATAGCAGAGACCAAGACCGACCGACCACCTGATGAGAATCCAATAAAATTTTATCCAAAAACTATGTACGAATCGAGAACCTCAGGTCAAATAAGACCAAGAAAAAGTAGAAGGAAGGACGAGTGGAGGGTCTATGTCTGGCTACATGGCTGTGTGTGAATGTGGACTCGAGTTGTGTAAACATAAGATGGGTGTGATCGGAATTATCGAATGGGTAACACATTTTGATTCATTTGTTCTGCTGCTGAATAAGAGAGACGGAAAATACGAGATAGTTGGTTTTTCAACTTTTTGCCCGATACTGCAGAATGTTTTCGCAAGGAATTCCGGTCACATCCTTCAGCACTAATGAGGAGTCAAGGTAGGTACATCTATATTCCATACCAGAAGTTAATTCAGATGCTGGTATAAGTTGCTACCGCAAGCGTTTAGTCCATTACATAATATCGTGCGGTCTTTATCTGAAGCCTAAAGCGTGGTGCAATACAGGATAAACTTTCACAGTCTTGAATAAATGTATTTTTATCTTCATGTTCAAAACTTGTTTTGTGAATAAATTTGTTCAATGTTTCAATACTTCTGGATTGTGTGGACATTTTTTTTTGTACCACATCAATTCATACACAGAAGGCTAATAGGGAAAGAATTCAAGCCACGATAAAAAATATACACAGATACACTCAATGAAGCACATCAATACCGGATCAGCTGGGTTGTCTTCTGTCGTCTCTTCTGTTGTTTCTCGTGAAATTGGAGAGCAGTTGCATAACTGAAATTATCAAGCCAGAAAATGCTATGAGAAAAGTTTGAATCAGTAAAATACTTAGTTATTTGGTCGGCTAAAATCGTCCATTATTACTTGCATAACTTTGTAGGCTTGAATATCCATTGCAGCCGATTAACAGCAAAGACTCAGAATGGTTGAAAATTACAAGTCACTAGGTTCTAGTTCTCCACAAATTTTCGAGTCACCAGTTTTTTTAATGATCTTAAATGCAAACATTCAAAACTGTTATTTGGGATAGAAAAGTTAGAAATTTCCCTTAATACTCATTGCCAAAGTTAGTGGGAATAGTGTGAAAAGAAAAACGGTCGTTCATTTCTTCTGCCAACGACCTGATTTGCCCAAACGGTGGACACAATCATTAACGAGGGTGTTTTTCCAACATTCTTATCAAATTTTATAGTATAAAAGTTCAAGAACTTGAAGATAATGTTCCAAAGAAAAGCTTTGGCAACTTTTAAAAGGTTTTGAACGTTTTAGCTAATCATGCACAACGGGTTGGAGACCATAACACGAATAGAAACTAGCTTGTATATACATATTTTAAGGCTCAAATCACGATCTTCTTGGCTGGAGTGTCTAAATTCCTAAATCACAAATTTCTCAAGACAACATACATAGAATTAACAAGTTGAATGCATTCATGGAATGTAACCGGTTTCATGCGTACCACATTTAATTATGGAAGTGCAGACCATTTCATTATGAAATCAAACCATTTGAGCTAAAAAGCTGCCTAGTTTGGCATAGGCACAGGTAATCGATCATCCATTAGTGGGTGTGTCCTTGGATCTTATATCTAATACATTTTTAATAATGTCTCACCAGAAGTTCGAAAGAATTATGTAAACAAAATGGCGCAAGCCTAATCGTCCCCGACTCCTCTAAGCCTCCCAAGGTTCCTGAACGTTTTTAAACATACCCAGTATGGTTTTAACAGCCTCTGTATCTCGGAACCTTCGGAGGTTGAGAAGATCTAGAACTCTCAAAAATACACTATTACGAAAGCAGGATCAATATGGCCCAGCAGCTGTCTGGAAGTTGCAGATCAATTTTGTATTCTATAAGAAGTAGGCCTTTCCCACTCCTGGTACCTGGTAACACGCACACAGAAATGTTGAGTAGTTCTAAGCTGTTCACCAGAAAATTTAATTTTTGTATAGCTTTTATAGTTTTTGTAACGAGCTGGTTTTAATTTATCGCTTGGTATTGGAAATGATAGATTGAGAAAGAAAGTATTGAATCGTTTCTTGAATTATAATCAAAGCTTTGAGAAGTTCATAAGAAAGATCAGCAAGTTTTTCAACAGCAATAACCTCGAAACCCCTGGCGTATATGGAGTCCCTTGTAGCTGTAAGTCTTCTTATGTTGGACAAATGCAAAGAAGTATTGCTACTCGTCTAAAAGAGCACATTAGTGCTGTAAGTAAAAAACAGCGGGAAAAGTCGGCAATTTGTGAGCATATCTTGGACAATCCAGACGAACCTCATTGGATTGATTCATTTTGACTAAGCAAAGGTTTTAGCTCAGGAAAAGCATTACATCCCACGTTTGGTACGTGAGGCGATTGAAATCAAGCGCTATCAAAATTTTAATCATGACGACAGTTTTAAACTCTCTCGCGCGTGGGATCCTATTATCGATACCACACGGACATCCCAAATTAAGATTATTACACCCTGCGATGTAGTGAGCGTCGTTTGCTCCCAACAACCTGCACCTCAACAACAACAACATCAAGAGATAGAACCGTCTACGCACCGCTACAACCTGCGGAGCCAAGCTAATAAATAACATTTCAACAGCAGTTTCCCGGTGACCACGCTCAATGCAATTTGATGAGAAACTTTCGGGGTGAGTCCTAAATTGCACTCATATTAAATTTCAAATAACGCGGATTATCCGAAAAATACTTATTTATTAAGCAATAACCTGATCTAAGATTATACCTTTCTTGACGAATCGCTTGCAATCTCCATTTTCACTGGGTAATCGAAATAAATAATTTTAGAATAAAATAAATCAAAATTACCATTTCAACCCATTGTCAAAAATTCTCACTTCCAATCTTCAAATTTAGGACAGGTCTATACAGCTTTTTAAGAAACGGTATTCTTGTCTTCCTTTTGAATGAAAAAAACTCTGAATAACGACAGCAAGAATTCTGTTCAATCACTTTCCTGTCAATGAAATCCAATTACATCTCAGCGAGGAGAAAAGAAAACAGAGTGTTGAAAAATTGATTCCCAAGTCAAGACATAGAAACGAAACGGATTGCCCACACGAGAGGAATTAAAATCCCGCAAACGGGCAGTAGTCCTTCTTTGGCTTTTTGGTGCAAATTTCTGTAATTTCTGTATGCATCTGTTATTGACACAAAACCAATAATACGTTGCACTTGAGGTGGCAGATAAAATACTATATCGAAGTAAAAGGATATCAACTACCTTCTAGTCGTCCATGTCCTCACTCGAGGAGCCCTCCTCTTTTGAAAGCAATCCCATCCAGAAGGGACTCTCTATTCCTCGAATCGATGTAACGAAGGGTTAACGTGTAAACCCTGGACACTATAGCGCCCGACCAAGAAAAGCCAATCTGGAATGTGGTTTTGGTGGGACTTGCTGGTGGGATGTCTTGTGGTAGCGATTTGCTTGATGGCATAAGTTGGGAATGGTGCGGTATTGAGTTTTTGATTTCGATTCAACGAACTGAAATTATTCCATAAATATTTATGAGATTGGTAGAAAAATTGTCTGCTTATTGTATGCTTGTTGGTTTGGTCGGACATTGGACAAGCACCAGGAGTAGCAGCAGAAGCAGTAATAACCAGCAAGTATTAGTTTCGAGAAGCATCTCATGGACAAAATCAAAAGGAGGTGGGTGGGGCGGGGTACCTCCGTCTATTGAGATTATAAGTTAAAGTTGTTTTCAAGTCGTCTTCTCTGTTATTGGCAAACAAGTATTTGGTGGATCTGTATTCAATTTTTCTCCTAGGTAAATCTTTCCTATGATTTCGACTTACAAGATGAAAAAACATTCCTCATTAATTAAGAAATCCAAAATAATAAAAAAAAAATGGGATTTATCTTCTTTTCTTAACATCTTCCTTGGTTTTTTTTGTGCATCTCTCTAGCAGTTTTTTGTATGCATTCAGTTAAAGTATCTATGGTTAGAAAAAGTGAATTTTTTAACTACCTTTTCGGGATAAAGGTTTTTTTTCTGCTATTATCTGTGTGTTTTGGATTTTTGCTCGCTTTGTTCGAATCTTAACTTTATATGTAAAGTTTTGAGGGTGATTTTTTTTTTTCGTTCGCTTGTAGGTATGTAGTTTTCAGGGAAAAGTTTTTAATTTGCACAAAATGTTGGAAATATCTGGTTGAGAGAAAGAGCTAGTGAAAGACAAGGATATCTGTTGTGGAAAGCTTCACTTCGCGTAAAGTGTTTGTACTGTGGTTGGGACTTGTTTGCCCAGTCCACGCCAGGTATTCATTGAAACAAGAAAAAAAATATTTTAAGGGATATTTTTTGTATGGTCAGGTGTAGAAAGCACAGTTTGCATTAAAAAAAAGTGCTTTGTAAATTGAGCAAGTTACATTTTTTCTCATTTCATTTAATATAAATTCACTTAGATACATATGTATGTCCAAAATTAAAAGTTGTGCGAAAAAAATTAAATTAATTTTTATTAGATTTTTTTAGAGATCAAACAAAGTGTTCTGAACATTTTAGTTTCGAAAATTGGGGTAGCCAACGGTTCGATTAGGCCTTGACGAAATTGGACTTCTTTAACAAAATTAGTTTTTAATAAAAATAGAATAGAGTTTTAGCGAATCTTAAAGAAAATCATTATGAATTTATGCGAAATTCGCTTTCGGAAAAGCTTCGGAAGAGTTTCGCTTAAAATATTAAAAACAATTTGAAGGAGTTTGTGTAGGAGTTTATTCTGGAGAAAGTTGGCCAGTCTGTATAGTAGGGAAACTTCTCTGAATTGGAATGAAACGTATAACAGTTCAATATGAAAAGACTATGACCATTGTAACTTGGCGCCTTTATAAATACAACGCCAAATTTAAGGTATCAAAAGTGATGTGTGCTCTTATTGCGAAAAAAATTACTTTTAAAATTTTTGAGGAGCTAAAACTGTTTGTTTCGGTTTGAATTATATGTTGTGTTTAAGTGGTTAATTATTGAAACTTCACACAAATTTGAAAGGCCAATAACTAACTATCTTTTTGGTCCATTTTGATTGACATTTTATCTCTCTTCTTTGAGAAAGGTGATTTTAAGACGAAGAAGAGTTCATTTTTTTATAGTAGGTATCAATAATTTGGAAATTATGTCGTTATGTTTCCAACTCATTGTTCCCATTCCCCCCTTACCGTTTATTTCATAAGTATGCTCAAATTTATTTAAATATTTTGAAAACCACATTAAATACAGAAATGTGCTATTAATCACCACCCTATTACCACCTCGAATAATATCTCATTCTTACCCGTACACCAGTTGTTAATGCACATATAATTGTAGCGGAAAGCAACAAATCTGAGGGTTGTTTCTCAACTTAACTTCCGTTGTTTAAAAAACCTCACAAAAATAAAAACGAGGATAACGAATTCACAGATTTGTTTTCCATTTATTCTGTTTTTTGGCCTTCAAGTCTGTCACAATGGTTAAGTATCTAGTTTTAAAAAAAATCAAAAATATGCATATCCTCAACGTGCTGTTGTAGTTTGTTTATTTATTCCCCACTTGAACTTTACTTTCGCTACAGGTCATTATACAGTTTTCTTCGTTTTGTTTATATTTCGAAAAGGATATGCGATTAGAGGCAACAACCCAGAATATAAAACAAAATATAACATATTGACGCAAAAAAAAATTGAAAAACTTATCGAGGGAAATATCCATCGATCAAAATATCATAAAATCGAGTCAATATGTTGCCAAAATGAACATCAAAATGTTTTTTTTTTTCTTTTTCTTATATTATTCCTTATGGAAGACAAGACAAGTTTTTTTTTTGCTTTCTCTAAGCTAAGGACTTAAGACCCTTTTCACACTCTTCAACACAATTTCTGTAAAAGAAAATATCTTTTTTCTAGTGCTGTGTGCTAAAAGTGTGTATATGTGCGGTTTTGGAACATATGTTTAAACACTGAGCCTCTTAACTATGAAGTATCTAACATCCTTTATACGGTACGGCGGTCCTGTGGGTGCTTTGATACTATTGTAGAGGTGGTGTTGGAAAAAAAGAAAAAAAAAAAAACGAATGAGGATTTAATGTTTTCCTTTACCTTCCATCTCGACAAGAAGAGAACAACACACTCTTACTTGATCCTTATTAGGTGAAAGTAGTTTGAGGAGAGAAATAGTAGGGAAACGAAAAAACACAAGGACGAACTAAAAAAAAAATAAAAAAAAAATGAAAGAAACTTTTGTTCATGAGGAGAGGATTTACACTCGACTTGAGCACCTTCCTATATTATGAGTTATTGTTTGTGATGTGTGGGCTCTTAATGAACGAATTATCCTTACTTGGATATTCTGAGAGCGATTTTAATCAAAAGTTTTTCAAACTCTCCCAGCTTGTTGATTCCCCATTAGATTCGAAATGAGGCTAATCGAATGGTTTAATGACCTTCTTGAATAGTTTCAATTTGAGGGATAGGTATCATAGCAATAAGGTCTCTCAATATGAAGTAGAAGACAAAATGACCCGAGGATAAGTGTTGTTTTGATGCAAAATAACCAAAATGTGGTTGGGGGTATTGATTTTATATTATCTCATAAGCCCATTGGCGACTGTGCGGGGGATCTTGTGATGGACTTGTAATTTACAGCCCACTTTAGACAGAATTCTTGTTCTATAGCCTGAACGCTGCCCGTGTGATTTAATGAGACAATAATAACCTTATCCACTGTGTCAAAAAAAATTCTTTCCATTCCTTCTAACTTGTGTCGTGCAATCCAAGGCAGTTCCTCTAACCCTCTAACTGTTCTAATTCAATTCATTTAACCAACAATCTAGTACATTTTTAATTTTTTGGCAAAAAATCATTATGAGCGACAAAGTATATTTCGGCCTGGCTGGCTTTGTTAGTAACCAGAAATGGTGCCACCCTCGTAGAGTAACTGTATGGCAAACCACTTGAGGCTGCGGCGACGTCATTGCACCATACGTCTTTGAGGATGCCCTAGGCAATGCTATAACAGTTACCGGACCATGATGAAAAACTGTCTTGTGCCCAAATTTGATCAATTAGATCTCCAGAACACGAGTTTCCAACAAGACGCTGCCACATCACACATTTTTACGAGAAATTTTTCCTGGACGAATAATGTAAAAAATCAAGCGGTGATATCGTCCTCACGATCCCCTAATTTGACGACGCCTCTCGACTTCTTTTCAAGGGAGTACTTGAAGAAAACAAACCAACGACAATCTTAATGCTTAATAACAACATTAGAAAATAAATTCCTGAAATAACAACAGAAGTCTGCGAAATCGACCTGGATCACAACACGCACCCTGTAAATTATTTACAAATTTTTTTCAAAATCCTATTGTAGCATTCAGAAATTCTTATTAAAAAGTTTTCGAGCAAACAATTTAGAAAATAGAGAATTTGGGTATAAAAGAAATTTTTGGAAGGCAGACCATGAAATTTTCAAATATTCGAGATTCTGGAATATTCTAAAAAAGTAATTATCTATTCTAAAATTTTGACCAAAACAAAAACATTGTGACGAGGATACTTTATTCGTTGAATTAGTCGGACCAATTTAAGCCATTTCTAATGGCTTGTGCTTTCTTGCTTTTCAAGCAAATATGTTTGAATATTGAATTATTTACATGATACTCGTATAAGGATTCCAAGTTTCTGTTGAAAAAATTTAAAGTTTGTATCCAGACAAGAAATAGAAGTTAGAATACCTCCTTTCCATTGCTAAACAGACCGTCTCACTTTGTATAATTCTGTTTATAAAATTTAAATCCGAATTTCTGTCAAAATGCCGAAAAACAAGCTGGGATTTTTCTTTTACCCTATCTGTTTCATAAAAATGAATTAGAAGTTCAAAAATTGTAATCAATTATGTATGCACTTGAATAAATTTAAAAAATTAATATACATATTTTGTTTTTAAATATGAAATGAATATGTGTTTAATATCGACATACCTGTGTCTTACTTGAAAACTCACGTGATTTGCCTGGAAAATAAAATAAAATTATGTTAAAATAATCAAACTTTAAAAATAAAATATAGGAGAGTCTTAAAAACATTTGAATACAAAATTTTGAGATTTTAAGCAAAAATTTGGTGTGCATTTAATAAAATATTATTTTAATTTTGAAGAAGCACCTATATAATTTTTTTTTATCGAAATCGGTAGAGCTGTTAAGAAAGTCGAAAATGTGAAACACTTTTTGATGATATTTAAGATTGTAACATTTTTTCTGACCAAAATGCAGACCATGTTTACAAGAGTACACATAATTTTTTTAACAGCCGTTTTTGGGATATAATTATAAGTTTTTCATCTCTAAGGAAAAAAAAATCTCTTCAGAGCTTTATGCTTTAGATTGAGGTAGAGACATAGTTAGGTTAGGTTGGGTTGACGTGGCTGACAGCAGGAGGGCCAACACACTTAGACCATGAATTGGTATATTGTGATATCACACTGAATATTGGAGACTTTCTCCCTAATCATTGAACCGATTGGAGCTCCGCTTCATAGGGCGAAATTTCCTATCTGTATTATCTGTATTTGCTATGGCACTAAGATCATTTTAGTAGAAATCTTCCAGATGGAGTCTACGTCTTTGGGATAAAACACGACAAATTCAGAGAAGGTGAGGGATCGATTTCTGCTTTTCTTCATCCACAGATCTTCTGCGGAAGCGGTTAGAATGAATTCCAAGGGGTTTTGCTTGTATTCCTGTACATGGTCCTGTTAAAACACCTATTACGGAGCCTATGTGCGATCTGTTCAAAAATATTAAGCCAAAATCTGTTTTGTCGACAAGCAGGTGCTGATATTGCTCCACCTCAAGTTCGTTCTTGGGTATTGCATCTTGCTTTAGCACAAGCTTACACGTAGCGATTTTTTCCTCTGAGGTAGAGAAATACAGATAGATAGGGATCCACTTTTTTCGTGTTCACTATCATAATCTAAAGTTTGATCAAAATCCCGAGTCCGATTTCTTTTCCAAATGGAAAACTTGCCCTATAGTACCTACATACATATATAGCAAGTGAAAACTAAATTTGTGGAAGGATCTGGAAATAATACTGGAGGCAAATCGTCTATGAAACTAGAACTGAACAAATAGATGTCTATAAGTGTGTTGTTTGAAAAGGGGTTTCAAAATAATTGAAGGGTTGTAAGTCTAAAGGGTCTAAGTGCCATTTTTATAATTTAGAGATAAACGAGAAAAACATAAGCAAAAGCCCTTTGGCACTTATGCTATACCACAACTTTATTTGTGTGTGTGTACAGTTTTAAAAGAAATAGGCACTTGGATCCATTTTGATATTATAAGGCTTGGCCCTTAGATTGTATTTTGATAAAAATATTGATTTTTGATTTTTTGGCACTTAGACCCTTTAGACTTACAACCCTTCAATTGTAAATGAAAAATATTGGTTTAATAAAGATATATCTGTGACTGCCTTCAAGGTGTTAAACTTAACGCCTGCAATTTTTCCCAGTTTTATCTGAGTTGAGATATCAACAGAGTTAAATTTACACTCCAAAATCCGTAAGTTTACCATAGATTGACAGAATAATTTTTTTTTGACTATGTACGCCGAAATAGAATTTAATAATCATTAGTTAATGCGTAACTCTGGTTAACCTTAAGTTCAGTATCTACTGAGAAACTGGTCCTTAAAAAAACATAATGTACAAATTCTGTTTCAAAAATTCTCACTAAAGACCTGAATTTAAAAATTCTTGCTTCCTTCCTTAACCACTGAATGAGCATTACCCTGCCATATAATATCCTTTTTTACCACATCAACTCATAAGTTATACGACCGTCTACATAATATGTTTTTCGTTTCGTGCACAGTTCAGTGGGTGAAAAGAATTGACCCTAAACATACAATATACGAAAAAAAAAAACATATAGCATCAGCTTGCGGATATAGACAGGATGCATCATCCTCGACGTACCATACAATGTTTAGGAGGCAATATGATTCCATCATCATCATCATCAGCAGCCATCAGACAGAGAGACAGACAGACAAAAGCCAAACATATTGTCAGGCTCATTTGCAAATTACAAAATGGTTTTACTCCTCCACTTCATTCCGGAGACTCAGTTAAACCGCATTTGATGACAGTCACGATTTTAATTCATCCACTACTCCAGTAGATGACTATAGGTTTATTTTCAATCCTCAACCTCATGCTGCAGCCGAGGGATTTAATATTAAAGCTATAAATTTATTTGCAGAGATGCATAGATGATGATTCTGTTGTTTGTTGTACAAGTTAATTTATAGCCAAAGATAGAAATTGATGAACAAACGCTCCAGGACATTCATCAAATGTAACGAAGGATACGAGTATCTCTGATGATGCGGTTGATGAGAATTCATTTCAAATTTGATTAAAATCCGGTTTTGGACGACAAAATTTGATCAACAACCAGCGAGTAGATAAAGAGATACAATGGGTGATTTATGTGAAATATGGTTGTCCAATATAAGAGTAGAGACGACATTTTCTTACAAGATTTCCAATCGAATAATATTTAAAAATTTGGCTGTGTTCTAATTGGACTGAAATGTTTTGATTAAATTTGATCTAAATTTTGACACCACCTACCAAAAATTAAATTTTATATGAAATTTAATGTGAATTTAATCAATAAACAAATACTTCAAATATGGTGAATTTTAAAAAATGTTTTACAAATCCGAAATTTATAACTTATACTTTAAAACTCAGAAAGCTTCCAAGGTTAGATTTTGCATTTTGGGAGAATTCCTATGAAAAGTGGGGAATTTTAGTTAACTCAGAAGCAATTTTTCAGAGAAGGAATACCTACCTTAAAATTTCAGTGGCCGTACATTTATTGAAATCAAGAATAGAAATTCATTCATTAGCCGTACTACAAGAATGTGGAATACCTTCATAGGCGGTATTTTCCACCCACTTTTAATACTCAGAAATTCAAAACTAATGAAGCTTGCAACATGTTAGCCATCTTAATGGCAGTCTGAACCCTCTTAATTACTTTTATTTGTATTAATTTTTATTTTTCATTGTACTGAAGTCTAGACAAAAACTCATAAATAAATTAAAACTAACTTACAGACCCTATGTAAGCGCTCTAAGTTAGACTATACAAATTTATTGCTAATGCCTTTCTGTCCAAAAAATATACCTTCTTGACTACAACCTACACCAATTATTACGGTGTCATTTTACAATCTTCTACTTCTCCATCTTGGCACATTTGAATGCAGTTTTCAATTTTGTTCTTTTCAAAATCACTTCAATTAATCTACCTTTGAAAAATTCAAAATATATCCACAAGAAAGAGACTGGAAAATTATGCAAAAAAAAAAAAGAAGAAAATCATGATGTAAGAGTTATTTGGGTATACAAATTTTCTCTTTCTCACTCAGAAGTGATTTCCCAGTACGAATTCGAATAAATAAAACTCCTGATTCTTGAATACCTCTAGCTCTATATTTTCATCAGCAAAAAAGCCACTTTTTTCAATTTTATTTTGTTCCATTTTTATGCTCTTCGTTTTGGGGTTTGAATTGAAGAAGCCGAGTTGAAGGAATGCATCTCTAACAAGCACTTAGATAGTGTATCTTGTGTCCCGCAAAAAAATTTCTTCATTCCTCTGTGTCGTTTTCCCACTTAAAAATAATTATGAGCAGGGTGTTATCAGCCATTCCCAAGAAGAAAAAACGTAAAACTTAACTTTTTAAATAAAAATAAAATTAAATTTTTATTACGAAACAGGAAAAAGTTTAAAATTGATGGAACTTTAATGAAGATGCCAGTGTACCTCGCTGCTTTGGTGAATATTTAAGATTTTCCAGGGTTAAGGTGAAGACTCGTTTTGTTCAATAACTTGTACAAATATCATTTCCCAAGAGCCTCGATGTCAATTGCAAAACACCCTATTTATAGGTCTTGACTCATGCAAGAAAATCTAAGCCAAAAAAGACAAAAAAAAAACATTTCTATGTCAATCGACATGGCCAAAACCATGAAAATTAAAATCACAAAAAAAGAATACAGAAAATCTACTAATGCCGGTGGATGAATACTTGAAAAAAGAAAAAAAGAAAATAAATAGAAAATGTGTAAAATACAAGAGAAAAAAAACTATAAAGGGATTTGCTGTAATACTACTAAATAAACCAACACTTAAGGTTGAGTGGCTTGCGGTGAGTTGGTTGGCCGCATCTCTTTTACCTTGTCTACCACTGGTATACAACTCGACTCAACACTATATAAGCTGCCTGCACCAAAGTGTTCTTATACACCCATACAAACAACGGAGACGGAGTGAAAGTCAAGTCAAGACCTGCAGGGTGTTGAAGTTAACATTTTCGTTTTTTACATATTTAATGCGAATTATGTTACTTACACTGAGAAAAAACAAACACTGTAAAATTACGCAACTCCCCTTGTTTTTGGGAGATTTTTCCGGACTTTAGATAAAAGTATTTTAAAACTTAACAAGCCATGTGCATCTATAATTAAATTAAGTAGAAATTTCCATCTTTTAGTTTTCACATTGAGCGCCATTTAATAATGTTAAAATCTAGAATTTTTCATTGTAATCACGTTCGTGTCTACAAGCAAGGTCTATTTTGTGATTTTTTCAAGAAGGTTTTTGATTCATCTGATGCAGCCCACTAATGGCGAGTCTCAAAGTTTTGGGTTATACTCTCCTAAGGGCAAATCTAGTCTCTAAAAAGATAGAGTGAAGGAAAGTGTCCGGTTTTATGTTTTCTTAAGTCAAAAGATCAAAAACAAACTGCACTTGCTTCAAAAATGTGTCCTTCTGTAAACAACCATAAAAATGCTAAACCGTCCTTTTGTGCACATAAAAGTTATTGTAACATAACGAACCACAACCGAGCTTTATTTCAAAATATTAACACTTCTTTCAAAGTTGATTACTTATAGTTTGTGACTGTGATATCTCAGATATTTTGCTTACGACAAGATGATCAGAATGAACTCATGAAGAGCTACACAACAGCTCCCACGTTGGGCGCCATTTTACAAATGCATGCTTTTACTCAAATGAGTGCCGCATTGAATCAAGAGTTTATTTTTCCCCGATATTTTATAATATTCTTCATTCAAATTTCATTGCGATTAAACGTTTCTGAAAAGTGTTTGCTGGAAAAAAAATGTCCTAATTTATGTAAATAAATATATGTATGTATATCTTGGGATAAGCTCAAATTTGGCGCCATTCTTTATACTCAGCTTCATTTGGATTAAAAGAATAGTACCAACAACAAGCTTATATATAAAACAACGTAGTAATAAATATTCAGAGCTCAAAACAAAAATGGCGCCCAAATCGAGACCGCACAAAGACACAATTCTTCTCCGTGTATTCCGACTTTTGCAACCAAGGCAAATAAAAAAGATGAAATATGAAAGACGACAACACGAATACTGAGTAAAAACTTCTGAAAAAGATTTTTCAATGGACGACACAAGTACCTCATTATACGAACAGTTCTTTAATATTTTTCTCTTATATAGTTTTTGTGGTTTTTTTGTTGATTTTGTTTAAAAATTTTCATTTCATATTTCAGTTCTGAGGATGACACGCTGATAAAGATAGAAAAGTGTTAACTTTTGTATACTGTAAGGAAAAGTAGAAATTATTATTTTTTTTTAATTTTGATCAATTTTGTCTTTGTTGCTTGAACCATTTTGAAGAAGTTGAAAAGTTTATTTTGTATAGATTTTTTTTTTGTTCTTGCCTGGGGATGGAATGTGTTACCAAAAGACTTTGGAGATCGGTTAAGCAGGGTTTCTAAGATAGTTTTGAAAATATTATCTTTTTTTGAAACAACCAGGTTTTGAAAAATCTGTAAGCTTCCGTGCCAATTATATGCAAACACATCCTTTTAACTATTGCCTTCAAAATACGTTTAGTCTTATAGATATATTGTTATGATTCACCCACAACATTTCAAAGACCCCATAAAGTAATAATAACTATTATCTACCTATTAAATACAAAAAAAAAATACCCTTACTTTATCTATAGGTATGACAAAAAATCAAGTAGTGCTTGTTTGATTGATGTTCCAATGGCATGCCAGTGTTTATTTTTTCCATTAGCATCATCCTTCATATATATCACACACTCATAAATTTCACAGGCCCAACGCCAAACCAACAGGTGGCAATGTTGCTCGCTTGATATGAAGGCGCAAACATAAAAATCACTCATCAATTTCAAGCCCCATACACTACTTCATCCTCGCAGAGAACTCAAAGCTGGAGGAATAGCATTCATCGAAGGCTATCAAATAGATCAATAAAATGGATGCAAGAGTGATGGAACTTCATGTTGTGTGGGTAGGAAGTAACCAGGCTATAGCAAAATCAACATTCCACACGAAGATAGATATACCCCTAGGTTTACATGAATGTGAATATCCTTACATCTTCTGTGAGGTTGGATTTGGTGTGGTGGCATCAACACCACTCACTACTGGTTGCCATTACTGGTATGGCATCATCGTGTTCATGTCCATCCAATATAATAGACCATAGCGACATAGTTAATGGTTAAGAGTTGGTTATCTTTGAATGTGTATGTGCCTGAATTCACTTTGGTGGAACATCGTCCTTCGTTGCCAGAGTTTCTCTGTGTTGATGCTTTTCACCACAAAAGCAAACATTCAATCAGAAAACCCCATCGCCCTAAGGGACTCAATTTACCATAATGTTGACTTCCAGATTGATCGATTAACGCAAGACTATCTATCTCTCTCTTTTGTTCAGTCTATCTTCATCTCTATGCAGTAATAAAATTAATATTAATTGATGCCAGAACAACAAATTAATCAAATGGAAATGTTTGTACAAGGACAAGAACCAGGAATGCATTTCTTGAGCCTTTGGCAAAATATAAGAATATTTTTATTTTGTTTTGATTATGTGAGCAAAATCAAAAACATATGATAGTTTCTCAGGTGGTTTTGTGTACCATAAGCAATAAATCACATTCGATCCTGCTAGGGTTTCATGGAAAAAAAAATGATTGCTACTTTGTTGAAATGCGTTTCGGCTGAAACTAGTTATCGTTGGTGTCAATTATCGTTCTTATTCGGAAAACAGCACTAAATTGGGGAACAGTACCAGTGAACACCAGTGATTCATTTTCATACAACGATAAACATATTCCTGTAGCCTTTTTCACATATAACCTTAATTACTCAGCGATATTTGAATCATGCGAGTGCGAATCGCGCAAATCGCATTCTAATGCTTAAATTATTTATTTTTTGTATCCAGAGAATCCTCCGATGGGCTCGTTTCAAGTAAGAGTATTTTTATGAATCGCGTGAATCGCATTTTGAATTGTATTTTTCATTATAAATTTAACTTAATTCATCTGATGCTGCTGCTTAAATAAAGGACATGAATTCTTCACTTAAAAGTATTACTTTCCACCACTTTTTGATTGAACTTAAGCTGACGACGGACATTTGAATGAAACCTAATACCAAGAATTCATACGAAAAATGGCATGTGCATTTCGAGCCAAACTTTAAGAAATTCTGTTAAGCCGCTTCGCAAGGTAGCCTAACTTAAGACACCCACGGATTTTGAATCTCGCGAGTGCCTCAGCTCAAATGATAAGTATAAAGCATAGATTTAACTTTGCACAGCCAAGAAGAAATAAAAATCAACTTTCAATAAAGTCTTTCAGTTGCCATCAAAAAACACAATGTAAAAAATTATAAAAATCAACTTAGTTGGCAACCACATTCACACTACAGCCCCCAAATCATCATCTCATCAAAGATGGTGAAAACATCATCGCACAAAAGACCAACGCAATTATCATAACAATAAAAATTATAACAATCGCCCAACACACAACAATAGCCAGAGCCTCCCAAAGCTGCCATCACACCAACAAAACCTACAACATGGCCGCAAAAACAAACCTCCGGACATTAACTCAATAACAGAGAAAAAAAAAAAACACAAAAACCAAAGGACCAGGAGTATATTCTATACAAACCGTAACGTTGCCTTGGTGGTAAAGTTCTGTGGTCGATGCTGGTCTGTTCGTCTATAAAGGTGATGAACCGTTGATGGGCTGTGGAAGGCCAAAACGTTCAGCTCCCCAGCACACATTCAGGAGGGAAGTAAAAGTAGAAGTCTATCCCGTTCATTCCGACTCCCGAGAGGCCTATAACAATCTCATTTAATTGATTGTTTAAATCAATGTTTTAACCAGCATTTAGTTGTAGGGCTTTTATTGTTTGAATAATTCCAATGGTAATGGGATTCGTGTTTTTGGTTTATTCATATATACACATAGCTACAGTTAGTTGTTGTTGAAGTAGTCGCCTATTGTTTTGTTTGCTATAGGAGCCAGACATTTGCGGGTATACATACAGGCGACATACCACCCAAACCACAGACTAATTACGCAAATTATTTGGATGATTGTTAAGTGTGTTAATTTTTGATATTGCAGGTGTGTGTGAGGAAGTCAAGAAGTAAAGACTTATCTATGTATGTACATGTTTGGGTCAGTAACACATAAATAAAGCCCTTTTCAAATGACTTGCAAAAGACTTTAAGAGATTTTAAATAAATAAGAGGCAACTTTAGTTTTTCAACGAAACGAAAGGACAATTGAAGTTGAAAGTCTTAGGAAAAAAATTCCTTAAACAATTTTAATTCGTTCTAATTGCTTTATAATGAAGACCGAATCGTCAAGAATTTACTTTGACTTAGAAAAACTATGGAATGCACATCAGTTAAGTCCAGTTACTTCTTCTAAAAGAAAAAAAAAAAAGAAAAGAAGTCCAATGCAATTCCTTTAGATTCAGCTTTGGAGCAGGATTCCTATTTTTGTTTAATACTCACTTCTTTAACGTGGGATCACGGACTCAGTATTTTTTACATCGATAAGCCTTGAGCTGGAATCAGAATTTCTACTGTTTTTCTTGATCACTTCTTCTATGCCAGATCGTGGTTTCAACACTTTACCATTGGGGAAGCAGTGACCTCAAAATATGGTTCAGATCGTTAGTTCAGTGAGTTTCATTTGGGTTAATCCTCGGATTGAAATTCTTGGTCAAGCATTTTTCACTGCTCCTTTCTTCTAAGTGAAATCGTGGACTCAATATTTTTCTGAATTTTTCCTGATTACCTGCTTGCTTTTTCTGAGTCAGATTGTAGGTTTCGCCCTAGGACAAGCATTGACCTGGAACCAGATTCCACTTTTCTTACTTGATTCTATTGAGTAAGATCGAAGACTGACCGTGAGCTGGTATCAAAATTCCATCGGTTTTTCTCTGATAAATTCTTCCAAAGTGAGATAGTTTGCTTTGCCCTTGAGTAAGCATTGAGCTAGAGTCGAAATTCCTTTCAATTTTCAATCGAAGCTCTGGGAACTCACTTTCTTCAGACTTCTTAATGTTTGCTTGCTCGATTTTTCTAAGTGAGATTGTCGATTAGTGCACTTTTCTGGGTTTTGCATTTACCTAAAATGACAAGTCTTACGGGTTTCCTGCTCGCTTCTTCTAAGTGAGGTCATTGATTCTGTTAGTAACTGTCGTTAAGTGTTGATGTCGAAATGAAATTTTTATCGATTTTTCCCGCTCACTTCTTTTATGTTCATAGGACCAAACAACGATAGTGTGCTCCTATCAAGGTGGTCTCAAAAAGGCTGTACGTAGCGGAAGAATTTTCTTGTGTCTCCAGTTCTAGTTAGAACAAACTACTTGACGATTACCTGACGTGAGGTAGTCTCATAAATTAAGAGCTGAGGTGAGAATTTCAGTATGGTTTCGTAAGAATCCGTAACGGACCAACGGCAGCTTTTATATCGTCGGCTACTTGCGTCAGATTATCAAACTAAAGCAAGCATCCTGTGACACATTTTATTACAAAATTGTGTGCCTATCTACTCATTTCAATCTATTGACATGCAACGTTAAATCCTCGTTTTCCCCAAAAAAAAAATATCCCAATCCAATAACTTTTAAAAGAGGACCACTCTACAATTGCTGCAAATAAATTTATTATTTTGCTAAAAATTAAATTTTGCAAATTTATTAAGCAAACAATATCAATTTTCAGTTCACTTAACACAAAACCACGTTGGTAATTACTACCGGTTACTATTCAAGTTCTATCTTCCGTATCATGTTTACATGTATAAGGCAGACAATATAGGGAGTCCTATCCTCCTGCATCCTTGTGCATCCTAAATAGGAATATGCAAATTTCATTTATGAAATTATCAATTCCCTACAAACGAGCATAGGACGATATGATTGCCAGTATCAACTGCTGCTGCGGTTGCTGCTATGTTACTTGAACTCTCGGCACCAGAGGTTCTATCGTCCGTCCAGCCAGCTTCATACCTATTATAAAGCCGAATCCACCTGACACATGCAGACTTCCAACGAAATGTTATTTTATTCTATTTTATAACAAACATACAATATTCGAGCATGAAAGGCTGTGGGAATCAGTCAATCGATGTGGAAGTAATGAAACTGTCGAGGATTTGGGAGTGCTGAGTGCGGTATGGTTCAGCTGTTTCGGGTTATAAACGATTTCTCAAAATGCCTGCCTCAATTAACGACTTGCCTACCTTTTGCAATAACACACCATGGCTGAGGATGATGATGATCATGGTGATGATGGTGATTTGAAAAGGTTTTTCTTTTTGCTCCGAAACGAAAGGAAAATGTTTACTTTGCATTTCATTGATCATCATGGTCTTTGGCCTGCACACAAATTGCATCACCTACACCACACATTTGTGTGCATACTCGTATCTCTATAATAGAAGTTGTGGGGATACAGCTTTTAGATGTATGGCAAATTGACCAAAATCCCTTTACTAATTTATCTTTAAATCAAACAAGAATACTGCTTTGTTCATGTTTCGAAAATCAGAAACGATACTCACTGCTCCTCCTGACCAAAAGAGATGAGAGTTTTTTTTTTAAGGGAGTTCACTTTGATTTTATAGTTGAAATATCAGGTGTGTTTGTCTGAGTGGTATGCACAGGAATAGACGTTATCTCGTTTAGTGTTTGTTTATGAAATTTTGAGAATTTTCCAGAAATTTTCTGCTATTCTGCAGCTGGAAATTCAAAACAAAATATTTTTAACATGTGCATAGATTCGCAGATTGAATTTGAAATTTATTCCATGTGGACTTTAATTAGTTCTCTGTTTTTGATCAATCTCAGTTGGAATTAATGGATATTAAATGTTGTTGAACGTTTGATTTTGAAATGCGTGATTAAGAAAATCAAGAATTGCAGAATCCCTAAAGTAAATAATCCAGAATTCATTGATTTTTGAGTTCATTCATAGATTTTTGAGTTCAACATATAATTTTTTACGCGATTTTTAATAAAAAATTTAAGTACCTAGCTACTATAAATGTTCATTCTTATTGATTCTCATTCATTTGGATAATATGTGTACATAGAGGGTGGTTAAATTTTAAAGGCCGATGTTAAATGTGAACCACACATAAACGTCAAGTTTTTTTCTGCATTTCATTTGACATTTCTCTTATTATGAAAATGGGCGTTCAAATCAAAATGCATATCGTGCTCTTCGTGATTTTTTCGGTCAATTTAATCGTCCAAATGTGCGTAGATACAATCGGAAAAATCGTGCAAAAATTTGAGCAAACCGGGTCTGTAGGAGATGTGAAAACACCAGTGCATGTTCGTACAGTTCGTACTGCAGAAAATATTGCTGCTGTTCGCGATAGTGTGGCTGAAGAGCCGTCCACCTCAACTCGTCGTCGTGCCCAACAATTGCACTTCTCACGCTCGTCGTTGATGAACATTATGCATAAAGACTTGCATTTACACGCTTACAAGGTGCAATTGACTCAAGAACCAAAACCTCTTGACCATTTCAAGCGTCGACAATGGTCAGAATGGTGGCAAGAAATGGCAACAGTGGATGATCAATTTTCGAAGAAAATCATCTTCAGTGATGAGGCACATGTTCACCTCAGTGGATTCGTCAATAAGCAGAATTGCCGCATTTGGGCGAATGATAATCCAAGAGTGATTGTCGAAAAACAAATGCACCCACAAAGAGTGACTGTTTGGTGCGGTTTATGGGCTGCTGGCATCATCGGGCCGTATTTTTTCTAAAATGAGGCCGGTCAGGCGGCAGTTATTGTAAATGGTGTTCGCTATCGTGAGATGATAACGTACTTTTTATGGCCCGAATTGGAAGATATGGATGTGGACGAGATGTGGTTTCAACAGGACGGTGCCACTTGGCCCACAGCTAACGAAACAATGGCTCTTTTGCGCGACATTCGTTATCCCTAAGACAAGAAATGTTCAAAATTTAAAGTCTTCACACTATTGTTTTCTATTCTAAAACCTAAGAAAATGGTAAAGGTTACGGTATACACAGCAAAGAAGGGTTTAACGGGTATCAGCTAGTTCTGAAATAAATCGATTAAAGAAATAAAATTTTCGAAATAATGAGAATATCTGGGAAAGAAGGATTATGCAGTCAGCTTATGATCCTTATTCATATCAACGTGTAGAAAACACCACACTTTAGTCTCACCTATGAAGCAAGAAACTGACAAAAATGGCTTCTGATCTATGAACTTGCAATATATTGTATATGAAAAGTTACGCATTCGTAATACAGGGTGAGTCAAAAGTGACTTTCTAATAGTGATTATAACTTTTATAGATTTAATTTTAGAATCACAAAGTATGATTTATGGAGTACAAATATGGAATATAATGTACCTTAAATGAGCACCAGCTTCATGCTCACAGAGACGGGCTCTTTCTAGAGCGCTTTCACGTTTAAAACTTCGTAGGACATCATTTTCACTTTTGACACACCCTGTACAAACCACATTCCAGAATTTTTAGATAGATTGTGAATCTCGTAATCTTGAGTTTCTGGCTATTCGACTACAGGCTAAACGGATCTGGCAGTTTTATTAAATTATTTTTAATTTTTCAATTATTCCCAAAAAAAACGTTTTTATTTTTCTTCAACCGAAAATACCGGTATCTGCAATAGAACTTTTTTTTTTGAAACTTAAGAAAATAATTCTGCGCTCAAAAACTTTTACACAGTTTTTTTTTATTCTTTTAGGAAAAGCAGGTTGAAAAAAATTCAGAAAATGGTGTCACTATTGAAACGATTTTGGTCAATTTTTCAAAATATTTTAGTAGTATTTTGTATTCAAATTTATTTTTTTTTTAATAATATGCTCTATTTTTTTGAAACCTGATAACCAACAGTTTTTAATAATATCTAAAAGAAATAAAAAAAATAGTAACGGTACCCACCATAAAAATATTAAAAAATCAATTTGAAAAATCTTATTTTTTTGGAAAATGGTTCCTAAAATTTTGATATACATTTTTTTCTGTATCGTTTATTTTCTTGTTTTTTTTTTTTCTCAGTAAGAAAAAGAGAGTTTTAATTAAAAATTAGAATTATGTTAGAGATATACCATAAAATAATGTTTTTGATTTTGGACTTCGCCAATTTTGGCATATAGTGTTTTTTTTTTTCGACTCTAAAAAATTTAAATTTTTAATCAAATTTTTAATTAAATTGTTTATAATTAGCGTACTAAAATTATTTCTTAAAATATTTAAAAAATATGAATGAATAAAAACTTAAAAAAAAAACGATGCAACTATTTTAGTTTCCAACTATTAAACATTTGTTTAAGACATATAGCATTTTTAAGTACAAATTACTAAAGCTCATCCAAATTCTCATTTTGGCTAATTTTTTTATGTTTACCCCTTTAAGGGGGGAAGTACAATAAGAAGTTCCAAAAACTCGATTTTTTTTTTGTTTTTCTAAAAATTTTATGGAGAATACGATGGTCTAACTATGAATTTGAAATTCGAACTCCATCTTTTTTTTTTTTTTTTCTAACATTTTTTGAAGACGTTTTTCGGAGCTCGCAACAAGTATTTTTGAAAAGTCCACGAGGGAATCCGTTTTATACTGCATTTTTTTTTAATTTCTATCTACAGGGGTTTTATACATGTATATGTGCATAATATAAATTCGCGTCGAAAACCGATTAGTAGGTAAAAATCGTTTTTCAGCAATTAAAACTTTGAACGCGTTTTTCTCTAAACAGCATTTTTGAAATTTGCGTGCAAGATAACTCAAAAAGTTCCCAACCGATATTGCTCTGCTTTGGAGGCTTCTTTCTTTATATCATTTGCATCTATTTGAACTAAAAATATTTGCGATTGGACTTTAAAAAATGTAAAAATTCATGCAAAAAAGAAGCAAATTTTCCATCGATTTTTCGATAAATCGGTACCAATTTTTAATTTATCCATTTTTCTTAATTGTTTTAAGTTCAAATAGAAATTATATCATCAATTCATAATACATATGTGATTTTTTCTGGGACTATGGCAGACAAAAACTGTGCCCTCCAGAATGTTATATGTTATAAAAGTCAGGCCAAGATTAGTCAATTTTAAATAAAAATTTTTGAGTTAAAAAAATTATAAAAAAATGCTTTAATATTGGGCTCTTACGAGTAATTGTTAAAAATACTTAATTAAAAAAATACCAAAATTTATCAAAAAAAAAACTATACGAGTACTTAAACAAAAAATCTTGAACTGACCACAATTTGTCAATGGAAATTGCATTTCACTAAACGAACATTTCTCAAAATGTAAGATTCTTTTAGAAAGTTGAAAATTTAGCAAAAATTCGTTCCACCAAATACAAATTTGACTTTTTGTATGTTTTGTGTATTGCAAAGTACGGAGGGAGTAAGTGGGTGGTTGGCCCACATTTAAAACTATAGATATCAACATCAGATTGAATGCAATTGTTTGTTTTCGAAGTGAGATTTTAAATGGAATGTTAATACTACACAAATATGTGTGTAAAAATCTACATATCCTGTCTGCCATGGAATTTTTATTGTTTTTATTGAACAATGAAAGGAAGTCATTGGTTCCTGGAACCTTTTTTTCATCTGTTTAGCATATGTACAGACATTTTATCGAAAGCAGAATATAAAATGTCGCATTTGAATTCTTATGTCCAACTTAGAATTCGATACGAATAAGTAAAATTTTTTTTATAAAAGGGAATGACACTCTGAAGCCAATAAGAGAAAATTCCATTTGCTTGTTTTCTTTTTTTGTGGCAGAATTAACTTCAATCTAATAATGAACGGGAATTTCCATATACTACAGTAAAAATCAATTTTCAAGCCCCCTGTTGTACAACAAAAGATTTTAATTCAATTGCGCGAAAAACATTTACGAGCTGTGCAAAATGCTATCGCTGAACTTTTATTCACATAAGTATAAACGTATGTATACATGCCAAAGGAGATCTTCTTGATGGTGGAAATTTATTGTGTAGAAAATGACAAGATGATATTTTTGGGGTTGGGAAAGTGGCATCAATAATAACAAAAACAACAACAACAAGTCAGTGTGTTATTGGGAAAAGCTTTGTTGTGTGGAATGATAACAGAACATAACACCTCTGCATTGTTGTCTTCGTTTGTGACGGCACATTGGTAAAAGGATCAGGAGTCGGAAGCATGAATTTTATAGTGGGAGTGCAGTGCTGCTGCCGTCGACATCGACGTCGTCACCGTCACATACCCATCGACCGACATTTTGTTTGAAGAATTGCTTTAGCTTTTCCCTATAAAGGGGATGAAAGGCGCCGCGATGTCGCCAAAGTTACGTCTAGCAATAAATTTCAAACCGAAAGTAGGATTGTTCGTTTCTTTTTTTCTTGCTTCTATTTTCGTACGTTTTACATTCACGGCCACCTATGAAACTGAACTTCCGCGCGCAACCGGAAAATTCGTTGTGTTTTTTCTTGCTTTTGTAGAAAGTTTTATTTTTCTTGATAGTTTTTTTTTTTTTTTTTTGGTTTTGAGAGGGAGGAGGTTAGGGCGAAAGGAAGCTGTGGTAGTTGGAAAATTCTTTTTCGCACAGTGGAGAATTTCAGTGGAAATTGAAAAACAACTTTTAGGGGACTTGGTTGCAGTTTTATGTGGGCTTAAGAATCACAACAGTCACATCATTGAAGTGTTTCTACAAAGGAATAAAGGAGACTTGTTTGAGAATTGTTACTATAAGGGTTCGACTAAAAACGTCATACACTGCAATGTCGGGTGACAGTCAAAATTTTTGAATACGGTCTTAGGGCATACAACTTTAGTATCAAGAAGCTAGATTTATAAATATCCTTAAGTCGTAAAAAAGTCTTTTTGACAATTCATTTAATTTTTTGAATGCAGTGTTCTGTCATTTTGAGATGGCCTAATGTCGCGGGACTATGCATTAGCACCTCTACGAACGAAGCTTTGATAGGAGCTTCTTGACCACTACTCTTTAAGTTTATTGCAAAGAGTAATCGTTGGGAAGGGAAGACCATAGAATATTCCAGCCACCATAACGAGTTTACAAAAGATGCTTTCTCAGATTTTGACAATTGCAATTATTTCAAGTTATACATATCTCTCTATAAAATGCTCTAGATCAATTTCTTTCGAAAATGTATTTGCCTCATGGCACTGAAGGACAATCAAGCGAAAATTACCTCTTCAGATTGCCGACTTTAAATAACCTCAGGCGACCAATGATGTCGGTGCTATGACTTCTCTGGGGTTTTCGTTCGGTTTTCAGTTGTATTCCAAACCAATTCAGTGTTTAAAAGATTCAGTTTGGTATTTGGTAAGACATTTTTCGTCATCTGCAGTTTTTATAAGATGTCAGATGTAAAGAATATTTCGAAGATCATCTAAATTTAAGGAATTCAGGTTTTTAAAAAAAATTATACGAAATCAAATGTATACAAATTTATTAATTAAAACACTTCGCCAACCAAGCTTTGCATACATTCAATACCTTTACCCTTCTCTTGATGAATAACGTTTCAGGAAAATGTCTTCAAGTTCGAAATTTTTTTACAAAGTTATCTTAAAGTACTTTACTGAAAAGCAAGTCTTCTACTGTTTTTTTTTTTTGTGAATCAGGTCTTTAAATTTTGTTTTCCTTACTATTTCTGCAGCTGCCACTTTTCCACCCCTCTCCACATTGTTGACGAGGGATAAACTTTTAAAAATAATTTCAACCAGGGTAAGAGCCAGTTTAAGTTTGTGCGGGAGTTGAGTGTTTGGCGGGGGGGTGGGGGAAAGGAACAGGAAGAGGGTTAAAAACACAATATGAGGGTGTTTTGGGTAATGTTTTGGTGCACAATTTATCTACTTGCCCGATAAGCATTCAATGTGTGCTCTAATGGACATGTTTGTGCATTTATTTTGGCTACTATACAGCCATGGGGACCCCGAAAGACAAAAGTTAGCAAGTGAAACAGTACACACACACACACACACTCACTCACTTACTTCAGCTCACGATCTCAAAGGCGACTAGAAAGTTTTTCCTTTATTGGTTCATGACGATGAAGATGATGCAAAATCGATCAAAATGCACAGCAGTTTTGATTGCTGTATGGTGAAACTTTGCCCAATGGGTATAGATCAACGTGAAATCTAATTTCACACCACAAGACGCCATCACAAGGCGCTGTTGTTGGTGTTTTTTTTTTTGTGCTGTTCTGTTTTTCATTTGGCAACAAAATTTCATTTAAAATTCTTAACAACTATATACAATCTGTGTTTTCCAATAGTTTCCCTCATCTTGTCATCAGCTTATGGTCAGATGTAAGGACGAAACGTAAGAAAAATCAAGAAAAAGTTTCCCATGCCCTTTTCTTAACTTATTTCATCTTAGAGAATGATGCCTGATGGCCGAACGATATTTCACAGAAAATTCAATTAGGCTCGAAAGGATGAAGTTTTAACGAACAAAGTCCACCTAATGTGTGACACTGTGTTTATGGTTTTCGTCCTTTCTTGGCATACGAAAAGCCTTGAGCCACTCTGGCAATCGATGTTGCTGGAGCCCGCTGATGATGATGATGATGATGATAGACACAAATGGTGACAGCAAAAACGGATGTCACATATGGATCTGTACTTAACTGACAAGTTCAAACCAACTGTTTTGTCCGACACTAACCGACATTTGATATATTTGATATGGGGATCCCAAATCACTGCAGGGATTACCAGCCGCCAGAAAATAATTCTCTCACAAGAAAATAAACGATACAGGATATCCCCGCAGTAACATGTTGTGATGTGATTGTGGGAAAATAGAGGGCTTTGGGATATCACGTCAATTTTATTCTATATCGACTCTGAATAACTTCCCCCGCATATCTCAAAATATTATCTCCAAAGTTTTGGTAGTAATTTTCCAGATTTAAAAGATTTTATCGTATGACTTTTTTTGGTCTTAAGATACCCAAGAGATGGCTTGTAGTTGTCGGCTGTGTGAGAAGAGGTGATTTAAGAAGACATATTTCCATGTTGAGTGAGTTATGGGGTCTTATAGGTTTTGCAGTTGGAAAATTTGATAAGAAATCGAAGGGGTTTGGCTTAGCGGTTGTTTCTTAGCACTCAATTGCTGTGTTGATAGTAGGTGATGCATCGCTTTATAGCTTAGGCAAAATCAATCGTTTTGAAATCTTTTATTTTAACGTAGGGCAGGACTTGAGGGTTCGAAAAAGGCAAGAAGTTAGGACCAATTCGCAAGTTGAAGAATAGTTTTTTTTTTGAAATTCAAAAGGCAGTCATCACATCAAATATGTATTCCATGCGAAAAAATTATCTTGCGAAAAAACTACTACATGCGAGAAAAATAAAACTAGAGAAATATAAAGCCACCTGCGGAAAGACTTTTATGCTAGAAAACTATAACGCGAGGAAACTATCATGCGAGGTATATAAGATGCGAGAAAACTTTTATGTGACAAACATTTTATGGGAGAAAAATATCATACAGCAAAACTATCATGCGGTGAATAGATGATTGAAGATCCCAAACTTTTGCGGTGTTTTGTAAGCGTGATTCCTTCCAGTTTATGAGACCGCAAAATATCTTCATAGATAGACAGGCGGTAATCAGAGCCATTTCATCAATTGTCGCAAAGTCAAAACTGATTCCTCGTTGGAGTTGGAATTCAGATCGCTGACCGAAACAAATTCAGCCACCCTTCGATGGATCCCAGGACACCGTGACATGTACGGAAAATAAATGGCTGATGAACTTGCCAAATACGTTTCATCACTTGAACCGAGCCAAATTGTACTTATGCCACTGGACCAGGAAAAGTTTGGAATTGATCAAAGTTTCCTCAATACCGCAAATTGCAGATGGTCAACATTAGAAACTTGTCTGGTTTCAAGAAGTCTTTGGCCAGATATATCAAGGAAAAAAAAAACAGAGTATCAACTGAAGATTAGCAGGCCTCAATTGTTTCTCTTGGTTAGAGTCCTAACGAGTCACAACTCACTCGGAACCCACATGAGCACATGGGCATCAGCACATCTGACTTACTCAGAGTGTTAGGACGAAGAGGTTGGAAGAGGGCTGATCTCCCTTCCTTTGTGAATGCCCCAGCCCAGCCGGAACTACAAAAGAAGCCTTCGGAAAATGCTGTACTAGGCAAGCGACGTCTAATTTTTGCCACTAAAAACCATCCTAAAGGGAGACACCCCATACCTAAGACTTCCACTAACCACTCCCATTCCTTTATTACCCACACCCTGGAAAGCACAATGGATCCATTCAGATCCTAGTGAGGCGCTGGCTGGCTTGAAGCATCAACACCTCACCTAACCTAACCTATTTTTCTTATAAGCGCATCAAAATCTTTATGGAAATGTTGCTTCGCAAATGTGTTCCCTAGTGTAAAAGACGACGAAGAAAACAATGATACTATTTGTACTTTGTGTTTACAAGCAATTGTAGTTTTAAGTGAAATTCTATCAGTTTGTTAAACAAATATGGACAAAGAGCATTTTTATACCAACTTATCTATTAATAGGAAAATCAACAAGAATATTTGCAGAACAAATAGATATCTTTGCTATATAAGAAGAGAAATGCAACCTGTTCTCTAGTCGAAAGGAATCCAAGCACAGTTCAATTTATCTATCTAACTATCTGTCATAACTATCTTGAGAAAAAAAATAACAAATATGAATCGCAGTTCATTGATGGTTTTGATAATGGTGGCAATATTTGCCATTACAGTAACAGAAGCTGGTTTATTCGGATGTCAGAACTTTTGCTGGCTGAACGATTGGAAGTCCCGTGATACTGTTTGTGGTAACGGACCTAAATATTCATATCCTGGACCAATTCATGGACGATGCTACTGTTGTAATATTTAACTAAATAAAAAAATTCTTAATTAAAAAAACTCAATATGTACCAGTATCTTTGCATTTAAAATTATTATTTAAAAATTTGTTGTTCAGAGATATTAGATAACTTTAAACTCGCTCTGCTAGGTTTGTAAAATATTTCGTCATATTTTGGGGTTTTAGGGAGTAATAACCAATTCCAACTTTTGTTAAAGTGATAAAAGAAAAAATCAAACTCAAAATTGTCAAACTTAAAAATGGTTTGAAAGATATTGTGGAACGTATTTCTTTTTCATTTCATAGGAGTTGATTCGAACCATAAGCTGTGAAAAAAATGTTGCATCCAAGAAAATTTCACCAGTGTGTTAAGTACTACACTTTAAGTCAAGTAGTGATCTGCATTGCACGATCTTATGTTGATAATTTTTACATTTTAGAGTATAGGCTAACAAGGGGAAAGCTGATGTATTTTAAAAAAGGCTTAAAAATTGATAATCAATTAAAATTAATTTTTAAGAGAAACTGTTGTATATTACTTGACATATAAATTCTACAGGAAAGCAAGTAGGTTTTGTCAAAAAAGTTAAACTTCAAAAAATACTTGACGAATCTTTTTAGAAATTCAAAGACAGTAAATATTTTTCTATATTTTCAAATCCAATCAAGAAGATTTAAACCTTTAAATTTTTTTACACATTACAGCAATAACACCGTCCAGCAAATGGTCCCGGGTATGAGTATTTAGGTCCATTTCCACACCTTGCGTCACGGGCTTTCCAATTATTTAGCCAGCAATTCGATTGACACCTGAATGGATTTGGTTGGCCCAATCCTGATGCGATGCTTACAATGACAATAAATAAAACAATCCAAGAACTGCAATTCATATTTCAAGGATTTAAATTAAATAAACAAAAAATGTTTAAACTTCAAAAAAAAGGTTGCAAGCTTGAAGGTAGTTCACACTAGAATGTCTTCTTGGGAATACATTTCTCTGATTTATACAAAAATAATGATTTCAACAAAATGGATACAATTAGTCATTTTTATTTGTTTTGCATGACCGAATTAAAAAATATTAAATTGTATAGTGAATAAGAGAACAATAAAAAAAGTAAACAACATTGTTGCACGTTGAGTACATTATTTGACAGCAGAGTTATTAACTACAAAAGGTACTTTTTCATTAGTTATGAAATATACAATTTTTTGTATTAAGCTCTTAGGTGTTGAAGGAAATCTGAGTCGAGTTCGAATGTATGTAGGGCATCAAAAACCATCGGTAGTCTAGTTTCTGAAATGAAATAGTGAAGTCTTTGAAGCTCTATAATATAGTTCTAATACCTCATACAAATACGATTCTTCATAAGACACAAAAAACTATGATTAAGACTTAGGAATTGACCAGATTTACAAGATTTCATCAAAAAAGTGAGTTAAAGTTAAATAAATATTTGTAGTGGGGCTTACTAGACTACGCGTATCAGATCCTGTACAATATCAAAAAACATTTTAAAACAAAAAATAATAAAAAAAATTTAGAGGCCAACGATTCGTAGAGAGAGTAAATCAACTGATTTATAATTCTCAACCATTTCTGTGTGCGTGTTACCAGTAATAGCGGAGCACTATACAAGATTTGCCGAGATTGAACGGCTAATATGAGAAGCGGGCGTCAAGTTAAGGAAGAGAAAGAATGATAGGAAAGATGTGTGGCACGATGTTCTGAGACTGAAGTTGGTTGTCTCAGATTTTTATCTCCAGGGATGGCGGCTGAACTAATGCGGAGAAATGCCGTGTCTTATTTCTATGTCCCTTATAATTCGCATTATTTTATTCGTATTCATACTTGATGGGCATACTAGTTTAACTCAATCACATGTTGTTAGTCTTATGCATGAACAACATGTAATGAGTAAACCAGCAACCCATCGATGACAATTTTTAGAAGGTTTTAATGGAATTAAGACGACATAGACGACGGCAGGGATCGAACCTGTGATCATGAGGTTGACAGGCGAGCACACAACCATCGCGCCACGGTCACTTTTTCGCATAAGGCAGAACACCCTTGAAAAATATTTTTGCAGCGGATTTAAGCCGAATCCATACTTTTCTTATTACGGTCTATCACACTAACCATTATGATAAGGGGTACTACCATTTAAATGTTGGCTTTGAGTTCTATTTCCTAAAGAATTTTAAATCGTTAAGTCGTTAAAGTGTCTAAATGAAAGTTTTCGACATTTAGCCCTTGAACTTTAAAGCAAATTGTTTCGAGCGTCGTTTTCAACCTCAACTCCAGCGCACTCCAGGGTTAGCTGGGTCAATAAAGAAGAATGGTCATTGCAACATTACATTAAACTGTAGAGTTCCAAGAAGACTGTTCATCGTTATTAACTTTAGGTAAACAACGTTCCTTAAATTCAAGATGGCGGAACCAGGTTTAAAAATATTTTTTAATGATTAATAGAAAGCCAACCCCATTTACTATTTCAGTCAGCATTTTCTTTTAATGTACCGAATGGACCATCCAAAAAAGGCCTCTTCCAAAAAGGAGTTTAGTTATAAGATCAGTACAATTAAAGTTTTTGTCGTATTATTGGTCAAAAGTTCTAAATGTTTGAAGAATCCGTTTTCTACGAAATGGCTGCATAAGTTAGTGTGCAAATTTGACAAGATGATCTTTTCATAATTCAATTTATTGTAAAAGAAATAGAACAGTCAGAAAGTCCAGTCGAAAATGACATTAAATGCTGTTAAACGTAGAGCAAAGTTATGAAAGAAAATGATGTTCCGTTCAATTCTTCGATTTAGATATCAAAACGAAAAAAGAGACAATACGTGCATTATTATTTATTTAAGCTGTGCAAGGCGTATTATAGGTAATAAATTTATTGACAATTACAAAGGTTAAAGGTTAAGTGTATTTGGTTTTATAAAATTTGGTTTCATAAAATTTGGTTGACTATATATTTTAGTAGTTATACGAGTTTAGTTTATGTTGGTATTTTCTTAAATTTAAATTTCACTTATTGAAGAAAGGCTGAACTCCACAGCAGTAACATCTGCCTTGAACATTTGGTGCCGGATAAGAAAATTTCGGTCCTTTTGGACAACCTCTATCGCGAGCTCTCCAATCATTTAGCCAGCAATTTCTTCTACAATATAGTGATTTCTGAGCTGCATTACCTGTGATAGAAATTATCACAAAAATTAGTACACAAATTAGAGCAAAATTCATAATTTAAATTCGAAAAAAAACAAGGAAATGTAAGACGACTGACAAATATCTTGGTTTGTTAATGACTGACGGTTTAAGAATTTTCTTGAAAATTTATATAGCAGATTTTTAACTACCAACGATGACATTACAACACCATATCTTAAGATGGTTATTGCCACATATTACCAAGACATTTTTGCACGATATCTGACTGCTCTTATATCTTGAGCAGTAAAAATTAAGCAAACACAAGAATTCTCATAAACATAGGGAAAGTGTGTACCTTTCTTAAAAGCTATAAATTTACCATTTCAAAAGTGTTCATATCGTAAAAAAACGAAATACTTCCATCAAAGTTCATGAGAGTCTAACATTTCACCTCATTAATACCCACAATTATCAAGATGTTTATTATTTAATTAATTTAATTTTTGTACCTGCATAACTCTTAAGCCGTATATAAATAAACATTTTGTCGCGCAACTTTTACAACTAAAAGGTACTAAAGGGTACTCCAAGAAACGATTGCGCTGCTAAAGCAAATATTTTTGCAAAGTATACTGAGTTTTATAAGCATGTAGCGGCACTTGAACAAATTTATAGATCAATATATCAAATCATGTGTCTGATACGGTGATACGCAAAAGGTGAGAAACAGAAGGCTTGCATGTGTAGATTGGACTGTTGGACATTTCACTTTAAAAATAGAATAAAGTCATTCAAAGGCAACACTACCGACATTACTCAGAACTTGCAAGCAATTCAAAATGGCAGAGTTAAAGTCGCTTAGTATTTAAAAATATTATAGTTACATATAAAGCTGGTGATAAAAAACCCAATGCTATAAATTCTTTTATTTAAAAACGAAGGGAATGAAAGGGCTCAACAAAATAAGAAAGACTTTTAATGACAAGAGATAACCTTCGCAGATCTTTCAATCCCTCGAAAGAGACAGTGTCCCTTAAACACTTTTTTTTTGTATTCACGCGACGGTGGCATAAAATTTTTAAAAGATGCTTCATATTTAATTAAAAGTCAATTAATTTGAGCTACATTTCCAATACAATAATATGTATTTTTAAATTGATATTTTTTTTTTAATTTTTATTCTATTGCTTCAGTTTGTAATTTTGTTGATGAATTTATTAAATATTGCAACAATAGCACCGTCCATTAATAGGCGCTGGGTACGAGTACTTAGGCCCATCTCCACATATTCTATCACGAGCTGCCCAATCGTTTCGCCAGCAATTTTCCTGACAGTCAAATGGGCTTTTCTGAGCAGCAATTCCAGCAATTGAAAGTGATACAATGGTTAGGAATACAAAAATCCATACTCCGCGATTCATAGTTGATTATTCAAAGCACAGTGATTTATTTCGACTGAAACACTGCTTTATGAGTGTTGACACTTTTATACAATTTATCTAACTCGAAAGCAAAAGAAAAGAAATGAGACCTTTTTGTTTATTTACTCATTTTATTATCACTTTAAAAGACACAAGCCTTAACCTACTTACATGAATGATGTCATAAAAAAACCCACATCATAAAGAAAGCACGCTTAACAAATATTTGCCATTTTATTGAAGTACAAAAAGTTCTCATAATAAAGGCGTTTACTGTTTAATTTATTAAGGTTATCTCACAACCTGTTTCTAAACACAATTAAAAGTCACCAATAATTTTTAAATTTGGCTTTGTATAAATACGGAACGATTTTTTATTTTAACAACATTAAAGTCAAGCCTTTGGTACTCAAATAGTCAAATATGAAATCAATATTTTTAATTTGTTTGGTTGTTCTGACAATTGGCATCACCGGCACAGTGGGACAGAGTGCTTTTGCATGTCAACAAAATTGTTGGCTTAACGATTGGAAGGCTCGTGATGCAAAATGTGGCAATGGACCGAAATATTCATATCCTGGACCAGTTCATGGAAGATGTTATTGTTGTAACTGATCAGCGAATAAATGAATCACTGTATTTCTGATGAAAAAAAATATTAAAACTGTAATTCTGTCAAATGGGTTTAATTTAAAGAAAAAGGACTACAATTTTCTTGGGTTGCAAAAATCTATCATTTTAATATCTATTTAAGGATCTTTTATTTCTGATTTTATTTCAAAAAAGATTAAATCTTATATCTCCCGGATATAATGAGAAAGATTGAACGAAAAATTATTCCAATTTATCGAGTAATTGAGGTGAATTAAAGCTTCACAGACGAATGCAACTAACATAATCAGTTCAGGTTGATGTAGAAAATAAATACATTTTATTCAATTCAATTCAGGATGTAAATGAATGATTTAGTTAATTAACTCTACATAAGTTCCTACTCATCTACCTACATACCTACCGACCTGCCCTAATAGGTGGAGGTTCTAATTTATCAAAATTAGGGCAGCGACAAAATCGTAGATAATCTGTTAAACTGTATTAAAACACACGTAGCATGTTACCTAAACGTGAAAAGCAAAACCACCGAAGAATAAAGTTTCTATATATGAATTTATACAATTTTAAGAGAGAGACTGAGAGGGAGAAAGCTTTTTTCTCTAATTCGAAGTTCGCAATTTCCCCTTTCAAATAATGGGAAATTCATTGTCAGGAGAAATGTGCCATTTTCTCCTTGAAATAACTGACCAACAACGATTCTCATGAGGTGTTTTCTTCCTAAAAGGGATAGAGCTTTTTCAGTTTCAAACAGGAATTCAAGTCAAGTGGTGTGGGCGGAGTTTGTATTTGAAACTAGCTGATAAAATGGCGAGATAAATGAGAGTGAACATTCAAAAAACCAAAATGACAAATTTCAACTATTTTATTAATTCTAGATACATTTTATGTTACTACATAATACTGAAAATGAGTTCTTGAAATATTAGATTTGTTTCAGAAATCCTAAGTATTTGTAGAATACAATTTTTGACGCTAATTTAATCTCAGGAAACTAAACGTTTTGAGTCAAAATGACAATGAAAAATAGAAAATTAATTTTTTTCACATTTCAAAAACGTTTGGTTTAATCAATCAGCGAAGTAAACTAAATTAAATCCGATGAATTCAAATTTTAATATTTAAATTTTGTGTTGCATATTTTTTAGAATGGACAATTCGCATGCAGCAAAATTTTACCAAACTTATGTAAAATGAGATTTGTCATAAGATACTCGTATGTACATACATACATATGTATGTACATACATACATATCTACATATAATCCTAAATAGATTTTTTTTAAATTTTTTTATTTGATTTCTTAATAGGGTAAACAAGGGTAAATACTGAGAAGAATAAAACCTCTATTTTGTTCAATAGAAATGTTGTTAACATTGATAAAATGTTATACTTAAAAAAACAACAATTTTTGATATACAAAAAAAAAACAAACAGCACCAAATATTTAAAGGTATGAAATTATTATTGGCCGGCCAAACAACAAACAAAACATTAATCTTTAAAAATGTAACTAAGCGACCTTTTTAAAAAAGTTTTCTTTCTGAGCTAGTGACATTTCTGCTGAACAATATTAAACAAAATTGACCAGATTTTCTGAATATGTACTTCTTTTCGAAGTTTAGGCAAATCGGTTTGAGAAACTCGACGCTTGAGCAAGATCCACGGCAATAGACTTAAAAATTATTTTCTTTTAAATTGATATATTAAAAATCGAACGGATTTTCTGACTATATTGAATGGTTTTGTAAGAAATCCATTTCGACAAAAACTAATAATTGGCGACAGTTTGACGAAAAAAGTCAATAGTTAAAAATTTATGAATCTGATGGAATGAAATACAGCCAATTTTAGTTTTGCCAGAACACGATCGTCACTAATTTTATTTTTGTGACCAGTGCTGAAGAAAGAGCGCGTCGCTGAGGAAGACGCAATCCATGAGGTAGAACCAGAGTACCCATGGACATACTTGTCCGTCTTAAAACACAAACCTACACACACACGCTGATAAGAAATTGTTAAAAAACTTTGTAACACCCTTTCCAATCACGGCCAATTTCCATCCACATTACATGTAGGTATAATGAAGGGGGGCAAGTCAATGATATGTTCTTACGTTTTAAAATGTCCTTTTGTCATCGTCCAACGAACACTGGGTTCTTGATCCGTATACCAACAAAAGAAGGATTTCAGAATTGTTCACCTTTAGGTAGGTACCCTTTCTGACAAAAAAAAAAATAATTTTAGGTGCACCAGTTCGTAAAGGAGCAGTACATAGTGAATAAAAATTTACCAACCATTGGTGTTTGTCAGATGGAATAGAGGGTACTCATAACCACTTTTGTATGGATATTATTGGACGAACACAATTTTGGCACAAATTCGCTTTAAGAACTAACGTGATTTACCAGGGCATTGTTCCCTCCAAAAATCTCCATTAGTTGGATCTTTTAAGGGCTGAACTTAACTTTGCCCAGAGTCTTATGCAAGATTAAAACTATTCCCACAATCTCCGCTAACTGTGTTCTATAACCTTAAATCTTAGTCAATTATACCTTGGACTTTAATAATTTTGACAATTCACAACTTTTTTCTTACGCAATAAACTACTCTAAGAGGATTTTTATAAATGCGTGGATGCTTGCTTGATCATCAGTGAATGGAAGGGTACCAGTTCAAATCCAAGTAAGTATGACAATGTGATTTTTTAAATAAAAGAAAAAATAAAAAAGTTACCTTCAGCAATATTTTCCCCTTCATTCCATTCCAAAAAAAAAGCAATTTGAACTTGGCAAGAAGCTAATTCTTTTTTGTAACCTTAGATATTTAAGGAATAAAATAATTGTCTAGGTAAAATATTAACTAAATTCAATAAGGGCTTAAGATTATTTATCAAAATTGACCGGATTTAGCACATTTCGTAAAAAAATGTGTTTACACAAGGAATTTAAGGTACATAAATTATCTAGGAATTTAAAAAATTCAATAGGACCCAGAACTAAGTAATCCTATACCCGGTTGAGGTTAATTTAAACAGGTTTTTCTTTGGAAATAGACAGTTAAAAGTTAACTTTTTTCTTAGGCAATTTTACACAAATTGACTTTCAATAGCTTAACATTGGAAATTTAAAGCAATTAGCCTTTAAATTTAGTAAGCTCAAAATTAATTGTTCATCAACTTTTCTTTGGGTGCTAAATTTCCCTCTGATATGTCGGTGGTTGGTTCTCCCATGTTCTTCCAGAACCTTACAATCACAAAAAGAATTTAATCAATTACCTTCCAAATGATTCCACTATCAAGTTTAGCATGCACAAATTTAATAGTTTGCCCATTAGACGAATACCAATAAACTGACAATCCGACATACTCACTTTGCCAACATTTGCAATAATTTTATTAGACTCAAATCAAAGCCAATAACTTCATAGAATCAAATGGAAATAGCTCGATGGCATCATCATAATCAAACATTAAAACAGAAATACAAATCTATACCTAAACTAAAATATAAATGCTCATTTAGTCGAAACTCAATGAATACAATCAGAGAGATGAATATCAATCTAACTTCTTCTACATGTAGGATGTGTTTATGAATTTCTATATAAATTAATTAGTTGATTGCATAACAAGAGCCACTTAACACAAGGTTACGATTATTTACCCCACAAAGCACCCATTAGATCCAATTAAATTAAGGTCCAAACCCAAAACTTTAACAGACAACTTCACAGGCGTACCTACTAGTAGTTTCCACCACAATTAAAATATTCATTGAGCTGAAAATAAGCATAAGCTAAACGTCCTATTCCTATTATCTTCCCGTTTCCTATCTGAGTTATCCTTTTACTGAAACATATCTAGATACATAGACTGTGTCACTTCCCATCCTCTGTAAACACAAAACCCTACCATATCCTCCCCGCTCATAGCATTCATATAAATTTTAACACAAAACATAATTTCCTCACTGAGATATCCTGCGGCATTTAAATCTCTCCAAACACACACTCACAGAACATACCTACGCTGGCTGTTCTATTTGAAATTCTGTAGATGTATAGACGATGTTCGTCCTTTTTCCTACCCTTCCCCATACACTCATACTCAGATATGAGGAAGAGTTGAGGTTTGTATTGTTCCATGGTTTCACTTTCTCTCTAAACTGATTTGTGTGTTTATTTCTTTGCTATTCTTCTTCAGCAGAATTGTTCTACAAAGTTTAGATAGACTGCCATAGTTATACTTTTGTTCGACTTTACCTACATTCATATTATCCTTTCGCCAAAATTTGGTGTGAAAATATTTGTAATGGATGATGGGGATGGGGTTTTTGGGGCATCTTCTATGAGCTTGAAATCGACTTTAAAATAGGGTTAATAGCCGAAAGAACTTGCCTGTGTGTGTGTTTAAGTGGAAATCATGTACAAAAAGGACTATGAGGCTAATTTGGAGTTTTGCTTTTGCGGTAGACCACAAATGTGCGTTTAATTTCAAAAACCCACACAGATTAACAACTTGATGGACTTTAACAAGATTATGATGTCCCTTTCTGAGGATACAAGTCCTTTTTTCATCATGCACGTACAGTAATTTGTCTTTCATTTGATTTGTTCTACACAACTTTTTCATTTGTTACAAGTTTCGGCGGAGACATAATTCCCCAGATAATAATTCCTCAGCTCTCAGATCTTTTTTTTTTGGGACAGAAACTTCTGGGATATAAGTTCTTGGAGCAAAGGTTTCGGAAGTTAATAAGTCTCTTGTACTTATATTTTTAGAAACACAATAATTTGGAACAAGAATTCCCTACAAAAACATAAGTTTTTTGGACTTAATTTTCTGGGACATAATATTCTGTGACAAGAGTTTGAGATGTAAACCTAATAATATAGTCATTTCAAGTTCTGAGTTGGTGAGACAAATGTATCTGGGAAATAACTATCCCGGATTCTATAACAGAATTCACAGAACATTTGTCATTTGATAAAAAATTTTTGGGACAAAAGTAACTTAAATATAAGCCTCAGCTATATAATGCATGTGACATTAGCCTCTGGCACAGCACGGAAATGTTCGAGTAACAAGTCTCTAGGAAGTCAGGTTTTGAAATATTAGTATTTGGGACATTTAACTACGAGACATCAGTCTGGAAATAATGAGGTTTTAGGACAAAACATAATTCATCACAACATAAAAATCTGGGATAATAAGTCTCGGAATCGACCACATTAGAAACAAAATAAAAATCACGGACATAATGCTCCAGGATATACGTAGTTTTGTGAAAAAAAAACTGAAATAAAAATATATAATCAATTGAACTACATAAATCTTTGGAACATATTCCGGAGAAATTACTGTCAATTCAAACTTAGGACCCAACCTAATAATGTCGCATGTCCTGTCCATGTGCCAAAAGAATCTTCAATCGTGCAGAGACGAAACTAAATTCCTAGCAATTAAGCTTTAATCCTTAGATGGCTTATAAAATTATCCAATTACACAGTGTCCCCAAATTTAATCACCGCTAATTATCACCCTAATTAGGTCCTGAATCACTACCATAATCACTTCCGTGAAATATAGTTACCGTTTCGGTTCGGTGCTCCACCGCTTATCTCTTCTACACGAATATTTTCATACCAAAAAAAGAACAAAAAGGGGAAAATTGAAATTCCAAAGGATACCATCAATTTCCAACCACCCCATTAGCAAATCGATGGGAAACAATTAGCACACGAAAGGTGAGAGTGGACAGCAGAAGCAACAACAAAAAATAGAAAATGAATACCTATTTCAATTGACAATTTATGTTTTCTTTTTTTTTAGAAAAAAAGAACAAAAATATAGATGGATGTAGAGAGCTGGAAATTTTTAATCAAATCAACCCGGAAGTCCACAGGAAGTGCACCGGAATTAGAGAAAAAACTATTCTATCCGACAATAAATGTCTATACACGATGATGATGGGACATCACGACCTGCCAGGGCAATGCAGTCATCAATTTATCCGGCTCGAAGGACCAAATTATGCTTGTGAACGAGTATCTTGCCAGCATATAGAGTCGTTCATAACCTTGCCGTATTTCCAATGAGAAGCCCTAACGATTTTCGGTTTTAATTTTCATCTGAAAAAGGGGGTCCACTATCGACTGGTATCTCGTTTCTTGCAGAGAAGTAAGAATTACTCTCATTAGACGGCCAAATGAATTCCGTTCGTGCAATTAGCCATCAACACAAAACACAGCAAAATGTGCACTGCACATAAACTTAAATTATAGACTGCTGCTGCTACTGCTGCACATAGCCAAGGGCTTTTTATATGTTCAATCCTTGGGATAAGATATTTATATCGAAATGGAGTCCCATCGTCATCGTCCATCGTTTTCACTCTCTCGTCTTCGACAAGGAGTGTATGGTTGAGTAAAATGAGTTTTATGGCAGACCGCAGACCCCTTGGCTTAAAAATTCGATTCTTTCTTCTTTAGTTAGGTTGGAATAACCAACCCCAACCCATTCTCCATCTTTTAGGTTTTTTGTGTGAAGCTGGTGAGTGGCTTTTCCGAACCGAATTTTATCTAAATTGCTCACGTCCGCTTATATTGCTAATCCCTGACTATTTCGTGCATTTGCTGTGTGGTACTGCTTTTGCTGCATCCTTGTGCACGTCACATATAGCTTCCGCTATCCCATAATGCCGATAGCCCTCCTCTCTCTCTCTCACGCTCTCCAATTTTCAAAACAGCTTTGTTTCCCTTATTTTTGTCTGCATCAGACAATAATCCCCGAAAACCACAGACCCCATTCTAAAACCTATGTTATTATATGAAAGCGAGGGGTTCGAGGCAACGGGGTGCTTTACTCCGGCAGAATGAAGAAACAGAGAGATGAAGCTTGTCCACAAATTGACACACACAGAGGGAATGAGAACGATAGAAACATGTGTTAAAAAATTTAAACACTATCCCTTTTGCGGCGGACCAACCGGCCCCAGGATCAAGCACAGGACCTTATGGTATATCTATAACAGCAACAGCATTAACAACAACAGCAGAAAAGCATTCAGCTTTTGAAGTGGTATAGTAGCAGCATCAAAACTGCAGCAAGCATCATATAATGATACTCGAGGCTTTGTACTCGTACATACAAAAAAGGGTGGACGCTGGATGATCCCTTTTTTCGGGCCGAAAAGGACGATTGAGTGGAACGAAATGTAGAAAAATTGCTATGATACCATCAGTGTGTATGTGTACGTCGTACAAACATTTTCTAATGAACTTGATTGTTTCCTCTCCTCAGTCCTCGCTCAGTAAGTAATTTGTGTTGGGTTGTTTTGTGTTGTATTTTGTGATGTCTGTAATGATGATTATGATGTGTGTTTGTGGTTATGTTGCTTTGCGGGTATCAAGGATATTAGAGTTTATTAATTAATATTTTTGTTCCATTTTTATTGTGCAATTTGATTGGAAATTATTTTTATGAAAAATTTAAAGAGAGTGGAAAATATATGTAATTGTAAGGGGAGTTCTAATTGGTCTAATAACTCCCCTTGTGAGCATTTAAACTAATTTTTGTTCAGTATTCAAAAAATATCTTCTGAGAAATGAAAAAGTGAATATTACAACAGCACAATGAAAAAAGTGTAATAAATTAAGATCGTTTTGATTGTATGACTTTTAAACATCTACTTTAAAGAGCTTTGACTTGGAATTTGTTTAAAAGGAGTCTAGAACCTAATCAAGCCGTTTCTGTCCTTATAAAATTATATAAACGTATGTTTCTTTTACTTCAATAGTTAAATCTAAAGGAAATTATTTTGGTCATTTTTAAATTTCTTGAAATTATTTGGCCTGGCAATACTGGTTTGAAACATTTCATAGCCTTGAAAGAAAACATGACCAAAATGTCTTCCTTGTTTTATACATTTTTTAATATCGAATCCCTCATTTTCGAAATGTCATATTGTTTAAGGTCAAGCTTGATGAAGTATTAACTAAACCTTTTTCAAGTATTGCCAGATCCTATCAGATTGACATCACGAAGTAAAAAAAATCCATGTTGGAACACCCTTTTTTTTAAGATTTTTTTAACAATAAACTAATGAATGTTATGGAAATATGCGGCTACCTAAGTGGTGGGACTTCGTCGGAGAGGGACAGAATAGATAGGGAAAAGCAGGAATCATTAATACTAATATTTAAAGATGATTAATTCCTATTACGAGTACTTTGGCCTTAAAAGGTACACAAAGCAGGTTGGTATATTTAAGCTTGTTAGTAAGCTGAAAGTTATTGATAAGTAACAAATTTAGTTAGAAAAATGTTCTGCCTGAGGTATCTGTCCACCTAATGGACCTGCCCATAAAGAAAGATTTCACAGTATTCTTCGAATTTGTTTGTTGAATCAACTTTTTACCTGTTTAGTCAAATTGATCAAGATAAACTTTAATCCTCCTAACCTTAGGGCAGTTCTACTAACAAATGTTTTCAACAGATTCAATTTGTTTATTTTTAAGTAATCACATTAATATTAAATCCAAACAAATTTAATAAACTCCCAAGCCTTCATCGATTTCTCATAAACTCCTTTAGCTCATCACTATAGTCCCGCATAGTTCTGCACACCCATACATTTATCTTATTCCTCCTTAAGATGCATCATGTATTTCAAAACAATTTTCATTGAGAAGATAAGCACTTTACCATGTATCCCTTATACCTTGTGTTGCATTGTGACCCACTGACACATAGATTAATAAATCACAATATATCGGACAGCTTTTCTCTGCTCCATACATACAACCAGGGGATCCTTTCAATAAATATACATCGCGCCGCATACCATAGATTTGTACGTGAACAGAGCACTGTACATTATAAGTATATTGAGAATAATATCCCTCTTGGTTTTGGATTGTGTTGTGATGCAATTAGCCATGTCTCGAAGATAAAATTATGTCACACATTTGTCAATTTCTTTTGTTGCATCATACGGATTATCTTCGGCTATCTCAAGAAAGATACAAACCCCAAACATCAGATTTCATACCGGCATCGACGACCGTCGTAGACATCCAGCAAATAAAATAAGACAGTATCAATTTCTAGAGCATCAAATGGCATTCAAAATGATTGTAATTTAGAAAACTTCTGGCTTCAGTGTTGGTTGGTCACTGTTCAGTTCAGTTCAACTTATATGTGGATAAAGGCTTTTTAGCTTCAACAATTGGCCTTGATTAAATATCAACACCTCCCATCAAAACAATGGATAGCACTCCTTCAATTAGGATATTGTGTTGTGATGTGTTGTTCAACTACACTCCAGTCCACCCTCAAAATCCTTTTGGTGAAAGTATGCTCTTAAGAAGGACGAGAAACAAAAGGCTGGCCAAAACAGCTTTATCTATTTGGCAAACGGCAGGAAGAGACTCATTTTGAACAGGGTTGTCTCTGTGATTTCCTTAATTCGTTCGTAGGAACTTCAGTTGTTTGTATGCTAAAACAGCTCTAAGGATTTTGATGAAACAAATGCCTCTCAAATCGGTGCGTGGTGAACAACTATTGTGGAACCTATTCATTTTTATCTGATTAAAGGTGACTATACTAAGCCCATGTAGATGAGTCGAGTGGAAATGAAATTTCCATACGATATCGTGAGCATAAACTGTTCTACCTTACATTCCACAACTATCTTAAACGAAGATTAAGGGCATGAGCAATTTCCTGTGCTATCTTTTACTCAAAAATTATAAATATGCCCATTAGAAGGGTTCATTTTTTCACTTCCCGAGAGCTTTTATGCCTAAGGCCATACAAATATTCTATATGAGCTGTGGAATATTAAATACATGTTTAAAAGATACCGATAGTCACATAAGTTGAAATAAAAATTAATATGTTACATAACAGTTTTTCAACACATTATAAAATTTGAAATTCTCCAATTCCAAGTACGTTTTAGTTGAGTCGAACTGAAAACGAATAGGTTCACTAATAGTCTCCGTGGTTTCTTTAAAAATTTCATAAGGTGGAACTGCAAGGAGGGTAAAAGAGGAAAAGTTAAAAAAAAAACTATAAAATATTGAGTTAAGATCGGAAAAATAGGTTGTGGAATGTAAAGATTACAAATTGAAAACATTCTACAAGCTACTAATGGCAACATTTTTTTTGTTGGCTATGAGAGTATTAGGAAAAAAGTTGCTACAATATCGAAAACATCTAGATTTGAAAGTCAAAAAGCGTTGCTTTAAGATATTCGTTGTGGAATGAGTGAATTGCCCAGACATTTTTTTTTTTTTGTGAAAAGTAACATACTGTCCTTTTCGACAGCACTGACTTGTAGTTCTCCTACCGGCCATAAGGCCCCGTTTTGTTTTTGTCTTTTTGGTTGAGTTAAGACTATCGTCCTTTTGTTTGATTGTGTGTTTTTGCTTTATAGTGTGTTACAGAACTATATGTCGTCGCTTTTCCGGCAGAGTGGCATAAGTCGAAATTTGCAAATTTTCAGGAGAGCATTTTAAAGTTTTTTTCATACTGAACAAAAAAAATTTCGTTGTTCATAAAAAACAAAACTCGAATGTTGAATACGTGAAAAAATTGCATTTTTTGTTTGCTAAGTTTTATAAAAAACGAAATATTAAAAAAACAAAAACAAAAATTGATTTATGACGTATTTATACGTAGAAAATGAGAGGGATGTTTTTGAACATTGAGAGCTGCGTTTCTTCATAACTCGGAAACTAGAAGGAGTAGGTTAACGCCGATTACACAGAAAAATTGTGTTTGTTTTTCAGCTCAGTTCTGTGTTCAAAACTAAAAAACGATAAATTTCGACTTATGCCACTCTGCCGGAAAAGCGACGATGTGTGTCCAAACATATGCTCACTCGATTTGTTATTCAATTCGTAAACCTATGTTCCACATCTGCAAGATACTTCGACTATGAGTTCCGTTTGGTAGCGCTCGATTTTGTCTGTGTGCCTTTCAGAGAAGTACTTCTGTTTAAGCTTGAAGAGATACATAAATTAGATAAAGCTAGAACATTCGTCTAACTTGACCAAAAAAACCATACCCTCCAGGGATATCTTATTGGGAAGAATCCTGAGTGTGTGTTTTTGTGTATTCCTGTTGCCAATGTTGCCCTAAGGAGGATTGGATGGGTGAAGAAATGGGCTGAGGGTGATATTGTGGAAGTGCACACGCCTTTTGAATTACAGCAGTAGTTAGGTTTAAGCAGCAAGGACTGACTGACACACGTCTTGCAAGGAAGTCAGAAATTTTCTTCTTCTTCATGGTCCTTGCAAAGGACTCTACGACTATGACGTTAAGAACTATATTATGAGAGGAAGAAAAAAGAACCTTTCGTATATGCTCTTTGAGATTTAGCTGAGAGATTGTTATTAGAGTTGCTAATGCATTCCGTCCAATTGAATTATTGCAAGTGGCGACGACACAAGGATAACGATCGTATGTTGTCCTTTTTGTTGTATATTTAATGTTATTTGCAGCTCCACATATACATGAGATTTTTTTTTGTTCAAATACTCGAATGTTACATGGGTAGTTGTCGTTAAAATCGAATGTGAGCTTTTGTCTAAGGATTCATGTCGAAAAATAAACATACAAAAACTTGACAAGGACTTTATATGGAGCGGAAACGAATCTAAATAAAGGAAACACATCCATCGAATCCATTTCGTATTATATGTCTTAAATAATCTCTCGCAATATCAGTTTAACTTCTTAGCTTTGTTTTGTCTTTCCTTTTTTTATTGTTTTTATGTATTTCTGGATTGAAATAATCCTTCAGCATTTTTTGTTATTGTTGAAATGATATACCTATATATTGAAACCACAAATTTTTAAGGGTGTTATTTCAGTTGAAAGAGAAAAGAAGAAATCGATATAAAACTGCTTAAGATGAAGGGTGACACTGTTCAAACCAAAAAAGTGGATTTTCCAAAAAAAAATTTTTTGACTATGCCTTAAATAACTCGCATCTCGAACCTATGAAGCAGAAGTATGAATGAACAGTACACATTTATTTTAAATGTTTGGTTATTGAAAAGGTGAAGAATTGTGCTGGGTAGGGAATTCCATATTAATGCAGTACGAATAAAAAACAATCTCTGCTCTGAAGAGTGAGCCTAAAGAAAAAATAAATGTCATTCCTTTTCCTTCTTCCGAAGAAGTGATTATTACAGCAAAATGCTTGTGCAGCTGGCATTTTCACTTACGTTCCACAGAACGTACGCTTCCGTTGAAGCTCAAAATTAGAAGAACCTGAAGCTAAATTTTCAAAATAACCGGGTTGAGCCCCCATAAACTTCGAACTGATCTATTCAAATTTGCCTTATGTTCCAAGGAGAAGAAATTATGTTTGTTTCCGTTCGAAAATTTGAGAGGAAAAGAAAATATGTTCGTCCACTAATTTCATTTGATGGGTATACTTGCTCTGAGATGTCATCCCTCTTCAAGAAGTGATAATCAAATCTATCGCAAGCAATAACTCAACAAAAGGAAATTGTAGTCCTTTTTGTGTTCATCTCCATGTTGTGTGCATGAAAATAACAACACATGCTTCAATAGAGAGATATAGAGTGGATATGGAGACCTAATGCAATTATGCCTAAGAGTAGAATTCCATCCGTTTTAAGTTTTTGTCTGGTTTCCTGTTTATCTTAGGTTTTTTCGCTGAATAATGTCATTAAGGGAACATGTTAAAGAAGCAGAAGACAAACAATATTTAAACCTTGTAGGAAATCATGTCAATCATTCTGTCTTGTGTTGGCTTTTTTATTGTTTTTGTTTTTTGTTTTTTTTTTTTTTTTTTTTTTAAGATGAGATCATAAATGAAAAGTGAAATATTTCACAAGATATTTTTCGATAACTGAATTTTAAGTTCATCGTTGTTGGGAAGATTCTTTGCTTGTCATTCTCGCCTTGGCAAGGATTAAGAATTAAATTTCACTCAGCGGTGGCATTCAGTTTCAATTATTCAAGTCTTGCTCCTACGAGTATGCTCCTTTTTTGGAATGATTTTTTTTTTTCATTCTTTCCCAATTTTCACATAAAAGATAAAGAATTTTCAATTCACACCTTCACCTTGATGGTGGATGAATCGGAGATAGACGCTGTTTTCCATCCATTTTTCTCCATGTCTACATAGGAATTTTTCCGACTATTTTTTTGTGTGGTTTGTGGCGCTGCTTCCATTTGTGGTATATTCTTTCCCATTCTCTTTAAAATGTTGCTAAACACAAAGCTAAAGTATCAGAGGCTTGCAGGAAGAAATGGTAAGGTAGGTTTTTAGAAAATGAAAGCCAGAAAGACAGGTGAAACAATAAAAGGTACAAACGGACACTCGAAACGATGGATATATCGTGGGAGGATTTTAAATTAAAAAATTGCTGAAAATGTGAGAATGTAATTTATTTTAGCAATTTCCGACGCTTTGGTGGTATCTGTTTCTTTTTTTTACTTATTCTTCATATAGTTTGCATTTTTATCTGTAATTCGAATTTCTTGCTTTTGGAAATAAGTAAAGACTGTAGTTATTTAGAAGTGATTGAAGACAGTAAGTTAGAAAATGTTTAAGGAAATATTAAACGAGTTGCCAAGTCAGCATGTCTTAAAATTTAAACATAAGCCTCATAGCAGATACCTACAAAATTTGTATTATAGTATTCTATAAAAAAAAAAACAATGTAAAATTTTTATCTTGACGATTCAAAAAATAATTACTAATAATAAAATAATTAATTAAATGGAAAAGCAGACCTCTGCGATCGTGCCAACATCTGCTTAAACTTATTTCATAAAAGCCTTCAGTTATTTTTTTGAAATGTTTCGAATCGTTTTGTTTAGCATTAAATTTTCAAAAGAAATTTTCAGCACAAAAGCAATTTTAGATTAATAACTTTGGGTCATCAAATGGCGCCCAACGTGAAACAAACTGTGTTTACTTTGAAATTACCTATATATTGCAGTTTTTTTGGCATTTTTTTTGAAACAAAAAGTTTTCTTACAAAAACTTCTTGAGGATAACGATATTTTTTAGAATTTTTATAGGGCCCTTCCAGAGGGCATTTCCATTATTATGTCTCAGTAAATGCTTATTTGAGTTATGATTTTCTTTTGGTTAATTTTTTACATCTCTCAAAACTTTTATATTTTACTTCATAAATATTAATACTGGTCATATGTATAACTTTATATCATAAGAACACAATAAGTTAAAATTTTCAAACACATTTTTCACTTTGATTACTTTGAAAAACTCAATCATATCTAACAAGTGTGACCTACGCCCAACCAACGGATGTGTGGCTCAGCTTATCAGAGTTCCGAATAAATGGTCCATTTAAAAAAAAAAGCAAACGAGCAAAACTCCTTATCTATCCACTCATCAATTTAGCTTATCATTCTTTTTAGCAATTCAACCTATTCGCCCTCGTTTAGATACCTACCTTAACCTAGAGAGATACAAATGGTCAAATTTTCGACTTTCAACTAATGAGGGTTATTTTATTATTTTTTCCTAGAGCATCCTTTGGGTTCGACTTGAATAATAGTAAAACTTTTCATCCTTCGTAGCTTCCATCAATATTCAAAAATCCTCCGGCTAAATACAATTCAAATTTCAAATTGCGCCACTGAACCAGCACCTCTTGTCCTTAGCTTACCTTTTCCCATATACTCGTATACGTATAAAGGAGAACTGCTTGGCGAAAAATATCATCTAATCTTAATTACTTTTGTTTAATTACTTTCGCGATGACTTTCTCCTCAGTAGACACACACTCTTTCTATCGCTAGGACAAAATAACGATGACGACGACGACGATGAGGTTCGACGTTCGTAAGCATGGTGAAAATATAGCACAAATGAAAGCGGGAGAGTTTCTCTAAACAGCCGATGGCGTTTAGTTAGTTTTCTCTTGAGTTTGGCTTCATTCTTTCTCTAGACGGAGAGGTTAACCTATCGAAAGTCGTATTTATTTCCGGAAATACCTACTGGTGTTTTTCTTTCTCACTGCCATTTCAAAATATTCAGAAAAAAAACCTAATTTTGTTGGTCTTTGGGTCGATTCCTACACCCATTTTACGAATGGCGCCCAACGTGAAGCCAACACATTTTTCCATTAACAAATATTCCCCGATGGTTGTGCTGCTCGGGAGCTGGCTATAATTGACTTGGTTTGCAATGATAACGACCTGAAGATTACAATCTTTTATTACACAGAGAACACCAATCTTGAAAACAGTAACGTCTGCTTTTGCCTTGGTAAATTTTTTTTAGAAAATTCGAGGAGGAGCGAGATGACGGCACCCAAAAATCTGTTACTTACACATTCTTTCTTTGCGTCTTGTTCTTTTTTTTCAATGACGGTGAAGATGACGTGGGGGTATTAACGGTCTCTTAAAGAAAAATGCGTGTGTAATGTGGGGCCTGTAACCAACTAACAAGAAATTTGCTTCGAGGAGCTCTTTTGAGTGAGTGTTTTGTTTTGGCTTAAGGGGCTTTCGGGGGAGATGTGTCCTTCTGAGAAATTTACATAATAACAATAATTTTTATGATGTAAACTTTTGTCGTTTTAACATGGCCTCTCATTTTTTTTTTTTTTTTTGGGTACTTCTCTCATACTCTTCTCAAAAAAGGTAAAAGGTGAAAATCAGTAAAACTGCCGTAAGGCTATTAAACAGACTTTGGTTGATTGGTGGTATTTACGTGTAGGTATATCATCTATTTTATGTGGGACAACAAAAGGAGAGCTTGCATTGAAAAGGGTTGTAAAATACTAAATGCCGAAGGGTTGGGTGTAAAAAGAGGCTTAAATACGTCATAAATTTAAATTGCTATCTAGGGAAATATGCAATAATAATAATAATATCTATTTATTATTAGTAATTATTTAATGAATAAAGTTCTAAGATTTAAGCAGCATTCCATAATGACCTGAAGGGTCAGAATGGTGAGTTTCTTAATATATTTATAAACTCGCCGGTAGTTAGGACCGTTTTTTAGGTTTTTGTTTCCTAGGGTGCCGCAAGGTAAATAAAATTATAGGATAATACCAGAAATTGAAATGGGGTATATCTTGCTCGTGGTATTTTGGAATTTCTTAACCAGTACACTTCAAAATCTGCTGTATACCCTTTGAAATTGTGTATTTTTTTTTTCATTTTTGGCACTGAAAGGAAATATGATGGAAATCAAGTACAATATATTTTGATAGTAGCATGGGCAATAGAAAAAAAATCTGAAGGCTTGAAAATCATAAGGTTCTGGAAGACTCTGAATGAGATTTTGTTTTATGATATACCAAGCTTAATATGCAGACAAATATGTGACTCGAGGTTGAAATCGATGTGTTCTAAAAAAATCCATATTTGGAGGTCTTTGTGACGATATGTAACTACAGATAACATTATATCTCAAATCACTCGTCTTAAACGAAAATTCTGCTTGGATGAACTTGTTTCTTGAGTAACTAAACACGAACTTCCTCTTGTGGATCAAGACTCTTATGTGTGAAAACATTTGAGAGCATAAGTATTAACTTATTAGTACATCGTTTACTAAAAATGAAAGAAAACGAATATAGAAACAAATGAATTTCTTCTTTACGAAATTTAATCAAAATCGTTAAAGCCGTTTTCAAGAAAAAAAATAATAAAGTTGCTCATGAGAGCTACCACGTTTTTTGACCGACGACATATCATCATTGAACTGAAACAAGACGAATCCAATACTTGCCCTATTTAGAAACTAGGAAACAGTAGAAACACTTTTTAAATTTTCTTCTCAACATTTGGCTGCCTGTGTCAAGGTATGGAGCTTAAAGTATCGAAGTTTAAGATATGATGGAAAATAAATAAAATATATGGGGTTGCTTGTATGTTTTAGAAAGAAAGAAGCATCACCTTTTATAAACCTATTATTCTAAATCCTTAACCAAGGTTTTCCAACCTTTTTTCTGTCCGCGATATAGAATTTATCAAGTATTATTCAGAAATAGAGATGACTAAAATTTTATAGCGAAGGAAAGTTACTCCTGGATTTTTGTCACTTATTCGAAAGATGCAAATCTCCTTAAACAAAATTGAGAGATTTTTGGGTGCCACGGTATACGAACCGCAGATCTTCGGCGTGTGAGTACAAACCACTTAATATTTCACCGAGGGGTACTACCTGCAACTTGAGTTTTCTCTTTTACTTCTGTTCGTTTTATGTTGTTAATTTTTCCAAGTAATCATTCCTTAAAGGACTATTCAAAAACGAAATCACACAGATTGAACCTGTTTAGATGTTGTATTTCGTTGCTATATAAAATCACTTGTCACCCTGAGGACCCCATTTTTTGCTTCTTTGATCCAGATTCTTATTTCTATATAACTGAACAATCACCTAATAAAATGATGCCAAATATAAAAGCATTTATGTGTCCTGATTCACCTGTATGACGATTTTATTGCCTGTAGTCATCAAATTGGCGTCATCCTACGTAATGCCTTTCACAGGAAGATCCACATCCAAGAAGGAGCTATATCTTTCGTAAATGTAGGCAGGTAGGTAAGGTGTATCATTCCATCTCAGCCAATGAATCCCTCTTGTTGACTTCTGTAACAAAGTTATCTCAAACTCAAACTCTCATGCAGTTCATTACTGTGAAGCTCGAAGGTACGACTGAAAAAAGGATGTCCTTATTTTATTTCTTCGTCTCATGCTGCAGTACATCATCCTTGAGAATTTCTTGAATAACTCCTGGAATTTTCTTCTTCTTCTTCTTCATCTCTTTGTGAAGTTTTTTTTTTTGTAAAGGATCCTTGTCCCATAAACAGCTTTAAGCATTTCAATTCCCATTTAATTGCCATGGCACCTTTGCCACCATTCCTCATTCTCATTCCCATCCTCAAGCTCATGGTTCACCTCATTATTTGGATGGAAAACGACTCGACTTCTTGGGAGATGTTTACGCTTTCCCGATCAGCATCGTCATCATCTTCACATAAATTGGGGAATGAATAAAGACGGAAAAATAATAAATAAATATTTTTCTTATTCAATTGATGCCTGCAGCCGTAAAAATTGTATCAACACGTTTTTCATTACTCGGCTCGCCCCATAAAGTCTTTGACCTAGGTAGGTATAAGACGATATGATGAACCACAGAAAAACGTATGTATGGTGTTAGTGTTTTTTTTGATACACGAAACAAAAGGAGGGGGGAATTCTGGGTTTAGGCTGCCTTTTGTGCCCCCCAATCGAATTAAAAGTAAATTGCTTTATTTTTGTGGTTACTTGTTTTGGCCTCCCAAATTGTGTTTGTTTTTTTTTTTTTTGTTTTTTTTGTTTTTTTTTTTTTTTTTTTGTTGCTCTCTGTTTTTCTTTATTTTGACTTATGGACGATAATGGCGGAGGACGAAGTTGATTTATTCATCCACTTTAAGTCCTTTAAGATACATCAAGACGTTACTAATAAACATTGTTGAAAGTAAGAACGGAGGCCACATGCAGCCAAATATGAAGGATACTTCCTCTTTCGACATTGAAATAAGGAGAAGAATAAACAAAACAAAAAAAAAACAAACAATTTTATGTTTCACCGGGAACAATAACTATGTATATTATGTCCAGGGGCGGTAGAATAAATGAACAAACTATGCATGTAGCTTAGGCACTAAGGTATATTCAGAGGGCCGCTTTTTCACATAAATAGATTTTCAATTCATGTTGTCTAAATGAAGAGAGGGAGTGGTAGTCTGTATTCATTTATTAAGGTGATATTTGTTTCTGGCCCCTTCTTTGGTGAAGGGATCATTGAACATAATATTTGAAGCTTATATTTAGTAGTTCAGAAAATGGGAATTTGTCATAAAGGAACTTACATATTATTACTCTTCCCCATAAATTTCACTTCGTAGGTTTTTTTGTGTTTCAAAATTGAAATTGAAGTTGATGAAAATAGTTTTATCTGATTTTTGATTTTTAAACTAAACTTAACACTAAATCTATTCCACTTCCCAAACAAAAGTGAACTGATTTGGAAACATTATCTATTATCGATGTTTCATTAAAATATTCAAATAAAATTGATTTCTAGACTATTTTCTAGAAACTGCTACTTTGTAATATATAAACTATAGAGACATACGTCTAGGTCCAGGGAAACAGTAACCCATTTATTGACAGACCTTCATTGTTTTGTTTTCCAAAATTTTGGTCGCTTTAAGAGTTTGGCCCTTAAGTTCGATATGAGACTTACTCCGTCACTGCTTCCTTCCATTGTTTTCTTGAGCTTTAGTGCAGTACCTAAGACTAGGTTTCACAGGATAAAAAAAAGAGAGAAAAAGGAGGAAAAACTTTGCCGTCATCTTTGAAAATTGTGTTGTAAATGCGTACCTTCCATTTTTTGTCCATATTAACCGATGAATGAATTTACTGAAAGTTTTCGAATTTTCGCGTCATATGTCATTGATGGGTAAGAAATAAGTTTAAAATAAAAAAAAAAAATTCAACCAGGCTTATAAGACATGAATAAAACAGAAAACATGGTGGCGCAGTGTTTTTTTTTTTGTGGAAAGGATCAAATTATAGTAAAATGGAAATGATTTGGTGGGACAACACTGCGAAAAAAAATAAATTGAAGTAGAAAGAAGTTCATTTGAAGTTTTTTGTCTTCGAAGTCTCTGTCTAGGTGTTTTTTTTGCTGACAAAGTTTAATTTATTTATTTTATCCAAAAAGTGAGGTAATATATTTTTGGTTTTTATTTTTTCTTAAAGATGAAAATTGATTTCGTTTTTTATTTTAAAATGTATTAAAATATGTTTGTAATTTTGGTTTTTATCATTGTCAGAGTTTTTCTTAAGGATTTTGCTCTAAAGAAATGCATAGAAGTATTTAATAAATGTTGGACTTTTTAAAGTTTAAGTGAAATGTAATTGAAATAATTGTCAAATGCAGTCTACTTTTCATTTCACTTTAAAAACATTATGGAGCATGTTTCTTATTCTCTAGTTTGTATCTTCTTTATTTTTTTTTTTTTTTTTTAATTCAAAAAATATTTTCTTCAAAGTCTTGAAATGCAATGGTATTTTTTTTTTTAAACTTTTTAGAAGCTTATCTATACAAAATTTCATTAAAACCCGTTAAGCCTCTAATTAGAAATTCAAAATTCTGAAAAATGGTTTGATGGTAGGTACAGTCAGTAATATTTTAATTTAAATTTTTTACATTAAATTATAGATCATAAAAATATGTATAACGAAAGAAAAAAAAATTATCAAAAATTTCGGAAACGTTTTCGAGAAAAATACGATTTTCGAAAACCATTAACATTTGTATGGTGGGTATCGTTATTTTTAGGTAAAATACATTTTTTTCTCACATCTTGCAGACTATATCAAGAATCTTTTATTTATCAATTTTAAGAAAAATCGAGCATGTGGTTTTTGAAATATTAAGTTTTGAAAAAAAAAAAAAATTTGGAAAATTTGTATACATAATGGGGGCTATCGTGAATAAAATTTTCCTCAAATTTGTCAACTTGAATAAGGTCGAAAGTTTCACTTGGAATTTATTGATATCGAAAATAAAGTTTCATGGGGACTTTGGCTCTCATCTCAGAAGGCCAGCCGCCAGCTTACAATGAACCGTGAACTAGTATTGTCGTTTCCACTTTTCGAAGATGGGAGAAATTCCTAGGGAAATTTTGTTCACGATAGCCCCAATAATATTCAAACTTTTGGGAAGCTTAAGCATAAAAAAAATGATCAAAATCACAGTCTTCAAAAAAAAAAAAAAGAAAAAAACGTGTGGGGGAAAAATTTAAAACCGATATCTACTAAGTTTCACGAAAATCGTTTAGGCTGGAGTCGAACAGACAGACAGACAGACAACTGCGAGAACCACTTTTTACGTCTTCGCTATCATCGTAATGTCAACTTTGATCAAAATCTCGAGTTCGTTTTTTACGAATGCATAACTTTCCTTATAGTACATATGTATAAGTCGCAAGTACAAATTATATTAAATCCAAACTATTTCTTAAAACTTCCAAAACCCTAACGGCTAAGAGTCCCTACAGTCTACCTACGCTTTTCAGTTGTTCCCTTCCAGAATTCCTTTCAATGTCCGAAAAGTAATTTTATAGTAATCCACTTTGATGACACATTTTGGTCCAACTGACCCAACAATTCTTTGTATCTACCTAACAATCTATCCTATTCAGTTTTCCGGGTGTTTTCAAGGACGACCATATGAACCAAGTAGGCAAGCACCGCACCTTTAACACATTACAACAATTGGTTATTTCAATAAAATGGCAAATTCCCTTAAGTCAAATACGATAATACTTTACACAACAAGAGAGGAATCTAAATCATTTATTATTGAAGGCAACGACCAAAGTGATACAACTACAACTTTTTCCATTATATTTCTTTAACCTCCCAAGTTACCCGCAGGATATCCTTACTCCTACATGTATGAGGTTTCATCATCGCAAGCATATTCTCGACGTCTGCTTCAATATTTACTTTTGACAATCATGAAAACGAGTACCAGATTCGAACCCGTGTCTCTGTAAAGGAGAATTCTTCGAATCACAATCCAGAGAATTGCCAACTCCTTCCGAGGGTACATTCAATTCGGCAAAAAAAGGTGTCGGTAATCCTGTTCATGATCCTTGATTTAGTGGAACATGTTTTTGAAGTGTTGGGGGGGGGGGGGATTTATTGAATTGTTTTGCTGTACGGAAGGGAATCACCTACCATCAAAACTAAGTGCGGCAAACGCAATTACTAATAAACAGGATACACACCATTTAGCCACCCTACCAAGTGCGAATGTGCTTATGGAACTCAATATACGTTTAAAGTAATTAGCAAACACATTATCAGCATTGTCATCATCTCTGAAAAGTGGCAGAACAAAAGTTCAACCTAAGTGTCCTCCTTTGTCTAATTAGAGCACATTTTATACAAAAAGCTCTTCAAACCATTATCCTTTGACAGTGTGGGAAGCAGAAGATAGCAACAAGTTGATTGTGTCTGACTGTGATAAAGAGAAAGTGTGGGGAGGGCGTGGGGAAAGGAATCCTCGAGTGTTACTTCTTTTATTGTTTTCTTTTTTCTTCTTTTTTTTTTGTTTCTTGTTGGTGGTGCCAATTTATACTTAGTTGCCTCGCCTCTGAGCCTGTTGATGATGTCCTAACGTATATGTACATTCACACTCATACGTACAACCAACCGTACATACCTACAAAAAGGAAACACTCTCTGCTGCTCCTTTGGTACGAGTATGTTGCCCATTTTTCATTAGATCCTGCCTGACAACAATGGAATGTGTGGTTCAGGATGAGTGCTGTTGCTTTGGTGAGTGAAAAACGTCAGGGCGGATTAGTGGAATTTCCGTAACATGAACACAACTTCGCAGACACAACGACGGCGACGCCGCCGTTTAAGCTATGGGGAGAGTGGTTTTTTCTTCTTGTGAAGAATTTTTGCTGCTGCAGCAACTGCAGCACGTGCAAGTGCATTTTCCAACAAAAAGGTTTATATTTTTCTTCAAACTCACTCGGCTAAGTGTTTGAAATTCCTGTACTGGGAATTTAACATCAACAGGTCTACTTAAGCACTTCTTACAGTCTATCGCCGCGGACAATTTACTTATACTCCCGCTTTGCTTTAATGAACAAGAGCCTAAGCACTGGGGATGTTCCGAAAACACACACCATATCCGCCGAAAAGCAATTCAAGTATGTACCTACCTAGGAAGCGAACTCTACAGTGAGGCTTTAAAAGCACTCAACACTGATTCTTCATTCTTGAAACGAATTAATTTTATGAAACAAAATAACTCAAGACACTTTTGAAAAAAATATTCCGCCTAATAAATCAAAGCCTAATACAGCAAATAGTCTTTTCGTGTTCCGGAAGTTGTTGTTGGAGGCATAACCTCTTCTGAAACTCAGGGCGAAATCATTTCCTTCCATCTTTCTCTATTCGCTGTTTATTGTCTTGGCTGTGACCACGATTTCAAAGACTGCAGCTGAGCCTCTGTCATAACAACTGACTTTGAGAAATCCTTCCAAAGCACTGCCTCGCTATGTTGTCATCTGATTTCAGCAGTGTCTGGCTAATTATAGTCGCCATTTCTCAGCTTGATGCCAACATCCAGTTTTGTTTTTTTCCCTTTCTTTGATAACTTGATTCTTAGTTCAACTATTTCAAGAACTCTAGAGGAGCAATCTTTCTAAAGTCAGTCTAGTTATTCTCAAATCAATCTGGTATTGCTTTTGTGAATACAGGAAGAAAGAGGTGCACACAACTAGATGCAAATAGCTGAGAACCAAGCTTGGCGGAAAAGCTTGTTATTAGAGGCTCTAGTCAACGTTGAAGTATAGCGCCATTTTAAGTAGCTTCAAAAGTTCAACATTTAAGAAATCTATTCGAATTTTAAATAACATGCTAGGAAAAGGTTTTATTTTTTGTATAATTCACAGTCACTTCCATCAGAAAATAAATATAAGAATTTGTAACTCAAGTGTTAGTTCGTTAAGGAGAGGCTCTTGGATCAATATAAGCTTTATAAATTAATATTTTAATATTTTAAAACAAGACATTTAAGCTCTACTGTTCCACTGGCATCCCGCTATTTGACTCCTTCTGGAAAGTCGCATGCTGCTGCGAATTTTTTTTAAGCTTATTAGGTCCTTCTTGTGAGTATACCCTCTCTTTGATTGTGGCCAAAAGCAAAGCCTCATTCAAAATCATGACTTCCACCTTTCGGCTTTCCCAGACCTCCTCCCCATTCCCACATAACCAACATGCATCGCGCGTCCAAACATTGAAAATGGTCTCCTGTTGAATTAACCATTAATGCTCACTTGGTTTTCGGGGGAAGGAAACACAAGACCAAAATTACTTGGGTAGCATGTGTGTTACCAGTCTCACTCCACAGCTTCAGCTCATTTCGAAAGTTCCAGAGGTCTTCATATTTAGCAAGTACATTGCGGACAGACGGACGACCGTAGACGGCCGGAGCGGAGGTTCTTGTAAATTATGTGTGCATGAATGCTTGTTTGTGTTTGCTTTCGTTAGTTGTTATACTTGTGTTTATAAAATATTCTTTGTCTATATAGTTCTGGTAGAACATGAGGGGGACTTGTGGCATTAAAAAAGATGCTGAGGGCAGAAAAGGCTTCAGCACTCTCTGCGAAGCTACATATATGGTTTCATAGTTTTCGTAGTTTTGGCGAACTGTGATTTCATGCGTCCTTGGCAAAAGTTTGTTTACTTTTTACATTTTTTTAATTTTATTTAGATACCTACATACTCGTATATGCATCCTTGTTGTCCCGTTAGTTGGTCCATAACGAGAACAACATGGACTTGGGATAGATATTGTTTATGTACCAACTGACCAGAAGAAGTAGTCTTTGAACAATGACGTCGTCGTCGTCGTCGTCGTCTTTGTTCTAGCAAATGTATGAGGACGTTTAATGAAAATTAAGCTATTTTGTTTTGTCATGTATGTGTAAAAGGATGTAAAGGATAATGAAATAAAAGTCATTGGCCTGGACATTAATTAAATAATAAACTATTACTACATGAGAAATGTATTTGATAGCTCAATTTTTCAACCACATTGAAATCAGAGATATTCGTTCAAGTCCAAAATGTAAAATCTCATAAACACAAAAATACAAATGTTCCCGACAGTAAAAACAAACAATAACCATATAACTTGACACTATGTGATAATCGTAAACATAAAAATCTCTCGTTGCTCAAAAAGGATTCACAGCATCATCGCACGGTCTACAGCCGGCAGCGGAGCTGTGAGCTTAGGTCTGGGCCATTTCTATCCGAAATGAGGCAATTGTAAATATAAAAAAACACTAAAGTTACGACAAAACAGATTGTCGAAACAGACAGAGACAGAATACTACCTACATAGATACTTCCTGACTTTTCAAATGACTCATATCAAACACTTAAAAAGCCACAAAAATGACATAAAAACTTCCGGCATTTTCTGTGTCCTTCTTCCTTTTAAATCCTCCCCAACGTTTTTTTGATTCCACAAAATACTCGTAGCATTGAAACTACCAAGTCGAAGAGTCCTTTTCTACTATGAGGCCATATCCGACGAGGAATAAAACCAAAGTGAATTTATGAGACAAAGTTATGGGAGCTTCAGACAAATCCACCCTCAATAACTGTGAGGCAGTTGAAAATAGAAACATTGAAGAGATCTTCTCGTTTTATTTCTTCTCCAGGGATAAGTCAGTTGAGGGTTGTACGATGTCAGAGTGGAATTATTTTTGATTTGAATCATTTTTGACATAAAACAAATCAAAAAGTGTGTCGATATAGAAATCTGTTCGGGGCTGGTTACTTAATGGAATTAGCAATAACATAACGCTCAAACGATTTAAGGAAACTGGATGTGGGTTTCTTGTTTCCTTTTTCATTCATACATAGAAAGGAAGTAATTGGAGAAAATGTTGATATTTAATCGGGAAATTCATAGAGCTGGAAATTAGGTGATATATTGATTGAGCGAAGGGTGAAATGATTTGCAGTAAATTTATGATGATTGGAGCTTATGAATATATATCGTGACAAATCTAGTTCGATATTTGTAAAAAAATGATCTTTTCTACTATAAGTTAATTTTCGTAAAAATAAAATATAATGGGATTTTTATATATTATGTTATTATTTTACGGTCGACTCTTCAAAGTTTGGTGGCCAAATTTGAGACGACCGGTTCGGCAATCAATCAACTGACATTAGTACACCAAGGCAGTCGATCCCTGGCAGTGCAAAAGAGCTCGGTCTTGCGCAGACTTGACCTTGGTGAATTTTGCATCAGGACTTGGGCCTACTCACGTACAAGATGCAACTGATCCAAAGTTCACGTCCCCGACGGGTTTTACCTTGTCGCGGTGGGGGGGCTTACGTCTATTCTCTAGCTGCTCGACCAGCTGGAGATTTAGACAACTAAGAAAACCCAAAAAAGGATGGATTAAGGGAGTAAAATTGTGAAATCTCCGGCTACTTGTGTGGCTGGAGATTTTATGGTTTTTTAAGGTTGTATAAGGAGTAAAATGGCGAAACCTCCGGCTACTTGTGTGGCTGGAGGTTTTAAGGTTTTAAAGGATTAAAAGGGAGTTAAACGGCGAAACCTCCGGCTACTTGCGTGGTTGGAGGTTTTAAGGTTTTTAAAGGTTGAAATAAGGAGAAAAAATGTTAAGTCTCTGGTTGCTTGCGTGACTGGAGATCTTATTTGTTTAGTAGCAAATAATAGTAGGACCGTCGTCCTAGTTCTTTATAACAAAAACTAGGAGTGTCTTTCCTAGTTTGCCGTAAGGTGAGCAAAAGACTAGGAGCATCTTTCCTAGTTCGTCGCATGGCGAATGAAGACCAAAAGGAAGCACACTAAATTGTTGGTTACTACCTCGGCCGACTTCTTGGTGTGTGTATCTTAAGGGTTGACAGGCCCAGTGTTTTGCAGGAACTCATCTGGAAGTGACCTCGGTTGCGAAGCTCCATCGGAAGCTGTATTCTGGTACCATGGGAGATACTGCCCATTTGAGTTTGAGGGTTGAGTTTTACCCTCTGCTCAAACCCTATCTATGAGGTAGGCCCCCTAGTGGGAGCATCATGGTGGCTTGGTTTATTCCAAATGCGGAGTCACATGGTTTTCAAAATTCTTTTCTTGAATTAAAAAGGTGTTAGATAGACCTTGCCTCCAAAGCAAGAGGAGTGCATATGAACGATTTGAGGGTAAGGTTATATCTAGCAGAGTTAACGTGAAGTCGCAGTTCTCTTCGAATGAACCACAATCGACAGAGGAAATAAAACTGAAAATTCTATTCTTCTAATTCACCAAAAAAACGAGACCTTTTTCCTCAGCTTAATTTTGGTTTTTTGGTGAATTAGGAAATAAACTGGAAGGAATTCAGAGATAAACTTGAAAGGTTTTAAAAGCTCAGATCCTCTATGGAAACATTTGAACAACTTGATCATGATGTAGAACCATTTAGTGCCAATTTGCAAAAGGCTGCAGAAGGAAGTACATCGAATTACAGATTGTAAAAAAGACACATGAAGAAAAAACAATTTTTTAGATGTACATCAAGCTTCTCACATTTGTATGGCATTATAGACTTGAGTACAAACTGCGTTGGGACCTCCTCAGGCAGTGCTACGAAATATTGAAATCCTACATTAGAACCGACTTTTTAAAGAACGGTACGACCAAAATTCCTCATAACTCAAGAACTTATGACAATTCAAGCTGGTGTACCACATGGAAGTGTTCTTGGACCAACACTGTGTTTGTTGTATACAACGAATATTTCAATGGATATCAGCTCTATCATGTCTTGCTATGCCGATGTTACTACAATATTGGTGCCTGATAAATTCTTAAGTAGGCTATAGAAAAATAGCAAAATGTAGTCGATAAAGTTAGAGATTGGACACATGAAATTAAGCGAAATAAACAAAACCGACAACAATGTCCCCAGCGATGAAGCTGCATTTTTCGCCAATACTGACAAATAATTTGGAATGACTTTGGATGCAAATATGCAATGGAAAAATTATAAAAATTTAACAAATTTACCTGTGTTCCTAAATGTATGTAAGTCTGTTAGACGCTTATATTCTCAGATTGATGATGAAATAAACTTAACTACACACAGAAATAGAACATCAAGAGAAAAAGAGAAGAACTTAAATTGAAGTACAGAAAAATGTATTCGTTACAAGGAAAAAACTCCGATCTATCTAGCCGGAACAAAATAATGACATGAAACCCGTTAGGACGTATGGTACCCAACATGTACAATTTAAGCAAATGCTGAACCCATGCAATTTCTTGTATGGTCAAATATTATCCCTATTTATTGAAACTTTGGCTGAAAATTCGTAGCTAAGCTCTAAGAAGTTAATGCAATTTTTCATATCAACATACTGCGACGTCACATTTTTAACATTTGCCAGTAAGTATCTTCTGAAATTTTATTCTTAAACACTATTTTAGACAACTTCGATTTGTTATCCTTTCAAAGCTTAGGCGAACCAGCTAGTCAGTCAGCTTGAAACGGCTTATCTTGGGACAGCCAGCTCATCAACTCGTTCATTTCTGTAGAATATAGTTAGAATATGATCTACAACTTATAAGCTAATGTCAGCATTGTTAAAATTGAAAGTTAAATGTTGAGCTAGCCTTATTGTGATGATTATGATTTTTTGATCACTACTGACGACAGAGTTGTCCTCTATCAAAAAGTTCTACCTTCAACCTTCTCTCGCCACAAAATATCTTACATTTATTGTTAGAGTTAATTTTTAAAATCGAAATTCTTAAATTTTGTACAAAATGTTTCCCTATAAAGAAGGACCATAGCAAAAGCGTTAATGTCGGAATAAACAAAAGATTATAAGAGCCAGGAATTATCCAATGAAGAACTACTAACCATCAGACTCCTTACACACCATAAATACCGTTTCAATGCCATCTAAACGATAGTTCCTTTTCTTCTCGAAGAAAAGCCAGATCTTCTCTTACCCTATAAGCATACATAATATTCCTTTGTTTTCATTAAATGCGGCTTAACGAATATCGAAACTTTCTTAAGCTAACTTTTCCCATAGATATTCTGAATAAAACTTTCATTTTCAGGATTATATAAGAACACACAATAAACATTCCCATTTCTTGGACAAAAACTAAGTCAGAAGTAAGGATGAACAAAAAAAAAAAAAAATAGAAATCCATTCACCCCCATCGTCAACCTTAAGAGAAGATCCAAAGTTAAGAATAAAAGGATATAAATGCGTTTTAAGATGTATAGCAGCGTAGGTTATAAAACTTGTACAAGAATATAGGGTTACTTGGTTCTGCTTCCATTCTCTGATGTGTGCAATGATAAATGAGTGAACATTTTTTGTCCAAAAGAACACCCAACTTGTTTATCAAAGTGGGGGAGGGGGTGCAGAGAGAGAGAAAGGGAGATAGGAAAAAAAAAAAAAACAGAAGAAAAAGGATTCTGATTTTATCTCGTGATTGTTCATCTTGTTATGTATGATTTGGCAAATTGGATAACGCATGTTTTTTGTCCATCCTTTATTCGCATACTGTCACTCCCCCTTTGTCACCCACCACATCGAATCTATTTCTTCCTTCTTTCTCCTAAACACTTTATTTTCGGCAAGAACGAAAATAAAAATCGAATTTTGATTGTTTGACTGCCAAGTTGGGGAGTGGAATATGAAAAGAATGGAATGAAATGCTTCTTTTCGTGTGTCCTTACGCGGAGACTCAGCATCATGCTGACAAATTGCACTTTAATAAATCACACTGAAAAGAAAAATTATAACACCGCCGACATTAGCCATAAAAATCTCGCACAGAGGAAGTCATGAAAATTCATAAAAAAGAGAATGGAAATTGTCGTCGAGGGGGTAGTCTTTCGGTAAAAGGCGATGGAATAAGAGACTCACTCGTCCCCTCTTACCAACAAGTCACTTTGGCAAGTCATTTTACCGTGAAAGCTCCAAAAGTCGGAGGTTAACGTGGAAAATTTGTTATCATCATCTTTGTCATCTTTTTTGATTTTTTTTTTTTTTTTGTGAATTCTTTGGCCCCTTATTTTCCTCCATTTCGTGTGATTTTAGGGTTGTCCCGGTTTGAAGACGGTCGCTTTTTAGTTCAGAATTTTTTGTCTTCAAGATGAATTTTACAATGGAGATCGAAGAAAATAGCAATCACATCATTTCCATCAGCGAAGGATTTGTCCAAACCACGTCAAAAAATTTGATGAGTCTCCTGTTAATGGACCATCTCACCGTTTTTAGCCTTTTTAACTTAGTTCTCCCGGTTTTCTGTCATATCGGTTTATTACGGTTTGGTTACTTTTTCTCCTGCCCACCCTCGAAATTTTTAACTTGAACAAAGGAGCGGGTGTTTTTTTTTTAGGGAAAATGTTTAAGGATGTCACCGTTTGCGGTTTTGTATTATTTTTTATTTTTTCCAAAAGGACATCATCATGCTGATGCACCGATTTTAATTCGCCGAGGATAATAACCGTATAAGAGTATAATTTTCCACCTCTATAAATACGAAGGATTTTCGTCTTTATTTTCGAAAAAAAAACTCTCCGTTTTCATAGTAAGAAAAAAATGGATAAAAAAAGTGGAAGATATTGTGTCTCCTTTCGAATCCTGAAACGGAGTGGAGTTGGATTCTTTTTTCCCTATTTCTTGTCTTGGAAATGATTTAAGGACATGCAGAGTTTCTTGGAGTGCATCCGTTTGGTAAGTTGAGCGTTTCAAGTGAACAATCTGAAAATCTCAAATTTCAGAGGTGAGTAAGCAAGTCGGATGACTGGGACGATAAAATTCACAAATTCAAATCCAAGTGAAAGTTAACCTTTGTAGAGTTTTTCTACTCCTTTATTTTCTCTGTATAAGTATGTGATGCAGAATTATTTCTATGAAGATGGATAACGTCTATTTGTGCCTTTTTTTAGAAGAAAAACTTATTGGATTTTCCAATGGATGAGTTGTAAAGTTGAGGTCAGTGGATATGGTTTGGCAGTGAAAAGACTTGGCCTTCAGATTTTTTGCTTATACTGACACACTACTATACTAAAATCAATCTTATCAAATATTATAAATTTCAAAGCTTGGGTATGAGAGCAAATAGCCACGACTTGGCTGAGCATCAATATAAGAGGGATAAGCTGGGTTAGTTAATACCGGGGGATTTCTGCAAAAATTTATGTTTTCCTTTTAATTTGAGTAAATTTGGAATTATTCTCTACAAGGTATTGGAGACTTTGGAAATATTAAAAGCACGGAAAATTAAAGTAGGTGTGTTACACATACAAATGTATCTACATTTTAATTTCATCTCGTAAAATTAATTTGTTTAGAATCAAATCAAACTTGAGTTCATAAAAAATTGGCTTTTTTTGAAGGTGTCAAATTCCTGCCAGACATATTCAAAATAAGAGAATATGTCTATTTTTTTAATGAATCATAAAATTAGTGCATCTGAAAAGTTAAATGGATCGTCTTAGCGGAAGTGGCAAGGATCAAGCTCCAGTCTTAGAGGTATGATGATCTGACAGTTTTCAAACCGATTTTGTATGCATATTATATTCTCAGTCTTAATTTTGAGTGATCGCACACTGGTGCAATTCAACGAATGAAAGAGTTGGGTATGAATTTCTAATTATTTTGAATATGGAATATCAAAAGCCGAAATCCAGAATTCAAAATGCAGAGCAAGAGACAGTCTAGAAAATCAATTTTTTGAAAAGTTTTTTCCTTATTGTGGAACGCGTTTTTCTAATGGCGGGAGATTTTTCAAACTTATGTTTGTGGTGTTAAAATTATTGTACTTAAAAGTTTTGAAATACGGGGTTTAAGTTGATTGCTTTGAAACTCAGGATTCTGGGATTTACAATGTTGACATTCGTGATTTCGGGATGTTATCATTTGAAATTGTCGAACGTTTCGGAATGGAAATGTGTGAAATAATATTCTTTTGGAGACTGATTCAAAATTGAACCGATGAGACAATGTGAACATATCTTTGGTTCCGAAGAAAATAAAAAAAATTTATAAATATACACATAGTGAACTGAATATCAATGAGAGCATTGGGGCTTTCAAAGCTTCTAATATTGAAGTAGAGCAGTGTTTCGTACGTTGACTAGTGACGGAATTCCCTCAGATTGCCGATGCATGGGTAAGAGGACAAACTAGACCTTCAGCAGTAAAAAATATGGAAACTCATTTTTTGCATGATCATCTATATATCTGAAATGTTCGCAATTTTATTGAGGACAAAGTTCCATAATTTTTCAAAAACATGAAAATACTATTTGGTTTTTGTACGTTCAGTTGAACCTATAAGCTCGTCTTACATACACATCTTCCAAGGGAATACGTACATACAGACATCCAGTTTTATAAAAGATTAGTTTTTCATTTAAATTTTTCTCTTTAAACAAAATTGTTAGCCTTACGATCTTAGGAAAAACAAATTTTTATCTTTAAATGAGTTTTATTTTTTTGTCACGCTTAAGGCCCAACCTATTTACATAATGTATCAACTACCCTATCTTAAGTGAATCTTACACTTTAAACCTTTTTTTCAATATTTATCTTCTATCCACGAACAAAAATATTGCGTGTACATTCTTAAGCAAAACCTACCCACAAAAAAATAAAACAAATATACAACCGACTAAGATAAACAAAACAAAAAAAAAACCCTTTACCATAGATTTGTACTCCAAAGGACAACCCTAAGCAAAAATGCATTTTTAATGAAGAAAATCACCTTCAAGGACACCACACATTTTTATGTAGAAAACTTTTAGTAATGAAATGATTGGCTGCAAAAACAGCCCACAATGCGCATAGGTGTTCATCATCATCATTATCAACATCATCACCATCACCATATCACCATCAAGTCAAAGCTTCCCCACCAACACCAAAGTTCTGCCACCATAATAACAACAAAAACCTCTGTAGGTTAGAAGAAACATAACACAGGAAAAAAATATCATCCCCCCCAAAAGATGAAGCGAAGCTCCACCAATGTACGATTTATATGCCTATGTGTGCCTTCTTTAAGGAATCCTATACAACACGACACGGGGCACTCCTATGGGGAATATGGGTGACTCATGGATTGACAGCAAACAAAAAACATAGTTCTATCCAACCAAACCGGTCTACCAGGTTAAAAATTTCTATTCACACTGAATCTGAAACTCTCGATGAGCAACAAGAACCCCCAATCCCCAAAAAAAATTCAACCAATTCTAAAAGCTTTGCTCTATCCAACCATCGAACCTCTTCAAACCTAGTCAAACTTGATCAAACCTATAAAAGTCAGTGATAAGGACCTCATTACGAGAAAAGCTTCAACTCGCCTGTGGCACCCCATTCCTACAATCCTTAGTCTTCTAAAACTGTGGTCATGTTAAGGATACCTCTATCGCTCCATCCCGCCCCACTCAAACAAAATACAGGTCATTTTTGTGGGATGTTGTGTTGGGTTGTTCCGTTGTCGTCTTCGGCAGACTCAAACCAGTTATTGCGGTGTGTACCGGGTTATCGTGTGACTGGTTCTGTTCTGACTGTGAATTCCAGTTCCAGGACGAAACTTTTCCTATGAATGAAAATCTTTGCCTGTTATCACTTTCATCTACCACCGTGTGTGTGCATGCTGTGAGCACCGCCGCCGCCGTAAGTCCTCTGTCTGTTCTGTCACATTGTTGGTTTCAGAAGGCAAAAAGGTTTATTAGAAAATTCTACGCTGACAAAGCTCCAGTTGCTCTAAGGATTCTGCAGGATACGGTCGCATCTGTTTCTCTCTTTGTCGCTGTTATTTGTACTTGCGTTTTATGCAAACGAAATTCGAGAGAATTTAACGAGTACGGTAGTCCTTTTGTCTGACATTTCGCCGGTCTCTTATTCAATTTATTTTCATTTTTTATTTCTTTTTTTTTTTGGTTTTTTGTTGTGTGTCAAAAAAATATCTTTCATCCTTGAATGATGTTTTTTGTCGTGTCTGTGAGAGAAGTATTCCTATGTCCTGTCGGTTGAATTTCGTCATCGCGTTTTGTTTACGTTCGTCACAGCTTCCATCAACACTCTAGTGCTAGCTGGCTGAATCCTGTGACAAGGATGAATTGTGTCTAAATTGACTAATCAGTGGGAAAGTGTCCCGTCATTTGTTTTGTATTGTTGTTGTTGAGTGTACGATACAACTGTCCGGGTGTAAGTGGTCCAATTTATATCTCCGCACTGGAATGTGCAAGGATGATAATTGGTTTTATCATTTTGTACCCAGTGGGAGGAGGGGAGCGTGTGTCAGAATTTGTTTTTTCGTTTGTATCCTCACATCACCTAAAGGATAACAAATAACCAAAGTAGTCTGAAAGTCTTATAAAATGTTTACCCGCATTTCCCTCTTTCACAACAAAAAAAAATTTGATTTGAATTGTCTTAGAGTCGACTTTTGCATTGAAATTTTTCACTTCTTCTTCTTCAGCTTCTCAGTCGTAAGTCGTGTCCTTTAAGCTGCCATTCCTTTTCTGCCTCTGGGGACATTTGTTAAGCACAAAATTTACATTTCGAATTTTCTTGCAAAAACCACAAATGAATGAAGAAAAAAAGGAAAAGATACCAAAGTTAACTCAACTACTTGATATTCCCTGATTTTAGCTTTGAATATCAAGGATGATGTTCACTCACCATTATTATCCTAGAATAGGAAAGAAAAAAAAATTATATGAAAATCTACATCGCAACCCTGGTATGTGTCGAGACGGTGAGATAGAAATTTTGCCATTACATGATTCCTCGTTGTGTCTGTCTGGTTTGGTTGATGATGGCTTGAGGTTTCTACCTACTGATGAAGAGTAGCGGGTTCAGAGGGACGATAAACGCAAATGCAATTTTCCACAGAGGGTTTTCAATTTCATTTAAGAAATGCCATAATTCTACTCAAAACTTTGCGGTCAATTTACAGAAAAAATCTCGACTGAACAGCGGTGTCTGTGTCTGTGGCTGTGCTGACTTTGAGAACATAATTTTGTTTGTTTCTTTTTTTTTACTAATCTGAGGGAAAAGTGTCGTTAATGTTCTTTCCTCTGTTGAATCGATAGACCGAAGGCAATGAAGTACCTACAGGGATTTCATTTGATTCCATGGCTGCAGTTGTAACTTTTAGGATTTTTGATTTATTTTAGTTTTTGCTTCATTGAAACAAAGAATTTGAAGTCATTGCTTTCGACAGAATTAAGGTTTTTTTTTGTAAATGTTAAAATTGTTGGTTTTGACAGATTTGTATTTAATCCCCTAAGTGGAACAAAAATTTATAACGTTCCACAATCATTTTCGCCTTCACGCCTCATGAAATGAAAAATGAATACGAATGCATTCCACGATTTTTCATATGATCCCTCAATAAGTTGGGCAAAACAATTAATACATTCCACAATCATTTCACAAATTGTTTGCATTTCAACTCTGACCGCCTACGACCTAAACCTAGTAAAATAATCTCAAGTGAAATAAAAATTTACTACATTCCACACAATCCTCTTATAGCCACAGTACGAAGGAAAATTTTAACAGCGTGTGGAACAAATTTACATTTGCGGAACTTTAAAATGTCACGTTGACGACTTTGTATGAACAATTAATTTCACTCTCAAAGTACATGTTTTAAGAGTTTGTAAAATAAATCTTGATAGGTATTTATAATTGAATTTTTATTTCAAAATAATCGAAATAATCGTGAAATTAAAGCCAACAAAGTGGTATTAACTTTCACTCTAGGCCCACTGCAGATTTTATTATTTTTTAATTAAATTTAATCAACAAAACGAATAAAATTTGGTACTTAATGTAACTTTTAAGTATTGCATCAATTTTAAATATAGGTAATCCATTTAAATACATACATTGATTTTATACACTAAGTAAGACTGCCAAAGAATATATACTTTTCCACAAGTTCCACAAGGTTTTAACTTCTCTCCAAAATTAAATGAAAACGACAGAAATATTTTCCTGAAACTTAACTTTTCATTTAAGAATTTCCAGCGCTTCTAGGTCAGCAAATGAATTTGCCACTGAGGTTTCTAGTACGATTATTTTTATTTGTATTGATACTTCTTATTGTGAAGGGCTTTTGTACTAGAATTAGAGAAGAAGAATCGCATCTGCAATAATGTTTTGTTTTGTTTTCTTTAAAAAAAATACAATGAACAAAATTTAGCTCCACTGCGAATAATGAAGGGAATTTCCTGAAATTTTCACCAGTAGAATAGATTTCTCAACAACATACAAATCTTTCATAGCACAGCCTTAAAAATTTTACCCCCCATACTAACGAATTCCCAGGGTAACTTTCGATCATAGTTCACGTTGCCCTTTTTCACTTTGTAATTTTTGTTATTGTTGAAAATTTCATTCTCACTTAAACTCTTAACTAGACTTAACCAACATAAACTGTGAAATAAATTCGACAACTCGTGAAGCAACAAGATCTATAGTGACTCATAATACCATTCCAGGGTAAAATGAGAAGCACTTTTTCATGATAAGAGATACTCTTGAAGGATTTGTCAATTCCTCTTAAAAGGTAGGACCTACCTATTTAGGTGGCATAAATTGAGAATTGATCAACCGACCTTCAGCGTAATAGTGCAAGACACTAACCACTTCGTCAAGAGTCCCTTAACACAAACTGTCGTATGTGAGAGAAAAAAGCTCGGATCGTGTGATTTTATCCGTACAGAATCTTCTTTTTTTTTTTGCCGCCGCGTTGAACTTAAAATTAAATAGAAATTTGTATCTGAGTTTTACAAACCTCAATTTTCGAAATATTTAAATATTTAAAAAAAATCTATCTTAAGAAGTTGGATGTTTTGTATTTCTTTGTTAAAAAATTTTACAATTGTTTAATTTTTCTCTTTCAAACATAAGCAAAATATTTTCAATATTTGTTGACTAAAAGTAAACATTTTTAAATTTAAAAGCTTTTACTAAATATTCTTATAAATGTGCTCATTGTTCATTGTTAAGGATGTTAAACTGATAATATATTTGTTCCAAAAAGTATTCTGTATTGATAAAAAAAAACCTTGAGTTTTCAATGATCAGCTTATGGTGATTAGACTATGTTTCATTCTTTTCCAATGAGAATATACTTGAATTTTTAAGCTTCTGATATGTGAGGAAAAAAAACTTTGTATATGAGAATAAAAACTTGAAAGCTACGAATGTGACAGAAGTTAATGTTAATATAAAAACGAGACTTCTACTAAGAAATTATTGTTATCGGCAGTTATAATTATTTCTCACACGTAGTAGAAAATAATTCTCGGTCTTCTTTGCATAAAAGTGATATAATTTATCAATTTAATGAGAAGAATTCTCCTAAGAAGAAGTGAAATAAAAATGTTTATACTTAAATCTAATTATATTATTTAAAATAAGTTGAAATTCTGAATTATTTTAAAAACTGAATGCTTTAGTTTTAAAAAACACTCTTGTTACGTTTGTGACTGACGTTCGATTTCTGTTTGATGTTGGATCACGATATTTTCATTCTGTTTAATACACCAAATCATCATATTTTTTAAATTTAGAATAATATCCTCTTTCTATAGTTATATATTTTTTTTACAAGATTGGCACTTATTAAATGGACATACAATCAGTTAGTATTAAATATTATGTACCACAAATTCTGAGTTTAGATAGTGAAAAATAATTAAATTAATTAAAAATTCACACGTAAATATTTTTTTTCACGCTTATGCTTCCATACTTTTAGACTATAACTTGAAGTTAACTTGCCTGAACAAATGGACAGACAAACATACCGACAGAGGTATTTGACGAAGTTTTTTTTTAATTCCACATCATCATTAGATTTGCAAGATTTTAGTAAAATTACTATTTTTTTATAGACACGAAACTAATACACTCACCTCCCCCACATAGGAAGTCGCTTGCACAAAAAAAAAAGAAAAACAAAATATAAAAAATACTGGCCAGTTTTATGGAAGACATATGGATCTGTTAATTTTGTTCCAAGAATTTTACACTTGGGGACAAGTAAAAAGCCAAAAGTACTAAAGAAAATACTTTCTTCTTGGAAGTTCATTAAAAAAATTTCTTTTGATAAATTTGGGAATGTACTTTTTATTTGTAATTTATGAGTAGGTAATAAGTAAAAAAAAAGTTGAAGAAAATATTAAAATCATTTAGAAAATATATGGGAATAACCCAATACAAAATTTAATGCAATTTTCTTAGAAATGTCAATACCCTATTCCGTCATTACAATACAGGTACAAAAGTTAATTGAAATCGTCAGAGCTGTTTTCGAGAATGTGTTAAAAAAATTCAAAAAGAACTAAATTCGTTGTATGACAACTAGGGACTCACATGCAGTGTTGGACAAAGAATTAGAACAAGAAATAAATTAAAATGATTTTAATAGTGCAAACCAAGAGTTGTTTAATATTTTGTTGGTAAACCTTTCTGCCTCAATACAGTTTGTAATCGGCCAGGAATTCGATAAATAGGAATTCTGATCCATCCGTCTCTAATTGCTCCCAAAGTTCTGCTTGATTCCTTGGTTTCCTTGATCCAACCTGATAACTCTACATCGTTCCACAAATCTTCTATGCGATTCATGTCAGGCAAAATGCGCAGGGCATGGCAAAATATTCACGATCGCTAATCCACAGCTTTACCAGCCTGGAAGTGTGTTTAGGATGAATGCATATTGCTACAATAATGTTTTCTAATATGCTTTTATACTCATATTCGCTGCTCTATTTTTACAATAGGTCCAAAGACGTCCCATGATGCATCCATCACTTGCTATGGTTAAACCTAGACTCGTCACTCCAAAAAACATTCTTGCAAAACAATAAGGATTTGGATCCGTAAACCCTGGCGAACTTTAGTCTGGCTAAAATATTTTTTTTTGACACGAATGGTTTGAGCTGGGCTACGTGTAACCTATCAAATCCTTATCGTGATTCATATAGTTTCTGCTGCTTACTGTAAGTCACTTCATCTCGAATTTTTGATGATGTCAAAAACAGATCTTTCTTACCATAAGTTGCGATCAAACAATCATCATTAGCGCTTGTCTTTTTTGGAGGCGGATTTTGTCGGATGGCAAAGTTTTATAAAATCTAAAGGCTTGTACACTAACTTTCCTGATCGTGGCAGATCATTTGTTATTTCGCATACCATTTTCCCGTTATTTTCCATCATGATGATAATTTTTCTAAGCTCCGGTGTACATAATTGCCATCGGCTCATCTACTCAAATAGTTTTCAAATATTTTGAAGTATACATCTTAAGATAAAGTCGCTTTGTAATATCGATTGCTTTTGTTTTCTTAGATCCTGGCCAAAAATTCTACTTTTTGACACTAGAATTTTCTAGCTGATCGGTGTAATATTTTTTCATTCACATAAAAAGAAGCTTAAGCTGGAACTGTGCAGCTTGAGGTACTAGTAATAGATATGTCTAGCTAGCTTAAGCTTCCTTCAAAAATTGCTTTTCCTGTTTTCTTACTAACAAGGCCTAAGATCTCCTTGCGTTGGTTACTGATCAATAAAATATCAAACTACCGTAAGCTGCCCAAGCCCAATGATAAAATTATTAAGCTTAAACGAGATTTAGTTAGCTAAAGCAAATAGTTAAATCAATATAACGCTAGCATTAGCTTCCTCAACAAAAAAAGTTTATGATTTGTCTTCACGACCCAAAGACTCAATGAATAAATCATTTTTTTTTTTCTCAAAAATTAGCCAAACATCTTCCACTAATCGATAGTTCCAACCATGATAATCCAATTAAATTGATACTGTCAAATATTAAAAGAGTCAAATTCCATGAATTGTTTTCTAACACAAGAGTAAGAAAGTTCTCACTTAAATCTTCTTAAACCAAAACCCTGAAACAACAACTTAACTCGACACAATTTTCAACAATTTCCACATTGAAATATCTTCATCTCAACCTCATCATCAACTCTGTCGTTAGATACTTAATTATAAAGCAACTTCACTCACTCATTCTTCGTTTTATTTTTTGTCTATGTCTCTTGTGCAAAAATTTCCTTCTGTCGAATCTAATTTAAATCTCACTTACCCTCATAATTAATGCATTTCTTAACCAAATCCTCCCACACCCCCACCTCTTGAACCCCTTTCAAATATACAAAATGACAACTTTAACTCGCGAAAATAAAAGATCCACAAAAAAACTTTTGCCTCTTAAAAAATTCAAATACTCAACCAAAAAAAAAAAGAAAAGTCCACAATTATTGTAAACTCCAAAGACAACATCAAAAAGAGAGGCATTTGTTTTCCCACACAAATAGAAAAAGCTAAGCAACAACAAAAAACCAAACGAAATTAAGGACATCAGCATAAAATGAAAAACAAAAAAAACATCAAGCCCTCAAAAGAAATAATCACATTACTCAACCAAGACCGACCAGCCAACCAACCAAACCAACCAAAGCAACCTCGAATCAACCTAACCTCGAAACAAGCTTGTTTATCCTTACGGAATTCCGCATATAACTTTATGTACACAAACAAAATAATAATACCAAGGACCAACAACTCCAACTCTCCAACTCAACTCTTGTCCTATATATTTAATTTTGCCTCAACATAAATCCTTTTAATTAGGAATTGAGGCAATCCAAGGTGTGTACGTTCCAAGAATACTTAATTTCACAATTGCAGTCTCGACTCAACTCGACACGACACGACAGACGATAGGAATAGAACGACAAGAACTTGGGGACGAAGAAATCAGCTCTTGTATTCAAAACATGTTCCCGCTTTGCTTTACTCCTTACCAGAATAGAGCTTCTGGAATTCTTCGGTACGATTGCAAATTAAAAAAAAAAAAATATTATACAAAAAAAAATATTTATATACGAGAACAAGGACGAGAACACTTGTCGCATATCCTTTCATTATCCCCTTACAACAATGAAACTTTGTCAATTTTTGTTTTGGTCTTAATTGGCTGGGCCATCTTCAAGATGGCACAATTTCTGGCTTAAGGTATCACTTAAGAAAATATGAATGTCCCCAGATGGTAAGTTAAGGTTTTTTAATTCGAAAAATCATCTCTTCTGAGGGGCAAAATCTCCCAAACAGAGAATTTATTGAATTGAAAACCCTTGAACCTTCGATTCAGGAAACTCCAAATCGTATAAACCCCGAAATCTGGATAGTAAAAATTCTTAAATCCCAAAGAATAGAACTAAAATACAAATAAATTTTGGGATTTAAAATGATTCCTACGTGTGCTGTGATAATATTTAGGGAAACCTATACATTCATTCACAAGGACTAAGATCACGACAATCCAAGACAACAAAAAAGGAAAAATTTTAAAATTAAATAATCATTTTTAAGCCCAAAATTTTCTTTGTTATCTCAAGTAGATCCGAAAATCCCGAAAAAATTGATAAATGAATATTTTTTGGGGATTATGGGATTAGGTAGAGCTAAGTTCGGATAAAATCCCTTTTAGTTTAGAAATGAAATATAGAGAGATCATATTCTTAATACCCGTTGTGCTTTAAGTCCCAAAATCTCCAAAATTTCATTAATTAAAAAACTTTAAATCCAAAATCCCAAAAACCTTAAATTTTCTTAAAACTTAAATATTTAAAGCCAAGAACATTAAAAATCGCAAACCTTAAGAATTTTTAAGAACAAAACTTTAAACATCACAAAACACACAAACTTTAGAAAGCCCTAAATCTTGATTGGTGGTAAAATGATTGAGGTAAGTTTCTTGAAGTCTTAAATCTGATTTTAGCAAGAACTTAAAATAAAACCCCCGACGTCCAAATTTTCTTGAGCCCAAAATAACAAGAATTCAAATTATAAGAAATGTATGAGGGATTTTCAATCTACCAACGTAAGTGACTTGGGAGTGCTCAGTCCGTTGAAAACTCAAAATCCCGAAACTTAAATTTCCCAAAAACTCAAAATCAGAAAAAAAATAAAAAGAAATTGAAATGCGATTTTTGTATGAAGCTACATATACATATCAGTGCACGGTAGATAACTGAAACCTTTAGTCCCAAAAGTTCCAAGTATCTCAGATTCCAAAATCTCGAAAACCCCAAAAGTCCACCTGAAACCCTTAAATACAGAAATCCTGTAAGTAATATTGTACTAAATAAAATTCAAAAATCTAAAATCCTAAAAATCCAAAGTGCTTAAATCGAAAAGTTGTAAAAAAAACTATATGAACATTCTGTACATTCAGTGCATCTTCCCTTCTATACAACTCTATTGATTCCTACATTAACTCAAATTGATCTTTATGGCCAAGATTACGAAAGACTCATAAGAACAATTTAAAGCCTTTTTGCAAGGAACTTTTAGTCGTTCTTTACCACTTAGATATACAAAGAATGAGACCCATCAGAGAAGAAGTTAGGGAACTTACATAATTCAATCGGGCAAAAGAACTTTTCGAAAACGAAAAGTCTTAAGAGAGCGTTAATAAAATTTACCCCCGAAAATATACAAAACTTTATTTCCTCGGCCAGCCGATACATTTATAACTCGAGCATGTGTGATAGTGCCGTGTACAGCCAAGATTTATTTAACCAACCCTTAGCAACAACTATTGGAACTCTGACACACGCTCCTGCTCGCACTTGAAGTTTGCTGCTTCTGGCAAACTTTTAATAAAATGTAATCGAAAATCTCGACACTACACTCGTTCAGGAGCAGAATCGAGCAGAGCAAAACAACCACAACCCATCACCCAAGCTAAAACCACAACGGCGACGACTAGTTCGACGACGACGACGACGTTGTTGACGTCGAGATTCAAGAAAATTCGCCCATCATCATTATCATCATCATCACCGTTGTTAACACCCTCTTAAAAGTTCAAAAAGTGAAGAATTCGTTCGGGGGCTTTCAACACATCAGGACAAACGCAAAACGGCAAGGCAGAGCGGCGGCATTCTCTCCTAAACAATCCCTTCCTTTGCTTCTGCTGCTCTGTGTTTTCTATAAGAAACAATGAAGTGTAGTAAAGTGTTAAGCTGATGGGCCCCTGGTGTTTAATTGGGGCCCTCCTACTGCTGTCGGCAACAGCGGGGGACTCCTCAAATAAAATCTCCTCCGGATCGTCATCATCGTTTGGTGGTAGCGGCGGCATCATACCGTTTTCTTCATTATCGTCATTGTCGTTGACTTCGTCCTCGTCATCATCATCATCATCAGCGTCCTTGTCGACAGGCGGAGCAGCAGCATCAGGTGGCGGTAGTGGTGCAGTCGGTGGAGGAATTCTTATTAATGGAATGGGAGGAGGGCTGCCATCATCCTCGTCAAACGGTAAGGATTTAAGTGTTTTCTTTATATAAAAAAAAACAGATTTCGTTTTTCCTTTTTAGCGGTACAAAATTTATCGAGATACTTATGATTTATAAACAAACGAAGTGCTTTGAGTTTGCATTTAATTTGCATGTGATTTTGTTTTTATTTATTTATTTTTCTAAGACGCAACAGTTTTGGGGTCCAGCAGAAGGACTCGTATCAAAAGATTCAATGCTTTTCATCAAACTTAATGAAAATGCCATTGAATTGGAGAAGCAAGCAGAAAAATCATTTCGAAACCAATTTAAAGGGTCCTATAAACGAAATAGAGGAAACCGAAAAAGACCAATTTCTAAGGTTTTTAAACCTCTGTTTTATAATTTCAATTGCTAGCATATCGAGCTACCGGTTAAACGATTGAATTTTTCAGAAGAAGAAAAATTGATACTTATAGTTTGCAACTTGAATACCTGTGCCTCTTATAAGCATAAAGTCTTAACTAAGTTAAACGATACACAGAACTGAGGAAAATATTTTGGTAGCTCGAGCCGGATTTAAATTTAAAATCGTGCAAACACTGAAGCAAAGGTTCTTTCTAAATTTCCGATCTGATTTTAGGATGTACAAATATACTAGATCAATCTCTCCCTTTTACCAGAACTCTGTTTTTCCATCTTTAACTATTCATTTTCATCTGTTAAAAGGATTGGCAATAATAATCCACATAAAGTCAAAGATAAAATTTAATTAATTATTTAAAAACATATTTTTCCCGAAGGCTAAACAGCGAAAATATTTCATCAACTTTTTTTGTACTCCCCGGAACAAATCTGCCAATCTTTTTATTATTATGATCCTTTGACCATATCCAACAGAAACTCCTCTTTTGTTTGAAAACAAACCAAAAAAAATAAATTCAGCGAAAAAAAACTCCATAACAGTAATTTCGTAATTGAGGCATGAAAAATGTTTTCTCCTTACGAAATCATGGTCGTGCCAACGATTTAATTGTAATTTAATATTTTCATTTGTAATGCATCCTGATGCTACTCCAGCTTCACACACAAGTGTATCAACAAAGTAGCATCTCTCTTTCATTTTGGCGTATCCTTTTTCGAGAGAATTGTAGCAAGACGATAAGGGAGGACTGGGTTTCGGCATTGAAATTAAAATGCAATTTTATGAATATTTTTTTTTTGATTCGAAAACATTTTTTTGCACTTATTGCACCGTTTAACATTTTTTTATATATATATATGGATTCATCGTTTCATTTTGTAGTCTTGCACTCCTGCCGACGACTGTCCTGTCCATATACTGGGGGAATGCAAAAAGGCAACCGCAAAACAGATGCTACTTTTTTCGCGTATCCTCTCGAAGCGTTCCAGGACTTAAAAAACAAAAATAAATGGGCATTGTTTGGGCAACGCCACGCCAACAACTTCAGGCCGCCTCGCCACCGCCACCGTCATCGCCACCGTGCTCTGATTGCTCAGCGCACTGTAAGGGCGAAATTGTTTTTCTACCAAGGTTTTTTTTTCGCTTTTTGTCGGTGGCACTGGCATTTATTGAAATTCGAAAGGATAGCAAGCAGGTTGAACTCTTTCGCCACGCTCCCAAAACAACAAAAAAAAACTGGCCTGGAGTATTCTCTAAGTAAACTAGGCGCATCATTTACAAGGGGCTCACAGGCTTAATAAATTCTTATGAGTTTTGTTCAATCAAGAAAAAAGTTTTAAGTTTGAAAACTGCTCGAAAGATGCCTATAATTATTTGTGTTGTGTATTTATTTTTAGACAATTACTCAGGCCCAAGGTTCTTAAGTTCCTGGCATTCGAGCTGAACAAAAATCTCACACTGCTTAAAATGATTCATAAAAAGGTGGATTGGCGTATTTAAAAAGAAGTTATAATCAATTACAGTAGATAGTAAAATGTGATCTAAACCCCGAAATGTGCAGTTGATGATGTCCTTATGGCTGGGACATTGGAAATAAGTACAAAATCATAATTTACAAGAACGAAAAATTGTAAACCTTTGTTCGCTTTAATCTCGATAAATACTTCACCGATTTTTTTTTTTCAAAAACATACTTATGTACAAATTCTAATCGAATAAGGAATAAGGGCATCAACAAAACCTCGAATCCGGCCATGAACACAAATCTACCTATACCCACATTGAACAACTTATGGACGTTTTGTCAGTTGGTCGCTGTTGTTGTGTTTTCCCTTCGAAGCGCGTTGTTGTCTTGGACGTTTTGTGTTCCTATTTCGAACGATTTTTCTCGTTTGCTAATTTATGCGAGCTTCTAAAAATAACTGTTTTGAAAAATTGCATTTGGAAAGATGATGAAAAGCTGGGCCTTGGGGCGGGGGTCGATTTTGTGGGGGTTTGAATTTGCTGTATGTTTGGACAGCAATTTTGTTTTCGTTTTATTTTCTATTTAAAGTTTTGATTGCCCTATCGTTTCGGATCTATATTTTTGAATTCATCAAAGGTGGGAGAACCTCAAATACAAAAATACATATTTAATAATTTTTTAAGCTTTAAAAATATGAAATTCGTGGCGTGAGTATTTCAGAAAAAGTGCATTCCAGAGGAAAATGTAAAAATGACATCAAAAGTCAAAACGATGATTTGGAAAGGCATGTTCCATGTAGAATTAATTAATGATCGCGATGAACATGGACTGACTCCTGACTAAAGAGCTGATTTCCGTAAAAAAAAATCCTGCAAACTAAGTAGTACCCAATTAATTTCCAAGACTTGTTTGTGCTACTTTTCCTATGGATAAAACTCTTCACTCAAGAGATACATAACAATTATTGGAAATGAGCTTGTGTATAGCAAGGAAGTGATTTGTGTATTGAATGCTTGACAAAGTGTAAGCCGGCAAGATTAGATGGATTAGGTCAAATTATGATCTTGTTTAATGGGCTCCAGATCCATGAAGACACATTAGCCACGGAAAATGTTCATTCTCTTGGATCCCGAGCACGTAGCTTTTGCATCCGCTATGTCTTGCTCTACCAGATGAAGAGTCCTCAAAAAGTTATCTTACCTAATCAAAGACTTATACGAAATAGAGATCCCAATGTTATTTTATTCCAATGCTCCGCTGTACTTAACCAAAAAAAACTTCAATTCAACAAGCAAATCTTCCATTCTTTTCAATGCTTTAGAGTTTAGAAATACTAATGGAGAATCACTTTTCATGGCACTTCCTCTAGGAGTCTCTTACCTCACAAAAACTATCTGGGCTCCTGACCAATCTAAAAATACCCTATAATGGGTCTCTGAGTAGATGAACTGATAAAAATTCGATCTTCGGAAATCGATTGTTGGGACCAAGAAAATACCCATAAGCACATCTGAAGAATTGCCAGGACGAAGACAGGAAAGAGTGCATCTATTTTTCTTTTTCAATCTAACCTAGTTCAGGAAGGCAACCCTTTAAAAACGCCACTAAGAAACATTTAAATATTTATTCAGAATTCAAGACGGTTAATGAAAGCATCCCATACCTTATTCCCTCCTTATCCACTTCAATTTTCTCTCTGCAAAATTCTTGAGAATAACATTAAAATCCATGTGAGTTGATGACCTTATTTGAAAACCTCTGCATTCTCAAATTTAGTTCAAGGCTTATAATTTAGTCCAATGATTTTTAGAGAATTTAGAGTTTCGTGGGGCTCCCTTTAGCAACATAAACGAAAATATACTTTGAATAAAATAAAGTTTATTTGGTGTCAGGGTTTATTTAATCTTAAAATGTACGCGTTGGGCGCCATTTATGTATATTGAACTAATAACATTTATCATTGGCTAATACATATTAAAATACATAAATTTAATTTAGAAAACGCTTTAATTCCGTAACCAATTAAGCAACCAGTTTCATCTTTCGAAAAACAAGATATAAGAGCAATTCAGAATCAAACACTTTTCAAATTTTACGCCTAGAGCAAAAACATCTAGTTAATATAATATCAAAATCCTCCCACACTCAACAACACTTTCATCATTATAAATCAATCGGACATTGAACAGCCGGTGCTGTTGTCGGTGCCTCTCTTACTCGGTGAGGCGATTTTATCTTTCACATAACCGCGGGCTATGTTCGTATTATTCAAATTCCATATACGATTGCGACCACATTTTAACAAGCCAATATCCTCTTTCAAAAGGACCTACTTTCACAGAACACTGACGATGAATTGTGAAGTTGTATTGCAAACACTTCCTGTAAACACAGGACGACAAAATATGGCCCTGTAGACGAAAAAGCGGGTGAGTGGCTTGTGAGAGAGATGCGGAGTTTGGGGGTGGGGGGCTTGGTTGACGGAGGCTTTTGCGATTGTTTGTTTGTTAAAGGAATTTTCTCATGTGACTAGAATTTCCAATTAAAATTTTCGATATTCACATCCATGGCAAAATACGAGAACTGTTACTGCTGCTGATACGCCTACGGCCAAAATTATGCAATAGATTTCAACGACATACGGGATTTTGTGAGAGAAGGTGGTCATGGCCACGTTTATCCTCCAGGTATACCTTTAAACAGGAGCAATAACATATCAATCTGTGAGGCATGCATATTGGAAAATACAGCCGGAGAAAATCCCACGAGGGGATAACGGTTTGGAATAATAATGATAAAATACGTATACCTCATTCTAAACACTAAACAGTAGCTGACAGCGACACATCACAACGCAACATATGTCAGCCAGGATAATTTGGGTGTTCGTATAATGAGAAGGACATTTTGATGATCTCTCTTGTTGTTGAGTTCCTATACAGAAGCTCTGCTCTGACTTTGGCAGACTTAGACGCGTTCATCGTTTTATTCATTTATTCATTCAAACTTATGCTCTGTAATATGCAACCAAGCAGTGGTTAATTTTGTTCCCTCGTGAGTCGAGTATATGGTTGTGTCCGGCCCGAATTAGGATAATTACATTTGCCGTTGGTAATTTTGTTAGCATTTAATGCTTAAGCGATTGTAAGGCAAAATGCAATATTTCGGTCGATGCAGCAAGTAGGACGATTATCAAAGGAGATGCGTTTATATGACATTGTCGTCAGGCAACCGCATTAATTTCCTCTCTTCGCCCACTCTTAACCATGTAATCAGTAGTTTGCTGCGCCATTGGCACTTTGCATTGCATACTCGTAGGCTGATGGAATTTGTATTTGCCAAAGGACAACGAACAAACGAAAGGCTTGATGTACGCCACAGCAGGCGGAGACAGGACATTCCCGAACCTAGCGAGTGACGCGATGCTGCAAATTGACCAGTTCGTCTAATTGAATAATGTTTGTATTAATGTGGCAGATGGCTGCTGTGTGCATTGTTGAAGTCCTTTACGTCTACAGGCAGATAGATATATTCATACATACATATATGAAGGTTGAACAAATGAGTTTTCGTTTAGTCATCATCATCGGCATCGACTGACCCCGAGAGACTTGTTAATGTGGGTTAAATTATGCAAGGAATCCTTAATCTGTCTATCTCTCTCTAAGGTGAAATTCTGATTAAAGGCTTTTTGAGAGACTGAAAGAATATGGCAACTATTCGCTAAAAAAGTTTCATGTTATCCTGTTTAAAGAAATAGTACAGAATAACAATTCCGGGAGAGTCCTTCTCAAAAGAAATCATAGCCCAGAGTTATACAAATTTAAATGTCAAATACATAAACTGTTATAAAAAAGTCTTTGAATATATGAAAAAAAAAGTAAAAGTTATTGAAGAGCATACGAAATATACTAGGGTCGAAAAACTCAAGACAACTCAGTTTTCAGTATTAAGTAAATAAAAAAATCTAATCTGCACAAAAAACTATACAATTTAGTACTGTATTCATGAGTAAACCATAAGAATTCGCATTGGGCGCCATTTAATTATATAGACAGTGTTTTTCTGAATTTAAAACATTTCTTCTGTTTAAGTTTTAAGTATGAATTTCTGTTTTGAATCAAACTCTTTCAACGGTATGTAAATAAAATTTGAATCAAACAATAAATACTCACATTGGGCGCCATTCAACCATGAATGTATGAGTTCTTGTCTTATATTTGCTCTGATAAAGCAAACAAATCTCTTTAAATTAAAAGAAAAGTGCAAAACATGTCTTATTTTTAAACAACTCTCCAAAAACTAGCACGCAACTCTCCATTCAAATCTTCAAATCAAAGAGTCAATTCTTAAACAAATGTTACTGCCTTTACAACAACAAAAAAAAATCCCTAAAGGAAATGATAATTTATTTGCATTTGTATCATTCAACATGATGTGATCTTCCATGAATTTAAATCAAAGACAAAAATATATACGAAAAAAAAAAATATCTAAAGGAAGAATATACGAGGATTTTGAAGAAAAAAAGATAAGAAAAATTGCCCTTCAATAAATTGATGGCCGTCATAAAATTTGAATTTAAAAGCAAATTGTTCTTCGTCCTTTCATCGAGGACGATTCCCATAGGAAAGAAGGACTCATTCAGCATCCACCGACCGGACGGAGACGATGTAAAACGATAAAAATCCAAACGATGATGATATCATCAGCTATCAGAGTGATTACCGTATTAATCCTAAAGACGAGAATAAAAAAGAACACATTCTCTACAAAAGTCACTTCTTGAAGAATGTTTCTTACATATTTTTCTTTTTTGAGTATTTTGTCTCGATAAACCTCCTCGTCCCTTTATGCGGTCTGGTTATATCAAACGAATAGCAATAAAAGAACGCAACAACATCAAAACAAAAAAACAGGCTCGACCCTATCCCAATCAACTGACCCTGATGGTATCCAAAGCCAAACGAATTTCCAGCCTTAGACTTCCGTATTTTTCCCTATTCGTTTTTTCTTATTTTTTGCCTTTTATTGAAAGTCCTATGTGTGTGTAATACTAATTCGGCACAAACCTAATTCCCAGGAGTCCCATTTCGGAAGGAGCAAAATCAAATTTTATCCCTGCCAAAGAAGGTACACCTAGAGTTCTGCTCACAAAAATACTAGCTTTACACCGCTTTTGTGTGGATGTATGCCTTTCTGTTTTTGGGGGAGAAGATTCAATCCAAAAATGTTATGCCTGGAATGAAAAGAGAATGGCATTAACAAAGTGGATGTCGTCCTGGTCGTCTTCCTTGTCGTTGCCTAACAAGGATATGGCATCATCCAACAGAATCCATATTACTTCCTGGGAGTAATAGTTTTACACAGAGAGGATGGCCCATTTGAAATTGAATTATCCGTTCAAAATACACATATGCTTGCGGTTCGTCCTTAAGGAAACTAAAACACACCCAACACATATCCACACCAACATTCATCCCCTTTTTAGTTATGAGTTGTCTTTAGATCCGTGCAGTCTTGCCACAAATGCTTTGAGGTTGGTCTCTCCAGGACTCAATTCCTCAAATATATGCAATTGCATTGGAAACGTGATTTGATTATTCATTAGTAATACCAACACACAATGTACGTATAACGACCTGACTATTCCTTTGTTTTGTTTGATCTCATTGCAGTTGTAACAGAGGAACCCGAATTTACAGAATACATCGAAAATGTTACAGTACCTGCAGGACGAAATATCAAACTTGGATGTTCCGTGAAGAATCTTGGATCATACAAAGTAAGTTCTCAACTATCTTACACACAAAAATATTATCATCCCTCAATTTGGTTATCCATTTAAATATCATTTTCCCTCAAGAGTTATTTAGCCACTTAATTGTCAGGAACAGCAACAGGACTTCGAGATTTTCCATCACCCACACCGATGAAGAATAGAGATTTCAATTAATTGCGGTGGTTTTTATTGTTCAAGGCCGCAGTTGCCATTGGGCGCCACACAGTGGGGCCAAGGCGGACAAAACTCGATTTTACAAAAGTGCTGATTTCGATTAGCTGATTTATGTTTCTCACAGTAAATTAGCCAGAAAATCTGGTAACACTAAGGATTTGGGCCAAAACTGAAGTCTTAACACCTGAAAAGACGCTCAAAGTCGAAATATTTGAAATAGTGTGAGAATTTGATTTGACTTTCCTAGGATGTTACGTCTATTAGGGATGAACTAAAAATGGGATTGTTTTTTGTTTGCTTATTTGGGATGTCTAGTAATACAATACAGAGGTCAAACTCAGCAAAAAAAAATTGAGTGAATTACGGCAGTACAAAATAAGACTCAGTCCACAGTAATGGAAAGTTGTAGTCATATAAAAAAAGCTCCACGTTCCTCTGCTCTGAGATAGCTATTTTCTCGATGTAGACATGTCCAAGTTTACATTCAAACAAAATTTAGCTGCAAATACCTGCAAATCCGCACAGTGAGCAGGTTTAAAGTTACGAAATCTTGCAAAAAAAATCATTTTTTTTTTCACTTCTGTTTCCTAAAAAGGAATATTTGTATTGTATCTGTATAATCTTTATTCAATAATTAGGAAAAATATACAATAATTACTTACAGCTAGCAATATATGATAACAATATTGAATAAATTAGTGATTTTTTTTTATTTAAAAAGCAAAAAACAGAGTTAAATGTTACATCAATAAGAATTAGGTGTAAAATGGGCGAACTTATATACATTTTTAATGACTTAGAATTAATATTAATATAAATTTAACTCTTTCTTTTCTTTTTTTTACCACAACATAAAAAGTTACTTTTTTGGATACAGTCAATTTCGCTATAATAAGCACGAACCCCTGAATTTTCATAATTTTTATCCGATAATAAGAATAACATCGCTTCTTTCCATTATCTTTCTAAAAAAAAATTAACGTATAAGCCGACACATACATAATGATTCCATGAATCAAGTATTTTATTTGCTTTTGTCGCGCAAATATATTTTTCAAATTACTCAAAATTTAACGTTTTAACTTTTTAACTTTGGAATTTAGATAAAATTTTGTGTGGGCGTGTCATTGGGTGGAAACATTTTGTTTTCATTTCTCAAGGTAACCTTTATAAAATTTGAAAACTTTAGTTAAATCAGTTACGTGGTTCCGATTTTATCGGACTTAAAAATACCGCCTTCATAAAAAACAAGTAAATACTACAACATAGTAAAAAACGCCAAAAAGAGGGTGTAGAAAATTTGAATGGCCAACTTACTTCAAAAAGAGCACCATCTTTACTTCAAACAAAACCTGGATTTTTATCAATTTTGAGTTTTTTTAGTGGGCGTGGCAGTGGGTGGAAATTTTTTGTGGAGCTTTCTTTCCGAAACTACTTTCATTTCTGAAAATTTCATCCAAATTGGTTAAGTGGTTCGGTTTTTATGGACTTTTTTCCGCTCTCCCATACAAGTCACCCCACTGTGCGCCATTTGAATCATATGTATGGGCAAGACATCCAAAGTTGTTATAAATCCATTTTGGTTGTTTTTGGAAATGAAATGTTAGCGATCAGGAAAATAATATGAGAGTCTTGAGTCTGAGAGTCTTACCCTAAGAGCTTGTATTTTTCGTCATTTGTTTCCACTTGCTTAGACAAGCAACTGGCGTTCTATAAAGTTTATTTCACATTAGAAACAAGTTTAAGGGAACATGTATTTGTATGCATTTATGTTTTTAAAATAACATTTAGAATTCGCATTGGGCGCCATTTAACCACAAAATTGATATAATTCTGGATTTGAAACATTTTTCGTTCGAATCATACAAAAAATTCTCACACTCAACATTGAATTGTAAATTAGGGAATCAATATATATTTTAATCAAATCAGCCTACAATTCATTCACGATTCATTTTCAGTTTCCATCCTTCCTCGAAAATAATTTTTACAAATCCTTTCCTGGATAATCTCGTTCTGAATGACAGACATTAACAGACCAAAAATAAAGAAACTCATATTCCGAGCTCCGTTTTATTGTTGTCCTTCCACAATTTATTGTTATCTACCAATATAACTTCCAACAAGCGAATCTACCACAACATAATAATCCGCTGATACTGCCATTATCCCTTCGAGCACTGCTTAAGGGCAGCAAACGGGGTTGGGTTCGTATAGATTCCCTGGGGTAAAATCATCATCAAAGTCTATCGACCATCTTTATCATCATCATCATCATCGGTTGTTGAGGCAAATTACTTGGCGTTAGCAATCCATCTTCACCCAACGTCCACAAATTTCTATATTCACAAAATTCAGCGAATCGTCATCGAGGAAGAGAAGGAAAACGTAAATGAAAACGACCACAGGAAAAAAAGCTATCCCTAGCAAAATCTTCATGCAGCTTGTTGGTAATAGCTGCCGGCACTTCGGTACGGGTCGGTGGGTTAAAGTCTCGTCTTCCTTTTTCCATCCTTTTTGACAGTTGGAAAATTTCAATCATCCATGAAAAACTGAGTGAGAGCTTGTACTACAAAAAAAAATTGAAAAAAATCTCAAGCGGCTCTGATCTCATCAAGCAGTCATTTGTGGAATTGAAAAGGGTAAAGGCAACTAGTCGCAGTCGACTGCCAAGCCATAAGCAAGCCGTTGGCAGCTAGTTGTCAATGACGGTCAGAGAAAGCTCTGCTGCTGCTTGTTACGCGAAGGAATCCAGGAAACACTTTGAGCAAAAAAAAAATTACCCAGCATCACCAACAACAACAAGAACTGAGATAATGGTAATAAAAAAGTGCTTGCGATAAGCATGTAATTAGCTCCCTGAAGTGGGGATTTTGTGATTAATTGTTGTAGTACATCACCGAAGGGATTTTCATAATTTTGCTTTTTTTTTCAAAAAAAAAACAACAAAAAAGGGAACAAAAGAAAACAAGGAGAGTGATTGAAGCTGTTCCAGGTAGGTGCCATCATCATCATCATCTTTATCGTCGCCATCATCGTCCTTGTCGAGAAAGTGGTTGGTAAGCATCGATTAATGCGGGAAAAAGGAATATGTACCTGCCTTCAGTGAAACGCTTTTTTTTCTTCAAAGATTGAACAGAGCTATGGTTTACTGAATTCATAATTATTATCGTTGGAAATCTAAGCACAGGGTTTTTGTTTCACTGAAGAAATATTATGTTTCGGATAATTGACGATGAATTCATATTGAAGATTGGCATAGCCGAGTTGACCTCGAAAGCAAGGCTTAATAACCCGAAATAACAAATTACTAAGGACGATGATGATGGTTATAGACCATGACTCCTTGAGGGCACGATGGCTTTACTTTAAAATACAATGTTCGCTTTCAAAAAGGATAAGTATCTATATTAAGGAAGAATCCTCTGACCTTTTACCATTGCAACATGCCACACTGGGGGTTACGATTAAATGCGATTTCTCCGAGCTAAAGGTATTTGTCGTTAGCTGAGTTATTTCATACAATTTTATAGTGACCAATATTTTCTTATTTATTTTGATGGAGTTGTGGGACCAGAAAAGATCTATAAATGCTAAAAGGCCTAATGTTAGGGTTCCTAAAAATTGTTTTATTTTGTTTCGGAAAATTGATTAATATATTTGAGATTAAGAATCACCTGTATACACTCAAATTAAAACTGTACATTTTTGGAACTGGGGACTGGCTAGTCTCTTAAAGGTTTTGTACATATCAAATGTATGTATAAGATCTTGAGAAATAAAAATGGTCCTTCGAGCCGGATAGATCGACTTTTAATCGTTAAATCTCCTAAATTTCTTGTTGGTTTTTTTACTTGAGAGATATTTCTGCTTCCAATGCTTTCAGAAAAGAAGTTGATTCTGGTTTCAGTCTTCTCAGAGCGATATTCAATAAATATTAAACAAAGTGGATTATACATTTGTTTCTTTCAATATTTCTAGGTTTTTAGGATTTAAAGAAGAACTATGGTCCTAGAAAAAGTAAGATGCCAATGTTTTGAAGCTCAGGTGCCATTGCAAAAAAATCTAATTTGTATGTACTTAATTTGTTACAAAATTTGTTGGGCAACTGAAAATGTGTTAAAGGTTTCTTTTGGAGGAATATCAAGTATTCTTTTATTCTATTTACATATATCGATTTAAACAAAAGGTCCCATTTCTTACAAAATAAAAAATATTATTTAAATAAATAAGAGTCTTGCCTTCTTAAATTAACATCCGCAAGACTCCTCAAAGTCTTCCTTTTTTCAATTTCAATCGAATTTCCCATCCAACGTTCACTGATCAATAGACTCGCAAGCTTTGCCTACACACAAACCACAGAATAAAGCTATGTATACCATTAAACCTTAACAATCGGTTATCACATGAAATTACAATATTTGCTTCAATTCTATCATATAAAACATCCTTAAATTGATGTCTACACAACATATGATTGCGCGTAATACATCCTTTTCAAAAGCCCCTAAGTGCTTCCGTGTGTCGTTAAGAATATTGCCATCAAACTTGACTCGTCACAAATTAATTGCAATTGTGTGACGAAATTTTATTACCTCGAATAAAAATTCAACTTCGTCATTCAGAAAATCCCGACAACAACAAAAGTAACATCATGGAATCACTTTCAATTCCCACAGGGTTCTCCAGTTTAAATCTTTTTTCTATCTCCCATATCATCCCCCATTTTTGTTTCTCTCTCTCTCTCTCACTGTCTTTCTAATACGAGTCCCGAAATAAGCCAAATATAATTTTGAACAAATCGTCATATGCTTGCGCCTCTCTATGCCATTTTATATTTTCGGGAGGATTACTTAAATGATGTCTATGCGGCAATCACTTTAAACGGCGTCGACAGATTCAATATACACAAAAGCTCAGGATATAATATTTGCCTAGAGTCCTGTTCACACACAAAACAGCGCCATAGATGAAAGATGAGAGTCTGTTAGGATATCGTGTTGGTAATGTATCAGGAGATATGTATATGCAGAGACACCTCCTGCGCGCACGGTAGTATAAGTATGGAGGAACTCAAGAGTTATTAGATGTCGTCTTGGCATACCCGAGCCATCCATAGACTCGAGATAAGAAAAAAAAATAAAAATGAACAAGTCCCAGCAACGGCAACAACCAATATTATCCTGTCATATATTCGTTATGAATATAAATTTCCCTCGGCGAGAATTTCCAGCGCCACACCACTACCTCTGCCGCTGCTGCAACCACCAAATACCTAATAATAATAATATATTCCGGCATCCTGCTTCCTTCCTTGATGTTGCTTGCTGTATACTGCTATAGGTAGTCGTGGGAACGCTCTCAACAACCACAACACCCACTTTCTCGGCAGCACATATTGTGTAGCGGTTTATGGTTCCTCGACATGCTTGCAATGTTGCCAATCGAGCTGTTTGTCAGCGTCTTTCTTACAAAAAATGTAATTATTAAGCTTTTTGTCTTGACGATTTTCTTAGAGGATTTATACTTTCAGAGTTAAAAAACCGAAAACTTTGTCCAATCGTTTCCTTCATTTTGAAAACCTTGTATTGCCTGGAATATGAGAACGACCGACAAAGCTCATCTGCATGGTGTTATGTAGAGTGACATAAGCAGAAGAAGAAAACACTTTCGGTTATCTAGTTCCTAAAATTGTTAAATTTAATATCGGAAAGCTCTTAACCATTTACTTGGCGATGAGACTTTCTCTAAAGTAGAAAATGTACGGCCAAGCTATACCACCGAATGTCCTCAGTCTGAAACACGACAGCTTTCCATCATTAGCGATCCCAGGCATTCAGAGCAAGCCCTCTGACATCCGCCATGACTTGATGTGTTAGCCGTTTGTCTTCCTTTTTGGCTCAAGCTTGGCAGCTAATATTCGAAGACTCCATTTACTGGACCATTTTGCTTCTTTTATTTGTGGTTTGGTTTTATGGGCTACATCCGAATCTTCGCGTTTGTAATTTCTCCTCGATTGGCCTCCTTCTATCCTTTGTGCTTCCAACTATACATTTTTCAAAGCTATCAGTATCAGTACAGCAGGGCCGGCTGTGTCAGGATTTTCAAGAGCAGGCACGGGAGTTTTGAGCCCGTCTGATTCCCCAAAATTTAGTAGTGGTTTAATTTTCTTTATAATTTACCCACACTCAAGGGATTATGACCACTTTCATTAGGTTATTCCTCACCGGATCTTCACCAAGATATGATTCACGGTTTACTTCCTTACTCGGAGGTTACCGCCAAAGTTTCTCCTATTATTATGGCAAGTTGGAATCATACTCTCCTTTAAATTGAAGAAATAAGTTTTACGGTTAGTTTCCCGAGCGCAGACAACGCCAGAGAACTCCCTGAATATAAGTGCTTTACTCGATTTTTAATTCCATGAAAAGATGGTGAATTTCCCTGGTCTTTTCCAGGATTTGCTTCAGTTTAAAGAGATTTAGTCTATGATCGATCTGCAGGCCCTAGCCACCTTGGTAACTGCAGATTTCAGTGTTGGAGGACAGCTTAAGATAATCAGACAGTATGTTTAGTAGTTATAAGCTTCCATACTTTTTTCAACATAAAAAACGCCTTTTGAGGTATATGGAGGTGATTTTGCATTCGTCGCCTATGCTTAATTTAATCAACATTTAGTTCCTCTCTATGAGATACTCACTTAGCAGCTTCTGGAAATGTTCCGCTCCTCTTAGGTTCGCCTGCAATAAACCCAAGGTCCGGTCTTAAAATCAACACACAGTAGTCCGGTTGCCTCACGGTTGTCATCACGACAGTGTTGAACCTCTGTAGAAATATATGGACACACAACGCATCGAAATTGGGAAAATTTACTACTGAAATCTTGAGATATTTGCGCAAACAGTTCGAAATTGCCATGAATTTTTCGGTCATCATTAAGAACCTACTCAAAATACTGAAACTGGAAGCAATTGAAAAACGAGATTCTACGCGCTTTTGAAGAAATAGAAAATGACTCTATACAAAAAGGTCATCGATCTTAAAAGAACCAACGAGTGCCATCACCATTAGTTACGAGACCGCCATTTATTGGATATTGTGTTCTAAGCATAACAAGTCTATCTGGCTTAGTTCTTTGTTCATATAAAAACGTCAAAATTTTTCAAATAAACACTGAAATAGGCCGTTTCAATACCAGAAGCTTTTAATAGGAGAACCCTTATATTTTTGGAAAATTCTCTTAAATTGGAAAAAATATAGAAAGAAAAATTATTCTCTCAATATCTCGAAACTTAAATCTCAAAAGTTTTTAAACATTGAAAATCTTGAACAAAAAATTTAGATTTTAAATTAAATAACAACACAGCAGAGAAACATGCAATTCCAATTTAATATCTCAAAATATTGAAACTAAGAAAAATCACAATGTTAAACAGCTGGCAACACTGTTTTATAAATATGCTCCGGTTGTAATTTAAGGCATATTTTAGCATGCCCTTGCACAACCGCTACGTAAGAATGACGATGACAAAGTGGCAAAGCAACACATGAGCGCGTCGCCGTCTTCGCTCTACCGACTTTGTCGTCCTACCAACTCTCGATGTGGTGAATCACCCAAGGATCATTCCTTCATCTTCAGTTCAGTTCAGTTCAGTAACATATGTTTCATATTACGCGTTTTGGTTTTTTTCTTAAGTATTTCATGAGTAAAACTGCATATTGGTTAAGTCTGACTACGAGCAGTAGGTACCTGCATCTGGCTCCTAATTCTAAATTTAATCAAAAACTGTATGTTGCCGAAATTAAACTTCAAAGTATCAATAGCACAAAGCTGGTATCGGAGTTGAAGTGATGTTCCTGTCATTTCACATCAAAATAGCATATCTGGGCTTAAGTCTTACGGATTATATCCTTATACAATATTGTAGCACGATTTTAGTCATTGTTCAAATGCAAAGACAGGGTTATATATTAGGATACAACCAATATGCAAAACATGAGGGGGACGAGGAGGAGAAAGCAGGCGGCCGACTGGTGTTTTCTCTTATATTAGCTTTGGCAAAATATGACAACGGCAGTGACAAGGACTACAACCAAGGGTAAGACAGCATAAATCTGTCGATTTTAAGACAAAAAAAAGACCAACAAAACAGTCTCTTCCACTGAAGTGCACGCACTCAATAGCTTGTAATCATCGTTATTATAATCACCAAGTCATCATCATTAGTCGACATCGTTTTAATCATAAATGGCTTGTGGTTTTATTCTTTTTTTTTTTATTTCAAAGGATAACAATAGATGAGATAACAAAAAAGGGAAAAAATAGCTGCAAAGTAGAACGAAAAGCGGATTCCGCTGGATTTATGCGCAAGGACCCAAAAAGGATAAAATACAAAACAAAATAACGATAATGGATGCGATTGATTGCTAAGCATTAAGTTGTCGATACCATATTTTGTATATGGTTTTTAGCTCAATTTTCGTATGGGGTGGAGGATGAGCGTGAAACGGAATAGGGGAAGTTAATTTAGATATTAGAATATTTTGATGGTTGAGTGGTGGAAAGTGATACTATCATTTTATGCCATTTGCAGGTTGTTTTTGGTGACATAATGATGAATCAGCTATAGAAGAATGTCGGCTTTAGAATTTAAGGTAGAACGTAAATATTATTAATTAATTCTGTCAATACTTATTTAAAATATTTAAACATCATGTCAAAAGTATTTAACTTTTACTAAATACATGAAATCAAGTTGGCATTTTTTCATTAAAAAAAAATCACATGAAAAAAAACTTTGGTTAAAAAAGTGCTAAATCGGTATTAAGGTCTGATACCTAATTTATGAAATATTTGCTCAAAATAGACACGCTTCAGTTGCCGACTCTTGGGAAATAAATAAAATAAATATGCTGCAGATTCTCAGGCGGATAAATCAGGCTGTTTAGGGGTTATGTTAACTTTGAGGGCACTTTTCTTTGGCAATTTATTGGCATAGACCTGCGATTTAAGAATACACCACAAAAAAATGTCTAACAGGGTCGAATCACACGTTCTTGTTCGCCAGTTTCCTTGGTCTTTCGAGAGAAAATGACGCCCTCAAATAGCTCGTCTAGAATGTTCATTATGGAATCAGCTGTATGGAACTTACAGGTGTCATATTGAATCTATAGGTACATGTCGGTTACATCCATATCATCTAGTTTGGGCCAGAACAAAATAGTTATCATTGATAGGTAGCGTTATCTGTGAGTGGTGACCAAAGTGGCGGATGAATTGAAAAATTGGTGGACCTCATGTGGATTGGAATCATTCCAAATCTGACAGGTTTGGTTGTTGACGTAGCAGTTCATTCTGTAGCACAGCTTTATTTGAAATTCGAGACAGAGGCATCAAGAGAATAAACTCTTAGAGCTGAAGATCTTTCTGCAGGTATATTGATTCCAGGAATATAAGTCTCCGAAACAAAAGTTCCAACCAAAATTGTGTCGAACTTTAGATGAATATAATTCTCAAATCCATTTCGATTTTGTTTATTGAAGATGGGACATGGGACGTTGACTTGGTGTATATGAAGATAAACTTTTTAAGCATAGGAAAAACGAATAGATAGGACATAAGCCGCAATACTATTTTAAGGCACTCATGCCCCGAAAAGTGTAGGAAAAAGTTCAGAAAAAATTTAGGGCTTATGTCCCGCTTCAATGAATCATAAGTTTGCTTGAAGAAATTATGTCCTTGTGATTTTTTTCTATGGTGGGTTTTAATCAAAAGAATGGAGGAGACCTAGGATTGTGCCGTGAAACCAAACAGTTAGGTGGAGTGCTACTTAATCTTGATAAGAAATACTTTCACTGTCACCTGTGGAATTGGCTAGGTTTGAACACAGACTTACATACATACTAGCTCACTGCGATAACTCTAAGACAAGGCTTACTACAAAAATTGAAGCTGAGTCCTAATATACAGACTTGCTGCACGAAAATGTATTTCTTATTAATTAGAGGAATTAACATCGATTAAATTAAAATAGAGAAAACAATGGTAAAATGTCTGTTAAATAAATTCGTCTCAACGCTTAGTTTGTCAAAGGAAAATTTTAAATTGAAAATTACATCAAATCCAGAAAATATAAATCGAAAAGCTCAGAAATGCAGGAAATCCAAAAAACTCTCTATTGTCTCATGAAAAACAACAAGTTTTCACAAAAAGCAAATTTTATCTTTTATAATTTTGTTCGCGAAGTCATAAAAAACCACAAACCAAAAAAAAACCTCTATTATCTAATAAAGTGTATTGTCTCATACAGTGCCCACCTCCTTTTATTTCCTCTAGGGCCATTAAACAACTAAAAACAAAGACCAAAAGTAAAAGTAAAAGCAAAAAAACTTATTAAATTCCATTTTCCGCGTAATTCACATAATGCAATCTTTTCCAAAACAATGCAGCGACTAGCACAAAGCTAATCGTATTTCAAAACATCCGGCAGAAAGAAAGGGATGATGATCGCATCCCCTACAATATTTTCACAGACACACCACACACACAAACACACAACTAAGCCAACACCTTTCGTTTTAGTCTATATTCTCATTTTTTTTTGTTTTACTTTGTGTATGTATAACTCATGTTTGCTTTGTGAGTTAACCAAAAAAAATAAAAAAGAAGTGGGAAGCAACACCACCAGAGGGAGTCACAGTCAACGTCTCGGTGTGGCGAGATGAAGGAAACGATGGTGGATCCATGCAGAAAGGCTGCAAACTCATGCCAGGAATATTTAATTCGTTTTTTTTTTTTTTTATTATTTAATCCTTGGGCATACTTGATGTTAGTTTTTTTTTTTTTTTAATTTTTTGGCTCTTTCAACGTAACTCTATAAGGATATTTGGGTAAACAGTAAAAGATGTGCCTGGAGGATGAAGATCCTTTCTTATAATTCCAAACCTCTAGCTGAGTTTTTTGTTTTATATTATTTTTGTGTGTTTCAAAGGAGAACCGCATTAAGTGCATTCAAAACCACAAAAGTTTTCCCTTTGGGATAAATCCTTTAATATGCATATCAGGCTTACTTTCTGAATTTACTGCAAAAGGAAATATATTCCTGGTTTCGGGAGTCGGAAAGATAGAACAAATAAATAATCTATCGGTATCGGCGGTGGTGATGGTTGCTTTTTGGAAGTCTAATAGCCTTCAATTTTTGTTCTGTCGACTTTTCGGCCTTTTTTGGTTAAGAAAAAGTAAATTTTCTGGAAGCGCATGGGATCTCAAATCTTCCAACTACCATTGAAGCCATTTTCATCTTCGTCAGACGAACACATCTTTTACCTTTTTCGTGGGACTCAGTCGAAAGGAAATAACTCAACTGAAAAGTCAAAACCTGCCAACCAAAAAACATCCACAAGATGGATGGCAATGTGTGTGATGGCATAATGCAATTTCCTTCTTCAGAGATACAACACAGCTCCAAGACGAAAGTGATAAGTTCATATTTTGAACCAAATGTTTCTTTTCTTTCTTCCAGTTCTTCATACCTTTCGACAGGAAAATGGGAAATCATGGGAATAAGAATAAAACGCAGTGCTTTTTTTTTTAAAAAAAAACTTGTCATATCTATCATAAGCCACCAACCGAATACGTCGTCGTCAAGAGGTCCTGAGGGGCAAGTTTAGGAAAGTTGAAAAAAAAAAGGATTGCATCGGTCTGCTCTCCGAAAATTCATTTCTCTCCTGTGGCAAGGCCACTATCATTTTTTTAAATAAACAGAATTTTTAAACCTACTACTCGTAACTTGCTTTAGTATTTGTTTAGTGTGTAATATCGGGTGTGCAACACAAACTACCAAAGGATCTTCCCCCAATTCCCATATTGTGTCTGTTGGCCCGTGAATTTTGAAAGAGTCACTGTATCGAAACAGTAGCAGTAGATATGCATTTCGTATTAGTCGTCTACTCTTTGCTTCTAAAAATATTTGTCTATATTTCTATGTCTCTTTTCTAGACCTGGGGATTGATTTAAAAAGGATTCCTGACTGCATATTATTTCCCTTGAGGTGTGTGTGATATCGACGAATGAATATTTGCGTTTTTCAAAAAGTTTTTTCTCTGTCTCTCTGCCTTCAAATTATCTCTCTGTAACAGGATTGCACACTGAGGTGTATTCGTTGGACCAAATTGTGAACTTGTTTGAAATGATACTTACATATGTAGGGAGAATTGCAAGAAGCAAGGACTTTTCGGATATTCTATTTTTAGTTTTTATTTAGCAAAAACTTACTCATATGTTTGTAATTCTGCCTAAAGTAGACTGAAAATATGTATGTTCAAGCCTTGGGGGAATCTATTTTTTGCGGTCAAATAATCGATATAAATAAATAAGAGGACCTAGTGACTTATAACTCTCAACCATTTCTGTGTGATGAAAATCTGTCAAGTGTGGCAGGCTTGGATGAGACAAGACATACTGGTGGGGGGATTTGACACTTCTTCGGAACAGACAGTATACCCCTGAAAAACATTGTTTTTTTTTTGTTTTCTAGGTGGCAAAATATGCAAGGGAGTGACCTTATATATTGAATAAAACTTACAACGCGATTCGTAAAGCTTCGTGGACAATTTAAAAGTACTATATCGAAATGAAAATCAAAGAGAGATCTACACTATCTCGAAATTTGAGCTCTCCAAATAGAAATGGAGCAAATAGGAGGTATTAGGTTTTATGGGCAATTGAGAGGTCGAACTGTATCTTTTCGACTATCAATCCAAAGTTGTTAAAGATGCTTGCAAGATATGTGAAATAAAATTACTCCATAACTACCTTGAGCTTGTTTTGATGTAAAAATTAGTTTTTACTTCTGGTGGACCACTGTACTTGAAAACAAAAACCATTCCCTAATAAAAGTCTTGAAAGCAAAAGAAAAATTCTGGTTATTTAAAAATCATAGAAAATAGTAAACATTTCAATATTAAATATCAGAGAATTCACACAGCTTACAAAAGTTAAAAAAAAAAAATTAAAAAATGTAGAAACCTTAACTATAACATGAAATATTGTTTAACCTACCAGAAAAAAAACTTCAAAGAGCGAAAAATGAAAGAAATAAGCTGACGCCTTAAGGTTTCAACTAACTAAATTCAATATAGATATCGGTTACAAAAATCAGAAGTGGGATTACATACGGGGGCTGTGGTTTGAAATAGCTATTTTGACTTGATTTGGGTCATTGCATTTTTCCAAAGAGTTAGAATGTCAAATGTAGTACGTACAACAAGGAGGCAAAGCAAAATTTGCCACAATGCGCCACCGTTGAATTAAAGTTGGGGTGGAAATAATTTTTATAACATTAAAACTATGCCAAACAATTAAATCACAGTGCCTTAAACTTTTAAAAGCGTCCTTGACAGATTAACAAACTTAAGTTCATTTGTACATTTTGAAGTGAGATGCAATGCCAATTTTGTCACCCCAATTAACACATGCTAATTGGAAAGCATTTGGAAAAGCTTTAATTGAAGAACCTTTTCCAAACCACCAACAATCTTCAAGGTAAAGTCTTATAAGTTTTCTCATAAATACAAACAAAACCAAATTAAAATAATAAATTATATTTTTTAACGTGACGAGATACGAATATACTCGCTCACACACACAAAGTCCAAGACAAGAATGAAGTTTCAAGATGCTGTGCTAAACTTGATAGACTTTGGCAAATAATATAACTGTGCATGTACGAAGAAGGTCTAAGGAGTTTTTAGAAATTTCGCGTATTTCTTCGGATGAGATGTTGCACGTCGCTCATCATTCTATTCGGAGGCAGCAAAAATGTCTGAACGAGGATTCTTTATACTTTTTTGTTTGACACAGAAAACAAAACCCCACAAAAAGAGGAGTGTAGAATAAGTTTTTGAAAATACTACGATGTCGACGAGACGATGCCGAACGGTGAAGAAAAACTTTTTCACACGTTCGTTCGCATTGGCAATTCCTATTCTGTTTGCTCTTGTTTTGCTGCTGATGATGAAGCCTCCTGCGGATTTTTGACGCAGAATTATATAAAGGATTTTTCTCGATGTTCATCATTTTTACCAAACAAAATAAAAATAAACAAAAAGTTTTCATCTTCATTTTCATTCGGAGAAGCTAAAGTTAAGAATAAAGTACAAGAGTCGAAGTCGTGCCGATAAATTCAACTAAAATCGAGAAGTTCGATTGGAATTTTAATTCTGCCGATGGCAGGCAAGCAAGGAATTATTTTTTTTTGTTTGCTTTCAAAATTTGGAATGCAATTTACAATTTATTAATAATAGGAATACTTTTCTTTTTGTTATGAGAATACTTCCTGAATACTAATTTGTAATATTTCATGTATAATGTGCTGTGCACACACAATTTTTCTTACACACAAATTTTGGTTCGGCAGCGTGAAATAACTCAGAAATGGTGAAGTTTCAAGGCTTTATTGCCGTATATTCAAGCGTTGCTTCAATGTCTATTAGATCGTTACTTCTCGTAAAATCAAACCTAATTCGTCCCACAATTTGTTTTCACCAAATTTCTTAAATTTTATTGTGTGGATCTTGTGAAAGCAGATCATTTGAAAAATCTTGAGCTCTGTCAATTTTAATCAGGCGCTGCGAATTGAAGTTGTCTGCCATTTTTATTAGAAACTTAATTTTCACCTGAGATAATATTTTTCAAAATTTAATATACCCAATATGTTTGGAAATAGAAATTAAAATGGTTGGCTTTAAAGAACTTTAAAGAACCCAGGATTTATTCATAGTAAGATTAAAAAAGGTTGCAAATCCTAAAATTTTATAAAATTCAAAAAAAAAAAAAATGAAAATCACGAACAAATGAAGTACCCCAAAAAGACATTGTCCAAAAAGTAGGTCGATTCGGCAAAATATTCGGAAAAATCAATCGAAAATCCCAATTTTGATTTCAATATTAAAATACATTCCGCCAAACAAAATTAGAAAATTCTTATCATCAAAAAAAGTAACACGTTAACAGTCTCACCTTCAGCTTTAAATTTAATTCACTGTTCTACTGGTTTATCCAAACCGATTGTCTTTTAACTCCGTCGAATAAATACTTGGTATTGACCCCGTCTAATCGAAAGAACCCTCAAAGCCGTATCATAACTTAACTGATTGCGATCCTTTATAATTGCCATTTCCCACCACAAAGTTATAATGTAATTTTATAGTTTCTAAAGCATGTTTCTCGGAAATCCAACTTGCACCTTCCATTCAATTCGTGATGCTTAAACTGGAATGGTCTCGCCATGGAATGTAACCCTTTAAATGCCTTCGTCATCGATGGTACCTCTATAAAAGCGAATACATATATGCAAACGAATGATGCCCGTTCGTTTTAATCTTATGCAAAAGTTCACCTAAGCATCTACTCTCTTCCTTCAACTATGAGTAACTTCATAATCCCGTAAAACAAATGCATTTTTCGAATAAAACTTCACCTTGGTACACCTACCTAGCAATCGTCAGAACATGCGAAAGCCCTAAGGAGGCTAAGAAAACGCGTCCATACTTCGTTTTTCCCACAAATACTTTTACTTACATGAAATGAACATCCCACTTCTGAAATGCCATGCATATAGAACATTTTCTGAATACAAGAAAAAAAAGAACTTTTTACAATATTCAAAAGTAAGAACAGAAAAAACACACCTGTCTCTTCACCTTTTATGGAAGACTATGAAAAGGGAAAAAGAGTTTGGGGAAGGTTTACTCGTAGTATTTATCAACCCTGTTGTTGTGTCTCCTTTTCAGTCTTCTCGAAACTGCTGAAGCAATTTGTAACAACGTTTCATAACCTGAATCTTGTGAATTGCTTAATCAATGTCCAAGCATTAAGTAACATTCCCTGGTTTCGTCTTAAGGGATTCTTCTTCTTAACCGACCTCAAAGTCTACGCCCTCTCACTCCTTTTACTCATCATCATTCGAATACCACCCGAACAATCAGACACTGCTGCAAAAAGCAATAGTAAAAATAATAAAAACCAAAGTCACGTCGTCGTCCTGGTTTCATATGCGGAAGCTCTGGGAACGGCTAACCCCATATAACATTCCTATTTTTTCTCATTGCCTGAATCAACTGTCTTCACCGATCAACGATGCTAACGAATACCCAACACTTTTCTTGTAAAACATGCCATTCCAACGAGTAGTCCACCATTATTAACACGGCAAGGAGGGAGGAGGTAAGGTTAATATGAAGAAAGGAACAAGGACGACTGACGAACATGGTTACCAAGCCTTGTTAAAATGATTTATTAATAAAAAAAAAATTATATTAGATCAACAACAAAATAATTTATAAGCTTTTTTATATCTCCAAGAAAAGTAGGGACTTAAATGGTATAAATTGTTATACGAGTACTTACAAGTTCGAGCGAGCTTGGGTAATAAGACCTTGGTTTTTTGATTAGAAAGCATTGAAGATTTTTGTTAAGCAGTACCTATGAAAACTGTTTATACAGTAGATGCTCACAACATATGTATGACTGGTATAAATAAAAAACCTGAACGCCTTCACCATATGGTCGAAAATAAATACTTCTTGAGTGTTCTCTATAGTTATTTTTATACTCCATTAGGCGCTTAACATTGCATACATTTTTGCTTTATTTTAACATTATTGGTATAAACTGGTCTAAACCAATTACTTTACGCTAATGGGCCCCGAAGCAGAATTAAATTCATCATTTTGAAGTTCAGAATCTATATATATAAGCGTTGATATTTTGATTTAGAGCAAGACAAAAATATCTAACAGATTTTTTTAAATAACTGCGCACTAAAGGGGTTTCGAATACCCTTGTTAAAAACAGGAAAGATTGAACAAAAGATAGAAATGCAAAATTGTTTGAAAAATGGGAGGGTAAAATAGAGCCATTCTAAACATTGCACATTCGTGTAATGCAGCTAAAGAAAAATGTCTATACTTTACAGAACGTCCGAATCTGGACTTAAAGGCGCAACATACAAATAAAGATGGCAACCAAGCCATCCACGTACCTTACACTTTTACCTCACATTTATGGTGAAAAGTGAATAAGATGATGTGACGAGAAAGAGGAAATGTTCGTTTCGTTAACTTTTAGTGGGGAATCTTTTTTTTCTATGACTTGTCTCAGGAGGGGTTGAGAGAGGTTAGAGTATAGATAAAAAAAAAACAAGACGAAGACGAAAACGAAAACGAAGATGAAGAAAGGTGTCAAAGGTTCACATTAAAATAATACCTCGTATCAGAAAACATCTCTCTTCTATATATTTATAGGAAAAATGTGTAAAAATAAAGAAAAAGGAATGAGAAAGGGGCCATGAAGAAGGGTAGCCTGCCAAAGCTAAAGTCAAACCAACAAAACCTCTTCTTGCATTCGGTGCACGTTCTGAGCTCTTTTCTTTTCATGAGTAACAAAATGAAAACATTTACACCTCAGCTCCTTTATATATTTGCGCTGCCTTATAAAAGCGGCATCTACCTTGTTTCCAATTTCTTTTTTTTTTTTCTGTTCTACTCGTCCTTTAATACATTTTTTTGATATTTCTCTATTTCATCTGCGACTTTTCGGTGGATGGGGTGAAGGTGGCCTCCATGCTCCATCTATCTGTCATGGAAGGCAATTTCTATCTAACTATGTGTGTTAGGGTGAAGGTTTTGTAGTAATAATTCTGTGTGTCGTATTGGCTTAAATTCCATTTCATTCTTCTCCCTTCTTCCATTCGTTGACACGTAACTTGCAACCATTGAACCGACTGAGTGGAAGGAATATGAACTACACAAAGATTACATTGGCAATGTTATTTGCTACACTAGAAGCAGCAGAGGCAGCAGAGAGCAGTTGAATCAGGATCAGCTGGTTTTGGCACATTTTTAAAAGCGCAGAGGTGCCATTAAAATGGCACCTATATGAGCGCGTATGACTGTAAGAATTTGCAGCTCACTATGGCTGCTGCAGTGCGAATTGGTTGCAACCGCACTATGTAGATACCACACTTCGCTCTCTGATGGAAGTTAAAATTCTAGAAAAAAAAACCATCCAAAAACTTTCCCAGAAACTGTAATCATTTGTTTTTTTTTTCTAAGAGTTCTGTAAAGCTGACATGGGAATGAATGTTGCACCTCTGTGAGTGCGGAATCCCATCTCAGCAGCGACAATGAAGTCTGAGAGATGAAAAAACAGAAAAGAAAAAAACTAACCAAAGCAAAAAATGTGCTATTCTACCTTGAGTTTCAAAAAAAAAAAAAAAAAAAACTTCATAAAAATCCATTAGTGAGCACGGAAAATATAATTGCAGCTAAGGGCACCAATAGCGTTCAAAAGCATGGAAATGGCTTCTGCGAAAAACTAACACCTCTACAACTTTTGAGAAAAAAAAGTACTGTATATATTGATGGAAGCAAAAAAAAACACAACTCTCCAAATCGACTTTGTTTATCTAAAAGTTGTAATTGCTTTGATTTTTGTAATCTTAATGAATTGATTTTTATTTGTTTGTCTTGGGGAAAAGACTGAAAGACTAAAAGGAAATCCATTTGAATCAAGGAGTTAATGGAAAAATGGAAATATTTTGAAAGTAATTTTTACGTTTTTGTTGTGCCAATCGATAGTTGAGTATTGACTTTTAAAATTGATTTAAAAGCATTTTTTCAGGTCTGAAATCCGTATCTTATAACTTATTTGTTTTTGCTTTGTTGTTTAGTATGGGAAGTTCCGTTAGTACTGTTCTGGATAGCTGGGGCAATACTTCATATCTAATACGACACCACATAAATATGAATCTGAAGGTCAGAATACACAAATACTCTTCTTTACAACAAAATAAGAATAAACTTCTCCTACCAAGACTCTAAGGACTACTTCATATACTCATCAAACTTAAAAAGCCAAAAGTGTGCCAGTTTACACTGTCGAAAAAATACAAATTTTAGCATACTAAAAAGAGGTTAATAAGATAAACCTAAACATTACGGTGGCAAAGATTGAGAAGCTTCCCAAAAATAGCATTTTATTTTGTGGCGATATAATTCACATTCAGTATTAACACATCCGGCGAGAAAGTGGAAAAATATATTTTTGGTAATAGAAGTTTTTATTAATCTTGAATATCACTTAACCGTGTCCTTGATAATCGGACAGATGCAGATTTTTTTTTCCAACAACCACCCATGTTAAGGAATTAAATAAAACATCGAAATTAGCTAGACGGGACAAGTTGAGCCATTTGGGGACTTTCCACGGGCAAGGCAGTGGCACTGGCAGTGCATGTGTCTGACATCATTTTTGCTCCTAGGGCTACCGTACATGCTTATTTGTACTAGAGGGGTTCTTAGGATGGGAAAATGCCTCTTTTTTTAAAGTTTATTTAAAAAAAAGTTCACTTGTTGCCTGCACAAAAAGGTATTCTGCAATGGTTTGGAATCTTGTGCAATTTTAAATCCTTTGTTTCTCAGTTTTGTAAGGCGAATAAATATTCAATTTAATTTATAGAATAAAAAAAATCAACCAATAACAGAGCGCTTTCGTGATAGCAAGCAAGTGCTTTTTGGTAATTGTGTGCAAAAGAGGAAATCAAATTACATAAATAGCATGCAAAAGACTTAAAATGAGATTTGCCCGAGGATAGAAGTAGAGGATTATATATTTTTGCTATAATTCTCCTCCTCTTCAAAGAATCATAATTTTTTTTTCTAGAGAGAAAGGGAAAAACAATTCCTGGAATTGCGGAAATCTGTGGGGAAATTTTTGTTTTCATTTATGAAATTTTTAACTCCATGTAAATTTATGCAAAATCAGCCATGTCGGCGGTTGGGCTAGAAGTTTCTTTGAATTTTTCTTCTTCAAATATTGCGTGGAAAGAATCAGGATTCAAGCGTACGCAAAACGAAAATAACCCTTTGGGTGAATCACTTGTTGGCCTTAAGGATTTTTGCTAGTTTAGGAATGGAATGGCATTTGCTTTGCGGTGGGAATGTGCCTCATAAACCAAACTCGTTCACTATGATCCTAGAGACCTTTTTGAGGGATATGCTTCAGAAAGTATTTCAGAACGGGGGACTCTTCGAATGACTTTACACTCAACAAACACTGAAGCGTGCCTGAATTATTTCTATCAAACGGAATTTTTTGGCTTAGGGATGATTTTGTGAGGAAGAAAAGAATTTCAAGAAAAGAGGAAGGGCTAGAGCAGAGGGCTTAGTACGTGTCAATTGATTTTGAGAATATTGAATAGATGCGAAGGGAAATTCAGTGGTTTTTTTTTTTTAAGTCCATAAAGGGTGTAGTACTTATGTACGCATTGTGGGGCGTGTGGGATAGAACTAAAATGTTTTGAATTTTTTAATCAAAAAATGTTAAAGTATGAAAAATTAAATTTTCTTTAATATATTTTTTAGGAAATAAAAAGGGTTTAATTAAAAAAAATATATTTATGATTTTGAAATACCGAATTTTCAAAGAAGCAAATCAATTTTGCTATGGAATATTACAAAGTTTGTATAAAATTGGTTTATTTATTTTGATACTACAGAATTTCGCATACATGTTGTTTGGTACCTACAAACTTGATAAGTGCATAAAATGATTTCCTCTTATACGTCCACCTTACATTGAGCTATGGCTTACACGGGTTGACTGATTTTCTTCAAATTTGAAATATTTGTGAAAATATTCTTTGAAAAATTGTGTTCGAAATTTTAAGAAAATCCGTTTACTCGTTTAGGTTGCAGCTCGAGTTAAGTGAACGTAAGGATTGTTTTATGGAGTTAGAATGATTATACCACAGATATTTATGTATGCAATTCTACTATATTCGATAAAGAAAATTAAACAAAACATAAAGCCATGAAAATTACTCCAGTTAATTTCTTATTTTTGCTCTTTGTTTCAAATTTTCTTCTAAAGCGACACCCTACTTCTGATTTTGTTAAGAGAAATAAATAAAAAAATAAAACCTACATACTACTGTTACATTCAATGAAAATATTTCATCGAAACTCTTGTAATTCAAGAGAGAATTTTTCACTAATTAAATCTCATTTCTGAGAATGCGTTTCAATTAGCGTGTGCTAATTAGAAGGAATTGATATTGTACTACATCTTCCGTTCTTCAATAAAAACACAAACATATTTTCCTGCTGTTGAGAATATTTTTTTTAATATTTTTTTTTTTTTGAAAAAGTCCTTCGTAATGTCATTTATCAATATATCTCCTGTGACAAGCCAAAAGGAAGAGACATTTTATTGGGTTTAAAATGAAACAAAAAAAAATTCAGTAAGTAAGATTAATGTTCCTGCTGGAGGGAGATCGTTTCTATATGAATGCCACTTTTGCTCCCAGATCCATAGCTAGCTACCTCATTGTTTGCCACTTTATTGTTATCCTTTTCACCGGTTCTTGGGTGGTTTGTGGTGTTGGCAGGAGCCAAACATTTATCGAGCAATTAAAGTCCATCAGACTGATAATGGTGCGAGCTGCCTGGGAGTCAGAACACAACCATCCCCTACCCTCCCTTTAATTGTCCTCGAGAATATAGCATTTACGTAATTTGTCCTGTGTACATATACAGCGCATCGTCAGAAGCACTCAGCTAAATGTGTATGTGTGTGTGTATATAAATTTGTTTACCTCATCATAAAGCCCACTAATTTGTCCTGCTTAAAGGCACCACCAAAACATTCACTCGTCTCTCTATCCTCCCTATATATTCACAATGTCTGTCCCGTACCCAACACAGAACAAGAGTAATATACATGAGAATGAGCCTTAATTTTCTGGTCATAAATAACAAAGTGACAAGTAGGGACTATGTCAGGAATCGGGGTAAAGGACATGGCAGAGACTCTTCATCCTAAAGTGCACCTTTCCAACCACACCATCATCAGAGCTTCAATTTCAGACTCAGGAACATCAGTATTCTGATAGCACAAAAAGTCAACATGGTCTATGTCATTGGTAACTTAATATTCAAATTATGTCCGTTATTTTTTTACTTTTTTGAATTTCTTCGTCCTTTTGTGTGCGAGTCGTATAAGCGGATATGTTTAGAACTGAATAAATCAACCACTATCCGCTTTGCTAAATATTCGTCTTCTTTACCATTTTTTTGTGTGATCGTCGAGTCCTGGTGTATCCTTTTTTCATACCGTTGTTTACTTGAGAGCGGAAACAAATTTAGAATGACACTTGACACATGCTTAGTTAAGGGTCCTTATGTATCAAGTTGATACAAAAAAGGGAACTTAAAATATTCCAAATGATTTGCAATTTGTAATGGAATCACTGAAATGGAGGGGCGGTGCACGCTTTTTAGAATAAAAAAGGATAATACATCAGTTCTTGTATACATTTTGTGTCTTTTTTTCTCTATTTATCCTACACTCTCTCTGTCCCTTTCTGTTCCCTGTGCTTTCCGTACATATTTTCCACGCGAGTGAATTTTGTGTTTGCATTTTGCTGAAGCTTATGAATCCATTTCCATCATTCTATAAAAGTTTGTGCATCCTGCAGGACTAAAAGTAAATCACATGCTTGAATAACTTTTACAGTGATTCAGCCAAACAGTCGTAGGTGGTTGGTTGAGAATGAAGGGTATTTTTTTTTTCCAAAACATAAAAAAAAATACAGAGTTGCGATGATGTGTCGTCCTTATTCGTTGTATACTGGCATGTAACACACATGTCAGCTCCCATGTCGTTCTAGTCGCTCTTGAAAAAAAAAACAAAATAATGAAATCTCAAATGATGGCACAGCTTTGTGTCCTGTTGATCCTGCGACTTTTTTGTTTTACTGCTTTGGTAAAAAATTTTCTTTTGGTTAGAAAAGAATAACCATTTTTTTTTAATAAAGTGAATTGTGTACTAGATTTTCAATTCAATGGGATTTCCCTTTTTTGTATTTAAAGTAAGAGAGGAAAAAGAAAAATCCACTAATTGATTGTTAGAGAAGAGTTAGGTTTAACCTTTTATTGTAGTTAAATCACTTAACTACATATCTACTAGAATTATTATTCTGCTTAACGCTTTTTAACATTTTTCAAAGCAAAGTATTTTTTTCGAATTTGGTTTCTCTCGATATTTTGATCTAACTTGACGTTACGAAAAAATTGGGTCCTCCAAATCTATTTTTACATCTCTTTTTATTCGGCTACAAGTTAAGAGGTTAGGTCGATTTTTGATTAAACTTGGTAGCTACATATTTGTAAATTGCAAAATTTTTGTTTAAAGACTTCATATTCCAAAAAAATATGAAAAAAAATTAAGGAAACACCTTATTTGTCTCACAAACGTCTCAAAGAAAGAGGGCATATTAGGAAAGTTTAACAAATAAATATTGTATTAAATTTTAATTATTTACGCCAAGTTAAGAGAGTTGCTTTGAAACGCTATTTGAAATACCTGTTTTAACGCAGATATTAATAACAGCTATGGGTTGTGCAATATAAATTCAATAGTGCGCGACAATGATACCATGAACTTTATCCTAGCCGACTACTTCCTAGTGAAAGTGTTTAAAAATATCGTATCGCAGATTTCGAGAAAAGGAATCAGTTTCAAATACAGGACCTTACGTGAGAGCTCCACAAGTGAGGCCTGATTTAAGAATACTGGAGCTGTTACAACTGAACCATCAACGAGTAACAGACGCCTAGATTTACAAATAAAAGTTTTAAGACACACAATTACCATACACTTGTTCAAAAATGGCTTAAGGAAAGTGGCTTCAATTTTCTTACTGGTTACTGGAGTGGAGCTTGGATGACAATGACCTTATTAGTAGAATTCTTTGCACGGACGATTCTCAATTTACAAGAGATGGGATCGCAAAGTTTCACAATCTTCATACGTGGGCTGCGGAGAATCTACGCCAAAGGAGACAGTCATCTTTCAATTTAAATTCAACATCAACATGTAGGTAGATGCAATTTAAAACAATTTATTAATCAGCCCCGTCAAACTATCACACAGACTGAATTCTACAAACTCTCTGGTTGTTTTGCAAAACTATTTACCAGAACTATCGGAGGATATTCCACTGATTCAAGGTGCTTCATAATATTGCCAACAGGATGGTGTTCTAGTTCTAGCCTGCTATGTTCCAGAATTGGTAAACAAAAATTACCTAGATGAAGAATATATGGTAATCGTTGGATAGGAAGAATTGGACAAGTTTACTGATTTGCAGGATATCCTGACCTTACAGCATTGGATTTTTTTTTATGAGGAAGAATTAAAGAACTTGTTTATTCAACAAAAATATCAACTTTAATAGAATTAGAAGAGCGTATTGTCAGAGCGTCATCAAAAGCGAGGCAGCACCTAGCATCAATGAATATTCACAGAGAAATCTAGCATGAATACAAAACCAAGGAGGGCTCGTTTGAAGGGTTCTTAACATATCCCCAAAATGATGGAAATAAATACTTAGGATTTGCATTAGCTCTCGTCCAAATATTTCTAAACCAAATTTCCTATATTTTGATCCACAAATCGATAGGGTTTAGACAAAATTTTCTGTACTACTTGGTGTGAGTGTCAATTCAACTGCAATATAATTTCTACAGTTTGCATAGCGAATTACAAAAACCCAATAAATCATTTAAAAATTTTCCTAGTCGGACTGAGTGATCAATCTGCTAAATATGTGTAAGACATTAACATACAGTTTTCGACAAAATTTTAGTTTGGTTGGAGGTTTTGGGGCCATATTGTGGTTTCTTTTTAAATCATAGGTTATTTTGATGCTTAGAGCTGTTCCCCGTTCGAAATCTTGACAGAAAGTCAGTATCATGCCTCCGTGGAACGAAATGAGTCGCTCTACGCTTGAGCTGCTGTACGCAGGTTTGTGCAAAAAGTTCGTGAGGCTGGTATGCTAGTAGACAACAGTCATGATCCCCGTCGTCGTACGGTGGGCACAGATGAGAATGTGGCTGCTGTAGCCGAGAGTGTGAGACTCAATTCACGAACAATACCTCACCATCTATCTCAACAGCTTGACATTTAATCACTAGCCTGAGGAGGATTCTGCATAAAGACCTCGGATTATTCGCTTTTGACCTTGCATTTGACTCAGCAATTAAAGGCGCCCGACCATCCGCTTCGATATGGCTTGAACGACACGTTGTGTTCCATAATTAATGCGAATCTTCGCTATTACTATTACAGCCATAATCCATGGAAAAAATTTAATTTTGTTCATTTTCGAGCTCTTTAAATTAACAAAATCTAAATTAATTCAATTTTATTTAAATTCTCGATTTAATTTTTTTTAATTCGTTCAAATTCCTCATTCATTTAAATTATCAACAAAAAAAAAAAACTATTCAAATGCAAATTACTTCAAAATTGATCATTTTCAGTCAATGATTTTATATTTACAATATGAATCCGCATATAATTGAGCACCTTCTATTAATTCAATAACTCAAAATTCAATCCCTATTTAATTGGCAAATAATTTGAAAAATACATATAAATCAATAAATTCTGAAAAACCAAATCAAATAGCAAAACCATGTATTAGATTAAGTACATCAGTAGTTAACCTACGGATTCAAAATCTAATTATTTCCAATTTAATGTGTATGGGTAAGAGAGAAATTAAAAAAAAAAATAATAACCCAAAAACTCACACCTCATTTTATATTTTCATTATCTAATTAAAATTTCAAAATATTATGATTATTCTATACTGCGCTCACCTAACCCACCTCATTTATATTATAAAATTTCTAATCACTTAAACGGTTTGTTTACAGTAGCTAAGCCGTCCTTATTTCCAGTCAAACATGTATTAACCCTCCAACTGACCCTCATTTTGAGTCCTCTATGCCATTGTGCTTCACTAAACCAGCCACTCGATGGTGGTGGCACCATATAGAGTTCTCCATACTTAAATATAAATATAGCTGAAATTTTCAAATATTTGCCTTATTCACTTTTTCTCCACTATCATGAAAATAGCTGTGCTTCCCTTGAACTGGTCATATATGCACTTTAACCTGTGTCACGTGCGATGGGGATTTTACGGATTTATAAAAAAATATTACATGCTGTGCTGTACATATAGAAATTTTATAAAATAACTTTATAGCCATGTCTACTGATTTGGAAGATATATACATTTTGTTTTGTAAAAACTCAGAGGTTCTCAAATGTCCCTATTAATTTTAATTAATTTGGCAGGAAATAGAAATGCGAAAAGTCTATAAACGTTTGTAAATTTTATAGAACAAACAAGGCATTTACCTCCTTGTAGTGGATGTATAGAGTAGAATAATAGAGATAATTAAGAGTCCTTAATCACTAGACTCTCTTCTCTCTTCGACCACAGCAAACTACTTAAACATCTATTACCACCTAACACCAAGTACATACAACCTATCCGTGTCCTTTATTATGTAGTTCCATAGTTGCAATATTAACTTCCCATTTTATGCTCATCAAACAAAAAAAATGTCGTGTTCTCATTTGTGTTCATATCCTTATTCCTGTTTTCTATTTTTTTTTTTATGTATTTTCAGGTTGCCTGGATGCACTTTGAGCAATCAGCAATTTTGACAGTACACAATCACGTCATAACGAGAAATCCCAGAATTAGTGTTACCCACGACAAACATGACCGCCACAGGACATGGTATCTCCATATCAACAATGTCCACGAAGAGGATAAAGGACGATATATGTGTCAAATAAATACGGTCACTGCAAAGACCCAATTTGGCTATTTGAATGTTGTTGGTAAGTACAAAGCAGAAAATAGAACGAAAATTATTATAAATTCCCATCTGAATGCAATAAAATATTATTTCACAAGGACCTCCCGACCCAAGGACTCTCTACAAAAATTTATTAGAGTTTACAAAAGTATTATTATCACGCTTGTGAAGTTACCTACAAATGTTTGAAACAAAATACAGAATTCTGTAAGTAGTATAAACATTTCAAAACAAAAAAAAACATAACCAGGACGAAAAGGAGTAGGTTCAAAAGTGGTGGAAATAGGAATAGCACAAAATCAAAAGGATGTACCATCACCATCGAAATTACTATTACTCAGAAGCTACTATTCATTATTTTCTGTCATAACGCCACCGCAGAGGTTGAAAAGCGAATTTGTTTGTAGTTGTTGGAGAGTCCTTGTTGATCCTGCTGCTGCTACTGCTGGGTGCTATTTTTGAATGGACTGGGGCGAAATTGAATTCTGAATTTATAAATTCCAGTGGATAGGTCCTTTTAGTCATTATCTACGACCATCCATGGTTGAAAATTTGGTAATTATTTCTTCATTATAAAATTGTGAGAGTGTTGTTGTTCGGGTGAATTTTTTGTACCTAGCTCTATATTATTATAAGCAAGCCAAGAACCATGACGACCGCAAAAGTTATACAACCCATCATGAGGAGCAGTGTATCTGTATTGTTTGTGTATTTTCCCGGTAATGCCCTTTGATCCAAGCAAAAATTTATTCAAAATTGTATTTATTCAATTTAAAAGTGTCGCTGGGGCAAACTTGCAAAACTGAAAAGCTCCTTAATCCATCGTGTCCCTTATTTCTCTTTATCTATCTATCTTTCTCTTCATCTTTTCGAGATGATGGGAGAAGGACTCATTTAGACTTTGGCAAACAAAAACCTGGGAAGAAACTCTATCTCGAGTCTTTTCATTTACTTGTTATATGTTATGATGCTGCCATCATGGCTTGGCTCTTCCCTAAGGATTCAACTCTATGCAAACAAGTCCTTGCTACTGGTGGTTCTGGAGCTATTTGAGGTGAATTTGCAGAGGATAACTACGTATAGTGTTCCTTCGAATACAAGTGGATTATCTCGGCTATGGAGCAGAAATTTTTGCAATCCATAGATGATGAAGTTGCCTTAGCCTCTCCCCTTAACGATGCTTTACCTCTCAAAACTTGGGCAAGGAGAAGAGGATTAAATAAAAAATAAAAATAATGGAAAAAATGATTTTTTTTCCTTCCTTCAAACTTATCATCGAAACATGAATTCATCGTTTCATTTTCATCCGATGATGATGATGATGATGATGAAAACGAAGATAATAACGATGATGGTTAGTCGATCTTGTTAGTATTCGTATGTTTTTATGTGCCAGGGATTGGATGGATGCTCTCAAATTATAGTCTTCATAGATTTTCCATCCTTTTTTCATTTACGAGCTTCTAGCTGTGTGTTCCTTGTTAACTTGCAAGTTAACTATATTTATATGATGATGAATGAATATGTTGTGTCTAAGGTACGAGTACAATTTGCTTTTATTTATTTTGAATTGAGATAAGCAAACAGCAGATCCATGTATCAAAAATGTGTACCTATAACTTGAAGGAGATAAATTGCATCTAGATGAATACTTAAAATTTGATAATTTATTCTCTAAGCAAATATTGATTGAAAGCTCCAAAAATGTTTACTTATAATATTTATGGCTCCGGATGTTGTTGTAAGAGGGAAGAAAGAGCTTGCGGTGATGGAGTTTAACATGACGGAAGGTTGTTGAAATGTCTTAATTATTTTTTTAAATCAATTTTTTTGCTTAAAAAATGAAATAGCAAAAGAGATATCTATTCTAAATGGACATATGTATATTTCTAATGGTTATGATGGATGAAATGGTTCAAACCCTTAAGAAACAAGTTAAATTGTTGCAGCTTATTCTACAACATTTGTGGGTATTTCGTAATAAAGTGTTTTCGAATTCACAATCATACTCTTCCACTGAGATTTTGAAGAGACCTTGGCATAATGAACTATTTTACGAAATTTGAAAATGTATGGGAAACCTTGTTCAGTTTGATGAGATATTGGACTTCTTTGCCTAGACTTTGATTCGGTTTGAATAGTCTATTAGAGTTCTCAAACCCCAGAAAATACACGGACAATTATTGTAAATCTAGAAAAACCACAAAATTAAAAATTCATTTTATAGACAAAAGGAGTAAGTTTTTGAATACGAACATGCTATAGGTGTGACAGAACTCTTGCTAGTAAACTGTGAAGTTCGGCTAAGTAAAGTGCTCGAACTCGATTTAGTTTTATGGTGAGGATCTATAATTTTCTACTGAGTCCGAACGGCTCAGAAGAGAAACACTTATTATAAAAAGGGATACTTGTATTTCCTGGTAATCGAACACAAACCTACAAAAATGATGGCCAAAGAAAAAATACCACAAATAGACAAGAAAGACATTTATAAGAAACCAGAAGTTATTGTTGCGACTATGAATTGTAGAAGGAGGTCACAGGAGGTGGTACTTTTAGAGCTGGCTATTAAAAAAACAGTTTTCGAAAATAACGAAAACACATTAATTATAACAAATTCTTATAATTAAGTTACTTAAGAACAAAAACTGCCTCTGTGGACCAAGAAAAAAGAAAATTATTTTGACTTCCAGGGAAGTAATGAACACTGTAAATGCAAATAACCATACATAAAAGCCCTTGAAAACGTATAAAATACAAATAGACAAAATGGTACACTTAGGCGTATACGTACTTTTTTCAATACATTACTTTTATTTTTACACGGGACATAAAGATACTATATGGCAAGTTATGCATTCGTAAGAAAATTGAACACGAGGTTTTGATCAACGCATAAAATATAAATAGACAAGATGGTACACTTAGGCGTATACGTACTTTTTTCCAACATATTTCTTTTATTTTTTACTTACGACATAGAGATGACATTATTGATTCGTATTAAAATTTCAAATACGGAACATTATTTGCCTTACTTACATTATTTTTGAACGATCTTCTGCTACGTAAAATTCTTAGCCTTAAAGTTAGTATAGTTTCAGCTCAAGTTATTCGTTTCCTGGACAAAAATTATTTTGTTGACGAACAAATGGATTTTTTGAGCATTTAGATTAGAATTTCTTGAAAATTTAAACAGATTGTTAGATAATGCAGTCGCATTCGAATAGACGATATCAAGAACCTTTGGAAAGTATAAAGCAAAAAAACGTTCAATATCGTGGTATATTATTCATTGCGTGGTTTATTTTGTGGTTCCCAGTTGTGAACTGTTTGAACGACTTTCGTAAAAAAAATATTTTTATGAAATTTAAATGACGATTAAGATCATAAAGGTCCAAAACCTTTTCCTAGAAAATTTTTGTATAAAATCAAACAAAAAATCTCAATTTGTATTCGATTTGAATACCAAGCCATTAGAAATAAATTCAAAGTTTTTTAAGGTACAGAATATAAAAAACAGAAACAGAACCCCAAAGCTATACACATTCCATTTCAATCAAAATTATTTTAACGAGTGGTTTTTGTTCGTCACAAAACCATTTCTCTCTATTACATGAAGACCACAAAAACTACGGACAGGTAAGCTTTTACATTTATGTTCCCGCGGAATCATTCCGCATTTAGTTTCACAGAATGATTATATCAATCCACCTCCCATTTAATCTCTATCCTTCCATTTCGCTATAGCATTAACAAATTTAAAATAAATGAACTATGTACATACATATACATAGATAGAAATTATTAAGCAAACTATTTTGAATCATAACTCTTACAACACCAAATAATTCCAAAAGGATTATAGAGAATACTTTTTTTTTGGCTGGACCATTTCAGTGCAAATTAGTATTCAAAATGCCCCCTGGTATGTCCTGGGGACAGGACAAAATTCAATTGCTCGCCAGGACAAAACCTAATTAAAAAATGATTCAATAAATTTATTGGTTTTAATTTTATTTTTTAATTTCGATATTTTGATTTATATTTTTTCAGTTCCACCAAACATCGATGATTCATTGAGTTCGAGTGACGTAATAGTCCGTGAGGGTTCGAATATTTCGCTTAGATGTCGTGCATCGGGCAGCCCCACACCCATCATCAAATGGAAACGAGATGACAACTCAAAAATAGCAATTAACAAAAATTATGTTGGTAAGAGACAAAATATAATACACAAAATGAAAACGGGAATTAAATACAAACTTTTTATATCATACATTTTGTGCTTCCGTTTTTGCAGTAAATGAATGGGAAGGCAATACCCTGGAAATCACCCGAATATCCCGACTCGACATGGGAGCTTATTTATGCATCGCATCAAACGGTGTACCGCCAACAGTTTCAAAGCGTATAAAAGTTAGTGTGGACTGTAAGTATTAACCATGATATGTTTGGTTTTTTATGACAGAAGTGATGGTGGTCGGACAGGACGATAAAGGACAAAAGATATGCTGTGTCAATTATGGTTTCATACTCGTACACCCACGTGCCCATCAGGTGTGGTGTTAGATCTTTTTTTCGCTTCAATGGACGAGCAAATGTTTTTCTTTCACGTCTTACTTCTGTAACGTGTGTGTTGAGAATTCGAGATAAAGGATCTCCCTCCCACATTTACAGAAAGGACACAGTGAAGCGGAAAAATAAATAACACACACAATCCACAGAGATCGTTATTTTTTAATCCACCCCAAGCCTGGCGGGCTTATTGTTAACTCCGTCATATTAGGTGCTATCCTGAGCTTGTAAAAACGGCTTTGTTTGGTGTGTGTCCTTTTTGTAGTCCTCTCAGAGGGGGGGGGGCGAATAAAAATGCTAATGAAACAACACAGAATACCGCACCTTTTTGTCACGTCATAGAAAAAAACAAGAGAAAAAGATCACATATCATCAGCAAAATACTTTGTGACGAACTTGTGTCCCAAAACGTGTCGCCGCAAGGCACACTATAATCTCTCCCTTAACAGGGTCCTTTGATGTCTTTTTGATTTTCTATAAGTTTTTTCTTCTTCCAATTTTGTTGTCCGAACTTATGGAAAGACAGATTAGATACAATCCTAGTGACACCCTGCTGGTTTAGCTGGGTAGAATTTTATCCGGTGTATAAATGGCGCCCGGGAGAATACAAACTTTTTACACATCTGTCACATCTGTTTCAAATTCTTGTTAACATTCTGCAAGGATTCGTTTACTTTTTTTGTACAATGCTTTTGCATTTTTATTTATGTTTATTATTATCCCGCACGAATTGGAGGAAGAGGACCTGTCTTGAGTCCTGTCATGTGAATATTGCTTGTATACAGGAACAACAGTTTGTCAAGGAAAGGAAAATGAAGAATATTTATACTATTGTTGCAGTCCATGTCCACCTACAATGAAACCAAACAACAAAATTGTCTGTCCATCCTTCGGTTCGTGTAAGGATGTTTATTTTGTATTTCATATCATTTTTCTGCAAAATATGCTGCTGCGCCATATACATCCGATCCAACAAAAAGCAACCGACAAAGAATACTGATTTCTGTTTAAGTCAACACTACTGGCTTTTGGATGTGTCCTGGAGGACCTGAGGAACCAGGACATTCAGAAAGTAACTTGCTCATTGCTTCGGTCTTATTTCGCCATCTCCACTCTCCGACATTTTATTTTTGTGTTTTATTTTCGGGTTCTGTATTCTGAACAGATGTTTTCTGTGATTGAACGTTTCTTGATTTTAAATTAGCAGATGAAGGAAAAGTTTCCATGGAGGACGTCACAACGTCACGAACACAGAGACACGGTAAGCGGAAGAAGTTTTCTTACTTTGGAAATGGAGAAAGTTACGAGTACCTTCTCGTATTTATTTTTATTAATTTTTTTTTTATTCAACTCTTTTTGAATTCGAAATATCCATAACGATTAATATTGATTTTATAATGATGTTTGTCCCTTTTCATCCCTATCTCGAAGGTCCTTCTACATGATTCTTCTGAATGAGTGAATGCATAAAACTGTATCGAAAAATCATCATGCAAGGACTGTGTATGCTTTTAATGTGACATCAATGCATATTTGTTGGACAAAATCAACACAAAACTGCTAAAATAAACAGAATTTTTTTTTCTGTTTTTTAGGAGAGAAATTTTCATGTTAAAACAAAAGGATTTGTTTTCATTGTTTATCAAAACATTCAAGCAGAAGAATCCATAACGTCAACAGCTGTTTTCTGTTGAGATATCAGTTTTCTGTCTCGAATAAAAAAACAAGAACGGAGATGGGTACAGAGTGCAGGGAATAATTGATTAATTTAGAAATGAATTTCTTGCTCGTGTACATAGACTTGATTTAAGGCAAACTTTTCTTTTATAACCTTCAGACCGTTTATTAAATAGAACTCATATACCCTCACATACCCTCCCAGAAGACCCCTCTACCACAGAATTGTGAAGAACTCGTAAACTATGGGTGTCTATAATTTAATTCCTTTAACTACGATTTGCGAAGTTCGGAAGCTTTTCTCGAGCTGCAGAAGCTTTTTAGAAGCTGTTCTTGATTTAAGAATTTAAGAGACATACTGGATTTAAAGAAAACATGGTTAATTTAAAAAAAATATCTAACACCTTTGGAATGAGGACTAATATTCTGCACCCTTATATTTAAAAGCTTGTATCGACTCCTAACTTTAATTAATAAGTGAAAAAATTACTCAGTTGACAATGTGTTATCGTTCTATTCAAGGTTTTTCTTATTGAAAAATTAATCAAAACTTAGTTAATGAATATTAACTATTAAGCTGCACTTTTGAACAATTGTTCATTTAGGTTCGATAAAGCATCTTATTGTTATTTAAAAACCTCTAAGAGGAAACTCCTTTTGAATTCAAATTTCCTTATATTCCGTAAGGCTTCGGTAACACTTCTTCTTTATGTTTCAAACAACTTAGAGCAAACAAAAATATCTATTTTAAGCTAAGTTCAAGCTTATTACTCGTTAATAAAAAAGAAAACAACACTGGGCTTAGAAACAAGTGATTCTCTATTCAGTTATTCTTGCAAAAAGATTCTATTGAATGATAACCTTTAAAACCTTCTAGATTCTAGTTTTACAAATGTATTCCATAGTTTCGTTAAAGCATCTTACTTCAGTTGGAGCTTTAAAAATTTAACATATACGGTTGATTTTTTAAAGCAATTAATCGGCGCGAAAAATGTATAAATTCTTTCAAGTTACCATTGTCTATCTTAAGTTCAAAAGAAGTGAAGGTTTGAAAACTCTTCAACTCCAACTCTATAAAAGAAAAAGAAAAAATTACATAAAATTACATTCTTCTCGAACAAAGCCCTCGAACCAAATATCATGAATGATTAATTTATTAAAAAAAAAAAAACAATAACCCAACCCTGCTACTTAGCGTAGGTAAAATAAAAACCATCGCGAAACTCACTCAATTAAGGTACACGACAGCGACAAAAAGGACAACAAAAAAAGACTGACTCCTTGAATTTGTAAACCCAATCGGATATTGCCCGAAAAAAAATCCTTCAGAGTTGGGCAATAAAAAATTAATTTTTCACTTTGCTCATGTCTTTTTTTTTTGTCTTCTTCTTTACGTTGCTGCCTCGTCTTTAGAGTATCCTTTTTCCTAGATCCTTCTGTCAATTTTTCCACTTCAATTTGCTAATTTGTACTTCGGAAATACAAGACAATTCCAAGTGTCACCAAAGTCAACACTGTCAAGATCGTATCGGGGTGATGATTATGATGGTATTTTTTGTCTTGCCTACTTGGAATTCCAATCTGGTACAAATCCTTATGCTATAGCCAAGATGAGCTGTTTTACTGTGTAAAGGCTGATGTCAGTCTCTTGAAAATGACGCCCTAGTGCAAATATTAATTTTTTTGTATGTATTCCATCTCATGCACTTGAGCAGAAAAACGGGCATCTATGAGAGGGAAGAAGTGTTCTATTATATTTCCACATCGTTATCGTCCGAGTTAAGGACAAAACCTTTCGTTGCTCCAAAAAAAAATGATGAGCAGAATAAAAACGAAAAACCAACAAACGATGCATGGATGGACATTTTGGTCCGGCACTTCATGCCGAGTTCTTCACTTAACCACACGCACGAACCGTCCGTCATCATCATCACAATCATCATCATTATCATCCAAGTCCTTATTCAAGACCTTTTGCTCATTTCGCTACTTGAAAAACTGGCGGGAACAACAACTTGAGTTTTCAAGTATTGTACAAAAGAAGGCGAAGATCTACACAGCAAACGAAGGGAAAGTGTTTGACTTTTAAATTATCCCTCTCAACTTGACTGGAGAGATTTTCCTCTGTCCAGGTCCAGCAGGAGTTCTGATAGTCCTTGAGAATCCAAAAAAGAATAAATGATAAGTGGAAGATTTATGTTAAGTAACCATCGTTTCGGGGCAAGTTTCTAGAGAGTCATTAATGATGATGACAAAGAGTTGGCCTCTTTTTTCATTTCTTATTTGTTTGAATTTAAAAATGTCCTTTCAAGGAAATTGTATACCTCAAAAACTTTTGATCCCTTTTTTAGTTTCTTCTTTGATTTGAAGCCAATTTTATTACAAACCGAATTTCAACTTTTAACCACTACTACGTTACATAAATATAAATTCATTACTTACTAAAAATTCAATAAAACCAAAAAAGGGACGTGCTGTGGTTTTGGAAATGGAATCCCTTGGTCATTGGTCAACCACCATTGCTCTCTAGCTAATTAATTATAATTATCAATTTAATTTCATTAAAATTTGCCACATTGACTTTTGTATGGTTTTCTGTTTGTTTTTTTGTTTTTTTTTTTTTGCGCAGTTCCACCAATGCTACTTATACCACATCAACTTGTTGGTGCTCCCGAAGGTTTCAACGTGACCATCGAGTGCTTTACCGAAGCCCATCCAACGTCACTGAATTATTGGACACGTGGCGAGGGACCAATCATACACGATTCACATAAATACAAGTAAGAGAAGTCCTTCCAATTATTTATCGTGGTAAATTAAATCATTGTCATTTTCTGCTCTTTTTCGTTTTTCCCTGATCGTGACATCCGCTGTATTGTCGTTTGATTTGTTTTTTTTTTTTTTGTATTGCAGAGTTGAATCCAGCATCGGATTCCCCGTTTACAAGACTCACATGAAGCTGACCATTCTAAGTGTGAGTAGTGGCGATGATGGAATTTACAAATGCGTAGCAAAGAATCCGCGGGGAGAAACCGATGGAATTATCAGACTTTATGGTGAGTTTTATTGAAGTTTGCCGGGAAGGGGGAGGGAGAGTGAAGAGATAATGTGATGGAGGGTTTGGTGAATTGTACCACAAAATGCTGCCACATTATGACCACTAAAACAAGCGGTAACATTTATATAAAACTTTCACCCAATTGCCCTCAGTTTTCTTCTCTTTTAACCCCTGCCAACCACTCCCACTTCTGACGTTGCAGGTCGAAAAAGTGGCAGACAGACAGGAATATAACTAAATTAAACGCATCCACACATGATGCAAACAATTTCATGGCAACACAGTAATAATCATAATTCTGCGGAAGCACGTTCATGTTGGTTGTCTGTTTGGGATGATGGGCGAGAGTGGTGGGTACGTTGGAACGTAATAGTATGGAGTACATATACATACATGTGTGTGCGGGAGCTTCAGTGGTTAGTTTTACTATTAAATTTTCCAATTTAGTTTGCCGACGTGTTAGACATTTCCAGAAAATCCACAAACACTGAGTGAATGGATGAGAGCGTGTGCATGCAAGATACCATAATTTGAACAAAAATTACAATATGGCGCGCAAGAAATGATTTGATGATTAAATTGACAAAATTGCATATAAATAAAAAAAATTCTATCCAAACATTTGAAGGTATTGGGGTGGTATGGCATGAGAACTGGTTTGAATAAACTGATTGATTTCAAACTCTATCACGCAAAAATCTAGTACATTTGTTTTGTTAAGCTTAGAACTTTTGGTAAACAACTGAAGAAAAATAAACTACTAAGGTTCCACTGAGAATTTATAAACTTAAATGAAGAAATGGCTTTTCTAATTCCTTTTTTAATCTGTTTCATTCCAATATCTATTAAAAAGAAAATATGTTTAGTTATTCTAGTGTTTCTTTTCGAACACACTGTAAATCAACTCATTCATTCATCAGAGCTATTGCAGCAATGAAAGTAGAAGGATCAAAATAGAATATGTAAGCCATGAGTATAGTAACGGGTTAATGGCAACCACTTTACTACCGCCCTCTTTTAGACGATGTGCGAAAAGGATACTATAACATTATGAGTGTGATGTTGTGTACAAACAAACAAACCAACAAACAAATAACTACACTCTTTTCCAACGACCGACGACGATGACGACGCCGACGATAAGCGATGGAAATATTTTCCTTGCTTATGAAGAGATGTATAAATTTTCACAGTTTACTATAATTTTTTGTCCTCCCTCTCCACCTTCCCGCACTGAACGTAAATATATCTTATGCTTGTTTCGGTGAGTGATTTTAATGAAATTCACGAAATTGTTGTCGTAAATAATTAAATTGAACTCGATGTGGGTTGCCGTTACCAGTTGTTTTCCTGTTTTTGTGGCTGTCTATATTTTCATTTTGTGCGAGAAGGACGAATTGTGGAAGGAAGGAAGGATTTGGCCCTCATATTGTTTGTTGTCTCCCGATGGGACGATTTCATGATGTTAACTCATGCTTAAATGTCTCATGCGCATTGCCAAAATCTAAATTGAAAATTAGTGCAATGCATATAAAATAATTGCCGCAGCAGACAAGGCACATCCGTTACAAGGGTATTTTTGATACTTAAGATGGGAGAAGGTGTTGAGGGTTTTACAAAAAGGATTAGAAGGGCCATAATTGTCTGTTCAAACTTCACAAACTGGATAATGCCGTCTGAAGTTTGTATAAAACGATTTGGGACTACATTTCAGCGATTTGTTTTTCGGATAATAGAGATGGGATTTCCCATTAAATGAACATCTCATAAAAAAGTTTCTTTCCTCCCTTCTTCCTGTATGTTGTGTATTTTTCTTCTATTTTGTCTGTTCTCTTATTGTAGACCAATATAAGTGCGTTAACGTTAAAACGTGTGACAAGCCAACAAAAAAATGTTATTCCCAAACACATCCCCTTCCAACGAAAGTCTATCCATAGAAAGGATAACAGCATTGTGTCCTTATCGATATATATAAAGCAAATCAACCGTTTGAATACTTTAGGGATTTCGAAAGAAACACATTTCCTTCACATAGTCACAGTCACAGTCCCCACACTCGTCCCATTTCTAAATTGTTTGCCTTAACTCAATTTCAATGCCAAATAAGCACTCCGATCTACGATATTAGAGGTATATATGCGAGGGTGTATTTGTGTGAATTGTATGCTGGGGGTGATGGAAGTGGGATTCAACACCTTTCCAGGGCTTTACTCTCTATAGACAGCGAGTGTGAAAAAGCTATGGAGGAACGCGATTTCAAGCAGCGATTACTGCTAGGAGAACAATTGATTTATTGGCAATTATCCTTGATAAATACACACTAAACAAGTGAACAGCACTGTGGAGAGTCGAGAGTAGGAGTGCGGCGCAAGAGGTTGTTTATTTTTGTTCGAAAGAACAAAAACACTATTGGTATAAAATGCAGAAAACGTATTGCAACTCCAAGGAATACAAAAGGACCGCGGATGCTATTGAGTTCATAAATCCTTGCTGCCACAATGCCACGAAGAGTGAGAGTCCTGAGTGAAAACTTTTAATTTACAGCACACCATGGACTTTCGCAGAGATTTTGGTTTCTATTTTTCCGAAATGGTATGTTCACTAGAACAGCAGGATTCTTTGATTGGGTTAAGGACTATCCACAAAGAAATTGCCACAGGAGGACCTGTTTGGCAGATTGAGGTGCGATATGTGTACATACGTATGCATATATGTATCTATCTCATTTTGCCAAAGAAGTGGGACAGAAAATCATATGAGTCTTATGTCCTGGCACTGTCGAAAAATGTGATTATAAAAGTGGAATAAGGCCCCCAAAGTAATGGGGTGGCGCAACTTTTAACCAAACTTCTGCCCCTGAAGCCAAAATATATGTTTTTAAATTTTTTTTAACGTCAGGTTGTGGGATATGTACATGTACATGCATTTATCCAAAATGTAAGTCCCACATTGATATTGATTGAGTAAAAATAAGTTTTCAAAGTGGAATAAAGTGATTAAAGAAAAAAATTTCTCTTTCTATAAATCATTCCATTTAATCCTCCCTTATTCGCCATTTTGGGTAACAAAAATAAAATCCAATGAAGTCACGTAATTATACTAAGTTTCGACTCATTTAACTTTGGACTATCCTTTTTGAACTGAAAAGACATCTCAGGTGAGAAGTTTCAACTTCATCGCGGCCATCAACCTTCATCGTAAGCCAAAGACAAAAATTTCAAAGTATGGAAAGAAATTGGCAAAGTTTTAGCAGATAACTCTCTATCTCAATCTCTATCCATATCCTTGCAAAAGGGAGGATTTCTTTCCCCCAAACTGCTGCAAGAACGTGACATTCATGCATCAGTAAGTGTTATTGTGAGTTTTACCTTTGTGGGGCAATTAAGTCTTCGACTTTATGAAGAAAAAATCTCAAGTAAAACGAATAAAACTATACAACTGCAACTTGGTGTGACAATAAAAGCACTTCAAAAGGAATATTGCCAAGGGAGAAAGAGAGAGAGAGTGATAGTTACGCCATAATGACTAATCAATTTGATAACTGGGTAAAAATCGTGAAACAAAAAAAAAACAAAATCTTAATTCGATTAGTTTTCCCATACATAAATAAAATGCATGTCTGTATTTTATTTCTTCAGATTCAGCTTTTTTGTACAACACCTGATTTGAACACAAATAAGTTTTTTTGGATTGACATTTTAGTAAAATTGATATTTTATCTAAATTATGTACAAAATTTCTGTGTATTAAGTGAAATTATAATAATTTTAAATACAGAATTCCAAAAATAATCAGCCATCATTGGAAAAGTTCGAAAGGAAATTTGTTTTTTCAAAATTTGCTCCAAATTCTTTATTTTTTTATAAGTTTTTCTGATATAATTGAATTGAAGTTTATCCAAGAATGAAATAAATCAATCTAAAGTCATAAGGACTGAGATTGTTTCAATAATTCTTACAATTTTGCATCCAGAATTGTAAAAATGTTCAAAATGAAATTTGGTACAATTTTAACAATTGTTTTCTAATTTAAAATAGTTTTTTGATTTTACTTCTTTTAATCATTTTGTGGTTCATGAAAAGAGCATAATGAAATAACCAAAGTCCAGAACTGGATTTTGTATAAATATTTAAAATGAAATTCTGACTAATCTGTAAAGAAAATGGACAAAAGAAAATCAATTGAAAATGAAGCATTTCAGCAGGAATTTGAATCAGGCGAAAACTTTGACAAAGATGAACACGAAATTTGGTACCCAAAAAAATCAAAAACTTAATTTGGGTCCTCATAAATTAAAACTAAAATTTTGCATTCTTAAGCCCTGCTAAAAAATTATTCACTGATATCTTTTTATAGTCCTCAAGGGAAACAGAAAAAATGTTTAAGAAATGATAACCCCAAAGAGGGCAAGACTTAAGGTCCAGTACTACTTTCGTGAAACATTCAATTCATTTAGTGAAGCAGTCCATTATGACGACTTTATATAGGTTTCCAAAAAACGTTTGCCTGGGACAATACATCGATAACAACTCGCTTGAACCGAAACTTAGCCCGGAAAGCCTTACTGGAGGAGTTCTTCGTTGAGACCCACTTGAAGTTGCAAATATTTGACAGGTCAATATTTATAACTCAGACAGAAAAGGACTTTTAGGCGAAAATGATATCTAAGGTAAACAGGACTTCTTGCTTCTACCTCAGTTCTTCCCTTTTAAGAGATAAGTAGGACCCTTAAGGAATTTGAAATGAAACCGAGATTCTTCCTATGAATTTCTGCTCGCCATACCCTGCTATTCCTTCTGGTTGCCATAATATCTTCTCACCAAACATTTCAACGTGTGTAATTCAAATTCCATCCAGATTGCGCTGTCATTACATAATACATTCACACACTGGGTGATGAATATTAAAAGTTAGAGAATGTGCCGCCGACTTGAAGGGTATTACTTTTGGTTGCTGTCTGCCTTCTGCCACATGTCGTATCAAAAAATACTTGGATCTGAATTTTTTTGTTTTTATTTATTTATTTGTACATATGTATGTATGTTTCGTGTATTCCTGCTTCACATGTCCTTGTTTTTATTTAAAAATAAAAATCCAACAGAGTAATGTTTCTTCAAGCCAAACGGTTTAGTACGCGACTTGTCTTTTATTGGTTGTATTCGATTTTGCAACTTACCATGTTATCTTCTTCCTTTTCAAACTAACTTCTTTGTGCGAAAGAGCAGATCCATGGATAAATGTCCCTGTGTGCATATCCTGCTTTGAGAGATGCTCCTGTCTGATATTTCTTTGGGAAGATATCAACGAAAAGAAAAAACAGCTTCGCCTGTAGTTGAGCGTTGGTGGCGGAAGTTTTTGCGGAAGTGGCGGTGTAGGTGGATGTCGTCATGGTGTGTTGTGCGACAAACGAATTTTAATGTGACGAATACTTATTCCGTGTATCCTCTGCAGCTTCCTATATCGCATCCCTATCCTTTTACTACTCGTACTTTCCTTTCTTTGCAAATTGCTAAAGGCGACAAGTTGAATGAGTAGCAAAAAAAGTTACAAGAAAAACCTGGAAGAAGAATCTTCGATCTTGTCGCGAAAAAAAGAAACCAAATAAAAAGCTATAATAATAAAAAGCAAACAAGAAAGGACCAAGAGCGAAGAGAGCGCGAGACAAGAGAATCTGATATCCTATTTTAAATTATCGTCCTGCCGCCTTGGGGTATTTTAAATTTCTTATGCAAACGAAAGTAAAAATAAGAAATACAAAAAATAAGGAGAAGATGTATCAGAGCGATAGTAGCGAGAGTCTATTTCATTCAAGGACATCAAGGACAACACTCAACTCTTAGATAGATAAGTTTTATGGCGTTTGGCGGCTGCCTTGACATAAATTACAACAGACACCTTGGGGTGTTTCTTGATTAGGGCGGGAGTGGCTTGGTTAGCTTTGGGTTGATGTTGGGTGAGGGTTTCAATGGGAGCGACTGACTATAATTAGGAGTTCAATGGAGATAATGAAATGATGGATATAAGCTCATTAAATTGAATTGTCTTTTGTGCTCGGACAGGACGACAGACAATTATTGAGCGGATGGAATGTGGTAGGTATGATGTTATTATGGATGCGGTAGTAAAAGAAACTTTTACTCTCTGACTTGGTAACTGTATTTCTGTACACAGACAAAGTTTTAATTTATTTTCATTCAAAAGACAAGCATTAAAATTAAGAATTGAAAAACAGAAGAAGTTTTTCGATCTTATTTATGTAAATAAAGATTTTTTTTTGAGTTTAAGTTCAGTTATAAATAGTTTATTGACTTTATCAGTCTTAAAATTTGACTTTATGACCGCGGTTGAACCCTTTTGAGTGGTTTTTAGGTGTCGCAGGAATGAAAGGCTTCGATTTAAAAAGCGATAAAAGGAAATGAGAAAAGCCCAAAATATGAAGATGAGATTTTAATAGAAATTCAGAGACTTAGTTTTGGAGAGATTGTGTTAATCTTAGAAACTCGGGCATTGAGGAATAAAATGTTGATATGTTTAAAAAGTTTAGGGTGAATGGAGGAAAAAGATTGGTGAGGGGTGAAAACTTAATGCGAGCCAATTAATCTAAAAAAACTTAGGAGTAAAAGTTCGATTCGTATCTTAAGTTTCATCGAGGAATTTGGGATTGACTTGTATGCTTCAAAAACTTTTTTGCAATTTTAGCCTGGTGCACAATTCAAGTGAAAATTATAATATGAAAAATAAATTCAAGCTTTTCCTCGCTGCTTCGCAGACGCCCATCTTTGGCTCCTTATTGAATTTTTGGTGGAAAATGTTATGCACAGTATTCCAGGTCAATTTCAAACTTATCTACACTTGACAATTTTTTTTAACATAGGCAGCATCATAACTGTACACTACCAAAGATTTAAAATATGACTTGACGATGTGAAAACAGTACGCATTCATTAACCAGGAAATAATACTGCATTTGATTTCACACTCCGATTTTGATGAATTAATCCGCAAGTCCATTGATAGACATCAAATTGAACAAACCCATTATCTAAACGTTTAAATTGTTGCCTCAGGACTATCAATTCTAATCATTTAACACTAATATCCCACTTCTGAACATACAAAAAAATCCTTTGAATACGAATGAATGTGGCTGTAGTTTCTGACATTAAACTGGTACTTTTCAATTTACATAGAATTTACAATACAATTGAAATCGATTGACAAGTGAACTAGAAACATAGAATTCGGTGGTAGATGGCATACCTGTTACATGTTCCAGTCAGATTGCGCATTCAACCAACACATATACGAGTACTCGCACCATCAGCAAACAACAAAGTCAATGAAACGTAAAATGTTGATCCACACAAATGCCACATGCAATGCACTGCATCGCGAAGCACAATATCTGCTCTATCCAACATGGGACAATGGAACATGCAAATGGCATCAATCAGTGTTGGTGACAACGACGCAACGCCAACGACGCCGACGAGGCTGGTGGTGTTAACGGTGGTCATTGCATCCTGAACAAAATATGCCACATCACGTGTGGAACATTGATTTTCCCTCAAAAAAGGTAAACCAATATAAATCACAGGGAGGTAGAATCGTCCTGATAGATAAATAGATAGTTTTATCTCATCGACCTCTTTAATGTGGTCATATCTGCTACATCGAGAGTGGACACAATTATTTGGTTGTTAATTAGCATTTTACATAATTTTCAGACCAATAATCAAATTTTAATTATTCACGCAATGTGGGCTCCCCGCATAGTGATGATATTTTTTGTTTTAAAAACCACTGGTGGGCACCACAAATTGATTGCATTTATTTTAATTGGGTCTTTTTTCTCTCCCCTACAGTGTCATATCCACCAACAACAGTGTCCTCTGGAATTCAAACAACTGAGGCACGATGGGATCACTATGGACAGAACCAGGATCCATCTCGGTCTAACTACCTAGGCAGTGGCAGTGATAAAAGTAAGTTTGTTTTTTTAGGTATGCCAAAAAGCTCCCACCTCTCACACACCTATTTTGCTTAAAATTAAAAAAAAAAATCAAATCCATTTCACCATCCAAAGACACCAGATACCAATCGAACCTAAACGACATTGGCTTATCTGAGCAAAAATCCTCCCCAGATAAGACTGGCGCCACCGGCTTCGGATGGCCCGCCCAAGGCGATGACGAACTCGGATCTGGAATGGCATCTTCAATCAGGAGGCTTACTTCTTATGGACTACTGGCTATTGTTGCGCTTAATCTGATATACTCGCTCTAGGGCGATCTCCCGCCCCTTTCGCCTCGCCTGCCAAGCAAACGCATCAATAAACAAACAAAAATTCTTTAACATATCCAAATTAAATAAAAAAAATATATATATATACAAAAAAAAAATCACAATTTATATATATAAAAAAAAACATTGTATAGTTATTGAAAACAGTTTAAAATAATATAAAAATTTCAATTATTAAAAATTAAAGAAAATATTATAAAAATTAAACGAAATAAAAAAAACACAAAAAAGAAATCATGCAGGGTTCAAAAAACAAAGAAAGTAAAAAAAAAGAAGATTTAAATTAATTAAGAAAAGAAAAATGTAAAATATAAAATAATTAAAAAAAAATATTTCTAAGCAAGAAAGGAAAAAAAATTAAGCGCGAAAATGAAAAAAAAAACTACATCATAAAGGGTCGTATTTATTTAAGGCCCCATCAGTGATTTGACAAAAGGAAAATGCTTGTTGATTTTTATTTAAGTTTAATATTAATTAAAAAAATATATATATACAAATAAATAGTTAATTTACGTTTATAATTTTTTCTAAACAAAAGAAATGTTTCAAAATAACGAAGAGGATAAGGAAAATACATACAAAAACGACACACAATGTAAACTCTAAATTTAGCCTTATATAATGATAGAGTATAAATAATTAAATAAAAATAACAGAAGTATATAAAATTATGTTTTTTTTTTTTGATAAAAATACCTTTTACATATTTTAAATGGAAAAGTCTTGCCTTAGGAGACAACCACTAAAATCAGATGATAACGTTAAGTACATAATTAAATTGGAAGATGGCGCTCTACTCGTACGAATTATGAGTCCCATTTTTACAAAAACAAAAATTAATGAAATGCTCCACAGGTTTATAAAAACTTTTTTTTTATAATTCACACCCGTTCAAAGGTTTATTGAGCGACCCTTATAATGTTAAACACAGCATGAACGATGGGGAAATTAGTGGGAGGGAAATGATTGCAATGGCAAGGAAAAACCATGCTGGGAAATTAATTTCATAATCGTATTGTGCGCCTAAAAATGGAATCTCTGTAATTGACGGTACGACCAAAATCAGGCTCGAATGTAAACTGAAGAGCAATCCTAGCGAAACAGGTATCACGGGTGAAGCACTCCGAACAAATTTAGACTTTTTATGAAAAAATAACAATTTTCGAAAACGTCAAAAATGGAATTGCATGATTTTCTTGGTCCAAAAACTGTAAAAGTCAACTGTTCGAAAGCCCAAAACAAAATTTGTATGCAAAATTATTGTTTTCGAAAACGCAGTTTGATAAAGTTCGATAATATCATTTGCGGCGGAGCTGAAAAATCGAGTTGACGAAAAAAATATTGATGGAAATAATTTTGTAAGATATCGTGTTCGTAAATGTCTAATGGGCTTGAAAGTACGTTGATCAAACAACATTTGAACATATTTTTAGCACAGCTATTTAACATTACCACCCAAAAACCTGTTAAAATAACTGAATACGAAAACTTACTTTTATCTCCTCTGCAAAAAAAAAACTTTTTTGCTAAATAAAAGCTGTGGAATGATTGAATTTTTTAGTCGAACTTTACACTAAGGATTTAATGTGAAACTGTGAGTGGTTAACCGATTCTGGAACTACATATATTTAATTTTCATTCATTGCCTTAGAAGTCTGGAAATAGATTTAACCCAATGGCAAGTTGAAAGTAAATCGAATTAGCATTTATTTTTTTTTCTTTCTATCAATTCCTTTTAAGCTTAAGGCTCAAAATATCTAATCTACTCAAAACCCCATTTAAGACCATTCTCACAATTAAACTCTAATCAGCCAGAGGAGTGTTGTGTCCTAAATAATAGTACCCGCACAATGTAGAACTTCTAATACAAAGTAAATGGCTCGTGAACTTGAACACGAAATTAATTAATAGAATCCTCCATCCCCAGTTCCACCCTGCATAATACCCAAAAAGTCACCCACACCCACCAAATTATATAGTCGGTTTGCTTATTTAGGTATATCCCATATATTGCTATCCTCCACGATGCCAAATAGCTCCCTCATCCTGCGGCTATAAAGTACAATATAGTCCAAGGTAAGCCATGATTACTTTGAACATGGACCGCTGTGGCGGAGCGACGCGTGCTAACACATAACATAAGCAAGAACTGCCAGAACGGCTGGTTTTCCATTCGAATCCTCCAACAAGGACACACCGATGATATCCCAGATAAGATTGCATCTAGAAATTTTTATAAAACTGTTTGAAAACGTGTGTGCAGAACGACCGGCGCGGGAGGACGGATATACGAGTAGTACTGGGCTATGCTTTTGGTCATGGTCAAACCGATCCCCATAGTCCACAAATGTTATCTGTTTGGGGTTTTGTTCGTGAGTCTGAGCTAGTTGGCTCTGTGCTGTGTTTAAATGGGACAGGGCCTCCATTTGCACAATTTGGTGAGTTGCCCACGGGAACACAAATTTTTCACACTAGGTACGTCCTTGGAATTCTTTTGTTAGCCAGCAGCAGCAAGCCGAGCAGAGCACTCACGACTCACATGTTCTGCCTTTCGCAGCTCAAGTTCGGGTGTAGAATAAATTCTATTGCCTTCAAGGCAGTTGTGTGCAATGAGGGTTTTTCATTACACACTATGCACACATACTGGAAGGCCCACAAAAACTCAAACACACATTTTCGCCCGCCATCACCACACCAGGCGAAAAACGGATACGGATACGGACCCTTTAGAGATGAGGAAATGATGATGATGACGACGGTGATTTGCATGTAGAATTAACGAGTTTTCGTTAACTTAAGTAGATTTACACTTATTATTCAAAGTTTGTCTACGACACAACGACAAGGACGACAACCCAACCAGACTTATACTTTACACGTTCTATAAAGGATAAGATGGAGATAAACTCCTGCATCACTTTTCATATCTTTGTGTAGTGGTGTAAACTACACTCCATGTGCATCACGGTGAAGTGTGGTTGTCCGGTTCGTTCAAAAGGGATCTTTTAAGGTACGAGTATCTACATACGTATGTATATTTTCAACTTTGAAGAAGCTTGAAGAAGGATACCTCAACAACAACAACAACTACAACTACGATGACGATGGCCAGTTTGCCATCGCACCATCATAGTTTGCTACGATATCCTTGTTAGGAAAAGACTTTCTCTCCATCTATGCTTCTCTGTTGAAGAGGAAATTCCAAAAAAGAAAACCCAAAAGCATAAAAAGGTTGACGATTAAAGAGATGAGAAATGCATTTTGTAGCTTGAGTTCAACGGTGAAGTGAGTTAGTACTACTCGACACTTGAGTGATGTTCTCACTAACAAGATTTACACACAAAAAGTGGTAGTGCTTGAGAAGAAAAAGGGGTGACATACAAAATGGAGTCGTTAACATTGGTTGTTGGGTGCTTCGGTGCTTGAAGAAATGTCGATGTTTTTGTCTGTGAAGAGGGAGGATGTTTTTTGAATAAAATACGAGCGTTTTAATGATCTCGCAAAGCACATCGCAGTCGGTTTAGGTATTTTAATCTAAATAACAAAATGCGAAGGTTCTTTCGATTTCGAGATTGATTTACATGGTAGAAGCATTTTTTTTTATAAAAAGAATAGAATTGAAATTGGTATAAATTGGGAAAAGAAGTAGAACAGTTCAAGCCCCTTTAAAGCTTGGATTGGAGTTATTCAAAAAACATCATTTTGAATGTAATAGTAAATCGCCTTAAATATTAAGAAATACATTTCATTAAATTTGTAAAAGCCTAGTAGGTTCCTAATAAGTCCCAGTCATACTTCAAATACATTGCCTAAATGGACAAGAATGCCTTCCCGCACCCTAAGTACTAACTGATCTTTTTGAAAGATGTAATAGAAAAGTTTGGTCTTTTTAAAGGCATAGCAAAGAGTAAGAACCTGCATTGGAGGGCTTCCATTCATTGAATAGGACTTCATGTTGGCGTTACCAGTCCTGAGAGCCATAAAAAGACAAATTTAGGGATACAAAAAAAGGTTTAACAAAGCCGAGAGATGAGTTGTCTTTGCTAATTATGTTGGCTAAGTGGGTTCGAGTCCTACAAATAACTTTTAAGTCGGCTAACAACAAGAGAATTTTCACCATTTATTGAGTACTGCCTTTGTGACGGGGGAGACGGAAAAAAGTTATGGCTTGAAAAAATACTTAGTTCAAGAAAGACAGTAGAAGTAGAAAGCACCAGGTTAGAGGTTATATGTCTTCAGTGTATGTTTACAAATCAGTTTGAAGTGAGATCATTGCAACATCACTTACAGTCAAAATGAAGATAAGAGGTATTAAATCTCTTCCATAAGGAACTTCAGACAATGCATAAATAATAAGAAAAATCATACCAAAGGGTTCGATAGGGTTTGTGGAGAAAGAATTCAAATATTTTTCTGAGCAGATGTTATCACGTTTTTCTTTAGCTATCGCCAACATTTCGGTGTGGGACAGTCTTAAGACCAAACTAATGAAAAGGTTATTTTAAGAATATGGCCATTTTCAAAAACGCCAAATCAACATCAATTTGATGATCGTCATTTTTTGGCGCGTATATTTTTCTATCGTAAAATATGCAATAACCTGCTTGATCAATGTCAATCAATTTTCTTGCAAACGCATTTATCTTTTTCAATGCTGAAAGAAACTTCGATAGAAAATATAAAAGCCAAAACATTGCCATCTTGTCAGACAGCCAGGCTGCACTAAAAGCACTAAGCTGCTACGCTATTAATTCCAGACTTGTTTGGGAGTGCTTGATAAAGCTTAATGAACTGGGCAAGAATAACACTGTCACACTGCATTGGGTACCAGACCACGTTGGTGTCCAGGGCAACGAATATGCAGACTCCTTAGCAAAAATAGGTGCATCGATACCCCTAACAGGGCCAGAGCCCTATTGCGGAATAAGAGAAAACGCGATTTAAAATACAATCAAAACAGAAGAGGAAGCAAAAAGATCAAAAATCTGGAAGAAACTCCTTAAGCTGAGACAGGCAAAATTTCTACTCGGGGACTACAACCGAGAGTGTTTTCGAACCTGCATTAGCTTAAGCAGGAACAACCTCAGGAAAATCACAGGGCTTCTCACAGGCCACTGTAAGTTGAGAAGACACCTCAACATCCTTGGCCTAGCGAACAACGCGTCTTGCAGATTCTGCAACATTCACGAGGAGACACTTGACCACATGCTGGGGAAATGTGATGCACTCATGCATCAAAGGCGTAGGTATCTAGGCAAGCACCACATACAAGAGAGTGAATTATCCTCCTTTAAAATACTCCAAATACTTCGATTTCTCAAAGGAACAAACTTGAAGGAAGAACTGTAATAATGAGCTAACCTCATCCAGTTCTTGATGGGGGGCACAATAGATCTTTAGGTCGCAGTTCATATCTTTTTCAAACACGTTCTCTAGCTTATAACTTTACACAAACTGTGTTATCGAAAATAATGGTTTTGCAAACAAATTTCGCTTATCCGAATGAGCAAATGAACCTGAATTATTGAGCTTGGGAGTGATAAAATAATTGATTTGCTTTTGCCATTTCGATTCGGTTCTAAATAGTGGAATGGAAAATTATTTCTGACATCAGGCAAAAAGAAAGAAAGGCCTTAATGTGAAAGTCGATATGGGTGTATTTGGAAAGCTGATGATTTTCAAATTATTTTTGAAATCAATAAAGTAAAAATCACACAATCGAGTCACAAGTTATTGGTTTTGAACCGAAAACATTGCCTTTTAACGTAAAAGGTGTTTCAACGCACGCAGCTTAACCTCATTTGATTCAAATATATGTACACAGTATTACCTACATATGTTTATTCTATTATTTTTTTTTTTTTTATTTTGTAAGCTCTTCATTTTGAAATGCCAATCCCCAATTAAGCTATTAAGTTCATTTTAATGCCATTTTGTATGTCATAGGAAGTTATCAACATTCTGTTTTGTGAAATAGAAATCCTCTTTCGCTGCAGATATTTCTAAGAGTTTTTTATTCCTTCGATATAAATTAAATTCCAAGAAAATATACTGCAGAAAAATTATCCTTTCAACAAACACGCTTTATAGTGAAAAATAAGATAAATCAGCAAGACAACGCAGAATAAAATAAAGAAACAAAAATGTTCCATTCCTCATCATGTCGCCATTCATCTTTTGTGCTGCACATATTATAATGGCAATAAATGGATGATTAAACTTGAGTGAAAAATAAAGGATGTATTGAAAGGACTCCATTGAACAATCAAGAAGCGGTTCGAAGCTTAAGTTCTATAGTTTCCAACAGCAATGCAGTAAGTATAAAAAAAAACTAAAATTGATAGAATACAATTTTTTCTATAGTTTCATTTTTTTTCTGTTAGAATTTTATCGTCTTCCTTAAGCCCAAATGATAAATACAAATACAAAAGGGTTATTTCTTCTTTCTTTTCTTCCTCCCAGTGCTCGATTGATTGCAGATAAAAATCACATCCCAACACAACCATTACCCATTAAGGATTTAAAAACATAAAAAGAACAACATTGCGAATTATCTCAAATCGAATGAAGATTGCAAATTTGAAATAACAAGACGAAGAGCTCTCTCTCTTTGTAAAAGCTATACATTTGTATAATCGGCTGAAATGCATATTCGAAGCTTAAATCCGCATCTATCGCATTGAATTATCATCATCATGATAGATGAAGTGGCTTTGAATGATTACCTCCTTCTGTATCCTCTTGACGCACATACATAGCTTCACATAGATTTTCGTCTATCACACACACACACACTAATGTGGGATGGTTTGAAATTTTGTTTTTGGTGTAATAGATGGTTTTGAAAGGACGAGACTTTGCATAAATTCCTTATCCTTTCTTTTCTGTAGGCGCATTTTTGCCTCAGAGGAGAGCTTTCGAATATCGATTTCCACTTGAGGGCGCACAGTCAATTGGATACGATAGGACTTTGCGTTGATTGTTTAAGGATATCTTGCCGCAATAATCTCCTACTCTGTCGAAGGAATATCCCTCTCTCGATCTCTCTTGAGACTAGTTTTTGATGTGATAAGATGATTTGCAATTTTGTTTTTTATGGTTTTTGTTTTTTTTTTCTTTGTTGGGTTCAAATTATTGCAATTCAAATTCATTCAGATTTTGCAGAAGGAAATTGGGATATTAAAATTATGCTCATTTGTGAAATTATTGAATTTGAGATTTGAACAAGGATCCTTCCAGATAAATCATCAAGGATTCAGAGATTACTTATTACATTCCACTTTACAAGTCATGTTGCGTAAGTACTCAGCTTTAGCTTCAAGTTAAGATGTTTGTGGGTATCCATGGGTATCCCATTTTCCTACTTCTTTTAATCTTTTCTCCAGCTTTATACTTCTGACAAAGTTCTCTTTTTTGATTGTTTTGCTGTCGAAAATATAATCGGTCTATATTGCTCGTTTTCTCTGGCTAGGCGTCGAATATTTTATGACCTGCATTGTTGCTGGTCAATAGCTCTGCATATCCCACGTAAAAAATGACTCTTTTTAGACGCGTCGGCTGGGCGGAATATTAATTCCCGACTTACCTATTCTAAGCAGCTATTGCAGTTCTACAATCTCGGTTCTTTTAAGCTTTTGTTAAATCTTGTAAACTTCATTGTGGCTCTAACATCCTTCGTCTTCTTTTAGGTGGAAGAAGCTTTGAATTGAACTAAGACATTAAATTTAAATGTCTAACTGGCGAAGCAAAAAATCTCCACAAACCTCTAGCACCAGAGTTTTTTTTTCTATCTACGAGCATTAATAAAGAAAAAATGTTTGTATTTTCTGCTCTATATAACTAAACAATTTCATTTCAATTTTCAAACTTTTTCTCAAATACAAAAAATAAACCTTCCACATACGGTCTAAAAATAAAAGTTAAAAATGTGTACAGATTTAAATGCATGGATGCATGCATATTTTTTTTAATCAAACGATATGCATTTTTTAACATCAGGACCTTTCTACCATTACTGCAATTTCATTTCTTATCTTATTCTAGGGAAAAAAAACGAAAACAAAATTAAAAACTTTTCATCTAAGAAAAAAAACTTCTTGACAAATATTTTTCAATTCTTAACCAACTTAAGATACTTTGACCGTAACTAGCTTTACTTTACGAAAGAAAATAACCTCGATGTCATCTCAAATGGACTTCTCAGTGGCAGTGGCAGAAGCATCGTCTATTTGAAAGCGAATGTAAACATGTCCCATGAAAGGATTTTTTTTTCGTTTGCCTTGGTATAGGACAACTTTCGCTGTTAGAGCACCACAACTTCTAAGCAAGAAAAAGAAAACCATAACTGGCTAAAAAGTTTTTTTTTTTAAATAAACCAAAGAAAGAAGTCGAAATTGGGCCTACGTGGCCCTACAATCTTCTTCATTTTTATCGACATTCATGTCTAATGGATGCACAAGCATTCGACCCGGAACGACGTGGAAAATGGAATAAGGACCAACTATAAAAATTCAAAAACAAATCGAATAAAAAAAATTGTGAAAAACATGGTTTTTCCGAAAGTGTATTTCGATTGCAATTTCACTACTCAGGGTGTTCTTGTGCGGTAATAACATCGGACAACTGGGTACAAGTCGAGCAGTATCCATAGTTAGAAGAGTGTAAGAGCAGCTGAGGCAAAACGCAAGGAAAATTGGAAAATTTAATTAGAAAACTTTTGTCGATATAGAGGGATTGTGGTAGAAGTGGGATGGGCGATGGTACCGGGTTGTCAGTGTGCAACCCAATGACCCTTTTTGATGCGGCTCAGCCTCAGAATGGCCAACCCGACCATAGAATTCTTTTCGGAAGGGAGTGTGTGCCTGCTTTGAATGAAAATGGAGACAAAAATCCTCATTTTTGTTTTATTCCTTTTTTCGTTATTTTTGCAGACCAGATTTTGTTCGTTTATCTCAAAGCACATAGCACACAGGACTCGCAGAAAATATAAATTTAATTTGCATTTTTCGGATGTTCCTTCACGAATTCAAAATATACCTAAATTGAAATGGTGCTATTCGAATTGTTTGGTATTTTGCTCGGAATCAATGTGTTTACAAATGAAAGAACTTTATTCAAGGTGGCAGATTGTCAAATAGTAAAGTCAAACCAACCAAATAACCCACAAAATCTATGAGGTATCCAATGACTTTAACCACGCTCACAGAGGATGGAGAATCAAACTTCTAGAGGTTTTATAATAGTCAGATTAATCAAATTGGGGTAGGATGTCTTGACTAATTACCCTACAACGAAAGTGTCTTAGAAGAAAAGATGAAATAAGAGGGCGTACCCAACCTTCTAGCTCAAGGTGACCTAAGACTCTCTTAACCAAAACTAAACCCAGATATTTTGTTAAAAAAAAACAACAGACGGACTGAAAACATGCACGACAACTTAAGTTTCAGCTCCATATGCCTCATCTAAGAAAACGGGTATCCTGTAAAAACGCATAATCCTTCTTAGCCTAGTATATAAGATCCTATCCACAAAATATGAGAGCGTCTTAAGACGTACCTAACCAATCTAATGACACACAGTGGACTGGGTTGCCTAACTAGGGAATCTACAAAATTCAATTAATTCAACTTATCCAGTTTCAACGAAATTCTATGGGTGTGTGTTCTTATAAAAAAAAATACTAACAATTCTTATTATCTTTCAAATATCATCACTTGCTAAAAGGGAATATAAACTTTTCCTTCCAAAATTTGCTGACGTTTAATATTTTCAGTTAATCAAAAATTAAATTAATTAAATTATGTACTTACAAAAAATTATGTAATTGTATAGATTTTGAATAATATTTTTGATGATCAAAAAATACAACTCACCTGGAAATAAAAAAGAAAAAAAAAACTAATTAACAATAGTAAAATTCAATAATAAACCCAAAATTACCTGTTTCAATTCTTGAAAAACTGAAGTTTGGAAGCACTTTTTATCCAAAAATTATAATTACTGAGCCACGACGCACTGCTCTGGAAAACCACACGACGTTAAACCGATAAAAGAAAACCACACGACGTTCACAGAATTTCGGAAGCATTTTTTTCGAAAATTATAATTATAGAGCCACGACGCACTGCTCTAGAAAATTATACGACGGCCGTTAAGTCGACAAAAGAAAACCACGCAACGTTCACTAAACTTTGGAAGCACTTTTTATCAAAAATTATAATGACTGAGCCACGACGCACTGCTCTGGAAAACCAAACGACGTTAAACCGATAAAAGAAAACCACACGACGTTCACAGAATTTCGGAAGCATTTTTTTTCGAAAATTATAATTATAGAGCCACGACGCACTGCTCTAGAAAACCATACGACGGACGTTAAACCGACAAAAGAAAACCACACAACGTTAAACCGACGACGGACTAACGGAATACGAACCGACTTGCTATAAGTACCTACACATATACACACTCATTCGCCAGCCATTAACGAAAAGCCAAACCGTTATTTTTTCATTCACGTTTCAACACGAATATGAAAACACATTTTCTTATGTAGGTAATTTTTCTAAAACAAATTTAACAATCCGAAAGAAAACACTTTTCCTAATTAATTGGATACATACATATGTAGTTTTAATTCTTTATCATCGCGTGGACCGTTTTCTTTTTTATTGATTTTTAATTTTAATAATTTTCATTTCTAATAACCAATCGCGGATCAAAAATAACGCGCACTTCTTTTATCAAATTTCCAAAGTCAACTGAGCGAACAAGCCAACTGCATCGGCGCGTCTGAGTGCGCTTTAAGCTATAGTAACTCAAATGATTCGTGCATTCGATTTGCTTCTGCACCAAATTTTCTCTTCCACAAAAGCTTTTTTGTTGACTTCATATCGAGAAAAAAATCTAGAAGAAAATAAACTTTTTTAATAGGGTGACTGAGATTTGTGGATGAATATTGAGTAATTTGTATAAAATTATTGTAGATCATGGGGAATTCTCTGATTTTTAAGTAGAAACTTTTTGAGAATTATTTTCTAGGTGATTGAATCAATGTTGCCACTTTTGTTAATTTTTAGAGAACTCTTTAGATTTGTATTTTCTGATTTTACACACTTCTGGGAAGAAATAAATATACATTTATGTATATAACGTGATAACATAATATCTACAAAAAAGACTGCTTTGATTGATGTTTGAGTTTTGCTCACAACTATTTTACATAATTAAAACTCGTTATGTTTTCGTTACTTAAATATGTACCTACTCGTATATTGATTTCAATGAAATTTGCAGTGTGCGATGGTTTAGAAAGAATACTTTTGAAGGAAGAGGTTTTTGAATACAATGGTTATCTGGACACACATTTTGACTGATAGGTGTTTCGAAAATGAGTTTTTTGATTAAAAACTCGAAAAATTTTCGACACAAAACCAACACTTGTCGTATAGACCAGTTTAAACAATTTAAATATTTCATTCAATCTAGGGCGTACAGTGGTGAGTGAAGCGATATTTGATGCGAGTGTTGCTAGCTTCTCGCATACCTATCGCAAGCATCTCGCTCATAAACTGTTCTCACCACTTTTTCAAGCGAGTTTGTGAGAGAAGGTTCATATTGTTTGTTTTGATGATCAAAGAAAAAAATCAAACGAGTAAAATATTGTTATTTCAGTGCTTGTGTTGTGCAGTGCAACTTTTTAATAATTTTGGAGGCAATGATTATAAAGGAATTAACAACACAACCGCACAATATCGCTTTTACTGTGCGCCCTTTGTCGCTTCTAATTATCGCACCTCGAACCGCTTGTCGCATCACTTCTCGTATCGCATCGCTTTGTCGCACCGCTGCACTGTACGCGCAGTCTTTTAATTAAGTGAAGGTTGTTTTACTAGGCGATCTACTAAATTAAATTAATTCAATCAAACCAATTTCAATGAAATTCGATAGAACCATACAGGATGGATGAAAACTGCGTTGTATTCAGGTTGCAACTCCTAACGTTACAATACTGCTGTCCTAAAAAAGAGCGTAAGTGCCAAAAATCAAATAAATTTGACCGTAAAATAGTCATATTTGTGTGTGGAATCAGAAAATCATATTTCCAACTGGAAATGGCTCGAAATCTCGAAAGAGGATGGACGCATATCCATTTACTATACTCTTTTCCTAAGAACAATAGGCCTATCTGCCCATATTCCAACATTTTCTACCTTTAAGGCACATAGCGTCTTACGATTTTATGGATTCATGCGCTTTTTTTGCATATCTTTTTTCCTTTTATTTTTCCTATTTTATCTCCTTTGTATCTATCTATACTTTTATTAAAAAAAAACACATCTTTCAGCATGTTTAGTTACATTTTAAGCAATTGACTTAGTGACTAACCAGGCGCATCTCCAGATCTTACGCGTTTTTACTAATCAAAAAGGTCGCACATCCATTTTCTCTATAAAATATAGTTTTTTTCATATTTTTACATTCTAAAAAGTACATTTAATTGAAAGATGCCAAAACCAAAAACAGGAAAGTGCATTTATCTCGAAACCACAAAAATGGAGGTACGCCCTTCTTCTTAGGACGACAAAATAAGTTTCATATTCTTTCGTTTCTGTAAAATTTGTCATCTTTTTATAATTTTCAGTGAATCAAAAATACTTACAAAAATGTATGTTACATATTGCATAGAATTTAAATTAAATTAATGATGATCATAATTTAGCTCACCTGGAAATATAAAAAAAGACAAAAAATATTATGAATAGGAATATAGGTACATTTAAAAATAAAAAAAATACCTGTTTCGATTCTTGAAAAAGTTAATTTACTGAGCCGCGACGCACTGCTCTGCACACGAGAACGACGATAAACCGACAACGCACGCGACACCAACAATCCTGAAGTACCGATTAAAAACAAACACAATTTTTCCGATCAAATAAAATGTGTAAACCGTATTTCAAACACCGCGACCGCATATTTAAAATGTACCTACGCCAAAAACTTATTCATGAACTATACACCCATATCACATTATATTATACATACTATTTCGTACACTCTCCAAAACGACAGACATGTACTAATTTTCAGACTCGGAAATAGCAATAGCACAGAAATTATTATGGTAAGATTCATCCAATTTCCAGTTGGTTTGTGTCTTGTCTAACCAACTTGCTATAATTACCCATACACACGCACACGATTAACGAAAAACGAATCCGTTATTTTTTCTTTCACGTTCTAACACGAATGGCTAACAAATTATCTTAATTAATTTCTCTAAAACAAGTTAAACACTCCGAAAGTGAACACTTTTCTTACTTAATTCGATAGTTTTAATTCTTTATCGTCGCGTGTGTTTGTTTTTGTATGGATTTTTAATTTAAATCATTTTCTATTTCTGAATACCGATCGCGGGTCGAGAATTACGCGCACTTCTTATACCAAATTAGCAAGCCAACTGAGAACTGAACGAACAGACAAGAGACACACTGCATCGGCGCGGCTGAGTGTGCTTTAAGCTGTGGTAACTCAAGTGATTCTTGTATTTGCTTTTCTTGTGCATTAATTTTTTTTGTTGTTGACTGCACATTGAGAAAAAAAAATACTGTAAGAAAATAAACTTTAATAAGGTGAGTGAGATTTGTGGATGGGTATTGAGTGATTTGTATTGAATTATGGTGGATCATGAAAAGTTCTGTGGTTTTTAAGGAGAAACTTTTGCATTGTAAATTTGTTTCTGATTGGATTAATGTACATATACATATAGGTATGTAGCCATTTTGGAAAATTATTAGGAAGAGACATTTTATATGTATGTATTACCTATTTGTTAGAAATTTTACATTTTATGTCAAATTATCATTTGTTGCTGGTCGCAATTGGAAATGAAAGGGTGCCAAGAGGTAAAAAGAGATTTGCGTTGACGACAACTTTTGCAGACAGCAAGCAAGGGACGAAAGCAATATTTTTTTTGTAGAGGGCCCGCATAAATGAATTGAAACAAATTGCCTGACAGACTTGACTTCGAAAGAAAATAATTTTGGCATGTGTAAGATTGTGGATCGAATTTTAATTTTTATTCCGCATGGAGTGAGCACTAGAGTTAGTTGCCAAATATAAAACGAAACTAGTATTTTGTAAAATAGATCGTGGAATGTATTCATATAGAGTTTTTCAACTGGAGCGGGTAGATTTTGGCGGGTGGTCTTGTTTATTTGGTGATATCTATAAAATTTGTTAATATTATTCATTTGCTGATGCAAAATTAGGCACGAGTACGATAACTTGGCCGCCAAGATTTGATGACGGATTTTTGTAGAGGGGTCAAAAATAAGCACTTTTTACTATGGGAGGGGGGGGTCTATCTCCCCCCGTTTAGGAGGTAGGGGCACTTTTAGAAAAAATGGTTTAAATTGAAAAAAAAAAATATTAAAAAACAACGGCAACACCTACAATAAAGTGCTATACTGCGTTTGAAAGCCAGAAGATTGTTCTATAATCCTGCATTTAAATTAAATTACTCGTATCAATAGTTTTTGAGAAATTCGCATTTAAAGTCCAAATTTTGATAAAAAAACGTGAACAAAAAAGTTTAGACCGGTTGTTTTCAAAATTGTGAAATGAAATTGTAAATTAGTTTATATGTGTTTCAAGTATCTATCAGTTTTTAATCGAACACAAAAAACCGCATGGTTCTATGTCTTCTGGTTTTTGAGAAAACCTCCGTTTAGGAGGTAGGGGCACTTTTTGGAAAAATGGTTTAAATTGAAAAAAAAAAAATATTAAAAAACAACGGCAACACTTACAATAAAGTGCTATACTGCGTTTGAAAGCTAGAAGATTGTTCTATAATCCTGCATTTAAATTAAATTACTCATGTCAATGGTTTTTGAGAAATTCGCATTTAAAGTCCAAATTTTGATAAAATAACGTGAAAAAAAAAAGTTAGGACTGATTGTTTTCAAAATTGTGAAATGAAATTGTAAATTAGCTTACATGTGTTTCATGTATCTATCAGTTCTTAATCGAACACAAAAAACCGCATGGTTCTATGTCTTCTGGTTTTTGAGAAAATCGAAAATAACTAAAACTACTTTTCTACAAAATGTTTGATATTTTTTGCTTCCTTACATAAATAAATCAGTGCTAGCTTCCAACATTACAATATATAAACAGTAAAGTATGTATGGGGGGGCATGCTGCCCCCCTGCAACCCCCCTGCTTGGGCACACTATAGGATTTGGGGTAGGTGCGAGGTTGGGTGCATGCAAAGTTTCTTTTGCATTCACAGAATCTGTATTTAAAAAAATTCAAATTTATTCTATTTATCCAATGTCCACTAAATACATATAAAATACAATAAACGATCTTGAAAACCAAAACAAACTTCCGACCATGTTCACCAATACATGGCACTATTTTTCTATCGAAAATACTGCCTAGAAAAGATAAGGACGACTGTGGTTCGCAAATAATAGAGTTTTTATCAGATGTAAAAAAAGTTTACCATTGTTATACCGATGGTGATATATGTGAGGGTTTACAGTTAAAAGACATCGATCCTCCCACCCTTCAGAGCGAAAATTTAGAAAGTGTTTTACCGCCAAAAAATCCTCGGCTTCCCACCATAAAAGAGTAACTCAACGAACTCGACAGTTATAGTACGGACGATGGCTTTATTGACGAGACTTACACACCTTTTTAATACGTTTTGACCTTTTTTAACTAACTATGACTGACTAACTGACAGAATAACTGACCCAGATGCAATTCTACCTCCTCATGGTGCATTCTGGGTAACGCTAAATGAATTGCGGTACTAAACTAACAAAGATTCATTATGTTTATTAACATTTATCCTTAAAATGGAATCACCGTCACCACCAAAAATCAAAAAAAGCAGTTTTGGTAATTTTCGATTTTCTCAAAAACTAGAAGACATAGAACCATGCGGTTTTTTGTGTTCGATTAAAAACTGATAGATACATGGAACACATATAAGCTAACTTACAATTTCATTTCACAATTTTGAAAACAATCGGTCTAAACTTTTTTTTTCACGTTATTTTATCAAAATTTGGACTTTAAATACGAATTTCTCAAAAACCATTGATATGAGTAATTTAATTTAAATGCAGGATTATAGAACAATCTTCTGGCTTTCAAACGCGGTATAGCACTTTATTGTAGGTGTTGCCGTTGTTTTTTAATATTTTTTTTTCAATTTAAACCATTTTTTTCTAAAAGTGCCCCTACCTCCTAAACGGGGGGAGATAGACCCCCCCCCTCCCATAGTAAAAAGTGCTTATTTTTGACCCCTCTACAAAAATCCGTCATCAAATCTTGGCGGCCAAGTTATCGTACTCTCCCCCAAAATTAACATTATTAAAAAGTACGTCCAAAGGATAAAACTCGAAATTGTGTTCATGAATACAAACATTACGCCCATTTCACAGTCGACTCTTCGGAGATTGGTATTCAAAACGACCGGTTTGAACAATTAGAAAACAATTGTTCGTCAAATGAACGCAAGATTAGCTGAGAGCATAGCCGTGGTCCATTATTTACGTCATATAGTTCTAAAAGGATGGCGCTACATGCCACACAGCGGATGCCACGATTGAGATTCTGCATTTGATTTGAGGGTTAAGTTATATCTCACAGAGGTGACTTGAGATACCAAGGTCTACGATTTTACTCCGCTAGTGAGGTTTTCTGAAGTCCTAGGTTTTTGCGAATAAATTACAATTGACCAATGGCTTTAAGGTGAACATAACATAGGTCATCGCTCTTTAATAATTCAGCTGGATCTATGCAAAACATTCATTTAAAATTGGACCACTCGGATCCGTGCCACAGTAAGACGCCGACGAGACGAGCATTTGAATAATGTCATATTCCGTATAATTAGTAGGTACATGGGCCTTTCAAAAAATGTGGGTAAAACCTTGTTTTATTCTATTTCAACCTCTGCCAGCCCTTATTGAAAAACCCTGCAGATAAATTTAATTTATCGACTGTCGAGTATCAGGGTTAAATCAAGAGCTCGCACCAGTTTAAAGTCTAACTATTCCTTAAAGATCCTAATTTCAATTAGAATTCTTCTCTTCAACTGCTTCCTGATTCTTAATTTCAAAGCAGTAGCTGTAGCTCTCACAATCCTTTAAATAGATAATCTGATACGTTATACAACTTTCCCATTCAATTATTTTACGATGCGATGACTATGAAGATTAATTTTCTTCTCCTTTCATAAAATATTATCAAGTTACCCTACATTATTCTATCAATCAACACACACAACGTAGTACCGGCATCCAGGATTATTATATAAAAACAGGAAAAAAAAAACAAAATCTCTCTTCAGAGTAGTACTGAAGTGTTTTTGAACACTATGCGACTATGTCACATCTTTCAATACCTGGCTTTCTTGTTAAAGTTTATCTTATATCCAATGCAGAAGGAAATGCGCTTTATAGTTTGAGAGCACATATCCTCGAACACTTCTACATACATCTACTTTTATACATCCTTGAATCACGTCACTTACCTACCAAGACTTCTCTCTCGCTCTATCTCTCACTAATTCTCACATTCACAGTTGCAAACAGAAACTAATTACGAAAGAATCTCTCAAAAGATTTAATTAGTTTCTTCTAAGGATCATGTTGTTAGCTTTAGCACACAAGTTTATAACGACACAAGGCGCCACAGTTTGCCACTATTTTTATTTTTATTTTTTAAGGATTTTTTTATTTCTTTAGGAAAATCCTTGAGTTTATTGCGGTTTACCATGGGGAAAATCTGTATCCCTACTCATTTTTTATCGCTTTTGTCGTACCCAGATCAGGTATATGAGTTTAGGAACAAGTTGTGATGACGTTAACGGTGACAAAACTTTCCCTTATAGTCTCTCGAGTGATTTCATAACTTACCTCTTTTAGCACCAGGTTTTCCTAGTCGACTTTTGGTAACGTTTTAGTATAACAGGCATGCCGTTGCCGTCTTCATCGTTGTCGTGTGTCGTTCGAGAGGAGTTGTCTTCGTTTTCTTCCTTCAGATAATTTTCGACAATAATCTTCAAACCCCATCTTTGTCCCATTCTACCCACCCCATTTCGCTTAACTCAAAGTACTGATGATGAAGGCGAGGAAGTTTACCTCTGTCTATGTCTAGTGTTACAAATTGCTTAACAAATGAGTACACGAAAAACTTCCACCCCACCTGAGAGTATGTATATTCGAAACAAGTGCGTACATAAGTAAGCCTTATGGTTATAGGGTTGCCATTTCATTGAAATAACATTAAACTAAACATTAGTGTGTCGAAAAGGATTTTAATGTCATGGTGTCCGACGTTTCGTCTGTGTGTCCAAGTATACATCGACCTTGTGGCTGTATTTTTAAACGGATTCGCCCAAATTCCCTTATGAACTTTTGAACATACATACATATATATTTTATTTTATTCCAATTTTAAAAAATGATACTTTAATGTAGTGCAAACAATATTGTATTCCATTATATAGCAAAAACAAATTATTTTGTAAAAAGGAAAACAAATAAATATACAATACCTTTTTTGTCCATTAATTTTTATGTTTCTAAGATCAACAATCTTCTCCTTAAGTCATTCTTGGTGTGGCAACATTGTTCTTGTGTTGAAACAAAATTCTTCTGTCAGAGTGATGATTTATGCGTTACTATCCTTTGCATAAATTGTATGGAAGTAGATAAGGTTATGAGTTTAGAAGGATCAACTGAAAACGAGTAATTTTATTTTTCAAAACAAAAAAAAAACCTTTCTTCGAAACTTCTAAGTCAAATGAGTAATTTCGAAGGAAGGACTTATCAGCATCAAAATCATAATCATTTGAAGTTTTGAACACAGTTTTTTAGATGGAATGTGGGGGTAGGAAGGATTGAAAATCGAAGCTGTGTCAGTGAGCTTTAAATAGTTCGGTTTTGAATGTTCACTCAAATGATAGATGTCTGGGATGTAAAAGTGTGCATGTATGTTTCCAAATATACATTTCATATACGTAATCTAAGGTATATAATTTGTAGTTCAGGTGAAATATGCAGATAGAAATCTTTATCTGCCATTAAGTTGTTGATAAATTAGATGTGATTTCAGTATAAGGTTTCTGTGGTTTTTCTATGAATAATATCTTCCATAAAAGATTAACTTTGAAAGTTTGAAGCTGAGTTACTAAGAAGTAACTTGAACTTTTGGACTTTAAAATGTGATTTATCTAGAGCTGATGCTGAATTTCTGTCACTGCTTTTTAAATCCAATCTCTATTTATCAACTCCTACTTTCTTCTCACCACAGGGGCCTAGGTACTCGACTGAAAATTTAATTTCAATCTTCTTGGAAGTTTGTTGGAATGTGCGGAGGCAAAGTGTTTTCATCAACGCACTTCTTCTTGTATCCTCCGGTATCTGTGATTTTTACAGTTACAGTCGGGTTGAATTCCCTAGTGAAACCCTTATATGGGCCTTTAATTATAACATATTATGAGCACTGACATACATACATATTCTGACTCCCCAACCTTGGAGCTACGTCCATAAGCTTGCTGTTTCCTAAGGCATTGATTCCCAGAAAAAAACATGCAGCTTAACAAAAAGCATGTAAAGACCTGGGCACTAGGTCACAGTTAGAGGAAGATGCGCAGGTTTCTATTAAGGAAAATAAAAGTTTCGAAATATTTTGAAAAGAAAAACAAGAACATCAGATCCACACTATAATTTGGCACCGTTATTTGAAAAATAGGGCAACGCTGTGGTGCCAGTAGGTACTATAGCTACTCGTATAATACAAAAATAATTAGCTAGACGCTGAGCTGGCTTAGTCCCTGCCCCACACAAGACTATAGCTCCGCCGTCAATGCCCAAAAATAAAACTTCTGACCATGTGTTAGAAAACTATACTTGAGACATGAACATTTTAAAGGTTACCACGATAGTGTAACTTTTTGTAACTATTTTCCCATTTCATTGTCTTGCTGGAAAAAATTAATTCAACACTACCCTACATCGATAAATCCATTTATTTGTCATTCATCTCAATTTCGTGTCAAAAATTATTAAATAACAACCAACAAAGGCTCAGGAGATAACCCGACAATGATTCATTATGTCACTCTTCATACAATAAGTATAACACATATAATACTCACGCACATACATATAGATATGTACATATGTAGAAATATTCAGAAGCATCAAAGGCCAAGCAACTATACTCGTACACACTGCAACTCTAGAGCAATGTTAAATTACCCAAAGGACATCCAATGCGGGACTTATCCGATGGCAAATTTTAATTGATGGCATCGCCACGGAATTCACAGTCATAGTGAAAAATATTGCTCGCGACCAAAACGCAAAAAGCGTGTTGAATCTGACTCACCCAACATCATGCTTCAACTTGTGTTGTGCCTCCTCTAAATATATCCTGCATCCTTGCCATAATACCAAAATTGCATTAATTTCACGGAAGCAGCCAATGATGATGCAAAACCAACCTCGTGATTCTTCTACATACAACATATTTCGATGCACTCTCTCTCTGTGAATCCGATCCTGTGATTATGCCGGAGATGACGATGATGATGATGATGATTACGATACCGGAAGATATGACATTGGTGGCTATAGCAGTGGTGGTAGCGCTATAATCACGGATTTGGGCAACAACTTCATTAAAAATAATATTTCGCTCAGAATCGAAATTGTATATCACATAACAGTACACCGAGTCCAATGGATTTTTGACATTTTGACAGCCCACCTTTCGCGGAATATTGACAGCTATGATAATTGCATCCTTTATGGTTTAAAATTGTCTATCTGACATCGAAACTGGGAAGAAGGCACCATCCACACGCAGATATTGGAAACATCAAGGATATCCTTCATAATGGTTTTTGTTGCTACGAAGGAAAAATGTTTAAAGCTTCAAGAAACGTCATGCAAATTTTTGGGTTTCATGTATGAAAGAGAGACTTTCCCGTCAATTTCTCGGATAAACAAACAGAACTATTTAGTTACACTCATATTGACATTACCCGCATCACTCGTTGGGTCTGGGTACTCGTATGAACAGAAGTTTTCCAGTAAAATTTGGAAAGTTTTCTGGGCGACGACGACGTGCACTTGCATTCGAGAAAAAATTATATTAATTCTTTGAATTTCTTTTTGTTTAACATTCTGATGCAAAAAGCAATCACTTAGGAAATTAATCACATCTTAAATTTCTTAATTTGAAACTATTCAAATGCAAGTTCTCCCATCTCGGCGCTGATGTTTACACGAGGCAATTTTGTTTATAGAAAACCAAGCTATGTATACATATGTATATAGCATCTACATTTGTGATATTTGACAGAAGCGAAAATATTTGCAAGAAACATTCAGAATTCAAAATGAACAGGAAAGAACACTTGTTATTAATTAAACATCCTTTAAAAGTGGTTTGTTCTAGATAAAAGATGAAACCAAAACCTCTTGATCTGACACTTATAAGATATTTCATAATTTTTTAAGGGCATCAAGTTGGCTTATAATTGTAAGAGCAAAAAAACAAGACTTCTTTTCTGAATTACCATTCCATCAGGGTTACAGTTTTTTTCTCCCTCTCTATCTCTCGTTAAACAGATATTTTGTCTCTATAACTTACCTATGTATATAGAAAATGCAAATAAGATTCCTGGTGTAGATTTTAATATGCAAATGGATTTTCCAAACAACGAAACAAGCAAACCTCTCAACTATTTAGTAGCAATACACGGGCAATGGTTTTGTGGTAGTTGGTGATGGGTGGCGCATTCAGCAAATTCATCAACCTCATCATTCATCATCTTCACGGGTGCGACTTTCATGGTTTTGTAACTTTTTCGCTTCCCTCTTTTGTTTCTATATTTTTTTGTTTTGATTTTATAAAGAGGCAAATGATAAGAAAGAGGAAAATATTTCATAAATCCGTTAATAGAAGTCCGTGCTCTGAAATTTTTTTAGTTTTTTTCGCCCTGACACCGTGTTCTTAAATAAGAATACGGTGTGTAAGGGTCAGGAGCGGATATGGGGAGAATCAAAGTCTGTCTCGGATGAACCTACTTTCAATTTCTTATAAAAATCTAAAAAAAAAGTTAAAAAAACTCGATATTTATCTATAAATTGAAATTTGCATAGAACTCACTATCGTGAAATGAAAAATGAATGCATTCCACAATGAATCACAATGATGATTTAAATTTTTTTATTTCACATCAGTTTTGGTTAATTTCAGTCAAGATCTCACTCACATAGGGAATGTCCACAAGGGCCTTCCCTGCAAAATTTCTTTTTGTGTAATTTACGTAATAAATAGAATAGACTCAATCTGACGGGACTTGGAACTAGGAAAAGTCACCACATAATTCTCTCCTCCTCTTCCTTCACCTCCTTTTTCGTAAATTAACATACGGACCTGCTCGGGTATTTACTTATGAAAGGCAAGCTGGGCAAAGATAATGTCAAACAGTTGACAGTTACAGAATGCATTACAATTTCCCTTAAACTATTTTTCAAAGGAAGGATTGTGTCCTTGAATGGAACCAGATTTTAAAGTATCGATACAAAGGAATCGGCATCGCTGTGTTACTGTTCTATAAAATCGTGACGGACTAATTAATTTTGTTTCATTTCTTATTTCTTCCGTTTTTTATTGTGTTTGTGTTTCATTTTATTTTCTTTTGTTTTGTTATTATTATTTGCTCAAGGAAATTTGCATCTCATCATATAATGTATTCACATTGCATACAAAATTGAAAATGTCCCGTCGCTTCGTGTCATCGGGTAGAGTCGCGAGCAAGCCCTGAATTTTGGTCCTGCTTCGTCGCTTTGTCGTCGTCTTCATCTTCACTGCCTTTTTTGTTTTGTATGATGAATAATATCCTTAAAACAAAATGGCATCACGTAAGTTTAGCATGATGATGGGATGCAAATTAGTTGAGTCTATTTTAATATTATATTTTCCCGACTAAAGAAGTCAATAATGTTATTGTCACACGGGGTGCACTGGAAATCAATTTTTCTTCAAAACAAAAAATACGATCCTTAGATAGGTTTTGTATTTCTTACATAAATTAAATTAAATCACAAAATAAGTATTAAATATTATTCTTGTTGAAATATTACTAATAACTCTTTCAATGCTCTATCTATATTATGATCTAGGAATGCCATTTGGAATTTAAATCGTAGGAGCTGCAAAGGTTTGAAAGCTCTCTTTTATTCAGAAGACTTTTTAGTTTCGATTCTGAAATCAAATACCAAGACAAGACCAATACAACATCCATATATCTCCTACTTATGCAGGTGAGGCACGAAAGGAATTTTATTTTATATCTTATCCAATTTTTTTTTATATTCGAAGATAAAGCTTTAAGTATTCTGCTTCACTAAATATTGCATCAGAATCCAAATATTGAATGCATTTGCTAATGATTGTATTTAATTAATGCTTAAATGATTTACGTAGTTCAGAGGTTTTAAGTCATTGGAACTTTATTTCTTATTTATATTATTTCTTAATTTTATTTCAACTTCGCCTGCAGAAATATTAATAAGATAAAAATATATTCCATAAGTTGTATTTGCTTAGAATTCAAAATTTCTCGAAATAGTGCGGGTACACATTTTTGTTTGCTTTTCCCTCTACTAACTCTGAATTATGATCTCTGAAACTTCCCCTTTTTCCATTGGACATTGTTAAAATCTTCATTTTTAGTTTTACTCTTCTTACTTTGTTCTTTGTTCTATCGTTGAGAACAAATACTCGTCCTGAGGAAAGTCTTCTCATTTAAATTCTATAATAATGCTGGGTGGATAAAGGACCTTTAGATGCTTTGAAAATGGGTCAAAAATACCACTTTCTATTCCTTGAAGAAGAAAATGGAATACAATAAAACGTTTCTCTGATCAAACACTTTTTTTCTGATCATAAAATATACAACAGCTATTGAACTTTTATGGTGTTAGCTGTGAAACCAAAACTAGGTCAATAATAATTCTGTGCTTGGTATAAAAAGCACATAATGAAAGGGAATATCATATTGACGGCAGTGGCTGGTAGAAGGTGTGAAGAATGCATTGCTAACACGGCAATAACTGTGAAAAACGCATTCCAAAGACATAAATTCAAAACCACAAGTTGCTAACACATTCCATGTAGTAGCCATAAATCCCTATTCAATCGCGATTTAAATAAAATAAAGTAGAAGCTGTCCTTGCGCTAGCTACTGAGAGTTTAGTTCTGTATGTGCTTCCCTCTTTCATTGCTGATGGTATATTCTATACCACGAGAACAAAAACCATATAGTCATCCAACCAGGAGGATGCCCTTGCACTTGAGGTTCAACAGGAGCTCTGAGAATTCGAGAGAAGAAAACATACAAACAGAGCAAAACTATGCGAGAAAAGTGAATGTAATCCAAACCATTCTTCTCGGTAGCTTTCGTTTCGCAGGTACTCGTATACACCTCTCTCTAGAGTTCGGTATATTTATGGGAGTTGATTCCTGAATCCTTTGGGTTTCCTCATTTGTTTTGCAGTGCAGTTTTGTGGAGGAACCAACACCTTGGGAAGTTATGGTGTTGCTCATTATTCATACGAAACACTGAGTAGAAAACCAAACCAAAATTGAGATCTGCTTGGCGGTCGTACTCGTCCTAGTCGATGCTGCCGGCAAGTGCAACACTCGACTAGCTCATAGGCAGGTCTATATGTAAGAATATTTTTTAGGGTGGCATGTTGAAAAAGGGTTCTATACTTTTAGAGTGAAATAATGACTTCTCTTATGCCATGGAGCGGGGAAGATTTGTGGAACACCAAAAGATTGCACACAACATGAATCCATCTTTTCCACACCTTTGATTTGGTACTATCAGCACAACCGTATGAGACCACAAATCTTTTCTAGCTCTTTAGAATGGAGTACTCGTGGGTTTGGTCTTGAATGGGGAAGGGGATTGAATTTGAATTGAGGTTCTGTCGAAAATTTGCAAAGCAATCAACATTTTTGACTATCTTTGGGATAATAAAATGAGGGAATTTGTACCTTTGGTCAGTAGAAAGTAGTAATAGGTTTGGTCTTTATTACAAATGATTATCTGAATGGAATTTAAATTTAAATTTATTGAGTGTTTAGAGATTTTTTTTTAAGAAATAAGGTATAGTCAAATACTTTGAAGGTAACAAGCTCAAGTTATATTGGTCTGTTAGGTTTCTTTTCGTAATGTAATGTATCTATTTATTTGAAGTTCATAAGCAGTTGTTCAAGTTTAACTGGTACTTTTCTTGGTAACTTCCTCAGTACTTGTCGATTTATTTAATCAATTTCAGGAGACATCTTGTTTTTTTTTTAATTTTTAGATATCATTTAATTAGCCAACTGAAATTTTCGAGGTCAATTTACATATGTATATACATATGATCTGACAAAATAGAGGTTCATATTTAACGAAAAGTTCATCACCACATGTTGTAATGACTCATCTCAACCAGTTACCTGATAGCTGATGTTCTTCTTGGTTTCCAGTTGTAACGCCTATAACATTCTTTCCATATGTAGACCCTATTCACCTATTTTATATGATCATGCAATAAGAAGAGTTAATCTAAATCAAGAAAAAATCGGCAACATTTTCGTTAAAGTTATCTTTGATTGCACGTTCTTGAGGGGCAGTCGAAGTCATCATTTCGATAAATTACACTTCCAGGAAATTTGTAATGGAATGAAGTCATTGCTTCACGAGCTGTTTGGCATGTGTGAAATCATAATCTTATTAATTCTAAGTTTTCACTATCAACATATTGTTCGAGTATTTATCGGTTCAAAACTGATAACCACCTAGTTTCAACATTTCAAAAGACAGCGCAATAACAGTCTTCTTTTTATTTATATCATTTTGTTTTTAAAATGTGAATTCTAAACAACTGTGAAACTTTCAACATGAAACTAACTTCTTTTTCATCTTTTGTTCATTGTATCGAATCAATATTTTAGTTTTACTGAGTTTCGTATTATACTCAGTGTAACCATCATTAATTCTATGTTTTTCTCGAATCGACATCTTCTAGGATATTCTTAGGAAGGTTACTTACATCCGGCTGCTATATTTTTTGTTTTGATAATTCCACATTGTTTGGCCTAGACAAACAATTCATCATTACAAGTTATTGATCATTTTGTCCACGGTATATTTTTGATAAGAAAACTCTGAGTAAAAACTACCTTGAAATGTATGATAAGGTAAGCCTACCAATTATTGCCACTTCAATAATACTTACTTGGCTTATAGTTATTCTGGAAACTGCAAACACTTTAATTTTATTTTATTTTTTTAAATACAATTATTTAAAAAAACTAGTGAATTCATTTTCAACAGGCATTTATAGTTTTTATTACTTCACTGAAAAAAAACTAATGAATAAAATATATTTTTTTGTCTTTTCAGTAATTTTTATGTCGAGATTAGAATTTATTGTTTAAGAAAAAAGTTTACTTATGCCCTAATTAAAACGGCCAAATTTAAAAATCTGTCATTCGAATACATGGCACAGTGTAAAACGACCAGAAGATTGGCATTGATGACAAGACAACAACATGCAATAATCTTTCCAATGACTGACACTTTTACCGATGAAATTCTAATGAGGAATCTTCTTGAAAATAAAGGGAGCTCACATTCATTCATAATAGCTTTTATGTATTTGTTTGACAAGTTTTCACACTTGCATATCCACTCCTATTGTCGCTCTGTCACACTTTTACCCATTCCCAATTTCGGTTTGTCACACTTTTAGACTTTGTAATTTTCATGATTTCACTTTATCATACTGTTATACTGTTTTATTATCGCACACTGTTGATATATCTGTTATACAGACACACAAAAATGAAACCCAAACGTCATCAGTGAGTGCTATTCACAATATGTTAAACAGAATACTATGAATTTGTGAAACCGCGATTTCGACATTTTTGATCGAATTTTATTCTCGCTCCAAAAAATTTGACAGTTTTTGAGTTTACATATGTGACAGAAGAAAAAAAAAACAAAAATAGAGCATCGAAGCTGTCAATAAAAGAAGAACAATAATCCTTTCAAGCATTTTATACTTAATAAATTTCTAGTTTCATATGGTATGGACAAATTCAAATCCTCAAAACGGGGAAAGAAATCGAATTTTTACATCATTTGAGTCAGGTGTCAACTTCGTTCAACCCCTGGTTTGGAGTGCTCTTCACTTACGAAAACGGTAACAAAAGAAACTAAACCGATTGTAGTTTTTTTCGAGCACCTGCCTAAATAAGCTTGGGGCGAATATAGGCTTTATAGTTTACAGGTAAATCAGAAGGGGTGAAAAATGTCTTGCATCGTCGAAAGAAACCTAAGAACTTAGCAGTGTTTTTGGCGTCGTCGAATATGTGATCATTCCACAGAAGGTGGTCTGAGATGCACATACCGAAAACTGAAAGATGATCTCTTTCCTCAATGCAACTGTCACTCATGGATAGCGGCATGGGCAATGGGTTCCGATTTAACGACATGAGACAGCATTGAGTTTTTGAAGCATTAAATTCTACGCGATTTTTCGAGATCAGAATTTAATTAGCTTATCACACGCTGCATGCCGTTCTAAAACCAATTCCGAAGGATTAGGGCGGACAACTGGAAACGAATATGAGAAGCTGAGAGAACTATCGTGAGAAAACAAATTAATTGGATTAGAAGTTTCAGACAAAAGATCGTTTATGCGCAGTTATATGTAGATGTATAACATATTGCTTTTCTGTCCTAACCGACTTATATATTATAAATTCCTTCCACTAATTTGGTAGAAAGTCTAAGATAAAATAAAGTATACAATTTATGACATCTTCGATAATTGTGGGATTACAAAATATTGTTGTAGGGTTGAATTTTAGATTTTATTCGCTTTCAAAAATGCGATACCAATGCTTACGTTCCCATTTTCGTAATTGTAGAAAACTATACATTGTTCAAAACGACTTCACATTGCTACTTACTTGTAATTTAGCATTGTACATTGAGATAAGATTACAAGATATTTGTTTCTGTTGATAGATAACCAAGTCAATTAGAATTTTCAATTTGAAGTGGGAAGCTTAAATCAATAGAACGAAAATCTAATTCCCTGATAGTCTTTTCAAAAACAAAATAAACAGAACGTGATGTCTGCATCACGTCTAAAGTTTCTTAGTAATTTACTAAGCTAATTATCAATCAATTTAAAATGATATGAATTATAACTGCGGTGATTTTTATTATCTGTTTATTGAGAAATATTGGAAAAAAAGTACCTCGAAGTTTTTTTTATCATAAAAATGGTGCGAATAACCCTCTAATATCTTATCACAATTCTCAATAAACAGCTTGAATCAGTAAAAAAAATTCAACGCAGGTGATTCCAAGCTAATAAAATATTTTGTTGCCAAATTAAGTCGTCAGATCCACTTTATGATAAATTATTATACCTTCATGCGAGCATATTTGGACAAATTTCATAGACTCATGACCAATTTATGTGTTGAGACGTTTTGATCCAAATAACATGCACTAAATCATCCTCTTTGCGACCGACGACGACGATGACGATGGATTCCCTTTAGTGTCTACTGCATAATTTGTCCCTAAACACACACTATCTCCGCATCACAACAACTACAAACTATCCTATCACCACAAGATGGAATGCAGCAACGAAGCTTTTAGTGTGACAAATTTAATCTATGCTTTTGATAGTTTCCTTCCTATCGTAGTTCCTTCTGTCGGCACATAATATGTCATATTGCATTCATATACAACACTTACATATTATCAAACACTGCAGCAGGACGATATAAGGACTGTATAAGGACCATAGCTTTTGACAGAATGTTGAGTTCAAAATAAAAAATTAAATCAGTAAACCACATAATGAGTTTTGTAAACAACTTATTCCTCATGCATTTCAATTTTCTACAAAACGTGTTATGTTTGTATCATGTGTTTCCACAGGTACCTTATGGAATGCGGGACATTCATAAAGGAACTTCATAATGACTTTCGAAAATAATATAACGAACCAAAGGCCAATTCGCCTTTGCTTAGAAGTTCAAAAAAGAATTCAAAATCAAATGTTTGTAAATTCAAAAACCCAAAATCTATTGTTCAGGATAATTTTTAAAATCGATGCTTAAGTGTACTCGATGTATAATAGATTGGCATGTAATAGATTTTATGACCGTTTCATGAAAATGAAAACAGAGAGTTATTCAAATCCAAAATATGCATTAAACTAAAAATTCAGCTTAAACAAAAGGTTAACGAAAAAAGAGGTAAAGTTTCAATGTTGTTCTAGATTGTGAAATAATCCACTTAAAACTATTTCACTTAAATTTCTTAGTGAAAAACAAACAAATAAAAACTGGGTTATTCACAAATAGTTCATTTTATATGCTTCGGATTGGGTTGTGGTAAAAGAACGAAGGCCTTAAATGCATACCTAATGTAAAATTAATTATGATATTAATAATGGAAGAAAAACATTCAGTTCAGTTCAAAAACGAATACAATTAAAACCGGGTTATTCAAATGCGATTCATAAGCTGTAGTTTGTGTTAGGACTTGTTTAAGTTCAGATAAATTCAAATAATTTAAATTCAAAATTCCCAAAAGTCAATATTTGCTGCACTCAAAATTCTAAAGATCATAAAAATTGTGCTTTTATTCAGGACATGATGGTCTTAAAGATTTAACTTCAGTAAATGTTGATATCAATAAAGAAAGAGGGATATTCATATGCAATAGTTTGAATGAGCAAGAGATATATAAGATTAAGTCAAAATTATAACGAAATCTTTAAAAAAAAAAAAACAAACCTTTAAAAGTCAAAATTCAAAAAGTTTATTATTCCAAAATTCAAAACTTATTTATACTTCCAAGTACTGGTAGTTTTTTTGATTTTAAAATGATAATAAAATTAAAAATCATCTTCAGTTGTTAAAATTAATTACATAACTTAAAATGTTCAGGATATTCAGCTTTTGGTGATTTGAATATTCACATATTTTTTTACTGATTTTTTATTTTATAAATAATATTCTTTTTTTTAATGAACTTTAAAATAAATAAAAGCTTAAAATATTTACATATTATGGGTCTTTTTTTCAAATCTTACAAATTTAAAGCTTTATACACAGTCAGGACAATAATTGAAGCAAACACTGTAAACATGCTAGAAGAGAATGTTCCCGCGGGGTTGCAAAGCTTAGAACTACAATGATAACATTTCTCTCGTTTGAGGCTAGTCAGTTTCGGAGCTAAGGAGCACGTTTTGACGCGATCGTAAATGCAGCCTTTGTAGGTAATATTGTATTGAACTGAAATAAAAATCAGTTATTCAAAATTATTTATTCAAATAAAAGAAATGAGGGAGTTTTGTTATTGTTTTTCAACACCAACATTTTGAGATCAAAAGTTTTGATTTGATAATCAGTTTTCATTCGGTATTTCGGAAAACTAAAAATAACAAAATTTTAACTTATATAAAATTTATTACTCACCAGATGTATATTTAAGGAATAGACATTCAAACTTAGACGAAGTCATATTCGTCACATTTGAGTTAAAATTCTGACTCACAAATGCGGTTGTTTGGTTCGAATTAGCAGCATTGCAAGTTATTTTTCCTTGAGACTTACAGTCTTGAGGAGAGTTACAGGAGTAGCACTCCAATGAGTTAACTACAAAGTAAAAGTAAAAACAAAAAGAGATGCAATCGATTGAGAAACAAAAATGTTTGCAATAAATCTACCTATTTGGATGCAGAAGAATCCTAACAGCAGCAGGCCTCCAACAATTTTGACGAACATGTTAATCAAATTTAATTTTTTATTTTGTTTGTGCAGAATAACCAACCGATGAGGTGGAATATCGAATTTGAAATAATAGCTGCAAGTAATTGGAGTGGAAATTTTATATAAAGTATGATAAGTTAGATAAGGTTTCGATAAGACATCGATATGGTATTTAATAGCTTAAGAAACCTGTTATGTTCAGGGCCGCAGCCAAGAAAGTATTTCAATGGGAATGAATAAACGGGTTTTAGCTAAATTTTTCCATGAACTTGCTAAGACCGATACACAAAATCTGAAATATCTGCACGATTATGAATCTTTCTTTAAGGTTCATTTATGATTTCTGGAAGATATTAATTTAAAGCTAGAACTATCTATTGTGACAAAATAAAATTAATTTGCCCTACAATTTGCTGCGAGCCGGCAAAAATCTTGATTTTAAGATTTTGAAACGTTTTACATTTTGTCTAAAATTTGGTGCTAATTGCCAAACTAAAATGCAGTTTTATTACAATCAATGAAATTTTCCATAAAATATTTTGAACCAAATTTGAAGAAAATGGGCGCAACCATTAAGGCTCTAGCCGGATTTAGAATGAACAACAAATACACAATGACACAAACTAACGGACGTTAATTAAAAACACTCTTTCGGACTTCTCCATCGTAATGTTAAGTTTGATTAATTCCTGGAAATTTTTTGTACATGAAATCGATATTATTGCCTATAGAGAATGAAAAACATTAAGGTACGTATACGCCTGGTTGTACCATTTTTTATCCAGAATTTTAGCTCCGCATAAAAAAGTGTTTTTGTCCAACCATTCGTTAAAAGTGTTAACAGTGAGTCCTTGCGTAAGTTTACTCATTTACTGTATATCTAGCTAGACTCTAGTGCAGAGCATGTGTAAGGCCGCGGCCACGCAGTAAGCGGCTGAGCGGCTGAGCGGAAAAAAAAATATAAAACATATGAAATCACATAGAAGCGGCCACGCTATGAGCGAGCGGCGAAACAAAATTCTGAGCGGCTAAGCGGCGCCGCTCAGCAACCAAACCTGTTTTAATTTTTAGTAATGTTCTGAGCGGCAAGAAGTAAAGATGGCTAAAGTAAACATTGAGTTGTTAATTTCGTGTGTACAACCTCGACCAGATTTACTAATCGCTCAAAAGCAGTCGCTCAGTGTCTGGCCATACGTCGCTTAGAGCTGCCACTCAGCCGCTAGCCGCTCAGCCGCTTAGCCGCTCAGCCGCTCAGCCGCTTACTGCGTGGCCGAGGCCTAAGTGGTCATCTAGAAATGGGTGACACTATTTTTCTTGGGTTTAAATACTTATGTATTAAACAAAATTAGATTTTTAATATTTGTGTTAATTTTCTTAGGACTAAAAATGTCTTCACTAACTGTAAAAAAGTTCACATATTTTAAACAATTCCCTTCTAACCATCCCCACCTCTTCTTTATATTTCTTTACAACTTCTTTGTTTACAGCCTTACATAGGATGGCGTAGAATACATACAAGAGTGTTTTTAAGGGATATCATGGGTTAAAAAAAAAACACACACACATTTTGTCTACATTTTATTAATATTCAAAAATGCGAATATGCATATGAGCTACACAAAAATTACTATTCATGGAATACATTAGGGTTTTGTTAAAAGAACACATGTATTGTTATTATTTTTGATTTCTCATCAGGTTGTGTGTCTGGGGAAAGGACTACAAAAGAAAGTAATTAAATCATTTTTCGAAAACATTTTTCTCTATTATTATTTTATGGAGAAATTATTTGAATTCTTATTTATGGGTTGTTGGTTTTTGTTTTGTTTTGTTTTTTTTTTTTTTTTTTGCGAATTAGAAATGAATATATTATACATGAAAGTATAAACTCGTGTTCAAATCTGCCAATGACGGGAACGTTACTTTAAGACATTTAAAGATATTTTACTTCGGCCTGAATCGCCTTAGACATGCATATATTTGGTACTGTGAAACCCGGGCTTGCGTTAGTAATTAAGTCTTAAAATAATTTATTTAAAAAAAATAAGTAAGGCACTCTCATGAAAATTTAGAGAATTATATAATATAATTAAAAAAATATTTCATTTACAAAAATTAATGAAATTTATTCGAGGATTATTTATTTGGGTAAACATTTTTATCGTCTTTGAATGATGGATTTTAATAAGTCGATTTTGACATGCGGTAATGGGATGCCATCCAAATTGTTTTGCCAGAATATACATTTGACTGAAAATTGACAAAAGTATTGAATTTTAAAGTCAAAAATAGTAATAAATAACGCAAAATTTAAGAAACAAATACATTTAAACTAATTTTTAATACATTCTGTTAGAAAATTTACCTAAACGGTGACATGTGTTTTTTTCACACAATCTAGCTTTTTTGTCTTATCTTATTCGAACTACCCTGTATTTTTATCATTTTGTGAGTAACCTCAAATTCTGTCTATGTAACTAATACTAAACAACTGAGTTTCCCCTGCATTACGTGTGACTAATTTTTAAACTTTCAGCTGCCTTTAAAAATAATTTTCCCAATTGTGTTGCTTGTTATCGGTACAATTTATTGTTTTACAATTTTTTTATTAAAAAAAAAAAAGACAATGGGTATCTGTTTTTCAGCGCATACGTTTTTATCTATTAAATTTTGTTATCTTCAAATACAGTGGACAAACTCAGGCATTAAGTTAGAAAATATAAAGAAAATATTCAGATAAGGAACAAAGTGGAAATAAAACATAAATATATTTATTTTTGTTTTTTTTTTTAGAATTATCAAATTTAAAATAATAGGACATACATACATATGTAAGTAAGTCATTAAAGTTAAACTTTGTAAAGATAGTATTTCTTAACCGTTTCCGATTAACTTTGGAAACGTCTTAAACCATTTTCGGAAATTTCTTATTGTTATCGATCTTAGATATATTTTTTTCGTGTTATCATTATAAAATCATACAAATAAAATTTCATATCCTTATTTATTCAAATCTTTCTTGAATATGTATTTTCATAGCAAAAAAAAAACTTAGTTTCTGCTACTGATGTTTGGTTGGAAAAAACGTTGTCGATATTAGAGCTCAAGTACAGCTTTCATTGCAACTGTCACCAAGATGTGTGAGGATCGACTTACAGCTTATGCCACTTAGATGCCTCTCCTCCTAGAGTGCCTATTTTCATGAACATCTCAGCTCTTCGGATTCGGTTGAAAATTCCAGGCACATTCCATTTCTGCCGACTAATACGGTTCACACGATGAAAATCGCATCCATGTTTTGAGCAAAATATATTCTACCATTTTCTCTTAGATTATATATAAAATATAAATTTTGGAACAATTAAAGCTATATCTGACTTAATTTTTTCAAAAATTCTTAGAGATGTTTTCATTCATTTAATTAACTACAATAATATTATTCAAAGCGAGCATCTATCATATTTTTCCATATCAACTTATACCTCAATTTATCCAAATAGACCTCCCATTAAATCATTCCCACATCAATTTTTTTTTAAATAAAAAAAAATATACTATACATCAAAAACACCCAAATGAGCCGTAATGACTAATGATATTATTGTTACCAGAACCTTTTTGTGATAAACCAGAGTCAACCCTCAGGAAAATTATATTGCTCATTATTATAAAATGAAGCTACTCTGACTTTTGTCATATTAAATGACTGCACAAAAAAGTTTATCGAAATATTTCCATCACTGATGGGATGAATGGATAAATTTAAATATAAACAACAAAAATAAATAAACTTCCATATCCTGTAGGCATTATGGTATCAGAATCTACATTGAAATGTTTAAAACGACACATAGATTTTTTGTAAAAAAAAAAAAAAAAAAACACGACACTAGTGCAGATAAATGTATTTCTAGATTCGCATGATATGTTTTTCCATCAACGAGAGACAAACGGCACCGTGCAGAAATTCATTTTTTTTGTTTTATTTTGCCTTCGTTTACGAAAAAAAAATCATGAAAATGATATGGGAACCAAAAAAAAATGAGCAAAAAATTGGAAACCAAAAGAGAAAGACTCATCCTGTTAATTTTCTAGTCACGTATTCTTTTTAATCCTGACAAGAATATTCCATCCAACAAATTCCGTGTTCGTTCTAACATCTCTCCTTTGAATCTATTTTTTTTTTGCGTGTTCTGTGTTATCCTTGTATTACCTACAAACAACCAAGATGAACATAGTTCACATTTACACAGAGCTTCTAGACTGACAGTTGGACAGAATTGAAACAAAACAACAACCCAAAATTGATATACCTAAGCTAGAAGAAAAATATCCTTTTTTTCTTTTCATTTTTTTTTTATTTGTCTTTTGATGTTTTAGCAAAAACTTATCATACATACATGTTGGGTATTCATTTTTCTATTTGCTGATATCATCAGGATATATTTTTTTTTTGTTCAATCTTGATGAATCTCAGCTTGAAGACAGCCCACAATTTTAAGAGTTACACACAAATTGCTCTAGATTTCTGGTTGGAATATATTTTTGGTCAAAAACAAACAATGCTTATATACCGTCCCGTGTGCGTCAAAAAGGTTCCATTCAATTTTTCAGACTCGCAATATGTCATATTATGTTTGTACGACATTTTTAAACATGGAAAGGACAGTGGCAGGCAGAGTGTTTGCAGAATTTGGGGACGCTGATGGTGCAAAACAAAGTCGTACAGTCATATAACCCTTCTTTATGCATGTCTGAACTTACTGAGGCCCAACAATGTTTTAGCCTGTGCGCGGTTGTGGAATTTTCGATGTTTTGAAATACCTGAGGTACTTTCATATTTACCCTACCTTTATTCTTGCTAAGTTCCTGTGCCAGTGGTTGTTTGGAAAAATGTGAGGTTTGTTTTTTAATAGTTTCGTTTTGCCAACTAGTCGGTATTGGACGAACATAGTTTAAAAGTATGCGTCAAATATCTGACAGAAAATTTAGTTTCAACCAGAATTATGCTATATGTAAATGCGACAAAAGAGGACTCTGGGACAAGATTCTCAGGTCGATTGGGAAACTTTTTGTCAAACAGGTATAGAATTCAAAAACTTATTGATTTAAACTAAATTAAACATACTTTAATTTATCAGTTCCGATGCATAACGTTAATTATATTGAAATTGATTTTGAAGAAGCGTATGTTCGGCGTTGAGCAAAGAGGATCATCGCTCCAGAAGCATCGCCTTAAAGTTCGAAAGTTTATTCTTGTTCTTCATTGAGATTTCGAAACTAAACTTATTATTTTAATTAATAAGAATTCTTATTTATTATTGAATTTTATTTATCAGACTCCAGAAACTTAGGGGCATCTGTCTATGACATGTCGGCATTCTTTTCTCTACAGTCTCGAGCAGAAATCAAATTAGTTGTTAAACCAGGACTTCGTTATTCTTGGTTGCTTGAACCTGCGGGCTAAAACCAATGCATTGGAAGTGTTCTGATTTTTCAACTCCATTCACATCTTGATACAGCTCATAGAGTTCGTGGCTTTATCCCCATCTACATTCGCATGCACCAAATACTCGTATTCAACTTCTTTTCAGCTTAATGTCCAACATTTATCGGCTGGCTTATTAGGGTTTTCGACTGGTAGTTATTAGTACGTACAACTGCATGTGGTACTAAAAGCTAAGTCAATTCTAAATTTAAAGATAGATTTGAGAATTTGACATCTGTCAATCTGCAGCTCTTTACACAGCTTGTTTCTACAAACCAAAATTTTTCCTCAAACTGGATACTCCAATAAGTTTGATAGTTCCAGGTTCCAAGTTTCTAGAAAGGCATGTTACTACATTGTTTTGAATTTCAACATATGAAAATCTATGTAGGTACATCTTTCAGAGGTATCACCATCCACATTTCTTTAAAAAAAAAACAACAGACATTGCTTTTTAAATCTTGAGCCTTAATCCCATTTAAAAATTGCATTAATCACTTTTAATTGCTCGTAATGTATCAAGACCAGAAAGTTTGCATCATGAACCATGATTATCCTCTCCATGCATGAGTCCATCCATTTGACATCGGAGCAGATAATATGATGATTGTATGTACATGAATGGTATCCCTTTTTCTCAAAAAAAAATAAAGGAATATGTTTTTCCCAATGTCTGTTCTTTTTTTGGGAATATTTATTCCAATTAGGGTATGGGAAAGATTTTAATTGCGTTTGTTCTTCGCATTAATATATCCTCTCTAAACGCCGTTCGTGGTGCGGTTACGTTAAGCTAGCTATAGAAGTAGGCAAATTATATGAAAAAACTTAAAATTTTTGCCAGAAACACTAAGTTTTTTCTGATAAAAATAAAGATTTCTGGTTAGCACTTTCCAGTAAGTTTCTTAATCGTGGGCTCTTATTAAACACAACCTGTATCTTCAGGGGCTCTTGGCTTAAGTGTTTGTATAAAATAATACCGAATAAACTTTTTACCAATTTGTTGTCAGCAAATTTCTCATACAAACCTCCAAAGCTTACAAACTGCTAGCAAGAAATCGTTTGGTTTTGTTTAAAGACAAATTTGTAGAAAAATTTCACACCCGCCTTCAAACTAGGAGACATAAATTACAACCTTACAGATAAAAAACCAACAAAACATCGATACTATTTGAGAACAAATAGACTTTAAAGCTCCATTAAGACTGATCCCATTTCAATCCAGACATACTATCGAATCCACACACACAGTCTCATAAGGGTAGTCGATTTGATATGACTACGGTCGTTGGTCAATATTCCAATAATGCCACCTATGTCCTTTTAACGAAATGTATACATACATATGCATTCGACTATAGAACAAAAATCCACATTCAGAGCCCTAGAAACATCAAGCACACATTGAATTATATCCAAATGCTTAAAACTAAACGAATGAAACAGAGCCGACAAGGATCAAGTAGGAGTATAATTTATATGGGCAGGCAGGAGTTAAAGAATGAATCCACTTTCTATTATTAAAGCCACTCTCATTGAGCAAATAAAGCTACCAAAAGCGGAGGGCTAAAGGGATATGAAAAGTGCCTCCTATATGATTGCAAACATCAGACTGCATTGCCAGGTGAAAGGATTCAACTGCTTATTGCCAAAAACGAACGGGTGGAGTCAAAAAAAAAAAAAACTTTGTGTAAACAGACTGGGAGGTAAACTCTGTCCCATGATCTGGACCCCATGAGTCATATAAACATTTGCTATATGTAGTTTTGGCAGCACACAGCCTTATGTGTCGTTGGGTATCTACACATAAAATAGAAAACGATGTCATATTTGCCATTTGATTTTGGGTCAATTGAATGAGTTTTTAAATGAAATCGAGGTCAATCAAAGACAAAGACTGCTATAAGCGATGAGCGGCAACATCAACATCGACATTAAAAAGCGGTTGTTGAATATTTAAGCGAGCAAACACAGATTGCCCCGAAAAATAATTTTATTTCAATCAATTTTTTAAATACTGCTGATAGTTTTAATCCATTCACGAACTGATGCCACACGCCCATAGACACCAGGGTAGCCGGCTACAGCACATCCATATCCCCATGAAACAACTCCCACCAGAACTTTTCCGTGCACCAACGGACCACCTGAATCTCCTTGACAGGCATCCTTACCGCCTTGTTCGAGACCGGCACAGATCATTCGATCGGTGACACCACCGTATTGGACATAGGATGAGTTGCATGAAGGTTGATTGACTTTGTTAACAAGAGCGGCGCGAAGATATGAACGAGATTCTTGTGAGTTCTGAGTATTACCCCATCCGGTCACTTGCAATATAGTTCCATCTGCCACGTCTTCTCCAGTTTTTGGCAACTTAGCATTTCCTATAGACAATCCAGTGGAACTATACTTCATCAATTTCAAAACAGAGAAATCGTAATCAGCGTTCGAAGGGTTGTATTTGGGATGAATTGTCACTTTCTTCACACCAACCAATAAACCACCACTGGCATATAAGGATGAACCAATGCGCACCTTCAGCCATGATATTTTTGCTCCAACTGTGCAATGAGCTGCTGTTAGAACAAAACTTTTCCCAATAAAGGTTCCTCCACATGAGTGACTGCCAAGAACTTGCAAGGATACCTGATATGATGCATTTTTGATATTGATTTCCTTACCACCAACAATACGTCCATCGAGCATTGGTTTCTTCAAGAAACTGGCACTTTGAACCACAGCCAACAGGCAAAAGATAACAACGAAACGAAACATTCTTAGAAGAGCGGTTAGATACTATTGCTAAACAAAGCCAAATGCAGGGTTTTTATACGATCAATTCAATTCCCCAATACTAACTTTGAACTAATCGTAGACAAATCATACAAATCGTAGACATTTAAATTGTGATTTATTTCCCAAAAACCACAATAAAACATTGTTATCGCAGATTTATATTGAATCAGTTCTTATGCCCTAAATATATTTTGAGAGTATCTATAGATCTGACGTGTTAATCCAAATTTTAGCAGGCTTTGTTTAGAATTGCGTTTTTGTTGGAGTAAAAATTTTTGGCGCAGGGGCATAAATCTATAGGGAATAAATAATTCCAAATTTATAACGACTATGTCCCTAAAATAATTTCAAAATGTATGTCTGAGAACATCATCAGCATAGAGGTGAAGACTGGTAGGTGAGTTTGCAGACAGATAGTAAGTCATCAATAAACATACAGAAAATTATACGACATCGATTTATTCTTCTGAAACACCCTGCTTTTCGGGAAGAAGGGCTGGCAAATTTCACAACTTTCAAAAAAAAATTCAGTTATACTGACTCTAGAAGCCAAAAAACGTTTAGAAGCAAAACACAGGCTCTATATGATGAAGCGCTAACACACACACAAAAAACAATTGACACAAAAGTACCATGACGTACTTGTCAATCAAGCCACCTAACTATAACAATGAAGTTGGCAAGACAATTTCTGACAACCGTGGAAACTTAAATGGCAGCTCATTTGATAAATCAGTCAATAATATCTGAACTGACATCTGTCTGTACTTAGCTTTAGTATGTATGGAAAGTGGTATAAGGGTGAGTATTGAGAAGGCAGAGAACATTAAAGCTATACTACTAATAAAAAACTGGGTTGGCAAAGCCATCACAGATAAATTACATCAGTAATAGAAATCTCTTATAACTTCGTTCAACCATGAGACATTTTAAAAGAAATTAATAGAAAACCTAAAAAAAATCTCTAGCAACTTGTTTCTTCGTATGAAAGGAGTTTATGAAATACATTTAAAACTAAAATGACTGCAAGAGTGAGTGAGCTACTTCTCCTTTTATGCAATGTGACAAGCTACATTTCTATGCTTTATGACATTAGCTTCACTGACTTTCATAATTCTACCTTTAGTTGTTGCTTGTACGGCCTGCTGCTGATGCCAAAAATCCACAATAATATCCGTTTCAAATGCTTAAAAAAGTTTTGAAATGTGTACAAAGATTTAAAAACGTATTTTCTGAGCTTAAGACAATGTACAATTCCACGTCCATCACGGATACATCTTGGTTCTTGAATATTTCATTGGAAAAACACAGATTGCTCAGTAAAACAGTTTTATTTCAATCAATTCTATTAAACACCGCTTACACTTTTAATCCAGTCCCGAACTGATGCCACACGAGAGTAGACACCAGGATAGTTAGGTACAGCACAACCATATCCCCATGAAACAACTCCAACCAGAACATCATCCTTCATCAATGGACCACCAGAGTCTCCCTGGCAGGCATCCTTACCGCCTTGTTCGAGTCCTGCACAGATCATTCGATCGGTAACACCACCGTATCGGGCATAGGATGAATTGCATTTGGACTGATTGGCTTTGGGAACAGAAGCGGCACGAAGATGTGAACGTGATTCTTGTGAATTTTGGGTATTACCCCATCCGGTCACTTCCAATAGAGTTCCATCGGCAACATCTTGTCCGGCCTTTGGTAGTTTAGCATTGCCGGAAGTCAATCCGCTGGAGTTGTAGTCTTCCAATTCCAAAATGGAGAAATCATAGTCAATGGTCGATGGATTGTATTTGGGATGAATTGTTACTTTCTTCACACCAACCAATACACCACCACTGGCATAGAGGGATGATCCAATGCGCACCTTTAGAGAGGAAGCACTTGCTCCACTTGTACAATGAGCCGCTGTTAAAACAATGTTGCTCTTAATCAGTGATCCTCCACAAGAGTGACTGCTATAACGTTGCAAGGATATCTGATGTGGTGCATCGGCGATATTGATTTCATGACCACCAACAATGCGTCCATCGAGCATAGGTTTTTTCAAGAACCTAGCACTTTGAGCAAGAGCCAACAGGCAACAGAGCAAAACCACACGGAACATTATAAAGGGAATTCAGATACTGTGCTTACTGAAGGAAAATCAAAGGTTTATATACCTACGATCGAGGCTATACTCTGACATTGACTTAGTTACGAAAAGATTGTAGTTATACTAAGGGTTTAATAGTTAAAAAAAAAAAACTAAGCCACTCGATTTCAATTTTATTTTATGACGCAGGTAGCCTTGTTGAGATTTCCTAAGACTTGCAATAAAACAAATCTTATCGAACATTTATGATTATTTATTAACAATAAGTTCTTACATGCTAGAGATAGTCTGAGTAGCTTTGACATTAATCCAATTTATTACAATGTTTGTTTTTCACTTTGGACTCTTTAGACGATACTTTAGATATGTATGTCTCGAGAGTACCTTGGTTAAGTGACGGTCGCTTAGAAAGTGTCTGCATTCTGTAGAGTCCACTTCTTACTTAATTATAAGATTCCACCGTACCTTCCATACTACTCCAATATTTTTCCTTGATTTTTTCATGATCAGAAGTTGTATTTCAACGAAAACCCATATGCTCGTAAGAAATCAAATTTGCAGTTAGAGTGAACATTTTTGACTTGGAATTCAGGCTACAAAAGTTCTATTTTGACATAAAATTAATTGATTCCCAAATTCCTGTAATTTTCCAAGTTTATTTTGGAAGAATAAGATGTGCGATGTGAAATTCTCGATTTCACTTAAATGTTTTTCTATAAATATTTTATTTTCACTCGAATGAATAAGGCTAGGCGCGCACATTCAATTTTTAGTTTCGCAACTGCTTGGTTCAAGCAACTAAAAAGTTTGTGTTTTGACACAAACTAAGCGATTGCCTAAAATGAGTTCGCTATTTTGTGTAACATATAATTATATGCACCTCCGCGGACATTCAACCAAATAGACCATTCTGTTTTCATAAGCAACCAAACAGTTGTGCAAATAAAATTGAATGTGCGCGCTTAGCCTAACAGGTCTTTTAGTGAAGCTTCAAAACTTACAAGAAAAAGTTTTTTTTTAAACAATCAATAATAACATTTTATTTAAGTTTTAAAACACATTATTTTTTGCCAATAATCCAAATTCATAAAGCCGTAGTTATCTTCGTATGTCTTAAATGTAGCAATAGCAATCATAGCCTGAACAAAATCCGCCATTGTAATAACCCACCGACCAGCAGGCACTTGTACACCCGGAATGATCAAAAGGATTGTAATTACAAGGGTCTGTAATAAAAAAAATAAGGGTTAGTTTTGATTTATAAAGCCTAGTACTCAGTTCAAGTGAAAATGAAAATTTCATATAAAAGTGACAGCTGGTTCACTGGCATGAAATCCGCAACGAGAGGTTAGTACTAAAATGTGGATTGGAAAAACAAATATGTTCCACAACTTTTTCCACGCTATGATTTTCATTTCTCAATGTACAACCATCAGGAAAAAGTTTAAGGCAACGTGGAAAACTGTGACATTTGTCAGTTGATTTCAATATTTTGTTTCAAAACAAAAAATTTGTAAATAGAAAGAACGAATCAGTTTAAAAATAGTTTTTTTTTTTTTGTCATTCAAAGTGAGTATCAAAAATTCACGTGGAAAAGTTTATTCTATTTTCATTTTTATTCTCCGCGTGTAGTTTGGAACGTATTTATTTTTCATTTCACGCTAGGTGAGTACTAGGCTTAAGACTCAGGGCCTGTGGAACGTAGGTATCAGTTGTTTTTTTTTCGTTCCATGAGAATTTAGAACTAGGCTTACAAAAATCAATAGATACTTCGTTTGATTTAGAACTTACCATAAATTCTTGCTTTTCCGGCGTTTTCTTCTACTTTTCCAAATTGAACTGATTTTTTGGGCTCTGATTTCGCTTCACCTGTTGCAACCTGAGCTTTAACTTGGCTCAAAGTAGCTGCAATAACAACAAACAAACAAAGAACAATGAGGAACTTCATTTTGATTGGATTTGATGTTTTTCTTATTATATGAGGCGTCTTTTATTTAATTTTTGAATGAGAATACGTATTCAAGCAGAAAGCTAATGGCAATCGGAACAAATAATGAAAAACAGTTATTGATGACAGAAGACATTAAGATAAAAATAAAAACGCATTAGGCAAAAATTTGTATTTAAATGAAATGTAATTAGGTTAGTTGCTCATCAAAGGCAAACAAAATGAAAAAAAAACTTTGGAAATTATTTATTCATTAGGAACATACATTCATCAGTTCATCACATATCACAATAAAAATAAGGCCTGAAGGGAATTTGAATATTCAATAAAAACAAAAATAATTGAATCGTGTAGAAAAGCCTAGTGACCAACAACTCTATTCCCGTCAGAGTGTAGGCGGTAGGAATTCCCCTACATTTTGTTGTTGAGTCCGAACGGTTAAGATGAGAAGCAGTGGAAAAATGTTTTTAGGTGGCAGCGGCTGGAAATTGAATCCAAGACCTCCTGTGACATTCCTACGCATTACTATTACGCCAAAGGGTACTACAAATAATAATTGTATCTCTATTTTCCAGTGTATCTTTTCATAGCTTAACTACTGGATTGATTTTGATTGAAATAAGTTATAAATTAGTTACACCACACACGCATGTGATGGTGCTACACTTCTGTGTGGATTCCATGTCCAGAAAATGTAAATGGGCAATCCAGGGTCTATTATCTTACTTGCAAAGTTAATGACAAGTTTTGGATTCTAAATTCTTGAGAAGTCTGTCTGTTTGTATCTAAAGGACTTTTCCTTTAGTTCGGAAAGATGTGTTTCTTTGATATATGACATCAGCTCACTTAAGAGCTTCGGACTATTTATACTCGTAGTTCTATATTTATGGGAACTGCGCTTTTCACTAACGAACTAACGAAAGTAAACTTATTTACTTTGAACCTGTTTGTTTTATTATCATAATTTGATCCAGTTCAAATCATTTGTAAAATAAAACGTGGCTTATATTCAATTAAGATGTGTTTGATCTGTTTTCATATAACTTCCAAACGTTTGGTTAAAAATGTTCTCGTTTTGACAAGTAACATTTTATTGGAATATGTTTTAAGTGTTCTTTCAAACCTTTTTGACAATTAATTGTATGTTTTTACTTCAAAATGTTAACGCATGGGATAATGGACTTTTTAATGGAGCTGACTTTTGATAACTTAAGAATTTGTTGTATCTAATACACAAACCAATTATAGGAGCTAGGTTCACATGTATACAAACTAGGTGACGTTTAACATAAGTAAAAGTCAGGGATGACAAGTCACAGTTAGTTTAAAATTAATGAAAAATACCAGTCTTCTTTTTTTGCTACCGGATTTTATTTGAAAATCAATGGACTTTTTTAATAAAGATCAAATTAACATACCTTACTCTTTAATATTGCTCCTTCTTGCTGTTTTCTCTTTATTATTTTTTTATCTTACAGCTGTTTGTGAATTCTCAAAAGCCAGTATTCCTAAAAAGTTTTTTTTTTAAGAAGTAGCAACACATTCCACACATCTGTCAGGGGTTATCTGGCTCAGTTTGATTTACTTTATTTTGCAAAATGAGTTTGCCAGAAGACTGAGCTTATGACTGAATGGCAATAACCATTTTTCTTTGAAGGTGAAAAAATACTTTAGAGTGCTTTACTAGTCATTTTCAATGAAACGCACAAAAATTCGCTGCTGGTAACAATATTTTACAATGATATCAGATTGTCATTTGTTTATGTTCATCAATAAAATGAGAAAGTGTGCATTGAATCTACTTTTGAAAAAAATCTTATCAAATTCATGAATTTAATTTGTTTTCTAATATGTACTGATCTTATTGATAGCTCAACATCAGATCATCAAAATAATAAATTTATAATAATTTTTTTTTCTGTAGTAAAACTGTTATTTTGAGCGGTTCAGCGGTTCTACGAGTATTCTACCAACCAAAATTTCCATAACTCAATCCCTCTCAGGCTAGGCGCGCACTGGCAACTGTAATCGAAATCAAATAGTTTAATCACATTTGATAGAGCAGCTCGCACATGCAATACTTCATTCACACAGTTTATGTGTAAAACAAAATAGCGAACTGATTTCATGCAATCGTTTAGTTTGTGTCAAAACACAAACTTTTTAGTTTCTCGAATCAAGTTGCTGTATGTGCGTGGAGTCCCTTATGAGTCCATATGTTTCATTTTAGCAACTAAACAGTTGCGAAACTAAAAATTGATTGTGCGCGATTGGCTTTATTTTGTTTATTAAAGATGGCGCAAGCAACACATCACCTTCTATCTCTCAAGAAAAACTTACGAAAGCTTGATTCCCCCTAGTACTAAAATAATATTATAGCAACCTCACTGAACGCACTCAACACTCTACCACGAACATGCGCCATAATTTCATAATTTTCTGTACGAACAAAAAACTTTGAGTGTTTTTTTTTTATAAATTTTATTTGTGGTGTTGTATCGCGACCAAGAATGGAGGAGTGAATTTTTGTGAATAATAATTTTTTTTATCCACACAAATTATAAGCAAGCAAAAAAAGGAAACTAAACTAAAAAATGTAAAAATAAACGCCATTTAAAAAATCTAATAACAATTTCAAAGTGAAGAATACTTACTTAAATATAGACAACAACAAAAGAAAAAATTAAAAAAAAAAACCTTTTTTGTAGGTTCTTTACGAAATCACAAATAAAAAATCGTAAATTACAAAAAAAAAAATAACTTATCATCGTATCTCTACAGCTCGCGCCTCGCGAAAAAGAGCTGCTACGAAGATATCCCTTTAAACAAAAGAACGAAAAACTAAAGAAAAAGTTTTGAAAAACAAAAGCTAATAAATAAAATTGCAATTGCACAAAAACTTGTACAAAAAAAATTAATTTCAATCTCGAATTCGACACGAGAACGTACTTACTTTACCTAAAAAACTAAAAAAAGTGAATTTTAGGATTTTCTTCATCAACCCTCTCGGTACACCGCACGATCCAACTGAGTGTGATTAAATAAAATTAAAAAAAAATTCTTATGTGAGACGGGTTTTTTTTCACAATATTCTTCATTTTATTTTTGCTAATTCCAAGGAAAACCTGGGAAAACATGCACACAATTTTATGCTGTCGAAGTTATAAAACCAATAAAACACATAATTTGTTAATAAATTCATAAATCGTATAAAAAACTATGTAGAGATGGTTAACTGAATTATAAAACCGAAAAAAACTTTTTCTAAAGAGAATTAAATCGTAGAAAGAAAATCTGTAAAAAAAAAACTATTTCCAATGAGAAAAATGTCGACGAAAGCTAACAAAGCAGCAGCGGCAGCAGAAGTTTCATCATCAGTGGCGTCAGGAGGTGGAAGTGGAGTGTCAGTGGGGGGCTCGCCAACAACAACAACAAATGGAACACCACAGCGACGCTTGAGGACTCGAACCTCCCAATCGGCTAGTGGCAGTGATAAAAAGAACAGCGATCGTCTCTCTACGTCTATGACAACTAATACAACGACAACCTCGCAATCATCTGATTCAAGTTCGTCTCTTCCTGCTGGTGTTGCCACAACTGCTGCCAATGGTTCGACTGCTCTTGATGATTCGGCAAAGAAGAAAAATCAGCAACAATTTATGAGAACCAAACCCTCCCCACACACCCAGCCACATTCTTCGTCCACATTTTCCCAGAACAAAAACGAGGAATTCCATTTCGACACACCACGTGAGTGTCCAGTATTTCGTCCCACAACCGACGAGTTTCGAAATCCGCTTGCCTATATCTCGAAAATCCGACCGATAGCCGAGAAGTGTGGCATTGCTAAGATCCTTCCGCCAGCTGAATGGCGTCCACCATTTGCTGTCGATGTTGATAAACTCAAATTCACCCCTCGCGTTCAGCGTCTCAATGAACTGGAAGCAAAGACACGTGTTAAGTTGAATTTCCTCGATCAGATTGCTAAATTCTGGGAGTTGCAAGGTGCTTCATTGAAGATCCCTATGGTGGAGCGAAAAGCATTGGATTTGTATTCTTTACATAGAATTGTGCAAGAAGAAGGCGGCATGGAACAGGCAACTAAGGAGAGAAAGTGGGCCAAAGTAGCCAATCGGATGTCCTATCCTTCCAGCAAGAGTGTTGGAGCCACACTGAAGATGCATTATGAGAGGTTGTTGCACCCGTACAACGTGTACACCTCGGGCAAGATCATAGATATGAAAATTGAAGAAGATGCAACTGGAACAGATGATTGTAAGTACATATTCCAATTTGATTTTTCGTGGAAAAGAATTAAAAATATCCGTTTTGTTTTATTACGTCATTCAAGTTTTTTTTTTTTTTTTTTTTGTTGTAAAGTTTTACAATTATTTACGAATCCATCTGCTCTTGATATTAATTAAATATTTAATTTAAAAGTAGATTAATTAGTTGTGAAAAATGAATTTTTTTCGTCTTATAAACACAAACATATGGAAGATTTTAGTGAAATTGATTAATTCTTCTGGTGGCACTGTAACAAATAGGCCTCTGCCGTTATCTTTCTCAAATCATGTCGCACCATATCTGATTTACTGTTTTAAATTTAAGGGTCCTATTTTACAGTGCACATTAACCGACATTATGTAAATGAGAGCGAAGGCGAGGCTTAAATGTTAACTGGTGAAACACGTTTTCGCTCAAATCACATATCAAATCTAAATTAAGTTGCTATTTAATTCAATGAATTAACTCTATAGGCTTGCAGAAGAGATATTTTTGAAAAAAAAAATGTATGTTTAAATGTTATAATTTTATTGATATACATTTGCAGGATCGACCCACTTTAGCTTAACGCAGAATTAACTCATGTCTAAAGAAATGGGCCTAAGTTTTATTGGATACGAAACAAGTTCTGAATTTTGAACTCGGTTTACAACTTATCTCGTTTTTATTAGTCTTATAATGAACTAAAGTAGGATTTTGACATTTTTGGTGAAAACTGTGATCGACTTTATTGTGAAGAAAGAAATCCATTTTTTACTTAAGATGATTGTAATAATTTTGTTTTAAATTTATTGAAGAAAAACATTGGTCAGTTGCAAATGTTCGCTTAAAATTCACATAATACGAATTTGGTATTGGATTTATTTTGTTTTGTTAGCAAAAACAGGCTTAAGATTATATACAATAATGGCAGGCAGGTGCTTAGGTGAAAGTCTTGGTTCTTGTATTCTAACCTAGAGCGAGAACGGCCACCGAGGGCTTATTTTAATATCGCGAATAAGAACAGTTTTCGAATTATAAATTCACAGAAACAAAGTAAGAACGTCTAGGACTTCTTAATATTTGATTGATCTCTTTATAGAATTTACTATCGGTTTCACAATAATCTTGCCTTGGCAAACATTTTTGACTGACTGGGGTTTCCTGGTCAGATCGTTAGTCAGTTAGTTAAGTTTTTCCAAAGAAGTCAGGTACTGAATTTCAGTTGACAAGCACTCAAAATTCTATCGACATGAAACAAAATACATAGTAGAAGTTACAGAAAAACTATTCCAAAACCGCAAAAATTAAACCCGGCAATATTTTCTCACCTATGTCAAATTGTATTCCGTTAGCTCCAAAATATATTCTCTGTACTTCATTTTTGCATGTTATTCCAAACCATATTTATATTGTTTGTTGAAAATATTGTCTTTCTTTGCCTATGAGACAACATTCATGAATAAAAGCAGTTTTCGAACAATATGCAAATTTTTAATCAGTAATGTGGTTATAACAATCATGTAACACATTATATCACCCAAATATTCATCAAGGCTGTGGTCACAAACCTTATTCGGCTTGTCTCCACTTTGAATGACGCTGGGGTATAATTGCGGTTTAATTACATAAATACCTACATATGTCGAACTACCTCGAAAGATAGAATGCTACAATTGAACTTTTGCTGCAATCCAGCAGGTTTATGGATATAAGATCAGTACAAATGTAATGCTCTTAACTTTCCAACATTGGCTCTTGGTGAAAGTTTTGAATTTTGGAATTTATTTTTTTCCTTGCCTCTGATTGAATTTTGATAAATGTCCTGCATTAATTGTCAAATTTCAGGCAAAGACTACAAATCGCACGAGATAGTTTCGCGCCAGCAAATAGCCCCACCGAATGAGACCACTGCTCGAAGATCAAAACGTTTCGCCTTGGGAAAAGGTGCAGTGTGTGGCTTAGGAGCCACAACATCTTCCACATCATTAGCCCCCGGGCACATCGAAACAAAGGAAGACTTCAAACGTAATTTGATTTCCACTTTTAATGATATAGCTGCTGGTGTTGGAGCATCCAAAAATTCAGCCGCCCCTCCAGAAATGGTGGATCCTTTAATGAAATACATATGCCACATTTGTAATCGTGGTGATTCCGAAGAGAACATGCTGTTATGTGATGGATGCGATGATAGTTACCATACATTTTGTTTGATTCCTCCGTTGGTTTCGATTCCTAAAGGTGAATGGTTGTGTCCTCGTTGTGTGGTCGAGGAGGTGAGCAAGCCAACAGAGGCGTTTGGCTTTGAACAAGCTGAACGGGAGTACACTCTGCAGCAATTTGGTGAGATGGCTGATCAATTCAAAGCGGATTACTTTCGCAAACCGGTGCACATGGTGTCGACAGATTTAGTTGAACGAGAATTCTGGAGGATTGTCTCGTCCATTGATGAGGATGTGACTGTGGAATATGGTGCTGATCTCCACACTATGGACCATGGATCGGGATTCCCAACAAAGAGTTCGTTATATCTTCTGCCCAGTGACCAGGAGTATGCAGAATCACCATGGAACTTGAATAATCTTCCTTTGCTTGAAGATTCGATTCTGGGTCACATCAATGCTGATATCAGTGGCATGAATGCCCCTTGGATGTACGTTGGAATGTGCTTTGCAGCCTTCTGCTGGCACAACGAAGATCATTGGAGCTATTCCATAAACTATCTGCACTGGGGTGAACCTAAAACTTGGTATGGAGTTCCTGGTTCCTGTGCTGAAGCCTTTGAAGAGACTATGAAAAAGGCAGCTCCAGAATTATTCGCCTCTCAACCCGATTTACTGCATCAATTGGTCACAATCATGAATCCAAATATTTTAATGAACAATGGGGTTCCTGTATTTCGTACCGATCAAAATGCTGGCGAATTTGTTATCACTTTCCCGAGAGCCTACCACGCTGGATTCAATCAGGGTTATAATTTTGCCGAAGCAGTTAACTTTGCCCCCGCGGATTGGTTGAAAATGGGACGTGAATGTGTCAACCATTACTCGATTCTGCGACGTTTCTGTGTCTTTTCACACGATGAATTGGTATGCAAAATGGCCTTGGAACCGAATAAACTTACTTTTGGCATTGCAACTGCCTGTTACATCGATATGGCTGAAATGGTCGACTCCGAGAAGAAGTTACGTAAGTCTTTGCTCGAATGGGGTGTCACCAGAGCCGAAAGAAAAGCTTTCGAGCTGATTCCAGATGATGAACGACACTGTCTGGAGTGCAATACTACTTGCTTTTTGTCTGCGGTGTCATGTGAATGCAAGAGTTCGATTGTCTGCTTGAGGCACTACACAGCTTTATGTTTTTGTGGTGCAGAGAAGCACACTTTGCAGTATCGTTATACTCTGGATGAGATGCCGCTGATGTTGCAAAAACTCAAGGCAAAGGCACAGAGTTTCGAGAGGTGGCTATCACGTTGCCGCAACATAATGGACACAAATACACCGACAGTGGTATCGCTGGCTGAATTACAGGAACTCACGAAAGAAGCCGAATTAAAAAAGTTCCCCAGTTCGATGTTGATTGATCGATTAAATGCTGCCGTTTTGGAGGCAGAGAAGTGCGTCACCGTTATACAGCAATTGGGAATAAATAAAGTGAGTGGAAAGTATATTTCTTGGTTCTTTATAAATATATTCAATCTTTGGGTTTTTCTCTTTGTTTCTTCATTTTCTAATAGGTTCGAACTCGACTTGATCACTCAATTGATGCCGCTCAATACAAACTCACCATGGAGGAGCTGGAATTATTTGCACAAGAAATCGACAACCTTTGCTGTATCATTGAAGAGGGTCGCAGTGTTCGCGAACTGCTCGCCATTGGCAAAGACTTTGTGGCTCGCGCAAAAATTATGCTAGCCAAGCCCACAGATTTGTCTGATGAAAAAATAATTGAAACCTTAATTGATGACGGATGTGTACTTAGGATCGAGATGCAAGAACTTATTGAACTGGGAAATCGTTTGAAGGCCATCAAATGGATCAAACGCTCTGAGATGTTGCGCGATTCTACCGTCAAGATGACAAGCGCCGAGATCAAGAACATCTTGCTAGCTGGACAAGACCTTGAAAGCGATCCGGCTGTGGATAAGGAGATGCGAATATTGCACCAGATTTTAGGTCAAATCGATGCATGGGAAAAGATGGCAGCTAAATATCTTCGTGGCAGTGCACAGCACGATTTACAAGAAATCGAAATGTTTTTGAAGAGTGGCGATGAAATCAATGGACAATTGCAATCTTATGGAGTTCTGAAGGATGCCATCAAGAAAGCAAAAGATTGGCTTAGGTCGGTAGAGGCATTGCAAGCAAATGATCATTTCCCTTATTGTCATACACTCGACGAGATTGTGCAACGTGGTAAGAACATTCCCATACAACTGGAAGAGCTCTTTCGAATGGAAGGACACTTGAAAAGTGCCAAAGAGTGGAAGGAGAACACGGCAAAGGCATTCCTTAAAAAGAACACGTATTACACATTGTTGGAGGTGTTAATGCCTCGGGATGAACCAGTTGTTATAGATTCGGATAGTAAAACACCATTTGAAGCTGATTTCTTGAAGGACATGAACCCAGCTCAGATTGTAGATTCGTTTAAGATAGCCGAAGAGAAGGAAATACGAAATATGAGAGAACTACGACGATTGAATATGGGAAAGAACCCGCTGAAAGATGATTATTGTGTGTGTAACAGTAAGTTCCATGGTGTAATGTTTAACTGTCAGCTATGCAAGGATTGGTTCCACGAAGACTGTGTCAAGGAGGGTTCGTCAAAGACAAGATCTGCCTCTAGCACTCCTACGCTCGTGGGAAGTCCGGCTCCTCCAGTATTGAATGGCATCCATAGTAAGCCGAAGTTTTTGTGTTCATCGTGTGTACGATCGAAGAGACCTCGTTTGGAGACAATATTGCCATTGTTGGTTTCACTACAGAAACTCCCAATTCGATTGCCAGAAGATGAAGCATTAAGGTGCCTAGCAGAGCGTGCAATGCATTGGCAGGATAGAGCACAGAAAGCTTTACGCAGTCCTGAAATTGCCTCCGTATTGGAATCCATAACGCGGTCTAAATCAAAACAAGAAAAGCCAATTCGTCGGAACCACCTGCAACAGAGAAAACCAATATCCCATACGGAAAAACAGTCCAGCATCTCAGATGGTGAAGATCTCGACCATGAAGACGAAGACGAAGATGACGACGATGATGAGGGCCGGCTGCGAATCGATTTGGATGGTTTTAGTGACGATGAAGACTCCTCCCACAATCTGCTAGAAGTAGAAAACAGTAAAAATTTTCCCCCTAAATTGACTGACATGGAATGTGAAGCCATGGAAGAACTAATGATGGAAGGTGATCTACTCGAAGTCTCTCTAGATGTGTCTCAAGAATTGTGGGGTGTTATAAAAGCCTCTTATCCACTAGCATCAGCAGACCTAACCGCCCGCTATCAACAGACTTTCAATTTTCCCTCAGAAGAATCCAATGACAGTCTAGTCCACCAGCATACAAACAACAATTCGAGCAGCAGTAGTGGAAGTGGCGGCATTAATGCCCTCAAGAAACGTCGTTCCTTAGATCCGGCGGCGTTGTGTCCGGTCCCGAGAAAGAAGGCAGGCACCCCCAGCAAGTTGCAGCAAACAAATAATAAAAAATCCGTCGCCGGACGTCGCTCAGAGCCCACAAAACAGACAACTTCAATATCTACAGAGGACAACACAGAAAACAACACCCCAACGCAGACAAAAGGTGGCAACACCAAAAAACGGAAGCGCGCCACCAACAAGAAGCTCTCACAACGTGCCCAACAAGCACAGCAAGAAGATGACGAGGAGGAGTGCCGTGCTGAGAATTGTCACAAGCCAACAGGTCGTGAAGTCGATTGGGTACAATGCGATGGCGGGTGCAACGAATGGTTCCACATGTACTGTGTTGGTCTCAATCGGAGTCAGATTAAAGCCGACGACGACTACATATGCTTAAGGTGCGCTAAAGCGAATCCATCGCAAACCACCAACAAAAACCGAACGCAGACGAGGTAGGCGCTGTAAGCAGCTATAAGCCTATAATTTTTCATTTATTTTTACTTCAAATTTTGTGTGTGTTTAAGAAATGCAAAATACAAATAGAAACAAAAAAAAAACAGAAACCAGCATAAGCACATTTTTAAATTTATAAAATTATCTAAATTCAAGTTTAACTATTATTTTTTGTACACAGCTGAGAAGAAAAGAAAACCGAAATCGAGAGAGAATATGCTCAATTTATTAATAAAAACAAGCATTCCTCTCTACTTATATGTGAAATATGTTATTTTTTAATTCCTCATTTAATTTTTTTTGTGTGAAAGAAAAACTAAACAAAAAAAAGAAAAAATAAATCAATAAGCACCCTACACAGAGAACCATTATTAAATAAATGTGTTAATTTATTATCTAAAAAAAATAAAAAAAAAAACATATTCTAATTTCTTTTGGTTGTATTTTTTGTTTTTGTTGTTGTTTTAAGTTGTTTTTAAGTTTTTTCTCCATCCTTTTTATTCTTCAAACTTTTTCCAGCATTCAGAATAGATGTAGTTGTATTTGAAAAGTATATATTTATAAATAAATATACAAAAATTAAAAAAAAAAACTTGTACAATGTACTAAACTAATGTAAGTGTGTACAATAACTTTAAAACAAACAAAAAATAAAATTAATTATTTAACTTGTAAATGTTTCAAAATCCAAGGTTTCATTTCTTTTTAATTATGGAGTTTTTCAAGGGAGAAGCTCAAAAATGTAGAAAAGTCTATTCACGAACTATTTAAAATTTGTATCACAATTTTCGATTTAATTGACCACAGAATTTGTGTATCAATTCCAAGCAGGCCAATGGAGGTATCCGTTCTCATTGACAAACGTAGATAAATGTCTTCGGAACAAATAACCAGAATATGACATGGAGGTGCCTGGATGAAGACTTCTACTCAGGTGGCTTACGAAAGGGCTGAGTTGGTTGGTTAACAGCGAAAAGTATTTAACCAAAATGGAAATTGCCTCAAAAATGTAAGTTAAAAAATATTTTCGTTTCGAATCATCATTTAATGTAATTTACTTTAGTGTTTCAAATTATTCGATTACTTGTAATATGGCCCCATGTTTTTTATATATAAATTGCATAGAAGTTAAGTTCAAGGTGATAGCGCATATACGGTAAACTAGATGTACGTTTTCGATTGTTCCTGATATTCGGCCTATAGAAATCGGCTTTTCAAAACTATGGGCAAATTCTTAAACGCATATCTTGCGCAAATTCTGCTAAGCAAACAGTTCCAAAATGCAAATAGAAAAATCTCTGCTAAGCAGATGCTGCTTTCTTGCGCAAATGCAGAGGCATTTGTGCAAATGTCAAACATTTCTTGCGCAATTCTCTTACATATGCGTATACTCATTTCCTATATCTGCTTTTTGCAGGTGTTTTGCTTTGCAAATCTTGCGTTTAGGAATTTGGCCTATCGTTGGATTGAATTGCCGCCAGAGAACCGGTTCTTTCCTTAGGTCATGAAGTATATTAAACTTAAGCTACTTCCGAGTTTCCTTAGCCGCTTAAGCATTTGACAGGTTCTACTGTTTTGCTTGTTTCTTCTTTACACAAACCCACCTACGTCAAAACCGTGGCGAAAAGGAAATGAAATAATCTTTTATTTAATCATAAGTCTCGATTGGGTACATTTTAAACAATGATAATTAAATGGGCAGTTTAAAAGTAATTCCTTAAATAAAAAACCAAACATTTTTAATTGTTTTATTTAGACAATTAATATATTTTTATTGAATTTTTCTTTAATTTATATATTTGTATTATCATTTTATTTCTGGGATATAATTTTGATAATTTATATATTATATATTTCTGTTTTTGTATTTCAAATATTGGGTCTGCCAAAAGTTAGTTTCATATTTACTTTCAATGGATAAAAGTATGTTTGTCAATCTCCATAGCATGAAAAGTAATCAGCCCTATTCTGCTATCCGTGTTCTTCCTAATTTTATAAAGATTTAGAAAAAAATTTATCCAAACTTACCAAAATATTGGTTTAACTCATAAACGTATTGGTTTACGGGAATTGTAAAATACCCCACGATATTACCGACAAGTGAATCAAATACTCTTCTAATGATAGAAAAATGTCAGTCTGTTACAGGTTTCGGTTGGTAATTTCAACAAAGCTAATTTGTTTGCTATATGGTCAATTTGATCTTGTAATGAAGACCAGGGGTGCCGTCAAAAACCAAAGTCATGACAGACCGGTTATGAATTAGGAGAGCGGATGAAATCAAAAAATCCACTTTTTAAGCGCATCGAACTTCCTAAATCCAATCAACAAACAAATAAATCTCAAACGATCGCCAAAAGCAGTCGTAAAGGCGACGTCAGTGAAATGAATGAGACGTAACGATACCGAGGGATTTTGAACGATTATCGTAATTCGTAATAGGTTTAGTAAATTTAATGATTGAAAACTTGCAAAATAAGTTAACAAATCTATTTATCAAAATGAAAATTAATTTTCATCACTTTTCGGTGTAAATTCCCAACTCCTATCTCCGTTTTGTGAATAACTCTAGATATATGTCATTATAAAAGCTGAAATTTGGATATTTGTATTTTATAAAAAAAACTAATAAAGGCCGTCGTGGACAATTGTGCAAGTGGATTTTTATATCATATTTATATACATATGTATGTGCATTATTACGTCAGCTGGCAATATTACCACCCGCATACTCACATCACCAAGCTTCAGCTTTGGTATTATGACCAACTTTTTTTGTTTACATATTTGGGCGCTCCTGTGCCCAGCTGACAGCTAGTCTTCATTTAAACATCAAATTAACCATTATGACAAAAATTAGTTTTTGTGTAATGACCGACCAGAATATGTGACGGTCTTTCGGACTAATAATGGTAAGTGAAAATACAGAGAATTTCATCCGACGAATAGCAGAATACGTCTGATATAATAAATCTGTCCTCGATAATAAACAACAATTTTGAATATTCAAGATTTCTTCTTCATTGTATTGTTTTTTTTTTTCAACTTTTTCTTCTGAAATAACAAAAGAATGTTAATTTTAAAAACAAAATCACGCTTAGCATTTTTTCCAATTGATTTGTCATATCGTAAAATAATCAGTCCTTGTCTTTCTGCCTGTTATTGGTTTTTGTAGTTTATTTTAATAATTTTATCTGTTATTTAGAATCGTTTTCCATTTTTTAAATATTTACAATTAATACTTTCATCGGTTTTATCTGTTCTATTTAAACACAAAACTAACAATAATAATCAAAAGAAGTTGCAATTGAATCTGTCACGTTGGAAGGAAAAATAGTTTAGGGATTTTCGGGCGTAGGGAGTCTAACAAGAAAAAAAATATATAAAATGCGGATGGTTTGGGGAAATCAGTCTCTTAAAACCTAACTAAAAAAATGTACTGTATTAAATGATATTATTAATCTCATGAGTTTTTAATATTCAAACTGTTGATTGTACTGCCATTGATGTCTCTTCTGATGTAGAAGAGTATATACGGTTTGCACTCCGCCACAGCCGATGAGGAAACTTCCTTGACGGTATGATCATTGAAATGCAACCAAGTGCCATTGTTTATTGCAAAAGATGTATAATGCCCACAACTAGAACTGTATACAAAAAAAAATGTTGTTAAGAAAAAATGTTGAGAGCTACGAAATAAAAAAACAAACCCATTGCCATGGTGCACAATTACAGCAGCCAGATCGTAGACATTACACGACTGACTGGTTCTCCTTGTTTCGGGCATGTTATTCAGAACGTATTGCGACATGTCCAGCGATTTAATTGGGAAAGATATTCTCAAATCCAGTTTAGTTCTAACAAAGGGGAAATGGTATTTTATTTTTTTAAATAGAATATATAAAAATGCTTTACCTGAAAAAATTATTCCACCTAAATCGCTTTATATGCAAACAGAGAACATTGGGTAGTCTTCGAATCCAGAAACGTTTTGTCGATCTCTGCTTACATTTGCAGGAACTGCAGTAGTAGAGCTCAGTTTCGGCCAGTTCTTCAACCTTCAAAGCAAAGACATCAAACAATTAACTTTTAGCTCATTTGCGTCACAGTAAACTTTTTAGTTCACCTCAGTAAAACTTGATAAGCAATCACTGATGTTACAAAGTGGTTTAACTTTTGGCTGTGACCCTGACGCATCTGTTCCTCCTTCATTGCTATTCAAAGTCGAACTAGTTGCCGCACATTCCTTATAAAATTTCTCTGGAATATCCAGGGACAAGTCGAGAAAGGGGTCATGTTTCTTGCTCTCCATGCCACAAATAAGGCAACGCACTTCGCTCTGCAGGGTTCCACCGAAAACATTTGTCACAATCGAACTTCGTCCACCTTTGTAATTGCTATTCGCTGGTGTAGAAGGAGATGTAGATGAAGATGATTGTGATAGAGTGAATGATGGGGATGATGAGACAACATCTTTGTAGCACGACGAACCAATTGAATTGAGATTTCCATATGCGATGGACTTACCATTGCTTCCTATAATTGTTGCAGCTTTACATTCGGCAGCCAGTAAAGGCGTGACATCAATACTGAGATGTTGCAGCTCGGTGTGTAATCTGTCTAGCATGTATCGTAAGAATTCGTGGGCATCATGTTGACGATGCCCCCGGAATTGAGGAACTACCTTCCAAATCACCAAAAACAGACATTCAGGTGATATCGCTTTTGAGCCATCACCACCCTTACTGAGATTCAACAAGACTTTGCGCAGTTCTTCGACGACATTTGCATCGCTCATGCTTTCTTTTAAACTGCGCGAACAATAAACACGTTGTTGTTTCTGTTTGCCGCTGGGTTCTAGACAGGGCAGTGCATTAAAATAACAACTAAACTCTTTAATGTTACTTAGCGATTGTAGAACAGAGTTCATAAAACAAGTATTGCCCAGATTCCTTAATCCTACAACCTGAAAAATGAAACAAATTTATTTAAAATTAATTCTTCCGTTCTCCGTGTTTGAAGTGAAACGTTGCATTATTATTGCGCAGTGACCCCTCCGTTTCCATTAGTTTGTAACAAAAAGGTGTACTGAGCATTGTGTTTTTGTTACGAATGTCAATTTTGAATAGTTTTAATGACATACCTTTCTAAGTGATTTCCTTTTGGGTGTTGCCGCACTATCACCACTCTCACTTGAAATAGTTCTCTTCCGTGGGCGGAGTTTGCGACCTGGCTTTGGAGTATCTTCCCAACCAGAATCATTGGACGAAACACTTGCAGTTTCTTGTTGTGATTTTGATGAAGATGATGTCTCTGAACAAGAATCATCTTCACTCTTGAGTTCTTGTCGAAGTTCTTCCACAGAATGCGTTTCATTAATTACAAAGTCATCACATTTGTAACTACAGAAATTAGTTGTAATTATAGTTTTGTGTTGAGTTGTTGATTTTTAAAAGAAACTTACCAAAACACAGAAAAATCAAGAGTATTCATGCAGACTTTATGATTTTTCGCCTTGAAATGACTAAGGGCATGAGCTTTTTCGTAGCGGCCACATAATACTACTCCACAGTGCAAACAGATCCAATTATTTTTCTCCGACTTACATTCTGAAAAGAAAGGAATTGTTCATTTAAAAAAAAATACAGTTTTCCTTGCTTATAGCAAGTTATTTAAAAAGAAATATGATACATATTAGTATAGGTATAGGAGTTAAACCATACATATTGTACATTATGTAAAACCACAAAAAAAAAAACAAGATATAGGCATGCGAATGTAATGTAGCGTCCAAAAAAACAACGACATGACCTCTTACAAATCTTGCTAAGGAGCTAAGATCTTTTGAATAATCTTTTCAGGTAAATTCCTTTGAAGAGTTCTTCTCTAATTTATTAATAAAATTTAATTTATTGATACAATCGATCATATGCACCACTTATTAAACAATTTAAAAAAAATTGCAAGAATGATCACAGTTAATTACATTTCGCAGATCCTAACGCGCCCAAATTCAATCTTTCTTTTTCCTTGCTTTCTGCTTCTTGGATTACTTTATTTCGTTAGATATTTTATATATGAAAATTGATTATGTATCTTTATTTTTTACGTGTTGGAATAGAAGACCGAAAAAGAAAAACAAAACTTGAATAAGAAAAAACTTAGGTTACCTATAATGATCAAAAATAAATTTGATCTAATTCGGTTTTGGGTATACAGAATTAATGTTTATTCATAGGTTAACTTATAAAAGTAGATAGGTTTTGGTTTAAAAATTTTTTTGTATTTATGTACTTATTTAGATTAAGTAATTCGATTTATTAATATTTTCGGCTTGTTAAAAATTAGGCGATTGGCCAAAAAGCTTTACGTGAAACCAATTTTTTTTTGCGCATTATTTCTTATATAACAAATTAGTATTGATGTAGGTATGTAAGTAAATTGCATTGAAAGTCAATAATAATTTTTTTAACTATTTTTATTTTGTTTTCAAAGCCTTTCTTTAAACTCAAGGAAGAATCTTTTTTGTATATTCGTTTTTTAACCATTTAACCATTTCTAATGAACAAATCCCTTAGGTACAAAAACCCCATTTCATCTTAAAACAAATTTCCCACCCACTAAATGGAAATACAAATAAAGACAAATGTTCTAAATTCGCAATCTGTTTTGCTTATTTGTGGAGACTTCCACGCAAACATCTCTCCACGAAAATGAAAAAAACAAATGAACAAATTAACAAAAACGACGTAAAAACTGGTCCCCTGCCCCTCCTTTCTGTTCTACATATATAAGTTTGCCTATCTGTTCGTCATTCGTCTCGTTTATTCTTATTTCTCTACTCAAACCGAAGGGACGTCCGAATGTTGCCTTCGCTGGAGGGCAAATCAGCCTGCAATAATCATCTTTAACTTTTCATTTCACCAAATTTCCACCACCACATTACCATCAACTAACACAGGTCTGATCGAGAAACCTAAGTCCAAGGAGAAATTTTTGATTATCGAATGTATTGTATAGTTCATCACAAATTCAAACTATCGATTTTCACAGAATCACGTTAATCTAAGGCTTAGAAAAAAAATGGAATTATTGAATGACCTTCCCCAATCACAGAATAAAAAAAGAGAACTCTGGACCCCTACTGCTTGTCTTGTCTCACCGACTAAAGTCTTGTCTTTGACTTTTACCTGAACATTTCCATAATTTCTGCTGCTGCTGGCTATGGTGACCACTGACGGTGACGGGCGTAACCACCACCGGGAGGACGGAACTACTGCTGTTGCAAGTGATGTCTGCGGCCACAAGAAGCACCCCACATCCTTCTGACACTGTTTGGCTGGGGCTGGGGTTGCTGCCCGTGCAACGTCCATCAATCAGCTGACACTTTTTTGTTCGAATCAATCCACGATTTATCTTGCAATTATCACCAAGATGCGGGCAGTCCATAATTTTGCAGAAATTGATTTTTTTTTTTTTTTTGTTAAAAATTATGGAGTCACGCCAGTAACTTAACTCTAACACAAGATAAACGACAAGAGTTGAGGGACAAAATAAAAAATCTGCGGTAGAATAATTTAGTGGAGAATATGCAATTTTTTTCTTCACGACAGGCCGAGCGGAGAGTAGTTTGGTTTGGAACTTGAGAAAGAATTTTTGCAACCTTGTCACGCATAGGCTGCTTTCGATCTTGTGTCTTTGTCTTTCTTGTGGTGTTTTTTGTTGGGTCCTTGGATTTTTGATAGACTTCTGTTGCGGCACTTCTTTGTTGTTTTAATTTTATCAAATGCGAGATTATTAATTTTTTTTTAATTCAAAACCTTGTATGTAAAAAAAACTATAAGCCAGTGATCAAATCAGTTTTTTTGTTTTCACTCTATCCTGTCTCCTTGTCTTGTACTCCTTCTCCTGGGCTGGGGTACAATGAACGCAAAGAACGAACAGAACAGTACAGACAGAACTGATAAACTGCTTCTTTTTTACACGTAAAATGACACGGCCAACGATACATTCGATTGTATCTTCTTGTTCCTTTTCTTTTTATAGCAAGTGTATTTTTTGTATTTATTTTTTTGTCGTTTCTTTTTCACCATCAGGTCAGGTTATGTTTCCTACTCTACTAAAGAAGATACTCAAATGTCAAATAACGAATTTGTACATAGGAGTGGAAATATCAATTTTTTGATCTTTTGAGGAAAACGAATGTTAGATTATCGAATAATTACGTGAAACCATCTGATACAAAACAAAAGATTAAAGACGGGAAATTCTCTAATTTAATTATAATTATACTTGTCTCGTTCGTTTTTATGTTTTCATTTTACAACAACTTGTTTACTCACTTGCTCCTTCACAGCTGATGTGTGGTACAATGGAGGGGTTAGCTGAAATCTAGTACAATTATTTTTTAGTGTCTGGCAAGAATGTACACTTTTGACAAAATTATTCTTTACCCATTCAAACTATTCACATTTCTGAGATGTTCATCAATTTAACTGAGGCAGGGGTGTTTTGGTTCTGATAAAGCCTGCCATACAGATAACCTAAATTTTGGCTCCAGTACTACATTTTTTCCATATATTGGAAAAGCTAAATTTAAGCCAAGCATTTTGACCGATAGGTACGTAGATGAATAATCAAACTTTTGTTTCCAACTGTAAAGCAGTCTTCTGTAAATATTTAGCCTGAGATATAATTTACCCACTCATTATTCTTATTAACTTTTGACATATTCTTTACTTTACTTTATACTTTGTGAAAACGAGAAATATTTGGGGAAAAACAATCCATCCCAACCAAAGTGAAAAATTCATTTAATTTTATTAAATGCATTTGAAAACAAATTCTTTGAAAGTTTCCCAGCTGAGTATGTAACATAATTATCCACAAAAATCTTGTTAAAATTTTCAAATATTTCCAGAACAGAATTTAATCAAAGATCAATACTTCTTTGCGTAATGGTTAGTGCATTAGACTGACACGTTGTAGGTCTGCGATAGGCTTAAAGCTTTTTTTTTCAGGAGTATTGTCTCTTCCGAGGAAGTGACAAAGCTTTCAAGAGTATCTCTTGCTGTGAAAAGTGCATCTCATCTTAGGCGGTTCCAGCGCAGAAGAAAATTGTACGTCACCTCCATTCTCACCGACAACACGGACAAAAAAATGGTTTAGAATTATTGTAAGTAAAAAAAAGGTTTAATTCAACTGAAACAAATAGTCTGAATATGTAACAACAAAAATGTGAACAAACATTCTTGTTCTTCACAGATTTATAAATTAATTTTGAGCCAAGAAAAATTTGTTACAAAGATAACACACCTTTGATGACATATGGGGTTACCTAAATGCTGAAAAATCAGCAAGTGTATTGAGTATGACAATTAACGAAGAAAAATTCGCTTTTTTGTTAATATAAAAAGTTATTGAAGAAATATAACTTCTTCACCAAATTCGCTGGCAGAAAAATATTGATATAGAATTTTCTGCGTATCAGCTCATTTTTGAAACTAAAGCTATCCAATCCGGCTTTCATCGTTCAGAAAACTAATGGATACTAAGGCGCACACATTCAATTTTTAGTTGTACAACTGTTTGGTTGCTTATAGAAAACAGATAACTATTCGGTTGAATGTCCGCGCAGGTGCATATAATAATATGTTACACAAAATAGCGAACTCATTTTAGGTAATCGTTTAGTTTGTGTCAAAACATAAGATTTTAAGTTGCTCGAACAAAACAGTTGCGCAACTAAAAATTGAATGTGCGCACCTAGCCTAAGACTGCTTTTACACGAAAAATCTTTGTTTCTCTTTTGGCTTCCTTTCGATTGCGTGTATGATAATGCTGCATCGTTTAAAAGCAGTCCCAGTAGGCTAATCCAAATGAATCCTGAACGCGACCATTTTGAAAATATTCAGTCGAACAGAACTATACAATTCCATTTCACTATCGATCCACAACTTTCAGATGCAAAATTTCTGGCACAGCTGTCATAAAGCTGTCATCATCATCATCCACAAATGGTTGTCGTTTTTGGTGGAGTGTGTACGCGCCTGCACGGTCGTCGTCGTTAATTTTCTTCCACCGTTGATTACAAAATGCACAACGAAAAATTATCATAAATTATTTCTCAACTCAAACTAAACATTAAAAAATAGATACAAAACAAGAATTACAACAAAAACTCGGTAAAAGTGTCTCGAAAAATGAATTCCTTTCTGTGAAACAAAATACTCTCGAAGAAGTAATTTTTTCGGTTCTTGAAGAAAATAAAAAAGTTCTGCCCCTTTGCCTTTGCCCTCACCACCCATTCGCCCTGACATACACTTGCAATGTCGAAAATACTCTATCGTCCTTTGGGCAACCAATCGCGCCAATCATCACCCTCAGCCTGGGCCACGGCAACAACCTCGAGGAACTCTCTGGCGTTCGCTATCGTCGTCTGCTTGGTCATCGTCTATGTTATTTGGATATCGTCAAGTAGTTCAACGGAATCAGGTAATCTAACTGCGACCAGCTTGCATCATCACAGCAGTATGCATCTAATGCGGTACAGCAGAGATGAGAACGAATTCATGTCGGCTGTTTCGCGAATCTCTGCCGCCGCCGCTGCAGCTGGAGGTTCTTCCGCGCATCACAGACCAAGTGAGTAGGGTTGCCACAAAGTTACCATTTTTTTTTATTCTTCGTGTATTTTTCTTTTGTTATGAAGAAAAAACAAAAAAAAAAACGCTTTGTACAAAGTTGCATAAATATATCATATTGTGCTTTCACTCTTTCGCAAAGTTCAAGACCACTCCAAGTCCCAAGTTAAGTGAGCGCGTGCTCAAATGCGGAGGCGAAATTCAATAAAAAAAAAATTGTTTGTAAATAATTTGTTTTTAATTCATTTTTTAAGTCTTTTTTTCAAGGGTTTTTTCTTACTGATAATATTTTTCATATACAAATATAGCTATACCGTGTTTTCAAAAAGATTTCATTCAAAATAGAGTAGTAGGCAGTAGGGGAGGAGCAAGTTAATGGTTTCAGTTGCTGGTTTCTTTTTGTCCAATTCACATTTTAACTTTCTTTAGCTTAACTTAGTTGATTAAGAAGGCTTGTCTTGGTTTTCGCTTCATCTTTTTTTTATCTTTAGGTGCAAGAAATGTCAATACACGAGAACGTATTTATTTATAGTATAAACTTATCATAACCACTTTGCTCATTAATTTTCTTTTCTTATCTTCTTCTTTCCTGTACCTATTTGTGTTTCATTTTTTTTCTTTTGTTGAATTCATTTTGCAATTGATAAGATTTTGCTCCTCAGCCATTGTTATTATTTTTTGTGTGTGATAAGAAATTTATTAATTACTCATTAAAGATTCTGCAGGCTGAAATTTTATCACTGGATGGTATCTGTTTGAGGCGAGAAAAACCTATAAAAATATACTTTTTGTTTTTAGTTTCTCATAAGGCTGAGCTATTTTGATTTAGAGTTCTGTTCAATATAATTTATACTTTAGACAAATAGTCATTCAGGCCTATCACCAATTCCATCGTAATCGGAGACTTTCACGATTTTCGGAAAAAGCTATCAGCAATTCCGTTGCCTAGGGGCAATTTATATGTGATTTTCCACTACGATGGATATTGTGATAATTTTTTTTTCGGGATTCCTAACAAGTTTCCGATTAGGGCTGATTAATAATTTTAAAAAGCTCTGAATCGTATAATTCTCTACAAAATAGTGTTTTTTTTAGTATCAACTTGATATTTAGTCCATATACTCGTAAAATAAAGTTCAAGAGACTTCAACTCTAAAATTAAAGTTGCATCTTTTGGTTTTTTTTTTCAAAATTAATACAACTTTGTCAATGGGATGTACATATAGTAGTATTGTCTGACTTGTAAGTTGCCAATGCTTTACCCCAATCTTTTACTTAAAGTATAAAAAACATAACTCCCAACACTGGCTCTAAGGTTTCGCCAACATGAATATCTAGAGAATTAAGAAGGTTTCATTAATATTTTCTCTGTATTCAGTTTGGCTAGAAGCTTTTTAACTATTCTTTTCAACGGATTCTATGTTTGTACAATTTTTTTATTAGAATATTTCATTCTACCGTTTCATATGCTCGTTACAGGTCCAAGAAAATTGTCTCCTTTGCCCAGTTCTTTTTTCCATTCGGCTTAACAAAGCCGGATACAAATAAATCTGAATTCTCTATTGAAGGAAAATCTTCTATGCTGATGCTGACAAATATACAAAATGTATAAATAAACATTCCAAGACCTGCTTTTGTAGTGATTTATAGATTTTACAGAGCAACTATAAGATTTTCACAGCCACAGTACAAACAAACGGAACCCTCAAGAATTCTTACAATCTTGTTGAAACTATTTCCAAGCTTTTCGAAATTCCAGAGGAAATATGGCAGTTCAAACTGCAAACACAAATGACCAGTTATTTTGAGTAAGATGATGGCCCTAGATTAATTGACTGAGATTACATATTTGTTTTGAATAAATACTTTTTGAAAACACTGAATTTTTGTTTGTTAGATTGTTTAGGTGTTTAAATCTTCCTTAAAATATACATCTAATTTTGTACTAACTAAGATTAATGGGAAAACGTGGCAACCCTAAACATTTTTATTATTTTCCCAATTAGTAAATGTACAATATTTTAAAGTGCCAGATTTTCCATTAATTCTTCGTATCTACATACATATATATGTACATTTATGTCCATATGTTAATAAACTATAAACAACAACACATCTACTACTGGACACATAGACGTACCTTTAGACGGAACAAATATGATGAAATGTATCTGCGTATGAATCATATTTTTAAGCTTTAACAAAAGTCACAACTGAACCAATTAATATTCATATGAAAATCATCTAGATTGTGTGTTTGTTCTCTTTTTCTCACAAATAACTCACGTAAAAAAAAAACAACAAAAAAACAAACTTCTAAGTCCATATTTTGTTTTTAAACACAATATTCCGAGGCTAGACAAATTAACACCAAGCTGAAGTATACATCTTTTTATTTGCTTCAAAATCCAAGCCACTAAAAGCTCTACGATAAGGTAGGTAGGAACAAAAATGTATAGTAATACTTTAAAAAAATGTGTACAAACAAATATGATTTTTGTGAAACAATAAAAACAAATAAAAGTTCAACGATCAGGAGTAATTAAAATGCGAGGCAAAAAAATCTTTCATGTACAAAATACATTTTTAATTGTTTTCGAGATAATGCGGTATTGACATTTAACCAAAAAAAAAGTAGACTTTTGTTCTGAGTGCACTTTTTTGTATAAAGGCGAATAGTTTGACCTAGAATATTTTTTTAATCCAGTTTGAATTAAGAACACAAAAATGAATCAACGGCAACAAATAGTTAGGTAATAAAATCTAGTTTTTGTTATTATATACTTGCTCTTCAAGACAAGTTTTGGTTTCGTTTGCAAAAATCGAGGTTTTCATCAAAACTAGGATAAATATAATGGAGAATTTCCAAATAAGTAGTTGGGGTGTGCTGGTTTGTAAGTTCATCTGTATATCAACTCTCAACCTAATAGTATATATTTCGCTTTTAATTAGGATGACAGCATTTGTAAGCGATTAGAATTTGTCCATAGCGCATTGCAAATAAAAACATCGATTTTTTCTAAAAAAAAAAAAAAGAATAAATCAAATTCCCAATATAGCTGTTTGTATTTTATGTGCAATACTTCAGATTTCCAGATTATCTTTCGAAAAGAAATAAATCAAATATGTCATTAAAGTAAACGGATTTTTAAAATAAATTAAAAATTTTTAAATAAAATAAAACCAATAAGATCTCCAAAAGCGTGTTTGTAAAATTTAAATGCTTTGGTTCAAGAGCAATAAGCGCAGTTGTTCCAAAGGGTTTGCAAGTAGGCGTTTTTCTTGAGCATTATATGCATTATGTAAAGTTGCGGTCAAAATAATAGTAGTGTAAATAAAATCATTAGTAAGTCCCTGAATTTTCATGTTTTTTGGTAGGAATATTTTGTGGTCAGGCGAATCCAAGATTGTGTTATATGGTGGAAAGGGATCTCGTCAATATGTAAGAAAGCCTCCAAACACAGAATATAATCCACGCTCCACACCCAAGACAATAAAACATAAAGGATCCAGCATCTTTATTTGAAGATCAAGGAGGATGTTATGTTCCCATATGCTGAAGATGAAATGCCACTGAAATCGGTCTTTCAACAAGACAACGGTGCAAAGTTGTAAACTTGCTAAGCAGTGGTTCCAAGAAAAGAGCGTTATTGTCATGCGCAGTCCCCAGACCTCAACCCTATAGAAAATCTTTGGTGCGATGTGGAGTGTGTTGTGTGTTGCTAGTTGTAAGCCAACTACTAACACAGACTTTTAGAATATAAACAGCAGTCTTGGAGGTCCATGTCTTTAGAAACATGTGAAAATCTTTTTAATTCGATGCAACGTCATTGTTCTGCTGTTATTTCAGATGACTATTTATTTCTTTAAAACTAGTAGATTAATTTATTTTAGTTTTTGTTGTGTTAAAAGGTTCACTACGTGTATATGTGAATATAATGTACATAAAATAACAAACTACTGAAATTAGTACATTTTCTTTTAAGACAAAAATGTCAATAAACATAGAACAGGTGTTTTTTTTTTTGCCAAACATCTGTCCCATAAAACTCGGGTTGTGTTCTTAGTAAACCTCTGTTATTTTTAATTTAAAGATTTTCCCACGCCGATTTTTCGCGGGTCAATTGTTCTGTATTCAAATAAATTCCAGATTGTCATCCTATTTATGTATGTACATACATACATACAACATAATTCACAAGCTAAACTTGACAATAGTGCATGGCTACTTTGTGCTGCTTAGCTAAGAAATCATGGTATAAATGCAACATAATACATCCAATTTGTAACGCACATTGTCAATAAACAATCTAAGTTTGCTTTTATCAATTCAATTCTAGCATTGAATTATTAATACATAATTGACTAAACAAGAAGCACCACACAAATACGCGCGATAACGTGCCTGCTTGGTATATTAATAGTTTTTCGATGGTTATCTTTCAGATACATTAAATTTGAATATTTCAGGGAGCATATTTGTAAGCATGTTTATTTGAGCAATATAATTACGAGTATGTCACAACATTTTTTATCTTATAAATGCATCAAAATTGCTAATGTTAGATAAAAAAAAAACTAAAACTATCCAATTAACAACTTCTTTTATACAAAAACAAATTGCAATATAACAGGATTTGTGAAATTTGTTTTTGGAAAGAAAATTCTTCCAAACTACCGTACGACCATGAACGTGAAATTCAGGTTAATCAGTCACCCGATAATTTTTTTTAAGTTCTGCTAACAGATACAATAAGTTGGCAAGACTCATACGAAATTGCATAATTAATAAGTTTGCGAGCCAAGAAAATAAAATAATAATAGAAGAGCACGACAAAGCAAAAACACTAGGTTTTTTGTTTTTGTTTCGAAGAGGCCTATAGAAATATTCGAGTATTAATAAATATAAAACCCCTGATTTGCGCATTTCTATAAATACTCATAAATAATGCAATAGGTAGCTAAATTATTAACTCACTAGCGAGCAACAGGCATTTAATTGAAGTAATTCGGAACTGAATTCTGATCCTCATTACCTATGTGTACATTTTTGTTTTCAATATACATATGTGAGTATGTATGGAGAATTGTTTATTATTTGTCGTAGAGAAGATATTGCAGGGCCGCGATTATTCGGAAGTTGAGAACATATCCGAAAAAAATTTGCTCACCTTCTTAAAAATGTTCGTTTTAGACTTTGGTCCATAATTTGTTTTGTAGAAATTATAACTAGGTACACAATAATTATTATAAATATTAGATACATACAAACTATTTTCTATATGTTTAACCCCAGAGGAAAGATATGTATATATCCGAAAATCTTTCAAGATGAGAACCTTATGCATTGAAATTCATATACAGGTTTTATTTAATTTTTGTCTTTGCAAAATGTTTGTTTTTATGAATAGTTTTTGAAAAAAATATTTTCAAATGAAAAAGAATGTACATATATAGATATGTATGTAGATAATTAATTAATTTATATATTTGAATGTTTTTATCATGTTCTAATAGGACTTAGGTATATATGTATGTACATTTGCACATACATAGATAAATAAAACTTCCACATTCGAGACAAAATTACGAATGTATTTTTTGAAATGGTTGCTCGTGATGATGATGAGGAATGAGTCCAGGAATGTTTGATAAAGATTTTTTATTTAAAAGAAAGACCGAGTATTTCTGACTTTTGACCAACTTTCTGAAATAATCTTATAATAACTCTAAAAATAAGTTAATTCAAAAAATAGGACATGCAAAAATGTATTTCTTTAGATTTTTATATCCATGTTTAGTTTAAATTTTAAGTTCTACATTTTTTTTTAATAATAACTTAACCTTACACTATTTTGCAAAAATGAACCTTTCACATTAGTCATAAGGCAAATTAATAAACAAATCTGAGTGAAAGTTGTTGATATGTAATTCGACTGATTGTATATTTTTACATACGTATCGTAAATATCATCCAATCAAATACAGAAATGCTTTCATGTCACTCCACTTTTAAATTAATTAAATAATAGAATATGATTCTTTAGGAATATAGACTCAGGAGTAAAGTTGCAATTAAAAAATAATAATTTTAATAGGATTGATACAAAAACAGGTGTAATGCCTTTTTACGAAAAATTGTTTGTAGTGAAAAGTGCGTGCTTCTCATCTTAGTCATTGGGAGGGTTTTAAAGTCACTAGGTGCTGATTCTCTATGAATTGTTATTCAGCGAATTTATAATTTTAAAAATTGGGACCCATTAGTAGTTTCTAAAGGAGGAATTTTATATTATTGAGACCACCATAAATCCACACAAATATAAGTTTTTACTGATGGAAGAACATAATTGAAATGTTCAAGCTTTTTACTTCGAAAAGTAAGCCAAGAACGAGAAATTTTTAGTTAATAAAAAGAAATATATGAATATTTTTGAATACTTTAAAACAAACAAAATGAAAATTACGAAATCCACATTTATAGTTTTTCATGAATGTACAGATGATTACAAATTCAAGGGAGTTAAAAATGGTGATTTGTGTGATTTTGGCCACAGATACAAAAGAACCACATTAAATAGAGTTAACATTCAAACATCTGTTAACTCTTTTTCCTGTGTCATAACTCATATCATAAGTAAGTAGAATGGCAAGTCCGCAGACTAGAATTTCACAAGCGGTATTTCAACCACCTGAATGGGCTATAAATGAGTACATAAATTACCCAGATGCGATGGACTCCTTATCAACTTATATTTGAAGAGTTGAGGTCGGATATGAATTGAAAGGCATCGGAAAAATATAGTCTGCTGTATAGGGACACTCTGTATATTGAACCATTGGCATAGGTACTCACATTATTGTTTAATATCGGAAGAGCAAGTTCGTTTTATACTCTGAACATAACCTAACGCGAACTTAATCAATTTGTCCAAAAGCATTTGTGTACCCAAAAACATTCTTAAAAGATTAAGAAAAAAATTGTGTAGATACCTACAAGAACTTTAGATCAAATCCAAAATCTAGTTATATTTAAGGCAAAGTTCAATTTGTTGCCTTACTAATAAGATAAATTTTATTGAACGAAATAATCCGCATTTTTTTCTACAAGTGCTTTATCAAACAAAAAATTCAATCAAAACAAACGTACGTATTTTGTATGATTATTAATTAGCAATGAGTCGTTGAACTTAATTTTACCAGTCGGTTCTGACGGACAAATGAAAACGTGCTTGTATTTATTTTGTGCATAAGCTTATTATGTCAAACTTATAAATTAAAATACAACATGATGGGAACACTCATGCAGAAGACCGAAAAAGAAAATAGAAATTATTCCACACGTAGCAACGATATTTATGTATTTGTTTTTATTTTCTGCTTTCCTATGATAAGACAAGCAGACTCGTTTTTACTGTTAGCTTAACAGTAACTGCCAAGGTAAATTGGATGGAGGATGTTACTTAAACTAGATGTTTTTACACTCATTTAGTTTTTGTAGTGAAGACAAGGAGAGAATTATGCTGAAAACATTCCCGATCAATCAAAACGTTTAATTCTGAGGCAAAACCGACCGAACAGGCATATTACTCGTATGTTGTTTTTTCCCTTTTTGCCTTATAATTCAAAAATGTTTTGACTAGTCCGGTGTGCTTTAAGCCCCATGCTGGAATTATATAACTGAAAAAAAGGCAGAATTTTAAATAAGTCTTTTTTTAACGACATTAATCTACACGAAGTTAAATTATGGTGCTTTGAATATTCCTGAGAAGTGTCAGAAAGGAATGAGTCAGTTCTTTTTTGTTGTATATCCAATTGTCCTTATGTCAGAATAATGCCAAGATAATGAAAGCGCCAGTTGTTTTTTATGACCAAAGTAACTGGCAGATTATAGACCATTTACTCGATCAATTCATGAAGACTATTTATTATGTTTTATTATGTTTAGAAAATTGCAAAATACCTGCGAATAGCTCTTGAAAAGTTAACCAGGTAGTATGAAAACCCCAAGCTCTTACAACCCTTTGTTTAGAAAATATCGCCATCCAAATGTGTATACAGGTATTGAACAGATCTTTCGTTTGATGTATGTATATGCACCTGATGTAAATGTTCTGGTTGCCGAAATATGGCCATCCAAAGTCATTTTACTGAAAATTGACCCAAATCTAAAAAAGTCATCGGATGCGGATGGAGATATTTCCGCAACCAAGGCTCGTAACGCGTTGCGGTTTTCAATTCTGAATAGAGAATTAACAGACCTTTCCATCGATGTGCCAAACTCAAATTTTTTTTTTCAATTAATTTTGGGAAAAATCATGGACTAACCACTTGTCTATAAAAATCATTATTTTTTCGAAGTTCACCAATCTCACCGAGATATACATCAAACGAAAGGTCTGTTCAATACCTACACACACATGTAAGCCAAATCGTCCTGCGTGGTCTGGTTAGCGAAATATGGCCATCCAAAGTGATTTCACTGATTCCACAGATTTTTAAGCTTTAACTACCTAACAATGTGCTTGGGTGGCGATATTTCCGAAACCAGGCCTTGTAAAAGGTTGCGGTTTTCAAAATTTCTAGACAATTTTGTCAGAGCTATTCACGGGTGAAAACCAGAAGGTTCTGCGAGGTCTGGTTATGGAAATATGGCCACCCAAAGTGATTTTACTGAAAATTGACCCAAATCTAAAAAAGTCATCGGATGCGGATGGAGATATTTCCGCAACAAAATTTAAACGAAAGGCCTGTTCAATACCTATACACACATGCAAGCCAAACCGACCTGCGTGGTCTGTTTACCGAAATATGGCCGTCCAAAGAAATTTAACTCATTCTAGTGATTTTCGACCTCTAACTACCTACCAGTGTCTTTAAGTGGCTATATTTTCGAAACCTGTGGCCTCATAAGATGTTGCGGTTTTCAAAATTCCTGGTTAACTTTTCCAGAGCGAAGACCGAAGCAATTGATAAGAATAACAATGCCTCATAATAAAAAAAATTTACTTACAGGAAGCTTCCATTGAAAGCAACAGAATGTCCAAAAATATACTTATATTGTCTTAACTATCTGCTGCCTGATATTACCAAAATTATTTTGAAGGAAAATCGCAGATTCAGTTTGTGGAAAAACATTCACACAAAAAAATCTAACCTTAAAAAATTCCAACCTGACAAAAATCGTCATAAAATTGCATCAAAAAATTTCATCCATGCACCAGGCCACCATAATCAGCAGCAGGTATACTAAATTCATACTAACGCCTAGAGGTAGGCAATACTAAATGTTCACTCAAGAAATTTATATAATTTAGTTCAGACACAAACCTTTTCAAAACCAAGTTCATACAAATTAGTGTTGCATACTTTTAGGCGTTAATAAGAATTTAGTATACCTCCTGCTGATTATGGTGGCCTGGTGCATGGATGAAATTTTATGACGATTTTTGTCAGGTTGGATGCTTTTTAGGTTGGAATTTTTTAAGGTTAGATTTTTTTGTGTGAATGTTTCCACACACTGAATCTGCGATTTTCCTTCAAAATAATTTTGGTAATATCAGGCAGCAAATAGTTAAGACAATATAAGTATATTTTTGGACATTCTGTTGCTTTCAATGGAAGCTTCCTGTAAGTACATTTTTTTTATTGTGAGGCATTGTTATTCTTATCAATTGCTTCGGTCTTCGCTCTGGAAAAGTTAACCAGGAATTTTGAAAACCGCAACATCTTATGAGGCCACAGGTTTCGAAAATATAGCCACTTAAAGACACTGGTAGGTAGTTAGAGGTCGAAAATCACTAGAATGAGTTAAATTTCTTTGGACGGCCATATTTCGGTAAACAGACCACGCAGGTCGGTTTGGCTTGCATGTGTGTATAGGTATTGAACAGGCCTTTCGTTTAAATTTTGTTGCGGAAATATCTCCATCCGCATCCGATGACTTTTTTAGATTTGGGTCAATTTTCAGTAAAATCACTTTGGGTGGCCATATTTCCATAACCAGACCTCGCAGAACCTTCTGGTTTTCACCCGTGAATAGCTCTGACAAAATTGTCTAGAAATTTTGAAAACCGCAACCTTTTACAAGGCCTGGTTTCGGAAATATCGCCACCCAAGCACATTGTTAGGTAGTTAAAGCTTAAAAATATGTGGAATCAGTGAAATCACTTTGGATGGCCATATTTCGCTAACCAGACCACGCAGGACGATTTGGCTTACATGTGTGTGTAGGTATTGAACAGACCTTTCGTTTGATGTATATCTCGGTGAGATTGGTGAACTTCGAAAAAATAATGATTTTTATAGACAAGTGGTTAGTCCATGATTATTTCCCAAAATTTATTGAAAAAAAAAATTTTTGAGTTTGGCACATCGATGGAAAGGTCTGTTAATTCTCTATTCAGAATTGAAAACCGCAACGCGTTACGAGCCTTGGTTGCGGAAATTTCTCCATCCGCATCCGATGACTTTTTTAGATTTGGGTCAATTTTCAGTAAAATCACTTTGGGTGGCCATATTTCCATAACCAGACCTCGCAGAACCTTCTGGTTTTCACCCGTGAATAGCTCTGACAAAATTGTCTAGAAATTTTGAAAACCGCAACCTTTTACAAGGCCTGGTTTCGGAAATATCGCCACCCAAGCACATTGTTAGGTAGTTAAAGCTTAAAAATCTGTGGAATCAGTGAAATCACTTTGGATGGCCATATTTCGCTAACCAGACCACGCAGGACGATTTGGCTTACATGTATGTGTAGGTATTGAACAGACCTTTCGTTTGATGTATATCTCGGTGAGATTGGTGAACTTCGAAAAAATAATGATTTTTATAGACAAGTGGTTAGTCCATGATTTTTTCCCAAAATTTATTGAAAAAAAAATTTTTGAGTTTGGCACAGCGATGGAAAGGTCTGTTAATTCTCTATTCAGAATTGAAAACCGCAACGCGTTACGAGCCTTGGTTGCGGAAATATCTCCGTCCGCATCCGATGACTTTTTTAGATTTGGGTCAATTTTCAGTAAAATCACTTTGGGTGGCCATATTTCCATAACCAGACCTCGCAGAACCTTCTGGTTTTCACCCGTGAATAGCTCTGACAAAATTGTCTAGAAATTTTGAAAACCGCAACCTTTTACAAGGCCTGGTTTCGGAAATATCGCCACCCAAGCACATTGTTAGGTAGTTAAAGCTTAAAAATCTGTGGAATCAGTGAAATCACTTTGGATGGCCATATTTCGCTAACCAGACCACGCAGGACGATTTGGCTTACATGTGTGTGTAGGTATTGAACAGACCTTTCGTTTGATGTATATCTCGGTGAGATTGGTGAACTTCGAAAAAATAATGATTTTTATAGACAAGTGGTTAGTCCATGATTTTTTCCCAAAATTTATTGAAAAAAAAAAATTTGAGTTTGGCACATCGATGGAAAGGTCTGTTAATTCTCTATTCAGAATTGAAAACCGCAACGCGTTACGAGCCTTGGTTGCGGAAATATCTCCATCCGCATCCGATGACTTTTTTAGATTTGGGTCAATTTTCAGTAAAATCACTTTGGGTGGCCATATTTCCATAACCAGACCTCGCAGAACCTTCTGGTTTTCACCCGTGAATAGCTCTCACAAAATTGTCTAGAAATTTTGAAAACCGCAACCTTTTACAAGGCCTGGTTTCAGAAATATCGCCACCCAAGCACATTGTTAGGTAGTTAAAGCTTAAAAATCTGTGGAATCAGTGAAATCACTTTGGATGGCCATATTTCGCTAACCAGACCACGCAGGACGATTTGGCTTACATGTGTGTGTAGGTATTGAACAGACCTTTCGTTTGATGTATATCTCGGTGAGATTGGTGAACTTCGAAAAAATAATGATTTTTATAGACAAGTGGTGTGTCCATGATTTTTTCCCAAAATTTATTGAAAAAAAAAAATTTGAGTTTGGCACATCGATGGAAAGGTCTGTTAATTCTCTATTCAGAATTGAAAACCGCAACGCGTTACGAGCCTTGGTTGCGGAAATATCTCCATCCGCATCCGATGACTTTTTTAGATTTGGGTCATTTTTCAGTAAAATCACTTTGGGTGGCCATATTTCCATAACCAGACCTCGCAGAACCTTCTGGTTTTCACCTGTGAATAGCTCTGACAAAATTGTCTAGAAATTTTGAAAACCGCAACCTTTTACAAGGCCTGGTTTCGGAAATATCGCCACCCAAGCACATTGTTAGGTAGTTAAAGCTTAAAAATCTGTGGAATCAGTGAAATCACTTTGGATGGCCATATTTCGCTAACCAGACCACGCAGGACGATTTGGCTTACATGTGTGTGTAGGTATTGAACAGACCTTTCGTTTGATGTATATCTCGGTGAGATTGGTGAACTTCGAAAAAATAATGATTTTTATAGACAAGTGGTTAGTCCATGATTTTTTCCCAAAATTTATTGAAAAAAAAATTTTGAGTTTGGCACATCGATGGAAAGGTCTGTTAATTCTCTATTCAGATTTGAAAACCGCAACGCGTTACGAGCCTTGGTTGCGGAAATATCTCCATCCGCATCCGATGACTTTTTTAGATTTGGGTCAATTTTCAGTAAAATCACTTTGGGTGGCCATATTTCCATAACCAGACCTCGCAGAACCTTCTGGTTTTCACCCGTGAATAGCTCTGACAAAATTGTCTAGAAATTTTGAAAACCGCAACCTTTTACAAGGCCTGGTTTCGGAAATATCGCCACCCAAGCACATTGTTAGGTAGTTAAAGCTTAAAAATCTGTGGAATCAGTGAAATCACTTTGGATGGCCATATTTCGCTAACCAGACCACGCAGGACGATTTGGCTTACATTTGTGTGTAGGTATTGAACAGACCTTTCGTTTGATGTATATCTCGGTGAGATTGGTGAACTTCGAAAAAATAATGATTTTTATAGACAAGTGGTTAGTCCATGATTTTTTCCCAAAATTTATTGAAAAAAAAAAAATTGAGTTTGGCACATCGATGGAAAGGTCTGTTAATTCTCTATTCAGAATTGAAAACCGCAACGCGTTACGAGCCTTGGTTGCGGAAATATCTCCATCCGCATCCGATGACTTTTTTAGATTTGGGTCAATTTTCAGTAAAATCACTTTGGGTGGCCATATTTCCATAACCAGACCTCGCAGAACCTTCTGGTTTTCACCCGTGAATAGCTCTGACAAAATTGTCTAGAAATTTTGAAAACCGCAACCTTTTACAAGGCCTGGTTTCAGAAATATCGCCACCCAAGCACATTGTTAGGTAGTTAAAGCTTAAAAATCTGTGGAATCAGTGAAATCACTTTGGATGGCCATATTTCGCTAACCAGACCACGCAGGACGATTTGGCTTACATGTGTGTGTAGGTATTGAACAGACCTTTCGTTTGATGTATATCTCGGTGAGATTGGTGAACTTCGAAAAAATAATGATTTTTATAGACAAGTGGTTAGTCCATGATTTTTTCCCAAAATTTATTGAAAAAAAAAATTTTTGAGTTTGGCACATCGATGGAAAGGTCTGTTAATTCTCTATTCAGAATTGAAAACCGCAACGCGTTACGAGCCTTGGTTGCGGAAATTTCTCCATCCGCATCCGATGACTTTTTTAGATTTGGGTCAATTTTCAGTAAAATCACTTTGGGTGGCCATATTTCCATAACCAGACCTCGCAGAACCTTCTGGTTTTCACCCGTGAATAGCTCTGACAAAATTGTCTAGAAATTTTGAAAACCGCAACCTTTTACAAGGCCTGGTTTCAGAAATATCGCCACCCAAGCACATTGTTAGGTAGTTAAAGCTTAAAAATCTGTGGAATCAGTGAAATCACTTTGGATGGCCATATTTCGCTAACCAGACCACGCAGGACGATTTGGCTTACATGTGTGTGTAGGTATTGAACAGACCTTTCGTTTGATGTATATCTCGGTGAGATTGGTGAACTTCGAAAAAATAATGATTTTTATAGACAAGTGGTTAGTCCATGATTTTTTCCCAAAATTTATTGAAAAAAAAAATTTTTGAGTTTGGCACATCGATGGAAAGGTCTGTTAATTCTCTATTCAGAATTGAAAACCGCAACGCGTTACGAGCCTTGGTTGCGGAAATTTCTCCATCCGCATCCGATGACTTTTTTAGATTTGGGTCAATTTTCAGTAAAATCACTTTGGGTGGCCATATTTCCATAACCAGACCTCGCAGAACCTTCTGGTTTTCACCCGTGAATAGCTCTGACAAAATTGTCTAGAAATTTTGAAAACCGCAACCTTTTACAAGGCCTGGTTTCGGAAATATCGCCACCCAAGCACATTGTTAGGTAGTTAAAGCTTAAAAATCTGTGGAATCAGTGAAATCACTTTGGATGGCCATATTTCGCTAACCAGACCACGCAGGACGATTTGGCTTACATGTATGTGTAGGTATTGAACAGACCTTTCGTTTGATGTATATCTCGGTGAGATTGGTGAACTTCGAAAAAATAATGATTTTTATAGACAAGTGGTTAGTCCATGATTTTTTCCCAAAATTTATTGAAAAAAAAAATTTTGAGTTTGGCACATCGATGGAAAGGTCTGTTAATTCTCTATTCAGAATTGAAAACCGCAACGCGTTACGAGCCTTGGTTGCGGAAATATCTCCGTCCGCATCCGATGACTTTTTTAGATTTGGGTCAATTTTCAGTAAAATCACTTTGGGTGGCCATATTTCCATAACCAGACCTCGCAGAACCTTCTGGTTTTCACCCGTGAATAGCTCTGACAAAATTGTCTAGAAATTTTGAAAACCGCAACCTTTTACAAGGCCTGGTTTCGGAAATATCGCCACCCAAGCACATTGTTAGGTAGTTAAAGCTTAAAAATCTGTGGAATCAGTGAAATCACTTTGGATGGCCATATTTCGCTAACCAGACCACGCAGGACGATTTGGCTTACATGTGTGTGTAGGTATTGAACAGACCTTTCGTTTGATGTATATCTCGGTGAGATTGGTGAACTTCGAAAAAATAATGATTTTTATAGACAAGTGGTTAGTCCATGATTTTTTCCCAAAATTTATTGAAAAAAAAAATTTTTGAGTTTGGCACATCGATGGAAAGGTCTGTTAATTCTCTATTCAGAATTGAAAACCGCAACGCGTTACGAGCCTTGGTTGCGGAAATTTCTCCATCCGCATCCGATGACTTTTTTAGATTTGGGTCAATTTTCAGTAAAATCACTTTGGGTGGCCATATTTCCATAACCAGACCTCGCAGAACCTTCTGGTTTTCACCCGTGAATAGCTCTGACAAAATTGTCTAGAAATTTTGAAAACCGCAACCTTTTACAAGGCCTGGTTTCAGAAATATCGCCACCCAAGCACATTGTTAGGTAGTTAAAGCTTAAAAATCTGTGGAATCAGTGAAATCACTTTGGATGGCCATATTTCGCTAACCAGACCACGCAGGACGATTTGGCTTACATGTGTGTGTAGGTATTGAACAGACCTTTCGTTTGATGTATATCTCGGTGAGATTGGTGAACTTCGAAAAAATAATGATTTTTATAGACAAGTGGTTAGTCCATGATTTTTTCCCAAAATTTATTGAAAAAAAAAAATTTTTGAGTTTGGCACATCGATGGAAAGGTCTGTTAATTCTCTATTCAGAATTGAAAACCGCAACGCGTTACGAGCCTTGGTTGCGGAAATTTCTCCATCCGCATCCGATGACTTTTTTAGATTTGGGTCAATTTTCAGTAAAATCACTTTGGGTGGCCATATTTCCATAACCAGACCTCGCAGAACCTTCTGGTTTTCACCCGTGAATAGCTCTGACAAAATTGTCTAGAAATTTTGAAAACCGCAACCTTTTACAAGGCCTGGTTTCGGAAATATCGCCACCCAAGCACATTGTTAGGTAGTTAAAGCTTAAAAATCTGTGGAATCAGTGAAATCACTTTGGATGGCCATATTTCGCTAACCAGACCACGCAGGACGATTTGGCTTACATGTATGTGTAGGTATTGAACAGACCTTTCGTTTGATGTATATCTCGGTGAGATTGGTGAACTTCGAAAAAATAATGATTTTTATAGACAAGTGGTTAGTCCATGATTTTTTCCCAAAATTTATTGAAAAAAAAAATTTTGAGTTTGGCACATCGATGGAAAGGTCTGTTAATTCTCTATTCAGAATTGAAAACCGCAACGCGTTACGAGCCTTGGTTGCGGAAATATCTCCGTCCGCATCCGATGACTTTTTTAGATTTGGGTCAATTTTCAGTAAAATCACTTTGGGTGGCCATATTTCCATAACCAGACCTCGCAGAACCTTCTGGTTTTCACCCGTGAATAGCTCTGACAAAATTGTCTAGAAATTTTGAAAACCGCAACCTTTTACAAGGCCTGGTTTCGGAAATATCGCCACCCAAGCACATTGTTAGGTAGTTAAAGCTTAAAAATCTGTGGAATCAGTGAAATCACTTTGGATGGCCATATTTCGCTAACCAGACCACGCAGGACGATTTGGCTTACATGTGTGTGTAGGTATTGAACAGACCTTTCGTTTGATGTATATCTCGGTGAGATTGGTGAACTTCGAAAAAATAATGATTTTTATAGACAAGTGGTTAGTCCATGATTTTTTCCCAAAATTTATTGAAAAAAAAATTTTGAGTTTGGCACATCGATGGAAAGGTCTGTTAATTCTCTATTCAGATTTGAAAACCGCAACGCGTTACGAGCCTTGGTTGCGGAAATATCTCCATCCGCATCCGATGACTTTTTTAGATTTGGGTCAATTTTCAGTAAAATCACTTTGGGTGGCCATATTTCCATAACCAGACCTCGCAGAACCTTCTGGTTTTCACCCGTGAATAGCTCTGACAAAATTGTCTAGAAATTTTGAAAACCGCAACCTTTTACAAGGCCTGGTTTCGGAAATATCGCCACCCAAGCACATTGTTAGGTAGTTAAAGCTTAAAAATCTGTGGAATCAGTGAAATCACTTTGGATGGCCATATTTCGCTAACCAGACCACGCAGGACGATTTGGCTTACATGTGTGTGTAGGTATTGAACAGACCTTTCGTTTGATGTATATCTCGGTGAGATTGGTGAACTTCGAAAAAATAATGATTTTTATAGACAAGTGGTTAGTCCATGATTTTTTCCCAAAATTTATTGAAAAAAAAAATTTTGAGTTTGGCACATCGATGGAAAGGTCTGTTAATTCTCTATTCAGAATTGAAAACCGCAACGCGTTACGAGCCTTGGTTGCGGAAATATCTCCATCCGCATCCGATGACTTTTTTAGATTTGGGTCAATTTTCAGTAAAATCACTTTGGGTGGCCATATTTCCATAACCAGACCTCGCAGAACCTTCTGGTTTTCACCCGTGAATAGCTCTGACAAAATTGTCTAGAAATTTTGAAAACCGCAACCTTTTACAAGGCCTGGTTTCGGAAATATCGCCACCCAAGCACATTGTTAGGTAGTTAAAGCTTAAAAATCTGTGGAATCAGTGAAATCACTTTGGATGGCCATATTTCGCTAACCAGACCACGCAGGACGATTTGGCTTACATGTGTGTGTAGGTATTGAACAGACCTTTCGTTTGATGTATATCTCTGTGAGATTGGTGAACTTCGAAAAAATAATGATTTTTATAGACAAGTGGTTAGTCCATGATTTTTTCCCAAAATTTATTGAAAAAAAAATTTTGAGTTTGGCACATCGATGGAAAGGTCTGTTAATTCTCTATTCAGATTTGAAAACCGCAACGCGTTACGAGCCTTGGTTGCGGAAATATCTCCATCCGCATCCGATGACTTTTTTAGATTTGGGTCAATTTTCAGTAAAATCACTTTGGGTGGCCATATTTCCATAACCAGACCTCGCAGAACCTTCTGGTTTTCACCCGTGAATAGCTCTGACAAAATTGTCTAGAAATTTTGAAAACCGCAACCTTTTACAAGGCCTGGTTTCGGAAATATCGCCACCCAAGCACATTGTTAGGTAGTTAAAGCTTAAAAATCTGTGGAATCAGTGAAATCACTTTGGATGGCCATATTTCGCTAACCAGACCACGCAGGACGATTTGGCTTACATGTGTGTGTAGGTATTGAACAGACCTTTCGTTTGATGTATATCTCGGTGAGATTGGTGAACTTCGAAAAAATAATGATTTTTATAGACAAGTGGTTAGTCCATGATTTTTTCCCAAAATTTATTGAAAAAAAAAATTTTGAGTTTGGCACATCGATGGAAAGGTCTGTTAATTCTCTATTCAGAATTGAAAACCGCAACGCGTTACGAGCCTTGGTTGCGGAAATATCTCCATCCGCATCCGATGACTTTTTTAGATTTGGGTCAATTTTCAGTAAAATCACTTTGGGTGGCCATATTTCCATAACCAGACCTCGCAGAACCTTCTGGTTTTCACCCGTGAATAGCTCTGTCAAAATTGTCTAGAAATTTTGAAAACCGCAACCTTTTACAAGGCCTGGTTTCGGAAATATCGCCACCCAAGCACATTGTTAGGTAGTTAAAGCTTAAAAATCTGTGGAATCAGTGAAATCACTTTGGATGGCCATATTTCGCTAACCAGACCACGCAGGACGATTTGGCTTACATGTGTGTGTAGGTATTGAACAGACCTTTCGTTTGATGTATATCTCGGTGAGATTGGTGAACTTCGAAAAAATAATGATTTTTATAGACAAGTGGTTAGTCCATGATTTTTTCCCAAAATTTATTGAAAAAAAAAATTTTGAGTTTGGCACATCGATGGAAAGGTCTGTTAATTCTCTATTCAGAATTGAAAACCGCAACGCGTTACGAGCCTTGGTTGCGGAAATATCTCCATCCGAATCCGATGACTTTTTTAGATTTGGGTCAATTTTCAGTAAAATCACTTTGGGTGGCCATATTTCCATAACCAGACCTCGCAGAACCTTCTGGTTTTCACCCGTGAATAGCTCTGACAAAATTGTCTAGAAATTTTGAAAACCGCAACCTTTTACAAGGCCTGGTTTCGGAAATATCGCCACCCAAGCACATTGTTAGGTAGTTAAAGCTTAAAAATCTGTGGAATCAGTGAAATCACTTTGGATGGCCATATTTCGCTAACCAGACCACGCAGGACGATTTGGCTTACATGTGTGTGTAGGTATTGAACAGACCTTTCGTTTGATGTATATCTCGGTGAGATTGGTGAACTTCGAAAAAATAATGATTTTTATAGACAAGTGGTTAGTCCATGATTTTTTCCCAAAATTTATTGAAAAAAAAAATTTTGAGTTTGGCACATCGATGGAAAGGTCTGTTAATTCTCTATTCAGAATTGAAAACCGCAACGCGTTACGAGCCTTGGTTGCGGAAATATCTCCATCCGCATCCGATGACTTTTTTAGATTTGGGTCAATTTTCAGTAAAATCACTTTGGGTGGCCATATTTCCATAACCAGACCTCGCAGAACCTTCTGGTTTTCACCCGTGAATAGCTCTGACAAAATTGTCTAGAAATTTTGAAAACCGCAACCTTTTACAAGGCCTGGTTTCGGAAATATCGCCACCCAAGCACATTGTTAGGTAGTTAAAGCTTAAAAATCTGTGGAATCAGTGAAATCACTTTGGATGGCCATATTTCGCTAACCAGACTACGCAGGACGATTTGGCTTACATGTGTGTGTAGGTATTGAACAGACCTTTCGTTTGATGTATATCTCGGTGAGATTGGTGAACTTCGAAAAAATAATGATTTTTATAGACAAGTGGTTAGTCCATGATTTTTTCCCAAAATTTATTGAAAAAAAAAATTTTGAGTTTGGCACATCGATGGAAAGGTCTGTTAATTCTCTATTCAGAATTGAAAACCGCAACGCGTTACGAGCCTTGGTTGCGGAAATATCTCCATCCGCATCCGATGACTTTTTTAGATTTGGGTCAATTTTCAGTAAAATCACTTTGGGTGGCCATATTTCCATAACCAGACCTCGCAGAACCTTCTGGTTTTCACCCGTGAATAGCTCTGTCAAAATTGTCTAGAAATTTTGAAAACCGCAACCTTTTACAAGGCCTGGTTTCGGAAATATCGCCACCCAAGCACATTGTTAGGTAGTTAAAGCTTAAAAATCTGTGGAATCAGTGAAATCACTTTGGATGGCCATATTTCGCTAACCAGACCACGCAGGACGATTTGGCTTACATGTGTGTGTAGGTATTGAACAGACCTTTCGTTTGATGTATATCTCGGTGAGATTGGTGAACTTCGAAAAAATAATGATTTTTATAGACAAGTGGTTAGTCCATGATTTTTTCCCAAAATTTATTGAAAAAAAAAATTTTGAGTTTGGCACATCGATGGAAAGGTCTGTTAATTCTCTATTCAGAATTGAAAACCGCAACGCGTTACGAGCCTTGGTTGCGGAAATATCTCCATCCGCATCCGATGACTTTTTTAGATTTGGGTCAATTTTCAGTAAAATCACTTTGGGTGGCCATATTTCCATAACCAGACCTCGCAGAACCTTCTGGTTTTCACCCGTGAATAGCTCTGTCAAAATTGTCTAGAAATTTTGAAAACCGCAACCTTTTACAAGGCCTGGTTTCGGAAATATCGCCACCCAAGCACATTGTTAGGTAGTTAAAGCTTAAAAATCTGTGGAATCAGTGAAATCACTTTGGATGGCCATATTTCGCTAACCAGACCACGCAGGACGATTTGGCTTACATGTGTGTGTAGGTATTGAACAGACCTTTCGTTTGATGTATATCTCGGTGAGATTGGTGAACTTCGAAAAAATAATGATTTTTATAGACAAGTGGTTAGTCCATGATTTTTTCCCAAAATTTATTGAAAAAAAAAATTTTGAGTTTGGCACATCGATGGAAAGGTCTGTTAATTCTCTATTCAGAATTGAAAACCGCAACGCGTTACGAGCCTTGGTTGCGGAAATATCTCCATCCGCATCCGATGACTTTTTTAGATTTGGGTCAATTTTCAGTAAAATCACTTTGGGTGGCCATATTTCCATAACCAGACCTCGCAGAACCTTCTGGTTTTCACCCGTGAATAGCTCTGACAAAATTGTCTAGAAATTTTGAAAACCGCAACCTTTTACAAGGCCTGGTTTCGGAAATATCGCCACCCAAGCACATTGTTAGGTAGTTAAAGCTTAAAAATCTGTGGAATCAGTGAAATCACTTTGGATGGCCATATTTCGCTAACCAGACCACGCAGGACGATTTGGCTTACATGTGTGTGTAGGTATTGAACAGACCTTTCGTTTGATGTATATCTCGGTGAGATTGGTGAACTTCGAAAAAATAATGATTTTTATAGACAAGTGGTTAGTCCATGATTTTTTCCCAAAATTTATTGAAAAAAAAATTTTGAGTTTGGCACATCGATGGAAAGGTCTGTTAATTCTCTATTCAGATTTGAAAACCGCAACGCGTTACGAGCCTTGGTTGCGGAAATATCTCCATCCGCATCCGATGACTTTTTTAGATTTGGGTCAATTTTCAGTAAAATCACTTTGGGTGGCCATATTTCCATAACCAGACCTCGCAGAACCTTCTGGTTTTCACCCGTGAATAGCTCTGACAAAATTGTCTAGAAATTTTGAAAACCGCAACCTTTTACAAGGCCTGGTTTCGGAAATATCGCCACCCAAGCACATTGTTAGGTAGTTAAAGCTTAAAAATCTGTGGAATCAGTGAAATCACTTTGGATGGCCATATTTCGCTAACCAGACCACGCAGGACGATTTGGCTTACATGTGTGTGTAGGTATTGAACAGACCTTTCGTTTGATGTATATCTCGGTGAGATTGGTGAACTTCGAAAAAATAATGATTTTTATAGACAAGTGGTTAGTCCATGATTTTTTCCCAAAATTTATTGAAAAAAAAATTTTGAGTTTGGCACATCGATGGAAAGGTCTGTTAATTCTCTATTCAGATTTGAAAACCGCAACGCGTTACGAGCCTTGGTTGCGGAAATATCTCCATCCGCATCCGATGACTTTTTTAGATTTGGGTCAATTTTCAGTAAAATCACTTTGGGTGGCCATATTTCCATAACCAGACCTCGCAGAACCTTCTGGTTTTCACCCGTGAATAGCTCTGACAAAATTGTCTAGAAATTTTGAAAACCGCAACCTTTTACAAGGCCTGGTTTCGGAAATATCGCCACCCAAGCACATTGTTAGGTAGTTAAAGCTTAAAAATCTGTGGAATCAGTGAAATCACTTTGGATGGCCATATTTCGCTAACCAGACCACGCAGGACGATTTGGCTTACATGTGTGTGTAGGTATTGAACAGACCTTTCGTTTGATGTATATCTCTGTGAGATTGGTGAACTTCGAAAAAATAATGATTTTTATAGACAAGTGGTTAGTCCATGATTTTTTCCCAAAATTTATTGAAAAAAAAATTTTGAGTTTGGCACATCGATGGAAAGGTCTGTTAATTCTCTATTCAGATTTGAAAACCGCAACGCGTTACGAGCCTTGGTTGCGGAAATATCTCCATCCGCATCCGATGACTTTTTTAGATTTGGGTCAATTTTCAGTAAAATCACTTTGGGTGGCCATATTTCCATAACCAGACCTCGCAGAACCTTCTGGTTTTCACCCGTGAATAGCTCTGACAAAATTGTCTAGAAATTTTGAAAACCGCAACCTTTTACAAGGCCTGGTTTCGGAAATATCGCCACCCAAGCACATTGTTAGGTAGTTAAAGCTTAAAAATCTGTGGAATCAGTGAAATCACTTTGGATGGCCATATTTCGCTAACCAGACCACGCAGGACGATTTGGCTTACATGTGTGTGTAGGTATTGAACAGACCTTTCGTTTGATGTATATCTCTGTGAGATTGGTGAACTTCGAAAAAATAATGATTTTTATAGACAAGTGGTTAGTCCATGATTTTTTCCCAAAATTTATTGAAAAAAAAATTTTGAGTTTGGCACATCGATGGAAAGGTCTGTTAATTCTCTATTCAGATTTGAAAACCGCAACGCGTTACGAGCCTTGGTTGCGGAAATATCTCCATCCGCATCCGATGACTTTTTTAGATTTGGGTCAATTTTCAGTAAAATCACTTTGGGTGGCCCTATTTCCATAACCAGACCTCGCAGAACCTTCTGGTTTTCACCCGTGAATAGCTCTGACAAAATTGTCTAGAAATTTTGAAAACCGCAACCTTTTACAAGGCCTGGTTTCGGAAATATCGCCACCCAAGCACATTGTTAGGTAGTTAAAGCTTAAAAATCTGTGGAATCAGTGAAATCACTTTGGATGGCCATATTTCGCTAACCAGACCACGCAGGACGATTTGGCTTACATGTGTGTGTAGGTATTGAACAGACCTTTCGTTTGATGTATATCTCGGTGAGATTGGTGAACTTCGAAAAAATAATGATTTTTATAGACAAGTGGTTAGTCCATGATTTTTTCCCAAAATTTATTGAAAAAAAATTTTGAGTTTGGCACATCGATGGAAAGGTCTGTTAATTCTCTATTCAGATTTGAAAACCGCAACGCGTTACGAGCCTTGGTTGCGGAAATATCTCCATCCGCATCCGATGACTTTTTTAGATTTGGGTCAATTTTCAGTAAAATCACTTTGGGTGGCCATATTTCCATAACCAGACCTCGCAGAACCTTCTGGTTTTCACCCGTGAATAGCTCTGACAAAATTGTCTAGAAATTTTGAAAACCGCAACCTTTTACAAGGCCTGGTTTCGGAAATATCGCCACCCAAGCACATTGTTAGGTAGTTAAAGCTTAAAAATCTGTGGAATCAGTGAAATCACTTTGGATGGCCATATTTCGCTAACCAGACCACGCAGGACGATTTGGCTTACATGTGTGTGTAGGTATTGAACAGACCTTTCGTTTGATGTATATCTCTGTGAGATTGGTGAACTTCGAAAAAATAATGATTTTTATAGACAAGTGGTTAGTCCATGATTTTTTCCCAAAATTTATTGAAAAAAAAATTTTGAGTTTGGCACATCGATGGAAAGGTCTGTTAATTCTCTATTCAGATTTGAAAACCGCAACGCGTTACGAGCCTTGGTTGCGGAAATATCTCCATCCGCATCCGATGACTTTTTTAGATTTGGGTCAATTTTCAGTAAAATCACTTTGGGTGGCCATATTTCCATAACCAGACCTCGCAGAACCTTCTGGTTTTCACCCGTGAATAGCTCTGACAAAATTGTCTAGAAATTTTGAAAACCGCAACCTTTTACAAGGCCTGGTTTCGGAAATATCGCCACCCAAGCACATTGTTAGGTAGTTAAAGCTTAAAAATCTGTGGAATCAGTGAAATCACTTTGGATGGCCATATTTCGCTAACCAGACCACGCAGGACGATTTGGCTTACATGTGTGTGTAGGTATTGAACAGACCTTTCGTTTGATGTATATCTCGGTGAGATTGGTGAACTTCGAAAAAATAATGATTTTTATAGACAAGTGGTTAGTCCATGATTTTTTCCCAAAATTTATTGAAAAAAAAAATTTTGAGTTTGGCACATCGATGGAAAGGTCTGTTAATTCTCTATTCAGAATTGAAAACCGCAACGCGTTACGAGCCTTGGTTGCGGAAATATCTCCATCCGCATCCGATGACTTTTTTAGATTTGGGTCAATTTTCAGTAAAATCACTTTGGGTGGCCATATTTCCATAACCAGACGTCGCAGAACCTTCTGGTTTTCACCCGTGAATAGCTCTGACAAAATTGTCTAGAAATTTTGAAAACCGCAACCTTTTACAAGGCCTGGTTTCGGAAATATCGCCACCCAAGCACATTGTTAGGTAGTTAAAGCTTAAAAATCTGTGGAATCAGTGAAATCACTTTGGATGGCCATATTTCGCTAACCAGACCACGCAGGACGATTTGTCTTACATGTGTGTGTAGGTATTGAACAGACCTTTCGTTTGATGTATATCTCGGTGAGATTGGTGAACTTCGAAAAAATAATGATTTTTATAGACAAGTGGTTAGTCCATGATTTTTTCCCAAAATTTATTGAAAAAAAAATTTTGAGTTTGGCACATCGATGGAAAGGTCTGTTAATTCTCTATTCAGATTTGAAAACCGCAACGCGTTACGAGCCTTGGTTGCGGAAATATCTCCATCCGCATCCGATGACTTTTTTAGATTTGGGTCAATTTTCAGTAAAATCACTTTGGGTGGCCATATTTCCATAACCAGACCTCGCAGAACCTTCTGGTTTTCACCCGTGAATAGCTCTGACAAAATTGTCTAGAAATTTTGAAAACCGCAACCTTTTACAAGGCCTGGTTTCGGAAATATCGCCACCCAAGCACATTGTTAGGTAGTTAAAGCTTAAAAATCTGTGGAATCAGTGAAATCACTTTGGATGGCCATATTTCGCTAACCAGACCACGCAGGACGATTTGGCTTACATGTGTGTGTAGGTATTGAACAGACCTTTCGTTTGATGTATATCTCTGTGAGATTGGTGAACTTCGAAAAAATAATGATTTTTATAGACAAGTGGTTAGTCCATGATTTTTTCCCAAAATTTATTGAAAAAAAAAATTTTGAGTTTGGCACATCGATGGAAAGGTCTGTTAATTCTCTATTCAGAATTGAAAACCGCAACGCGTTACGAGCCTTGGTTGCGGAAATATCTCCATCCGCATCCGATGACTTTTTTAGATTTGGGTCAATTTTCAGTAAAATCACTTTGGGTGGCCATATTTCCATAACCAGACGTCGCAGAACCTTCTGGTTTTCACCTGTGAATAGCTCTGACAAAATTGTCTAGAAATTTTGAAAACCGCAACCTTTTACAAGGCCTGGTTTCGGAAATATCGCCACCCAAGCACATTGTTAGGTAGTTAAAGCTTAAAAATCTGTGGAATCAGTGAAATCACTTTGGATGGCCATATTTCGCTAACCAGACCACGCAGGACGATTTGGCTTACATGTGTGTGTAGGTATTGAACACACCTTTCGTTTGATGTATATCTCGGTGAGATTGGTGAACTTCGAAAAAATAATGATTTTTATAGACAAGTGGTTAGTCCATGATTTTTTCCCAAAATTTATTGAAAAAAAAAATTTTGAGTTTGGCACATCGATGGAAAGGTCTGTTAATTCTCTATTCAGAATTGAAAACCGCAACGCGTTACGAGCCTTGGTTGCGGAAATATCTCCATCCGCATCCGATGACTTTTTTAGATTTGGGTCAATTTTCAGTAAAATCACTTTGGGTGGCCATATTTCCATAACCAGACCTCGCAGAACCTTCTGGTTTTCACCCGTGAATAGCTCTGTCAAAATTGTCTAGAAATTTTGAAAACCGCAACCTTTTACAAGGCCTGGTTTCGGAAATATCGCCACCCAAGCACATTGTTAGGTAGTTAAAGCTTAAAAATCTGTGGAATCAGTGAAATCACTTTGGATGGCCATATTTCGCTAACCAGACCACGCAGGACGATTTGGCTTACATGTGTGTGTAGGTATTGAACAGACCTTTCGTTTGATGTATATCTCGGTGAGATTGGTGAACTTCGAAAAAATAATGATTTTTATAGACAAGTGGTTAGTCCATGATTTTTTCCCAAAATTTATTGAAAAAAAAAAATTTGAGTTTGGCACATCGATGGAAAGGTCTGTTAATTCTCTATTCAGAATTGAAAACCGCAACGCGTTACGAGCCTTGGTTGCGGAAATATCTCCATCCGCATCCGATGACTTTTTTAGATTTGGGTCAATTTTCAGTAAAATCACTTTGGGTGGCCATATTTCCATAACCAGACCTCGCAGAACCTTCTGGTTTTCACCCGTGAATAGCTCTGTCAAAATTGTCTAGAAATTTTGAAAACCGCAACCTTTTACAAGGCCTGGTTTCGGAAATATCGCCACCCAAGCACATTGTTAGGTAGTTAAAGCTTAAAAATCTGTGGAATCAGTGAAATCACTTTGGATGGCCATATTTCGCTAACCAGACCACGCAGGACGATTTGGCTTACATGTGTGTGTAGGTATTGAACAGACCTTTCGTTTGATGTATATCTCGGTGAGATTGGTGAACTTCGAAAAAATAATGATTTTTATAGACAAGTGGTTAGTCCATGATTTTTTCCCAAAATTTATTGAAAAAAAAAATTTTGAGTTTGGCACATCGATGGAAAGGTCTGTTAATTCTCTATTCAGAATTGAAAACCGCAACGCGTTACGAGCCTTGGTTGCGGAAATATCTCCATCCGCATCCGATGACTTTTTTAGATTTGGGTCAATTTTCAGTAAAATCACTTTGGGTGGCCATATTTCCATAACCAGACCTCGCAGAACCTTCTGGTTTTCACCCGTGAATAGCTCTGACAAAATTGTCTAGAAATTTTGAAAACCGCAACCTTTTACAAGGCCTGGTTTCGGAAATATCGCCACCCAAGCACATTGTTAGGTAGTTAAAGCTTAAAAATCTGTGGAATCAGTGAAATCACTTTGACAAGATAATGTAAGTATATTTTTGGACATTCATCAACCCATAGTCTGTCAGCATCCAAGTAACTCAATGTTTTTGTTATTATTCTCCATATCTGGTTGGTGTTTTTCTTGTTTTTAATGAATATACTTACTGCCTTTCATTCTGGATAACTAGAAAAGCGTTTGTAAGGTCTTATTAAAAACAAAAAACATACATACATCGATCATTTTACATCATTTAACAAAAAACTATTCTTGTTTTGTTTTCAACTAATATAAGCACAGTTGGAATTATAATGTCGCTCATTTGCATTTACATTCTTCTTATTCACACTTTCACGAGGTATCTTCGTCTTCATAAGTGTAAGTGACAGGCTATCTTTCGTTCTTTCATGAACTTCTTCAGTCGAGATCGTGCGATTAATGGAACCCTGTGATTAATGAAAACCTGTAAAGGAAAAAAAATATGAAAAAAACAACACTTTAGAGAATATATATAAAAGTTTAGTTCACTGTTTTATTGTTCTTGTGACACTTAAATAAGTCTCAAGGAATAAATTCATGTCGTAAAATGAATGGAAGTGTAAAATAAGTACATTGCTTATCGCTTGATTGAGGTTTAATAATTTCATCATTTTTCATAATGTATACCTAGAGTTATTTTAAATGAAAATACTTACTGCTTATTTAGTGTTTTTCTTAATGAAAATACTCACTTCATTTGATTGTTTGCTTGTATGTGGTTTTTTCTCGGTGAACAATTGCAAGGAGTATTCGAACATTTAGATAGAGTTACATTATCAGGTTGCACCTTTATAGTTGGAATCTTTTTAGTGTCTTCATAAGTATTATGATCTTTAGGTCCTCCTTGTCAAGCATTAGGCTTATTCGAACTTAATACTTTGGTGCAGTTCTATAGTCAGAGTCGGTGAAGTCAAGGAAGTGTGTGGCTGTAAACGATAAAATTAACTTTAAAAATTAAATTTACCGAATGGAAATAAAAGTGTCCTTTATTGTTTTATGGTTTTAACTGACCCTAACTAAATTAAGGACTCATTTTATACCAAATTTTAATTATGTACTAAAATTAGAACAAATTAAATACTAAACAAAATACCAATTCGGGATTTGCTGGTGGTTCTTCATGAGCCATGTGATAAACTTTTTAAACCCCCTTTTTGAATACTTCATCACTAAGTTCTTTGTTTCTAATATCCAATGCTATATATTTTAACAACAATGGGGAATTCAGCTTAGAACGAAGGATGTCATTTAGATTCAACATTCTAGTTTTAAATGAATGTAGGGATAGTGCACTAATTTAGTGTCATGAAAAATAATTATTATGCTGCATTTAGCCTTTGAAAATACCCACGGGAATGTTGCACCAGTTAAATTAATTGCTGGGATACACTTCGTTATAACTTTTAATTTGAACACATAAATTCGAATGCATCAAGCGAAAATGTATTGTGTAATGTAATAACATTAAATTTGATGGTAGACTACAGTGGATGTAGTATCTTATTGAATACTACTTTAGGAAGTGATTTAGTTCCAATCTCAAGCGTAAAAGATAAAAAAGCAACTTATTCTCAATTTAATTTTTTTTTAAATTCACTGGCTTCTTTGGATACTACTTTGAAACAAAATTACTTGTTTTCCACATTTCAACTTTATCGCTTTGGGGTCGGAATTGCGAAAATATAAATAATTCTTTTTGCAAACAATATTTATTGGTTATTATTTGCATGGTTCTTAAAAATTAAAAAATCAAATTTAAATGTGATAAACGTTGTGGAACTTATAAATCATACATTTATGACAGAAGCCCTAGTTTAAAATTAATTGGAATTTAAAATATCGTCCTTCGTGTCGAAGTTAAATCTACAACCTAACATTTTCCTACTTCCTTTCGCAAAATCATTTGACGAATGTCAATCGTTTTCGCGCTATTTAAATCTCCTTGTGTGAAATTCAGAGAGAGTATACATACCTAACCGAATTGTGGAACTCAATCACCCTTAATATTATAACTACTTATTACTTAGTACATAACTAACTATAAAACCGTATCTTTTAAAACCATTTGTAGGGTCTGCTTTGGACTTTCGAACGTAGCCAACCCTCTAGAAAACATCTATTTTCACCTACATGAATTGCTATTCGGAAGAAAAAAGAAGCCTAACTTTTTATGTATGTAATTGCAGTAAATTTAATTTGCGACCAAATAAAGCTGTCTACAAAACCTTTTTACCTCAAAAATTGTATAATAGTACTTGGGTCTTTATTAAAAAGCTGTTGTGAGTTTTCTTCTCTTTTTAAATTCACCTGACTATGCAATTTAGCAAACGTGCCAATAAATTAAACTTGTTTCCAGCTAAATGATTCTAATTAAATATGCCACAGCACCTGCAGTTCAGTTTGGTCCCAACCTTCCAGTTCAAAAGCTATAATGTACATGAGCTGCAATAAAAAAAGGGTTTTCATGTATTCTTGGCACGTTTCGGACAAATACACATCTATAATGTATTGTAGAGTAAGGGAGAACTGAACGGAAGAAATAAAATAAAAAAGCGCATAACATGTCTCACGAAAGTACTATCTATTTATATACATGCATACCTATGGATATGAAAAATAATTTGTAATAATTTGCTGAATTGCGTTATAGTTAAATTTGTATTATTATTGAGTATTTTATTCGTAGAAAGGATTTTCAAATAAATTAATTTATGGGGGCCTTTCAACCCCCATAAGATTTTCATCATTTTCAATACAATTAACTTCAAAATGGTTTCTTAATCAAACAAAAGTTTTAACCTTTTTGAGGAGAACGTTTTCTTAGTTTAATATTTTCTATATTATGATATGATATTAATGAAAAACTAATTATGGGGAACTTTAACCCCTTAAATCATACTGACCATTTGACTGAACTTATCACTATTAGAATTATTAAAAAGACTCATCTACTACTACTACTAAAGATACAAGTTAAGACCAGCCTCTATTCCATCTTTTAAAAGTGTCGTGTCCGGTTTGTAAATTTTAAATTGGGTCATTTTTGTTTCGGTCAATTAGTTCTACTGCATTTGTTATTGTCAAAGAAAAGAAAACGTTGCATGCAACACGAATTGATTTGTTTATTGATTCTACAAATTTTACAAAATAAAATAATGGAAACAGTATATTTGTACATACAAGGTGAAGGTAAAAGTGACTCAGTTCTAAAAGGTTAAATGTGCGTGCAAAGAGTAATATGGAAATTGAATCCAGGGAACAAAAATGTCAAGTAAGCGAGTTGACATACATCTCTGGTGGTGCTGATGGGTGCTCTTGGTACACAATAATTCAACCACCTAAGGAATAAATTTGCCAAGTACAAATGGTGTAAAAGTTAATGTGAACTACAAAAAAAAATATAGGTTCATGTGGTTGACAAATGAGTGTTAAATTGTGTATATTTGAGGAAGCCTAATAATAGGTTATAACAAGAATTGATTTTCGTCAGCATGAATACTGATGAGGTTATCCTCAAATTCCGAGTGATAAGGTTGTGGTCAGTTTAAAACAGAGCCATTATTAGGGAGGTTTATTTCCACGAAGTTGAAGTACAAATTAATAGACAAGTGGAATTTTTGCCTACTCTAAGGAATCGATATTGAATGAAAATTTGATATTGAACTGTGGCGCTGAGACCAACCGAAACGGTAGTGCCACCACGGAAGTAACTTCAAAAAAATGTCTACTTGGTAATTTACCTCTTTCGAAAAAATATATATCCCTTTGCAAGGCTGAAACTTGGATTCTAATGATCGAATTTTCAAGGTTAAGGTGTTTTTGAAAGTTAAGCATCAGACAATCGTTGCAACAGCACACTACCACTAATAAATGATAAACTATATTAAGCAACGAATCCTACATAATTATGTAGTTCAACCCGAGCCAAAAAAAGCAATCGACATTATCATATTCATAAATTTTAATTTCTAAAAATATTTTTCTTATACAAACAATTATATTTCAACGTTCATAAAATCTGTTTGCCAACATCGTGATATGAAATCCAGAAATTTTTGGACTGCTCCATTGACTTAAAAAAATAAAACAAACCAAGAAATTATTTTCCTAGAGAAACACATAAAAGAATAAGGCACCTACATAATATCTCTATAAATACATATACATGAATACATGCATGTATAGTCGCTTTAAGTCGGTTTATCCAAAAAAAAAAAAAAAATGCTTCACCCAATTTTCAATGTTGTCCTGTCCTCAACAAAGCTTCTGATATTGGCAGTATAATACCTCAAAATAAATAGCTTTCCCTTATAGGACTCTCCCGATTCCAGTAAAAAACGTATGCATCAACTGAAAAATTTGAAATTCTAAATTTTTCACATATATAGGGTGTTATTTTTCTGGTTCTCACAGACATTTTATATTCGCCGCAGCAGAAGTATTTTATTTCTTTCTTTTTTTTCTGAAGACTCATGTGAATTTCATGCATTATAAACGGCATGTGGCTTAAATTAATCCCGACACACGACAATCATCTACTTCCACTCTACAAAACCCCAACAACGACGACGTCTGGGTCCCGGAAGAACATATAAAAAGTTAAATCGTTTCATAATCCTGGCAAATACATTCAGGCCACACACCGACTCGAGTGAAACGGAAAAAAAAAGTAAGAAAACAGTATTACATGATGTAGACCCATTAAGGGCAAGGTGTGCTTACTTAGTTTACTACAGTTACCGCGTGTGAGGTTCTTACATTTATCCGACTACGACAAATGTTGGGTACGAATAAAAAGAAAATGTAAATTTAAAGAGATTTACAGAATTTATTTCAAGTATGTCGCCAATTAAATGACCGAGATCGTCGGAAACGTTAAAAACAAAATGTGAGATAACCACGCATAGAAATTTAAATCTAGAACGAAATGGATTTATAAGTCTCAGGGGCTCTAGGATATAGGAGTTGAGTCAGTTCCAAATAAACAAGAAACAAAAAAATACTCGTAAGTCATAACATGCCATAGATTCGTCCCTCGCAGAGTTGACCTTGACTGAAATATTTAGGACACCGTGTTGGACGGATATACATACATACATATGTACATAAAGTAGTTTGCCAAAAAGGTGTGTTAATGGCTGCGCACGAAATACCACCATGACAAACCCACATTCGTGATATTAAAAAAAAAATAATTTCTTACTTAATATTTTAGATGATAAACATCTAGGTCAACATATTTGAAGTTACCATACTGACTGTACTTATAAAAAATAAAAACTAATATTTTTTTCATTTTTATCATCTCCTTGCAGAAGATACGTCAAATTATATTATAAACGATACATCAGTTGTGTGTAGTGAGAATTTTTCCGACACACGACAATTCGTACAAAACCGTCCGATAAACGAATTCGATGACCTTCCAACAATATACTTCATTACGCCAACCTATCCGCGGCGGGAACAAATTCCTGAACTAACTAGATTGGCACATACACTGATGCTTGTTCCGAAAATCCATTGGATAGTTGCAGATGATTTTGCCGAATGTAACATATTCTTGGGTTATCTATTTAATAAGTTTGGTAAGTTAACTGCAATTAATTTTGAAAACCAAGTAATATTTGTAAATTTTGTTCCAGGAATTCCATTTACTCATATTTCCAGTCCGATGCCTGATATTTATCGCAGTCTAACACCGAATCCTAGAGGAGTAGCGAATCGTAGAGCAGCGCTCAATTGGTTGCGTCAGCAAAAACAAACCTCTGGTGTCCTCTATTTCGGGGACGATGACAATACTTTTGACTTGAAATTATTCTCGGAAATTCGATCTACAAAAAAGGTTTCAATGTTTCCTGTTGGGCTAATTGGAATGTTTTCAGTTAGTACCCCGGTTGTACAAAAGGTAAGTTCGACTTTCTATCATATGTTTTACTTTAATTTAATTTAGCATTTCCATTTTATTCGCAGGGAAAAGTTATTGGCTTTTTCGATTCATGGCCTGGTAATCGAAGATGGCCTGTTGATATGGCTGGATTTGCTGTGAATCTCGAACATTTTGCCAATCATCCAAATGCAACTATGCCCTACAAAGCTGGCTATGAAGAAGACTCATTCCTACGGAGCATATCATTGTCTCTCAAAGACATCGAACCTAAAGCCAATAATTGTACGGAGATATTAGTTTGGCATACGCAAACGCAGAAAACAAAAGCCCCAACTATTCGACTTAATTCGCAGTACTTAGATGATAAATCAAGTTTGGGGGCATTGTTTAAGGAACTTGAGATCATGGGCGTAAGCCATGCATCAGATTATGATGGTACGTAAATGAAGGGATAGAAAATATTGTTAAAAACTGTAGCTTATAATTTCTTGATTTAGGAGCTAAAGGTAAGAAACCTGGCTTTACACACACGTTATGAAAAAATGCCATTTTAATAGTTGGAGAAAAGCTATACATTCGTTTTTAAGTCGATTACATAATGTAGTTTTATAAAAAGCTAAACAGTTAGGTCTGTTCATTTTAAGTTGAGTGAAGGCTTGTTTCATGTATTCAAACATTTGTTTAACAGTTATAAAGATGGATTGATTCGAGTCAAAAATCAGTAATACAGCTTTGGATATCAATTCGATATTCAAGCATTGGATATTTGTTTGGTCTTAATGACTTTTGTTATCATTAAAGGAATTAAGTTGTTTATTTTATTGGTATAAAAGTCTTAAAGAAAAATCCATATCACAACAGGATCTATCGAAAAACTCCAAAAACTCGTGCGATATGAATTCTTTTTAATTTCTTTTAAGATTATGCCTTTAGTAAACAAAAATATTTTAATAAAGTCATCGAATTTGTTTACAAAAAAACCTATGGCTATTTCAGAGTTCAGACCTGGTTGTTGATACGAAACTTAACAATTTAAGTGCAGCATAAACGATTTTGTCTACATTTTCCCCGGCGTGAATTGTCAGGTACATAAAAGCTGAGGCCTTATGTTTCGAGACGCAAAGTATTGAAATGTACTCACTCACAGACAATTTTGTTTAAATATTCAATTAAATTACAATTAAGTTTGAGAAACGTATGATAAACACTTCCAATGTCTTCCAAATCTTATCCACCATTTGTTTGGTGTGTTACTCGATAAATTTCTGAGACATTTTTAAAAACTAGAAATTTTTGGGACTAGATGACATCGAAAATCGTTAAACGAAAAACCCAAAAAAATACTTTAAAAAATTAAAATCCAAGTATCAAGCCACCATAATTATTACCAATCAGTTTCCTCAAATTAAAACAATTGATTTATTTCTACTCGTATAGTTATTTTCGAGTGCTTTTTTTCTAACCGCTTACTAATTTGATAATAGAAGCCTGGTATACATCATTTTCCGAGACAAGTTACCTCCAGTGTATTTTGGTCACTTAGTATTTCAACGATAATTTTTGAAGGATTTTTTAAAACTTATTAGACTAATAGATCGAATATCAGGGTTAAAATTTTTAGCTAGATGTACTTAAATTATAATGTTCATTGAAATTATTAATTAAATTACCTTTCTTTACAGGAATTAAAGCAACAATAACTAAAAATGGCAAAACCAAACCCATATCTTATTATCTTCGGTGAGATTCGGCCATAATCAAATTTTGGAATTGGTTGTTTCCCAGTTATGGCTGATAATAGCGATGTTCAAAATCTTCTCATACACCGGCGCCGCCGTCCGATTTATTGAAGAAAAATAGTAGAAAAAGCGGCCTTTCTCTGTTTGGTATCGAATTTTGCTAAGTTTAGTACTGTAAGAAAAGAAACAAAAAAAAAAAATTACTCAATATCATTTAAAAGACAACAATAAAAAAAAGAAAGAAAAGTGAGGTTTTTCTTGATTTTGTATTTTCTACTAACAATAGAATTCATATGGGATGTACCTTTGTTAAATCATATTAATTATTTATATTGATAGACAACATACCTCTTGGATTTCTAACAAATACAAAAAATAAAACAAAAAAACAAATAAATTACTAGATTTTTTAGATTAGATTAAAAATAAAAGATTTATTAACTATTTACCATAAAAATGTAAAACAGTAATAATTAAAATGAACAAATATCTATAAATGGCATGGCTGTGCCATCTGCCGATTGGTACTGATTATCATTAATAAATAAGATAGACAGATTGCTTGACATACTCATATTTATTCTGATAATATTGTTTTCCTAAATCACCAATTTGCTTTGTGGGCATGAATGGTATTACCGAAAAAAAAATATTTTTTGCACATAATGTATGATTTGAATATTTTCACATGGCAACCGGATTATAAACATTACAAGTTTTTTGTCCTATTCAATTATATTGTTAAATGAGTTAGTTTTTTTAAACATTTAAATCAAGAGAGAAACACGCTTTAATTTAAATCTAAACTATTTAGTAAACCGATTATCCAAATAAGAGTTATTTTATTAACAATGATAACATAAGTTTACTTCTTCTCTTTAAAATTCTCACTCACAAATTTTCTCTTCATATTATAAAGCTTCGAGTTTATAAGAAATAAAAAATAAAAATATTTAGAACTTGGAATAGAACGTTCAAGTCCTATCGTTTTGGATTTTGTTTGTTCAAAACGGAACAATGAAAGTTCTTTTGTGATAATCGGTCGAAGCTTTCGCTCATTTTTCTTTCAAATTGTTAAATAGACTAACAATAAGGTTTCACAATACACAAAATTGTCCTGAATTGTCATAGGACATATTGTAGATCTCCTTTTCTGTCTTACTGCAGGTTATAAATGTAATTTTCCACTTATGTACATGGTGCATGACAGTGATTATTTCTCTCTACCTGGGAGAGACTTAGCCGCCCGCGTATTTTAAGAGTTTGAGATATGACTGCATATTTCACTCAGTTTATCCATTTTAAATCGGCAAGGCAGTAGGTCTTTAATCAAATATCACTTATCACAAATAAAAGTATTGGCGATAATAAACTGACTTGTATAACTCCACTTTTTATTTCAAACTCCATCCTTATGTAGGACGTGAAATTTGGAGATCACCTGGACACATCTTATCGTCGGCTTACTACGAAAAGTCAGTAATATTTTAATAAATTTAATATAATAGAGTTTGGTCATTTTTTTTTCTTCTGTTCAATCCGAGCATTATGCACTTATTGAAATAATATTTGGTATTTAATAGATTTTGTGTCATTTTGATGCTTTTATCTATAAATTAAGTTATTAAATTGATAAATGTGATCGAAATTGCAAACTTTTTGTTATAATTTCATTGTTTAAAATTTTTGTCCACGTTACCTACAAATGAATATACTCAACTAAAATGACAAAGTAATGTAATCTCTCGTCTCTAGAGAAAGCGATTTAATTTTTTTTTTGCTTTAATGTTTCAATGGAAGATTCAAATTAAAAAAAAATATGTATCGTAAAATAAATAAATAAATTCAATCATATCATGTGAGTCTTATAATTTGCCACTGATAATATCAAGAACAAAATACACATATAGGCATCTTTTGATCTTTTTTAGCTTATTAAAATAAAATATATATGCTTTAGGCTCACACAAAAAAAAAAAAAACAAATAAAAAATAATTTGCAGTTCCTGCTTACACTCTCACTCTAATTAAAAAAAAATCGAAAAACCTAAATTATTTTATGTAGAAAAAAAACAAAATTAAATTATTTCACAGTATATACAAAAATAGTTATTAATTAGATTTTAGTTTGAATATAAAATAAATTATAAACAACAATATTAAACCAAATACTAAATACATAAACAAAAATACTAAATTTATAAATTAAACAATGAACAAAAATTGTAAGGTGCATTGCCGCGCTTGCTCTTGTATGTAAATACAATTAATTGATCCTTAAAGGATTACTATTTCAAATATAATTATGTACAAAATTATTATAAATTAAAAACAAAAACACATAAATATATTGTATAATATTATTATAGCGCCATGTATTTTTATTTATTTTGTTTAACTTATTTATTTCTTGCAAACAAAAAATTAAATTAAATATAATTTTAACTTAGTAAAAAATTTTTAAATAACAATCTTTTTTTTTTTTGTTTTTGATTTTTAAATCCGAAATAAATCTTAATGGCAGTAAAACTACAATACAAATTTAAAGTGTATTTTTTTCTCTATGGGCATACTATTTGTTTTTTATTTCTTTGAATAAATATAAAAGTTCAAAGACCAAAAACAAAAAAACCAAAGCCACATCCCAAAAGGCAGCAATGTTGAGTAGAATTTGAAATCATTCAAACACCGAGAAACACGTATCCTTAAAATGTCCATCTCGTTGACCAAAGTTCTTCTGAATAATTCAAACTTTTTTTTGTTGTTGTTTTCTTTTCTACTATTTCTAGTTTTGATAGTTTTGGTTGCAATCCATACGGATAGTTCATTTCTTCTTCTTCAAAAAAAAGAAAGAATAAAACACATATTGATAAATCCTCCTTTCATATGCGCCTTGAAAAGAATTTTCATTTTTTTTATTTTATTTTCGGGTGAGATTGGTTTCTGCCACACGAAAAGTAGCAACTAGCAGTAGTGAAGTAGCAACTTCTATTCTTCTCTTCCCATACTCATCTATGATGCACACATCTGATCTGAACTATAAAATAAACTTGAGTAAAAAAAATTGGGATATATACTTTGCGGCATGCAACAAACCGTAAATTTGAATGAAAGTTTTCGGGCAATCGGGAATATACTCGTATTTCAGAAATTTAATTTAGTTGAATGAAGAGTAAGTAGGAAACACAGTGTGTATGACAAGGTCCGATTTTTAATTAAAGTGTAGCAAATATTAAAATAAAATAAAATTCATCATCTATCATGCAGCTTGTGGAATGAGAGAGAATTTGATGTTAAGGAAAACGGACTTGAGTTAAAAATTACATTTTTCCAAAAATTAAAATGAGCATTAAATTTAAGTAATTTGTGCTTTTGTACCAGACTAGAGATATTACTAATAAAGAGAAATGTTATACATTTGCATTACTTGTTTAACTTGCATACCTATTTCTTATTTCCATCGGAAGCAGTTTCTTTAGGTTTTTTGAACCAGTGGAATAAATAGGACTGACACGAAAGATAGCTATTTCACCTTGGGTCTTTACCCCAAAAGATGTGATAGAGGCAGTTATCGCTTAGTCGACTAATGTTCTTAGTCTTCCAATGAAAACCCAAAAAGTACTGGTACTGACTTAAGGCTATCAAGGCTGTTCTGATTTTCGACCGAATTGTGAAACGGAAACGAATATTGAATACGTACCGATTAAAAAAGGTTGTTCTAACTTCCGATCGGATTCAATGTGCTGTGCAAGCAACTTGAAATAAAAAAAAAGCATTTTCGAAAGCAGCTGTGCTCGTTCTTATGAGCTATCAAACAAGTTTTTGATTAATTTTTTTCGTATAAGGTTTTAAGCAGTGATAAGTTAATACCTTTTCTTAAAAAAAGATAGGTTTATTTGATATGTCTTCAAGATTTGTGTATTTGATTTAGAAGATGGATGTACCTACTTTGGTTTTACTTGAAGTGTGGCAAGATGTGTGTAAATGATTCCCTATTCAATCTGCAAGCTTGAACGAATCTTAAAGGAATTAAGATATATCATGATTTTAGAATTCTACGATACCTTCGCGTTGCAAGGAGAGCACTGCGCCTTGCCACACTTCAAGTTTCTTAAGGTTTCTTGCTAAAGGTGGATATCAACGAAAAGTTGGGAATAATTTCCGTATTGCTATGGGAAGGTTGACTTTTAGCAAAAAAAATCTGACTATCCCATGTAGGTATGCTCACCAGCGCCAAAGCGACCCTGATTGGCCGCATAAACGGTACCTGTTTAAATCAAAACTGTTTTAAATTGGCATTTCTTTGGTCACTTTCTTTGCAATCGGGAGACTTTTTTCAAATCTTGGGACGTCTGACATAAGTATAAAAAAATCGACAAGAGAATACAAATCGAATGAACATTTTTGAACGTAAAAAATTGGAACTTGATGAGTGTTAAGTAAAGAGCAAAGTGCGAATTCCGGTTGTGGTGCCGATGGTGATAACACGAGGACTTCCGTTCAAATTTGAATATAAATTCGAATCTTACACATATATAATAAAATGCACGACTGGATCGCACGAACTTGCTCTTATGTAAAAGTACTTTGGAATTTAAGATACATTTTATAAATATAAAACATGGATTTAATGAGATAATAATGTTCAAATGATTAAAATTGCCGTCTGATTTCTAGAAAAGTATGAATTTTTGCAAACAAACTTTAAAAAATCATTTTATTATTAAATACATTTTTTATATATGAATTTTCTTTAAAATTTTTCAAGAAAAAAATGTGGGATGGGAATTTTAAGTATTTAATAATATTCATTTTAGGAAATAGTTTCAAAAAATAATCGTTTATAGGTTTTGAAGATATTGATTTTTCAAAAAAAAAAAAATTTCAAAAAAACTCAACAAATATTTTTTCGAATATTTTTATATACAATATTATTTTAAACTTAAAGGGGCTCCTGCTGAAAATTTTTGGTTAAGATCCTTAGAGCCGTTAATGAGAAAGTCGAAAATCAAAAAAACGGTTCTATGACAAGTACCGTTAATAACATTTTGCCCCAAAATTTTGTTTGACCAAAATGTAGTCCATGTCCATTATATCACACTTAATTTTTTTTTTTTATTAAAATCGTTAGAGCCGTTTTCGAGATAAATAAGATTGTGCATTATGGGTGTATGGGGGGTACCGTTTGTTTTAGAGCTAAAACAAATATTTCAATATTTCTAGGGAATCACCGAAGACCCTTAAGTACCGAGTTTGAAGAAAATACCTCCAGTAGTTTAGGCTGTAGTTCGAGGTACAGACATACAGACAGACGGAATTGCCGGAGCCACTTTTTTCGTCTTCTCTATAATCGTAATGTCAACTTTGATCAAAATCTCGAGTTCGATTTTTTTTCCAAATGCAGAACTTGCCCTATAGTACCTATATCGCAAGTAGAAATGGAACACTCAATTTTCAGTTGACTTCAGGAGGTTATCCGGATTTTCCAGACTCACTGCAAGAGATAGACTGCAAGACTACACATATCAACTCTATCAATTAAAAATCCCATCCATTGCATGTGCCCAAACACACTGTACTTCTCACTAGCTACTGCCTCTTACAACTCCATTGTTATACGATACACATTTTATGCAAATGTTACACTTCGCAAACTTTACCAAAAAGCATTTGTTTCTCCGAATCGGAGGGAGTGTGAATTTAGTAGTCTTGTGTATAGGTTCCTCGTCTCTATATGTGATATGATCCTTTTTTTATGTTGCACTTTCTATAAGTTATTACTGCAATATTTGAGTTTTCACAAAATAAAATTTGGATTAGGAGCAAGATAAAGTTGAAAGGAAAAAAAATAATAATATTATTTTATACCCCATATACTCGTATATCCATTCTATCATACACATTTGGCTCTCGAAGCACACACACCCTCTTCCTTTGCCTACCATAACCGACAATCTGTTAAGAATTTTTTTTATTGAATCTCTTTTTTGAAAATTAAGGGTAGAAAAACAGATGTGCCGAACCTGATGCTGGGGTGTTGTTTGTTTAGAGTGCGGTAAATGGTTTTTTTTTTTAAATACTTAATCTGTGCTCACTCAAGCTTACTTTGAGTGTTGTTATAAAAGATTATTATAGAAAGTGTTGGGATGTTGTGAGGTAGATACCTATAACATTAAAATATGGGAATGGCTGGGGATGAAGTGATAAAAAATGCAATTTAAATTGAAAGACACTTCTTCTCATTGAACAAAAAAAAAGAAATATTTAGATGGATTTACAGCTCCATTTTATTTTATTTTGATGCAATCTAGAGCCTGAGGTGGAATTGTAATATTATCTATTTTAGAATAAGGACGAGATTTTATACACATGAACATTGAGTTAATATAACATTGATGCTTACCATTTTTATGGGAAATTTATGAAAATCTTTTGAGTGGGCAATTCCTAAGTTAGGTTTGGGAGTAAATCCATTTGAAAGAATCTTAAATACACCTGAACCTGAAAAAAAAAATAAAAAAAATAAGTTACCAAAATATTCTCTTCTGTAGGCCGATTTAAAATTCTTTAAGTGGACAACAAACCACCTTCAAATAAACAGAAAAATAAAAAGGTGAGTAGGTAGGAAATGAACACAAGATGTTCAGGAATATATGTATATATACATATATATAGAATATATATAGAGAGAAGGGAAGCGACACCCTCCCGTCAATCAAAAATTGTTCAATTTTATTATTACCTTGATACAAGAAAAAACATAGAGCTTTACTTAAGTCTAACACTCAATGCCTTGAATTTAGAAGAAAGTGGAAAGAATTATGGAGGAGGGGTTCACTTATTATTTGCCCGGACGTTCATGTTGACCGTATTCTGTATGGTCGTTTGTAAGCGAGTTAAAAGAAAGGTACAGATGCCGTGAGGCTATGGCAATCAATAATTTCAACGTAATATCGAAAAAGTAACTTGTTTGTACCTATGTTCGGATTAATCTGAGAATACACACGTCCGATTTAAAAAATTCTTTTTGTATTTGAAACGTTAAAGTAGACTAATGTTTTATTCAAAATGTAATTTGGTAAAATTGGGCAAAAACAAAAAATAAACGATTTTAACTTAAACTTAAATTCTCAAAAACATTACTACTAATTTTGATGAATTTGGGTTTTCTCCTAAAAGTAAATTTCAAACAATTTCGAAAACCATATGCTCGTTTTTCTTTGAAACTTGACAATTGATAGTTTCTTAGTACCATTTAGAAAATGTAGGAAAAATAATGTTATTTTATCTCACAAAAAAAGTATTTTCAGAACTTGTATTTTTGTCAATAACGGGACCCGGAATTTTTATAAATTTTTTTTCAGTTTCGCTTGATTTTTGACAGTACCTATACCTACATACAATAGAACCATTTTTTTATTTCAGAATTTCTCATTATCGGCAAATCCTTTTTATGGAAGCACAGCTTTGAAGAAAAAAGCTTAAATTTTTTTTATAAAAAGATCATTTACAATTCAGATATAAATTTGAATGGAATTCTACAGTATTTAAAAAAAAATTAAGTAAACATAAGTTGAGAATGATGCTTTGTTTTCAATTAAAATAATTTGTTCACACAACTAACGTGCTTGAGATGAAAGCTAGAAAATAGTTATTCATAGATACTCGTATTGACAGATATTTACGAAACTATTGATTAATTATTTGGATTAAAGTTGAACAGGTTTTTTATTTGCAAGGTTAAAATTTTCGAGGTAAGGTCCTATGATAAAAACTGTCTAGCACCGAATTTTTAGCTTCTGAATATATTTTCGCGATGTTCTTATAATTCTATGTAGTTTTGGAAAGCCGGCCGTGTAATTTGTATTACATTGTACACACATCTGCTACTACATACATCAATTGTGTCAATATTAGTGGTTATGAAAAGCTGAATTAAACTTCGTTCGGATATGAAACCATCTTCTTTCTTTCTTTCCTTTGCCATAACAGGTGTTTTTTTCTAAGTTTCCTCAAATATTATTTACCATCATACAAAAATATAGCATAAAATAGACTGTGGAACGTATTTATGTTAAATTTCACTGAAACAAGTACCAAAGACTTTTTGATTATTTTGCTAGACTACATTCTAATATTCTGAGTAAATAATGAAATACAGCCATTACAAAGTTCAAAGTAAATTAAAAACCAACAAAAAGAGAACATTCGAAAACACATTTGTTTTCATAAATTTGAAATTACCATATCAAATGGCAAACCTGTCTATGGCTATACATTTTCCGATTCAACATTACATTCGTAAGTAAAATTTTCTATTTATTCAGAATAAATTATTATTAAACGAAAAATTGATGGAATATGTCTTAAAGTGAGCTTCGTAATTTTAAGATGAAATGTATTTCTTTGACTATTTATTGACATGGTGTATGCATATTTAATTTGGTGTTGTACCCTCGCATTTATATTATAAAAAAAAAAGAAGAGAATACATAACTAAGGAATTTACAAAACTGGGGTAGGATATTCCCACAGGAAAGCTATGTATTTATTCTGAAAACATATCTATTTTTTTGAGGCTCATGAAATAATTTTTTTATAAAACGATGAAAATAAAAATAAAATAAAATGCTGTCATCAGGTAAATTGAAAAATTGATACATTCCACAATATTTTTCATGCAAATTTTCATTTAAGTTGCTGATTAAAAGAGATGAATTAGATTGGCAATATTTGAATTTTGTCGATCAATGAACTTTATATTACCTTAATGATTGATATTTCATTCAAACTACTGCCTTTAATATTCACTTATACGATATAAAAACTTTACAATATTCTGCTCAACATAATGTTCTGCGCACAGATATTGATCGTATAAGGGCTGTATGTGCACTTATTGCTATTAACAAATATACGAGTAGTATATGTACAATATATAAAAAATTTATATTTAATAGATATTTTTCTTCCACCAGTTAACAGTTAAATACTGAATAATACTAGAAAAAGCTCAAATGGGAAATAATAAAACATGGTAAAAGGACAATCGATTTTCGCTCAATTTTTTTGGAAAGTATTTTGAGAAATAATACTGACTTGCTTATAACATAAGTCCTAAAAACGACTGAGAACATATTTATTCAAATGTCAAACCAATTCAATTCTTTGGCTTATTTCCGTTAGCTTTGAAATGTTTCGTCATAATTAAAAAAAAAAAAAAAAACAAAAAACGCCTGAGAAAGAATGTGGAACGTATTCGTTAATGAACTACACGTGATTAAAAGGATTTGTGTAGATAATATTAGTAAACTAGTAGTTCATATGAAGTTTTATTTCATTAAATCGACCTTACTTTTTTACTTTTATATTTTTAGGTATATTTAAGCCTATTTGAAATTCCATATGAACAATAATTCTGCTTACATAACATCAAAAAGGAATTCAAAACTTTATATTCTACAGGTTTTATTTTGAAAAGAAGGTATGTATGTATATACATATGTATAATTGATATACTACCGAAGCTACTTTCGGTTTGATCAGAAACTGAAAAGTCGAACATATAACTAGAGAAATATTGTGGAACGTTTTCACTTTTCTTATACGTAGAAAATAGGTAGTAGGTTTGAAATAATTGTCGTAGGACAGATAGATGAAAGTTAAGTTATTTACTCATATCGTCGGTGAAACCAGAAAAGTGTGTAACTCCATATTAGCAAATTTTACAGGAGAGCATTAAAACGTCATAGTTTTGAAGTTATTGGCACGATTGGCCTGAAATTTTCAGAAATGATATTTCGTAATATTATTTATATTTGGAAATGATTCAAAATCAAAATGTTGCCCAATGTTTAACTTGTTTTGGAGATACACACTTTTCACTAGAAAATGTTACGGGTACTATGAGGAGATTCACATTTTTCCTACGCTGTTATCAGTTCGTGCATACGAACGAATCTTTAGGTTCTTGTAGGTATTTCCTATGAAATAAATAATCTTAATCAAACATTCAAACAAAAAAAAAAAAACAAAAAGCAATCAAACTGAAATCTTTCAAAAAAATTTTTTAATACAGAAACAAAAGAACTCTAACAAAAAATTTTCATTCATAAGTAACAATTACAAAGTATCTAAAAATAAACGAAAAGGAATAAAACTGAAAAACTATTTTTTAAAAATAAAGCGATCTACTTTGTAGTAAAAGGAATTGCATCGTAGAACGCATGATAATCAGATGGTAAGCTTCTTCAGTAGTACCCCTTGGAATAATGGTTAGTGCGTTGGACTGTCATGCGGAAGGTCACGAGTTCGATTCTCAGCCCCTGCAAGAAAGTTTTTTTCAGGGGTGTACTACCTCTTGCGAGGAATTGACAAATTCTCCAAGAGTATCTCTTGTCATGGAAAGTGCTGCTCATTAGCCGTTTGGAATCGGCAGAAAATTGTAAATAGTCATATTTTTCTTTCTTGATTTGCCTTCTTTCCAAAAATGAAGCAGGTGATGTTTTCATAATCATATCGTCCAGTTTTATCTTTGTTGATCGTCTTACATCCAATGTAGTCCAATTGTACTGAATTACCGGAATGTGTAACTCCTTTCTTATTTTTTTTAACCCAGATTTGTGGGATAACCATACAATTATGGAGTTAAAAAATGATTTGAGCTACATTACCGCTTCTTTGGTATTGAAATAAGTTAATCACAAATAATATATTATTTATTATGCACGTATATTACAAACATTTTAAGAGCACGATGTCACTCACACTCTTGCACTACCGCATAATGGGGAGATACACGGTTTTCTTACAAAATTAAGTGAGAATGGAGTTACACCATTTTCTAATTTGCCAATAGAATAAAAAGTATGAACTTTAAGGGGATTCCCAGTTTGAGGAACGGTAGATAGTTGGTTTGGCTAACAGATGACATTCAAATCTCATTTTCAGAAAATTTGGAGTTACACACTTTTCTGGTTTCACCGACGATATATTAGTTAGGAAGAAAATTCCATAATTTCTCAGGAAAAATGCTTTAATATTTTATGGCGAATAAAATTTTCTTGGAATGAATTTTCACGATAACAGACACATATTCGAAGCAATACAATATTTCGAAATTTCATATATTTTTGTCAATTATTTTTGTTCTTAAATATGTCCAGTTTAATGGAAGAATTGTGTATTCTTTTCCACTCAAATTCTATCACGCAGTGGCAATAATAAAATTGTCTTTTTCTTATTAGGATCCAAATGTTCTCTTTTTTTATTTTCAGATTCAATAAAAATAGCTAAAAGATATTAATAACAATGGAAAAGTAGCAAAGTTCAGGAGATTATGTCGTTAATAATAATCAAATAAAATTCATCAATAAAAAGGACATTTATTCTTTTTTCAGATATAAATTTACTCGATAAAATGTTCACCTTCATGACGCGACGAATGACGAAGACGCAAGCGATGAAGAGAAAAAGAAAATACATACATATATGTACATAACAAACGTAACAAACGCACTTAACATCCTCAAAAATTTGTCAAATACCTTATATTTTACAGAGTACTTTTCCGTGTAGTGTTAGGGTAAAGGGGGACAATTTCGTAGATGTATTAGAAGGCTCATAAATATTGAAATATTTTTTATCATAAAATATTTGAATATGACCAACGGTTTTTTTTTTAAATAAAATCTCAACAAAGCTTTAAATTCCTAATCTGAGCTGAGGCAACAATTTGGAATTTTAAATTAAGAACATCTTCTTTTATTTTCTAAATCTAAATCTAAAGATAAAAGTTAAATACCCATGTAAATTTGAAAGTATTGCGTCACAAAATACTATAGAACTATTCATTTTTTATAAACTTAAAAATAAACTTTCAACTTCTAACAATTCACTGCATATATGTATACTGACCCAAAGTCTTATTTAATAGACGAAACATTTTTTTCTTATCGAATGTTTTGCTTACTTACAAAGTTTAAAAGAAAATGAAATATTCACAAAACTAGGTGTGGTGGAAATTTATGTTCCACAGCTTCTATTTTTAAACAAAAATGATTGATTGACAAATATGAAACTTTACACATTAAATAATTTTTGACTATTCATCACATGATCAGTAGTTTAAAATTAAACATTAAACACTGTGGAACATATTAATATTTGATTTCACGAAAAGTTAGTACTAGTGTTGTGAGCAGGTAGTTTAAACAAAATTTACTCCGAATTTAATTGTATTTTTTCGATATTGAAAGTTTGCGTTCCACAAATTTACACTTAAAATCATATTAATAGGCTGACAAATGTCAAAGTTTTCAGTAAACATGAAAAAAAACTGTGTCAAATATTGGGGCATGTATCCCTTTTGGGTTTTACGCAGTTTAGTTTAAAGCTTAATTTACACACACGAAGCATCATTTTTTTCAAAATTCGAAAATAAGAAAATAAATTTTACACAAATTTCACCTTGATTGAGCTACATAAATGTTTACACAGAAAAAAACAGAGGGCTATTCATTTTGTGGCATGAATATTAATAAAGTCTATTAATTTGAACATTTTCAAATTTCTTAATCTTATTGAACAAATATAAAAATATTGAGCAAAAAGTTGGTGGTAAATATGTACATATTTACTATTTCTAATACTTCTGAGTTTCAATATTTCTTATTACATAATTTTTTCTTCAAAAATTCTTCAAGGGTTAGATGTCCCTCATTTAAAATGTATTTTTAATTAAATTTTGCAATTTAACTTAAGTTTTGTAATCTAAAAACAGAAACAACATGTTGGTAAATTGTTAATTGATTTTTTTTTAATTATTTCAATTGACCTAGCAGGCTTCACTTTACCTCGCTTTTCCCTTCTCAAAATTCAGCAACAATTGCTTTGTTTCCCGTCAAATTCAAAACCAAGACATACCTTTTTATATACCAACCTTCGTTGTTGGTCGTTAACCACTCGCATAAAACCTTATTGCAGACACTTCAGAAATATTGAATAAAATTGGCAACATATGTGTGCAAAACATAAAATGACAATTCAAAGATATCCCACCCTCCAAGAATTCCCTATAACAGCATCCAGAAAACTCTTGATTACACGAGTACGGTGACACACACACAAAACCAATTTTACAATCGTTAACGGCAAATCACTTTCATTTATTCCTCTTCTGGGTATATCCAATTCCTCCATTCAGTAGCAGCATCCCTTGTTGGATGCCAATGTTCCAGCCACCCACATACATGGCAACGCATCATTGTGTCAAACCAGCAATGGAGTCTGATGGAAGGTAGAGAAGTTCTTATAACACTCGTACCCAATTGAAAAGGCATGAATCAAATCAATTCGTCGACCACTTATGCATACAGTCCCCTTGTCACCCTACGGTACCTGTCTTCAAATTCATCAATGAGCCGGGGGTAAAGCAAAGCACAGAGCACACTTTTCAAAACTCTTGTCCGATTTTATTTCTCTTTGTGTGATCTTCAACATCCCCTATCTCTAACTTTGTTGTTGTCAGTGATGTTGATAAGCCCCTCGACAATTGTCTTGCATCCCACAGAAGCATCTCTCTTCTTCCTCATTCAGGGGGCTTCGTCGACCCCAGCATCATCAGCGCGTTCGTTCATACTCTCGAAAACTCTCCAATACCCAAGTACAATGGCGATAAGCAAGTCAGATAGTGAGTGGACGTGGAGTATAGAAGAATCATTGTATGGCCAACAACTACTGAGATTTTTCTATTGCTCAGCAAAAAATATAATACCAAGTTACTCGCCCCACAAGCCAGAGCCAGGCATCAGACATACTGGAGGTACTATCAGGACTCCAGTTGGTCGTATCATCTCGGTTCGTTCGCACGCTTTTCCAGCTTCGCTCCTCACTTACAAACAAAAAAGAGAAACTAACGAGTAACGAGTCTCTGCTAACGGCGACGACGACGACGTGTACAATATTTCGTTCTATATTTTTTGAATATTCCCTAAGAAGAGGACGTGTTGTCGGGTTTTCTAACCAAAACCGGGTTAAGGTAGTCAGAAATACTACAGAAACAAAAACATCCTCGTTTAACTCCTTAAACTTGTCCCATTATCTTTGTTTTGTGTTGTGTGTTGTGTTTTCTTGCATCGTAGTCATTTATACGGGACAAAAAAAGGATGATTTTCAAAAAAATAACGATATAAAGTCCATAATGCAATTATCCCCATACGTGGTCTGCAGATAAATTTATCCTTATATCATTATTTGTGCATTATAATAGCAAGAAGGCTCTAAGAATACTTTACCCCAATAATCGGGGAAATAGTGTTGCAAACTATAGACAGCTTTTACGGCATTAAAATTCTTCTATGGAAGGAATTTACTGAAATTTTCGTTTTGGCCAGTTCTTAAATTTTTTCTATGTTTTTTTCGATGTTTTTCGATATACACAAAATTATGATTTCCAATAGCATATAAATAAATAAAGTGCACCTTTGTCAGTTTTTTCTATGTTTCCCAATTTAATTAGAAAATTGAAAAAAAAATAAATTTCATTTGGAGTATTTTTGAATACCTTTTTTTTTTTAAACGAATTAGGGAAAGTTATAATAACTTTTATGTTTAAAAAACATTCTTAAGCAAATATACAATGACCAAAGCTTCTAAAGACACAATTTTCATACGAACAAATATTACTATAACAAAAAAAAAAATTATTTCGATTTATAAAAAGCGAAAACAAAGCATTTTTTTAAGAAAGTATTTCGAGTGTCTGATTTCGGAGAAGGATCTCTTGTTTTCGAATATTTTTAGAAAACCATTTAAAAATTTCGATTTCGAATTCCAGTGTTTTGTAACTTTTTTATTAATAATTACGAAATAAATAGTAAATCAAGTATCTTCCTTAGACTATCTCCGGAATTTATTTGCCTTAGACCTTCCCTTCGAGAAACAAAGACAAATATTTACGTAAAATGCAACAGTTTCCTGCTAGACTATAAGGATAATTTGGTTTAATAATTTCCAAGAATATTATTTTAACTCTGAAATACTCGTTCGAAAAAAAAACGCTTTGTTCGAAAGAAAAGTTGAAATTTGCAAAATTTCCAATCAAGTCTCCTCCGAGAGATAAGACCTTCGAGATAACGCACGGAAGTTGTGCCCTTATCGCCTTTGGAATGATGACCCTAAGGGTCATCTCTCAAACCTTAACAGACATACATAAGAGGATTATCTATTAATTTATTCATATTATTTGTGACGGCAGCCAGCGTAAAACCGCTCAACTGAATTTTCAAAATCTATTGAAATCAATTTTATTTTTTGAAAGAGCACTAGGAATGCTCTGTTCGTATATAATTGGCACGTGCTAAGGGTTGTAAATTTCATGCAAGGATTGTAAAGTTTTTTCACCCCACGCGAGTGTTGGTGATTGCAGAATAGTGATGAAGTAACGGGTTCATCCTCATTGGAGCTGAGGAACGGAGGGGGTAGATGTAGATGTGGAATTTTATTTCTAATCGCTGCTGATGGTCGGTCGTGGTTATGCTCGGAGAGTGGTTTTGGTAGTTTCTGTGTGTTGTGTTTTTGTGTTATCTGATTGAATTACATGGATGATTGAAATTTTGGGATTTTCGAAGAATAAACCTCCTTATACCTAACTACCCTCATGTTAATTAAATATTTATACTTTTTGTCCTTTTTGTGATTTTTGTTGTTTTAGATAAAAATTTAACGATAATGTTGTAAATGGAAAACAAAAAAAGGGAAAAATTCATTGAAATAAAGTGAAGTGATTATTCTGACGGTGAAAATGAAAATAAAAAGAATGGGGAATTATTATTTGGATTATTTACTACTGACGGTGATATTTTGTGGATTACATTTAGCTGATGCTGCAAGACAAAGTAAGTATTGAATGGATTTAATTATAAAAAGTTTGCTTTGTATTACAAAGCATTTTTTTCAACAGCACAATTCGTCAACCCGCAGGATTTAATTAGAAATATATTGGATGATACCAAAGCTTTTTACATCAAAGGTGATTTTAGTGGTCACTTTCGAATTTATGAAATTCATGATATTGTTTTGTATTTTATTTGAGTTGACAGCATGCATACACCATTCAATTAAAACTAAAGTTGCTTATTTTTGACCTAAAAATTAGAGTTAGGACCAACTTTTCAAAAGTCAAAAGTTTATGTTTATTTATGCATGCGAAAGCTCATTAAGTTATGACAACTCTTAAAATGGTTTAACACAATGTGAGCATTAGGAAAATAGGGAAGGATTCAAAATCATATACCCGATGTACATACATTGGTTTTAAACTCCTGAATATTACAATGGGAAGACAAATTAGTTAAAAGTTGAGCATGATATGTACATATATGCGTAATTAAAAAGGGAAGAAGAGTCTGAAGTGTACGAATACGAAAGCAAATTTAAAAATAAATGTTTTAAGCTCTCAAGTACTAGAGGAGGTATCGCACATTTTGGCAACGTAAATTTATTTTATTTACTTAAAGTGCAGAAAATAAGTTTTCCCCGAGTTAGGTATATATTTTTTCAAAATATTTTTTTTTTTTATTTTAAGGCATTTGAATCCAAGAAATCTTCATATAAAATATGAATGAATACATAATCTGAACACAAGATGCTGACATTGTAACAAATGAGCTACGTTATTTGGTTCAAATTTAACTGTTATTTACAAATTTGTCAATTTATTAGACATTCATCAAGGCAACAGGTGACAATTTGACACCCATTTTAACTGTTAACGTGTCAAGTAAGACTTATATTCTCTACTTGTTTTAACTGACTGACTTTCCAGTGGTTGCTCATAAAGTTAGATCAAATATGATCTGGTGTCAAAATGACTAACGTTTGATGCCTCGTCCATTTCGAACAAAAACATTTTTTAATTTCTTCTTATTTAACGTCCTTAAAATTAGAATGTCCTTTCGTATAACTTTGTTAAAAAATGATGAAAAAGAAACAAATTTCTGGTAGAAAACAAACAGAAGAACGAAATTACTTATTTAAATTTAACAAAGCTATTAAAATTCAAACTTTGATTTAAATAAATATTTTTCTCTCTCTCTCATAATGAGTTAATGACTACACCTTAACTATTATTTTTACTTGCGATATAGGTGATAACGAAGACGAATGAACGATGATAGCGAAGACGAAAAAAGTTTGTCCGGGAATTCCATCTGTCTGTCTGTATGTCTTTATGTCTGTACCTTGATCTACAGCGTTTACGATCAATAGAAATATTTTTTTCAAACTCGCTACTTAAGGGTCTTCGGTGATTCGCCTAGAGGAAAAACTGAAATCTTTTTTAGCTCCAAAACTAACCCCCCATGCTCCCGTAATACAAAATCTGATTAATCTGGAAAACGGCTCCAACGATTTTGATAAAAAATTAGATGTACTTTTATGGGCATGTAGTCCATTTTTACCATTTGGTAAAAAAAAAAATAGGAAAAAATGTTATTAACGGTAACTGCAATAGAACCGTTTTTTTTTTATTTTCGACTTTCTCACTAACGACCCTTACGATTTTTTATAAGAAGCCCTCTTAAATTTAAAATAATATTGTATATAAAAATATTCGAAAAAATATTTTTTGGGTTTTTCGGAAAAAAAATTCAACTTTTTTTTTGAAAAACTGAAAAATCAAAATCTTCAAACTTGTGAACGATTATTTTTTGGAATTATTTCCTAAACCTATGTATATTACGAAATTCTTTGAATTGGCGGCGTCCCAAATTTTTTTCTTGAAAAATTTTAAAGAAATTTCTTATAAGAAAAATTACTTTAAAAATAAAACGATTTTGAAACTTTGTTTGCATTAATTCATACTTTTTTAGAAATCAGATGATAATTTTATGCATTTCAATATTTTTATCTCATTAAATCCATGTTTAATATTTATTTATACATAATTTTTAAATTCCAAATTAATTTTACATAAGAGCAAGGAATTGCAATCCAGTCGTGCATTTATTTTTTTTAATTACTTGTCCATTTAAGCTTAACTTTTTAAAAGGAGATCTTAGAAATTCCGAAAGGACTGTTTAAAAAAAAACATGAAGTACTTCTATCTCAGCAATTAAAAAAAAAAAACTGGTTTCCCCAGCAAAATTTTTCAGTTTCTTGTAAAGTCCTGACCAACAATTTTGACAATGTGCCTACGCAATTTCGGAGGGAACAATTTTATTGGAAAATTAAATTTCTCTGAACAAATAAAATAAAATTAATAAAATTTATTTCGTCCTACAGAATATTTTTCTATTCTGCAAAATCACCACCGTCTTGCTTTAAGTTCTCTACTTTGAACAATCAATTCAAATTTTCAGAAATTTTTTTAACAACCTAGTCCATTGTTAGAAATGCTTTAAAATTGTTATTCTTTAATACACGACCTACATTCATACATATATAAATTCTATACCAAACAAAAAAACTTCAAGACCACCTTATTTTAACTATCACTCCTTTTGCTTGGAAAATCCTCCATTGATCATCGACGTCGTTGGTTGTCATTTTCTTTTAAAGCACACCTTCTTTCATCATCATCGAGGAATGATGGTAAATCTTTCGCAGATTGAAAATTTTCATTCAAGACAAAATTCTTATGGTTCCTTCATTATATGTACTATATCTTCTAATCTAAGAAATCATTTTTTCATAAATTCAAACCGGAAATTCATTCTGAAGCATGCAATTTCTTCTCTTCAGGACATCATACTTTCAAAGTTCTATCAAGGGAGTTGGATAAGAATGGATTTTACCGTCAGCATTATTATAGAAGATTATTGTTGCATCCTGCAGTAGATACACTCGTAATTCTTTTTTAAAAGAGAGCCTTCTTTTAAATATTTGAATCATAGACTGTTAAATGCATTTCTGAGTCGCATGCAGTTGCTCTAAGTTAATTAGAATTTTTATTCTTGAAAAGAATAGTTTCTTTTTTGATCCTTCGAGTAGTATTTAAGAGTATATTTTTGTTTTAGGTTGATATTTGTCCTGAAATTTTTTAATTTGTTTGCCTTATATTTTTGTATGCATCATCCCGGTCACAAAATTGCCGTTTGTTCCCGACGAACTTACATTTTCACTAGTTATGACTAGTCATGTGAACTATATACAACAGGATTAAAATTCTTAATAATTGATGCTGCCTGGGACTTAACCATAGCTTCGCAAATATTAAGTGCACCAAAAAACTGGGCGCAATGAAGGTTTTTATTTTAACTTTAAACGAATGAAATGAAAATGAATATTTGAATGAATAAATACAAAAATAAATAAAAACAGGATATGCAAAGGGCTTTCCAATTGGGAAGTGAATACTTTGAACTTTCACTGACAACACTGTCAGTGTCAAAACGTTCAGTAAAAACAACATTTTCTCTATGGTGAAGTTCACGAAGAAAGAACGTTTAAAAATAATTAAAATTTATTACCAACATTCCGAGTGGGTCTTTGGATCTTAAGTGCGTTGGAGCCAATTTTTTTGACATAATTTTCTTCAAAAAAGACAAGAATTACTAAAAGTCAAGCCGATTTCAGGCTAAACGGCTTTTTCAACAAAGAGAACATGCATTATTGGCCAGGTGAAAATCTCCAAGTTCTTCAAGAAAAACCACACCGTATGGTAAGGTTTTCATACCGGTTGGTGGTGTCATTGGGTCGTTTTTCATTGATAAAAATGACCGTCACTTTACAATCGATGCGATGGAAAGCACTTCAGAGACATTTTGAAATGCTGTTTTTTTGGTCAATTACTTAGACTAGACATTAATGACATATGATTTCAACAAGACGGTGCAACGTGCCACACAGTGGGAACTTGTTTATTTCGAGAAATGGGTCTATTGATTAAGCGCCGTGTGATTAAATATCTCTAGATTTTTTATGGATTTTAAAGCATTGGTTCATGCCAAAAAGCCGGTGGTGAACGGCAGTTTCCGTCAAAATATATAAGGCCGAATCATCTAAAAATTGGGTTCAATGAATCGACCGCTGCAAACCTGCCCGTGGTAGACATTCATATGAACACCATCCAATTTCATGCATGTTTTTATTTCACTTCAATTCAAATTAATACAAAAAATTTCGACACATCTTAAAGGATTTGCGTTTGATTTAAAAAAAATTGATTAGTCTAAATTAGAAGACCCGACGTTAACCTTGATCCACAACGATCACCTCCCAGTTTATTCGTTTACGTATAGTACCGATTACTTTAAAATATGGCCGTTTATTGCCGTGTGAATCTAGCTTTAATATCAAATTTGAAGTAAATTGCTACAACGACTCAGGATGAAATATTAACAGTCAAATACAACTTCTCCATCATCCTTCTTAGAGTCATATTTAATTTAAAATCTCAATTTATTTTACAAATGCAAAGCTTCCCCTTACAGTTGCTTTATCTCAAGTGAAATAAAAAAAAAAAGCGAATGAATAGAAAATATACACGTAATTCCCTGGAAGACGTGCCATAAAATAAATAGTACTCTCTCTCCGTTAGACGAAAAAAAAAAGGAAAAAAAATTATAAAGCTTATTGATTCCTAATTTATCTTTTTCCAAGATTCAATTCGAGGGACCTATTTTTCCTTGTGTCAACAACAGGTGTATCATTCAATCTTTTGTCTACCTGTTTACTTTTTCATCATACCTCCTTCCCCAATTCTCGCTCAGGAAAAAGAATGAGCGTATTTAATTTTATCTATGGCCTTTCGCTTCATTTAGTTGCGAATTAATCACGTAATGGAATGAATAAAAGCAACGATGATGATGATGACGGTGTGTCTGTCCAAAGATTTAGTGCCAAATGATGATTCTTCTGCTGGATGTGAATCCTGGAAACAGAATGGTTAACGCAAATTTTAAACTCACTCAAGCGTCACACGATAAAATCCCCAGGAAAAACTGGGTTAATGTATCCAAGACACCAATGCAGTCGGCCGGGTGGGCGGTGGGCGCAGGACGAACGAGGAGAAGTAGGATAAATAACTGAATTCCTTGCTCGCACTGATGTGTCTGCGACTTCCAATTGCGATTTAATGTAAGTTTTCAATGAATATCCTGCGAACATGCAAGAAATCGTTGGTTGAATTCCTGAATAGTCCCAAGTCCTAACCCACAATACCCAAGGCAAATGTGCAGAATGTGGGAAGCTCTGATAACCACATATGCATACTATTATAAGAAAACCAATGACGAGGTTAAACTAGTTGTTTTTGTTGTCTCTTAGACGAGAGCTGGTAGTCTAAGTTGTTCAACGGCTGCAGGAATATTATACGTAGGATTTGGATTTGGAATTTGGTGTCAGTTTAGTTTTTTTTTTTTTTTTTTCTACTATACGAGGCAGTAGTTTTGAGCGAAATTAAAAACTAGTTTTTGGGATTTACGGATTTTCAGCATATATGTACTTGTATTTCTGGATATAATCAGATGGGGCTGGATGTAGCTTTACTAGTGCCAAAGGACATGCATGTGCTTCGGTTGGTTTATTGAATATCGGGGTCATCGGATAGGAAAAAAAAGGAGTATCTATGGCTTGAAGCAGTCAGTATGCATATAATTTGAATTCCTTAAGACTTTGTGTCGTTTTTGTTGTTTTGACATGCTCGTATAGTTTTGTTCACATCATTCTTTTCATTCCTCAACAAAAAAATATTTTGACGAATAATATTTCACCATCAAATGAATCACAAAATGTGTTGTTTTGACCTTCGACCTTTGCTCTAATCTTAATGAGAGATAGGCAAATTATGTGTACGGAAAAGATGAAATATTTTCAAGGCCAATAAGCTAGGAGTATAACTCATATCTTATCGACGCTCAACTGTATCTTCAAAAGAATCTTTCTGAGGTCTTACATTGAAAAGTTTAGTTTATTTATTTGAAAACATCAGTATTGCAAAAACTTGTTGTTGGTGATAGAAGAAGTGTCAGGGTTAAGTCGCAGTTGAATTTTCTCGACCCACTTTGCCGTAAAAAGCAAGATACATAAAATAGACCGCTTTGGTATACTTATTGTATCAGTTGAATGACGAGGCGAGAATTTATATGGATCTTCACGAATTAATCCACGACATAAGTGACAGCTATTACTAATTTAAAAAAGCACACACAATACAATCATTTCTTTAAATACATTTCGATTTCATCAAACTGAAGCTTTTGACGTTTGTGATTGAAGAAGAGTGAGATATATTGCTACTTGGAGAAAATTGTGTGAACCTACGCCTTTGGTATTGCAGAACATGTACAGAGAAGAATTCTTCCTCTTCCTTGTCCGTACAGCTTCAGAAAAAATTGTTGCCAGGTTACAAAACAGAATTGACCTTTCGGCAGGGAATTTAAAGTTCATAAATATGTAATTTTTGTTTTAGCATTTAATTAAAGTCACTTTACAAAACAAAAATTAATATAAGACATCTTGTTTTCTAGATCCACTTAAAAATCCAAAAATCTGCGGCCGTCCTATATGTGATCCAGCAACATCAAAATTCGCTTACACCGATACGAAACGGTACAAATATGACTACAATGTCCATCTTCGAACGGAATTTGCCGGAACCGGACAAAATTCCTCAGATGTATACATTCAAACTACGGTGGATCTGGTATTCCCGAAACCGTGTGAAGGTGTTATGAGCTTAAGTGCAGTACAATTACGAGAAAAAATCGAAAAAGAAGAAGAAAAAGAAGTCGAAAAACCAACTGAAAGCGGCAAATTTATCGACTATTACGACTATAATCTCGAAACGAGTTCAGAAGACAATGGATTCTCCGATGTCAATTTACATCCGAATAGCACTGATTTGGCAGTTGATTTGCAAAAATACAATTTGAGATTTTCATTTCACGATGGTGTTATAAGTGAAGTGTGTCCCAATGTTGCCGAACCTTCATGGGTGTTGAATTTCAAAAAAGGTATTTTATCGAAAATACAAAATACAATGATGCGATTTGATGTCGACTTGAATACCATCGAAACGGACGTATCGGGTCAGTGTAATGTGGCTTATACATTAGAAGGAAATAAAGATGCTTTTGTGATTATTAAGAAAACCAAAGATCTTCAATCTTGCCGATTTCGACAGTCTACACATTCCATTCTACAAACTACTCCGTACGTTTTTAGGGAAGATAAGTCAATTTGGCCTATTCTCAGTTCACACAGTTATTGCAATGTAAGTTGATTTTATATTGTTCTTTGTTCATATATTTTTAGACCTTAGGTTTATTCGAGGTTGGCACGTTCAAAACTTTTTGAAAACGTAGCGGATTTACAAGTAGCTTTTAATCGAAAACACAACCTTTAAATCGGAAAGAAAAGGTTCACACACACAATGTTTCAAACTTTGAAAATTGAAAATGTTTTTTTTTTCTAAACTTATTTGCTCGTAAATATGCCTTTCTTCTCACGTTAGTTAATTTAATGTTAATTGTCAAAATATTTAGTAACAGCGAAGAAATTTATTTCGTTTTTTTTTTTCTATACAGATTACTATTGACCAGAGTATATATAATGAGATAAGTTGCTACGAACGTCACCAGCTGATTCCATTTTCGAATAATCAATCAGGGGCTTTAACCGAAGCTCATGCCAAATTAGTACTAAAAAGCGAGGATAATTACAATTCCGGCGATTTCTACACATATGAAAGTTGGAAAAAGTTTACCTTCTTAAATTTTACCTAAATTTAATTTTAAAACTTCTTTTAGATGAAAACCTCATAGAAAAACGTTCGCTACTTCTGTTCGATCATACTCCAGCTACAAAGCCAACGCATGGAGAGATAAGAGCTTCAAGAGAATTGCTGAAACAAATGTGTAATGTCGGCTTCCCCAACATCCAAAGAGAATTCATTGATGTTTTCACGAAATTTCTACAAACAACTAAGCACTTGGACTACAAAGCTTTGACGCAGCTTCTGGCAAGATCAGCTGGGATATGTAGCAATGGAAAGTAAGTGATAATTGAAAATTAAAAAAAAAAACACAAAACAAAACAAACCCCCAATTTTGGCGTTCTTATCAGCCCAGGGTTCAATCGAATATTTGACTACCTCATCATATACTAATCTTTTTTGTTTGTTAATTTAGAAACCATGTGCTCGAAAGCCTGCCGTATATTAGAAGCACAGCCTCATATCAGCTTATGCGCGATCAAATTGTTTCGAATACCATTCCCAAACCGCTTGCTCAAAGCTGGATGACTTCGCTGGCCTTCATTCAACGACCGGATGAAGAAAGCCTCGAAACCTTCTACACAATTCTTGAATTTTCAAAAAAGAAAATCGATGCTGAATACACTTTGGCTTCAACAGCTGCGGTTCATAGCTTTTGTAGACACAATCCCGATTGTGGATCAAATGCGAAAATCCAGAAAATAATTAATCTCCTCGAGACTGAGTTTTTGAGCCTTTTCAATATGTACAAACACGAACGACGTACTCATGACCGACTAATGGTTATACTGAAAGGTCTTGGAAATATCGGAGTTTTATCCGAGACCTTTGCTGAACAATTAAAGGAGCTGATTACGGAAGATCTAACTCCAGTTGATGTTCGACTTCAGAGTGTTTTGGCTTTTCGACGAGTTAATTGTGAAAAATACAAAGAATTTTTCTTGGAAACCTACGGAAATGTAACGATCAATACAGAAATACGGATTTTCAGTTACATTCAAGCCATGCGATGTCCCGATCATTACTCAGTTGATTTCATCAAGGAAGTTTTGCGCAGGGAAGAAATCAATCAAGTAGGATCGTATGTTTGGTCGCATCTGAAAAATTTGGCAAAGTCTTCGTCACCAGTTCGAGTGGAGGCTCAAGGTCTTTTGGTCAATGATGATTTGGCTGATAAATTTAAAATGGACATACGAAAATTTTCAAGGAACTATGAGTATAGTTTGTTTTTCGATGAATATAACTTTGGTAAGAAGCTTTATTTGACTCAACTATACTTTTAGAATGTAAGACACACTAAACATTTTAGGACCTTAAATAATATGAAAAGAAATAAGACCCTACGAGGATATTATTTCCTGTTATTCAAATATTTCACCAAGTTTTTGAAATTTCTTACACTTTCAAGACAAAATTTTATTCCAGGATCTTCAACTGATGCCAATTTGATATTCGGAACTGATTCCTATCTACCACGCATGGCTACACTGAATTTTACTGCTGATCTATTTGGACAATCGGTGAATTTCTTTGAACTTTCTGCACGGGCTGAGGGATTCGAAGAATTGGCTACTGCAATATTTGGACCCAAGGGTCCATATAATAAAGATTTTCTTCGAACAAAATTTAGGTTCTTGACAAATTGGTTGGGTAAAAACACAGCAATAAATGAAGGTAGTTGAATTGGTTTTTATGTTGGAACAAGTCTTTTTAACATTTTAACTTGTTGACAGATTCTATTGACAATTTGTTAGCTTTTGATCCTTTGAGGATCAAGCGAAACACTCCTGATGTGAATGATAATGAAGATTATGAATTCGAAGAAGACGAAAGTAAGAGTCGTAACCGTCGAAGCGTCAACCCTACACAAACAGAAACTATTCAAAAGAATATTGATAATTTGGGCTATAAACTCAACTATAACTACAACAATCCTAAGGCTACTTTGGGTCTTCGAATTTTCGGCAATGATCTTCAGTTTTATTCAATGGAAGGTCTTATTGAGGTTATGGCATTGGCTAAAGAGTTTGATCCATTTCATCAAGCTGAGAAAATGCTATCAGGAAATGAATTGAAGTACACCAAGTCGAGTGTGTTTCTGGATGCTTCATATAATATTCCCACAGAAATAGGTCTTCCTCTTTCGATCCACGCATTCGGGGCCTCATCGGTTGATTTACGACTCTCCGGCAGTCTGGAACGCTTGAGGGATTCCTTGGATTATAAGAGTTTTGACTTTAATGGAAAACTTAAACCGAGTGTGTCAGTTGATGTTATAACAACTTTGCAAACTGATGCCTTCTATGCTTTGTCTGGTATCCGGGTCAAGAGTAATTTATACTCAAGTTCAGCGCTTGAAGCTAAGATGAAAATTCGGGGAGCGAATTTAGTTTCTTTCACTTTCAGCCTGCCCCAGGATAAAAATGAAATATTCAGTGCAAGATCAGAAATGATTGTTATGAAAGAATCTGAAGAGATTCCTCAAGTTGGAATCGATAAGAGACGTTCAAACACAACCTGCACGTGGCCAGTTTTGGATCAAGCCATAGGCTTAAAAGTGTGTTCGTCATTTAGTTTACCAGATTTGGTGAATCACAATAACGTTACTGCTCATCCCGGTCTTTTGTTGAGTGGACCAATGAATATAAGTTGGATTCTCGAGAAATCTGACCCAAGTGCCAAGGATTTTGTATTTGAATACAAATGGAATCAGATTAAGAACGATTCAAAATGGTCTCTAGTATTTACCACACCAGATTCCACAATAACGAGACTCCTTATGGCGAATGTGTCAACAACGCCAGAAACTGCAAACATCTCAATGCGATTTATAAATGGCGCCCAAACATACTCAGCCGGCGGAGTTTATAACGGAAATCCCGTCGATAGAAGAATTGATATCTGGATCGATACCAATGGTAAGAAAAATTTTAATTTCAACGCCGAAATAAAGCGATCTCAGGAACGAAATGCATTGATATACAAACCTATGGCGCTATTGGCTGTAAATGGAGAGAATATAACGGGTTTAATAGGAACCATACGAATCAATGAAAAGAAGGGCGTTTCACAAAATGATATCGAGTTAACTTTTGAAACGAAAAAATTACAAGCTTTGGTTAGAGGAAATGTCGTGAAAACAGAAATTAACACCACAACTAATATAACAGTTCAATATAGGGTATGTAAACAAATATTTAGGAAGCTTTGTCTTATTTTAAATACTTCACATTTTAAATTCACTTTGAAACGTATGACACAGAAAGTTGCCAGATGTCACAATTATGACATCGGAATTGCCAATTTAATAAAAAAAAGTTTATCTCTTTGACAGTTCGAGTCCAAAAAAATAGAAACAATTAACTTCGAGGGAAGACTGACAAACACTGGTGATAAATCAAAGACTGAATACAATGGAAATATGAAGCTCAGAACATCAGCTCATCCAAAACTGAATTTCGCCTCCAATGCAACATGGCTATCATTAAAAGGGCACACCGAAGGGGTTATAACCTACAACAATGTCCCCGATGCAATCAATCCCAGTCAGACAAGTCAGTTGCGTCTTGTTTTTGCGCGCTCGTTTTCCGAAGACTTCGGATGGGAGGGCTCGAGAACCAAGGCCTCTGTGGAACTTCTCATGCCCAAGTCAAATATTGATTTTCGTATTTTAGTTAAGTAAGTATTGAATTTTATTTTCGCTTTTTCCGATGTACCAACTCTTTCTTAGGCACGAAGAACGCAGTAAAAACGGGACAGAACATAATGTTATTATTGGACTTCGTTATGCTCCACAAAAAGAAGCAACCGGAGTTTTTTCAGCTCACTTCCCTAGACGTAATCTTTTTGCCGTTGATGCTTATATGAACCTTACGGTTCCAGATTTTAACTCCTCAACAGTTCGTTTGCAAATTAATGAAAGGCTCAAGGAAGATTATATGGTAACGAATACTTTTTTTTTGCGCAGAATGTTCATGGTAGATTGTTTTAGATACATTTTAACGGTACTTGGTTTTCGGGACATTCAATCTCAGTAAAAGGTAACTACAAAGATAAAAGTTCGGCCCTTCAGGTTCTTCATCACCTCAAATTACTTGTGGAAAGTCCATCGTTTGAAGTGACTTCATTCAATATGATCTTCCGACGTAGTCAGCTCGTAGTTTTTGCCGATTTACAAGCCAAATACAATAAGGACCCTTACGGACTTACTTTACAATATAATCGCAATGAAAATCAAACTAATTCAAATGCCGAATTTAAGTTGAAAATCAAAGATCGGGAATATGGAATAGCAGCTAAGCTTCTCTCACAGCAACCTAAACTTCTGCAGATAGAGATACATCTGGACAAGTAATTTTTTTTTAATTTTTGAAGAGTGTTCTTTTACGCAATCCTTTTATTCCAGACTTCGCGACATACACCTGAGGGTAGGAGTTTTGACAATTCCGAAGGAAAAAGAACTGTCAGTTGAACTAAAATGGGATGCCAATAGAGATCCTTCTCAGAGACTGGCTTTGAATGCCGAGTACAACAACCCTGCTGATAGGACATACGATTCGACCGTAATGTTCACCTACCCTGATCGTACTTTCAGCTGCGGATTTAACGTTTTTGCTGGTGGACCGAAATATTATGGTTCTGCAAGAGCAACTTGGGGTACGAATGATGCGATTCTCTTCAATTATGACGCAGGATTCATTTCGGGTAAAGAATTCAACAATTGGATTCGAGCTGAATTATCAACACCTTTCCAGGGATGGTACAAGAACAGTCTTCAAGCCGGTGTTTTCAACCGAGATAACCATTACCTGGGAAATGCGTCAATACTTTGGGCCGAAAATCAAAACCTTCAAATCGGCTACGAAAGCAAGTATCAAGTTGCCGAGCCCCTTTTAAGTTTTCATCTGGAATTGGGCATTAATAGCACTATTAAGGACATTCCAACGATAAGCATGAAAGCTAAGCACCGACAAGACTTAAAAAAGTTTGACTCTGAACTTGATCTGCGACACACTGATGCTAATGACACATTAAAGGTCTACAGTGTTAAATCCGTTTGGGAGCTTGTTAAAGAAGGAGGCTATCAGAATGTCAGTGGTTCGGTTCTGATGATAAGTCCGTTCAATGGCTACCGAAAAGGTGGACTGGCAACGAAGCTAAGTCTAAGCGACGACCGTCATGTTCAAGGCGTAGCTTCACTGAACTTTGACATACGAGAGTTCACATTAGCTTTGGATGGTTATGTAAAGAAATTCACAGATAGCATGCTAGAAGTCAACATTACAACACCCCTGGAAAAGTTCCGAACTATAAATGGCCGGTTTGGTTTGAGTGAAAAGAAACGCCACGCAGTTGCTGAAGTCCGTTCCGAAACAGTAGCTTTAGGAGCTGAAATTCTATTAGTTCTCAATGCTTTTTCAGATTTCGATACAAAACTAAGTCTTGCAACGCCATTTGAAAACTTAAATCAGCTAAGTTTTATTGGAAAAGTAAAACCCACTACTGTTGATCTTCGTGGAAGTTTAAACAATGCTACTTTAGGTTTTACTGGCGTCTGGAGATTCCATAATGGTACAGATTTCGAATATTCATATCAAGTCTATACACCATTCGAAGGCTTCGAACACAATGGGTTTGTCTTGAAGTTCATTAAAACAGATGTTTTCGTGTTGGAAGTGCACGGAAAGCTTTCAAAACATAAACTAGGCGTAAAGGTAAATGGAAGACCGAAATCAAAGCTTCTAACTTTGATAAGCCCAAACAAATTAGATCTTGAACTATTCTACGACGAAGATTTAAAACCTCCGGAGTCTTCAGAAGATGATGACGAAGAAGAAGAGGATTATGATTTGAGTGAATATTTTTCATATTTTGTCGAAGGCGAGCTTGACACTTTAACATGGCCAACTATAAACGGCCAGGTTGATATTCAAGAAATATACGATTACTTCATTATTGTTGGTGATGCCAATCTGCCTGCTGGTCGGGTAGATTTTAAAGACCGTCTTTATTATCCTGACATGATGAATGTGAAGAATATTTTGAATCTTTGGACACCGTTCGAGTCTTGTCGAAATCTGAAGAATATTTTTGAATATCATGTTGATCTAGATCGATATTTTGTTGAAAGGGTTGATTTTACGATCGACAATGGAATTTCCGCTCCAACGGAATTCGGTTTTATGGTAAATTATACAAAAATGTTGGAAGAAAAAGTCGCCAAGCAACATGAATTGGCTTTGAGAGTGACAACCCCATACGATATTTTGAGAGAAATCCAAGTCGAAGCTGTGTTGGAGCTAGATGACAATATTCAAAGAGGTAACATAACCTCAAAGACTGCTAGTACAACTCTTTCTTTAGCTGCATCAGTCGAAGTAAGTTTTCTGGCTCTAAAAAACATACGGTTAACATTTTTAAATGATTTTGTCTTAACATAGATTGAAGAGAACTTCATGGAGAGCTCTGTAGGTTTCATTTTAGATACTGATGTGGTTCCCTATTATGGTTGCAGGGCTTACATTAAGAAAGACTTCTCCGACGTGGATAACTCCTTAGACCTACAGCTTGAAGTCAATGACAATGGAACTATTAACTTGGTTTGTTTGTGTACTGGACTGTGGGACCCTAATTTTAATGCTCTTTTATCTTTCCAGCTTAAAATCGAAACGATCTGGCGTCTTGACCAAGCCAACATCGTCAATGCAAAAGCAAAAATTCAAACTAGTATGCTTCCTCTTAAGTTGGCCGAAAGTTCTATTCTCCTCACAAAAGGCCCCAATCCAAATCTTAATGTTGACTTTGCCATGGTTCATCGTGATGGCCATCGAATTGAATACGGATCGAGAGCGAGTAAAAAGAAAGACATAATCAATATTGAAGTTTGGACCCCTCTGAAAAACTATCGAAATGTTTCGTTTATTGGAACCTTTGTTCGTAATCAAGCTAAGCCCAACGAATATCTAGTGAATGGTCATTTGTACCGGAACGTTGCTGTGTTTATTGTAAGCGGCACCGTTCAACTAGCAGAGACCTATCCTTCCCAAGCTAGACTTCGAGTTCAGCCGAAAGCTGGTGGTCCCGATGGTTTTATAGAATTAGATATCAAAAACGATGATGATAAACAAGGAAAGAGCTTCCAATTCAGTGCAATCGAAGATGGCAAGATGTGCCAAATTTCGGGAGGCTATACCTTCAGGAATAAGTTAGATTGGGATTTTGATACTTTGATTCAATCAAGTGAGCCAGAAATTTCAAGAATAAGTCTAAATGGAAAAGTCCAACCCAAAGGGCAGGGAAACATTATCGGTGAAATAGGTTTCCAGACTCCATGGAGACAATTGGGTCTTGAAGCTGGTAGTTTTGAAACTATTGTCAATATTCAAAAAGACTCGGGGAAAATTGAAGCACAGTACCAAATTAGTCAGATTAATATTCGAAAATCTTGCTCTTGGTCTTGGATCTTAGCTGAAAATATGCAATTAGCCTTGGAAAGTTCTTTCACCAATGTAGTAGCCCAGCCCCGCAGAGCTGAAATAAGTATCAAGTATCTCAACCCAAATAAAAGCTTCCAAAGACTATTGACTGGTGGAAAAGTAAACGTCGATTCCGAATGGATTCTCGATGTAAACGGCACATTGGCCTTCCTATCCCGTGGAGATATTCAAGCTGGTGTAATTTTACAATTACCCAAGCCTGTAGGTGATACCCATCATCTGGGAATACGTTATCGTGGCAATTTGATGACAAACGAACAACCGAATATATTTGCTGAAAGCAAATATGAGTCACAAGAAGCTAGGAATAAATTTGTTACTCGAGTTTCGTACAGAAATGTGGACGATCTTCAAGGATTGGGCAGAATTCAATGGGGAAAGGCGGCGAATTTGTCAACAATCGAAGGAGATTTCCAGGTTTTGAGGAAGAAACAAGTGAGAAAGGAGTTTTATGCAAAGCTAACAACTCCGATGTATCCCGAAGAAACACTGTTTGTCAGAGGAAACTACGACGAGGAGAAAGATTTTCATTTCTTGATGTGAGTTATTAGTAAAGTCTTGTTGAGAGTTTTTGATCAAAGAATTATAAAACTTACGAGATTTTCGAAACTATTGTTTCTCTCTCTTTCCAGGTGTACTCTGGATTCTCCAGCATCAAAGCGACTTGGAGAAATCGATATGGCTTTCAACACCCTTTCCAATATGAAGGGATACGTGAATGGGACATTACCCTTCTTTAATATAACATGGCTTCGAGCTGATATTAATTTTACAACTGATGGGTAAAAAACGCGTTTGTGGTTTTTTAATTGAATGAGTTCAACTTTTTCTGGTCATTTTTAGTGGAGAATCAATTCGTTACGCAAAGGCTACATGGCCCGAAGACTCAGGTTTTTTCAATTTGCACAGCATCTATACATCGCAAAACCTCAACCGAGATCTTCAAGGAACAATTCAAGTAGAAGTACCTTTAGCAACCCGCCACCAAGGAAATGTCGAGTTTAATATGAAGGAACGAGAGCTTTTACATATAGGACAAGCTAATGTTATTTACAACGACAAAAACGTACTCAACGGACGATATAACTGCAAAACTGAGCAACGTATGGGCTTCGAAAAGGATGTCATCGATATAAGTCTTGAAAATGAACTCAAACCTCTGGGTATTCATTATGTACATTCGAAACAGTACACCAACGCTGAACATCCTGACAATGTACGTTTAAAGAAAAAAAAAAAAAAACAGACCAAGACTTAAGCTCTTCTTTCTTGCAGGATATGAAACATTGTGAAATCTTTGAACTTCGAAATTCGAAGGCCATGAATCTAACAGGGGAGTTACATATTCGAACAACCGATACTGGCCAAGAATTCAAAATTGTGGCAATTCATCCGAACCGAACGATTATTTTGAACTCCGAGTACGATTATTTGGATTTGATCACGAAACACAAGTCAAAGCTTCAATTGGCTCCCACAGCTTGGATTGGGTACAACGTTGAATTGGGAAATTCTAGCACGGTTTGAAGGATCTTTTCTGAAAAACTTACCATTCATATTTATACGTTTTTTTTCTTCTTTGATTTCTTATTAAAATAGGCTTCAAATGAATCCCAAAACTTTTTACTGGAGCTTTCGTATCCCAGACGAAATCTTTCCGCTGAAGGCTGGTACTATGTTACTGACGATACCTTTGATTCCGATTTATCCCTGAAGTGGACCATAGACAAATCTGCGGAAAAGAAAACAGTCAGAACGGGACTTCTTTGGCAAAGTGAGAAATTAAAACGAGATGATAAGGATAAACAAAGACTAGTTTTTACCATTGGTCATCCCTATCTTGAGAAGGTATATCTTTCCCGATTTTAAAGTCGTACCTAAGATACAAAGTTTATTTTGTAGGACGTTCAGTTCAAAGGATCTTTCTACCGGGGATTAGAGGACTTGGTAAAGGCAAACCTCATAGTTGAATACTCTGATGATCCTGAACACTTGCTGTCTCTTGAAGCCTTACTAAAAGATCTAGGCTCAAGAAATGGCATTACCAATTACACTTTGGATTTTATAGTTCTTCATCCAGCAAGTACTTTGAATGTTAATGTACACGGCATACTTTTAGCAAAAAGTTCCTACTATAAGGCCGATACCAAAGCATACTACCAACGTGGTTATTTCCCCGAAAAGAATGGTCGATTTTTAGCTAAGCTTGATTTAATCAACAAAGAATTTGAATATGAGGTACTATTATGGAGTGTCAAAATCTGTCTACCAGCACTTTTAACATTTTTCTTCATATTTTTAGCGAAACACACCTTATAGAGCGATTAGATTATGGGTAGTTCCATATAGCAAATATCCCTTATATGGACTGAATGCAACAGTTTGGGATTCTCCGGATTTAAATAATACTGGATATGTTTATGTTGACTTGGCGAAGAAATACACTCGTGCAGAATTCAATTTGACTGAAGATTCGAGTCAAAATCTTCAAATGATCGGACACATTCCGGATGCTAGAAATGGATTTTTGGATGTTTGGAGAAATTATGAAGAAATTAGAATAATTGACCTCAGTTCGTATTATAAGATGAATCATTCAAGACTGATAACGGGAAAGTTCCATTGGAGGCCGAAGATAAAGGATGAGATGAAGGTTAGTAAAATAAAGAGACAAGGAGATAGAAAAACCTCGTTCGACAAATAAAAATGGTGTTATTTTTTGAACAAATTTTAATAGAAATGAAAATTTATCAAATCCTCCTTTGTTTAAGGCAAAATTAAAATCCATCGGAACTTCATTCTATACATCATTTTCCGATGGAATTGATTTTTGGATAAAAAGTATGTACACTGAAACTTCGGAAACAATCAACGATGTCTGGAGCACAGCCAGCGTTCATACTCAATCGTTCTTAGATGATGTTGGGTAAGTATGAAGTAATAATCAAACCATCAAGTTGTGGATTTTGATTTTGTTCTATTTTGTTTGTTTAGGGAATTAAGTGTTTTGGAACAGGATTTGGAAGAACTTCGAGTTTTTGTCAACCAATCCTACGAAGCCAACGACTTTTACATCAAGACTGTTGTCAACTTTACACTCTCTGTATTAGACGAACTGGCAATAAGGGATCATATCGAATCACTGCCAAAGATATTTACAGAATTATGGCATGCTATGGGAGATTCAGGAAAAGCCCTGCGAAAGAATATTCTATGGCTTATTGAAACTGTAAGATTTGTTCTTCTGTCAAAATATACGTATAAGACCCGTTCGTTAAGTTGAAACCAAAATCTGAAGTTTAAACCTAAATATTAATGATTTTTCTGAGTAAATGTATCGCATAGCTTAAGTAATGTTGTTTTTGTTTTTCTCTCTAGATCAAGAGCTCCTATCAAAAAGCCCTTGAAGCCATTAGTAAATTCTTCCACGGCGATTCACTGCGTTACTTATCTAAGCTTATGGAAAAGGGTGTCGAGAAGTACGATAAGTTCATAAAGGACCTACATATATCGTTTATAAAATCTGTCGAAAACTTATGGAATAACTTTTCAACAATGATGGCTAATTACTGGAAGTCTGTATTGAAACGTATCGAACCACATGTGTTCCGGTTTCTTTCGTACATTGAAACAGTTGCCTGGGATGTTAGCAAGGAAATTTTTGGTACAAAATTCTTTGATTTAATTGTTTTTTTTATTAAATCGGTTCTGTTTTTTTTATTTAAGATTTCATTTATAAACGAACAAATGAGCTTGCTGAATCTCCCTATTTCAACAAAGTTTCCAGCTTTACTCAAGACGTTGATCGGCTGTATAAGGACATTAAATCCAATGATGCCATAACAAACATAAAAAAATACTCAGTCATCGCCTGGAACTTTATCAAAGAAAAGTATTTTAAACTTGTACCATTTGGTAATGAACTCAATGAGGTTATCACGGAAATTTGGGACAAAATCAAAGGACTTCAGAAGTTGGAACACATTCAATTGGTACTTCAGAAAATTGATGAAATTTTCGCTAAAATCGAATGGTTAGCTGATGAGCTGCAACTCGAGTACCGTTTACATCAATTATATGCCCTGGTGCGAAATAAATTACAAACGTATGCTTTGAATGCACTCGAAACTTCTGACATGTATCGTGAGGCCAAGACAAATTTTGTTTTTGATCCTGAGGTGGGAGTTATAGATTTGGAACAGAAATTACCAATGTCATGGCATAGTTTCAATGAAACTCCGAAATTTGAAGAGATACCCGAATATAGAATGCTAGCTAAGGCACAAAATTTCTTTTCCAGTACAAATGCATCGATTGTAAGATATCTCTATGGTTTAAAGTCTAATTTGGATCCCGATACTTGGTTGCCTCCGTATAAAGGTGCGATTGAATTTGAATGCTTCCAGCTGGTTTTTTAGATAAATCTGTTTGATTTTTTTAGAGCTATCTCTGCTGGTGGGTTCGCGACATTTTATGACTTTCGATAAAAGTTTTGTTGGGTTAAACTTGGAATGTGATGAAAGGAATCAACAATGTTCTTACATACTGGCACATGATTTCTTCCAACGGAACTTTACTCTTCTGTTAGAACCATCGGTATTCTATAGATCGAAATTTTCAAGAATAACGCTAAAGCTCTCTTTTCTTTCGTAGACATCTTCCAGACTTCCAACTAAGAAGCTTACTCTATTGACGGATAATAAGGTCCTTGAAATCAATTTGGATGACGATGTTAGTAAAAAAAATAAAATAAGATTTTTCTTCTATTTACATTCTTATTTTCTTACAGACTTTGATAATAGATGGCAACCATTCTCCAATGCTTCCTTTACATTTTGACTCGGTTACCATCTATCGTGAAATGGATATTCTAACAATTCAATCAAAAAAAGATTTCATCTTAAGTTGTAACATTCAATTTAATCTCTGTTGGTTTGAAGTTGCGGGCTGGTATTTCGGTCAGACCGCCGGCCTATTAGGTACTCTTAATAATGAACCTTTTGATGAGTACATGACTTCGAGAAACCTCATAGTCAACGATAAGGAAGAATTCACTGACTCATGGAGTTTAAAATCGTGCAAGCAAAGGAAAGCTCCTACGAAAGTCAAGGCTTCTAGTGAAGTCTTGGAAGCTTGTGCGAATATATTCACATCAGGAATCTTCTCAGCTTGTGCGGAGACTATTAATCCATTGCCGTTCTTGGAAATGTGTAACGACTTGGGAGCAAATTCGAATTCAATGAGGGACAACAATCCAGCGATGAAGGGAGTTTGCACATCAGCTTTGGCTTATATCGAAGCTTGTGCAAATTCTAAAATTCTTATGAGAATTCCTAATCAGTGTATATTGTAAGGCTATTTGACAAAACAAAATCATCTCAAGTTATATAATGGTTTCATTTTAAAACAGCTGTAAGCTTTTGAATGGAACCTATATCTCTGAGGGCACGTTTATTACTCTCAACAAAGAAGACATACCAAAAACTGCTGACGTTGTATTCATTGTAGAAGCAAAACCCTGTAATGCTAATTTGACTTTTGAAAAGAATATCATGGCAGTTGTTGGATCGATAGAGGCTGAACTTGTAGCTGCAAAAATCAATAATAACAGGTAAATATAAAGACAATGGAAGGTTCAAGCCACAAGGTCCACATTTTTCACAGTAAAATAATACCCACACGAAATCCCTTCCCCATATATTGCCTCAATTTGAAGCTTAACAACTTTGTTCATATTGTGTGGTTACATAAATATTCCTTTCCCAGATTTGTTGAAAACTTTATTTATTTTTGTCTTTAAAATTCACTTGAAAGAAGTTGTAATCAATAGAAAACGAAAAAGTGCCATTTTGAGTGGTTTTCCTGAGATAAATTTTCCAAACTTCAATTCAAGCTTCAATATAAAAATTATATTTGTAATTTTCAATTTATAGGTTTTCGGTACTTGCATTTGGAGGTTATGAGCCATTTAACTCTCCCCGTTCGATAATTCATCAAAATCAGGTGTTCACTTCAGATATAAATGAACTTCAAAAATACTTCGATCACATTGAAGTAGGAAATGGCAACAATAGTGATATACTAGATGCAATCAGTGTTGCGACTCACCTTGAATTCCGACCGGGGGCTTCAAAGGTTTTCATTCTGCTGTCATGTTCTGATTGTTCTTCGCAAGCAATGAAGGTACGTGCCTCCCTTTAAAAATCTACTACTTTAACTTTTCGAGTACTAACAAATTTATTTCCAGTTTGATTTTACATCTATCCTTCAATATATGCTCGAAGAAGGTGTCAACCTTCATATACTTGCTGATACTGAATTCGAGTTCGATACAAATCGCAAAGTAAGACACTTCTTCGGTTTAGATCGTGATTTCGTTTATTCGAAACGATTCGTCGATGGAGATGCCGCAACAAGAAAGCAACTTTCTATTCCCAAGGATTACTTAGGCCTGTGTGCGCCACTGGCTTTGGAAACGAATGGCTCCGTTTTTACAGCTCGAAAACTTCAACCTGAACATAGATACCCGATTAAAAAAATCGCTGGTATTTTTGCAAAACGTGTGGCCAAAACTGCAGCACCCATCAGCTGTCAGCAATGTGAGTGCACGGGACATAATACTGGAGTCGCACATATAGCATGTGCGCCATGTTCACTGCCAACACACTCAACAGTAGAGGATTATGTAGGTTTAATTAATATTCGAATATGAAAAAATTTCTAAATTCTAAATTTTCAAAAATATTTACTATTTTTTATTCGTTTTCAAAGGACTTTCAATTAAATTGGGATTATGGCGACAAAATCGAAGAAGAGATCTAAAATGACTATTAACATATAAAGTGAAAGAATAGATTAAGTGATGAAGATAATTTTTTGAAATATTGAATTACGGATTTTTTGTACCTTTTTTCAATAAATTTTGTATAAAATAAATTTAAAAAACATTATTTTCAAGCTCTGGGTTTGATTTCATTGTGATTTTCGCTGACATTTGAAACTGTATAGGTGTTAAAATGTAATTCAGTACATATGTACATAAGTCGAAACTATACCTACATACACTGAATTGAATCTATAACCTTAACGAATACTTTAAAATCATTTGAAAAATGAAATTCTTCTTTTTTTTTAGTTTCTACCTAAAAAGCTTTATCTATAAATCTATTTTTCTTAATTCTAAGATAATATAATTCAAAATTCATTTCAAAACTTAAAACAGAAAGAAATGTTGAGTCATAATTGATTATATTTCGTACAATCCCCTGGTGTTTGTTAATAGCAAGAAAACTTAATTCTTGGAAAGCTCTTTAATGTAGGGCTTTTTTTATCAAGTTATTCACATCACAAACCGTAAAGCTCTTAATGCTTTTCTGCTTTCTCTTAAAAGCCTTAAAATGAAATCCGTTATTTTAAAACTGTAATTAAATATCTGAAAGCTTTTAAAAAAACGTTAGATACATTTATAGATAGGTATGAAGATACAGTTTCCATTACACTTCCTTGTGCGGCTTTTTTTCTTTCACCATTACATCGTTAAGTACACGTGCTGTAAATAAAATGCATATATCCTCGGTTCTAGGATCGATTGATTTTCTCATATACTCAAGGCATTACACTTATGGTGTCATTTTTTTTTTTTTTCGAACACGCGCTCCATTTATATCCCACTCTAGGATTATTCGTGATTTTCTTCTAATTTAATTTTGTCAATAAAAAAAGGGGGGAGATTTCGATTTCGAGATGCGGATGTATGAGATGGAAAGTAAACATTTCTCTAACACGAGTATGCATTTGAAAATGCATTCGTAAGATTGATTGATTGGAAAATAGAAATTTAAATTTGATTTAACAAGGAGCAGGTAAGTATTTGTAGGTGGTGTGATGTGGTATTTTGGAAATCCTTCGAAGAATATTGAAGTGTAACACAAACCACTTGAATGTGGTACTAACGTATAAGTGCATCAATCTACATCGAATCGCTTCGAAAAAAATCTTATTATTTTTATAATTTCACACCAAAAAACATCAAAACAGCAAACTCATTATCAGTCTCTAATTTTCTAGTCAATTATCGACTTGCCTCAAAATTTGTCTACAAGATACATTTTAATATTTTGTTTTTATAATTGACGCGCACTCAAAGAGTTATGACTACCCTTTATATGTAAGACAACAAAATGTGAGCACTAGGGAAAATGGAGAGATTAAAAAGCAGGTATTGATGCACATTTGGATTTTTTGGGTTAAACTCTTAATTTTAAATAGATATTTGTAACCACAAATTCATTTCTAATTTTAAAACCACTACAAATTTGTTTGTAAAGAAAAGTTTTTTTTGTAAAGATAAGTAGAGAGAAACTTGGGTTTCGATGTATTTAACTGGCGCCCGAGCATATCACATATGACTGATATGCATTCAACAACAGCAGCTAATGGAGCAAATGAGCCCTCAAAATCTCAAAAAGAATAGTTTTGTCAGTGGTGAGAGCATGATGGAGGTGGATATAAAAAAATCCAAGCAAGAAATTTTATACAAAAAGTATATGAGGATATAGCAGTTAAAAAAATCGGGTGAGAGCAAATAAAAAGAAAAAAGCCATCAGAACAGGCTCCAAGGCATCAATCCTTTACACGCTCACCATAGCTGCATACCCTATCTGCTTGCGAGTCAAAACCTTACATCATTAGAAGTATCATGAATCCTATATTCTAGAAGCCTAGATATTAAATGAGATTAGCACCGCTTCCCATCGATCAGCGAAATCAAGCATCATTATCATTGTGCGTGGTTAGTACTTGGATGGGGGCCGTTCAATAGCAACCGTGTGTTGTTGACATGTGTTTCTTCTGTTGTTCTTTCTTTCTTAATTCAGTTGCCAGTTCTTACAGTGTCTCTACTTCGTTGATTTATCTACGGAGTACACTACTACTAAATGAGATTAAGAGTAGAAAGTGATGTAATCCATTTGGCAAAATCGATCCTCTTGTCTCTTATTTTTAGATTTAGAAATGTATCAAAACCTATTTCAGAAACCATTCTTAATTCTTATACAGCTAAGGTTTTCAAAAATGTGACTCGATTCAAAAGTTAAAATATGTTTAAAAAAAACATCAAAAAAAAAATACCTACAAACTTTTACATTTGAAATTTCTCTGGAGTTTATGAAAAGAAAAGACTTGACAAATCAATTAATTTTATCCTCAACAATTTAAACATTGAACCCTTTTTTTGTCTCATATTTTCGTTAAAATGCTCCTCTGTGCCTGCCTAAGCTGCTTCTTAACTGCTGCTGGATTTTGACGTATTTTTAGAAGCATACATTGTAAAGCTGTTTGTTCGTCATATTCTCATACCCTTTAGCAGAGCTGGATAAAAGCTCTGCGTGCTTCGTCGATGGCATGGAACAAACAAGAAAAAAAAAATAAAGTTCAAACCAGCACCCTTAACCACCAGCCAGCCAGCCAGAGACATTGAGCTAAACAGCAGCTTGATGTGTCAAAAAATACTCTTTATTTGGTCGCATCGCATCAGAGACAGAGTTTAAGTATATTGTTTAGCAAAATCGGATGGATTTATGCGGAGGCGAAAATTCCTTATTATAATTTCCTCTTCATTAATTTCGAACATGTTCTGTATCAAAAGAAATTTAACAAATCATTGAACAATAATTAATTCAGCGTTAACAGCCATCTTTTGTTGGTATTGATGTTGTTCGGAAATATTTTGTGTATGTGGGTGTGTGCGAGTGTGTGTATGTGCAATGATGGGTTGGAAAAATGGGACGGGCGGAGGTGTGTTTTTAGAGGGTGTAAACAGTGTTGTATCCTCATATACACTATCAATTTTTTTTTTTTTAGTTTGTTTGTGGACATTGACATCATTTTGGAGCACTTGTTTAATTTTTGTTTTTTTTTTGTTTTTTCTATCTTGTTGGTTTAATTAGCATATAAATTGTTGTTGTCACAGAGTGCGTTTATTTATATTATTTCGACAAAAATGTTTGGAATACTTTGAACTTTAAAGGCAATACACAAACACTGACTAAATCAAATTAAAAAAAAAATATAAAATATGTACTCATAAGCAATTTGATGAAAAGGTTAAATTTTTTTTTAAATTTTGAGTGGACTTTTAAGGAGAAATGATGTGTACAAAATTGTTTAGCAATGTTAAGTATCCTCAAACATGTTTTGCTAAAAAAAGGAAACAAAATTTTGTAAATATTAAAATTTCTTTACAGCTTCAGATTGTAGAGAAACATCGTTTTTATGAAACGGACATTTTTTTACGTTATAAATATTTTTTTTTTTTTTAAACAGTTTATCTTTTACAACAAATCTACAAATACACAATTTTGTCATTGTATATTTTTGTACAATTTTTTCCCTCACTTTTCTATCATTGGTTTCGGTACATAAATTTTGTTTCAATCGTTTTCGAAATGTTTCCAAAATCGGTACATTAGTTTGCCACTAAAATTGTAGATACGTATTTTTTTTTAACAGGGTACCATTATTTTCAGCTACGTAGAATAAATGAATGCGTTCCACAATCTTGTAATGTCATGTTTATAATTTCATAAAATCCTCAATTGGATAATTTTACGATGTCACTAATACAGCTGGTATTAAAAATATCGTTCTTCCCATTTAGTCTAGAAGATATCATAAACATCAATCAGTTCTTTTTTTCGACTGACAAAAATAACTGTCGAATTTAGTATTATGAAAATTCATTACACTGACAATTTAATATCGAGTTTTCAATTTCACTTAAACACTATCCCATTTGGCTAATTGAATTTGTCCCACAGTTCAATGTTTTATGCAGGATGAATTGATATTTTTTGTACTAAGAGACTAAATGTCCATTCTTACTTGACTGATTGAATTTGTCCTCAAGGTTGATGTCTAATCTGATTGTGTTGATGAAATATTTGTAAATAGAAAACACAATTATTTTTAATAACAAAACAAGAAAAATAGACGAAAAAGGAACAAGGACTTACTTAAATTAATAAATCAATGCCACTTGTATTGAATAGATTGGTGAATAGGTTCAAGGTTCGAAAAATTAATTACTTTTCAAATAAAATAAAACACACATTTACCTACACGATAAGTGAAAAGAAAAGTAAAACATTTAAAAATAAACAAATAAAGAAAATGGTTCGTCTTATTAACAGAAAATATTGGCCAAACACTAACGCATTCTTCTTCCTCTTAATCAATTCAATTCAATTTATAAAGACTAGCGATGTTAAAATATTCCTGCAAGAAGGTTTAATCCCTTAAACTTCCTGGGTAACACGACAAATACTGAACGAACTGGAAGAATAAAATCAGTGGCAGACTAACACTTTGGAAGGCCCAGGACTTTCTTTTTCGTCAACATGTGTACGTGCGATTGGCAAATCTGGATACATCAAACCTCTGGCATGAACTGCGTAGCTGGTTGGACTAGAATTCCTTAAGACACATTTTTTGCAAACTTCTCAAATGCCAAATATAAACAAAACTTCCTTGCTAGATAGCAATTTATTCATTTCCTTTGAGGTGTAATTCTAGGAGTTGGTAGCTAAAACATTTTCACACAAAATTCAATTGCATATTTTTTTTTGAATCTAACTAGGAGTCTCCATAATTCCATCCATATTTAGCTAATTTTTGAATCCACTACTGTCTATAACCACTATCAACACCGCAGCCCTTCATCAGTTAACATACTCACACACATTATTACCAACCAAAAATAACTTCCCTCTGAAAATCAATACTAAACGAATCCTCCTTTCGATCTCTTCTGCACACCTTTTCAGCTTTATTATGATTATTTCAATCCAGTCGCTTAATGAAAAGACGGAACACCAGAGTTTGGAATCTTTCAGAATAAAAAAAAACAACGGAAAAGAATGGAGATTTCTATGTATATCCTCGATTTGAGTGTATATAGTATAGTAATTATGGTGACCATCTGATATATATTTACCCTTACCTGTAAGTTGTATGTTCTTTACATTTTAATCAAGAAGAATCTTTCTTGAATTTGATTTTTAAGTTTTAAGTTCCTATCAGTTAAATTTATATTAAAATTTCTTTAAAATCGGAAGAATCTTTAATGAATATAAATGCATGTAGCGAGGTATATTTTAACACAGAAATTTATGTTTAATGAAATAATATTATTTTATTTTTTATTTATTTTAATTTTTTTTATTTATATTAATTTAATTTAAAAAAAATATGGTAACCTTACTTTTAGTATAGTTATATCTACAAACCTTTATATTGATTTTCCCTTCTATCTGTATTCGCAAAAAAAATACAAAAAATGATTTGAAATAGATTTCACTTAAACAAAAGTGTAGACAAGTACTCGTATATGTAAGTAAAATTATTATTCTCAATTAAATATTAATATTAAACAAGTTTCATTTTCCGAAAGTCAACCACAATCGTCTTCTAAGATATAAATATAAAATGTACATACATATATGAATATATGTAAATCTATAAAGGACTTGGGAGGTTTTTGGACAGAGAATTCTCTGCAGTAGTGTACATACATATACACGGCCTTATAATTGCCCTGTCATCCATTAAAATGGGTCATTTATAAATAGGTTCTATTCAAGGCATACACAACGATGTGTGTAGGCAAATTTTCCAAGAACCGAAGGAGGTTATATTTGGCATGTAAAAAGGATATGAGGAATTAAAACACAACAAAAAAAAAAAGCAAATCACCCTACACATAAAATTTGATGAATGATATAGAGTAATGAAAATGAAAGAGTAGTTAGCATTTGTTCTTTTTTGCCGAAATTACAAAAATTATTGCTTAAGCAGCCGAAACTTTTTGCTCAATGAGTCAAGGTTGCGTAGCAATATTTGTGTGGCCACATATGAGGATTTGTACTGATTCTAGAGAACGGGGTATTTTACAAATGTTATAAAATTTTGTTGGTGAAAGGAAAAATCAGCATGAGAATAATATTGTGCATTAAGGTAGTGTTTATAGAAAACATTGTTTAATTTGTATACATTTTCACCATTTTTTAAACCCTTATAAATACTCGTAGTTTTGTTATCAGACTTTGGGGTTTTATAACTTTGGTAATAATTTGATGAACAAATTCAAAATTTGGAAAAAATGTTATGACTCATGCTTCTGATCCATAAAGGGTTGCGCTAGAGACATGGCGGATTTTCAGCCTCTACTAATCCGACCACGCTGCATCCAGTTATCCAGACGTTGGCATGAATTTTAAGCCAGAACTTCGATTTGTCTTGACACCTGGCATTTGAAGACTCCCTTGACTGGAGCATTGTTATTTATTTACTCGATTTGTATTCGATAGCTTTGACCTTCTAAATTAACTCCACATCTCAGAACAGTTAATGGGGTTTGTGGTTTTACCTTCTCAGCCAAAACCAATATTAGTGGAAGAATTTTACGCACAAAAGAGTTCTTCATCAACTGATCTTTCTGCACAGCGCAGTGATTTAAGACCTGGGGTTTGCCATATTGCAGATTCGGGATAATAAAGTATAAAGTATAGACAAATTTTGTTTATAATTTTTTACATATTTTTGAAAAATGTATGTTAATTTCTTAAATATTTTTTACAGTTTTTAAAAAATTTTAAATCATTTATTTCTGCCATATTAATTTAGTACTCTACTCAGAGCTTATTTTCCATTTTCTTTCTTCAATATCATTTGATGAAAATGAAAATTAAAATGAATAACACTGACTGAGTGGAACTTATTGCAGGTATTAAACTTTGTCTATAAAAATCAAATTAGAAATATATTAACTAATTGAATAAGTCACATCAAGTCTCGTCCACAGAAGAAGACTAATGGTTTTCTTGTTTGGCTAGTTTGCCCTTACGAAATTAAAACGGAATAGCTCGTTGTACTAAAATAGTAATTAATTAAAATGTCTTTTGCAGAGGATTTGTAGAAACAAACAAATAAATTTGCACTTAGGTGACCGCCTAAAAGAAGGAAAAATTAATGGCCCTTCGGTTGGAGGTCAATGAGAAATTATTACAAGGACACATGTATGTATTTCTTTATTGTCAAATGGGTTAGGGATAAACACGCTTTAACAGCCATATAAGGACTTCCTTCAGATTCATTAATTTGGAAATATTTATGTTTTAGCTAAATAGTTTAAGCTTTTATGCTTAACAATAAGTCCGAAGGGATTTGAAAGAATTTTATGTGTTTAAAGGATGTGAATTGATATATGTAAGTCATGTGTGCAATAATTGGATGCAAGTTGTAGAAATTAATTTTATTTACCACACTATTTTTGTCTAAACTAATTGGTTTTTGTTAAATCTTTGTATCATTAAAAGCATGAATACCGGGGAGCGTTAGTGAAATGCAGGATGAGTTTATCCTTACAACGCATAGCTGACGTCAAATCACATACAAAATATATTTTTTTATTTCTTTTTTGGTTTTCAATTGGAATTTTAGTCTTTTAACAGTTGATTGCGGCCATATCGTTGAAGATACATGTATAAAATCGCCTGTCATTTTTAAGTTTGTCTGTGAAAATCAACACGTAAAATAACATCGTTCAACAACATATGCAAATGATTAAATTGTTTTATGAAAGTGGGTCTTCTGTTCGAGCAACATTTCGCGTCATTTCGTAGAAAAACTATATTCAGCGATGAGGTATTTTTCTGAATGAATATTTTCGAATTTAAGCCGATCATCCATACGAGATTCCCCAAATTGCAATGCAATCCAGAGAATTGTTTGGTGTGGATTTTGGGCTGGCGACATCATCGGCCCATACAATGGACACTGACGAGCATGTGGTTTCAGAAAAACGGCAGTACGTGCCACACAGCCTGTGCCACAACGGACATTTTTCATGAGCGATTTCCGAGCATCTCCGGTTATCTCACGCGGACGCGAGAGAACTAAAACAAGCAACTATAATTTCTTTAAATGTTTATTGAGACGTCTAAAACTAATTACGCTAAAAAAATTGAATTGCCTTGAATATGGGTGTTCCTGAGGTAATGTATTTGAAAACCACAAAGATACAAAGATACTTACTAATTGATAAAAGCAGACATAAAGGCTGCTAAGCCCTCAAATGAATTCGCAGCCGTTTCCAACTAAAACCAAATTCTTGTCATAGATATATCAAGATCAACTTAACACATTATTGGGATTTTTTTTTAAGTTGTTCGGTTCTAGGCAACAACAAAATCTGAAATACTATGAGAGCTCAAAGTCAACATCTATAAAATTATAGCGGATATAGCCGCCTAAATTGTTAAATCTTCTTGTTAGATTAAAAAAAAAATTAAAGAGCAGAATTCTAAGAAAAAAAAAAAAAGCATTTTGACCAAGTGAGTTTTAGTTTTTTTTACATAAACATCAGCTTTATGTTTTTTATTGGAAAAATAAATTCAAAATTTTTTTATGAAACAAATTTTCCAAGAGTATTTTTTTTAAATATAAACAAATAAATATTTTCAAAGCACACCATAGACCTAACTACCCAACTGGAGAAGAAAAATTGAAAATTCAATTTTAACCCTATAATCATTTTTGTAATAATTAAATATACAAAAAACTCGCAATCCCACAACACAATCAATAACCACAGACCAAATTTAATTTTATTAAGGATAAATTCGAAAATCCTTTTATACAAATAAAAAGCACATACATTATACTTGAAACAATAAACTAAAATAAATATTATTCCATTCGTTAGTAGGTACATTGTAAACAAGCTACAAATCTCATTTCATGTATTGACCACATTTATTTATACAAATACAAAGAAATTAAATCGAAAAAAAGAAATCGAAGAAGAGAACAACATACAACATACATACTTTTGTTCCCATCGAAGAATGAAAACGAATATCCGTACAAATTTCCCGCAGTAACACCCACTAAATATAGAATTACACCAACATAGCAATTTTGTTGGATTATTTTGAAGTACATATCGAATTCCTTCACCCAAAAAAAAAATAAGGACGAAAAACTATGAGGACCAAAGAAAATAACAAACCGACCATAACGACTCCACAAGTTTTTTTTCCTTTTTTTTATCTCTATAACTATATATCACTTTTGTGGGACAGATTTTTGTTTGAGAGGTTTTTTTTTTTTAGTTTCTAGCACTCACCAATATATTTACAGGTACATAGGTAACCTTCCACAATATTTCGTTTTCCTTGGAAAATTTAAATTTGTTCTATACAAAAAAATAATAATGGAAGACTCTGAATGGTAACAGTTTTGGAACAAACGAAAATAAAATTCACTCACACTTTCTGCGAAAAAAGTATTATTCCACACCTTAAGTGAACATTCCGAGACAAAAAATGCGTCAAAAGAATCCTTATATAGAATCTTAACAGCACACCAGGAATGTAGATATTTTTGAGGATAAATCAACAGTGGGACAAGTAAGGGACAGATATTTACTTATAACGAAAATAAAGATAATGAAGCACTCAATTTGCTTCTGAAAAACTGTGGAACGCATTGATTTTTCAATTCACAAGACAAAAAAAAAAACGAGAAATTCTGTCGTACACCGTTTTGAGGAAAAAAAAAAATGATTCGCTTTAAAAATAAGTTTCCATGCAAGGAATTTTGGCAGGAAGTTTACAACTTTGCATTTAACAGCTTGTATTTCAAATCGATTTTGTTCAAGAATTCGTCAAAACTGTTGGACTTAGAAATGAGTTGATCGCATATTTAAAGTATTTATAGGCATTCCAACACACTAACTTTTATCACATGCTTCCGTTAAACAAATCTCAATGCTTCAATCTTCGATAAAAAAAAACATATTAATAATTCAGAGCACTCACAATTTTTTGGTTTCTCTAATACTATTGATAGGCTGGAGAAATGTACTAGATTTATACATCTTCGAAAAATACCCTCGAATGAGTTTCACCCCACTTTCAATCGTCAATCTTGGAAAATATTTCAAAAGTATTCAACTTGAGCGAAAACATGGTTTTGAAATTTTCAACATATACTCGTAGGTTTGTCATATTAAATTAATGTACTAGATCTTTAAGCTGCCAAAATTCCAGTCAAGGAGCTGTTTTTACCAACAAGAACTGATACAAACATGTGTCGACAGAGATAAGAAATGTTAAATGTAATTTATTGACTTCAAAAAATGTTCCACCTTCAAATCGATTGACCCCAGTGTCAACTTTTAAGTTCAAAATCCAGGGCGAAAATAGGACAAAATAAAAAAAGTTGCGCAAGGTCGGCACGTGAAGCACACAATCACTATAATTGTGTACAACTACTACAATCCTGGGTTAAGCATGAAATAATGTAAGGGAATCTTTGAAAATAGATGACGTCAATACCAGAAAAAGGATCCTTTCACTCCTCTCTGATGTTCATCCATTTAGGTGTATTTTTGTGTTTTGTGTGTAAAATTTATTGCATTTTTTTTTTTTGTGTTCAAGTCATCACCGAATATGGATTCACACAGATATTTTTGTTTTCTTTTGAAAAATAAAAATCAGACGAAACAAAAAATTATGTAATAAAATCAATCAAAATATAAACAAAAAGGATATACCTACAACAACTGATGCCGCCGACACTGCGATGCTGTCGTCGTTGTTTTTGACATGGATACCAACTTTGGTCAGGAGTTGTGAATTTTTGGTATTTTTTGTGAACAATTAAAAATATTTTTTTTTTTTTTTGAAATTAAATATTTAAGTATGAAACAAGAGTACATATATGTATATTAAAAACTTGAAGAGATTTTAGTGATTAAATAAGTCAAAAAATTAATTGACGAGTTATTTTAAAAGACCATTTCCCCCATTTATATGCGTCAATTGGATTGATTATTTTAATTTTGTTTTTGGAAAAATTGTAGCTATGTATGTAGGTACATAATCAGTCATCGAAACGGAAAAACAAATCTAACCATATAAAACGACTATTTTTGAAGATAAGACTATTTGAGAGGGTTATACAATATCTCCATTCCCATTTTTAAAAAAAATTTTGGATTTATTTCTTTTATTTTAATATAGTCTCTGTTAAATGGAACGGCAACAGTGTTTTGTGTTACGCAATTTCAACTTGTTGGCTGCTGCTTGCTACTGTGTCGTATTATGATATAACAAAGAACCAGGACAACGCAATGCATTAAATCCAGAAAAGTATCTGAAAACGAAAGGCACCAAATACGAAAAGATATAAAGAAAATGAACACAAGTATATGTATATTTGTAAATGCCAAAGAAGAAGAAAAATAATAAGACGCAGGAAGATGTAACAGGAAAAGCATCACAACTCCCGAGAGCCAGTTGGCACTTAAGTTTCAAAAGGACATCACCTTTCGAATGTAACAACAGTAGATGTCAGCTAAAAGCAATTTCAATGAGTAGGAGGGAGGAAAGAATCTTTCTTGTTTATAGACTAAAAACTGAAAAGGACTCATAGGTAAGAAAAAAATCTTAAACATAGAAAAAGAAAAACTGAAAAATGGAAAAATTCACATTGCTTGTTCGTGTAAGAGAAATTTTGTTTTCTTTTTCATGAAAATTTCTTTTTACATTGAAATTGTTATAAAATATATTATGAAGAGAGAAAAGAGATAAATTGTCATCTATTGTGGCTTTTTAGGGTTTCATCGATTCATGTTTATCTTTTTTGGTAATTTCCAATCTTACAGTTAGAGCATTTTCTCATGGGATTATTATGTAGTAGGGTGGGAGGATTTTATTTTGTGTTTGCAATCTGTTATGTCATACTATGAAATACAGATAGTGAGGTCTTTGTATTCTTTCGGGAAATTGAAGTTTGTATATTTTTCTAAGGAAATCACAATAATAATATGGTGTTTTGCCTGGCAAACGATATTTTGAAATATATTTAATATTGTTATTGGGTAATTAAAATTTCTGAAATCAGATTAGAAAAAGAAACGGAGTAAATTGGTTTGTTTGGTGGGGGAAAATAATACCTCGGAAACTTAATCCTCTGAGGAAACTAGTTCTTACGAAGAGGAAAGATGCGACATAGTTTTTTAAAGGAAAGACAGTACTCAATTTTTTTTGAATTAATTTCCCACATTGTATAGGAATAGGAACTTCCCAAAAGAAATTTTATTTCCCACTAGAAGTACATAAGTCTCTCAGTCTGCTTAGATCCTGAGGATTTGATTTCCTCCATCGAAAAAAGCGCTAATGGGGGATTGGCTACCCTAAAAATAAGGAGATATCGAGGCACATTGGTTTTAAAGCTCTTAATATTAAATTCGGTGGGAAAAGTAGAGCCATGCAAAGCATTCTACATTCGTGAAGTGCGGCTAAAGAAAGAATCTCTTTACTTGACACCACGTCCAAAGCTGGATTCAAGGATAAAGTGTTGAGAAAATTCTAGATAACTATATTTAAAAAAAATATATTAATTTATTAATTATCATAGTTGTAGTCGAGTTAGTTTTTGTACTCTTAATTTTTATCTTAAAGATCTCTGCAATCTCCTGAGCAAAAATTATCAATATTGCGATCAAAAACATAATGAAATAAAAAAATTGATTCACGTGTGTAATTTTTGTTAGCGAAGAGTTGAATAGGCCTTAGAAATACTTCCGAACTAATTGAGTTTGAATTGATTTAGATTTATTCAATTCCTAAAAAAGATTAGATTTCAAAATGAAGCAAGAGGGGAGGTCCGTTTTAATTCATTTGGTTTTGTATACAAAAGTTAACTAAGGGGCTAGTTCCCATATGTTCAAACTAAAGGTTACATTATCATTGATTTCTTTAGCTTAAATTTCTTGCCAAGCAATGGAGACTGGCAATCAATCATAAAATTAATTTTCAAGTTCAGAACATAAATCCTTCAACTATTTTGGCACAAATTACCATCAAATCAATGAAAGAAAAAAAAACTACTGCAGAACCATATTGTTGTCCAGGTCAAGCCTATTCGCCGAAAAATATTTATCAGAAGTAAAAAAAAAAAACAAAACAAAAACACCGATAGCGACACGTAATAAAATTATATTGTTTATATGCTTTGCATAATAAAAAGCTAGAAGTGCTTTCTGGATAAGTTGACAATGAAGAAAGAAAAAAAAACTGTCGTGGAAAGTTTGGTGAGTTAAATTTTAAATTTTCGACCAAGTACTGGTACAATTTTTCCCCCAACTTTATTAACAACAATTTAAAAAAAAAAATAAAAAGATCATAAAAACAAATCTCTCTGCCTCCTTTTTAAATTGCATCAAATTAAAGAGAATGCATTTCTAGTTAAAATTGACGCAAAGTGGCAATGAATTTACACTCCGTGTATAGTCACTGGCCTGCGAAATTATTTTATTGCATGTTGATTTTTTTCTTCTTGCTTTTTTATCACTTGGTTTTTTTTTTTTTTTTTTTTTTTTGTTGGTTCAATAATTTAATTCAATGTTGTTTGTGTGTTAGTTTGAAAATTGTAAGTGCACTGTGTAGAAACGTCAATATCCAGGTCACCAGTGCCATTGGTGCATGATGGAGACAAGAGGTACACATTAAAGGGTGTTTCAAAAGCCATTTTAGATGTTAACTAGGAATTATTATGATTATGTAATGGTGAATTTATTTAATACATCTGACTTTGAAAATTGTAAGTCAAAAATAGTAAGATAATGAAAGAAATCGGCTGCTGTAGCTTGTTGGGGGGATTTTCGTCAGCGAACAGAACTGATTTTGAATTAACAGCTGATGAAAATTAATGATGAATTGTGTTAATTCTAAATCTTTAGAGGAAATTATTTGACATATCGGTAGCACAAATGACAGCTAACATACTTTGTTAAAAAGAAAAAAAAACTGGGAAAGGTGTTCGGTTGGATCAAAATTTAGACAACATTATTTACTTAAAGTTACTGCCATACGAAGGTTCAATTGTTTACAATTTTAGTTCTCTTTGTTTCACTTCTGAAATCTGAAAATTAAAATGAAAATTGTGATGGAACATGGTTTGAAAAGTTTATAACATTTTCATTCCTAATATAAACACCCGTTATATGGTAAGTCAGTGAAGTATGCAAGTTGACAGTTGTTTGAATACTAGCTATAGAGTATCTGATTCTGCAGTGTACTTTGGTTCAACTTAATTGCAGTTCTTTTATTATCAGGTTGTTATTGTATTTTATTTTACAAAAAATATATTATATTAAAAATAGTGTTGAAACATGTATTTAGAAAAAACTAACAGAGTAGGTGTTTTTTTAACTTTTTTACCATCAATACAAATTTTATGTTTTTTTAAGAAAACGAGACGCAGTTTTTTAGCAAATTCATATGCAGCTTATAAATTTTACTTAAACCTAGTAACAAAGACGCAATTCCAGATCGTGCATGCGTAAATTGTACCCTTTTTGTGAAGTACACCTAAATTTGTACATGGAACTTCAACCAAAAAGTTACACATACGCCACAGTGCACTTAGCTTGAAAACATACCATAATAGGAATATTAACACAGGTTATGATGGATAATGATAAAAACAAAACTCATATATCAACGAACTTTCTCGGCTAACCATCTGCCTAATTGTGTCAGTAAATTAAAACGCTTCTAATCTCAATGCAAGTTTTCCATTTGTCTACTGAAAAAAAATTACTCATACGCCATAGTGAACGTTACCATTATTTGTTTCTACTACTCACTTTTCCTTTGAATTAAAGACCTTTCAAAGGTAGATTATACTCGTATTTAATAAAATCAAAATTTTAGGAACAAAAAATTACAACAAAATAAAAGTTTTTCGGATCATTCAAATATTATAGAAGAAAAGTAGGAATCAAGTAAACCAATGCAAAATTTTCCAGAAAAAGATCACAGGAAGTTTGGTAAATGAAATCTATTCAAGTTTAATTGATTTCATCAAAATAAATAAATTTAAATAAAAACATCTTTTAATTTAAAAGAAAAATGCATCAACAAATCAGAATGTTTATAATTTTTCAAATCCGCCAAAGTGTATTTTTGCATTGTTGTGTTTCCGCATTTTTTTTTTGCATCTGTATAAAATGAGTTAAATTGAAATGCTTTCATTCTTTTTAGGTAAAAGATAAATTCTTCTAGGTGTAGCTTATTTTTTTTTTTTTTTTTTTTGCATTTCACATCATAAAGTCTATTTATATCCTGAAAAAAAAGTAGAAATCACTCAATGGAACAACTTTCAAACAAAAGGTAGAAAAAGTTGCGTCAATAATTTATTTAGCAAACTTCAATGAAATGGTCTCTCACTTTTTCAATGGACACACCTTGGGAATTGTATTTGTTTAAACTAACTGCAAAACGAAAAAGTACATAAAATAATTTGGCTTGTTTTTCTTCTAGGAATTCAATTTAAAACGTTCACGTTCTTCTAGTCATTAAGATTTTCTTTTTTAAACAAAAACTTGTTCCTTGCTATTCCAAAAAAATTTCTAGCGTTCTTAAAAAGGGACACACAAATGGTATTCCATGTACAATAAATTATGCGAACGAAAATATAACACTAATTTTAAACAAAATTCTTATGTAAAACGACGACAATCACTCCCTAGAATTTATATACTTAAAAGCTTTGTCCTACATAAAGTACCTAATGAAATAATCGATTTTAAGTTTTCAAAGGTAAAAGTATAATCAGAAAGTAATTAAATTCAGTAAATGGTTGCAGAAGGTCTGTGTGGAAAGGTACCTGCCTTCGTTTAAACCATAAATTGAGGAAGAAATAAGATAGGTTGCATCGTTGAATTAAGAAAAAAAACAAATTAAAAATTAAAAAAATATATATGTATAAGCAGACAATCTGAAGCCAATATGCATCCAATCTATCTTCTTATCCTTCGTATGCTTATTTTTACCATGAACTAAAAGGCCAGGAACTCAAGAAGTGTAGTAAACGAGTAGTGAACTAAAAAGCCAGAAAGTCAAGACATTTTTACAGTGCTGTTAAAATTCATTGATTTTCTGTAGTTTTATCACGAATGAATAAAAATGCAAGATTCTTTTTTAAAAATCAGAAAAGAAGATATGTTTAAGGTTTGTAAAAAAATAGTTCAAGATTATTAAAAAAAATATGTTCTGAGTAGCTTTATGTTGTTGAAACCCCTTGTGGAAACATGCCTCGAATTTATTTGTTTCCACTTAACATTTTACGGCTTTTGAAAGTATTAATCTTTCCATACCTTTCCCGTGAAAATTATGAATAGACTCACCTAACATGAAATGCATCAAAATAAATACCCTACACACATTGTCTCATAGTCTTTTTTGAATCTCGAACAGAAAAAGTTAAAGAACCACAAGATGCATATTTTTTATCATACATATGCTCGTAAAGTTAATTTTTCTATTTCCTTTTTCTAACGCTTTCTTTTAAAAAACAGCCTAACCGATTCAGAGCAAATTTTGGTAGGTAGCCAACCATTTTATTTTATAGATAAAACATACAATGTACATATATGTATGCATCATTTCAGACAGGAGATATTTAACACGATTATTACAGTTCAATAAAAACCAACGTTTTATTTAAATAAAACAATAAGAATATTAATTTTGAATCACCGCTCCGTTTAAATATTGTCATTTCCATAGTAAAATTATTAATAAGCTTTTAAATTCCATGCTAATAAAGGTACCAGGGCTGCCGTTTCAAAGTCAATCTAGATGGAGTATTGTAGAAGAAAGTACAAGCAAATCAAAGTCAGTGCAAGACAGTTGAGCATTAATTTTTTTTAAGAATGATTCACATAGTAAAATTCAAGCAATTAAACTAAAAACCTACTGGTTTCAGACCTTCAATCCTGTGGAGGTAAAAATGTCCTAACTTAACAAAATCAATTTTTGATTAAGGAGCCAGTTATAGCTATCATTGAATTACATCATTGAAAATTTTCATTTCTATTTTAAGACGATTAAACATAGTGTAATGGCTTAAATTGGTACCAAAATGAAGCTAATAAGTAGTAGAATTTTTTGACTCTAAAAATACAAAATTTTGATTTAAATCCATTTGTATTATTTTACTGATAGAAATCAATAAACAGCGGGTTTTCGTTTCTTTAACTTGAAACACAATCGTTCCACTGAATGTGTTCGATTGTCTTTCTATTCTCAAATGTCAGTTTTGCTTTCAATGATCAACTCTATAACATCAAATACGAGTACCTACAATTGGATGTCATTAGTCACTGACAGGATCTTTTACTGAAACCAATTTTTCAATGATTTCTATAACTGGCTTGTCAAAAAAATAAAGTCAGCATTCCACTTATTTGTTCCAATGATGCATTTCAATAAGAGCTATAATTGGGGCTTGATAATTAGTTTTTTGAACATTTTTTATATTTAAGTGAAAATTGTATTTATATTTTAAAAATTTAATTCTGAAACGTTTTTATATTCAAAGGAGTTAAAAACTTGAGACTTAAAAAAAAATCTAGCAAAATACATAACATTAATAGAAAAAAAATCGAAAATACAAATATTCACTTTGTTCTCACGTCGACAGCCCTGTCCATAATACTAATTCTTTAATTTTAATATCTTTAATTATAGTTTTTTTTTCAACACAACCTAAGTACCTTCGTCAACTACTCTCGAGAGCAAAAACAAGCTCAAATTAAAATCTACAACTTATTACATTTTATACGTAGACTCATAATATCATGTTGCACAGCACTTGAATTTCAATTGCGGTATTTGTTAAGTTAGTTTTTTTTATTTATTTTTTCATCTCTTTTTATCTTTATCTTTTAGATACCTCCTTGTTGAGCTTATAAAGTTGAAAACAAAATAAAATAATAAAGCAAAAAAAAAAGAGTTCTGCTTATGGCCATATACATTTAGCTTTTTTTTTAATTTTGTGCATCGATTGACTGGTGGTGGTTTTAATAGAGATACTGCATCTAGAGAAGAAATATGAACACGCCAACCTCCATAATTGGTCAGAATAGTTTTGCGAAGGCAAAACATTCTATGAATGATGAATGTCCAAAGTAAGACAGATGTTTGCTTTTTTTTATTAATCGTAATTAGATGGAAGAGATAGACATAAATATGTATTTTTTCTTGCCAATGTATATATGTATTTAAATTTAGATTGACCATTGAACTGGAATTGTTCGCAAAAAAATGCTTAATTCACCACGAAGTTTTATTCACAGATTTATTACAACACTATCTATCCTTAGCAATTGATTGGCCTCACCTTTTCTATTGAATTAACCAATTACATCATAACGTTCATTTAATATATATGTATGTATATCGTTTAACATTTTATGATAGCAATACCCAGTTCTATGTTTGTATGTCTTAATATAGGTTACGAAATAATTCTAAACAGAATGTGATACTTTTCCTTACAGCTTGTGTTCTTAATGGTAGGTTTATGAAGGTAGTATATTTGAGGGCTTACATGTTGATTTCATATATTCATTCAACTTAATCATAAAAACCCAATCTTGAATATATGCTCCATTTTATTATTAATCAATATCCCAGCATGTTGATTAGGAAATCACAATAGTACTTCCCACACATCGACAACTGTGCGTAGTTTGGAAAATATTAATTTTATGATATTTCCTCTACTTTCAACATTATCCTGCTATCCATAGAGTAAGAAGCAAGTGTTTAAAATTCACATAAGAATTAATGTGAAATTAAAAATTAAAAAATTTGCCTTTCTAGCATATATTCTCTTTTGTAAATAAAAAACAAAATTCAAATTGTCATTTCAAATTTTGGCAATTTAAATACGAAAGAACGAATTCCACCATATGCCACCTAAAAATATATTTGGAAGTTAAGATATTTTCTTGTTTATCTATCTTCGCAATCAGAAATTGGGCGCCACACGTATTCACATATTATGTATATTGACATCCCTTTTGGTACCGATTCCTTATTTAAGAGTTGTCTTGGTGAAACTTCTATGTATATTTTTCTCCAATTCTTCAATTTTCTTTCTTCTTTCAGATAAAATCTGAAATCTGCCAATATTTTCTTCACAAACTGTCAAGTGCCACTGACTTTCTGTCTTCTGTTGTAATTTGAACTTCTTATCATCTTGCAAGCCTGTCAGACAGTTTTGATGGCTAGAATATACTTTATTTTCTCCAACGATTTGTAAATTTCAACAAATAATAAACCATAAATATACATTCATAAGAATTTCATTCTTGATGAAATCGTCCACTTGAATATGAAAAGAATTTAGAAATTCACTGGACAGTATTCTAGTGGTTGGTAAATATACCAAGAAGTGAGTACATACTTGATAGGTACTTACACTTGTGTTTGGTGATTTTTTTTAAGTACACGTTGAACATAAAGCAGTTAAGGAAATTGGAGTCTGGACTCGTATTTTCTTAATTGAAAGCAAAAATATGTTTGGTTTGCAATGTTTTTGAATTGTCACTCATACCCTTTTTTACCACATTTGTGATTTGTTAAGTGAATGTATTTATTGTTCTACAGAAGCAAAGGGTTGATCGTTTTGTTCGAAAGTGATATCAAGCATTAACAGGTAGTTAAAATGTCACCAACATTGCCAGAATAAACAAAATGAGACCCGCATATATTACATCGATGACGAAAGCCGAAAGCCTATATTTCTAACGTGGGTTTTTGAATGATAAAACTTTGCGCCAGATATAATTAGACTTGGTTTTGTTTGCGAATGATAACGAGGCCCGCTTATTTGTTTTTCTTCTTTTTTTCTTGTTGTTGCCGATGATGATAGTAAAACAATAGGTTGATTAAAATTTGTCTTCAAATGTTCGTGTACGTGTATGTACATGTGAATGTATGAATAAATCAAGATTAGGACTATTATAGTCGAAATATAAATGAAATTAGGTTATTTTAATCTTATCTTATCTACTGCCAACGACTGTGTTGGCGCTCCTTCCCCTCTTACTTTAATTTTGTCTTCATAAAAGTAATTGAACATACAAATGAGAAAAAAACAACAAACCTATTTGGAAAATTATTACTATTGTTTCCAAAAAAAAAAAAGCAAATAACAAATGCTTAATTGCCGTTTGTCAGCTGGTTTTGATTTGATTGCTATTTGAATTATATTTAGTTAAGATTAAACATCAAAGAAAAGTTTCTTATGATGACATATTATTACATACTTATTGAGATGCAAAGGGCTTACGATCTAACCAAGGACAAAATTCTTCAGAAAAATGTTTCCAAATAGCAGTTTTTTATATATTTGGGAATCCACTTCGTATTTTCAATTTATTTTTTTTGGTAGAAAAATCTTCATAAAATTTTTTTGGCAAGAAATTTCAATTTGTCAGATTTGTTGTTCCAATTAATATATTAAATGAACAATACAAAAAAATATAATATACACCAAACATTATCTATTAGATTTTCCACAAACATAAATCGAACATTTGTCAAATGTTCATATTTCTTTTATATGAGTAGGCGTGGCAGTAGGCAGAAATTAGTATTTTCTGAGGATTTCGTATGTCATTTTTTAATATATCTGAAATTTTTATTGAAATCGGTTGAGTGGTTCAGACTTTATTGAATTAAAACTAGCTCTTCAAGCAGCTGTTCACTGTGGCGTATGAGTGACCTTTTTCCTGTTTCATTAAATGTAATATGCAGAAAAATAAAACTAGAATTAAAAATAACTCCTACATTTCACAAATGTGATTTAAAAAAAAATCTGAATAATTAATTTTAAAGAAAATTTAAGTATACAAAAATTAACTGGCAGAAAAAAAAATTAACTGAGGAACAGTGAATAAGAGGATGGTGGCGATAAGACTTGTTCAAGTCAACGAGCTTTCTAAATTTAAAAAATGGGGAATTCTCAGGCACAAATTATATCATAAAGTTAACATGCAATTATATATTTCTGTTTGAAATTCCTTCAACAAGGCCCTTCGTTTCGCTTTGTTGAGTAACATGTTTGTTTAAACATCGAAGTAGCTCATCATTTTTCTTCACTAATATCTGTTCACTTTTATTTTGCAGCCATGAGTACAGAAAAAGAATAGCTTTTAATGCGAATCTTTTCAAATTGATGCATCAAATCACTGTGTGAACGGCTCATCTAAAGATATCTCCTTTTTAAATATCCGATAAGAACTGAACTTTGAAAAAACCAACAAACGAATAAATTCTTAAAATTTAAACACAAACAAAATAGCAGAAGAAAATAAGGACAAAAACAGCTTCACAGGATACAGCTTTCACGTATTAGTTCAACGAAAACAACAACACAAAAATAACACTCGGTATCAGATTAGACAAGGAGACCTTGCATGACCTTGCATGCATGTATGTTTAGAGATACGTGCCTGGATTATAATTAAAATCTTCAAAAAAAAAAGATACAATGATATTAACATTCAAAAACCCAGAAAAGTCTCAACATTCGTACAAGTGATAAACAAATAAAAGTTCAACATAATGTAAAAGAAATATTTTGTATAAGTAATACGAGTGTTACACAGTAAATTCTCTTATCCTGGATGGAAATATAATTCTGAATGTTGGAGTTTAATTTTCGACAACTATAATTTTTGATCAAGAAATGTTTGATAACAAAATCCTAGATTGAAAAAATAACTTCCCAACTTTTCCGAAATTGAATTTTTGGAACAAAGCTTTCAACTGAATTTCGCACCATATTTCAGAAACAGATTTTTCGATTAAAATGTTCATAAAAGAATTTGGATCCACAGTATTTTGTATAAGACAAATTCAAAAGCAGAATCCTGACTTAGCAAAGTTCTGAAATAAACAGACTTTAACTTCAGAATGTTTTAAAACACAATTTGGAACATACAATTTTAAAATAGAGAATTGTGGATTTTCAGAATTTAATTATTTTTTAAACCGAAACAAATAGTTTTCTAAATTTAATCTTTGAATTGTGCTATAAAAATTAAATTTTGGAAACAAAATTTTCGATTACGAATTATAGAAATAGAAATCTTCGATTCATAAAATGTTTCACTTTTTGAAAGTTTTTCAATTTTTGAAAATTGTACAGTATCCTCTTGCCGAATTTCAAAAACTGAATAATTTCTGAGCAAAGAAGAAAAAGAAAAAAAATTTAATCTGATACCCGCTCCCAAAAATTTCACTTACAACTTTTTCGCTTAAAGAGTAAATGAAAATATTTCAGCATTGTGATACTTCCGCAATGAGAGATTTTACTTTATACATCCTCAACGACACCGCTTAGCAAAAAATAATACCAAACAGGATAACATGTGCCAATAGAACGTGTGAAAAATAATTCGATTTAATTTTGGTCGATGGCGATGGTGGTGGTCCATATCCAATCCACAAGACTCCCACACTTAACCAGCATTCGAAACAAAAGCAGAAGCAGTCACAGACGCCTGTCCGGATTCACAGCCACCTCCGATTCTACACCACTGGCCGGCACAGCCACGGTCAAACCAAAAATAAAATAAATCAAATCGAACATTTGCTCGGTGGTTGACTGCAACAGCCTACGCAATTTGTAATTCACGGACTGTGACAATATTTTTACGGTCTTTGTAATATTACGTCAACCATTAGTAGAATTCAGTTGACTTATAAGTGAAGAGATAAATCGTAAACGAAAATATCCAACCTTGTCGCACGTACTTCGCACAAGAATTGTGACAGTCGAAAGCAGCAAATCTGCGGATATATTGGGCGTGTTTTTATGTTAAGTGTATAGGCAACACAGTGTAACAAAACCAAAAGTGTGTATAAATACTTTATAAATGTTTTGATGTAAGGAATCGTTGAGCTGGCTATAAAATGAAATCCTATAGTTAAATGGGGATCAAGGGGCCCCAAATCGTATTTTTACAGGAATATCTTCTAACCAGTCAGATTTTAGGAAAAATATAGTATCGCAAGTTTGTAGCTTTGGCAAACTTCTTAAAAAATCCGATTTTTATGAATTTGAATTAAATGATCAAAGTTTTGAATAAAATTGTTTTTTTTTTTTTTTTGTCAAAACCCTACCGGACCTTCTAGCGCAAATTTAAAAAAAAATATGCACTTCTTGTGAGAAGAAAAACTATTGCAGATACAATATTTCTTAGAAGTAGGTTGATCTCTTTGTAAATCAAACGCCAAACCCGCAACAACAACCCATTTCGGGCAATTTCAAGCTCCAAAACTCCAAGAAATTTTATACCCTCGTCGACTTAAATGCAGAGACTGGCAGTGGAAGTGACGGCGACGACGGCGGCGAAGTGTGTTACGCTCACTAAAATGACAACTTGCAACAAGTGGAATGTATATCTGTTTTTGCGCTGGCTCTATGCAATAATTTAGTAGAGGTTATTACTCAATCACAGCGTGTCAGCATCATTTTTTTTTGTTGTGTGCCTGGTGCTGGCCAGATGTTGTTTTGCCCACGGGGACATGGATTTAAAAGTGAAAGCCAGTGGCCGGCATACAACTGCTTTAATGGGCTGGAGGCGGTGGAGGTGGTTGGGGCTGGCGGTGCATAGGTTGTTGATCTAGTTAGCCGGCAAGTTCTTGCATAAATAATAAAGAACAAAAAAAAATTGGGACAAAAAAGAATATTTTAGTTGAGGCATTTTAAATGGACCTAATGACTCTGTGATTAGAGTAACATCACACGAAGGTTACAATAAATGAATCACGTGCAAATGTAATAATTATTATATGTAAATCCAACGAAAGTTACTCAAGTCACTTAATCATATATGCTGTCAGAGACTTCATGCTGTGTCTCAGTGATTAAGAGGCACATTGACCTACCCCAAGGAGGTTAAACGCGGTAATTCATTTGAAAAAAAAAAATAATTTTTACCAAACTGTGCTTAGGCCATAATTTTTATCAAACTGTCCTAAGCTATATGGAAGATTGAAAGGCTTCAAAAAAAGTTTCTTACTAAAAGTCACTTATGAATATTAAATTAATATCACGTTTGATCAATGAATCTCATACTTGATTCTATGTTCTTGCCCCAAGTTCTACTTTATTTAATTAAAATTGTAATTCATGTTTCATTGGTCTTGTTTTTTTCAGTTACCCGACTTAAAAAAAATACTTAGGTTCTGATGATAGTTTGTATATTACGAGTATGATCAAGTTATGAAAGATCTTTAGAAAATTTCAAAATATGGAAATGTAAAAAAAATTAAAACGAGTTAACAAAGAAAACAATATTTGCAATAACCAATTACTCGTCATGGGGTCTCGAAATGTTAAAAGTTAAAATTAAGAAAACTCCTGTGTTCCGAAACTTCGGAAAGAATATTAAAGAAATTTTTGGAATAGTTTTATTATAAGTGGAAATGTTTTTAAATTTAAATTTAAAACAAGTACTCAGGGGGTTATGATATGACTACCCTTAAAATTATTAATACAATGTAATCGTTATGAAAAGGGGATAGGATTTAAACATGGGATTCGATGGGAGATACCTTGTGGTATTTTACTGAAATGGAAGAGTAAATGAAGAGAGTATATCTTCACATATTAGAAGCATTTTTTAAAGAATTATCATAACCAATTCCCATACTTTCCAAATTCAACGCAACTTATAGTAATACTAAAACAGAAATAAGCTTGACACGCACATTTTTTATCGTTTCCAAGCCTCAGTTACAAATTAATACCTACCTTCAAAAGATTGGGTATAATTAAAATTTTGATTTTCATTCATCGCAGGTCTTGTGTCATATTTGCATGTTCTGCCTTAAGACCCCCAACACAAAGAATTATAATTACAGTTAATTGTTGTAGGGATGTTTTTCAATGAACATGTAGGCACTGCATGCATTTTATTAATCATTACATTTTTTAATTTGCATTTCTCCCCATCAAATCACAACGAAAAAAAATATAAGGTGAGAATTATCTCAAGGCCAGTGCCACGTGAGATGACATATTCCAAAAAAAAATACACACCTATAGACAGCAACAACAGACAGACAGACGGATAACCCAAACAGAGGAAGTGCTAATTGACTAACAATGTGCGAAGTAATCATGGCTTTCGAGTGATCTTAAAATTATAAAGATGTATATTTACCATGCACACATATTTTGTAAATTGCTTTTATGTATAAGCAGCATATATGTATAAATGTGTGTATGTGCATTATGTAATGTAGTTAGGTAAAGGCACTGTTTCTGGATTCATTTTAGTTCGTTTTGAATTACTTGTGTATTTATATATACATATGTACACTTGGTGTCATACGATTGGGTCATTGAAGAAAAAAATTAAATTTCAACATAGAGAGATTCAACTGTATGTTTGTAAGAAATATGTTTTAATTGGAAAAACGTCTGTTGTGCGTCTTCTTAATTTATGTTAATTATAAGACTTAAAAATTATTCATAAATTTTCCTGTTTGGTTTTAGCACTTTATTCGCAAGAAAAGTGTGTTATGATTCTTTCTAATTGCTTTCTGGGTTAAGAAAATTTCTAAATTGTTTGAATAAAAAACATAAAATTTTACTGTCATTTAAAAATATCCGTTTACGAGGAGCTTTGAAAGCAAATTTTTGTTTTTTTTTTTCATAGTTTTGTGACATAAGAAGCTGTGAAATACAAAATTGATGCAATCACCTCGATCATTTCCGAATAAAAAAACATTTAATTTTCCTCTAAAACTCTCCTCAACTTTTGTGAAATGCAAAACTATGGCATTTCACAATCTTTTAATGATCATATTATACATTTTTGAGTATGGGATAAGTTAAGAAAAAGCTTTTATTCAAGAAACTGACATGTACATAAATACAATTTCAATTCGAGCTGTATTCCATGTTTTTAGAATAAATAAAGGCTTTATAAAATTTGTGGTAAGAATTTTTTTACAAAAAAAAAAATAATCCCTAATCAAATTTCCTGGACTGTATTATATTTTTTTTTCTTCTAAACATCCCTGTATCATGGGAGATATAAGGTATAGAGAGAGATGCTGATGATGTTGTATTATTATGGTCGAGTGAGGGTGCACAGCTAGAAGGCACTTTTCATCGCAGCACCACCGACCGTACGCCCGACCGACCAGTATCCATTTTGAAAGCCGAGTTGAGATGTAAATTGAAGACTTGTTGTTGTGGGATTTCTATTACCTCGTGGTGTCCTATTGCGTGTTGGTTTTCTTAACACTGATTATGTTTATTTTAAGTCATGTTATCATGTGTATATAAACCTACAAAAAAGAAACTGTGGGTGGAAGGTAAAAGAAAAAAGGGGGTGAATTCTAGAAGCACACGAGAGTTGGTGCCACCACATCATCAGTTTCTTAGTGTATACTGTATAGGGTTTCACAATTAGCCGACCATTCGAAATGAAGGGATTTTTGCTTGTACTTGTAGATGTATTTACTCGTCGTTGCTATAACTTATTTTATCTACATACATACATATATGACTTCTCTTGTAATGGAGTGTCTTTTTTATTTATGTATATTGATTTGTTAAAGTTTTGGCATTTTATGGCTTGAATATGGCATAAACTTGACCTTGTAAATCAACTACAGCAAAAACTCTTATAAACTGAAGCTCTTAATCGAATATAAGGTTAAAGTGATAAATAAGCATAGGCTCCAAAAAAAAATTTCAGAATAGCAAAAACACAACCAGCTTATTACTTTTGTCCTTAAGTATGTGTTGCTAAATTTTGTTAATTAAACTCGCATTAATTCCATACTGTTCAGTGTGAATTTCAATGGAATTTCACATTTTCAAGGCTTTTTGGCTTTATACATTTTTCACTCAAACCAATCGAAACTGTCCAAACCATAATTTCATCCCTTTGATTTCTTGAATGAATTTCTAATTAACAACCACAAAAATCCTAAATGTTTATCTTCATGTCACAACTTACTTTGTATAATTTTCTAATATCGATAATCTACAAAAAGAGAGCTTCTACTGTATGTTGTAACATTCCTATATAGATTCCCACATAATATCTTGTTTCATGAATATTGTACAAAGGTGCTATTGTATCAACATGCAATGTGGACAACAATGCTTTCATGTAAGTGGTGTGTTTTATAGTTTGTAAAATAAAGTTGAAGAAGTCATTAGGTTATAGCAAATGCAAACTTACTTTTTCATCTGTATGCCTTTGGAGCATCAGAAGCTTGATGAAAATAAGAAAAGAGACGACGATGACGATGTTATGGCTTATGAGTTATGATTGCAAAAAGTATGAGTGTGATATAATAATATTTTCTATTGAATATTTTGTTTTTCTCTCAAAGGGTTGCAGTTTTAGCTTTTCATTCCCAACTAATAAAAGTTGCAAAATGATGAATGTGTGAGGGAGGGTTAAATGTTCCTATTTATGCAATATATGTTGAGAAGCAAAAAAAAGTTTATTTATACCTTTGTGTCAGTAGAAGTCAATTGTATAATAGGTTCCTTTTTAGATTGAGTATTACATGTTACATTGTTTTGTTATGCAATTCTAAACATTTTATATTTTTACCGGTCAAGGCCAACAAAAAATTATTTTTTTTTTTTGTATTTGTTCATTTTTAGTATTTTCTTTACATCATAAGTATTTGAAAAGTTTGTACATCATGTTCTTAGAAAACTGAATTGATTGATATAAGTAGAAGTGAGCACACAATTTTGAAAAACAAATTGGGCGTTGATTTTCCAAATAGCAAAATCTCACCACGCCTAAATTTTTCAATGTTTCAGACATTGCATCGAAATTTTCACCTAATAAATACTTGAAACTAAATGCCTTGCACTGTACTAGCTGTAGTACTGGCGGCGATTTACATCTTGTTCTCTGCGGTGAGTACATGAAGTTCAAGCCCCGTGAGCGGTTGAGCTGCAAACAAGGGTAGTAAGCATCGTTTAAGAAATGCTTCGTGTGCATAGGACCAAAGGAGTACAAAGATAACTCATAGCTAACTCAATTCAACAAATTATAAAAAAAAAACTACTAAATGTTCCTATTTATAGTCCACATAATCCCAGATATATTAAATTAACACTCACAAAAGGCAAAAATAAAATAAAAAGATTCCCGTCTTACAAAACTTATGCATGTAATTGAAGAACAAATATTAAACTGACATAAATTTCCTCTTCAAAAAAAAAATTATATCACTCCTCATATTTATACATACATACAGCTGTGTTCAAAATAATAGGAGTGCTTTTATAAAATTTTTCTAAGTTATTTTTTTACCATGTGTTTATTGGTAAACAACTTATTTCTCCTTCAGTAATTATAACAGGGTATTGATAATGAAAGCACAATAAACTGGTTTGCAATTCATGCACATTTGCATTGATAACTTGAACTTAAAAATTTTTTACTCCCAAGTAGGCTGTTCATTAAAATAGGAGTGTGGGTAAAATTGTAAATTTCAAAAGCAATAAACTTAAAAATTTCTAAAAAAATTTAAAAAGTGAGTATGAAAATTCAATTAGGAAGACTTTAAAGTTCAATTATCGTTTATTTCCAAAAATTTGATTATTTAGTGGGTCGAGGAAAACATTGCACCGACGAAAAACGTGAGTTAGTAAAAAAACTTCGAAATGATGGCAAAACGTACAAAGAAATAAAGTTGTTGTTGGGGTGCTCTGACCAGATGATCGCTAATGCTATAAGCTTCAAAAAAACATCCGAAACCCGAGGTCGGAAACGAAAAACAACAATAACCGAAGATCGTCGCATCGTTCGCTTCAGTCGAAAGGACCCTTTTGCTTCCTCACAGATGATCCAGAAAGATCTAGGACTGTCAGTAAGTAGTGTAACTGTAAGAAGGCGATTGTTAGAAAACGGTTTAACCGCTAGAAGTCCACGAAAAGTGCCCATGCTGACAAAAAAGCATGTAGCAGCGCGCCTACACTTCGCAAAAACCCATGTCAACTGGCCTTTAGAAAAATGGCGAAACATTTTGTGGACTGATGAGACAAAAATTGTTTTATTTGGTGGAACTGGTTCGAGGCAATACGTGCGACGTCCAGAAAATACTGAATATAGGCCCCAGTACACCGTTAAAACTGTTAAGCATGGAGGTGCTAAGGTGATGGTATGGGGCAGTTTCTCTTATAGGGGTATTGGCCCCATACATCAAATAATTGGCACAATGGATCAGCGGGTTTATGTGGATATCTTGTCCAATGTGATGCTGCCTCATGCGGAATGGAATATGCCGTTAAAATGGGTATTCCAGCAAGACAACGACCCGAAACATACGAGTAAGCTTGCTAAGGAATGGTTTCGGGTCAATGGGGTTGAGGTTATGCAATGGCCAGCTCAGTCGCCTGACCTTAATCCCATAGAAAATTTATGGGCTGATGTTAAAAAGGGTGTTTCCCAGCGGAGACCTTCGAATTCGCGGCAATTATGGGATGCAGTTCAGGAAGCATGGAATCAAATACCAATTGAGCGCTGTCGGACCCTAGTCGACTCAATGCCACGCAGATGTGCAGCAATATTAAAAAATAAAGGTTTCTCAACAAAGTACTAAAAAAAGAACTTAAAATTTTATTATTTTCTTCGTTTTTCTATACTTGAAATGAAATACTCCTATTATTTTGAACAGTTCCTCTTTACCTAATTTGAAGAAAATTTATGTTTTTTACTATATTATTTGTATTAAGCAAAGTAGTCAATAACCATAATTAACACATGACTGCATTGCCTATCTTGTACAAAAGAAAAAGTAAATAAAAATTATTTATTTAACTATTGAATTGCGATTTTATCTAATTTAAAAATTTAAAAAGAATCACTCCTATTTTTTTGAACACAACTGTATATACATATTAACATTCGTCTGTGTTTTATTATTTTTTAAGCACCCCCTTAAAATTTCTCTTGCCAAAAAATATTTCATATTTCACAAGGTCAAGTGAAACTGAAAAAAAAAAAGAATTACTTATTTTCCATTAGAATATTGTCATTCATATCTAAATAGATTCATATTTTCCCACAAACGATAAAAATATGTCTGCAAAAATAATTAAATTAAAAGTATCTCTCAGTTATTGATGAACTTCTTATAGAAAAATACAATCACAATATTTAACATATTTATGATTTACTCATCTACCATTGCGACTGTTTATCTATTTCAGTGTGGAAAAAGGATATAACAAACACAGTTGATCCGTTATTTTTTGATCAATTTGCATCCACAAAAAATCAGTTAACCTAAAACAAATTGGATCTTTTTTTGTTTGAGTAAGTAAATCAAAATAATTAGCAATCACTACTTAAAAGCATTCCTTCATTGCCTGCCTCGACGTTACTTTCTCATATTTGAAAAAATCTTTTTTTTTGATTGATATTTGTTTATTTTTACAATTAGAGATATTTTATTAACCACCCGTCAGTTCATCTTTAAGATCGTCATAGATACATACACACAGACTGAATACAAGTACAGTATGTATACACTTTTATTTATACCTACTATGTGTTAGTTTTGTGCAAATTTAAATTTAGAACGCTCAAAAGATTATGATTTGTTAAGATATATACTCGTACACATATCTCTTATGTGGCATACACGTTACGCTAGCGGGTATATTATGATGCCTATTAAAGTTTTATATCTTCCAAAAGATTCTTACAATTGAGCCTTTTTTGTAAGAAAATAATCAACAAAAAAATAATAATAAAAATAAACATTGTTTAAATATTCATTCTTACAAATTCCTTTATGTAAAAATTCTCGATTTAGTTTTAACGTGTTCATTATGTTTGCAATCATTTTTAATGATCAAACATTTATGAAATTATCATACGAGTAAGTAGATACCCGTCGGAATCGTTATTTTACCAAGAATGTAAATACAAAAAAATATATTTCGAATTTGATCAATTTTTAAAAGAAAATGTGTGGCATAACAAAACGCACAAACTTGGTGTTATGAAGTTATGGCTACAGGGTAATTTTAAGACTTGATTTTAAAACAGACGGATCTTGCATTTATACTTTTCACATTTGTATCCGATAAAATGATAAGACAAAAAATCGATTGTTTCAATATGGTGATTTTGAAAAAGGTCGAATAGAGACTGTGGATTATTATCAACGACATTTATTTCATTTTTACCAGATTTGGATTATTCTAAACAAGTGATATTAAAAATAAAACATAAGATCTTGTTTTATATCTGGATTTTTTTCAATTACCCAAAACTTAATTTTTACTTGTTATTTTGATATCATTAACGCACAGAAAATAAAATGCACGACTGGGTCGCACGAACTTGCTCTTATGTAATCGACTAGGAATTTTAAAAACGAATGTTATTAGAGAAAACTGTTCATAAGGATTAAATTATTTTTTAAATTCTTTTAGTAGTAAGAGACAAAAACATAATGCTATCCAAATATGAATTTATGCAAGAACAAAAATTATAAGTCGTTGTAGTGGTTTCTTAAAAAAAGCTTTTATGTACAAACTTTTTCAAAGCTTTTTAAGAAAAAATTTTGGTACGCCAATTTAAAGTTTTTATTATTGTTCGAATAAAAATAAAATTTACAAAAAAAATATTGAGCCGTTTCTGAGATATCGAATTTTCAAAAAAAAGAAAAAATAAATTTCTTTTTTCAAAAATTCAAAAATTAGTTATTTTAAAGTTTTGAAATGCAATGTGTTTTAGAATTTTTAGAAGCTTCTCTAAAAAAATTTTCATTAAGATCCGTTGTGTGGATAATGAGAAGTTCAAAATTCGAAAAAATGGTTCTATGGTAGGTACAAGCTGTAATATTTTAATTTCAAAATTTTTTTTATTAAATTAAAGATCGTAAAAATTAATTGAAAGAAAAAAAATTTTATCAAAATTCTCGGAACCGTTTTCGAGAAAAATACGATTTTTGAAAACCATTTTTTTTTTAATTTTTTAGCATTTGTATGGTAGGTACCTTTATTTTTAGGTAAAATAAAATTTCACAGCTTGTAGATTATATTGAGAAACTTTTATTTATCAAGATTAAAAAAATCTAGCGAGGGGTTTTCGAAATATTGAGTTTTGAAAAAAAAATTTTGAAGTTTTTTTTAAAACTCCAAAAAAAAATTTTTTGAAAATTTGAGTACACAATTCTATTCAGGTTTTTGGGGAGCCTTAGCGAAAAAAAAATTATCAAAATCGGTTGTACCGTTTTTGAGAAAATCAAAAACAAAAAAAATGGTTCCATGGGGGGTACCCTCAATAACCATTTTTCTGAAAATTTTTTTCAACATATACCTAGCTTTAATTAAATGAAATTTTTCTGTGTTCTTTTTTTTTTAAATCTGTCGAACAGTTTTTGAGAAAAAAAAAATGTTTATAAAATTTCGAAAAAATTCGTATGGCAGGTACCGTTATTTTTGGTCTTAAAAAATCAAATCAAAAAACATCCGGGGGGAAAAAATTAAAACCCATATCTACAAAGTTTAAAGAAAATCGGCCGAGCCGTTTAGCTGCAATCGAACGGACAGACAGACAGACAGAATTGCGAGACCCACTTTTTTAGTCTTCGCTATCATCGTAATGTCAACTTTGATCAAAATCTCGAGTTCGATTTTTTTTACGAATGCATAACTTGCCTTATAGTACCTATAAGTCGCAAGTAAAAAGACTTGTTACTATTATACATGCTAGATTAAATGTCAAAAGGAAAAAAGACAACAAAGTCGTCATTTTCGTAATTTGTTTTTTTTTTTTTATTATTTGACAAAGTCAGAGGTCTGAAGTAGGATCCAAGTTTAGCCGATTCCACCTGTCTCTTGGCATGATAACTTTATAACTTTATGATTTCCTAATAGATACGGATAGATTTTGACAGTTCATGGCGACCATGTTGTTTTATCCGTTACTTATTTTCCTGTTTTTTTTTTTTTTTTAGGGAGAGGATATTCTGCAGTTTGATTTAAAAGCACGAGTTTTCTTTGGCAGAAACGAGGTTAACTTATTACATTTGATTTGAACCTGTTAGACTTTTTTGTTGAGTTACAGGTCTATGGCGATAAGCTACAATCGTCCTATTACAACAAATTCAAAATAGCGCATGTCATGCGCCAGAGTCCTCAAAATTGGATGCAAAACTTGTTTTATCCAATTTTAACTCCCTTCATATCTAACAAAATACGTCTTGAAAATGTATTTGAAAACAACTTGGTATTACTGGTACATAAAATCAGGAGATTTACCGAAAAACATGCCATAAAAAATGTTTCCATCGAAAATTGCGAATTAATAAGGAATTAATAAAAGATTTTTTATTTTTTATTTTCATTTTAATTGATTTTGTTCAGAAAATTGTAACTCCAAACATGACCATCCTTTGATTCAAACTTCTATCTTGACTTGGTTCAACATACACGCCTTAGAATATTCTTCCATCTTATGGACACACCATAAATATAAGAACGAACAAACCTGGGATCGAAAATATTTATAAAGAGTTAACTATAATAAAAAAATACGATCTTGCGAAATCACAACTTTATACGAGTAATTATTTTGCAGGGCTTTATAAACGAAAATCGAACAGATCTAATCGGCCTATTTCGAGGTAAAAAGTTGACCAAACTAAGACAATTACCATTGAAAAAAACAGGTACGAAAAGTTGCATAGTTGACTTTCAGCATTTGAATATTTGTGCTTTGTGAGGTAACCAGCTTGTAACCACCGACGGCGCTTGTTTGTGTTTTGGCAAAGGGGCGATATCAAAAGGGACATAGTTGAGAGGACAACGAAATTGGTTGTGATAATCCCCTTTGAATTTGATTTACTTTGAATTTTGGAGATTGTGGAACAGGCGTGTCTGTTTACAACAAACAATGGACACATTGTCCGACACCGTTAAAGAGAAGCAAAATTGCTCATCATTTGTATGCAAAGTACATGGTACTAGCTAGTGTTGGGTTTCTTTTGTTCTTCTCTGTTTACTCTCAACTGCAGTGCTTTGACTATAAGTTGAAGATTTTTGGCTCAGTGTAAGGGGCATTTTTTTTTTTTTTTCAAAAACGACATTTTTCGAAACTCCAAATAAGCTTTGGTCCATATTTCACTAATGAGAATACAAAATATATGCTTCAAACAAATACTCTCGGTACTAATCGTTCCCTAACTACAAATTAAACTTTTATCTCAAAAAATATTTCATTCAAAAATGAAACGTAAAAATTATTAAGGAGTAGTTTCGAAGAAGATGAAAATGTCAAAAAGAATCTGTTCGAATTAAAAATGTTTTAATGAAATTTTCACTACGAATATGTATTTATGTAATTACATTTCCCTTAGTCTACTATGATTCGTTATACAAAAGCAAGTAGGAAAGGTACGAAATTTTCTTTTTTCAGTTGTTGCCAATTAACTTTTTAACGTCTTCTAGGTAACTTGCAACAGCTGAAAAAACAAAACCTTTTCGGCATTTTAAATCATCTGGAAGTATAAATCGTATACAAAAATTTGATATTAAAAAAAGAAGATAATTATAATTTGTATACAAAAGATCGTAACAACTTTCATGTGTAGGAAGAAGAGCAGTTCTTAAAACGCTGATAAAAAATATTTTTTAATTGTAAATTTTTTTCCCCTATTTTTTATCACCTATATTCCTATCATACAATTCGAACATTATATTTGTATGAAAAATCTTTTTTGAATCCACCGACTGGCCCATATAATAGCATTTTGAAAATGTGTAATAGTTGGTACATATACACATACACACATATCTATGTACATACTATATGTACATATATCTGAAAATAAAAAAATAAATAAAAACTCATTTTTCATATATTTTTGTTTGTAATTTTTTTTAATTATTTTTCTTGTTTTTTATCTTTTGGATTTATTTTTATGTGTCTTAATCATAACTTTACATAGCATTTCTTTATATTTTCATTTTTTTATTATCGTTATTAATTAGTTCTTTATGATCTTTTTTATTCAATTGCATTTATATGAAATGATAAATTGTTGCTGATGTTTTATTTTTTTTTTATTTTATTTATTTTACCTTCACAATGAAATTATTTTTGTTAAATAAAATTATTGATTTCATTTGTAATTTATATATCATTTATTTTTAAAACATTAAAAACAAATTAAATTTAAAAACACGTGGTGTATACAAACCGAAAAACAAAAATGAAAAACAACAAAAAAAAAAACAAAAATTATACCTAATATAGATATTTGTTTTATTAGTTTTCTTTTAATATTATTATTATTTAATTTAATAATTTTTAATGTTTTTTGTTCTACATTATTTTGTGGTTGTTTCATTTTTTTTATTTTATTTATTGTTATAAGTTCTAGTTTAAATCTTATTTTACGACAACGACAACTTTTGTTCCACTATAATTATATTTTTTGTATTTTTTTTTTCTTTTTATTTTTCATTATTGTTGAATTGATTAAATATATATTGTTAGTTTTTTTTTTCCTTCAGTTTTACTCTCGGATTGGTGTGTTTTTCTGTTTCAAGGGTCTATGTTTGGTTACCCTGTTTAGTTTAGGATGATTTTTGTTGTATGTATGTATATTTACTTTTTTGTTAATTGCCTATTAGGTATGATTTTTTTTTTTAAATTTAAATATAGCAAATATGTAAGGGTTTTTACGATTTTAATTTTTTGGACTCGACACTACATATCTAGATGATTTTGTTTATTTTGTTTTGAATTCTTTTTGCTAAATAAGTGTGTATTTTGTTAGTTTCTTTGTTTCATTTTTATACTTACACTGATAATTTAAAATTTATCTGCACAATATGATTTATAATGACCAAAAAATTAACGAACAAAACAAAATAAAAGAAAAAGAAAACAAATAAAATAAATAACAGCAATAATAATACCTATACATTTACACTTAAAAATCAGTTTATTTTTTAATTTTATATATTCTCTATTTTTATTTTTGTATCCATTTAAATTTTAAATCATAAATTACCTATACACCTAGAAAAAAAAAATATTTTACAGTTTAATTTAATTGAGAAATTATAAAACAGAAACAAAAAATAATCATTTTTAAGAAAACAAAAAATGAAGAAGAAGACATTGTGTGACACAAGAGTTAAAAAATGTTTAAAGCTGAGTCTAACATCAGCTTTTGTTGTAATGAAAGACGAGAAACAAAGTAATTTATAGTTTACTTTGTTTATATTTATTTAATAACTCCTAGTTAAATGTAAATAAATTTCTTTTTTTTTGTTTACGTTTTAATGGATTTTTTGTATTTATATGAATAAATATATAAAAACGTTTTCTTTATTCTTTTTTTCTTTAATATTTATTTTAAATTAAAAAATATTGCATTTTTTTTATATTTCATAAATTTGTTTTTGTTTTTTTTTTTTTTTTTTTTAATGTATATATATATATTTATAGTTTATTTTTTGTCTACACATTCACATTGACTTAAAAGTTGTTTTTGTTTTTTATTTGTTTATACAAAGGGCTATAACATATACATTTAGTTGCTTTTAATTTTGTATCAATTTATTTTTCTCATTAAATTTGGTTTATTTGGTATTTATTTTCTTTCATCCAGTTTTTTTTTTTTGAAAAGATTTTATCAGTTTTGTTTTTAGTTTCTAGATGAATTCGGACTTTTTTCTCATTATTTTCCTAATAGATATTTTTTTCATTTATAATATTCAAAAAACCTTGACAGAAAAAAAAATTAATAAAAGAAATTGAAAAAATGTATTTCTCTTTTCACTTTTTGTTTTAACTTCTTAAACTTTTATTTATTTATTTATTTTGTATTTTTTTTTTTAAATTTTCTTATATAACATTGCGCAACACTGACATAAGTTAAAATTTGAAATTACATACTGGTCGTAAAGAAAGAAACATCCAAAATGCGAGAATAGGAGAAATCCATCAATTTATACAAAGAGATTTTCTTTATTTTTTCATCAATAAAAACGTTTATTGCTGGATTTTGTTGTTTTCACTTTTGGTTTTTGTTGAGGCTTCACTGAAATTAGATAGAAAAAATTGAATTTAAAAATTTTGTTCATTGATTGTGAAACTTATAGATGATCCCTTACGATTAGGTGTCAGGATTGGTGTTATTTTTTTTTTTTTTGAGGTTTTGGATGATTTTGATTTGTGATTTTTTCTTGAGTGGGTTTATGGAAGTCACATTATAAATTTCTTGAGTTCTTGAGTTCTTGAATTCTTGAGTTCTTGAGCTCTTGAGTTCTTGATTATTTGCATTGAGATCTTTTTTACAATTGTCAATTTTTTCAAACTTAAATTTAAATTATTAATTTGTTATAAAACAGTACCTGTGAAAAGCAAATTAAGGACTTCACAAACAACATTTCTTTTTCGACACACAATTTATCGTTTGTCAAGTGTCAAATTTGTCTACGTAATATAGTTAATCTGTCAATATTATGTTAAATTCAATTAAAATCTCGGGATTGCATAGCATGCCTTTATAATATTATAGACCTACGTCTAAATCTAAGATAAAAATAATTAGTTTAACAATGATTGTGTTAGGTATACCTAAATTTTGAAATCTTTTTAACCAAAATGAAATAGGTATAAATATATAGGTATAAAACCAGTGAAGACATCGAAATCAATTTATTGATGACTGAAGAAGAATGGTAAGCATAATTGCGGGCAGCTCATAAATTATATTATCTTAGAAAGGAAGATTTGAATAATATTTCAAATGAAATCAAGAATTGCCCGAAAAATTCACTTAATTCAGTTTTTCATTACACATAATATGTATGAACCTGGAAAAAAGGTAGCATTTTTGGGACTCCAAAATTACGTTCTTTATTGGATGGAAATTCCAAAAACTAATTTATTATTGTTTTATTGCCAGAATGTGGTTTTAACTTCGTCAAAGAGTCTGAATAAAGTTTAATAAAACATAAACCATTACCTAATAATAAAACACAAAAAACATTTGTACTGAGGACCGACAAACAAAACAAAAACAATTAGTTGACAGTATTCGATTGGATTTGATGAATAAGTCTAAATTAGGTAAAACTAATTAAAATTTGATTCAATTGCTTCGGTAAATTGTGTTTATTTTGCTGCTGATTATATATTTGTTTTCATGTTAATTAATTTACATCTATAAAAATGATTGCTGTTTGTATGTAATTAGTTTGGCTTTTTCAATATGCACTTTTAAATGAAATTAATTGTCTGAAAGGAACAATTGAATCGGTTATTTTGACAAGAATTTAAAGCCAATATTAAGTATGTACGAGTATCACATACAAAATTTATAATTATAACAGTTTTAACATATCACAACGAAATCATAAAAGCTAATATAAGACAAAAATTGTATTCCAGGTGATCTATACTTTATCCTTTAAACGCAGACTGCTAGAGAATCAGAACCTAGTGACTTAAAACTATTAATCATTTATGTCAGCATTCATATAAAATCGCCAACCATATACAGCAACTAGTTAACTTTGACATTTTTTGGGCCTCCTCATAAAAACAATCTGCCTCTGTCGGTAGGTTTTTGGGAATTTTTACTCTTTCAGAATTATTTTTTTAAGGACTTAAAAGCGGACCTGCTTTTATTCTTCTTTGACAGGTATTGTATCAAGTGACTCTTCACGAATCGTTAACTCCCCATCCATTGAAAAATTATTTGAAACTATTCTGGTAATTTATTTAAGCACAGCACTGTACTGCAAGAACACATTGCTTTGTGCAATCAAGACACATTTCAATCGACTTAATGCGAAGAAGAAAAAAATTGTTACAAAATTGTCTCATCCGAAAAAAAAATCTTAAAACTGTTGACATTTGATTGAAGAGAGTTGAAAATTTATAAAATAAATAAGAAAAACTCGAGAGATTTTCCAGAATGTTTTCTCTTTTTCTTTATCTTCTCTCAAAGAAAATTTAAACTTTTCTTTAATTTACCGCAAGATTGAACACAAATTTATCTAAAATTTTCATTATCCTTCCTTCCTATAGTGTTTGTGTAGATATTGATTAACTTTTGGAGTCATTTAACTTCAAATTTTCCATCACATTAGCTGGCAGGCACAATTCGTGAGAAAATTCACATAAAGAGATTGAAGAGAATCTCCACTTGGCCTAGATAAAGAGAATAAGTTTATCTTTATTTTAATAAATAAATTGCTATTATGTATTTATATCTCTGAACACCTTTTGAAGTGTTTAATATCTTGAATAATTTAGTGAGTATCTTTTGATACTTGAAAATCTTTTATTAAGTTCATATCATTTAAATAAATTTTATTGAAATACAAAAAAAAAACATTATTTTATATAAATAGCAGGCGTCTGGTTTGTTATAAAAAATGTAGGCGAATATTAACGATTCATCCATTTTATTAACTTCGTGATATGTGTTAACTGTAAGGACAAGTTATGGGTTCGTAAAAAAAATTCAGATTCTCATTTCAATTATTAAGAAGAAAAATATGTAAGTGGGTTACAAAATACGGACTTTTCTGTACAACTCATATATTTGATAAATTTGAATAAAATATCATATAACTTGCATTTAAACGGCATATGCAATTTTTGTACAAAAATTAATTCTATATACAAAATTTGAGCTTGCATTTTTTGAGAGACCAACGTATTTCGATAATGCTAGGAGTCTAAGCAATTTTCAAGGAGACGATGATAGCCAAACTGTTTACTAAATAGTTCCGAAAAATAATATACGAGTTATGTTATCCCGTTTTCCTAAATTATTTGTCTAGGGGCATGTCTGTGCGACTCAGTCATACTCTGTACTTATTTTTGCAATTGCAGCATTCAATTCAATTTTATCGAAAGAAAACACTTTATGAAGCAATTTACTCCACTCAGAGTCCTTCCTGGGGGTTTATCCTCTGCAAGGCATTTAAAAACAAAAAAAAAAAACAAGGAACAAGAAAAAAAAAACAGTCTATACAGAAAAGTATGATTGAGTATGTGCTGTTTGCATGTGTATCTCAAAACGAAGCCATATAGACCAATAAGTTACACACTCTATACACAAACGTATAATAAGTATCTATAACAAATATAGAGATACAAGTGTGGTAGGTTATTAAATGATGGAGATATTTCGTATACATTTATGAATGCAGGGGCAAACTAAGATTGAAAGCGAAAAAAAAAAAATATTCTCCCAGTTGTACTTTGTGAAATGATATTGTGTAGGGCTGTAGATATTTATGCAATATGTATCTATATAATGTACATATTCAGAAATCAACAGTGAAAATGAAAATCAATAAATATTCATAAACAAACAGGCAATCAAATCAGAAAATGGTTTGGAAATTATTTATAAATCAAATTAGATTCACTGAAGAATACGAGTCGTCGAGAGATTTGTGAAAAAAAAAATCTGCACTGCGAATGTGTTTTAATATAAATTAATTTAAAAGAGCATACAAATTCGATTTACTAGATACAGTGTATAAAAAAGGGATTGTAACCGTTGATATTTGTATTAAAATTTCTTATAAACTCGAAAAAAAAAGAAAAGTGATCTCTTCTTTGTTCACTCTTTGGATCTTCTTTTATTAATGCCAAATATTTCACAGGCTTTTTAAAATGTAGCTCCAAGGTTATAATTTTCCAAAATTTTTTGATCGAAGTTCAAAATTTGGGTTTTAAAATTAACTTTATTTTATAAGCATAGACCCATTTGCTGATACGAAACTTAGGAGCTAATTTTGAGTTTAAATATTTTAGTTTCGTTTAAGCACAGAGATAATTCCAATGTAAGAAAAGTATAATTTTGAAAAGATACAAAGTCTTTCAAATGAACTTAAAAATATCGACTGTCAAATTAAAATAACTGCCGATATTACGGATCGATTACATTTGTCATGTTGCCAGGCGACTTGAAAAATAATCACATACGAGTACTATGGCATAATTATTTTTTATTATTTATGAATATATTTCGAAAACATGGTTCAATGGTGTTTGTCATAACTATGTGCCAGATGCATTCAAAAAATACAAATCAAATTGTTTATAATTTTTTTTTTTTAGATTTTATAGTGTCAAGTTAGCTTGTCCAGATTTCCCAAACCCGAATCATGTTTACAAAAGACAAATAAGCATATAAATATACGTAAAGTGTGCCAGACGTGATGAAAAATATCGACTTGTTGAATATTTTTTTAGGTTCTTAACTTAAGTTTTTCCAAAAATAGAGTACAAAATTATACTCGTAGTATACCAGACTAGATGAATACAAACATCGAAAACCATTCTAATTTTATATTAAGAAAATGAAGATAAAAAACAAACGACTTTATAATTAAAGTGGTTATTGGATTTGACATAATGAAACGTCTTTATTAACGTGTCCATGACTATGTCAACTTTTCTATATAATAACTTTTTTTGTAGAAGGTTCCTTCATCTTTGAAATTCACAATATTTTTATTTTGTCTTAAATAATTGCACTCAAGATAAAAAATACCAATACAAGGCTATGAGATGGAGAGTTCCAATAAACGGTTTCAATTATTTAAGGTTTTTTTATATAATAAAGCATTAGACTTGTCCAGACAACAAGAATATATATGAATCAATGTCGTTTGTCAAGAAGTAACACTGTCTGCCAAACGAATTTTCCAAACAATGTATGAGACTCCCATATACAATATCGAAGACATCGTTTCGAAGGAGCCATTATGTCTGCCAAAAGCTTTCATATTTAGGCTTTAATCGTGGCATTTTCTTTTTTGGATACTCATGAAACAGAAACAACCCCCCACAAACGATACAAATAATAAAATTTAATTGTTATTCTGTTGCGTTATGGAGCCCGACTGGCCAATTAGTTCACATTTGGTAACACATCTTGGACTTGTGCCATTATTGCAGGCAATCACTAGCCAGCAATGTAGTCTTCTCTTGTCTTACACATACCGAATTAATTTCAAATCCACATTTTTTTGTACGAGTATTTGTGTTCACAAGAATGTTTTTTAAAACATTTTCAACAACTTTTAATCTGTGAATCTAAAAATAAATCCCAAACGACATAAAATCACATAAAATATTAACAACATAAAGCATTCGGATTCCGACACACTTAAGTGCAAATATAGAAATCCTGTCTACCAGCAACTCGAAAAAAAAATACATACATAAATCGGAGCACACCAACTAAGTGGAAAATGATTTTCCCTAACGAAATTTTTCATTTGTCCTCCTCGCAATGACATTTTTTTTTATTTGTGAATATTAGATATGAATTAAATTTTTTATTTGTTTCTTTTTTTATTAATTTAGCAAGGAAAAAATGGCGAAATATTTTCCTTTCATCACCTTCGTGTGTGTTTGTATGTACATACGAGTATATGCAAATATTTAAACTTAATTACATACCAATGCGCTTTTTATTTGCTTTTTTATTTTTATATTTCACCTTAGGTATGTATTTATACGAGGTGATAAATTTTAAACGAAATATTTTGTTGCTATTTTTGGTTTATTAATTTCCACTCAAGAGATATTTTCGACGATTTGTTATATTTAGTTAAATTTATCTGTACTGGCGATGGTGGTATTTTTGTATTTTTGTATTTTTTTTTTTGTTTTCATTAAAATTGATGAAAATTGCCAACAACAGCAGCTCCACTTATTTCTAGTTGCCATTTTTGTATTTTTATTTTTATTTTTTTTTTTGAATACAATTGACGAGCATGGGATAAAATGTGCAAAATTAATTTGTACAATTGTGCGATAATTGGTTTTTGTCGTCGTCGTTGCTTAGAATTGATCATTTTGTTAGAGACAAGAATTATTTATTTCCACAGATTGTAATGTATTCTTACCACAATTACTTGGTAGAACCGCATCACCACGGTGAGGCATTTGTGATGATATTTTGTTGTTGTTAAATACATATCGGAAGTCAGAATTAGAATCTTTTTTTTTTTTAAGTTTATATAAATGGGGGTGGTGTAGCATGACAGCGAAAGTAAATAATTCAATTATACAACTTTTCATTCATTGGCATTTTCCATCAATTTTAGCTCGCCAGTTTAACTATATAACAGACATTAGTAATAGCACCATTTAAATTATAAATTTTAGTCAAACATTAAACTTAACTTTAAGCAAACGTATCTTCACAAAGCAGCAGAATTTCTTCGAACTTTGTGCGATTTTGAGTTAAATCATTGAAATTAACATATTCGAAAAGAGGATTAAGTTACTTCGGTTCTAGACGAATGGGAGTCAGAATGAAATAGATGTTAAATTTAACTTAAGTTGTTTTTATTTGTATTTCTGGTTGACTTCTTATGAATCGTCATCCTTTGGCGCTGCTGGTGCCGAAACTGACTTTTTGTATACCTATTTCGAGAATGATGATGTTATTTTATGTTAATGACAGTTCGATTGGGAGTGCGTAAAGGTGAGAACGACAGGCAAATATGAAAACGAGATGTGAATGTGTTCTGATTGTGCGTGTGTTCCACATTGATAGTAAATTCTTCATTTGTTTGTAAATTTTTTAAATGCAAAAGGATGTTTGTGGCAATAGAGCTGGTCGACTGATTGTAGAAAAAAAAATTATTCCGACAACTTGTTGATTTCTTCAATGATTGAATGAAGTATTAATTTAAGATTCCCGAAGCTGTTATTAAGGATAGCCTTTTGTGAGACTTTTGAACTTAATTTTGCTGGGAATTCTTGAAACAAATATTACTTCTTATGCGCCCACATAAATACATAAAAAAAAAACAAAGAATGTGCAAAAATTAAAATTTTAGAAAACCATATTTGAATGCCACTGGAGGAAAACGAACAATTAGTTCATCTAATTACATAATTGAAAAATATAGCTCGATGTTTCCACATACGGCTTTGTAAAACTAATATAACTTTCAAAAACTTTGTCAAACCAGTGAATATACCGAAATTCTGGGCATTCATTTTTCTGAAATAAGAAGGACTTTATATAAGCTTAATTAGGAGTCAAAAATGTGTTAATCTTGTTGACAATCCAAAGTCTTCTTTTCCCTATTCTACCTTTGAACGAATGTTGTCACTAAGCGATTTTGTTTGTCTACAAAATAATCTGGATAGATTTTCTCTTTGATGCCAGAAAAATCAACTCGAACCCAATGTTAACAAATGCAATACAATAATCTATTCCAGAAAACGTCAACCTGGTCCGCTCCGACACTATTTTATAAAAGGCGACCCAATACCATATGTTACTTCCTCGCATGACTTAGGGGTTACATGTGATAGAGAGCTTAACTTTTATGCTAATCCAATGCTTTAAAGCGTTGGTCCAAGTAATTTTCTGACTTATATGTTTCAAAGACCCTTTAAATAACCGTTTTCACAGACATTCTTGAATGTTTCCCAAGTCTGGTCTGGTCTGTTCATAGACGTCATATTTATTCATTATTTGCTTACTGGTAACATTGATTGTCTAACGTTATTGGATGAAATTAATTACTATTCTAAGCCCTTAGTTAACCTCTTTTTTAATATTATTGGCGTGAAAAATTAAACAGCTTAGTATTAAGTTATTAGTATGATACTACTTAACAATCTGCTAACTTTTAATTAGATTACCAACTCTTTCTTAATTTTAAAAATTTTCTAATTAGTATCGTGCTAAGGCTGTGTTTTTAATAAACTGCTTCTGAGCACACCTACAGTAATGGCAGTTCATGTAAAAATCTAAGTAAACAGACCTGTTTTGATGTTTGGAAATGTCAGAGTCATATGAAGTTAGTACGATACTAAATAAAATACTAAAAAAAAAAATAAATGGGTAGAGAAAGTATGATACTAAGTTTGATTAAAATTTGCAAAATCCTCGTTTTAACCTAGTTTCATACTTAAACATCTTTAAAATCGTACTAATTCAACTAAAATTTTGCCTCATTATACATATTTAAGTTCACTTTTTTTTATTATTATGTTTGAAAAAAAAGTATATTATTAATACCCAATTATCACACTGGGGGACTGTTTTGTACAATTTTGCAACTATTCACACAAAAGTTGAAAAGATCTTATATCTACATATGTACTCGTATTTCAAAGCTATCAACTCAAGTTCGATATAAGCATTTTCAAAATCACATACAAATTTTTTCATAGTGAATTTATTCTTTATAAATATCCACTACACTACACATTCTGTAGAGTGTGTACGAGTATATGATATGATCTTATAATACGTGTATATTTATCTTTATTTGAGGATGTATTTTCTGCACGTGTCTATATCCGCAGTTAAACTGATGATATTATCCACTTGAAGGTATATTTTCGGAATACGACAGTCGCCGTTCTCAGAAGTGATGTTGATGGCAAAAAATTTCTCCGCACATCGTCAAAATAAATATTATTTTTATCATCCTAAGGCACCCTTCTACAAAGTTTTAACGTGTTTAAATTTAAACTTGTGAATAGGGGCACAATGTCTATTGAACCACTACAAATATGATAAAACAAAAAAATGTCTTTTGGAAAGTCACAATGCCTTTCACTGGGGCGAACTCACTTTAAGAAGCAAACAAGAAAAAAAAAAAACAATTGAGAAATGTATCGTCGGGCGTATACGCAACCTTTTTTTCTTTTCTTTTTTTTTCTGTGTTAACCCGGCGCTGCTGTGATACGCACTCCAAATACTATACTACTCAGAATGTATATCGATTTTTTGCAAAAAGTGTGAAGTATAGGTATATTTGCATGAAGAAAAGTATGTTATGTATGTTTGTATGTCTTCTACTCTTGTAAGGCTAGTTATCTTTGGGTGTACCTACATTGTACGTATTCTCTTTCGTGTTTACCCATTTAATTTGGTATTAAAACTAACGCGTGTTCCGGCAGTATGGCATTGATTGGGGTATGTTAAGCAATTTTTGTTTGCTTTGTAACATAACATAACCTTTATTACAGGGTGGTTTAGAGATCCAACGCTCTCAACAAAACATTTCGACATACAATGTATGATTGAAGGTCATGAGTGAGACACGAGTAGGTTAATGTTTTGTACTTATTCAACCAAAATGTATGTTTATACCATTTAACTTTATACCACATTCTTTCCTTAATAGATTTCTTATGTTTATACCATTTTGTACACCATTTATTATGTCTTCTTTAATTTTCTATGTTTATACTATTTATGTTCCTTGACCATTTAATATATTTATACGTTTTTCTAAATACTATAACCAGTTTTTCTCCTAGTATAATGTATGTAATGATTAAATTTATTTATTCTATTTCGTATACAAATTTTGTACATGATTTCACGTTTTCTTTCTGAATCACCTTGTAGTGAAAATTGTATAGTGACTTTGTAGAAGGGTCAGCTTGAGACTATCAATATAAATTGAAAGGATTGAGTATTTTGTTTCTTCGCTTATTTTTCTTTGGTTTTTATATTTACTGTTTTTTTTTATTCTATTTCGTTAAGTGAAGTAGATAAATAATGGAGAAAATTCTATTCTTCCTTCGTTAGGGTTAGTTGGCAATAAATTTCAGTTTGTAGTTCAGGGTATATGTTTTTATGTAGATTGTATGGAAAAACCTCACGTTTGGGCTAGTATTGTTATTGATTTTTTTTGTCATTATTTGTACTTACGAGTATTTTAATGATGGAGGTTTTTATTATAATCTGTTACAAATAGTGTTTATTGATTGTTTGCTGATTGCCTGCAAATTATGTCATTAGACTTTGACCTTATAAGGCCGGTTTAAATGAGTGTCTTTTTATTATCAAAGCTTGATGAACACATTTGATTTATGTAGAACTGACTAACTAAATTTATATTAAATTGTAGTATTGTATTTATTTCTTATTAATGGTAGTCTTAGACGTTTGACAAAGCATTTCTATGAATGGGCAGAGAGAAATTTTTTTATTTAGCTACGAGTATTTCTAAAAGCGCGGTCTAATTTCTTGCTTGTATTTAAGATTCCTTAATAAAACACGCCCAGATCATACATTTTCAGGTTTATACTTTATTCTTGAATACATTCTTTGTGAGGAGTTCAATCTGAAACCAAACAAAATGCATCTGGCAGCTACGAGTATTTGAAATTTTAAAAAGCCTTTCGAATTCAAAATGTTCCTAGTCTAGTTCAATCGAAATATCTACCTTATTTAGAACAATTTTCAAAATGGAAACTTTATCAATTTGCAGAACACAATCAATTTCTTAAAATTCCATTAAGCAGCGTCTGGTAAGTAAATGTAAACTGATTTGTTTTTCAGAAACAAATAAAGGATATTTAAATCAAAAGTTCCCGGAAAGTCTAACCCATTAACCAGAAGAGACGGAAGACAGGACTGACACAGAATTGATTCATCAAGATCAACATGTTCGAAACGATTATATTTCTTAGAATAATACAAACAAATGCCGGATAGATAAGTAAAGATTGGGTTTGTGTAATAAGAATTTTAAATAGGGTACATAAGGGTAAAAATGCAGTAATCGACCGTTTTTAAATTCAATAAAGTAAATGAATAATTGCTAAGAAAACAATTAAAAAATCTATACATACATAAACAGATGTGAAAGATGAAAATAAAAAAGTGGAATATTAATGATAAACCATTATAATGATTTATATAGGTAAACTGTATGCATCCAGAAGGTAAATGAAAAAAAATTACAGGTTTTTTAAAGAAAATGCTTAGTTATGCGTCAATTTTGAGCCGGTTACATTTTGGAAAAACCGGCAACCTCCTCGTGGAAAGACTAGTTTCAAATGAGTTGGCAACTTGCATTTTTTAGAAAGTATGCCACCAGGGACGTAAAATAACGTTTTATCGTCAAGGGTGATTTTATTGAACAGTATTTTTTTTCATTTCAAGCTTAAACACCGTAAAATTGTAACTTGACAGTTTTTATAAAGATACATTGATCCTTAACAAACCACATTCAGGGCAAAAAATAGGGATTAATATGACCGAAAGTTGCTACTTCTGTGAATTAAATGCCTTAAGAACCTCATCAGCATATATATCTTTCATAAGACAAACCAAAAAAAAAACACACACACATTAATAAATCCTTCAGATATTTGCCTATTTTAAAACAGTGCCAATTTATAAAACAAAATGTTTATTTAAGTGTGATTGCATTTGCAAAGATATCTCTTAAGTCTTAAGTAATCATTTAATTTCGAAGAAAGCAACAAAACCAAGAAAACAAAAATATATCGTAACATTTAGAATTGATTAGACGGAAAATTTTTAAATCAAAAATCATCTCTCAACTCTCATTAATTCTTCTCACTCATCTCTTCGACATCCGCTGCAATTGATTTGAATTCTAAATCCGAATAAGCCCATCAAGAAATTATATCTTTTTCATAATTTTCTGTTGGTACATATACATCCTTATACATATGTACCTAAATTATTACTGATATCTTAATTTTGTATTTACATTTTTTTTAAATTTCAACCATATAGCACACAAAGAACATTTACTATATGCATTATGCCAGAGTGTTAAAATCAGAGAAGCAAACAGCACAAATAATAATTGCCATCAATTTCAATTCACTTTACGTACATTTATGAGGCCGGAGGCAGCCCCCTTTCTTTTTGGGGTGAACATCTCTCCGAATGAAAAATGTTTGGGTAGATACAGGCTTGACCAAAAGTACTACGCATTTTTGTATTACTTTACTATACAGTGTTTTTAATTTTCTACTGTGAGGCGAAAAGTGAAAAATCAGAAGCGTGAAATATTTAATTGTTTATTTGGGTCTGAGCTTTTTGTTTCATATCACCTGAGTATGATTACCTTTACAAATAATACACTTTCTAATCTCACTTTAGTTTCAGATCGATTATTATAAATCGTGGGAATAATTGTTGAACTGATTCATTTTTCACTTCACATGATGTGTGTACTAAGCTTTATTAAAAAAAAATAGGTCCATAGATGTTATCTAAAAAAATGAAGCGCCAGTTAGTAGTTCAAATCTTTAGATAGGTGACTTAACACTTTTGCACAAGACTGTACGTTTAGTTTCAAAGTATTCAATGTAAGAGCGCTTGAATTCAATTTCGTAGTCTTTAAGTGTGGAATTAAGCGTCTGCCCGCCGAAATATTTATCATCCGTGGTATAGCAGGAGGTGGAGAAACAGTAACGATGACGACGACGTCCATGGTCGAGGGCAGATGATGATTTGAGTTCGACGGCAATGGCCATCAGCAGCCACAATTTGCTATTAATTCCGAAATCAATTTTAATTTGTGAAATTCAAATAAATTTTGACAGAGCAAACTATGGACGCTTTTATATAGTATATCTGAATATTTAGTTGGTTTTGGAAGAAAAAAAAAACCTGATTGAAGGAAATGGATGAACGGACGACAAGCAAAAAATTAATGACAGTCTGGGTGCAATGAGGCTTTAAGAGGTGCGCGCTACAACGTAAAGCGAATCAATTAATTGCCGTTTTCAAAAGTTTGTATTTCTTTTGCCATCATTTGCAATGGCTTCATGTTCACCATCAGTACCATTTACCACTCCCAGATGTAAAACAAAAATACTGATGGCGCTGGCTAGTGAAATGAAATTCCAGGAGTAGACACACCTTTTTTTAATCATAAATATTTCATTCTAGGGGGTTCTGTAGGTTGACACAAACTTAAAATACAAGGAGCGCAAGTTAAAATGAAGGGGTCCTCGGATCGCTAGGTACCTCACTTCCCTATATACATACATTTATAGTTATACGAAGCGAAATTATTTTCACCCCGTATCTCTTCTATCTTTTGTCTCTTTTTATGACCGCGATGTATCTACCTATACATTTGTGAAGCCCTCATCATCGTTTCAAGTAGCAGGCGTTATTAAGTTTTCGTTGACTATGATGAGAGCTTAAGTGGCATGAAAACACAACACCAACGACGAAGGGGAGGTATGAATCCCTTGATGGAAAGTTGACATTTTATTTCATTAACCAGAGAGACCATTCTATGTTTTTAGTTTTTTTGGTAGAATGGAGGAATAACAGAGAAAAGTATCACTTGAAGAAAGAAATGTTAAAGTCCTTTCACAATGTCACCGTTAACATTTTTAAATTTCTCAGGTACGTTAGTGAACTTAGGTTACTTAACGTTAAGTTAGATTACGTTAAATTAAGTCAGGGTACGTAAAATTTAATTGAGTTCACTTAAAGATCCTTTACTTGAAATTAGTTTACAGAACTTTCACATTACGGTATGTTACGTTGATTTTCAACTACACAAGTTGTTTATTGCTTAGCGTATTTGTAGTTCTTTAAGACTTAACCCTTAGTATGTCAAAAAAGAATAATAATTTTTATTTTCTTTCAACAACTGGTCACACTATTTTCACTTTGCGTGGTGTTGTGGTTTGTTTGGGGATAAGATAGAGAGAGATGAGCCATTCGACCCAGATGAGCCTTGTGCATAATTAAACAACCATGTTTCTTCTACTATTGCCTAATACTATTTTAGAAAACATTTTTTTTTTGTCAGTTGTTATTTTAAGTCGCAATATTTTTTAAATAACCAAATTTTAAGTTAATTGAATAAAAAGAAAAATTAACAAAAACTAGTACAAACACCAATCAGCGGATACAGAAGAAACAACTGTTTGAACAAGTGATGTAAAATTCGATTAAGGCACCGTCTACATTGAATTACGAGTATGTCCCACTGGTGTTGGTGTTTTACAATCCGCCCTGGTAAGACAATACTTAATTTTCCGGTAGCTAATTGCATTTTTATTATCATGGCAATTTCTTAATTTCTCCATCAGATACTTATGCTTAGAAAATATACACAAAGTTTCTTATTCTGAATGTATGAATGTATGAATTCTCGACGTCATCATCATCGTCGTCTTCGTCGCGGATAGCGCATGTTTCAATTCACCTGCAGGGCTAAGATATGACCTTGTTGCCATCAGAACATCCTCATCAACATCATTATCACCATTACCATCCCATCTTCGTCTAAAGTGAAAGCCTTAAAGCTGCCATGATGATGATAGCAATATCAATCTAATGAATTATGCTTGATTTTCTATAATAATCGAAAAATAATTGAATTCAATTTAAACATGACATTTTTCTTGAAGGTTTTTTGCCCTTTTTCCCTTTGGGTTTTTTTTTTTTTTTTCGTCAACGTATTTTTGACGCGTAGTTCTTGTCTGATTGTTTTGCAAACAAAAACTGCAATTTATTTCATCGTTTGAGGTGTGAAATTGGATTCGGGTAGATCTGTGATAGGCGTGCGGTATACGTAGGTCCAGAACAGTACGAAAAAAAAGGAACATTGAGTGAGAATCATTCAAGGCCATTTGGTATTAGTATTAACGTGTGAGGCATCCACTGTATTTTCTCTCAAAGAAGAAGGAATTCTTGAAAAACGTTCAAGTAAATTAAGGGCCGTTTTCTTCACTATAGCTCAACTTGAGGCAAACTCTCAAGTTGATCAACTTGAGAGTTGGATTCAACTCGAGAGTTGAAACGCAAGTTGAAATTTCTTTTTCTTCACAATTTTTTTCTCAACTCCCGAGTTGAAAATCTAAAGTTGATCAACTTCTGATTTGAAAAATATCCCTGGGATATTTGTTGTGACAAGTGACAAGCTGTCACTTTCAAAATTAAATTTTAATTTATTCGGTCAATCTAATTGAATTTTTGTGTGATATTTGTGATGAATGATTTTCTCTTCGATCTACATTGGGATAAAAATAAGTTGTTACCAATCGCGAACGGATGTTTGTCATGGATGTTGCCGTTTCCCCAAAGATACATGGTAAATTTGTGTCAGCTAAATTAGCAAATCTGGGAATTTCTGGAGCAGGTTCTATAATTTTCCTTCAATTGCTTTGTTGTGAATAACAGCGCAATCGATGATGATGAGTTTTGCCGTCTCTATTTTCCATCTAATGTCGGAAGCCAACTCGGGAAATCTGCTTTTCCAAACGCCATATGAATGCTCAACTCAATCGCGAGTGCCTATTTGCAATTCTTTGTACAAATTCTCATTAGCGTTTGTTACAATGGTGATAAAGTGATTTTTGTGATTGGCCACGAGATTAATTTAAAGGGGAACTTAGGTTTTAATTCAAAACTATTACCGTCTCGCGTTGCAAGGAAGTGAATCCTTTATTAATTCTATCAACATCACTGCTGTCGGTTTTGAAAAACGAAAACAATAATTGAAGTCACGGTCGTCCCACTCTTCAACTCCAATGAGCGGCAACATTCACTGCTCGACGAAGTTGAAGTCCAATTTTCCCAAAAATAATTGCTGCGGAAAATTATGCCAATATTTTTTTTGTTGTTGTGAAAACTCAATTAAAAATACTTTTGAAGCAAAATGCATGTATTTTATTAAAAAAAAAACAATGTTTCATGTCAACTCTCACTTTTTCTCTCTCAACTTCTAGTATTTTCGGAAGTTGAGAAAACCAGAAGTTGATCAACTCGAGAGTTGAGAATCGAAAGTTGAAACTGTCAACTTTGAGTGAAGAAAAACAAAATCACAAGTTGAGAATAAAAATCCTAAAGTTGAGGTCAACTTCTAGTGAAGAAAACGGCCCTAAGGACATTTGTTTATTTAATGACCCAGACTCAGATGGTATCTTTTAGTAAGCCGTATGATTTTGTACATGCGTATAAGCCAAATAAGTTCTTAAAGGACAAAAGTTATATGTATTTGCAACGAGACTATTTAGGGAAGAGTACTTTGATATCAAGGTATTTGCAAAGAAATAAATGTCAAACAAAGTGTCACTTCTATTTTTGACGTTTATGATCGGATGAATAAAGTTTGGGCTGTCATTCTTGAATAAACAACACTTCTAAAATATCAAAATTTAATTGAAAATTATTCCCAAATTCTAATCAACACTAAAGAATAGATAGATACATAACATATTTTGGATTTGACAAGTCTGCTACATCTCTTTTTTTTCTTGGCAGGTGATATTTTAATATCACTCAGTAAATTTTATTGTAGATTGGAGTAATTTAATAAATATTGTCTGAGTTTTAATAGACCATTCTGACTTCTATGACTGTTTGGTAAGAGACTACCAAACTTTTATTTTTTTGCAACTATAAAACCATTAACGAAAAGTTATGTTGAAAGTCAAATAAGACGATTTGTAATAAAATATTTTACGAGCACGTGTTTTGTAGTCGGCGACTAATAGACGTCAAAGTACTTTCAGTTTTAGTACATGAATAACAATTGTATTGACTCACATCAAAAGAAATTCGAAATAAGATAATATGATAATATGAGGGACTTGTCTATTGTCTTATTGAAATAGGGCCAAGAAGGGTACGAGATAATAATGAAAAGAACTTGTGGGTTTTGATGCATCGGATTTCTTGTCCCACAAAAGTAGTTGGAGATCTCCAGATGATCGAAAGCATTTATCTTATATCAGACTGGATAAACATAGAATTTTGGCCACCACGAATTTGTAGATTAAGACTGTGATGACTCATTTGCACAAATTCGAGCCATTCACAATATAGCAAACAATGTCTGAATCAAATGGAAGCAAACCTTTTCCCCAAAATTACATAATCTGAGTACTTAATATTTGAATACGGATCAGAACTTTTCAATCAAAAACGATCGACACGACATGTGCCGACCAAGTATTCTTAACAGTTGCGAGAAACTTTACTCCTGGTGAGTTGAACTCTGAAGCCCCACTAGGCCGTTCGGAAAAGGCTTGACTCAGCGATTTGTTTTATAAATTTTAAGGCAATTATATACACATATGTAGATACAATGTACATATGTAAATCGAACTGTTTTTAAAATGTGTTCTTTGTAATTCCCTGAGCGACCTCTACACACTCGAGATGACTCTCTTGCATGCAATTACAAATATCGTTATAGAGTAGCAAGTTTCCAAATCACAAATTCAAGAACACGCCTCAAAAAACAACAACATATAAATGTGACGACATCACATCAACAAAAACAAAAAATACGCAAACAAGTGTGCTATAAAAAATAATTCAAGAACCCAAATCAACCAACTGACATATCTGACCTTTTATGATAAGGGTACCCCCTAGTTTTCATAATAATCAACATAACACACAAAATATTTAAAATAACCAAACCATCACTATAAAACAAACAATCATTAGGGGTTTTTGTTTTGTTCCTTTTATTAAATTTATAATGTGCTATTTATATGCTTCATAGAATTATTGAATACAAATTGTAAATATTTTGATATTGGGTTTTCGAATGACTCAAGCAATCATTCTGCCACAAAAATACATTTTAATGCAAATGACGATAGGAACAACATACAAAAAATAAAATAAACAAAATGTGCTACGCACCATATTTCATGACACTGTACTAACGTATTTGACCTTTTTAGATAAGCACAGCGCCTAGTTCTTATGATCATTAAAAAAAATAATATAAAATCGAGAAATCATTTCTGAATGACTCAGGAGTTCCTTGTTTTGTGTTTTAATGTGCTCTTTATATGCTTCATGCATCAATCGTTTTGTAAACATTTTAGGAACTCTTATAATTTTGTTAGTATTAACCGTTTGAAAAATGGAAAACATATTTTTCTATAACTATCAAAAGGTCACAGGTCTCATTATACGAATTTTATGTTTTCACTGATTTTTAAAATAAAATCCACTTAAAAAAAAAAATAAAAAATATTTAAACTTCAAACCTACTTACTGCAACAACCTTATAAAATATATTTCTTCTTTAAGCATATTTCTGCATCTTGGGTTTTTTTTTTTTTTGTTCCATCGGCATCTACATTCTATCCTTCAATAAAGGATGTGGGTAGAAAAATCCATCCACGGTGGTCTGTCAAAGTCAAAAGCCACTTTATGAAGACCTTCAAATCTTCTTAAAGATTCAAAAGGGCCACGCCGTACGCGCATGACTTGCATAGTTCCCCTTGAACATTTCCGCTCATTGTGAGTGTTAAAATTTTAAAGCTCAAGTATGAGGAAGAAGAACTTTCAAAAAAGATACAACAAATTTTATTTTAAGGCAATTCCTTTAGGAAAAATGTTTGCGATTTCTTTTGGAAGTAATTTTGAACCCGCAAAACAGTGAGCTCCTAAAAAATGAACTCAGATTATATAATATTAAAATAATTTATTGATCTAAAAAGTTCTTATAATCTTATCAAACAAAATGAAGGGCAACAAAAAAGAAAATTCAACCTGTGACTCCTTCTACTTAACTTTTTCGAAAAGAAGAAGAATAATTAAATAGGTCAAGTAGATAAGCCGTATTAAAAATAAAAAAAGAGAAATTGAAGATAGTGCCGTTCTGTTGCCATAAATAAATAAATTACCAAAGGTAAGTGCAAGCAATTAACTTAATGATGCCAATCGTTAATCACCATTCCTTTAGGTATACAAATAATGGAAAAGATGACATTTAAAGACATCAAATGGAGAATAAAAGCCAACTCAAGCTGGGGATATTCTTATTTGTATTAAAAAACAATTGTTTTTGCATGTGGTATAAAAGGGTTTTCTGAATCGAATTGCAGATTATAAATGAATGATATTTGCATGTTGAATATAAATGTATACCAATTGTTAGGTTGAAGGGGGAATACAAATAAGTACTGAAACCCTTATGTCATCCAGCCGTTTTGACTTGAAAACAAACATTTCAAAACAAAGGCCTCTGTATAATAATAGATATTCTTTGGTAAACCTTATCTCAAGCTTCGTTGCGATTCGTACGAAATTCGTGGGTTGTAATGTCATTTTTAAAAAACTACGAATTTCCTTTGCTACGAACAAGAATATTTGACAATATACTAAGAAACAAATCTTTAAATTTGTTTGCAGCACATCTTGAGATGGTGAATTTTGTTTTTGGAGTCCTCGTGTCGATAGTGTAAATATTCAAATCAGATTGAGACAAATCAGCTAAGAATGGTTAGTAACCAACACAAAGATAAGAAGTCGTAAATGACTTCCCTGACGCACTTCAAAAGTACTGATAGTCAACCCACAGACATGAACAAAAGATTTAAAAGCGAATACAAATCCAGTTGCGGGCTTGAAGAAATAATTATTATTATATTATCAAGATAAAGAAGGGGTAAATATTATTTTAGTTTTTGATATGGGAAGAAATATTGAAGTCAAAGTTCTTGAGGCGCCAGAAATATCAATTAACTTCAATTAACTTTGTTTCATATTTTTTTTCATAAACATCATTAATTGAGATTCACGATAAATTAATATTTTTCTGAGAACAATATAAAATACCATAAAAAAAATAGATATTTTGTGTTTACGTATGTTTCTTCTAAATTATTCAGAAAAACAATGAGGACATCGTTTAAAAAAAAAAGGATTTTTCATTCCAAAAAATGCAAAAAAGTGCATTTCGCTCTTTTTCGAATTTCTTGGAATTAGGGAAACCTGTTGATTTGATTGTGTTCGCACATGAAGGAAAAACCAAAAATACAATACAATAAATTCATTTGAAAGAAAAAAGAAGTTTTTTTTTTTGTATTAAGCAAACAATAAAGGATACTTCTAGCGAAGCGGACAGTATTACAATACAACACAAATGGAAAGACAAAAATGTTGTATACCAAAAAGCGTTAACATAAATAAATAAAAAATTTAAAGAACTTTTTGAAGAGAATATTGATGTTTTTATTTAACGACCAGCGAAGCTGTGGAGGGTACGCTAGTTTAATATAATTTGTTTGTTGGGCATTGCTCTTTCTGTATCAAATCAGAGTCGAAGTTGATATTTTGTCCCAACAATAGCAATTACATAGCTCGCAGAATTAATGTTAAAAAATAAAAAAAATGACTCCAATTAAATGAAAAGGATTACTAAATGACAAGTGTGTATGAATGAAGCTTTGGTAGAATTTGCTCTATATATATTCTGGTCCATGATATACGCTGTCACAAAAATAATTGTATGCTTAAAAGTTTTATTGAAGGTTTATGATCATTGTAATGAATATCAGACACTTTTATGAGTAAATTAAGCAAAAAGTATACTTAAAAAAAAAAACAATCATAAAAGTGGTACATTAGCTTTTTCTAAATCGAAAGTTATATTATTTTCCATTGCTATTCATAGGTCTAGACATTTTTTAATGAAACCAATAGACATGACATAGAACAAAATTATTCGCTAATTTTAGGGATTTATGAGGGCGGTCCGATAAGTATTTAGTCTCACCGCCCGAAGGTGCCAGTATCGCAATGGAGATTTCCTGACGCCTAGTACATTCTCTTAGGCGGCAACTGTCAAAATTTCAGCCAAATCGGACTCGTCGGACTCGGTTTTGTTTTGACCGCGTTTGGAAGCCAGCTTGTCCGCGAATTTTAGAAGAATGGAAAAAGACCAATATCGGTCGGTGATTCGATTCTTGTTTTTGGAAGGGAAATCATGCAGCGAAATCAAAGAGCGCTTGGATGCTGTGTACGGTGACTCTTCTCCTTCGATGTAGACCGTCAAAGATTGGTATAACGAGTTTCAACGTGGTCGCACATCGCCGTGCAGAAATTTGAGTCGATTGAGAAGGTCACCGCCACAGAGACCTACTTTGCAGACCTCGAAAAAACCTATTTTTCGAATGGGTTAAAGAAGTTAGAGCTTCGCTGGATCAAGTGTATCGTGCTAAAAAAGAGACTAAATAAATCGCCACCTTTCCAACATTTTTGTTTTTCTTTTGTAGGCTAAGTACTTATCGGACCGCCCTCGTATTGCCAGTAAAAAGACAAGAAGAATTTATAAATATATGATACATAGATAAATTGTTTTCAATTTAGCAATTGTTTAAGATAGCACGAAGGGAGGATTTTCGAATTCAGAGAATAATGAACTTTTTTTCTTTGTTTGAAAAAATAGTCAGATACATAATTTTTGTGGATCCACTGCAAATTTCAAAAACTGACACTGAAAATTCGAAACAATATTTTTTTCGAAGTCTTTCTTAAATAAAATTTTTCAAATTTTGTGGGGACTAAAATCTCTTGAAGAAAATTTTAATGGCAATTCCATATTATTCCATATTATTTCTAATGTGAATGTCATGAAATTTCTAACTGGCAATTAGCAGTTAGAGCATATTTCCGCCCACATATGGATATTCCTTGGAAAAAATTCCCAAATATATAAGTGAAGTATTTTATTTTTATACGTGCGATTTATTCTTTTAAAAACTACCAATCTTCTGGATAATCCAACACGTTTAAACAGAGATTCGTGAATAATTACCTCAAACTCACAGTAAGATAAATTACCAAATTATTGTCCCCTACTTGTAAACATTTTAATGGCCTTTCTATAAAGGACTATAAGGATTTTTTTTTAATTTTGGTCTTTATACACCTTGTGGTGTGAGTGTGTATTTTTGACAACTGTATGCCCTTTAACGAGAATAGGTTACCATAATTATCTGCGGCTATTCGTGCAGGTAATTGAAAAGTATTTGTTAATATATTCCGATGACGTCACCATTGTTGCCTGGTTTAACTAACTTACTCGTATTTAAGGTCAATATTCTCAATAAATTCCAAAGCACCTAATTATTATTATTTTTTTGAAAAGCGATATAAAACATATTAATGTTATGTGATGTATAACTTTGAAAAAGAATTCACGAAATCAACATTATAATCATCGATTCTATCAATGATAAATTTTATTGGGGCCTATCGTGAATAAAATTTCCCTGGGAATTGTTCCCAACTTTCAAAATTGTCATCTCGAATAATGTTGAAAGTTTCCCTTGGAATTTATTGATATTGGGAATTAAGTTTCATAGTGACTTTGGCTCTCATTTAAAAAGGCCAGTCGCCAGCTTACAATGAACAGTGTAGAAGTATTGACCTTTCCAATTTTCGAAGATGGAGAAAATTCCGAGGGAAATTTTGTTCACGATAGCCCCCATTATGTTTTGAAAATGACAGAAATTGAATCCTTTAATCACACGAAAGCTTTCATGATAATTTTTAATTTCCGCCTAAAGTGAGGAATATCTATTATAAATGCGAGTAAAATATGCGTTTGAGTGTGGAAGTCAACGTGGGAAGGGTGGTGGCTGGTGGGATTTATGTATCATCGTTAGAACGTGATATTAGTGAACATGGATGTACATATATTTTATTTCTGTAGTGTAAGAGGATGTTCAAATTTACCAGGAAATTAGTAGCATAATGAAAAAAAAATGTATAAATAGAATATTGATTAGATAAAATACTCGAATTATAAATAACCTATAACTTGCAGGTACATTTTTAGTGAAGTATTTCAAGTGAAATAATATTCAGGGTGACCATGTTTATTTATTTTCTTATTTCAAAATTCATACAAATGTTTTCGTTGTTAAAAAACAAAAGTTCCCAAAACTAAGTTTTGTAAATCTTAATGGAAAAAAACATTTTTAGCGAAATAAAATGCCACAAAATTCTAAGCAACCTAGAGTTAATTTTTTTTTAGTTTTAACTAGTTTTCTGTTAAACATTTTTGTATTAATAAACTGTAGAAAAAATTATCTAGAACATTGACGGATCCTACAAAGAACTAAAAAGATTCATTTTTTTTTTTTTGAGATTTTTAAGTAAAACATAAAATAATTAGGCATTGTATATTTTTAATCAGAACTGTGTTACACAATAATATTATAAGTATAAAAAAAAGAAAGTATGATGCTTAAATCTATTAAAATAAGCCAAATCATCTTTTTAAGCTCAATAGCTTTTTAAAACTTAAACTTTTTAAATTTCGAAAACATCTGCTTAGAACATTTTTGCACCAAATATATTTTGCATAAAACTGCAGAATGCATATAGTTATGATCATGCTATAATAAAGTTCGTAATTTGTTGTATTTAAAAATTTAATGTAATTTTGTTTTCACTAGAAAACGAGACAAATTTAACTTCAGTAGCAGAGGGAACTATTATAATGATGAAATAATTGGAATTTTAAGGTAAACCCTTTGTACGAGAATTCTCTTCTTTTTGGGGATTAAATCGACTTTGAATATTGAATTCGATTAATTAAACTTTGGCTTTTTAATTGCAGAAAAGTGTGCAAAATAAAGGTATTATGATGATTTTAAATGTAATTAATTTTTTGATTACATTTAAAATTCATGTAAACATACAAATATTTAATTAGCACTGGTGGTATGCGTATAGTTCGTGTTGGAAAAAGAGTATAAATGCTTGACTCGTTAATTTTAGTCAATAAAATTAATTACATGCTTATTAATTAGAAAAATCTATCATCAATAAGAACGCAAATAAAAAAAAATTGACGAATGCACCAATACATTTCGTTCTCTGTTTCTTTCGAATCCATTTCATATTTTTGATTTTCAATTGTGAATTAAATTTGTATGTAACTTTTAAATGATCTAAAAGTACCTATAAAACTTTTTTTGCTTGGTTTAAAAATTTGTAGGAACATGATTAATAAAATGGAAATTGAATGAAAATATGGACCAGCCAGCATTTAAACGATTCGATTTTTTAAAATGAACGATTGGCAAAACTTTTACGTACAGAATAACGTGTGCAATGGCTGAAACTTAGGCTGATTTATGCGCAAATTCTAGTTCAATTAAAGAGAAATTGTAGAAAATCCACACATAACAATAATAGGTGGAATTTTTATTTTATTCCAAGGATCTTATGAAAACTATCTTAGGTTTAGTAATAAACTACTTAATATGATTTCGTATCATTTGATCAAAAGAGATTTTAGATCGAGATAAGTCGAACACAAATGGCAACTCGAGATCGAAACAGAAGGAACAAATGGAAATTTATCAATGTCAGCAATTTTAACTTGAATAATCTTCCGACTCCGAAAGACTAAGATTGGCTCACTTTTTATGGCAAGAGATAGATAGTTTTGAAGGATTTGTTCCTCGCATTGATAATACCCCCCACAAAACAGATTTACTGTTTTGAAGTGGCAGTGGCAGCGGTAGTGACTGGGAATCGAATCCAGATCTCCAACTTGCACTTATCATTATGCCCAGGTGTAAGTACTAACATTTATAATAGGTTTGTTCAGTGACGCTGTTCCGAACAGTTTAGAGCAGTTTGGAACAGAAAAGTACACCTTTTTGCTGTTCAATGAGAAATTTTCTGTTCTAAACTGATTTGCTGTTCAATGAGTCTGTCTGGAACAGTTTGGAACAGTTTAGAACAAGATTTCTTGCCCTTGCTTTTTAGTTAGAGCAAGGTAGAACAGATAACTGACTGTTCTAACTTGTCTGACATTTCTCATGGAAGCTGTTCTGCTCTGCTCTGCTCTGTTCTGCTCTACTCTGCTCTGTTCTACTCTGAACTTTTATTCACTGAACAAAACTAATAGCTTATTTGGTTTAGAGAATTCACAATAATAATTGTTCACCAAGTGATTTTGACATAAAGTGAACTCCTCTTAGTAGATGACATTTTTTTAAAACTCAACTGAATTTCGTCTTGAAGTTTAGTCATCTAAGTTGAGTTATCGTTTATGTAAGCCACAGAAAGTGTCTTTAATTGAAATGTACAATTTTTTTTGGAAAATTTTGTATTCTTTTATGAAAACAAATCATTCCATATGTAGAAAAGCATAAACAAACATAAATGAAAACTCTTTAATTTCAATTTGGGGGAACCATTTTTCTTTAACATTTTATAACTCAAAAAGACTTGTAGGTATTTGAAACTGTTTCTCCAGAATTTTTGTCTTGAAAAGACATTTTGCATAAATTAAAAATAAATTTGAATTTTTGATAAAAGAGTCGAATAGTAAACATCAAATAAAAACGTTTGCACCTTTAACTCATTAATTTAAATAATGTGACTAATGGTATGGGAAGAGGAGAATATGTGTACTGAATGTCTAATTTTATAAATTGATAAAATAAAAATTATAGTTATAAATTGATAAAGTTAACAAATATATAGGTATTTGACTTACTTTGCTCTTGTTGTTGTATATTTTGTTGTTTTTTATTTAGTTATATATTGCTGGTGTTGGTTTGCTGTTATTAGTTTGTTGCTTTGGTGTTTAATTTTGATAACAAAAAAAATCAAAATAAAAATCAGCTCCTTTAATCATTTCTTCCTCTCTCGCTGAATAACTGTCTTTGTTTTTCTCTCTCTCTTTCTTTCTAACTCAGTTGATATAAAAACACATGAGATTTTGATTAAATGAAAGTTTAGTTCTTATTTTTTTTTTAATATTATGATCAATAATAAATGTGTTTCTTTTCTAAGACGTGGGAACAGGGCAGAACAGGAGACCAAGATGGGCGACGAGAAAACTTGTATTATTTATGATGATTGTGATGCTCCTTTCTCCTCTCTTTCTCTTTCAGCTGCTCTAATGCTAATTTTTTTTGTTTTTTTAAATCTCTTCTTTTGTTGCTTAAACACACAATTTTTTATTTTATTTAAAAATTATTTTTCTTAGTAAGTTTTACTGATTTAATGATAACAACAACAACTCTTTTTTGACAATTTTTTTATCTTATTTTTATATAATATATAAATATAGTTTACTGAATGACTTTTTGTGTTTTTTTTTTTGTTTTAAATTTAATTTTCTTTCTTAGGTGAGAGTAGAAAAATCATTTATTTTATTTTTTTGTTTGTTTAAAATTCAGCAAACTCCTTGGCGCATTTCTCGGTACTACTAATCCGCAGCACTTCTTCCTCGTAATCATCAAAATTACTAGTATCGCCTGGTCCCTTACACCTGGGTATGAATGGCGCTTCGATTTTTTTCTGGAATATGGCAATCCAATCTGTGGAAGCGAACCATTTCTGATTCTTGATATCATTGACCCCTGCTTTCAGATTGCCATAGCGTTTGGTTAGGTCGACTTGGAGCAAATTTCGCAGCAAGTCCTTCAAATCGGAACCGAAGTGCGACGGGAAACGGACCTTGCCCGAAACGATCTTCTCGTAAATCTGAATTGGCTGATCAGCAAAGAACGGAGGATAGCCGGCCGCCATTTCATATACCAACACACCCAACGCCCACCAATCGACCGCCTTGTTATAGCCCTTGGATAGGATGATTTCCGGAGCTAGGTATTCGGGCGTGCCGCACAGAGTCCATGTGCGCCCTTTGACGCGTTTGGCAAAACCAAAGTCTGTCACTTTTAGATAACCCTGCGAGTCTATCAGCAAATTCTCGGGCTTCAGATCGCGATAGATCAAATCCAGATAATGGAGATACTCGAAAGCCAGAACAATTTGTGCGGCATAGAAACGCGAATGCGGTTCCGAAAAGCGACCCACTTTGCGCAAATGCGAGAACATCTCCCCTCCCGGTACATATTCGAGCACCATGTACAAATTCGAATTGTCTTTGAAGTGATATCGCAGGCTAACCAAAAATGGAAAGGATATTGCTTGTAGAATGCGCTTCTCATTGAGCGTATGCTCGACCTGCTTCAGTTTGACGACTTTCTGTTTGTCGAGGATCTTCATGGCGTAGTAGTCTTTGGTTGGCTTGTGCTGAACGATCATCACACGACCAAACGACCCAGTTCCCAGGGTTTTGATGCGCTCGAAGTCATCGAGAGCGGCGGTGTTAGTCGGATTGCGGCGCCATTTATCCTCGAATTCTTCTTTGGCTTGCTCGAGGAATTCTTTGACGGTTTCGGCAGCATCGACCTTTTTGTTCGACGAGGATGTTGTGGCGTTGTTGCCCATTTTTAATGAAGACGAAGCTGCGTTGGCGTTGGCAACGGTGTTGGAAGAGGAGGACGGCGATGATGTTAGAGGAATTAGCGAAGACAACTGCCTTTTGATATTATCCTTAGATAGTGATCGTGTTGTTGTTGTTGTTGTAGGTGTTTGGTTAGTTCCGCTTGATCCTGCTCCTGCTCCTGCTCCTATCACCGATGCCGAAGTAGTGGATGATGGTGAAATGGAAGTGGATTGTGATGGTGAGTGATGATGGTGGTGATGTTTATTGTGTGGATGGTGAGTTGTTGGTGAAGATGGTGATGGACTTGCTGTTGCTGATGTTAATTGAGCAGCTGATGCTCCCAAAGACGACGACGACAACGACGACAACGGCGGATGCGAGGAGGGATCTTCTATCGCGACGACGTTGTTATCCTTTATAGAGTCCAGGGTGTTAGTGGATTTTTTATTTTTTTGTTTTTTCAAAAATTGAAATATCGCTTTCGCAATTTTGACAGATTTTAAATTTACCGATTGTAAAAAAAATATACGACGGAAACAGATTTAAGGTGTTAACACACACACACAATTTCTGTGTATCTCTGTTTGCTTCTTTCTCTTTAGTACGATGGAATTGGTACTGAGATGGATGTTGGATTTGACAAAGAATTTGTCAATCTTCACAGAAAGTGTAATTTTTCTTTTTCGCACTGAATGAAATATTTTGGACACCACTGTTTGGTTAGTGAGGTTAGTTTTGTTCAATTTTATTCAGCTTTTTTTTTTTGTTATGAAAAGTGAGTTAATGAGGTGAATGAGCGCAAGGAGGTGATGAAGTGAGTTTTTAGTTTGTTTTCAAAGGAGTTAGTAGATTTTCCTTAATTTATCACACAAAATGAACACAATTTTATTTTCTATTTTATTTAGATGATTTCGTAATCAATTTATCTCTTTTAGCTGTAGGTATTGCACGTCAGTTGAAAGAAACTGTAATATATCGCGGCGACGAGCGACGGTGGAATTATTTTTTTTGCTTGCTTCCTTTTTTCTCTATTTAGGGGATAGAAACGAAGAAAATTAAGCAACTACAGCCAAAAATGAATTAAAACAAAAAAAATAAGAAACAAATCTCTCAGAATTTTGCACTTTTATGGGGTTGTTGCGGCAGAAGTGGTGTCGGTTCGGTGTGTAGAAAGAACGCAAGTAGATGGATGGCGAAAAAAAAATCAATCGCTTTGCACTTCTTCTCTATCTCTCTACAACGCAGCAGCAACTGGAGGGGTATTTTTTTCGTTTTTTACTATCATTTGCAAAAAAAAAGGAAAAAACGAAAAACGACACAGGAATCAAGGAGGTTTTCCTTGATTTTTCCAAAACTTTATTCCTCACAATTTGTTAGCCAGTTTCTTAAGCACTTTTTTATACGAATGCGTTACTCCTGAGGTCAGTGGTACATAATTTTCTTTCGATTCGATTTTTTTTTTTGCGATTTGTATTTTCCCCGAGTTGATAGTCGTCGAATTGTTTCTTTTTTATTAACCGCGACGATATGTAGTTTTTCTCACTAAATAAACACAATTCAAGGAGATTTTTCTATTACTACTTTTTTGCAAAGAAGAAAAATTTTCTATTATTTTTTTTATTTTAATGCACCCGCATCCGTACGACCGAGCTACTTTGCAAAATGGCGAATTCGTTTGAGGAAAATTTTTTGCTACTGCTGGTAGATGAAAAGAGAGATTCGATTTTTTTATTTTAGTTTTTGGTATGTATACATATGAGGGTGTTGGTACACCTGTTTTGTGGATGTATATTTTGCTTGAAGAGGTGTTGAGATTGTGAAATGTAGGTGGTGCGGAATGTGGTTAAGTGAAATTTTACGTTCAGTGATTAAAATTGGTCAATTTGTATTTGCTGAACGCATTCTCAAGATACAGGCTGGGTCATTTATTTATGTCGTTTTCCTTTCGACTAACAAAATCGATTTTTTCTGTATCTTCGATCGATTTTGGCTTTCCTTTCTACCAAAGATTGATTTTTTTTTTCAACGGCACATGGATCCCTGACATTTGGGTTTTTAATAAGATTCACACACCATTGCGCAAATTCCAAAGTAATGTGACATTTCTCAAAACGTCACTGTTTTGAACGTTTTTGTTTTTCATTTCGGTTGTTGTGCTAAAGTATCGTGATTAATAAACAAATTCGATTAAAATTCTAAACTCTGATACCGGTTAGGCTAGGTGCGCACATTCAATTTTTAGTTTCGCAACTACATACTTGGTTCGAGCAACTAAAAAGTTTGTGTTTTGATACAAACTAAACAATTGCCTAAAATGAGTTCGCTATTTTGTGTAACATATAATTATGTGCACCTGCGCGGACATTCAACCAAATAGTTCAACTGTTTTCTATAAGCAACCAAACAGTTGTGCAACTAAAAATTGAATGTGCGCGCCTATCCTTAGGCTAGCCGCGCACTAGCAATTTTTAGTTGCGAAACTGCTTGGTTCGAGCAACTAAAAAGTTTGTGTTTTGACACAAACTAAACGATTGCCTAAAATAATTTCGCCATTCAACCAAACAGTTCATCTGTTTTCTATAAGTAACCAAACAGTTTCGCAACTAAAAATTGCTAGTGCGCGGCTAGCCTAAGAACAAATCAATAAATTGGCTTGTACAAAATTGTTCAATGGTTGGCATTGCAACCGATGGAGCAAAATAAATATTTTTCATAATAGTGTTTTTTGATTCTGGTTGTTTCTTATAATGTTTACTTGATTCTTTCACAAATAGCGTATAGAACAAATAAATGAAGCGTGGTGTATTTCATGTTGAAAAGAAAAAGTACAGATACATATTTCATGACATGAAAACACTATAGCAGGTAGACGCAAAATTGGAGATCGCCAAAAATATCGATCGCAGTGACAATCGAAGCCAATAATTGCTATCTCTTCTTCTTGCAACAGATATACAATATGTGCATGATCCGTCATTGGCACCGGCAACCTACGAGATGGAATTTCACTTGATCTTTATACTCCCTGCATTTGATGTTATAAAAAGAACACTATTTTGTCTCACGCATTCTATTAAATGTTTTCAAATACAAATATTTTTTTTAAATATGCTTTTTAAATAAGCATAACATCGGAATTTTTTAGAACCCAAAGCTTTTGTCATTTGACTTTCTTTTTAAATATATACAGAGCTCTACACAACACATTACAGGATATAGACGTGTATAGTTTCGGTTAAGCAACTTGCACGCCAACTGGCATGGAACTTGTAAGGCCATTAGAAGAACAAATCGGGAAGCAAGTAGCCATTAGCTATACCTGTAAAATTATTTATACAAGTATTTGACTGTCCGTGTAACGTTTACATTCAGAAACATTTGTTGTCGTTGGAATATTTTTTTATCGAAATCGGTACCTAGATATAAATAAAATGTAAGAACTTGCAGGCAACTTGCTCGTCAAGTGGCCTGCCACCTGGCTGATAGTAACTACAAAAACAGGAATTTGACTAGAAGAGTAGCCGTGTTTTTTCGCAAGTCCATATAGAATTTAATATTTATTCTGGCATTTGTCAGCTGTATTGACGACTAGCATCAACCAGCATCCAAAAACGTCACTTTTGACTTCTCTGAACAAATTATCGTATGTACCCAATATGCTTTGCAATATGTATTTGCCTACCTCTGGGTAAGGAAATATGAAGCAAGCAAAAAAATTGAACAACTATTCTCATTATACCAAGGTTATTCCTGAAAGAAGATAACTTTCCACTTGGCAGAAAAAATTAACTTTCCGCTACATGTTTGCATGAACACCCCTTTGAAATACTTGGGTAAATGTGGGAAATAATCAGCGGTTCGTAAGGCCAGCCGTGCACATTCAACTAAATAGTTTAGCTATCTTCGATAAACCAAAGAGAGAAAATTGTAAGTGTGACTGAAGGCTAAGCGCGCGCATTCAATCATTAGTTTCGCAACTGCTTGGTTCTAGCAACTAAAATATTTGTGTTTTGATACAAACTAAACAATTGCCTAAAATGAGTTCGCTATTTTGTGTAGCATATAATTATATGCAACTGCGCGGACATTCAACCAAATAGTTCATCTGTTTTCTATAAGCAATCAAACAGTTGTGCAACTAAAAATTGAATGCTGCATTGAATAAAAAAATATGCATTCTTTAAGTAAATTGTACATAGAAACATAAAATGTAACAACCATTGGATGATTGGAATGTTTCTGAGTTCTAGTTATTTTAAATGATTTCTTAGAATTTAGAGAATTACTTATAGTTTATCGGGTTTATTTCCTCTCTTTCCGCATCAAATTTAGATCTAGGAGATAAAATTATCTGGTTTTTGATGATTATCCGATTTTTCCGCGGTTCCACGAATAGCCACCAAATCGAAATCTGAGATTTAAGCCGAAAAGTGTAGCAAGATTTCAATCAGATTTCGTTTAAATCCAGAGTTTTCATTGAGAGTTCATCAAAATCTTATCCCATCATTTTGAAATATCAAAAATTAACTGAGATTATTAAGGGTATTCATGAAACGAGATAACTTTCCGCTTTGTAGAACGATATAACTTTCCGCAACATGTTTTCATGAACATCCCCTAAAAAATACTTGCGTAAATGTGGGAAATATTTTGTGAAATGTCAAATTAAAAGTGAAAATCCGTATTTCTTCAGTTTATTAGGTTTATTTCTTCACTTTCCGCATCAAATTCGTGAGATAATTTTATCAGATTTGCAGAAAGTTTTTACCATACATATTTTGACAGCTCGTTTCTGCAGAGATAAAGCTATCTGGTTTCGCAGGTTTATCAGGGTTTTTAGCGTTTATATGAGGGTATTCATGTAAGCACGGAAAACCCTCGTAAACCAGATAATTTTATCTCCGCAGAAACTAGCTGTCAAAATTTGTATGGGAAAAAGTTTCTGCAAATTTCATAAAATTAAGGGTATTCATATAAACGCGGAAAACCCTCGTAAACCTCGTAAACCAGATAATTTTATCTCCGCAGAAACGAGCTGTCAAAATTTGTGTGGGAAAAAGTTTCTGCAAATCGCATAAAATTATCTCACAAATTTGCTGCGGAAAGTCCAGAAATAAACCTCGTAAGCTAAAGAAGTATGGATTCTGACTTTTAATTTGACATTTCACAAAATATTTCCCACATTTACGCAAGTATTTCTTAGGGGGTGTTCATGAAAACATGCTGCGGAAAGTTATATCTTTCTACAAAGCTGAAAATTATCTCGTTACATGAATACCCTTATTATCTCACAAATTTGCTGCGGAAAGTGCAGAAATAAACCTAGTAAACTAAAGAAGTAATAATTCTGACTTTTAATTCGACATTTTACAAAATATTTCCCACATTTACGCAAGTATTTCTTAGGGGGTGTTCATGAAAACATGCTGCGGAAAGTTATATCTTTCTACAAAGCGGAAAATTATCTCGTTACATGAATACCCTTATTAAGTTTTGAAAAATATAAATTTCAGAAAAAATGTGAGCTTTTTCTAATCAGTTTGCAGAAATTATATAAAATTCTTGTTGGACACGTTCATCGTTTTTTCATGATTGTAATGCATTGAATGCAACCCCCCCAAACACGTGTTTGCTTTGACATGTAGATTTGTCAAATCTAGAAACCGCGTGTGGTGTGTTCTGCTTGTAAACCTTCCAAAAATTTAATTTTATTTGACTGCCCTCAGTGAAGCACCTAGCCGAGAGGTTGCATTAAAAGTTTTAATTTCTATTAATTAAATATCTATCGAACAAAAAATCATTATGGTAACTTCAAATACATATTAAACCAATTATAGTATTTTGTTATAGCTTGTTAAAATTTCCAGACTGAAGAAGTTAACCCCAAGGCATTCCCGCTCGCTGATGCGCAATTGACCAGCAAGATCATGAATCTTCTACAGCAGGCTCTTAACTACAATCAACTACGTAAAGGTGCTAATGAATCCACCAAAACTTTGATGCGTGGTTTGGCTGATATCATTGTAATGGCTGCTGATGCTGAACCAATTGAAATCCTATTGCATTTGCCTTTGTTGTGCGAAGACAAGAACGTCCCGTACGTATTCGTACGCTCAAAGCAAGCTTTGGGTCGCGCTTGTGGTGTATCGAGGCCAATTGTCTCGTGTTCTGTGACTACTAACGAAGGGTCTCAATTGAAGTCACAAATCACTTCAATTCAACAAGAAATCGAAAGGCTTTTAGTTTAAGAAATTTTGTGAAAAAATGTACAAATTTTTACCATTTCAGTTTAAAAAACGATTTTTTATTTTTTTTTAATAAATCTTCAAATAAATTTATTTGAAATTAAATAATATTTAACTTAACAATGCGTACCATACCAATCGATCCTCAGTGACGAGGACGACAGATTCTTTTTTGAAGGATGGGGTCTCAAAATTCGATCAATTGTATATTCATATGGTAAGCATCAATGGCGGGTAAAACTGTTGCCCCCTGCCAATTTTCGCTTTCCTTTCCAAAAAAAACCAAAGATCGACTTACTGAAGACATTCCTAAGATATCGTACTAGGGCTTATAACTAAAAAAAACGCTCGTTTCAGCAGCTTAGACCAATTAAAGTTTTCCTTTTTCACACAAAAAGGTTGATTCCTCGGATTTGAGGTCGATTCTTCGGGAATTATTCAAATGTGTAGCTGTAAATCAAGAATTGGTTTGGGATAAATAAATTTCGCTGTGCTATTTACTTTTGAAAAATATGAAAATCTTAATTTGGACAAATTCTTCAATGGGGAAGAAATACTAGTCACGCATTATAACATAAATTAAATTTCTTTTTCCCAGATCCAGTCTCATAAATTTAAACACCGATGACCGATCTGAGGTGCAAGTGGTTCAATGGAAAACTACACAGAAAATCTCAATTTTTTTGCTGTCATCAATCTGTCACTGAAATGTCATGCAAATTCTTTAAAAAATTGCTGCACTGTGCGTCGTCGTCGTCTTCGTCCATCGTTGTGGTGTAAAATTTGTTTATTACAAATCACAGAAAAAGAAAAATGAAAATTTTCAACAACAAATATACTAGTACACAAAATAAATGCAAGTGACAAAAAGCTAAATAACAATTGCAATCATGAAGTTAGTTAATAGAAATGTAGATAAATCTTATCAGGGGTAAGTTGGTCTTTTATTTTGCTGTTGGTATATGCTGAAGAAGTTGCGATTCTTCAAATATTGAACAAATTATTTTCTTAAGATTATTCTGAAGAGATTCTAAATTATTTATTTATATTTTAGAAGTGTGGTTCTGATCCCAGAGGAACCTGAAGATATGTGGCATGCATACAATCTGATAACAGAAGGAGACAGCGTCCGAAGCACAACAATACGGAAGGTATGTCAAAAAATTTGCAGTCGCGAAATTTCATTAGCAACGTTGAGAATATTATTAAATACATTACTCGTAGGTTTTAGTGTATTTTCAAATAGTGTGCAGAACGTGGCTCACAAATTTCAAAGCCAAATGATTAAATAATGTCTTTAGTTTTGACTTCTAATTAATGTTTGCCTTTAAAGAAAAGTTATATTGGGATGACTCAAATATGATGCTTAAAATCGATGAAAGTATTAAGATTAGTTGAACAGTCATGCCCCTTGCCGGAGCGCTTAGGCGGTTAGACTATGACACCGAAAGTCCAGGCTCGATTACCATCTGCTTTCACAGAAAAATAGGAATACCGTCACTTATGGAAAACTGGCAAATATTCCAAAAATAAATCTTGTAATGAAAAAAAAACACGCCTACAGGAACGGTGGAGAGTTTTTAGTCAGTAGACCCAGGACCTTTATGAAGTGTTGCTTGAAAATTTAATTTTGTATATTTGTCTAGGTAGTACCGCATAATGGTTAGTGCATTGGACTCTTATGCAGATGCTCTAGGTTTGATACACAATACACACAATGTTTTCGAGGTGTAATGCCTGTTACGAGGTTGAGATATATAAGTCACTATGCTTAGGTTCTCTAGAAAACGTTGGTTTCTATTTTTTTTTTGTTAAACTTCTCTAAACATTAAAAGTACTTCTTAATTAAATGGTTTCAAAAAGTATAAAAGTTCCTATTTATATTTAATATTGGGATGCACATTTATATTTATTTTTCTTTGTGCTAAGCGCCGGAAAACATTGACAATTGTATAGATTACACAATTCTAAATTATAACATTATAAAATTTAGTTTTCAAATAAAATACAAAATCATTAGATTATTGCATAAACTATAAAACAAAACGTTTGGCTTTCTAGGTACAAAATGAAACGGCTACTGGTTCCTCGACAAGTAATCGGGTTCGAACAACATTAACTATTCGCGTAGAATCAATAGACTTTGATACTCAGGCATGTGTCCTTCGCTTAAAGGGTCGTAACATTGAAGAAAATCAATATGTTAAGGTATGTTTATTTTTATTCACTCAAATCAACAAAATAATAAGATTCTAATTCATCTTTTTTGTTTAGATGGGTGCATATCATACGCTGGATTTGGAATTAAATCGAAAATTCCAACTGTGCAAACCTGAATGGGACTCAATTGCCTTAGAACGTATCGATATGGCGTGCGATGTTACTCAATCGGCTGATGTAGCAGCTGTTGTCATGCAAGAAGGATTGGCTCACGTTTGCCTTATTACAGCTAGTATGACATTGGTGCGAAGTAAAATCGAAAATTCAATACCACGTAAACGTAAGGGTAACGTCCAACAACACGAAAAGGGCTTAGCGAAGTTCTATGAATCTGTGATGCAAGGAATTTTGCGACACATTAATTTTGACGTAGTCAAATGTATTCTAATAGCCTCACCTGGTTTCGTACGTGACCAATTTTTTGAATATATGTATCAACAAGCTGTGAATTCTGACATTAAGGTGAACTTATTTTTGTATTATAAATTTTCATCTGTGTAACTAACTGTTCTTCTTATTTCAGGTTCTTTTAGAAAATAAAAGTAAATTTATGCTGGTGCATTCTTCATCGGGGTTTAAACATTCATTAAAAGGTTTGTTTCTTATTTTTGTTTTCAATTCCTAGATTTTAAGATAAATTGTTTATTCTTTTTTTTAGAGGTTCTCCAAGAACCAGCCGTTATTGCAAAAATGTCCGATACAAAGGCAGCTGGGGAAGTAAAAGCTTTAGAGCAGTTCTATACTGTGTTGCAATTTGAACCGGCTAAAGCATTTTATGGAAAGAAACATATTCAAATGGCTGCTGAAGCTATGGCTATTGAGACGCTTCTGATATCAGATAATCTATTTAGGTAAGTTTATTTTCATTTTTTTTGTCATTCTGTCTTACTAAGGCTTACCAGTTTTCCGTTTTTTTGTGATTTCAAACGTAACAAGAGATTTGTTTGTAAAATCAGTATCCCGGACCCATATATAAAGGTTCCTTTCCACAAAGGTTATTGAAAAAAAAATATATAAGTAACGAAAATGTTAATCCCGACCATGCTACTTCTAGTCATCTAGGCCAAGCGCTCCGTCATTCGAAGACTCTCTTGACTGGAACATGTTGTCCATTCGTTCAAAATGGCCGAGCCAATGTTATCGATGTGTTTTGACTTTCTGGACTACATACACATCTTGGTACAGCTGATAGAGTTCGTAGTTATATCTTCTTCATTCTCCCTCCTCGCACACTACTAAATATCTGTTGAATAATTTTTCTTTCGAAAGTGCACATTATAATCTCTCCGTATGCAACACTTGAAACCGTAAAGCAGGAGTTGAAATATAAGGGTTTTTGAGGGCCTGCATTTCGTTTTACGAGTGAGGAGTTTTGAACCCATTTATTTCGCTAAAGCGAAATAGCATCGGTTTCCTAGGGTAAATCTCCGTCCGATCCCCACTAAGGTGTCATTCGTAGATTTAATATTACTCCGAGGTAGATGAAATCCTTAACTACTAGTAACGTTTCGCCCTAATTGGTGAACATATGTTTGTTTGCTTGTTGATAGCATGTATTTTATTTTGGCCTTAGTCATATTATTACACATTACCCTGCCGAAACCCTGTGCATGTTTCGAAAAGTTCCGAAGAACTATTCCATAGTTGCTTATTGCACCGCGTATTTTCCAATGTCACGTGACACAGTTCGATCAGTTTTCCCGGGATACCAGGTTCGGCCATCGCCGTGAAGTGCCCTTGAGGATGAATGCTATCATATGCGTCTTTGATGAATAGAAAGATGGTGCGTCTCGACTTCGTTGGTCTTTTAGAGCATTTGCCTCAATTCATGAACCACACTGGTACTTACCGACTTAATAATTATAGAACGATAATTTTAGGCACTCACACAGTACGTTGGATCTTATATGCGACATTTCGTAGGGATATGCCTCGATAGTTCTTGCAAGACATAGAATCAAATTTTTTGTAAATGAGGCATATGGAGCTTATATTCCAGTCATCGGGCATGCTTCCTTCAATCTATTGGTTCCGTTTTGATGAACGCACCCTACCAAAACATTAGCTCCGTATTAGAAGATTTCTTCAGGGAAGCCATCAGTTCCTGCGGCCTTTTTGTTCTGAGCTTATTTATCGCTAAGCCTACCTCTTCTATCTTCCACTTTATCCTATATTATATTGTTGTCTGAAAAAAACAACGAAATCAACTGCTATTTTCTAACGCAAGATTTTGCTTAAGTTGACACTAATTTAATTGCTCATTTACATACATACATACATGTTTATTTTTTCCTTAGAATCAACGCCATTCGTCGACTATTTTCCTTACATTCAACATTTTAATACACCTACACGTTGAATCTATAAGCGGGCATTGACGTATCTCTTCCTATGCCCCCCTTTTTTAGTAAAAAAAAACATCGTAACTGTATGTTGCCTTCTTTTTGCAAAGACGTTAATGTCTGAATTCCACGCATGAAAAACCACCACTAACCGCAAACTAAGTATAAAATAAAATTAAAAAATCGAAAGACGACATTATACCCATTTATGTATTTATTTTTGCACGGCCAAGGAACCTTCAATTCAATGCACGATAAAATGAAGCCGATGTGCTCCAATTTGCCTATCAACAACAGCAGCATTGACTCTTGATCAAGGTTGTGTGAGACAAATAAGGAGCTAAATGGTCGCGACGTCTATTTTTTACCTTTTTATTATTTTGTATTTCGAATTTGTACTCTGAAAGGTGGTGTGTGAATATATATACATACATACATATATACAGTCCATATATGAGGCTAATTTGTATTCTATTGATGTCGCATTAGCATTAGTTGCGCAAAAACAAAAATTTCACTGTCTAAACCCACCTGTGATAATGGTCAAGCGTTTAAAAAAAATTAAATAAAAACGCAGCGAATCATCTTTAAAAATAATTTATTATGTACAAAATTTCTTAAACTAATTTTGTGAGAATTCCAATCTTTCCATCCTTGCGTTTTCCCTGTCTCAACAGTATTGCTTCTTATTGCTATCTACATTATTTTCCGATTGTTGACTTCTATTGCAAGAAAGAATTCAATGACTATTACGAGTAATGCATGTGTTCAAGACAGACTTACCGACTACATTGCTTATCACCCTTGCGAATCGCCTCGTTCATAGCACATTTCCTATGTTTTAATGTATCAGCCTGCATGGGTTGTTGCCTTTTGGTGATATCTGTCGTCGTCGGCGCTGTTGAGTTCATCAGCAGCTTGTCATAGTAATCCGAGAGTGATTCCCTTCTCGGCAGCAGTCTTCTTCTCGACGTTGTTATATAATTGTGAAATCTAACCTTAGAACTTGGGAAGTAGTTTTCTTTTAAGCTGGCGGGGTATTCTGATGCAATGAAGACTTGTGGACAACCACATTCCGAAATTAGGTAATCTGGCGTTAGTTGCATTCTGATGAATTAAGAAAAAAACAATCTGAAATTAAAACAAAACAAAAGTGAGATATTTCACACCTTCTCTAAACAAATTGCAAATTGCTCTTATTACTGATGCAGATTGTGGTCTTGCAAGACGAGCGCAATCATTTTTTGAAGGCTAACGCTTAAGGCGTCGGTTTTGTTTCATAAGGAATCCTATAGTCTTAATCCCACCCGCTTTACAATATTAATATGCTTAATTAACTATGATGGCAGGTAGTAATGGGCATGTCTATTGATGGAGACAAGCACTATGTGTAGGTGTGTACCAGTAGAAACAAACAAAAACAAAATCTCCCCCATTTGGGAAAGTTGAATAATCAAAAATAACACACGACCGTACTTTTCTTGTAAATAAAAAAAGTCGCACAAATTATTTATTTTTATTTTTTGTCACCCCAACCACTCTCAAGCTCTTAACATGTGTTTTCAATTGAATTCATTTTCGATTTTGGTTTCAAATTCGATCATTTGTTTTAAATGGCAGACAGATCTGTCGTGTTTGATGTGTCTTGGGTGGATTTTATTTTGTCTACTTTGGAACAAAGATAAAAACTAAATTTCATATGCGGGAAGTTGCAGAGTAGATTTTTGTCTTTTTTGGTTTAAATGAGTAATTTTTTGAAGTTGTTCTTTTTTGATAACGGAGGCTAAAAATAATTTTAAATTTAAACAACAACTGTCGCAGCAAATACTGGAGCTGATTTTATTAGATAAAAATAGTCTTGGAAGTGATACTGGAGAAGGAAGGGACATACGTTAGTAGGTTATTGTGGTTTATGGTACAACTAGCTTGAATTTTATTCCCATTTCATTGAACTAATTTTTAAACATTTGTATATTGCTTAAAAAGGCTTATTATTTTTGTTAAATTCATACAAATTTATAATATTGGTTTTGATTCATACAATTTTAATCAACGAGATTGAAAACGAGATTTAATATGATTAAACTAAGAGATTAAACTAATTATTTGTAACACTTAAATCTGTAAAAATACAGTTATTGAAGTTGAAATGGAAAATCTTCCTTATCTTTTTAATGCATAACGGATGGCGACACTACTTAGAACCCAACGGGTGGTGTTCAGCTCAGACTGAACTTAAAGTTATACATTTTCCTCTTTCTTTAATTGAACTGAGATACCGGGAGGTTGTATATTTTAATCGACTTACTTATCTTTTTTTATACATCATTCTGTATACCCATACAAGTTGTTTACTAAGCGTAAGTTACATAATAAACTAAAAAACCTACTCTGTACTCTAACTACTACTTATTCAGGATCTGTTTGCAAAACCGAAATTCTAAAAATTACTTGAAATATCTAAAAGTTCAAGACAAAAAAAATCAAAGCAAATAGGATTGAATCAGAAAATACAGTGTTCTCTTAGATTGAATATTTTTCTAGATGCTCATCTTTCCACACCACTTAAAGACATTCCCAATGAGTTAAAGAAAATTCTTTGTTCCATAACTAGAATGATAGAAATCTCACGATTTTTTCTCATTCCTGAATATCCCGGATCTGTTTAGAGCTCTCCTTTGAAAGAGAATGTGTTTTCAATTTAATTTTCTAATTTGATTTATTAATGATATCAAATCCCTATTGGGGCATTAAATTATTTCAACGCAACGTAAAAAAAACCCCACCAGACCACTCCACCACCACCCACCAAACATATGGATTATCGCTTTTTTCGTTTACACAATAAATCCCCCAGTATGCAACTTTTCTTTTTGATTTTATTTTGTATTTGTTTTGTTCAACAAATCTTTTCCGCTTGGATCTTCTTTTTCGTATACAGTAGTTTACCTCAAAGAGTTGCCCTTTTTTTCATTCGATTTGCTTATATTTCTATTTGGTTTTATTCTTTTCCATAAGTATATAGACAAGCAAAAAGAGAAAACATGCATAAAAGTGCAAATGCAAACCAAAGAACATATGAAGGAGCAACAAAAGGCAAAAGCCCTCCAATGGAATGTCTCTACTAATGTAGGTCTTATTCTACTGGGGCTATGCTAGTATATACATACTTAAGTGAGACGAAATCTGAGCCGTTTTAACAGAAGCTAAAGCTCTGATGGGAAGACTCAAATCCGAAAGTTGTGTATCAGGTTTACAAACTGGTTATCTGCTTGTAGGTACTACATAGTTTATATATTCTCCAAATGCATAACCGATTGGAGTTGCAACAATGACCTTTTCAATGAACTCCTTGTTTGTTATCTCGGGTTTCAGAAATTATGGAATGCGCTCATACGGTTCACATGAATAATCAAATACTGAATGGGGGTAGGCTTAAAGGGTTGCTAATTAGAAGGTCTTTACTTGTTTTGTGTTTTAAGTTTGTTTAAAAGAGATAAATAACGTTTTCTTATCGGTGTTGTCTTTCATTTTTATCAGCTAAAGAATTTAAAACCAAGTTAACTATGATAAGGGGCGTGTAGTTTAATGTACGTATGTATATTAACATATTGCTTTCTAGAACTTTGTAGTAAAAAGTAATTTAATTTATCAACAAATTCACACTAGTCAATCAAAATAGTATTATAATATTCCCAACACAATGAAAAGGTTAAATGCATCACTTCATTCTAGAGTCAATCTCAATACAACAACAAAACAAAAATCAGAACTGATTCAATTTCATATTAAATGATCATTATCACTATACAACTCATCAACACCAAGAAGAGATGCTTCAGTAATCTTAAGAAATTATTTAAATCTATTGGCCACTTAATGACTACGTCAAGTGGCAAACAATTTAATTTAACACCATCAATTTGCCAAGAAACCTTTGACGATGATATAGCGGGCATCTTTTTGTATGACATTACCTAAAGAAAATTCCAATGGAACTCCTCTGAGAAATCTACTTTCACTTTGCGGTGTTTTACTCAATGTTTTCTCGTATTAACAAAAAAACTAACCGGCGGCGGCGCCAACACAACTAAATATAGAACCGTCTTGGGGACAGTCACAAATGCGACTGAAGAAAATATTTTTTCTTTCATCAGCTATACTAGCTCTGCTACTCTTGGTCTTGGCTATCCGGCTGGCTTACTTGGCTGTTGTTAGCTGGTGCTGGCACATCGCGCTTCGATTTTGACTACACGTTTTTTTGTTTTGTTGATCATTCCAATACGTAGCATGTTGGGCTAGTGTAAGGGAAATTCAAAAAAATATTAATTATTTTATCGTTCTCTTAAAGGTGATCGGTGATTTCTATTCTCTCAAGCAATTGATGTTTTTTTATTGTTTAATCTTGTTGTAGGGTAGGGTGTAATGTTATGCTTTTAGATATTCTGATTGATGATATTATTAATTTTTATTATTTTTAGTTGTTCTATACAAAACAAAATCGGTTACCTTCATATAATGGTGGTTGGCATTAGTTTTAATTCTTAATCTAGATTTTAAACCAGAACTAGCAAGTTCTTAAGTCGACATCTTAGCCTAATTATTTTGTTGTTAAATAATGTACATTTTTGTAGAAAATTTAATTTTTTACAACTGTAATTAGTAATCACGGATTAATAAATTTATAAATCAGTGAGAGTAAAATACAACAATATCTTGAGAACGCGTTATTTATTTTTTTAAATAGGTTTTTTATGGTACATACTCGTATATGCCTAGTATATTTTTGTTGCCGTATATAGTCTAAGAAAATGGTTCAATAATATGAAAGAACAATAGGTAAATTTAAATATTAACCATTGATTTTAATGAAATGAATATCGTTAGCCCTGATAGACGATCGAAATCGTTGGTAATTCATAACTTACTAGACCCTGGTTCTCAATGAGCTGGTCCAGTTCAAATTTATTTTTCAGTTTCAATATATGTAAATAGTTTTGGAGATTTTTACTTTACGCTAACTTATAGTTTTTCTATATTTGTTTTTCGGTTTTCAAAGAGAAACAGAGAAAGCAAAGCTAAAGAAGAACTCTCACGGTCGGCAAGAACCCAAGAAGATCCCCGTCTAACCTTTTGGCAATATTCGAGGGCTGCCGGCGACGTGTGGATTATTATTTTAACTTCTTTATTTTTGTTCACATGTAATATCAGGAGAATGTGTGAAAATTAATGTTTTTTTCGGCTCAGGTAAATTTAGCTTGTGCTGTTAACACTCTTCTGCTTTAATAAGAATGTAAAAGGTGTATGACCTTGTAGTAGGTATTCTGTTTTGCAAGAAAATATATAAAATAAAATAATTAAGTTTAATTAGAACCTATTAGAATCCCAGTCATGTAGTTGACGTACTAAACGGATTTTAATTATTAAAACACCTAGTGCTGATTACGCATACAAAAATCTCACTTTAGACATAATGTCATCAGTTATTTGCTTATTCCATGATTCACTTGATTTGAAACCACCTGAGTTGTACTTATCTTAAACCTGGTTTATCCGTTATACTTAATTTAATTTTTTTTATTTTATTTGTTTTATTTTAATGATTAAAAAAAGTCTGAATGTATGCAAATTAATGACTTCAATGGAATTTATGACACGTTAGTTAATTAGAGCTTATAAAACAGATTTCTCGTGAGGTTTCAAATAACCTTTGTTTCGTTTAGAAACATTAATTTCAATTTGCTTAACAACCTAATAAAGCTATAACTTGTATTTCAGGTGCAAAGATGTCAACCAAAGGAAGGAATATGTTGCTTTGGTGGAATCAGTCCGAGATGCTGGTGGCGAAGTGAAAATATTCTCGAGTATGCATATTTCAGGGGAACGTAAGTAAACGTTTTAAGAAATTACTCGTGTTTTAATAAACTTTATTTTTTAAATAATCTACTTAAGACTAAGAAGATATCGACACATTATCTATAATAATTATTTAGAATTTTGATATGCATTTCTTAGCAACGCATTAATTAATATTGAACCTGGAATGCTGCGTAAATAATTATCCCTGTGGGTGTAGCTCTGTCTTGGCGAACCTAGAAATCAAAGAAAACAGCACAACAAAAAGAAATTCTAATGCATGACTAACTTCTATCTCACGTGCGTACTTACGACTCCATTATAAGTGATGACTCACTGCACAGGCTCTTGATATAGGGCCACAAACACAACACAACACAGGGGTTTCCTCATTTGATTGAAGTCGAAAGAACCTATTTTAGATTATTTTCTTGTGTGCGTTTTTTTGTTCAGATACAAAAGAGCAAAATATAAACATTGGCACATAGCCCAACAGAGATCGTGTGCGATCTCTTCCTCTTCTTCTTGTACTACTTGTCAAGATGGTTGTGTACCTTTGTGCATTTCAACACACTTTCTGCGTTTGTGGCAGACGAATTGGTGGACGAGGACACACAGCTTGAAAATCTATTTTCGACAAAATGCACGCAGCACGCATTGCACGAGAATCTCAATGAGGTCATTAAACAGAACGTTACGAACGCATAAAATGTCCAGAGGGATCAAGTTAATCATATTTTTAGGAATCCTAGATTTTTATGAGCTTTTTTATTATTTCCAAAAAAAAGAACACGCGCCGCTATGTTAATGTTTATTTATTTTATTTCCTTTTTGTTTATTTATGAATTTCCTTTTTCACAGAATTATCGCAGTTAACAGGAATTGCAGCAATATTACGTTTCCCTATGCCAGAGCTTGAAGATAGCGATAATGATGATGGTGGTGATGATGATTCAGACTCAGATTAAACGAATTAAACAAAAAAATTAAGAAAAAAAATAAACAATTAGCTAACGTATGCGCAGTTTTTTAGCCTTAAAAAATATCCAATAAAACGAATCAAAAAAAATATAAGAAACATTTATTTCTTATATGCAATTTTTAAAGAAAAGAAGGAAAGCTATTTTATTTTGTTAAGTGATTATGGTTTTTTTTTTTGTTCATTACAATGTTGGTTAAAAATTTTGTCAAGTATAAATAAAATGAAAAAATAAATGTATGTTAGCGCAATTAACATACATACATATTTGTATTGAGAAAAATTAAATTTTGTTTCAATTCTATATTGCTGTTAAGACAAGAGGAGATGGCTGTTGCAGTAGTATTTTTCTTAAAGAAAACAGATTTAAGTTCAGAAACATTTTATTACAAAATTAAGGAAGTGATTCAATTCCATATTTGTATCTAAAAAGTAAATAACATTTTAAGTTAATTACAAATTAATTAGCCCTATCACGGATTCCATCGTAATCGCAAACTTCTTACGAATCCCAAAACAAAAACTATCACAGAATCCTCATTCAAATTGCCCTCAAGGATTCGGTGATAGCTTTTTCGGAATTAGAAGAAGACTCAGATTACGATGGAATTGGTGATAGGGCTGAATATTACTTTTTTTCAATGAAGAAATGTATGCATTGACTGATTTTTTTCCAAAAGAAGATCAATTCTTTAACGAAAGTTATACTACTTTCAAAATGAAGGGTTGATTTAATTCATCAAGATAAGGCTAAAATTCTGTCAATTTTAAGTGTTTTTTATAGAAAAGGAGGGTGTTATCAAGTTTGCATATTTTGTCAACTTAAGTTTTTAATGATAATCAATAAAATCATTTTCACAAAATAGAACTAGATTTCCTGCAGTTAGTAGATGAAAGATGATAGTATGTGTAAATTTTCTTGTTGAGTATTGGTATTGGCTTGATCTTAAATCTGTATACAGTATAACGTACGTTTTTAAAAATTGGCCTCGGCACTCCTTGTTTCAAGGTATGATGGCGATTGATCTGAGGGAAACAAAAGTAGAATAAATCCTGCCGGAATGCGAGCACTCCAGCTCCCTTACTTTACGACCTCTATATTCTATATATTCTAAATGACTTCCCTTCCAAAAAGGTAAAACATATCTCCGCACCTTGTCCATTAGTGTACAAACACAATTAATTACTATTTTATCAAGTTAACCAATGCTTTTTTGTGCTTATTAACTTCAACTTTTCTTTTATTCTTCATGGTTTGAACATAGCAATTAAATTTGTATATTCAGAATTCATATTTAATAGTCTCAAAAAAAAAAAAAATCTGTGCGTTTGTTAGTTCAAGTAGGTACCTACTTTCTTTTTATTAAAATAAAATCCATTCTCATTTTACTTTCATAAACAAAAATATTTATAGCTAAAATTGAAAAAAAAATAACACTTTTTACTGCACGATTTTCTTAGCTTTTTTCTTGTTAGCCTTTTTTGTTATCTTCTCAGTTTGGTCAATATGTTTTCGTTTCTTTTTCAGCAACCACTGTTCCTTCTCTTTCTCTTGTTTCTCACGAATAAGCTTCCTGAAAAGATTTCTATGACGTGGTTTGACCATTCGTGCTTGTAGACGATGTTCTTCAACTGCATTTTTGTGTTGTGCACGTTTGTTTTCTTTGTAAACTTTGCCGGATGCAACCGCCATGTTACTTTTCTAAAATAATAATACAAACGTTTGAAACCAACTGCGTTCAATATTATACCTTTATATTACCTCCTCAAGACGTTTCTTTTCTTTTTCATCCATCTCTTCGTCATCATCACCACTTTCTTCATCTTCATAACCATCCTCTTCATTTACATCACCTTCTTGCATATCAGCGTCAAATTCAGCTTTTTCTTCTTGATATGCTGCTTGGAGCTGCGCATCAATCAAATTTTGCGTAGTCTCATTTTCTTCGTTCTCTTCTTCATCCTCTTCATCGTCACTTTGTTCTGAGAATCGAAAAAAAATATAAGAATTCTTACGAGTCAAGGAATAGTAATGATCTTACCATGAGTTTCGATTAAGGAAGGATCGAGCAGAGCTTTCTCTTCGGGTGGCACATATGTATCCCGTTTAGCATCGACAAACGGCGATAGATGTGGAGGCAAATCAGCTCCTATGAAGTACTTATTGGTCGGAAGAAGTGTTCTCTGATTCACACTGTCAAATACCCATTGAGGTTGAATATAATCTCTGGAAATGTACTGCTGGGACAGAGCTGGACGATCGACAATTTGATGAGTAATCGTCTCATCAGTTTCATCGAAAGTCGCCCCATCAAAGACAGTTTTGTCCCAAGAAACCTTGCCACCAAATGAGCGAATTAGAATGACCAAAGGCTCCCTTGGGACTTCGCGGCTAACGAAAAACTTCAATCCTTTGAAGAGTGACTTGAGCTTGCGAATTTCCTGGGCTTCTTGCTTCATTTTGAGAACTCTCTTTGAGTCACCATCTTGTTCGAGCAATTCCAAATCGATTTCAACATCTTCATCTTCCTCCTCGTGTTTGTCTACCTGCAGGAGTTCATGATTGAGGGCCGCAATTCGGTTCGAAACAAATGAAGTCTCATCTTTCATTGTATCTTCGCTGTCCGCCATCACTCCGTCTGGGAATTGAGGTGGATAGGCCATGTTGATGCTGTGATACAAACGAAAATTGGTGAATCCCAACATAATCGTATAGAACTCGACGAAGATGGACATCACTTTGAAATCGACTTCGGTCTTTGCGTGTGGTTTGAATGGATAGTAATGTGGAACTATCCACGTGACCTTTTGTCCTTTGATGTCGGCCTGGAAGTAGTAGCCTTTGATTGAGATGAAAACTTTACGGATAGCCTTGGCGGCGATGATATAGTGAAGGAATTCAACAGTCAGGCGGCGACACATGGCTGACTGCTCGCGGGGAATAAGACGCAGCGAAGGGAAGGTGCTAAAGAGGAACAAGAGCGTTAGGCAATCGTCCAAGTCTTTGACAGCATCGATGAAAGTCGGATAACGTTCCTTGACAATGTGGTCGATTTTAAGTTCGGGAAAGAGGGCAAGTCGACGTTTTAAGTTCCGGAAGTCTTTGATTGCTCGGTCACGTCCTGATTTTTTAGCAAAGATCTAGACGAAAACGGATACTAAACTAGTGAAATAATAACAAATTTCAATGCTTCCTACCTTGTAATTACGAAGCGTCCATACAATGGGTTCACTCAAGAGAAACCTTATGTCCTTGGCATGATAGAGGACCTTAATGTCCGACGAACCTTTCTGTGCTCTTCTTCGGTGTTTTGGCTCACGGGGATATACTCCCTTGATGATGCACAATCGTCGAAAATCATTCAGAGACAGCTGGAGCTTCTTGAGGGCAGCTTTTCGGGTAATATACTGGGCAGCCTCACCGGATTCATACTGAAATGTAATAAAAACAAGCATGGTTTTGGTATTAATTTCTTTCAGAATTATGTTGTCTTTTAAGGAAAGTTTTAATGAATACCGATATTAACCTTCTTAGGACGACGCATTTGTTGTGATTTTAATAAACTGTTTTAAGTTTTAACGTAATTTACGTTGCAATTTTTACAAAATATTTTTAACACAAATTGCGCACGTTTTTTTAAAAGCGGCTTCACAAATAAAAGGAAAGTGTCAGATTTGACAACTTTATGATGTTGGTTTTAACTGTACGAAGTATCACTTATTTTTTATTTGCTAAAATGAAGGTAAATGGGCTCATTCAACGAGGATTCGGTACTGCATTTTTTCCAGCTAAATTGGCCCATCAAACAAATTTTCATAATTTTGTTTGTCAAAATCCTAAAAATGGTCTTAATAAAAATTGTCTGACGTATTTAAGAATACATCATGTTGAAAATTTTGAAAAAAATATCTATTTTAAAAATGTGCCAATATTTCACCAAACCAGAAAAAATATTTGTTTTAAACAAATCACAAATTTGTGAATCTTGATTGAAGTCCATAGTCGGCCATTATAACGCGCATTAAAATGAAAACGTTGTTCTCTATTACCCCTCACACACCCAACATCGATCAACCTAATCGACAAAGTACTTCGCTTTTGTATGGGCATTTACACGCCAATATGCCAAAATCAGCTGTTAAATGGTAGAGTTGTGAAACTTTAAATGAAAAGTGAAAATGACCGAAAAATATTTGAATTTTAATGCTCCAGAACCACTTTTTTGTGTTGATCAGAGCTTTATTGAATTGTTGCTTAAGGAGATTAAATTTTATTCTTACTTTTTCCGGCGATTTGTAAATTTTAACAACTAAAACCGAATAACATCATACAAAACTGTATCGACGAACTAGTTCGGTCCTTTTTACGCGCCATGTCGGCATACTACTTCGATTACCAGAGTTCGCACTGCTATGTTGACACATATTCATTTCACACGACCCAAAAACCTTATCGACAATATGCTTCGATGAAGTAGTTCGTGGTGTGTGTTAGGGGTATATCTGAAGTTTATAAAAATTTAACAAAATTTTCACAATAAGCATTCATTCTTAGAAAATTGGCCATCGGAAATTGATATGATTTTATTTCTGCTACAAATTATGTAATATATGTATGACATAATTGTATTCCCACTTTTACTTTTCTTGAATTTATGAGATGCTGAGCTATTCATTTGGAAAATTTATAAATCTGAAAAAATGATTTTGCCGTACAATTATATGCAAAAACTATGTGTGGTGATGTTTAGATTTGTATCCTACTGCAATGTTTTAAATTTTTGATACAAATGAACTTGAAATGCCTCAATTGTTGGAATTGTTTTTACTAATTCTATAAGACGCTCTTCCATTGTCAAAACTAAAATAAACGAAACAAAGCTGTTGAAGTCGCTGTGTCAATCTGTTTCTCGCTTTACATTTCTGTTCTCCTTTCGTCAAATGCGTAAGACATCCCTGGTTGGCAGGAGAATTACAGTTTTCTATTTTGCAACAAATTCATTTTTAGTTTGTGGTGGTAGTGAGTAATTCAGTTTTGTCGTTGAGTAAGTCGTTATTTAATTTGTATATGTGAGTGATTTAAAATGGTGATTATTGAAGAAGTAAGTACTTATTTTTATTTGTAAAAGTAGTAAATATCAGTGTTTGTAATTTGAGTAAGAAGAATTTAACAAATTCTTTGCTATTTCAGTTTCTTTTTTTTTTTTGAGTTTTTTTGAGTGGACGCATTCAACGACAACCGCACTTGGATCGTTCAGACAAATGTTTTTTTTTGTGTTGAAAATCTTTCGGTGGCTTTTAGGCTAGGCGCGTACATTCAATTTTTAGTTTCGCAACTGCTTGGTTCGAGCAACTAAAAAGATTGTGTTTTGACACAAACTAAACGATTGCTTAAAATGAGTTCGCTATTTTGTGTAACATATAATTATATGCACCTGCGCGGACATTCAACCAAATAGTCCATCTGTTTTCTATAAGCAACCAAACAGTTGTGCAACTAAAAATTGAATGTGCGCGCCTAGCTTTACTGATCTTTTTTCCAGAGAGAGTAGATCAATTATATTCGTATTATGCATATACCAAATGTTCGTACGCTTCACCCTTAAAGACGCTTTTCTTTAATTTAATTTTGTGTCCATAAATCATGATGATGTGAAATAGACATCGAAAACTTAATGATTATAAGCGTACCTAAGCTTTCTCATTTCCTATCTAGCAATTATTGATTTTTAAATATTATTCCTTACCTGGCAATATCATATTTTCACTAGGTAAACATTTTTTTGAATGCGATTTAAATGATCCCAGATCCAACTTGCAAACTATTGAATAAAAACAATTTCTTATTGACATACGTTTACTCGAAGTTAAATCATGGCGCTCTGATGCTTTATTTATCCAATTATAATTTAAAACATATTCAACACATTTATATTGGTATAAATTGATTTTTTCTAGATCGAAATAAACAACTGCTTTTCTATCGAACAACTACTTCTGCGCTTTGAAAATAAACATTTTGTTACAATATACAATTGCCCGATTTCAAATCAATTTAAAGACAAATTGATACTCGCAGTTCAGCCGTTCTTACTCAAGAACTTCATTAAAACACCTTTGGAATGCAATCCTGGCGTTTTCAGAAAACTGTCAAGTGTTCGATTAAAATTTATAATTCCCAAGGGAAAGGTAAATTACTTAAACATACATATACGTAAATATGTTTTATACGTTTCTAATCGTTATTCATAAGCTCACCAAAATCAAAGATGGAATGATAAATTTCTTCAATTTCAGTTTAAAACTAACGTTTGTGTAGATGCTATGAGAACAGCACACAAACCCGATTATATTCATTACTATTTCGATGACGAGCAATACATCGACTTGATTGGGGTTTTTCACGAACGATGTCGAATCGATGTATCATCTCTGTTTCCATGTCTGAATCAAGTATTTTCGAATGAAAACAAAAATTTAATGAGTATATGGTTAGCAAATGAGTGTCCTTCACTCAGGTAAGGAAACAAAAATGTACATAAATACTACAAATAGAGCTTCCATGACATTTTGTTTTCATGAACAGAATTGATAGTGAAAAATCATATGAACTACTTGCCAATTATTTGGAAGTATCTCATCTTCGATCTCAATCTGAAGTACGAGATATTGCAAAACTTACAAACTCGATCGTAACAATTGACAGACACACTGATCTCCTGGAGAGACGGACTTACATTGATGTAGCAAATAAAATTGGCCAAATATTTAACTATATAACTTTTGGAAAGTATGCTGTTCGATTTCATATTCCTTTGACTGGACAACATGTTAGAATGGAAGAACTTGTAAGGCAAATTTCTGGACCAAAGAGAAAGATATTTAAAGGCTGTTTTTTTTTTTGTCAAATAGAAATGGGGGGACATGGATTTATCAAACGCAGAAACATATATCGAAAACATAAACGAAAAGACATCTGTGCTTTGGAATACAATAGAACCAGGATTGAAGTATCTTTTGAAAATTTCTCAAAAGATAGCTCTGGCAAAAAATCTGGGTCAACATTGTATTATAATTAAAGACACATCTCCTCTCGCAAACTATCAAAATCAAGAGATGGTTAAAGAAGCAATAATAGAAGATTGTGGAAGTAATAGCCAAGCGGTAATTATTGTTCATGTATTGAATTGAATTTTTCTTGTAAACGAACTGTTTGCATATCACGGTTAAGTTTTAAAAAATAAATAAATACCACTAACACAATATTTTTTGCTCCTAATATCTAGAACTGGCAGAACAAAACATTCTTGAATCGAATTGTTAATGTGTGCAATGACATGGAGATAATGATTTTTATGAATTATCATAGTGGACTACCATTACCACCTACAAATGCAAATATAATAAAATGTCGGGAGGCTATAGAATTTCCTGACCAACAGCCAATTTATGTTTCAGAACGCTGCGAATCAATGAGTCTAGAAGAGTTTGTTCGCTTAATAAAACCAGCAACTCTCGAGAAAAATTCAGTTGTTTAAAATTTCAATTAAATCAGTAAATGAAGTAAATTTGTTATTGTAATAATATCCATATATTTAAATAAATTTGGTCAATTAAATCAGTAAATGGAGTTCATTTATTATTGTATTAATATCCACATACATATTTCCAAATGGATTCATACTGTTTTTCCATCGTTCTAATAAAATTATAATTATTAGCAAATAGTTGCAAAGCTTTTTGAACTTTACCACGATATTGAACACGAAAAGTAAAAACAAACATATTCCTTAGCAATTCAATATAATTTATATATGTAGTTAATTAATAGTAAAGAACCGTTTACTTCAAAACACTGTCGTTAGCGTAAAGTGCGCACATACAGCAACTCTATTCGAGCAACTTAAAAGTTTGTGTTTTAACACAAACGAAACGATTGCCTTAAATCAGTTCACTATTATGTGTAGCACATAATCATATGCACCTACGTGCACATTCAACTACATTGTTAAGATGTTTTCTATAAAGTCAAGAAAGAAAAGTGTAAGTGTGACTGAAGTGTTGCATGTGTGCGTTAATCTCTATCAACTGGTGATTAAACTATTTGATTTCGATCACGCTGCCTTTCTAGAGGAGACAATAAACTGTGTGCAATTTCATCTCTTATAGAGTTTAAAAAAAAACACCCTCTATGGGCACCTAATGCTCAGTCCAAAATCCGAAATGCATTCTATAAACTTGTTTCTCACTGTCCCCCATTTGACATTTCAAAGTAAATTCTGTTCCTACTGTACTCAGTCCATCGAAAGAATTTCCAAAAACTTGCAGACTTTCAAAACAAAGTGAAAATTGCTCGTCGCATTTTGTGTTCTTTAATTTTTGCCTGAAAATAGAGAAAACACAGAGAAAATTACAATCACAATTCACAAAACCAGCAGGCCACTGCATTAAATATCTTCAAATCAAATTAAATGCTTTTTTGATTATAAATTTATATTAAATTGACCAAAAAATACATCATGAGCAAACATACATATTCCACGGCAAACCTCACTGATGTCCAACTCAAAGAGCAGGGCAATCAAATGTTCTCGGCTCGCAAATTCGACGATGCTATAAATTGCTACAGCAAAGCAATCGTAAGTCATACAATTTAAAAAGAATTTTAAATTAAATATCAAGAAACTAAGTTATGCTTATAAAATCAATTCTATACTTGGGAGGAAAAAGTAAAATAAATCAATAACACGATGGGTGCAAAAGACACCTCTATTCGGGGGGACAATTATTATTGTTGTTTTTTCTTTGACACAAACAACCAAAATGTGTTCTTTAATTACAGATTAAAAATTCAACAAATGCCACATACTTCACGAACCGGGCGCTCTGCCATCTGAAGTTAAAACGCTGGGATCAATCGTGTCAAGACTGTCGTCGGGCATTGGACATCGATCCGAGCCTGGTGAAGGCACACTTCTTTCTCGGGCAGTGTCTGATGGAGCTAGAATTGTACGACGAAGCAATAAAACATTTGCAACGGGGTGTGTGGGTTGTTTTTGAATTTTCAGACAGATTAGAACTCGTTTGTTTTGTTGTATTCCTTTGGTAATTTTTCTTATTCTTTTTTGCAAATTCATTCATTTCAGCTTATGACCTGGCCAAAGAACAAAAACAAAACTTTGGGGATGATATTACTTCGCAGTTGCGGCTGGCGAGAAAGAAGCGTTGGAATGTTATGGAAGAGAAGCGTATATGTGAAGAAATTGAATTGCAAACATATCTAAATAGGTCAGTTATAGATGGGGTGCACCACCATATCTTTATTTACACCATATCTTTATTTCCAGACTTATAAAAGAAGACATGGAAAATAGATTAGCGAAACTTAAATTGGTGGATGATGTAAACGAAGATCATTTGAAAGATAAGCAACAAGAAATCGAACAACAATGCGTAAGTTTTTAAGGAAGATTTTCATGGTAATTTTAAGAAATCAATCATTTTCATCGATTCCTGGAATCTCTTTTTAAAATTCTTTGAAGACTTAAAAACACCATTTTCGAAAATATTTGTCTACAAAAGTTTTCCAAGGTTTATAATCCAACTTCTTATTTTATATGCAACAGTATTTTTGAAAATGTTGAGGAAATTTATGAGTTGCATGCTAAGGTAAAAGTAATGGAATATTGGTCTGTTCAGTAATAAAAATCATAGATTGTTTTTCCATCGAAAATTCTGTATCCAAAGTATATTCAAAATTTCGAACTCCTTCAAATTGCTAATATGAAAGGAGAGCATTTTTGTCCACTTTTGGGACCTAACGAATTGTACTTAAAAGTGAAAATAGAATATTGTGGAAAAATACTTTTAAGTTTTACTTTAAAGTAAAAACGTGGTCTTGATTCAGTACTGAAGATTATAGGTTTTTTCTTTGTCGAGAATTGTACATAGAAAGTTTTATTCAATCATATAATAAAACGGCAAACATGTTTTTTGTGGTACACTTTTCTCCAAAAGTATTTAACCGATTTCGATAAATTTTATATGGTTGGAAAGCCACAGTTACGGAGATGTGCAGAATATACTTGAGACACGCATTTACACACTGTGGGTCATTTTTGTTTTTGTACTGTCGAACACTTTGCAAATTACATAAAATAAAATTTAATTTAATAAATTTGCTTGAAAACACTGCCAATAATATTAATAATAAATAATAAATAAATTGGCACTCGAATTTCGAGAGCTGGGTCGGCTAGTTTAAATAAAACTTCATATAGCATTTTTCAAAAAATGGGTAGAAACTAGAAAATGGACATATAAAATGTGTTTAAATAAAATAAATTTGGTGGTGCAACAGCTCGAAGTGAACCAGGACCTAGTGACTTACAACTCTCAACCATTCCTGTGTGCGTGTTACCAGGAACGAAGGGGACCTACAATTTTTTGCCGACTCCGAACGGCTAATGAGCAGCACTTTCCATGACAAGAAATAAACTTTTAAATGATTTTTCAATTCCTCGCAAGAGGCATTACACCCCCGAAAAACTTTTTTTTGCCACGGCTGAGTATCGAACTCGAGACCTTCCGCATGACAGTCGAACGCACCAACCATTATGCCAAGGGGTACTAAAAAAATGTGTTTAAGCTATGTTGAGTAACCAAAACTGTTTTTTCGATGCTTTATTGTCGAGAATTTTGGTATACAAAGTTTGTTTTCTAGATTTGTAATCAAAAACAACTAAATACAAACTAAAACTATTAATGAAATCTACCTTAAAGTGCAAGGTGTTTTCATGTCTGTTGAAACGCTTGTATCGCTTCTTCTCGAAAACTGTGTATCATTTCATTGCATCATCATCACTTTTTCAATGCTTACTATAATCAGGTGTATTTTTCGTGTTTGCCGTGTGAATTTATTTTGAAAAATAAAAAAAACTTCGTATATTATAGGATGATCACATAACTGAGCTAAATAACATATTCGCTAAAATAGATGATCGAAGACGGGTAATTTTTTTAAAATTTACATAAATTCAATGTAATCAAGTTTTTTTTTATAAACATTTTATCAGAAACGTGATGTGCCAGATTTTCTGTGTGGTAAAATAAGTTTTGAAATTTTAACGGATCCCGTGATAACTCCGTCTGGCATTACATACGAACGCAAGGATATCGAAGAACATCTACAACGAGTGGGGCACTTTGATCCAGTTACACGAGTCAAACTAACTCAAGATCAGCTGATTCCGAATTTCTCCATGAAAGAAGTCGTCGATGTGTTTCTTGCCGAAAACGAATGGGCTCTGGATTTTTAAAGTATAAGTATTATCTGCCGCAAAGATAAAGTATTTCATCCACGTATAAAAAACCACATTCTCCTAAACATTTATATTCGTTCGTACCCACCATTGCCACTGATTTTCAACAAACAACAATAACAAAATGGAATTCAATGTCATTTGTTCAAAAAAGTACATAATTATAAATTATAAAAAAATTGGTAAAACTGTTTTATCTTATTTTATATTTTTTTTTATTTTGCAATTTTATTTTTGTCTCGAATTTAGATTGCAAAAAACCTTTGAAACTTCAAAGCAAGTACTGTGGTTTTAAGAGTTTATCTAGTTTTTCTTTATTTCGCCATGAATTGTAAATATTGTTTTTAAATTGAGTTCATTTGAACAAAAATATTTTCATAGTTATTTAAATAAATAAAAAAAAACAAGTATTCTTTAATAAAACAAAAACAAACATATTTAATTGAATATAAATTATGTTTTAAATTTGAACTTTATTAACTGACAAAAAAAAATGAAAAAACAAACAGTCTCGACACATTTTTTTCGATAACCCTGAAACAATATATCAAATATACAGTTGTTTGGAAAAAAGTATATCGAGATGTTTATAAAAAAATACTGCTTTCCAAATAAAATATGTTTTTATTTCTTAGTTTTTTGTTTTACTTTACTTCGTAATGAATGAAAAGATGATGAAAAATTAAGTGAAGTTTTCTTATTTAGAATCAGTTTCAAACATAAACATAAACATAAATCTTGATGGTTAGGTTGTGCTTCACTTTACTTACTTCAATAGCCTTCTTTTGACCAGATGTCCCGGAAGTATCTGTTTTAAGGAGAAAAAGCTTGAAAAATAGAGCGCTCATCAATTAAGACCGTTATTCGCTTTTATGGCCAAAATTTCGAATTTTGTTTTGAAAATTTCTCGCGAAGATATATGATAATAAATAAAATATTTATGTTTTCATTTCGACTCTTATAATACTAATTAAAAAAAAATATTGATCCGTGACCTTGAAGCGCTCTTGACTTCAGCCGATTTTCCAAACAGACTTCCCATAACGGTGAGTTTTGCTAAGCTTTTTTTTAAAAAATAAGAAATCACACAATTTTGTGTGTGAGTACGAATTAAAGTAGAATAAACTGATGGAAAAATATGATGCGGTTAAGGATGCTCCAAGTTGGCGAATGTTTGCATCATTTTATTTTCAAATTCATTTTAAAATTCGAAGGATGTATAAATAAAAAAAAAACATTTCTAGTTATAATGTGTAAAATAAATTTGAATTTTTGCCGGAGCTTGGAGGATTAATTTAATTGATCTTATATCAATTATATTCTGTTATCCGTTATCGGAGACAAAATCAAATTGAAATGGTCGAATCGTATAGCAGACTATGGCCCTTATTGCGAGTGTCGTTTGTTAATCGATAAACGACTTTAGTCGAAAATCGATCAACGAAAATTTAAGATATCTCAAGTTGTTGTTGTATGAAATGCCTTAAGATGTGTTTTTATATGTGGTTACAACAACATAAACTTATCCAGATAGCTTTGGATACAATTTTTAACGCATCCAACCTTTTGGTACTGTTTGCTTTTATCGAATCGAACGCTGACGACACTCGCAATAAGGCCCTATGTATATAAATACAAAAATAAGAACTCATTTTTTCATATTACGTTACAATCTTTCTTTATTCTTTTCTATCCATTCAGTTTACATATCTATTTTTACATCGAGAGCCTTTGCTAGTTGTTTTTTGTTGATTTTATCTGGCATATTGTTTGTTGATATATACACTTGTGTTAATGGAATCAATTTAGCGTTTTCATTTATTTTAATAATTATTTTTTTAAATTTCTTTTCCGTTTCTTTAAGGTGTATATTTTATGTTTATAATTTAAATCTTAGCACACTTGCTCATAAATTGAATAATTCCTTTTATATATGTATATATATATATATTATATATATTGTGTATATATATAATAAATATTTTAATTTTTGTTTCATTTATATCTATTATAAATAATCCATATCTTTCCTCTTTTGTTTTGCTTATATACTCACGATTACTATAACAAATAACATAGTTTTGTCTCTCATTTAAAATTTAGATAAACGATATGTTTATAAACTTAATAGCTTTAAAAATATAATTTTTATTTTATTTTTTTTTTAAATATTTTTGTTCTCATTGGTTTTTATTTATTAAAATCAAATATACAGGACTTAATTAATTTTTGTTTATAGTTTTATTTTATTATTATAGGTACACCTAATAATTTTATACACATTGTTTCGTTTTATGCATTTTGTTTAAAATTTTATTATAATGTCTTATCGCTCCATTATTTTTGTTTTTTTTTTTTTTTTGTTGAGTACGAAAAACATGCACAGCTAGACGAATAGTTTAAAGATACCTATTTTTAATTATAATACATTTGGTAAATGTTTTTCATTCGTACCTATCAGGCAAAATTGTTTTGTTTATTTTTTTAAACGCTTCTTTAAAGAAAGGATTGTTTAATGCACAGTTAACATAAGGTTTTTTTTTTAACTACATTGTTACAGAAAGGCAAATATAAATAATGCACATCAAGCTTAGACATTTAATGAAAAGAAAGTAGGCGTTTTAATCTGGGAAGACACATTTTAAATAATCTTTCAATTCCATTGTTCTTACTTTTGTTCTACTTTAAGAAAAAATATAATTTTTTGAATTTCGAAGGCATGATCGCATAAAAACTTAATTCCAAATAAAATTGTACTACAATTCGCAAAAATATTATTAAGTTAGGCGCGATAAACCTACCTACTTGCTTCTTTAGAAAAGATAAACAAATCAAACAGTTTGTTAGACGAACGCAAAGGGAAGTTTTTTTTGACATTTCAATTATATGTAGGATGAATGAGGATAAGTTATTAAGTAGAAATTCAAAAAATAAAACAAGACTTGGTTAAGAATAAAGTTAATTTTTCGCTAGTGGGATATTCAAAACGAACATATGTATGTATGTACTAAGCACTACAGCACGGGGACTTTAATGGAGTTTTGAGAAAGAAGCAATTATTTAAAAAAAAATGCTTCCAAAAAAGACGATATAGTTGCAGTTTAGAAAATTATAATTTGAATGTAAAAGATCGAATACCACATTTAGTCGTATATTCGAGTATAGACAAAAATATTTATTATATTTTAGTCCCTCATTATGAATAGCGAATCGAACATTCGATAAGTTGCGAATATTTAAGCGAATTTCGATTATCACAGTATTACTAATAGCGAACTTCAACGTTCGCTTAAAAATAAATGCTGCCAATAAATCATCACACTGAAATTGTAACTCAAATGTCAAATAAATATTTTATTGAAATAGATTTGATTTTCTTTCTTGGTTGTGATTGTGTAAAAATAAATAAAAATAAATAAATAAAATTGATATCTTTCTGAAGAATACATACATATGTAAGTTTGAGAAGAAAAATATGGACAGTTATAAACCTTTGGAGATTCCAGATCATTTGTAAGTTGTATGTATGTATATCAAGTGTTATTGTATTCAAAAGTTTAATTTTTTTTTTTTCAAAAATTTGTTCTTCATTTTAGACTCAACAAGGATGCATTTATGTATGTACATATGTACTCGAAGAAATGAACGATTCAGTAAAATCAACATCTAACCGTGCGATCTCATGTACAACTTAGTTGAATATAGTTGGAGATGAACCATTACCTAATGAATCCCGCAATACAAGCCTTGAAGCAGAGCCATTATAAAATGAATTATTAGCTTCTTAATAATATATTTTAATTGTGTCTAGCTTCAAAAAATTGCAATCAAAATAAATTAACAATATAAACAAAACAAGAATTTATTTAGGAATGAAAACAAAATAAAAATTCACTTCGGTGCAGAAAAACAAAACTGTTTTTGCAATTAAAAAGATATATCAAAGTATGATGCTCTAAAAAGGTAAAGGACAAGCAATTTTTTTAACATTCTTGCAGCTAACTCAAAATTTTGAATATTTGAGTTATGAAGTTCTTGTACTTGCCATTACCTAACGAATCTTGCAATTCAAACCTACATAAAACAGAACGATTAAAGAAAGAATGTAATAGCTTCTTTAGAAGTTTATTTTATTGTGTCTAGCTTCGATGATTGAACTGATTATTAATTTTTTTTTGTTAATTTAATCTTAAATTTTGGGTCAAAACAAAAAACAATTATTTGTAACTACCATTTTCATATTTAACTCATTACTTCCAAAATAAAAATTGATAAAAAGTTACTTCAATTTTTCATTCGCTTGCGTTATCACTAAATAATTTGATTCGACTAGATTTCATATTTCAAGCGGTATAATTAGCGAACATTCGCTATTTGTAATTCCTCGCTAAACAAATTCGCTAAGGTTTTGACATTTTTAGCGAACTTAAATAAAGCGAATCGCTATTCATAATAAGAATTTATCGAATTCGCAAAGATTTTAGTTCGATTCGCTATTCATAATGAGGGCCTTAAGTTTGTTATTTATGTGTTATTTATTTATTTTTGGTATTTTGTATTGAATACATGTATTCATATTTTATTTTGAAACATTTTTAACTTGGCTTTTTTTCGTATAGCTATTGAGAATTAAATTTAAATATAGTAATTCAGTTATTATAAAGTTTTTGCCCTTTTTCCATTCAAATACACAACTATTGTGCACTCGGATTTAAATTCTGCTATAAACCTCAATATAAAAACATTCATAACAAAGCCCTAACATCCCCTAGTTTCCTTACCTAAAGGCGTTTCAGGCGGTAAGAATTCCCTTACAAACCCCACTTTGTTCATATAGAAAATCTAACATTGAAACAGTTTAAACAAATCGCATACAATTAAATATGCAATTTTAAAAAAGAAGCAAATTAATAAACCCAACTACATATTACCCCACATTTCCATTGTGTGGTAAATAAAAATCGCTTAATTATAATCTTAGATCTCAATTATAAAATGTGCCTTCCAAAGTTGGAAACTAAATTATAGGTAAATAATGTTGCTGGCCTATTATAATAATTTTTGTTTTTGCCTTCAACATTAATATTTTGCCACGAAATGCAAATCTCATTTCCGGTCATTATTATACATATACATGCATAGCAACACACGTATTTTAACGTATGAGTGTATTCATATCGTTATTCTACCCGAAAATTATATTAAAATATTGAATTTATTTAGTTGCAGCTACAATGCTTTTATTGTATAAGGGAGGAGACGGAACAAGGGGCAAAAAAGATAAAAAATTACTGCCCAAGTTTTGCGGGACTCAGAAGCAATTCGGGTTCAAAGTTTAATGCTGCTGCCGATGGGGTTGGTGGGGGTGGTATCAGTGTATTTCCTAGCACACTACTGCTACTAGTTGCCGCTGTTACCAAATTAGGCGTTGTACGCGTTTTCGACTCTATACTGGTGCTACTGCTGCTTCCTGGCAGTGGTGGTGTTGCCAATTTCGATGTGGGCAGCAGAAGAAGATTTCCACTATCTATTACCTGGCCAGGTAAGACATTTGTTTGTTGTTGTTGCTGCTGGTATTGGGTCATCAATGCTGCCGTCGTCGTAATAGATGGCGCTGGTGATGGTGATAGTGATGATGACGAAGGAGACGCTGATGGTGGTGCATTGTTGTTGCTTGTTGTAACTATTGCTCGAGTGTATTTGTGGGGAGTCGATGGGGGTAAATCGAAACTGCTATTACTGGTTGGTGGAGAATGCTGGACATGCAATGACATTGATTGTACTGCTGGTGGCGATAGAGTATTCGAAGAGGTCGAGGGTAGTACTGGTGGTGATAGTGGGGGTGGTGTTTCTTTCGATGTAATAGGCGGCGGCGTTGTCGTAGTTTTCGTCGTCGTCGGTGATGGCGGTGGTCGTATTGTCACGCTTCCTTTACTGTTGCTACTCGCAGTAGTAGTTGCTTTTGGATTTATAACCATTAGCGACGTTTCCATCAATAAATCACCGGATTCACTTGACGTTTGCGTCATTAAATGTTGCTTTTGTTGAATTTGGTGCTGCTGATTTAGTGACAGTCTTTGTCGTGACAATTTACTCGAGGTTCGTTCTAATGGGGGTCGTTCATTGACAATATTGGTAGTGCAAGTGATGGGCACAACTACCATTGAAGTATTCTCATCTTCGTCGTTTTCGTCGTCTTCGCTGATTTCACAAACATTGGTTGTTTCGAGTTTTTTCATTTCCAACTGTGCTTCTAAGTAAACAAAAAAAAAAAAGAAGAAATAAGTGCAATTTTTTTTTAATAAAACACTTAAATTTATATTTTTGTTGTAGGTTTAACCAGCTAATAATAACCTGATGAAAACTAAAGATACATATTTGCACATACTTTTCCACAGTGAAGAACATTTAATACTTCAACTTCTATTTATAACCTGATTGGTTTAAAGTGTGTTTATCTGTTCGTTTATTTTGCCGTTTCCAAGATTGCGAAAGTGGGCCTGATGGTGTTGATTTGCTAACTTGTGATTTTATCATTGTTTGTGCTTAATTTTTTATTTTTAAACCAATTGCCATTTTTATCAAAGCAATTCAAAACGGACTTTTCTTCACGTACTGTAGATACGTGTGATTGGTATAAACCAAAACCTAATTGGATACTCTCCAATTCACAAAGCATTTTGCTTTCACACTTGTAGCGGTTAGCTGACAAACATGTTATGCATATTTCTATTTTTATATTCTGATTGGTATAAAATTCTATAAACAGACCAAAAAGTTGCAAAAAAGTTAAAAATGTTCATACCTAGTGAACAATTTCTAATATGTATTTAAGTTATGTAGAGTGATTTGTATACCAACCAGCTATAGAAAAATCTGCTAGTAAAAAACATTAGTGAAATGCGTTAGACCAATTAGAGAAGAAAGTATACAAATATGTGTTAATTTGTTGTCTATAATTCTCTAGATCTTCCCTTCTTAAGATAAATATCGTGTTTTTTTAACACTTGATGTGGCATTGAATGTTGGCTTCTAAACTGAACTAGGTCTTTTTAATTTGAGTTGGTAATATCGAAGATTTTTTATAAAAAAAAATTACTCATTTCACATACCCACAATTTTTTCTGGTTCTTTTATTATAGGAACTACACGATTCATCGAAGGTTTTTGTTCGTTTTGCATGAATAACGATGTTGTGGCTATTTGGCGGAGTGCTTCCATGCCTTCGTTGAGCATTTTGCTACTACTTCTTTTGTGAGTGATGGGATATTTCTATAAAAAAAAATAAAAAAATTAAGAAATTGGATATGAATCAAAAAATATATTATCTTACCGGTGCATTATTAGGTCCTCTAGCTATTGATACACGTTTCGATTCACCGCGCAACAATGAAGTTGTATGATCGGCATCAACTTTATTGCCTTGCTTTTTACGTGCTTTTTTGCTTGACGATATGCAATGCGATGGACATATACAAAATAATATTCGTAAAATGCAACATATTAATCCGATACCTGTATTTAAATGATAAAAAATTTAAGTTATAAGTAATTATATAGGCATGCATTGAAATTCGATTTAAAAGAGCTCACCTATTAATGAAGGTCCTATAAGTCTTAATTCCACGGTTTTGAACCCTTTTTCGCCGGTTCCTACAAATGCTATCACTAATCCAAGTGCTATTGTACCTAGTCCAACATATAGGAAGGCATTCGCAAATGTGCTAGGTCCCCTTAAAACGCCTAGAAAGTCTTCATCGTCCGATGAGCCACCAAGAGATGCATCTTGTATCTTAATGTTTTTGTTTAATATGAAAAATTGGGATTTGTGTTATAATAATAATTCTTATTTTTTTGTTTCTTTAAAAAATGATTTCAAAAAGATTCAATAGACATTTTGAAAGATGTATGTTATTTAATTGCAAAAAATTAGTGGAAGTAAAATTTTGGGCCAAGAGTGCATGGCATTTGTAAAGAGGGGTTGAGAATAATTTATATATTATCTCACCTTAATTTTCAAAGTCAAAAATTTTATAATCAGGTAAAAAATATATTTTCCTCTCCTTTTGTTATATTTATATTTAAGTGTCTTCTTGTGATCGCACTATGATAAAATGCTTTTATCACGACCTCGAGAAAGGTTATGATATAAAAAAAATATTTGAATATTAAATTCATTGCAATAAAATTAGTGTATAGATTTAATTAATTTCCAGTGGATGAATTCAGATATGTAATTCTGTTTTTCGGAAACCGACACAAAAATTAAAATTTTGCCGTTTGGGGTTTCTTTTGATTGTTTACTCCAATTCAAAATGTTTGTTGGACGTATTCGATTTTTTTGAGTGAATCTTATTTGAATCATCTTAAATATTTTATACTTTTCAAAAATAAAAAATAAAATCAGTGAATTAATTATAATTCATTATTAGTTTTTCCGTAGTTGTTAATTGTATCAGAAAATATTTTGAACTTTTTTATCTTCCTACAAAATACTTACTCGATTTCGTTTCACCCATCTTCGATGGCAGGCAGTTGGATTGTTGTCCTGGACGCTACAACGACGACCGCGTTCCAGCCATGCTGCTCGACCCTGTGCGCACTATGTTTTAGAAAATAATAAATTAAAAACAAAAACAGGAAAAATTAATAAGTTTATTGAAAATTTATACAATTTTTATTTAATTTTGCAAAAAAAAAAAATAAATAAAAATATATATTAAAATATTTATACGACTTCCGATACGGAATAAAACACATTCCTAAAAATTTCGTTACACAGGGTGACACAAAGTAATTAAATCATAAAAATTTATAAATCAAAACAAAAAAATATATATATATTTACTAACTGGAAACGATGAAATGTTAAAAAAAAATTTTTTTCTGTTATTTAATTACACCAAAAAGGAACAATCATAAATAAAATAAAAAAAAGAAAACAAAATCGGAGAAACATGCATGGAAGATATAAGAAAAAGAAATATAAGGTAACATTTCTATTCAAAAAACAGCAATACTTAAAAAACGCTAGGAAAAATTCCTCATGCGAAAAATGCAAAAAACAAAATTCTGTTGCTTAACACGTACAAATACAAGCCACACACATAAATAGTTTCTCTAAACAACAAAATTCTACTCCCGTGTGAATGCAGGGTTGGTATATTATTGTTTTATCAAATTAGTCCAAATATTAAGTGGTACAAATATCTTTTGGTCCCCAATGACCTAAATTGCCTCATGCAGACTACATACATATTATATACTGTGTAGGTATATGTACTTTCTATATATCTCTAAGCTCCATAAGCCATCTCTTACCCCCAAAAGAAGGTATTGCTGACCAGACCATAACTGAAAAGGTTATTCTTGTGTGCCTAGTTATACTTGTATATATGTACATAGGTAGTCTTTGCGTGTGTAAAATCTATTATACTCTTTTTCATACTACAGTGAGGGAAAGGTGGTTGATTTAGGAAATTGCATCTTTTGTATATGACCGAGGGAAAGATTTAGACAAAAAAAAAAATGTTAGAGAGTAGAAAGTTTTCTAATTTTCAGTCTATAGTACGTTGGATACCAAATGTCAAGTGGATGAAGTGTATTCTCCGTACATAAAAACAAAAACAAAATAATAAAAATACATGATAAGCCTGCAAACAAAAAAACATACAAATTGTGAGAAATAGAATGCGCATTTTTGTCTGAAGATGAATTTAATATTTTTGGCATTCCCGTAAGAAGAGCATATTGTTAGTTACCATGGAGCATACTGGCCATGGCAAACCACACAAAAAAAAAAACAACAACATCATAAGAATTTCTCAAAAATATTCTTTCTGCTTCTTATCGAAGGCTTAATATCTCTCTTGGTTCTTTTTATATATGTATATTTGCCAAATACAAAAGGCCCATAAGTAACAGAGGTTCTACATTATAACTAAGCAACATACAAACAACGTGTCGTTTTGTGGTATTTTGCTCAAGGATTTTTGGTCAAAATGTCAACTGAATTTCATATATTTAAAATGTCATCTTTGTATAGTCCTTGCTTAGTATTTCTTGATTTTTTGTTTGGAATTTTTTTTTCAAACCTAATCCCTTGTGTCATCTTGACATTTTGTTTTCAACAACATTATTAAATTATTTAAAATAATGCGGAAATTAAAAAAATATACATTATAAAGAATAGTTTGAATTATGAATGAACACAGACCTTTTCATATCGAATCTACCTTAATATTCAATTTTACTATAAAAGTTTCGTGCATCCGTAAGTTTGACCACAACCTAGTAATTTACACCACTCTGCGTGTGGCTAAAGTAAGTGTCCTCTTTTGTTTTCCTATACGTTAGCCCATCGTATAAAACTAATGACTTGAGGCAAAAATCGATCGGTCCTTGAATAAAAAAAAAGCAGGCAGGAAGGCATAAAAAAGGGTGGGGGTTGGCAGTGGAGGATATGAAAAGTTGTTAGAGAAAAAGAAAAATAGCCTTCGTTATTCACCTTTTGTGCCACGCAAATCTGTCATGCTTCATACTGTGTTTACACTGATGATGAGCAAAGAAGAAATGCATACCTATCTACATACAAAAAGGAAGAAAATATAATAAAATAAAAAGTTACGTATACGCCACCGCAGCCATCGGGCGAGTTTTTATTTTTTAAATCACATTCCACCGTGAGAATGATTTTTATTATTTGCATTTGGTTCTCTTCCTCTTTGAATGATAATGAGATCGAAAGGTTATATCCAATTGGGAACGATGTGTCATTATTTTTCATATTAAAGGAATCTCACTTATATTTTACCCACATAAATAAAAGACAAAACACAATTTAATGAGTTCGTACGTATTAGTGGTAGGTATACAACTAATATTGTGGTAAGGGACGCACCTTCTTCACATCTGTTCTATGAAAAGAGTCTTAAAAAAAACAACACACATATCCTTGACCTTGACACTGCGAGTCATTGTGCTAATTTGTAGCAAAGTAACACGAAAGTTTTGTTGCCATTTTTTTTTTTTTGTTGTTGGTTGTTTTGCTTTTGTGTGTGCACACACGTGTAGAAAAACACAACGAGAGGACAAAATTTTCTGTAGACACATATTGCTGTAGGGGTAGAATAAGTTTTTTGTTGGGTTAAAAAAAAAATGTAAAGATAAGCAACGCAATTATTTAGGATTGCCAAGAAATATGTCAGCAGACCCTTAAAATTTGCGGTTTAAAGAATTTTATTTCTCTACCTGTTGTTACTTGGTGTTAAAATTAAAATCACTCAATTTGAATCAAAATTCCGCGATTACAAATTTAATAATTTATTCTTTGCAAACAGAAACTTCTAAAAAAAATCTGACAACTACATTATGTATATTTCATTTTATAAACAAAAACTCCAAAAAAGAAAAAAAGTTTTTTAACATTAATTAAGGTATTACATTAATGTTAATGTAAAGTATTATTCAACGGAATGGTACAAAATGCACTGGCGCTAAAAGTGGAACCCTGTTTTATAAAAGGCAAGTGTTTTAAATGAAGAAGAAGCCTATGAGAAAGTGTTTGCGGCCTTACGGGTTTGGCTTTCAAACATAACTTATTTAAGTTTACTTTACTCTTGGAAATTATATATTTTTAACACAAGTGATTGTCTGCAGTACTTTCGCAGTATAACGTGAATGATATTATGAAGGTTAACTTAACAAAACATCTTCAAATTATTTGTTTTTTCTCAATAGGTACATAAGGCCAAACTAGTCTCCTTTAAAAACAAAATTGCAAAATATTCATTATCAAAATTTGCACTTATGTATCTAAACAAAAATAATAAACTTAATTACATATTTTAAAAGGCTCTTCATAAATTAGCACACAGAAGAGCTAGTTGCTTTCATTTCCTTCCGCTTGGTCTGATTTCTGTTGATGTCATAAAATGTTCGCTCCTGATTTAACATTATTCCATATCACGTGCACATTAAAAAGAATTAACTCAAGGAAATTAACATTGATGGCATCATTCATTTTATTTGAATGAATTAATTTTAAGCTTGATAAGTACTTGATTTAGAGACGCGCAAGTGCCCTTTTAAGTATACTGTCTGTATTTAGCATTTTTATTCTTTTCTAAAGCTACTTGCTGAAATGAACATTTAGATTCCATTAAAAATCGCTTTCTTTTCATATTAAAATATATTATATGGGTGCTTTAAGTCGGAACTTTTACAAATTTTAAGATTCATTCAATTCCTATAATACAACTCGTACACTACACTATACCAGTATATCTTTAGTTTTTGCATATACATATGTATATCTTTTTACCTTTTCATACATATTTTTAAATTTTTAATGAGATATTCTTCTTAACAAGCGAGTGCAATTCCTGCCTTTTTCTAAATTCTTATTCAAAAAGAAGCATTTAGTTTTTTTTTCTATGAATATTATAAAAAAATTATAAAAAGAAATAGGTAAACTTTTATAAATATAAAATAATAATAATTACCAAGGACAAAACGAAAAAGTAACAAAATCAAGGCACTAACACACACAGTACCGACGACCGACGACTATCTAAAAGGTATTTTTTGTTTTCCAAAATAAATAATCTTTCTGTTTTTCTCATTCGCCTGCATAATTCATATGAAATAGACGACTTCATTCAAAGTCAAGTGCATCATGGTCCTACACCTTCTCTGCATAACAACTATGCTGGACGGTGAATAGACTAGGAACCGCATGATAGTGATAGTGATGGCGGAGTATAATGGCTATGATGACGATATATTCACGTTCAGGGGTGGATTTAAATAATTTTTTGACTTAAAACAGTTTTTTTTTCAAATTTGTTTGTAAATGCTTTTATTGTTTCTTTGAGCGTTTTTTTTTTCAGTGTGATCAGCTGTCATGAAGATGTATGTGTTCTCAAGGAACTATCCGCGAGATCAATAATATAGTATTTTTTTAAGTCAGCGAATTTCGTAGAAAACTCAACGAAACTGAATAAGTCAAAGAAGCGTACGAAATTTTTTATTGAAAACTAAATGAATTTTATCTCTTTTGTAACATCCGGCCCTAGTGAGGTATCCGTTCGGAGCGAAAAATTCTTCGAATTTGTACGATTCGGAGGATTTTTGCTTCGAGGTATTCTTCCGAACAGCTGTTCGGAATTTTTCTCCGAAATTGTTTTAACGCACCCGGTGAACTGGGCTAAAGTGCGACCAAGTGCTTTATTTTTGAAATTTCTAACAGCTTAATGCAATTGTTTTTCCGATTTCGTCCGACACAAATTCTTTGCGGAACAAATTGCGCCAATGCATTTGTGTATTATTATTATGCTTTCCGATATGATACCTCGAAAGCAATTTTAACCTCCGACAAAGTATGCGTTGCTGACAATTTTCCGCTCCGAACGGATACCTCGCTCGGGCCGAATATGAATCGAAATAACAACCAAAGATTTATTCTTTCCAGTTAATTTAATTTGCTACAAAATTTGCCGCCCCTTAAAGGTATTGGCCTAGACAGCCTTCCTGAAAAAATGGCTTTTCGAAACGGTGTTCTGATGTTCTTCCTTTTTCATGCTTCTTTCTTTTTATACTTTATTTATTTCCAAAGGATTCTCAGAGATGTCAATCTGTGGAAGTTGATCCCCTCTTTGATGAAAAAAAGTATGTCCTGATGCAAGGTGGAACATACCGACAAAAATAATAACAATGTAGAGAGAAGAAGAAAAAACAAATGAACAAAAAAATTAGGACTAGGGGCAATGCTAAAGCTGTTGATAGTCGAACCATGGACAAAATAAAACCCTGGCATAGATTTCAGTATACTACTTTTAAAGAACTGGAAGGAGGCTATTTGAGCGAAAAAAAAACCTGGTTATATGGGTGTTTTAGTAGAAAATGAAATTCCGTTTTGCGCCCATCCTGTGGTATATATGAAAATATACATAGGTACGTATGTATGTATATACCTACCATAATATAGAAGACATCACTACCGTTCGTATAGGTAGTACCTATGTTTTTTTTTGTAGGAATCCTTTTTATTTCTGCTGCTTGATATAAGCAATTTACTTGATGCTTTTGTCGTTAAAAAAAGGCTACAAAAAATGACTACCTTTTAGTTGGTCTTAAGGGGGTTTTATGATTGTTATTTGAAAGATGATTGCTTGTTTTTAATTAAGCACCATTATCGCAATTTTTTTTGACTTGTATTTTGTTTTGTTTTGATGAGGAAACAAAAAGCTATAATTTGCGACCGGGAAATGTTATTTGCTTATATTATGTATATACGAAGGCAGTTCGTCAAAAAATTGTTTAAACATTCTAAGCGTACATTTTTTTTTAAATAAATTTTCCAGGATGTGAAAACGATGCAAGTTGTTGATTATTGTACTTTTTTGAGGTGATGATAATGTACAAAAAATTCACTTAATTTACAGTTTTTCATAGTTATTAATTTTCGCGCTTCTTTCCAATTCATAAATTTACATTTTATGAATTTTTGTAAAGCTTTCAGTTGCATGGGAACCAAATTAAATTTCAAAAAGGGGGACTTCTATCTTTCTATAAATGTGTTGGTATAACTTTTAAGGAATTCATTGAATTAAAAGAAAACTCAGTGAAACTGAAAAAAATAGCCATTTTGAATTCCCTTGTATCGCTTGGTTAAAAAAACAACATGTAAAATGTACAATTTATATAACATTTGGATTCAAATGTTGTAGATGTTGGACGTCTTAGCACACTTTCCTGATTCTTGAGAAAGCAACTAAGAGAGAAACTCTCCTCTATGCATTCGCCTTATGCAGACGTCAACAATGAGTAATCCCACTACCTTAATAATAGCTGAGTAAAAACACCGTAAGCTGCCAGTCATCCTATAGAAAGACGCTGTGGTGCGAACTTGCAACAATTGGAACCGGAAAGACAATATCTAGGGAGAAGAAAAATAACTGGTACAAAAGGTACTTTCCATAATCTAACAGATTACATAAGGTTAAAAATTTTTTATAAAGGTGCCTTTAGACCCTCAAATCTGTGAAAAATATACAAACAAAATTAGAACTGATGATTGATTGAACTTGAATTAATAACTACCAAACGAACATTAAATAAATCTTGAAACCGTATAAGGTTTGTTTAAAACCGTGAAGAACCCAGACAATCCAAAATTTTAAAATATATTTTTTAACAAAAAATAAAAATGAATTAGAGATCGTAACGGCTCGTAGAGAGCCGAAACCTATTGACTTACAACTCTCATCCTGTGTGCGTGTTAGCAGAAATAAAGGAAATCTTCAATTTTCTGCTGGTTTCGTCTATTGAGCAGCATTTTTCATGACAAGAGATACACCAGAAAATCTTCTTTCTTTTTTTTCGGCTGAGAATCGAACCCAAGACTCTCAGCATGACAGTCCAACGCACAAACCATTATATCAAGGGGTATTACACATGCTCATTTTTTACATATTTCAAATAAATCTGAATTGTTTCTATTACATTACAAGTTTATCGTTAAAACAGTTGTTCCTCCGAAAACATTTAGATTTTAAATCAATCTAGCTTCTGCTTGAGCAACTATAAGCATTTAAATTTTAAAACAATCTAGCTTCTGCTTGTCACTTGCAATTTCTTTCAAAAATGTAATTTCCTTAAAATCAATATCTTAATTCCAGTCAACAAAAACACAAATAAGAACAAACTATATATCAATGTTTCCGATATTTAGTTTCCTCTTGCCCCAATAGCCGTTTTGCATTTCACTCAAAAGGAAAGGCAACTAGTAATTTTCTCCAAGCACAATACTTTGATGAAACTTATTTCCTGAAAACAAATCAACAATTTCCTTCTCATTTCACACTCAACGTCATGCTAAATAAACTTTTATTCTTTTTTTTTTTCAATAAATGTCTTAACTTTCAATAAGCAGAAATTCTATGCCAAGAATATTATTTTTCCTATATCTATTTCCAACAAGAACAATTTCCTTTTAAACAATATAAATCTCGCATGCCGCCAGCATAGTCTCGACAAACTCAAACTGTATGTAGCCATAGCCATCAGGACTCAATTCAATATAAGATTCAGAAAAATCCATCTCCAGACTGTTTAAAGAACAAGGATAAAAAACATCTGTCCATCATCATAAAGGAGCGCGATGAGGAAATAGCGATGAAGGGAAACTTTCGCCATCATCGTTTCCGAAGATTTTTCGATATTAGACTGCTTTATGAAGCTATTGTTCGAAAAGTTTTTACCAACTTTTTAAGTCTATACGAAAAGAATTTCCTTATTTTTTTTCCTGCATATTCTACTTTTCTTTCTTTCTTTCTATTTATCCACACCATCTTGACCATGACTTTTAACCACATTTATGATACCACTGCACTGAAAATAACAACGAACAGGAAGCGTTTTACAAGTCGAAGTGCAGATGGTTGCCGCTATCATATTTTTCAAATTCAGCAATAATTAAAATTTTTGAGAAAACTTAATGAAGTGAAATGAAATGATTTTGAATTCAGTGCAAAAGTGTAAATAAAATTTTTAATCTCATTTATCTCGAACCAACAAATAAATCAGAGTTAGTTAATCCTGCAATTAAATTCAGGTATGAACCCTTTATTCAATGAAGGGTTAATTTGAAGTTTAAAAAATCATTGTCTTTTCATAGTATCGCATTTCAATTTCGATAAATTGGGATGATTTTAGAGGAACTCAGAATTATATAAGTAAATTTAAATACACATTACGTTTAATTTGAGCAAACGACTCTTAAATATTCATATTCATGAAAATTCTACATTGATCAGGTGTGACTGAGTCTTAACATGCTTTTAAGTCTGGATATTATTGTTAAAAAAACAGACATTAGTAAATTGGTTGGCCTAGCCTTTGAAACATTAATGGGTATGTCCGTGATTTGCTCATTTTATTCAAAAAAAAAACTTTAATATAAACTAAACAATTGGGACATAGTTGGCAACTCTCACCGAAGAAGTTTTCTACCAAAGAACCTTCAAACTATATTTCCATCAGATCAACAATATTGAAAGAATTTTTATTAAATCATATAATGGTTTTTGTTGAATTCATTTTCGGATGTCACAATCATAAAAATGTCCATGTAGATCGCACTAAATGCGATTTCCTAATAAAGCCAAACAAACACAAAAAAAAATTGTAAAAAATAACACCATTACTGAAATGAAAAGGATATTTTTTTGTATGTACTTGTTTGTTTGAAGGATAATGTAAATTCTTCTCACATATCTCGAAGTAATATTGAAAAATGCACACAATACCTGGGATTGGCGGGGTTGGATTTATTCTGTTATTCATAGGCTCTAATTAAATGCACATTTGAACCTTCAACTTAGACCATTTTTCTAACAAAACCCAGGTGTACAAATCACCATGTTTTGAAATATGTAAATGATCGGTCACAACCCTCGCAATAATATAATTCACAATATACTGTGATTTTTATAATAAGCAAAAGGTTATGATAGCATCTTACTGTTATACATGGGTGAAACGCATATTGGATTTGAGGTCACTTGAACTATGAATTGCAAAACGGGACGAACTGCTATTGTGGATGATGACTCTGTAACTTTGTAGAAAAAATTTAGTGAAATTCTATAATTTCTACAAGCTAAGCCAAAGTTAAAAAATAAAACTCTTCACTCAAAATGACTTGAAATGTCTCAGCTACTTCACTATGAATAATACATCCCTGTGCCTTTGCCGCGCACTATATTGCAAAGATGTCCCTTATTTCAATTCAAAAAACGGAGGAAACAGAATTATTATAGTTGAACGTAAGATTGACTGCACGAGTGAGTACTTCATCGAGTGAAGCGCATTAAGATTGAGATACAAATAAGAATACATTAAGCAAACAAAAAAAAAACACATAGACACTATTATAGTATTCTTCCTTTTTTTACTTGTTTAATGCAGGTTTTGATGTATTGTCGTACAATTTGTTTTTTTTTTTTAGTTGTTATTGTTTGAGATTACGTGCATTTGTTTTATTGTTGCTTTGTTAAGATGACAATAATAATCTTCAAAGAAATGTGTGGTTACAATTTTGGAATAGTCATAAACAAAGCCCGACATACAGTGAAAGATTGGGATTTTGATTTTTGGAGGCCTCTAAGCGAGTCTTCACCTTATTATAATTCTTTGAAATGGGTTTATTATGGAAACTATTTTTATTTTTCCTATTCGCAATTGTTTCTTTAAGACTTTCAATGACGATTCTTTTAGAAGATTATGCTTTTACTACTTGGTTAAGAAAGCTTTATCGAAGCTTTGAAGTTTTCCGGCACTTTGTTAAATTCTTAAAGCTAATACAAATAATGAATTTAGGATGAATAAATCTAGGATAAATTTAGGATGAATGAATCTATATAAAGAAATTTGTAAGACTTCGAGTTTTAGTCCATAAAGAAAGAAATATCGAAGCTTTTATTTCTAATAATTAGTTTAGTTTTGTTCAAAAATTCGACGAAGAAATAACTTTTATAAATACGTACCAAGATATCTCTAACAGTTTGATTTAATGGAGCGATTGATTTTTGAACACGAATCTCCTAAAATTTTGATTTTCTTGATACAAAATTTCTTAATAACATTTTTTGGCAACGTTTTAAAATCATTTTAAAATTCAGTTGCCTCTGAAATTTAGTTCTTCAAGATATACTCTTAAAACACTTTTTATAATTTTGTAATATTGTTTCCAAAAAATTTGGTCCGAAATCATTTTTCTTCGATCCAAAATCGTTTGTCTTTCAAAATATTTTTAAATACGTTTTCTTAACGTGATACAACGTTCACCAGTGGCGCAAGTGAACACAATATACAAAAAAAAATATTAAATCCGTAATAGAATATGGTCTGACATTGACTTGGTTTCACTTTGAAATTATGTAACTATATTTGTGTATTTCTATAAAGAAGTAAAATTAATATATAACTTTCAAATTGATGTATACATGAAACGCAGTTATCGATAAACGTCGTGTAGACGCAGTGTAATCTTTATAAGTATCATAAAATGTTATATCCTTTTACCGAACATACTCGTAAATTTTTCTCATTTACTTGGATCGAAAAATCCATAACTCTATAAGCTTCAGCCGTCTTTTGAAATTAGAGTCGAAAACTAAAGATCGATATATAAAAATCGATATACGAGTAATATTGACCAAAGTTGTAGAGGATTAAATTTTTCAATAGTATTTCCACTACAATTTTTACCACAAAATGAAATGGGAGCTTAACTTAACAAAAATTCAATGTTCCCAAGATTTCACAAGATTGTAAAAAAGATTTGTTATTTTTCCAAAAAGGCCGAAACCAAAGTGTAAAACTTTACAGGATATGTAAATCTAGCGATAAGAATATATTTCTGATTTGTTATAATAAATGCAAATTGTATAAAAATTGTAGACATCTTTCCTATCCTTCTTTCTCTTTATTAACATCACGCCCGCGCTGTGTTGAAACATTTAAAGGGTAATCATAATCCCTTGAGCGCGGGTAGGTTATAAAAAAAAAAAAAAAAAAAAAAAAAGACTGAGGGCCTTAAGAACATGCTACTTAATTATATCTCCGAAGCCGGCAAAGGTAAATCTAATCAAGATTTTAAACTTCCTATCGACGATCTTGAACTATTTTTTAAAAATATCTGCAAAATCTATGTTCCAAATTCATACAAAAGCAACCTTGCTCCTCATATATTCTTATTAAGGACTTTATAGACACAAATGCAAAAACAATATAATCTAATAGTTAGTGCGGCATTCATCATAGGCAGATAGGTTCTATCATAATAATAATGTCCTGCATATCATAAATCAATAACAGCAAGCACACATCTTAGAGAGCAAGAGAGAGATGTAATATCCTTTGACCTTTTTTTGTATTTGTTTATTTTTGTGTGGCAAAAGGATGCAAGGTAATATAGGAGGAGGCAAACACAAAATCATAATAATAAATCGAAAAATCTGATAAACCTGCATGTTTTCATATGGTTTTTAATTGAATTGAACCCTATAGCATTATGCAGTGTGTACTTGTATATATGCATTTATGTATGTAGATAGAGGTAATGGCATGTTTTTTGCGACCCGTATAGGTATGTGCTTCAGGTTAATGAAGCACGAACGGGAGAAAGTATTGATTTATTTTTTTGTATTTACCATGTGAAGGGGTGGTGGGGGAGACTTCGTTCTATGGTCTTAATAGCATGCACTTCTACACGTCATAATCATATCATAGTTATACATACATACATATATGTAGATTTATAAATTTAAGACATAAACACAAATATACATAAATACATAGAAAATACACACATACGTAAATCTGACATTTACAAAACACATCTAGGGTAAATATATGTACTTTTATTTTTGCAATATTTTTTTTTTAACAAATTTTTTGTTATTACATTTTTAAGTTTGTGTGTTTCATTGGAAGTTTTTCTTTTTTTTTTAATTTTATTCTCTCATGCGAAGTTCTTTCAATCTTTTTTATTTCTGTTAATGTTGAGGACATTTAAGCTTTCTTATCCTCCCTCTCATTGAAGTAGCCTTAAAAAAGTTGGACGGAAAGCGCAGCTAATTTTCGAAAAGGACCTTAGTTTTTTTTGTTTGAAACTTAAAGTTTGCTGTACAAGGAGGAGATGAAGAAATGAATTTTATAGTTATGATTTTTCAAGTGTACGTTTGAGTTAAATATTTAATGAACACAAAGAATATGCACAAAAAAAAAAAAAGAAACTAAAATTTCATTCGACAATGTGTGTATGTATAACCTATTTTGTGTGTAAACAGTTGTGTTGTGTGTTGCAAATTGAAATTCGAACTAGGTCAGTGCCAGGAAACTGGAATCATAAATCAAGGAATATGTGGTTTACCTATAATTTGCCTACTTATATGAAAGGATATTCTGTCGGTCGGTTTTTAAATAATTGTTTAAAGTTTGAATTGTTCTTCTGGGGGCTTTGTTGCTTATAAAATTGTTATTTAAAATTCTCAGACTAAAGATCAATACCGATATTCAAACAAGCAGAATTTTGGTAACCCATATTCAAGTCTGAATAAATCTTGATTTAGAACAACCAAATTTAAAAAAATCACACATTTCAAGTTCCCCAGGCCGTTTTGGAAGTGTCAATGCTATGACAATTGATAAGTAAAAACATGGAGGCTAAAAATTATGTATTCGTTATTCAATTTAATATAAGTAAAGAATAAGTTTTGTTAGCATATTTAATTTAAATCGATTTTTGGAAGCACTTATAACCATCGTACCTTATGTGCATTCTTCAGAAAAATTTTGTAAGTCTTCCCATTCCTTTAAGCTTAGTTACACTTGAGTAATTAATTATGCATAAACCACCGCCGAATCATGCCTTAATCGCAAAATGGTCTCTCAATCAATTTCAAGATCAATATTTTGAAAAATTTAATTGTTTTATAAAATTTATCTCATTGATTAAAAAATTCAAATGAATTTAATATATAAACAAAATTAACAAAAATATTCAAATGTCATACATATGTGTATATATTTTAAACTGGTAGATACAATTACTTTATACAAAGAAAACTCTCATAAGACAAGGTTAGTTTTTAAGCTAACAAAAGATTTTTAAACTCTGAATTTCGACCTAGCTTGTTTTATTTTTGTATTATATTAAACAAAAATAATAATCAATTCACATGCTTTTATGAGATTTTTTTTTATAAAAAAAAAATATTATATATTATATTTTTGTTTGTTAAAAAGATGCATGTTATTTTTTTTATAAATAAAATCGTCAATAAATATTTACACTGCCAGTTGAAACTATTTAATATGCTACAAAATATTTAAGCCATTTGATTTTGGTTTTTTTTTTTTTTGTTATTTTATTTTTTTTTTGTAACTTTTATATATATTTTTTTTATTTTGCAGTTTTGAATGGTTTTGTTCTGCTAGAACCTACTCGAACTTGTACTAAACTACAATTTATATTTTTGATCAAACAGAATTTTTTGTCAGTAAATCATTTGAACTTACCACACATCGCGCTGAAATATACTTTTTTATAAATTTAAATTTATGTTTAAATTTACCTCAAAAATGTGTGAATTTGCATTCCAGTACTTACAACTCTCTTTATTTTTTGTTTGTTTTTCTTTAGCTTGCTTCAACTTGTGAATGCTCCACAAATTTATTTTTTTTTGTTTCGTTTGTTCTTTATTTTTTAAATACTTTTTAATTTATTTAAAAATAAAAATTGTAGTTATATTCAACTACTATGTACTGTGGCAACATTTTCAACATTTTGAATCAAGTTGAGCTCCTAGATCGAAAACGGGAATAATGAGAGGCAAGTAAGCTTAACTTAATTTTTGGGAAAACTTGATACCATATAAGATAGTTATTGAATTATTTTTGATTGAATTCTTTTTTGGTTGTTTTTTATTTAAATTTAAATCAAAGTGTAGAGATTGATAGAGAGAGAAAGAGAGAGATCACTACAAAGGATTCAGAAACCGACAGCAAGTTTGACCATGGAGAAATGAAATTTACTATTTTTATTTTTAAAACAGAATGATAAATATGATGCAAACTACTCTAAGGTGATTATGATATTTTTTTCAAAATTGAACTTTTATTCCTTTTGTTTAAACTACCAATTATTGTGCATTTGCAAAAATAGAAGCATAATATTTTATATTACCTTGCACATGAGACATGTTAACATTGTGTTCTTCTATATATATATACGAGTATAAAATAGTTTTAAAAGCAAAATAACACAAATAAATAATTGAAAAAATATAACATTTTCTAGTCAACACAATTATCATTTATTGATTTAACATTTCACCCAGCAAACTGACTGTCGGAAACAAATCACAACATAACAACAATCTAAAAATCATTCAGCAAGAACAAACGTTTTAGGTTTTTTTTTTCTATTATCTCAAGACAGACTTGAATGTATTACTTTTTACTCTATTGTTATTGTAAAAAGCAAGTAGAGGCTTAGTTTTTCCATTTCAAAAAATAATATTTCTATATAAGATATTATGTGAGATAAAGTGAGAGAAATAGAAGTCCTTTCTAAAAAATAGGATAAAGTTCAGTGCAAAAAGGACGGAGTAGAAAACTCTAAATGATTGAGTTCATAGAGTTGGAATAAGGGAGTAATCTATATTTATTTATTATTTTAAGTTTATCTACAGAAAAAATATAAAAGCTTTTTTAACATTTCGGGGTCAACTTCTAGTTGCAATAGAAGGGGTTTAGGGCAAAGGTGGAGGACGGGGGACCACTAAAAATGTTCAAATCAAATAGAAAATTAATAAAAAAATGTAAAAAAATCGATATGACTGTATGACATATTAAACGTGTTTTTAAATATTAAATAAAATTTTTATAAATTAATGTTCTGTAGATAAGTAAGCTATAAAAAAGTAAATAAAACCAGAATATTAAACAAAAGTATTTTAATAAAATTGAAAATATATTTAAAATATTAAGTCTTACGGTATAAACAGTAAAAACAAAATCAAAAAGAAGTCATCACTTTTAAGGACACCACACAAACTTACTTTATATAAATATCATATTTATTAAATTAAAAACAAAACACTTTAATAAAACTATTTTCTTTTTTTTTTCCTTAAAACAAAATGCATATAAAAAATATTTTGTCGATAAATTCTCAAATATTCGACAAAATCAACAGAGCTTTTAGCTTAGCTTTGTTTGTTTTCATATTTTTTTTCTGTTACGCAGACGACATTGACAGCAACGGCCGAGCCAAGCGAGCGGTCAGTGGTGCGTTCGCAGTGTGATTGAAGAAGAAGCGGCTATGAGAGTCAATCGGTAAGGTGCTAATTGACGGTTTATAAATTTTATTGTATTTCTTTTTTTTTTTAAATTCTAAACCATTAATTAGACATTACCTGATAAATGGGAATTTGTTTTATATTTAAGAATACCCTTTTTACTTGCTTTTTGATTACTACTAAACCAATTTTTGAATTGACAAAAAAAACAACAACACACTTATAAAACATAAGTTGGCAAAATTATGTACATCCATACATACATGGTTGCCAGTAGCCGTTTGATTTAAGTGATTTTGAAAAAAAAAATTCTTATTGAGCTACATTAAATATTATGATAACCATATAAATATCAATATAGACTTGGCAACTCTAGTCGCAAATGACATGAGTGCATGGTTGCCAATAGCTGTTATTTATAAGTGATTTTTACATAAAAATCTTAAAATATTTTTTTACACACAAAATTGAAATACTATTTATGCTTGCAGTTGAATAAAAGCAAATGTTTATATATATTTATATAATTCATCTATGTATGTAATAATGAAAAATAGGCATGTTTTAGCTGAAAAAAGCTGTTAAAAGCAAACTTTTTAAACATTTTTGCTAAGTTAATGTTTTGTTTTGCGTAGCTATTTTAAAACACCTTTAAAGCATGTGTGATAAACTAATTTATCGTAATTTTTGCACTGATGACCCCACATTTTAGTTATATAACCTGATGTTTTTTATTCAACAACAACAATAAATCAAAAAAAAAAGTGATGACTTCTATCCTGTGCCAATTTATTTTCGGAGTAATGAAAATTAAAGAGTATAAGTTAGTAGTAGATCTCAGGATAGTAGAAGGAAGTCAATTTTAAGCTTTACAAAGACCTTTCTGTAGGGGGCTTGAGTTTTATTTACTCTTAACCCAGTTGGGGAAGACGTGTCTCTGATATCCAATTTAACAAACAGAAAAAAAGAAATGCCTGGTCAGAAGATACAGGGTGTGAAATATTGATATAACAGAAAAATGAGAAAGACAGAAGATATACATCTGACTATTTGTATGTATAACAGTGATAGAATATTATAGACAGAAAATATAGGGTCAATATTAACAAAAGTTTGTCAAAAATAAATTTGTTTTCGTGGTGTTTCTCTGTTTTTTTTTTTATTAAAAAAAAAAGTAAATAATTGTTTGAGATTGAATTTCGGGTTTGAAATGTTTTTATTTGTTTCTGAGAAATTTTTGTATTTTGTATAGAAGTTTTTTGTTTTTAAGATTTAAATTTTTTGTTTGTTTGTTCATACGAGTAAAAAAAGTTTTTTTAATTTGAATTTTTATAGGTTATTACCCATGACTCAGGTGGATAACGAGGAAATGGAGCTATTTCTTTAGTTGCTACATTACTAGGCAACTCAAGTCTTCCACCTAATTTTCGTAGCTTTCTTCTTCTCGCCACCCGAGATTTCGATCTTAGCATCAAAGCCGCCTGCATGTTGGTTGTAGTGTCTTCTGCGTCTTCTGCGTCCCTTTCGCGTCTTCTGCGTCCTTTTGCGTTTGCGACGCCTCCGTTTAGTTATTAAAATGTCCGCACTCGCAACACGACACATATAATTTATGTGAAACTCTTCTTAATTGACTAATGTTTTTTTTTTTTTTATTTTTCTTATTTAAGTTTAAATTTACTTTTTCATATTTTGGAATAAAATTGAATATTAACTTGATACGCTTGTATAGTTAGTAAGTTTACGAGATTTTTGGTTTTTCATTTTTGATTTTATTTTACTACTATGACACAAACACATTTATAGTCCGTTTAAATAAAAGTAACGATTCGTTAAAAATTCACGATAACAATGTTACGATGAGTAAAACGAAGTTAACAATAATTCGCATTAGAAGATACGACATTTAGTAAATTCGAGTATATTTAAGAGTTTTTAGAAGGACTTTTATAAATTGGAAAAAAGAATCGATTAAGGCAATAATTTTTATATTGTTATGTTTAAAGGGTCTTTCATCACATATAAGTTTTTTTTTTTAATATTTTCATATAGAGAAGTCCTCTTAAGGTTGTTGTCTTTTTGTATTAATTTTGTTTTAAATATTTATATATGCAATTGTTTTATAACAACTATTTATTTGAAGGTATATATTACATATATATGTATGAACTATTAAAATGCACATATATATATATAATTCGTAGGGGAATGTGGGGTAAACATTGAAATTTCCACACACAGCGGGAAGTAATCTGTAAAAAAAACAATAATACAAAAATTCACAGCTAAAGTCATCAAACCTGCTTGTATCGTTGTTGATGTTGTGCTTTTTTTTAATTTAAATTGAATTGCTGGGTGGATCCATTTTCATAAGTGAAAGTCACATTTGGTATCGGAAATCCTCCATTTCCTATTTTAAAACCCGTAAGTTTGCATAATGAATGCATATGTGAGCATAAACGTGCAAACTCTCATGTGATTTTTTTTTGTTGCCTCGTATGCAAAGCAGCTTTCAATAATTTATCAAGCTGGAAACGTCACTCGAGGGATGGTAAAACTTCACATCATATGACTATCATACATACTTAATAAATCAAAATATATTGCATAGCATTGCATACACACACACACACAGATTTGATATGCATATCAGATGGGACATTGCAACCATACCTCATTTTTCATATATGTACAAATGAATGAACTGTGATTTAGAATTTTATTGCTAACAAGCAAGGTACATGTGGTACATACATAATGTTTTAATTTAGATATTTCAAAACCCTCAGCAAACCATAACCAACTAGCCAACAAACGAACCTAACTAATCGACCTTTGTACCAACGAACTTTGTATTACAACTCACTTTATAACTTTCGATACAATAATTCCATTTTGCTGATATAAAACTGAGAATTTGCATAAAACGGAAATAAAATGTAATAAAGTAAAATGAATGCCACTAAAGGGAATGTTTAAGGTTAACTTAACAATGCCTCGTGTATGGAATGAGGGGAATCAGCAGGGTTTAGCATTACCTCTCTCCTTTTATACAGCTGAGCGGCAATAAGAGTCCTATTTCCATTTGAAAATCCCACACACGCTGTTTTGAGTTGTTATACATAGTTGTTGTTGCGGCTGCTTAACCTTATACCATCAGACATGAAAAAGCTACTTTCATAAAGTCAGGTTTTTTTCAGTGCCGGATTGAGATTATTTGAGACCTTGGTTATTTACTTGAAAGTGAAAATAATTGTCTAAAATATTAAGCTCGAACAATGATATTCAAATATTTTAATCAACTTGCAATTTAGGAGAGTTTTTTGACAATTTTACTATTATAAGCAATGCCAATGCCATCATGACAATATTTCAATTATTATTATTTAACAAAAAATAAATGATTGATCAGATTATATTTCTCAGCACTAATGAAATCCCTTCCTCAAAAATAAAGCAACGAAATCCAAAATTTTCGTACTAACTTTTTCACAGCAAAACCGACAAAGTACGCTGAGAAGTTGTGTTTATATTTGGGAAATATAGAAATCTAAGAAATAGATTGATGGTGCCCCGAAAAACCTGATATCCTTAGCAATTGATTATTCAGCTAATTATCAAATCCAGCACTGAGCACAAGTATTCCTGCACATATGTGTTGGCAGCAATGTGGGATTTTGTATTCATTTTCGTTGTTAATTAATTATTTAAATGCAGCGTGACTACAAACTACTTCTACTACTACCTACTATATTTCTACTTTTACCTGTCGACTGAGTTAAAGGGTGTGCCAAACGGAAACGTAAAATCAACTGCGGGAAGTAGTAGTTGCACACACTCCGGGGAATATGAAATGTGTGTGTTATTTATGCGATGTGTATAATGTTATGGGGTAGTAAAGGAGGTGTTTTGTTTATATTTTGTAGCTTTTGGATTGTTTTTTCAAATTCAATTTTAAAAGCAACAATTTACTTAAAATCTAACAATCTACAAATAACAGACATAGACATTAAAGGCTTAACATTACTTAGGTTATCTAGTCTGAAATTTGCAATAACTTTGATGTTATATCAATAAACTTACTGTTTATTTACTTTAATTTGTTGCTCATAGGAGTAATGCACATACATTTTTAAACTCAACTTAAACGCATATGTGCTACTTTCTTGCATGTGTAAACTGTCGCATATGAAAGTAATTATGTTAAACTTAAATGTTTTAGTTTTGTTTCATCAAAACTTAGTTTAATTTTGTGTTAAAATTATTATATACAGCTGCGAGCAGTAAAATAGTAGTGCCTGCTTGTAAAATGAATTTCGCTACATATTTCGAATCCTGTGTACCACTGGTCTCCATTACGGTTACATTTATGAACAATTATATGAGACAGACCTGTCCATGCTTTTTCTGTTGTCAAATCAACACCGTTATTTTTTACAGCTTATTTTATTTCGAAATTTGATTTTTCTTAGCGAGCAATAAAATAGTAGCAAAAGTAAAATTATTAAAAAAAAACATTATTTACAGTAAAATATTCGATTTTTTGTAAAAAAAAAAGTAAATTTGTTTTAGTTTATACGTATTATTTATGTATTAGGTAAAAAATATGACTATGCATAATTTAGTGGGACGAAGCAAACATTGCAGCGAAGAAAAAAGAACATGGATTCAAAATCTTATAAATCAAGGCAAGACGTACAGGGAAGTTGAAAAACTCGTCGGATGTTCAGCCCCAATGATACGTAATGCAATCATTTACAAAAAAAAAAGACGAAAAACGGGGCAAAAAGCGGATTCTTTCGGAGACTACCGTACGACAAGTCACAAGGTCCGCTAAAAATCGACCAACAATGCCAGCTGTGGAAATCCGCGACGAGTTAAACCTAACTTGTGGTGTTCATACGATAAGAAGACGACTACGAGAGCATAAATTAAATGCTCGCAGCCCGCGCAAGGTGCCACTTTTGAAAAAAAACCATGTGACCCGGCGTCTTCAGTTCGCCAAAGAACATCTCTCTTGGCCCATTGAGAAGTGGAGGAATGTATTGTGGACTGATGAATCCAAAATCATTCTATATGGAGGTAAAGGGTCTCGTCAGTATGTAAGGCATCCCCTTAATACACAATATGATCCCCGATACACCATAAAGACGGTTAAACATGGCGGATCAAGTATTATGGTTTGGGGTTGCTTCTCCTACAGAGGTGTGGGTCTAATCCATAAAATTAATAATATAATGGACAAGCATGCATACGTAGGAATACTGCAGAACACTATTCTGCCTTTTGCTGAGGAGGACATGCCGCTAAAATGGACGTTCCAACAAGATAACGACCCGAAACATACTAGTAAGTTGGCAAAGGAATGGTTTCGGGCCAATAGATTTGAGGTTATGGATTGGCCAGCTCAATCTCCTGACCTCAATCTCATTGAAAACCTGTGGGGAGGTATTAAGAAAGCGGTATGGGATGCTAGGCCCAAAAACAACAACGAATTTTGAGCTGTAGTTGAACATGCATGGCAGACTATACCACTGAAGAGATGCGAAGGCCTTGTAGATTCTATGAAAAAGCGTTGTATAGCTGTCATAAAAAATCATGGTCATGCTACTAAGTATTAAGTTTATTTATAAAAAAAACCTTTAAAATATAATTATTTTTCGAATAAAATACTTTTTACTATCATACTACTATTTTATTGCTCTTGAAAACTTTGTTGCATCATGTGTTAAAAAATAAAAAAAATATTTGCGGCTTTATAAATCAGTTTGCATTTTTGTATGGACATAGTAGGGAAATGTACTCCTCTTTCGCAATGCATTTAATGTTAAAAAACTTTTGTATTTCCACAAACTCAAAGATATTCAAAATGACAGTGCCCACTACTATTTTACTGCTCGCAGCTGTACATAATTCAGTATGGGTATGTTTATTAAAAAAAAAACATCATTTTAATGAAAGTTTTCAATCAATTTGACAAAATTTCTACAGTCGGATTTTGAAAAATAAGCCACAGGAAATCCTGTGAATATTTGAACATGCTATTGAAATGTTTTGTTCAAAATCCATTCAAATGAAATTGATAAACCTCTAAGTGGCTTAGCTCATGCCAAGGCACACTTTAATCCAACATCCACAAAAAATACGTGTGATTATGGAATAAAATATGACACGTGACAAAAAAGACTTTTTCTCATCATTTATCATTTTCGAGTATAAAAACCAACTTCCCACAGCTATGTCCAATTTAAACTCCAACACAATTGATTGAAAAACATTCAAACAAATTGAAAAAAGTATATATGTACATAAATATGTATGGTATTTCCCGAAAGGCTTAACCCTGGTCAGACCGGAATAGCCCATCATCCATTTTGAAGTTTTGTACTCCTTGCACAATGCACAGGCATCAGGCATTTCCTACCTTGCACAATAGTTGGCATATCATGATACATTGAGGCATTCGTTTTGATTGGCAATTAATTGACACACATGCCATATGTATGTGCCTCAGACTCAGCAATGCAATCCCCGCAGTGCTTTTCAATTGCACACTTTAACTTTCTAGTATCTTGTTGTTGTTGGATCCGTTTGTTTTGTCGATTTGCTATTCTGATTGATTGACAAAAAATTGAAAACATATTGAATCAAGAGGTGTTCTTTTTTTAAAAGGTTTAGCGAAGGTTTTAAGCCCATGCATCTGAATTCAACCCAGAAAATGACGACGTCGGTCCTGAAAAATTCATATATCAATGCATATTTGCATATTTAAATTTAAATCGATTTTCTTCGGGTAAAGTAGAGCCTTTGCCATCAGAAAGAAGTGTCTGATGTGCATGCTTGAAGATCGAACAGCCACCAGCCTCAAGGATTCCACTTGAGAGTAGTGTTAACGATAGTTGCTGCTTTAGCTATGCTGCCAAGCCTTATTGATTCAATTAGTATGAAACATCAAGAAGAATACCTATTGATAGAGAGAGACAAAAAGAGGCAGTGACATGCAATCTTTCACAGCCAACAACTTAGCAAAGGCAAATGGGAAGGATAATGTATACACGGGAACATTGATATATACTGTGGGACAGAATTAATTAGTAATTGAAATAATTTGACCAATAGAACTAGTTATCTGAAGATTTCCTCGAAAATTAATACTCGAACTAAATCTAAGATGTTTAAGAACCCTAGAGCGAAGCAAGGATAGTTTTTGGGTTTTGGTTGTAATTCCCTGATGAATCCTTTATCCGGCTAAGAAGAGAATCACTTTTATTGACAAAAAAAATACCTTCCAAGGATTTTTCGCTTCCGTGCATTTTTGTATTCTAAAAGCAGGAAAACTTTGTGTTCAACTCGTTTGTGTTACTCATTTTGGAATCAGAGATTGTCCTGATCAAAAAATGTTACACGGAAAATTTTAGTGCTAAAAAATGACTCGTAGAGACTTTTTAACTTATTCTATTATCATTGAAACTTGTTCCTATTCTGCTGTATAGCCTATTCCACTGTACCATGACGATAAATGCTATGAAATGACTAAATTTTCTAACGAAATTGTGAGCATTTTCATATAGCAAGGAGAATGTGAGGATGCTGATGATATCTGCTGCTTTTGTTGTGCTATTTGGCTTTGTAGCATTTTGCAAATAAATTCATCTTAACGATTAAATCTCAATCAACAAGTTCTTATAAGCCGATGAATTGTGGGGATATAAACATAGTTGTTTAATCCTCTGTCAACTTAAATCAAATTGATATGCTTTGTACATTAATTCATTTAATTCTGTAAACAAATAAATCCAAAGAAATCTGTTAATTGTTCTTTCTATTATTTCTTAATGGCTCTAAAATTCTTCTTCGGATCTCTTGCATAGCCACACAAAAAGTAACGGAAGGATCATGATGGCAAGCTCACATTCGTCCATGAATAGTTTCAAACGGGTGATATGATATGAGAGATGTGGGAGCGTCTTCTTGAAACTGCATGCGTTCCACACTCATTTCTGCAAGGCATTATGATATATCGATGAGAAATGACACTCATTTACGAAGAGGAATAGACCAATGGACACAACCATCTCAAATTGCTTTTTCTACATGTACGACAATTTTATCTACCAAGTGAAAAATTTCTGAAGAAAATGTCCGAAACTTATTACTATTACTATAGTATATTTTTACAATTTTAATACAACACGTTCAGCGATTGTTAAAGGATTCATATTATTAAATGGCAAATTTTTAACTAAATACATATATTCCCCGATAACAGATCATCTTGGCGTATTTGATTGAAACAGAGATGTGACTTCCGCATTTCGAATTGGATGATACTCAATATTCTAACATTATTTAGGATTTGTTAAGAAAATCAAATTTGAGAGTTTTATTAAACCTGACATCATAGAAAACAGGAACCAAATGGATGCCGTAATTCTGTCTGTCTGTCCCTAAATCGAGCTATAACATAGATCGTTCGATCGGTTGTATTAAATTCCTTAAAAGGGATTTTTTTTAACTCTAAAAATAACAGTACTTGATATTTAACCAATGGGAAAATGCAAATTTATCTCGAAAACAGTCTTAAAGTTTTGATTGAAAATGAATTCTGTGTAATTTTACTCTAGCGACGGCTTACAAAAGAAATTACAAACCGAAAAGTACTTGGTACTTGGTACTTACCACAGAACCGTTTTATGGTTTTCTAGTTTCACATTAATGGCTTCACAAATTTGGATCGAAAATAAACTAGTTTTCATTTCAAATACTTCAATTAAACCTAGAATTTATTTTAGAAAAGAAAACAAATAAAATTCTCAAGTACTGACAATTAGTTACAAATTTCAGCTCACTTCAGGGTTTGAGATTTTCCGAGGGGTTTTGTCTATCTGACTTAGAAATTTTAAAACTAAACCTTTCCATCCAACCTTTGTACTTAAAGTAGCTTCAGCAATTATTTAAAATCCTTAAGTTAACAAGAACAAAAAAAAACTTTATTTGGAAACATAAAATAAGATTACTCTGGCACTCCGCCTTAATTGAAGGCAACAACCACAGATTTCTGGATTGCATTTTAATTCCAATAAGCTATACCGAAATTGATCCCTTAAGAATAGCGACTCTTCTTGGCTTAGGGTCTATTCTATACAATGCTATATTGTGCAGTATTTCAATAGTAGTGAATGTAATGGAAGAAGAAAAAGAGAAACCTAGTTATAAGGTATACCCAACAACCGTATCTAAGCACTAATCCTATATTGCAATGTATCTCGTTGCTTGCGGGATAATATGAATAGCGAACATTCCAAAGCCATTACACCGCTATCGATTGCCGGAAAGCACACTCTCCTCCTTGCGCGCCCTACTGGGTATTATTACACGCCCTGTTTATAGTTACAACGTATAACATGTATACAGTTGTATACAGTCGACAGTTGTACGAGTAGTTGTTATATTCTTCTATAGCTTTGGTGGTGCTGCCAAAAATAAACATTTTACCTGTGTTTTTTCTTTTTTTATTCTTCATCAACTTTATCTAAGAAGCATGTGGGTGTATGATAAAACGACAGCAAAGGGCGAGGTTGAAAACTCTCATTTGTCGTCGGCATCATCATCATCATCGTCGTCATGGTATGCTTTGGGTTTGGATTCAGTTCCAGGATTCGAATTTGAGAATTGTTTTGTTGCTTCATTTCTTCCATAAGAAATCTTCATTCAGGTGAAATTAAGTATGCTGGTTTTAATGACTCTTCATCCGGTAGGATCGAGATACAAAAAAAATTATTTAATTATATATGTAATGCATTATGTATCCTGTTAATGATTTTTCGAGCAAATATCTGCGATACGGCCACCTAAAGGAATTCGAAATCAATTTGTCAGGCGGAATGAAAATGGGAGAGCTGAAATACTCGGAGTTGCTAACACGTGGTTTTAAATTTATTTCGGTAAATTTAATTATGAATAGGAATTGTAAATCGAAATCATCAAAAATCATCAAACAAAAGAAGAACAGAAACGTGACTGTGACTCTTAACCATGCAGTAGATTACAAGATGTGAGGATCGAGAGATCCAAACTTTAGAACGATAGAGCAAGTACGAGATCGTTCGATTCAGATAGGCATTTTATTTTTAATACTCAAGGACTCCAGTGATAAAATTCATTTTTATCACTTCTGAATTTCAATAATTTTTAGGTCTTTGCAAGAATTTCCAATTTTCGGGATGTTTGATTTTGATGATTCCGTCTGTTTGAAGAACCATGGTTTATTTAGAAAGTAAAAACTAATCTCAAGTGTGATACATAATAAAACTTAAGTAAACACATTAATTTACCAACGAAACCTAATCAAATTACTGACTCAATACCTTTATACCTAATCATAGACCAATAAACTCACAAGAGACCAAAAAAATAGAAAAAAAAACATTTGAACAAATATTAATTAGCTTACGAGTATATTGTCCCAAACCCAAACCCAAACTCTCACCCCTCAAAAATCAATTTGACCATCACATTAATTTAAAACTCCTTCGTATGCAATATTTACACATAAGCTTTTTATCATCATTTTGATCGCCCTCGACACTTCCAACATATTATTAAATCAATTTTATAGCATGCCAACACACTTAAATATTTTAATTACATACAAAACATAGCATGGATATACATACTTCAATACCACCAAAAGCCAAAAACATGCGTTTTATCAATAATAATTTTGTATTTATATGAAAAAAAAAAAACAAGTTTTACTGTAAACGCCAGAAACACCATGGACCCAGCTTTTTGGGATCTCATTTGCATTCAAATAACGACACAAATTTATAAAAAGGCTTGTTATGTATATAAAATGTTATAGGCTCAAGTTTTTGTACAGCAAACCGTCAAATTTGTTTAAATTACCTCGATGTGTTCGCAAACACATATGCCCTCTTCACAGTACGCACACGGCTGCCATTTATGACCGCCACTGCCCCCATTTGGAAGACCTTTAAAGATCAAACTCGTCTCATCGGTGCATGGTTCGAATTGTTGTGCTGCGTTCACATTGTCCACCATGTCATGTTCGAACGCATCACTGCGGCGCATGCGATAAACGCTGCATTTCCGTTCCAACTGGCCCATAGGTGGCGCAATATTCACCTCGTCACTAGATGTAGCGGTGGGGTCACGAGCTATGTGACCCGGTGACGCCATAGGCGTGGCAGGTGTGACAATGATTGAGTCTTGCGGGACTTGTATTTGCATGCGTCCACTGGTGCCCTCTTCCGGTTTTGCGTTGTTTACCGCCACTAGTGGTGACGTCGGTGGTGTGGCGTCCATTTGAGACACCAAGGGAAGTGTAGCGGTGGCTGATTTAGTAAGATGCGAGTGGTGGAATGTTGCCCCGCCGCTGCCTGAGTGTCGGTGCACCAGTTTTGAGGTCCTTGCGATGAAATCGTGATGGCGATGAACATGGTGGGTGTGCAGCGATTGTCCGTCACCTTCATCGATTGGCAGTAGGAGTTTACTTTGTGCGGTATAGCTGGCACTGAGTTTCCGCGCCTGTGCTTGTGGGGTTCGTAGATAGGTGGAGGGCAGCTGATGGAATTGTCTAGACTGCTGCTGGCTGGTGGTCGGCGTTCCAGCAGCTAGCTGAATTGCCAATGCCTTTGAAGCTGGATGAAGCTTCGCCTGGGCTGCCTTGGTTTTGTTTTGTTGTCGTTGACGCTGACGAGCTTGTCGCGATGCCAATGAGGCACCGCCTGCTGCAGCATACATGATTGGAAGATTTTATGTTCTCTATCTGAGTCTCTCTCTTACGAAAAAAAAAAATAATCTACAGATTTATTTGGATCTAAGACCTAAAACTTTGATAATTTTAAGCGGTCATTTGTAGTGCATCCGCTGAATTGTTGCTGAATTGTCTGTGTATCCTGTTTTGTTGTTGTTTTTGTTTGTTATCCTTGCTGTGCTGATTGTGATGTTTGCTGAATGTCGTTTTTCTAGAGTTTCCCTGTATATTTATGTATAAAAAACTTGGTTTCTTTTTGTCGCAGGTTTTTCTTTTGTTCAAAAACTAATAAAATAATTTTTAAAATGATAATTTTGTTTTCTTACTTGATTGTACTTTTGTATTAAAAAATTGATTTTCGGTGTGTGTTTTAGTCGTGTTTCATTTTTTGTTTTAATTTTCTGTTGACTTTAATAAAAAAAATTAATTTTAAAATTTCACTGAAACCATCTATAATGTTGTTCTGGTATGCTTTTGTTTTTCATCTAATTTTGCTCAAAAATATTTTTTTTATTCATAAAAAAACTAAACTATTGACAAAAATATGTGTTTTTTCTTTATAAAAACTTAATATATTATGAAAAAATTATTATAACATCGCTGCTGCTTTATTTTTGTATAAATGTTGTTTTTTATTTATATTGATTTACATATATATAAAAAACTATGTTTTTATTTTGTTTTATGCTTGTAAAAAAACTAAGTTAAAAATGTTTCATTTAATAAATACAAAAATATGCCTATTTTGTTTGTTTGTTGTTAAAATATTTAATTTTTTTTTTTAAATTTTCTTAATTTTTTTTTTCTATTTTGTATTGTCTTCAAATTATTACTTCTGTACTTAGTTTAATGTCAAGCTTCTTTTAACCTTTCCATAAAAAAAATGTATCTAACATAAATATATTTTGCATTTTATTTAAACTTATATTTCAATCTAAATGTAAAAGCCATTGGCATTCATGTTTTGTTCTTTTTTTTTAATTTCGTAGCAAAATTCGTTTAAAAAATAACTACATAAAATTAGCTAATTTTACACAACATTAAAGCGCATTTTTTGTGTTCACATCCAAGGTTACTTTCAATTTCCATTGGCTAATACAATCTTCATTTATCTTATACAATACATTACAATATATAAAACATTTATAAATACATTTATGTATATATATTTTTAATTTTATTTGTTTATCTAAGAAGCAATAACGTAAAAAAAATTTTCTCTTTTTTATTTTTTTTTTTATTTAATGTTCAACTATTTTTACAAAAAGGATTTTATCTGTTTTTTTTTGTTGTTCATTTAATAAGACACTTTTGGGATAATACATAATATTTTTTGCTCTTTTTTTATCTTAATAACATTAATTTTTTTTAATATTGAGGTATAAACAAAATATAATAACCTATTTTCGGTTGAAAAACATTATTTTTTTTTAATGCTGTTTAATTTTAGTTTTGTGATTTTTGTAGCATTAAACAGAAGTAGACGGATTTTGCAAGGAACACGTAATAATTTGAGCTGTGGAAGAAAATTGTTGCTTAGACAAAAAATGAAGAGGTAACATAAATTAGTTATTTAAAATATTCGTTTTGGTTTTGATAGGTTTCTCTTAAGATAAAGAGCTGAAAATCGATTGCTATACAATATTTCTGAAATTACTCAGGTTTTCAGTGTGGATCTATAAAAAATTATGAATATACTGAAAATGTACTCCTTAACAAATTATCAAATTATACTTTTATTACTTAAAAAAAAGTTAGTCGAAAAAATGTTTAAAAATTTGAATGCATTTGTCTCATTGGCAAGATTTTTAAACGCCTATATGAACATATACATATAAATGTACTTTAAAGGTAAAAATCCTTACAAAATGCCGCTTTGGAAATCCATTATTAGAATAGAGAGACTGACTGCGATGTCTCGGTAAGATTGAAATGATTTTGTTTTTACTGAGAAATCCCTCTCTTAAATACAAAAAACCCTTATTCACTTTAAAGTCACAATTGCTTTAAATTTTCTTTCAAAAAATAACCTACGTATGCTTTTGAAATTATTTTTCCTTTTCTTATAACATTTTATTTTCATTCTCATTCAAAACAAAGGCACTTGTGTAGTAGCTGTTCAATTTAAATATTTAAATTAAAATGAAAATGGTCACGTTTTGCTGCATAATTCTTAGAGTAGTTTTGTTTCCAAGTTTCTGCTATTCCTTGGAGAAATAAAGAAGAACGCAGCGAGAGAAAGAAAAGACAAAACTTTTCAAATTTCTTTGACAGAAAAAAAACAAGAATTCTTAACCATTTTCCTACCAACTGAATTCTCAATCAGAAAATGATTACATGTTAACAAAATTTTAATTATTGTAGGTAACAGCTCACAGATATTAAAATTATGCAACTATCAGATAAAAGTTTTTTTTTTAACTGAGCACTAAGTGACTTCCTTTGAATTTAAAAAAATCAGTTTTGAAAACTATTTTTCGTAATTTTAAAATTTAAATTAATCAAAGTTTAAAGAAAAAAAAAACTGAGTTTTTGTTCAGATTTGTTGAATGCCATGTATATTTAAAGCTTAAAACTCTTTCAACTTGTTTGACCTACTGGGGAGCCCCGTGATACTAAACCCCGTATATCAATTTTATTTAGGAAACTATTTTCAATATTAACGGACTTACTGAAAATCGAATTTTCCATCAACAATATTTATATTTAAGAGTTAAATTCATTGGAATATTGAGAACTATTCAAATACAAAAATTGACATATTCAATCTTCGATTTTGGTTTTGTAATATCAGAGTTTGTCTTAGTAGCTACCACAGATTTATACACGAAGTATTTTCTTTAATATTACATTTACATTATTCTATGGCGCGGAAGTAAGAAAAACCATTGATTTTATCACTGGGACACTATGGCGTATACGTAATTTATTTCTTCATTTACTTTTAACTTAAATTTATAATAGTAACTATTAAAGAACTAATTATTTGAAAATATTCCTACTAGGTTAGCAAAAAAATAAAACAAGAATAACTTGTGATTAATTTTTTTAAATGTCAACTTTCTATTCAATTTCAAGTCCTCTCATTTCCACAGAGGAAAAAATGTCATCCTAAAAAAACAAAAAATTTAAATTGAAATTAAAGCCACTTTGGGCTAACCACATATATTACCACACACCACAAAAGTCCTTAGCCAAAAAAAAAAAAAATACACTCAAATCCAAATAATATAAAAGCTAAGCTAGTGACAAAAAAAAACCAAGAGAAAAAAATACCACAGTGTCCTGCGGATACCATAAGAACGGAGACCGTATAGTAGTCCTATAGAATAGAAAGAAGTAGCGAAGCAACCACTAGGAATAAATTAAATTTTTTAACTTGTGAATTTGTTGGCCTCAAGTTATAATAGAAGGGCTAAACCAAAGGCTTGAAAGACATGTTTTCATTTATAAAATATATATATGTATATATATATACCGTTTGTATATATGTATGGATATAATGTATTTGTAGAAGAGGCACCCTGAAAAAATCTTTTTTTTTTATGTCATGTGCTTGCTTTTGGTTTTCAGCATCTGCTACACTGTGAAATATGTTGTAAAGGACACGAAGAAAAAAATCGATGAAAAATGCGACCATGCAATCCTACCGTAAACACGCAAATGATAATCCCGCATTTTGTGTCTTTAGTGTCGTTCTCTTTCCCATTTGGCGGTTGTTGATTTGTTCGTCCTCCACGATGTTTTTCTGTTATTTATTTTTATTTGTTTTGACTTTGCTTTTGGGGCGTTAATGAAAGCCATTGGTTCTATGATTATCTTTTCATCATTAAATATTTACCTTTATAGAGTAAAACGCAACAACGATAATATTATACTTCACAAAGGAATCATAAAAAATATTCAATCTAATTATGAGACTCCGGCCCCAGCAGCCGCAGCAGCACCGGCAGAGTTCTTCACCTGAATGCGCAAAGAGACTCCGCTAGGCAGTTTCAGAAGTATAGAAGATGACTTTGGCTCTTTGCAAGTCAAGTCTCAATTCAATCTTGTTAAATATTTAATTTGCAATTAAGCACCGGAAATTCTCAATACGTAGAGCGAAAAACTTCATTCATACTTCATAAAGAATTCAGATTAAGGAATTAAACAATCAACAATTTTCTAAGGCCAAATATTAAATTTCATTTCTTAAATAAGTTCAAATACTCGTACAAAAAAAGGAAGTTAAGTCATTATTAATTCAGTTACACTTCGATTGTAAGGCATAAGAACTGGTGGTATCTGTATATTTCTGTCTATCTAAGTATACGTATACAGTTCAACAAGTCCTGCTATTATAAGACATTAATAACTGTTTACTTTGGTGTGTACCGCTGGTGTCAAATGCAAAGAGAATGAAGTAGTATAATAACAAATAGATGGACTAGGTGTCCTGATCTAGCTATTATTTTCAACTTAAGTATTGATTTTTAAACAAAACCGAAACAAGGACGAAAATTAATGCATAGTTGTTTATCTAGCAGACAATTATGGCAGTTCCGTGAAATAGAATTTTTTTTTATTTTGCTTACAGTAAAATCTCTCAGTGTGGATGATACTGTCAGGTTAATTGATATGCTAGATTTTCTTTGGTATCTTAATATTGGAATTTGCTTTTCGGAGAATATTTTTGAATAAATTGTTTAGAAAAATCATAAACATGTTCATTGAGGTGAAAAATTTATCGAGTTAAATGGAAAAATTTAAAAGTCGTGACAACCAAATTGCACGACATCGTTTCGTTATTTATTTTTTTTTATAAAATTTTAAGCAAATTAGTACTATATTAAAACAATTTTAGCAAAACAAAAGATTTAAAAGACTATTTTGCCTAATTTATCTTTTTAGTATCTTACTTACTTCATATTATAACACTTTGTGTATGTACCTTGATTTGTTTTGCATAAGCTGTCAATGTTTTCAAATTAATTTTTTTAAGCAAAATAGCTTTAGTTTTCAACACAGTTCACGTTGCCATTTTTTCTCAAAACTTCATCTTTTCAATTGGCTGCCATTATAGTAACTCAAAAATAAAATGTATATTGTATATTTGAGCACACCAATAGCTATATGTCTAGTTTAGGTTGAAGTGGCTGTCAGCGTCGAAGCTAACACTCTTAGACAAAAAGTAGTCCCATTGTGACACCACATGAATCTAGAATTTTTTTCCCTAGTTGTTAAACCATTTGGAGCTCCTTATGAAGCGAATTTAGAAATAAAATGTCTATATTAATTAGATCACTAGCTTTCTTGAAAAAAAAAACTCTCCGAAATGGAGCTTACGTCTATGGGACTGAGAAGACCATCTACATACATAGAAGATAAGGAACTCGTCCATACAGCTTCTTTAAAAGTCGTTTGAATAAACCCTTCGTTGTGTGGTTTTGCCTATAAGGCAGTGTCCGGTTATGACACCAATTACGGAGCTGATGTGTAATCTTGAGAGTTTCAGATTAAGCATTGATCAAATCTCCTTCGTTATCAGACCGGTGGTTTAATTATTCAATCTTAGGTTTGTCCTCCCTATAGCATGTTGTTTCAGAATTATTTTACATGTAGCGATGGGTATACCAATGTCATGTTGTACTCGTAGCACTTCTGGCGAGTTCACCAACCTTATAGTTCCCTAGAATGTCCCTATGCCCTCGCACCATACAGAGGTGAACTGCAAAACCATTTCCGCAAGAGATTATCGGCAGTTATGGGTTGTTATAAATACAACCGAGTATAGATATTTAATAGCTTCCTGACTATCCGAGAAGATGCAGATGTCAGTAGATGATAACACATTTTCTTTGAGCTAAGAGAGGACTTCTTTAATCACAATAAGTTCCGCTTAGACCACCCTACAAATATTAGAAAGATGGAAAGTGACATTATTAAAATCTATCTGATTATACATCCCCACCAAATCCATCATCAATTCTCGATCCGTCGGTATAAAATTGAGCGATGTGTCTAATGAAAATTATTGTGATATCTGCATTGTATGTATTTTTTATATTATTGTTAAATTTTAGTACTCGAAATATGATGACAACCGTAAATTCGAAAACATGAAATTTTTAATAAAACGTTGCTCAATTTTTGAATTGATGATGGCGTCTAGAAGCTGTAGGTTTAATGTTTCGAAAAAAACTTACAAAGTACATCTGTCTTATGAAATGATCTTATTCAAATTATTTACTTAATAACATATTCTAATTTTGTTTATGTGGAAAATATTGAACTCAACATAAGGGAAGTTTCACTGTAGTAGCATGTTTATGTATGTAATTATAAATTTATTATTCTCATCAGCTTATTTGTTGTGAAAAGTGAAAGTTATTATTTTCATATGATATTAGAAAACAGAAAAAAAATGCAAATGTCACTAGAAGCAAAAAAATCGAACATAATAATCGTGAGTTGTACAAAATTTGCAATCGCATAATCTACATTTATACTAAATTATTTTTGTTTGATAAACGATCTCGGTTTATGCTTAATTTTCCTTAAAATAATAAATAATTACTCGATTAATTGGGGTAAGAAAATGCAAAAGTGCTACTATGTTACTATTATGGCCGTGTGGCTATTAATTTTTGACATGAAAATACCAATAGAAAAATAATTATAGCAGAATATTTATTGTGTAATATGTAACACGAACAAGTATAGGAAGTTTAGGATTAAGAAATGCAAAGAAATGTTTTTTTGATGGGCCTTAGCAGTCCAGTAAAATTAGACTTTCACTTCGAAAAAATTCCAACACAACTGTGTTTTTGTGGATAACTTAATTTCGATCCTTTAAGCATTTTCTTAAAAAGTACCTTATATTCAGGCTTGGGATTAACTATTTTTGGAGGGTGAAAGGGCTTTTTTCAAATTTCTCAAACATTTGAGGGTAAAAATTAAAATTACAAAACTTTATCGTGTAGAATCAAAAGATTTTGAGAAAAAACCCGCACAAACACTAGGGTATAGTACGTTTAGTAAGAAAATGTAAAAATTACATTTTTCATTGGCTTAATTTTCTTTTATAGTACTTGTTTGGGTACATCCCCTGGTTCTAAAATATTTTTCGTTCGGAAAGGGTTAAAAAGGCCGCCATTTTGAAAAAAAGTGGTGTTTTCGTTTTCATTTACTGCTTTAAACTTTTAGAGAATAAAGTTACAAAAGGCCAAAGTTTACCTATGCCACATATAATTAATACAATAAATTAACGCCCTTTCATAAAAAAAAAAAACTTAGTCATGATCCAAATTTAAGGTTATTTTTTATGAAAACTCTCCCCCAAAATTCAGCTTTTCCGGAATTTTTTCGGAGCTTGTTCATTTGTTTGTCTAATTTTCTTGGGTTATTAGGTCAAATGAAACAAATTATTTTTTATTTTTATCACGACACATTACAGTAAAGGACCTAACCCTCATAAAACAACCATAACATACCTACAAAAATTACAAAGTATAAATCTATTAAGGAAGAAAATATCCTGAGGGAAGTACGCTCATTTTATTTTGGGCGCCTGAACGGTTTTCGAAATAAATGAAGATTTCTGGAAGAGTCAGAAGCAATTCGTTAGATTTAAAAAAAGAATTTCAAAGTTTTCCACTATAAGATATAATATTTTAGGTACTCCTTAAAAGTATAATCTGGTTCCTGAACCAAAAGAATCCTATAAAAGTTTTATGACACAAACAACACAAAATTTACTTCATTAAAGAATTGTAAGTTTAAAAAAATCAATTTAATTCAAATAAAATTCCACATTCCTAAGACTTTAAATAAAAATCGTCCTTAAATATTTTGCCTTTTTAAAAATTAATTCTACCTGTTGGACCTGAGTATAAATAAATGCAATTACAACGTCCTAGGCCTAAAATCTTTTATCAAACAAAAATGTTCCCCCATCGCTAAAAAAAGTTCCGTCAATGAAAAAAAAAAACGAACTTGAAACTTCTACTCTCACATAAAAACCCAACACATCCTTTTATATAAACATTTATTGTTAGGGGCATATAGTGTTCTATTCTCCTTGAAGAAAGTGCTCAAGGTGCTATATACATGGGAGAGGAGTAGTGAGATGCATTTGCATATGTGTGATGCACATCATCATCATCATTTGCATATTTTTTTTCCCTGTGTCAAGTGTGCTATGCCGTCGTTTTATTTTCAAAGTCAAAATAATTAAGCAGCGAGTCCTTAAACGTTTGTTCCTCAAGAATACACTTATTTTGCTTGACTGAAGCTGAATGAAATATGAATTCTGATTTGTTTCTTATTGTTGTTTTTGTTTTTGATGTTGAACGGGGTCAGGTCAGCCTTTATAAAAGGAAACAATAATTATTTGTCTCAGAAAAAATATATAAAAACATTTTGTAACAAAACGAATCAAATCGTAAAAAGTTCACAATTGGTTTGATTTCTCAAAATTATACATTAACACCCTAAACCTTAATATATAATTAGTTAGCCTGTCTAAATTGGTCTTTGTATTAGTGTATTTTGCTTCATTCTCTTAAGGATTTTTCGAAAATTTTATTTGGAACACCAAAAAGGCGACAAAAAATATGATTTCCAGATGGAAGGAAAGGCTAATCACCAGCCTTACCACCATCCCTTTTTTGTAGGTGCCTTTAGTGCCTAGCTTTAGCTTTATCTAGCGTATTATTTATTTAATGTTGCTGTTCGATTGCCAAGTCCTGAATTTCTGCCAGAAAGTCAGGCAGGTATTGTAGACGTTTTGGTTATAGCATTGGTTTAAATATATTTTTGCCTTAGCTATTATAATTTTTGAAGGAAGAGAGAACTGAACTGACTGTTTGGACGTCCTTCAAGTGCGACAACAAACCAAAACATAGGTAAATAAAACAGTTCAAACTTGCTTGAATATAATAGAGGGCATAATCAGTTCATATCCTATTATATATCCTTTACCATTTGCCACACCCTCACATGTATTTCCAGAATGAGCATAACAAATAAGATGGCAGAGTGTGTTGTATGTAGTGTAGCTGAAGGTTTAACAAGCTTTGTCAGGTAAATTTGCTTGCAACTAATTTTTAACACTCTGAACCGAAAGTTTTGGAATCATTTTTTGTCTGTCCAGAAGTAAATTTCGATCTAGATTTAGAGGGTTACAATTGATGAGGAAATGTTTATGTACAAACCATAACAAAATTAAGTACCTCTCCTGAGAAAACTCAGTGAAGTGTGTCTTTCGTTAAAAAACTGAGAACATTCAGTTTTTAATTAATCAAAACAATTGACAAAGTAAATTAATAGACATTTTTATTCAAACTTAACTAAATTTATTTTATTCATTAAAATTATGTGTTTGATGTGAAGATGATGCAGACTGCATTTCCACTTAAATTTATTGAAACTTCCCAATGAGTTCATGGAATTTTTGCAGTTAAGACTTAACGAAACTCTTTTTACTGTCACAAAATGGATTGTGTACTTTAAAAATCACTTTTTTCACATTTTTCTTTCAAGTTTGGGAAAGAAACTCATATATCTACATTTTCCAACTACACCATTCCATAAAAGCACCATCCTATTCAAACAGATGGAAGTTTGATTCAAACTTGAAATAAAAAACTTAGTCTTTATTATTTAAACTACTCAGTGTATTAAAACTTGGCGACTTGGCAAAAGATGTTGATGTATAGGTCAGATATTGTGAAAAAGTGAGAAATTTGTCAATGGGAAGCTGAGGTTTCTGTGTGAACATTTTATTTCGATGCAATTTAATTTAGCTTAATTCAAGCATATAACTTTATGATAATTCTAAAGTAATTTTGGTTAGAATTGGAGAGCATTCTTAAGGCCGGTTTTTGAACAGTTTAAATAAAATTTATTTGAATTTTTGTTATTTTCTTAGCATTCTTGTCAGGGGTTTATCTGGCCGTGCTCAGTTCGGTAAAACAATGATGATTTATATTCCACTTAACTTTGTTAAGTAAGTCTACACAGTCAATATCTCTTGTTAATAGCTGGTGCAGAAAGAGTATAGGTCAGCAGGAATACACTTATTTTGCAAAAATTTGTAATTCAAAATTTATACAAAAAACAACTACCAAATCCATCAAAAATACTATCAACAAATTATCAAAAGAAAAATCAGTATTTCATTTTCATTTGTTCAGTTACTTTTAAAGGCTATTGTTAACACAGGTACAAGGTGCAACTAGCAACTATCCGAAACTAGTGCCCACAAATATCCAGGATAATTTATGTACTCTTCTGTACACTCTTCTGTGTGCAATTTAACCTGGAAAGACATGATGTATCCATAGGGCCAACGGGGTGCATGTGTGTTATTGATTGAACCTTTTGTTTCGTTGGGTAAAAACGAACATAGGATAAAAGCGGGTGGTAGTTCGGTACAGTATGAAAACCCTTTTAATTGCACTAGGTCTTACTTCTGCTATTTTATATATTGAACTTTCGATTGCTATTTTTTGGTCTCGTGAATTTTAATTTAAATCTGTTATTATTTTACCTTTTTCTTTCTTTTGTTTTTTTTTTGTCCATGAATAAAATTGAACAAAAATCAATTTGCAATCCTCTTATAAAAGGATGTTGATTGATGTTCATTTGCCAGTGTTATTGTAGGTGTTTACCCATGTGCCAAAAACAACAATAACTTATTGACTTTTGCTTACAATGTAGATTTTTGGTTAATGTTTACAATTTAACTGCTCAAGTTTATTTAAAAATATTGGTAGTTTCAAATCAAAGGACATCAATCATTCGAATATTCGAATATAAACAATACAAGATAGCTATATTTCGATAGATTTTCACCAGGTGACAATACATCCTTAATAAGTTCCCGTTTGGTGCGGATCTTGGGCCGCCGACGCACGGCGTCATTGGTCGGTAATTTTTTGAAAACGACGCTGCTGAGGCGCTCACCGTCATTCCAATTTCGATTTCTTATGGCCCAAATTGAACCATATGGATCTAGACGACATGTGGTTCCCGACATGTGCCACACAGCTGACGCTACAATTTACATTTTGCATGAACGATTTGAGGATAAGGTTATCACTCGCAGAGGTGACGTGAATTCATATCATATCATATGATTTGACCCCTCTAGACTTTTTTGTGTGGGGTTTCCTGAAGTCACAGATCTATGCGAGTAAACCACACTCGACCTACGCCCTAAAGGTGTACTCGTACATAATACAGGCCGTCGCTGAAATTCAACCGAATCTATGCAGAATAGTAATTGAAAATTTTACGATTCGAATCCGTGCCACCGTTAGAAGCCTAGGCGGGCATTTAAACGATGTCATATTCCATGCATAATGGCATGAGCCTTTCAAATAAAAAAAGAATTTTGTTAATACCTCGAACAGAGTTTGTTTTATTCCATTTCAACATCTACCCGATCTTATTGAAAAACTTTTATTTTTCAAAGCAATTCAAACTAAAGAGAAAACCTCATGAGTAGAGCATGGTTTTGACAAGGATTTTGTTGAATATCATTTTTAAAATTTCTATTTCAAAATAATTTTGTGACGTTATTAAAGTTCCAAAGAAATACCTTCAATTTTCTTTTGGAACGTTTTTTTTTAAATATTTATTCAAACCCATATTAATATTTAAGTTTAATTTAATACGATATATTGAATTCTCCTTAGTTTTTCAAATTTTTAAAATGTATCTTCCACATTTTCAAAAATAATTTTACAATGAAAATCTTGAGCTTAATTTGGAAACTCATTAGATATTTTCAAAACAAAAAAAAATATCTTTAGCTCTTAATCTTTTGTTTGTAAGATGCAGCTTAATCTCGTGCGAATCAGTGCCAAATGTTTTTTTTTTTTAATGTACATTTTAATTTTGTGTGAATCAGTTATTAACTTGTAGCAGTAACTAAATCAGTATTATTTCAATTTTACATAAGAATCAAACAGAGAGAAAGAGGGAAACTAATTAACAATTATGCTAAAAATGAAAGTCGAAGATGAAAACTGCAATATAATACTTAAACCAACACTTAGGATGGAATGGATTCACTTGTAAAGGCAGACCAAGAAATGTAAATATGGTTAAAGATGGCGGGGATGTAGGGTACAAATTATTAAGGACGGCAGGAGACATTGAAGATATGAGATTTGATGTTATCTTTGCTATAATGTAAGTCAAACGTATTCTCTATTGAGAATAATATTTATTATAGGAAGCACACGGTTTAAAGGTTAATTACTTTCGTAATTTTTACGGTGCAAGAGATATTCTATTTAAAAAAAGCTGATAAAGAAAGCATCGGCAACTTTACTGAAGATTTCTGGGAATATGCCTTTGACGTTCTTCATAAGGGAAAAATTGGTAGTAGTAGTTGTAAAGGGTTTTTCAACAGGGACGCTACAAAAGTAGAGCGACAGGGACAGCAAACGACGCCATATTTCTTGCTGCTCTTTTGACATTTATCTTCAGTAAGGTTTGCCATTTCATGATGGAAAGATATACGAGCTAATAACGAGTCGAAATTATTAAAATTTACTACCGAAATTCGGAGTCAGTGGCTTCAACGTTAAGAGCCCTACGTCCAATTTATGGTCGTCATAATCGTCCTAGCAGATCAACAATTGAGCGTGTAGTGGAAAAATTTGAATCCACAGGCACAGTACAAAATGTTCCCGTGCCAGTGAGACAAAGAAGTGCCCGTAGTGTCGAGAATATTGCTGCGACTGAGGCTTCAGTTGCAGAAAGCCAAAATGTGTCTCTCACACGTCGTTTTCCAGCGTTGGGCATCTCTGTGATGTCGTTGTGGCGAATTTTGCGAAAAGATCTTGGCCGTCGAAAATTGGGTTCAGCGTCTGGACTTCTGCAAGCGTGCCCGTGGTGGCCATGCAAGAAAAGTGGAGTTCCATACATAATGACATCGAACGTAATTTCACAGGAATAAAGAATTTCATTGATATCCAAAACCGTTTTTGTTTTATTTAAAAAAACTTTTGTAGCGCTCTTATTGAAAAACCCGATATAATGATTTCCGATGGTATAACGATAGAATTTAATGTTGACCATGGGTACAATTAGGAAAAAACTATATCCTTCATCGATAAAAATAAAATTGCATTTCAATTCAGCGAAGTTAGTTCTATGGAAGTTGAGAGGCATGAGGCAAGAAGCATGCCTCCGTTTGACAAACATGTTAAAAAATGGTAGAAAAGGGCTGTCATTATTCCGGCTATTACGATTGGCTAAATGTCCATGATTTTAAAATTCTTAGATAGGAATTTACAATAATAATTCTCAATGATTTCTGTAACTTGGGTCATTTTAATTGAATTGAAATAATTCTTCCATTCAAATCCCATACAAACACTGATAACACTCTTTAATGAAATTACTTAAGCGTACAATTTTCCATATGAAGAATGTTTTTCAAAATTAACTCTTCTTACTTATTTTTAATTAGAAATATTAATCGCATCTCATTTATTCCAAAGGGAAAACAAGAAAATCTACTTTTAAAAGTGTTCGCATGAAAATAAACTTTCTCTTGCCAAACAAAGACTGAAGCTGAAGCGCCATTAAGAATTAACTTTGCCATTTCACATATATCACTTTTGAATATTCGCACTTTAATAAATTAAAAACCTCATGCATTTATTTTCAAGAAAACTAAAAAAAAAAACTTAAAGGAAACTTTTATCTTTTTGAACTTTATCCTTATGGGTTCCAGTATGTTCCAAGAAACTTGTTAAAACATAAAATAGGATAAACTTACACACGTACTTGTATTTCAAAAATAAGTAGATCGCATATTAACATACGCCTTTATGTGTAGATAGATACATATACATTTATGTGTATACTTTCGATAAAATCCTTTTTGATCAAAGATTCCAATTAAAATTTTATATCTACCATGGAGATTATGATGATGTTAATGATGATGAAAATTTATTATAAAAAAGGGGAAACACGACAAATTGTAAGAAAATGCATAGCTCAGCAAAATTACGATGGTAGTCCTTTGAGATTTAAAGCAATTCATTCGAAACCGAAGGTCGATTGATCAAAAGGTCGATATTGATGTTGTTAGTATTAAATTAAATACATTCATACATATTCGTACATATACGAGTATCATTAATGAATGGAGAATTTCGTAGATATTTTATTAGTCTAACACAAGACCAAAAAACACATAAAAATAAAGAAAATAAAAATCGGCTTTATAAATCCAAGACCCAGCAATTCAATTCAAATTTCAGCAATAAGCAGCTGCTGATGGTGTATATGTATATCTTCCATCATCCAGAATCAATCAAAAAACGGCTTCTGAAATATTATTCTGATTTGATTTTTTGTTCTAGAACTACTTTTTACTCACGAAAGATGATTTCTGTTCGTATGGTTTTTCTTTCTGTTACTTTTTACACTTAGTTATATCCTTTTTTCGTATTTTTTTGGATTAGCGAAACAAACAGAAAAGAATAATTTATCTTCGTTTATAAAAATCCTTTAAGCTCGAACTTTTTGTGTTGTTTGAAGAAAACGATAGAATCACGAAGGTATGTAAAAGTTAACACGTTATAGAAAATCGAATTGACGTAAAATAAAAAATAATATTTTATGGGTATTTTATATTTTTTGGCTTTTCTTTGGAATAGAAAAATAGATAAAGCGACGACTTTGAAACACTGTGTTAATTTCCTTTGTGATTTATATTTGTTTTGTTGGTTCTTTTTATTTTTTGTTTTATTTATTTCTTTTCTTAATTTAGTTGAAGCTTATTTTTTTTTTTTTTTTGAAATGTCCTTGCTGCTACTTATATCCAAGTTGGCATATTCATCATATCATCTCATCATCGTTCAGTAGACATTTGAAGAAGGAGTGCAAAAAAAATCATATCATATCATACATATGCATATGCCAATTGTAAGGTTGAGACAGAGTGAAAAAACGGTTAAAAATACATAGATGTGTGTATATTTATGAAAACTATCCTTTATAACAATTTTGCGATGTTTTATATACGAGGGAGGCACTGAGAATTTTGTATCACTTTTTGAATCAATAAACGCTTCGTTATAGTTGAAGAAAAAAAAATAAATAATTTAAAACATTTATGTATAGCTTTTCATATGATAATAACTTTTCTTGTACATAAATGTATATGTACTCGTGAGTTAACAAATTTTCGAAAACTATCGCACGCGTTTTGGGTTTGCGAAAAACATTTCATTCAAAAAAAAGGAGAACAACAACAAGATAGCCACATTAAAAAAAATATCCACAAGGATTCACATTAAAAAGGAACTATAGATTTTTTTTTTTTGAATTTTAATTTAACAATATACAAAATATTTTTATTAATTTTAACTTTTTATTTATCACATGAAAAGTAGGGTGATTTTAACAAATAGAGTTAAGAGATTTATTTATTTATTTTTTTTTGGTACAAAACTCAATGTGAATTCAAAAAACGGGAAAATAATAACGAAAATCCGAAGGATCATATCACAACGACACCAACAAAAACACTGAAGGATAGTACGAAAGTACAAAAAAAACACACTGTCAGACAGCAGGACAAGATGTAATCAAACAAATCAACTAAAATATACTTTCTCTCCTGGCAGGACACGGAGAAGCAAACAAAAAAAAAATATTAAAATTCCTTCTCCGTGTTAATATGTTCGTCTCTCTTTAACCTGCGATCGTCCCTTTGGGTAGGTTGATTCTTGTCCGAAAAACCACCTTCATCTGCCTGCCGCTGCCATCACTAGTCACCGCCTGAGGTGAGGGTGGTCTCTCACAAACAGCTTTTGCTATAAATGCAAGCACAAGGAATCCTATTGCATCGCCTTGCCATTTTTGCTCTCTTCCGGTAATGGTGTCCTCGTGTGTACTGGTGTTGAATGCGATGGTAGAAAAGCAGAGAGCATAGGCCTCCCCAAAAGGAGGCTTTAATCCCAAATTCCACACCATTGGGATGTGTGGTGAAAAACGAAAAGCCTAAACTACAAACCTCTGCTGACATTGGAAAATGTGTGAAAACGGATGGTGGTGGGAGTGGAGGGTTTACACACCTACTCTATATCATGTGGAATTGTAATAATACCACTATCAAACTTACTGTTAGAGATAGTACTATAGGAAGTTTTGGTGGGATGTGTGGGCTTTTGCAGGGGATAATTTTTATTTTGTTTTTGCATTCTATTTCATTGTGATTTTTCTTCCACAAGTATGTTTCAGATTTTTGATTCTTTGGAGAGAATACGAAAACCTTTAGAAGTGCAGCAGCAGGAGAAACTTTTCACTTTTCATAGTTTTTGCTGTTTCCGTTTCCTGTATTTATATACGAATTACGAGTATATCGTATATTTCTGTGGTTCTCTGCAGCGAAACAGGATGAAGTATGTCAGAGAGGAGTGCAAAAAGAGATTTATACGAAATCCGTTTAGTTTGTTAGAGTATGTTTTTGTGTTCAGATTCGGTTAAATTTCTGTATAGGTATACCTTACACAGCTTACACCGAACATCTGTTTTGTGGTTTGTAGCTGTATTTCAACAAAATCACTCTTGTATTTCTTATTAATTTGATGAAAGTTTTTAAGACTGAAGAAATCGAGTACATTTGATCAATTTATGTGCAGAAGAAAGCTTATGAAGATTTTAAAAAATCTTAGGCTAATCGCACACGTGGCAAATTGTTTTGCCCGCAAGGTCTACTTGTTTCCGGTTTTAGTACCAACATGATAGATTAGTGCAAGTTACATTTTATTGTAAAAAATTTCAGACTTTTGCCCAGCTCCAAACACATACATATAATCGCAAAAAACTTTTTGCCAAATTTTATTACAAATTGTGATGAGATATAAAAAAAACAAGAAGCTACTCATCTCATGAAAACATTCGGACTGAAATTTACTGGGAATCTCTGCGGTTTCAATGGTCTAGTCAGACTAGAATAAAAACAGTTTTTTTTTGTAAATAACAAAATTGAGTTAATCAATGTTAATATTTTAGAATTAAGGTGTTACCATTCCAATATTTCTTCCATCAAAGAAATACAAACAGATCTGGTTACACGAACGCAAAGGTGAAGATTTCGCAATATTTTTTTTTAAATTTTGATTTTTAGTTGCGATTTTCTTATTTTATTTTATTTTTGAAAATTTTCCATTACATGATGACATTTGGTAAACATACATATTCCTAAAAGTCTCCAAATCGAAACTTCAATTGTACGAAAACGCGAACTGTCTCTGTTTTGAAACTGATTTGACATTCGCATTAAGTAAAACTGTTCGTTATATGTATTTATTCATTTTACTCAAAATATAAACTGGATAATGTTATGCTTCAAAGATGACACTGACAATTTAGTTAAGTGGTTAAATTTTCGCTGCATATTATTAATTGCTATTTCAGCCTGTCAAATATAACTTCAGTTGATTCCAATAATTTTTGGTAGGTTAAAAGAAAAACATATCTCTTTAAAATTGAGCCAGAAAAAGTATACATATGTACATATCGTCCCCTCAGAAGCAAAGTGGCTTATCTCAAAATTTAGCGATTTTGAGTTGAGTATACAGAAAAAATCACAAAAAAAAAATCTATTTTTCTGTCGAACTTTCATAAAAATACTTCTTAAACTGAAGGCGTGAGGGCGTTTGTGTCCTTTTGTATTTTAGATATCATCCCTGAACTATTCATCTGTAAACTGACACTTTCAGTTTCGTGTCAGTCGTCATTGTGAGATGTTGTGTTCTTGTTCGCAAGAAAAGTAGCATTACTAAAATGTCGGACTGCATTGAAACCAAGAGGTAAGTTTTATTTTTTTGTTTTTGACATTTTTTTATTTATGACACTTTTCTTCAAAAAACATTATTTAAGTATAAATATTATGTTTTAGGAAAAGTGACACTTTTCGTTTTACGTCATTTCTCATAATTTTTTTTTTAACTTTTTTAGTTCTTAATCGTTTTATTCCCAATAAGTCATTTTACTTAGAAAAAAAACCAACAGATTTGTTGGATTTTTGATAACTAAAGAGACATAATGTATTTTATGTCAAAATTATTTTTGCTTGTTTGAATGCTAAATGCCATTATACAAAATATGTCATTTTGCTTACGAAAATAAGAACTTAAAAATCAAAAAGTTTTGTTTTTAGCAGTGTAAGAGTGTCACTTTATCAAGGCTTTTGAAAATCTTAAACAATATTTATAATTCGAATTGCACCAATTTTTTTACAATGTATGTATGTAGATTGAACAGATCTCAGTTGCTTGTCAAACTAGCGAGAACGTCAAACAGTGTTGATAATGCCCGAATGGTCGGGAGGTTGCATTGGAGTGTCCGAGAGTGCAGACGTGTTTCTGCGTCTGCACTCTCCAAAAAATAAAATTAACATAATTCTTGTAAAAACGTGTTACGGTTTAAATTAATTTTTTTCCGTTTTTAATGTCTTTTTTGACTAAATTTTATTCGCTTTTACTAAAAGCGAACTTCCTAAACATCCTAAATTAAACTCAACGCCGGATGGTTCTGTGATTACAACGAAAAAACTGGATCACTTTTTTAACACAAAGTGCCCATTAATTCTCCCCAGCGAGATAAGAAAAAGTAGAACCTCAAATTGAGGCATTAACCTAACAAGTGGATTAAGCAACAGTGTAATACACTACACAAAAATCGACGATGCCGATACATGGCTCACTCCCAGCAGGAAGCGAACCTGCACATTAATAAAAATCCGCAACTGCAGTTCTGCGGGCAACAGTCCGCCGAACAACAATCGATGACGCCATGTGGCTAATTCCCAGCAGGAAGCGAACCTGCACATAAATAAAAATCCGCAACTGCAGTTCTGCGGGCAACAGTCCGCCGAACAACAATCGATGACGCCGACATATGGCTAATTCCTAGCAGGAAGCGAACCTGCACATTAAAAAAATCCGCAACTGCAATTCTGCGGGCAACAGTCCGCCGAACAACAACTAAATCTCACTTGGGTCTGGAACTGAGGATCTCACGGCGATATTCAACAACTGGGGCTTACAAAATCACCACCAAACGCAACAAGTAACGGATCTGATTCCAGTGTTAAACAACTCGTAATAATCGTATATATATTATATATGTATAAGTACAGAGCCATCGCTCTCAACTTATTATCTCTGTCATGTGATATTAGTGTAACAGTATAATCTTCTCACTCATTCTAAATGTATAAATATAAGCAGTATAGAGCTATCGCTCATATCTGACTATCTTTTTTTTTTTTACTCTTTCACTCCTCTAGTGAACTAATTGCATATTCAAACATAAAGAGCGTTCTCGCTCTCATTTTCAAAAAAAGACAAGAAATATCAACATTATATGTTAAAAAAAAGATAATGCGCATTGCGCGTTTTTAGTTTTTAGTTTTTTTAGTTTTTAAGTTAGTATTAGTTTATTAAATTGTAAATATGTATATAGTCAACGAAACTTCCGTTTCACGCAAATGTATAACGCTCTTGAGCACGAGCAGAACAAAACTATATTATTATATAAAAATTGACATGCCACGAGGCTTAACCTTAAATAAAGTAATTGTTAAAGAAGGCCATACGCTACAGCCACTTTTGTACCTATGTTAAAGTTAGAATAAGATGAAACGACTTTGTAATTGATACTTAAAGACTCAATAAAACATTCATTCATTCATTCATGCCCGAATGGTCTGTTTCACCTCTGCAAAATCCTTCAGAACAAAATATTTGTTACCTTATTTCACCTAGTTATTTATTTATTTTGTTCGTTTGTTTCATCAATCAAGATTGATATTTTTGTTAAAAAATACTTCTGAAAGTATTAAAGCTTTGTTTAAATGCTGAATAGGTTTGTTAACTTTTTTGTTTATTGAAAATAAGTGTTTAAATAAAAAAATATAAATAAATAAATAAATTTGTTAATAAATAAAATTATTGGTTTCATTTCATTACAAAACGACACTTTGCAAGCATTTCTGGAAAAAAACATATAAATAGTAATTATTTTTATGCAAAACGACATAAGTCCGACCATTTTTTTTTTTTAGTGATTTTCTTAAAAATGTATTTATACCACTCGATAAAGAAAAAAAAATAATAATTTTCTTGTTCTACGACTTTTGCCGCCTCGCATAACCTCTAGACGGAAATTAGTTTTTTAAGACTCAAACTATTTCAAATCACTTTTGAGAAAAAACTATAGATTTTGAGATAAGCCACTTTGCTTCTGAGGGGACGATATGTACAATTTACGTAAATATCCGGAAAAAAATTTTTTAAACTTTTTTTCTAAGCCAACAAAAACTTTTTCAATTCACACAAAAAGTTCGCAAGAAAGAGTTAAATCGTAAATACATACATATATATCAAAATCAGGTACCAAGTCTATATAATTGATGTCTGGTAGATACATAAATTGAAAACTCATGTCCAACCTATAAAAAGTTATTAAGTGCTCAATAACTATAGCCATCATACTGTATGCGCAACATGTGGCATATTCGTTCATATTCGCTGAATATCCCAATAAATATTTCAAAAACGAATGCAAAAAAAAAACAACAAAAACAACAAGGAGCGTCGTCCATCGTTGAAACACAGCTCTATATTACTGTCATTTTTTGTGTATTAGTATCAACAAGTCGCTCTGCTGCGCGCAGCAGTGTACAAAGCTCCCGACCCCATAATTCCCATAAATATCCTTTTTGGCTCTCTATAGAGTTCGCACGGGACGTTGACAACATGACACACTCACTGAGCACCGCACTGATGTCAGTTGGAGGTGCTATGGCTGTTAAAGTCAACTGTCCATTATAATAAATTGAGCTTGATATTAATTTTCCTGGGCATTTCCCCATTCCCAGCACATTCTCTTGGACAGTGATTTTGTGATTGGATTGTTATTGTCGGTTTAAATGCAGTTTTTCACCTCTCATACTAAAGCAATCTTACTTCAAGAGAGAGAATTGCAATTTGGAGAGAATAACCTACCCCATCTACCTATACCTTATTTCTCAGTTAATATTGTTATTTGGGTTTGGAATGTATTTAAAAAAAAGTTTAGCTTAAATTTCGCATCAATCACAAAAATATAGAACTTGTAAAAGCTTGACAGTAAGTGAGGTGAAAAGCCTTGTGCATTGAAGTTTTTCTTCCAAAAGCTTCAAAAGAAAGTTTGATATTATTTACTCAAGCTTTCTATCTAAAACTTTTTGCTATACAAACTAGCACTTTAATTTATCTCTAATTTTCCTAAAATAAATTTGGTATGTCAATTAAAAGTATTCGATAATACACATTTAAGGAAATAATTTCAAAAACAATAGTTCGATCGTTTTTAAGGTATTGAATTTTCAAAATTTTGAAAAAAACCCTAAAATATTTTTCGAGCTCTTGCACAAAAATGTTGATCAAAAGCTGTCGAGACTATAGTGGAAAAGTCGAAAATAATTAAAATGGCCATTCTATGACAGACAAGAGTAACATTTTTTTTGTATGAAAGTCGTTACAGCCGTTTCGAAGATAAATACATTATTTCATAACGGCTATATGGCAGGTGTTGTTAGTTTTGGAGCTAAGTAAATTTGAATTTCACTTCTAGGGAATCACCGAATTCCCTTTAATACAATTTTGAAGAAAACTATACTGGCAAGTTGTAGGTCGAGGTACAGACATACGGACACACAGAGATATATTTTTATACAAGAAATTTCCTTATTTTTTGATAAAAGTACATTATATTAAATAAGAATCGTGCCCCCTTTTTTTCAAGATAAGATAATCTATTTTCATAACGTTCTAAAAACTTTTGACATCGTCATATTGTCAAATCCGTGCCATCCTACGTCTATACGAGAAAACACGAAAAAAACGTCGAACATTTTGAAGTCCAATCATTAATTTTGTTTCCAAAAGATGCAGAAGATAAAATTGAAAATTTTTTCTGATTAACTTACTTTGAAATTCTATTTTCGATAATACTTAATACTTTTCGAGCTTAAATCTTTTTTGCACATACATATATGTATTTATTATTGTGCTTTTAAATGATAAAATTTTCACAAGAATTTAACTGTAAAAAAGGACAAAAATATTCAACTCACTGCACATTCTGGAACTTGAAGGATATCCACTTTGTTTGATTTTCTAATAGTAATCATTCTGTGAGCTATAAGAGACGTCATCCTTGCACTTCAAATCTATACCAATTTATTAAACTTATCCACGTGAAACTCATCCAAATGAAGAAATACGACTAAACTTTAATTCGGTAGCATTAGTCTACAATTGCCCATTAAACAGGTAATTCTTAATACGAGTATAAAGGTATTCACCCTCGAAAACAGTTTATAACACATGGTTCATTTGAATTATTAAGAAGGTTTCATGCTCATTAGCCCTTTGGAAAATAAATACGAATTACGAATTAGCTGTTTTTTCTGAAACCGTCCCTATATTTATCATAAATTCAATTAAAATATTTACGTTTATATGGCACTTAAGTTCAAACGAGGGATTTTCCGTCCCAGTTTTGTGCGTGAAACATTCTCTCATATTTAAACGCTAAGGCATCAGAATTTTGTTAATTTCATGTGATTTTAAATCATTGAAAACTAATTTTATGAAAGTTAAGAAATAGTAAGTCTATGGAATAGAATTCCAGATACCAATTTAAAACTATCAAAACCATAACGAATATTTTCAAAAAATTAGGAACTTACCATCTACACGGCGAATTACTGATAAACATCGCGAAATGCTTATTAATACTTTCTTTCTATTCTAATGGAATTATTTTGTTTAGTTTAATTTATATTTTATTTATTGGAAAAACAGTAACGGAAGCGAAAAGTTCGGTGCATGTTGATCAAGTTTACCTGTTGGAAGGAAAAAAGGCGTTAAAAAAAGTTATCTTTTATTTGCTTAACACATTTGCTCCTTATTTAAGGGTTGTCTACATGTAATAAATAATCTTTTCAATCCATACTAAACAATTCTTTGTTCTTGTTTGTTTTACAAATTTCAATTCAAATATAAATTTGTAATGGTTCGAAATAATTTTTCAATTTCTTTAAATTAAATAAATAATTTATAAAAAATAAATATATTTTTTAAATCGAAAGCTTAAATAAATTAACGAACTTTTAAAATTTCCCAGTATTATTCTTTGAATTTTCAACAAATCTGCTATGCGCAGATGTGGAAAATCAATCGATACAAAACAGGGCTGGCAAACAAACACTAAAAATAAATGTGCTCACTCCACGTGAAATGAATGTTCGATCTACAATCTTACACATGCCACATTTATTTTCTTTCGAAATCAAGTCTTTCAGTAATTTTCTTTTTCAGTTTAATAAATATGCTCAATCCACATGAAATTAAAGTTGTTGCCAAAGTGGCAACATTGATTCAATCAGAAACAAATTTTCAATAAGTTTCTAATCAGAGAATTGTCCATAATCCGATTCACAATAAGTCTTTACAAATTACTCAATACTCATCGACAAATCTCACTCAACTAATCAAAGTTTATTTTCTTTCAGTGTTTTTCCTTAATGTGAAGTCAACAAAGATAGATTTTGAGCACAAGAAAAGCAAATACAAGAATCATTTGGGTTACTAAAGCTTAAAGCTCGCTCAGCCACGCCGATGCAGTTTGGCTGCTCGTTCAGTTGACCTTGGTGATTTAATTATAGAAGTGCGTACCATTTCTCGATGCGCGATCGGTGTTAAGAAATAGAAAATTATTAAAATTAAAAATCAATAAAAAACGACGCACTTGACGCACTTTATAATAAAGAATTAAAACTATTAAAATAAGTAAGAAAATGTTGAATTTCGGAGTGTTAAATTTATTTCAGAAAAATTGATTAAGAAAATGTGTTTGCCATATTCGTGTTAGAACGTGCAAGAAAAAATAACGGAATCGTTTTTTTTTTTTCGTTTATGGTGGGTTTGTGTTATATAATTATAGCATGTCGGTTCGTGTTCGGCCTAAGACCGTGAATTTGTTGAATTTTTTTATAGCTACATATCCATCGGTAATTTTGAGCAGTGCACGAAAGAACCTAGTATGAGTGTCTAGCTTACGCGTAGTGATTTCGTAAATAAGATCTTGGTATTAATTTCAAATGTGCGGTGTTAAAAATATAGTGCAATCGGTGAAGCATTCGAGTAGTTTCGTTAAATAAAAAGGTATTATTTAATTTGATCGGAAAATCAATCGGTTCGATCGGTTCGAATTTCAGTGTTGCCTGCTTCGGTCGTTTATAAGTGTTCTTTTTCGGATTTGTTTCAGAAAAGTTAAAGGAAATATGTTCGCCGCATTCGTGTTAAAACGTGAAAGAAAAAATAACGGATTCGTATTTTAAGTTAATCGAGCTTGTGTGTAAATAGATAATTATAGCAAATCGGTTCGTGTACTGTTAAAACTGTGTTCACCGTTTTATCATCGTGTGGTTTTCGCCCGCAGAGCAGTGCGTCGTGGCTCAGTTATTTTACTTTTTCATATAAAAGTGTTCCCAAACTTTTGGGTTTTAAGATTGGAAACAGGTAGTTTTGTATTTTTTAATTTATTCCTATTCCTAATTAGTATTTTCTTTCTTTATTTCCAGGTGAGCTAAATTTTGATCATCTATAATTTTATTCAAAATATATGCAATATACTACATACATTTTTGTAAGTACATAATTTTATTAATATTTTTTTTGTATTCACTGAAAACTAAAAAAAGTCGACAAATTTTATAAGTTATGGTATTCCCTGGTTAGAAGTGATAGCACATTATGACGTTAACGGGCATTTAAAATCACAAAACATTTCTAATGTGCTGGACGTGTTTTCCCCTTAAAAATTAAAGCATAAAACACAATATTGGCGATTTTCCCACACCCACCATTTTTTCCTTAGTGGACTTTTTCCTGTACTGTAGTCATTTTTATTTTTGTCAACATCTTACTATCGGGGAAAAGAAAATGGAATCGAAAGAGTGTTTCCAAATTGTTCGTAAAAAATAGTCTAGTACAAATATAAAAATTATCAAAACGTTCGGCTTACGGCATTGGTCAAAAATAAAAATAAAACAAACTGTTCTCAGTATTATTTTCACAAAATATACCATCCCTGTCCATGAGTAGAAATTTCCCTTTTTCTTATCACTCAACTTTGAAATGTCAAATCAGAAACCAACAGTCGTAATTTATTTCCCTTTTAAAATTGACACAAAAAAGTTGTGTGTAGCAAAACTTTTTATTAAAACTAAGTTATCTTGAAATTAAAACATGCAAACCTAAAGAAACAGTGTTAATCATAAATATTATGATACTTTTGATTGAAAAAAATAAATCCAAAAATGAATTCTTTAACCACCACAACTTCGAAGCAACAACTCACTCCACTTGTCTATTGGGCCCAAACCCAAGACCAAATTACATTAAAAGTTGAATTAAAAGATTCAAAAGTATGTAAAATCATTATTGCGTTTTGTGCAAATGACTAAAAACAATTCAATGTTACAGAAACCAAGTGTAAGATTCGATGAAAAATCAATAAAATTCAGCACTTATGGACTTGGTGCTCGGGGATTAAACGACTATCAATTTGCTCTGAATTTGTTTTCAAAAATTGACGACGATGTGAGTAGTTGTTGAATACATAAACATAAGTTCTTGGCCAAAAAGCAATTTATATAAATAATTTATCTTAGGACTCTCATTTCAAAGTTTTCGATTCGAAAATCGAATTCACAATCAGAAAAGAACACCCAGCTTGGTGGCCAAGGCTAACAGCCACCCCACAGAAGCCACACTGGTTAAAAATCGATTTTGACCGATGGCGCACCGAGGATGATGTTGTCGACGAGGACGAGCCCAGAGACGTAATGGAAGACTACTCTTCGGCAAGTCGAAAATTACATTTGGAGGAGCTGGGCTATATCAAGGGTAAAGCGAAGAATTATTTAAGTTGTTTCGAGCTTTGTTTTCTTTAATCCATTACTGAATTCCCCAGAGAGTGGAAAAAAGGTTTACATGGTATTTTACAATCTTTGCCAATTCGTTGGCTTTACGTATGTGCTGTTGGTGATGTCAGTGCTTTATTATCGGGATGGACCGGATTCCATGTCGAAGATTTATGAGTCTGTTGGCAATCCTTTGAAATTCTGTCAGCTATTGCAATACCTTGAAGTCCTACATCCAATATTTGGCTATACAAAGGGAGGACCATTGATTCCGTTCTGCCAGGTAACTGGGAGGAATTTCGTTCTATTCCTGATGTTAACTCTGGAGCCGCGGATGCAAACGAAACCGGTTGTTTTCTATGTGTTTTGCATTTGGTCACTGGTAGAAGTTATCAGGTAAAATGTATTTAAACTTCTCTCACTTATATCACTTTCATAAAGATTTTCTCCGCTACCTCTTCAGATATCCTTATTACATCACTCAAATGTTTGAGTCTGACATTGGTTTGTTGACTTGGTTGCGTTACACAATCTGGATTCCTCTATACCCCATGGGAATTCTGTGCGAGGGAATTATTATCTTGCGAAACATTCCCTATTTCGAGGAAACTAAGCGATTGTCGGTAGAACTACCAAATAAATGGAATTTCGCATTTGATATGCCCTCTTTTCTAAAAGTGTATCTGATAGTTTTGGTTCTGCCGGGAACGTACTTATTGATGACTTATATGGCCAAGGCAAGGGCTAAGAAATTGTGTGGCGGTGTCAGTGGAGGGAGTAAGATGATACATTCCTATTGATAAATTATTTTAATATACATACATACCTACCTACTTAATTATTTTTAAATGTAATACTTTTGTAATTTATATTTTTAAAAATAGAATAATTCAACTTTTAATTAAACAAGAAAGTAAGCTATACAAACATTTGTGCAAAGTTAAATAATTAAAAAAATGAAGTAGGTAATTTGAGGCGTTATTAATAAAAATAAATATCTTTAAGGAGATAAAAAATGAGTTTTTTTATTTACATCAAAAACAAACTTTCATAACCCAAAATATAGTTAACGGTTATTATGTTTTCAACTTTTCTTAAAAAAAAGGGAACGAGGTGGCCTTTTTTTTTAAATATAAAACGTTATTCACATTAGAGACATCTAATAGTCTAGATGCACACGTTACACAAAATTGATATTAAAAAAATCAATAAATGGCAAACAAATAGGGGTAATATCAGATTGCACTGAATTTTATATTAGTAGAAAACAAAATTACCTATATGTACATACATACGTACATGTAAATTCTTAGATACATACATACATATGTATATCGTCGCCCCGAGAAGCTTTATTTTAATTTCTCTTAGTCCTTCTTTCATCAATCAATGGATCTTTGTAGGTCAATTTTTGGTGGTATTTTGATTCGTATCTTTTAACCGAAACAGACCGGTTATAGACATTACTAATTTTAAATATTTGGGTTTACTGAAAAAATTGTGGTTAGTTTGTGTCAAATTTTGTTGTGTACGGGACAGTGGAAGATCGTCTACATGCCATACATTAACACCCAAAACTTTCCAGTCAACTATGTGAAGCGGTGAGTGAGAATGTGTCATATCGTCGAATCACGGGAACCAACTTTGTGGCTCATTTTGAAGGATGATTTGCATCAGTTTTCTCGTATAAAGACTCAAGAAATATGGACTACAGACTGTCCACATCCCTTGAGTCCTGAAATACCGTCAAATTTTCGAATATCGACATAAAAGATGGCACAATCTGTATGTTCATCAACAATTCGTGCAGTTTAGCTAGGTTCCGATGTTTTAAATTATTTTTATATCTTATAAATATCAATATTAAAATTTTGGAAATTCATTAATTATTTTTGAATTCAAATTAGTGCATTGGGAACTCTAAAACAACATGTAGTGCGAAAAATAGCTAGGACATCAATTTCCGAAAGTAACAAAAAAACAAGAGAAAATATTTGTATAAATACCAGCAAACTCCTAGGGTTTAATGTCAGCATTTTGTATATTTTATTTAATTCCATTCACTGCATCATGAAAACAAAAATATAACTGCACTTTTTGTTGGTCAAAAGTTTAACTTAAGGTTAACCCACAACGCTCTAATTATTTTAGTTATTTTTTTTGTTTCTGTCCACACACAAATTCACCGCAAAAAATTTTTTAAGAGCTAGAACAATGTTTTTTTTTTATTTTAATAGCTGTCTTCTTTTTTTGTAGGGAGTACAAACACCCTAGTTTCATTCGTTGTAGGTATTCATTTAAAGGAGCCTATTATCGTTCAACCATATCTCTCGCTCTCCTTGGTTAAAAACCCTTACAGCGATGGAATTTTATCTTAATCTTCAACACATATCTTTCCCGTTGCCGTCGTCCTAACAGTTCTTGTCTTCGCCGTTTTTGTCGTTGGTGGTTGCAATTGCAATTGTTTTCAAAAACAAGTCATTATAATATACGATGAGGACCATGTTGCAACTGCAACACAGGAACAGGAGCTGTATTTTAATGCGCGAAAATATATGAATATGTACTTTATTTAACCACTCTTGTCAATCAAAAAAAATTTTAATGGGACAAATTGCAGCACAGCCCTTAGCATATTATGACCAGGGTGGTTTGATAATAATTTGAATAGCTTCAGGGAGTTAGAAGTTGTTTTTAACTTCTGAATTTACCGCGATTTCTAAAGGGTTTATAAAATAATACACCAAAGAGATATTTTATTTCGCAGGATGACACCGTGTCCGCTTAATGTGAAGTCATTTTCCGGAGTGAAATTAATGAAGTTTAATTTTCCCTTTAAGTGCTGGTGGACTCTTTTCGTCAAAACAACACTAGGGAGAGTTCTTTTTTTTCATAAGGCTATAGTCTGTGTCCTGTTAGTTAGCGTTGTATTTTGGGGCTTTGATTTTGTTGGATTTTTTATTGCTTACATAAAACAAGTCGTACATACAAACATATGTACATATATGTATATCTCTTCTAAGCAGACTCTTGAGTTGACTTACAACTTGATTGGCGATTAAGTTTTTGAGTACTTTTTTAAACAACTTCCTTGTATCCAAAGATATTGTATGCAGTTTAACAAATAGTTATGTTCGCATCTACGTTGCCCTATTTTCCACTAAGATTTTCTCTGAATTAAGGTGAAATGTACACGTTTTCAAGTAAGTTTATTTCTTGTTTTCATTACTCCCATATATTTTTAAATTTTTTCAAGAAGTTTAAACAATATTGCATTTAAAAAAATGTTACAATTTTTGTATACAAAGAAAAAATGTGTTTTTGTAGTTCCTGCAACTTTTTAAACTTTCTCATTAACAATATCAATACATCACTGATCCATTTTCATACATTTTCAAAGTTAAACAAGGACGTCAAAGTTTTAAACCACGAGAGAAGATGCATGTGATTCAATCATGCACCTTATTTCTTTAAGATATTTCAAAATAAAACCGTTAGTCTTTCGACACAAAAACCTTTTTCATTGATTGAAACGCTACTAATCTGACTATTAAAAAGAAATTTCGAGGTCATTAGAAAATGCTTTATATGAGGGTTTTCGGTTGTTGGTCATTCGGTCATACACCAATGATATAAACAATATTAGATTGTGATGGAAAATTTTGCGGTTGTCGTATCTATGTATATTCAATTAACAACGGATATGGGTAGCGTGTCCGCCATCGCATTATATGAACCGTACATTCGGGTTGCTTGTTTGTAATCCTTTGTGTACGAGTAATTTTTGTATAGGTTTTTCTGATTGGTTCTGTTTTTGGAATTTCAATTTAAGAACTAAATTACTTGAGCGCGATAACTATTCTGTGCATAATTGATATATGACTGACAAGGGACGAACAAATCAATGGTACAAGGATGGGCGGCTAATGCGATGTGAATGGTTCTTATTGAACCATAGAGGTAGGTTCCATTTAAAAACCTTAATGATGGTCAGTTGAAAAATACATTGTGTAATGCACAAAATCAGGTACATATGTATATATGCACTTTACACAGGCTGCATACATATAAACTTATCTATATGTAGGTTGCTACAAAATTGGAATTAAGAAAAAACATTTAGCAAAACACGATTGAAGGTTTGATGACAGAAATCGATGTACGCTTACAATATAGATAGAAACACACTAAAGGTGCAATTTTGAGCACTAATTAAAAATAAAAGCTCATATTGCCTTGAAAGAGCGAGAAAAGTATGTATATTTTTGTACATACATATGTATGTATGTAGCTGTAAAAAAAAAATTAATTACTGTTCTTATAGTCACTTATTTAGTCTCCATCATCAATAAAGTAAAACGCTTTTTTCATTGAAGCAATTAATATAGTAATAAGAGCTTCTTGGAAAGTATAGATGAGGTCTCAAAAACAACAAGACTCAAATGTGATATTTGAAACTTATGTATATATGTACATATCTTTGCTGTTTGGTAAAAACATAATATTTCCATAAAATTATTAGCTTCCTTCACTAGAATCTCAACCGATAGTATAATTTAAATTTTTGTTGTTTTGTTTTTGTTTTTTAGTTTAGTTTATTTATTTTTTTATGCAACTTGCGCATTAGGATAAAATATATCTTATAATCTAGTGAAAGTCTATGAATTTGGGTTAAAAATTTCAATTTTTTAGAATTATTGTACAAATAGAAAAATAGGAAGACAAAAAAAAATAAATTTAACAAAAAAAAGTATAAAAAACGTGTAATTTATTGGAAATATACAAATTAGCTTTGAAAAGTTTCATAATTGTATAAAAGATAGATAGATGTATAAAAATAGATAAAGAAAAGTGAACTTCGCTTGAGTTTAAAAGAGAAGATAAGTTAAGTTAATTGCTTGATTCGAAAAGAAAATTTTAAGTTTATTTGAAATGTGTATGTATAGGTAGGTCATTATTCATTAATAACCCGCAGATGGGTGGGGAGTGACTCCCAGAGGTGACATGCAGCAATGAAAAATTGTCTGCCCTAGGTCGGAGTTGCATGAAAGCATCAAACGACATATTAAGGAGGCTCTCCTGTATAGTCATACCTACTTAACCCAAAAATGTATCGAATGATACTGTTAATGACAACCTTTTATTTATTTTTACTGATGGCGTCACAATTGTCAAATATTTCGCATCAAATATTTAAGTACAGATATCTCCAGGGTATTTGCCAGAAGTGATCGTGTTTAACATATAGCTTTGAGCGTTCCATAAGTTTTTCCTTCCAGTGAATTAATGTGATCATTCCAGGTCAAGGTTATATTAAAGATTATTTCATTTATATATGTATGTACAATACATTGAAAATAAAAGTACATTGAAATCAAAAATTACGAAAAAACATATTTGGCTAGTTTAAAATTTGTCCGCATACATACATATATATATGCCATGCAATCCAAGAATTTAAACATCAATTTCACTTTTCCAAAAAGTACTTTTTTAATAAAAACAAAAAATGAAAGAAAAACGTAAAAAAAAATATGAAATAATTAAAGTACGTATACGCCCGAGTAGACCATAATGTTTCTTAGTCGTTTTTATAGAAAATAAAATAGCCACAAATGTTTGCTTAGTATGGCATATTTGCCTCTAATTTGAAGCAAATTTATCTCTGGTAAGAGATAAAATCCTTAGATTTAAGACTAGTATGATCACCGTCTTTGAAAAGAGTGAATTGCGTTTATTTCTTTGCATTCAACATGTGAGTAGTTTATTTCTATTTTCAGGAATTCTTTTTTTTTTTTTAATTAAAATGGATGAAATTGTCTTATTTCGAAATATAAATTCATATGGGAAATGATATGTATTTAAATTGCAATTGACTTTGGAGAATTTGAACGAACTTATTTCTTAATGTATTAGAAAATACAATACTACACAGAAAAAGTAAGACACTTTATAGCACCCGTAGGTTTATGTTGCCAATTTGGGTGCCAGATCAACAACAAACATGTGAAATATGTTTTTAAATTGCAAATCGACATTAAAGATTTTGTCACAGAAAATTTTTAATAAGTATGCATATCTATTTATGTACATATGTATGTATGTATGTATGTATGTATGTAAGTTAATTTTGTGTGGGTTTTTGAGACTTTTTAATTTATTATTTAATTTTTTAGATTTTACCAACAGTTGCGATGTAGGAAAAATTTTGGATTCGTAAAAAGTGGGTCTCGTAATTCTACCCGTCCATCTTCTATTTGAAAAAAAAAAAAATATTCAATATTTAAAAAAAATGGGTTGATGATTTTTTTAAATTAATTTTTAGGTGTTAATAAATACTCAAAATTGACATATCCATTTAAAAATAAATTAATTTTTAAGCAAACCACTTAAACGTTTTTTGACCCTTTTTTATATTTCATATTTGTTTTCCTTTTACCTTTCTATATAACCATAAAAAAACAAATCGATTCGTAAAAAAACGCACCGTTTGATAAGTTCATTGCATATAGGAAAATTATTTTTTTGATTTCCTTTGCCTTTTTTCTGCTTGTTGTCGCAAACAAACACCTTACTCAGTTATCTCCCTTACTCCACTTAATTTAAAAATTAATAAATAAATTAATTAAATATTTTCCCCTACTTGTTCTCTATTCTCCTAATCTTCATTGCTAAAATTGTAACTACTTTACTAATGCAGCGCCACCACAGCAAAGTTTCATATAAGTCCAATAGACTTTATATACAAATTGATTGAAGATATTAAAAGAACAAGTTTCGTACTTGTTTAAATAATATATTTTTTTCCAAGCTACTTGAATTATAAGAGTAAGTTAGTAAGATTCACTTTAATTCGTTTGAATCTTCTTTTGAAATAACTAATTATACTATGTAACTAAACTCAAACAACAAACTCTTTACTTTTTTTTTAAATATTTTAAGTTGAAAAATCCAATTCTATACAATTTTGGTTGGAAATTCTATTTAAAGAATTGATTAACTGCCAAGTATGTGTACTGTATAAATCATAAGAGTAATGTATATTATCCTGTATGCAAGACTCCGTGGCGCAACGGTAGCGCGTCTGACTCCAGATCAGAAGGTTGCGTGTTCAAATCACGTCGGGGTCAAAAAATGTTTTAATTTTTTTCTGTGAGTAATTAAATTGTCAAGTAGTAATAATTATTATAAAACAGATAAACATATACATTACATATAAATTATTTCTAGAAATAAAAAAACAAAATCATCAGCTCGTTGTTTCTAAAAAAAAACATAAATTCCATTTGTGTGCATTTCGATTCAAAATTGTTGCCGTGTCAAAAAAAAAAACATCCTAATGGTCCTCGTGAAAGAAATAAGGAGAGAATAGTCCTGTGAATTTATCTGAATTTTCAGCAATTTCAATTCAAATTAGTTCCCGTGCTCAAAAAGTTGGTAAATTTTCACAAATGAGAGCACTACCAAGAGAGTATAGGTGTTGTTTGAATTAGTGTCCAAGAAATGTTTGTGGGCAGTTTTAAAATTTAACTAAATTTAAGGTAAGAATGAAATCAGGATTCATATGTTCAGTTGATAAGCCTATAGCACATAAGTCTGGTCAAATTAAATATTTACATCTTCGTATTCGTGTTTCAGTTTAAGAAACTAAAAAAAACGACTAAGGAATTGACTTACGAATACACACATCTGTACATAGAACTAGCGGAAGGTAGATGGCCCTATATAGGATTTATATTCAAAATTCTTTCAAACTAAGTTGCGGCTCTACTATACCTTAATCCATTTACGAGTATCTAAGACGGCTTTGCTCTTTTAATCGTAGATATGAACCTTAATGTTGACCATAAAAAGGCTAAAGTAAAATCGAATTTTCTGAGGTACTCGTATATCCATTGATTCAATGAATCTAAACGACCAATTTTTTATTTTGCGTTTCAAAATACTCTAAAGCGACAGTAGATTGTGAACATTTTTTTCATCATAGTTCTTTCGCATTATGAATTCAGTTATGTACTGTACATGTACATGTATATACCAGAGGTACACTTAAAACAATGAAAACTGATTGAAATTTGTTACTTCATTTGATTTCTTAGCAACGCAACAACCCAAACAAATTTCTTGATTCCTAGTGTTTTTTTTTTTTACAAATTTTCTTAGATTTTGAGAAAGTGCATTGTTTTATTAACCATGGTTGAAAAATCTGAATTTCTTTTAAATCTAAATCAAAAACAATACCCAGTTTAATTCCCACAGAACAAATTAAAGTTGCACCCAATAATAATAATAATCTACAATCTTATTTGAACCAGCATAATTATATTATTGTACTGTCAGAAGCACACAAATTATGATGTACATGCATATGTAATAAAATGTAGGTCAAGCAATTAACTAACAATTATACACAACAAATCTAACGCCATTAAAATTACTGCTTGCCAAGGATCATTGTTTTTGTTGAGCAAGACCAAAAGTGTAAAGCCAAGATATTATGCTTACAGAGTTAAATAGGCACACTATATGCATTAACGTACATTCCATGCAGGCTCACCATGATAAAGAGTTAAGGGTGTGGAGTGTGGGGTAGCGTTTGGTGTAGACTTTTCAACAAATAGCTATATGACATAACCTTGGCTTCCTTTGTAACTCTATATAAACTACTTTAGACAAACTGCTTTCCTGGTTTTCCTTTGCTTGTGGTCGCATGGTATATTTATTTTATTTTGGAATGGCATGTTCTCTCTGAATCGCACCCAGAGGACAATTATTCAAAATTAAGCTTGTCGAACGAGAACGTGTACAGTTATAATACGGATACGGATGTTGATGTGGTATAAAGCTATAATGTAACAGGTGGCACTTGGCAGCATGGCTCTGGCTGAAAGGAAAATGCTTCTATAAACGTCGTGGATGATGTGATTACGGATGAAAAGTGATTGCATATACAGCAGGCGGCCATTGGCAGCGAACATATTGTCTGGCTAAACTGTCCCTAATGTCAAATTGTTGGCATAGATATATTTTTTCAAGTCATATGGGAATGTCATTTGATGTGTCATTTGATACTGCAGTTGTCTAGGCACAGATTTTTTTTAAAATTTAATTCTATGGTAATCCTTTTTTTGGAAATTCCGAAATAGTATACCATATATTTTCCCAGTGGACATTCTTTAAATCGTTTAACGTACATGTACCAAGGCCCATAAAACCTACAACAAGGAAGAAATACTATTGATTTTATATCAAGGAATAATAGATCCGAATCTATGTATATGTTTGTTTTTTTTTTTTTTTTCATTTGAATCGAAAATTATTTTCTTTCTCTCTCTCTCTCTCTCTCTCTCTCTCTCTCTATACTCTAGACCTAGAGCTCCTTCGGTCGTATCGTTACATTTCCGCGGTAAATAGGAAAATACTGTCAGTCGAAAAATGTTGTTGTATAACCTACAACAACAATATTTTGATAAATATGTCCCATGCTTTTTTTTCAATTTCCTCGCCCTAAGGATAGGAAAAACTTGCAGGAAGAAAAAATATTATAGGTACTAAAAAAAAATTTCAAACGGAAATTCATAAAGCTTCAAATAAACGTGGGTAAAAAAGTATCTTTGCTGGGAAGGTTTAATGATGGCATTTAAGTTAACATTATTTTTGTAGATATACATGTATATATGTAGACAACACGATGTATCGGTGTCGCTATCGCTGTATTTTTTGTTAAAAAGATTAAAAACACGATGAATTCTGGAAACATGAATGGTTTCGAAACGATTATTAGACCATAAGTTTTGACTTGCCATATTAACAAGGGCAAATATTGCATTTGAGATTTCAATCAAAGATGATATTAATGGTGTTTTCGATTTGTAATCCGAGAAAAGTTCTTCGATATCTGACGTGAATGGAACACGCGAGTAAAATTTGATTAATTAAACTTTAATTTAACTTATTACTATCGATTATTTATTCCTGCAAAGATATTTTATGTACTGAAATTGTAGAAATCACAAAAATAGTGTCCTTATGATTTTCAAGCTTCAAAAAAGAAACAAAGTCTAAATACGACAAAAAAGCTGTAAAGGTTTTCTTGAACTTGCTATGAAACACTTAACACACATGCTAAGTTTAATAACAATCGAGTTTAAAAAATACCCTTGGCTGTGCGGCAGACTCTGATGGGAATCTCAAAAACAATTGTTTGCTAGTTTGGTTTAAATAATATGTATAACCGCCTGAGGCTCAATTTTTGTTGCACAGAGTATACTCTTTATTTTTTGCAATTTTTAGAAAATTTTAGTTATAACTAAAATTACAAAAATTTGTCGACCTAAAAACCATAAGATAATGAGGATGTTTTGCTTATGCTCATGGATTTCTATGTCTCTTAAGAAACATCGGACATAAACTTCTCCTTTTCTTTATAGTATATTTTTTATTTAGCGCATGAAGCATATTCCAAATTCAGTTGTTCGTACAAAAAAGGTCATTATTTATTCCACGTAGAAGTTTCTTTTATAGCTTAGGTATTTGTGCATCATTATTTGCTTTTATAGAATCATCTTTTTTTGCTAGTTGTAAAGTAAACTTTAACTTCTCATTTAATATTAAACCATAATGCAATATTGCTTACATTTTGATTATAAGCCAATAAAATAACAACGAAAACAAACAAACAAAAAAAAAAAACAATTATTTTTCGTGTAATTGAACAAATGTCTGTTGATGTTGTATATTGATGGAAAAACTTTTTCATCGGTACCTATTCTGTCTTACAATTATCTCAATCGTTCATTTATAGGAAACTAAAGTTAAATTAATGGCAAATCCATGTGGCAGCAATGTATCTAAATTGAATAGCTCACATAAAATTGCAACGATAGATGGAGATACTGGCAATTTGTTTGGTCAGTAATTTTAAAAGGGAAGATATCTGTTGCGAATGGTTCCATTTTTCTTCTTTTTTTCTGACCTTGAAGGAGCCTTTTAAAATTGCACATAATGTGTTATGTGTGATTGGGGAAAAAGAATATTGCACATATACGAGCGAAATATACATTGCATGCAAATTTATAGGTTTTTTTTGTTAAAAAAAAAAAATAAATATCAGATACGATTGCTGTGGACGTGTTCTTTATTATTACAAAAATAAAACAAGCAGTATCTACGACTCAAATTACTTTGCCACAGGGTTTTATAGAAGAGATATGTGAGGAGAGTATTTTTTATTCATATAAACATACGCTACCTAGAAATGTATACACAGGTGTCAATTAAACTGTCCACCATAGTTCTTTTTTCCAACTGAAAAGTATTGTTATAAGTCCTGCTTCAGTTTCATAGGTTAGAAATTTCCAAATTAAACGACATATTCGTATTTTTGAAGTATAGTTAATTATAATGTATGGTAAATTTTACCATACCAAGTTTCATCAGCCTTTTCGTTTTTCCGAAAATCCATTTTTAGTCTTCCTTTCCGCGCCAAAATACTTTTCGAGTTCAGTAGAAACCTGGTCTCCACCAACCAGAGACCTGTACTTAAGGAATAGTAACAAAAACAAGGATTCGAAAGATTCTGAAAATTGAGTAGAACAGTTGGCTCTAAAATCTACTATTTTATTACTCATAAAGATGGCGGTGGCGGTCTCATGTTGATGTACCAGCAGAAGAGCTGGACTCAAATGAAGAATCAACACCCTAGCTTTCGACTTAATTTAATTTGATTTAACGTACATAACTTAATATTTTATTATTAGCAAAATAGTAGTTAGCGATTCTTAATTCTTCTTTTATCTTATTTCAAATGTAAAAAAAGCGTTATCGAAGCGGAAATAGGTATAGTAAGAATTTGTTTTAGTTTTTAGTTAAAGAGTTGCCTTCATCTTTCGATTTGGTTTTTGGTATGCAAAGGATTACTTCGCGCTTCGAATAACTTCCGAATTTTGGATAGTAACTTGGTGAATGCCTAGTGACTACTTTTTTTACGTCTTGTTTCTCTTAAATTTTCTCAAAATATTATGTTTGGGATAGGTCTGAATTCGGCTATTAAAATTCAAAGTCATCCAACAACTTGGTGAGTCCTTGTCTATGAGAGTGAGTGTGAAATTTCGTTGAGAGTCAAGAACGTTGGTTTCCGAGGAGAGCACGTAGCTTTTAAGCTACGTGGTGATCACAAAAACATTTGACTGCTTGAATGGATGTGTGAGTGATTGGTTTCATAAGGGAAACCAAATTTTTGACAGAGCGAGTCTTAGCGATTCGAAAAAATATTGGGGAAGAAAATAATTGAGAAAAGGAAGTTATAGAGAAATCAAAGAAAAAGTTTTCAGAAATGTTTGTGGAAAAAACATGATTCGAGGAGCAGAAGAAAATTGGAAGAAGCTGAGAAGAAAATCGAAGCAATAGATGAGAAGAGGCAGGGGAGAAAAAAATAAAAGTTGACTATGGAATTTGTTAATAAAAGCAAAAAATTCTTCTTTGTTTTTTGATTAGTATCAATTTCGATAGTTTGTTTTATTTTCGGTAGTAAATTTCGAAAGGTACTTTGAATTTTCTTTTGTTTGTCCCCCGTTAGCCAATTTAAATTTTATTAACTGTTTGCATTTCACTTAAAAAAAAAATTTTGAGTCTTCATCCTCCGGCTCCGGCTCAAAGACCAAATAAACTATTTTTATAGTTAAAATCTGTGTTTGATTATTTCATACAGTTCACTGTCTTATCACTCAATGTTATAATTACTATTTGTCGAAAATTCCTGGTGCCCACTTTTTGTATTTTTATTTTTGTATTCCTTTTATTAATCGAATTCGATTAGTAACACCCCAACGGTTACTGAAGCCACCCCATTGCTGAGCTACTGGGAGGCAACACTTTGTTTGTGTTGTCAGCTGTGCAAGTTGTTAAACGCACATTTTCATTTCTTTAAATTTCGTGGCACACGACATTTGGTTATAATTTCTTTTTAATAACTCGTTTTATTTTTGTTATTATTATTTTTTATTAATATTATCTTCCTTAAGTTAAAGTAAAATCACGTTGAATAATTTTACTTAAATTTTCAATTAAAAAAAAAATAATTTTAAATAATGTCAGTTTCCATTGTTTTTTTTTTGTTTGATTTCAATGGAATATAAAAATTCGTCTTACCAAATTAGCACCTTACATATGTACACTATTGAACTTAGAATACTCCATGGAGAAATAATGCAGTGTTTGGAGTGTAAAAGAAGTGAAAAAGGAGTGACCAAATGAAAAATGACTTTAAGTAGTTGGTTCAAAAAATGAATATCTGACCTTTAAGTTGTTAAGAAAACAGGTAGTTTATTAAATGAACGGAAACCTGATACGTACTATAACAAAAAGCAGTGATGGAAATAATGGGTGCGTGCAACCTATTATGGATTATTCATCTGCAGCGTACACCAGAAGGGTTGGTTTCAAACAATATTTAGGCTGCTGCGAAGCAGTTCATGTCCATATCCTCTACGTGTCCTAGCCATATCAGCCGCTGTATTTTCGGCTTTTTGACCAGATCAACTTCGCTCTATAGCCCGTAGAGTTCGTCGTTGAAACTTCTCCTCCACAATTCTTCGATATACACAAAATCAAAAGCGACTGTTTACAAACTTCGTTCTAGTGAAAATATGGTATCGTTTAAAACTTTCCCCTAACTCCCTTAACTGTTTAACCACTTAGGTGCAAAAAATTGCTTTCATTTTAATTTAATGCCTTGCTGGCTTTGAAAATAATGTAAAATTTCAGAGTAAATGTCGAATGTAATTCATCGTACCACAAACGGTAGAAAGAAGAACAATATCCTCAACAATCTATACTCGAAAAAAAATAATTAGGAAAACACCATATTTGTAACATCGCAGACAGTTTGGTAGTAATTTTTGCACTTGAGTTTTAAATATCTCCTTTTTTTGCTTATTCGAAATATTGTTGTTTCCACATTTCATTTTTATTTTTCTTCAGAGATAATAATTTGAAATGAATGTGGCAAAAATGAATATCTTCCGGATACAACATATTGTGTTGATGATATGGGAGGAATTCTTACTTCAAAGAATTAGTCCTTTGTAAGTGTAGTGTAGAGCTTTGTGGTTTTTGTTTTTGAATTAAGAATAAGTTACATAAAATATTAAATACAAAAAATATATGCCAACAAATAAGAAAACTCGTTCTGCAATAAATTAAATGCAACATGAGTGGGTTTGTAATTGCATTTTATGTTTTTTTCTTTCACATTCATTTCAACGCCTCCACAAGAGATAGGGTAGATACATGTATGTCTTTTTTGTTGTTCATATGTACATATTAGGATATGGGTCAACTTAAAAGAGAAAATCCAAGGATATATTATATTAAACAAGACAGATTTCGCCCATTAAATGTATAATGCAAACATTTCATTGAATAATTAAAATCATTTCTTCTTTTAGCTTGTAGGTATTTAAAATGCTATAAGCTCTCTCACATAAAAATGTGTCAGTTCGGTTGGGGTAATCCGAAAAAGCCATTCTCAGCACGTACAAATATACATATATGTACCTTCATGCATTTGTGGTATTCTACTTTTATACTTGTAGAAAGACAAGAACTAGGCATTCATATTCCCAGTTTCTAATTTATTCGTCTTGTGCACCTTTTTGCCTGTAGTAGGGGTAGGCTTAGATGATGGCAATAGAAAGGTTAGTTATGCATTCGTAAAACAATTCGAAAGTCTTGAAATTTAATCTGTTCGTCTATGTAAATTTTAAGACACTGCCAAATGGAAGATTATTACATTCAATCTTAAACAATTAATTATTTATGGGGAGAGAAAAAAGCCTCTTAACCCTTACACCCATAAAATCACAAACGATTTTCCGTCAACTATTTTAATTCTAATAAAAATAATCTTAATACCTATTTTGAAAACTCATATATTTTTATATATTTTAAGATATCAATATTATAATATTTTTCTTGCTACTAATTTATTTTGAGTATTTTTTTTTTAATTTTTGGTTTAAGCTTAAAGATCTTACAATTTGATAATAATTTAAAAATAAAATACTGACTGAACTAAAACAGTATGACACTTACATAGTTAAAATAAGGATTTTGCAAATTTTAATTGAGTTTAGCAGTTTACTTTCTCTAACATTTTATTAAAGTTTGACTTTTACAAACGTCAAAAAAGGTTTCTTTACTTTGTTCCATTTTGTTTTGCACGAACTGACATTGTTCAAAGTGTGCAAGCAATTTTTTAAAAATTAGCCTTAGCATGAAACTAGTTACAAAATGTTGAAAGTTACGTAAAAGATAATAAAACTGTTAAAAAGCATCTTTTAAAATGTTGTCCCAATTTGTTTAAATAATTTTATACTCATTCGCTAATAGAGCTCCAGAAAAAAAATTAGTGAAGATCTTTCGAGAAAATATAGAAAAAGAGTGTAGAAATTTCTTTTTATATTTTTTTTATCAATGGTTAGTTAAAATATTGTTTTAAAAATTTCATTTCACTGTCCTCTTATAGTTTCAGCAATTTTATAGAGCAAGCACATGCGACGTTGAGATACATTTAATTATTTTTTTTTTAATTTTGAAGCCACTATTTTCTACCTTTGTAAAATTCGTAGACTGTATTTTTAATTAAGAGCACAAAGTCAGTCCTGCTTGTGAAGACAAAAGTACTTGCGACAGTTGCTATAGATCCTGGTACACTTGGATGTTGTCGTTGTTAATAGTGAGAATGGATTTTTGCAGTAAGTGCGTTTTCTTTTGTCTGGAAGGACATCATTAACTTTATACATAAAAAGTAATACACGTGGTTTTAATTTAAAAAAAGCAACAGCCGAGTCGTTTTTGCATAAAATAAGAAATACATTTTCTATTAATTAAGCTGAGCGTAAGCTGAAGTAACAGGTAGCAACTAAATGTCCTTACAGTGTGTTTTTAATATTTCTCCTTTGTTCACTTGCCGAAGGATCTTAACTTACTAGTTTAAAATCATAAGCAAAGAGACCGCCAACAATACACCTTATTTTTACAATTACTATGTTGGACGAGATAAGAGACATGCCATATTAATGATAATACTATATAGTTTATATACAAAGACATGACATCGTTCAAATGCCCGCCTCTACTTCTTACGGTGGCAGCGATCCGAGTTGTCCAATTTTCAATTACATACTATTCTGCATAGATCCGGCTGAAATTGAACGATGGCCTGTGTTATTTTGATCTTAAAGGTATTGGTCGATTGTTGCTTATTCGCATAGATCTGCGACTTCAGGAAACCCCACAAGAAAAAGTCTAGCAGGGTAAAATCGCATGGTTTTGGTGACAACTTCACGTTATCTTACCCTCAAATCGTTCATGCAGAATGCCAATCGTAGCGTCCGCTGTGTCGCACGTAGCGCCGCCGCCGCCGTCCTGCCGGAACCACATGTCGTCTAGATCCATATGGTTCAATTTGGGCCATAATAAATTGGTTATCATCGTTTTGAAGCGCTCGACATTGACGTTGACCGCCCCCTAACGCTGTTTTCGAAAAAGTACGAACCAATTTTCTTTTTAGTTATCTAACACATGAAGGTGTGTATATTTTATCGCAGCCTCGTAGATCTGTGGGCCAAACTCCATAATTTGTAGATTCATAACATAACCAAGTGAAGGATTTTCAGTCTATGTAGTTATGACCCTGGACCAAAATTTGCATATGTGTTCGATTACTTATCATAAGATACTTTTCCTACTGCATTTACACGACTGGCAAAATGTCATTAAATCTGACATAATGATTCCATTTATTGTCATTGTATGTAGTTGTATGACTAAAATGTGTGCGTTATGCTAGGGCATATAGATTTGTAATTGTAATTAAAATCTGGGGCCTATTGCATCAACTACAAATTACAAGCACAAATTTGCGATTAAAAAAATTACATATGAAAAAACTCGATTTTTTACAAATTAGTTAAAAAAAATGCTTGTAATCTAGCTAAAAGCCCTGGCAGCTAGTAGCTGTAAGCATTATTCTGTACATTTATGTAGAGTATAATAAATAATAATAATAATAATAATAATGCTTGTAATCACAATTTTGTAAGATGGTGCAATAGGCCCCTGGTATATCAGTTTCGGCAATAAAACGTTAGTTCATTGTGATTACTTGTCATGCTTTTTGTAATTTAGTCTTTTTAATAATTATTGGTTATTTATTAAACATACTCCGTTTAGGTTAATTCGCTAAGTTAGGCATCATCCGAAGATAAATGCGGGATCTGTTGAGATTTACATAAACTTTTAGAATTTATGTCACAAAAATGTCAAAACTGTACAAAATGATGTTTACACCATGACATTTTGAGCGAAAGATTTAACGTACCTAACTTACACTTGTAAATTTTTTCCATGGCGATATTAATTCCACGATAAAGTCATAATTGGTAAATATAATACAAATTTTAAAATTAAATCGACTCCATTTGAGCAGATTGTAATTAGGTATATAGTATTAGGAAAGGTTTACCCACATGGGTATGTCCTTAAAAATGAAAACTATCCATACATGTAGACACCAAATTAAGGAGCAACAAATGTTTCTTAAAAATTAATTCTAAACAAAATAAAGTCGCTAGGTATACTCACATTCGATTTGTCAATCTTTTTTTTAAGCTAAAGAACTTCATCTGATCTACTCTCTTATCTGTTGTCGGTGGTCTATGTTGGTGATTTGATTATAATTGGTTAATAGAGAAAGAGAGTTAACAATTTGCTTTGATTTTTTCTTACATAACTAAACACAAACAATTTCATACATGATTTCCATTTACATACATTAAGTGTATTTTATTTTTCTAATTTCACAACACGCATAGTGAATTTAATATGTGAATTTAAATTATTTAAAAAACCACACAAAAAGCTTGGGATAGCGATGGTCCTTCGCTCTTAATTATTTTACCAGCTATCTACACACTAGTGATGTGTTTTGTTTTTGTTGCTATTTTAGACAAATTTGTGTTGTTGTTGTTGTTTTTTTTTTTTGTATATGGTTTCGCCACTACCACTTATGATGTGTTTTTCTTTTTAATTCTTTTTTGTCGTTATCCTCGAGCCACTATTATATCCTTTGAAAACTTAAGCACACATTTTGTTGTTATTTTGGGAAAAAAGAAACCCTCATACACACACATACACATTGACGGAGAAAGAAGCGAAAAAAGGGGTGGTGAAGTATCTGAGGGCGTATGTGAAGATATTTTTTTTTTCTTCTATTTTTCTACAAGTACACGAAACACGCAAGGATATACCTCCTGATAAAAAAACGAGACACAGTGCTTTCTATTCGAAAACCAAATTTATTTTATTTTGTTTTGCAATTAAAGAGTTATGAATTATTTAAAATATAATTACAGCAGTCATATCTCATGTTGTTGATCTGATTCGTACTGGTTTTTACGATACCAGCTGACACAACATGGAATATACAATTTTTTGATGTAATTTTACGCGATGATTTGATGTATTTCAATATACACACGAACACACGACGACAACGATAGACGACACAACACGACAGAACACAGAAATATGATACTACTTTTCCTTAAAAACTTTTATCTTTAACTTGAACTTGGACGCGAACTGTTTGTCTTAAAATTTCATTTAAAAAAAGGACATACGTAGGACTTTTTCTATCACTTACATTTTATTTAAAAAAAAAAAAACATTTCCACAGTGAAAAGTGTGGTAATATTCAGGACTATGATGATGATGATGGCTGATGGCAATGGCGATGTGGATGATTAGAAAACGATTACAGGACAGCACTTGACATTACACAATTTAGTACACACAGGACCTCTCAAAGACGATATAGGGAAAAAATTAAATGTATGTATTTATAGGAGAAGGAAAAGCGTTTTTTTTTTACTGAAGACTTGAAGTAAAGTTACAACAAATATTTTTTTCGTATCCTTCTATTTGACGACAAGAAGTGAGGAGAACACAGCAACAGTGTTGAAAGGATATGCGAGAATATTATAGTGTGGTGACGATGGGACCACGGTGATGTGTGCTTTAAGGATTATTTTGCTACTTTTTTATTTTTGTTGTAGGTATTTTTTTTTTCTATCTACCTATATGTGTGTATAGTATAGAGTAGTTGATCCTGCCAAACACACAGGTGTATTATTAAAGTTTAGTATATCCTTCGCCACATAGAACAAAAACGAAAGTAAATGTTAAGAGTTGACGGTTCTTAGTTTGGCTTCTTCTAGCTTGATGTCTCTATAAGAAGAACCAAAAAATGCTGATTGGTATAAGGAAATAATATGCAGAGCGGAGAATGCAAGAACTCTACTCTATGTGGGTATGAGATTTGTGTGCCTGTGTCATACTATATTACCACGTACACAAACATACTATTTTATACACACTATCTAACGCACTTGAAGAAGGAGTAACTTCGCTCATGGTATAGTTTTTTTTTTTTTTTTTGTTAAAAGAGAAATTCTTAACGAACTTCAGTTAGTATGAATGAGAGTAATACACTTTGTTGTACCTACGTTAAATACATATACATATACTTTAAAAGTGCTTACATTTACGAAGCACTTTCTGTGATTAATGTCAAATTTATTGAGAAATATGTTTATGAAGTTGACTATACGAGTAAGGTTAAGTTGTGTGTTATAGACTAATTTTGTTAGATATTTTCTAATAGCAGTTGTAATAGTATATGTGAGTGGGAGGAATACCATGAAACGAAAAGAGTATAATGCGAGCGGAAATTTGCGTAAGAGCAAATTTTGCATGAATTGTTGAACGTAATTCAATTAGTCCCCATCAAAATTGGGGGCATTGTTTAAGTTTACTTTGAGAGAAAAGATGTTTTGTCGTGTCTATACAGGGTGATTTTGTCTGTTAAAAGAACTTCATAATTATCGGTTGAGTCAATTCTAGAGTTCTTCCTAACCCACATTTTGAATTTTCACAAAAAAAAAAAAAACTAAAAAAGAAACAGTATGAATGATTTTTGTCAACGGCTTTTTGCGTTGACTTTCTTGTTAACTGGTTACTGTAAGCGTCTTAGTCTTGTCGGCATTCTAGGATAGGCCCTAAACATCTCATTTGTACAGTGTGCCTACACAAATTCCTTTCCTTCTTTTCTTTAAGGAGTGTGCATATTTCGGGTTGCCTATAGAGTCTTACAGACATCATTAAATGAACACACGTTAAGCTTTTCTCAATTAATTAATTTTGTTTAAAAATTGAAGTTGTGGAAGGTAAAGTGGAAAGTTTCACGTCGACAAAATGTCCTCTCAAAATTTGGTTAGCAGTAGAATAAGTCTTCATATCGAGGCTTCTGTTTTTAAGTTTTTTTTCGAGTTCGGTAGGCAGAATTAGAAAAATATTGAGAGGTCCAGGAAAATTGGAGTTATGTTCTCTTATGTATGTGTGAAATCCAAAAGATCTCGACAACAGCGCCCTCTATCCGATCCAAATATACATAGCTAAGAACCATCCAGGTGACCCATTATTGAAAACAAAATTGTTATCAAAGTTAGTCAAACTGCTTCGAAGGAGAAGTATAACTAACACATGCACATCGGAATTTCATATGTAACTACATAAGTATATACAGAAAATTCAGAACACAAGTACAAATTTTGAATAACTTAAGTTTTATAATTGAACAAAACTATGATAATTATGATTATTTCACATAAATATGAACCATTCTGTCACCAAAAGCTAAAACATCTAAGGCCTTTTCTCATAGCTTCGTATAAAGTCGACTTAAGATGTTTTAGCTTTCGATCACTTCATTCTACAAAACAATTATTTTTCAATCAACAATTTCAAGACATCTTGGTGACAACTTTCATCACCCTCAAAAGCAAATCACTTAAAGCGTTGGGATTCATTGGATTTTTCTGACTCTCAATAAGAAAAACATATCCTTCATTGCAAGGCACTTTAAACAGCAAGTCCCTCAACTGTGGCTTTGGCTCCTGATTTTTCATAATTCTGGAATTACTCACTCCATTTTGCCTTCCGACTAAGCCTGGCCCTGGATTTCTTCTTCTTATAGGAGGATTGACATCTGTATAAATTGGTTTTTCAAAAGTCTTCCTCAAATCATTTAACATCTTCTGTTCATCATTATCGAGCAAAGTCAATATACGATCTATAACTGGATCCATATTATAAACTGATCCAGCACCATTAGTTGCAGTTGTTGTTGTTGTTGGTTTGTGCAATTTCTGCAATAATTCGGGAAGAAACTCATTTTCAAATTCATCCAAAGAACTTGAGTGCGGCTTGCAATTTCGTGGGTGCATTACAAATATGTGCTTTTTATCACCCAACGAAGCAAGTATCGCCTCGATATCAGAACGATCCAAATTAATAAAAGGATATGGAAAGTTTTCGTAATTTCCATAATTTACCTCAATATGTGGTGCGTTGCGGAGATCTTTTGGCTGAAAGAGTTCTGAGTATTTTCTCCATGTTGGATTGGAATTTTCTTCACTTAGGAGCATAATGTCAAAATTAGGTGTTTCCAGATATTGAATTGGGGATGCTGCAGATGATGATGGTATCCGTCCGGTTGCGGCGCTGGGGAAGTTGTTCTTATATTGGCGAGCGTGGGCAAAGTTTGAACTTCTAAATGAAAAATTATTTGGTTTTAAAAATTTTCTTCATTAAAAAAAATAAACTTACTTAAAAATGGACATTTCGTTTGATGCTGCACAGTGCAAAAGCAAAAAAGTTGATACAACTATGATTTGAGTTCTCATGATGATTTTTGATGTAAGCTTTGGATTGAATCTTGATTTTATACAATTTGATAAATTTCCAACAAACTCAATGAGACACGTAGTTTTACATTTGTAAGGAAATCACTTTATTTTGAACGTGATTGCTTAATGTAGGTACATACATATATTTGTTGTGCAGGTCATATGGAGTGTCATGTTCAAATATTTTTTCAAAGTCATACAAATAATGTCCAATGAATTAGATACATATAGTAGTACACCTTACTACAGTATCCATTTACCCAGTAATATTCACATTCATACATACAGTCATTAAACTCATATTCGTACAGTGAATAGCAAGCAGTTCTTTTTCAATTATTTCAAAGAGCATAATTAAATTAATGTTCACCATTCCTTGTCACAAATAGAACATTTATTTACAAAATTCTAAGAAAGTAATTGAAATAAAAAAAATCATATTCGTTCACCTAACTACTTTATTAAGAGTCTTGCATTTCTTTTGGTCAATCAAAAGCAGCTCCATGCGACCTAGTTGTGGAATTTATTTTTCTAGTCTTGGGCTAATCATATGTTGAGGTAGTTAGTATATTTTTTGGGCATTGATGATTATACCAAGAAACACAGCTGAGTGTTTAAAATCATGCGCACTATCAACAGGGAAAATATACGCTCATCAGTTAAGAAAACTCTTTACGTTTTACAACCCCAACATATGAGAGCGAGAGGAAGTCTGTCGTCCAATCTCTCAACAAATGTTAAGTAAGTCAACGAATTCAAAGGTTAAGGGTAGAGGGTTGCAATGAAATTCTCTTGACCCACTACACCCCCATAATACAGAAGTTGTTTACTTCTTCTCGCTCCCAAAAGTGACGACGTCGTCGCCGTTGTTTCTATAAACTACCTATAAAAAGAACTTTACCCAATAAATTGCATTAACCCATAGAAAGCTATATATTCCGTTCACTTTCCTACATCAAAATTCCTAGTTATGACTGATCAGCAATAATTGGTATTCAGAGCCAAAAATGAAATCCACACGCACAATACTATGTGGCTATTAAAGACATATCCGTTTCTTGCTGTAGTCAACAGTTACCAAAAGCTTTTTGACACCTTTGAATACGGCGAACTCAAACTTTAATATGAAATTTTTCGCTTTATTGTTTGCTTTGGCTGCCATCTCCGCAATTGTTATGGCCGATAAAAACGATATGAAGGATGGGCTTTTGGGATCCAGTTATGGAGGTGGTTCCAACTCAGTATTACCATGCCCCAAATCATACCTTTTTAGCTGTCAACCAAATTTGTCCGCAATTCCATGCGCTGCTGGTGGTGGATATTCTGGTGCATACTCAGAATATGTTCCACAATATGCTCTACCCCAATATACCCAGTACCAAGAGCACCACAATACTGGAAAACATCTCTATACCAGGACTGACGAATACCGATGACATAACTATCTGGAACTTTACTGTTATTTTTTTGTTTTATTTGTGTTTTTTGGTTGAAATATAAAATGTTAAATTATAAATTTCTCAAAAAAAAATTCTTAAGAATATTATTTTCCGATTGTTTTTAGTTTTTATTGACTTTTATTTAGCGGAACCTCTGAAATTTGGTATTTTTGAATTCGAAATAAACAGAAAATTGGTTTATTAAAAAGTCATTTTATTCAACGTATAAAAAAAAATTAACAATAGCATTAAGAAAACAAACAAACATTTTTTTTTTTGTGAAAATAGTTACACATAACAAAAACGAAACACGTTATTATTATTTTAGTTCAAGCATTATTGCGCAAATTTGTAGGCACCGTATTTTTGTTCCATTAGCACTTGGTGAGTAAAATTGTTTATGTTTTTTTTTTAGGAATGCGAAAAACTTCAGATTAGAAATCCAAACGAAGCTGTTCTGACTGCAATTGTCTTCGAATAGCTCCTAGTTGTGTTAGAACCTTTGGAGAGTTTGTTGTTATGGTGTGTTTTTGAACAGCAGGAACCTGGAAAAAAAATAAATTAGCAACTAGTCAACTATCGAAAAGAAAGCTTACCTCCCATCTCCTAGCAAGATTTTCTATTCGAGTACCTTTCTTTTGCCTTTCGACTTGTTGAAGATTACTTTCCTTTCTTGTCATTCGTGGCATCTCTCGTAATAATGGCATGGACAGATTATTCTCTTCCACCATTACAATATCCCTTCTTGAGGCACTGTCTGGAGTTGTTTGAGTACCTCGGTCGCGCAATCCTTTACAGGCCAGATCGCCGTAGTTTTTCAAATATCGCGATAGCTGCTTATCAGTCTCATTTCGAATTTCTTCGATGCTATTCTCATCATCGTATAATTTTCTGCGATCAAAATCATGATGGAAAATGGAATTTCGATCAATGTTGATTGAGTATGGTGGTCGATTTCGTTCGTAGCTGTTATTCAAATCATTCACAGCTTCATCGTCGTGTTCGGGATAATTTACTTCTAAAACCTCAAAAGACCTTTCCGAATCGGCTTTATTTCTATAACTTGTTTGATCCTTTCCAAAAGCAAAAGAATCAATACATTCGGAACATAAAGTCTTTCGACAGCTAGAACAGAAATTCTGTTTTCTCTGGCAATGCATGCAGTTGGTTTCTTCGTCTCTATCACAATTCGAACAGATCGAATAGAACTTCTTACAATTTGCACAAACAAGCGGAGCAATCTCGGCGTTGTTTTCAAATATTCTCCTCTCGCATTTAATACACCAACTTTCGTAACTCTTCAACGTCGAATCACAAAATGGACATATATTTGTATCATTATTTTCGTGGAAGCACTTTTTGGAACGATGAGTATTCGATGTTGATTGTGGTAGATTAAGATGAAATGCTGGTTGCTCATGAGCTGCATCTCGACGGAATTCATGGCGAGCTGAATTGCTAAAATATTTGTAGACTTTATTTTGTGATGGACTGATTTTTTCTTGTTCAGAGTGAGATTTTCTAACTGATGCATCTAGCACCTTTGTATCGTTTTCGAGTTTGGTAAGTAGATGCTCACGCATGAGACGATTTTGTTGGCTATCAAAGCGTATCTAAGAATAAAGGAAATAAGTTTTTCTTTTGATGCAAGTTTTTTTTTCAGATTTTAATAATTTACCTTATCGGCTCTCATCTTTTCTTTCTCTAGTTCTTCCTGCAGATGCATTGTTTTTAATTGCTGCTCAAGTTTCCTGAAAAAACAAAAATTGTTACAGTTATCAATCAATGAATTTTATAGTTTACAGTGCATTATTAGTATAATTATGTTTTAATGGTTTTCTTTTAAATCTTAAAGTTATAGTTACTTTTTAAGTCTGCATTTTTGGTAAATATTTATGGGATTGTTTAGTTATAGTTCTGTGGTACAGAATTTAAAAAAGATGATTTTTTGGAATTATTTAACAAAAATGTGTTAAATATTTTTTAAAATTTTGCGAACAATTTAAGCATTGTCAAATGGAGAACACAATACCGCGAAGGTTTTAATACTGTCTTCTGTCGCTAAAGCGGAACCCACCGCCCATGCCACTATCCACGAGCGGCACTTGTATTGAGAAAACAACAACTTTAAGTTTTCGGTATGTGCATCACAGATCACCTTGTGTGGAATGACCACATATTCATCGTCGCAAGAAATTGTTCACCCCTTCTGATCTAGTAGTATTCTATAAAGGACGAACTGTTCAATTCAGAGATTCTTTGCCGCACTTCACGAATGTGGAATGATTTACCCTCCCATTACGATACTATTCTACTATAGCTACAAAAAATAAAAGAAAATCCCCCACCTAGTTAACGCCTCATCTTGGCGTCGTTCTTTCTCCTTAAGTATTTCAATCGACCGACGATGTTCCTCTATCTGAGCCATAAGTTCCTTTTGGTAGTCCTTTTTCTTAGCCATTTCCATCTGTAAAAATGATTTATAATAGTTATTATCGTTACGATTTTAAAATGCAAATCAATTTAAACCTACTTCAGCGTTGCGTCGATTGCGTTCCGTAACACCATCATTATTTACTATATTCGAGATTTCCGTGTGCTTTAAATCCTGCAATAGCCTATGACGTGCACTACCTGGACGAGGAGATTTAATCTCGTAGTCTGGATTATTTACTATAATTTCTAAATCAGTCTTATCGGAGGAGCGTGATGTCGTAAGTGGTGGCTTTGCTTCTGGGGCAATTTTGTGTTCGATTTTTTCTTCAGGATTATTTTTGTTGTTATGGCTATGGGAATGTTTTTTCTTTAGATTATTGGCAGCTGCTTCATTCATCTATGAACAAAATTTGGGAGATATAATTTGTGATAAAATGCTTAAAACTCTTACAAGACTTACTTGATGTTTAAGAAAATTCTGTTGATACTCCAGCTGACGGTCACGTAGTATATCTTGGCGTTTTTTATTCTCGTTGTTGAAACCAGGAAAATAGGAATAAAACGTATCTGAAACCCATTGCTCCATATCATCCTGAAAATAATCCAAGTTCTCTTCTAATTAGTTTTATTAAAGAATTCTGTTTTTTCATAAAATAACAAAAAAAAACTTAACAATCACAATGAAACTTTGGTACATTGCTAGTTGATTGCGAGTGCTATGCTCAGTCAGTGTGAAAAATCATGACTATAAATCAAACAACACAAGCAATTATAAAAGTGGAGTTAACACAAAATGAGGCCAAAGGGAAATTGAGAATACAAATTGGGAACAAGGTTATAAAAATGAGGTGTGCAAAATAACTTTACTTTTATTTATAAAAATAACTTTCGTTTTGAAAAAAAAATAAAAGTTTATATTTTAAGGAGCTGTAGCTCACTTTATGAAAGACCGTCGTGAATCGTCTCTGAAAGGTTATTATTTTCGATTTGGTCTTGGGACGCAGTTATTTCCTATTAAATAAATAGAAGAAACAACCGTGTTCCACTCCGCCAACCATAAACTTTATACATCTTGAATCCAACAGTTGAGCTTTAAATATTGATTTCTTTTTTTTTTTTGTTAAAAAAGTCTGACTGAAAACATGCGATTCACAATTGTATCTCTAACAATATGATATGGTGGACTCGTTAGTTTTCGTATAAACTGTGTTATATACATAAATATGTATATATGTATATCTCCAAAGCACGCAATTTTTCCAATTTCTTTTTTTTTATTATTGAAATTGTATAAATTTACGATCCGTGAAATTCGAAGAAGGAAAAGATTTTAAATCGAAAAAGAGGGAAAAGAAAAAAGGTATTTCCTTAGAGCCTTCAAAAAAAAAAAAATGAAAAAAAAACCTACCTCGTTTCTTTTTGTTCGTTGTGACACGTGGTAATTATGTTATTAAAAGGATTATATCAGTCAGCTCCAATCAAGAACAAAATTCTAGACATGAAAGGTGTTTGAGTACAAATTTAAAAATTTGCATACACTTCCGTTTACATATTCACATACATATACATATACAAGGTGGTTTCATATTCGAAGGTATATTAGGGGCAAATAAGGAAATTGCTTTTAAGTAAATTGCATGATGATTTTAATCGTGTGAAGACTTTTTTATTGCATTAAACTAAATGTATTTTCCACACATATGGATTGAAAGTTTTCAATAAAATTTTGACTGCAGCTCGTAAAATAAATAGTTGTTATCAATAAAGTAGATGGTTGATTTATAATGATGTTCACATTGTTTGAATTTGGATTCTCAGAAATAGAAGAAATAAATTGCGAAGGATGAGATTTATAGAGTTTGACGTCGAAGTGCAGCAATTATCTGCAGAAATACGGTAAAACCAAAATATTTTCCTTTAAAATGCATTATCTGAAGGCTATTGCCATCAGCTCTTCTTTTGATTTGCTCATAACTTTTGTTAATATTTTTTCCTCATATATGTGCATAAATTAGTCATGCGTGAACTTCTACTCACGAATTTAAATACGAGACAATTTCAAATGCCATATTCAAATTTAAAAAAAAAAACACTGATCAAATAAACTGCAATTTAAGTTACTTGAACGACAAAAGTTACAGTTCAAAGTTGTAAATACATCAAACATGTATACGCACAGAATGAGAAAAAGAAGTCAAAGGTAATGATTTGCTTAGGATCGATGGAACTGGACTTTCAAAATATGGTTATGAAATGATTGTCAGCCGATATAACGACAGATATAGCCTCTGATCCTGTTTATCTGCATTTACCAATTTTACCTAGACTGTTGTTTTTAATGTCGACACGCAAATAATCATTTCATCATATTTTGGTAAGCATTATTCAATTCTTAACAATTAAGATAATACTAGATTTCAACTGTTTTTTGAAAAACGCACTTTGACACGACAGGGTGGGTGATTCTAGTTCTCTACCACTGCACTCTTTGCTGATGGTATTAGACAACTTGTCTCGGCAAAGTGCATCTTTGTGATAAGTGGAAATTTAGCATAAGATTGAAACTTCTTCCAGAATTACCTCTGTTTAAATCTAGAATAGATTATAAATGCTCTTTCTTGCTGATTATTAAGATTGGGCATTTTAAAAACTCAAAACAAAAAAAAAAAAGCTTATAATATAAGAATAATTATTAAAAATATAATCGAAACAACAAAGAGTGCTCTTAAAAAAAGCAATAACACAAAATTCTAAAAGGCGTATTCTATTGAACTTTAAAAGATAGAACAAAGCTACAAAACATTTTATAAACACCTCCTTTGAATAATATACTCGCTTAGTTAAAAGTGATATTATTAACAAAAAATTTCATTATACATACGTGGGAGCGAAATTTAAATCAATTCGAACAGAAACAAACCAAAACAACTATATAATATGTTTCCGACCTGGTACAACTCCCGATGATTCAACTTCGCACTCCGAATCGATGCACTGATGAATTCAATTCAAGCTCGTCTAATTTTCTAATTTAATACAAATAAAAATTCATCCACCTTTGACGAAAAGTATACAATCACTAACAACTAACCAAGCGCAAAGCTTTCGCGTACTCACAAAAGGAGTTTGGGTTTTTTAGACATAACAGAAGTCCTACCCTGATTAGCTAGCTTTTAAATGTTTTTTTTTTCGGAAAGAAACGATTTGTAGACTTGCTGAAAATAAACTTAAAATAGAAAATTGCATGCCGCACCTAGACAAACAACATAAACACGGCCAGCAGATTCGCCAAATGATGCATGAAATTGGCATTGGAATCTAAAGTAAAACAGTATCGTTTATGTATATTTAGGTATGTACTCGTATCTCTGATGGAGATTACTTTCGTCTTTATAATTTGATCTGCTTTGATGCTTTGAATTTGAAAAATGTCACACAAAAACGAAAAGTTCTTTATAGATTAAAGAAAAAGTATCTTGCTGATAATTTGTACTCCAAAAAATAAATCGAAGATATGGCAATATTGCATTAAAAAATGTTAATTTATTCGCAAAAGTATAAAAATAATTTTAAAAACAGAAGATAATATCAGAAACTGACAGACAAGATCAATTGAAAGACCAACAGAAGTTGACAACTAGCACTAAATCTAAAAGTTGGCTGTATACAGACAATTTCCCCTGGGAATTGCCCGAGTGCCACTCAAAGGGAACTTATGTGAAAGGATTTTGTTTCACCATATACCATAACGTTAACGTCCCTCCTTTATCATCTAGAACTATAGAATAATGAATTTACGAAATATTTTTAAATAAAACGAAAAAAGGATAATGGTCTAGAATTGAATATATCTGATAGATTTTGCCACTCTTTGTTAATATTATTTTACTATTAATAACAATTATATTTTTTTCTCAAGAAGCTTATCATGAAACACAAAGAATGACGACATTGGTTTCAAAACGTATTGTTTTGCATAAAATCAATTAAAAAAAATTGGAAAAAAGATAAATTTGTAAAATAAATTTTTAAAAATATATTTTCAGGTGCAAAAAAACGATAAGTTTGCCCTGATAAAAGGTTACATTTTCCACCAAGAATTTCAATACAAAATTAATCATTAATTCCTCGCAAATTACCTTGTTTACGTGATTTTTCGAAACAGCAACAATATTGTTGTTGTCAGCACTTTGGCGCTCATTTAAATTGGTCAAATTTTTTGTAGTTTTATCGGCACAATTATCGCGTTTAGGTTTGAAAAAATTGCTTCCTAAATTGTCATAAATCTGGAAATTGCTACTGTCGGCCTCTTGAGGTTCATTTTGCTGATTAAGCACTGTGGACGGCAAAGTTGTTGCCATGGGAAACGAAAAGGTGTTTATCCTGCACATGTTTGGTGTTGTTGGATGTGTTGATTGCATTAATTGCTGCTGCTGCATACAACCGGCTTCGGCACCGGCTGTAGCTCTACTTGTCAAAGGTTCAATGGCATTATTATTCATTTGAAGAAAATCCATAATTGCGTTTTTATTATTGTTTCCTTGTAGTTCCTCGATTTCATTTTTTCTTGTTGATTCTTCAGTAATATTATTTCTTAATAAAGCGCTACTTATTTGTTTATCTTTAACCATGCAATTGTTTTTGTTGTTTGGCGATTCATTTAAAACTAAATTATCTATATCGGCTTGTAGTTTATATCTATGTGAGATGAGGAAATTATCAATGTCATCCATGATTTTGTTAATTTGTGCATTATGTAATACAAGGAACACCAATCAAGTTATTTGATACAAACTTTAATTTTATGAAAACTATCTATTTAATTGAAAATATAAGTGAAGAAGAAGTTGAAGGCACACAGCAGGTAGTAATAAAATATTCAAATGACAAACTGTCTGACTGAGCGAATTGAGCACATACAAAAATGTCAAATATCAACAAACGCCTATTCACGGTAGATGACTTTTTCTTAGATTAATATGAGAGGTTACAATTGTTGGATTATTTTGTTTTAAGCGAAATTCTTAAAAACTTAAAAAAAAAACTTGGTTTATTGAGAATAATTTATTATTTAATCTTAATTGGAAGTAAATCATTTTTAACCAAATATTTCATTTTATAAACGGGTTTTAATCAAAATAAGATAACAAAAAGAGAGGGAAAAATATGATTTAATAGTTACTAATAGATAATAGTGAACATAATGAAATCCACGCCATGGATTTTTGAAAATGTCACATGACACATGTCGTCGATTATGAACATGAAATATGAACTAAAAAATGAAAAGGTTAGAAATAATTTGTTGAGTTGATTTTGACTTTTAAAGAACAGATGCTTTATTTCCACATTTACCCCTAGACCACACGAGCAAGTATTTGCAAGCAAGTTGCAATACACACACATTTGTTTACTAATGAAAATATATCTAAGCACTAACTCGTCAAGTGCCATGGAACTTCTGAAGCCATTAGGCAACCAAGTTAGGAAGCAAGCAGCCTGACATCTTTACTTGTCAAATTAAATTATTGAAGTATTTGATTTTTTTTCGGTTTTAAATTTAAAGTAAATCAAAAGTTGCTTGCTTGTCAGTACTTGCCTTTATTGTGTCGTGGTTTGGTTGCTTACAGAAAACAGATGAACTATTTGGTTGAATGTCCGCGCAGGTGCATATAATTATATGTTACACAAAATAGTGAACTCATTTTAGGCAATCGTTTAGTTTGTGTCAAAACACAAGCTTTTTAGTTGCTCGAATCAAGCAGTTGCGCAACTAAAAATTGAATGTGTTCGCCTAGCCTTACCCCTAACACACGTCACAAACTACTTCATCGAAGCATATTGCCAATAAGGGTTTTTGGTCGTGTGAAATGAGAATGTGTCGACACAGCAGTGCGAACTTTGGGAATCGGAACTAGTTTGTCGACATGGTGTGTAAAAAGAAGCGAATTAGTTCGTCGACACAGTTATTTATTTTGTTATTCGGTTTTAGCTGTCAACTAGTGTTTCTGATCCCGTTAATCTTAAATTCACTTAATAATATTTTGATCATAACATTAAAAGAACCTTAAACACAAATAATAATGGAAAATGAACAAGAAAAACGAGTTTTTCGTTCTGAAATAATTAATTTCTTAGAAATAATTAAAGATAACAAAATATTAGTCAAAAAATGAACAAAAAAACAGTTCGAAGTTGAACAATTATTTAAAATCGTTTCGGAGGAGCTCAAGTTAAGGAACATTTACAAAATGTCAGAAAAAGAATAGAATTCAAGCTCCTCAAACAAAAATCTAATAAAAAGCTCTAATCAACATAAAAAAGCGTTTCTGGAGCATCAAAATTCAAATATTTTTCGGTCATTTAAGATTTGACAACTGTACCATTTAACAGCTGATATTGGCATATACTTCTGCGTCGGCAGTTCGACGTGAAGAATTATTTAAAATGGTTTCGGAGGAGCTCAAGTTAGGGAACATTTACAAAATACCAGAAAAAGCAAGAATAAAATTCAAGATCCTCAAACAACAATCTAATAAAAGCTTTTTTTTAAGAGATAGCTGCTTGGATAAAATGTCAAAAAAAAAAAAATCTAATCGTGTCTTCCATTGCTAAAATAAATTAACTTATTTTTGATTTGGATCTGTCCAAATGTAGATTTTAGCAATTATTGCATTCCATTGGAATAACAATCTATTCATTTTCGATTGAAAATCGAAAATTTGAAATCGGATTCGATTTGCAGCAAAAATAATAAATTTTTTTTAATAGAAATCTGAATTTACCAATGGAAAGGATATGTATTCATATTGCAGAAGATCTGTATATACGAAAAGATCTTGAATTGAACTCCATTTCCACTTACAACTCTGTAAATATCTAAGACATTTCTGAATACTTATAAACAAAAATAGATACAAATTGAAATTTGGGAATCATTAAGCCAAGAGCTGTTCTAGTTTTGAATTTAATAATCATATTTCAATACTATTTTTTTGGATTTTAAATATAAACAGCTTTTCACTTGCAATTCCCGGAAAGCTGTTGTGTATTTTGCCGCTTATGCATATTTTATATCAATGAGCCAATTAACGATGTTTTATTGAATGAACTTTCTCAAATGAATAAAACACAAACTGTTGTATCTAATTATGTATGTACATATCATTTATTTTATAAGAACGTAATTCTTTGAAAACTACAAGGATTATTACGTACAAATAAATAATAGGACTTTCTTAGTTGTCGTCTTCTGTATTGTCGTAAGTATAAACGATCTGATTCGGAATAGATATTTGTTGGCAATAAATGAGAATAGGGATCTGCTTCCGGGGGTTCCAGGAATTCCATAATATCTGCTCTGATCAAATGTAAACACAAACAATATACTATGAATTGATTCCATGCCAGTGACATAGTTTTGCTTTATAAAAATAACTTGTGTGAGTGTGTGACATTCCAAAAAACATGTTGCAATTTTTCTTGCTGCAATGTTGCATGAAGTTCGCTGACGCATTCTTAATGTTCCCTTTTTTACATTTTATTTAAAGTGTGTATAATTTCTTTTTTATTCATTTCAGCAAATAAATAATTTAGTAGGTTAGCAATAAAAAACAAATTGCAGCTTATTGACAACTCAGCAAATGTGCATTGAGAGCTGAAATTATGGTTCTGGAGGAATAGGTTTATTTTTTCTTTTTAAATTGATTTGTATAAAATGCCAAATTCAGTTTCATTTCGATATCAGTTTGATTCAATCAGCACGAACAGTAGTTACCTTCAGTATGAAATTCTTCATTGCATTCTTCTTGGTTGCTGCCAGCATCGCGCAGTGTCTCTCTGCTGCAGCTCAAGGACAACTGATGGAAAGCCAACAAGGACTAAATGAGAATTTGGAAAGCCTAAGAGTGAGGAAGGCAGCTTACGGCGCTCCAGCACCGGCTCCATCTTACGCAGCTCCAGCTCCATCATACGCTCCACCACCATGCCCAAGCAACTACCTGTTCAGCTGCGGACCAAATGTACAGCCTGTTCCATGTTCAGCCGGCTCAGCAGGATACCAGGGATCATACTCTGAAAACATCCCACAATACCTTGCTCCACAGTTTATGGCTCCACGACAATACGCTTATCCCCAATATGCTTATCCAGTTATCACCGAGGTTTAAATAAATGATGATAGGTTTTACTCTTACTCGTATATTCGACGACAAAATAATAAAACTTTAATAGATAATAATTACAAAAATAAAAATTATACTTTTATACTGAATTTAATTATTTTAGTGTTTCTTTAATGGATTTTAGCTTACTGATTTTTGCTTTGGGACCTTTTCAAATTGGGTTGATGATTGTTTTTATTTTATCTTAAAACATAATGGCTTTTTCAAAATCTTATTCGACTCGAGAGCTTACCAAGTCAAATGATGGATTCAATCTCTTGGGTTTATTCGTAAAGTTTATTTTTTCGCAGTACTTATTATATGTACGAGTACATCCGTTTCATCTTCATGATAAACGCTGCTTTGATAACTACATATGTACCCTTTTGCATGAAGAAGATAATATAGTTTATAATTCATAATATAAGATGAATTAAAAAGTATTCGGATGAATAAAGATAAATTCTCTATAAAAAGCATAAAACAGAATTGACTTGGCCAATGACATATTTTGACAAACAAAAAAATTTACCTTTAAATGGCTATATCTGTTGATTAAAGTAAGATACATATAACTTTTTCAAAAAGAACAGGTAGTTAATATTATAAGAAAAAAAATGTCTAGCTTCGTATGAAAACTGATGTTTTAGTTTCGAAATGATTTCCTTAATTTTTGAAGAAGTTAAACACATACAAATTCTTTCAGTTGTTAGCACGCAATAAAACATAAGCAAACTACCTGTTTTAGACATATGTATGTACAAAGGTCTATTCAATTCTTATATACACATCAAACCAAAAGCTTGCCCTGCCAAAGTTATTTAGCTGATTTTCGACACTTAACAATATCATGGGTTTGTAATATTTCCAAAACCATGTAAGAGGTTCAAATTCCCTGGTCAACTTTTCAAGTGCAAATTACATTTGAAAACGAGAAATAGTTTTTAAACCTGGTTAAGATTAAGAGTGAGACCTGTCATCAACAAAGGTCGGTTTAAGAAGATGCAAAATGTATAACAACAATCAATTCGGTTAAAATATCAAACATGTTTCTAAACACCAAACAAGTAGCAAATCGAAATTCAAAGGTACTCGTATATCCATCAACAATGATATGATTCCAAAGAACTTAAGATTTAATTTTATTTCAAACGTAAAAACTTATTACAATACTCGTAAGATAAAAACATATCAATAGCTTGTTGTATGGCAAGGCGCTTCTATTACATTTGGAGAACAGCTGACCCTGTACATGGTTGGACAAGGAACCGGATTGTCATACTTCTCCTGATAATTTTGATGGTATTGAGGTTGAGGCTTTTGTTGAGGTTGATATTTCGGTTCAGGATAATAATGCTTTCCGGATCCAACAGTAGGCTCCTTTTCCGAACCTACATAATACGATGTGTGCTGAAAGCCTTTATTCGGCTTGTGAACAATCTTTGGGGCAGGCTTGTAAGCCACAGCAATTTTTGTTTTTTTTGGTGCAATATGATGAGTCGATGCAAGAAGTTCATCCAAAAGACCAGGTTGAGCTTGTATGATTGCAAAACGACGCGTTCGCTTTAAAGGATCAGTCGACTTGCAACCACAAGAAGTATGTTCAGAAAATTCATCAATAGGTGGTGTATTACGTTCGTGTCTTTTCGTTGTTTCCATAGCATCGCATCCACAAGGTATTGAACTGGGATCACTCATCACTGAGGGTATTTCTGATGCAACTCCAACTGAAATCCAACTACAACTACATAGAATAACAACAATAACCAAAGCTGTATTCATTTTGATCGCTAAGAAAAGAGAACTTCTACTACTTCATAATATCCATAGCAAGCTCTTTTTATGCAGGCTTCATGTCAGAAAATTAGGAAAAACATCATATTACGAAACAGCATATGTATTTATGTAAACCTTTTGTCAGCAATAAGGCAATATCTGGCTCCATGTAAATGGGCACAAGAGAAGAAAGAATAACCACCAAGAAAAATTGCAAATGTTAATATTCAACTATTCTATTTATTTAAATAAAAAAAATGACATACAAAAACAATGAAATATGAAATGGTTCTAAGATCGATGAGCGTGCATTTTACCATGTTAAATTAATAGCCACCAGAGGAACAAGGAACGTATTGCACATGTGGGGCACAGCTGAACAAATAACTCTTTGCGCATGGTGGGGCAGGGTATGATGCTGGTGCTGGTGCGTATGATGGTTTTGGTGCTGGGGCTGGTGCGTATGACGGTTTTGGTGCTGGTGCGTATGATGGTGCTGGAGCAGGAGCGTATGCAGGTGCTGGTTTATACGCTGGTGCTGGCTTGTAAGCTGGAGCTGGTTTGTATGCTGGAGCTGGAGCTGGCTTATATGCTGGTGCTGGTGCTGGGGCATATTGTGGAGCTGGTGCTGGAGCCGGACCATATGATGGAGCATAGCTAGGCTTTGGAGCAGGAGGTGGACCATATGCTGGCGCCGGAGCAGGTGGTGGGCCGTAGGATGGTGGTGGACCATACGATGGCGGTGGTGGTCCGTAAGATGGTGCTGGAGCTCCATATGATCTATACTTGTGTGGTTCTTCCTTATGATCAGTATGGGTATCATCCGCCTTCATCATTCCCGAATCCTCACTGGTCCTAATAGCAGCCAAAGCCACAGAGAAACTCATCAAACCAATCAAAGCTACCAATTTCATAATTGTTTAGGTAATTAAAACTCTGTGCTGACTGTAAAAGAGAGAACTAATTGACTGGTATCCTAACTGGCCCTGCCTATCCATTTTATACAAAACATTAAACTGTATAATCTTGAGAGGGTCAGCAAAAAAATTACCATAGCTAAATTAACTAACCATAAGCAATAGGTTGTTAGCACTTGATGATTTGGGTGAACGGCCCATTTGATTTTGTTTTTATTTTTTTTTTCATTGCGCTTATGTCCACATAAAATGGGAGACTTGAATGAAGAAATCGATGACTCTTCTTTATATTGGAGTATAAGTTAATTGGGTTGACAGGCTGTTTATTGCTTTTCTCTTTGTATTTTTTATGTATGAGACCTAATAATAGAATCAAAGAATTCAGGGCAAGATTTCTGTGGAAATATTTGTTTTTTTTTTTGTACCTAAAATAGTAAAAGTATTACATAGTATTTATTTAGTTTGGATTGTCATTTGTGTCTTCTTATCAGAAGGAAATCAAGAAAAATCCTAATATGGCAAACAAATTTATAATCTTTGTTTTCTATTGGGGGATTCGGGGATTATTAATACAAAAAATTAGTCTTAAGTAAATCTAAATAAAGCCGATCATTGTCTTAATAAATTTTTAGTTTCAAGAGCAAGAGCATAAAATATTTTTTAGTTTTTTTATATAATTTAGCTGCTTTTCATACTTTTCAGAAGATTCTGCATACAAATCCTGAGTATCTTTTTCAAACAAGCGGAATATCAAAAATTGATGGAATTTGTTTAAGTTATTGTTAATTTGTTGTTTTAATGTGCATATGTTAGTTAACGTTATTTTTGGCACTCAAAAAATGGTAGGGAAATGTCTGAAAACACAAAGTTTGAAGAAAATCCACCTATCCGCATTGGTCATTTTTGTAAAAAATTTGTTTTCCTATTTTTATTATTTTTTTTTAGAAAATTTTAACATTTTTACCTAATATCTTATTTTTCAAATTTGTCGAATATCGAAAAGTGATACTTTGAGGAGAAAAGAATCGTGATGTCGTGTTCTTCATGAGTGTCGTTAAGTTTCATACGGCCTCATTTTACGCGAAGCTCGGTAAATGGTTCATACAATTAACAAAAAAAAATCCGTGTATGTCTGGAGCTTACAAACCTCCAAAATAATTAACAATTTTATTAAAAAAAGTAAAAAAAGACTGGCAAAAGCTCACTGACGAAAGGCCTCTGGGTCGCATCAACACGACTGCACGGAAAAATCAATTAGTTTTTGGCCAGAATATTAACACACAGGATACAAATAAAAAAAGTTTAGTTTTTCAAGATGATGAATTTTCCAAAATAGGATCGACTACCTTTAGAAATTTCAATTCTGAGTAACGTTATAATAAAATAAAAACCAGGTTCATTATCAATTGAAAAAACTATACAGCTTTGTCATATCAGTCATATCGATCTTGAAATAACCTCCAACATAGATTTGTGTTCTGTTCCTAAACGGAAGTCAAAAGGGTGTGATCTCCGGATAATGCATTTGCTTGAAAATTCCTATCATCAATGGAATAAAAACATCATACGTCTTTAAGTTGAAAAAAAAAATAAACACTTATACGAGTGTAAGATAACATTGAAGTAGGTACTCGGGCCGTCGCGATATCAGCAGGCACTCCCATTGGCAGAACTCGGATGGATATTCAAAACCTTCTTCTATCTTAATACAAAATTCAGAGCTAAAAATAGCATCAATAAAAATAAAATACAAACAAAAAAGCAGATGTTGGACACACTATGCTGAAAAATATAAAAGGAATTGCAATCTGCAGCAGTTTGTTGCAAGAAGAGAGATAGAACGAAAACATGTTTTCATTATAAGAATGATATTTTTTTTATTATAGTCTTAGGCTACACAATATGGTTTTCTTCACAAGCAATCTTAATCAAGTCCTAGTAGTGGTGTGGTCTGAGAAGCTCCTGTGGGATGCCTTGAGGAGCGTTTGGAAGAGCATACGTTGGAACTGGAACGGAATAGGCTCCTACGTAGCCTCCTGGAGCACATGGAACTGGAGCAAGGCTGGGTTGACAGCTGAACAGATAGTTCTTTGGGCAAGGTGGGGCTGAATAAGATGATCCACCACCATACGCTGCTTTCTTCGATCTAGCTAATTCACTATCGTATGGAGAAGCGTTTATGTTGGATTCTTCAGTAAGTGTGTGAAGGATATTTTGAGCTGTTGCTTGTTGAGCCGATCCAAGGGAAGCAGCAGTGGCAACGCTAACGAAAAGTGCAAATACAATGAACGATTTCATATTGAGGATTTTTTTAGTTAAAAAAATCGTTAACTGAATCAAGAAGCTACTGATGATAACTGATACTATTAGACCGAGCTAACGCTATTTTATACTTGCGTCTTAACATAGGGCTATCGTCTAGTTTGTCAAAATGCTGACAAACACTTCCTTTTAACTAGAATGGTAGTCTTAAGAAATTATTCAACAAATGCATTTTTATATTTTGTTTTGTTGAGGTAGAACCTACATATGTAATAGCTTTTGAACTTTGGAATGGGTTGAAATTCCATATGAATTTCGTTAAAGTTGCAATGGAATTTTGCAATTGGTTGCGCAATGAAAAATGAGTAAGTTGATGTTTTTTTTTCATTGAAAGGTTTTTTGTGTTAGTTTAGTTTTAATTAATGTTTATGTTTTTTTGGCTTCATGTGAACGTAAAGTTTCATTCAATTTTATTGTTTTGCAAATTAAACGATTAATCATCTTATCTTACTCGTATATTAAGGTAGTATATCTAACCATGTTTTTTTTTTGAAAATTCGAAAACATAAATCATCTTAATAGAACAAAATACTCTTTATTTGGTTTCAATAAATTGTGCTGAATACTCAATGTGCTCAGTGCAGTAATATTTATTTATTGATTTCTGGAGCAAGTAATTTTTTGTATTTCGATTTAATATCGATTTTGAACCCAACCAGATTTATTCAATATTAAATAGGTTTTTCGGTAAACTTTATCTCTTAAATTTTTCTGTATGAATAAGTTTTTTTTTTTTTATAAACAGACTTCAGACTTCATTGGTCCAAATGTTGGTAATTTTATACTTTCGCGGTCCCCACGTTTTTGGCTCTAGAAAATTGAAAAATCATCCGATTTCGATGAATTTTTTTTTAAATCTTCGTTTATGTAAAAAATTATAAGAAATATCTCACATGAAGATTGCATATGGTTTTATAACTTTAAATGTGGTCATAAGCGCACTTCTTTGAATAGAATATTTCATAACTTTTTGTAAAGCATTAAACGAAGTTCATTTATTTTTTTTTGTTAAACTACACAAAAAAAAAACGAACATTAAAAAAAAAACATTGAAAAATATGGATCTACCTAGCTCTAAGTATTGCCAGTGATAAATTCCAATACGTACTTACATGAATATTGATGTATGTACATATAAAGAAATTTAAAAAAAAAACAGATAATTAAAGCAGCTAATCCTATTTTTTTAAAACAAAAATGTGCTTCAAACAAAGATACCTTCATATTATAAAACAGTGGAAAACTACTTATAGCTTTATTTTGTTTCAAAATATGAGACAGTGGAATGAAAAGAATCGTTAAGTTCAAGCTGAAATATATTTGTGAATATTTAATATTCACTTTAAATTTGTTTACTAGAAAAAACTAGACATCAGCACTAGTCACTATTCAATTTCAATTTCTTATTTCACTTAACGAAACGAGAGAAATTTAAGTTCAAAAAATATTTAATTTATGTACATAACATGTATGTATACAAAAGGGTATTTTTTTAGCGGTGGAGAACTATAAATTGGCAACACAACTATTTTTGATAGCAGATTTGAAGGTTATCGATATTTTTGAGGTTAGTTTGGCTTGGCAATTTATCATGCATAAACTAACGCCAGAGCCACGGTTGCAAATTGTTTGAATTTGTTTGAAGTTAAGTGCGTTTGATCGTGCTCATAATCGTCCATCGAAGTGATTAATTTGAGAAACTATGGATCGTTTTCGCAATACGTTTACTCCAAACAAGAATGGGCATTCCATCCCGTAAGGCGTCCAACAGTGCGCACAGAAGAAGCGATTGCTGATGTGCATCATAGTGTATTATGATGATCGAAATGTGTCAATGCATCATCGTACTCAACAATTAAACTTGTGTTCATCCAAAATTGGATTTCCAGATTACGCAATGTACGCGCCAGCGGTTACCACACATGCCTTAATCTTTCTAATAAAGCCAATTTACTAGATATTAAAAAGATTTGTCTATGGTTTTTTTTTTTAAATTGGAGCTATCGCCTCTAAAAAACACCTTTATGTAAACATTTATATCATGTATTAAAATGAAATACATAAATGAATATTCAGATAAATCAGAAAATAATCAGAGGTGCTTAAAGATAAATAAAATCAAGAATTTAAAGAATTCTTATAATCTTATTATTTAAATTATATTTACTGATCGTTCGCTTTAAAATGATCACTTGAATACTACTGTTTATTGTCATACTGTACTTAAAAAAAAATAAATTCAAAAATATTTTGTTTATCCATTTTTTTAATATGTATCAATGATCAAAATTATTAAATATTTTCCCATATATCTCAAGATTTAAAAAGAAATATTCAACTTTTTATATTTTAACATACATAATTTTTTTCATTCACTCTACTCGTAGATTTATTTTTAATTTGTTTTGGTATTTCTTAGATATCCCACAAGAAGTCTATTTTTGAAGTCTCTATCGTGCTGCTATTTTTGATGTACAAGTATACAGCGAAGCATGCCATTCAACCTCGAAATATTAAAACAAAAATAATAATGAATGTAGGTACGATTGAGTGCACCGGGTGGAAATTCATGTCACATACACTCTCGTTCAATCGAATAGATACAATGTAACTAGTTTGTTTCTTTATTATTTTTTTTCTCTTGATCTCATTATTCTCTTTATCCTTATAAATTTGAATTATTGTGTTAGCTATCGGTGATTATAGGATTCTTTTAGAGATAGATGCTGCCTCTAGTGGGGAAGAGAAAAATCTTGCAAATCTTGTTATGGTAAAGTGTCACTCATCTTAGTCATTTTTTTTTTTTTTTTTTTTTTTTATAATTAGCGCGCACACAAGGGGTTATTACTACCCTTAAAATGATTTACACAGTACGAGCATTAGGAAAATAAGGAGGGGTTTAAAAGGAGATACCGATGCACATTAGTTTTAAATTTTTGAACATTACAATGGGAAGGAAAAATAGAGCTGGGTAAAGCATTCCACATTCGTGTAGTCCTGCTAAAGAAAGAATCTCTGTATTTCACAGTACGTCCGAAGGTGGACTTAAGGGTAAACTGATGAGCATTCCTAAAAGCGCGAGTATTGCGGTTAAATTGTTTAAGGGGAGGAATGCAACTGGCTATTTCGCTAGAGCATTGTCTATAGAAGTAACGGTAAAATAATGAAAGACAAGAAACATTGCGACGGTGCTCGAGAGATTCAAATGTTTCTGTTATACTTCTATCACCTATCATTTTTAAAGCTCTTTTTTGGATTCTATCCAAGAGACTCAAGTGTGTTATTGGAGCACCTGCCCAAATATGGGAATTGTACTCGAGCTTTGGACGAATATAAGCCTTATAGATTACAGCCAGATCAGAAGGGGTAAAAAATTTCTTGCACCGTCGAAGGAAACCTAAACACTTGGCAGCGTTTTTGGCAACGTCGAATATGTGGTCATTCCACACAAGATGGTCTGTGATGCACATACCGAGCACAGAGAGTTGTTCAGTTTCCTCAACGCAAGTGCCACTCATGGATAGCGGCATAGGGGGTGGGTTCTGCTTTAACGACAGGAGACAGCATTGAGTTTTCGAAGCATTAAATTCTACACGGTTTTTTATTCCCCAATGGACAATGCTGTCAAGATCAGAATTTAATGAGCTTATCATACGCTGCCGTTCAAGTTCCACTTCCGAAGAACAAGGAAGTGAATCTTTGAACGAATATGAAAAGCTGAGGGTACTATCATCAGCAAAACAATTTAGTGGATTAGAAGTTTCAGATAAGAGATCGTTGATAAACATAAGGAAGAGAGTCGGAGACAAAACGGAGCCCTGGGGTACACCAGCATTTATTTTATGAGTTTCAGACTTGAGACCATCCAATACAACTTGTATTGAGCGGCCTGAAAGGTAATTTCTAATCCAACGAAGAAGAGATTCGTCAATACCAAATGCACGCATTTTCGATAAGAGAGCTTGATGCCAAACTCTATCAAATGCTTTTGAAATATCAAGTGCAATAATCTTACTTTCTCCAAAACGATGTAAAGATTTGTGCCACTGTTCGGTGAGATATACCATCAGATCACCAGTGGACCTATTGCTACGAAAGCCATACTGCCGGTCATTAAGAAGCTTTCGTTCTTCGAGATATTTCTTGAGCTGATTATTTATCAGCGTTTCCATGACCTTGGAAAGAAGGGACGTAAGTGCAATTGGACGATAATTTGAGGGGGACGAAGATTCACCTTTTTTAGGGACAGGCTGGACAAATGCTGTTTTCCATCTACTCGGAAAGAGTCCAGAGGAATAGGATAGATAGAAAAGCTTACGCAGTGGTTTTGCCAGCGTTGAAGAACACCTCTTCAGAACAATAGGAGGGATACTATCCGGGCCAGCGGATTTGTGTATGTCAAGATCTTTCAGGACTCTTGCAACTGTACGAGTACGAAAGAAGACTCGTCCCATGGAAAAATTTGTGTTCTCAAGTACAGGAGGAGTCATAACACTCTCTGGCAGCGTCGAATTAGCAGCAAAGTGTGCTGCAAGCAAATTGGCTTTATCAATAGAGCTGACGTAGGGAGTGTCATTGATAACGAGCGTTGGGACCGATGACGAAGTAGTATTTCGGATATTTTTTACAAATGACCAGAAATTTTTACTACCCTTGGGACATTGTAGTATTTTCTGCCTAATTTGTTGGTCATGTAAGAACTTGGTCTTTCGAATATGATCATTGCAAGTCTTTCTAGCTTGTTTGAACTTATTCCGGTTTTCCTCAGTAGGGTTGGCTTTATAACATCGGAAACTTACTTCTCTGACCCTGATAACCTCTTTACAGCTCGAATCAAACCATGAGTTCTCTTTCGGTTTGATAGATTTTTCCCTATGCGGGATATAATCTCTCATTCCGATGAGAATTAAATTTGTAATCATATCTGCACTGGAGTTCACGTCACTATCGAGGAAGCATAATGACCAGTTAAAGTTTCTGAAGAAATCATTGAGACCGTCCCAGTTGGCTTTCTCGTATTGCCAAACGGTTCTCTTGGGAGTTTTCTCTTTAACTGAGGTTTTCAGACACGAGAAATTCGCAGATATGACACAGTGGTCTGATGTGCCTAGAGGCGATAATACACTGATGGTGTATTTATCAGGATCAGAGGTAAGGAACAAGTCTAGTGTGTTGGCGGTTTGACCTGCAACGTCAGGAATTCGAGTTGGCTCATTAACAAGCTGAGTCAAGTGGTTTAACTCAGCAAAGACCTCAACATACCTTCCTTCGGGTGTTGTCTGACCAGAAAAGCGAAGCCAACTAGAATTGTGTACATTGAAATCGCCCGCAATGACGATTTCAGTGTGAGGATAATGGGAAACAATTCTTTGGATGGAATCGGACAGAGCATCAAATTCGTTAAAAGTTGAATTTCTGTCTAGGTTTGGACTTCGATAAATGAAACAGGTATGTATGATGTGCTTATGTACCGTGAATTTTAACCATATAAAATTGAAATTCGTATTTAAACATTTACCATATTGCGGTTGAAGTTGGTACGCAACATCATTTCTAATAAAGATTCCGAGACCGTGGTGTGGGAAGAATAATAGCACTAAGCTATACACATGTAGAGAAAATTCCGAATGATCGGTATTCTCACCTACCTGAGTTTCACTTAGTGCCAAAACAGCTGGCCTGTTCTTTACAGTATGAACGTACGTGGCACAGAAGTTCTTACGCAAGCCCCGAATGTTGCTAAAATCAACCCTAAAATCACTTACCATTGCAATATTCACAAAACAAAAAAAAACTAAAACAAACGAATAGTCTAATTTAATAATTAATAAACTCAGTACCAGTTGAACTTTTCAATACACATTACCATTAGTGTTATGCCTAAATGGTAATATGTATCAAATCCGCTCCTGGTTTAAAGAGAGTAATAATTATCAAATATACATTTGTTGTTATCTACACTTGATTCATCGTACACTCTATGTGTGTGTACACACAGTGCATACGATGATCAAGGTAGATCAACTGTAAGTGATGGGGGGAAAGGGATGGACCAGGGATTAGCACTCGCGTTTCTGTGATTTTTTTTTTTTCTATTTTATTCACTTTTAATTGTACTAATTTAGTTTTATTGTTTTTTGTGTTTAAAATTGCGGCGGGACTATTTTTATTATTATTATTTTTTTGTATTTAACTGGGTTATTGATTTTTTTTGTTTGTTTTTTTTTTTGTGTTTAAAATTGCGGCGGGATTTATAGAAAGCACGAACAGTTGGTGCGCGCACGTTGACCTGCGGATCGGCACTCATTAGTATCAAATATTTGAAACGATCATTGGTAAGAAAAATTCAATGATCTACAAGATTCCTACGAATTGCTTTCGACATTTAACGTGCATTCCTTTGTCTAGTACCTCATTAACGGTCGTGGTTTTTAATTTTGAACAATTCAAAACTTCTTCCGATATACCGGCTCCAATTGTTTAAAAAAAAAACCGAAAATGTTTGAAAAAAAAAAAAAATCGCACCTATTGACTTGAGGAGGAGTGTATTTATACCTCTATATAACCTTACCTCCCACATGAGTATAGGTATAAATATACGTATACTTGAAGGAGGAACTAGAAAAAAATGTACCATCGCATCGGAGCATACCAGGCCAGGCTAGTGTAGCAAGATCTTTTCGTCGCCATTTTATTGGAGGGAGTGCACTGGTAGCACAAAACACACCAGCAAATTCTTCTTTAGCTGGCTAATAATGGCCCTGGCACTAATATTCTATTTATGCAGCTTATCAAAAGTCCATGAACTGGCACAACACCAGCTAAATAAATTATTTTACTATGTCGGATCCTTAAGTATGCACCATGCGTACTACGAAGTCACGAAAAGTGAAAGTAAAATGAAAAATTGAAGTACAAGTGTTTTTTTTTTTTGTTATTTTTCTTCTTTTTTAAATTTTATTATTTATTTTTAATTTCTATTTTAAGAATATGGTATAAAAAATTATATAAAAAAAATCAACTATCAGCTTCTCACATGATAATAAATAACTCTTTACAAAGGCATTACAAGTCGCGTCTGTACCCATAAAGTGGCAATCTTCGCGTTGACTGTCTAGTATGGTAATGAGGGAGTCATTGGCGATCCAATATACGATTTAAATAATTCCGGGCACGATCTGATGTTGTGGTCATTTTCATAAGATGGTGGGCTGCATGGTGGGATCTCGTACGTCAGAGTAGTTGAGTATGTTCGTTTATAATATGGCAGGGGACTACAAATGGAAGGACCCAATGATTGTGCGTCAGAATTAGAATGGGGCGACTCTGGGGGTGAAGGTTGTGGGTATGATGGAGTTGGAGGGGAGTATGTAGGGAATGGTGGTGATTGTGGTGATAAGTAAGAAGGATCTGGTTGCGAGTATGATTGAGCTGGTGGAGAATATGATGAAGCTGGTGGAGAATATGATGTATCTGGTGGAGAGTATGATGGTGATAGTGGTGCGTATGATGGAGCTGGTGGAGAGTAAGGTGGAGTTAGTGGCGAATATGAGGATGAGTATGGTGAAGCTGGAGGTGAATACGAAGGAGCTTGTGGTGTGTATGATGAAGCTGGCGGCGAGTAAGAAGGACCTGGCTGTGAATATGATTGAGCTGCTGGCGAATATGCTGGGGCTGAAGGTGAGTAAGCAGGAACAACAGGTGAATATGTTGGAGCCGGTGATATGTAGGCGTGAGCTGGTATTGAGTATATTGGGGCCGCAGGTGAATACGACTGACCTGATGGAGAATAAGATGGTTTCGCTGGTGAAATTAATATAATTGCGTATGATTGAGCTGGCGGAGAAGACGATGATGTCGGTGCTGTGTATGAATTTGAAGATGTTGGCGGAGAATTCGATGAAGCTGGAGCAGAGTTATATGCTGATGGTGGCGAGAACGTAGACGCTGGTGATAGATAAGCAGGAACTAGTGGCATGTTGGGTAATGATGATGAGTACGATACACCTGCTGATGAATATGATGAGCTAGGAGGTGAATACGACGAAGCTGGTTGAGCATTTGGTGCGAGTGCATAAAGAGTTATTGTAGGTGGGGGTGATGATGAATATGGGGTTGTTGGAGATTCGTATGAACTTGATGACTCAGTTGATGGACTCTTGTATGAAGACTGTCCTTCGGAATATTTTTGGTTAGAGTTACCATCCTCAGAGTAATTCGGTGGATAAATATAGATTGGCACAATTGGTTGTATTATTTGTGTTACCTCAGGGGTTGAATCCTTTTTATCCTCTTTGTAACTACTATAACTATCATAATCATTCGTTTTCTCTTCTATCACTTCACTTGTATACGAATTATCATCACTCTCCTCGACTTGTTCCGGCGGTGTCTCATAATCAACAGCATTTGTTTCCACTTCCGGTTCAGCAGCTGGCGCGACCTCATCTACATAAGCTTCTTTAGGAGGATATAAGCTAGGTTGATTATTGGGTTCGGAATAACCACCTCGAAATGGTCGATTATTTAAATAACCATGTAAATGTGTTATAACTCGATGAGAAAGCGGCAAAGGTAAATAAAGATGGCCACGACTAGGGCTTAAAGGAATATCCGGTGCTTGGTATTGATCATCGTAGCCATAGTTCTCGTAGTTTTGACCGTTTTTGTTACTGTCGTAATTTGAATTAGAGTTTGAGTTGGAATTTTCGTAGCCATTCGAATTTCCATAGCTATTTGAATTTTGGTAATTGTTTGTATCGACCGGATTCACGACCTTACCATCTCCATTTCCAGCTGAACCACCCGAGTATCCAGCATTTTGTTGACAGCATTCAACACAATCATCACGAAACCATTTTCCCCATTTTTTAAAAAGCTTCTTTAACAAAAACGATCGTTGAGTCCGAACAAGTTCTTTACCCTCACCATAATCTGTGTTGCACGCATCGATACAAAAGTAGTCTTCAAATTTCGGCTGATCAACTTGCTGCCAGTTTTGAGATAAGGACACTTGAAACAAACACCCCAGCCATATAATAAAACTGACGCTTTTCATTTTTTGTTTTTACAAAAATGGGAAATACTTAAAAACCTAATTCACACCTATTCGCTTCCAATTTCGTTGAATTACAATAAACTACTATTTGCCATAATTGTAAATTGCATTTAACGGTTTCTTTTTTTGTCCATTCAGGCTTATGTTTTCCTAGCAAAGAAGTAAGCTCGGATTACAAACAACATTTGACTGACCTTTTTTACTTCGACCGCGTCCCAAATTAGCGACACATGAGTGTCTTCATGGGCGTTTTTTTTTTTCGGTGCTTTTTTATTGGCAAATGTTCTTCTTTGTTTTCCTTTACGAAATCACTCCATGACAAGAAATGCTTAATTAGGACGATAGCCTTTCAGTATTTTAAAGTAATTACTCAGCAAAATAATAATTTTATGAATTTTAATTGCAACAAATTCTGTAGGTATGTACCTGCAACATCGATGTTGGGAAGGAAGACCAAAAAAAGACAATAAAAAACGTTGGGTTATCTATACGTGTGCGGAATACTCAATAGCAACAATGAGTATTCTACCTTTGGGTTATCTTTTACTCGTATTCCTGCCTTTTCTGAAGTTCAGACGGAAATTATTAATTGCAAATGATTCATGTCTTTTGAAGTTATTGAATCTGGCGACAGAGACTTACATCCTAACCGGAAGTGAACCGGATGAAGTTGAATCCGAATGTATCTCAACAATAACTAAGAATTTACATACGCTCTACTCAGTTATCAGTAGGTATTAATTGAAAGGTTGGGATGCACTGAATCTCTTTCCAACCTACTAACAAAGCGAAAAGGTGAAATAGCGTACAAATTTAAGCTTTGAAAACTTGATTTTCTCCACAACTCTTTTAACAGAAAACTAAGCAAAATGAATATTCATAACTCTAGAATATGCACCTCAATATTATTTTAACCGAACTTTGAACCAATGCCAAATTTTAAGAATAAAGACATTTATATTTTTGAATCTTTTATTCAGATTATTCTTGTATATTTATAAAAAAGTATAAAAAATATGTCTTAAATTAACCTTTTATTTTGTTCGGGAGAATTGTGGTAAGGCCGCTGATGATTTTTCATTTTCTTGCACTGCTGATGCCGATCCCCCACCTAATGCATCTGTGGGTCCTTTATTTACGTCATCCTTATTAAGCTGAGCCGCAATTTTAGCCATTTTCATCATAGCGTTAAGAGCTTCCTTCGTATTGGGGACTTCGGGAGTTTTCAGAGGTGGTACTCCAACCGTTTGAGAAATTTGCGCTTCATTGGTGATGGGTTTTTCAAATCCTGTAACTTGATCTTGAGAATTCTTATCGACTACTTGCTGACGCTTCTCTTCTGCGATGTCTAATTGTTTCTTTAAATTGTCTGACTTCTTGGCTGTGGTTGGACTGGTTTCAACTCCTGAGTCCAATTTCTGATCGCTTTCGTGAGATTCCTGAGAACTCGAATGATCTTCTGCAGATTTGGTGCCTGGTTCAGAATTGCCTTCGGAACGTGCGCTGATCTGGTCCTGAAGTGGATTCATATTGGATGCGTGGAAATTCTGTACACCTGCAGGAGCCCCCAATGATTGACCGTAAGTAGGTGAACTATACCCAGCGGACAAAGAATAGCATGGAACTGACATAATAACTGGTTGAAAACTGTACATGTAGTTCTGTCGACAGGCAGGTATTGGAGATCCATTAGATGAAGAAGCTGGAGCATACAATGGGGCAGCTAGTCCGTAGGAGGGAGATGGCGCTGGAAGTTGCACATACGATGGAACTGGAACGTAAGATTGTGCTGCTGAAGAGTAGACTGGACCAGGGTATGCAGGAGCTGTAGCAGCGTAGGGAGCATGTGGAGCAAACGATGGCGCAACTGGACCGTATGAAGCATCTTGATGGCTGTGATGATTAGGTGATAAATAAGTCTGTTGTGGATAAGCTGATTGGAGTGTGGGTGCTTCTGGTTCAGTGTCCGACAGGTCGAATCTCAAAGGACCTTGCAAGCCCGAGTGCAGCTGCGACTCATGGTTCATCATTCTTGGTGTTTCAAGGTTTTGATATTCCATCGCAGCATCGTATGACCGATAACCAAAGCCATCATATTGTAATTCTCGAGGTTGAGGTTCCCATGTTGGCTGCATCAAGTCTTGAGGCATCATTCGGTAATTTTGTGGTTTTGGTGCATAGCCTGAATGCTGTTCATTTGGAACATACGGCGCCGGATTTTCGTAATCTTGGGTTGGCTTGGAATAAGGTTTTACAGATGCCTGCTCACTGTAGGATGGCTTTGGTTGGTCATAATGTGTGTTATCTGCATGTTCGTATGATATTTGTTTAGCAGGATAAGACGTGGGTTTAGAATATAGTACTTTCGTCGCTGGTGGGGCACTATATGAATGCCCATCGTTTCCGCCGTATGAGGGTTTGGAATGGCTTTCTTCATTATACGAAGGGTTGGAATCGTGAGCGTTGCTGTGGCCATGAGAAATGGGTTTGGAGTATTCTGTTGGTTCATAAGAACTGCTTGGCTTAGAATACACACCATGTGCAGTATGACTCTGATATACACTTGATTGGGAGTATCCTGCTGGCTTTCTGTGATCGTACGTTGGCGGATTATCGTGACTGTAAGTATGTGGTTTCGAGGAGTATACTGGTGCAGATGGCTTTTCATAAGTCACTTTATGGGCCTGATGGGGCTTGGAATAATCATCGTGACTGTCATGGTGATCTGCATAAGACGGTTTGACTGATGCATAAGATGACGGTTTGGATGGAACTTCATAGTGATGAATTTCGTGGTCATCATACGATTGATTTTTATCGTAACTCGGTTTCGATTGTGATGAATATTCTTTGGCTGAATCATAAGCCGATGACGGTTTTTCATACTTCGAGTGTTCGGCGTGATATTCTGGCTTTGATGGAACATGGTACTCATTATTTTTCTTCACTCCCGAATGGTATGAATCACTTTCGTCACTCACATACGTCGAGGGCTTTGATGGTTTGTAGCTTGATTTTGTGGAATATGAATCACTGGTACTGCCTTTTGAATATTTGGGGCTATCGGTTCCTTTGCACATGAAGTAGGGTTCCTCATAGGGACTGCTTGGTTTAATCTCAACACAAATTGTAGTTAGAGTCCTTTTGTCTCGTTTCAATTCAACTGCTGGTACTTCATATTCAGCAACTGATGCCAATCCATAGTCTTCAAATGGTAATCCTTTAGACGGTATCGAAAAATTTGCCAAAATAATAACAACAGCAAAAACTTTGAACTTCATGTCGATGGTTCTAATACAATTTTCAACTATATCCGAACTTTTGTAAAAATCCTCCTTTTATATGAAAATATCTAATGCAGATAGAAAAAAGAAAAACAAAAATTCACATCAAGTTTCTAATATTAAATTATTTCGGAATTCTTTGAAATACAAATTCATATTCTTAATAAGAAACATAAGAACATTTTTTTGATTACCTCTGACTATGTCGCGGATGGGAAAGGGAGCACAAACTCAACGATTTCGAACCTCTTTACAAAACAAATCGAAGTTGGGGAATAAAATGTATGTCCCAATTAAGAGTTGTTCTGAGCTGACCCCACGGTCTATACCTTTTGCTTGCATTGGTAATAAAAATTTTCATGAATGAGCGCAAATGGGTAAAATGATATCCTATCAGATTTCGTGTATACCTCTTTGAAATCATTTTATTATTTAATTTTATTTTGTATTGCTTTAACCTAATCCATGTGTAGAAATGAAAAGAATTGCACTTTTTTATTTGATGGGTCAACACACCTACTTCTATTATGGTGCACTTGTAGAGGAAAAAAATAGTTCCATTTTTGTTGGTTGTCAGGATTAATGTTGGTCATAATGAAACATGTTTTATGGGGAATTCTGCTAAATTCAGTGTATCAAAGTACTTGTGTTTTGAATTTGTAAGTTTGGTATTATGTAGGTACCAACATACCTATGTATGTATATAAATACATATATGTTTATGTAGGTGTCTAGCTTGGAGGTTTTGAAAGTAGATATACATTTCCTTTTTAATTATCAAATTGTGAGCCAAGGAAGGTAATTAAAAAAATCTGTAGGAAGATCGTTATTCATTCAAATTGGGAACTTCAAAAAGGCAATCAATTATGAAACAGAAACGTGTTGATTATAATGTTCATCAAAAGAAAGGTCCTTCCATGCTCTACTGAACTGAACTGCAAAATAAAAAAAAATCGAATCTAGGCTCTCGCTTATTTTATACCTAAAGTTGTATTTACAGATTTTCTGTATGTCAAAAAACGTAAATCTTTAAATGAAAAAATAGTCTCATCAAAATATCTAAAAACGGGTTTCAGTATTGTGATCATTAAGAGACCTTTTAGTTTAAATCTTGACACATATTTTGTTCACTATGGCTGTGTATCGTTAGAACAAATAAAAACAAAACGATTTTCAAAGTCGTTAGTATAGGTATCTGCTATGTACATTATATTTAAAAAGAAATTTAATCCATAAAAGTTGGCTGTCGATACTCGTATTAATGTTATTCAACTTTATCTACAGCACTTTGTTCCAACCACCTAATCCAATTTGAATTTGGTTTATCGGTTGAATAAATAATGTCACACGAATTTCTAGACCCCTCTCGCGATACCACAATAAACTAAAAATAAGTCAATTTTGTTTTGCTTAGTGGAATGCAAAAAATGTAAATAGGTTTTTTAACAGATACAAAGCAAAAGTAAAATTGATTTGTTTAAGAAATGGAAAACCCCACAACTCATATTTAACAGTTGGTGTTGTTTCTAAAAATCTTAAATTTTGTGATGAGTTTCAATAAGTGGCACCTTATACATAACTGCCTACAGCTTTTGTTTAATCTTCTAGCTTTCCACTTTATTTTTATTTACAAGATCCAATGGTTGAGAGAACGTGGTAAAAAATTGCAAGCAAATCAAAAATAGATATGTAGGTACAAGGTATCAAAAATATTGACGAAATTAATACCGAGTTTGTTAATGGAACTGTTCAAAACTGATGTTTTTTTTACTATTCATTTGCATTTGTACTTAATTAAAGTCCAATAAATAAATAAAAAGAACAAATACATATTATCTTCGAATTTATCTAAAAAAATATTTTTATTTTCCGCTTTTGTACATAAATGTACATATTTATGCTGCGAAAGCATTATTTTCATAAGCTACCATTGCAATCCTTCCAAAAGACAATATCCTTTTTTACTAGACTACCTATACATCTTTTTTACTTGATTCTGTCATCAGAAAAAAATCAAACAAAAGAAAAACTTCTTGTCGAAATGTTTATTTCCCAAGCCTCTTTAATATTTAAAAAGTCTTATATGTTATACTTACGAGTTTGTCGGTTGTTCACCCAAGTAACAAAATTCATTCGATTCGTGCAATACATTCCATTCCACATTCCAAGTCTCTTCTTTAACAACGAAATACTTGATTTTTTCTTCGGAGATACACTCATAAGTCATATCATAACCAATTCATGTTCAACATCTGTTTTTTCTCGTTTAATCCAGCAGCAATCATGTACTTGACATGGTGTATAATTTATTTTTGTCCCCTAGTTAGTTCTGTCCGCCAACAACAGATGTCAATATGACTCATTTTTAAATTAAATTTAGTTATTCATCTTTGCAGATTGTATGTAAGACTACATATATTTTCTATGTAAAAATTATTCATGACTTTTTTTCGTTAAATATTTCTATACGATTAACAGCCCAGAACTGAACTGAAGATTAACAAAACACCACACCAATCTAAAACAATCCCACATCCACATTATTTTAGTTGTTGCTATCAAATATTCTTATCACAGGAAATTTAATGTCTACATTTGTTCATGTGCCCCAATTTGCAAAAACAAGAAAAAACTTTAGCGATACCATGACATGACATGACGCAAATTTATAACGGCTTTGATAAAATTGTTTACAAATAAACTAAATAGAACCATAACACAAAAACATTTCTATCTCTATTTATTTAATCATCATCGTTTATTATTAGAAAAGATTCTCAAATCAATAAACCAGCTAAAACGACACCAATCTAATTGATCTTATCAACAGCAACTACAATTGGCACACGAAGAACACTAATGGTCCAATGATACATTTTCATTCTACTCTATTGATGATAATGTAATGACTTCGAATCATGATGATGATGTGAGCAGTACCGAGGGAATGTCTGTATATTGTCTAATATGTTGGGTGTGTACTTTTAACGGGGAATCCTGTGATTCATTCACCCCCAGCAGTGTATACTTTTCGTCTACCTCTTCCGTAGTCTCGGGCTTCGCCTCTAATCTATAATTTATCTACAGCATTCTCGGGGTCTGTTTGGCAATGAATAAGAAGTAACCTTGTAACTACATTCGAGAGATTCTGATACTCTAGTACTACGAACAAGACCTTGTACGTAGATAGTATCTGTTTACACAAAAAAAAAAAACTCATCTCTAATAAATGCACACTAACTCGTGAAGTCATTCTCTTCTTTCTCATCGTACGTTTCTTTCATTCTTTAAAATAAGATAATTGTGAGTATTTACAAAAAGGTTACGAGACACATTCTTTTAAAGAAAAAACAATACGAAATTAATATACACGTTGAAAGAAACAGAGAACATGCAAGAGTCATAACAAATCTATGGATTTATGTATATACACTTGTGTATGAATTAATAAATTAGAGAATAACTTGTTATAGAAGCAATGAAGAAATCGACTGAATTACAATCCCGCTTACATAATAAGTAGGTATTTAATGTTAACTTGAAGAAGGCGTTTTACATACGACTTGTCTGTCGGGATTTAAACTTACACATTTATTTATTCGCATAGAAATTAGCCCAATGAAAAAAGACATTCATGTACCAATATAAACATACGAGTACAATTTCACATCCAAATCAACTTTCTTTTATGCTTTCAAACTTACACTTTCTTGAATATTTTTTCAAAGTCAATAGAGACCATGGAATAGAGAATTCACGTCCTCTTTTTTTCAAATGGAAGCAGCCTCGGTCGATGTTGATAGATTTTTCCCAAAATATTTAAGACTCGTTTGTTGGCACGAAACTTTAATATTTAAATTCAACTAACTCTTATTTATTTACATATTATGTACTGTGATTGGGGGGGTTTACGTTGAGACCTTAAGATCTATTGTGCCCATTTGTGCTACTGTCATAAGCGCTTATCTTGAAAATAAATTCCAAAGAATTTCTCCAGCTAATGGGCTTTAATTCCTTAAAATTGCAAATTGCTATTCAAACTTATTTATTTTGAAGTCTTGGTTTTGAATTTACCAATATTTGCAATCCTAGAGATTACAAAAAAAAAAAAAAACATGAAAATAATTTTATCTGCGTTTAATCCGAATGCCCTCCAACTGAAACAAATCGTAGGTTTTTTTGAACTTTTTTTAATAATCTTGTACATTCTTTCGTGTTAAATCGTTTAGTGTTGGTTCAATGCACGCTTCGAATATGAACATTTCATACATATGTACATATTTGTAGTGTGAAAAGAAATATCGGATTTTTCGAGCCCATCTCTCCTAAAAACTGAAAGTTGCTCGTAAAATATAAGCTAGTTTGTCTTTGTCACATTTCCTATTCTCAACCACTGACAAACGATTGACATTCAAAATTGTTCAAAGAATAAATATGAATTCTTTTTTAGCAATTTCTATTTGGATTTGATTCAATGCAAAGCAATTATCCTGAATAACATAGCGCAAGTGAATTATAGGAAGTATGTTTACGTACGTATTTTTTCTCACACTCTTATCATAAGAACGACAAAGTAACAGGCGAACGATTATTTATAAACTTTTTTATTCTTATTCTTTTTTTTTTGTTCTTGGTTTTTCTTTTACAAAACTAATAGCGAAAATGTATTTATAAATGTCTCGTAAAATTTTAAATAATTAATTTAAAAAAAAAAAAGAAATTTAAAAAATATTTAATATTTAGAAAAAATCTCAAAAAACTAAAATTAAAAAATCTCTCACGAAACAGCTGTTTTTCCTTTTTATCAACTAGTTACTATATCATTTTTTATTAAACAAAGTAAGTTTTACAAGCTATGACTAAAAGATAAATACAATTTTTTGTCTTGTTAAGCTTTTTAAAATTAAAAGAGAAAAAAGATTAAAATAGACAAAAATACTATTAAAAAGAAAATAGCGTGTCAGAGCGTTGGAAAAAAGTATATTTTTAGCAATAATGTAGTTTTCATCACACGGGAATTGAAAAAATAGAGACTTAGCTAGGAATAATAAAGGTGAAACTATCTAAAGGAAAACAAAGATACGATCATTTAATTTATATATTGCCAACAGTGTTAAATATTGTTAAAACTGATTTTCTTGTTTCGTTAGTGAAAAAACAACATTCAACACCTCATAGCGTTTTTAATTTATTTTAGCGCATTTAATTAATTAAACCAAAAAAAGTATGAATTTGTACAAAGCAAAAACACATGAGAAAAATTTGGATTTTTATTGATATTTTTATTTTATTTTGTTTTTTTTTTTTCGTTTTTTTACTTTTTTTTTTGTATTGTATAAAACGGATGATGGCCTACGATTAAAAAGAGAATATTTTATTTATTTATGGACTCCCCGCGATTATCATTATTATATTATTACTTTCTTTTTCTGTTTGTTTATTACATACAATTAATATACTTAAAAAGTTCTGTTTTTGTTTCGTTTTTTTCTTTTGTCGCGCTCAGCAGCAAATGAAAAATAATACACATTAAATTTTTATGTTTATTATATTAAATATTGATGTTGTTTTTTTTCTTGGATTTTTTCTGTTTCTTCTGGTATCAAATTATAGAACATAAAAAGCGATACGATTCAAGTAGTTTAATATTAGCAAAAGTTGACACAACACATCGTAAAAATTATAAATGATTTTTTATTCTCACAATTGCAGTTTTTGTTTTTATGTTTAGATTGTTGGTTTTTAATTATTATTTTTTTCTTTTTTTTATTCCATAGCAGATATTAAATTTTATGTTTTGTTCTAGTACCCACAAGTAATGAGGTAATCCCCAAGTTTCTCTACAATGGAAGCAGCCTGTTGTGGCTGTACAGGGTCTTCATAGATGGAAACAATAACAGCTGCAAATAGAAAAAAAGCGAAGAAAAATGAGATACAAATCTTTGAAAACAAAAATTGAAGGAAAAGTAAAAAAAAAAATAAACAAGTTATACATTAATAGTCTGTTTTTAAAAAAGTCGAACGAGACTACGACGACGAAGATTGTTCATGCCATTAATGGCAATCGAATCAAATGGAGGGCATATGTATTCGAGAAATCACATCTCAAGCCGCAAGGTTACTGCCATAAATGATCTTTTCATCATTTTATAGTGTTACAAAAACAACAACAGCAACACAAAAGATTCCAAGAGATGAATTTATTGAAGGATTTAAATTATATGCCCCATCGTCTTCATCAATATTGTTAGACATGCTTTTTCTTATAGTTTGTTGACCTTAACGGTCATACGAGCAGCGGCAGCAAATCAGTATAAGAAAAAACCGGCTTAGTAATAAACTTGCCGGTAGTTTGCGTTTATTATTTATTATACACGATTTTTTTTGTTTTTCTTTAGATTTTATGTATAAATTAGTGTTTGTTAGTGTGTGTTTACGAACCTTGTTGCGTTTTCATACAATGGACTCCACTTCGTCCTAGTTTGGCACGTATTACGCGGTCAGTTCCAGACAGATAGATGTACCTCTGACCGGCTAGCGTAACTCCGCCGCTGGTGAGGAGTTCCTGTTTTTCGAAACCTTGAACCAATTTTGCAAGTTCGTCTTTTGTCACCTTGAATATAAAAATATATTTTCGTAAACACATGTGTTAGATCAAATATAACTATAAAAAATAGAATAATCAAAAATCTATCACCGCTTTGTCCCATAATTCTTACCAATTTTGTGATTCAAATGAAACCATTTGAAATTAATTTTGGACTCTGCCTTGGGCAATAGTTTTAGCCCCTTGGCCAATACACAAAGACTTTACTGATTTTAGTGGACAAAGTTGGAAATTGACCAAGGCGATATTTTTGTAAATAAGACAATAAAGTAAAATTTAAAACCCAACGAATAACTAATAAGTAGGTAGACATCTCTATTTATCATTTTTGATTTATTTAAATATTTTTTTTGTCACTACATATTGATAGCTTCATTAGAGTAGACGTTATATACTTATGCATACTTATGAACATAATCTAAAATACGTGTTTTCTTAAGAAAAATGACACTGAAACGTATTTAATAAAGAATCTTTAAAATCTATGATAACTTCGAACGGTTATTTAAGCAGTGATGATACTGTACAAATAAATGAGCCAACTAATTGTATCTTTTAAAATTTGAAAAGATGGACTAACTCAAACCCAAGAAAATATTTGTTGGTATGTTGTACGTTGTTAAGATTGAGCCAGTATCACAGCAACTTTTGTGTTAGAGAAGTGCTGTGTTAGAAATTCGTGATCCACGAGAAAAACTGGACCCATAATTTGGAAACTTTTATCATGCACAGTCGTTTTAAGATCATTAAGATACAACAAAACGAAAATGACATAATGCAACCAGCTATAGTTTGCCATAAGTTTAAATGCATTTTCAACGATCGTCAAATTCATTTATATCATAATTATTTTCCGATTTAATTTATTTGGGGCACATGACCATTTATTTTGGTTGCAACTTTTTATATTTGTGGGGGACTTTTCATGTTAACGGACTTTTTTATTTGGGAATAGAGGGATAATGTTCAAAAGAACTTTTCACATTACTTAGATTTTGCATGGCAACGATCCATTTGTTTAGTTCTTAAAAAAAGTTTAAATTTTATGAGAGGTGACATATTTTATAGTAGTCTTTTTGTTACCTTTTCACGTAATTATATCCCTTTTCTCTTATTTTAAATAAAATAGCAAAGATTCAAACAAACGTACACCACTGTTTAAGTGTAAACTGTTTATGAATTACGAGTCTGGGTGCATAGTAAATTAAATAGAACCAAATCTGTTCATACAAACTTGAATTGGTTAAACTTAACGAACTTGAGCCGACATCTTCATCATAACTTGTTCTTTAACTAGAACAATATACAAATGTGTGCCTTAAAATTAAGACCATACTTTCAACTGAAATAAATTCGCATTCTATATTTCCCAATCGCGATAGAAAAAATTAAACTAATAAGTAAAGAGTATCGCAAGGTTATTATTGCAACAAGTTTGGTATAACATCTCCATAGACTTAATGTACATGTACATGCATACATACGAGTTAATACAAATGACAGATAAAATACATTAACAAAACTTACTCTAAAAAACAAGTTTTCTTTATCTTATCGTTGGTTTATCTATGTACATATGTTTGTATGTACATATATTATTTTGTTTTGTCTTATTTATCGAATCTTCTAGTTGTGCAAATTTAAAATTAATTTTGAGTTATTGTCTAATGAAAAACACTCTTGTTGCATATAAGACGATTGAAGTGATAGACAAGTTTTTGTTTTATCAATCAAGAGTTCAACGATGCTATAGTTCTCGTGTGGTTTAAATGAGTTTGTTAAGTAATGTTTTATAAAAAAAATAATATTTCTACATCAAACTGCAAAGTGTTCCTTCATATAGTGAAGTTACTACGATATCTTGCATCTTGCGCCAACATTATTTGATATACCACCTATACGTATAATTTGTAAGTTCATTGACTAATGTTATTGACAAAAAAATAAACCTTAAAACAATTGAACATACTATGTACATATGTACAACGGAAATATTTTGTATCTGTTCTAGGTAGGTATAAATGATTTGCATTTTTTTTTTAAATAGATTTAAATAAAATGAAGCTTATAATTTATAACTTTTAGTTGCAATCTTTAATCTATGTCATATTTAAGGCACTTTAACCCTAGAAAGGTAATCTTCGTCGATTAGACGAACATCATTTTTTCTTTTTAAAATTTCTCATAGATTCTTCATAGATCTTTAAGGAGAATAAAAAGTCACAAATCTAAAAAAATAAAATGAAAAGTGTGTTTTTATTAAAAGAAAGGTTTGGTAAAAATAAATTATTAACATCTACAAGAATTTGTTAATAACTTTTCGAAAAAATTGCATTTAAATTTTACTTCGTCGATTCGACGAATGATTACCTTTAACGTACTAAAAAATATGATTACCTTTCTAGGGTTAAACAAAAGCAAAACCAACTGAATTCAACAGCTACATCACGTTTTTGGTTAAAATAATAGGTACATTGATGCATTTTTGTAATGTAATAAAACCGGTGTGTAGAGTTAGTTTTACAAAATAAAATTGTCCCTATTTAAAAATAAAATTTAAACATTGCTTATGTAATATATATACCTACTTTGTGCCTTACCAACAATCAAATTAAGAGACGACTTTAATATTTGAACAAAATGAAGCATTATTTAATGGACTCTATATAACTGACCATATACATATGCTGCATTTTATTTTTTAGGTTCCGTACAATAAATGTTCCATAATTTAGAGTTCACGTAAATATTAAGTTCATAACATGTATGGTTAGCTTTCTAGAGCTCTTTAAATAATGGTCCATTTCGCTCAAATATTAAAGTCGTCTCTTAATTCGATTGTTGGTACGGCCCTTTATGAATAGGCTCTGTTTATACTTAAAAGAAATATGAACAAATAACATATTTATATCTTCTCATGGACATAAATGACAACTCAAACTTTCCCACTAGTATGTATCCTAAGTACCATGAGGGTTTGAGTTAGTGACCTTAACTCAAGGGAAATCTTTGGATATTAACTTCGTAAAAGTACTCATATATTTTTTTCCTAAACATATGTACCTACATACATCCATATATAGTACTTAGACTGCTCTAACACATTTTTATGCGTCATCAACTGAAATAATTTAAAGTCATTTGGTATGTTATAAGGCACTGAATTTTTTTTATTACGGTTTCAAAAAATATTTAGACCATTGGTCATGAATGAAAATAGGTATATAACGCTTATACCTTTCTTATAGGTATATTACATACATATGGATATGAAACAGGTTGGTAAATTAATTTATTTGTTTTTTTAAAACAAAGAAAGATTATGAAGGGGTTTTTGTATGGTTACATACATGCAGTGTACCTGCGAAGCTTCATATATTTATGAATTTTTGAATATTACAACAACAACTTGAATGAACTACCACCAAGTGGGTTCTTATTTGGCTGGAGTTATAGCTATTTCACGGTTGCCAAGCCGATCATCAGACTCCTTTATTAGTGGTGCTTAGCCTTTATACTATCAAGTTTAATCGAAAAACTTTTTGCCTTGACTGAGATTTGAACCCAGACCTAGCGTCGTCAGAAGCCAATGCCCTACGCATCACGCTACCGAGACCACATGATCAGGTCCATCCCAATTTAGGTTTTATCGTTTATCAATTATCACTTGAGGACTAGCGTTTTTATTAGTCATTCAAGTTTTGTTGTTGTAAATTCGGTTTCTTTCTATTTCTCCGAACTCTGTTTATAAGCCAACAATTCGTTGTATATTATAAGGAGGGAGATTTTAATGAAAGATTTGACTCTGGTCAAGTTTTAAATCTACTGAAGGGGTTTTTGTATGGTTACATACATGCAGTGTACCTGCGAAGCTTCATATATTTATGAATTTTTGAATATTACAACAACAACTTGAATGAATAGCTATAACTCCAGCCAAATAAGAACCCACTTGGTGGTAGTTCATTCAAGTTGTTGTTGTAATATTCAAAAATTCATAAAGAAAGATTATGTTTATGACGAAGGTGCTTTAGAATTCAGTGCATTAACGATTTAGTGAAGTTAAATTAAATAAACAAAATATTTTCTTTCAAACAAGTGGATTTTCCATGTTTTTTTTTTCAAAGCGAGGATAACAATTATTTGTTTTACTTACGATTTAAGATCCACTTCTCTAACAGAACCGTGAGCTTTCTTATGTGTTATACAAAAATACATACAATCTCGTTTAAGTGAATGCAATAGACAAGTCCTAATAATAAGTGGCACTTTTCATGACAAGATATAGGTACTCTTAGAGGATTTGTCAATTCCTCGCTAGAGACAGTACACCCCTGAAAAACTTTTTTTTTGCTGGGGCTGAGAATCGAACCCAAGATTTTCCAACACACTAACGATTATGTCAAGGGGGCACGAGTACGATAACTTGGCCGCCAAGATTTGATGACGGATTTTTGTAGGGGGGTCAAAAATAAGCACTTTTTACTATGGGAGGGGGGGGTCTATCTCCCCCCGTTTAGGAGGTAGGGGCACTTTTAGAAAAAATGGTTTAAATTGAAAAAAAAAATATTAAAAAACAACGGCAACACCTACAATAAAGTGCTATACCGCGTTTGAAAGCCAAAAGATTGTTCTATAATCCTGCATTTAAATTAAATTAGTGATATCAAAAGTTTTTGAGAAATTCGCATTTAAACTCCAAATTTTGATAAAAAAACGTGAAAAAAAAAGTTTAGACCGGTTGTTTTCAAAATTGTGAAATGAAATTGTAAATAAGCTTATATGTGTTTCATGTATCTATCAGTTCTTAATCGAACACAAAAAACCGCATGGTTCTATGTCTTCTGGTTTTTGAGAAAACCTCCGTTTAGGAGGTAGGGGCACTTTTAGAAAAAATGGTTGAAATTGAAAAAAAAAAAATATTAAAAAACAACGGCAACACTTACAATAAAGTGCTATACTGCGTTTGAAAGCCAGAAAATTGTTCTATAATCCTGCATTTAAATTTAAATTACTCGTGTCAATGGTTTTTGAGAAATTCGCATTTGAAGTCCAAATTTTGATAAAATAACGTGAAAAAAAAGTTTAGACCAATTGTTTTCAAAATTGTGAAATGAAATTGTAAATTAGCTTACATGTGTTTCATGTATCTATCAGTTCTTAATCGAACACAAAAAACCGCATGGTTCTATGTCTTCTGGTTTTTGAGAAAATCGAAAATAACTAAAACTACTTTTCTACAAAATGTTTGATATTTTTTGCTTCCTTACATAAATAAATCAGTTCTAGCTTCCAACATTACAATATATAAACAGTAAAGTATGTATGGGGGGGCATGCTGCCCCCCTGCAACCCCCCTGCTTGGGCACACTATAGGATTTGGGGTAGGTGCAAGGTTGGGTGCATGATGCAAAGTTTCTTTTGCATTCACAGAATCTGTATTTAAAAAAATTCAAATTTATTCTATTTATCCAATGTCCACTAAATACATATAAAATACAATAAACGATCTAGAAAACCAAAACAAACTTCTGACCATGTTCACCAATACATGGCACTATTTTTCTATCGAAAATACTGCCTAGAAAGGAAATATAAGGACGACTGGGGTTCGCAAATAATAGAGTTTTTATCAGATGTAAAAAAAGTTTACCCTTGTTATACCGATGGTGATATATGTGAGGGCTTACAGTTAAAAGACATCGATCCTCCCACCCTTCAGAGCGAAAATTTAGAAAGTGTTTTACCGCCAAAACATCCTCGGCTTCCCACCATAAAAGAGTAACTCAACGAACTCGACAGTTATAGTACGGACGATGGCTTTATTGACGAGACTTACACACCTTTTTAATACATTTTGACCATTTTTAACTAACTATGACTGACTAACTCCTGACTAACTGACAAAATAACTGACCCAGATGCAATTCTACCTCCTCATGGTGCATTCTGGGTAACGCTAAATGAATTGCGGTACTGAACTAACAAAGATTCATTATGTTTATTAACATTAATCCTTAAAACGGAATCACCGTCACCACCAAAAATCAAAAAAAGTAGTTTTGGTAATTTTCGATTTTCTCAAAAACTAGAAGACATAGAACCATACGGTTTTTTGTGTTCGATTAAGAACTGATAGATACATGGATCACATATAAGTTAATTTACAATTTCATTTCAAAATTTTGAAAACAATCGGTCTAAACTTTTTTTTTTCACGTTATTTTATCAAAATTAGGACTTTAAACGCGAATTTCTCAAAAACCATTGACACGAGTAATTTAATTTAAATGCAGAATTATAGAACAATTTTCTGGCTTTCAAACGCAGTATAGCACTTTATTGTAAGTGTTGCCGTTGTTTTTTAATATTTTTTTTTTTAATTTAAACCATTTTTTTTCTAAAAGTGCCCCTACCTCTTAAACGGAGGTTTTCTCAAAAACCAGAAGACATAGAACCATGCGGTTTTTTGTGTTCGATTAAGAACTGATAGATACATGAAACACATATCAGCTAATTTACAATTTCATTTCACAATTTTGAAAACAACCGGTCTAAACATTTTTTTTCACGTTTTTTTATCAAAGTTTGGAGTTTAAATGCGAATTTCTCAAAAACTATTGATATGAGTAATAAAATTTAAATGCAGGATTATAGAACTATCTTTTGGCTTTCAAACGCAGTATAGCACTTTATTTTAGGTGTTGCCGTTGTTTTTTAATATTTTTTTTTTCAATTTAAACCATTTTTTCTAAAAGTGCCCCTACCTCCTAAACGGGGGGAGATAGACCCCCCCCTCTCATAGTAAAAAGTGCTTGTTTTTGACCCCTCTACAAAAACCCGTTATCAAATCTTGGCGGCCAAGTTATCGTACTCTCCCCGTCAAGGGGTACCTACGATAAAATTACCTACTACATATGATCATAATATTTGAATTGAATTAAAAGTTGAAGTTAGTAGTTTTTAAGAATAATTATTGTTGTCGATTCAGTTTTCGGGTAGGTACTTTATCCTCAGCAACAGTCAGAACATACCTAAATGTTTGTAATATACATAGATACCAGGGTATCCACATACCTACATACCTACTTAACAAATCTTATAATTGTCCTTATTTAAAAGGAAAATAATTTTAATAGATCTCTTAGGATCTTTTAAAGTTAACTGCAGGTACCTACTAAACTATTAGTCTGAAGGTACAAAAGCACAGATGATTGGCGAAAAGGGGGTTCCCAACTATCTCTTCATTTGAAACGGGTGACCTCCAATTGAATTAATGCTGTGGATCGAACCCATAACTCCAATTTAACAGTCAAAGCACTAAAATCAATGTACCATTGTAAACAATAAAAAAAAAATGTTTCATAGGTATACCTATATTTTTTTCAAATGCACATTTCTATTTGTACCTGCATATATACCTATGTACGAACATGTATCTACATGCCTACATACTATAGGTATACATACAACTATTCAAATTATCTTTGGAATTCTTTAAAATAAAATTAATATAAACGAACAAAATAGGTATACAATCCCAAGACGCGCCTTGCGCCTTAGAAGTGATTCTTATAGGTATCACTTATAGTTTTTACTGCTCTTTATCGCTAGGTAGGTACCCTCAAAAACTAATTTATACAAATCAACTAGAAACCAAGGACGGAAAACAGAACAAAAGAAAACATCCTGTGGTTGTCCTTAACAATACATTACCCGCGCCAGGGATACCTACTAACAAGTCCATTATAAATGCAAGAGAAATTATATTGTCTATATCACAACCAATTTAAAATTTTAGTTATTTTTGATTTCATACAATATACCTCATGCCGTTAACATGTTAAGTAAATAATACAATCTGGTGGCCCAGCACCCCACCCTGAAAATTAACTTTGTATGTTGTGTTGTGGTCATAAACCAAGAAGAGAGCAAGGATCCGTACACACAAAATACGAATTATAATAACTAAATATAGAAAAGGGCGACAGAAACACAAAAGGTCATTCAATTCAATTAAAAAAAAAAAAAACATCAAAGGTCATTCCTCATTTCTTACCCACCTCCATAAACCGGCTACAATATAAAGAAAGATTTCTATGTTCCCACAGTATTATGGGTTCATTTTCACTTTCGCCATTGCAAAGTGCCTAAAATTCTAATTTTTAACGTTGGTATGTCGCCAATATTGTCAAGTTCATAATTTTTATCAAAAAAAAAAAACAGTTGACAGAAGTGTTTTTTCTATAAATGCATGTTTAGATTTTTAGAAAGAAAAATCTAGCAGCAAAAATATTCTCTGTCGGTCGTTATTCGTAAATCAGCACACATCTATCTGTTCGTTGAAGAATGAATTAAAAAAAACTGCGCTCTCTGTATCTATCTCAGTCTTTCACATGTTTTTGATGCTTGAAATTCTGCGCGACATTCGCACAGCTCAGAGCCGTCTTTGTCAACACAACTACAACTTTCATTTGGCAGCCATTTTATGTTTAATTTTTATTTCTTTATATACACACATTTCCACTCTCTCAAGCTGCCCACACTTTTCTTTTTGATAAGAAATTTATATCAAACATTTGTATTCGTTTGTTTGAATTCGCCACAAGACCAAAAATATTCACAAATGCAAGTTGTTACTGAAAGAATAAGCAGAAAAAAGGCAAAGCCCATAAATGACTAACTATTGAAAGAAGAAAAAGATACAGGGAAGAAAGGAATCAGAGGCAACTTTTGGAAAATGATTCATTCTTCCAAACAAGTACATAGTCCGAATCGAGACGAGTACTGCGGCTGGCTGAATTATACACACGTTCATGAGAGACGTATCAAAAGTATATACTCTCAGATCGGCGCGGTATATAAGCGGCTATCAAATGTTGAATCATTAATTCGCGGTGTGGATATCCCACACACCCTTTTCTCGTCCTTCCTACTCATTTATATTATATATACAAAACGGATACGCTACACACCCGGCAAACCTTCAACTAGCAGCAGCACATGCACTACCTTTTTTCGAATTTCGATTCGACTTTGTTTTTTTTTTGTCTTTTTACCTCCCCTATGTGTTCGACGACACATTGCAGTGGCAGAACCAGAAATAGAGGTATGGACAAAAGAAAAGTTTTTCCAGGCGAACTCTTTTTCGAACAACTGCACCCCACCCCCATACTCTTAACTGTAGAGGAAAACAACTTTGGCTATGGGTGACGGACGGATGAGTTGTTGAGAAACCGAAAAACCAGAAAAGGAATAAACAGCAGAGAATCGGATTCAGAATACACACCACCAGAGTATGGACAAGAAAAGAAAGAAAATGCGATACCGGCGTGCTGGCTGAAGCTGGTCACACCCTTGAACTTGCGTGATTCTGATTATCGATGACAATTTTATACCTTTCCAGTTTCAAGCCCTATTAGGTGTTCGTAATTCGACTTTTTTCTTCCAAGACTGCCTACTTTCAATTTATTTCTAGGACTACCCTTAAAGACATGAGTGACTTAAGATTACATTTTCCGTCCCATGGAAAATAGGAATTCCATTTTAAACTTTCTTTTTCGAAAACTTACCTCAAACCCACTGGATTGTGCCCAGATGTTGCCATCGTGCCCTGCGATGGCCGCTTTTGAAACGCACTGCGAGGCCAAGAGTTGGTTGTCGACGTAATCCTGCCAGCTCATATTGGATGTGTGTATATTATTTGTTCTGTTATTCAAAATTTTAAATACAAAAAAGGAATATTACTAAACTTGGTTTTAAATTTAATAATTTTAATAGAAAGAGAGAAAAGCAAAGCAAAATTTGTCACTGTTTTTTTTTTTCAATACTGGATTTGGAAGTTCCTTTCAAATATATATTCGATTCTTTTCGATTTACATAGAAAATATACACACGTCGGTTAAAAATAATGTTGATAAAGCTGTCTCGTTTTGGCAAATTTAGATCCACGTATATAATGTCGCAGAGAGAAGGAGAAAGCTTTGAGTTTAAATGTAGTTTAAGTGTATGTGTATATATGCACACTGAAATTATCGGAAATTTTTGCAGAATTTTTTCCTTTTAAGTTTATATATGAAAATAATTGAAAATATTTATGGAAAAAAAAAAACAAACACCTACATTTAATTTATGGAAATTATTAGATATGCTTTTGCAGCAGTGAGTTTATTTTATTAAGAGAAACGTTTTTTTTTTTGAAGATAGAAAAAATCGAAAATGGCACACCACGGGATTTCTTTAATAAACGAAACTTTTCACGGTGAGATGTCGGCTGCAAATGACTATGGCTCAAACAGAAACTCAACTGTAGTAGATTTTGGATTTTTTTATCTTCCAACGGCGGCGATGGAGAAAAAAAGATATAACAAACCGGTTTTTTGAGTGAGTCAGACCGGTAGAGGACGCAACGATTAGGTGAAGTGATGCCAATATTCTGTATAAAAATACGTAAAAAATGTAGTAGTCTTAGAATGCTTTTACACGAAAGCGATTTTTAATCTTTGTTTCTCTTTTGGCTTCCTTTCGATTGCATGGATGCTTTTAAACACAGCGATTTTAAATAAAATTTAACTTTGTTCTATTGAAAAGGAGTTATCTATTCGCAATCTTTACTCTAGTTAGTCGAAGTTCGCTGAGCGAACGCCAAATAGAAATGAAACATACCCAAGGAATAAAGAAAACCACAAAGAAGAAAGAACGATAACTCTGCAAATTTTCTAATCCCAGCAATTTTTAGTACCTCCGTCACCACACACGTCTCTCTCCTACAGGCTTAAAAATCGCAAGGTAATATTGCTTCGTTTAAAAGCAGTCTTACAGATTTCATAAAAAATATTAATCGGTAATTTTTGTTAAGTAGAACCAAAACACATTTCATAAAATTGCATTTACATGTTTCTGCATCTGCAAAATGCAAAAATGTAGAGAGAGGCAGATTTATGTCGAAATCGGAAAGTGGGAGAGAATAAACAGGTGGTAACTCTTTTTTACGTCCTATAAACAATACAACTTAACTCCGTTCTATTCCATTTCGATTCAATATTTTTTTTTCATATCATGCGCCCGTCAAAAAAAATATAGAAAAATGTAAAAATGTCGCAAATTTACAAAATGCAGACGAAGATGTTATAATAAAGATGAACATGTTCGTCTTTACTATAATCTTGACTTCTGCATTTCTCGAATTTCCTATAATGCAGAAATGAATTTCTTCTGCATTTTCCCCTTTTCTCTATATCTAACAAATATGAATTCGGTTTTTGGCATCTCTTTTTTTTGAAGAAATTAAATGCAGATACATGTAAATCCACCATACATAAAGGCTAGGCGCGCACTGGCAACTGTGATCGAAATCAAATAGTTTAATCACCAGTTGATAGAGCAACGCGCACATGCAACACTTCAGTCACACTTCGAATTTTTTCTCTTGGGCTTATAAAAAACAACTCAACCATTTAGTTGAATGCGTGCCCTGGCGGCATTCATTTTTTAGTTTCGCAATTTATTGTTCAGTTGCTAAAATGAAACATGTGTGCTTATATGGGACTCCGCGCACATACAGAACTCGATTCGAGCAACTAAAACGTTTGTTTTCACAAAAATTATACGATTGCCTTAAATCAGTTCACTATTTTGTGTTACACATATTATTGCAAATAGTTGAGTTGTTTTCTATAATATTTTGTGTCTGTCTATAAAAAAATATTTAATAAAAAGAAAAAGTTGTATTTATACTTTGAAGAAAAATGACAAAAATAATAAAAAGGATAAAAAGGCAAAAGTGTAGTTGTTTCTTTAAGTTCTCCTTTCTTAACACTACAGAAACCATTATTTGCAAAATAAAGTAGCCATTTACGTGAATGGCCTAATTTTTTGAGAGGAAATGTTAAAATTTGAAAATCTATAAATAAAAAGCAGGATCTTTTGTTGTTTTCGTGATACATATATTTTAGTAAACAATTTTAATGGAAAGGAAAACACCCTCTCCCTTGAAGTTCTTAACAGGTCTTGTCTAATGAGATTTTAAGGGTATTTTTTCATAAAATTTAAGCCATCATTATATTAATATTTACATATATATATTTCTAATGCTTTTTATTCAGTTTTTGTTTATGTTGCTTGACATTGCTTACATTTCCAAATTAATAGCCGTGTGTTTTTGCAAGCCCATATATAAGTGTAGAAAAAACGAGATCGGCGGGACTTAAGAACTTCTTTCTTTGAGAGCACTGTGCACTCTATGGCATTTGTCAGCTGTATTGACGACTACCATCAACCAGCATCTAAAAACGTCACTTTTGACTTCTCTATACAAATTATAGATAACATTTAAATATTATTATTTTGGCATCATCGTTTTTGTCAGGACTTAGATTAAAGTCTCGAAAATTATCTGGACTTAGCTAAGTCCGTATAGATTTAAGTAGTTGTTTCTATTTACATGTAAAGCGCTTAGTCCCGATGTCGTTTCTTTCTTCAATTCTTTATGGACTCAAAAAAACATCTAATATTGATAGCATTACTGAGTATTTGGTTGGTTTTACTTTTTGATTATTTCATTCAGAATGCTCTTTACTTTTATTTATGTCATTTTCATTGAGTCCATTTAAGCACTTTTGCACTCCCAACAAAAAAGTATAAAAGTATTACTTTTATCATACTGAAAATTAATTAATTATTAAGTGCTTCCAAAATATCAAAGGATTATAATAATATCAAATTTCAAAATAATATAATTTCCAAAAAATGAGTGCATAAAATTAGCCGTGTTTTTTAGGAAAAGTTATCCGTACTACAGTAGGATTTTATATGAATAACAAATACAACATCCGCAGTAGGATCACTGCCGATAAAAGGAGAAGTGAAATCCTGCTGCGGATAGAGATTTGACGTTTATTCGCAAAAAAACACGCCTATTGTCAGGTTGTAGTATGCATAAATTCACCGTTACTTAGAAGTTCATTCTTGTAAATGTGTACTGTGTCTATAAAAGCCTTAAAATAGTCACCTGAACGTTATCACTTACCAGTGCTGCCAAAATACACATTACACAACGAAATGACGAAACAAACGACCTGTGAAAACTTAACGAATCCTTCGATTGGCAAGTGACTCAGAATTCGGCAAGATGGAGCCTTTCGCTTGGTTTTCATAAATCAGAAACAGCACGTGTGTAAAAAGTGCCAAATTAAACTCGTAATATGTGCGTAAATATTTAATAAAAAATAACTTAATTTATCACAATAAATAGATTTCAAAATTCTCTATCGTTTGATATATTTTTTACAAACATATCATTTAAATTTATTGACTTTAAAAAAAACTAAAGAATTAAAAAAAATTGGGTGTTTCAACAAAAAAAAAAGAAGAAAAAGTCGATCGATGTAGTATTTTTCTCGTCTTCTCGTGTTTCTTCGTTCGATGATTTTGCTCTAGAATGAGCGAATCGAATTTACAAAAAAAATCTCGTCTGTGCTTTTTTCCTTTTCTATCTTACAAATAACTTTTTGTGTGATTGATCTTGAAGTGCAACGGCACGAAATTAAATATAGAAATTATATTATTTTAAAAATGTATGGAGGCATTTGATATAAAATACTGCCTTCTGCATAATTAATATAAAATACTGCCTTCTGCATAATTAATTTACTTTTTTTGTACTCTGTACTCCATTATGATTGCTTCCTCCCCCCGACCATTTCGGCTATACATTTTCTCACACGTCTCTCTTTTTCTTGCCTTCATTATACGTGTATGAAATGAAATATTTCGCAGATGCAAATGGCGAAGGCGATGAAAATGAATAAAAACTGCTGGCTAACTAGCATTGTTTCCGAAGGGGGTAGGGAGGGAAAATTTGGAGTTATCCTATTTTTTTTTTAAATTAAAAAACACGTATTATTGATTTTAGAGAGAATTTTGATTGAAAAATTTGGATTTTTGTGGAATTTTACTAAGTTCTGGTCTTATCTCTAGGGATGATCGTACAGATATACCTCAGGATGGACCTACTGGCATGGAACCTGACGGCGTGATCGAATCTACATGGGATGAAGTCTACGACAACTTCGATGACATGAACCTTAGGGAAGAGTTGCTTCGTGGAATTTATGGTTACGGTTTCGAGAAGCCATCTGCTATCCAGCAGCGTGCTATTATTCCCTGCGTTAAAGGTCGCGATGTCATCGCACAGGCCCAGTCTGGTAAGTTTTAGTTTTTGTCTTTCTTTGTATTATTAACTATTTCTGCTAAATCAAAAAAACGGCATAAGTATTTCATTTCCATCTATTTGAGGAAAACCACCACGTTACTGCTGAAGAAAAAAACCCTCAAATATGTAACTGCATCTTAAGGTCATTCAGGGGCTCTGATTTCCGTTTTCTATTCGAAAGTCGTGTTTGAAACCTTCCTTGTCCGAAACAGGGTTCTTTTTTGTTTTCCTTTGTTCCAAAATGTATTTTAATGCCTACCTAACATTGATCGCTGTTATACCCGGATCCGTTGCATTTCATGTCACGTGAACGGATGCCCTTTGTTTCAATGAGGAAGTAAAAAAAATATGATTCATTGCAACCAAATATAATATTTGAACGAAGTTTAAGAAAATATTTCTTTATTCTAAAATTGTATTTTTTGAGTTTTTTTTCCGGTCCTGTTATCACAAAAAAATTGCTTTAATTATTTTTTCGAATCTGCTGTGATAAGACAACCTGTTTTGAAATATATGCCAATACATACACTCATTGCATGTACATACATACATACATTCATAATTACAAGTTTATTTTATATTTGGTGTATTTTGTGTGCGTACATACAATATGTACGTTATTAAATTAAAGCAATTAATTATTAACTTGATTAATATTTCAAACTTTCATGATGCTATCCTAGTTATTTGTTTTTAATCATAATTGGTAGAAATCGAAAGAATTAAGGTTTCGAGAAGCTAGTTTGCGGTTTCAGTTATGGGGAAACTAGATTTAGTTATGTTCTTCTATTTTTGTACCCAAGTTTCTTTCAATTAGAATTAAAAAAAAATAATATAGCTGTTTAATAAAAAATAACATTAAATTATTTAGAACTTCTGATATTAATACAAGACAAAAGCTCAAGATTTTTTTTTGACGGCATTGTTTAAAAAATTAATGAAAATTCACTTCTTTTATTTTGATTCAAATAAACCAAGGTTAGTTTATATAAAATTCAAAACAAGTTTACCTATTCCAAATAAATTATTTTTTTTTGTTTAAATAAAATTTGCCAACTACCTATTAGAAGAGAGAAAAAAAACTACTATGTACTACACCATTATAAAATTGCAACTCTACGTTTAACCCCCCAAAAACCATTTGTTTACATTATTCGACTTATATTTTGTTTTGGATTCTGTAAATAATTATGTGAAACAGAATTACAAGTGTACGAATTAAGTACATTCATAAAAAATACACATGTAATCTCTTCCTAAACGTACTAATAGATGATTTTTCAATATGATTGTAAACTTAAATCAAAATAAAGTTTTGGTATATTTTTAATAGTAGGGTATGTTTGGTTGTGAGAATAAAATAATTGATTCCACAAATTGATAAGAAAGTATCCCAAATATTACTCTTCGATTTGATTAGTGTGAATGTGTTTCAGTGCAGTTCTGCCGAACTTTTACATTTATGAACTCGCCGGTGATCACTCTATTATACATCATAATGTGGAGGTTTGATGCTATGTATATCAATTTAATTTTGCAACGTACGTAACAACGAACGAATTTGACTAGAAATTTGGGCCTTTGCCTTTAATTAGAACAAATGCTTGTTATTTTGGAGCGACACAAAATCTAATCTAAACAAAATGAAATATGTAAAATGTGTATGAATATTTATTGAAAAAAGGGTTGTGTGTGAAAGCAGGGTTACATGTTTATTTAGGTTCCATATGGTTGGTGACGAATCTTGTTTGCTTAAGTAGCTATTTCTGGAAAAGCCATAAATTCATTTTCATCTATAAATTTGTATTTAATTCACTTTTAAAACAGTCATTTAATCGAAGGTTGTTTAGTTGAAAAATAAATATCCATATTATTTGTGATTCATTCTATTCAGAAATCTTTGACATCCCACTTCTATTGAATGTTTTTTTTTTTTTTTTTTTTTTTATCATGCTCACCTTGTTATTATAACATACTTTTTATAGGTACTGGAAAAACTGCAACATTTTCCATTGCTATTCTCCAACAAATCGATACGTCCATTCGCGATTGTCAAGCACTCATTTTGGCACCTACTCGTGAGTTGGCTAGCCAAATTCAACGTGTTGTCAATGCACTCGGTGAATTCATGAAAGTCTTCAGTCATGCTTGCATTGGTGGCACTAATGTCCGCGAAGATGTCCGCAGTTTGGAAAGTGGTTGTCATGTCGTGGTCGGCACTCCCGGCCGTGTATCCGATATGATTAGTCGCAAAGTCTTGAGGACAAACAACATCAAGTTGTTCGTTTTGGACGAAGCCGATGAAATGTTGTCACGCGGTTTCAAAGATCAAATTCAGGATGTTTTCAAGACGCTTCCAAACGACGTACAAGTCATCCTGTTATCTGCCACAATGCCATCGGATGTATTAGATGTTAGCCGTTGTTTCATGCGTGAACCAGTTAGCATTTTAGTCAAGAAAGAGGAATTGACCCTCGAAGGTATCAAACAGTTTTATGTTAATGTAAAACAAGAGAACTGGAAACTGGGTACACTATGTGATTTATACGATACACTTTCCATTACTCAGTCGGTAATCTTTTGCAACACTAGGCGCAAGGTTAGTTCCCACTTAAATAAATATTCAAATTATTTTCTTACTTAATTATTTTTCATTTTATAAAAAAGGTCGATCAACTGACCCAAGAAATGACCAACCACAACTTCACTGTTTCGGCAATGCACGGAGACATGGAACAGAAGGATCGTGAGGTCATTATGAAACAATTCCGCTCGGGATCATCCCGTGTCTTGATTACTACCGATTTGTTGGCTCGTGGTATTGATGTTCAACAAGTTTCCCTAGTCATCAATTATGACCTACCATCAAATCGTGAAAACTACATTCACAGGTAATAATCATAAAATAATAACAAGGATACAAAATTATCCTTTTTTTCAAATTCTTAATAAATGTTTTTTAATTGATCAACAGAATTGGACGTGGTGGACGTTTCGGTCGTAAGGGTGTGGCCATTAACTTCATTACAGATGAGGACAGGCGAATCTTAAAGGATATCGAACAGTTTTATCATACAACTATTGATGAGATGCCAGCTAACATCGCTGATTTAATTTAAATTTTGAGCAGCAATATCTTCTTATAAAATAAAATAAAATTAAATAAACAGCAACAACAAAAAAGTGCGCTCACATAGAAAGATTTACCAACAACAAGCTACAACTATACAACAACAACAGATAAACAATACAAACCAACCTTATTGTTTTAGCTTTTTATAGATCTATATATCTGGAAAATTAATAAAAAGCTAACATTTATTCATTTATCCATTGTTTGACAAAAAAATATTATTTATATACATAAAAAACAAAAATCAGAAAAAAACGTGGAAGAAATGGAATTCACATTTTTGTTTTTCTAGAGATTTCCACAATTTTGTTCGTTTAAAAGTTTTATATACACTTAAGGAGATAGATACATATATGAAGAAGAAAAACATTATTTTATTTGTTTTTTTCTTTCTTTTTGTCCTACCTTATCAGCTTACATAACACAAACAAACAACAAAAGAACTAAATTATATGATTATTAACACAAAAGAAAGAAAATAAGTAATACATTTCAGTAGGTAATGTGAGTATTAGCTATTTATACTGTAATTAAACAAAAATTAATAAAAATTCTTTCTTAATTATGTCTGGATGCACATTGTGTTGTAATGGAGAAAAAACTAGTAACCCTGGACAAAATTCCTTAACGCAAGATTTGCAAATCAAAACACTTGCAAAGCAGATATAGAAAATCTGAATACGCATATGTAAGAGAATTGCGCAAGAAATGCTTGACATTTGCACAAATGCCTCTGCATTTGCGCAAGAAAGTAGCATCGATTGCATTTTGGGACACTGCTTAGCAGAGATTTTTGTATTTATGCGTTTAGGAATCTGCCACTGTTCTCAGCCTTGCGTGTTCGACCAGTAGGTATTTTCCTTATTCAAGACAAATGATAGTGTAGGATTTGCTACATGAAAAAGATTAGAACAAGATTTTATACTAAGGAAAAGATCAATTATTTTTTGAAGAGTCTATTCACAGTGTAATTAAGGTTACAGCAGAAGTGGATGAAATTTAAAATCTACAACATTCATAATAACATCAAATCTGCATCAATTTTTATGTAATGAGATCGCTACTCGATTGCATCTGCAACACCATCAAAAATGTTATTGATTCTGATTTGTTTGCGCAATATTTGGTAAATATTTTCGTTTATGCGTTGAAATCATTTGTATCACATTTAAATTTATATTTTATTTCAATTAAATGTCTAACTGTACTCAGCACAATATTTGTCATCAGTTTAAACTTCCCTGATTAAAACTGATGAACAAAAATTAAAAAAAGAAGCACCGACAAAATTAGTGTTGAAATCATTTCATTAGTTGCACGGTGTCTGATTTCTTTTATAGCCTCGACGAGCCAAAAACCAAAAAGTTATTCGTGTTTAACATTGGTAGGACTTATTTGACCCACCCTGTAAATATGTGCTATAAATTCTTGGTTGAGCATTTCATACCTAACTAGTGCATTTTTCTTAAAAACGTCATAGGAAAGGTTGAAAGTGCGTTTTCGCAAGAACTTTAGACAAATGTAAGTTTTAAAATATCAAACAAAAATTCTAAAATTATATACAAAAACAAATCACGAAAACAAGATTTTTTGAAAAAAAAAACGAACGAAACGAAAAATTGCCTTATGACAATACTAAATGCCATCAGAACAATGTGGTTTGAAATTTTGTATAGAATACTTAACACTATAAGAAGTCCATAACGCTAACTACTGCTGCTTTTAAAAGACCCGATATAACCTTGTGATCCTAAGCAGCCCGTTAGCGAGAAATAGATGAATATATGTGGTGGCGCATTCAGGCAAAATTGCTCAGGTTGGTAATACTCGTATAACAATTATCATTCTGTTGTTTTAAATTATTGCTCTAAAATCACCATTTATGAAAATTTGTGTTTTGATACGAACTTATCATTTTTATTCCGCATAGTTCTTTCTATAATTTTTGTCTAATTTATATTTTATAAATTTGCTTTAAATGTTAGTACCCCTTGGCATAATGGTTAGTGCGTTGGACTGTCATGCGGAAGGTCTCGAGTTCGATTCTCAGCCGCTGCAAACATTTTTTCAGGGGTGTACTGCCTCTTGCGAGGAATTGACAAATCCTCTTAGAGTATATCGCTTGTCATGGAAAGTTCTGTTCATTAGCCATTCGGAATCGGCAGAAAATTGTAGGTCCCCTCTGTTCCTGGTAACACGCACACAGGAATGGTTGGGAGTTGTACGTCGCTAGGTCCTGGTTCACTTCGAGCACCACCACATTTATTTTTTAAATGTTAAGATTCTGAAACCTTTTGAATTATTTTAAGCCTTAGGTACAAACCTAAAAAGATTGATAAATACTAAATTTTCGCTGAAAACATTTGTTATTTCAAATCGATGGAACAAGATTTCATGGAGATTTTACCGATAACAATGAAAAGTCTGGAATTTGAGATCTCACCATTTTTCAGCAGAAATCTTTCTTTCTTTCGTCGCTTTCCATTTCAACAAATTGTAACTTACTCAAAATCGCAGTGTTTAAATGAAAGATTAAAAATGGGTTTCATGTAAAAGCAGCCATAAAAATTTACAAATAATTTTCGTTCTAAGTGTACTTGATTTAATCTTAACATTTGGTCAAGTTGACACGACAGGAAACTCTAGACATAATAAAAGATCAAAATACACAATAGGAAAAAAACTTCACAAGGTGCCCATTTATCTACTTTTCTTTTCAAAATTCGCCTCAATAATCCAAATTAATAGTTACCTCTATCACTTCTTATCTATTTCTAGGTAATTCTGTATATTTTTCTATGAGAAATCGGAGCCCGGCATAACATCAACAACTAAAACACAAAACTTCATCCAATTTTATTCTTTTCGTTCTCTGTTTTAACATGACATTCATTCATATCCACTCAACTCATGATGTTCTGAAGTGAATAACTGAAATACTGAAATTGAATTGGGTTTTGGGTGCGAGCCGTAGCCAGCCGTCTGTTGGAGGAGTGGAGTGCGGAGTGTCTTAGTGTTATAGTTTGTTGCGCGATAAAAAATTAATCAAACTAAATTAGTCACACAAAATTTGTATACCCTTGAAAAAAAACGGAACAGTGAAACCAATTCCGAATAGAAGTAGAAAAACTAAAAACTAAAGGCACGACAATCATGGGACAACAAGTATCCCGCACCGATTTCGAATGGGTCTACACTGAGGAACCACATGCCAGTCGCCGCAAATTGATTCTTGAAAAATATCCACAAATCAAGAAACTCTTCGGCTACGATCCCAAGTTCAAGTACGTCGCCGCTTTTATGGTCTTGACACAAATCCTAATGCTGTTCCTAATCAAAGACTGCTCGTGGCCAGCTATATTTCTGATTGCCTACTGCTTCGGAGGAATATTAAATCATTCTTTGATGTTGGCGGTTCATGAGATTTCGCACAATCTGGCATTCGGTCATAGCCGTCCCTTGGCCAATCGTATCATGGGATTCATTTGTAATCTGCCCATTGGATTGCCCATGTCCATATCTTTCCGGAAATATCACTTGGAACATCATAGGTAAGACTGTTGCTAATTTTTTTTTATATTTTTCGATTTAAGTGTACGTGACTGCCTACAAAACATGAATCTTCCGTGGCATATAGAGAAAATTGAATGAATTTCTAATTAGGTAGATATAAGGTGTGAAGGTCTGGCACGAACCCCGATAGACAAAGGGCTATTTGATATAATTTTTGCCAACGCTTGAAAAGTTACATCAACTTGAGATTTATATCATCCACACTCTAGATAGAATTTCACAATGAATATTATTGGAATTTGAAGTGGGTTCATGGAGAAATACATCATTGCCATAATCGACGTTTTTTCATGCATGTACAAATTTGACAAACAATATCCTTATAGTATTAAACCTTACAGTAATTGCCTACTAACAACATTTAAATTACACACTTAAATCGCTTTGTCTCACATAATCGAAAACTTAAAATCAAGATCATTAGATACATATTCTTCAAAAAAAAAATCAAATCTTAATTGGCTAAAAGATATGTTATTTAGATACATATTCAGTAGGGTGCTGCTTTTTTCAAGTGTTTGAATTTGAAATTGATTTAAATTTTTGTAAATGATATTTACCACGTTGAAAGTAAATATGGAAGAAAATCAATGTTTTTGTGAATAAATTATTATTTTATACACCTCATAGTACTGAATATGTGCCTATTTCAAGTGATCGGTGGTGTTAATGTTAACCGATTTCAATATTCTTTTTTTTTGTTTTGAATAACCTTGCTCATAAAAGAAAAAAGATATTCAAACATTTCAAAAATCAGCACCACCCTAGTATTTAGCAACTTACATCTATAGACAAAGACTGTCCAATCATTGAACTCGTAAAATGGAACTTTAATTATACTGAGGTCAAACGAGGTGTTGCTTTCCAAATACAGCCGAGGGAGGAAAAAACTTTAATTTAGATATGCATATCTATTTGTTAAACTTTTCAATTTTTAACTCTTGTAATTTAGTTTGTTAGGAAATTGTAAACTTATTTTATTTTATTATTTATTTTTATTTATTTATTTAAATAATACTTAACCTAGCTAACATCAGTAGCCTTCCGTCGCGTGGGAGTGGGCATACTCTGCCATACCATCGGTGGATAGTATAGTTTCGAAAATATGACTATTGTTGTGTACTATGTGCCCACCTAGTCAAAATCTGATATTTCAGCAGGTAGCTTTTGAAATTTTGGATGAAATCAGTATTTTGAAACGAAAACAAAGATTTCATTAGAGGGAGACCTTGTAATTTTCATAGAAAAACATTTTCATGGTGTTTGATGAAATTTAAAACGGGCTATTTCATTCATAGTGATTTCAATTTTAGAATTTTAGAGTGCACTTCGACCTTCTAAACATAGACGACAAAATGTACAAATGCAACCATATCATAAGCGATCTCTGTGTTTCTGCGATACTTTTTAATTGTTCATCGTTCTTTCAAAAGAAGGTATATGGTTCTCGCGTATGAAATTTTCTGTTTGTAGGCGTATCAATATCCAAGAGCTCCCCCTCCTTTAGTTTTCTCAAGTCGGGCTCCATTTTTGTTCTTTAATGTCTTCATACGCTTTTCTCACAATATCATATTTTCTTTATTTGTGGTAATTTTTTTTTAATAAAATTCATAGAAAAAATCTACGTAGGCTTTAAATGGGTGACCAAACCGCCCCTATCGTATTGTTCAAGAGAGTCTCAATTTATTGGATCCAATACAATTCATTTCTTCCCCTTACTTCTGTAATTTGTAGGTACACATAGTAAAAATGAGTAAAATTAACATAGGTAGTTAGTTCATTGAATCAATGAACGTGGTTGAGTCAGCCAATATATTTATTTAGCTGATCAAATGTAGTTCGTTCATTAAGCCAATGTACTTGGTTCATTGAGCCATTGTACTTGGTTCATTGAGACAATGTACTTTGTTCATTGAGTCAATGTTCTAGGTACGTTGATACAATACACTTGGTAATAAATGAAAACCGAATACGAAATCGATGATTGTATTAGCATTAACAGGGATCAATGAGATATTTATTCCAATAATCAATTCCGATTCCACCAAGAAATAAATCAGCTGTTGTGGATTGGGGCTCACCTAGCGTTGGTCTTTGTTGGCAGAATAAAACTCCTTGTTTACATGATACATGAAGGACTGTTCAGGTCTCATCCTAACTCACTCGCTATCTTGACTCTTACGTACCTTAAATAAATACTTAAATATTGGATTAGAAATGCAGCCATATTTAAAGCAAATAAAAATCGCAGTAGTACAATCTTATCTCAAAAAATAAATATCGTGAATTGTAGATTCCTTCCTAGTTGTAAAACAAGTGTTTCGTTTTCTTATCAATGGGATTTTTTTTTGTTAGCTAACAATCTGTTTAAAATTTCAGATACCAAGGTGATGAGGCGATAGATACCGACATACCCACTTTACTCGAGGCTAAACTATTTTGTACAACTTTTGGCAAATTTATTTGGGTTTGCCTACAGCCATTTTTCTACATTTTTAGGCCTTTAATCATCAATCCAAAACCCCCGACTAACATGGAAATAATCAACACAATTATCCAACTAACATTCGATGGTGTGGTTGTGTATTTCTTTGGATGGAAAGCTCTAGCCTATCTCCTCATCGGTTCGATTTTGGCAATGGGACTGCATCCAGTTGCGGGACATTTTATATCGGAGCACTATATGTTTGCCAAGGGCTTCGAAACTTATTCCTATTATGGTCCTCTCAATTGGATAACATTTAATGTCGGTTATCATAATGAACATCATGATTTCCCAGCTGTGCCGGGTAGCCGCTTGCCAGAAGTGAAAAAGATTGCCCCAGAATTTTATGATTCTATGCCGCAACACACCTCATGGGTTCGTGTGTTGTATGACTTTATTATGGATCCAGCTGTGGGTCCATATGCCCGCGTGAAAAGACACCAACGTGGCCTTAAAACATAAACACAAAACAAACAACATCATGGACTGCAATCTACAACACCAAGCTGCAACACTTCTATAAAAATCTCAGCTAATAAAGTGTGTGTGTATTTATTTAAATTTTCTTGTCGAACTATAGTATTTTTGAGAGTATGTATATTTATTTTTCGTTTGTTTTTAAATCTGCACGATTTATGCCAGAAAAACTGGAAGATCAGTTTTGAATTGATAGGTTTTTTATACACCACGCTTAAGAAATGTGTGTTTTTTTTTTAAGTCTGTAAAACAGTAAACATACTCTATCACTAATATAGTATTACTAGGTTTTGTATAATGCCAAATAAAAATGAGTTCTAAAACATGATTTATATATTTATTAAACAAAATATATAGTCTGTTTCATACATATAAATATAATGTAATGTAAAATCTATGAAGATAAGATAAGTTAAAGAAGAAACCAAAATAACAAAAACTACAAATTTTAAATTTCCGCTTTATCCCTGAATCAAGCTTAAGCACTAAGATTCTATTCTTTACTTTGTGTTTGTAAAACAATCAAAATCAATGTAAAAGACTTGTATATAAGATACAAAAAAAAATAAACTATTTTGAAAAATAAAAATCTATACACAATATGGGTTGCTTTTAAATTAACAAAACGCGATTAGTTTAGCTAGATTAGTTTAGCTACTAATTTTTTGACTTATTGCTTACATTAGATAATTATGGAATTCGAAGTGTGCCATATTTCTGCTTCCAGATTAAAGCGATTTGGAAGTAAAACTTTCATTCCTTACTAATGTAAAGTGTTTCAACAACAGGTTTCTTTTTAAATTGTCCTCTTAGTTTGTATTCCTCAAAGTTTGAACTGCCATTTTTTATCATTATAATAGTTAAATTTAACGGTAACAAAATGGAGTCCGTACTATTTTTAATTCAATGGAACAATCGCATTATTGAGCGTATGATTTGATGGGCGTGAAATTTCTCAGAATGGAAATATCAATTGACATTGTGTAATTGACGAAATATTTGAGAGCGAGACATTTCCTTGTGACTTACAAATCTCAACCATTCCTGTGTTTGCGTTATTAGTCAGTCAGAATAGAGGGATCCAGTAATTTTATGTTGAATCCGAACAGCTAAGAACAGAGGCAAATTTTCGTGGTAAGAGACAGTAGCTCTTAAAAAAAGTTTTTGTTTTTAGATGGAATAACCTCGGATTCGAAGCTCAGTGTGTTCGGTTATGTATTGTAATTCACAATTAATTAAAAAGTCTTCCATTTTGATGTTAATAAAAAATGTATTTACATAAAAAATGAATTTAATAATTCACTCTTCTCGAAAAACCATGTTTAATTCTTAAACATACACAAACAAATAAACGAGGTTATGGCATCGCATGTATCGAAGATTGTAATTTCTTTTTTTTTTTTATTTTTTTATTGTTAAATAGGGAAAACTATTTAAATTGATATAGCCCTTTATTTTTTTAATCGATTCGATCGAAAATTCCGATTCACTTAAATGTCTTATTCATATTATCGCCTCGAATTATTTTACTAAAACTTCTATACTTCTAGCGTAAAACTTTGTCCCTATTTAATTTTTCAAGAGAGAAATTCTTAATTGATTTTGGAAGAATGTTTTTTTTTCAAAAACTTTCATTAATTCAATCACTATGAAGGCAGGTTTCTTTTTTTTTTCTCTTCATCACTTTTCAAAGTTATTGAACTTTGTGTTTCAATTGCAAGAAGGGATATCCAACGATTAGCTTCTTTTCTATTTATAAAAGAAAGGGACAATATTCCTTTCCTGAAGGTCTGTTCATAATATATAACGGAAATATTCGATATGAACTGTAAATACAAATCAAAGATAAAACATATTAATCTTTCTTCCGCCCGTTTTGCTCGTTTAGAAATATTTACTCATAATAACTTAAACAAACAAAAATTTCTAAATATTTCATCATTTCTCTGCCATTTCTAACTTGGAAAATATTAACTTTCCAAAGTAATCAAACTTCTGAAAAGTTTTACTTCCAGTCCTCAATGAGAAAATGATCAGCCCTATTATAGCTATCAACTATCAACTAAATACTTGATACGTATAAACAAATTGAATGAGTTGGTAGTTTGACTATCAACTATCAACACTTTGTATCGACTGTGAATTTTATTAGATTTTATCATTACTGTGAATAATTTTTTTTATAACAAGAACTTACATTTTCGCGTGAAGAATTTACCTTTTCGTGGCCGACAAAAAATAAATAAATATTTCAAACGCGAAACGTCGAAGAAAATTAACAAAACTCATTCACAATAAACTTTTGATAAGTAAATATTCACAATCGGTCTAAAATTACCAGTTGATACCCATAATACCAAATTATCAACTAATTGATAGAAATTATCGACTATCAAATTGATACTCATAATAGGGCTGAATGTTTTTGATCTATACTTCCTCCAAACCAAAGTAATTCTTGTCTTTCTTCACTACATTTGTATGCCTTCCATATTCAATTTAAAAAAAAAAAGTTGTATTCTTATTAATTCAATTTGCCACATAATTAATTAAGTGTCAATCATTAAGTGTTTGTTAGTTTTTGTTTTAATCTTGACCCATAAAACATAAACAGCATGACGTGTCTATTATTGGTCTGGTATATTCTCATAGAAAAGACATTCAACCAAAGATAAGTACTAAAATTAATAACAAAAAAAGTTTTCCCAATTGCCTGTATTTATTTTCTTTTATTTATAAATGCGTGTGCCTAGCTGCCATAAAACCACTCGTACATTCAAGCTCTGAAGGTAGCCGCACTAAATTTTGATAGCTTTAATTTACTTGACAATGACGTCAATATTGTCCCTGTGGCTTTTCAATTTTTCTCAATCTTAAATTGTATCATTAAAGATACAATTTTTGTCAACACTACCATCGACAAACGACGACGAAAATACGATATGCATTTAGCTAAAGGCGAAAGGCCTCGCACATCTCCGAAAAGAAAAACACGTTACAACGTATATTTTACTAGTGCTCGTACCATAGCTTAACGATGGCAATAATCATTATATGACGGACGTCATAAAGAAAAAAAACCACATGACAGTCTCATACAATATTGACCACTAAGTCTCAGTGTCAATAGCCTCGAGACTTTTAGTTAAAGACAAACGCTTCACATAACATTATTGTAATTGAAAATCTCACATAACAATCATGTTGGGAGAAAGGTTGTTAACACTTTCAGGCTCTTCAATTGAAATTCACAGTGAAAAAAGGATACACAGTGTTGCCATCGCCTTTGGCACAATGCAAATATGCCTCTATTCCCCTAATTTTGCTGTAGTTCCTGTTGAGCTTTACATCCCTTAAAAAAAAATCCAAAAATTAAAAAAAGCATTTTTGGCAACAGAATATAATGGGCTGACGTCAAGACGTCACATAGAAAATAAATCTATGAAATCAATTCTTAACATTTAATATCCCATAAAAACAAAACATAACAAATAAATTCAGCTTGTGAACTGAACATAAAGTTCATAAATCAGATCAGAAGCATATACAAAATTGTGAAAGATTTACTTTGAAAATTATTCAAACATCTGATGGTTAAGGTCGAAGTTCTAAAAACAAATAAATCTAGAAAAAGGTTGTTCCTATCATTGTTATCTAGGTATATAAGTACACCGAATTCATGGCCATACTTGACCTCAGCAGTACATGGTCAGGATTTTGTTTACAAAAAAAAAAAAAAAAAATAAATAAATATATAAAAATCACAAACAATACAGCACAAATATTTTTAAAAGAGAAAGCCAAAGAAATTCTATTTTTTTCGCTAAATATAAATGTTGAGATCTAAAAATAAACTTCCATATCGCTACTCAGAGTGCGCTTAAGGTATGTATAGAAGAGACGCAAAAACAACAGCAATTTTTAAAGCTTTTCTTCCATTGCCACCGTCATACCCACACACAACGCGATGACAATCATTTCTCTTCCAAAACAAACGCAAGATGACAGTTGATGGTTTCTATCTTCCTCTTTATCGAAGGATGTGGGACCTTATTACAGCCAGTTCTTGTGTACTTGACCTTAAGGAGCTTAACATTAACATCATAAATTTGTTGGTACATACATTTATGTTTAGCTATAAATCTTTTTCAACAGCATCAGCTCTGTAAAGGACTTCACGAAGCCAAAAATAACCCCCTCTCTCATAACTGTCTAAATCAAGGACATTTTCTACACCTTTTCTGATAAATGAGCTTTTTATTTAGAGCGACATTCTCTCGATTTCCACTACACACCTCCACAATTATACGGTTGCCACTAAAAAAATCAAAAAAGTCTCTAGACCAAGGTGATACTGATAACTCTGACGTAATATCATATGTTCTGTAAATCATAAAACCAAAATGTTTGACTATAATTTTGTGAATTATAAAAAAGTCAAAATTTTTCTGTAAAATTCTTTTGAGATAAAATTTTGTGTTGCAGGATTCTGTGTTAAAAATGTCTTCATTCGAATTCGTCTAAAAAACAAAATTCTAATACTCTGAAAAATCCTCATTTCTTTATTATAAAATTTGTATTCAAAATGTTAGTTTGTTTAGTGATTTCGCCGCAGGTCATTTTTGTGCGTTAGGCTTAGAAGTGTAGTAGTTCTGTATGTGTTGTCCAAATTGTTTAATTAAAAATTTATATTTTTGTACTTTTTCTAATTTTGTGCTTCTCTTCTGTTTTTGTATTAGTACGTACCCCTTGGCATAATGGTTAGTGCTTTGGACTGTCATGTAGAAGGTCTTGGGTTCGATTCTCAGCCGCTGCAAACAAGGGGTGTACTGCCTTTTACGAGGAATGACAAATCATCTTAGAGTAGAAGTGCTGCTCATTAGCCGTTTGGAATCGGCAGAAAATTGTAGGTCCCCTCCATTCCTGGTAACACGAACACAAGAATGGTTGAGAATGCTACGTGCTATTATAAAAACGAGGGCTTGAGCCCAACTATTTAAATCGATTGGGCAATAAAAGTATTCGAATTCGCAAAATCTGAACTCGCTAATTCTATAGCAAGTACTAACAAACTTAAGTTGAACAGTGCTGATTGAAGTTTCTTTGGGTAAAAGTTTAAAGTCCTTACATGTGAGCCTAATTTCAAACGTAAAAACTTATAATTAGCCTTGAAGTCGAAAAGAACTTTCGAGCAGATTGGAAAGTAGAATGAACCTTATGGCATATATGTATGCCCAAGGCTGTAAACTGTAGGCAATGTGACATATCACCAAAACATGAAAAATAATTCCCCAAGTGGTAATCATGTCCACGACACTGTCGCTCGGGCCCTGCTCAAAAGACGACACACACGACAACAATAAATGAGCATCTAAAATGCGAGAGCCAATAGCGGAACAGTCTGCTGGAGCTTTCGTGCTCAGCATCGTTCCGACAGAGAGAGCCATCTTTTCTCCGTTAAAATATAAAAAAACTGCGAAGCATCGTTTGGGACTGCTGCCTTCGCTGCCACTACTGACTGTTTGCTTGAGTACTATGTTGCTGGCCGTTTATTCAAAAGATACTTATAAAAACGTGAGATTCGAACAATTCGGTGGCATTAAGTTTAGACGCATCCTCTGGATCTCATCTGTTCTATCGCTATAACTGTTCTCTCTATAATTTTCTATGATTTATAAATTATTATTCTTTCACTAAAAAAATACTACTTGCTTCAACTTTCCTTCAAAAATAATTGATTTTAAATCAAAAAAAATAAGTGTATTTTTACTAAATTGATTTGACATCTTACGGGTTAACCTGTGAAACTATACTAAAAAAAACTATCTTCTATCGGATATGTGAAGAGCCTGTCTTAATTGGACTATATATTTACCAAAGATAAAGGTGTCAAAGTGAAAAATAGTGTGTATTTTTTGATAAATTGTGGTGACAAACTTCCCAGAATACACGAGTATTTTTATTGAGTTAGGATACTCATATGTATATTTAATTTTCGAAAATTGGATTTGTAATCACAAGTGTTCCAGACGCCGCCGGCTATTTATTGTTTGATCCACATGGGGAGCCTAGGTAAGTTCTCTTTTTTACCTTTCTAAGTAAAAAACAAATAACAACTTGTGATGTGCAATGTGTTATTTTCGAAACAAAGAACATTTCTATTTTAAGTCTTGTGATGAGGAAAGCTTCAAAAGAGTTATAAATGTTATTTATTCTCAGGTGCTACATTTTGCGCGCCATTAAGGTAAAGCACTCCCATTGTGGATATCTTGCAAAAAATAAGGATTATAAAAAATTACATAGCACACAGGATATGAGACTACGACGGACGTGTAGGATGTAAGAACGGTCCTTTATTCGAGAATATAATTGGATTGCAAAACAAAAATAAAAATAAATTGAGTTTTAAAGATTCAAACAGATTCTATAGTAGATATGTATATACTTTTATATGTAAAGGTTTTTTCTCGTTTTAATTAATTTTTGAGTGACTTGAGTGCAAAAGGCCTTAATAGAAGGTCAAAAAAGGATTCCACTTTTGTTTTATTATACACAAGCTTGCTTGCTATTAAAGAAAAAGCTCAATGATTCAAAAAATAATGTTGAGAGCAAAAAAAACAATTACTGCCTTAGACTTGAAAAATAGGATCATTAATGAAATCAGACAATGTTTTGGAGCCCGCCTGGGGAATCACAACAAGTTTGCATATTATTTTTCTTTTTCCATTCGAATCCTTAGAAAATTCAATAGCGAACTTAATTAAGATTAAAAATTTCATTATGAAGGATTTGTATTCAGATAAAGCAACCAATTAACTCCATATCTTGGTTGAATGTTCAATGTTGCAGACGTTTTGACAAATTTAATTTGGGTAATTTAAAAGTTAAACTTATTTTTATTTATTAAGTTAACTTGCTTTTAGATTTAATATGACAACTTTAGTAATTGGTATGAATTTTGGTATAGTGATGCAAAACTTATCGAGATTTCAAAGATTTCGGGTCTTTTGTCGGCAAAAGTTCTTGTTTTTTTTTTTTTCGTTAAAAACCGAATAAGTTTATGTGATAAAATGTTGATTTATGATTCGACAAGTCAAAATATTTTCTCAAAAACAAAAAGGTTGGAAAACACGCATCCTTGAAAATTAAATTGACAAAGCAGCAACGACATACATTTTCAAACAGTTTTATAAAAAAATTTGTTCAAAGTTCAACTTCGAAAGCCTTCATCTTATCTTTGGTAAATTTTGCCTAAAAATGCATAGAAATTGATTCATTTAAAAACTGTAAATTCAAAATATTAATATGATCTTTTTTGATTTTAAAAATTTTAACAATTTTTGTTTAAAAGAATGGATTTTTTTTAAGATACTGAACTTCAAAAACATTTCTAATGAACCGATGCAAACCGGTTTTGATATCATGATGTATGCAGTTATGAACCCTCAAACCTATGTATATTTTGGATACAGTCCCAAAATTTGGTGTGGGCTTTTAGACTATTACGATTCAGGAGTGTATTGAAAATATATAATTTATTGGAAATTTTGTCTTATCACGACATTTCAATTTTTTGAAATTTAAGGGATCTTCTTTGGATATTTCCAAAAATGTGTGCTTGATTCCTCTGAAGAATTTGTCATTTGAACGTTTGAAAGATTAGGTAAATATTTTTTGAATTCACTTGTCCAGCTTCTCTAATATAAAGAGAAAAGTGAGTCTTTTAACTGAGAAATTGTCAAATTGTCTGTTGTCGTCAAAATAGACTGACTTATTTTTTAGGAAATCCTAGAGACGAAGACTGGCAAAATTTTGAAGAATATAAAAAAACATACACATACACATACATATATCCATAAACCGCCAGATGTGTTTCGGAGAGATCGTTTTTTTTCTTTTAATTATTCCATTAAAATGTTAACTTTTGACAAGCCAAATTGACGTCTTTTCTTTTGGATGGCTTTATATTCGAAACTTCAATTACGTTCATTAGAAACAACAGAAGATCAATTTTTGCTTAGATGTGTGCTATTTTTGAGTTTGAGTTTAGTTCAATGACCCATAATTATATTGATCTCAAGTATATTTTTATATTTAATCTCGAAAAGACTTGATTTATAATATCTCTTCGTTAGTGTTTATTCTCAAGATTACATATGAAAAAAACACCTTTCCCATATATCGGCATATCGGCCTGAAACCAAATTTTTCAGCGTTTTTTTTTTTCAAAGAAAAATAAAATACACAAGGAAGCTGTTTCTATTAAAAATAGATTTTTTTAACTTTAAAAATAGGCCATTTCGTTTTTTTTTTGTTTGAAATTATCTTAATAAAATTAGCTAGAGTCGAATTTTATGTCTAGCCGCTTTGAGAGTAGTATTTTTTCTTTGCATAAACAAATTATTTACACTTTGTTTTTAATCTATTGTTATTTTTAATTTTTAAGATCTCAAAAACATTATTATTGCTTGTATCAAAGAAGTTGTTAATGAACACTTATATGTATAACGAACAATCTAAACAACTTAAATCTTTAATTACAAGTAAACGTTAAAAATTGTGAATTTTAACTTTTTTTTTCCACGAACATTTGAAGAGTGCTGCGTGCTTGATTATGATTTGAATAAACTAAGTTTATTCTTTAAATAAATAACAGAAAAAAACATTTAATCAATTTCATACAGAAAAAAAACTAAGCAGTTTTTTTTATACTTTTTGATGTTATTGAAACAAAATTAACAAAAATTAAGTTGGATGAGGTAAACAAATCAATTTCAATGAGTGTGAATAAATAGATAAATTCCACAATATTCTATAATTCTGTCGTGCAAAATTCATTTACATTCCTAACGACCGCGAAACAAATTTGACTTTAAATATATATATCCAAACTTAAGTTCATGAAAGCAATTGCGGTTCTTGAAGTGTAGTTAAGGAAAGAATCTCTCTTGTTAAAATCAGCCAATACAAAAACATTGTAAAAAAGTCGGCCAATGATCATATGTACATACTATTGATGCAACATCTTAATTAAAAACTACTCTTCACAGTTTCTCAAAATATGGTTCACATGCTAAGAACATTGAGCACACAAATTATTTAGAAAATGTGACGTATAAAATTTGTCTTGAATGACTAAGAATGAATATCGGTTCTCAATTCAGTTATATCCAAAAATTTTCTTTCAATGCACTAAATAAATAAAAAAAAAACAAATACATAAATTAAGATTGATCACTTAACATTCGTGTCGTTGAGATTAAATAGAAATCGCTTTTAATGCGATAAATCTTAAATCAGGTTTCAATTTCAAAATAAAAATTTAGTCGCTTATAGGCTTAAAATTCAATCATTCCTCCTGAAATTTCTTCAAAAAGAAACCATAAATACTATTGGAAACAGAAATCACGTACTTTGCAGCAAGTGCTTTTAATAAAACTACTAACAATAATAATATCAATAAATTTTAGTAATACTCTCATTTTCATACTTTTAGCTTTAAGCGAATATATTTCACTTTCACTTTGACTTTAACTTTAAATGGAAATATAAAACTAAAAATACAAAAACAATTCGTGTTGGCTAATTAATATTTCGTGTCGTTGATAAAAATTACACACAATGTGCTTAAAAAAAAAACCTTACTTCAGAAACCTTATTTAAATTTTTAAGCTTTCAGAATTGAAAACGATTAATTTCAGAATTAAAATAAATTCATTTATTATATCTTCTTATATTATATTCTTCGCGAAAAAAATATGTTCATTTTTGACCTCGGAAAAAATTATGCTTGAACATGTGCCTTTTCTTTGAAAATTACTCACAATGTGTATCTATATAAGAGTCGACCTCCTGACACAGCATTTTATTTTTACTTACTGAGGTAATCTTCCTATTACAAAGTTTTCAGTTTGATAACTTATATATGTACATATGTGATTATTTTTGCGCTATCTGATAAATAAAGTAGACCAAAATTGTATTGTGTATTGGTTGCTACAAATCGGCCTAAAATCCATATAACCAAACCACAAAAGGTTTGTGTTGCAAAAATTAAAAAAATAAATAGGAGGCCATAAAGGCCCGTAGAGAGCCTAAACCTAGTGACTTACAACTTCAACCATTTCTGCGTGCTTTTACATTCGTGCTGTACGTTTAAAAAAATAATTGTCCATTGTGAAAAATTCTTTAAAATATGACAAGAAAATACTGCTATTAAAAGAGTGGAATAACATTTTTATATTTCGTGGCTTACGAAAATGCTTCACATTCCTGCAGTGTCAAGGCTAAAAAATAAAAACCACTGGAAAATAATTCTACTTCTATTTCCAAAATTTGAGAATTTGTTTAATTTTTGTTCCTACAATCCTCAGCTATGATTGACATAGATGTCAAAACAAAATATCCATGTTTGTGGATCCTCAATTTGCACTTATCAAAATGCTTATTATTTCAACAAAGAGCCAAAACAAATTTAACGAAACCAGATAAATTTAATATTTGTTATTTAAAGTTTCTCTCACTTAAAATAAAATTTAAAACCAAAATATAATTCTAAAAATATTTGTTGTTAATCCTTAAACAACATTCCCAAATCATCAATTTATTTTTTTATTTCGATTAAGCTGTCATCGTATTTTTGCAAGAAAACAAAAAAATTAACATATTTTCAGTTTTCGCACCATATATCACGGTAGTCTTAAATACAAAAAAAATAAATTTGAAGAACAAAAATTAATTTATCATGAAATTGATTTTAGTTTTTGTGTTATTTTTTTCTTAATCACAGTTCATATCGCTCATCATTGGTCTTAATATTGATGTTAAATTTATGATTATTATGATAATTTAACAAATATTTTTCAAGAATATGCAAATGATCATTTATCGACAAGTTAGTTTGACGTAGATGTTTTTTTTTTTCTCAAAAAAATAAATCAAGCTATTTCTTTCAAGTTATTCATTGAAAATGGAAAGTAAATAATTAAAAAAAAAAAATTAACACACAATGTGTGAACACATGGTGCATACGGTAGAAATTAATAAAACACAATTGAATTCATCTGAATATTTGTGCGATTCTAGGTGATCCAAACAACCACATGCCAGAAAAACAACCAGAGGAAGCTTTGCTTTAAATACGTTTTTTTTTTAAATATATAAATAAAAAATACAGAAAATAAATAATAAAGAAAAAATATAAAAAAAAATAATTTATGAATATCTGCCTACTTAAATTCACTTTTTCACATTCACTTTATACCTCTCTCTTCTTTTGTCACTTTGAAGCTGTCTCCTATTTTAATCACAATAAACCCTGTTCAATAAACGTAGCTTCGAGGTCATGTCTGATTTTTAATTAACCTGAGATTCTTTATAGAAAAAAAATAACAATATATAGATACACCTAGTTGTATACATATACAAAATATCCAACCCCCTCTTTTCGCACAAAAGATGTTGGAAAAAAAACTCACTAGAAAATGACGTGTGAAAAAAGAAAATATGTATATTCACTTCGTGCCAAAATCGCATTTCAAATAATTTAAATAAAAGAACTCAAAGCCAAACCAAACGTTTCATCTATATGCTCAAGGATCTTACAATAAACAGTGAGTACTACTTTCTCATCAATTGACATCGCACTATATAATTTGCAATTCTATGGTGGTAACTTAAATTCATAAATGATTCGGTATTATTTTTTAATTTTTGAAAAATATTTTCGATCTTGGGAACGTTTGTTTTTATTTCTCACGCTTCGACGTAGAATCAAAAGGAAAAGAAAATGCGATGAAATATCATTTGGCTACTTCCAAGCTATTTATTTGTTTATTTTTTACCGCAAATTCCTTATTAAAAAATCTGTTTTCCGCAAAAAGTTGTGATCACAACAAAAACTTTAGCTACTGAAAAACCCACCCACGCACTCAGATGAAAAAAAAAGGCAGACACGATAGACAGAGTCTCAAGGAAAGGGTGAATGTCAGTGCCATGCCGACGGCAGCCAACGTGGTTGGATTTATAATAATAGAGTCCTTCGATTTGCGTCACTTTTATATTATGGAGAATCCCTACACATCTCTGCAATGCCTGTAAGTGTTTAACACTTACACGAGTTATTTTAGGATGAAATTGTTTGCTTTTGAAAATTCATAAGAATAGCTTCGTTAAGAAAAAAGTATGTCTTCGCCTGTAATTTATACACAAAACAGTTTGAATTACACCCCCTAAAGGTGTCTACAACGCCCACCCAAAGGAACAAATTTCAACGGAAACTAAATGGCAGTAGGAAGTTCGTAAGCCGTCATCATCATCTGTCCCTTCCGATCATATGTACACTGTGGCGTATACGTCTTTTTTTTTTATAAAAATCCATTTCATACAGAACATCCTACGTAAAGTTCAACAATCGAAATTTCACCGGAAATTAATAGTTGTTTTAATGTGTGTGAGAATGATAAATGATTGTGAGTCCTTTTTTTTCTTGGTTGGTTTGTATTTCCTGATTTGGTAGTTCATTGCCATCATAGAGATTTGACGTCACACTATTTTGAGAGCTTGCATCATTTGGGAATGGTAATTTGTTCTTTTTTTCTCTACAAGAAATGAGTAATTGAATCGTGGGTGGTTGATTTTGCTAAGAAGAACAAAATCAACTAAAGCTTGCTGTGTGTACGTTATTAGGTAAACTAATTTAATATAAGAAAAAAGAAATAAGATATCTCTGCAGTTTCAGCAGACTTATAAATTGCACACCTCCAGTGTGTTTGGACCTTGAATAAATAAATAAATTAAAAGAGCTCTCTGTTCAGCTAGTTTACTGTTCTAGTTATTCCTGCTGCATCATTGTATCGAAATAAGAGGGGTAATATTTTCATTTTTAAAAACTAACAAATCAAGTTTGAAAAACCACAGGAAAAATAATTAATTTGAAACCAATTAATAATAAATTATTATTGTATCGAAGAGTCTTTTTTTTTTAGAGGCGAGGCAAATGTTACGTCTGGTGTATGTTTGGGAATTCATAAATTTATTATGGTAGTTTGTTTTTATCGTGGAGCGAAAATAGAATTATCCTTTGTTAGTCTAGTGTATGAGTATGATATTGTTAGTTTTTTGTTTGTTTCAAAAATAAAATCTCCACATGAAGTGGGAGACAACATTATTTTCTTTTCTAGATAAAATTAGAGAGCCTACCCAAATGAGTACAAAAGGAATAAATAATACAATCTTTTTTGAGTTGTTTTTGATTTATTAATATATCCTAATTAGATTAAATTTGAGTGAACCATGATGAAAGACACAGATAAATACACATACCATTCCTTCAGCCATTAGCTATCATTCTTATTTGAGCTCGGTGAAATATCTATAAATGTTTGTCTGTAAGTTTAGACTAAAGCCAATAATTGTCAAATGCAAACTTCTTCAGCTTTTTCCCTAGTTACACCATTTATATTTATTATTTATTAATCAATGAATAAAAATAAATAAATACTTTAGAGACATATCAACTCGTAGATAGCCTGAATTGAGTGACTTACAACTCTGCATTCTCATATAAGTGTTGTCACCAAGAATGGAGTCCGAATGCCGAGTCAGATGGACTTAGTGGAGAAGATCTTTTTAGTTTAAGAGATACTTTTGGTGGATTTGTACCCCTCACTGTTCTTAGGAGCCAACAGGAAATGAACCCAGACGCCGACATGACAGTCTAAAATACTGACTATTTCTCTAGGAAGTAACAAAATCAATTAATTAATCATTATTGAATCTTTCTTCTATAATTTGGCATATAAATTTTAATGTTTTTGACAATTCTTATCTTATGACATTTTTAAGTTTTCCGTTTGGCCACGTAACTACACATACTATTTGAATGGATATTTTGATATATAATAGAAGATGCTCAGGATTATGTAATATAAAAATCTGACACTAAACTTCTCTTGCTTTCCCTTTCAGCACAATTTCATCACGAACTAATAACACTTTAATTAAAGCAGTATTTTCTTCAAAAGTGTCTTCTTTTTATGTACATTAAAAAATAGATTTTTCTCATTTGCTTGTTGAGCAGCAAACTTGGATCTAAGACACAAAAAAAAAACTTTTTCCTCTCTTTTATCCTCTTTTATTCTTGGGAACAAAGTCGAACCTGATGCAAAGGTATGTTTAATTTCACTGCAGGTTCTAACAGCCTCATAGGTATAGCTAATTGGTTTGAAAAACAGGAAAACTAATTTTGGTTTTAACTCGCTTCTTTAGTATAGATAATTGATAATATCAATTTATTTATCACCATCAAATCCATACACAAGAATACGATTTGAATCGTTTTTACTTCTTTCTATTTCGAAAAATTGTCTCAACGTTTTGGTTATAGAATTTTATTGCACCTATGAACTTTTCCCATTTTTTTTTTATATTTTAAATGTAAAGAAAATTGGCAAACTATATCCTTACTTATCAATCATATTCCATTTAATCTTATGATGTATTTACTTCAGTTTTTCTGTCATGCTAATAATACTGCAGACGATAATAAATTTCCCACAATGGCATAGACTTTATTTGTTATGAGTTCTCAAATTGGGTATTTTGTACTTACAAACAAAACGTACACAGTTTCGTTATGATCAATATCATTTTATTGTTATTTTCACAGCACTCCCTCAATACTGTAATATGAACATATTTTCTATGAACAATGTTCTTGGGTTTTTTCCAATATAATTTTCTTCTCAGGAAAAATGCGCAGAAAAATATGTACATATGTATATGTATATTTAAATAAAAGGTTATGCCTCATTTGTGCATTGAAGCTCAATTTCAATTATATGTTGTGTTAATAAGAAAGTTTGAAGGAGCACATAATGTAGGATTTTTTTTAAATTTTCTTTTTGTTTTTAAAAAACTTCACATAATGTATTTAAATTCCGATATGCGTGTTTTTGTTATTCTGCTCTTCCTAATCGACTTTACTGTTTTTGATAAGAATTTGTTTCGTGCATATAAAATTAATTGGATGGCTATTATCAATAGAGTTGCCTGGTAATTGGCGCTGTTGACGACATCCAGAAGTTTTTTTTTCTTAATTTTGTACCAATTTTTTTAAATTTTTGTTTTGGATTCCTCTTTTAAAAAATAATTTATAAACCCCATTTTTGTAGACCGCTATTAGTATTTTGTATTTTAAACGTTTGTCCATCATCGCCTTTGTGAGAAATGGCTTTTTCAGAAGTGGCTTCTTTGCTGGACGGCAGCAACAAGAACCCATATCTTTATGGTGACGTATGACGTCATGTCGGAAATCTCTATTTCAGACTCTTAGATCAAATTTGTCAGGGTCATACGTATATTTTTCTATTGTAAACGCATATTTTTTTAATTCTGCGTTCATCTCGGAGAGTAGTAGTTTTTTTTTCGTGCAGATTTTCCTTTGAACTGTCATGCGGAAAGTCTCGAGTTCGATTCCCAGGCGCTGCTAGAAAGTTTTTTTTCAGGGGTGTACTGCCTCTTGCGAGGAATTGACAAATTCTCCAAGAGTATCTCTTGTCATGGAAAGTGCTGCTCATTGGCCGTTTGGAATCGACAGAAAATTGTAGGTCCCCTCCGTTCCCTGGTAACACGCACACAGGAATGGTTGAGAGTTGTAAGGCACTAGGTCCTGGTTCACTCCGAGCTGTTGCCATCACCAAATTTATTTTTTTTTTTAGATTTTCCTTTTCTTATAGACGAAAGAGCGGGATTTTCGTTTATTTTTTTTTTTAAGTCCGATGACTTTGCCAATATTGCAATCAATGGAATTTGTTCTCAGAGTATACGGTGTTCAATAAAAAAGTCTTTTTTCGAAAATTTTCTCTGGCGAAAAGTCTTTTCGTCTAGCCATGATTAAAAGAGGGTTTTAACACAAGACTCGATTAGACCAAATTGATTGTACACACAATATACAACTTAATGATTCCCAAAACACGTTTCTGATGGTAAATGCAAATTCGGGCAAAGTTATCAATGGTAATTCACGAAAAAACACGTTAAAAATCTCAAGAAATATAAATTCAACATTTGAAAAAATAGGGTACCCATTTAAAAAGATGACTACTACCAAAATAAATATTGTTTAGTGTTACCAATTTTTATTTTATTTAAAGCTTAATAAATTCATGTTATAAACAAATAAATATATAAACAAGGTTATTTTATGCATTTTCATGCACTCAATCCTGAAAATGTGTTATTTTTTCAAGTGGCCGTAATAATTTGATCACCCACTGTACGTATGTACCGCCTACCGAGTTCACTCGTATGCTATATAATCCATTGAACACAGCTTTTGAAGACATTCAAAAATTTTGTGTTCACCTCGGTCTGTCTGAATTATATAACATGTAAAATTCAATGGTGCTAACGTTCAGCATCGGCTATATAATTAATATAATTACTTAAAACTTACTTAACCTCTTTAAGTGGTCAAGAATACATGCAGGTTAACAATGATTTTACCACCAAAATTAAGGTTTCAAATAATTTTTTAATTAAAACAATTTTGTTTTGCCTTAAATTCAAAAAAGTTACCTACTGCTTCACTTTCTAAAATTGCTCATCAAGTTTTAACATTTTGATAAAAAACATGCTGCACATTTCTGGAAATTCTTCTCTGAAAAAGATGAGGAAACGACTAAATACTGTACTTTAGTTCAATTTTGATTGATTTGCCTGCTCTTGTGTATTTAAGTCCAATTGAGTTACTTACAAATTTATATTCATTTTCTAAATCTATACAACCTACGTGACACGCATCTTTGTTAAAATAATACAATTTCGAGACCAACGGCTAGTGAGGAATCTTATTCTAAACCAAGTAACTTTTAATTCTTCACCCTGACTTCCGGCATGAAAGTCGAACTAACCAATATATTTTAACTCAAATATTTTAAAACATTTGGTACTTAATTTTAAGAAATTTAGTTCCCTTTAACAAAAGAATAAAGGACAAGGTCAGGCCAGACAGATGTATATAGAACTGAGGGACTCATATGTTTTCGTTACGATGTGTTTGAATATTTAAATCTATATTTCGAATATTTTATCGAGTGGAAAAATAACAATAAAGTACTTATGTATGTACATCCTTATCTTAAAAATACAAAATAATTTAAAGCATCAAACTTCAAATCACTCAAAGGCTAAATGACTTTGTTTTCTTTCAATCGTGTTTTATTACTTTTTATCTCAACAGACAAGTCTACACATTTGTTTATCCTCAAAAGCAAGAAAAAAAATCAATAATAAACATTATCAATATGTGTGATTTAAGTAATAATTCGTCTTGTTCTCTTCAAAGTTATGACATCCTAACATGAATCAGAATATTTTTCTTTGAAAAATAAAAATACAAAAAAAAAAAAAACATCTAAAACCAAAATCGATTAATCTTTTAAAAATAACACTAAACTGCGTCATTAGTACAAAATACCTATGTAAACAATATGACTATCGTTAAACAATTAATTTACGATCTGTACCTATGTGCAGATTCTGCAGATACATCGCCACATCATCACCCCCGGGTATAATAACGAAGGTGGTTAGCTAAACATTTTCCTCCAATACACATTAAACCTTTCATCTTGTTTATTGATGATTCATTCAAATTAAAACCCACATTTCACTAACAATCGTTTAGTAGATATTAACTGGAAAAAAATAAAACTAAGCGAAATATTAAGGCAGCAATTAAAAACAACAAAAACAAAACTAAATAAAGAGTAATTTATATCTCCCGCTCTCAACAAAATAAGAGAAAACAAAAAATTCAAAAACATGAGACCACTCTGTGATCGACGAACTGTAATAGAAATTTATATAAAAACGAATGCTAAACCAAACGTTTTTCCAATTTACCATTGATAAATAAACGAAAACGATTTTAATGTAAACTTTATACCCCAACCAAAACACATTTAAACCTAATTAGCAAATGCTGGTGCACGGATCCGGATGATGATGATGCTGATGGCGATTTACGGATCTTTTGCCAGGAATAAATGATCAATCGATCGATGGATCCGATGAATTCAAAAACATCATATCGTACACACAAAACAAGGCACCACTGTGATGGATATTTTTGATAACCCACACGCTATTTCGAGATTCGAAATGATCCGAAAATAGATCGCCAACATTAGGTACTATCGGTCACCTGCCGTCTCCCAACAGATCTTAAGAGCATCCAAGATACTCGTACGTGCATGTGCTCCATTTAAGATAGCGAAGACCTACAAACCAAAAATTGATGATTTTTTTTTGGTTTTTGTTGCCTTAAACTGTTTCTTGTTGCCAAAATCATCGTGTGGCTTAGGAGGTGGTGGTGCATTTTCTCAAAAAAGGCCAGTGCAATAAAATGAAAATCAAAAGTGGTTTCGCATGAATTGCAATAGATAATATTTTCAACTATTCTACGGTCATGCATGGCGTATGAGTAATATTTTTTCTGTATTCCGATACCATTATGTCAGTTTAAGTGCGGAGTACTCTTTGAGTTGTTTTCGATTTTGTCTGAACGAGCATGGAATTAAGATATTGCCAATCAACAAGGCCATAAAGATTATTCTAGTATTTTTCATAGTAAGTAGGGAGATATACTTGTCTAGATATACAGTTTGCTCTTCAAAGTTCCCTGACTTGTATCTTACGTTTAGTGGAAAGCGTATGGTCGTCGATTCAAAAGAAATGTTGACGAACTAATAGGAGTGTTTATGGGAATTCGAGCGATAGCAAATATTGCTCCTGGCACAGAGATACAGTTATAGATGTGTTTTTAAATCATTTTGAGAATCATTTTTTGCTTCGTCAAGGATTATTTTTGTTTTTTTCAGACTCGTAATAATCGCTGTGCAAAAACAAAATAATTATCAAGAGTCAAAAGTAATTACGAGTATCAACCATAAACACTTTGCAGCGGAATAACACCGAAGAAGACTGTCAACTAATTAAAAATGGAACGATAGCAGCATAGACTGTTAATGGCATTAGAGACTCTTATAGCAAATGCGTCCTATGTGGTCATTGGTTTCATTTTTAATGTTTACTGTACAATTTTATAGCTGAACAAAACTTAGCAAAATTTAAAATGTAACATGAAATTTTACATTCACAATTATCACTTTAAAATTTCAAAGAAATTAATGAATTTAAGTTATATAAAAGGAAGGGCTAGTAAAAAGTCAGACTTTTTCCCATCAGTTTTTTCCCATTTAATCAGGAGAGAAGTAAGGCATTAATATTAATTGAAAGGATGTCATGATACGAGTATTTGGATTTGGACACTGACCTAAGTGGATCAACGAAAATAGAAGGTAGAAAATGGTACGGGAAGCATTTATGTCAAACGTATTTTTTTAGTAAATCCGCTTAATAAATGTTGTTATTGCATAAAGGGGTTGGAGTCGGAAATTGTCAACTGTTGGATTAGATGTTAAGATTGTCTAGCAAGCATTTGTGTGACTAACATAAATGTGTTATGAAACCTTTACGAATATTCAAGCTTCTCAGAAAAATAATGAAAAATGATTTATTAAACTTTAGATTAATTTTTCTTGTCTAAGCATCAATTTGTATGGTTAAAACTATCTATATAAAGCCTAAAGTATTAAGATTGCTATGTCCTTATCTTGAAGAATATTCTTGAATGAATGAATGAATAAATTGGGGTATAAAAAAAAAACACTGCGACCTAAAGATCTATTGTGTCCCCCATCTAGAACTGGATGAGGTTGGCTCATTACTACAGTTCTTCCTCCAAATCTGCTCCTCTGAGGAATCGGAGTATTTGGAATATTTTAAGGGATGATAGTTCGCTCTCCTTTATGTGGTGCTTGCCCAGATACCTGTGCCTTTGATGCATGAGTGCATCACATTTCCCCAGTATGTGGTCAGGTGTCTCTTCGTGAGTGTTGCAGAATCTGCAAGTCTAAGAATATTTTTACAGAACACAAGTTTTTTGGTTCTTGACAAGGAATGCACATTATGGAAATACTTGACTTTTTGGAGAAAATTCTCTTCTTTTGAGAGTGTACTTCGTATTTCAAACATTTGACAACAAAAAGCTTCTTTATAAAAAACAAATAATAGAAGACATTTATTTCTTATTACTTTTATTTTATTTCCACAGTTTTTGTAAAAATGCGATATTAATATTAATTTCTATTTTCTTTATTTTTATTTCTTTAATACTAGCCCATATACTCGTAATAGCATTGAACCGTAAGTTCATTTTCGTGCATTTCGTTTTGGTCAAAAAATGAACAAAATTTGTTGCCTTCTATTTTTGTTGGGCTCTCACTACAGATGGTTTGACCAATTTGAACAGTTTTTTGTACAAAATTTTTCTTCCGAAAATTCAATTTTTAGATAGGGTAAAGTGGGGAAATATGACAATTTCGTTTGTGTCTAAAATTCGAAATTATTATAATCCAGTGTCTAGTCTTCTAGGAATGTCTAAAAAGCTTGTTTGATTTCATCATTTGTTCTGCTTCGATTTAAAGTTGGGGTTAGTTAAACTTCACTTATTTCAAAAATTATCTTTAATTTTTAGTAAATATAATTGATTTTTTAAAAGCTTTAAGCAATAGTTTAATAATGGAAAAATCACTCACATATAGTTTCTTTCCTGAAGGAGGATTATGAGATTATGAATCTTCACCGATAAAGCAAGAAATAACCGGTCGGGTTGAACATTTTTTCATTTGATATTTATATTTATAAAAAACGCACCAAAGTTTAATGATTTTTAAGTATGTGAGTGTCTTCTTTATGAATAAAATCAACGATCATAAAATTAATGTTCTGTTAAAATTATTGCTTATTAACTTACCAAACAGTTAAAATGTCTCTTTCACTTCGCAATCAACATAAATCTTCCCTAAGCAGAACACTGACCTAAATTAAAAAGCTATGTATTTTTCGGTTTATAAAATAAACACAAATATTTGTTCAATGTCGATTTCGCCTTTCGAATGAGTTTATATTTTTTTCCTTTGTGGCTAATTGAAACGTTTTCCTGAATAAATACATTTTTGTGTCATGATTTTATTTTTGATTGGCAGAAGCTCAAAAAACAAACAGTATGAAAAGGGTTCTCCAAACTTTTTTAATTTACCTAATAAATTAAGCCCTATTATTCATCTATGGCGAAATAAAAATTAAATTGTTCACCATCTCCTTGCGCGTCATTTCAATTTCAAAGCATCTTACCATCCAGGAAAAAATTAATTTATCGTGAAAAAGATTTACACTTGCCAATTATTCAATTTTGTTTCGAAACTTAAACTTTGGAATGTAACGTTGTAAATATTATTTGAATTTGTTGCTAGAAGTTTATTTATTTTTACTTAAAATGTGGAGATGAAAATTATGTAATTACACTTCCCAAAAAAAAAAATTAATAAATTCTATAATTGTTCACTTGCATAACTTTAATTTTCGCTGTTTTGAGGCCAAAGGAAAAAAGAAAAAGTGAAATCTTCATCTTAATAAATAGTTTTTTTTTTTCACAGGCATAGAAAGTAGATGTAAATATCGTAATTTCAATAGACCTGTATATACAAGTCTAAGCCAAAAATATAATTAACTTTTTTTATGTAAAGATTTTGACTTAAAACCTTAATCTTTTTCACTTCAATTTTGATTCCATTCGCGTTGATGAAAAAAGTAGTAATTGTATCAAAAAGAGATCAAATTAACTTAAAAAAAAAACAAATCCTAATAGAGTTTTGTCAAAAAACAAGAGCCCCTGAAATATACATATATTTTTATTTTCATTTCAGCTCGAATAGAAATGTAAATTTTCCTATCCTATCGAAATTTATATTCTTTCTAAACAATACACATTTAAATTATGATATTGTTATAATTATTTTAAAGGATTATAAATAAGTATACATAATATCATTCTATGAGTCTGACTAATTTCGATATTTCAAAAATATCACAATCTAAATAATTTTTTTTTGTAATAATTTCAATCAGTTCATTAAGTCAAACAGAAAAAAAGAGGAAATTCATTATAATTTATTGATTAATAAATCTTTCAATATTTTCTCTGCAACTCTTTTGATCTGTTTATTAGTATAATTTTCATTAACGTCAGTGTTTTTTAAGGTTATATTTTTGTATATTTTTGTCCACAGTAGCTAATTTTCATTTTTTTTAAAACTTTAACGTTCTAATTTTTAAACTTTTGCAAAATAAACCAATAAAATTTGTAATTTTATATTTTTAACTTCTCATGCCAACACATACAAACACTGCAATTATAGTTCTATTCTAATAAAAAAAATTTAAATATAATTTATTTGACAAATAATGGAACATAATTATGTACAACCAAGATCAAAAGATTTACATAAATAAAATTATTTTTATTTATGATGTCATCCCACGCGTGTTGTGATCAGTTTTATTTCTATAAAGAAAAGAAACCATACAGTCTGGGAAAAATTATAATTTTATTGATATCTAAATTCAATTTGATATAAAATAAAAATGTAAAATTAACAAATAAAAAAGTCATAATCATTGTTAGAACTTAAAGCCATGTATGTCTACTGGGCTTTCACTTGGATCGAAATGTTGTTCCACAATTTGTATTTTGAAATGAAATTATTTGGTTGACAAATAATGTGAAAGTTTTTCATATCATCAATGCCCCTTTACTTGTCACTTATTTACCACAAATTTAAAACATATCTTATGGAGACTGTGAAAGTTGTGGAATTCATCTACTTTTCATTTCACGGCATGAAAGTCGCAGGTTTCCGTTCTCTATCTCCGTTCTTAAAATAGTTGGCAACTTGTGTAAATATTCTGCAAAAAAATTAATACAAAACCAGTAATATAATGGTACCCACGTGTATACACCTTAGGGCACTCCACGGGGTATACAGTTTTATAAATGACAGGAAAAAACAAAACAATCGATCTGGTTTTTAAGTATGTCCCTAACAAAAGTAGTTGCAAAGTGCTTTCTATGAGTTTTTAAAGTTTGAAGACCAAGTGCTTACATCTAGTACTATATAACAAGGCATTTGAATATTTCAATTAAGTCTATGAACAGCAATTCATTGGACGCTTCTTAATATTTCGCAATAATATTTACCGATTGTTAAGTATTTCATTTGTCCACACTTCCATTGGGTTTTTAATTCTGATCACACTTCAAATTGATATGCTTATAGAGATTGTGAAAATTTTAAAGTATTTATTGTTTTCTTTTTGTGAAATGGACCGCATAACATCCACCCTCCTTGTGTTTAAATCAGGTTATTTCATTTAAAAAAGGGTAACAGAGTGAAAATATTGTTAATGTTGAAGCACATTCCAAAATAGAAAAATATTTTCATTTTATGAGGTGGAAGCACTAGACTTTAAGTTTTGTCATAACTAAGACTCTTCATTTGAGTTAAAATTTAAAAACTAAAAAATATGTGAATGGAAAAATAACAGCTTGGATGTGCTTGCAACATCCACCTAGGTCTGCAGGGTCGTTCAATGGTGCTTAGTCTCGTGTGTTCATTTTGATTAAAAATGCATTGTCCTGAAATTTTTATTTGAATCATAATGTATCTATTAATGAATGGCAAACTTTTCCATTCTAGCATTGCTTTTTCCCTTGTGAAATCATGCTCTGAAATTCTAAATATATGATTTGGAAAAGGTTGTGAACATTTCAAATGAAAACAAAAATAAATATATGTACTTATATGAAATCAACTTATCACGAGAGTGAATTTTATTTATCACTTCTTTTATCATCAAAGTCTAGTACACAGTTTGAGTTGATATATTCATAAACAATAGACAGAGTGAAATTTTGAAATTTCCATTTTCACAGCTCCTTTATTAAGCCAAGACTTATGGATTGTCAAATTCAAAAACTTTTTCACTTTTTTTTGATAGTTTTTTCTTTAACTATCCAATTTCCAAAAAGAAAAATATATACATATCCTTTAGAAAAATGTGAAATGAATTCACTTTTAATTTCATTTAAAGTGTATTTTGAATAAAAAAATTTGAATTTTACTAGAAGTAATTTTTTTATTTTTTTTACTGAAACAATATTAGATATATGTACTTTAATATTTCAATATAAAGTTTTACATTAAGGGTTACAAAATTAGGTTTATTGTGTTTAAAATGTTTGTATTTTATTTTACCCAGCGGCCAATTGGTGTTGAGGTCTGTATCCAAAAAGAAAAGGCTTTAGCTTTTGTTGAGTAGGGTAGAAAATGCGGTAATTTTTCTGGTGCTGTTAACAGGATAAGGCAACACTCAGCGAAGTTTAAATGAGAAAAAAAAAAAAAAAAAACAAATACAAATTGAGGTTATCTACTAGTTTTTTCTTTAAATAATTTTTTTATTACAAAGAACGAAAAGAGAAAAATAAATGTCTCTTTGACTTCAATGAAAATGAAAAGAAATCATAAGCACAAAGAAATTAAAAACAAAGCAAGTGATAAATGATTTGTCTTTGATGTGATTATATAAAATAAATATACCTATCAAAGAATTAAATAATCAATATACAATTTTCTGTATAAAAATGAGGGCGCCAAACCGTCTAATACGATGAGGTTGCCAAAAACAAAATTTTATCCCCAAAGACACGTCATATGCGTAAGTTTAATGCTGAAACAACCGAACCGAAACGCAGTCGGAAAAGTATAAAAAATTTAGTCATTCGCCAAGAATAACGAAAATAAAATTTAAACAATAAAAAAAAGTGTTTGTGTATGTTTTTGTAAATAAATACGAGAAAACCGTTGTGTCGGATCGCAGACGATGACAGCGGAGCTGGGGGCGGGCGGAGGTGTGTGAACTAAAAATCGCCACTCTTAAATTTTATGATCAGTCAATTTCGGCCACAAGGAAAAAATAGATCAAGTCGACACAATTTTTTTGTTGGTCGCTTCGTCGTTCCATGGAAAATTTAATTTTCGAAATTAATGTGCCATGAATATCGAATGGAAAAGTCAAGTTCATAAAATTATGTATGTTTTATTTGTTTGTGTATGTCTTACAGACAGAGAGTTATATTTTGTCCCCCAGACAGGGTCAAAGATACACAACCCTATCCGCTGTTCATGTGGATCGAGTCGAGTAGGTGAATCGAATCATTCGACCCACAAAACGAATAGCAGAATAGAGAACATAATTTCAATCCAAAATCAATACCCACTACCCAAAGAAGAAATAATATTAAAACAAATGATCTTCTGTTTATAAACTAATTTCACCTTATAATTAATGGTAAAATGGTTATTTATTTGAAATTAATTTTAAAATAAAATCAAATAATAAAAACAAAAAAAGAGGGGAATAAGTGCGAAAAATGAAAATCGCCAAGAGGTACTGGTGGGAAAATGGAAGGGGTGGGGGGGGGGTGTTGTTGGAAATAAAACGGCAGCCAACCAACAAACAGAGCAGAGCAAAAGCCAAAGCAATCTTTTGGACATTTTTCGAAAATAGAAAAACGGTTTTCTGAGCGTTTTCATTTTTTTTTGTATTTCTTTGAGGTGTAGAGCGTGTGTGCGTTGTGAAAAATTAAAGATGCGGATTAATTCTGATGCTGGCGGGCATTTTGCTGACGTCAATTGGTTTCTAGGAGGCATGTTAAGTAAGTGTGTATGTTTTTTGTTTGTTTGAGGTGGAATAGGGCAGCGCGACATTAAGTAGCTATGAAAAAGAGAACTATGACGCAGTGGCACCTTAAAGGGGTGTGAGTGTTTTTTCTTTGCCCGCCAATTTTTCTTAATTCTTAGAAACTTGTACATCATGTATTTATATGTGTAAGACCAGGTGGGCGGTAATTGATGGCCATATCGGAAAAAGCCTTAAATTTTACAAATTTCGTCGAATGTAAATTTGACAATTTGACATTTTGTTAAGTAAACTGAATTAAAATTTCTATGAATAAGCTTTAATTATTAAAAAAAAAAAATACGGAATAATCGTCAATATGTTTTTGACGAACAATGAGTAGTTTTGGCAAATCGTGCATTTCGTACCCGTTTTCCAGCGGCCGGCTCAATCTGATCGCCTAATGCTGCGCCGCCGTGCTAATCTGAGCGGTTCTTAGATAGTGGAAGAACATATGAGCGAGCAATCCCTAGAAGGCCTTTTCGTTGACGTGAGTGAAGATATCTCGACATTGACTAGAAGACGAATTTTTCATCAAAAATATTGTGCAAATAATCCCGCGTTCTTCAGGCGTAAAGCTTTCCATAGCGCTCCATTTGTAATGACTATTTCAAGGCCCTCCTCATTCATACGTTGATATTAATCCAAGGAATATGTCGGGTTGTAGGTGTGGATGGTGACCGTTGGACAGAGGTTAACTGCAATGTCACAGCCTAGCCTTTAACTGACAAGCCACCCATCAGATCGTATGATCTCTGAGACAGCATATTTTCAATTGGGCAATAATTTACTTAACATTGCACTCTAGTAAAGAATGTGTATTTCTGGACACTTCTTAATCTGATTCCTGGGGGATTTTTTCCTCCTCTTACATTAATCGGGCGAAATTGAGCAGATTGTCTTAAAAATCTTTAAATTAAGAATTTTAAAATTTAGTTTAAAAAAGTAAAAATGAATGTAAAGTTTAATTTTATTATTTATTGTCAAAGGGCCGTACTAACAATCAAATTTAGAGACGACTTTTATATTTGAAATGGAAATGGACCATTATTTAAAGAGCTCTATAAAGTTAGCCATACATGTTATAAACTTAATATTTATGTGAACTCTAAATTACGAACCATTTATTGTACGGAACCTAAAAAATAAAATGCAGCATATATGGTCAGTTATATAGAGTCCATTAAATAATGCTTCATTTCGATCAAATATTAAAGTCGTCTCTTAATTTGATTGTTGGTAAGGCCAAAAATAGAATCAACAAATGCTAGATGGTCACAGGGTACCACCTGCCTGGCAACTAAACAAATATGGCCGAGCATAGACCTAAAACGGTCAAAAGGCTTGATCTCCCTGAGCAGACAAAATATAAGCTCTACAATAGGAGTTATAACAGGACACTGCCTCATAGGTAGACATGCTTTGAGGCTAGGAGTCTACACAAATGACTTCTGTAGAAGCTGCATGGACGAGGAGGAAGAGGAAACAGTCCAACACCTTCTATGTACATGTCCAGCACTCTCCAATAGAAGGAATAATTATCTCGGTAATCCCTTCTTCGATAATACCAGTGAACTGGCAACAATCGACACAAAATGTCTCTCTAACTTTATTAAAAGCACGAAATGGTTTGTTTAAATTCATTACTCTCCCATGAGTAACTTCTTTAGTGGTATCACAACGGATCCTTGAGGTCTAAGTGAGTCAACAACAACTAGACAGCCACTCCAACCTAACCTAACCTAAGGCCAAAAATCTAAATCTAATCTAAAGAATATTTTGTCTCGTCTCTCATCGCGCTTCAGTCTGTTAGAATGAACACTACGCTAGCGACTTTGCATTTATTTCATTAAAATTTTGAATTAAACTATAGTCTAAAAGAACTTATGGCAAGATTTTCAACCAAAAATCTCTTTTATTAAACAATTATGAATAATTAAATTGTACAATCATAAAAAATAGCCAGCACCCGCTATATTTACGCAACCTCACACAATGTGTGTTTTCTCTGATACGCATCACGTAGGCTTCTAACTTATGTCATCCTTTTAATGTCTCTGGGGCATTATTTATTTAACAAAAATATAAACAATTTAAAATTAGATTTATGTATTTTTTTTTTTCAAACAGTGTCAAAAGTTTTTGTGTCAACTAACAATTCATACAAATATAGTGTATGTATGTACATAAATCGTTCAATTTGTATTTATTTTTTTGCTCAGAAGAAAAGAGTTAGGTAAATTATAATAGATTTTTTTTCATTCAGTCAATTTTAATATAGAAACATACATATGTACATATATTTATGTAGATATGTTGAAACGATTAGAACAAAATCACACACAATTTACTAGTGGATTTTTTTTTAAATATTATCATGAAGCCGTTGGTTGAGATAAGTTTCAATATTTCGTTCAAAATTCTAAGTTAATGACACCGAATTAGGTTTTTGAAAGAAAACATATTTCAAAAGATGCTAAATAAATAGGAAAACAGGAAATTTATTATTATGATGTGATTATTCAATAAAAGAACCAAATTTAATGTCTTCCTGGTATATTTGTTTATTCACGATTTTTTTTTTCTTTTAAATAAAAACTACAGACATTAACACATTAACACATCAACTGTCAATCTGTCATTGCCTGTCAAAAATTTGACAGAATGGATTCTTTTGAACATCCCCCACATTTAATATAGGTATGGTAGAATTATAATAAAATAGATTTATGTAGTTAATTTTCAGAAAAAAATAAAATATTGGTAGGAAAGAACTCCAAAGCGAAATTTAAAACACATCATTTATTTTGACACAATATATTTTAATTGATTGGCAACAAATATTAAACTTTTTCACACTACGTCAACTGTTTTCATTTAAGTATCCAACGTGAAGTGAAAATACGACTTGAAACATATTCACGCAGTTTATGGAATCCGTAACATTCTACTCCCAAGGAGTCGCGAACATTTCATATTAGTCTGAGGACACTTGCATACCAGTGAAAACACACCTGAAAAGTGAATATTTTTTAAAAAAATGTTTACATTTAGATTTTGGATTCGCTGCAACTGTTACTCATTTGATTCCATCACAAAACATTTGGTTGGACTTTTTATTTTACAAGAAGGCCCTTAGACTTAAAAGAATTAAATGACAAACGAATAAGCTGCATATCTAAAGCATTTCGTAATATGTTGCCAAGAAGGAAAATAAATCATTCTGTCTTCTTATACGATTCAAGAATGTCCTCCATTTATAAAATATATCTTCAATAATCCTTTCAAATCGAATCGATTTTTTTAATAATTGCATTCGAAAAATTTGAAGCAGATTGCTTGAAACACCGATGTTCTTTCTATAAGTTTTTGATATTTATTGTTCCTTTAATTTACGGGATAGATTTCTCGTGGATCTTATTAAGTGTTTATTCTTTGCATTTTTCTGCATATGAAATATTCTTTATTAATCCAAAAAGTAATTTGTAATTTTCAACACACACCAGACCTATAGTTGCATTCCTGGAAACTTTTTTTTTTATTTTCTGGCACTATGCCCATAATGCCCATTTGAAGTTTATTTTTTTTTTGTGGAACTCGCGATTGGCAATCAAATCTGGCAGACTAATGCGATTGCAACTCGTTTGACGTCAGCAAACAGGAGGTACGAGATGTTATAATATGTAGTCTTTTTTTGATATGGATTGTGCATTGCAATCAAGATTTCCGCATAATAAAGCATAAGGCAAGTTGTAGTTGGAATAGGTTTTGGGTTGAAGGACTTGCGATCATAAAAAAATATCTGGCTATCTTAAGTGGGCTGTTGATTTTGTTTTGGTGTTTCTTGGAAAATTTATATCATTACATCTTTCGATAAAATCAAATTTAGGTGGATAGATAGGATACAGCTTGTAGATTAAATTGCTGAAACATAGAAAGAACTGCTATACAAATGTAGTGAGAATTATTGATTCAATTTAATTTCATGTCACTTATATTTGTCTAGAAAGGAAACTTGATTAACAATACTCGTACAACGAACACAACACAACACACAGATGTTGTGAGTTGGTCTAAAGCACAATGCGAATATGTTAGATTTCAGAGACTGGCAATAGAAAAAATTTTAAAGTTTTATTTTCCATTCAATTTAGTTTTATTAATTTATGCCTAATCTTTATATAGTACATATTATTCGGTCTAAATCGACTAAAAGTATTCTATATGTATGTCCTTTACCAATGATTGCCACAAAGTGGTCTAAATGCGAGATAAATTAGTGAAAATATCGACACCAGTTTGGTGATACATAATGTTTTTTAAAGAAATATAGATTCAACTTACCTTTTCGTGCTTCATATTCTTCACGTGTTTTTGACTGGTATAAAAATATACTTATATAACGATTGCGTACAAGACAATTTTCGAAAATAAATACATTGCACATTTTCTCGTATTATTTAGTGACGAATTCCTTACGAAGGTTTTTGCTGATTGGTATAATTTAGCACAAAACCAATAGCAAATCAGAACTACCTTTTATTTGTATGTAATAATTTACGATTTTTTTTAAATTTTTTTCTTTTAGAAAAACGTCTTTCATTTCGTATCATGAGACACATTGATGGCTCATCGAACAACAACAACAACTCCAACCAAAACAACAACAACAATTCCAATAGCAATGGCACCAGCAATGGAAAAGTAGGACTTCTAGTCCCAACTGCAACTTTTACTCGTCGCACGAGTGTCTATAAGAAACCACCAGAAAATACCGATGGTGGTGTCATTCATGTTATCCCAGATGTTGAACTTCCATTGATGGCATTTTCCGATCAATATACAATCGAAAGAACTGTTGCTGAGGGTTGTTTTGCTAAGATTCTCTTAGCACTGCATCGGCCGACGAACACTCAAGTCGTTCTCAAGGCTGTTCATGCTGAATTAACTTCGGTCAAGGACTTCCAAAAAGAATTCCACTTCAACTATCAGCTGAGTCATCAGCGAAACATCTTGAGTGCATACAATGTTGCTTTCCAGACCAAGGATTACTATGTGTTTGCTATGGAATTCGCACCTTATGGTGACCTGGCGGCTAATTTGGGTTCGAATGGACTTCATGAAAATGCTTGTAAATTGATTTCGGAGCAATTAAGCTCGGCATTGGGTTTTATGCATTCGAAACATTTGGTCCATCGGGATTTGAAGTTGGAAAATGTTTTAGTATTTGCTCCTGATTTTTCGAGAGTCAAACTGTGTGACTTTGGAGCTACTACAAAGAAGGGTGTTCTGGTGCACAAGGTGAAGCATACTTGGGTGGCATTTGTTCCACCAGAGGTCATTGAGATCGTTAAGAACGAACGATTTATTTGTCGAACAAGCAGTGATGCTTGGCAATTCGGTATTCTATTGTATTCCATTCTGACCGGAAGTCCTCCATGGAAATCCGCTGACTGGGTCAAGGATAGTAACTATGCAGCTTTTATGAAGTACGAAGAAAGAAAAACCACCAAGATTCCGGAGAGCTTCCGGAGATTCTCACCTCGCTTGATGCGATGCTTCCGAAAGTATCTAAGTCATGATCATGAAGATCGCTGTAAGATCACTGAGATCACCAAATACATGAAAGATCGTTGGGTGGAATGTAAGGTTTCATCGTCCAAATCGGCGACCCTCATATCACCACAACCTGACCAAGATTCCTGTATATATCTCAACCAACGGGAGACCAAGTCATTTTCAGATGACAAAAATACTCGACTTAAGAGACTCATGAGCAGCTATGGACTTGATGCAACAATCGACCAGACCGCTGTCAGACGTAGAGTTCTAGACTGGTTGTCAACATGCGACAACAATTTTGATACTGCAGTGGAGAGTTTAGTCATGGACATACAACAAAGTGAGTTAAGCTCAGGAGCCAAGTCCCAGTAGGAAAGAGGTAGAAGCTCCAATTTCTTGGAGCCTTTTGGGATAATGTAATTGGAAACTTGTTCTCCAGGTTTTTCGTTTGTGGTTACCAGAGATAGCTGCTGTATCCACCTCGAAACCTTTGTCGAAATTGTTTTCTTAATTTTGGACCATTCACATATGTGCAAAAATTTTATATTTTGACAATAAGTGGGTGGAGTATTGGTACTCCGCCTTCAGAACCAGGGCCATAGTAGGAACATTCGTAGAGCTGACATAATAAAAATTATAAAATAAAATAAAAAAAAAATATAAAGCTATATGCAACATATCAAAAATGTTAAAAATGTCATGTCATATTATTTATGTAAATATAAACAAACAAATTTAACATACATACTAATTTCTTAACAAAAAATTAACCAACAATATTACTCGTTAGTTAGAGAATCCATAGGTTAGTCCTCTTTGCATGATGAAAGCATAAATATTTAAGTTTTAAAATTATGCTCTATAGTTGACCACAACTTCGGAGGTAACTTCGAGTATTACAATTCAAAAAAGAAAAATAAGGACCAACAAATACGCGTAAGGTTTTTAAGGTCAAATCCAATCTAATAAAACATTTTTTGAGCAACAACGTTAAAAGATTTGAAATTTAAAAAAAGTGGAGATAAAAAACTCTCAAGGAGAAGTGAAACAGCAAAAAGTATATTTCAAAAATTAAAAACTTCCTCTGAAGTTGTATTTTTTCCATTAGTTATTTTGAGTTTGTAAATAATAATACTTTTTGCAAATTAAAAACTTGTGTTTACTTAAATATTTATGATAGGCTTGAGAAGACGACAACTAATCGATTCTTAAAATATTATCTTACTTTATGTAACAGAAATTATGTAACTTATGTTAATTAGAAGAAAATTTGTGATCGTACTGTAAATTTGTAGTAAAATATATGTCAAATTATTTATACATAAAACACCAAAAGGAAGAATACCAAATTAAGGCTGTAAATATATATATACATACAATTAGTTATTTTTCTAAATATTACTATAAATCATAAGCTCTAGCATTCGTACAAAGTATCATAAATAATATATAAAATAGCATTTCGCTCTTATAACGTTAATTTCTATATAAATATTTAAGTGTATATAGAAATCCAAATAAAATTATAAATCTAAATATTTTTGTAAAATTTGTAAAAAAAATATATTTTATCTTATCATTACCTATAAATATTTAAATATTTATATAATATAGAAATATATCCAAAAAGAAATAAAAAAAATCTACTTACGTCTATTTGTCTTTAATTTACAAAAACAAAAAAACTTTTCAAAATGCTCCATTAAACAAATAAAAATGTGAATAAAATCAATCGAGAAAAAAAATAAAAACAAGGAAGAAACTATTTAATCCCATGATGTACAAACAAGTAATCGTTTACTTGCTTGCGATGAGTCTCTGGTGATGCATGCAAATGTGTTTTGATTGAAAACTTTATAATTAAAAATTAGCAGGAAAATGTATGTAAATTTGTATTTATAAATTTTAAATAGAAGGTATACCTGCAGCAGTTCGTGAGAAAATCTCTTAGTAGTTTCGAATTTTTCTTTTTACGCTGTTTGATTGCTGTTTTGATCATCTCATGTCAAGGTTATCCATCTAGTGACTTGATTCACAGCAGGGAAAATAAACTGTTGGATGGATTTGAGGAAAAATAAAACCTCTATCTATCGAATAAATTGATAGTCCATTGATTGATTTTTCATTATTTGTTCAAAAAATGTGAAAAAAAATCATCTGACATTGACCGTGTGTGGGTTTGAATTCAAATTATCGAATTAAGAAATCAAGATTTTTAGAAATCTGACAAGAAAAAATTAATTTTCACATGTTTTCGAAACGTCATAAGTCATATTGTCTTTATATTTATTGGAAACTGTCATTCTTCTTCAAAATAATCAGAAAAATTTACAACTAAATTTTTTCTCAAAACTTTATTTTCTTTATTTTGCAAAAAATATGTTTTGGCAAATTTATTTCATAGAAAAATATTTTAAATGTAGTATGCACACAAATGTATGTACCTACTTATGTAAATGTATACATTTTCCGGAAAATGAGTTGGTTATTCATTCCCACTCGATTGAGTGATTTATTATGTACGTAGAAGAAGTTTAGGATTTTTGTATTGGACTTGAAATTAACTTAGACGCTGTTTTTTTAAATCATTTAATCTTTTTCTTTACACTAACTTACATAGCTAGGCAAAGATACTTATAGAGAATTTAATTTCATCGTAAAGAAGGCCAAATGTTTGACATTTGCACAAATGCCTCTGCATTTGCGCAAGAAAGTAGCATCGATTGCATTTTGGGACACTCTGCTTAGCAGAGATTTTTGTATTTGCATTTTGGAACTGTTTGCTTAGCAGAATTTGCGCAAGATATGCGTTTAGGAATTTGCCCGAAGATTACTCAAGAGCAACATAAAAATATTGGCAGAGTATTCCGTTCTATGGATTCCAGGAAAACGTACTAAAAGAAATACAGTTGAATTCTAGTAGCTTCTCCTTTAATAGTTTTTAAAGTAAAAATCTATTTTTCGGTAAAAAGCAAATTCTATATTTTTTCTGTCAGTTTTTCAGTATTTTTCTATAAATTTAGAAATTTACCTTTGCTTGGGAGATATAAGGGAAGAAAAGTTTCCCATAAATCTTTCTTAATTACAAAATTACAAACCTCAGAGTTTACTTTCGTCGTCGCATTGACGCATAAAAATCCTAATCTTTTTTATATTTTGATTCCTTTTTGGGAGATACCGTCTCCCAACCGATTTTTGATCAACAGTTAAAAAATATACATACAAACAAAAGCATTAATAACATAGAAGTCTATAATCACTCTGAATGAATACATATCGAAAAAAAAAGAGGCTGGGTGCGACCCAAACTGATAACTTCCCATTTGTGGTCTTGAAAACTTTATATTTAGTTTTTTTTTTCAAATAACCAAATTTTCAGCGAAACAAACTTTAGCTGTAAAATTCAAACAAACATTATTTTAAGATTGAAAAGCATTTTAATTATTTAAAGAGATTTGAAATTGAGATTGTTGATGTTGATCGTGAGCAAAGAAAATTTGTCAGATTTCACCAAAATTGTCTCTTGGCACACTATGATTCACCTTGAACTTTCTTCGTTTTTTTTCGTTTCCTGAACAATTTTAGAAATGTCGCTTAGTATACATTCTTACGGGAAGGTATCGATGTATAAAACAACATACTTTAGAAGGCACTATCGGTGTCCATTCCCAAGAAATTCGACTTGAAATACAATTTTAACTAGTTTTCACTAGAATTTTTAATAGTTTTTTTATTTAAAAAAAAAAAAACTATTAATTCAATATTTGTCAACATTTTACCAATTGTACAAAATTATACTATGTATAAAATAAACTAAATTAGAAGTCAATATCACTACTAGTTCTCGAGAAATTTGAGTCGAAAAATAATTTTTACCAATTTTCAATAGAATCTTATATAGTTTTTTATTTTTTGTAAAAAAAACTGTAAATTGATTTTTTTTGAAATTTTCACCAGTTGTCAAACATTATTTTTCGTAAAATAAAATTATTTTGAGTTTCAAATTATTTTCCGTTCTTAGAATATCTGGGTTATGAAATTTTTTTTTTTCAGTTTTTTTAATTTAAAAAAATAACGGTTAGTTAATTTTTTTCCATATTCATATCAAATATGTATGACCTTATAATGAGTACATTAAATTTTATTTGAAGTCAATAGCATTATTTTTTCGTGAGATATTTGAAACTAACCAAAATTTTTCCTTTTTTTTTTAAACCGTTATAGTGAAAAAACTACTCTTTGAATTTTAATAAACGCCCTTTCAGCCTCTTTCGAAGTTATTATCTATTAAACAAAATCTATTTGAAGTCGATATCTTTACGCGTTCTTGAGATATCGACGACGAAAAATGGTACAAGAACGTACGGACGTACGAACGTACGAACGTACGAACGTACGTACACACACACACACAGACATCTCTCTAAAAATGATTGATATAGCCTCTAGGGACCTTGAAACGTCGAGAAATGTCAAAAATTCCAATTTGACAAATCGGACCGATTACAATAACTCCCTATGGGAAGTTAACAAGATCAAGAATAACCAAATTGCACAAGGCAAGTTCCTGCGATGCAATAGTGCATTTTATACTGTTTTGAATTCATTTTTACTATATTCCGTCAGCTTTTTGTTTCAAAAATTAGTTCCGACCCGTCTCTCTAAAAAAAAATGCGGATAAAGGAGAACATGGTTTATAACTTCGTGGTTCCGAAAGTAGTTCTAGGTCAAGTCACCCAAACGCGAAATATCTCTTCTAAACAATTTTTCTTCCCACCAAGCCAAAATGGGTCGTGTTTTGTTTGATAAAAGTTCATCGTCTTTTCGAAATCACATGTCTTACGCATCCATATCTTCGAAATCAGACCAAAAACTATCGGCAAATTTTTGGTTATAGCGTTAAGAATGTTGGGACCTTATTCGGAATTCCCCCCCCCCCCCCCCCACCAAAATGAACTTTTTTTTTAACGAATCGATAAAAAAGTGTTTGCTGTTGATAAAAAACATCAAATTATGGAGGAGAAACACTTTTTTATGGTAAAAAAGTGAAGTATAAGCGGACCACCCACAGTACTATAACTAAAACTTAAAATCTTAAAATCTTAAAAAACTACTTTTTTATGGGATATTTGCTTTTTTTTGATTGCTTATGCATTACGGCTTATAAACAGTGAGATATGTATGGGGGGGCATACTGCCCCCCTGCAACCCCCATGCTTGGGCACACTATAGGATTTGGGGTAGGTGCGAGGTTGGGTGTATGCAAGGTTTCTTTTGCATTTACAGAAATCTGGATTTAAAGAAACTTTAAATTTACCCTATGGCCTATATTAATTTTTTTATACTTCACTTTTTTACCATAAAAAAGTGTTTCTCCTCCATAATTTGATGTTTTTTATCAACAGCACACTTTTTCTTATCGATTTATTTAAAAAAAAAGTGCATTTTGGTGGGGGGGGGGGGGGGGGAATTCCGAATAAGGACCGAATGTTGTTCCAACAGAAGACCCACTTTCATAAAACAATATTTAATCTTTGCACATATTGTTGAACGCTATAAGTCTCCATGTTGGAGAAATTTGACAAATATAGCTTCAACAGTATGGCCGCAATCACTTGTCAAAGGTCGGATATCCCTATTGGAAAACTCTTTATAGTTTCTTGTTGAAGTACCACTTATAGAATTTAATTGGACATAAAATAATTTAGATAAGCAACACATAATCCATACATACATACCTGTATATATGTATGCATATTTACCAGAAAATTTAATCAACAAGCGAATCCAAATCTTCTTTTAAGTATTTATTTCTGCCAGAAAAACTTACAAGTTTTTGTTGAGAAATCGTATTCTAATATGAAACATAAACTTACCTTTTCTTTACGAAATTAAATTATCATTTACTACTTTCTGCACATTTTAAATTTGAAAATCATTTATCTACCTCATGATCGCGCTGAAAAGTGGTACAAATTAAACTCTCCCATTATACCACACCAAAGCTTATTCATTACGAGAACCTCAGAGTAATATGGTGAATACGAGCGTCTGCTGCAATGCCATCTATGCTTTCTTACTGAATTGTATGAATGAAGAACAACAAAGACTGTTTAGTCTCAGTGTGAATTTTGTAGTGTGCGGTTATCTCGTATAATTACCAATTTGGTTCCTAGAAGAGAATCTATTGTCATCGGCCGTTCGTCGTCGTCGCCTCGTGTCTTAAAATAGTTAAAATGTTTTTCTAAAATTTGTGTTTTTGTGACATCGATCAGTAAAGTTTTTTTTTTTTTAAATCAAAGGCAGTGTAGCACCTAACTACTCTATTGAAAGTTCAGTTTGAATCAATCGTCTTCTTAGAAATATGTGTAATATGTAATTTTATATTGAGTTTTCCGAAAAACTAATGTTTAATTGTGAAATTTGTGGAAGAAAATATAAAGTGCCTGCATCGAGTGATTTATTTGAGTCCATTTAATATAAACTAAGGCTACTATTTTGTGTTCTGGTGAGTACCTACCGATAAGTTGCTATATTTTTTTTTAATACAAATTATTTCGTGTTTTTGCACTATTATAAAACAGACGTGTTCTCTTGCAACTCCAAATATCATTGGATACAAAAAGCATAATACACAGTAACCACTTATCCTATAAGGATTAAGCTAAGTCCAGATAATTTTCGGGGTCTAGTCCCGATAACAAATCGTATTGCCGGCACGAATTATCACTTTGTTATCGATTGTTTGTGTGGAAACGTCAAAATACGTGACCAACTGAATCAAACACAAAGCAATAAAGAAAATAAGATTAATTTATAGTTTTGATTCATGAAATACACCACGAAGGTAAAACAATAACCTATAATTATAATCATAGAAGGGCCTCCTTATTGGTAAATAGTAGCGCAGCAATAGAAGTTGCAAGAGAGGGCCGTATTCATTTTTCTATGCCATGCCTCCAAAATGCATAATTTTTTTATTGTGTCTAGAATTTCAATATGATTGTTTACAAATTGGATTATTTCAAAACTGCAAACATTTCTTTTGTTGTGTGCCTAGAATCTATTTGCTTAAAAGTTGGTTAGCATTGCGCTGTCATGCAGAAGATCGGGTTTCCAAGAATATCTCTTCTCATGAAAAGTGCTTCTGATCTTAACCGTTCCGAATTGGCAGTAAATGTTTGGCCCCCTCTATATCTACCCTTGGTATCCCCTTTTTCGTCAAGGAACAAAATCGTTGTACAATGCTGATATAATTTTTCGGTGATTTAAGAAAAACCCGACTTTGGTCTACCCATCCATTTAACGAACCTTGCCTCTCGACCATAGTGGGCTGGAGCACAATTCTGTTGGAAATATGATCAAGTTTATTGAATCAGTGGAATGTCCTCCAATAGTTCTTGTAAATTGTTTGGCAAAAAATCCAGATAGTTTTTAGAATTTAGCCCGATTAAATTGTTTCCAATTGGATTCTCTGCAGAACATCTCTTGTTAATTTAGATTCGTCCGTCTCAAGAACTCTACTAATAAACTCATTGTCATCCAAGCTCCGCTCTAGCAAGTAGTTAAAAAATTCAAGCCTGTTTTCTAATTCATCGAGAATGGGTATGGGTAGAGATGTAGCAACGTTGAATTGCAAAGCTAAGCCTCTGGTGCTGATTGATGGACGAGTTTTAACTGCTTCCAATGTTCCAATATTCTTTCGTCGGTCGAAATTCTTGTGGAGCTTCCGCAATAGGTCGTGTATTTGAAACTGATCCTCATAAATGATACTCAATTTTTTGGATTTTCAATATCTCTTTAATCCATCGACATTGTATGTAAAGGGTAGGCCAAATACAAGATTCTTTTTAAATTACCAAAATTAAATTCTTTTCATGTGTTATGGCATTATTAGGAAGATCAAACATTCCCATTATTTATGGAATACAACGTCGTTCAAGCGAATAATCCGAGATCTTTGTGCAGAATTCTCCTCAGGCTAGTGCGTGAAATATTGAGCTATTGAGATAGATGCCGTGTTGATGTTCGTGAATTGAGTCGGCTACAGCAGCCACATTTTCGTCTGTGCGCACCGAACGACAACGGAGGCAACGAAGTGTTGTCCACTAGCATTCCATCCTCACGAACTTTTTGCGCAAACTTACATAAAGTAGGTGCGGTAGGTGCTTCGTTTGGGCCAAAATTTCTTTTCAAAAAACAGCACTCACTTTAGAAAAAAGTTTTCAATATTTCCCAACGTTGTTCAAGCGTAAATGGACTCATTTCGTTTACGGAAGTATGATACTGACTTTCTTTCAAAATTTCGAGCGGGAAACAGCTGTCAGTGTCAAAATAACCTATGAATTAAAAAGAAACCAAACCACTAGATGGCTACTCCGTATGTAATCCGTGGAACTTGACATTATATGTCTTGACAGTTGAGAAAAAACCCATATTTTGACGTTTACAACCCGTATTTCGTTCCAAATATCACCGAAAATCTCTCAAATATCGGTTCTTTGTATTTGTCGAATGTATGAATATAATTCAATTGACAAAACATATTGACATACGCGAAAACTTCGTTTCCAGCAACTTTAATTTCTTACTTTTTTCTCTTTTTTCTTGACATTTGTTTTTAAATTTCACGTTGTGTGTATTCAACTAATAGACTCTAAAAGAAAGATCATGAGAATAGAATAAGAGATTTTAAAACGAAGTTTAAAGAAAACGTCAAAACATTTCCACTAACTAATTTTCTCTTGTAAACGGGTTATAAGTTATACAAAGTCTATGTTGCAGACATTTCTGGAGCAAGTTTTAAGAACTTCGTTTTCTAAATTTCAACACTCTGTTTTTTCCTTTTTCTTTTCTAAAGCAAAGAAAAAAGACTTACACTCTTAACCGTTCTTGTGTGCGGGCTGTCACTTTGTAAGGCTGCAGAAATTGAGGGCACTTAACATATTTTGCCATTTTACCTTATCGAGTTAGATGAAAGGCAGCTAATGATGGCTGATGTTACTCTTGTAGGATTTGTCACTTCTTCTCCAAAGGCAGTACCCCTAAAATATATTTGAAACAGATTGCGTTCCAATCAAGACATCCATCTAGACAGTACAAAAGCCCCAACCATTATGCCAAGAGTATAGTCAATTTAATGAATATTTAGCGATTTATTCCAAGACTTTTTACACAACAGATTAGACGGTTTAATGTTTGTGATTAAAAACCTCCATTTGACTTACCTGGACACAATTGCGTTACTAGGAAACCACCAAAAATACTTTTAAATAATCGTATCCGAAATGCAAATTATTTCTATAAATAAAATCAAATTTGTTTCAAATTTCATCCATGCAAATATATAACTTTAATTATGTCAAAAGAATCAAAATATGAGAACTGTACTAGTCTTCATTCCTTCTAAAGGATCGAAGTTCATCATAAAATAATTAAGTAAATCAATTTTAAAGCACGTCTCAGTGCACTGCACTTCTTATGCATTTCGCCCTGGCTTTCCATTTGAGAGAGCACGCTGATGATATAAATTGGTTGCACAGGTAAATTTAAGTTTGTTTTGCTTGTTTTTGAGATTACATTCATTCAACCCATAGAAAATCGATATTTCTTATTTATTAATAGACGTTTTTTGATTAAGAAAGTTATTTGATGCCAACCTTGGCCGGGATGAATTTCAAGTTCATCAGAGAGGAATTTTCTCCTTGATAATCTGCAAAATAAATTAAGGTAAAAATGAAATATGATTAAAAGCAAATAACAATAAATAAATTTGGTAGCAGTTGTATGAAGGCATAATCCGGTAACTTAAAAGTCTTCCAACATTCATATGCGCGTGTTGCGGCAGGAATAGGGGAAAGATTTACGAAAGATTTCTTGGTTTTTCAACATTTCAACATACACACAGTTCTTGTCAAGTGCTTAATTCTTCCATCAAAAAAAACAAGAACTTCTGTTCTTTCACCAATAAAAACCTAGTCATGTTTCTATAACTTGTTAAGCAAAAGAACTTCTAGCCTTATAATAAAATAAGCTAGTGATGATACAAACCTTCGAGCACATATCCCTGTAGATCTCGTCGGTGTCCCAGGGACCACGTTCAGGTAAAGGTAGACCTCGTCTTCGGAGCTCCTGCACACAATCCGTTAGATCAAGTATAGGCAAAGGGTCAATACTCGCTTTTGATACTTTGTTAGCCAAGTACTCGACATAGTGCTGGCTAAAATTTGAACAAAAATATTAAGATTGATTCTGAGAAAATAGTAATTTCTTAAAACTTACCGACATAGTCCAGCATGATCTTTCTGTACATCAGTATTGCATACGGTATCAACTAAACCCTTGGGTGTTTCTTTTTGCAATGGAATGGGACACTTAGACAAAGCCGACTTGGCACCTCCTTCACTACCAATTGGGTCTATATCAAACGGAATATCGTTCTGCAGCAACAAATTCTGCAAAGTATGGGGTTCTTTGTCGCGCAAATAGAAGAGACAACTGCGCGGATGATGTGAGTGCAGACCCAGCTTTGAACAATATGGCGAAACAGTGCATTTGGCTCCCATCATAAATGGTCTGCCACAGCCATAGCAGAACTCAAATTTACACTGTGTACAGGTGAAGTGCATGCAGCCTCCTCGAGCTAGAGAATACTTGAAACGACATTTCGGACAGTCAATACCGTTTAGGGCTAAATGCTCAGCGACACCCTTGGCTTGTATTTCGGGATCGTTGGCGTCTTTCCATTCTTGGAACTTTTCGCAAGTAAGACCTTCGTGTTGTTTCTCCCACTGAAAGAAATGTTTGGAACCATTAGTCAAAATTTAAGATCAGTTTTTAAAGCAAAGTTGGGCCGTTTTATTTTCAATACTCTCAAGTTTGGTCTAGAAAGCAAGAAGCCCCGCCTAACAGAACATGATAAAATATGTAGTCCATGTCTAAGTGTGGTTTCTACGGTGTTCGAGATAAATATCGTAACCTGAACGTGGACTTACAGTTTTTCGACACTGGCTGCAGGTAACAGAACCACAGTCAGGGCAAATGAGCCTCTTTTGCTTAGGTCTTGCGAAGAAGCCAGACGAGCATTGTATGCACCACTTGAAATTCGGATCCTGCATTAATGTTCTGTCCCGTAATTTCCTCTGGAAAAGCTCATGTACTTCTGGTTCGACGATATTTTTGATGAAAATGTCCAGGTTTGAGAAATACTCGAGGTTTTCGTCTTCGAGAACATTTGGATCATGGAGTTCTGGTGTTTTGCAGAACGGACAATTGCAGTCGTTAATACTTCTATCGGTAATCTAATAGTTAAAGAAACATTAGATCAAATGTCCTCACGAAATTTCAAGAGTTGGCTTACCTGAATTGTAAAATAGTTCTTTGCACACTGCTTGCAGCACTTGTGGGTACACTTGAGCATTGAAACTATCTGATTCATTGGATAAGAGCCCATGCACAATTCGCATTCTTGCTGCAAGAGTGATATTGCTTGATCTAGATCACAGCATTCCTTAGCTGCCCAGATGGAAACGTCTTGTTGAAAGCGCATTCCAACCAGCGCAGCTGCAATTTGAGCTTCTGCCATGTTCGAGACCAATTGCTCATCGATTAGCCTTCTAGCACAGACCTAAACGAATAATATTTAGAAACATTTCATCTTCTGATTTTTGAGGAGAACTAAGAGCGAAACTTACCTCAGGCTGTTCGACTTGCAACTCTTTTATGCTGGCGTAGGTTCTAAATACGGGAGCACTCTGCTTCCTTAAACGAGCCTCCACAGGCTGTGGTTCCTCGTCTTCTGAACTCGAGCCTTGATAGTCATCATCACTAAAGCATGTCTCATGGTATTTCTTTTTGGGTATTTTTGGAATCTTAGGTTGAGTTCGAGACCTTTGAACAGTATGCTCAGAAGTTACTTGGGAAAATTTCGAAATTGCATCTGTGATGGATTTTTTACGAACAAGTTTTGGCGGTGTTGGTTTCTGAGAGGTGGACCCTGGAGTTTTAGTTAACTGAGCCTGTTTGTTGAAGAGTTCTTGTTGTATGGCACGAACTGAAGAAACTCCAATTGGCGAAGGTGCAGAGAAGGACTTTGATCGTGTTGGAGCGGGGGTGGGTTTTGAGTTAAATTTAGGTTTAGGAATTTTACTGACTGGCTTTTTGGGAGGAGATTTTCGTGCAGCTGAGTTTTTTGAAGTACCAGGAACGTTATCAGCTTCATCGTTTGTTGAATAGTTATCTACTGCCTTAGATTTTTCTTGAAGGTCCTTTGAATCTGGAAATTCTTGGGCATTAGAACTCTGTGGGGAATCTTTTGGCAAGGGATTTTCTAGCCTTGATTCATAAACTTGAGTATTTGAAGTTTTTGGATCATTGGATGATACTGTTAATAGTTCATCATTTTTGAGTAAACCCCTAAGAGCAGAGACTATTGATGAAGGGTTAGAAGTTCTTTGTTGACTTTCATCTTTCAAAATTGAAACTTTCATATTTTCATTCCCATTTTCAAAGTTACTGTTTTTCACAATGTCTTCTAAGATCTCTTCTCTCATGTGCTGAGGACCACTTTGAACAGCATTTGATGAAGAAGGTTCTATTGCCTCAAGGTCTTTTGTTCTTGTTTCTGCACCTTCCTGATTTTCTTCTTGCGTAGGAATAATTTCATTAGAGGTTACTGAAAAAGGCTCGTTGATTTCAAGAACTAGGACTGGGCCTTCAGGTTCCTCTGTATTGACTGAACTCTTAGGAAATTCAGTTCGTTCAATTTCAGAGTTAGCCTTACCTTCTTTTAATATTGCTTCTCTTAATTCTAGACTAGATCTTGATGTAGAGGGTTCGTCTATTTCGAGAAATTTGTTTGGTTTAAATGAATCCTTCTGATCTTCTGGACGTTCTGATATTTCTGTATTAAGTTCAGTTGATTTAGTATCAAGGAGAGTTCTTTTTTCATTGATAATAGCTTCTTCATTTTTGGCTTCTGCGTCTTCGTTTAATGAAGACGTTGCGTTTATTCCTAGAGGTTCCGAAGGCAAGAGATTTACTATATTTGTGGAGGTTTCAATAATTGGCTCAGTTTTGAATATTTCATTTGTGATTTCAGTGCCCTTTTCTTCAATTCGATCTTCTGATATTGAATTTTCAATTTTTTTGGTTCTCTTAGATATATTTCGAGGATCTTGGGATGATTTCTTTGAAACCTGTTCAACTAACCTATTGTCTTTAGTTGAATTTGTGGATTTACTAGTTGAAGGTTTATTATCTTCCATCGAAATGTCGGGAGTAACAGAATCAGTAATATCAGAACTTTGAGATTCAGATTGGAGAACTTTCTTCATTTCTGATTGAAGTTGCTTAAGACCTTTGACGACTGAAGTATCATTTTTAACATCTTCGAGCTCAATTGGGAGATCATTTTGTAAGACTGTTTCTGAAAGTCCAGGCTCAGCAACGATTTCAGAATTTGTTGAAAAAATATCGTTTTCTTTTTCTGCTTCGATAGGCACACCTGAAACTACTGTAACTTTATTAAGATCTATGTCTGCTAGATGTGTTGTATTATTAAAGCCTGATGTTTCTACAACTACTAATGAAGAATGATCTGTTGATGGAGTGTGTTCTAATGATTGAAGTTCTTCGTCTACATTCATTTCGATCTGTTCTTGAGCAGTTTCTTCTTGTACATCTTCCAATATATCATTTCCATTTCCATCATCATCACTGTCTACTAGATCAGCATTGCTATATTCTTCATCATTTTCAGTTTCTTCTTCTCCTTCGAATTCTTCTGAATTATCTTCTTCCTCATCTTCATATTCCTCTTCATATTCTTCATATGAATAATCTTCACTATAATCTTCATCATCATCATCTTCTGAATCATAAGCAGCCATGTCAATATTGATTTCCTCTTTCATTTGTTTTATCAATCTCTGTGTGTCTTCAACAAGTTCTGATAAATTTTGTTTCGATGGATCAGAATATTTAAAATCAATTGACTTACTACTCGATACTGGGGTTATAGTTGTTGAATGCGTTGAAGATTGATTTTCAAGAATCAGAAGAACTTCATTTTCAGAAGTTGGAGATTGCATTAGATCTCGAGTACTTAAAGTATTTGGTTCTTCACTTCCGATGCTAAAAAGTTCCTGATCTGAATTGTCTTCATCTTCTTTTGAAACTGAATTATTGTCTGCCGATGAAGCAATAGTTGGTTGAATTTCATCTTCAATTGCATTGTAGAAATTTGGTTCATTTTCTTCATCAGAAGAACTTTGAACATCTTGATATAATTCATCATCTTCAGTGGAAAAATCTTTTTGATCTTTTTCTGTTGATTTTTCAAAATTAAACGGGGAATTAGAAGAATGTGTTGTTGGAGTCAGTGTCGGTGTCAGTGAATTTGAATTGCTTTCTATTGACTTAAGGCTTGTGGAGCTTGTTGTTCTTCTTACTGGAATCTTGGAGGTTGTTTTCTTTTTTGAAGTTGATGAAACCCGTGTTTCTTCATTAATCAAACTCTCTTGCAAAATAGTTGCTTCCTTAGAGCCTTCACCAAATGCTGTTGATTTGCTTCCAACATTTGCTTTTACATCCAAATTCTCTTCATTTGAAACATTTAAATTTGAGCTGCTTAACTCTAATTTTGTATCATTAATGACCTTCACTGATTCACCAGACTTTGAACTTTCTATATCAGGAACTTTTTGTGGTCCGCTTGATTTGAAACTCGTTGAAGGTGTGGAAGAATTTCCATCATCTATAGGTTTCATCTCTTGGGGTTTGGAATATGTAGATTCCTTTGCTGTATTTCGAGCTTTTGGTTTCTTAAGCAGCGATTTTTTGGGAGAGGAACTTGTACTAGGTTTCGAATCAGAATCAGCAGAATGCATATGCATTTCTGAAGATTCTGAAGCTGTTTGTTGTTGAGAGCTTTCAAGCTCAGGTTCTACTTCTGTTTTACTGTTGTCCAAATTCCTTAACAAATTATATGCGGTTTTGGTACTATTCTCAAATTGCGAAGTTTCTGTTCTCGGAATATGTTTGCTATTTGCTTTATCATATTGCGTCTTTGGAGGAGTGGGTTTAGTATCTTTGCTTTGCTTGGGATTTGAACGTGATGGAATATTTGAACGCTTCTTCACATTTTTATTTATCTTCATGTCTGATATTGCAGGGTTTTGTTGTTGCTTAGCTTGGTTAGGTGCCGTTTGTCCTACAGATTCTGATTCAATAATTTCGTTTTGTAAAGATGTAACTTGAAGATTTTCTACCAAAACTGTCTCAGCTGGTTTTGAAAGTTGACCTTCAGTTTTTATTTCTTCATTAGAAATATGTGCTAAAGTTGATTCAGCTTTTGACTCTGAAGATTCTGTTTCTTTTGCTGACCCTTGGTTTTGAAGAACTTCTTCCTTACTCTCATGTTCTTCAGACTCAATTTCAACATTCTTCTTCTCCCGTTTATTTGATCGCCGAGTTCTAGCCGGTCTTCTATTTCGTCTTGAACTATTAAATCCAAACCGAAAAGTAAATCCTTTATAGCCTTGGCTTTTGTCTTTCTTCGCTTCTTCATTACTCTCTTCAATAATAGATTCATCAGGCTCTTCAATATTTTGATTATTTGTATCCCCGCTGTCTACGTTTTCTTGAACATTTAATTTAGGCGGAGAGTCTTGTTCTTTGCTTTGAGAAAGAGTTTCATCAGTCTGTATTTTAAGCACAGGGGAGTTAGATTCTTGATCCGTTTTGACAATCATAACCGTCGTACTTTTGGTTATTGATTCTGCGTTCTTGTTGGCGATAGCTCGAGTTTGAGCATCTCTAGAAGATATTTCCTCTTGACTGTCTTCCTCTTCGCTAGACTCTTCTTCACTGCTCTCTTCTTCACTTGATAACTGGGGGGCTGTTTCCATCTTGTACACTTGACGAGGAGCATTTTTAAAAGACTTAAACTCATATTCTTCTTTTTGTTTTCTCAACAAACCCTTATCTCCATCGGACTTAAAGTCTTCCATCATTTTCACATCTTCCATTTCTACTTCAGGTTCTTCTTCTTCAGTCGAATGCTTCAAATTTGGTTTTATGACTTCCTCCATTAAAAATTCATCGGCATCTATTGGAGGAGGCTCAACAAGTCGTACGGCTTCTTCGACTTCATGAACTGGCGGTGATGGCTCAAGAAGATCTCTTTCGACTTGTTCAACAAGATTTGGAACAATGTCTTGTATGTGTTGCCAGACAAAGTTCTTCACGTCATCACCAGCCTTACTCGAGATACTACTGTTAGTAATATTTCTGTTCGAATAAATTGGACTTTTCATAAAAATTCTCTCTGCCTCGGAATCCAATTCAGCCTCAAGAGGTTTCTTAGCTAGAAGATTCCCCAACATATCCTCCATACTTCGAAGGACCTGGCTGTTTTGCTTAGCTTGTACCTGTTCCATATTGCCAATTAGAATTTCGAGATCTTTCAATACATTCTTGTTGTTACTCTGTGAGCTGAACGAATCATCTTTTGTTTCGAACTGACTGTAAATTGATGATGCATTTCTGTATGAAGCTTGATCTTGTGTAAGTGCTATTTGTTCTGCATTAGCAGCAAGAAATTCATGAATTGGCGAACTGATTTCTATAAAATAAATTTGCAAAAAATAAAAACAAAGATTGTAAGAAGAAACGAAAAATAAAAACAAAGCGGATTTGATCTAAAACTAATTTAATGAAAACAAAATTACAAAAAAAAAAAAAAACAAACTGATATTTTCAAAAGATCAAAGATTTGTTAAAGGTTCCAAACGGAAACATAGGTTCCGACTTTTTTTTGCTACTAACCACTTTTTGGAGCTGGTGGTGATGGCATAAAATTAGCACTTTCATTCTCAACTCCACCAGGAGAACCCCACACTCTCATAAGAAACGGTTTAAGTTGCGTTTTGCTAAGGTCCAATAGAGCCAAGTCCATGTTTCCATGATGAGCTGTCAAAGCTGTTACGATATCTTCCCGGGAGTAGTTTCCCTTGGCCGAAATCTCAAGATATTTTCGTTGACGTTGTTCAACGCACTCGGAAATAGCCTGCCAAACGTTACCTCCATGCAAACGGAGGGCTTCTCGAGCTTCAATAGCTGAGATAGTTCCAATAACGTTTTCGATTCGTTCCTGACCGTATTTGGTTGCTAGGCTCTGAACGGTTTGAACTAATTTCGACCAGTTTTCTCGAAGCCAGACAATCGGATGGGTATCACCACAGTTTTTCAAGGCTGCATGGAGTTCCTCTGCAGTGAATTTATAGTGTTCGGCTTCCTATAAGGAAAGTTATAGTTTAGTAAAACAATTTAGTAGATTTTGTGTTATTCTAAGGGTTATGATTCACACATACTTTTAACATCATAAATAGTTCAATCTCGGGATCTCTGGTTGGCTCAATTCTTTTGGATGTCGCATATGGATCAAAGAATATGTCATTGTGATATGTTTGAGCCTAAATGGGGGAGTTATTGTGGATGAGTGAGTGAGATTTGGACATGTGAGTTTAAACTTTTTTCCACTTACCTTTTGCATGGATACATAGTCCGGTATTTGAGGCCGAGTAGCCTGGTGCATGGGTGATAGATCATTCGATCGAATATCGGTGGAACTACGGTAGCGATCACTTGGCATTTCTCTGTAGAACCTCAAATTCCTATCCATGAAAGCTAAATTTTCAGCTTCTCTTGATGTTGAAGGCTGTGGCGGAATAGGAGGGAACATCTCCTTGGGACTAAAGTTTCTAGTTGGAGGGGTGAATGAGTGGTTCTGGAAGTAATTTTGGAATACAGTTATTGCCAGAGATAGAAATTTTATGAAATAGTTACCTGAAAGTCGTTAGTTGGCATCTCAGTTGAAGTCTCTGCAGTTTTAAAATGTTTTTCTTCGTTTCTTTTTGGTCCAGTATCATATGTCTGCAAGGAAGAGTAGATCAGGGTTTTATTTTAAACATAATATATCACCTAGGAATATAAATTTGTCTTAGAAATTACCTGTGGCACAGGTGAAGTTGCTGTTGATCTTAGTTCTCTTGGTATCTCTTTTGGTGGTGAAGGTCCACAACCCGTTGAGACTTTCTCAGGTTTCTTCTCTTTTACAACACTACTAGATGCTCTACTGATTTCAGATTCTTGTTGATCTTTTGCTTTTTTGTATTCGATAGCAGTTTCAGCATTTCGTTTAGCCTTTTTGGCCTCGGCTTGGATATTTTCGTCTAAAGTCGCCCAAATATCTTCGATAGGTTCCACGTCTAAGGAATGGGAAGTTGGGACTTAATTTTGTTTCACAATTATTTGAAGATATTTTAAATAAGAACTTCTATAAATTATTGAAATGTTTTAATTAGAGGTAAAAATATGATTTGCATGGTACGATCAAACAGGATGTCCACAAAACAAATCACATAGGAATAATAGTATTCTACCGCCTTAATTCCTTTCGGTTGGTCGTTGATTTTAAATAATTTCTTCACGATTTAAGAAAAATAATAAATTCATCGCACTCTTTTAAAATAAAACCTTGAGCCCCTCATTAATATTATCAAACGAACTTCAGATCCTGAGCCAAAGCCACTTTTGATTGTAACATGTAGTGTACTGTACATGTAGTGTATTGTAACATGTACTCGTAGTGTTCATTACTTTATAGTTAATGAACATAGTACTAGAAAACTTTTTCAATACTTTAAAAAAACTTCTTTTTCCTTATGTGCTTTAAATTCCTTCCTTAAATATAGATTTAACATTAAATATATTAAAAATTTTATATTAATTAAACTTGAAAAACAATGTACTAAAAGTATAAGTACTTTATCGAAACTGAAAGTATAGTTAAAGGACTAGAGACATTAACAAATAATTATCATTAAGTACTTGAAATATGAGTTCTAAAATTCATGTTTTAAGAATACAAACTTAATCAACATGTCATGCTTGAAAATATTGAAGATATGATTAGTACAAAAACCATATTCGGTACACAAAGTTTTAGCTGTTAGGTAGTAACAAATTGTCTTCATTATATCTTTTATGAGATCTTAAATGAAGGGCCAGGTTTTCAAAATCAAGTCAAAGTTGATAGTTTATATTAACAAATTGCTGCATATAAATTAATTGTGAATATGTCAAAAATATATCTTAAGTTAATGAAGGTTTAAACTGGCTTAATTTTAGAGTTAACTCATCTCCGAAATTCCAATACTAAAAATTAACTATAAGTAAGAGTTGTGAGACTAAAAGCACACCAAATTGCACTAAGTAGAAACATAAAACTCGCCATTCCATAAAAAAAACATTCCGTACAGTTAATCTTTTCCTTTTGAAGAGAAACAACAAATATGTGGATCATGTCAAGGTGTATTTCGTTAGGAAGGTAGTTTTGCACAACAACAAAAACATATTATATACAATATCTAATCTAGTATAAATTTCCATTGATTGGCTTTTTTGTTTTCAAGTTATTTTTTGGTGCCGAGGAAAAATGAAATCTTTCTATTCCTACCTTTCTTCTTAGCCGCTGCTGTATAGTCTTCAGATTCATCTTCGGTTGGATGGGAAATCTTTAGCTTTGCAATGCCATTGGTAACACTTGCAGTTGTTGTTGTGGATGTTGTGACTTTTGCTGATGCAGCTGGTTTTGGGACAACTTTTTGTGGTGCTTCTTTGGGTGTCTTACAACATATAGAGCAAATTTTGGTCTTAGGTTCGTTGACAAAAGTGCAGAATTCACATTCCCATTCGTGTTCGGGTGTCGATGGTGGTGGACCAAGTGACGAACTATCGTCTGGGAGTGTCGTGTTCGTGGTAGGCTTTTCGGATTGTTTCAAATCGTTGGCGTTTTGATACTCAACTTGTTCTATTTCAATAGGACTCTTTGGTTCTGGCAGCTGAGTAATTTCTTCATTGTCGCTCAACACCAAGGGCTTTGGCTTAGTCTTCGAAGAAGATTCTTTCATTTTTTCTTGAATCTTGGCCTGAACCAGTGCTCTAGTGGGTGGTGCTTCGGAAGCCTCGGAGTCTGGTGAAATTGGCGAGTCCGAATAGACCTTGCGGTATGAGTTAAAGTTTGAATTTGCATTGCTAACTATCGAAGGCCGTCTCGAAGGAGTCCATTCATCTTGGACAGATTTTGGCATCGAAGGTCCTCGACGATCTCTGGAGCTCATAGCTTTTGATCTGAGACTTCTGGGTTCTTCTTGTTCCAAGGCCTGTGAAACACTTGAAACTCTTCGAGTACGTCGTGCGTTTGCAAGTCCTGATCGTTGGGACATAAGTGATCGTCGATCATCGTTATCGGAGTCTTCATCGTCGGTTAGTTCGTTTTCACTGAAATCATTTCGTTTCTTGCTGCGAACTTGCATAGATTTTCGACTGTGAGTGGGCGAGGGAACCCTTGAACTGGCCCGAGAGGCTGCCCGAGATCGTCCTGATAATGGCATCCCCATCATACCTGGAAAGCAAATAAGTGATCAGTGAAATTGTTAGCTTGAATATAAACTTATTCATACCTGGATTCATAGCTGTGACAGGCATTCCCATGGGATATGGGTACATTCCGGGCATGTTCATAAACACCGGTTGAGCATGCATCATGTGTTGGTTAGGATGACTGGGATAGAAGCCATGCGTTACATTCAGACTCATATTCGAGCGGTTCAAATTGGAATTTGCCGCTCCTGGCCAGTCCTGTGATTGTTGATGTGACTGATTCCACCCTCCATGACTATGGCAATTGATGCAGTTGAGCTGCGCCATTGACTGGGCCTGAAAAATTTGGGAAACCTTTAAAATAAAATCAAAATATTTTAGTTCTGTTAACAAAACCTGTTGCATTTGACTTCCGCCACCCATCCACATTGGTGATTGATTATCCCTATTATGCCTCTGGCTCATTTGATTCAAATTGAACACAGAACTACTCATATTTCGTCCCGAAGGACCTTGTCCCCTCATACCGCCCATCGACATCTGCTGATTAAAATGAAACGTAGACTCATCAGGATAATCGAATGAATTGATACCAGATGACATGCTGCCAGATCGAAATTGTGATGGCGATGAAATGTTTGACCATTGGTCAGATGGTAACATCTACAAAAATTTTGAGCATGAAAAGTAGGGACAAAATGAAGGTTGTTGGAAAAGTGAGTTTACACGACAGACAAATCATCATTTTGGAGTTATTGATTTGTCATAAAAACGGAAATGGCAGAAATGACAAACTGTCATAATGATTGTCATTTCTAAGCCATTATTTGCATGTTTGACAAGACTATAAATGACTGATAGTATTTACCATTTATTGTCATAAACTTGCATTATGTCAAAAAAAGGAAAATATGGGAAAAATTAAGGTGATTTGTTATTCGTGGATCCAGTAGTAATGGTCGAATTAATGAGGATTTGTCAGTCATGGAAATCCAACTATGGGGCATTCAACTCACTTGTTCGCTTTGTCCATTGGTTTTGTCGTTGGGTTTCGATTGCTTGTGCTGTCGGTATCGCTGTTGCAACAAAGCCATTCTGTCTAGCGTAGCACTGGCCTTGGTCTTGATTTTCTCGAGCGTAATCGATGGAGGCTTCTGAATTTGATCGAAAACCGATTTGCTATTTGGAGTGGTTGATCTCGAAGACACTCCATCGCTGGGAGTTCTTGGCGTCTCTGGCAACGGGCGATTGCCCAGATTAAGGCCCCTTCGCAGCGAACCTAAACGATCTTGCCAACCTGGCTGTTGCTGCTGATGGATCCCAGGCACGGGTGAGACTGATGGTGTTGTTGCTGTAGAACCTATCACCTAGGATTGAGTTCTTAAGTTATTTGCCTTAGTGGAATAAATAAACTTCTGATTTTTTGATTGAAAATACCGAGAATTTTTTTAAATTTTATTTTTAAAAAATAAATAAATAAATGTATAAGTTAACAATGCCATAGAAAGTTTGGAAAAAGTATAACACAAAAGCTTTGTTATAAGAAAATAACTTGCAGATAAAAACGTGCATCTCGGAGGAAATATTATATGGAATTTAATTCCTTTCTACTTTATAAATTGCTTAATATCAAATTTAAAAATTCCAGGAATGAGAATTTACATAGATTTTTGTTGTTTGCTAAAAACACGCGGAACACAATTTGATTTTTTTTGAAAATTTTCTTTTTTTTTTTTAATTTTTTTATGAGATGATGCAGAGTCGTACCTGATCCCTTCGGAGTGGCATTGGTGATGGCATTCCTCTTTTATTGCGACGTGGTGGCGCTACAGGAGCTGTGGGATTTAGAGCTTTGGGTGGGATGAGAGGTGTGCTTCCTCTTTTTGGTTCAATGGCCTGGAAGGAAAAAATGTTTGTTGAATATTTCAAAGTATTCTTAAATTTTGTTGTGGATTGGAACATAAAAATCTTTAACAAAAAGAAGATTTGTAAATCAAGTGAGGATCAATAATAGTAGCCGATTAAAAATATTGATGTTGTCAATCTTCCACTTAAATCATTGACGAACTATAATTCTTAGGAGTCGGGACTCTTGGAATTTGTTTACCCAATAGACTTGTATACCTAAAAATAGGTGTCCAATTTTCCTGCATTTTTGTGACTTGAAAAATACATCAAAGTGGTGAATTTTCTTAATTGAAATAATTCAAACTGGGTCAATTGTCTTCCTTTTTGTAAATATTTTTGCGTTCCCCATGGACAAATCAGACTTCGTCAACATTTATAATCGGTCTTTTAACTATCCCATAATTACCTTCCTCAGATGTGTCTTTCGTTTGGGATGCTTATGGAACATATCATCGCATGATGCGCAAAATATCTGCTGAGCGCATTCGTCACATGTTACCCAGGGACTGTTGGAACCGCATAAAGTGCATTTCATTGCAGATTCGGGGCGTCTTGCATCTGAAAATAGCCGTTTTATTTGAAATGCATCTCTCCAGTGTTTTTTGTTTTTATATATTTTTTTTAATATAATAATTAAAAATCCATGCGCTAATTTTATCATACCAGGAGTTTTTGGACGCATTGCTATCGTTGTCGGCTCGTTCGAATATTGCTGACCAGAAAATTCAATGACTTCATAGTCGGGTTCGGGTTGATTCTTTTTTGGCGGCAATGCTGGTGGTCGGAAGGTTGAAGCACCACCATTGGTAGCTGCTGAAGGTGGAGGAGCTGGTGGCTTGGGTCCAATTCGGTCGTTTGCCTCTGTCTAGTATAAATATTATTTTTGAAAGATTTCCAACGTAAAGAAAATATAGTTTTGGTTGATTTATATTATGCAGTGTACGTACCACCCATTTGGGCATGGAGCGTTCCATTTTGAGTTTTGTTGGAAGAGTGTTTGTTCTCGTTGATGAGTGCTATAGATTTAAATAAATAAATGTGAAATTAAAAAATAATATTTACTAAAATATAAAAATACTTAAATATTTAAAATATACAGTTGTGTTCAAAAAAATAGGAGTGATTTTTTTTAAAGATAAAATCGCAATTCATTAGTTAAATAAATTATTTTTATTTGCTTTTTCTTTTGTACAAGATAGGCAATGCAGACATGTGTTAATTATGCTTATTGACTACTTTGCTTAAAACAAATAATATAGTAAAAACATAAATTTTCTTAAAATTAGGTAAAGAGAAACTGTTCAAAATAATAGGAGTATTTCATTTCATGTACAGAAAAACTAAGAAAATAATTAAGCTCAAAGTTTTTTTTTCAGTACTTTGTTGAGAAACCTTTGTTTTTTATTATTGCTGCACATCTGCGTAGCATTGAGTTGACTAGGCTCCGACAACGCTCAATTGGTATTTGATGCCATGCTTCCTGAACTGCATCCCATAATTGCCACGAATTCGAAGGTCTCCGCTGGGAAACACCCTTTTTAACATCTGCTCATAAATTTTCTATGGGATTAAGGTCAGTCGACTGAGCTGGCCATTGCATAACCTCAACCCCATTGACCCGAAACCATTTCTTAAGAAGCTTACTCGTATGTTTCGGGTCGTTGTCTTGCTGGAATACCCATTTTAACGGCATATTCCATTCCGCATGAAGCAGCATCACATTGGACAAGATATCCACATAAACCCGCTGATCCATTGTGTCAATTATTTGATGTATGGGGCCAATACCACTATAAGAGAAACTATGGGGCAGTTTCATCACCTTAGCACCTCTATGCTTAACAGTTTTAACGGTATACTGGGGCCTATATTCAGTATTTTCTGGACGTCGTACGTATTGTCTCGAACCAGTTCCACCAAATAAAACAATTTTTGTTATATTTACCGAAGGATAAATAAGTTGTTTACCAATAAACACATGATAAAAAAATAACTTTGAGAAATTTTATAAAAGCACTCCTATTATTTTGAACACAGCTGTATAATGCAGCAAGATACACGAAATGATATAGGAATGAGAAGTAAATAAATTCTATTTTCGATGCATAGAAAATCCTTTTAGAAGCTTGATATGTTTTAATATTTTTTAGTTTTATTTAATTTTGAGATTTGCTTGTGAATATTTCTTAAAATGTGTGTATATAGAGGAATAATACAGGGTGCGTTGTATGTTTTAGGTCGATTTTTTTCAATATCTTTTAAATAAAATACAATTTTATAATTTATGCGGAATATAACGTCGGTTAAATTGGCATCTCTGTTAGTGGCTTATAAACGAGCCCTTTTTTGTTGTGATTTCAGCAATTTCGTTTTGTTGTCCTTAAGCATCGAGGTTGTGTTTGGTTTGTTAATGTAAACTTTTTCCTTTAAGTTCCCCCATAAGAAAAATTCGGGAATCATTAAATAGTTGGGGCCAAGCGATATCACAACTTCTTGAAATTATTCGGCCGGCAAAAATTTATCGTGAAATTAGCATCATATCACGAGCTATGGAATATAGCAACGTCTTATTGCAACCACAAGTTCCCTAGGCCTAACTGATCCAATTCGGGCGCAAGAAAAATTTGCAACATGTCCCGATAGTGGTCACCAGCAAATGTTACAGCATTGCCTATAGTACTCGTATCCTCAAAGAAATATTTCCCAATGGTCCCGCCGCCTGCCCAAATGGTGCACCATATTTTAGATTCATACAGCAAACAGTTTCGTTTGAAAATTTCGGGCCATTTTTGAAATGTCAACAATCAACTTTCATTGGGATACATTTTAGATAAATAAAGACAAGTAGAATGTATCAATAAACATTCGCTTAGCGAAAATTATTCTTTTGTTTTTCTGCACTAAATTATTATGAGTTTTGGGGTTTTATTTGAAATATTTTTTGGAAACAAAAAAAAAGAAGAAATTTTCATTGTTTAATTTCTTAAAGGGTTTTATTGGTTGGATTTAGCCAGCATCTTCAGCAATTGTTTGACGTTAGACAAAAATCCGAACTGAAAAATAACTTAATTCAGAGAGTTCAAAGTATAAATATTTGTCTTCGAATAAAACCTTTTTATATTTTTTAATATATTTATATTAAAAATTGAAATTGTTAGATTCATTATTGGGAGGGGTACGGGATTTATAAAAATTAATACTTCAGTAAAAACTTTTCTGTTAAAGTTTACAGAATTTGAAATTTTTTTTATGTTTTCAAAAGGTATTTATTTATAAAATTTGCAATCATATTTAATTTGTGTTATTATAATTTTCATTTCTTTAAAAATAGATTTTTTGCTTCAACAGTTGTACACTCGAAATGATGAACATATATTCTAATGTATAACGACTTCAATTCGTTTTTTTTAAAACAGGAAATGATGCTCTGTCATTTTCCTAAAGCCTTAACTCCTTTATATTGACTATTCGATTTATAGAAGTTAAGATATAATATACGAGTATTTACGGTTTCTCATTGAAAAGACATATGGACTTACAGGGATGTAGTTGAAATTATTATTATTATTAAAAATATTTTAGCTTTACGACCACTTGAAGAAAACGGCGATTTTATAGCTGTATGACCATTTTTTTAAATTCAAGTTTCTATCTTAAATAAATTTAAAGTCAGATTGTGTTTGTAACTTCTTTAAACCTAGTTTTTGCGCGAAAACTGTTTGAAATTAAAAAAAAAAAAAACTGCAAATATTATTTTCGTGCAAAAGATAAGAAATCAAGAAACTTCAAGCTCAGATAAAAAAATATTCACGACTGGATCGGACGTTCTCCTCTAATGCAAAAGTTTTATATACATGTATACAAAACTTCCTTATTATTTTTTTGTTTTAATGTGGAATGCCAATTTTTAGTTTTTAACAATATATATTTAAATTAATAATATAAAAAAAATCGTTGACGTTCATGAGCTTCAATTTCAAAAATCTCAAAATTATTTTTATGAAGACAAACTTTTTACCGAAATCGGTAGAGCTGTTAATGAGAAAATCGAATATAGAAAAAAAAGGTTCTATAAAAAGCACCGTTGATAAGAATTTTTCTTAAATTTCTTTTTGATCAAAATAAACAATAGAACATAAAATTTTGCTTATCAAAATTTGTTGACCTCTTTTCGGGATAACTGACTATGGGAGGTTCCATTAGTTTTGGAGCTTAGAGATTTTTAATTGCTTCTCAAGGGAATTAAGGAAGAGTGTTAAATTAAGTTTGAAGAAAATCGCTTCACAGTTTAGGCTGCAGGTACGGACAGACAGTCTACAAAATCCGTTTTTTCCCAATAAATCAGTATTTATGTTTGTAAATTAGTTAGAAAATCAATCATGTCGAAAATAAGAGACGCTTTTATCTCTTTCTTGTTTAATTCGCCAAAGAAATGTGGTAAGCACGCTTCACAAAATTGATGGTAATTAAATAATAAAAGTCGTGGACGTTTGCCAAGTCGTTTGGAGATAAAAATAAGGGCACAAAACAGATATGTACAACGAAAATGTACACTTTCATGAAAAAAAAAAAACAAAGTATGCCACAAAGTTATCTGTCCAACTCTTTACTTTGCGCTTAGTGGAATATGGCTTTGAGCACATAGAAAATAAATAGATTTCAATACCTTCTGGGGCCTTTCTAAAAGCATTATATTTTGTTTAGAAAAGGCTTTTGTCCTCTCTTTTAAGGAGCTTTAAACAAAAAGGATTTTATGTTTTGTTCTTAAATTGAAACTTATAAATGCTTGAACCATAACCCTTTATAAAATTTTAAAATATTAATAGTTTTGATCTTTCTATTTTTTTGTAGAACATTTCAATTTATTTTATTTTGTTTTGCAAGCAATATTAATTCAGCAGTTACCGAATACAAATTTTGATCAAAATCGGTTGTGGTATTTGAGATAAGTAAAACAAAACCGTCCCGTAGAGGATGCCACAAATTAAAATGTATCCTTGTGCGCTGCATATACAAATACATACATCCATACGTCAATCATAGATGGCAATGAAGAGATAATATTTTTTTAGCATCGACAACCTAGTTTTGATAAATCGTGTGTTTGTTGCGATAATTTCATTAATCAACTGCACACACAAAATAGGCAGATTTTCTTCACTTAATCAGTTTTAAATAAATCAAGTAAAAACATTAAAATCCAATTGTGTGCTGAATAAGTGCCACTTCAGTGTGTGGAACTTCATCAAAAGCAGACTTTGCATAAATTTCCACTCAATGGAGTTCTTGACAATATTCATCCCCAAATATTAAAATAAATTTTTTTGAATAATCTCTCGGTCGTTGAATGCGTGGGTGGTGTTCAGAAAATATGATTCACAAAAATTAGGTGTGTCTTGTTAGAGAAGAAAACTTATGATCAAAGCCTCATCTCTATCTACATAAATGAAAACATCCTCCTCTTCAGGTGGTGACAGAGTAACCGTGAGGAAAGTTGTAAGTAAGTATACAATCTTACAAATCTGTAATACTTTTCAAAATTAAACACTTGCATCTCAAAATCCACCCACAAGCAAGCTTTTGTACAAAAATACCAACAAAAACTGCCATTCCTTAAAATTGTATTTACTTTTTAAAAATAACAATTTTCCTCTTTGTTTTTCATGATTTGTTGTGTCACATATTTCCTGCAAAAGAAAATGAAAAATAAAAACAATGTCTATTGCACCATTGATCTAGAATGCCGGGTTTTCAAATGCATAGAGCACCGCATAAACTTTTAACTCAAGTTGAAGAAAAAACCTACAAGAGATACAAAAAGCACTATAAGATGCCTGTGTATCCCAATCTATTAATAAAAAGATCTACAAGATTTTTTCGGACATTTTTTTTTTTAATTCAAAAGAGAGATAGTTGATGTCGACAGTTTATTCTTCCGCCAATGAAATTTTGCACATTTTCCAAAATTTTTAATTATTTTTTTTTTTACAAAAATTATATTTAATGGTCAATAGACTCACATTCATTTTAAAGGCATCAAATTGTTCCTTTTTGGTATCTTTTGAATCAGTCTCCTCTTCGTGTTGATGTTTCAAAAGGGGGACTGTGTTATCCCAGGGTATATTTTATGGATTATTTTAGAATTGCAACTATTTATAAACACACACATCAGATAGAAGAAGACTTTTTGCTGAAAAATAGTGCATGAACTATTTTGAACTTTCTCCTTTTTGGCAAGGATGTGTTTTTTCACAGTGTTTTGCACTTAAAAAAAAATGTTACAATGAATGATAATCTTATATAACCCACGATTTTAAATATCACTAAAAATATTCAAAAAAAAAAATCTTGATCGTTTTCAATATTTTTTGAAATGATCCACTTTTCGTTAAGGCGACAGTTTGTTCTATTCGTTATTTTCAGTCCCGAATTCTTGTGTGGTAGGCGGTGTTTTTTTTTTTGTTCTAATATTCCCCCTGAGTGCAGGTGAATTTGTTCAACATTCACAAATTTTACATTCGACTGGTCTATTTTCCTATAGGCGGAAAAAGACACATAATGTGAGGAAAAGAAGACTTCCTGCGAGGTTGTTTTTTTTTTTGACAAAAATTCAAAAACCAAAAAAAAATTCTTTTGGTGGTGATCAGATTGTCTAGAGCTAGTAGACAGACGTTCAGTGGCCACCGAATCCCGAAATAAACTAAATTTGTTGGAGAAATTTTGGTTGTAGGTCTGACAGATAGACTCTGAGCATGCAATTTTCTTTGTAAATTTATTTCGTGTTGAAACGAGAGACTGTTTTCGAGAGTCCCCTTAGACTAAGAGAAATGCGTTTGCTTTTCAGTATATGGATAATAATGTGAATTGCGAAAAATGAATAATTTAGACCTGACACAATCGATTGGTAAGAAATGCGAAAAGTTTGCTAAACACTTTTTCAACAACAAAAACAATAATTTAGATATAATAGAGATAGCTCATATTAAAAAAAATATTTTTAAAGAAAGCTCTAAGCTCTAGATAAATTTAAATATTTAAAAGAAATATTTTTTTTTTGATTTTCAATAAACTTTATAAAATAAAATTTGACAATATAAAAAAATAAGATAAATACTTTATAAAAGTCGGATGACATCAAATAGTTAGGTATACAGATTGACGACTGTCCATGTATCATCTTCAGCTCCTTTCGACAAAATTTCAACAGATCTCACTTTTTTGTGTATCGTTTTATCGGTTAATGGAAAAACCAACACTCCTTCTGTGGTAATCGCTCTGTACGAGTGTGCATCCAGGTCCTTGAAGAATGAATGTATGCGTTCACTTCCAAAATTTTTCACAGATTGATAATAATTATCTGATTCCTCTGAAAGGTAATTGAACATGCTGGGAAGTAAGGAAGTAAGGGTTAGAATAATTGCTTTCAGAGGGCTTGAATTTTCGAAGACAGAGTATCTCCGTTGAATTTTTCAGTATTTTTTGTACATCTCGACAAGTAAACTTAATTCGAGTAATTTAGTTTAAAATTTTTTGAAGACAATAAACGTTAGGATTGATTCTATAAGAAAAGTAGCGACTCAATTTTAAATAACGGCGGCGAGTCGAAGAATGTATTTTAATGAAAATTCATTAAATTATTACATGTATAAATATAGTACTACAGTATAGGTACCCATTCAGTTGGTGGACCTTTCCCTTCGTAAGCTTTTTTTTTACTTCTCTCGGAAATATGTTTTTTAAAATATGTATACATTTATACAAACATACTAAGTTTTTCCAAAACAATTTGTGTGTCAAACTAAATTATTATAGTTAATAGCGGTCGATAATATCTTGTTTGCTTATACCTGTAGAGTTTTCTGCGGTGGCGCTCGAAGTGAAGTCCGGTGCAGATCCTTAGCATTTTTCTTTCGAAAACTTGAAGCAGCTTCATGTATGTATATGCATATGACCAGATAGTGTAAAAATTTTGAAAACCGTAGTTGATCACTGGGCGCAAGAGTTGCTTGTAGACCAGGATCTATTGGGTTAGTCCGGTTCTTCTTATCATCAATAAGTTAGTTGGTCGTTCAAGTTGAAACCTTCAGTTGATACTTAATTTTGCATTTGGCTGCTATTTTTGACCTGTCTGGAAGTTTTAAAACCGTGTTTTAGTAATTTGTTGCCTCTACACGATAAGGGTCTCTAAAGATAAGAAATCAACTTTCCTTGTTTAGTGATATGTATTTAACTAGTGCTTTGTGTTCATGAATACATATTTCTCTTTTTTTTTTTAAACAAAAAAAATTTGAGGCAGGACTGCCGTGTCTCAAGTCTCAAACAACCCAATCATTTTTCTTTATTTTCAAAGACTTCTCATATATTCTTTACATTATTCCTTAGAAATCATTTTTCAGAAATTTTACCATAATCTTCCAAAACTTTAAATTACAATCCAACCAAGCTTTGAACGTTTATACATACATAAGTTCTCTCAGATAATGATATTCTTTGTTCAAGCACAAGCAAATAACTTTGCCCAATTTTTTACTCGAATTTAAACATTAAGAACAAACCCATTACTCTTTTATCAACAAGAACCTTTCACTTAAGTTAAATACTAATCCAATTGTCATCTTATGAAAATTTAATAAAAGTATAAACTCAAAGCATTTTTGTATTTAAAATACTGGTGCAAAATTTTCAACAGTCTAGAATTAATTTTGAAAACACAATTTTCCCAACGGTTCATCATTTCAATTTGATTGCGTTAAAATTATCCTATTCTACTAAAATGTACCCTATGCATCTCTATGTGAGCTTTTGCATGTGCTTTTTTGTAATCTCTTGTTAAAAAGAATGAACAAGATGTATAAACACTAAGCATGCTTTCTTTCGTCAACACATTAAGAATGTGTAAACAAAACAAAGCTTTTCCGCTTTGCAAATGGCATACACAGCAGCTTTCTCTGGTGGTCCCCAACAAACGCCAAAAATCACAAACAAAAAGCTCTTCAATAAGTCTCTGGCCGAAGAAGAGGGTTAAATTATGGTAACACTCGAACATCTGCACTAAAAAGCTCTTTCCATACACAACCGTCCAAATCCATTGCATGGCAAGGCATAAGTCTGCAGTTTTTTGCCATCACCGATTTAGTCCCTAAAAAAACCTTAAACGCTCCAGAACAAAATACAGTACCTAAATAAAAACTCAATAATAAAACCATATATTCAAAGAAACGGATTAAATTCTCAGTTAACTTATTTACAAATAAGTGCCTTGTCAAACTTAGACAAAAAAAGTGAAGTTAACTGCTGTATCTCCGAGATACAAATTATTGAAAAAAACCTACAAAACCTGTGAAAAATACGGACGAGAAAATCCGACAACAGCATTAAATAAAAATCAATAATTTTCGTCAAAGGAATATACCTACCAACCTTCTCTTGGCACAATCAAACACATTTTTAAGGCGAAGGATATTTTTCAATGCCATCCCACTGACAGGGTGTGAGGCTGTGAGGTGCATTGCGTATTTCAAGCCGTTACGACACATCTGAAAATTGAACTTGAAGGTTTTTTTTTTTAATTATAAACATATCGCTGGAAACGATGATGACCGTTTTTAATGGAAGTGTGTGTCTGCGACGTAAATGAAGGGCGCCACCTTTGGATATTGAATTTTTCCTGACCCATTGACCAACAGCCACTCGACTGGACCCTAGGAGCAGCATGGTGGACTTGAACATGCCCCCAACACCCCCGATGGGGGAGAGCTCCAAAATCAAAAGCCTGATGGGACGAACACCTGGAATATTGAAGTCGAAATTCCTCACCGTTCTCGGCAACAGCAACGAGCTGCTCAATGGGATTTCGAATAGAGTATGTATAGTATAGTGGGTGGCGGTGAAAGAGCCGGGGCGGTAGATATGGATGGGGCTACGGGGTGCGCCGCGCCGTTGCAGCCTATAGGAATATTGTCTGTAAAGATTACATCGCCTATTACGGGATGTCATGCATTATGATACTTTAGGTGGTGAAGCTTTTGTGCAAACTCATTAAGTGCATGTACGACACGAGTATAGTTTTATATTTCCTGTATAGTACCTACACAAGACTTTATAAGAGGCTATGCCTTTATCTAGGGGGAATCCCATTACGTGTTAGTTTTTTTTCCTGTCGTATGTTTGTTTTTAACATGTTTTGTTTTAATGAGAAAAACTTAATTTATAAAATAGGGAAATTTAATCAAGCTGATGGATAGTGTGTTTTCCATAAAATCGATTTAATTATTGCATGTAGAGGTTGAAAAGTCTAAAAAAAGGTAAACATATTGCGCTAGGGAAATACCTGCAAAAGGGAGAGATATGTTATGGCATGTCATAGATTCTCAATGGCATGGGATTGTATGTAAATTAAATACCTTTAAATTGTATCGCATGCAACAAAGACTATAGAGCAACAAATTCTACCTTTGTGGCCACAAATGCTTAATTAAAAAAAAAAACTTTTTCTAGACATTCACATTTAGGTCAGAGAGATAAATAATTACCTTTTAAAGACAGAGTTCGTATTTCTGCAGTGTTTCAGTTTTAGAGTCAGATAATGGCAGGATTTTAAAATATATTCAGACCTTCAACATTATTTGAAGTCGATATTCAGCTTAGTCTCGCCATTGACGAACCAAAATTCGCACCAAATAGTGTCTTTTTCAAGGTGATTTTTTGTTGGGCACAATAGATCTTTAGGTCGTAGTGCAAACCCTTCTCAAATATTTTCTAAAGGTGAATTTGGTGCTGGTGTATTTCAATTAAATTGGTATTTTGGCAATTTTGCTTCTTCACACATCACTTCGATTCACCAAAAATGGGTCCGCCGCTAAAGATAATTTTTAATTCCCCATTGGAAGACTCTTCCTAAAAAAATATTATTAAATTTCATATAAAAAGAAATCTTGCACATTCTTTTAACGTTTGTATGATGTGTCGTTCTCGAGGAACGAGCTCGTGTGGATAAAAAAAACTGCTATATAGCCTTAACTTAAGCTTTTAAAAAACTGCAGAGATTTTGGATTTTTTTTGGAAATTCACATATTTCCAATTTCAAAAGAACTTCTCTTTGAAAATTTTATCGAAATCGGTTAGGCTGTTTATGAATAAAAAAAAGCCTAGAACTTTTTTGGTACCATTAGTAATAATATTTTAAAATTTTTACTTGCGACTTGTAGGTACAGTTGACATTACGATGATAGCGAAGACCAAAAAAGTGGGTCTCGCAATTCTGTCTGTCTGTCTATCTGTCTGTCGGTTCGACTATACAGCCTAAACGGCTCGGCCGATTTTCTTCAAACTTGATAAATATGGGTTTTAATCTTTCCCCCCACATGTTTTTTTCTTTTTTTGTTTAAGACCAAAAATAACGGTACCTGCCATATGATTTTTTCGAAATTTTATAAATATTTCTTTTTTCTCAAAAACTGTCCCACAGAATTTTAAAAAAAAAATTTGAAAAATTTCATTTAGTTAAAACTAGGTAATGGTTGACAAAAAATTTCCAAAAAATTGTTATTTTTGGTAGCCCCCTGGGTCCATTTTTGTTTTGTTTTTGATTTTCTCGAAAACGGTACAGCCGATTTTGATCATTTTTTTTATGGTAAAGCTCCTCCGAAGTTTAAATATTATTACATATTCAAATTTTCATTTTTTTATTTTTTTGATTTAAAACCCAATAATTCGAAAACACCAAGATTTTTTAAACTTGATAAATAGAAGTTTCTCAATATAATCTACAAGATGTGAGAAAAAAAATTTATTTTACATAAAAAATAAAGGTACCTACCATACAAATACTAAGAAATTAAAAAAAATGGTTTTCAAAAATCGTATTTTTCTCGAAAACGGCGCCTAGAACTTCGATAATTTTTTTTTCTTTTAATTGATTTTTACGATCTTTAATTTAATACAAAAAAAAATTGAAATTAAGATATTACAGCTTGTACCCACCATAGAACCATTTTTTCGAATTTTGAATTTCTTATTATCCACATAACGGATCTTAATGAAATTTTTTATAGAGAGGCTTCTCAAAAGTCTAAAACACATTGCATTTCAAAACTTTAAAATAAATATTTTTTGAATTTTTGAAAAAAAAAAATCTATTTTTTCTTTTTTGAAAATTCGATATCTCAGAAACGGCTCAATCATTTTTTTTTTGTAAATTTAATTTTAATTCGAACAATAATAAAAACTTTAAATTGGCGTACCAAAATTTTTTCTTAAAAATCTTTTAAAAAGTTTGTATATATCGTTTTTATAGGTACATATCGATACCTTCCCGTAAGAATGTATTAAGCGACAATTTTTTCGAAAATGACTTTTTGATGTGGAACTATACTAGAAGTTAAACGCCACATTTTGGCCTGGGTTTCACTGCCCTATCATGTTTGCAAAAGAAACTAGAGAGAAAATAAAATTGTAGTAACCGCCAAGTTTTCTCACTGGAATAATGTTGCTCCCTGAAATTTGTATTATCCGCCAGTAAAATTATGCTAAGCGACATTTTTAAAAATATTATTGTCTTAAGCAACCAAACGTCCATGAAAAAAAATTGTTATATGTCGCTTAGTTTAACCGAAATTTTCGCTTAGCACACTCATCCAAATAGAACTTGATCCATTTTTGTCGCTTATAATACTCCAGATATGGTTGTCTTTGCTTTTCAATTATTGTCTATCAAGTAGGCTACTACTTTTTTTCCATTTATTTAGTGTTTTTTTGTTGTTGTCATCATAAGCCCATTTGACATTGTATCAAGCGCCAATGCTTTGACCACGAAAATGTACTAAGCGACAAAAACTTCTTATCTGATTAAAATTTCGATTTTGCAATGATGTCAAGTTTTGTATTGTAAAAATCCCTCTCCAAATCTGTTTCTTCCAATAAAATACACAAAAAAATAACTAAATGAGACGTTTTTTTCGTTTCCTGAACAATTTTAAAAATGTCGCTTAATACATTCTTACGGGAAGGTATCGATATACTAGTTCGTGCGATCCAGTCGTGCATTTTATTTTTAACCAAAACCAGCAATAGTAAACATATTTTTTACCTTTTCTTGAGCTACAATTTTTCACTTTCCTCTGGAGGGAATTACCAAGACCCTTAAGTACCAAGTTTAATGAAAATCACTACAGTGACTTAGGCCGTAGGTCGAGCTAGAGTCATACAAATATACAAGCAGACGGAATTGTGAAAAAACCTCTCTATTATCGTAATGTCAAGTTTGATAAAATCTTGAGTTTGAATTTTAAGAAGAAAGAAAGTTACCCTAAATTTATTGATGTAAAAACTAAGAAGATCCCTGTGAAAAGTGTTGCTAAAAAGTGGGGAGGGAAAAAGTTTCCGAGTTTATTTCTTTAGTTTAAACAAGAAAAATCTGACTTTTTTTAGGAACTTCGCTGCTCTTTTGGGCACTTACTACTGAAAGCTTGATCCAAGACACAAGGAATATCCACAATTTCAAGCTAATATTTTGAATCAGAATACATTTTCTCTTCGAGCATAGGTTTACAAATCATTGGGGGCCATTTGCCAATAGACGAGCATTCAACGAAGCTGGGTATTCACCAAAATACTCATTGTCGAAGTTAATAACTGAAGGTTGCAATAAAACATCAGCAACTTCAAGGATCTACCACTAATTGTATAGTCTAGAGTTGATGACGATATCAGGAATATTTTACTTTCATAAACACATTTATTGGTCGTCATTTATTTAAAATGACAAAACTTTACTTCAAACCTTCAACGCCCCTTCCTATAACAAAGTTATTTAGTATCCCTGCAAACCGCAACCTCGTGCCGGAAAGATTTAAAAACGATAATGGTTCCTTTGTAATGGCTTATTATTTTATTTATAGCTGACACTTAGTATAAGCTCCAGTGACTCAGATTACTGTGACGACGATGAGGAAGAAGTTCCTCAATGTAAGTACTTTTTTTCAAAGCACCACCGCCATATAAAATATCAAATTCAAATCACAATCAAAACAAAAAACAAAAATTCACAGATGACGAGACAATAGATTATACAAAAATCGATTTTGAATCAAGAAGAGTTAAGGCACGTCGTGCTCATGAAGAAATTATTTCTGGCAGATATCGTCATCCGAATTGGGAACCAAGTAAGTTTCAATTAAATTTATTTCCATAAAAGAAGAAAATATGAAAAAACACGGAACACGTCCTTCTTTGTATTTAGAGGCCAGATTGGATACAGGTACAGCTGCTGCCCAGACAAAACCCTCATCATCATCATCAAGTTCAAGTGGAGGGTCGATGGGAGGCGGCCACAAATCTCGTTGCAATTCTATCGATTCGAAATCCACCCACAACAATGACATTGACATAGAAAACGACTTGAAAAAAATCAATGAATTGCTGAATACACCACCCGCAATTGATGTGGAATCTACATCCCTTTCGCCACCATTCCAGCAACCACCACAACCCGCAACCACGGATTTTATACAAAACGACGGAAAGCTAAAAGTTGCTGGCAATTCTCCAAACCAAGTTCCCAGCAAAACCTCGAACAGCAGTACATTGACCAGTCTTCATGACCCGGTTCAAGCGAGTCCGAGTTTCGAGTCAACAGACTGGAAGAACTACATTCGCTCAGAGTCTCAAAATTCGGTGCCATCGTGGGCGTCTTCGATAAGTTTGGATGACCATAGGTGTGATGATCCGGCGAAGGAGTTTATGAGAAAATTTGTTGACATCATGTTCACCAATCCTTCGACTATTGGATTGGAGCTCAAGTCGGAGTTTGGACAGATGGCCAGACAGGAAACTGGTCGCTTGTGGTTTTGTCGGTACGTCATGGCTCAGAAGCTGAAGTCCAAGCGGGTGGATGAGATAACATTTTATTCGTTGGTTCAGAACTTTGCAATAATTCTTTTCGAGAGCACAGAGAGTGAGGACTATACGCCAGCGGCGAGCGTTATGAATATGTGCTTTACATTTTATCATGAAAGTGAGTTTTTTTTTTGTTTGAAGAGATTTTCATAATTTGTGGTTACTTTGAACTTTTGTTTTGATGCAGTCGAAGTTCCTGGCTGTGAGCCTTACAGGGAATACCTTTTTACTTACCTTCGACAACAACCTATCTGGCATACGCTGCGATTTTGGAATGCTGCCTTCTATGACGCCCTACAAAGTAAACGCGAGCAGCGAATGACAGTTTCTCAGAAAAAACGGGGCAAAAATAATCCCAATAATCCCTGGAAATCGCTGTCTCGTGGACAAAGCGAGGGCGAAGAGGAACGTTCCGATTCCTCAAGTTCGTCATCGCATCACAGTTTTGCGGCTAGTGGTGTCAATGATTTGACCGATAATAATCAAAAATTTCAACAACATATTGCCTTCCAACAATTGGGGTGAGTTCACTAGTGCAACACGTTGCTTTCGAAGAAAAAAAAAATACAATAAGTTTTTGAATCGGGTTGAAATTTTAATTTGGAAATATTGTTTTTTGCATCATTTTGTATTTGCCAAAATTCTATTTCGTCGAAATTCTGTATCTCAAAAATGTGCACTGTGTCGAATTGTTGGTTCCTATGAAAAATTTAAAATATATTTTTATACATTAAGCATGTTTTTAAAATTATACTTATCTTAGATGTTTGTTTTTTTTCAAAACCCTTTACTTCAAAAATGTAAAATGTTGGGAATTTTTTCTATGAATTTTGGGAAATATGTTTTTACTGACTTGGTTTTGTTTCCAAATTTTGTGAATGGAAATTTCGTCAAATTTTCTGGTTGACAAAAGTATTTAGATACCTGAAAACTGATTTTAAACTTTTTCGCTACGATATAAGTGCATTCTGCATTTAAATAAATATGTAAAAAATGTGTCCGTCAAAATTGTTTGTTTAGTCCTGATTTTAAAAGAAGGCCAAAAAATTAACCTAATAATATTTCAACGTTCTGTCTGTGTACCAAAATTCTATTCTTCAAGTTGTTGAGCTGTATTGAAGTTCTGGAATAAAAATTTTGTTTCAGTTTTCGAATATAAAATTTGTATTTCTTAAACCAGAATCTTAAATCAGAATAACGTTCCAAATTCAGGATTCCAAAATTTCGTACACATGACATTTCTATTACTATCACATAATCTTTGTTGTATAAAGACTTGCTCCAGAAAAAAAGATTGACATTGAAAAATACTGCATCTAACAATTTAAAATTTAATTTTTGTATGTCTAGAAAATTCTTTATTTTTAGAAAATATATAAGAAATCTTTTTTTGTGAAGTAGATTATTTTCCAAAACTAAAGATTTCTGATTTTACCAAAATGTTGTTTCCTTATTTCGATTGTATAGAGCTTTTATAGTTTTCCTTTCTGCATTGTCTGTACCAACATTTTGTACAGAAATTTGAAAAAAAAAAGGAAAAATATCAGAAAAATAACCTGAGTGTTTGATCACAGAATAACTATAGGAAATTTTTGATTCAAAATACCTTTTTTAGCCTTAAGATTTCACTTGGATTTATCAGCTGACTAGTAATACGAAATTTTTGTTTAGTGTTCTACTTCGCTGATTTATTTCAATTGTATTAAATTATAGGAAATTATGTCTCTTTTTTCTTTTTTGTAGTCATATAGAATTTCGAAATTCCAATAAATATTTTGTAAAAGTTTTTAGAGTTTCAAAATTCTTTATGTTCAAAAAAGATTTACAGAATTTTTGAAGCTTAATTTTGTTGTGTTTTCAAAACAAAATTGTCCAAAATCTGGCTCGAGAGATGTGCATGAATTTTTAGTTAGTAATTTTCTTAAACAAATATTCGATAATTGTAAATATTAGAGTCTTCGATTTCCCCTTCCGATTAAAAATTAAAAGACAGAATTTTAGAAATCGAATTTTGGTACATTTGGACATCAATCTTAATTTCGTTTAGCACCATTTAAAAAACAAACATCACAATTCCCTTTCGTTTTTTTTTTCTGGAACACCCTATGATTGAATTTTGTCTAGAGTCATATGTTTTTATTTGTAGAACGTTCACTTGTAATATGCACTCGCTTGGTATTAGCAAAGATTTGTGTCTAGAATTTCTGATGAAACAAAACGCAACTCTTCGACTACCAAAAGGTAAACATTTTTGTTTTTGTTTAAATACTAATTAAATTCCTTTAACACTAAATTCTTCATTTTAATTGTCTTTAGATAAAGTGCAACTAATACGCGATAATATCAACCGAATGTACCATGAAACCGATCTATGGGGTGCAAAAGAATCATGAAGCCTTTTAAAAAAATCCCATCAGAACTTTTCTCTGCATTTTTCTTCAATTTTGAAAACATGAATGCATAATCTATAAACTCAATCTATTTATAAGAAAAAAAGTCTTGACTTAAAAAATTTAACAATATTTTTACTAAGAAGAAAAATCTTATTCTTAAATGTTTAAAAAAAAAAAATAAAAACAATTTTTCTCTCTTTTTGTTGTTTAAGAAAATATTATGTCATGTCTGTCATTAGTTCTTCAAACAAAATTTAAAAAACCTTGAAATACCGCACTTTTTAAAATCGAAGATTTCTCGGTACAAATTGTGATAAGATTTTCTTTGTGATTTAAAATTACATTTAAAAAAAAAACAACTAAAATACATATTTAAATTTAAGTATATTTAGAGTAAGTATATAAATTAAAAGGGAGAAGAAGATAGAAATAAGAGAGAAAGAAGAAGAAGTGCAATGCACCAGATAAACCAAAACATTTTACCTACATATTTTAAGCATGAGCAATCAAGCAAGCAAAAGCAAGAAACTATTTTTGATGGAAAACAAGCTTTATTTTTTATATATAAAAAAAAAACAACAAATTTAACAAAAAACTTAATATTTAAACTTTAACATCCGTCATGAAATAACTAAAAAAAAACAATCAGAAGGATTGAATTGTGAAAATAGAAAGAACAAAATATATACAAAGGTGTTGCGCATTTAGATAGAAATATTTATGAAATGATTAGATTGATGGAAAGTCTTATTTTTGTATGCCTTGAGAATTAAATCGGGTAGGTTTACTATAGTTTTTTATATTTGTTTGCTTTTTAGGCTCAATTTTTCATTCTTATTGTTTAATATTTAAATAGTTCTTTTTAAACCAGTAATTTTCGGGGATTGAATGAAAAATAACGATGATAGATGGGAGGGTCCTAAAAAATAAGTTTCCTTATAACGTTTGTCGATCTGCACGGCTGTCGTGCCTCAGCCTGAACAAGGGAACAATTTGCTTCTAACTTATAAACGATTTGCTGTGTTTTGGTTCTATGTAACGGTAGTTAAGATTATTGCACTTGATATTTCAAAAGCATTTGTTAGAGATTGGCATCAAACTCTTCTATCGAAAATGAGTGCATTTTTCAAAGCGCTTAATACAAGTCGTATTGGAGGGTGTCAGGTCTGAAATTTACAAAATAAATTCTGGTATACCACAGGGCTCGGTTTTGTCTCTGACTCTCTTCGTGATATTTATCAACGAACTCCTATTTGAAACTTCCAATCCAATAAATTGTGTTACTGGCGACAGTACTTTCAGCTTTTAATATCTGTTTTAAGATTCTTTTCCTTGTTTTTTCGAATGTGCAACTTGTAAGACCGGGTACGATAACCTAATTAAATTCAGGTGCCAAATTACCGCTTCAGTGACCGAGTGAGTGAGTCCCATCAGTGATCGAATGAAAATGTCAAATTAGTGTAATCGACTGCTCGGCTCACGTAAGCGATAATGCCAAACTCACATAATTCAGTCACGTATTACTTGAAAACTGATGCGGTAATTTGGCCCCAGATTGGGGAATAAAAAACCGAGCTTCAAAAACTCAATGCTGTCTGCTTTCGTTAAAGCGAAATCCTTAGGCCCCTAATGGCATTATTTATGACCGGCATCTACATTTCGGAACCCAAACAGCTTTCAGTTCTTGGTATGTATGTGTGTGATACAGATCTTGTATCGAATGTTCACATTTTCGATATCGTCAATAACGCTGCTTAGAGTTTAGGTTTTCTCCGACGATGCAAGAAATGTTTCACCTCTTCTGATCTGGCTATAAAGACTTTGTTCATCCAAAACATGATTACAATTCTTATATTTGGGCAGGTGCTCCAATAACCCATTTGACTCTTTAAGAAAGAATTCAAAAGAGAGCTTTAAAAGTAGAACAGAAGCATTTGCATCTCTCGAACACCGTGGCAATGTTTTATTTCTCTCATTAATTTATCGATATTTTTATAAGCAGTGAAATGTAATCTTCCTTTTGAATAATTCAGTAGTAATATTCGTGCTTTTAGGAATGCTCATCGGTTCAACCTTGAGCTCAACTTCGGACGTACTGTGAAGTACAGAGATCATTTTTTCAGCCGCGCTGCCCGAATGTAGACTACTTAACCTACCTCTTCTTTTCCTTCTCATTATCCAAAATCTCCTTTAAAAACCTTCCTTTCTTTCCCTATTAACGTTCGCACTGTGATAATCATTTGAAGAATAATAATTACCCCTTTTTTTCAGAAAAAGTCTTCAAGTTTCCTTCGAAACTAGCGATAGTTTCATTTTAAGTTTTACAAAATGTTTTTTAAGATTTTCGTTTTTCATCTGTGACAAAATAAGAGGCTGTTTCCTGCAGCTTAAGAAAACCTTCCAAGCCTTCACGAATATTAAATTGTCAACTAATTTTTCGTAAAAGAATCAATATTTCCCATTTTTATTCTGGGCTTCGACTAGCGAGAACTCTGTTACCCATAAGCAATTTGAATCGCTATACTTTATTGATTTTTCCAAAGAGTGCTGAATTTTACTTCATTATTATTAAATAAATGCGTAATATTACGTTTAGTGTTTCGCTAAATACATTATGTTGATTTTATTTTTATTAAAAAAGTTACATACAATATACATTTAAAACAGCGTAATTTCAATTTTTTGTTTTTGTTGTGTAAATTTAAACCTTATCCTGGAAAGCAGGAGTAAATCGTTTTTTTCTTTTTTCATTTTATAAACCAATAAACGCTTATGTTCATATAAATATGTATAACTAATTATTTATTATCAGGTCTAGCAAATTCACAGTAAAAATATTTTTGTTTCTTTTTTGTTTTTTTTTTTTTAAGACTAAAAACACACTTGATCAGAAAAAATAAGTTTTGCTTCGTCTGTTTGGTGTGTGTTGTTTCAAAAGAATAAATTGTTGTTTCATAAATGAATTCATCATTATTACTGATCCGGTGTGTTTTTAGTCATAAGTTGCAACACTGGCCGATGTTTTTAGTGCGCTTAGTATTGATAAATCTCAATGGGCTTTAAAAAATGTGTTGAATTTATTTTTATACAGTTTCGAATATATTTTGTACAAAACACCTACACACATACAAATTATTTATTTTATATAGAATTAAAAGGTTTCATTCTATTGTTAATCCTTCAAATATCTCTACTTTGATCCCAAATTCAAGCCAAAGAATATAATAAAATATTTTATAGATTTAGTTCTTCTAGGTGAAAAATGTTAAATAAAATATAAGGAACAATAATATCATAAATATTTCTTTTTTAAATTGAACTTCCTGGCAAAAAAAAAAAGTTGTGTTAATAGATATTAATAGATATTTTAATAAATAAATTATGTATGTAATATGTATGATCTTAGTTTTTTTTTTTGTCAAAACTAATGATATTTTTATCATAAAACTAGTTTTTACTCTCTGCTAAGCCTTAGCATAACATATTTGAAATTGTGAAAATAAGACAAAAAAAATTGTGTAAAATTAAATTCTAATTTAAATAAAAAGTGAAAATAAAAGAAATTATTATTAAGTTTTTTTTTTTTATGTTTCTTGAAATATTTACAAAAAAAAATACACAGACAAAAAGTTTGTTTTCAACTTAATTTACAGGCTACAACGAACAAAAACAGAACTCGATTGAATAGTAATAGTAATCTTTTTTAAACTTAACTTTACGCAAATGAAAAAGGGCATTAAGATCATTTTTGTGTTTTTTTTTTCACTTGAAATCACTTTTTAATTTGTTATATGAAATGAAACTTATGTTTTCTTTCAGGTATATTTCCCAAAAAATTGGAAACCTATTATGTATATAATTTGAATTTTAGTATAAATACTTTATGAATTTAATGTTACACAGGGTTAATGTACATATATTGTGCTGAACTAAAAAAGAAAACGAAGAAGTTTTGAACTTCGGCAATGTTTGTATGTTGTTTCGTGCTAATTTATTAATTTTGTTTTCGATTTTGGTATTTTTGAAATATTTTTTAAGTATCTTTCGCAACCCAAAGGGGAAGATTGAGGTTTAGATGAATGATTGAATTATATCAAAATTGGTTCTTTTTTTATATTAATATTTATGTATATAAAGTATCTTTTAAATTTAACGTGAATTAAAATACTACAACTCTAATCGACAAACAGTTGGAAGGTCACCGATCCCATTCGATCTCGAATACTGCCATTATAAATAATATTCTTAGCCCAAGCACGACATTCAACGTTTAGCAATTGATTCAATTTTATTGATTCAAATTGTACAGCAACCAGGGGGCTTAGGTAACCCTGTTGATTGCGGAAGGGATAGTAGAATGAGGGGAAGCCACGAGCTGGGTAATAAGAAACTGGGCCCATATTCTCCTTGTCAAGTGAGTGTTGTCCTTCGCAGGATATCCAAATTTGTTCACGCTAGAAAACAAGAAGTAAATTTACGCAAGTACAAAATAACAAATTTATTCTTACCTGAGTCTCATTAACGCTCTTAATATGTTCGACCAAATCGACTGGCATATTTTCGGGTAAATTATTTACATCGCTATAAAATTCTGGAGTCCAATCGAAAATTTTGTTCAGCTTTAAAAATACACAAGGGCGACCTTTGTTGTATCCGTATTCCTTAGCTGGTGAACATTCGCCAAAGGTATTGATATCAACGATACAAACTTTATTTGGATCTTGAGTTTGTCCGAAATGGCAGATTTTTGTGTTTGGCTGTCCGGTTCTATTGTAAGCTATTTAAAGATAGTTTATTAATAAGCTGGTGGTGATTAGTAAGTTAAGGCCCGTTTTCTTTAGCTAGTCCTAAATTATGTTGAGTTCTTTTTAAATTAAAAATGGGTTTGAAATATGCTTAAGTTGCACATATATGTAAGATTTAAATTTACAGAAATTTTACTCAATTGTAATTTAATTTTATTTATTATCTCTCCATTAATTATAAAGACGCCATTAACAATGCGAAATTTATAAAACTTCCTTGAAATACTTTTAATTTTCCATTTTGAATAGCGACTTTATATTTTATAAAGTGTGAGTAAATTGGGGCTTAAATATTTATGATTGTGTTTAAGCAAGTAGGCCTTAACTGTTTTTTTTTTTATTTGAATTTTTTTTCCTACTTACGTTCCACAAAAACATCCAATAAATCCTTCCAATATTTATATTCACCAGGTTTTTTCGTATCAAATTGTATTATTGAACCCCGTTCGGTTTCTTCACTTAATGGTCGAAAGCCAAGTCCTGGATTGGTGCCGATCAATGATGAATCCAATTTCCATTTGGGTTCGTTATCATCAAGCGTAGCAAAGAGACCTTGAAGGCAAATTGCAAAGAGTCCAGCTAAGATGGCATAGAATATTATGTAGAATAATAATAGCCGACCTGGAAGGAAAAGAAGATATTTATTAACACAGGTAAACAGTAGTAGTAAAATTGTAGTTTAGTTTATCTGATCGGCAATAATTACCGAGTTGATTTCACTCGGTGCTCAAGAAAAGTAGTCCATCAGTCTATTATATTTATTTTTATACCATTCAATGTAATAATTTTTACATGCATTACATCATTCTAATCAAAAAGAATTGAGATGCATACAGTAATATAATTAAAAAAAAAAAACTGAAAATATTTTACCAAAAAACAATTTGAGTAGAAAAAAAAACTGGCAACACTGTGAATTAGCATCTGTCAAATTTAAAACCCAAACGTCAAATTTAAATTCGATCGAGGTTTTGTATGGTTAACGTTCTCAAGTGCTTAAATAGTATTTATCGGAATTTTCAAAACAATTTTTTTAGATTTAAAAAAAAATTCAACATTTTTTTTATAATAATATTTCGAAAACTACATGCTCGATTCTTTTCAAACTTGCTACCTAATACTTTTTTTAAACTATTTTGAACATTAAGAAATGAAAATGTATTTTAATTCAGAAATAATGGTGCCAACTACGCAAATGTTAGAACGCCATTTTCGAAAATCTTATTTTTTCGAAAACGGCTCTTAGAATTTAGAGTATTATTGTTCTGCATCGCCTAATTTGTACTATATACCTTTCAGTATAAGAAAAGTTTTAGTTAAAATATTATTGGCAGTGCCAACGACAGAACCAATTTAGATCATTATTGCTATTACAGGTTAAAATAAAATTTTTGTGCAACGATTTTTTAAAAAAAATAATTTGTGTGTTTAAAAAAATTTTAAAATTTGTTTTCAAATTCGATATTTCAATAACCAGTCAATAATTTTTTTTTTGAAATTTAATGTTTATCCTATAGCGCTCAATTAAAAACTTAATATTGGCGTACCGACATTTTTTCCTTAATATGTTTAAAAAATGTATACAGGGTGTTTTTTACATATGTTCCAGGTCATTATTTTTTTTCCAATAACATAAAGATGAAATACAATTTAAAAATTTATATTTTGTTGACTGATTATATGATGGTCTTTAATATTATGTATGGGATTTGAATAGGCGCCTTTAACCGCGGCGAAAAGGCGAGCTGCTTTAAGAACAAATCCGGGGATTGTCGAGGCTTAGCACATGATGAACTCCAAAAAATCACGTAATTTTCTCCTCGTATTTACAACTGAAAAATTATTTAAATACATTTTTTTAATAATTTCAACTGCGTTGCCTAAGAATTTCAAAAATTCAAAAAAAAAAAAAAAAAATGACAACCAAATAAAATCGACATGGATCATAAAACACCCTGTATATACAAATATGTATTATATTTTCAAAAAAACAGCATCAGTGATTTATATTTCCAGCTTAAGAAAGCAAATGACATTCTTTTTTATCTCAAACTATTTAGGGACTTGTTTTAAAATAAAAATTAAAATGATTCCTAGCTATTGATCATACGTAGATGGTGCATCTTGAACATAAGGGCAAATTCGTGCAACCCATGTAATTTTATTCTTTTAAACGTTTAATTATCTTAGAAAAATGTTAAAATGCATTATTTTAGTGTGGAAATGGGTTACCTAGACATTCGAAATTTATTTGATTTTAAACTTAATTTTGCTTAATTTTTAACACACTCAAATACTGCTTTTAAATAGCTTACGTTTGATTTTGTCTCAAAACTTTAGCATCGTTAGTCTTCAATTTTTATAAAACTCATATTATTTTTCGCCTTTAAAATCATCCTTAAAAAATAATTGATTGAAATTTTGTGTTAAAAATTTTTTGGACACATATTATGTATGTAAATTAGACTGGGCCAAAAAAATTGACTATTTTTTTTTTGAAAGATATATCGAGAATATCATTCAGAATGACAAAAAAAAAATTTCGTAAAAGTTTGAGCCCTTAATATCAATTTTAAGAGGGCATTCATCGCTAATTTTGATTTTTAGTCATAATTTCATGTTTTGCGTCAGAACTAACAAAACATTGAAGTAAAAAAAATTCATTTTGACTTACTTTTATATAAAATTAAATTCCCTACAAAAAAGGTCTAATTGAAAATTTTCGTCAGACAAGCCGTTTTTGAGTAATTAAGCTTAATAAATTGTTATTTTTCTTCGATTTTACTTTTTTAATTTGGAATTTTGTAACTAACGAAAAATAACAATTTATTAAGCTTAATTACTCAAAAACGGCTTGTCTGACGAAAATTTTCAATTAGACCTTTTTTGTAGGGAATTTAATTTTATATAAAAGTAAGTCAAAATGAATTTTTTTTACTTCAATGTTTTGTCAGTTCTGACGCAAAACATGAAATTATGACTAAAAATCAAAATTAGCGATGATAGCCCTCTTAAAATTGATATTAAGGGCTCAAACTTTTACGAAAATTTTTTTTTGTCATTCTGAATGATATTCTCGATATATCTTTCAAAAAAAAATAGTCAATTTTTTTGGCCCAGTCTAATGTACATACTTAGAAAAAAAAACTGACATTAACCTTTATCTTTATCTTAGTCCTTATCTTTATCAAGTGATTTTTATTGTGCGGATATTAAAATCGTTCGGATATCGAATGCCAATATTTTTTTTTGTCTTTACTTCTCTATTTTTGCAAATACGAAAATAAAAAGATGAAATCAAGTTTCATCGTCGGATATAAGTATTCCTTTCAAAGCCTTGCGAAGGTTTTTTGTTTACAAAGTCTACGGATGTTGTTAGCTCAAATTACAAAGAATTGATCTTGAATTACTGGATTGTTATCTAGATACTTTGCTTCATGGCTGAACGATGGCTTTCATAGCTTGTATAATCGAACACATAGATAAAAAAACAAAAACTTTTTGCCTTAGCAACATCTTTAGCAAAACCTTAAAGAATTCACATTTCAAACACTTAGTGCTTTTAGCAAATATTTCGGAATTAATTAAAAAGTCCATCCATTATGATAAAAGTGAAAAAAAAGAAGACAATTGACTGACTGATGGATGTCATATGCCGCGAATTTAAATATAAAAAATAGTTAATTAAGTTTGGTCATCCAAATATAGATAAGACTCTTTCAGGAATGCAGGTGAACACATATTAATATCAAATTTCAATGAATTGTATTAATTTAATAATAATTACAAATCACGTAGGTTTTTCTTTTATTCTCAAGAACCTCAACCACCACAACCACACATAGTGGCGACGAAGTAGGTTGATTTGTGGTTGGTTGTTCGTTATTATTTTGCAGCAAGAAATTGAAATAAAAATAAAAGTCAGCAATTTTATTATTCCGTAATTTTTTTCAATTGCCATATGTACTCGTAAAAGTGAACCTGCAACCTACTAAGAGGTAAAGCTAAAAGAAAAACGTATAAACTTATTAATCAAATGAAATGGAAGATATAAAACAAATAGTTTCTTAATAGCTTTGAAGATATTTAGAAAATAGATACACCTGTAAAGAAAAAAAAAATGCTGTAATGTAGTTTCACAAAAAACTATTTTTTAAACTTTTTAGAAGCTGCTGCATAAAGAATTTCATGAAAATCAGTTATCCCGGTTATGAGAAAACCGAAAATCAAAAAAAAAAAAAAAATAAAATCGCACGACTGGATCGCATGAACTTGCTCTTATATAAAAGTACTTTGGAATATAAAATTCATTTTATAAATATAAAACATGGATTTAATGAGATAAAAATATAATATAATAAAAAAATAAAGTTTAAAAATCGTTTTATTAAAGTATTTTTTTATATAACAAATTTCTTTCAAATTTTTTAGAACAAAATTTGGGATGCCCATTTTAAGTGTTTAGTAATATAGATTTTAGGAAATAATATTGATTTTTCGAAAAATAAATTGGAATTTATTTTTTTTAAAAACAAAATAAATATTTTTTTTTTCGAATATTTTTATACAATATTGTTTTAAACTTAAGAGGGCTCCTGGTGAAAATTTTTGGTTAAAATCGTTAGAGCCGTTAATGAGAAAGTCGAAATTCAAAAAAAAAAAACGGTTCTATGACAGGTACCATTAATTCGCCCCAAAAATTTTTTTTTGCAAAAATATAGTCCATGTCCATAATATCACACATAATTTTTTTATCAAAATCGTTTGAGCCGTTTTCGAGATAAATAAGATTTTGAAATACGGGTGTATGGGGGGTACCTTTAGTTTTCGAGCTAAAAAAAATTTCAATTTCCCCTCTAGGGAATCTTTGAAGACCTTAACTACCAAGATTGAAGAAAATAATTCTAGTGGTTTAGGCTGTAGGGAGAGGTTCAGACATACAGACATACAGATAGACAGATGGAATGGTCGGACCCACTTTATTCGTCTTCGCTATCATCGTAATATCAACTTTGATGAAAATCTCAAGTTCGATTTTTTTTTCCAAATGCAGAACTTGCCCTATAGTACTCGTACCTATATCGCAAGTAAAAATTGAAAAATAAAATATTATTTAAACTTTAAAGCAGCTTTAGAAATAAAAATACATTAATATAACAGTTTTTGAGAAAATAGAAAACCAAAAAATTGTTTCTATTTATGATACCATTAATAAATAACTTTAATTAATTAATAACTTTTACAAAAATAAATTTTTGGAAGAACAAGTCGGAGCGCAGTAGCTTACGTAAGACCAAGGTATGGTACTCTAACGCACTAACCATTACCTAATTAGATTAAGGTTCTTATTTAAAATAAAATAATTTCCTAAATGTGGAACCGCTATCTTTGCAAACGATGTAGGCTGTGGATTATAAATTCCATAGATAAATATGTATCTACCTTGAATAATAACTTAAAATTAATTGTTTTTTTTTTAAATATTTATTAGGTCTACATAGTAGCTGGATCAACTCATTCAAAAGGCGTCTCTATATAAAATAAAAAATAATTTTGTGATTTTTATACAAATATGTATACCATTTATCATAAATTAACCATAATGGAAACCACACCATACTTAAGTATGTATCTATCTATCTATCTGCATACTCTTTTGTAGATATCTAAAATTGCTCATATTTTAATGTGAACTAATAACTCTTAAACACGAGAGTACTCCTTCTTGAAACACATACTGTAGATGCTTGAATAAACTCTGTCTAGCCGCCAGAATTGTGAGTATGTGTTTTTTGTTATAATTTATTATACATTTATTTTTGTAAATAAATTACACAAAAATAATGACGCAAATCATTCTTCGATCTTTCTGTCCCACACACACAAAAAAACAGATAATGACAAAAGACAAAGTTAAAGGCCGCAAACGAAAATTTTGAAAAAAAAGCTTTAAACTCAGCGAAAAGCAAACAAAAATAATAAAATTACAAATTAAATTCTAAATATATCGCAATACAAAACTGAACTCATTTTAAAAGTTTTTTTTAATTTATAATGAAAATTGAATTTTTTTCTTTAGCTTTCCATGTTTTAAAATAATTTGCATTCAAAATAAAAAAAAAAATAAAAAAAATACTATTTACTCTCGATTCAGTGAGCATTATTGTAATTATAGTTTTTTTTTTTGAATCCACGCATATTAATTTACACAAATGGAGTTGGGACTATGCGGTGTTTATGAAGAAATAAAAAAGTTTGTTTATCGTAGTAAAATTATTTTGTGAAATGCGCAGATGCAAAATTGAAATAGAACGTCCATTGAACTGGTGTGCATTAATAAATTTCAACTTTTCTAAGGCGGGAAGTATTGAATTCGTAAAAACAAATTTGGTCGTAAGTGGTTGAAATTAGCACGAGATGGAGTTCAATCAGAAATAGAGCGAAAAAGACCTTATGAGGGACTTCACATAAATTAAAACATATGAGCCTGTATGGTGCCGACCACGTAGTTGTTCAGGGACAAACGCCATTTCTGTAGTGACTTTTCTTTCAAGAGCGACAAGAGTTTTTTTTATGATAGCAAGCCTTGCTAATATTTTTGAGTGATTGAGTTAAATGTTTTACAAAATTAGTGTTTAGCTAGTTTTCAATGCAACAAGTTTCCTCATCAAATAAAGTGATACAAAATAAAGAATTTAACTTTAAATCTGTAAGATCTTTGATCTTTTAAATTTGACTGAGTTTGCATTGAAGTCGATTGATAAGAGAATTATAGAAAAGATACTTTGTGGGTACAGTTGGTTGAGAATGAATTGCTCAATGCTCTTGAGGTACAGTCTAGTTGAAGCTGTTATACCGAAGAATGCTGTCCAGAGTTGACTAGATTGATACAGAATTAAAATAAAATAAAAAATATTTTACTTATCTAATTGCTCGCAGTTCGTTTGACATTATAAGGGTCTACATAACCCCTTGAGTGCGCGCATAATATAAAAAAATACCCCAAATAAGTCGCTTGAAACGGTCTATCGGTTTGGAAATAGTTCCCGTTCAATAACTGCTTATGATCTTAAGAAAAGTTTTTTGTTTTCTTTCTTTCAGTTCTCATCGAACAAAAGTTAAAAAATATCGACTAATTTTGAATTCATCGAATTTTGATGTGCGAACAAATAAAACCGATCAGTTTGCAAATTATTTTCAAGGAAATCATGAAAGATGCGGAACCCTTGCTCAAACCCCTGTTCAAATTCATTAGATACTCACGCTTAGAATAAAGATTTTAAGAGTTTTTTTTTGAGGCTTGAAAAGCTCTCAACATTTTGCCACTCTCACCATCCGTTGATCAAATACATGCGACCAATTTATGTATTTTATATATGTATTTATGCACCTGCGCATTTCTTAAAAAAATACTAACAACAAACAGCCATAAATATTCTATGATGTTTGTCCACTTTGTTCGTGTGAAACTAAAGATAGATAGATAGAAATGAACAATGACATGCATTTACGTTTATACGTGTTTTTTTGTTGCTTTTTATTTTAGTTTTTAATCACTTTAAATGTCCTGAGCGTGATGAATGAATGAACTTCTGAAGATAAAATTCCTTTTAAATAAACTGCGATGTCTTAAGGAGTTCTTATAGGGTAGGTAAAATAGCCCTTGACGATGGTATCTACCCTATATAACTCTACCTCAATCCACAGAGGGTTTTTGATGCAGCAAAAAATGAAAACTTCAAGTACCTTGGCAGTAGCATTTAATTGTTTATAAAAATAAGAAAAGCATAGAGTCCTCACAGATATGTACATTAAAAAAAACCGATCAGACACGTTATGTTTTATGATGAAATATATAATATAAAGTTAAATAAAAACAACCACCAGATGCGAAGGGGAATTATATTTCTTTTATGTTTTGTTTATTTCAGGAAATATGTTTCCCGCCTTAAATCACAAGGGATGTTCGTGCGGCAATAAACAGCTTTATATAGCAGGTAAGTCTATAAAAGTATTTTTTTGTTAGATATTTATCATTCAAATTTGTACCACAAAATCAGGTTTTATTTTACATAAGGGATAAAATTTGAGCGGTTTTTGTTGTGAATGAAAGGGGTTTTTTTTTTTCTTTTTAAATGACGAAAACAACTAACGCATTTAACTAAAACCAGGGCCGTAAGTTTCGGGACATTCAGAGGAAATATAAAGTTTAGTTTTAATTACTAAAGAAGAATTATTTAAAATACTAAAAAACCTCATATAAAAACTTAAATTTAAAAAATGTTTGTCGTCGTTAAATGCAAACTCCCAAAGGCCATTTTTGTAGGTTTCGGTTCTATCTCCATGCACTGCCACCTAAAAGAACAGCAAAAATTTTGTTTTTTCCAGGGGAATTGCCTCTTGCGAGGAAGTGACAAATCTTACGGAGAGACCTTTTACGGAAAATAAGTTTTAATACTTCACTAAATATGGCATATTTATTAAAGAGTAAATCAGTTTCAATATACTCGTACATAAGTTTGCTTAGGGAGCGAAGATGAAATATTTACTATCTGTTTCTGCCTTATGAACGTTAACAATTATTTTTAAAATTTACCAGGCGTACTGTCTTTTGAACCCTGCAATGGAAGATAGACTGTTTTTATAAAATTTGTTCTCTGTACATTCTCTTGTTTAAATGCTCCACCTTTTGAAAATAATTTACCCATACTCATGTAGAGTAGTACCCCTTTGCATAATTGTTAGTGCATGTGACTTTCATGTAGAAAGCCATGCAGAAGTTTTTTGAGGGGTGTACACTGCCTCTTTTGTGGAATTGACAAATCCTCAAGAGATACTCTTGTCTCTTGTCATGAAAAGTGCTGCTCATTCGCCGTTAAATCGGAATCGGCAAAAAATTGAAGGTCCCGTCCAAAATTTGTAAGTCACTAGGTCCTGATTGCACCAGCCAATTAATTTATTCATACTTATGTTGTCCCATGCTCTTAATTGAACATAGCAGTAGCAGATATTGGCAATAAAAATAAAATTCACGCCAACAATCTGGTTCTGAAAAATTCCCAAATATTTGCATTTAAAGACGCTTTGGTCCCGTGGAAGCACCAAAAACTCCTGCATAAATTTATGGATATTACTAACGAATGTAAATTTTACTTACTTAACAGTGTGGTACTGAAGCACACACAAAATCAAAATTCCACCCCTTTTACATATTATCCATTCGTTGTTCTCTTCCCATAATTTTGAGAATAAAATTATTAACATCATCATTTTCGTTTTTAAACTTTAGCTGATAAATTTTTGTCCGCGCAAATCCGCATTCATTACTCAAAATACCCATTTCTATTCGAATTTCGACGGTTTTCTTCCGGAGCCTCATTAACTAACACCCTCTGTAAATACCTCAAGGCGGCCTTCGCTTGGAAGGGTAACATCACCGTCATCAACCCCAACCTCAAAATGTTCACGTGCTCACTGCATGTGGTTGGTAACTGCCATTGTGTACACACATAGACACTCACTCAATGACCCATTATCTTGTGTCAACCACATTATATTGCCTCACCTTGTAACCGCGTTTTTTAAACCTTGTACCAAGTCAGTAGAGTTCAGTTCGGTCTTCTAATTAATAAAAAAAAACTCAGAACAAAAAAAAAACACATCGCAAACAAGTTAACGACTAACGACGAGCTCTTTTCAATCAAATCCGAAATAATTTACTATACGAGCATATAGGAGAGATACCTACATCATCCGTTTAATTCCCCTCCTCTAATTCACAGCCCAATACCAAAAAGTCTATTTGTTCCGCTTAGACTGCGAATAGAACTACCTTGATTTGAACTATTTTAATTAAGGCTTGGTTTAATCCACAAATTAACCGTCAAATGAGAGAATGTTCAATTATTCAAACAATTATCAACAATCAAAAACTGTGTGCAGAAATTTTTTTCTTTTTGCCCGTGCCCGGATGGAGATTTGATTGAATCCGATCAGTCTTTTATGCATGAGTTTATTGTACCCTTTTACGTATGTCAAAAGGCCCCCACTGTTTTGAGTAACCAAAAGCAAATCGACGGCGCCAAGACTTGACGGAAAATGGTGTCAACGATTCTACGAGCGCCATTCCCCCATCGGCCCCTTGTCCATCAAAAGAATAGGATGAATGGGAACCTACATCCAACTCAGCATCCTAGTCGTGGAAGTTATAAGCCGGGCAAAAATCTGATCCTTGTAATATTTAAATTCAATGTTTTGCCACAGACTATGAATACAATGATGAACGGCTGTAATGGCAGACTCTTAAAATGCAACAACCCCCGAGGTCGAGACTTACCCAATGTAAGAAATCTTATGGGTAAGTTCGCCTGTGTCAATGCTCGAACTCCACAGTTCACACCCTTCTTGGTTTGCAAAGATGGCTTCAGAAGATAGGACATGGCATAAATAAAGTTTTCTAGTGGTTTTAATTTTCTTTTTCAACTTTGTGCGTGCGACTATGTTACACAAATAAAAATTCTTCTTTCTATTTTCGCTCGTGTAAGGCAAGGACTTTGAGTCGAATGAGCCAAATAGGGTGGAAATAATATTGAAGGAATCCATGCACACAGGGCTGTCAGTTTACAGACCCATGGTTTAGGTTGTAGGTAGAGTCATCTAGTGCATGACATCACTCGGACGCAATACCCTCTTGAAAAGGACATTTTTTGTGTGTTTCTCGTGATGGGGTCATTGAATTAAATGACTGGGGATGGGCTGGCTGGGGGCTGAATGGCATGTCTGAGTGTGTCTATATATATATATATATATCCTTGTAGATAATAGCAATGCGATATCTATCAATATCGGGAGGTTTACTTTTTCATTATTTTTTTTTTTGTGAGGAGCGGGTAGTTTCATCAAAAAATTCTATTCTCAATGTTTTCCATCAAAAGACGAAAACATAGGTACAAACTTCAAACCTTCTCTGCCTAAAAACGAAGAAGAATTTTTCCTTTACGGGAAATAATTTGGTTTTAATATAATTTTATGGTACGGTGTTGCTTCTGTTATGAGATTCCTCCTTCGGTAACAACGAGTCAATGTTTGACAAGCAATCAACACAAAAGTGTCAGATAACGTCATGCATATAACATGAACTCTATAAAATAATAAATCACTCTCTCGCTGTATATCTCTGGCTATAGGTTATAGCTTGGTATTATAGATTATGATGTTTATACAATCTAAATTGTTTTAAATTCTGTAAATATTGTATTCTTTTAATTTAGGAGCGTCTTGATGTGTTTGAATTTTATTGAGGGCGTGTGTCAGAGAGAATTTTATTATTATTTCACTTTAAAATGTAGTGGAAGTTTTGTTTGAAATTTCTCATTAGCAGCAGTCCAAAAATATAATTAGTTTTCTCTCTTTAAAAAAATAGCAAAATATGTAGGAGAATGTCAGAAACCATCAATGTGGATTCTAATCGACAACTTCTGCTATTAGATCAGATTCGATTGAAAAATATCAGAATAGTATTTGGGATCAATTAACTATTTTGTATACTTTTATTGACATAGGACCAGGTATTAAAACTTTTGGTTTAACATGAACGTGTTCAGAGTAGATCTTCCAGAGAATTTTCTAATTTCACTAGGTCTCCAAAGAGGTCACTTAAAACTCCGCCTTTTTTGTACGGATTGTATAGTAAATGAAATAAAATTGTATAAAACTAGAGGAAACTTGCAGGTATTCCACAAAGAAGTCTGCCAGGACCAATACTGTTTTCTTTATATTAAATCTGATAGATGTTCTATTATGTCTATGATTGTTCAAAATTCAGTTATTTTTGACTACATTATGGCAGATCAATAAAAAAATTAATTAGTTAAGCACATTCAAAAAATGGAGTTAGTAATGTTCAATTGCACAAAATTGTACACTTCTTATTAATTCTATTGAAAAACATCATTTAAAATTTAAATTTGAATTTCAAGACATGTGTAAAATAAAATAATTGCAGCTTTTATAATTTTTAACCACACAAATATTTTTGATTTTGGTTCAAATATCCTTGTAAAATAAGTTTCTATAAAAATACACACAATTACTGTGAAATTTTTCGAACCATAAGCTTTATTTCGGTGTCCAAATAATAACTGGCTTAGCGTTAAAAAAATTACATCCCAATTTTTTTTTGATTTCGGAATTATACTTTCAGAATTAGCAGCTCTCCTCCAGTTGAAATTTCAACATTTAGGTAACATTTTTATTTGAAGCTTTTGAAGTACAGTTTTCTCTTCGCCCAGCATTTTAAATTTTCGAAACAATCTCCTCTAATTGACGACACAAATAAGTCTTAAAAAAAAAATAGTTTTGAAGAACTAATTAGTTTCCCGTTTTCCGGGATACGAGTAGGTACGTATCAACACTTCTTGTTTCACATACATATGAATGTTATCCTACTTGTACATTTTCCAAAGCTGTCGCACAGATTTAATGTTAATTAAAATAAAATCCAACAACAAAAAGATAAATCAGGGATAATTGAATTAGTGACGAGGCCAATTAATTGTTCCACTCTTCTTCCGATTGCATTCACTTGTAAGATTTCATGAACTTCATTGTAAAAGTCTAGACGTCTCATAGAGTGGATAATGATTTGCAGGCTTGAATTGTTTTAAAGGCCTAGGCCAATTTGTGAAATAACTATGACAAGTAGCAAGTGATAATGTTTGCCCATTTAATTATTTAATTGCTAAAAGAAACATTCATTTCAAGATAGTGATAACAATTAAACCAATTAACAATTTGTGTGGTTAAAGAATTACTAAATCCAAGTCTTGAGAAAAATAATAATTTTTGCCTTTAGAACAAAGCCAAAGAATTTATTATAGAAAAGAAAACATGGTTTTCTTGTGTGAGCAATAAAAATGGATATTTTTAATAAAAAAAAAGTGATTTTATCTTGTAAATGATAGACAGAAGCATTTCACAGAACATTGTTTATCAGTGCTCTGATTTGTATATACAAGGTCTAACCAACATAAAGGGAATGTTCTTAACTTACATAGTTTCGACTTCAACATTTGATTATGGATTGACATAATCTTAAACCAAAGCTATATATCGAGCCTAAATCTATAATGTGAAACTAGAGTTAGATTTTCAAATTTATAAAACTTTTTGACTTTGATTGGGACTTATTCCGGCGTTAACAAAGATTTCAGCTTCGTTCTAAGTTCTCACAAAAAAAACTTCAAAATTGAATGTCTAAAGATAAAAAGTTTTGACACATTCTCTCAGTGCAGTCTTAACAAGACATCACAAATCAACTAGTTGGTTTTAAAATTAACACAATAAGCAATAGGTTTGATTTGACACAAACGTCAGAAGCACAATTTAATGCTAATTCTGTTTGCTTAGAAGCTTAGCATCTTTAGCGTTAAGGTTGTTGAATTTTTGAATAAAATGATCCATAACTGAATTTTAAATAGTTTTGTAAGATTTTTGTTGAATCTTAGAAGTACTTTACAATTTCAATTTTCAAATAATGATTTTGGACTATCACAGCCTTTGTAATATTTATATATTTACTTTGATACATATAAAATGGGAAAAGTTTTTGTATACGATAGATTTTTAGATTTATGAAAGGCGTAAAATATCAAAAATAGGAAATAACTTGGAATCGAGAAATAAAACGTAAAAAAAGGACAGAAAAAAAATATATTCTGAGTTTGAGGAAGTTTCGAAGTATGTGAAGTTTTTCGGTATCTGCGAAAAATACCAGATCTTCTAAGTAATTTTCCGTTGGCTTTTAAACTTGATGAGACAATTTGATTACTGCGCTTGATATTTTTAAGGCATTTGAAATATTTTGGTTTGCATATTTCTCATTGAAAATTTCAATGTTTGGTATTTATGAAATTTTTCACTTGCGACTTACTATAACGTAAGGTACTATAAGGCAAGTTATGCATTCGGAAAAAATCGAACTCGAGATTTTGATCAAAGTTGACAGTACGATGATAGCGAAGACTAAAAAAGTGGCTCTCGAAATTGTGTCTGTCTGTCTATCTGTGCATCTGTTCGACTACAGCCTAAACGGCTCGGCCAATTTTGGTCAAACTTGGTAGATATCGTTTTTAAATGTTTGCCCCCACACGTTTTTTTTTAAGACCAGAAATAATGGTACCTGTCATACAAATTTTTTTTCGAAATTTTATAAATATTTTTTTTTCAAAAGCTATCCCACAGATTTAAAAAAAATCCAAAAATTTCATCAAATTAATGGTTGAAAAAAAAAAATCGGTACCCTCTCAAACAATTTTTTTGTTTTTGATTTTCTCAAAAACAATACAACCGATTTTGACCATTTTTGTATGCTAAAGCTCCTCAAAAGTTTGAATATTATTGTGTATGAAAATTTTCAAACTTTTTTTTCAAAACTTAATATTTCAAAAACTCCATGCTCGATTTTTTTTTTAAAAATTGATAAATAAAATTTTCTTAATATAGTCTACAAGATATGAGAAAAAAAAAGAATTATTTTAGCTAAAAATAACGGTACCCACCATTCAAAAGCGAGAACTTTGATGAAATTTTTTTCTTTCGTTTAGTTTTTACGATCTATAATTTAATAAAAAAATTTAAATTAATACATATTTACATAATTACTGACTTTACCTACCATAGAACCATTTTCTCTCATTATCGGCATAATGGATTTTAATGAAATTTTTTATAGAGAAGCTTAGAAAACATTGCATTTCAAGACTTTAAAAAAATATTTTTCGAATAGTTTTTTCTGGAAATTTATTTTTTATTCGTATGATAAAAAAAAAACTTAAAGTTGGAGTACCAAAATTTTTTCTTAAGAATGCTTTAAAAATTTTTTATATAAGAGCTTATTTTTTTAAGAAACCACTACAACGACTTATTTTTATTTTATTTTGTTCTTGCTCAAACTAATATTAGATTGAATCACGTGACATCCTGTTTTTAGCCCCAACTACTAAAGGAGTTGTTTTAGTCATTTAAAAAATGGATTTTATGTTTATGAACAGTTTTTCTCTAATAAAATTAATTTTTGAAATTCTCAGTCTTTTACATAAGAGCAAGTTCGTATGACCCAGTCGTGCATTTTATTTTTTGTTAGATTATGAATAATTTAGCTTACAATTCGTATGATATCCTCATAACAACCCAACTAAAATACAATTAAAATGGAGTATTGATAAATAAACATAAATAAATAATAGCTGAGCAAACCCAGAATAGAGCTTTAAAAGTAATTGCTATGTATATCCAAAACATTCTCTCGTCGTAATGTAATTTCTCATTTCTTCTTTCGCATATTTCGTAACAGTATTTTAGTGATATGTGTTGCATTCCTCTCGTTAAACTATTTCAATGTAGTACTAGCTCGGCCAGGAATGTTCATAAATAAATCTTTTGAGCCTATTTCCAGACAAGACATGAATTACAGAAATTGTTTGTTTAATCGTACTACACGAATGTGAAATCCTCTTTTTTCAAGTTAAATTCTCAATTTTCTCTTCCCATTTAAGTAACCATCATTCAAGCGAATGTCCATTGTTATCTACAACTCACTGATTTCTCTGCTTTCTGAGCGCTCGGTAACCCTTTAATTTAAAAAATGATTCCTAGACCAATTTAAAAGTCAATTGGTCCTTCGGTTGAGACTGTGTAGCTGGATGTTAAGATAAGGACATATTCTTGGTATTTTAGAGGATACTTCAAATCTCGGCATTTTGTTATTTAACGGAAAACTTATACAAAACTTGATGACTAAATAAGTTAATGACAGGTTTATTTTTTTTAAAAATGCTGAATCCTTCAGCAATTCTGTGCTCTTTGTAAATTACATTAACCTAAACTGAGAACAAAATACCAAATGCAATTGCAAGCCTCTCTGCGTCAAATTAAACTATTTTGTCCTCTTCCATCACAGCAATAAGCTTACATTTTCTAAATCAAAATGCTTAACAGTCTTTGCAATAAATGGGGTATTGGCATGTCAAAGCAATTTTTATAGAATTTAATTGAAAAGCAAGTCTTACTATGGCTACCAACTGAAATACTTAACTCAGTTTCTAAAGTAGGTAGTAGTTTACATAAGACGCCTACCACGATCAATGAAACTTCTTGAAGGACCCGCTTAGTTAAAGAAATCCTCGTTTACTCATTAAATAAGGCCAAGAGTATGGTTTAATGCGTGCATTTCTTTTTTAAACGAAAACACCATAAACACTACTTAGGAAAGACATCCATAAATATGACAAATTAAGGGTTAAAAGTTTTTTTTTGTGGTTCGACACGGCACAAAAGTGTACTCTCCCGCTGGAAAAGCAATTATTTATGTACGAGTATGTTCGTTAATTGCTGAATAATTGGCCATTCATTCGACACACCCTTGGCTGAGTAACAGTTCTTCTCTATATCGATATGTCATTAAGAGCAGGTTCTTCAATATTGTGCTATTAATGAGCTTCACACTTTGTATTTTTAGTATCTTATCTTTTTGTTTGACCATTTGATTGATATGTATCAAAGTAGATTATTATAATGTGGTGTTTTAACTTCATCGATTATATTATAATCGAGTAAGTTCTTCTTCGGATGGTAAATTTAGATATTCATATATGTGTGCAAGAAAATTGTGTATAACGTCACATCTGCTTTTAGGCGAAATAAATGTTTTTACTGCCAACACAGTAAACATAAATAAAACCCCATTTCGATTATCTAGAAGCTTTTTGCTTTTTCTTTCTCTTCATTCTCTCAAGGCGATGGATATACTGGTAATTTTATAAATGCTATAAATATCTAAGTAAGTTTTTATTTGTTGGCTTAATCGCAGACATTATAGACACAGGGAAAACAATTACCTATTGGCTTCTATTAATTTTTTCGATACATAAATCACCAGCTGTAAAATCCTGAACTTCTTAAATATCTTTTCTTTTGGATATTACGAGTATAACTGTTTCTATGAAAAAAAAAATCTGCGAAAAAGTTTATCTATCTATATACTGGTATAAAAAAACACTTTGATGTCATTTTCAAGATTTGCTTGAAAACTCTTCATTGCGTCATTCTTCAATAGAAATGCACTCATTTAGTTGTAAGCTTTTGCACTTTTGCAGTGCAACATGTGCTCTGTGCAAACACGTGGCTCTTATCAGAGGATGATTCTGTTGTACAAATTTGTAGGCAAACAGTGCCTATCTGGCTAAGTATATTGCAATCGTATTACAGCCTTTGTTTGCGGTGTTTCAGACTATTTTCACCGACAGTATCTGTGTTGCATTCTCTGTCATAAAAATTAATTATTCAGTCATAAAAGTGTAATATTAAATACCCCTGGACAGCGTTGTTATAGTTTTTGTTCAACAAAGTTGAAAATTTTATCGGCGTTATACATCTGTAGTTCTTTGGTGAAATCCGAAAGAAATGACAAAAGTCAAGAAATGTCTGTGTATTTATTTTAAGATTTCAAATATTGAATTTCGAAAACGAAAATGATTTTCGAGTTCGAATTATAGCTTACAATAATAATTGGAAAACAACTTGATTAGATATAAGGAAAAGTTAATTGGCGCTCAACTTAAAGGATGATGAAATATTCAATTCATTTCTTTTTGTTGATTCAAAATTATTATGCTTGTTTTTTTTAAAAGTTTGGCAGATCCATAGAAAAAGGAGAATAAGCCTGTTTTATGCCGAACAGTTCCTCGTAGCAAAATTTATCGGTTTTGATTTCAGATGATAAAGATAAACATTAGACTACGCTTCCTCAATTAACAAAAAAAAAAACTATTTTCAAGGAGCGCTTCTCTCTAGTGTTTGACTTGTACTATATAACAATTTATGCGTTCGTAAAAAAATCGAACTCGAGATTCTGATCGGACTTGTCATTACAATGATTGGACCGAAGAAAAAAGGGGTCTCACAATTCTGTTTGTTTGTCTGTTCGACTACGGGATACAGGTAGAGAACAATTTAAAATTTTTCCCTTACAGGTCTTTTCGTTTCTTTTTTAAAAATTAAAAATAACGAAATCTTAGAAAATATCTTTTTTTTTATCAAAAATTGTTCCACAGATTAAAAAAAAAATTCATTTAGTAAATGCTAGTAAATGGTTAAATTTTTTTTTGCAAAAAATGATCATTAATGGTACTTCCCATGGAACCATTTTTTTTTTTTTCAATTTTCTCAAACACTGCAACCAATATGGATTAATTCTTTCATGAAAAAAAAAACTCGTTAAAAGTTTTAATTGTATTGTGAATTCAAATTTTCCAAAACAATTTCTTTGAATTTAAGAAAAAAATTCAAAAAATCTTTTCGGAAGCTCAATATTTTTTGAAACTTTAGAATTAACAGTTTCTTTAAACTATCTACAAGATTTAGAAAAAAAAGTTTTTTTTTTATCTAAAAATAATGGTACCTACCCCTCAAACAAATATTAAAAATTGATTTTCTCGAAAACTGCATCTAAAATTTTTATACAGTTTGTCCAGTTTCACTGAATTTCAACGATCAATTTCATAGACACAATTTGAAATTAAGACATTATTAACAGTACGATAGAATTAATATTTTGATCTTCTCAATATCGGCGTAACGGATTCTTTTTAACAAGAAAAAATGAGTTAGAAAATTTTCAGAAAAACGTGAATATGAATTCTGCTCGCTACATATGTATTTACATAATTTTTATTTTGTCTGAAAAGTACAAACGGTCCCTTAATAACAATGTAATTGTTATGTTTATATGTTGCCGTGAAAACAGGTTACAAAAACTTGGTCTAGTATCATAGAAAGTTTTCAATATTATATAGAAAAACTTGTCTAGTTCAGCATGTGTTACTTTTTGTTGGGCGAATTTCTGTCACCGTGCGAAATAATTATATATAACAACCCTGTTCGAAGAGCCTTTTAATTTATTTGTGTGATCATTTATGGATTTATCTTACTTTTATGTAACACACAGGTTTTTGTCATACCTACTACATTACGACAAAACACAACTAACCAGATAAAAATATAATTGAATTAAACTCATTAACATGATGAGAGAGCTTATCTCCTTCACTTCAACGCTGTACTTTTACGCTGTAATTTGTAACTATAATAGTTTTTAATCAGAAATCAGTAGATTAATTATATCATTAGCATGTGCTAGTTAAACCATTAAGGCGACATGTTGTAGAAAAAGTGTAAGTTTTGTTCACAAAAAAAAAAAAAAAACATTCTTACATTCCTAAAAGCCTTTTAGCTATAAACTAAGATTTTGATTAATGATACGTATACGTGGTTTTTTGATAATCATAATTAAGGGGACAAGAAATAGGAAATAAAACGTTTAACATTTGATTATGCTATGGGTATGGACATTGCTGTACATGGAGTAAATTAATACAAAAATAATGACAAGTTTATGACGTCTGAACGATCGAGACTGACGTTATCTGGAATTTGTTAGTCAAACTAAGGTCAAATTCTGACTTCATTTGTGACTAATAGTGAGTTTTGATTGTAACTAAAGATGTAAGAAGACCTATTTTTTCTACAAATAAAAAAATCTGTTTTTAAATCTCAATACATACTCGTAAGTATTTTTATTGTGTCAGATTACTCTCTTACGATAAGACTTATCAAAATGACAATACTTTCATATTATTTGTTAATTGTAAAACAGTTTTTTTTCTATGTTTGTATCATCTCTCAAATGCTATATTAGAGTAAGGAAAAGACTTAAAGTCTGAAAGTTAAAACACTCTTCAGTTGACAAATGAGAAGCTTGTAAATTGTAATTCTTGGTAAAATTTCGTTCAACTTATGTTGATATTTTGACAAAAGTTCAAAGTAAAAAATATCCACCAAGACTAAAATTCTTAATGAATCAAGCTGGAAGATTTTGACATTGCCTAACTATTAAATATCGGTTCTAAGTCTTCTTCTTGACTGATTTACTTCAGCACTATTATAGAATTTGTATTAGAAAAAACCTTCGTTTAGAACTTTTTTTGAATACAAACACAAAACTAAACCTAATTTTAGTAATTTAGACAGGTGCTTTCAAATTTTTGTTTTTGACTTAATACCTAATGTATTCCAAAGAAAATAAAATTTATTTCTCTGATTTTCATACTTACCTACTTATGTTTATTTTCGTAAGGTTGTTAGACAAAATTCTCTTGAATTTAAATTTTTTGTATTTCATATAAATAGACTCCCTTTTAACCGAGGGCAGTTCTATCTATTTTTGTATGAATTTTCTCATGAAAATATATTTGTATTTCACACATGTAATACAAAAAAAAAAAACAACTCGAACATACCAATTATTACACCTTTGTCCACAAAGTATGGATACACAGTTTTGGATAAACATATGTGTCGTGAACAAATTGCGAAAACATGAAGAAGTGATGGTTCATTGAAATAATGATGCAAATATAATTATGTATGCGTTCAATTTGATAAATAAAAGAATATTCTAATGGGTACAATATTTCCATTCCCTGATGAAACATTATAACGGGCTGTCATTTATGTATTCACTTAAGGACTAGCTGTTACCCATCTGCTTCGCTGGCTGGCAATTCCATTGCATTATAAAAAGTGTCCTACCAGGAAAATTTCATAAGAATCCTCATAGTTGTTCGCGCGTTTTTGAATATAATTATAATAATCTTAGGATTTGGTTAAAAAACAAAAAAAAAAATGATTAATATACCAAACAGAGTTCAGACGTCTGAAGAGATTTCAATAGAATGATTTTTGTGTGCACCTCGCCTTCGGTATTGTAGAAGTTTATTTGAAAGTGTTTTTTAACCTTAGCCAAAATTTGAAGTGCGGATTAATCAGCTTTTCTTTGCAGTCCAGTCACTTGTTGCTCCTGCTACAACAACACAAATCTTATATAATTTTCAGAAATATAAATCATAGCCCAAACAAAAAAAATTGAGGCTGGTGAATAGCCAGGTCATAACGTATCATAGTTTACTAACTTGTTTCTATTAAATTATAAAGGTTTTCGATTAACTGCTTTTTTTAATTTTTTTTTCAAACTGTGCAAAAGGAAAATGATTTTTTTTTTTAAATGTTACACTTATTTTATTTTAATAACTTTTTTTTAAATCTTCTCAACCTTTTCCAAAAAATTAATGAATATAATCAAAAATGTTGGTTAGGGCTAATTTGTAGCTTCTATCTTTACAATATTACATTGAATAGAATGTATGGCTCAAGACTGATTTTCATTGTACAAGATTTTAATTTTAAATTGCCATTTTCAACCATCTTCAATTTATTATTCGATCGTAAACAATCTGTTTCTTTATTTCGAGTCAAGTGACACCCTTTGGGAAATTCTACATCAAAATCGCGTAGTTCTTGGTGCAAATACAAAAACTGTTGCAACATAAATCAAGCCTGTTTCTATATACGATTTGGATAAGATAATCGAACCCTTACTTCTAAAAAGATATACATCTTAGTAAAACCTTTTTTGGATCGAAACTTATAACCTTAGGCAGGCAATTAGTTTCTGTTCATACTCTTAACATACAAACATATGAACATCTACAGTTTAATTAATTCGTGTTCTTTCCGTTGGAGTATGTACTTCGCGCCAACGTTGTTCAGTGAAGAAATGTTCAATACTTAGGCTAGGCGCGCACATTAAATTTTTAGTTGCACAACTGTTTTGTTGCATATAGAAAACAGATGTAATCTTTGGTTGAATGTCCGTTACAAAATAGCGAACTCAATCGTTTAGTTTAGTTTGTGTCAAAACACAAACTTTTTAGTTGCTCGAACCAAGCAGTTGCGCAACTAAAAATTGAATGTGTGCGCCTAGCCTTAGATATATCCTTACAGATTTTTCTAAGACCTTTGATCGACTTTCACATGATCATTTCGTTTAAACTGGTTTTCTTCTTATTTCCAAAATAGGTACATACAATCATACTTCTTTTCAAACGCTTTTACTGTCGTTCCCCAGGATTGTCACTTAGGACCACTTCTATTTATCTTAGCAATCAAAGATGCGCCTATAGTGAAGTGATGTATTTGCGGATGTTATGATTATTTTTAAAAGCATTAAGCATAAGTATGAAAGAACTAATTTTCCTCTTTTAAATTAATTTTGAATCTTTCCAATATTTGTGTTTATTAAGAAAGTCAGTTTTTTAAATAAAAAAAAATAAACTTTTGTAGTTGATCAAAAATTCTTACTATTTTTAAAATGCTGCTAAAATTTTACCGATATTTGTATGAGTCTTGCAACTTGGCTTTTTTATGTTTTGAAATTAATTAATTATTTTGACTCAAAAAGATTCGTTGGAAACTGATAGTCTTCTACTTTAATTTCAAATAATTTTCGACCTTTCTTATGCTTTAATGTGAAGGGGTTCATAGTATGTACCTACATATGTAATATATTTAATTTATGTTTTTAATTTTTGAAAACGGCATTTTGAGCTAGACTGCTACCTAATACAGTTTCTAATTAGTAGGTAGGTAGGTAGGTTAGGTTAGGTTAGGTGGAGCCGAAGCCGTACCGTCTCACTTGAATCTCAAATAAATGTCGTTCGCCAGGGAGTAGATAAGGAAGGAGTGTGAAAGAGGAGGGAGTTGATTGAAGGCAGCTTAAGTATTTGATAGCTCTCTGCATGAATTTTTGGATGTTCTTTAGTGGCAGGGTACAGATTTCGCTTAAATTGTATGAACAAATATTCTGCTTTTCTGGTTCTGGGCTGGCTCGGGCATTCATATATAAAGTGAGATGAGCCCTCCTCCACCTCTTCATCTTATAATATTAGGATCGATTGATAGTTGGAACTTGCCTATCTTGAGTAAATATTCTGTTTTCTCCTCGAAATATTCGGCCATAGGTTCCCTGAAGCCCGATAAGTCTCGATTGTTGACCATCTGCCGCCAGCTGCCTAAGGAAGTTCTTGCTACCATATTCTCTTGCTCCAGTGGCAAAGGTACCGAGATATCGCTTTGGCTCGGATCAAGAGATGAAGATGAACCGTTTTTGACCAGTTCATTTGCCATTTCGTTCCCTTATAGGTACATACATATATCACAATGCCCCAGTATACTAGTTTCTAGTACAATCGAACGATGAACAGTGTATTTTTAGCAAGAGCCTTTGAGCCTTGGTTAATGTTCTTTAAATTTAAAAATGAAAATTATTTTCATATTTCCATGTGCATTTTTGGATTTTTAAGTAATTTTCCTATTTTCTAGAATGAAACATTTTTTCAACAAAAAAAAACTTATATTTAGTTTTCCAGTTCTTGGACTTTCTCATTAACGATATGATCGATTTTGATTAATCATAGATAGATACGCTTTAAGAAAATTTAAGCACTGTTGTACATGGATCCAATTTTTTTTTAAATAAATAATTTTTTTTTTGTTTAAAATTCAATAGGTATTTCGGAAACGGGTGAAGCATTTTTTTTTTAAATGAGTTGGAGAAGTAAAAAATCAATAAATATATTTTTTATTAGTTACTATATTTATTCGTTACCTAGTTTTTCGAATAGGTTATTATTAAATGAAATCAAAAAAAAAAAAAAAACTTCATGTAAGTTTATAAAATGTTGGATTGGGAGAATATATTCCCTCATTTTGCTACCTGAAAAACTTCAAACAATTAATCTAAATACTATGTATATTCGAACCAAACCGAAGTTTAAGATTTTAGCTGAGAATTCAAATTAGTGTATCAAGATTTCATTGAGATTTCGCTGAAATCCGGAGTTTGTTAAAATCTCCATGAAATCTTCTTCTATCAATTTGACATATCAAAAGTTTTCAGCCAAAATCTCTCATTTCGTTTCGGTTGAACCTAGTATAAGCCGTAAACTCGTTGTAGTTGGAACTACATAAAATAAAAAGAATAACAATCTCATGATTTTTGAAGTTTTCTATTTTATAATATATTTTCAAAATTCGAAGTAAATTTTACTATAAGAGCAAGAACGTGCGCCTTACGAATGGTTTTTTTTTTTCTAATTTCCTTCTGAATGGACGTGGTCATCGCACTTAAAAAAGTCTTAGACAATTATGGTCACCACAATGTGCTATTAAAAAACACCTTTCATTTAAATAATATAAACAAAGAATCTGGCTTATTTCGTAATAAAGTACATACATACACATATGGTAGGTAGGAACACATAATTAATTTACATAAAATGAATTCTACTCAAAATATATTTCTGTTTATTTAGCAATTTGTCGATTCGGTAAGAGATTTTGTTTCTTCAAAAATTTATCGCTAAGCGAGTAAACAAAACTATTTTTTTTTTCTAATAGCAGAGAATAAAGAATTTCAACGTACCTATCTATATTTATCTGTTTTTGAATTGTTTGTTAACATTGACACTATTTTCGAAAAAAAAAAAAGAAAAAATAAATAAAAATACGAAACGGGAACTCATATTGCAATGCACGTTCATCATGTAACTATCGTAAAAGAGACATACACTGTCTGAGTAGACTTTATCTCTTAGCAGAAAGTATGAAGGAAGTTTGTCGCCGTTTTATCAAATAGAAATTATTGCTTATCAGCGAGACATTAACCAAATACAATATTTAGTTGTTTTGAGTTTTCATTAATTTTGTAAATTTTCCAGAGCTTTTTAGGTGAAAGTCAATCTAACCTGAAGCTATAAAATGGGACTCCTTTTCAAACTTACCCCAACTACTCATAGTGCGTCCGAAATAGGTTCCATTTTTTTTATTGTAACAAAATTCCAAAAAGGTTTCTTTTTCCTTGGGCTGCGGGTACTGGAAGTCGTAGGTAGTTGTTGCGGCAGTTCCATTCTTCATCTCTGGCTTCGACATGATGGTTGATTACAACTTGTATTCTTTTTTTTTAGATTTTTATTGCAACAGGCACTTCACTCTTCTCGTTTCGGTTTAGTAAGTAGTTTACTTGTTTTTTGTCCTTTTTTTGTTGAAAAATCCCGCGAGTGGATAATTATGCTTATTGTGTGCTGCGACTCAGAGTGCAAATAGGGCGGTGTGAGATGGGGCGTATGATTAAACACTTGTTCTAAATTTCGTATAAAATGCGATTATTTTTGTTTAAAAAAAAAATGTTGAAATTTGTTTATTTTATTATTGAACACAAAAGCAAATGCCAACTGTCGGGAGAGTGGCTAGGATTCACTTCTTGATGTGACTGTGTTGAGCGACAGAGTCACAGAATATGACGAAAAGAAGAAGCGGATGAGTCCCTAACGTACGCGTCCAATACCCACGAACTAAGAACACTGACTAAACTGGTGTTACTGAGCGGCAGACGATTTTGTGATTTTGTGGCTAACAGCTGGACTGACTCGACTCGAACTCGAAGCGAATGCGATGAAAATCCAGATACTCAACTTTAGGGCACACAGAGCTCTATAAAAGATACTAAAAGCTTTTTATTCGTTTTTTGTTGCTTCAACTGTACATTTTGCTTACTTGTACTGTACCTATTGCTTGTACTTAAAAACAAACAAAACTGACTCTACATAGTAAAATGATTCTATTTTTGTTTTTGTTGTAGTTGCTTCTTGAAGCTGTTGCTTGTTGTGGTCGTCGGATTCTGGGTTCTGGCGTAGGTTGGGTTGGTTCTTGGTTGTGCTTAAGATAGAGTGTGTTGTTGTTTTGGTTTTCTGGTTGTTCTGATACATAGGAGCTTGTTTTTTTTTAGATTGTTTTATTTGTTGCATTAGAATTAGAATATTGGCTTTGGCTGATGAGAATTGAGATGGGAGAGAATTTTGTACATACGTATATTTGAAAGTTTCTCTTTAAATTAATTTTTGTTTTTTTTTGAAGTTTTCTCTTTGTTCAAACTAATAAGAAAAAAGAGAGAGAGAGTATTGCGATTGCATTTAACGCAAAACTTGCTGTATTTTCTAATAATAAATAAAACCCGTTTGTTCATCAACATGTGTTTTAACATGGGGTTCATCAAATAGGAATCAGATTTGGGAAATAAGATCTTACACAAAAGAGAAGGCCCAATGTTTTTTTCTGACTTGAGATTTGCCACGGTGACCATATTTAAAAAAAAAAACGAACTCGTAAAGCAATGAGGAGCCATACAAAAAATAAATATTAATTTAGTTGCGTACGTCATTTAATATTTTTTGTATATAAATATTATAAATTAATTGTTTTTGGATTTTTCAAAATAAAATCAAAATCTAAATTTATAATAAGCGAAGGAGCATTAATTAATATGTCGAGTAAAAGATGTGCGAAGACCAACATATTAACTAAAAAAAATGCACGACTGGGTCATACGAGCGTGTATTTAGTATGTTAACGAGATATAGGACTTTAAAACTAATATTCATTAGCAAAAAATATATGTTTCCAATAGCTAAAACAACTCCTTAAGTAGTCGGAGTTAAAGACATAATTCCATGATATTTCTAAAGAAAATATAAATTTAATAAACTTGTAGCTTTTTTCTTAAACAATCATCATTAAATATTCTAAAAAATTTTTATATACAATATTGTTTTAAATCTGAATACACTGCCGTATGAAAATTTTGATCGAAATCGGTCGTTATAGGTAAATCAAAATAAGATTCTATGTTAGGAACAGAAATTGCATTTTTTTTGGTTTTTGCCAAATTTAAGACTTCAATAGTTTACATAATTATTTTTGTCAAAATCTTTAGAACCGATTTCAACTAATATTTTTCTACTAAAATATGTATATAGATATGTATATTATATTTTCCTTAAAATTTTTATAAAAAAATTAATACATTTATGTAAATTTTTAAAATTTTATAAGGTATTGAATTTTCTGAAAAAAAAAAATCGATTTCTTTCAAATACACTATTTTCTCGAAAATTTGTATTAACACTATTATTTAAAATTCCAAGCAGCACTTGTATAAACATTTTGGTCAAAATCCTTAGAGCAGTAATGACAAATTCGAAGTCAAAAAGCAGTACTATGACAGGTACCTTTAATAACATTTTTTTTCAAAAATAGCAAAATTCAGTTCATGGGTACAGTAGTACACCTAATTTTGTATCAATATCGTTAGAGCTGTTTTTGAGATTTTTAAAAACGGCTTTATGGCAGGAACCGTTTGTTTTCGAGATAAAAACAAATTTAAATTTCTCATCACCGAAGAACCTTTAATACCAGTCAGGGTATACACATACAGGCATACAGCCAGACCCACTTTTTCTGTATTCTCTAACATATTAATGTCAACTTTGATCAAACTCGCGAGCTTGATTTTTTTTCCAAATACAAAACTTGTCCTTTAGTACCTGTATCTCGAAAATAAAAATAAAAGTATTAACTTTATTATGTTCTTCATTTTATTTACAAGGTTAAAAAAGTTACATAAGCTTATTTCCTGTTAATTCAAGTTTTTCATTAACTTCAAGCTAAATATATATAATGATCTTTGTTCCCCTCTTAATTGCCAATGCTTTCGTAATTTCCAAATTGGACATGCCACATTTTATAAAAGGTGTTAATATTTCAGTTTAAGTTTGTACTATTCAAAAAAAAAAAAAAACTTACTGCTTACCTAGCTACATAAAAAAAATACCACCTCATAAATGTACCTACCTACTTTTCCAAATAAAACCAATTTTAATCGGAGCACTCAATCACTCCTGATTACGAATATCTTTGAATTAGCAACCATATGTTAGCTGAAAAATAAAATAATGAATTTTAATATTGCGGCATTTAATGGAGTTCACGATAGAAAAAATATAAGAATACAAGCCAATGTTCACTTGAAAATTACAATCACAAATCAGTCAAGCACACAAAAATCTAAATTCGAAACGATGAAACATTACAAGCCCTGCCCTTGTCGACTTTATTAAATTGTATTTACCTTCCTGAAAAATATACACAATTATAACCACAAAATAAAATAAAAATAAAAAAAAAAAACCAACCAACGTAAACCTGACTTGAGTAACTAAAACTGCTTTAGATACGTCATTTACCTATTTTCTGATCCAAGCCCTATAAGTCATCATAGCAAGGTAGACAGAGAAAGAGTGAGACAAGTTTTTTCTGAGTTGTAACTAGTTATTGGAACCTTGATGTTGAAATGGGAAATCGTCCATTAGGGAACCACCTCAGAATGTATCTAGCACCAGGTACCTGCCTATCTAGAAATAATAAATAATAATTAATTAAATTTACTCAGATGAGCACTTGAAAAATTATTAAATTGTTGTTCTTATCTTTAACTGCACACAAATTGCACACCTACATACATCATTCAGAGGTAGCAATACTTGCATATAAAGAAAAACATTTTCTAAACAAATAATATGATTCAACGGTGAAGGGCAATGGACTTCATACTTTTTAACCTAAATGAACATGCAAGTTGTTTTGTTGACCAGACGAATCTAGCATAATAAGAACCCTTTATGAGTTTAACGATGAAAGCTTTTCGGTTTAAAAGCAGCAACATGGTTCCAAAATGACACAAAAGACGTTTAGAGAGGAGGTTACAAGACGTGCTTGAAAAGGTGTTACTTAAATAGTCGTAATGTGGTTTAATAATAATTAGCTTAAGCCAAAAATGTAGCTTAAAAGGGGGTTTCTTATTGATTTATTTATTTATTTATTTTGATTTGCCTGGAATGAAATTCATGATCTTTTTTTTTTTCAAAGAAGAATTTTTATTTTTTCTCTATTAGTGGTAAAAATCTAGATACTGGCTGATCTAATTAACAAGAACTGTCGTTATTTTAAAAGGTTTGCTCATCCACATTCTGACGAAACACTGTCTCTGTTAATCAGATAAATATTCATATAGATAACAAAAGCCGCAAAATTTTTGAACAATTAAGCATGATTGATTAATAAAAAAAGGTATATTTATTAACATCTTTAAAATTTGGCACTCAAATATTTTGTTATTAAAGAATTTTTAATAGGCAAGTTCAAGCTGTATTTTATTTGTCTAGAGTATAATTATTATACAAGTAGCCTCCTCTTCAGGGCCAATTTTTAGTCAAAAACTTTTCATCAGGTGTAATTTCCATTTATTTGCTGGCCTTTTTCAAAATACGATATTTAGTGATTTTCGACAGAAAGAGATCGAAATTCGGGCACAATTTCTAAAATGTTCTAGGTCTTTTTGTGAGATCCTTATATAAAATCTAGCTATCAAAATTAGACGAATTTTACATAAATAAATTGTGCACACAATTTTTGAAATAAATATATATAAATTGCTGTTAAAACCCGAAGTTCTTCATATACTGAGATTAAATCGTTAGAAACAGAAGCTTTCATTAGAGACATGGTAAAGGTTGACATATTCATTTGATTCCGTATTCCATCCCGGACTTTATCGATAAACTTACTTTGTGAATGGTTGAAGTTTTTTTCAAGCTTATGCTGCAGTCATTTGGCACACTTTATTGTGTCAGTGGCGTCAACAAATTTTTCATAGTTTTCGCTACATTTTAAGGTACGAGTGTACGGTCTAGAACGCCAAAAAAACGCACAATTTTTGGAAATTTTTTTAGGAAACCTTATATATAGGTAATAACATAATTATAACATAACATAACATAACATAATTATCTGTCCACCATGGGACCATGTATTTTTTGATGAGTCGACGTTTGCGCCCTCTTTAATTCGGCCAAAATTCGAAAATTAAAAAAAAAAAATGTTTGTGCTCTTGACGCATGTATTCGTTATTTAAAAAAAAATTATGTTATTACCTAGTAAAGTTTCCGAGAAAAAAATTCCCGAAAATTGTGCGTTTTTTTGGCATTCTAGACTGTACTAGTACCTTAAGGAAGACTTCTGAATTTAAAATTTTGAAAAGGTTAAAAAGACCGATTGTCACAAAATTTAAAATAGCATAATTGTTAAGTTTTATATATAAACTGAGCTGCAAAACTCGAAATTTCTTAATAAGCAATGGGACGACATAGGTAACTGAAATGTGTATACGCGGCATTTAACACCTAGGGCACTGTTTATTTATAGATTTAGAATAGATTGAATTAAATAAATGATTTATTTTTATAGTTTTGACATACATTTTAAAGTATGGCCTAAGCCAGTCGCAAATTTTAAAGTCTAGCTTAAGTGACGATAATTGTGATTTTTGTTTTCCACTAGAATATTTCATCTTTTACTTGTTTGCTGTAGTTGAGTGCAACCAACACAAATATTCCAATCAACTCCGTTAAGAACTCTAGTTATCTTCACTGAAGATATTCTTACCAAAAAACACTACTTCGGGCTCACATTAACATTGGAAACTAACCAAAAAAGTTAAAGACGTTCTCTATTTCCCTTTGCATACATAAACTGCAGATTGCTGGGTGATCTTCTCTATAGGCTTTTTTCTTTTTTAGTTCAGTATAGAGCTCCGAACAGAGTCCGAGCATGTCGAGCATGTTCCGAACATCCTCTGAACCAAGCGTGCTCTGAGCGCTCTGAGTATTTTTTGAAACACACCTGAACACTTAGCTGTCGACATTTTTTTTTAATTTCCATCTGTCAAATGCCTGTGTTAAGCATTGTACTCTGTCTGCTCAATTATTTTATTCTGAGCTTATAGAGCGCACTCTGAACACGCTCAGAACATGCTCAGAACATGCTCAGAACGAAAAAAGAAACACATTTACGAAGCTCTGAACGCTCTGAACTAAAAAAGAAACACAATTTATTTTTTGACAACTCAGGCTCTGTTCTGAACTAAAAAAGAAAAACGCCTTATGTGATATAAAGCTGAGCGCACAAGTAATTCGTTTGCGGTAATTGTTTCGAAATAAGCTTCATAAATTAAAACAGGTCTCAATTTTCGAAAAACATTATTCCCTGTGAATATTTTGAGAATTTATTTTTAAAATTAGGGTCTTAAGTGTTTATTAGCAAATTTGTTTATTTATGTATGTACAGTACATCCAGCGACAAAAACAACCCTCGCAGTTGATATGCCGAATAAAACCTCGCCTGTTTCCATAATTCTTGAGATATATTTCATTTTATTTTGTTTATTTGTTTTAATTTTATATATTTTAAATTAAGAAAACTGCTTTTTTGTTTTTAAAATGCATTTGTCTTTCAAATAGCCATAAAAGTAAAAAATTAGTCATATTTATTAGTTTTGGAAAATTCGTATTTACAAAATTTTAGGGTAAAAAAACCCTGTTTTCTTAAAAAATATAACTCTTAAATTATTTTAACAGTTATTTTTTTTTTTAGAGATTACGTACAAAAATAAAGAAAAAAAATTAATTTTTCGTCGTTCTGCCCCTTTTTTTTCCATAAACTCACGAATCCGGTTTGACATCGATTTAAACAATTTTTTCAAATAATTTGCATTTATTTCATTATACCAAGCTTCTTCCATTTCTTATTTTATGTCAATATTTGTTTTTGGATGTTTTTCTCTTATTTTTTTCTCTATTTTCTGCCAATAGTTCTCAATTCCATTCAGGTCCGCACTGTTTCCTGGCCATGGACGTGACGAAATCCCAAGAGAATCTGTGTGATTTTTTACCTGATTATAAAGAATTTGTCCATGTTTCTAAAAATGTCTAAAACATTAAATTTAGTCTTAACGTACCGTTTTCGCTAGGTATCAGGGAACTGAGTCATCTTGGAAAATTAAATTCCAACCAGTGCTCGGAAAATTCCTCCAATGTTGGCAAAACACTTTCATTTATGATTTTAATGTATTTTGCAGCATTAACAGTACCTTCCAGCATAATAATTGCCCCAACACCAAACATTGTAATAGCTCCCCATACCATCACATAAGGAGAATGTTTTACAGTAGAGAAAACACATTCCGAATACTTTTCTCCTTTTTTGCGGTGGACTATCGCATTGCCATTGGGTCCGAACAAATTAAATTCGGATTCATCCGAAAAAACAACTTGTCCCTAATCATTTCCGGTCGAATCTTTATAAGTTTTGGCCCATGGCAACATTTGTTTCTTCATTCTGCAAGTAAGCAAAGGCTTTTTCTTTGCATAGTTCTGTAACACATCTTTCCTATCCTTCTTTCTCTTCCGTAACTTCACGCCCGCGCTGTGTTAAAACATTCAAATGATAATCATATTCCTTTGAGCGTGAGTTGATTAAAAAAAAAAACTATTTTTTTTTTCAGTTTGAGATTAAAAATTTCTATTGGTGCCCCCAGCGTGTTGAAATCGATTGCGAATTGAAAGTCGGGAAATAAGACGATTTAGGCCTTCCACTTCCAATTTTTCGAAAAATTGAACCACTGGTTTAGTAATTCTTGAGAATATTACATTACATTCCACTCATAGGTACCAACCCGACGTGCTATTTTCCTATTGGAAAAAATTTCCTCATGTAAGGCTACAATTTGAGCCTTTTCTACTTAAGATAAAACCATAACCAAATAAAGCAAAAAGACAAAACTATGACTTTTCATATTGGAACTTGTTAAAAACTCGCGTACTTAATTCTATTAACTGCTTATTTGTCAAAACAAATGCCAAAACAATAAAAGAAGAGACAAAAATTAAATGAAAGCTAGAATTTTACCGTTAAAACACAAAAGTATGAAAATAGATCAATGGGCAATTTGAGTTATAAGAACAAGTTCATCTGACCCAGTCGAGTACTTTATATTCTCCCCGAGAAGTCTTTAGTTATAGAACACATATGCAAGCAGATTCGAAAATATTAATTTTTAGATAGTTTTTTCTTTTTAATTTTGAAATAAGAATTTCCGAATCTCCTAAAACCCGGATTGAGTCTGACTTTGAGACTTTGTAAGTCTAGTAATTTAGCAAAAAAGCTTAGATTTTCTATCCACCAAATGCCTGAGGAAATGTTATGAAACCCTAAATTCAAATCCGATCTCAGAATTATTCAATCAATTGTTCGCTTTATTTGTGGAAATGTTTATTGAAAAAAAAAAACAACAATTTTCTCTATGTTTATATGAAGAAGAACTAATTTATTAATTTTGAGTTTATAAATTGAACTTAACATTACGTTACATAGAACTTGAACATGGGTGTCTACATGTTGCATGTCTGTACCGGACTTATTTACATATTTCACTTAAAGAGCCATTCAAAATGGCAGCTTACATGTTTTTAAACATTTTCCTTACAAGTGTCAAATATGGACCCTAAAGCACGTAACTAATAAATCTTAAAATTCATAATTTATGTAACACAAATATGAAAATAATATAAAAAAAAGTCAAATGGTGTGGAGAAATTCATAAAAGTAAATTCTTATACACGAAGTAATTCGCTCCCAAACCGTCAATCTAAGGCTGTTGCTCTTTAAACAGACCGAAGGTCAACATATAAAAGATAAACATTTTTATGTCAGAATGTGCGAGTACACATTTCTTTCCTACACGAACTTTAGCCTTCGAAAGTCTTCAAAAATGATTCTGCCTAAGTATTTCATTAAAACATCTATTAGCGAATTATGTCTATCATCAAATGCCTTTAAAAAAAATAGTAAACAAAATACCACACATCTTCTCTTAGTGCCTCCCAAAATGTATTGCACTCTTCAATATATTTTTAGTTCGTTGCTAGGTAAGATATCTGAATTCGGATTTTCAAAGCTAGAAATCGACGAACGCAATCATTCGTCATTTCAATACTATCGGCGGCGTAATTAGATAAATATGCAAATAGATCCATTTATTTTGCCGACTTCATTCGATAAATCAAAACAATATTTTTCCTTTCGATTTTGTACACTTTACTTTATTTTTTGATTGATCTGTCTTAGCAAATTTATTTTTTAACTTAAAAATAATAAAAAAAAAACGACAAACGAATTTGTGTTGTCATTCAAACATCATTTACATTATTTAATTTTTTTTTTAAATAAAAATTGATATACTTTTTAAAAACTATTGAATGTTGTTTCTTAGAGAAAAAACAAATATTACGAAAAATAATAAATAATTTATTTAAATTCTCTGGATAATGATAAAATATTAAACTTAAACTGTTTTTCGTTTTCCTTATGAGGGAGACAATTTTGTTTTGTTTAATTTAAAACCCTGCACTTAGAATTGATTGTTGTTGTTGCTCTCATTGTTGTTTGGTTCATTTTAATGGCAGTTAAGTTGTAATAAACTAATAAGCAATAAATACAAATAGTATAATATTTTATTTTTCTTAAATTCTTTAAAATTTATTTTAATTAAAAAGCACAATAATTTAATATATTTTTATTTCGAGATTCGGAATTCGCTTAAATTTGAAATATTCATTTTTTTTTTTGAAAAAATTGTATGTCGGAGGATTCTGTTGATAAAAATTTGTATACTCTTTCTTAAAAATGTGTAAAATAGCTACATTTGTAAAAATGATTTTGATTTTGTATTTTTTTGCAATTATTGTGTGCATGAATATTTATACATATATAAAAAGAACAAAAGATGTACACTACATATGTATAACATTCTTTTGTAGTTTGGTTCGTTTTGTAAATTTTCTTTTAAACATTTTTTATAAAAGGAGAATTTTGTCATATTTTTGTTTTTATTTTTTTAAATATATATTTTTTTGACATTAAGAATATAAAGATTCTGCAATGGACAGAGAAATATGTGAAGAGGCAGGAGGAGATTTCTACATAGATTATTATATAAAATACATTATTTATAATAGAAAGAAGCATTCACGATGATTTTTGTTTTTTAAACTCAAGTCTGATGGGAGAACTTATAGTATTATTAATCAATTAGAAGTTCAAAGTGCACAGATCCCATTCTTTCTTTGCGATCGTAACGGATATTTTTGGCCCAGGCCTTGCATTCGACATTGATGATGATTCCTCCTGAATTTAAAAAGAAAATAATAAAATTAGTAAACAATTTTTAAGTTTTTTTTTGAGCAGTTAAAGTATTGTATAAATTTATAATATTGACAGAAAGAAGCTTTGAATCAAGGCGCGTTTACCCTAATCCTCCTTCAAAAGACAGGGTAGAGAAGTAGATAGATCTTATTTCCAATGATCGTTTTTAACGATTTACACGAAGTTCCAGAAATTGTCTTCAAAGTAAATTTTCAATAAAAAGGCAAAAACTAAAATAGAAGTTATAGTTTAAGACAAATAAGTAAACGCAAAAAATCCGAAACCATTTCCAGCATTCAAAAAGCGTGATCGTATTTAAATCAGAAATTTATAGAAATCTTATTGGTGCACAGGAGGCTGATCTGCAGTTTCGTCCTGAAGAAATAGTTTAAATTCTAGTCTATTTGTTAACTTGGGTTACAAAATACTAACAAATATTCAAAAATATCCAAAATCAATTTTGTGAAATTATAGCTAAGATATCGCTTTGGATCTTCTAATGCTCCAACTAGGCAAACAAATTATTCCTATTGTTACTAAATTGAATTTTTATTTTTTTTTATTTTTGATGCTGAGCTGAATTATTGAATAGGGCTTCAGTATACACATATATTCGGAAAAAGTTTGGTAAGACCTCAGGGTTAACAGAGTTGAATTCTTTTCAGTTCATATTTTTAAAACTAGTTGTTTAATATATAGTTCTACAATGAAGAATTTAAATTAAAAATTACACTGACTTGCTAAATTAAACTATTTTTCTCTCCTTCGAACCAAATTCTACTTTTCCAAAAGCGTCTAAAGACTCTTTTAAATCGGAATGGCTCAAAACCGTTCCATGTCAGATTTTTAAAATATTCATATCTAAATGTCGTGTTTATAAATGTATGTTTGAATTTATTTTCAACTGCTTTCAACAAAACTCGTTCAAAAATTATTTTTAAAATTTTATTTTTGAAATTTGTATATCTATGGTTTAGCATATACTCAAATATATCCGTAATACCCTTGAGCCAATTTTCGGACTTGCTTTTTAATTGAGAGTTTCCTTCTTTAGTGGCACTACACGAATGTACAATGCTTTACCCGGCTCAATTATTCCCTCCCATTACGATATTCAGACATTCAAAACCATTGTACATTGGTATCTCCTTTTAAAGCATTTCCAACTTTCCTAAGCGCTCGCAATGTGGTCAATTATTTTAAGGGTAGTAAAAATCCCTTTGTGCACACAAAAAATAAAAATAAAATGTAAAGAAAAAAAAACGTTTTTTTTTAATATAAAAAAAAACTTACGATTTTTTCGAGAAGAAAAAAAGTTGAAAAGTTTCAAAATCAATTTTGAAGAAAAGGCTACTCGTAAGTCTTTCAAAATAATATCAAGATTTTTTTCGTAATGCAAATTATTTCATTAGCTCAACGTTAACAGTGTTCTTCCACATTTGAATTCAAAAACCTAAAATAATGAGCCTACTCCGAGATGATAATAAATTAGGCATGCGTCTTCTAGACAAAAATTTTACTTCGCCCTCAAATTTCAGAAAGTATCTACCTAATCCCGTTTAATTTCTTAATAGATAGCTTGAGGAAAAATGAAATTTTTGGAATTGGCAGTTTTTATTTTACAATCCAAAAAATAATTTTCAGAATGAAAAAAGCTATTTTAAAAATTTATGAAAAAAAATTAGTGGTTTTGCACTTCAAGTGAAAATCGCAAAATCTTAGGCTACGGCCACGCACTGAGTGACGAGCGACTGAGCGATTGAGGGACGAGTCGCTGAGCGACGCAAAAAAATTAAAACACATGAAATTGTATGGAGGTGGCCACGTAAGCCCTGAGCGACTTGTGATTTTTTTAAGCGACAGAGCGACGCACAGTGGGTAAACGACGGAAAAAACCCATATTTCGGAAGTAGGATTTATTTTGATATTGTACGTGTTTCTAACAGTTAATTAGTTGAAGAATCAAGAAATGAAAACAGTTTTTCAAAAAAAAATTTGTGGGCCTGGCGATTTTCGTTTAAAGTTGAAAAATAGTGAAAACTGATGAAAATACGTGTAGTTTTAAAATGATCCATTTACTCTAAAATTTCAAGGTTTGAAACCATTTTTTTTGTAAATAGGATTAAAATAAAAAGACAAACAATATGGTACATTAGTTGAGCGAAAAATAATTGAATAAGATTTTTTTGATAAAAAAACATTAAATTTTAGTGACTTTTTAAGTTCACATAAGGTTTTAACTACTTCCTCTGTTTGCCTCTGTTGGCGGATAGGTTTCGTTAGATAGTGTTGAATCTCAGCAATAGTTTTCAAAAAAAATCTCACCCGAAGACGTCCGTATTTGGTTTTTAAAGCAATTTCAACCTGAAAAAGTCATCCAAAAAAGCAACAAAAAAAAATAAGGCAAAATAAAAATGTGCAGCTCTTTTCGCCAGACAAATCTTTCTAAATGTATTTTGGTATGCTGAATCTGAGCGTGAAGTCCATTTTGCGAAACAATCCAAAATTGTTGATTAAATTGCAAAAAAACATTAAAAAATGCACAATTTTAAAGTTTTTCGCAATTTAGTCAAATATTTTGGGGTGTTTATAATATGTACATATATAGTATGTCCCGCTATTTGATGGAAAAGTTTGGGTTTGGTAGCTCTTATAAGGGTTTCATTTATTATAATATATGTTCTCTCAAGTCCCAAACGCAAGCCGTTTCGTATGCATTATGATTACATATATACATATACACATGTGGTCATTAAAATAGGAACTATTTGGATCAAATAAAAAATGCAATAGTTGTTAAGTTACATACATTTTTATTCGAGTGTGTTGGTTATGTTTTCAATGCAACGTTAACAAAATTTAATAACGGCAATTTTTATATTTCCACCAAAAAAATTGTTGCCACTTATGAAAAAAGGTAAAACATAGTCTTTGAAAGAACACAACGATTTTAATTTAAAAAATGGCAGTACCCATTTTAATGACCACATGTGAATATGTATATAATTTTTCTAATCGAATTTATGTATGTATATATTTAAAAAAAAATTGAAATTTGGTGTTTCTCCTTGATCTAGGTTAAATATAAAAAAAAAAAACAAAAACAGGTTTTCAGTTTTTTTAATGTCATTTTTTTCTGAGTGGGCGTGGCAATGGGTGGTCATTGGTGTAGATTTGTCTTGCTATTGGCTACCTTTCCTGCAAATTTCATAAAAATTGGTTCAGTAGTTTAGTTTTAATTGAGTTTTTTCCGGTCTCTCATACAAGGTGCCCCACTGTGCGACGTCGCTCTGCAATCAAATCTGTTTCAATTTTTCAGTCGATCGCTGAGCGACGAAGTTAGTCCATGGAAAAAATAAGCACAGAAAGTTTAAAATTTGAAATTTTTCAAAAGTCTTTTGCCATTTAGGAGAAAATTTGACGAGTTTAAAAAACTTGAGTAATTCAGAATGTTATTTTGGCAAAACTAAAAAATAAAAATAAAGAATAAATAAAATGCACGACTGGATCGCATGAACTTTTGCTCTTACCTATGTAAAAGTTCTTTTGAATTTAAAATGTTTATATAAAAAATAAAAATGTTCAAATGCATGAAATTGCCGTCTGATTATCAGAAAATCATGAATTTATGCAAAAAAAATTGTTTTATTATTAAAGTAATTCAATATTCAAATCCAAAAACTATTTTTCGATAAATTGTACAGACCATTATAGACCATATTTTTTCAAAGGAGCTCCTGCATACAAATTGTGGTTATCTGCGAAGATTCAACATAATTTGCCCTTTCACGATGAGGTGTGCATCAAATCTTCGTTTTCTTGATCTTATAGTAGCTCTTTAAATATGAACGAGACTTTCAACTAAAAGACTACGACGAACTACACTTGACAATGGCATTTTCGCAACTAATCGCTCAGCGATGACGCTCAGTAAATGGCCACCCATCGCTCAGACTCGTCGCTTTATAGCTCGTCGCTCGGTCGCTCAGTCGCTCAGTGCGTGGCCGAAGCCTTAATCGTAAAATTTTTCATACTTTCTGTTTTAGTCAAAAGCTGATAAGTTGTCAAATGTAAATCTGGGAAACTTTTTTCCCTTGCTATCCCGAGTTCAAAACTCAAAAATATTGCCATCAAAAAATTTTTGAATTCATTAATTTTTCAGGTCAGTAATCATTTATCTTCAATTTTGCTTGGATTGAGCGATGTGTTTTTACATTGAGTTTTAAACCCTTTTTTCCAATACTCTACTACTCGTTCGTCATGAAATTACCCATGCGTTCCAAAGTCTGCTTATTGCTATACTTTTAATGCTAGAATACGGAAAAACAAGGCAAAAAGTTGATAAAATTTTAAATTTGAAAATCAAGCTTTGGTTTAATATATTTGAACGTTTGAAGCGTAAAGTTGAAAATTTGACGCTGATGAAAAAGATATGATCCGTGCCATTCAAATTTAACAGATATCGGCTTCAAGTTTGCTTATGGGTATTCTGTTTGAGTTTTGTATAAACTTAAGGGCTAAGTATTTTTTTTTTCAATAATTAAACTTACGCTTTGGTCGCTGGAAATGCACAGCTACGAGAGGACTCAGATAGCCCTTGGCATTTGTATATGGATAGAAAAATCCAGGAAATCCTCGCATCGGATGATAATCAACTGGACCAATATTTTCTTGATCAGCTGGATTTTCACCTTCGCACGATACCCAAATTGTATTCAACTAGAAAGAAAGATTTTTTTTTTATAAAAATACATAAACATTACAAAAAAAAATAAACCTTCTTTGCATCAGTTTTTTCAACTTCTTCTATATAAGTTCTTAAGTTCTCTGGCATCTTTTGGGGTAATTGAGTTGAAGTATTATAGAATTGCGGAACCCAACCGAAAATTTTATTCAATTTCAGAAAGACACATGGCGCACTCTTGTGGTAGCTGTAGTTATTCTCTTTCGTGCAAGGATCCCAGCTTTTGATATCAACATCGCAAACATGTCCAGGTGGCGGTGGTCGATTGTAATCACAGTTGAAAATATTTTCTCCTCGTCCTGGCTTAAGTCCAGGTACTTTATAAACTATAGACAAAAATTAAAAATAAATTGTTCCAATTAAATATTCATAATATTTGGCAGGACTGTTTGTTTATTTAAGCGACGATAAGAAGGTCAGAAAAGACGATTGTATGCAAACAGATTGTGAAGGCCACAATAATGATAATTCTTTAATTTTGATAATGTTTTTATATGTACGAGTATATCAGATATTTTTAAATATTTTACGAACCTTCTAAGAATTCATTAAGCGAATCTGTCCAGTGTTTGTAGTTTTCATATTGAGTGCCTTTGTACCAAATTAATGTGCTCTCTATATTTTCTTCTGGTGGCAATGGTCTGAAGCCAAGACCTAAAAAAAACATATGACATACAATAATTAAATGGGTTCTATTGTTTTGAAATTAATTTTATTTATTTTTGAACCTGGATTTGTTCCAATTATTGATTCTTCGAGCTTCCATTTTGGTTCAGTTAAATCTAAGGTTTGATGGAATACCCACATGCAGATGGCAACAAGCGCAGCTAATACTCCATAGAATATAAAATAGAAAATGCCAATTTTAGCTGAAATTAGAAAAAAAAATTGAAATTAGTAAAACAAAACTCAGTAAATGTCAGTCATATGGTGTTTTAACAAAAAGACCTGAATTCTGAATTCAGATTATTTCAATACCTTTTAAAAATAAAAATTAAATTTAAATAAAAAGGACTAACACAGTGGCACGACAAGTTTTCATTTCATTTCTCCAGGCAAACACTGGAAAATTTTATCAAAAAACGATTATTTGATTGACAATATTATAACTGGCAATGATTTGTTATTGGCAACAAATCAAAATGCACTACGCACTGAGTGACAATTTTTATGTAACTAAAGGTAATATACAAAAAATCAGCTGTAAATTCAAACAAAAAGTCGCCGCACAAAATCCCGAATCACGAAATCCCTCCGAAAATAAAAATCCCGCCGACAGATATTTTTGGAAATATTTGGCGGGATGTTCAATACTATTTTAGTACTATTAATTAAATATTTTATTTTGATCTCTTTTTTTTTTTGAACAAATGGAAAATATTTAAGGAACTGTTGGTTCGGGAAAAATTCAGTTCTTGTTAGAACTCCGAGGAGGTAAACCTCCTCCATATTTAGAGAGATGATTTTCAATGTTTTGGCCAATTATTTTTGGACATTCGACTAAAATATTTTTGGACATTTTGTCAAAAATATTTTTTTAACAAAATTTTTTTCAACAAATTTTTTTTTCAACAATTTGTTTTTGAAAAAATTTTGATTTTTCATAAATTTTTTTCTGGAATTTTTTTTTCAAAAATATTTCTTGACAAAAATTTGCCACCCAAAGTACTTTTCATCAAAAAAATTGTTTACATTGGCGCCTGCCAGGCGACTTAACATACCCTAAGCGGAGCGACGGAGTCGCGTGAGCGGGTGTGTCCCCGAAAAAGGGACTAAAAATCCTTAAGTCCCGTAGAGCGGGCCACCCAATGTACCTTTAAACTTTATTTCTGCGGCTAAACGGAGCTCCGTAGACCCCCCAAAGTTGACATTTTCAAACGTGATTTCTGGCTAAACTAAGCATATTGGCGAGTTAAAAATTGCATATTCGTGATCTAGGGAGTGCCACCTTTCAATCCACGTATTGCATGTAACGAAAAACAAATGTTTATCTTTAAATGCGATTTGCGGGTAAACGGAGCTCCGTAGACCCCCCAAAGTTGACATTTTTAAACGTGATTTCTGGCTAAACTAGGCATCTTAGCGAGTTAAAAATTGCATATTAGTGATCAAGGGAGTGATGTACGAGTATCACATGATTTTTTTTTTAACTTTTTTTTGGATATTTTTTTTTTGTAATTTTCTTACTTGTCTTCAGCTTTAAGCGAATCAGATCTCGTTAAAAATTAACGAAATCAGAGCGTTCTTCTTCGTATTGAATATTCCAGTACAATTGTAGGGAACTTCGTTCTCGTTGGCTCTGATTGATTCGAGTCACCATTACTATGGAAATGAAAATCCATACTGTGCTGTCAATTTAGTATTGAAACGGCGGGATTTCGTGATTTTGTGAATCGGGATTTTGTGAATCGGGATTTCGTACCCAACTCCTTTACATCAACTCAATTCTAATAAGGGAAATAATTTGTTCGGCAATCAAAAAAAAGAAAATTGGCTTTCTGAGTTGTCAGTTAGAAATTGATATATTCTTCACATTAATAGCAATTCTAAAAACCTCCAGCCTGTCCCTTCCCCCTCTAACTATCGTTCTATTGCATTTTACGGTCCTTTTTTTCAAAATCATGGAAACTCTGATAAATATCAGATGAAGAGATATTTTGAAGAACAAAAGCTTCTCAATAACCAGCGTATGGCTGTCGTGGCAATGAGTTCACTGGTGACCTGGTTTGAAGAAAGTAAAATAATTGCACTTGATGTTTCAAAATCAAGCTCTTTTAGAGAAAGTAGGTGCATTTGGAATTGATCAATGTCTTTTTCGTTGGATTAGAAACTACCCTTTAAACCTCTCCATACAATTTGTATTGGACGGTTCTAAGTCTGTAATTCATAAAATAAATGCTGGTGTGCCACAGGGCTCCGTTTTATCTGCGACTCTCTTTCTCAAACTCATTAATTATCTTCTGTCTGAAATTTCTAATCCATTGAATTATTTTGCTGACGACAGTACTCTCAGCATCTCATATTCGTTTCCAGATTCACGTCCTTTTTCTTCGTAAGTTGATTTAGAACGGCAGCATATGATGTATTGTCAAATGGGGAACCATAAACCGCGTAGGATTTAATGCTTTAGGCATTAAGAACACATAATACAATTAAATATTTTGTAAGCCTTGATTTGTTCAAGAAAATATTATCAATGACAAAATTAAATGTATGATGTCAGTCTATGAATTAAACAGCAACTGTCATGCCAGTTAGATTTCTATATGCCATGCATTTGGCAGAAGTATTTTTTTTACTAACGCTATAAGTAATATTCTTAAAAAATAATTTCATAGCGGTAAATTTCATTATTTTGCCCCAGTTTTATAAGCGAAACAGACTCTGCAACAAATCTAGAAGAAAACTGCAAAAATACCATAGTCCCATCAAATACGGAAATTCTTGTTCGCATAACGATCCAAAATACACAACCATCAACCCGTCATCGTAGTTTGTTTAGTATTTTTTTTTTGGCCATGAATGGAAGACTGTTTTTCATTCAGAATGCAACAACCACTCCAGATTGCCGTGCAAAACTATAATAGGCTTTTAAGCACAACATAAAAACCATCATCACGCAGAAGTATCGTGACATTCAAGGAATTCCGCAACATGGAAGCTTGTTGTCACTATGACAATTTACTTACTTTTTGATCAAGAGCGAAAAATGGAACGATTTACTTAAAAAAAGTGCACATCTAAATAGGTATAAGATGCATATTATTCTATAGCTATAATCTGCATTCGGATTCGAAAAGAGAAACAAAACTTAGATTTCGAATTAAATTATTATTGTTGGATTTGGCACAAAGAGCTACCATTCAATTCAAGGAGGCTATTTTTAAGCGGCTTTGTATCTGAACGATGCAAAAGCAAAACAAATTTAAGTTAGATAGGTACATAGAGGTGTACGTATTAATAAACGTCTTGTCTGGTCGCGGTTTTCTTGACTTTCGCTGCATCAAGTGTAAGCACCAAAAACGCAACGTTCTCTTTTGCAGTGCGCCAAATTTGTTCACTTGCCAATTGTATGACATTTAAAATTTTTAAATTTCTTTTGCAAAAAAAAAAAAATATGTCCACAGGGAAAATTAAGTTTTGTGACCTTTCATCGTACATATTGAAGGGGAAGAAGATCCGATGCCAAGCAATTAGAATCTTATTTGCTTTTGTCTTTTAGTTTTCCTCTCACTTTCTCTAGCAGATCTACTTTTAATTTTGTTTAAAATAACCAACTTGGAATTGCATACTAAAATAAACAAATTCTATCCGGAATTTGTCAACTTCAGTTGATGCTCCGAAGTTTTTGAACTCTCAATAAAAATCTAACCTCAAATGACATATTAACCGCATTAGCAATTTATCACAACCCCTAAATGAAATTAACCACTTAATAAATTGATGAAAGATCTATGGATTGTGAATGAGTCTGTTCCCTTTAGTTTTCTATAGAAGAACATAAAGTACACGCCGAATCACTTGATTGGATTCGAGTTTATTTTAGCCACTTTGCATTATCCGAGATAGAATAACTCAATTATGAGAAAGGTGAAAATACAAACAAATAGTTAAGAGAATAATTAATAATAATAATGACTAAAAGGGACAAATTTCTGTGATATCGTCCTGGATTTTTATGAGAAAAAAGGGGTTGTGAAAAATTCAATCTAAGATTAATTGAAACAAAAATAAATCCGTATTATCTAGTCAACACGATATTGGTAGAGTACGTTTCGCTACAAATTTCATTGAGCGTGGTTACCGAGAAACCCAGCAAATTTAGTTCTAATCAGTAAAAATCATGGAGAATATATCCTAAAGTGGTGTCTTCAATGTCACACATAAGTAGGAATATCAATCTAGTCACAAAGTCTACCTCTATAAATCTTCGAAATTCTCTAAAAAAGTCAACTTTTCATTTTTTTTTCATTTCCATAGTTTCAAAAAATGAGTTTCAAGTTAAGTTCGAGAGTTAAAGTTTATGAGAAATGAAACTTGTCGACTTAAAAACAAGTTGTCGTTGCACGTATGTAGTTCAAAAGTCTACACTCCAGAAGGTCGATATATTAAAATTTTGTTAAAAAGTATAAGTCATTGCCCATTCATATAAATATTATACATTTTGTGTAAAGCATTAATAATGAAGATGAAAACCAAAAATGTCTTATAAAATAAGTCTAGAAAGCCTAAACTTGAGATTTTTTTGAAGTAGATCAAAAAATTCTCACATGTTAAGAAGTTTGACTTAAAAGTAACTGGCTCCGCACTTTATAAAAATTAAACAAATGCAAAGTAAAATTAATTCAAGTTCCTACTTTTCAAAATGTACGGAAGAACAGAACCGAAATATCTCAATATAAAGTATTGTTCCCAGTAACACATTACCTAAAAAGATCTATACTTAATTCTATATAATTCTAATATAATTCTAATAAGTACAAGATTTGTGTATAAAATCATGAGAATAAAGAGCAACTTCACAGTTTCTTGCACTTTTTGAGATAGACTTTTTTGACACGCATCTACATTATGTACATAGTAAATTGAAGGAAGTTCTTAATACTCGTAAATACAAGGCTATATCCCGAAAAGAGGCTTTGAAAGTAGAAACTTCGATCAAGCGATACGGAGTGTATCTTTTTGTTTTTTTCACTTCATTCATATTGGTTGGTATTCGTTGACGTTCTCTGTATCGCTCATTAGGGGCTTGCTTTTTTGTTTAGTTAATTTTTTTCTGTAGAAGTGTATTATGAATGAAGAAATTTCTTATAAAGATTCGAAATTAATACTTAAAATTCTGACTCAACAAGTTAATTAAATCAGTAGCTGCTTTTCTTAAAGGAGTCGGCGCAGCAAACTCAGAAACAGTTGTTGAGGGTAATTGATATTTTGAAAAGTAGCGGGGTCTTAGAAATAGTTTTAGTCATCTAGTAACTATTTGAGTATACACGTATAGTATAAGATATGAAGATAGTTTGATTTGTAAATTGACACGTAGTTCGATCTTGAATTTGAGTAGGTTTGGATTGGAAGTTTTTCAAATTAAAATGTATGTAGTCTGCAAACATGTGTTTGGTTCATTTATAAAATGCCTTATTCGGTTACGAATTGATGCATAATTGTGCATTAAGCAATTTAACATGATGGTGTCATGTTAGTGCCTAGGAAATTGAAATACTCGTTCATACTTTGAACTACCTAAGAATAAATGACAGGGTTTCAAATTTCTGTTGGTATATTTATAAAATTAATTAGAATTCGCAATATTTTCTTTTTAATTACAAAAAGCAATAAGCATTTACAATTCTATTAATTTTTGTATTTTTTCTCCCTAAAAGTCTAAGGCATACCCTACACCCTGTTGTAGAATCTCTTAAACTAGAGCTTCCCCCATTTTGCCTTTAAACAAATTATTTCGAAAAGAAACCAAAAAATTAAACTTAAAAATGTCGGTGATTATATATTTCTATGGGTCAGTAGCGGGCTAAATGAAATGAAACTTTAAGAAAGCTTTTCACGAATTTTGAACAAAATAAACGGGTTAGCGCTTTCGATTGGAATATCAAACAGAATGACTCAAAGAGTAATGGATGATTACATTTTTTTTATTGCAATTGTAATTGGAAATTAAAGAGTAATGTGTTTAAACATGTACCATACTATTTAAAACCCCGGCACACAAGACTTTTTATAAAAATTCACCATAACCGCAAACACAAAGTCAGCGAACACAATTAGTACGATTTTGTTTACAGAAAGGCCATTTCTTCATTGATCCGAGTTGAAAATCAGTTTGTGCTGCTATTTTTTAATTAATTTCGGATTGTTTTTCATTTACAATGTTATTTAAAATTCAAGGGTGCTCTTTTATAAACATTTTGATCAAAATCGGTATAGTCATTAATGAAAAAGTCGAACGGTTCTGTGACAAAGTACCGTTCATGCCATTTTCGCTTAAGATTGTTTGAGAAAAATGTAGAGGCTGCCTACAATAGTACACGTATTTTTATCAAAAAAAAAATTAATCAAAAAAGGCGTATTCCAGATAAATAAGATTTTTCATACCGGCTAAATAAAATCGCAGGACTGCTCTTATTAACAAGTATACTTTTGAATTTAAATATTGTAGGCATGTATTTATATAAAATTAATTAAAAACTTAAATTTCAAATACATATTTAATAATTTAGTTAGTATTTAATAATAAACATTTAAGGACATAATAAAAAAAAAACAAGGTATAATTCTGTCGTGTTTTTTAATATTTTTCAAATTCTTTTGGTTAAACTTCAACCAGACAAAATTGAATATTAGTTCAGTTTTGTTCTCAACAGTTCAGCAGACTCGTTTTTGTATGTGAAGTTACGAGCCTTTAAGAAACTCTATTTTTCGTCTAATGTAGCCTTTAAAAACTAAAGGAAACATATAATTCAAGGAAACAAGATTCTTGACCTAGCGATCTGTTTGTTAAGCCATTTAAGAATACTAAATACTTCTCCTGGCCTTACCAAAACAGTTTAAAAATATAGTTCATTGTGAGTATTTTTTTTTTATTTAATTAAATCAAAACATTGTTATTTTTGACCTCTTTAAGAAAATCGGAACAAGCAATGAAAAGGATAAAATGACAACTTTTTTTAAGTAATAAAACTTTAAATTTCTCTTACAGTTTGTTTTGAACAATATATAAATATTGTGGTTCTTTTCTTTTTTTAAGTTTTCGAAACCATTTTAATGCATTCAAAACAAACAACTAATGGATTTTTCTGTATACGTATCAAACAATGTGATTTGCACCTAAATTACCCAGGGCAAAGTGGATTTCTAATAGTGAAGAACTTTGTAGTATTCCAGATATACGTATACAACAATAAAAGTAGTTTTACATTTTATAATATTGCTCTAGAAATTTCGCCCCTAAAGAGGTTCAAAAATTAACATAAGCATAGATATGTACATATTATGTACATAGATCAGAGTGTCTTTTTGCATAAAAGACAAGGATAGGAAATAATGTTTGTTCTGTGAACTACATATTCATCAATTTAAAATAATTTTAGATTTACCATCTATATTGTTACTTGAAATGAAGTCAACATCAATTATAACAACTCTTGAACCTTCCAAAAAACATATTAATATTTTCGTCTTTGCGTTATGTTTCCAAATTTTAAACTTTGCGAAAAAAACTGTTAAAACCGCAATAATTGCAAAAATATTGTTTGCGAATTACAAATTTGGATTTTGCTTTTAGCTCTATAGAATTATTTTCAATATTTCTTATAAATAAAATTCAGAAAAAAGATAAAAGTTAGAAAAATCAGAAATGAGGGAACCATAATGGAAACATTTTTTGAGACTTTCGAGCTCCGTCGGAATGATTTATTACTGATCTTCTACTATCTCTGTATTAATAAATATTAGTTTGATGCTAAAATTGTTTCAGTATAATACTAGGTTAAAACAACTACATATTTTGCAAATTTTAATTAAAATAAGCATCATAATTTTCCTAGCATTTTTTTCAATTTAAAATCATCAAAAGATATTTAATTTTTTTAGTATCGTGCATATGACACTTTGACATTTACAAACTTCAAAAATTTCAAAAACTTACTTAGTTTTTTTATTTTTCATTATTTTCTCTGCAATTTACTTAAAAAATAGCCCCTATAAGCATGATGCTCGTTAAAAAATATTTAAAACTGAGAAAAAGTTAGTTAACTATACTTTAAAGTTAGCAAATTGTTAAGTAGTACAATATTATTACCTAGTGTTGGGCTGTTTAAAATGTTGCGCCATGGATAACTTAACTTTTCTTATTAATTAACTTAAATCATTTTGAATATTATTTATTTAAATAACAAAAAAGTTAAAAATCTCCTCTTTGCTAGTGGAGATCTATCTGTACTTTTTTAAGCAGTTTTGTAGTGAAATAGCTAGGTAGTTCATTTTTCTCCTAAAAAATATAAATGTAACATTTGGCCTTCAGGTAATGTCGATCAGCTTAGCCTTGATTCCAGTTTCTGTCAAACACAGAGATTCATTCTTCAACCGCACTAAACGAATGTTGTATACTATACGTAGCCCCCACTCCCTATCATTATGATATTAACAAATAGAAGCATATCTCCTTATAAAGGTTAATTATATAGCTACTGGAATGCGCGTAAATTATAAAAAAAAAACGAAATCAAGATATAACAATTGGTTTGTGGTACAGAATAAAATGAAAATCTATACTTTCAAAAACTTAACATGAACGTGTGATATCAAAATATAGAAACACTTAAAAATTAAGAAAAAATATTGGTGCAAAAGCGCATGGAAATCAAGGGCGCACAGACTTATAACTTTCAACAGTTCCTTTGTTCATGTTTTGTCCACAAGGAATGTAGAGAATCCACAATTTTCTTTTTCATGACGAGAAATAGTCTTAAAAGAAATTTTCTGGCAGTGGATGGGAGACCTCTGGCACAAAAGTCCAATGCAATAACCATTTCGCCAGGATATTTTGAACAAAGGTATTTTTGTGAAAAATCATAAATGAGCGGGATGTGCTTAAAGGCGATTTTACTTACAAGTGATACATTTTAATTTGATCAAATAGTAAAAGTCAACTGGTACTAGTAACAAGTCTAAAGTAATATTAAGCGAAATGCTCTACTAAGCGGTGTGATTTTAAAAGGGTTTTACTAATATTCACAAAACCATAGATTTGTTTCTCCGAACAGGAAGTCAAAATTATTTATTTTATTTCTTAAAACAATAAATTGATAAAAAAAAACGAAGCACCCTAATATGATAAAAAGGAAAATTCTTTTTCGTTTTGTTAATGAGTAATGGCATACAAACCGCACGTTAGCGAAAAATATACGCAAAGCAAGATAAGCACTCAGAAAGTACAATGTTTTCTAGATAAATATTACAATAATTTATATTCTCTTAAGTAAACTTTATTTTTCTTATCTTATTTCTTATTTAAATAAATTCATATTTCTCTTTGTGTGTTGAGTTGCCAAAATTTTTAGTCGCTGCTTTCCGTTCTCTACAAAAATTACAAATTCACCGGCTTACGATTGAACTTTAAAATGCGGTTTAAGTACTGTAACTTTATTTGAACTGAGAGAGTTATTATAATTTTTAATGATTCCCCAATGGTAGATATTAACTATTGTTTAATGTTTTAGAATTTTTAATTTTTAGAGCGACAGTCTCTTCCACCTAGAGTAATATAAATTCCTTAATGCTCATTACACACATGGTATATTGCCTAATGGCATTGTAAAGGACTTTTCTGCATTAGCAAATGAGGTCGTTAGAGGACATTAGCATCGGGAAGAATGATGTTTTGTAAACAAAGAGATATATAGAGAGAAAGAGAGAGTATGCAGTTGGTACCTAAACGTACAACTTTTTAGGGTAAACATTAACATTCTCACTAACACCAAACCAACCGAAAGAAACAAAAAATCAATATAGCGTGCGTGCGTACACATTTGAACGCACAATCCAAAGACCTATGACACATGCCAGAGTGTAAACATCATACGAAAACAAGTTATAACTACAGATACTCGTACCAACACTAACAGAGGCAATGTTTGTAGAGTCGGCATTTTGTTTTCTTGTTAAATAAAGAAAGCGTCAGGTAGTTCTACGAGTATCTATGAAACCAAACAAAAAGACGGAATTCGAAAAAAGTGAGGTTAGGTGGAAGTCTCTTCTGCACACGAAAGATGAACCAGAAACAAGGAAAAATAATGTGCATCTGGGTTATGGCCAAGTGTCAAGAACTCAAAACATATAGGTACCTACTTCTTTCGAATATTATTATGTACTCTGTAAATTATTTTTAGTTCAATAAATTTGTTTTAAATGTGCAGCAGGAAAAATAAAAAAAAAAACTATACAGGGAAAGACGTCAACAAAAAATTATATGTCTACCTATGTGTAAAGTTTTTAAAAATAAAATTATCTAAAAATTATGCAAGAAGACTCTTTGGGTTTAGTGTTTTTTTTTACATTTTGAAAGATAGTTTTGTAAGAAGTTTGTCAAAAACTCACCCCATGAAGTTCTGTCACGGTTCATGACAGTCCCCTCCGCTGAGTTGTACAGGAATTTGGCAAGGTTGAAAGGGCGTGCTTGTCGCACGAACAATGAATCATCCATATGGGCAGATTTAGACATTTTTGATGTAAATTTGTTTTCTGATTTTACACTTAACAAACACTTCAGGCACTCGATCGGTCAATGCGTCGTCGGTCTGTCGGTCGCGATCAAAATACCATTAGTAACCGCTTGAACTCGAATTTATGTAATTTCAAAGATAGTAAATAACCGAGAAATTTCAGGTCAGAAGATCATTTAAGAAACACACTGTATGCAGGTAGAGAGGTACAATCCCCTGATGGTTCACTAAATGAGCAGCAATGCACTCTGAGTTGGACTGACTTTTCCGCACACCACCCAACTGAGCAATAATAAACGTTTGACTTAATATTTCTATCTTTGGTTTGGGACGATGGATTCTGCGACACAAAACATACAAAAATATAACATATATTTTTTTTTTCGGGTGAATTTTTCTTTATAGGGTGCTTTATTTTTTTACGAATATACTCGCAGATAGCACAGCAGTTTCGTTGTTATGCTGTCGAAGAAGCCCCAAGAGCCCGAAAGAAGAGAGACCTCAAAATGTGTCTGAATATTGTGACGACCACACCTTGATAGATTTCGAAAAATTGTCAGAGAATAGCGCGCGGCTATATGCTTTGAACTTGGACCTTAAAGTGTAAAACAAAAATTACTTGCACCAACCCCCGAGCACGAGTTTGATATGAATTTATGTATTTTTATTTATTTGATACAAACAAAAAATCAGTCATATTTTTATAAATATTTTTGCATTCGAAAATTTCTTAAGACAAAAGATATGAATTCATAAGAGCGGTGTACGTGCAACGTTCGGAACCGATAGACTACGAAGGAACCGCCTTTTTCGATTTTTCTTACTAAACAACTTGAGGAATACTACATTGATATTAGCCTGCAGCAAGCATAGCACAGTTGACTTTGAATTTCACTCGAAATGTGATATTGTAGGTATTGTTACTGTGCTACTTACTATACACAGTAGAGCCGGAGCCAGCTCAGAGAGGTCATCATCAGCTCAGACGAGTTAAAATGGGCACGACCACATTCAAATGAAATTGAGGAAATACTTTTGAATAAAATATAAAATAGCAAATGCGTTAGAGGTTTGGACTCTTTGCTCTTCTGGACGTTTCAATCCAGATACTCGACGAAGTGAATCAACACTATACTCGTAGATGCCCATATTGGGTGGTGGTGGTGGCTTGGTGTTGGTGACGATGGCTCAGAGGCGAGTTGAATTTAAAGTGTTATATTGCAAATAGGTGTGAAATGAGTGAGACTTAAACGCGCGGGTTGAGCGAGGTTTGAATGAGGCGCAGGGTGGCGTTAAACTTCTTTTTTTATATTAAAAAGGTGATAATTGTAGTTGCATGAGATAATTATTACAAGACACCTGTTTGAAGTTCTTTTTGAAAACGTTTTATTGGGCTTTCACAACACTTAAATGAATGTGCTCTTATTAAAGGGTGTTAAGTGCCTTAGGTTGGTACTCGTAGAATAGACAGTTCTTAATAAATTTCTAATTTTTCTTTTTTACTTGTCACAAGGTGGGAATTTAATAATACAGCATGAGAAAGGTTGTAGAATTTATTAATAATTTTTGTTTGTCATAAATTTAATTAACAAATGTAAATAGCAGCGTGTTTCTTTTTGTTATATACAAAATATAATTAATTTAATCGTGAACAATTCTCCAAATTATAATTTTTTTTAAATTTTAAAATATAAATTAATGACGCAAAATTTTAATTGAATTAGTACGATGCTAAAGCTGTTTTAGTATGATACTAGGTTAAAACAACGAATTTGTAAATTTTAATCGAATGTAGCATCATATTTTCTCTACCCTTTTATTAAAGTTAAAATCATCGAATACCTACTTTAGTTTTTTGGTATCGTGCTAGCTTTATAATATAACTCTTTGACATTTGCAAACATCAAAAATGGTTCGTGTACTTACTTTTTTACACGAAATGTCATTGTTTTAGGTGTGTTCAGAAGCAATTTACTAAGAAAATTCTTTTAGTACGATACTAGTTAGAAAATGTTTAAAATTAAGAATAAGTTAGTTAAAGTTAGCAAATTGCTAAGTAGTATCACACTAATACCTTAATAAAAGGCTGTTTAAAATTTTGCGCCATTATCATTAATTAAAAAAATGAAATATGAAGTTTATGAATTTTTTTAAAAATTAGTTACTTTTACGAATTTGTCAATATGTGTCCATATAGAATAATGCAAGAGTAATTTATGTAGAGTAATTTATGTAGACTTAAAATAAAAGAAAACAAAAATAGATAAAATTGAACTTTAACGTTTTAAAGGGTGTAGAACTTATCCAAAACTCAATATGTCAAATGTCAATGTTTTTCAATCTTGTATTTAAGATAGGATTTTTTCGAAAGTTCTGAATTTGTCGAAAGAAAGAATTTCTTAAAATTCTACCTATAAATTCTAAATCGGCGCGAAAACTAAAAATCGCATTTTTTCGACATATATAATATGTATTTTGTTTTAGTAACACATAAATAAAATAAATATATAGCAAAAATATTTTCTTTAAAAGAACAAAATGTTGGATGGGTTAGTAAATTATGGCAATGCAAAATAAAGTACAAACTATGTAGATGGCTTGTTTTCTTTAATAAAAGTTTTTGAAAAACAAAACTACCAAAAGCGAACCCTAAGTTTTTTTTTATAGTAAAAAACAGATTTATTTTATTAAAATGTATGCTTTTAATTTTTATTTATATTTTAAGTTAGATAAAATGTTTGTAAAATATTTTTCTGGTCTAATTTAATCCAATAAAGAGCTTTAAACAAACAATAAAGAAAGGTAGGAAATCAAGCTTAAAGCTTTGAGACGCATTTAAAAGTAAACAATTATTGATCTTTATTATTTTGAAAATATATTGAATATATATCACGTTAAGTGCATATTGTTGTAGAGAAAGATATTTGTAGAAGAACAATTTTAACAGATTTTTATATTTCAAAAAATGTGTATGTATATGCACGCAAGAAGCGTTTATTTTCGGCATTTTTAATCGCTCATAAAATTTTTCGTAGGTATACTTTTTTACCAGTCATGCTTCTCCCTTAACCCTTAGCACAATAGTTATTGCTTGAAACTGTCATGCAGAGGATCGTGGGTTTTGTTCCCAGCCTCTGCAAACAAGTTTTTCATGGGTGTACTGTGACAAAATCCTCCAAGAGTATCTCTTGTCATGAAAAAGTGCTGATCATTAGCCGGTCGGAATCGGCAGAAAATTGTAGGTCTACTCCATTCTTGGTAATGGTTCAGAGTTGTAAGTCACTAGGCTCAGGCTCTCTACGAGTTGTAATGGGCTCTAATTTATTGTTAGTCATACTTCTCAAATTACTACAGATACAGATACAGAGGGGAAGTTATCTCGCGGATGCATACATTTGCATGGTGTCATAATTTGAAGACCTAAAGAAAAAACAATAAGTACTAACTAAACAAAAAATTCAAATTTAAAAAATAAGAACCACCCTAATTTGCTTTTCTTTGTAAATACACATGTGTTGCAATATGTTCTCTTTCGTACACCTTTTGGAATTGTTTACATATCACCATACGAGTAATCAAATAGGCTCCTAATATTGTTCCAAAAAACACTTATATTTCGCCAAAAACTAAGAAGTAGTACCGACATGATATTACTTCTGTTCTATAAATGTTGAAAAAAAACTGTCTATTTTCTGTATGTACATCTGCTCTTTTCACCCTTCATTAAAAGTTTACACATATCAAAGTTACAATTATAAAAGAGAAGCAAAAGGGTCTGCGACCGTTGACCGCGTTGATAATAACTTATGGTCATTCTTTGGATTGGGAATATAATATAATTATGTAGGCATGTGTAGGCAAGGTGGTTTTAATGAAGTGTTAGTAGCAGAATACAAAAATAGGGTGGATAAAATATGACTAGGAAAGGTGCTACTATTTCAATATTAAACCATTTTTTCCGAAGCCCAAACGCGGAAAGCAAAACAAATTGTTGCATCAAAATTATAAAATGAGTACAAGGACTTTTGTGTTTTGTTCAAGAGAGTTGCTTTAAATAGCGCATGGTTTGTTATTTTCGTACGGATACACATTCTCTCATTCATAAAGTAAATGTTGGGTATCCTCTAGAGTTCAAGCTGCAGGAACTTTCCACTCCTTCCAAAATCCCCAATTTTAACTCAAACATAATATCTACACGATTGTATAACAGTTTTGTTTTAAACGTTGAAAACCGGTTTTAAAAGATACAAAATTCTAAAGAGAAAATTTCAGCAAGAAACTTTTTTTAATTAAGAGCGAAAATACAGGTAGACACACCTACAATCTATCTGTTGATGCAATTTGCCAGGTAAATATATAAATAAATGCACCGTGGTTCCATTGAGAAGAAATACTAGGAATAAAATACCTATATGAAGGTATAGGTAGGTCTGGGTACTATAAACGTGCGCCATAGAAGTCTAATTTTATACAATTTTCAATTGAGAGATTTTATCTTCTTTGTAATTGATGCAAAAATGTTTGGAAATCGATTTTTGGGAAGCTACGTCATTTGAAATTAATTGTAAGATATCTTGTCAAATGACATTTCTTGGTTGCGATCATTTATATAAATTCATAAATTTTTTCTTTAAATTGTTTTTAACAAAACATAAAATTAATATAGTATGTTCCAACAATACAATTTTTTAATTTAATATTACCTTTTAAATATCTACAAACTTTCTAGTATGACTGTGGCGGTGATGTTGTTTTAGTGACATCTGTCAAATCTGCTGTTTATTATTCAGCTATTGATGCCAAATCACCATGGCAAGTAACACGATTGAACAGCAGGTCCACGCGTCGCGCCCATTTTACAGTGGACATGGTGGTTCTTCACAGTCGACTTCTCACCGTAAGGTGGCCAAATTTGACAAGACGGTTCGATAATAAATCAGGCAACATTCGTTCTGCAAAGGAACATATGGTCTGCCCAAACATCCCCAAAAGTGTACAGCAGTGTACAAGTTATTTATCGGCCTCGCCTTTCGCAAATTTCAACTTGGCGACATTTGTGTCGGGATCTGGGTCTTCGCTCGTACAAGATCCCACTCTGTCCAGGCGCTCAAAGTTCATAACCATGGCCAACACCAAAAAACATCTTTAAGCTGGGTTAAGCAGTCCACATTCGTGTAGTGCGGGTAAAGAAAGAATCTCTGAATTTAACAGTACGTCTGAAGTTGGGCTCAAGGTATTCTCTGTAGCGCGTGTATTTTTCTGCATCGTGCGTCGATTGAATTTTATATTAATTAACCAAACTTCGTCGAAAAAAGTCGAAATCTTTCAAAGAATTCTAGATCGTCTCAATAATTGACTTGATTATGTTCTCCATTGAATACATTTTTGTCTTCACAAATGGATTCTATATTTTATTATTAATTATCAAATGAAAGCTGTCGAACAAAAATGTCACTGTGTTTTCAAGTGATTCCAAACGTTGAACAGAGGTTCAAAAACATAGACTATAGAATGAACTCTGTTCAAGGTTCAAACGTTATTTTTTCCGTCTTTAATATATGTAGGCTTGAGAGGGGATAATAAAATAATAATAAAATAATTACTTCTTACTGTTTTGCTTTTATAAGCCGTGTTGTACCAGCAATTTTACTTTCAGCTTTTTAGTCTTGGTAAATTTTGCAATGGATTTTCAAAATTTTGTAGAGATTCAGACAAATAAATGTGGTGAATTCCAGAATTATAAGGGCTGTTCGGCAAAATTTCAAAGTTTCTAGGTCATTGGCAAGATAGTTTAAAATCGATTGAAATATTTGTACTAAACGAACATACAAGCAGAAAAGAAAGCAATTAATTAAAAAAAGTCTTAAGAAATCACAACTTTGTAGGTACATAAATATATAATAATTCAATAATTTTTCCAATCACAACTAAGTACATATGTATGTATGTACATACATACCTATCTCTACCTTTGAAAATGTAAGTATGCAATATGATTTTATATTTTCTATAGAAATCGAATCAGTCGTTATCGAGATTTTTGAAAACAAACAAAAAATTGTTTTATTTTATTAAAGTTTCTGACAAAATTACGAAGCAAACTTCTTTCTCTTTGATCGAAATTTTGAGTTCGATTTTTTTTTAAAGTCATACATTTATTGCCATTAACCTATACATACAGCTGACCATGAAGAGATACAAGACAGTACTTTGTAAGTCTTGCGTCGGTCTAGTTTATATTGAAAAATTTCAGTATCATCTCGCTCGGTGTCGATCGTGTTCTCTTCTTCTTCTCATTTTTTATGGAAGAAATATCGACCTAGAATTTTAATCTTATCTTATCAAAAAAATTAAAAAAATTTACTTTGAACTAGTAAAATGCAAGGTAATTACCTCTTAAAAACTTACAACTTATTTATGCTAGAACAGTTGTGTTTGCTTTGTTATTTTTTTTTTAAATGTCAATGTCTTAGTTGTGTTTAGCTAAGGCTATTAAGAAAAGTTTTAGCACAATACTAGTTAAAAAATAACTAATTAAGAAAGATATACTGCTTTAAAATCACCAAATTGTTTCGTGTAAACACTTTTACTATAGGGTAATTACAATTTTTGATAAAATGACCAAATAACGGTATGAAATGTAAAAAAAAAAACGATCAAAATCATTCGATTTCATGTCGTTAGCAAGTATTAACACCGATAGATTTATTTATTTTTGTACAAAAAATTAAGTTTTTTAATTAATCAGATTGTTGGAAACAGGGTTGCGAATTTTTCAATAAAAAAAAACCATAAGTCATATGTATGTAGATGATTTGTGATTTAAAAAAAAATCTAATTCATAAGTTAGTGACTTATGATTTAAAAAAAATCTAAAACATAAGCTACTAAGTGATTTATGAATTAAAAAAAATTAATTCACAAGCTACTAAGTGACTAATGAATTAAAAAAAAAATTAATTCATAAGCTAGTTGGTAAATTGGAAATGTTTAAGCTTGTTTTGACTACATAATTATTTAATTATTAACGAAAGTAGATTTCAAGCTTTTGTTTGTCATAAAATTATCATGCTAGCTTATAGGTTTTCCAATTAATAATTTTTTAATCAGAACTTATCCATAAGCTTATAAATTAAATGTTTTTTAATTCTTAGGTCACTTACTTGCTCATGACTTAAATTTTTTTTATTCATAAGTCACTTAGTAGGTTCTGAATTAATTTTTTTTAATTCATAAATCACTAAGAAGCTTATGATTTAAATTTTTTTTAATTCACAAGTCACAAACTGACTTATGAATTAAATTTTTTTAATTCATAAGTCAGTAACTAGCTGCTGAATTACATGTTTCTTAATTCATAAGTCGCCCATTAGCTTGTGAATTAAAGCCAAGCTTAAGCTAAAAAGTGACTTAAGCTTTTGCAACCCTGCTTGGAAAAACCTTATATCTTCAGATTGAAATACATATATTTTTAATTAATAACAAAAATGATTTAAGAAATATTCAAATTGAAAAAAAGGTTGAAATGCAAAAACTTCTACATAAAATTTTATGCGAAATGAGGGCGTGAATTAAAAATGTTTGAAAAAACAAATCGATTATTTCTTTTACGATTTTTGCATTCATATTGTACTAGTTTTCTTTTCCTGCTAAAAAATCGTGTTCAATTTCTGCATACTTATATTGTCAGTTTTCTCTCCACCATGAGACCAAGTTTTTTGCAGAAATTAAGGTCCATAAACTGCACCAGTTCTTAACAATTCTGTTCTGTGTCCATGCAGTAACTTTTTGTTCTCAATGTCTAAAACATCACTTCAAAATCAATTGCGCTCATAAAATCTGTACAATCGTTAAGAAGATTAGCAAGTTTAAATTTGTATGTGGAGATTATATACTAAACCCAGAGAAATAAACTTTTATAACTTTCTGCTTCAATAAAGTCACTTTTCATTCAATCAATTCACTAACTTAATGACTATTCCAAAGGATAAATTAGTTCAAAGTTCAACCCAATCATTTTAAACTTGACTTAAACTTTATTCACAAGTACTATAGACACACCTTATGAATTTCCACCACAACAAGTTCTCTCAAACTACATTCACAACTCACCCCAACTGGGAAATGTCCTTCCGAAAAACAACCTCTTATCGGGTTGCCATATCATATCCTTGAAGGATTGTTTCTTCGATATGGGTGGCGGTCTTGAGTAGCATTGTTGGAAAGCATCAATTGATTCCTCGGCCAGTGTTGTCTTTTTCTTAGGTTCCTTGCGTAATCCCTTGGCCTTGGAGTCCATATTAGAAAAAGTATTTACTTAAATATTCCGAAAGGATATCCTTCTCTTGTTTTTTTTTGTTTTAATTTTTAATTCTCTTCACTAAAACACTTTAAATTGAGAAACGAATAATAAGAAGCAGCAGGAGCGAGATGCGTTTCACTTTCTTTTCTTTAAGAATCCGCGGTAAAGTTTTGCTGCCCAAACGACCGCGTCCCGATCCAGATCACTAATAAAATCTGAAAAAATTAAGTCCAATTCTAGTATGTGAGATAAGATGCGGGGCCAGACTTTGTATCTAGAGCCTCCGTTTAATATGGTTAGCAACTTTTTGATTATTATTATTTTTTTTTTTGAAAAAGACTCTCAAAAGCAATTTAACGTATAACAATTGGACTGACTTTGTTGTACATTACTCTGAATTTGTGCACAGATTGTCACTAATATTCAGATGGGACTTAATCAAACATAATACCACGTACTGACGAATCAGAGGTTTTGAGAAAATAACGTACAGCCTGACACGTCAATTATATGGTACAACAAGTAAATTCTACTTAAGCGGTGGCATAACGTCCTACGGGGGCTTATATGATATACCTACATACATACGAGTACGTTGTCAAACTGGGCAAAAAAAGTGCGTTCGAATAACCCCGTCCGACGAGAAGTGTATTTTTTGTGGGGGTTGGAAGACTATTTTATAGATATAGATACTTTTGTTGTTGTTCTTTTTTCCTTGCGTGTAAAGAAAATTTTTGCGGAGGTGGATAATCTCCATGGAAGACGCAGTCAAGTTTAAATAAAATGAACATTCCTCGCTGCCTCTGGTTCTTTATTGAAAGTATTGTTGTCCAGGCAGCAAGCAGCAAACTTCAAGCCTCATGTTGCAGAGGAAGTTTGAAGACTCGTTGTGATTAAATCACGTGATTATGTCATTAAATATTGTTTAATCACAGGCGTTGGAGAATGATTCTGATAGAGAAACTGCGTGCTCATTAAGTGTGTTTACCGAGTCTATATCATCAGATAGTGAAGATTACATCGACGATGGATTTTCTTGGACAAGTTCAAAGAATTCCAAGAACTTTTTCAAGTTCAATAAATAGATCTACGATCTACTTTTCGCTCAAAATTGGGCATCCTTTAGGTGTTTAATACACTGCGTGCCCCAATGGTTGTTGCGACCTTGACTCTCAATCAAAAGAGCAAATTTTTTTGAAAATGCTTGAAGTCCAAAACTCTGTAGATAAGGAATTAAGAAATCAGAAAGTGAATTGTATTAAACAAATCAAACAACCTAACTTGAAAAGAATTCAAAAGATTTTTAGAAAAATTTCAGTAAAATTTGAAGAAAAATAAAATGTTGCATGAAAAACAGAAAATTTTATAGTTTTTCAATAACTCAGATTTGCTATATAACTAGAAAAATTTTAGGAATTTCTGACAGTTTGCGAAAATGTTTAATAATATACATAGATTGTACATAAAGAATTTAAGAATACAAAATTGTGAATTTACAGAATTTGAAAGTGCAGAATTTTTGGAAACCGAATTTAATGCGTGCACAAATTACACTCAAAAAATTTCGTGTGTAAATACTACTAATTCATGCGTGCATTCTACGAATTTTATTCGTGGTTTTCAGCCACGAATAGTATTCGTAGAAATAGTAAATAGTACGAATTTATTAGTAAATACTACGAATGTAAAAGATTAAAGTACGAAGTCATTCGTACGAGAAATTAACGAATGTTATTAGTTATATGTACACAATAATTCGTACAATGTACTCAAACAAATTGTTTACTTCTTGTTTACGAATGAAATTAGTGTATTAAACGAATAGATTCGTGAATAGTACGACAGTTATTAGTAAAATTTTACGAATGCATTCGTAGATATACGACTGTACAAATACTTCGTACATCTTACGAATATTCGTACAAAGCACGAATATCATTCGTAGCCATTTTACTAATAAATTTTTTGAGTGTAACGAAATCTGTTTGTATAACAATTGTTACAAAAAATAGGTACGAGTAATCTTCGGACTGAAGTTTGCGGCTCAGATATATTCCTAGGATTGTATAATGTTCAAAGTCATTGTATTTAAATTCCATCTTAGTTTTTGACAAAATTTTACTTAAAGAAATTAAGGTTCACGTGTTTTTGTTATTTTTCGAGTAAGGGTCTTTCCACGGAATTTTGTTTGGCATATTTTTAACTTCGTCAAATATTTATTTTGCATATCGTTTTACTTCGTTTTTTTTTAATTAGCTGCTTGTTGTACCGCTTTCAAATTGTCTTGTCTTACTATCGATTCAGGTGAAATTTATACACATGTAATACAACAAAAGGCAAAAGAAATTGAAAGCTAAATTACAAAAAAAGGAATAATAAAAATTAAGTTGAACTCATTCGATTCAAACTTTAATTTCTTCTCTGAAAAACTAATCAAAACACAATCAGGTCATAAATGATGTTTTTAATATTTACAAATTCCGATTTTATTAACTTAAACTAAAAGATTCAGTTTTGTATGTTGTCAAATTTTAATAAGGTTTTATATTTGAGGCATTTGCTTGCAGACTAATAACATGAAAAAACGTTTGGTAAAATAAACTTTAACAAACAACAAATCGTGGTTTAAAAATACACGAAATAAAAACGTGCGACTTTAGTTTCGCAAAATGATAATTGAACGAGTTAGATAAAAGCAAAATGAAAATTCGCGATATGAATATCGTACAATGACAAAATTAATTGTGAATATGGTGGAGAAAGGATTTGTGGAATAATCTTGGCTCTCTTATTTTTCATGTAACCAAAAATATCTTTGCAATATTATTGTATTTATTTGTTTTCATTTACAAGCTTAGCTTAACGGGAGAGTAACGAAATCTCGCAGCACAAATTTCCGCCGAAAATAAAAATAAAAATCCCGCTGACAGATATTTTTGGAAATATTTGGCGGGATTTTGAATACTATTTTAGTACTTATTATAAAATATTTTACTTTGATTTATTTTCAAACAAATTGAAAGTATTTAAGAAACTGTTGGTTCGGGAAAAAATAAAAATTCAGTTCTTGTGAGAACTCCGAGGAGCTAAGACCTCCTCCATCTTTAGAGAGGTAACATGATTTTCAATGGTTTGGCCAATTATTTTTGGACATGTGAATTTTGATTTTTTTTTAAACATTTTTGTTCTGAAGAAATTTGGATTTTTCATAAATTTTTTTTCAAAAATATCTTTGGCCAAAAATTTGCCACCCAAGGTACTTTCAATCAAAAAAACTGTTACATTGGCGCCTGCCAGGCGACTTAACATACCCTAAAGTGGAGCGACGGAGTCGCGTGAGCGAGTGTGTCCCCGAAAAAGGGAGTTAAAATACTTAAGTCCCTCGGAGCGGTCCACCCAAAGTATTGTTTGTTTATTAAACATGAACTGCAAGCACACCAATTATTGACATCATTATGTACATATATTATAAGAAAAAAAAAATTTTATACGAGTATTTCTAAAGTCGATTTTCTGACAAACTAAGTGCCGTAGACCTATCAAAGTTGACATCTTTTTTTTTCCAATGTGATTTTTGGCTAAACCAAGCTTCTTAGAGAATTAAGAAATACATATTCATACTCTAGGGAGTGCTTGCTACCTTTCAATCCACGTATCGCATGAAACGAAAAACAAATGTTTATCTTTAAATGCGATTTGCGGTTAAACAGAGCTTCGTAGACTCCCCAAAGTAGACATTTTCAAATGTGATTTCTGGCTAAACTAGGCATCTTAGCGAGTTAAAATTGCATATTCGTGATGTAGGGAGTGATGTATCACATGATTTTTTAAAAAAAAACTTTTTTGGACATTTTTTTGTAATTTTTTTATTTTTTTTTTTAAATTTTTTTTTTATTTTTTGTTTATTTTTATTTTTTTTTTTTTTTTATTTTTTTGACTCAAGATACTTTCAAGACTTCATACTTATACTTTTTTTTTGGACTTGTCTTCAGCTTTAAGCCAATCAGAGCTCGTTAAAAATTAACGAAATCAGAGCGGTGTTCTTCGTATGAAATATTCCAGTGCAATAGTAGGAAACTTCGTTCTCGTTGCTTCTCATTGATTCGAGTCACCATTACACTATGGAAATGAAAATCCATACTGTGCTATCAATTTAGTATTGAAACGGCGGGATTTCGTGATTCGGGATCTTGTGAATCGGGATTTTGTGATGCGGGAGTTTGTGAATCGGGATTTTGTGTCGCGGCATTTCGTACCCAACCCAGCTTAACAGATTACATTTTATTTTTGAAGCAGACCCTTGAGATGTGTGAGTCAAAATGTCGGCATACTTCATTGAACATTTTTATAGATCATGAAATTCGTTCGCTTAGACCGTAATTCATTCTTTGCAAGGGTTGGAAAAGAAATCGTCGTTGCCTGAGTGGTCTAACAGGAGCGTAAATAGAAAGTTGAAATAGGGACTTTTAATGTGATTGCAAGGCAGATCTCTTATGAGCATAGTTTTATGAACGTATCTCCTAGATTTCAGTGAATGTATACCGAGAAGCCGGCATCTTTCTTCGTAAGATGGTGAAAAGTTCTAATTTATTTTTCTAAAAATATATTTTGTAAAACCCCTTTAAACTTTTTTAATTTCTATCAGAGTGTAGTTCATAAAACGGGCTCCAAATAATTTCAGAAAACTCTAGAATGGACCTTTCAAGAGAAGTTTATTACATTAGAAGACTATGAGGATCAGTGAAATCCTTTGAATTTCGTTTGATAAAATCAACCATGGAGTTTGCAGAGGGCCCAGTTGACTACCCTGTGGGACACCCGATGGACAATTTATAGGCCTTGAAAAATTCTTATTACATATATAGGTTTAGTAATTTTGTTTAAATTTTGTACACTTTAGTAATGAAAATAACTTCACTTCAAAACATGAAAAAGAATTACTTTCGTAAAACAAAAAAAAATAGTTTTTCTTGCTGATTTTGTTTACTCTGCGTAGTTTTATAATTTACTTATTTAACCTTATACTCGTAGCTTTGTGCAGGTTTATGCAAAATGTATTTTGATCCATTACACCTGAATAACTTTTCAATTTTCATTTTTTGGTCATTTTTATTAAAAGTTGTTAAGTTGCCAGAATAAAATTCCCTGAGTTAAAATTCCTGTGAACGAGGTTTTAAAAAATTGAAGAGATTTGAAGCGAGTTTTAGTTCAATCATGTGGTTAAGGTTCAGTACTGGGACCAATTATGTTTTTAATATACACACAGTCTAATGTTATTATTCTAAAGTTAAAATGTGTTTTGACTACTTTTGATGATGACTTGGGGTGTTTAATGGATCAGGCGTTTGGATCTTATTGTTAATATCAAATGGAATCTAAATTTACTAAAAATCGGATTTATTTAACTTAGTTATACTCATTAGATAGAATTGTATTTTGTACCTATTAAATAAAGAAAATCAGTTTAGGGTAGAACTAGTAAACATTGTTACTGGCGGATGAATTCGCCTACAATTCAAAAATATTAAAAATTAACTATGCCTCCCTGACGCCAAAGGTGATAGGCTCATTACGACCACTATGAAACTGTTCGTAAACTAAACATCCACAACGTGTAGTCCTTGATGGCACAAGTCCTTCAGTAACTGACGACGACAACACGGGAAGATTAATATGAAGAGCCATAATGCCTCTTATAAACATCACGGAAAAGTAGATATACCTCTCGATCATAAGATACCTTCTATTATAAGATGGGTGCATATCGGCATAGTAAGACAGTGCATATCGGCATAGTAAGACACAAATCAAAATTTGAATTACATAAACCCAAAAAGGTTGATCGCGGAAACAAAAGTCTTTATTTAGAAAATTTAATTTTAATTTAAAATAAATTAATAAATTAATGATTTCCTTTCTGTTGTTCTTGGAAGATTTTGTTGAGCAAAATTTTTTAATTTTTGTCGAAACAAATAATCATTTCCTCTGGAAACTTACATTCTAAAAAATATTTAGGTACATTATTTATGCGTCATTTTTTGATGGCACAAGCAAAATTTTTGTATATCGTATTCATTGAGTTAGAATTATTGCGATGATAGCAGTCGTTTATGCAAACAAAAATATATCTACACTTAGCGGAAGCTAAAAACCCGCTCTAGACAAGAGCAACAGAAAAAGTATCATCTTCCTAGTTTCTAAGCCTTAATTGTGTTTTATTACACTAGCGACTAAAAAAATCCAAGCGAATCTTCTATCTGGGAAATGTTGTAAAGAAAAAAGTTATGCAAGGTACACTTAATAGGCGGGCGGGCTTAAGATAAGGCAGAGCCACTAATAGAGCACAGCCTCGAAATAAAAATCTTAACCAGTTCGGCAGTGTCTCAATGAGAGGAAAACAGCCACGTAAGCATCCAGCGAAGGCTAGTCAGCTCGGCGGTGCGGTGCGGTGCCTCTGCCATCTAGCTAGAAGTGTATCTCTATGCTGACAGACACCAGTTACTATGTGCAGGATGTTCTCATATATTAACGGGCATAAATGTGTTCAATCGACCATTTCCTGTCGTCAGCCCGCCATTGTGGGATGCTGAATAGATAGATCATCAGCGGCAGCAGCGGTGGTGGTGGAGGCGGGCAAAAGTTAATGAAAAGCAAACTACTAAACCCAAGCTGCCGGCAACGACCGCCAGAACACAATGCGAATACTGATGCTTTATGGCCGCCTATCTGCTGGAGATGTGGAATTTTGTGACATTTTTATTTGTTTTGCCCAATTTGGGGTAGATTCATACGTCAATGCCATCACCACGACTTTATACGCAAATGTATTTCAGCAGATGCTCATAGTAGTTAGCAACGAATAACGAAACGAAACGATGCCGCAAATGCATATATTGGGGATGGACTTGAACAATTTATACGAGCACACAGTTAATTATGCTTGGCAGCTCTCAATGGCATACTGAATTACCTAGCTACTTGTTTTGTTTTATGTTTTGGCCAGGTTCACATGGACAAGTTCAGAGTATCGCTCACACGAAAAACACCCTCCGCCAATGCTATGGTCAACGTAATAATTGCAAAATACCAATTAGCTTATCTGGTGGACAGGTCAGGCTTGAATGAGGCGCAGCAGGTACGAATCAATTGCGGATACTTTGGCATTGTTTCGTTGTCATGGTTGGCGGCGGGAAGGCTTTATGCATGTCAGCGATTTCATTAATCAAATTAGAAAATGGCAAAACATTGCATTAGAGTCATTCGGAAATCGGAAGTAAAAAAAACAAAAAATGGCTATAGAATACAGTTTAACGTATGGCTTGGAATGCACCCTTGCACGGTTTGATGGGTTGTTAAGTAATACTACCGTCCGAGGCATTTGTTTCGCAAACTACACCAACAACTCAGAAGATTGTTGCCTTCTAATTCCTGCTGCATCCGTCTGTAGAGTCGAGCTACATTAATCAGCTACTTTTCGAAATTGAGATTAAAGACAACGACAACTAGAACTTCCATCGTGTAGGTATCGCCGAGATATTATTTTATCCTTGAATTTTAATAGTATAATTGTCCGACACTTTTTGTCAACCAGAAGACGTCGGGTCTGTCGCTAGACATACAGGAATGATGTGGCACACACGAGTATCTGGTGTAAGAAATAAAATGCATGTGTGTACCGCCACAGTCACTCAATTCTCAGCTATTCATCGTCGAAAAATAAATCCAGTTGACATGGTACTGATGTATCTTCTGTGCTGATTAGCTTCTTAGTCCCCTTCCCCATGAGTTTAGCGGGTCTTGAATGAATTGAGGTTTGACTCTTTAAATGGGAAAATGTGTGATTTATTTAGATTGACTCACTTTTCTCCCCTGCTCCCCGCCTTGTAACGACCTTACGTAATGCATTGAAAATTGTGCTAATAAATTTTCACGCTCGTGTAAGAAAAGGAATTTAAAACCTTATAGATATATATCCCAGACTTAAAATTTGATTTAGTTTTAAGACAATTTGATCATTTTAATTTAACCAAACAAAATTATAATTGGGCTTAATTTTTGAAAACCTTTGAACATATTCAATTTAAAATATTGAAATGTTAATTTTTCGAATATGATTCTGAGTTAATTCAAATTCCTATTCTAAATTAATCTATATTCGTATTCTTTGCCAATTTACCTACAACAATAAATTTTATATTTAAGGGAAATAACAACTGGATGGTGTGGTCTTGGTCTTTGGATTGAAAGCTATAAAGATGCTAGCATTCATGAAGTCACCATTATCAATAGAACAAGACAAAAGCAGGTACGAAACAAATTGTTTTTCTTTGAGTTTTTGTTTAATCGAAACTTTTGTTTAATTTCAGAACATTATATTATTTCAAATATCAAGGAGTACTTGTTTGCGAAGTTCGAACAATATCGGACAATGAGCCATTGCAGAAATACACCTCGTAGAATAACCAGAAAATAAGGTAAGTTTCCTAAAGAAGCATCAAAATCATATTTAAGATATTCGAATTTTTCACACCTGAAATTCATATTTTCGAGAAAATTCGAAAATCGTAGTATCAGGTAAACTGAAACATAATTCGTATTTCATGTGTAGACGAAATTTAAATGACTAATATCCTCCAAATTAGTTAATCTGCATATACATATATTTGTCTCTTTATAAAGCGCGGCAACATTACTCAATTTTTAAATCGGATTTTTTATATGCTGCAGTTTCTACAGTTTTGCTTAACACAATTTTGAAAATAATATCAGGCAGATGATGTCTTCTTTAGATTGAATAAAAAGATTTCTGGCGGTTGTCATAAGCCTTATCAGAACATACATAAATTAGTATGTTTACATTTTCTGTCCGAACATTGGCCTTCACGTATTGTCGTATCCTTCGACGATGGCCATAAACGTGGACTTCAAAAAAACACACACAACAGTCTCTTGGTCTGACCTGTTGGAATCAAATGTCACACACAATCAAATCACACTCAAGATTTGTCATATAACAATTGATTTCCGTTCCGGGACAGGGTCCGACGGAGTGATTTTGTATCGATTTGGGAAGGAGTACTAGGTTGCAATCACAGGACATCCGTTCGAGAAGTTTATCTCGATGGCAAAGACATGAACCTCGCTGTTCCAACGTATGGTTGTGGTTGGTGGTGACTTACCGAGAAGAAAACAAAAACTTTAGAATCACGCCTGTCGAATGAGACCGTTCTGGCCCGGCTTCGATCCCTACAGCATGAATGACTACCTTTCAGACAAATTAATATTACCGCATCTTGTAAAAGCAGACAATAATTAAGAACTTTTTCAAAAAAGTCATTTTTATCAAAAATGCAAATGCAAGATGTCCTTAAATGCAAAATGCAAAAGTCAAATTTGTATGCAAAAACATTATACTTTCGATAACCTACTTTGTTAAAGTCATATGTTCCATAACATCATTTTCGGCGTACCTCTTCAGTAAAAAATCGATTTCATTACAAAAATAATGTTAAGCCAGAGAGCGTGTTCGTAAACGTCAAATGCGTTTGCTTAACTACATCAACATCTTTTGTCAAATTATGATGATCAAATTGGCTTTGAATTAATATACCTGATTGTAACTATTTCAATTTTTACCGAATTTCTCCCTCGGCCCATTTATACCATTGACCCATATCCCATCGAAAATAAGCTGAATCAATTCCATATTTGTCAAAAAATGCTCTCAACACTTTCTCTACCCCTTTCGAATTATCCCTATCTCAAGGAGAATTCCCCCAGTTATGATAGACTTCATAACCATAATACATTAAAAAAAATCCAAAGTGTGAAGTTACAAACTATGATCCAATAGCTAAACTTTCACATATTCCCAAATTCAAGGCTCTCAGTCTTAGAGAACGAGAAGCAACTCGACGTTGTCTTAACCGATTTCAGTAAGGCCTTTGACAAAATCTCACATAAGCTTATTCTATTCAAACTGTCTACCCTTAGACTCGAACTGATCTTCGTAAGATGGATTTTTTCTTACCTGAAAACCTGCTACTACAAAATTCGATTCAGATCCAACTTCTGTGATGGTTTCTTAGCTACCTCCGGGGTCCCGCAAGGCAGGCATTTAAGACCTCTCCTCTTTATTCTTACTATTGAAATCTTGATATTGAAATCAATATTTTTATATTTCATTCTACGCCGACGGCGACGATACAAAGTCCATTTCTTCTACACATTCCACTCTTCTATAATTTAATCTCAACTGTTTCTTTATCTGGTGCCTGAAAAATAACTTACGAGCCCAAACGCAAAATAGTTGGACTACCTATGATAAAAAAACAAAAATCTTCTGATTCTTAAATTCCATCGGAAATAAAATCAATATTTTAGTATTTTTCTTAAGATATATTTATTTTGAATAGGAATAGGTAACAAAAACAAAATGACTTCAATTAAATAACGGTATAGCGCAATAATACAAAATAAAATAACGATTGATACTTTTTTTTTAGCGCAAAATAGTTGGCCTATGGGTCTTAATTTTTATTTTACCTGCTTCTATGCGTCGTGGCATTGTGTCAACTAATTTTTGACATTCTTCGGTGCCAAAAGATTCCCAAATATTTATGATTTTAGCTTTAAGGTCTTGAAGAGGTCCGGCATGGTTCTTTTCGCGGTTTTTGTTTCATTTTATGCCAGATAGTTTCAATTGGTGAAAGGTCAGGGCTGCTGGAAGGCCATTCCAGTAAAGGAATAGCTTCAGCAGATAACCACGCCATTTTAGACATTGCTGTATGGCAAGAAGCTCCATCCTGTTGGAAAATATAGTCTCGATCACTAGCTTGAAGTCGTGGTATTGATGGGAGAAGCTCATTTTCCAGAATATCCCTGCACTTGGCAGCATTGACACTTCCATTTACAAAATGTAAATTGCCCAAACCCCGCCCCGACATGCATCCCCATATCATTAGAGATCCTGGAAACTTGACCGTTTTTTTAAGGCAATCTTTGTGAAAAACCTCTTTTGAATTTCTAATGACTCGTTTTCGTTCGTCGCCCACGCAAACTTCAAACCTGGACTCATCACTCCAAATAACGGACCGCTATTGACTTAAAGTCCAGTTTTTACGTTGTTTGGCCCACTCTAGCCGCTTTTTTCTTTTGTTTAGGTGTTAAAAGTGGTTTTTCCTATGTTTTTAACGAATTAAAATTGCTCTAATTTAAATAAATCTAAAACAAACCTTATAAAATTTGTATCCAATTTTTTTCATAGTCCGTTTGCAAGTGTCGACCGAAACACTTTTTTTGTATTCTTTCCCTCCATTGAACAGTTATTGCAGCGGCCGTTTGACGTCGATTTTCTTTTATTATTTTTTTAAAACTCGGCAATCTCGAGGTTTTGCAATCGGTGGGCGTCCCGTTTTTGTACCGATCTCCACATTTCCACTATTTTTGAACTTTGAGATAATGTTTCGAATTGATAAGCGCGGTAAATTGAATTGTTTTGCGATTTTATAGCTCGATAATCCCGTTTCGAAGGCTTTATTTATGGATTCCCTAAGGTCTCTTGATAATGCAACGCCACGCACCATGGTTGACATTAAATTGTTGCTGGCTTGCATAAAACGAGAGATCAATAAACAACAAAACAAGTACATGTCATTTTTTTCATAACGGTTAACTGAAACTCTATTTAAATCTTCATAGGCCAACTATTTTGCATCCCAGAGAGAGTAGTCCAACTATTATGCTCTATATTTGTTTGAGGGAATGGAAACTGGAGCCATATTTGCTTTCTCAAATTTAGTTCTGTTTGGTCTAATTTACTTATTAAATGTAATTTATTACATCGACAAAAAAAAATTAAAAAACAACTGCTTGGGGACCAGAAAATATAGGCAGATAAAAAATGTTAATTTGTGAATTGATGAGTAGGCCAACTATTTTGCGTTTGGGTCGTATAGCTAAATATTTCCAAATGTCATTCAATCACTTTTTCACGAAAATGCATTCAATCTACTCCCCATCGATACCTTCTGCATTATCAACCCATATCCACCGTTGAGTCAATTTGCTACCTTTGTGTTTCCGATCCAATACCAACTCATTCACAAATAAGCATCTGTCTCAGTTTTCTTCTCTTTTTAAAGCAGTTTTTGTATTATATGCATCACATTGAAAAATCTTGAGTCACTGTAGTCACTGGAAAAATGTGTTCTCCTAGAGTACCTCCTTTGATGAAAAGTGTTTTCCATGTTAGTCGTACCAGCTTGGCAGAAAATTGTAGTTTACCTCCATTTCTAGGAGCCGTTGACCTCTAACTTATTTAACTTTACTGGTAAATGGACATCCCTTAAAATGCTTCTGTCCCTTAATGACATTCGTATGAACACATGTGTTGTCAAAGTATATTTCTTTTCAATTAACAGCGACATCTAGCATCTCAGTTGTTAATTGAAAAACAATATGGCCGAACTACCATGCATAAGAAAACTTCTCGAAAAAGCTTTCCGACTTAAAACCTTTTTAGGCATCAAATTTATAAGCTGTTATGAACTCGTATAATGACTGTGCCAAAACAACATTAGATTGTTAGAAAGATGATACAAAAGGTCCAATTTTGAGCGTATTTACACTCTTTTGAAATAGCACATGTTTCAATAATTTGTATTTTTATAAAATAATAACTGGTTCATGAAGAACCACTAGCAAATCCCGAATTGGTATTTTGTTTAATATTTTATTTGTTCTTATCTTAGTACATAGTTAGATTTTGTATGAAATGAGTTCTTGATTAAGTGCGAATAAACTCACTAATAGTTAGGGTCAATTAAAACCATAAAACAATAAATGACACATTTATTTCTATACACTAAAATTTATTTTATTGTTTATAGCCACACAGTTCCTTGACTTCACCGATACTGACTATAGAACTGCACCAAAGTATTAAAGTACTAATAAACCTAATGCTTACTAAGGAGGACCTAAGGATCATAATACTTATTACAACACCAAGAAGATTCCAACTATAATATTGCAACCTGCAATAGTTGACTGAGAAAAAACCACCTGAAAATACCACGTGCATTTAACGAGACCTCTGAGACACAAACAATCAAAGCAAGTAAGTATTTTCATTAAAAACAAATAATAAGCTTTCTAGAATCGAGAGCAGTAAGTACATATTTTCATTTAAAAAAAAAACTCTAGGTATATATGATACATCATACAAAATGTTGAAATTAGTAAACCTCAATCAAGTGATACGCAATGTTCTTAATTGTACACTTTCATTCAACGTTACTTGCCTGCAAACAAACTATAATATTTTAATATATATGTACAAGTAATTTGCTTTGAATACTTGAAGTAAACAACAAAATATCCAACCAATTTTACTTCGAAGTGTTGCAAACTTGAAAGTATAACATAATTTCTATTGTACACCGTACGGTGCTTGTTACTCATGGAGCAAATACCACATTTGCAAGATAAATTTATTCCTTGAGACCCATTTAAGGGCCAGGGGAACAATAAACCATTAAATGTTATCTTTTATTTATATTCTGTAAAGTTCAGTATTTAATTCATAATTCTTTTCGTTTACAGGTTTTCATCAACCATTGGGTTCCATTTCTCACATGTTCTCAACTGAAGAAGAACATGAAAGGATGAAAGATAGCCTGCCACTTACCACTACGTTAATTAAGAAGAATGCAAATGCAAATAAGCATCATTACAATTCCAACTGTGCTTACATATATGTATATTTGTTGTATTTTGTTAAATCTTGGAAAAACAATAAAGAATGATTGATAATTGCATGGTCTTTGTTTTTATTAAGGCATTCCAAACACTTTTCTAGTTTTCTAGAATCAAAGGCAGTAAGTATATTCATTAAAAAGGAGAAAAACACTTGGCAGATATCATGAATAATAATGAAAACATCCATCGATTGATGCGGAATATAGCCGTATCATATAACACAATTATTCATTTACTTTCAAAGTTAATTGCATGCCAATAGTACACACGATACTAACAAATTTCTTTACGCCTAAAAGTATGCAATACTATTCCGCATCCTGTTCACTCCACAACTCACAAACATATTTTATTGCATACCTTAATGTTGTACTAAAAAGGTTCGGAGATCGACTAAACCATAGTTTAGTCGATCTCCGAACCTTCACCAATGAGTATTTAGTATTGCATACTTTTGGGCGTTTGTTTAAATTCAGTATACCTGCTGCTGATTATGGTCGCCTGGTGCATGGACGAAATTTTTCAATGAAATTTATGAAATTTCATGGCGATTTTTGTCAGGTAGTGAGTATTTAGTATTGCATACTTCTGGGGGTTCGTGTGAATTTGGTATACCTGCTGCTGATTATGGTCGCCTGGTGCATGGACGAAATTTTTCAATGAAATTTGTGAAATTTCATGGCGATTTTTGTCAGGTAGTGAATATTTAGTATTGCATACTTCTGGGGGTTTGTGGGAATTTAGTATACCTGCTACTGATTATGGTCGCCTGGTGCATGGACGAAAATTTTCAATGAAATTTATGAAATTTCATGGCGATTTTTGTCAGGTAGTGAGTATTTAGTATTGCATACTTCTGGGGGTTTGTGGGAATTTAGTATACCTGCTACTGATTATGGTCGCCTGGTGCATGGACGAAAATTTTTTAATGAAATTTCATGGCGATTTTTGTCAGGTAGGTTGGAATTTTTTAAGGTTTATTTTTTTTGTGTGTTTTTTCTACACATGTTTGCTGCAAAATAATTGCCGTAATATCAAACTGGGCAAATACAATTTAAGTATATTTTTCGACATTCTTTTGATTTCAATGGAATTTTTTTTTATTAAAAGGCATTGTATTTATTGCTTACTGGCAAGAATCTCAAAATGGTTGAAGGGTTGTTTGAGGAGGAGATTACAAAACATAAAGCTTAACGACGCAACGTAGAGTATAGGACCAGTTACAGAAGTTATGTTTTGATTGATTAAACAGAAAATGGTATATGTACGAGGGGTATCTCAATTTAGAGAAAAATGGAATATTGAATAACAAAGGTTTGATAAATTTTGCTCAGTTTAGACAATTCTTACTACCTAATTAATAAATATTTATGGTGGACTAGTATGTCGACGGATTTCAGATTCCTACCGTTCTAAGCATTGTTGTGTACCTGTAAAGAAATGTGTGCCAACTTGCTAGCACAATAAAAGACAGTTTTCTTTTTCTTCAAAATAAATTCCATCCTTTATTTTTCATCACCATGGTGTTATTTATAATTTTAGTTTTATTTATAATAGCTATATCTTAATTTTGGTAAGTATATTACTGAAAGAATGGCTGCAAAATCTTACATCTCAGAGTGCCTGTGGTGTGTGTGTGTGTGTTGTATGTGGTTTTCATTGTGTCATATATATACCTACACTCCTTGCAAAGGATCTTATTATTTATAGATTTTTAATAATAGATTTTTATTTACATAAAATTTAAATTAACTAGATAAAATGTTAGTTATGAATGTAGTCGTATGTATACTGCATGAATTTTTACAGCAATTAAGAGCTTCTTCTGCATCCTGCATGATGAAAACTGCTCTCCTTAACTCTCCCAATTACAGGTACCTAGAATCCTTATGTTTGTTGGTATGGCTTTTACAATGTTTCTGTTTTGTCTGTTGTCTTGGCTCAGTGGATGTTGAAATAATAACAAATCGTATTTTTTATAATACATGAATAATGGAAGATTGCAATTTTCTTAATATTTTGTTTGTGCTGCAACTGAATTTACTTTTATTTTTCTGTTTTACTGGTAAATTATTACCATTTACATATTGGCGGGGTATTTATGTTAGAATTTCTTTTGGGAGTGCTATTTTATTTTATTTTTTATCATTTTAATATTCGATCCCATCTTTTTTCTCATCTTACAAAGTAAATTTTCTAGTATTTACAAGAATTAATATTTCAACAGCTAATCAGCTTAAGATACATTTTTTATATTGCTATCATAATATTTTTAATAAAAAATAAAACATAGAATTGCGAATATTTATTTCTAACAATTTTAATATTTTTTATAAACATAATATAATATATCTATATGATTTTTTGAAATTTGTTTTCATTGTGTTTGTTCGCATATAAAAAATGGTTTATTATGGTAATTTAATTTTCATATTAACTAATTTGCATTTTTATTTTTTGACATACATGTATGTATAGATGTATTAATAGCTACAGTATATAATATATTTATTTTAATTATACGTAATACTTTATATTTGTTTATTTAGTCTATCATTTTTTGTTTTTTATTTTTATTTGCTCTGTTCAATATTCATATTTATAGTAATTTTTGTATTGAATTTTCATCGACTATCATATAGTATATAAATTTTTAATTGTTTAACAAAGCTTATACATTAAAAATAAAAACATGTTTCCTTCTTAAATAACGATAATATCATTATAATTGCAATTTGTTTCTCGTATCATTTTTAATTTTAATTTTATTTTTGGTTTTTGTTATATTTTAGTTGTTTAACTTTTGTTGTTTCTTGCATTTTGTATCTAGTTCTGTTGGTTTTTTGTTGTTGATGTTGTTGTGAATAATTTGTTATTTAACAGTTTATGGATATCTGCACGGGTTTTATCATCCATGCAAAATATTAAAGACATAGATTTGCTTATAGAAAGGAAACTTAGTTGTAGTTGCAGGTTAATGGAATTATTTCATATCAGGATTTGTGAGAAACTGTTGCTGTTAGAAGATGTTGAATTTACAGGACTTGCAGCATTTTTCTTGGTAGCGATGTAATCGACAGAGTCCCATTGAACGAACGTTTTTGCAATAGCGAGAGGAATCCTTACAACGAGCTGAAAAAAAAGAAAAGATATTTTATTTTAGATCGTTAAATATATTTGTGTTTCATTTTTTAATATGTTTATTAATGAATTTTACCAAGTTATATGCCCAATTATTAATTTTTAATTATTAATATTCAGACAATAAAAATACATTTCTTTTTAAATATTTATAAGATTAAAGAACATACCCTTTTCTTAAACATAATCGTAAACTAGAACTAAAGAAATCATTTTTGTTACTCAGTAAGAAAGTGAGTAAGGAGGAAACACAATGTTGAAAATTATTAAATGTTGGTGGTGCAACAGCTTGAAGAGAACCAGGACCTAGTGACTTAAAACTCTCAACCATTCCTGTGCGCGTGTTGCTAGGAATGGAGGGGACCTACAATTTTCTGCCGATTCCGAATGAGGAGCACTTTTTAAGACAAAAGATACTCTTAGAAGATTTGTCAATTCCCCGTAAGAGGCAGAGCGGCTGAGAATCAAACCCAATACCTTTAGCACAACATTCCAACGCCTTTAACCATTATGTCAAGGGGTTATACTAACAGACAATGTTTGGGTATGTTTTAAATGAAAATGCGATTTATTAAAACACAATGAATAAGCTATTCTCAGAAATGGCATTAACAAAATAAACAATTTTCCATTTAAAAAGATTAATCTCAAACGCGAATCGATTAAAATTGATAATATATTAAATTGATTCGCTAAGATCCATTTGCTAAGAGGTTAAATTCATTTCTCATCTGGTTAAATAATTTCGGAAATAAAAACGCCAGTAGATGAGATTTTCCACTACGATGGATTTTGTGATAGATTTTTCCGGGATTCGTAACAAGTTTCCGATTACGATGGAATTCGTGATAGGGCTGAATAAATCTTCTGTTTAAGATTTTTTAAAATCAAGGTTATCTAATTGCAAAAGCTAGTTTTGAAACATAAAATTCTGAAACAAGGGAGGACACGCCTCGAAAATTTAATTTATGGTCAATCGTATTGCCCCAATTTCAAAACGCTTTCTCTCTAAATTCCTAATGATGTCAAGATTTAACCTACATTTTATATAAATTTCTACTGCGTTGATTGGAATAGATGAAGACTCTTTGATAAATTAGTCCCGCAAACAAAAAATAAAAGGTATACTATACAATATACATACCCTTTGTAGAACACGGAGGACTTTTACACACTTTCATTACCGCAGGTCGTGGTTGATGTTTGCACTCGTTTCCGGCCGGTCGTCGGGTGCCATACCACACGCACTGCAATATTCTGTATTTCAGGCCTTGACGACCACACGGAGAATTGCACTGAAAAACACAATTAAGTCACTTTGGATCAAACTTAAATGGGCACACGTATGTATAAATGTGTCATTGTCGTCGTTGTTCTTACCTCGGACCAGGGCTCAACCCTCCAGATCCCTTTGCATAGTTCATTGTTGCACTCCTGTCGACTGATTGGCTTTTCTTGCTCATCACATCCGTCACTAAGAGTGTCGTTGATGTATTTGCAAATGACTTCACGTTTCTGAATGGCTGTATGACGACCAAAACATCTGGCCTGTTGGCATAGTGTCCATTCGCCCACTTGCCACTGGGGACATTCTTCATTGCCGCAAGACTCAAATGTATCGGGAATATTCAAACCGGCATCCTCACATTCGACGTTGTCAACAATTACAGTTGTTGTCGAATTGTCATTTAGTGTTGGAGTACTAGGTGTGACTTGTACGCAAGTTGCTGTGCGTCTCTGTGTTAAGCAAAAAACAAGATATGTAATTTTAAAAGAAATTCATGTAACATTATTTAGTAAATTTCTTAATGCAAACAGTTTTCACAAAAAGAAACAATTCGTAAAAAAATATAATTACAAAAGAAATCGATTTTTGGATTTTAAAATAAATTATGGAGTTTTTAAATGAAAACTCAAAAAGATAAAATTAAGATTTTAGAAAATCTTGACTTCTTGACGCTGCCAAAGGTTCCAAATTTTACAAACATACTTTTTTGAAATTGTGAACTTGAAAATTTAAGTTTTTTTTTTTTGTGTAGAACTTCGCAAAGGCAGCGTTTTTACTAATACTTTTAGGTGTGAAAAACTGTTCGCAAAAATTGATTTAAAGTTAAAAAACATCAATATTTACCCTTAATCCAGTTCCAGAGCCACAATGTTCGGAGCACTCTGACCAATCACTGGTTACCCATTTGAACGTGATTTCGTTCATATTTCTTCGGTGTTGCTTTTCGTATTCTCCTTGGCGCAATATGTGATTGTGGTGCTGCAGTTGTTTCAGTGTGTGCCCTTTGCGCCGGAAATCATCATCAGTTGCAGCAACAGTTTCATCGTCTAAGGTCAATTCTTTCGTAATCATCTGTGGCTTAGCTGGTTCGTCCTTTTCTAATCGTTCCAAATCGACACCGAATTGCAGACCTTTTTCCATTAATAAATGATGTCCCCTTGAGTTGCTAAATTTCTGTAATGGCCATAGGTACTGAAAGGACAGGGAAACATATATATTTATTTGAATTTTTTTAATTTTATTTTAGGAAGAAGATTTTGAGAAATAAAAGGCAGATATGAAAATATCAAAGGAAATAGCAGAAATTTGCATGACTGATTCTCAGATTTAAAAACCACATCCCATACTATCTGTCAAAACTATATCACCATTGAAAATCCCTAGCCAAAAAAAAAGCTCCTCTTCGTTAATTACTGATTGTACCCCTTTGCTCATTTTCGTCTCTTTGTACAAATTAGCGAGTGGAAATTGCAAGAGGGACTCAAAAAACCAAAAATGAAAGAGCAAAGGCGAATTATAGAAGATCAGTCGGGCGCGTTTAAATCTGCCAAAAACTACTTTTTCGCTAAAGTGGTTTTCAATCAGAAGCGTTTTTTTCTGTTTTCCAAAGTCCCATCATCATCATCGAGTCTTTCATCCAACCATGAGCAAGGAGGTTGGTTTTTATGCGAATTATTGAAAGATAATTCTGGTACGCTTTTGAAACTTTCTATGGTGATGGTAAGCGGTGGCGTCGGTGGCAAGTCGGTGGTGGCGAAGATGCTGTAGTGAACTTAATTCACCGGAGTCAAAAATCGTCATCATGCTACGATAATTATCTGCTGAATAATATTTAATGACTCGAACCTTAGGTTAAGGAGTTGACAAAAAAAAAATTGAAAATCACAGAAAATGAGATACGTGTCGCCTTATCGCGGATAATGAGGATGATGGTCGTAAGGGTTAACTGTGTATCTTCGTCTACAATCTCTATGTGCATGTCCTTAAATGGAAAACTTTTGCCTATATTTTTAATTACCGGAATATCTTCTACAAGTCATACAGACGACTCTTTTTTCCCCTTTTAGTCTAACAGGCTGAGAGATAAGGATCTTCAAAACGGAATTATCTGTCATCATCATCGTCATGTCTATGGTTGTCCTTGGTCTTTGGTATACATACATATGTAGTAACTGAGAAACATTTTTGCGTTTTGGATTTTATTTAATTAACTTAATTTGGGGTTTTTATTTGATTTTAATGTTTTGAGTTGAAAACAAATATTAAGAGAGAGGTACTTCTGCTAAATAGTTCTTTCTGAAAAGGCTAGTTTTGTGGATGCATCTTATGCTATGCAATCAGATTGTAATAGTAATTTGTTGTTGAAATAAAAATAAAGGCGCTAAATTTTAAAGAGCCTAATGTTAAGGTATAAGTATGATACTATTTGACAATATGCTAACTTTGAAGTAGCTTACTAATTCTCTTTCAATTTTAATTATTTTGTAACTAGTATCGTGATAAAGCTATATTTTAATACATTGCTTTCGAACATACCTACAAGATATAAAAAAAAATTGAAAAATAAAAATTCTTAATCTACACTCCGACGAAAAATATTACAATTCAAGAGCTTAGGCGAAAAACATTCTAACTTGGGAAGACTGGACGAAAAACATTTTATTTCGTGAAGTCCAGACGAAAAACATTTTAGCTCGGGAAAACCGGACGAAAAACATTCTAACTCAGGAAGTCCGGACGAAAAACATTTTAACTTGAAAAGTCCGGATGAAAAATATTCTAATTTAGAAAATTCGGATGAAAAATATTTCAATACGATAATCTCGAAATAGATTGTTTTTCGTCCGAGATTTTCATGTTAGAATGTTTTTCGTCCGAGATCTTTGAGTTAGAATGCTTTTCGTCTGAGATTTTAGAGTTAGAATGTATTTCGTCCGATATTTTTGAGTTAAAATGTTTTTCGTCCGTGATTTTTGAGTAGAATGTTTTTCGCCCGAAATAATTTTTGACAAGTTTTAAGAATGTGCTGAGAGAACAAATCATTAAGTGGCATTTATTAATCCTTTGGAAATTGAAGATCTCTTAAGTAGACTTATGTTGAAGTGCCCAATTGACTTAAAAAAATAGATCAAATTTATTGGCTTTTCATTTTTCACGAAGACAGTGATAATAGAATCATTTTCAATAGAAAAATAACCGAGAGCATTCGTTTTGGAATTTGGGATTAACACTTACAGAAAATGACATTTTAAAAAGTTATGCAAATATTTATCCAAATATTTTGAAAATTTGTATGCCATAAAATATTTGCATTGCGCTGTATTACTCATGTCTACAATTTGAATATATCAAATTCAAAACCAATTAGATGAGTAAAAAAAATCGAGCATTTTGCAATACGTTTTGTCAAAAACATTTTCAAGGATTTACCAGGGATTTTGAAAACTGTAACCTCTTACAGGACTTGGTTTGGGAAATATCGACAGCTAAAGGTTGGGTTAGGTTGGGGCTCAAAAATCGGTATAATCACTTGGGATAGGCATATTTCGATAACCAGATCTTACATGTGTTTTTGGTTTCCATGCGTATATAGGAATTGAATCGATGGTTTTGAGAACCATTTAAACAAAATTTCATGTAGACAAGCGGTTTTCGATGAATTTTTCAAAAAATCACAAAAACTTTTTTTTCAAGTATGAAATTGGCACTTGAACATTCATGAAATGGTCTGTTAATTCTCAATTCAGTATTAGAAACTGAAAAACCTTACAAGTCTTGTTTGCGAAAGAATCTCTATCCGGGTACTTTTTAGATTTGGAACGGTATTCCAGTAATATCACTTTAGATGGAAAAATTGAAAAAAAAACAGACCTCACAGAAGCTTCTGGTTTAAAATAATGGATAAAATCAACAACCTAATTACGGAAATATCTCCATCAAAATCTTAACTTGCGTTAGGTCGAAACTCTGTAAGAAAAAAAACTTTGGTTAGAAAAATTTTGAGAACCACACCTCACGGGAAGCTTTTTCATCGTTTCGGCCATTTTTCCATTTTGATGTTAGTTAGATTCATTTTCGTTCCTTCTCATTGATTCTCATTACTCGTATTCAAGCTGCTTGATTTTGGAATAATTTCTATTGAAATTCTCACAAATCAGTGACAATGAGAATTGATGTTAAATTTGATTTGTTCTTTTCGGTTCTCAATGATTTGAGTGACTTGGTTTTTACTTTGATAAAATTGTAAACAATGAGTATCACCTAAACGCACGTTCCCAATATGTTATTATTATGAGCGTTTTCTTTGAAAATTCATATGAATTTCTTTTTATTTGTTCTTGTTGATTCTCATGCATTGGAGAGTTCCATTATTATTCGAAATATTTTTATAAAATCTTCAAACAGAAGTGACATTGTGAACAGATTTGAACAATTTCTCCAACGCATTATCTTTGTATATTATAATCTATAGTATTATCATGGAACGTGATTTTGTATTGCGAACGCTAGCCTGGTAAAATTAGCGCACGCTTTTACCGTGGAGAGTAGGATAACATACGAAACAGGTGTAAAAACGAGAACATTTAATTATTAAATTTAGCAAAGACAAATCTAGCAAATGCAGTCCCTAGCCTTAAGATGTCGCCACAATCCTTCTTCGTCTTGAAAGTACTATAAGTTTTATATACAAAGTTATTATCACATCTCTACTTGAAAGCCATGCGAAATTGCTTTTGTTTGTTCTTGTTGATTCTCAAATTTCAGCATGTTCACTTCAAACTTTCATTTCGGTGATATCAATGTGTTATTTCAAAACTCTCCATAGTTTTCATGATTCAAATTTCAATATCAATAGGTCGACCGATATGTTTTTTGGTTCTTGGCATGGCGAAGGCTAAGAAAACTTTACATTTCTTCATCTCCAATCATCCGATTTCAATATTATTATAGCAAAAGTCGGAACATCTTTGGTAGATGGAACGTGCGGCTTTGGAAAATTTCCCAATCAAAGGAACTTACATCAAAGGGATCTTTAAATTTCTATTCATCATCACGAGGCTACATCCTCGCATCAGTGACTTTCGATGTATGCATCAAAGCACTTTGCATGTGTTTGTGTGGATTGTGGCTAAAGTATTTGGATAAGGTTTTAATCAACACAACACAATAGCATTTACAGGCATTGAAGAAGGCACGCTATAGAAATACAGAGAGTGCTTCAGTATTTTACGAGTGTTAAGGTAGGATAATGATATATCTACACAATGTACATCCTGCTATGAGCAAATTATTATCCAATGGATAAGAGAGGAAGTGATAGGAGACTATGCATATTCACAGAGAATGGATGCACTTTTCCGTGCGATAAGTTAATTTCGGATTCCACTCAGTTGATTGAATGATTTCAATTTTAACTAGCCATTACTCTGCTGCTTCCATTATCAAGCTAACCTCACTTTTTATTCTCTTTTTTTTTGCTGGTTTATTTCAATAAAATTGTAGAGATATATTTATTATTCGATTGATAGGTGGAAATCATCATTTTATCCTCGTCATCATCATTCCCATTGCTGGTGGAGGTACTTTGAAAGAAATCACAGAATCCACTTGAAAATTATGGCCAGGAGAGAAGTCATAGGTATTTTATTTATTAATTAATTAATGCACTTTATATGGATAATGGACTTTCATTTTGCGGTCCGTTTCACGAGTGGCCACTGCACCGAGTTATTTATTGATTTCTTTTGTTGATATGCCATTATTTCTCAGCCCTTGAGGATCTTAATTATGTCGATGCTGGGCTCTCACTAAGCTATTATTTCAAAGCAAACGGTTAAATTCTCAAAATAAGGCAATCATTTTTTTTTGGTACAGAAGTTTCAATTATAAATGAATGCATAATGCATGAAATTCATTTAATTATTTTTTTTTTATAAAAAAAAAACAAATGCGATTGTGGGAATGTAAAGTTTTTCTTTTTTTTTAGTTACAACTGTAATTAAAGAGTAATTAAAGTACAGTAAACTGGGTCATGAGTGTAGTTCATTAGAAAACTTTATCCTGTTACTTTAATTTTTTTTTGAGCCTTTGTCAAAATGAATACTTGTTCAAAATTTTATTAAACAATAAAAAAATATTTGAACTCTCAGAGTGATATGGTTTAATAAATTGCAAAAGCATGTCCTTCATTTATTGTGTCATACTTCTAATTATAATTGTTTCCTGTTTCGAAACTCATATATAAGTGACGTGTGCCAGAGATTACATAATACCATTTTGCTGTACTCATCTATCACAAAAGCTTTGGCACTAATGAAAACTGATTTGCTGGGCCCAAACCCTTACTCAACCTTGCAACCAAAAATAGGCAGGTAAATCTAAAAATTTTATAATTCAAACTGAAGTGCATTTTCCACTTCAACATTTATTCCATTTTATTCAGTGAGCTAATATTTGTTTTTCAAATTATAATCTATCAAATAATTTATTGTTTTAAGTAATTCTTTTTTTTTATCGGTATAGGACTACTGCAGTATGTGTTCGATCGGTCTATATGTGCACAAAAGGAAGGACTAAATGAATAAAACATATAAAATATCCTCTCACTGGATTTATAATTAAAATGTATACAAGTGCTATAGTTGAACAATGTCGTTTTGAAAATTTACAAAAAAAAAAGAAGTTATTTGTGTCCATTGAATTGAAAATTTTCAGAGCCCCCCCCGCCCGCATGTACACTCACTATTCATTTGAACACCTGGAATAATACCAAACGACCTGTGGGATATTGTTCCTAACTTGTTGTTTTTCACTCGCACTGTGCATTGAAATATGGTAGCCCTTTTTATGGACTTTTAATGTGCTTAAATAGCCCGCCCGTTTGGATACCCATCCGATACTATTGTCAGAGTGTTTATTTAGATGACATTTTTAAATAGGTCAAAATTGTTAGCAATATATTTTCTATTTTATTTTGAAAGCTATGATTGAATGTACCTAGAAATATAGTATCTATTAAACATCGACATGCATTGTATTAAATTAAATGGAACACTTCAAGAGCATGCAAGGCAATACAAATAAATAAGCAATAAGGGTACGTGCATAATCAGGACTTTTACAAAAAAAAAGGGAAATAAACATACTTTTGGATTCCAACTTGTTGGATAAACTCCTGGCTGATTTAATATGTGAAGACAGTTTAAATTTCACAGAGATGATTACATAAGAGAGTCGTTTTCGAGATCCAGCTCAACGCCGCTGTATAAAGGAGGAACTGTTAATCCTTTTTGGGGAGCTTTAACTTGTTGTCGTTTCATGACTTTTTGATTTTAATTTTATTTATATTATATTTTATTTTACATAAGTGGATATAACGAACTCGTACGTCCCATTTAGATAAAAAACTTCCCGCCATAATGAGACCTCATATAAAGGTAGTTAATATGTATGCAAACCACTTTTGCCACACAAGGATAGGGAAAGAATGTAATAATATTAACGACAAGAAATACAAAAACGACCAAAAAGGCAACCAACATGGTGGTGTGATAACTTTATGTTATTTTTTATGAACAAAGTAATTTTTGTTGGCGGCGACTTTACTCCTTTTTCCGCACAGATATTGCTGAGTAAATTGCTGCAGATTGGCAGAAGACTACCAACATACTATGTATGTACATATTTGCGTTTAAGTACATTTATGTGGGGGGGTTAAGCAAGAACACACACATGTGTGTGATACGTGATAAAGAGGTGTTATGAGACTATGGTTGCAGATCTTTAAAAAATAAAGATACAATTTTGTGCAGATATTGAATAATTTGCTTAAAAATAACAGGTTTGTGATTTTTGAGGGTTTTAAAGTATTTTCATAGCGCCGCAATTGAAATAAGTTTCGAGGGTTAAGTTACGTCGTTTGTTGTTTGTCACAATAAGGTATATGTTTAAATTCTGATGAATTAGTAGAAACGGGTAGAACTTAACACTTCATCGCGGCCATGTTTTTGTTTAATTAATTTGCCTGCTTTTATTTTTGAGAAAACAAATACAAATCAGCATGAAAAGTTAAAGAGTGGAGCAACACTAGCAAATGATGAAATCCCGATTTGAGGAAAAATATTCAGCCATCTTCTCTTAGAAAGAACAAAATTTTCTGGATTTGACAATACCTCACAGAAACTCAATGTTTGATGTGGATGCCATTTCCAGAACCATCAAGAAGGCCACTTCCGATCGATGGTTATCAATTTATTTCAGCCCAAATTGGCTGATTTGCGATTCCAAAAGGACGGCGTTATGTGCCATATAGCTGATGACAGAAAGGACATAAGGCTCGAATGATTCGATGGCATTGTTACGCAGAAGCGAAATGAAATACTCGTAGACACTGAAATCATGCGATTTGACCCCGTTAGAATTGTTTTAGTGGGGTTCCTTTAAGTCGCAAGTCTATATCAATAAGTCAAATAATGAACCCCCATCTTCAAAGTCAGCATATCATGTGCTATCGCTCAAATAAACTCGCATATATGCGAAAATATTTAATTCACAATCACAACCTTTATTGGAGAACTTACCATTATCAAATCCAGAAGCCCAACAAACTGTATAATATCTGCTCACTAATGAAAACCAAAATTTTGTGCCAGAAATATTTTTGAATTTGACTGAGAAACTCATCGAGCTGAGCTGTGTTCTCATGACAGGTCCCTTGAGAATTCGTTCAGTAAAAACAAAGACCACTGCAAGGTTTGGCTACCCCATTATCTTCCATATTCAAAGGTTTTTTTCTGATTTCATTGGATTACTAAAAATAATATAATTTTTCCCTAAGGGTTACCCCAACAATATCCATCTTATGGTCTTTGATTCAATTAACACCTCCAGAGGCCTATTATAATAACATTTTGTTTGGTTTAACTCGTTGCCTCTTAGGTACTAACTGGAAGCAGGTGTTTCCTACTATGTATACTTAAATCAAAACCAAAATTCTCCTAAGAGATAGTTAAACTGTTAAAAGTGTACTCAAAGTCCCATTATTTTAACGCTCCTAATTAGCAATTCCCAGATTGTTGTGATAGTCAAGGAAGAAATATAGCTTTGTACGTAGGCGTTGGTTTTATAAAGGACAAACAAATTGTTGCAAAGAAGCCACCTCGGGGGTGTTTGTGCTGATGCAAAAAGGATTCTATGTTCTTCCAGTTTAAAGGATGTTAAATTTAGATTTACATTTTTAAATATGACATTTGAAATCTTTAAAGAGGAGTGTTGTAAATTAAAAGGCAGTACAAAATTTAATGCATGACTGACTGATTCTCTCAATAAAACCAGTATATCATATCATAATTCGACAACGTTTGATTGGAAAATAGTTAATTGCTACCTGCAATCGGATATCCGACAAAATAAAACATATTTTTTGTTACTTCAGCTCGATTAAATAATGGACAACAAAACTACAACATCCGCCCAGACCTAATAGCAGCGATTCTACATCCCATAATCAAGGCAAATTCGACAATCGCAAATTAGCCAATCGTGAAAAAGAGGATTATTTAATAAATTAATCCGTCGAGTTCATGGTCAAATGATTCGAATTACGATCACAGGATATTTTTATTTATTCGTCCCTGTGATTTTTGTGTGTGTCGGTTATTGGCTCATCCGTCTGGCTGTAGTTTATCCTGTAACTGAATATGAATTGAGGATGCATGCAGCAGCAGAAGCAGTGGCAGGATGTTGTAATAAAAACAAAAAATAAAAAAGGCTTTCTATTGTTAAAAACATTGTGGTATCGTGCCAGCGTGCGCTATTCTAGGAAATAATTGTTTTTTATTACAAAATAAATTATTACCTATGTTTTAAAAAAAAGTGTCCATTTGGAAAATGAAGGATGTCCGCGCGCATGTGTTGTCATATATTTTGTGAAAAAAATATTTTGTTTTTCTTTTGTTTGCTTAAGTTTTTTTTTTTTTTGGATTGTTTGAGTTATTGAAAAATAGTGTTGTTGTTTATTTTTACGAATAAATTAGATAAATGTTAAAAATATAAAATGTAAAAAAAAAATAACTCGGCCGGCAAAATAATATTTGAATAGAAACAAAAGTGGGAAGTCGAAAACCCAAGGACAGTGATGACAAACCGTGAGTGTCACTTAGTATATTTAAGATTAAACTTAGATACACTCAAAGTCCAGTTTTTACAATTAATGAAATGAAAATTAAATGCGTTCCACAATCTTTTTATAGATTATTATCAATTTTCACAACGGGCAATTATAAGGGAAATATCTAAAGACGTATGCTTAATTTTTTCATGTGATTCCACAGCGTAGAAAACAAAGAACAACGGTGATATATCACGTGGATAATTTCAATAACCACTCTTTAAAATTTTATATTCTATGAGTTTCTGTCCAAAATCAACGGGCATGGCTTATGAACTGATGCAATAAGTAACTGTGGAACGTATTAATTTTCAATTTTACTAAAGCTTTTTTCATGCTCAATTTTGCTAATCTTTACTCTTGCTACAATGGAAATGGAAAACTCATGCCAACCGAAAAAAGTGGCGTTAGATTTACAATTTCACATTCCACAAGTCTCATTTTGAAACGAAATTAATTTATCGTGAAATGTGCAAGTTTTCTACTATCTTCGAAATTTTCACGTAAAGCCTAGTACTCAGTTCAAGTGAAAATGAAAATTTCATATAAATGTGGCGGCTGCTTCACTCGCATGAAATCCCCAATGAGATGTGAGTACCAAAATGTGGATTGGAAAAACAATTATGTTCCACAACTTTTTCCATGTCAAATTTTCATTTCTCAATGTGCAACCATCAGAAAAAAGTTTAAGGCAGCGTATAAAACTGTGACATTTGTCAGTAAATTTAAATATTTTGTTTCAAAATAAAAAAATTGAAAATTTATAAACAGAAATAAAGAATGGATAACGAATTTTTTGATACTGCTCTCGAGAGTTTACTTAATGAAAGCAAAAAATATGAGCCAATGGCTAAAAAAGGAAAACCAAATCAGTTTAGCAATTGTCAAATTTTTTTTTCATTCAAAGCGAGTATTCAGTATTTCAGGTGAGTATCAAAAATACACGTGGAAAAGTTTATTCCATTTTCATTTTTATTCTCCGCGTGTAATTTGGAACGTATTCATTTTTCAATTCACGCTAGGTGAGTACTATGCTTAAGTTAGCATAGGTAGTATAAATGAAAAGAAAATTTTCGAAATTTTGTGGAACGTATTCGGTTTTCACAGCATAAATTGGAAAATATGGTTTTATTTTTTGACTGGATTATAAAATGTGATGCCGCCTATAGGCAATATATAGGTATTGAGTGGAAATAAAATGTCTAACATAAAAATGTCATCATTAAATTTGCATTTTACACATTTTTTTTCAGTTATTTCGCAAGTGGCTACATATCTGTACTCTGTCCTCTTTAGAATTAAATTATTCAAACTGTCGCACAATGGCAAAAAATCGTGAGAATCATTAATTTTTCAGTCTGTGAGATTTTATTTGGAAACAAAATTTTCTAATGAAAAAAGTTGCTGTAAAATTTAGAAGTTTACAAGAAAAAAAAACTTGTGAGAACGATTGTAGAACGTATACCTACATTTGTTTTTAATTTACCGATTTTTACTATAATATTATTTGTATTTTTTTATTTGTTTCCTTAATTTTAGAAAAATTATACGAGTGAAATAAATATCGTAGTGAAATTATCAACTTAACGTTTCATTACATTAAAGTCCAATCGATTGATTAGAATATTCCATACGCTAATCCCCTTTGAAATTGAAAATATTATACGAGAAAGACTGTGGAACGCATTATTTTTCATCTCTCATGAATGCTTTGATTTATCATAATTTTTTTTAGAGTTTAAATTAAATTTCCGTAATAAAAAATAAAAGAATAAAGAGCATATTTCATTTGATTAAATATTTAAAAAATACATTAGACAAAGCCTGGTGGGTGGGTTCGTCACTACTGACCAAGGATTCAGTTTGGAACGGCTGTATTATTCGTTTGTTTTAAGTTCCCCACGGTTACAACTATTGTTTGCAAAATTTATTCACACAAACATGCAGTTAATAAAAATTGATAAAAATATTCTCAATTCAATATATAGAAATGTAGGTAAGTACAGGTAGAAAGTAAAACACAATAATATGAATATTTTGTTCAAAAAAATATAACAACGCTCACCTGCAGTGTTTGTTTTTTGTATGGTAATTTAATTAAAGTTATTTTGGTGATATGATTTTTGAATGCAAATATTGTTGAATTAATTCTAAAGTTTATTTTATTTTCGTTAAATTTATTTATTTGTGATGATTGTGAGAAATGGAACAAGAGAAAAATACGAAAAAGAAACAAACGGGAAAGCTTCAGCGAGAACAAATGTTGCATATTTTTTTTTTTTTAAGTGAAAACAAAAAATTTAACAGAGGACACAATCAACAAAACGGAAATCCATTGAATTTGTTTAATGAAAATCAAAATAAAAGGTCCCAACACACAGAAGCTGTCGGAAAATTTGCAAAGTGTATGAAAAAAAATATTCAAAAAAAAAAGAATACATTAATACTGCATCAGTGTAAAAGAAAAACGGAAACACAACAAAAGTTGAGAAAATTGAATATAACAACAACAACAACAGTTTTTTGTTTAACAGCAAATTAACTCCTCACCTGTAGATTGTCTAAGAGGGCTTGAAAATAAGGCATTGATAAGAGTGTCATGGCTCGATTACCAGAGCTACTGGCTGCCGTTTGTGGCACACCATCCTGTGCCTGTTGTATAAGACGATTCTGTTAAGAAGATTGAAAGGAAAGAAAATTGTTTTTTTTTTTATAATACACCATCAAGACCTTATCTATGAAGAGTGTTGGTCGATCGTATAAAGATGAACGACTTTTGAAATCACACAAAACAAAAACGATGAGCAAAAACAAAACTTATGTATATGAATATAACGAAATTGAATTCATGGCAATATGACCCAGTTATAAAATAAGAAAAATAGTTTAGCAGAAAGAAGATTTTAAGGATTTAAACAAAAATACACTGCTCACAAAAAATTAAGGGACTGTTTTTTTTTTTTTAATTTTCTTAAATTCGATGTTTGAATAACTAGGGAACTCTGTCTGCTTTTTCAATGCATGGCGATTCATAGCTTATTCATTTTTTCTTAATTTTAGAGAAATAGGCTCAAATATCGTAAACATAAAAATAATTATCAATAATAGCATTAAGTGAGTATTCGAATCAAGTCTAAATTTGAATTTATCCCAAAATCTGGACTATCTACTTAAAATATAAATGCCACTTATAAATTCAAGTTTAAAGCTCAGTAGTGTAAATCGTATTCTAAGTTTTATTTAATTTAATATGTATGTCGTTTATTGTAGGTACTTTGAAAAAAAATTAGACGCTGAATGCTAATAATTTTTTTATGAAGCTTTTTCGACATATCGCTATCTTAATGAGTCGTTAAGGAATCTGAAAGAAAAGGACGTTTCCTGTTAAGTAGTAGGTGATTTTTGAACTTTGGCAGGTTATTGCGGCCAAATTGTTGAAGCTTCATGTGCCAAATTGGCTGTCATTTATTAAGACTGTTTTGCCGAATTAACGAGGAGAGTAAAAACGTTCAACAACATGTGCAAATAATTAAATTGTTTTATGAAGGTTGGTCTTCTGTTCAAGCAGTACTTTCCGCGCTTCGCCCATTTTACGGTCACCATAATCGTCCATTCGACAGGAATTTGAGTCGTCCGGTTAAGTGAACAAACCACCACCACCTGTACGTCAATTAAACACAAGATCGCCGCTCTTCGTCAGAGAGTCCATGAGAATCCGAGGCAGTAAATTCCGTGCTGCGCACAACAACTCGGCCTTTCGCAGACCACAACTTGGCAAATTTTGCGTCATGACTTGGACCCTCAGCCCGAAAAACTTCAATTGACGCCAGAGCTCAGAGTGAACTGCGATAGACAACGGCGCGGCGTATGCTGTCAAACTGGGTTCTCAAAAAATTGGAATATGAACACAATTTCGGTCGAAAAATCTAATTCAGTAACGATCACAATCAATGTAACTTTTTGGTGTGGATTTTGTGCTGGCGGCCCATACTACTTTGAGAACGGTGTTGGACAGACCATCACCGTTACTTAGTTAACTGTAATGTTTGAGGTTACGTTGCATAAATAATTTTTTTATTTACACAAACTTAGCCGAAATCTTAATTTTCTAAGTAATCTCTTGTTCGTTTTGGAGTTTTTTTTTTTTTAAATTTCAATTCCTCTTGAGAAATACTCTGTCTGTTCGTTTACTTTCCAAAACCAATAACTTACAGGAAATAACATTCGAAAACAATTCCAAAGGTACTAATTTAATTTTGAAAATTGGAACTTTTAGTTTCCGTAAAGCATTTTAAGATATCGATATTTCAATGGCTAAATATTTCTGGCTAAAGTCTTTGACTTCTCCTGTTTTAAGGCAATTCAGATTTGAATATAAAAAAGTACTGCAAATGCAGTCCAATCAAGTGTTGAGCATAATTTCTTTTTAGACAGTAATTGTAGTTAACTTGAAAATTTGCTTGCAATAGTAATGAGTCACAATTTGTCAAAAGTTGTGAGGTTTTTTTCAAATTAAAATAACACGCAGAATTATTTGAATAATTTTAAAGAAATTTTAAAACATTATTTTTAAGAACATCGAATAAAACTAAACGAAATTATCAAAAATGATAACAATTTACGAACAGCTGATTGGCTTAACATTTCACGAAGGCAATCAGTTCTTACGAGTTTTCATGAAACTTGTGTCGTAAGCTTTACAAATTAACGACGACACGGTTAAAAGTTTACAACGTTGCCTCATCAGGGAGGATAAAACACTGATTTCATTGAATTCATATTATTATTCATTAAAATATTTTTTTTTTGTGAGCAGTGTATTTTATGATGCAACAAAGAGAAACAAAAAAACTTACCTCTTCTTCCATTATGCTACTATCAGCATGCTGCACTCCATCGGATTTTGGTCTACGGCTTCTTTCTCTGCCATTGGCTTGTTGTTTTTGTCTTCTCTGGGTATTTTGTGGCCTAAGTGAAAAACAAGGATGATGAAAACTTTCTTTGACAAAATTCAGTTTAAAGTCTTTAAAGATCCAACAACAGCAAGAGAGCCCATAATATGGCTATGGGGACTTTGTTAAGTATTAAATATTCCATAAGGAAATATATCCGAGTCCATAAACCTTATCTACTTTTCGTTATTCTGCATCTCTATATAAAAATAGTGGTACTATAAAATTCGCATTGTAATGCAATATTCTTTTTTAAAAGTTAAACAAAAAAATAATAAAACAAAATCAAAAAAAGGAAACTGAATTGAGACAAGAAAATTGAGCTCTAATATTGGATTAAGCTAAAAGGGAAGATTTACAGATACGTCATCTCTGGATATCGAATTATGACTTTCATATTATGCTCCTGCTGTTGCTCCAGCTGATGTTGTTTCTACTGATATCATTTTAGGTAGGTAATGCAACTTACCCCACGTCAGATGTCATATCGGCGGATGTAAGAGGTTCAGTGCCACTTCTTTCCCGGACCAGACGGTCTGCAACGAAGAAAAAGAGAAATCAGAAAGAGATGAACATCGCACATCTTCCGCAGTACCAATCATAGGCGGTAGCATACAATTTTGCAAGAGGGGAAAGGCCAACATTTTTGAAAAATTAAATTCCATTCAAATCTACATTTCATGTTTTCAAGTAGAAAAGCTGTCTGACAATTTAAGGCACAATGGCCCTCCTTTACCCTCCTCTTGCGAACGCCTATGAAAATAGACTTTCTAATTCACTGCACAAGTCACAATTGCAATAATCAAAAAATGTACTTCATGTCCCCCAAAACCCTCAAACCTACCTGATTCGTGTTTTTCATAGTCCTCCGGTTGAGTGCCGGGCTTTGCCTTTACTTCGATATTAATCTCAGCAGTGCTCAGTCCGGCATGACACGAATAGACTCCGGCATCCCGGAATGTAATATCCAACACCCGCAGGGCGCCTTTCTTCGAGACTTTGAACTTCCTAGATTTGGTCAACGGCTTGTGGTCCTTGGTCCAGCGTATTTTCGTTCGATTGTACCTCTTTACGGGACACTTGATTTTAACTTGTGTGCCGAAAAACACCACCGCCGCACCGCCCACTTTCAGGGTGATTTTGTTCTTCTTCGGGTCGTGCTGGATGTGAGTGCTATTGTTGATGGAAATTATGGGCTTGGGGTCTTCGGGGGGACATGGCTTAACGTTGCATGGCTTCTTATCGGCCGGTTTAGCACTCGGACACATGGATTCGGGGCGCTCGATTTTGTGCTCCTGAGCCATTATTTGTTTGCACTCGACCTTGCGTTCTTTGATGCCGTAGCCACATGTGTGCGAGCACTTGGACCACTCGCCCACCTCCCAACGAACCGGACAATCGAGGACATTGCAATACTGACGGTCTGCCGGTGGAGGCTGGGGACACATGCTGTTCGGTACGACCATTGTGTTTTCGCCACCCCGTGTCACTTCGTGAATGCATTGCACTTCCCGGGTCTTGATGCCGATGCCACATGACTTAGAGCAGGGGGTGTAGTCGGAGTAGTTCCAGCGAGGTGGACATGGACGGTCATTGCATGTTCGCACCCGGGCTTCTGGTTTCGTTTCGGGTGAGCATAGGAACGGCGACACCACCCGTCCGTTGTCTTCTCGGACGCAATTAATGATAAGCTCCTCGACACCACCCAAGCAGGAGGCGCTGCAGCTAGTGTAGCCTTGTTCACGCCAAACGTATGTTTTGCCCGGCTCGGATACACCAACTTTTATCGAATCCCGAGGGTACTGTTCGTCATAGCCGTGCGAGGGTAACATGCATGGCTCCTCGACGCATCTCTCCACTTCATCGTGTGGTTTTGGGCCTTCGCAGAGGCTGTCATTGACAGTGGCAATAGTCCGGCTGTACTCGAGGAATATCTTGCATTTGTAGGGCCGACGACGAATGCCTTCGCCGCAGGTTACGCTACATGCTGACCACTCTGTGTCTTTAATGAATCTGTAATGGGAGGAAACAAAATATACACAAGTGAGAGAGAGAGAGAAAGAGAATTTGATGGAATTAGTTTGAAATTTTTTTGAAATTGTGATTTAAATAGTTTGTGTTTGATACAGCTATCTGGGTATGTTTGCTGCGTATGATAGATGTCTTGTAATCCAATTGATGGCTTGATGCCTGCTCTACGGTTGTTTCGAACTGTCAGCCAAATTGATGGCAATATGCGATTTATCAATATATTTACTAAGCCACGTTTTTTTTTTGCACAGAATACCTATTGAAGGACACTAAGAACCAAGGGACATGTCTGCCCTTTTTTTTTTTTTTGGAAAGATATATTGCGGTTTCAAGCGCCTATATACCCTCGATCGGGATTTTGTTTGGAGCACGTTTGTGAAATATTGGTTGTGTCGTGTCCTACTAAAGGAATTAAAAATAAAATAAAATCCACGAATAACTCGCATGTATTTGGCCCTTCACCTCAAGACTCTGAAAAGCGCTAGGGAAATTCGAAAGAATTATTTTACAGAAATAGATAGAGATACATTGGGTGGCCAAATTATTAGGGACAGTACATATTCGGTACATTTTAGAGTTTGAATGATTTTCACAAGCAATGTTTCTATAATCAGATTTTCTGCTATAGTTCTGATATTGTTATCAAGATTCTCAATTTTTAAAAGCGAAATCTCGGCTATCCGTCAACAACTACAGTTTATTTATCATTCCGAGTAGAATAAGCACTCTCGGTGGTAATATTAAATTAAGGAACAAATTTTCGAACTTGACTTTATTGGTATCTATGTTTATGTAATGTATATACGAAAAATTAAATTAACAATTCATAAAATGCTCCATGATGGATCAAAAATCATTCAACTAAATTAACAGAAAACCCAGATCTTACCTCATTGGGAAAACTGATATGACGTTTCCAATTTTTAAAAATTATTCAACTTTAAGAAAAAGCTATTAATTCCGATTCCAACAAAATTCAAGACTGAGGACATCCTGGTTCCTGCATTGAACTTATTATATCAAGTTGGCTGACCCTGACAACAACCCTGTCTATTCAATCCCCCCTACCTCCTTCTTCATTCCTAAACTTAATACAGTTTTTGTTCCATATTTTTTGTATTCAAGTAAGATAATAGATCCTTAATACAACAGCAAAAAAGTCCAACTTAAAAGAAGAAAATACAATAAGAAAAGTACAAAAGAAAAACAACAGGATAATAACTAACGACAAGCTCATTTCCAGGAGGCATTAGGACATTGTGGTATCTATTGATAACGACGACGTTGTCTCTTTTTAGTCCATTTGGACTGGGCACAATGTATAGGTGGATGAGTGGCATTGCGAGCAGGGACTGAAATCAATAAAATTACAATTTAAATGCTGCTTTTTATCGAGGGGCACACCGAGAGTGACTGAATAATTAATAACACAACCATTTAAAATAATACAAGCATTACAATCAACGTCCATCAGTAGATATGTATGTATGTCTTAAAGGACCCTTACAATAAATAAAAAAAACACGAATGAAAGCAAGAACAACGAGTTCAGTTTGGCTTTAATTGAATTTGAGCTTTTTCTTCCGTGCACTTCCAACATTCTAAGCAGCCAATCTAACGTCCCTCGGCGAGGATAAATAGTTAAGGGTACAAAAAAACCAATACAAAAAAACAATCTAATCGAAATCGAAAGGTGGGTTCTTGGGATCTACCCTTAAGCCACTACCTTAATAGTGGAGGGTTGATTGAGTGTGGCGTGTAATGTAGGGTATGAGGTAGTCAGGGTGAAGTGAAGTGTGAACATGACTTGTAGAGTTTTTTTTGGTCGTTCTAACCGTTCACACTGTGACCAAAACTATAGATAGCTATGTATCTAACATACGAGTAGAGGAGCTAATTAAACTTCTCCCAGGGAAACATTCTATGGTTTTGGTTATGCTTCGAACAACTATACTGAAACGTTTTCCATCCGACACTAGTTTCACTTCACTGAGGGTAGTCTGTTTCGTATGAACTTACCTATGTAATCCTTCTACACTTCCTTCTCTCTTACTCCTGGTATATATTCACTCTCTCAGAGTTTTGGTTGAATCCCACCTTTGCTATGCTATACAGACTGTGACGACGACCCGTATTATTATATCATAGATATGTATCTGTGTAAGCTAGTTCTATAGTTAAATACAATGTTAATGTTTCACTTGATTAGGCAATGAGCACCATGATAGAACCGACTCTTTATAAACCTATTGAGATGTTATTCCGATAGGTACTGATAATCCCGATTGGTATTTTGTTTCTACTTCAGAAACGTATCTCTCTCCCTCTTTGTCACAGATGCCCTATTACATACTCTTTTGTGGTGAATAAATCACAGCATATATATACATAGTTCTGTTTCCTTTTTATACATGAAGGTTTGTACGATTAGGCTCTACGCGTGGAAAGTCTGGCAAATCCTTCTCGGACATAGAAGTGACAAGATACGCATTTAAGCTTAATCTATACCTCTACCTAGGGTAAAAAAGATACAATTTCGTGCTAATCCTTCAGTCTGTCTGAATGTAATATGATCCTTAAGTGCACATACAAATGGAATCGTTTGAAAGACAGCACGCGTTCACAATTGTTTGGCAGATATAAACGTACAGTAGGGTGTCGAAGTAAGTGAACGATTCAACAAGTGACTTGTCAAGAGTTGAAAATGGAATGGAAAGTTACCATTGTATTCCTTTATGTTGAATGGAATTGAAATTCAAATGCCGGAAGGAAAAACTACATCTAACTTCACCAATCAATTAATATATCTGTTGAAAATATTTAAGAACAAAGCGTTATTCAAGAAATTCTATTTTTGATTATATTTAATGAATTCATCCCGACTGATCTTTGTGACAGATGTCACAAAAAAAGTCAAATTTGCTCATTGAGTACTTCGATCCAAACAATCAACTTTCTGAGACTTCAAGGAGTTGCAGAAAATAGGACTAGTGATGGAAAACTTTAAAAAACATTTTTTTTAAAGAAAAGTTATAAGAAATAGGGAATAATTTATCAAGTTTAAAATTTAAGAAGTGCGGGTTATTAAAAAAAGATTGAACTTTCCCCAAAATTCAAGATACCACTATGGATGGGAGATTCACCACAATTTTCTATATATGTATCTACTATTTTTCTGAACTTAACTATTGAGCTTTAATGGAAAAATTATGAGCAAATACTTAATTCCTCTATTTAGCTGTCTCTGGGTAACCCTGTGTCAATATAAATTTGGAAATGATTTTGTTTTGTTGCACACACTGTAAAAAGAAGTCATTCCCTATAAAGCAAACGACCCCATCACATTTTCTACAAAGTAAATAAAAATCTGTTCACACTTACGTTGGGTCCGATGAGGGATGTTCTGGTTCACTGCTTCCGCCGCCCCCAATAAGGGACTGTGCTCTTGGGGGGAGCTCATCGTGATGAAGTCGATTCGATTGCTGATGAGCGTAAATTGGTTGATCGTTGTATGATACCTGTTCGGAGCCCTCTACATCCTCCACCTCCTCGCCACCATCGTCCTCTTCATCGGCTGCTTCCTCATCGTCTTCGTCACTTTTGCTAACTTCATCTGGACTTTGTTCCTAAGGAATTTCATTTGTGTGTGATAAAAGAAAATTGATTAAATTAAGTGGGATCTCTATAGTTCGTCACATTTTATATCATTATATTCTTTTTTGTTAATTACTTTATAGGACATGAGACGACAAAGAAACACCAATTTTTTTTTTATCACATTCAACAAGCGATAGATTTCGATAACAGAAAAAAAAATTAAGAAAAGAAAAAAAAAAAGCAACATTTAAAGGACCAGTGATGACACTTTTGAGTTGAAATAAAAATAAGAAATAAGATAGTTTGAATTTGAAGTAGGAGAGGCAATATGATTTTTTTTTTGTTACTTTAAGAGGAGATGACTCACATCCATTTCGTGGTTACCGTTGCACGATAAGCCAGTGGTACACTGCTGAGCTCCTTGAGGTTTCGTTTGTGGATCGCATTTCGCACTCAAACTACCATCCGCGGACTTACATTCGATGCCACGCATTTGGATTCCATGTCCGCAAGTTACCGAACACTAAAAAATGCATTAAAACATCACCAAAGAAAAGAAAAAAAAAAATACAGAAAACGAACACAGAAAATAGAAAAACACACACAAAATGTAGACATTAAAGGAAAAAAGAAGAAGAACATAAACGTGATGCACACTTTTAGGAGGAGAACATCCTTAAAATAAACATTATAAAGAGGTGTTTTTTTAGTTTTTGTGTGAAGCAGTGTAAAATCCATGCATTCCATATGTTTGGAAATAAGTTGAAGAGACAGGACTCCCCCTTTCAATATTTATTTTAACAATATCTTCCCCCTTCTCCCTCCTAGCGGAATCCCAGCAAAGGCAACCAACTCTAAATGACAGCACAGTATAAACCGGGTGGATGGCGGAAAGTGGAATTTGCGGTTTGAAGATTACGTCAACGAACGTTTGGAAAAATCTTCCAAATATAACATGATATTACTCAAGATTTGTTCTTATCCTGGTCGTTGATATTCCACAATATATTCCATCTCCTCTTGTTCTTTTGAAAAATATAGAGTAAGGACAACCATTGTTGTGTACGAATAGAAGCAGGAAGGAATGTCGTATAAATGTAATTTCAAGTCCTTCCTTCTACTTCGACTCGTACCCATTGAATTAATTTTGGAATTTTCTAACTTTGACAAGGAACAAAAAAACTCATAAATGGATAAGACTCTGAGATTGCATAACAGAGTATCGCAAGCAAGAGGACCCACCGTTGAATGAACTTTTAAATAAATATCTATGTTATATATATTATGTATACATATTGTATAAGGCATATTATATCACCCCAAGTGAAATGAAACATCGAATACGTTCCACAGAATTATTTCAATATTTCTTGAAATAGTGTGAAAAATATTGACATTTTGCAATACAAAATTTGTGTTTGAAGCTTGAAGATGTGAAATTTAGACTCCACGAGGCCGATTTTTAATTTTTTTGTTGAAAAAATAAAGGTAGGTATATAAGAAAAATGTAAGGATATGCAATTTTCTGTGGGAAGGAAAAACTTCTATAATTAATCAAAATTGACTGAATAACAATTTTTTAAAACTTTTCAAATACTTTGATCATTTCGCAATGGAGGTACGTGCTACATAATTGAATACAAGGTTATGAACTTCCTTGTGGAACATATTCAATTCTTTATTTTTTTTTAACTGAGTTGGTCTTAAATTTTGATTCTCAATTTTAATTATGAGATTTTGCTTCTAGTTTTTTTCTTAACTTAAGCTTCTTTTATAACAGAGCTGAAAGAAAATGTTTCATGTTCCCGGAAAACTCATAAAACGCATCTATAAACCAACTGGTTATGCTCTTCCATACCATTTACAAATAATGTTAAAAGTGATGCCTACCTTAGCAACATCCTGCAACCAATAAAATTCATTTTAAAACGCATGCATACGTAGTTCCTTAAAGTACCTAACCTATAGGTAGACGTGGTACTACCTTATAAGCCTTCAACTATAAACTGTATTGCAAGACTACAACTACTTGTTTTCAGTGCCGCCACTTAAACAATATTGTGTTGTATCCGCGTTGGAAAACTAAAAACAAAAAACACTTCAAATGAGCATCCTGAGCTCATTTGTAAAAAAGTATAGGTACATACCAAATACTCCAAAACCCATATAACTATACCACTATCCTAAAATAAAAAAAGAACTAAAACAAACAAAATAAAAACTGAATTACTGTTAAATTAGGTTCTGAAAAATCACGTGCCGAACACGTTGAAAGAACGAACTGCGAATAGCTTCCCTTCACGAAGGAAACCTCTTGCCGACACGGCTCTCATAGACAGTCCTTCTGCTCCCACCCTGCTCACCATTTTCAATCTCATAAACATCCTACTACATGTAGTTTGTTTTTATTTTCACTTGTATTTTCTCTTGTCTTCCTCTGTGTCCCATAATGCTTAGATGACAGAGCTACACCCGCTGGTTTGTGAGCGAGCGAAGCCCGCACCCAACTTAACCCACTAAGTTCGCTACTGGCTCTGCCTCTCTGGAGGATATAAAAGAAGGGAAGGATATGTGAACATTCCAAGAAACATTTACTTTTCATGGACGCGCGAGCGAACATGTGCGCTGTGAATGTGCACTTAAGACATTGCTATGGAACTGGAGCTTCTTTTCGTTTTCAAGAAAAGTGCGACTCAGTCCCCCTTAGCACCCCATCTTAATCCTAGACACAAAGTCTGATGTGCATGCATGCTCTTACCATCTACAACCAGCATGGGTGTGCAAACACTTTATAGCAACCAAAAACTAAATAAAGATCTACACACATTCAGAGAAAAGAAAGACGAGAAGAAGATGATTCTAGAAACTTACCCCAGACCATTCCTCGACCTCCCACTTGGGACACTCCTGCAGCATGCAAGACTCTTGAGTTGGGGGTTTCGGTGTTCGGCAAACGATGTCTGGGACCTGTTGGGAAAATTACAATGGCATCTTGTAGAGAGTGCATAGTGCAATTAAGTAAATAGTAGGTAACTGCGGGATGTGGATAAAGGATGTGGAAAAGGGATATATGGAATTAGAATAGGACAAGACAGGAGGAGGATATATGTAGAGAACTCACCCTGGTTTTAATGCCATTTGTTTCCTCCGCACACACAACCATTCGTTCTCGATAACCGGGTCCACATAGACGGCTGCACGGGCTCCATTCATCAGCTACCCATCTAAAGAGCGACACGACGACAATGTCGAAGGAGAGACAAATGTCGAAGGAAGACAAACATAAAAGGGATGTTGTTAGAACAAAAGGAATAAATGCCTTAAAAATTATGTAAAACATCTGACATGAATCGGTGTGTTGATGTCCTTTAGTTCTCTTCTTCTTCACAATCCACGATTTCATCTATCTGAGCTTAAATTATCATTATCGACAATTCTCACCCAGGACACAAATTGTGTCTCTTCTTCGTTTCGGATAGAAAAGTGGGTTTGTGAGATAAGGCGGGCAAATAAGCTCCAAAACAGTATGTTTGACAAGAGTGTTTATTTGTTCCAAGAATGAGTTTTTGAAATTGAAATATAACGTGAAGAAAAATGTAGAACGTAATAATTTTTCACATTGCGGAATGTGAATGCCTGCGAAACGTGGATGTTACAATATCGAGATAATATCCAGGCCTTTGTGAAGCAATTATAACTGTCTAAGTTACATCCCAAACATTTGTTGCTCACCATATCAATTGCGGAATCATCTATTGTCTTCGCTGTACTTTCACGTTCCACAGTATATTCAAGCGAAAGGTTAGTGACTAACTTCGAGCCTTTTAACTTTATTTCGAAGAAGGCTTTGGAAGAGACAATTTTTAGAACTCACTTTTGTGGTTTGAGTTTTTATTTCAGCCGTAGGAAGCTACGAACAATTTTTCTACGATATGTCAATTTTTACAAGTTTAGTATCATGAAGTGAAATTATAAATGTTTTTTGTGAAACGTATATTAAATTATGTATCTAAGTAATTGAGACCCACTCTTGTCAAATATAGTGTCGATTGCAGATAGATATAAAGGAGAGGTCTGGTTTTAAAATGTACTTACTTAGGCGGACAGGTATGAGTGTTGCAGAGCACCACAGATGGCTCAGGCCGATTAGTTGCACTGCACAGGGAGTCTTCGACTTCGACACCGCTAACACGATTTCTGCATGTTGGTCGGGACATCTTGTATCCTTGTTTTTTTTTATATAAGTTCAATTAAAGAAAAGAAAAGAAAAGAAAAAGAAGAAGATAAGACATTACAATGTGTTTTTTTTTTTACTATAGAGATTTACACAATTATTCTACGACAATGTTTTTTCTTAGTGGCGCACGATATGGTGGGTGGGTGCTTATCGAAGGAGATATAGATTATCGATTTATCAATTTCATTTTTAGAACTTATAATTTCTTATTTCCAAGACGACAATAGATACAACAAAAAAAATTAGACATTAGGAATGTAACGACAGCACATAAGTTCACATAGCAAAGCGAGGGTGACTATTTCCATGTTACTGAATGCTACCAGTCTACCAAGTAGATGACCGAAAACGCTAAGTTGAGGCTTAAGTGGAAATCCTTATTGGTTACGCTTAAGCTTTGTTTCGGTGGCATTTCTCATTTTTATTGTGTGCCAGAGAACGTTTAATCGATTAGGGTGTTTTGGTTATTAAGAGGCGGAAGAGGGCAAGATACACACAGCTTGATTCCCTATCTGAAAATGGTCTTTATAGCTTTAATCGTTTCACTCCCATTACATACTATTTCCCGCAGCGTGGAACAGTGTGGATCCTTGACTCATGAGTGGGGCTGCTGGGCGATGTAATTTTGTCTGCACTTTGTTCTTTTTCACACACTAAAGTCAAGAGACTGCCAGTGAATCTGGGGGATGTCAACTTCCTTCAATAGAGAACAGAGAGAAGGCAAAGAATAAATAAACTTGGCAATATTGGTGGCATGTTGTTCGGGGATTTCGAAGGGGTGGAAAATCGCTATCAAACCTGCCGTTTCTACTGAGTCTAATACTAGTGGTAATTGACATTTTCTCTCAGGCCCCTGTTTGGTACTTTTTATTTTTTCCGATATTTGATGTTTGGGATTTGTTTCATCGATAGACACAGAGGCGAGAGGGTGAAAAAGACAAATAGAAATGAATCGGAATGTGTTGCTATGGTAAATCCCTCCTCGTTATACTTTTGGGGGGTAATGCTTCGGGATTGATTCACTTCGATTCGATTCTATGATAACGATGACGGACGACAGCTTAAGTTAAGACATACATCTAGAGAAGACTAAAGTTAAAGTATTCAAGAAATCTGATGAAGATTATGCGACAGCTTAGCGGATTTATATTTTCTTTTTTTGAATATGACAATCACGTTATAAATTCTTGTTTTTTTTTCAACAAGCAGTTCATTAGCCTGGATTTTGGGGGAGGGCTATATAAAATAGGAAATATAATATTACAACCTTTTTTAAACAAATTTGTAGGTAAGGATTGAAAAAGGCTTTGTTTGACATAGATTTATCGGATAAAAGCTTCCTTCGCATCAAATTTTCTGGCTTTTTATAAAACAAATTATGAAGGAGGTAAGGTTGAGATGTTATATATTCCTGAATCTTTTGACATTAAGTATAGATTGTAAAACATTTTGGCAAATGACACCAAATCCATCCATTTTTTTTTTTGTCACCGAAAGTATTACCCATGCTTGTAAACTTGGTTTAGACGTAAGAAGGCCTGAATAAGTATTGTTTTCTTTTAAGAAGGGTATCAAAAGGGATTTATATTGGGTATATTGCAAACTTTAATTTGGTTAGGTATCTCTACAAGTATGGACAATGTATTTCTCTTTTGCTTATGTCAACGTCAAACACAGAACGGAACCCCCTACTGTTGGCAGCGCCATCTGCATCCTCATCAAAAAATTATAATTCCTAATAGTGTTGCCGTCTGCCCTAAAAATAAGTTTTTAAAAAATAAAATAGATAATATAAAGTTTAAAATTTTATCTTATAATATAGCTGGTTTGAAAAACAAGAGTAATTATTTAGATTTTTTCGATTATATTAACCCTTAACCACCTACCAGCGGTCTCACAGACCGCAACGGTTTTTCAAATGCAAATATTTCCTTGTGTGTGTGTCGTACGACAATGTGCATCCATGTACCTTTTCTAGACATGAAAAAGTGTCGCGCATGAGCTTGGTGAGTTAACACGTGCACGCGTTTGGCCTAGGTTAGTAAATAAATTTCTCCTGCGGTCTCCGAGACCGCAGGTAGGTGGTTATGTGATTTTTTTATTTGTATTTAGTTTCAAATTAGTGAAGTTTTATCAAGCTTACCAAGTGAAGGAAAGCTTGAAATACGTAAAACATGCTCCACTTGTGATCCAAAAAAGAAACGCAAGACAGTTTATTTATTTTTTATGTGCAAAAAACCAATTTGCCTAGAGTGCGCGAGCTAAATTTGCAGTAGCTGCCGCGAAAAATTGTGAATGTTGGTGCCTTGCAATTTTGTTGAAGTTTTTTTTTTATGTTCCATTTTTTATTTTTATTTAATTCTTTGTTATTTTAGCTTATAAGAATAAATAAAAAGAATTTGAAATTTTAAGTTCCTATTGTAACAGATCTCATTGTATGAGCACAGTCATTTTTTGCACTAAAAGTGCCAATATATGAATTTATTTGATAAAATCACAAGATATTTATTTAATTTATATTATTTTTTTTTTAAATAACAGTTAAATGTATTAAAAACAATATTAATGATTTTTTTTTTAATTTAATACGAGAAATTACGAAATAGGGGTAAAAAACTGTAGCGGTCTCCTGGACCGCACGTAGGTGGTTATGTGACTGAAATAGGGGGTAGGTGGTTAAGGGTTAAGAAACACGATATTTTTTTCCTATATGAAACCTTTTTAGTAGAAAATTATTACGACAGATTTAATAACTATTTTGATGGATTTGAGTTGGTTTGGAGTGATGCAGTGCGAATTCATACAGTAGGAAGAGCAAGTGGAGGAATGCTATTCGGTATTAAAAAACAGTTCTCAACAAATTTTGAATGTAATTTTGTGAGGACAGAAGACAGATATGTAGTTAAGATAAATTCTTCCGGAAACCAAATGCAAATTATACCAATTTACCTTAATTGTAATAACTGGCAAAGGGATTTTAATGAACTGCTCGACTTTCTTCTTACTTCAGGGTGCGAAAACTCAATGCTGATTGGCGATTTGAATGCAAGAGTTGGAAGAGAGCAAGTAGCTCCTATCAATAAAGGTGAAGTGGAACGGTTTTTGAACATAGCAAGAAATTCAAAAGATGCAACTATAGACTCAAAAGGAAAACAATTAATAGAAATGTGTGACAATTTTGACATGTGTATGCTCAATGGGAGAACAAATAGCGACATTGAAGGTGAATTTACGTACGTAAAGGGGAATGGATCTTCAATAATCGACTATTCACTGATAAATGGAAAATGGCATGACATTGTCCTAGATATGCAGATTGCAAACCAGACATTTTCAGACCATATGCCGCTAAGTATTGAGTGTGCCTTATGTGAACAAATAACACATACAAAAGCTCTGTCGCTTCTTCCAAAACTCATTTGGAAAGAAAGGTCAGCCAATGATTATCGTAGACAACTGGATGAGTGCTTAAATATACTGACACCAGAGTGGAATCATGCCCTCTTATACCCAAGCTTTCTCACAGGAATCATTCAATTTATAGCTTCACCTAAAGTTGCCGGGAGCAACCTAGTTAAAAAACAACCTTGGTTTGACGAGGATTGTTACAAAGCCAGAAAAAGATCTTGGGGAGCTCTCAATCTGTTTAGAGAGAATAACTCGGTTATCGCAAGGAAAATCTACGTAGAAGCCAATAATCAGTACAAACAAATATTACAAAACAAAAAATCCCACTATTACAGTGGTATGGCTGAAAAAATTTCATTGATTTCAAATAGTAAAGAGTTTTGGTCAATAGCGAAAAAACTTAATGGAACAACAAATAAAGTCGGAACTTTGGTAGGAGTAAACGAGCTCAAAATTCACTTTCAATCATTGCTGAAACCTGAAGAAACACAAATTTTGTTTCACTATGCTATGCCCCAAGTGTATGATCAAAAATTGGATACAGCATTCGAAATGGAAGAGCTGTTAGAGGTCCTGAGAAAGGCGAAACAAAACAAAGCCCCAGGTGAAGATAGGATTCCCTACGAATTTTTCCAGAATGCATCAACCAACTTTTTAGAAAATCTTTTAAACGCTTTTAATTGTATCTTCCGACATGCAAAGGTACCAAAAGAATTCCAAAAATCTATAATCTTCCCCATTTTCAAAAAAGGTGATCCGAATAACGCTGCAAACTATAGAGGAATATCCTTTATGAACACAACCACAAAAATCTTTACCGGGATGATGAATGCAAGACTAACAAAGTGGGTGAAAGAAAACAACAAGCTTAGTCAATTCCAGGCAGGATTCAGAGAAGGATATTCAACTGTGGAGCAAATTTTCAACCTAACAAGTATCGCAGAAGGCTATATAAGACAGGGGAAAAAACTTTACGCGTTCTTTATAGACTTCAGAGCAGCATTTGATAAAGTAAATAGAAACTGCCTCTTCTACAAATTATCGCAAATCGGAGTGTCGTCAAGGTTTCTAAATTCTCTTAAAAGCCTTTACGAAAACAATGAATCGATGGTTTGGAATGGAAACGACCTTTCAAAATCGTTTGAATTAACGGTTGGAGTAAGACAGGGATGTCTTCTCAGCCCACTATTATTCGCGTTGTATTTGGATGATATCACAGAGTTTTTACCAGCTGGAATCGTAGTTGAAGGATTACAGATAAAATGTTTAGTTTTTGCAGATGATATTGTGATCTTAGCAGAATCACCAAATTCATTACAGCTAATGATAAACAAGCTGGAAAAATATTGCTTCTTGAATAGTCTTCAAATTAATACAGACAAATCAAAAGTCTTAGTTTTTAGGAATGGAAGAGGTCGTTTTGCAGGAAACGAGAAATGGAGTTATGGAGGTGAAGACTTAGAGGTCGTTAAATCATACAAATACCTTGGTATAACCTTAAGCCATGATCTCTCGATGAAAAAACACTTTGCAATAAAGCTAACTGAAGCAAAAAAGGCCATAAATTGTACCTGGAGAAATCTCATGTCAAATCCGAGGATAGCAATACCGGCAAAAATTAAAGTTTTTGAAGCTGTTATGAGATCAATTATGTGCTACGGAGCCCAAGTTTGGGGAGGAAAATACTACGAAGAAGTAGAAAAATTGTTGCGTTTCTTCATAAAAAAACTATTTCAACTTCCGTCAACCACACCAAACTATGTGCTAGAAATCGAAAGCGGCTTAGCACCACTATATATTTTCACGCTGAAGCTGTGCACGAACTTCGCTACAAAAGCTATCAACGAAGAAGATGATACACGACTTTCTAAGGTTCTTGCAAGAAGAGCGGTACGAACCAAAACACTCTTCTTTAAGGACTGGGAAAATATTGCTACGAGGTATGATATCCGGCTCGAATTAAATGAGAATAATACGCACAACTGGCAGCGACGAACTCAATCCTTCATTAGTGAAGTGGAACAGGCGATACGTATGCAAAGCATCATCCAAGCAGAGAACTCAAGTTCACGTCACCTGTACAAAATTCTCAATCATCACGAAGTTGACTACATTAATTCTAACCTAAGTATTGCACAAATTTCGATCATAATACGCGCCCGAGCCGAACTGCTCAAGCTCAACTGGATGCCTCATCGAGAGGACCTCCCCAACCGTTGCAGCTTATGCAATACAGGAAATAATGAAAACGTGGTACACTTCCTTGGATCCTGTCCCATGCTTAAAGAAATCAGGAGAAATCATTTTGGTGCTAATATACTGACATTCGAGGAGTTAAAAAACATACTAAATGAGAGTCGAAACCATAGTACACTTGCATCATATTGTAAAATTGCTATTAGATACAGAAAAAATATAATAGACGAAAACTTTTAATCCCATTTATTTGCCCAGCTATAAATATTTTCATTTTTTGACTTGTTTTTATAAATAAAAATCCTAAATTTGTTGCTCATTCTCGGCAGACGGCTAAGCCATGCTTAAATGTACAATTTTAAAAGTATTTATGTACCAAATTATAATGCACATCAATAAAGTACCATTAACTAACTAACTAACTATTTCTCTTTTTTTAAGTGAGGCATGATAATGTATTTATAAAGGGGTATTGAAATTTAGAAATGCTTCGACGCTTTTTCATCTTCTAAGTTTTTTGAAGTTCAAATTTCCTATAGACCTTTGAAATGCCCACTTTTGAGGTAAGGGTTCAAACAATATTGAGAGCTCTCGACCCAATGATGCTGCTGTATCGGTTCATACATGCCCTTTTAGCAATACTTCTCCTTGACTTGTTTGGCTTAATTTGTTTAATTAGTTCAGACTTCAATGAACTTTATACCATAAAAAAGGGTAATTATATCTTCACAACTTTGAGGGTAAAAATCGAAGTAAGAAGGCAACGTGTTCCTTTCTATTTAATAGTCACTAGTTTGATCATTCATAAAAAACCTTTCATCATTCAAATCATTAATCATTTCTAAAAACAAAAATTAATCAAACCTTTAAGAAATTATAGCAACGAAGTCCATCCGAACTTACAAAACAAAAAGTTAACAAACCTACTTACCGCTCTTAACAAGAAGCTCAAGTATAACCGAAGTTATTGTTTTATGATAATTCAACTCCCATTTAACGTATCAGCAGCCTATCGAAATGCCAACAACCAAATATCAAACACACGCATTGTATTTATGTTTTGAAGGTCATTATTCCAGCTCCTTCAGAGCAAACACCTAAAAGCACGACCCAAATACCCGATAATCGTATGGGGGTTATGATTATACCTTAAAGTGCAAATGGAGAACCGGGGGTTGGAGGTAATACATTACCTCGTTTAGGGAAAATACAATATTTTTAGATATTTTATTACGGTGAAAATCGTTTGACTTATATGTATAAGGATAAGAACGTATACGAGTTAGAAGTCAATAGCTTTACATGAAATACCATAAATAATATTGCTGGTATTTCAAGTGTGTGTTGTTAAAATAACCTTGCAGGTTCATCCTTGAACATAAAGAATCAAATTTCAACTTGTAAATTTTCAGCTTCTCAAGGAAATTTGGAGTATTAAAATGAAAAATATGAAAAACGATATTAAACACAGATGATACAGCTGGGTAATTTGCAGTAAAAAAGCAAAAACAAAACGAGTGAGCTTCGGACAATGAATAACAGTTGAGTTTATGAAAAACTGACCATTTACGTTCCACACCTTGAATAATGTCACAGACAACATATCAATTTTTTAGGGCTAATAGAACCTATGAAACTCGTGTTCACTGTCATTTACAAATAAAGCTTTTATAAATAAAAATAGGACTTGAAATAGATTGTGGAACGTATTCTTTTAGTTTACGTGAATTCAAAAAATTAATTCAGTGACAGCAATTTCAAACTATTCTTGGCTAATTTTTCTGATTCCCTTATTTAAGCTTAAAATATGTCGTTAAGTGAATTGTGGAATGCATTTGATTTCACAAGCATTGAGTACCTACCAAATAAGCAATATCGGTGGAACTGAAATTAAAAAAAACTTCTAAAAACACATACTCTATCCCACCAAATTGTACATTCCATTTTAAAAAAGAAATGGGTAACATTGGTGGAACGCATTCAAATTTCATTTCAAATTGAGTTCATCAATCGTTCCACAATCTTCCAATGAACACATTTTCAAGTTTTGATACAATATGGAAAGGTTTTATTGTACATTTCGAAATCAATGAACTTTGGTTTAAAAAAAAAGTTGTGGAATCTAAAGTCAAACACATCCCACTCGCGATTTTCCATTTTCGCTTGAACAGTATTATTTATTCTCAACTATGATAAAAGCAGACACATATCAAGAAGAACCTTTATCTCTAACTCTGGTGAAAATCCGTCAAAAATCAATTTTTATTCTATTCCACATCAAGGACTTAACTTTGAGTGTAACCCATCTATCCATCTATTACAAAAAAGCACCCTACAAAAAATAAATATAAAAATCGAATTCACCCATAACCACGACAGAATTTGAACTCCTTTTTTTTTTCGTGACTAAACTGTCTTCGTCACACAACAATTGACTCTTGACAGTTCACACAGGGAAAACATCGAAGGTTACCTGATCATCGTTCGAACCGTGTGATAACAGATGAACACGAACTACCAACTCCTTTGGCCATAAAAAAAATATATCTTTCTCCCAAACCGTTTTTTTTTTGCATGTCAGCAAACTACTTACCTCCTCCGCAGGTAACTGAACACAGTGACATCGGTGCCGTCTCCCAATGATAGAGTGGTTGCGAGCATGATTTCCCATCACCCCCACACACCCCACACGCGTCGATCTTCTTCGTTGAACCAATCTTTAGGTCACAACCAACTCGCTGGAAGAAGAAAATAAATTAGAAAAAAACACAAAAAATCGGGACATAAAAATAAAATCAAAATAAATATCGAAAAATGATGAAGGACAACACTCGAGGAGAAAAAAAGTTATGTTGAACATTCTAAGAGTTTGTTTTTCGAACCTCAAGCTCAAGCTCAAGCAGCGACACGATGAGATAAAAAACAAGCATTATGAATAAATAAAGCGTTTTCGATTTTTTTATTTTGGCTTTACCAGGCGAGTAATATCCGATTCCAACGAGTCAAGAGGGTAACAAATAATTTATCACAATAAAGGTTATTCTGCACCGAATATGAAATAGATGAATTGCTTCGCACAAGGCTCGAAATATTGAGGAGAACCAAATAAACAAACGAACCAACGAACAAGCTTCCTACAACACTTTCCCTCTGTGTATGTGAGCTCAGGTCGGGCGCCATTTAGTGGGTTAGCCTCGAATGCGACCATTTTTGACGAGAGTGCTTTGTTTTCCCGGAGACATGTTGTCATTATTTAAATTCCTGTTCGAAGTAATGAATAACTTTGGCCGAATTATTTGGCAAATTGTGGTTTGATTTATGCGCCTCATTGTGCACAGCCGTGTACGCTGTCCCTGGATTTACCTTTTGCCATATAAATCGATTGATATGTAGCTAGCTACTGGATTCAGGACTTGATTTGAATTTGGGGTTGGAAATGAGCATTTTTTGTTTCGTTTACTTTTTAAATTTGGAAAGTTTGACAAAAAAGTCGTGCAAACTCCTCGAAATAAATGAGACCTAATCACGGCATCGTTTTGATATTTCTGTATTTCTGCAAGGAATGTCGGGAAGAATTGTTTTATTTTGTATGCTTTAGCGAGCCCCAGACGTTATTTGGTTTTGAGGTTTTGTTTTGGTAAGGGCTTTAGGGGATTGAAGATTGTGAGATGTTGATTGTGTTGCGTTAGGCGATTTGCCACAGAGGAATATAATTTACAATTCCGGTGTTTTTTCGATTCTGTTTTGTTTAATTTTCCACATTTGTGTGGAAGAAAAGAAGAATTCCTTCCTTGTGAGACATGAAAGTCTGCTGATAAGGCATTAGACTTGTAAATGAGTTAAATACTCCCTTTTGTCTTAATGTTTATCCAATCGACTGTTGTTTTCTTTAAGAATTTTTGTTTTCTAAGAAATTTTGGAGTCCTCGAGGGCTCAATGTTTTAAGGACACATTTTTTTGAGATGAAAGAAGAAGATATTTGACACCAAAGTTGTTGTTTTATTAGCTAGGGACAACCTAAAAGACAGACAAATTGATAGAAAACATCTCAAAAGAGTAAACATGGTTAAGCTTTGAAGGCCGAAGGTAATATGAGTTAGAAGAGTTGTTACAAGCATATTGGGTTATGTTTTTATTTTGTTCGCAATTAATTGATTTATTCAATTAGAAAACCCAATCTTCAAGAAAAGGTCAAACAAAAATTAGAAAAGCTTCAAAATATTTGTATAACTCTAGCTAGAAACCTACCTAAAACTTGACATCAATAGGTGGACAAAATAAGCTGCAACATTTAACCAAGACAATCCATGTGAAACACTACACATTTTCCCCCCTTTTCAATCCCTGAAATTCCGCACCTGGAGTACAATAAACCTCCCGTTCCATATTCAAAAGAATGCTTTAACATGAAGAAGCTTCAAAAATCGATTACAATTGGTTTACTTTATGGATACTTCAGGTCAAATCTCTGATGCAATTACCTTCTGCTTCCAAAAAAAAAACCTCTACAAAGTCATTATTCTCTGTGTTCATTTGCATAACACACAATATCAATTAAGTTTTAAAGTACATAATTGATAATTAAAAACCAAAAAAAAAAGGAACAACCAAAATACTGTAATTTATTCTCCACAATGAGAATTAACTTATTTATACCACGCCAATCAACTTTCCACACAAAAGTTCCGGTAAAAAATAAAATAAATAATAAATTAACAAAAAAATAATTTTTATCTCGCTCACCTGACATTTGCCCTGGATGCACATATCAAGACTTCCGGCACGGCACCGAGTTCCATCTTGCACTCTGCCTGACAGCTGCACAATGACACTCGGCTCATCATAGTGTTCCGACTCATCTGGGCCAGTGACACCGCCACCATCAACCTCTGGCAGTGAAACGTCATCAGAGAGATGTGCAGGTCTCCCCCTTTTGTACATCCCAGCGCCAGAACCACAGCGCCACAAAAAAGCGAGAAAACAAAAGAAGAAAAAAGAGAAAAAACAAACAAACAATCCCATTTAACATTAAATGAATAAAGCCATTCAGTTAACGAGTCAAAGAGTGTATAACTGTGAATATTTTAACAACACACAAGCCAGCAAAACCAGGACACTGAATAAACGAAGCGCGAGCGGTGAAACTTCCAAAAGGATTGCACGCTTCGTCCTCAATGTTACATCTGCAGTTACTGCAATTACAGCAGTGGGAGCAGAAGCACTCTCTTGCTCGTTACAGGAGCTGGGAACTATGCGAGTATGTAGGCCGTTTATAGTGGGGGACTAGGCTTAAATTGGAGCAGAGTGCAATGCTGCGTTTAAATATTTCAAGGCAACAGGATATGGCATGCAACATCCGTAGCGTGCTGCTAACTCCACTTCAAGTCCACACAGTGCTTGCCTACCTCTCGACGAACAATGCAACTCTCTTGCCTACTTAACAAAGAAAATTCACCAAGAGCCTTCTCATGCATTCAAAACGGGATGTTGTTGATGACTTTTACTCCACACTCAGTCCACAGAATGCCTCCTGTTCTCTCCACAGGTCGCTACAATGTAATTACCATACTTTGCATTCACAGACCTTTGTTTATAGAGTGTCCACAGTCTTGCACTTCGTGAAACTTTCCGCGGTAATGTGCCGTGTGTTTTGTTCCAACCCCCATCTACTCCAATTTTAAACACTTACCTGCATGTTAAAGCACATGGCTCTACGTAATCATAGTGCGTTGTCCACGTATACAGTGTGCCATCGTAGGGCACATCATTGTAGGCGGCACACTGATGCGCCCGGAAGTCCTGCTGTTCGGGACATGGCTGCATGTTGCATATTCTAAAGCGGGTCGTATCGCCCTTGCATCCGTTGGGATTGTGGCATCTTCGGATTTGCTGGGCCACACCGCCATCACATGTCCGGGAACAAGTCGACCAATCCGACCATCCGGACCAGCCGCCCGAACCGCCTTTGGCGCGTTTTTGCTGCAACATACACTGGATTAATACACTTTCAGTTGTTTGGAAGTCACCTTTAGCCGGCCGCAGTGGCGTCCGACATCGTCTTACTTCGAGTTCGTTTTCTAATTCGACATCCGTGTGCCATGTGTTGTCGAATGCTTGACTGGCATTTAGTTTCTTTGCAACAGATCCATATTCGAGGAAGATCGTTAACTGAAATGAAAATGGCGCCCAATTAAAAATCAAATCAAAATAAATACAATGAAATATAATAAAGTGTCTAAAAGGCCCATTCTTTAAGAGGTTGTTTGGATATTTTAAAAGCATCAAAATTATGAAGTAGAGTGGTTTTTGTCGGAACTAATTCTGAATAAGAGAGATGACAAAAGGGTTTTATGATTCACAAAACTCTATTTTGGCAAGAATTCTGTTAACCCCAGTGCTGGTGGTTCGATTGAAAGGTTTGAAAAATATTTGAAGAAAGCGTACGAGTATTATCAAACTTGGTCATACACTTGCACAGAATTTACTTGACATATGCTACAATCCAGGGCAAGGCTTTACAAGCGTTTTCCGACAGTTTGATTTTAAGGTAGCTGGAAGCAGTTTCACTCGCCAAGATGGCTGAACTTCCCCGCACCCTTGACCAACCTAAGCTGAAGTCTTTCTCCTTTTCGCTGTCAGTCAGGGGTTGGCTGAAACATTTTTGAACATTCCTTTTCTTCATTAAATGGAATTTAATTGGAAATCTTGTAAAATTTTAATCGGTGACACAACTTAACTCTTAAGGACTATTCATATGCGAGCGACCAACGACCGACGAATGAACGAACATTCGCCCATTTTGACATTTCGTTCACATGCATTTTTTTTATTCGTCGCGAATGGCGCTTACTTAGCCAACTGTCTTAGTTCCTTTTTGATTTTGAGGTTAGCCGCGCGCGAACAATTCATTCGTTGCAGTGTGGATGGTCTGTGGAACGCGAATAGTATTTGACAGTTCGTAGCAATCATATTGCAATTCGCGACGACCAATTTATTTTCTCAAATTTTTCTCATTTTAGCAATTACAACACAAAATTTAATATATTAACATTAAATTAAACTGGATTTCTACACTTTTGAAAAGTTATTGTGAAGAATTTAGGCTTGTTATATGTTTTAAATCCCATTTGTTTTTTATTCGTTGGTCGTTGGTCGCTCTCATGTGAATAGTCATTTACAGCCTTATTTACTAACTCGTTTTAGCGACAGAGTAAAGTTACTTCGACTTTACAACGGCTCTAATCCTGAAAACCTTATTTATAATGAAAATGCAAGAGGAATAGCGGTGGAATAAATTTTAGATTTGTCACTTTTTTTCCCAGTATATTTGACATAAGGAAGGCGTAGCTAAAACGGCTAAGAAAATAATTTTAAATAAGGATTTGTTTGACGTTGCGTAAACCCGAAGTAAGTGCTTCGGATCGGTTTAACTATTCCGAGGTTGAACCCAGTATTAGTGAAAAATAATAAATAAGGCTGTTAAAGTTTAATTCACAAATTATTGGAAAAAGTCGTGTTTGCAAATTAATCAATGGATTTAGACTTTTTGTTGGAAAAAATTTACATTTAAAAAGCGTTAGGTTACTTGGAAAGATAGACATTTTAAACTTTTCGGAAACTCACAGTTTCCCGGTGACGCTCGATGCAATTACCAGCGAAACGTTCGGGGTGAGTACTGCATTGAACTCGCTAAATATTAAATATTTATAACGCGGCTAATCCGAAAAGTTTAAAATGTCTATTGTAAATAACCGCGAAAACCTTAAAAGTTATACTTGAAAAGATGTCCTTTGAAAACTTCTTCTCTAGGTCTGTTTAAAACTTCGCCCCTCTCAGCTCCAAGTCTTAGTTTTAATAAAAGACAAAATTACACCCTTCTTCATTTCCTTTCTCTCTCATGGCAAGCAACTTTTTCGAATACGAGTAATTGTCTCAGAATATCATATGTCCAACCTCACGTATAACATTTAAATAAATGATTCATTTCAATTACTGGCTGTCTCCTATGTTACGCAGTGAGATAACATACATAAATGTGCTCCTTCAATCTGAAGTCAAAGGATCTATACATACTCGGTAAGTGGCAGGTTAGGTTACCCAAGTTGACCGAGGCGATAGACCAGGTCCCGGCGATCTGAGTGTTGGTAGATATGTGGTCGACAAAAACGAAAATAAACAAAACTGAGAAAATCAGCTCAGAGTCAAAGCAGCACGTTTGATGCCGAAGCCCTATCCATCCGCATAATATACGAGTATATCCTGCGAAGACAGAAAAGAACCACATTGTGTATAGTGTGATGTGTTTTCTAGATTTCATTGTGAGGGAGATGGTTGTTTGCTTATTCTATTCAACCTGAATATCCATTATAAGAGACTCACTTTATCGGTACACAGGCAGTAAACAAAAATAGAGATTCTGCACATAACCTTGATTATTTATTTATGAGATGAAACCGTTTAAATAATTTACCTTCTCTAAGAGTAGAAAAGCCATTCAAGTTCAGCATCGGAGACAGAAAACAGAGGGCCTATAAGGGCAATGGAAGAAAATAAGACAAAAATACCTCTGATGAGGGATGAAAACGGGTCTGACATTATTTTGCCATTAATCAATGTGATCCGGAGTGTATATAGCAAACGATTACCAGAAGAACACCAGCAAAATGGGTCTGGGAATAGCCTTCGTGAATGTCAGTCATCACATTATACCTTCCACTTATTCTACGCCCAGGAATCTGAAACGGATAAAGGATGTAAATCTAAATCTCGTCCCGCCACAACAAATCCAACCTGAATAAACTGTCAGTCTGTATCAAAGTCTATGTCAACTCTCAGAAATACGAGTAGCTAGATTACCCCCAAATTCTCATTCTATAGCTATTTTACGCTGCCATGTGTATAACTTTGATTTTTAATCTAATCTTTCTCTCTGCTGGAAGTTTATTGATCGGAAATGTAAACGTTATGAATTTATTATCCAATCCCTCCAACCGGTACCGAGTTGGGGGAGAAGAAATTTGATACTCTACTTCCCAACCCTACTTCACTGTGTAGGACGTTGGGAATAGAGGAAAGGTGGGCTAACTGGATTTGTCCGTCTTAAATGTCGCTTAAGAACTTGATAAAAACTTAAACAGCAGTTGGACATAGATGAATGGTAGAGAGGTATGCTGATTTTCTATGGTTTCTTTAATATTTATCGATCCTAAAGAAGACGTTTCCCGGGCGCCATTTCACTTATTTTTATTTTATTTTGTGTGGCCCAAAGTCTTCTTGAACATTTAACCACTGAAGAACCCAGCAATGCACACTGTATTATCTTACTAATCCCGCTCAATCGACTCAAGGACTGGATGGACCTAAGCGATGGCACGAGTTTCCATCGACTCTTGCTCTATCATGATATTCGTTCCCTGTTAAGTTCCAATTTGTATAAATAGACTCTTGCTTGCTTTTCGATTCGGTTGGGTTCGCTTGGCTTGCATGAATATTTATTTAGAGCGCACTTTTGCATGTTGTTGGGTCATTAAGTCCTGGCGTTGTGTTTTGCTCCAAGGAAATTGAAATAAATGTCGACTGTCGAATGGGACACAAAGCTTGGGAATTATTTACGTTTGTTAAATTAAACTGTAAGAGAATGGGTTGTAAGAAAGTAAGCCCCAAGCACGAAAAGCCATAAGACTCAAGTGGAATTTTCGTTTGTATAATCTTCTTTAGAGGAGGTAGCTAGCGCTATAACCATAGCTGCAGAGACCATTTTGTGCGCTGGTGATTATTATCAAACCCCTTCTTGCAGCAATCTAATGCGAATCATGTCACTTTCAAGAAAAACACCTTTAATCAAAAATGGGGTTAAGTTGGCGAAACTAATGGACATTTTGTGGTGACCTTTGTTGTGGCAATGTTTTTCGTTTCCTTCTCAAGGCTAACAAGTGGCTCAAGAAAATATAGCTAAATAAACGCAATACTTAAGGCGACCTTTAGCAGACAAGGTGGTCTTTGTGTTGGGTTGGGTAATTAATTGGAATTAGAAAGAGAGAGTTTTATTGTGTTATTTCGATTTGAAGAAATGTGAAGTGGCTTAGTTCCGTGACCATATTCAGGTGTTTATTCTACTGATGTTTCTTTTTGACATTTTTATAATTAGAAATGTGCGTATATGTCGGTACTAGACAATTTCTTTCCTCGTCTCGAAAGCCATTTGTTCGTTAAAGAATTTTTCCAAACTAATTTTTCAAACAATTCCAAGCAGCACCACTTTGAAGCATTAAGATTGTCATTAACTCAAATGCCTACAATATTTTGACAAATTAGGAAAATACTTCAAATGGTCATCTAACATATTACTCATTTCACCCAGAAATAAAATCTACCCTTATGAATTTTATCCATCATCACATTATTACACCACAAAATAACCCAGAAGGGTAAATTACAATCGACAACCACTGTTTCTCTAAAATATCCTCTGTAGTGTGAAACCCATCATCAACAACAGAATCAGGAACAGCTTTTATAAGGGTCAAGTACATCATTTCTTTGGTCGAGAATATATTTTATCAGACAAAAAAGGAGCAACTTGTCGAAATTTGTCCAAATTGTTAAGAAGAAAAACTATATAAATTAATTGGATATATAAATTAATTGGAATCTCCGTCTCATTTATGTTTGTTTAAATGATTAATGAAAAGCCAAATTTAATCTAAACAGCAATAATAAGTTTTTAAAGGGATCTTTCAAATTTCAAAGGTAACCACCGAAAACTTAACTTTATCCAGAAAATTAACTTCACAAGATAGCAAGACACCTTCAAGTGCTTTGGACATTAATTAATCATTTTAGAGAAATATTTGCATCTCTTAAAAGACTGACTGGCGGTGAAAAATTTGAATTCCATGACCAGCTCTTAGGTAGATTTATTTTTGATTTGACTTCAAATTGAGCACCCTGTAATCGAAGTGATTAGAAATTAATCGTTTTTTAATTTGCCCTCTTAACCACCAGTCAAATTACTTTCTCCCCCTTTTTCCTTGATTATTCAACTCTTACCCAATTACGGTTTGTATAAAATGCAGCTAAACATATTATAAATGTTTATCCGAGGATATAAAAAACAAATACAAGCTGGGTAAGACTTAAAAAAAAATACATAAGCATTCAAGGATACAAAAAACACGGATGAAGTTCAGGGAGGACACGATTCGATTACACACATTCCACGATAAAACTTGGTCCTGTATCTGTAAATAATTAGTATGCTTGGCTTACCTCATGGAACATTAGGTCTCGAAACTTGTGTATGTAGGTACTTCACATAATTTTATTTAGGTAAGGAGGGATATTAGTCTACTCATCTGGATCCCATTCTATAGTATATGCTATACCATTACTGTGGATCAAACTTTCTTTCGGCTCTCAATGTTTGCCATACAAATTCATACCTTCCCAACCACATTCAACATTTTATTCCTCCCATTTTCACAATACAGTCGCAGACCAATTGAGTATGACCAGTGCATTACAGTAATATATATTTAAGAGGGCTCCTCCATGAGGTATATAGTTTCGCCTTGGTCCTCTACCTCTGCGCCAATTACCTAATCACGGAAAATGACCCACTATACCATAACAGCACTTTGCCACAGGAGACATCCCATCGATCGGGAAAAAGGCGAAATATATATGTATATAAAAAAAAAAAACAGAAAACAATTTTGGACGAGGCGGACATTCTACCCACTGCCACCCGTAATAACGAGTAGTTGTTGGCAAAGTTGCAGAAACAAATCACAAGTGCATGTCAAAGGATTTAGGATACGAGTATCAGGCTGGCTACTGGGTGATTCAGAAATGTTGCTAAAATTAGCAAGCTTTTACCAAAAATAACGTATTGAAATAAATATGAATTTCAAAATTTTATTAACACATTGTATTAAAGTTCTACCAATGTTTTGACATAAGTAAAAATTTAAAAAAATACTAAATTTAATCTTTGGGTAAGATATCCGAAAATCGATAAATTTTTGCTCATTCAAAATTCACCAACTGTCCAGTACGTTCGAGTGGATCACATACAAACTCAGTTTATAAATTGATAAAAATATTCTAAAACTTTGATCACTCCAATTTTTGGTTCAAACTCTTTAAAATCGAATTCAACATTATCGACTAAAAGCTGTTTTTTCTTCAAAGTTTGTATTGATGCTAACCGCTTGTGAAACATTAATTAATAAAAGTCAAACATCTAGTCATTCTGTTTTTTTTTTTAATTTACTTGGGTGATTTATTGGACTGTTGCAATAACTGCCCAAATTGTCGTCCGAAAATTTATCATTCGAAAACTCGAAAATTTTGTACATAACATAAAATTTCCTAACAATTTACGAACGTAAATCTTAAATCTTTTAAGTACCCGAAATACAGATCAAATTTTTAATAATTAATTATTATTTTCATTTGACCAAATATCCATGGAGAAACCAGACCTAAGGACTGTAATTAAAGAATTATGTTAATTAATTTTATGTATTTGTAAGTTCAGTTGGAGATTGAAATGAAGATCATTTATCAGAGCTAATTGTTTGCCTCTAACTTGAAGGTGAAACCAAAAAGATTTCAATGTGATTTTAACTTTCAAAATTTTTGTTAAACGGAACCATTTATTAATATTTATTAATGGAATGTTTGAAATTTTTGTCTCTTGGGAGGTAGTAAAACATACCTCTTGTCATAAGAAGGTGCTACCCTAGTTCGGATTCGATAGAAAATTTTTAATTGTTTCTACTCTTGCGACTAACAAGAGACATCCAAGAATGATTGAGGACTGTAAGTCGCCAGCCTCCGTTTCTTCACGAGATGGAAATTTATTTAGATTAGATGTTAGTTATTTTTACTTGCGACTTATAGGTACTCTAAGGCAAGTTATGCATTCGTAAAAAAAATTGAACTCGAGATTTTGATCAAAGTTGACATTACGATGATAGCGAAGACGAAGAAGAAGTGGGTCTCGCAATTCTGTCTGTCTGTCGGTTCGACTACAGCCTAAACGACTCGGCCGATTTTCTTTAAACTTGTTAGATATCACTTTTATTTTTTTCCCCCGACACGTTTTTTTCTTTTTTTTTGTAAGACCAAAAATAACGGTACCTGCCATACGAATTTTTTTCGCAATTTTGTAAATATTTTTTTTCTCAAAAACCGTTCGACAGATTAAAAAAAAAAGATAAAAAAAAATTTCTGAAAAATGGCTATTGAGGGTACCCCTAAGGAACCATTTTTTTTTGTTTTTGATTTTCTCGAAAACGGTAATACCGATTTTGATAATTTTTTTTTTGCTAAAGCTCCTCAAAAACATAAATAGAATTGTTTATTCAAATTTTAAAACATTTTTTTTTTTGGATTTAAAAAAAAAAATCATTTTTTTTTTTCAAAACTCAATATTTCGGAAATCACTAGCTAGATTTTTTTTAAACATGATAAATAAAAGTTTTTCAATATAATATACAAGATGTATGAAAAAAAGTTTTATTTTACCTAAAAATAAAGGTACCCACCATACAAATGTTAAAAAATGGTTTTCAAAAATCGTATTTTTCTAGAAAACGGTGCCTAGAATTTGGATAAAAACTATTTTCTTTCAATTAATTTTAACGATCTTTAATTTAATAAAAAAAATTTGAAATTAAGATATTACAGCTTGTACCTACCATAGAACCATTTTTTTTTTAATTTTGAATTACTCATTACCAACATAACGGATTTTAATGAATTTTTTTGCAGAGATGCTTCTAAAATTTTTTAAAACTATTGCATTTCAAAACTTAAAAAAAAATGTTTTTTTTTAATTTTTGAAAAAAAAAATAATTTTTTTTTTGAAAAATTCGATATCTCAAAAACAGCTCTATATTTTTTTGGAAATTTAATTTTCATTCGTACAGTAATAAAAACTTAAAGTTGGCACACCGAATTTTTTTTCTTAAAAATCTTTTAAAAATTTTGTATATAAAAGCTTTTTTTTTTAAGAAACCACTACAACGACTTATAATTTTGTTCTTCCATAAATTCATATTTGCATAGAATTCTGTTTTTGTCTCTTACTACTGAAAGAATTTAAACAATTAATTTTATCCTTATGAACAGTTTTCTCTAATAACATTCGTATTTAAAATTCCTAGTCTATTACATAGGAGCAAGTTCGTGCGACCCAGTCGTGCATTTTATTTGGATTTTTGTCTCAAGAAGAAGAAATTATATTGGAAACGTAGAGTATTTTATCACGAAACTCGTGGTTGTAGGACTTGTTTTTACCATTCGTTGACAAATACTGGTGCGATCAATAAGGCCAGGGTTTTAAGACTATGGCTAATTTGTATGTCAAAATTTCGGGTGTCTTAACCAAAACTGATTGGGAGGGGGGTGAAGACTAAATCGATTTAGTTTTGGGTGTTCTAAATAAGAAAAATATCTAAAAAGCTTTGGCAGGCATTCTAAATGATTTAAAATTTTATGTGCCTTGAAAGTTCTGCTTTTCAAAACTTGGTTTAAGAAAATGTTTTCAATACCGGAAAAAAAATTCGAAAATGTAAACTGTCCACAGAGATTGGCGTTTCTTTTTAATAATTTTTCAAGAATCAGCAGTAGACTTGATAAGAACCTTGTCCATACAAAATTTTTTATTCTGAATTTTATGAAAGGTTCATGATCTCTGCCCATAATCAAATTGTTTCAAAAAATCAGAAGACATTTCAGTCATGTTCAATTCTAAATTTTAAAAGACAATTGACCTCAAAGTTGTGATCTCAACTTTCTACAAAACAATTAGATATAATAAAGAAGTTATAATCATGAGAAAAGCAGGTATACAGTGGCTTTCTGTTTGTTGAACAAAACAGTCAGTTTAGTCAAACAACTAAATGGTCTATCAACCGTGGAATATTTCAAAACTTCTTAAGTCAATATATACATCAATGTATGTGCATAGGTGTACAATTGACACGAAATAGAACATTTGGAGTTTCAAATAATTTTTTTATTTCAAAATCTTCAAGCTTCACAAGAATTTCAGTTTTAAACGTTTTCTTGTTACAAGATTTTCTTAGGACTTAGAATGGCTTTCAATCAAAATGCAATTCATTAAAAAAAGTTCGGAAAACCAACTGTTTTAAAAGAAAAACGTCATCTGAGAACTTTAAAAATTACGAGTATGTATAGCCAAAAATAACCTTCACTCTATAGCTTAGCTGTGACATATTAGAATAGTTTTATTGCACAACCCCAGAGCATCAATGACACCCTGTGCGACAGAGAATCCTCATATGAGTACACACCAGCCGACCAACACGTCCACTCAAAGTACTCGTCGCGTCGCATACATTTTATTCGGATTGTTAATCCACTCGACTGAGCTCGTAGTATGCATTATTCACAGCGAAACTCCCAGATACTGTTGCTACTACTGTGTTGCTTCTGCTATCCGCCATTGGCAGAGTACTCAAATTTCGTAGGTAGGTAAACGACAGTAGCACAAGAAGGTATAAGAGTGTACAAGGGGATTTTATGAGACTACAAGGATTTTTTTGTTACACTCGTAGAGATTTTGGTGATATTTTTTTTTGTCGTTAGATTTTACTCCACACTGTGTCTCTCTGGTCCACTCAAATCGAATGACAAATTGAAAATGCCCACTTTTATCGCCTCTTTTAGGTCTGGCCTTTATGAGTGTTTCGCTTTGCTTCATTTTGTATTCCCACATTGACGACTCACCGCCGAGAGCAGAAAAGAGAATATAACAGCAAACGGGTTGGACATGCACATGATGCAAGAGTCCTGGCTAGTATTTTTTTTGCTCTCCGATTATTCCTGGTTAGGAAATTCGGCAATTCTTCTACTCTGCTACCAAAATCCTTCCAAAAGTGACTTTTTAATGCGCCTAGACTCGGATAAATTACATAAGCGTCGACAAGAGGGAGGTGAAGAATTTTTCAAAACATAAGTAAAAAAGGTTAGTAAAGAATTGATTTCTCTATAAGAATGTGCAATCTGAATTCTATATCCAATAAAAAGTCAGTTTTGAAAAACCGAAATGCTTAAAGTTTGAAATTTAAAAAAGTTGTATTACAAAACTATTTAAATCTAATCTTGCATAAATCTAATCCTGCAACGAAACAGTTACTCCTTGAGGTATATAGCCTTGACAACAGTGTGAAATACGAATACACGCACACCCACAATAGGACACATACGAGTATATCCCCAGCTATGAGCCCTTCCAAAATTTAGCTTTAAAAAGTAGAGATTTCAAAATTTTGTGAAAACAATACGTATCACCCCCTTCCTCCCCGGGAAAAAAGTTCATCTGCGCCTATGGATAGTGCATCATTTGATGGTTTAGCTTGGTACTGCTGTCACTTTAGACTGCGTATACTGTATGAGTAAGCAAAAATAGCCTCACGTCATCAGAAAAGAGTGCCAGTGCAGGGACGAACAAAACAAAAAAAAAAAACCAAACCACCACCCCCCTCCAACGACTTCTGGTTTACAAAAACATCCCTTTCTCCATGGCTATACGTTTGGAAAATTTTAAATTGTTTCAGCTATTCAGCTGCTCTTTGAAAGGTTAACCCCTTTCGACATTATAAAAATAGTACCGACCACTTTTTTTTCTACTTTTGGTCTTTTTTAAATGACCCAAAGTATCCTGCAGACAGGTAACAACATCGGTAACGGTGATGCTGATTATTCTGGTTAAAAGAAGAGCTAATGGACGCAGACGATGGAGCGGAGGTAAATCCGCCCGGGAATTCCTTTCCTTTACCGAGAAAATAGGATATAGCAAATGTGATAGTCCATTCAATTGCCATAAAAGCTTTCACATTAAAAATAGATGGGAATGTAAGTGAATTGATTGATTCACCTCTCACTTTTTATTCTGTGTAGATATGTACCTCTGAGTATTGCTGTGTTGGCTCGTATAGCTGTGAGTTATTCAATACAGCGTCCTGAAATCGCTTTGTGCGCGCGAGAAACGAATACAAAGAGGTTAAAAGGGGTAAAATTGTACTTCCCCCATTACACAAACGAGGAAAAAAAAAGGCTGCTGTCAAAAATTCAGATTAACTTTAAGGCTGACTTTAACACGAATTGAATGGTGACATCCAGATTCCCGAAGTTTTTATCAGAGCGCCCAAACATTTTGGAGGTAATCATGGGTTTGGTTTTTGAGAGGTTTTTACTCCCCTTATGTAACTTCGTTTTAAGTGAATTATGCTCAGTTTTACATATCAAATGCACTTTTTTCGAGACAAATAAAACATCCACAGGCGAAGTAATTAATTTTGTATGTTGCTAGGTGAGTTGGTATACTTTGGGTAAATAAACATAGTTTCAGTAGTTTTGAAAGTATAATATGCTAGCACGAGCCCTGGGGTGTTATTGTATCAACCCAAACCAAACCAAACCATGCCAACCAACAAATACCATGAGATGAATTTTATATTTTTCTTTTATTCCCGAAAAAGACAACAACAACCCCAGCCCCCGAGAGTACAACTTTGTTAGTCTTTTTTGCGTTATAACGAATTCATTGTTTTGGGTCGATAGTGGTTTTTGTGTTGCTACATTTTGTTAGAATTTAGTTTTGTTATTTGTTACTTTTTGCGACTTACCAATAGGATTGCTGTCCAGACGGAGGTTTTTCGGTCCATAATTTTTATCTGCATGTTCGGAGAATCATGGTTTATTCTGTAAGTACAAAAACAAAACAAACAAATGAATAGAAACTTTAAGTGGGTAAGGGTATGATTTTGGCTACCTCAGTCAGTCAGTCAGTTAGAGTAAAAGAAACATAAACTAAAGTTGGGTTTTTGTTTTTTTTTTTTTCAAAACACTATCCCGGATTAGTTTGATTTTCTGATAAAATTTAAAACTGTTTTTTTAAAACTTCCATTTTATTTTAAGGTTTGCAAGACTTTAAGTAAAATTGGCGAATTTATGTAAATTCGTGAAAATGTTCACCTTGAATGAAAAGAAGAAGTTTTTATGTCACACAAATTATAATTCGAGGTCCGAATCTAGGAACTAAGTGGCGTGTTCATTGTTGATAAAGTGTGTTTGAAAGCCAATGGTCTCAAAACGATGAAACACTAATTCCTACATCTATTTAATTTCTTACAGTTTGTGATTCTCTGCTTCATTAAAATTTAACTTATGCCAAATGTTTAATAAAATTCTTGCAATTTTTTTTTTATTTCTGTGTTATTCTTTTCTTAGCATTAAACACAGATGGTACAATTTTGACTCTTTTTTCAAAGCCTATCACAGCAACAGGACTTGACATCTCTTAATTTCACTCATCTCATTTTTTCAACCTTGGTTTTCAAATATAAACTCGAAACGATAATAATTTTTCCCTGACACTGTTTAATAAAAATAAAAGCCAGCACTACCTCACTCTCATACTCTTCTGAGCCCATATGTCTCTAAGGTTATAAGGACACATAATGAACGCAAACAGATATTTCCTGTATACTTTTATCTTTCTACATACTCATTCCTTCTAACAAAAGAAGGATGTGCAATAATTTTATCACATCTTCTTCACCTGTTTTTTTTTTTTTTTTTTTGCATATTTTTATTTTCTTTTACATCCGAGTGACAAATTAAAGTTATTTATAATGTTTTCATTTGTTTTCATTTGTCAAGTGAGTGTGTTCAAAATGGGGGTGAGTACCTTTGACTATGCATGCGGATTTATTAAAAAAAAAATATTCATACTTCTCAGTTTCTATTTACACTCTTCTGGGTGCTAAGCTTTCCCTATCAAAGAAACATCCCATGGAAAAGTGAAAAAGTTGACGATTTCAATCTCTGTCTATCTTTCTAAGCTTCCTTTTCTAAGCCGAAATATAAAAAATAAGGCAAATTACGAAATAAAATCCCAACATATAAGAAATGAAGGCTTCAAGTTGAAGCACCTGATACTCAGGCCACGTGTGGGTGTTACCCCCCAAACAAATATTATGTTGTTCCTTTTCCAACGTGGCCTTCATCGTCAGTCATTGAAGTTAAAAAAGGCTTTTGGTAGACGAAATGTAGAGCATACAGTGAGTTGATACATTAAAATAGACTCTACTAAAGATTTCTCATCAGTGTATCTGGATTTCAACGATGGATCAATCTCAATAATCAACTTCCTTATTATGGAAAGTCAACACTTCTTTCTAAAAGTTTTATTAAATTTCACAATTTTGAACCAATACAAAAATGGAAGTTCTGGTATGTGAAGCTATGAAATTCAAGAAGGATATTTGAAGAATCGGGCTTGAAACTACAGTTTTGTGACAGCAAATCTTCTTACTCAAAAACGCATTCCACAATCTTTTGATTGCCATATTTTGAGCATAAAACAACATGGCAACAGATAATGAAGTGTCAAAAAGTTTCAAATTTGACAGTAAATTACTTGTTTGATAGAAGTTTTGGACGGTAAAGTTAAAAAATTAAACGTTGATGGCTTTGCATACACATTTTATTTAAACTCAAACTATTAACTAAGCCTGCTCTGAAATTCAATTTTTAGAGCCTTTAAGACCTACAATTGTGAACATTTATTTCATAAGTCCAATTTTTTGAGCGCCACTAGCACATGTTACCAAGATCCAGTCCAGAATTGTAATAGATTCTTAATATTTATTTCGTTGGAAGTAACAGGAGCGTCGTCGTTTACATTTTTTAATTAATCAATAGTAATTCATGTCAACATTTTTGAATGCAAAAAATAAGTTTTGAGGTAGGTTAAGCTTTCTGTTGTTTATTTTGCCTTGACTCGATAACAAAGAACTTGTGCATTGAAAATGTGCAACTCACTGTAGAATGATGACTGTCTTAAATGTCTTCCTCAACCAATGGCGATGGTACTAAATAAGCACATTTGATATTAATTAATTTCCACAATTAGCCGAGGTAAATATTTTATAAAAGTATATTTGCCAGCAATAAATATTATCATGGCAATTTTGATGGCGCATTTAATTTCTGTTTCTCCATCGATCTAAAGGCAGAGACAGGGATGTTCTTCTGGCTGGTTTGTTGTCGAGGACGCTTCTGTGGGATTTTGAATATGTGTCTCTTTTAAAACTGCTGGAATTTTGTTCTCTTGTTCTTTGTTTTTTTTTTTCTTCTTCTATGTCGCCCGGCTCTTTGCACTGCAGTGGCAGGTTCTGGATGAATGGTTTTTTATTTGTCCTTGGTTTGAATGTTGTATGATGCTGATGATAAGGATGACGATGACGATGCTGGGGCACATTTAACATTTCACACTGTTACCATCTACGAAGGCAATTTAAGAATCTGCTTGGGAGAACATTTACCATGCCTTTGGCTCATGGCAGTCAGTCCTTTTTGATTTATTGAAATTTAGTAGCCCTTTTGGGTTCCATATCTTCGTATACCAACATAGCACTATGGTATACATATCTTCGACGTCGTCGGTTTATCTATGTGAGAGAAAGTGAAGCTGAAGGAGCAAATAAGACTGTAAGTGTAAGGACACGACTATGACAAGGACCAGGTAAACACTTGACGAAGTACCCAGCCACGATAGAGAACCCAATCCACCATCACCATCCAGACCTATCTACATGTAGAAAATGTACCTTAGAGACACCATCAGCGTCGAGAATGACGAGGAACTATGTATAGGAATTAATAGTTGAAAAAGGTGCCCAAGAGGAGAAATATTGTCTTTTGATGTTCCTTGTTGTCATCCTTTTTGCCCCTCCCCCCATCATCATCTGCTAGGACTTTGTTGGAAATTATGTGAAAGAGGGTAAATGTTGGATGTCGAGTGATGCATTGCTTGTGTACTTATTCTACATTATAGTGGAGCGTTGCTCTGGAGCGCTCTTAATTTTATTATGAAGTTTTGTAGACATTGTAGTTTGGTTCACGTTTTTTTTTTTTTTTTCTGAGGATCAAGACTTTTGGTGTGCATCTATGTACTTGCAGATTGATGTCATTATGATAATTTTAAAAATATGTCTTTGTGGTATTTAATTTAAGGGTTGTGTGCTGGTTAAAATGCAGCAGAAGGCAACCAAGCATGATTAGGTAAGGTCGCGTAGCTTCATTTTAATTTATGGAAGACATTGTTCCCCTTCGAAATTGAAAATAGCAATATTGGCGCAAAATTTTAAACAGCTTATTATTAAGATATAAGTATGATACTACTTAGCAATTTGCTATCTTTTAAGTAGATAAGTAAATAAACCTTTTTTGACGTTTGTAAATGTCAAAGAGTCATGTGAAGTTAGCACGATACTAAAAAATAAAATGTGTAACTGACCGAAGGTTTTAACTTCAATAAAAGGGTAGAGAAACTATGATGCTATATTTGAATAAAAATTGCAAAATCGTTGTTTTAACCTATGTAGTTCAACTAAAATTTTTCGCAGTATGTTTTATTGAATTACAAGTAAAAATTTAAATTAAATTACAAAACGAATTTTGTAGGAATGAAGTAATAAGTAAGTTTCATTATCTTTCTTTGATTACTCAACTGAAAAATTAATACAGTTTTTTTACACGCTATATTCATTCTTTAATTTTTCTATTAAGTTCTACAGTATATTCAAAGCCATGTTATTTGTTCTAACTTAGATTCTACCATTTACCTATTGCACTCTGGAAAACTAATAAATACATTTGGCAACCATTTTTCCCCAATATAAAAAAATGTGCATGTTATCCTGCCAAAAATGAAATTTTTTCAAGACACATTTTCACATCAGAAATTTAATGTGCTGTCATTAGATGATTATGAAATATATTCACATTTTCAGCTACGAGTCAGATAAATTCTGAGCGGCACTACCAATATGTACTGGGAGTGACGGGTGGTTAGATCCTAGTATTCACATGTGCCTGCTATCCTGTCAAAAATGAAAAACTTTCGAGACACATTTTCAGATCAGAAATTTATGACGGGTGGTAAGATCAGTACCCCCGGAATAATACTCGTAACAATAAAACATATTTAGGGACTGAAATATTCTTACATCATTGAATCCTGCCATCCTGCCAAATACAAAATTAATACGTTAAACATTATTCGCTATGCAGGATTTTCATTTTCAAAGGGAGCAACCTGAAAGAATAATACTGATGTATTGCGGAAATCTCAAATTTTTTTTTGATTAATTTTTCTTATAAATTTGTAGGAGTTTTTTGATTTAATTGAAAATTGAAAATCAAAACTTTTTTCTATGTTTATGTTGCGCACAGGTCTGATGTTAAAATATCAAATCATTTAAAACAATTGTCTGAGTTAAATTTAAATAAAAACACAACATTTTACACCAAAAATACAAAAGTAAAGATTCTCACCATCGCGTGACATCAATATTGAATAGGTCCCACAATCTGTATCAGACTATATTTTTAAGTTCGCAGCTAAGACAAGTCTTGACAATGTTTGAGAATATATTGATTCCGGTTTAAAATAAAGTTTTATGGAAACTAATTTAGTAAACTATATTTCAATTGTATTTAATTTAAATAATTAGCTTGCAATTTAATGGAGAAATTAAATGCGAAAATTAAGTACTAAACAGTTTAATGTTAACGACCTCTCCTGTAGAGAAAACACTTGCGAGAATTAAGAACTAATTATCATTTGGAAAACTAACGATTTAACCAACATTCAAAGGATATAAATTAAAAGTCCTTCGAGAATGCCAAATTATATAAAATGTTTGGTTCTGTCATAATAACTGGCAACTAAGGGTTCACACGCCATTTCGAAATAATGTCTAAATCAAAAACAAACAAATAAAGAGTTCACATGTAAAAATCTCATTCATAAGTCATAGCTACAAAAACTTTAGGCCACAGCGAGCCATTTTCTTGAGAAGGTTTTTGTTGTTGTCCGACGTAAGCTTGGTATGCTGGGGCGCTGAAACTGTTAATATATTTCAAATAATGGCTAAACCGGAAGTAGTAATAAAATTCTATACTATAATGTAACTCTTTTGCGATGGTTTTCACAAATCACTGTTTCACGAGGGTTTGAATGAATTAGACGAAAGCAAATAACGAAAATATTCTTAGCCATAAGAAAACTTATTATTATTGTCCTTCATTACATACATATATAAACCTTTTGGTATTAAATCCTCTTGCTCTTAGTGGCAAATGTGCCTCACAAAATGCCTTTACCTTTGCCTATTCATCTTAGCCATATATTCCTATTGACCTAGTATCTATCATGGAAAGTCTATTTATGTGCAAACACACTCTGGCCCTGACGGCCGTGCGTCGTTTCACTTAATGTTCCTAACATTCCTGGCATCTACCAGAAGCTACAAAAGCCACACATCCGTATTAGAATCTGAATTGACTTTGTGGGTGAGGTTTTCTTTGACAAAATGGCGCCACCGTCGGTGGTCCTCGTAAGGGGAGATGAAGCAGTGGGTGGTAAGCATGAAACATTCACTAATTAAGGATAACGCTTGGTTAGTAATTATATGATCGTGTTTTATGATGGTGTGTTGGCAAATTCGTTTGGCAACAGTTCGAAAGTCACACCTATGGCTAATTCAAGAGGAGACCAATACACGAACCTATGTATAATAATATTTATACCAACTGGACAGGGATAGGACACCCGCCGCAAACAAGTCAGGTAATGTCAGAACTAATTCGTTAGGATATGCGAGACACTATATAAACACAGCAAAAATACCGCCTTTGGTCTCTTCGTCCTTTATTGCCACGAACATGTCCTTGATGGATGAAAAACACAATAACCAGTGCCAGACTGTCTCAACGCCTCTCTATAACCTGCAAACCAGGCTGGAGCCCCCTTAGAAGTCATTCGTGAAAAAAAATATTAATCAATTTAGAAATGATTTAGAAACAATTTCGTCAATATTTGAAAATTCTGTCTACCAGATATAAATGGGAAACATCTTTTAACAAAATAAAAAGACTTATCAGAAACAAATGAAAATGTTGCAGAAAAAGTCTTGTACCTAATTTCAAGAAAAAAATTGGCAGACTCTTTTTCAACACAATTCAAAACTGATTTTAAAAAACTGCGTATCTTAAGATGTTCTATTTGTGCCAACTCAAAACTTTCTCACAAGAATGGCAAACAATATAAGTTTTTAGCCCATGGGTATCAGAGCTGTAAAAAATACATTCCTTTTGTATTGCAGTAAAATAATAATAAAGACTTATTTTTTGAGTATTTTGACTTTATGTTAATACTTAACTTTAAAAAAAAATTCCCAGTTAATTTTGAAGTCTTTAGTAATGAAATCTTTTAGAGCAGTCAAAAGACTTGAAGTCAAAAGATTGCAATACTTTTTAACTGGTTGCATTCTTGGAAGTGTTTTAAAAGTCTTTTACATTCTTTGCAATCATGGAGTCTTTTGATTGCATTGAAAGTAATGCAGTCATTTGGCTGCTTTGGAGTCTTTTAACTGCTTGAAGTCTTTTTACTGCTTGAAGTCTTTTAACTGCTTGCATTCTTTTTTACTGCTTGAAGTCTTTTAACTGCTTGAATTCTTTTTTACTGCTTGGAATATTTTAACTGCATGAAGTCTTTTAACTGCTTGAAATCTTTTGATTGCTTGAATTCTTTTTTACTGTTTGGAATGCTTTGACTGCTTTAAATTCTCTTAACATCAGGTTCCTTATGACTTACAGCATTTACGTTGATGCTCAATTGCTTTCATTTCCTATTATAAGTTGCCTTACAAGGTCTATTAAAATTTTAAAAAAATCAAAGATTTCAAGCAGTTAAAAGACTTCATGCAGTAAAAAAGACTTCAAGCAGTTAAAAGACTCCAAAGCAGCCAAATGATTGCATTACTTTTAATGAAATCAAAAGACTTCATGACTGCAAGGAATGTAAAAGACTTTTAAAACACTTCCAAGAATTCAACCAGTTAAAAAGTATTGTAATCTTTTGACTTCAAGTCTTTTGATTGCTCTAAAATATTTCATTACTAAAGACTTCAAAATTAACTGGGACTTTTTTTTGTAAGTTGAAGTACTGCGATAAAGAATGTGAATGCATTCCGAATATTTAGTTAAATGAATGGGACTTTTTGCAATGCATTACCAAATGAATGCATTCTTTTACAGCTCTGATGGGTATCAGCTTTAACTTTTTAAGATTCTAAAAACAATTCAGCTATTCATTAGAAAAATTCCGAAATCAACCCAGGAATTACCGAGAAACAATTTTGTATTTCTTTAATTGTTCCACCTTCCAGAAACAAAAGGAAATCACTTAAGAAACATTTCAAAAAATAAATCAGAAGAAGTTAAAAGTTTTGCAGATATAATTGGCTTCCAGAATCAAAATGGTTACATTCACAAATCAGTTCGAAGACTCTTCAAAAGTATTGGTATTTGTACAATTCTTTCATCTTCCAGAAGCAAAATGGAAAACATTTTTAAAAATGTCAGAAACATATCAGTAGTTAATGAAAATGTTTCGGCACCAATTTTTGCGTTCTCTAAATTTTGTGTGTGATGTTGATATATTAAGTTAACTTAAAATCCCAAACACCTAAGAAGTTATGAATTGCCAAAACCTAAATAGAGCTTAATCAACCTAATCCGGTCCGCAACTACATGACACCAACAGAACTAATGAAATGATCAAACAGATTTATGTAATTGGACTTTGCTATCACGCACGCAAGCCAATGTTTCGATTTAATAGTTTCAATTATAATCTATGCGAGGAGTTATATGTCCCTCCCCACCAAAAGGTAGCGGAGTCCAGGTGAGAGAGTGAGAGTATAGTTGACCTGGTCGTAGACTGTGGCAGTCATTAAATCATAGCAGGTGACATTTTCATGTAATTTGTCGCTGCCTCAGACAGAATTTGGGACAGGCTATGAGAGGTATGCATAGCGGATAACTACGATTTAATTTTATACATAAAAGCTTATTGTGCTTGTGCGGTTTTCCGACTTCATTGTTTGGGACATCAAATAAGGAAACTTTGATGAATACAATAAAAAATAAGCCCGAAGAGAAAAACGAGGTAATTCCTTTTATTCGAGAGCAGAATGTACATACATTTAAAATCCAAAGTCGAAGCAAGTCAGCCCCAGCCACGCAGTCAGTCAGACAAGAGTCCCAGAGAGATATTTGTTTTTCTAAGTTCGAGTTGTTCGGGTAAGGGGTTTTGGGATTGGGCGGTGTTGTAGTTGTACACGTTTTATGTTTGTAGTCTTTTTCATTGAAAGGATTCTACAGTCTAAATTCCAAACGGGTCTAGACCAGATACGAATCACACCTATTAAATGATGGAGATCCTAGAAAAGAGATGGAAATTGTTTTTTGTTGCTTTAAACAAACACACTTGTGCTACAAGGACTGTATATGGGAGTAGAATGATACAATAGCTTGGCATACGGATGTTTGAGTGAATGCCTTCGACAAGAGAAAGCTATTTGAATTCACAATAATTATTGTGCTAAGCGTCGTCGTCGTTGTCGTCATCATCGTGCGTCGTCTGGTCTGTCTGTGGAATTTGGGCCAAGTGAGGAGGAAGAGGATAAGTGTTCAATGGACATTTGAATGCATGCAATCATGGGAACCCTTAAGCCTTAAACGAAACTTGAGTGTTGATAATAAAACAAAAACATTGTTCCTTAGTTAAGCGTTACGCCACAACTTTGAAAAATAATTCAAATATACTAAATAAAATGCACGACTGGGTCGCACGAACTTGCTCCTATGTTTTTTTTTTTTTTTTTTTTTTTTTATAATCTACACGCGCTCAAGGGATTATGATTACCCTTTAAATGTTTGAACACAGCGCGGGCGTGAAGTTAAGGAAGAGAAAGAAGGATAGGAAAGATGTGTGGCACGATGTTCTGAGAATGAAGGTTGTTGTCTCAGATATTTTATCTCCAGGGATGGCGGCTGAACTAAAGCGGAGAATGCCGTGTCTTATTTTTATGCCGCTTATAATTCACATTATTTTATTCGTGTTCATCCTTGTTGGGCATACTAGTTTAACTCAATTACATGTTGTTAGTGTTATGCCTGAACAACATGTAATGAGTAAACCAGCAACCCATTGATGACAATTTTAGAAGGTTTTTTTTTTTAATGGAATTAAAACGACATAGACGACGGCAGGGATCGAACCTGTGATCATGAGGTTCACAGGCGAGCACACATCCATCGCGCCACGGCCACCCCCGTGTAATAGACTAGGAATTTTAGAAACGAATGTTATTAGAAAAAACTATTCATAAGGATAAAATTATCATCATTTTTTAAATTCTTTTAGTAGTAAGAGACAAAAACAGAATGCTATGCAAATATGAATTTAAACAAGAACAAAAATTATAAGTTGTTGTAGTGGTTTCTTAATAAAGTAAGGTATTATATATAAAAATTTTAAAATATTTAAAAAAAAGAATGGTACGTGAAATTTAGGTTTTTTATTATTGTACGAATGAAAATTATATTTCCAAAAAAATTATTGACCCATTTTTGAGATATCGAATTTTCCAAAAAAAATGATTTTTTTTTTTAATTCAAAAAATATTTTTTTTTTAATTTTTGAAATGCAATGTTTCTTAAAGTTTTTAAAAGCATCTCTATAAAAAATTTCAATAAAATCCGTTATGTCGATAATGAGAAATTCAAAATTTTAAAAAATCGTTCTATGGTAGGTACAGTCAGTAATGTCTTGTTTTTAAATTTTTTTTGTATTAAATTATAGATCGTAAAGATTAATCAAAAGAAAAAAAAAATAGCAAAATTCTCGGAACCGTTTTCGAGAAAAATACGATTTTCGAAAACCATTTTTTTAAAATTGTATTGAAGATACCGTTAGTTTTAGATAAAACAAAATTTTTTTCTCAAATCTTGTAGATTATGTTGAGAAACTTTTATTTGTCAAGTTTGAAAAAAATCCAGCATGGGGTTTTCGAAATATTGAGTTTCCAAACAAAAATTTTGATTTTTTTTTTAAAAATCCAAAAAATTAAAAATTCAAAATTTGAATATGTAATAATATTCAAACTTTGGAGGAGCTTTAGCATAAAAAATATTATTTAAATCGGCTGTACCGTTTTCGAGAAAATCAAAAACAAAAAAAAAATGGCCCCAGGGGGGCTACCAAAAGTGGAAAGTTTTGGAAAGTTTTTTCAACCATTAGCTTGTTTTAACTAAATGAAATTTTTCAATTTTTTTTTTTAAATTCTGTGGGACAGGTTTTGAGAAAAAAAAATATTTTATAATATATTATTTATTATTGAATACACAATAATATTGAAACTGCTGCGGAGCCTTAATATAAAAAAAATTATCAAAATCGGTTGTACCGTTTTTGAGAAAATAAAAAAAAAATGGTTCCAAGGGGGGTACCTACCAAAAATAATAGTTTTTTGGAAATTTTTTTTCATTTATTACCTAGGTTTAACTAAATGAAATTTTATGATTTTTTTTTTTTAATCTGTGGGACAGTTTTTGAGAAAACATATATTTATAAAATTTCGAAAAAAAAATAGTATGGCAAGAACCATTATTTTTGGTCTCAAAAAATCAACTCAAAAAACATCCGGGGGGGGGAAAAATAAAACCCATATCTACCAAGTTTAAAGAAAATCGGCCGACCCGTTTAGTTGTAGTTGAACGGACAGACAGACAGACAGAATTGCGAGACCCACTTTTTTGGTCTTCGCTATCATCGTAATAAAAACTTTGATCAAAATCTCGAGTTCAATTTTTTTTCCGAATGCATAACTTGCCTTATAGTACCTATAAGTCGGAAGTAAAGAAACTAATCACCCCTATTACAGAATTCGACGAATGAGCTAAAGTGACAGTTCCAATGAATTTCCAAACTTTTGCTATATTACTGAATCCGATGAAAGAAAGTTGAACGAATGGTATTACTAAATCCGCAGTCCATTCGCACTCCATACAATTTCTATAATTTTACATTCGTGTCAATTTCGAGACGAATCTGATCGGAAAAAAAAATTTTGGTTGGTATTGAACCGTCCGTCCCCCATCCAAGCACTAACCACGCACAACGATGCTTGATTTCACAGATCGATAGCGATGCTATTATCAAAGCCTAGGCCGTTGACTAAATGAATGTGACAGCGTCGATAGGAAAGTTCATAAATGATAAGGTAATTTTGGGAATCGATAATGTAGTTCATCCGGCGAATTTCATAATTCAGTTTTACAACGGATGCGAGAGGTCAACGGATCGAGTTAACTCACTGGGAGTAAAATTTTGCGAATTTTGTAATCAACATGAATATTAATTTATGGAGCTGAGGGATTAAGGATTATTATTTTGGAATCGTGCTCTAGCAGTTACAAATATTAACTCAGGTTATTATGGGATAAGTGTTGTATTCCTTACATTCGGTTTCTTGCTTTCGTTTTGCATCATAAATTAGCAAAATTTGACACGTTTTCAACTTAATTTTCAATCAAGATCTGACGTCTTAAAAATCCATCTCTAGTTTATCTACAGATCTACGATCTCGTAGTTCTTTGATCACGATGGTTCTTTCTTCAAGACTAAGAAGCGAATTAGGTTGATGAAATACTGTTTCACTTCAACGTCAAATATTCCTCAATTATATTTTAAATTGGTTCCAAAACCCTCTCATTCGTTCCTAAAAAAAATAAACATTTTCATAAGCCAATGATATACTAAAAGGCAGGATAAACATCCTTCCCCGTTTCTATGTAATTATACCGATTTCCCATCGAGGATAATATGCATTGAATATTTTTTCATCTAGATAATAATAATAACAACAACGCGTTCTATTGGTAAGGAGACGGAAATTGGGGTTCTTCGAGGGGACTATGCTATCTTTGCATTTTCGGATTTGGAAAATTATTTAATATGGAACTTAGCATAGCGATTGAGTGGGTACTGCTGCTGGTGCTGTTTTCATGGAGGAAGAAAGAAAATTAAAGGACTGTTAATGTTGGAATTTCAATGCAAATACATAGAAACCATTCTCGATTGTAAAGGATTCAATTGCGGAAGATTTTAATGATTTATTTAAGATGAAGCAACGTGGATAGAATGAATAGAATGGAGTGAAACAGAGGGAACAAAAAAATGTATACCTTTCCGTCTGCAATATCCTTTCGATGTTTCTTACCCATCAACCCTCTCGGCCTCCGCGACTGGCTATTCAATCAATCGTTTCTCGAATTCAAGATATAAAACTCAACGTCGTCGTCGCCATTAGTCGTCGAGTCTCACTCATCGAAGTCATAATAGTCTTCATCGGAATCCTTATAGATTGACTTCTTCTAGACGAGTTGCCAGTTTTTAATGATTTTTGTCTACTCTTTTTCAATAGATATTACGTAAGTCCATGAAAATGTCTACCTGCCTTTGGGTAAGAAAATATCTTAATGAATGGAACTTGTATGGGAAACAATCGTTTGAGGAAATAAAACGATTCGTAATTGATATTACATCATAGCCCACTCTAACATCATTCACCTGCACCTTCCTCCGACAAGACACGAGAGATCTTATCGAAGGAATAAAACGAGCGTCTGTCTGGCCAATAAGGCTCTCTTTTGGGTGACGCAGCATCTCCAGATGGATGAGGAGGCAAGTTCAAAGGCACGTTTGTGACAAATGTGTGCACGTTTGTTGACAGTATTTCTGTTAAGGAAACACATATTCCTATAAAATAAATTCCTCAGCTTGATTTAGGGAAAGAATGTGTGGAATTCCAAAGTAATTATATAAACTCCTTCCGTGGAAAAAGAAATTAATTTGAAATTTTAGTTTTATCCTATATTTCTTCGTAGCTTCTTTATAAAAGCACAAGTAAATCAAAGTCATGTTTAGACAGTTTTTCAGGCGGAGAAGTGTTCAGATTTGAATCAAAAATTTAAGATGCAATAAAGTTTGGAAAAATCTTCATTATTTCTGTTACTGGTAGAGCCGTGCGTATAGAACTGGAGGAATAACTATCCTCTCCGATACTTCCTTGTCGACGCCTATGCACCAAGCCGACACGTTTATTTTACCTCCCTGTAATAAACATGACATTTAAAAGACAAATTTTGACAGTAACTGGTAGACCCTTGCTAAGGTTATTTATTTACATATATTCCTGACAGAAGTAAGCCGAAAACGAAGAGTGATATACTCTCCGAATGAATGACAAGCTGACAAATTGTTTTTACATGACAAGTTCCCTGCGATAGTAGCGTGGTGTAAACACCGGAATGAAAACTTTCCTGTCGGTCTTTTTGGTCTAGGTATGTACATATATAGTAATTGTCTGCGTCATTCCATCAAAATATAAAAGAGGAAAAGTATTTTCAATAGAAGAAAAAAAACATCGAAAGGGGACGAACTAGGGTATAGAAATAAGGAGTGAAGAGGAATGGATTTTCTAATCTCGCCGTCGATGGGATATAGAATAGTTAAAGTTTGACACACAAGTCAAACCACCAGAAGCAATCGGGTTAAAGAGATGGTAGTGTCAGATTGGAGATTAAGATTTAATTTTATATCTCCTTTCGGATGTCCTTTCAATATAAAATGATTGTTTAGTGTCAAAAGGGTTTTTGGGTTGGATTCCTTTGTTTGTTAAAAAAAAACTTGTCTCTAATTTCTGGAATTCGTGGATTTTTGTGTGATTTTGAATCAGATTCCTTGAAATAATTTTCATTGAGGAATTACATACATATATGGCCACATGTGAAAAAAACGTGAATTTCAATGGTTTATAATAGTTTGCCAAGACTTTTTAAATCTACAGACCTTACCAGTAGTTCTTACTTCTTAGCATTAATTTTCAATTTAAGATGCAAAACCTAACAGAAAACCAGGGCCAAGCGACTTATAAAAAGAATACCCCAATTAATTTCTATGTGGCGATAAACAATTTAGCCTTTTGAATTTTAATCAACAGTCAGTAGACTAAGATGTCGTTAAGCAATAAAGATACGCGTACCGAAGTGGTCTAAGGCTTCTAACTTAAATAAGTTGATGATTTTAATAAACTAGTGAAATAGCCATCCCTTTTAACAATTGAATCATAATACTCGCGCTTCAGGGAATGCGCACCAGTTTAACCTTGAGCCCAACTTGGCACGAAGTGTTAAATTCAGAGATTATTTCTTTAGCAACACCACCCGAATGTGGAGTGTCTTACACGACTTAATATTTCCCGCCCATTATGATATTCAGACATTCAAAACCAATGTGCATCGGCATCTCACTTTAAATCCTTTCTAACTTTCCTAAAAGCTCGCACTGTGCTTAAACATTTTAAGGGTGGTCACAAAAAGGTGTTTGCGTTTAAACCTCCATATTGTGGAATGTATTCGTTTTTCAATTCAGGAAAATAGGTATCAGACCAAAAACATAAATATTTCAAAAAAAGAGCCAAGTTCTTCCATACAAAAACTTTTGTGTAACAAGTCAGCCGTGAAAAGTACTGAGATCTAAAAGTACGCCAAGTTCTTACTTCATGAAGGTTTAATACCGAATATTTAAAGTAAAATAATATTGAAACAGCTACAATGTAATAGAGAAATTTTATTATTTAATGATTACTGACTAAAATTTTATAAGTCTACCAAATTTCATCTTTCTACAGCAATCGGAAGTGGTCCATATAAATTAAACATTTTCTCAGAAAGTGGGCGGATACCACGCCTCCTGAATGGAAAACCTCAAATTTTATTTTTGGTCCTTTATATGCAATTTAAGTCCTACCGTTCTACCAAATTTCATTGTTCTACTGCAATCGGAAGTGTGCCATAAAATTTACATCAATTCTGAGGAAGTGCGCGGATACCACGCCCCTGAATGGAAAACCTCAAATTTTATATCTTTTTCTTTGTATGCAATTTAAGCCACTTTGCCAAATTTCATCGTTTTACAGCAGTCGGAAGTGCTCCATTCAACCAACACCAATTCGGAGAAAGTGAACGGATACCACGCCCCCTGAATGGAAAACCTCGAATTATCTATACTTGCATGACAAGACCTACCGTTGTGCAAAATTACAAGATTCTACGATGTCGGGAAGTGCTCCATAATTTTGATGATCTGTCAGTCAGTCAGTTACGGTTTTTGTGATTTTAGAGGCTTTATATCTCAGGAACCGCTTATGCTAGAAAATTGAAATTTGGTGAGGCGCCTGTGCCTGACTAGCTTAGCAAATATTAGGAACTATAAGTTTCTGACTTCATTGGTACTGAAGATAAGGAGGGGTCAAAAATCGCCTGAGTTTGTTCCTGTAAAAAGGGTGTAGGGCCAGAACTTGGCTTTGATATTCGGAAAAGCTAGATTCTTATCTTCATTGAAGTTTTAGTAATTTAAAATGATTAAGAGAATAGAAGAAAAGTTTTAAATTTCTTAGCCACATTTTTCAAAAACTTATTGATCAAACGTTCTCTAAAATAAACAAGTGCCAGCGTTAATCACTTTATTCTGTTTTCTTAAATGTCAAATAAATATGTATATAATTTGAGGTTTAACCAAAACACGGATGGCTTAGCATTTGGGTCAAAAAACTGCCTGCGGGTATAAAGTGTGTTATTCTGCCATAAGTATAACAACACTATTACCTATGTGCACCTTCACCTAGGCAATGGCATGCTTAAGCTAATTTACCCGATTAATAGCTAATTTCTAGAGGTCAAACGGCAATAAGCTGTTTCCAATTTATGCCAGCACACAATCGGTCAAAAAAGCCTCTAGCTAAAGCACCCTTCTCCCATAGACCGCCCATACTAAATTATATCGATTTCACACTCAATGATAATCTGTCTACTTAGGTAGGGTTACCATCACGTTATAGTTTAGCTTAGCAATATCCTTCCTTCTTTTATTCGTTTTGTTTCAATTCATCCACAATTCAATTAATTGAAATCGTCGACAAAACCAACAAACTACCAACTGTATAAGCGTGCCTTCTGTCTCAGAGAAGCTTCACATGGACGAAGATAGCAAACCAATCGATATTACAAATGTAACTTCTGTAGACAAATGAAAAAATTCTATTGAATTTTTTTTTTATTTCGACTTATGCTGGTATATTATTCCTTACGTATCTGTTAGTTGCCATACATTAATTGCACTAACGTATTATTCTTGTACTTGTGTATATGGTGACCATCTTCCTTTATTTGAAAGGGATACATTTTGAAGTTAAAGAATTGGTTAATATGAGTGAATATGAAATTTCGCTTTAACTTCAATTTACTAATTCACGTTCCACAGCTCCCATTTCGAAATATGTAGATCAAACAAAATTAAAAATTACATTTAGTTGAAAAACTATTTTTTTTTTTAAAGATGGGGGACAGTATTAATTTTTCATGTCATGCCCTGTAGTGAACATACACAATTTATTTTGTATTCCACCTTTTTTATTCAGTAGTCTAGTAATTTACACTTCGAAAAAATTCAGACCAAACTGTATGTCTTAAGCATTTCATTAAAAGTACCTTAAATTTGAACGGGGGCTAACATATTTTTGGAGGGTGAAACTGTCAGTTTTTCTTTAACTGTGCACGTAACAATTTTAGCTAATGTAAGTCTACACGAAAAAAAAAATTCAATACGTTTTTTCTCAGGAGCAATAGATTTTGATAAAAACGTGCACAAAAGAAAAACATGTAATAAGATTACATTTTCCGTTGGCTAAATTTTTTGCTATGCTAAACATGTTTGGGTACATCTCGTTATTATTAAATTTGATACAAATTTCCTAGAAAAACTTTTTAGAGTAAAATTATCTAAGAAATGAGCTAATAACGAGCTCTAAAAATTGTCTAAGTGTTCGCGTTCGCCTATGCCACGTGTAGAAATTACATAAGCTATAAGTTTTTCCTTAAATTTTTTTTTGAGCTGATAGTTTTTGACATAATTTTTAAAATTCTGAATTTCACCCTTTTAAACCCCCCAAAAACTTTAACCCCGGTTCAAACTTTTTAAGAAATTATTTAGATAAAAAAATACTGATCTGGACCAATATTCAGCTTTATAGGAATTTTCTCGAAGTTGGATAATTTTTTTGTCCGATTTTACCAGGCAAGTACTCGTGAAATGAAAAATGAAAAGGTTCCACAATATTTTTGTTGGGATATTTACAAAGTGAAAACGTAAGGAAAACTCAACTGCTTGGACAAGATTAGCTTAGATTAGATTTACTACTTCTTCAACAAAAATTTACAAAAACATTTTGGTGTTTAAAATTAAATCTTTTTAAGGCATGGCCAGAAGAACCGTCAGCCAGATTGCTTGAACAAAATATCGGTAAAATGGTCACCGTATACTTATACCATTTCCCTGATATACAACGTGGGGCGATCGATGGTCTCCCTGAGGATTCTATCACTAAATTGCAACCGTACAGGCACAAGTCAGTCAGCAGGGCAAAACTGAAGGGAAGTTGTATCCCATTGTTTGATGTATTTATGATGAATTGACTATAGGTTTCTGCTTTCACATTCGATATTCAATTTATAAATACAATTATAATAAAAAGCCTGCACACACATACATAAATAAGGAATATTTGATGAATAAGGGAATTGCTATTAAACCAATTAATGTGATTGGCTCTTATCACTAACTATTCATCACACACAAGTTCCTATTGCTTTGATTAGAGATTAGACGATTATGAAACAAAAAATCTAAATACGAAAAGTCACATTCTAATCAGACGTCAAAGTGACATTCCTTTTTGTTCTTCTTGATGGCTTGATTGAGTGAGTCAATGGAATAGTCGCTAATTAGTAGGGGGCTTTGGTTTTAACATTTAGCTTTGTGTGCAACGTGCATTTATAGACATTCTGATTTCAATGGCTCTGTTAGATTTTGGACAATAGACAATAAGAGGAACGGTGGAGAGATGTCATGGTGATGTTGGTTCGAATTTAGTTCCGGTTTAAGGTTAACTGAACATTGACATCAAAGAAAATTGTTCTTAAAAATAACACCTTCCTATGTCGATGAATTAAAAAATTACATAACTTAAACAGGGGACTTTAATTGAGAGTGTGTACATTTTTGAATCTATATATCTAACTTGCGCATTAAACAACATACAAAATTAAAATGTTAGTTTTATCAAAATTGAAAACAAACTTTTAAAGATAATTAAATTCATGTTTCAAACACTTTAAGGAGTTGTTTTTAGTACCCAGACATTGCTGACAGTATAATCTCTACACAAATGTTTTATTAAACAAATTCTACCGAAATCATAAAATAAATGAGTGGGCGGATAATTGTGCCTTGTGAGTTTATAAAAAAAAACAACATTTTTGTTTAATTTTTAAACTTATCAAAATTCATATTTTTACTCTTTACTCTAAAGTTTACTAAATTCTTGTATAATATTCTTCATATTCAAGATGGCAGATGATTTAAAGATTTAAAAATAAATAAACGAAAAGGTAAGAGCATTTTTTTTTAAATAAAATTTAATTTTAAAATGCCAAATTCTAATTTTTTGTCAATTGGCAAACGTAATGCGATTGATACATGTGAGCCAGTATGTTCAATATAATTGACAAACGATTAGAACCATCCTGCATTTGAAGTGGATGGATCTGATCACTTAGCATGATCTTTAGTTCATCAGCTTAAGTCTCTGTCATAGGTTTAAATCCCAGTGGCTAAATTTGTTGTTTGTATTATAAAATAGACTTCATGTACTAAGTTTCATTAAAAAAAAAAAGAATCCTAACCACCCCTCGATTAGTTAATTTTTTAGGTTTATAAGTGCGTGTGAAATATGGGTTTATAATTTTATGACATCGTGGTGACTAAATGTGGCATAAACTGGGCCACGAGAATTGTGTTAAGGCCCCTAAAATTATTACATAAAATCGAATGAATTTATACCCACTAAAAATTTGGTACCTGCCCTTTTAAAAGTAGGTACATATTATTTTTTGAAATTTATATCAGATTTTAGCTCCAAATTGGTCAACTTGAACTAAGTTAAGAATCAAGAAGTGATTTTAAGATTTTCCCAGTTGAAATCTGACATAAATTTTACTAGCATAAACATATTATTTACAACAATTCCTATTTCAAACAAAATTGTGATTGATTGTATTGCAATATTTTTCTCCTCAAATCATATACTTTCAAATAAGAACATACATACATACATACATATGAGAACACAATACAAGTAACGCTTGACCTAATCTACAATCGCCATTAAGAAATTCATTGAGTGGGCAAGATAATTATTTGGTCAACGGAAACAGGGAAACGTGCCCACTTGTGAATCAACCCCGCTCATTACTTACATCCGTATACGACACCCTCTATCACCAAGATAAACAGTAAGTTTTCTCCTTGACATTAATTGAAACTTGCGTCAATTTGTCAAAGGATTTGCTTACCCAACACACTTGAACTTGCTCCTTTATTTGACAGTAATTTTGAGGATGAATTTTGATGACGCATGAGTTCCTATAGTGGGTTATCTAGTGGGTGGGTTGGTTGGTTGTTGAGTGGGGTTCGGTCTATTTACTTCATCCTGAGTGTATCTTGATCAACTACCCATGAATGGACAATGAGCACCTTGCGGTTAAATGCCATTGTTTGGTGGTCTTTGCATAATGCGAGCCAAAAGATTTCACCTGAGGGGAATATTTATGCACCCTTGTTTAATTCCCCGCTACTTAAAGCCCATCAGTCTCTAAACGACCAATTTTACCGCAGTTCTCCGACTCCATCACCATCATTATCGTTTACATTGTCCCAACATTTCTCTTTAAAATTTTTACTATCCAAGATGAAGACCAAAAAAAAAAAACAAGAAAGAATAAATGATAAATTTTCTTTCCCTTTTGACACTAACTTCTTGGACCGACCACATCATCATCAGATCCTCCATGGTTGGGGTCGTTTATGTCGAGGGTGTAATTTGATTACGCTCGTTTTTTATAAATGCAAATAATTATTTACATCAAAATGGAAAGAGAATCCAATTAGAATGGCAATAAGGAAAAAGAGAATGAAACACTGTGGAGTGGATACAAAATGTGAGCACACAAAAAAATCACTTAAGAGGGAATTTTCAGAAAATCAGCTTAATGATGACTTGATATTTGTATGCTCTTTACCAAAAAGGTGAGGCAACATTAGGTGTCAGTCTTTTGACAGGTCTCAATTAGCACCTTTCATTTCTTTTCACCGAGTAAAATGGCCGAAAGAATTGGAAAGTTGGATTTCTGTGAGTAATTAAGCGCTTGAATAGCAAAATCAACTGACTGGGTAGGGTACAAAGTTTTTGTGGAAATCAAAATGTCTTTGTAAATTTTTGTCTCTATTGGGGGATTTGTATATACATATGTATCAACGAATATATACGCATGAATGTCTTGCTTTCACTTTCAAATAGATAGAAGAAAATCTTTTGAAAAATCAGAAGTTTTAGAAAATTAAAAAAAAAAAAAGGAAACAAAAAGTAATTTAACTACAGAATTGGAAAATGTTTTTGAAGACTGCGGAATATGAAGTTGAGGATGAACCTTAAGATCGAAAGGCATTCTACTGCAAAAAAGAAAAAAAAAACCTTGTCAAAGTACAGAATATTGTAAGACATGGTCGTTGATTTACGATGAGAATGAACGGAGAACAATTGGAATCGAATCATACCACTGTTTAACAGATTTTGATAAATGACTCAGAGAAGAGGGAAATCTGCGCCAAAATGGTTGCAAAAATGTTGTCACATTTTGGCTAAAATTGGAAATGACTATTCTTTCACTTGAGTCTTTGTGACATTTTCCTCTTCCCGCGATTGAAAATTGAGCTGAAACGAAGACATTTTCGAACACATACAAATATTGAAATGAGGGTAGGTTACGAATCCCAAAACTGCGATAAAGAAAGGAAACTTGTCCTTGAGCAATGATTGCATTCTACTCCTGTAACAGAATCTTTGGGAAATCCTGGGGACCTAGCCCAAAAATTATCAGGTGGATGTATTTGGCTATAATCAGAACAATACTAACCTATGGTAATTTGGTATGGTGGAATGCAACGGAAAAAGCACGAACCTCAAAACTCTGACAAAACTACAGAGACTTGCGTGCATTGGAATGACCATGAGATCCACACCAACTGCAGGGTTAGAGGCGATACTCAACCTGAAACCCCTAAAACTTCTCGTACAAGAATCCGCAGCATATAGAGCGTCTTAAGGCTAAGCCAGACTAATACCTGGAAAAACAGCGCAAAAGCACATGCTCAAATTCTTCAGAAATACTTGGGTGATAGTATCATTACAGATTATACAACACCCGAACTTGACTTTTATAAACCATTCCAAACTGCCTTTTCAAGCAGAGAAGAATGGCTGAACAACCGACCCTACACCAGTGAATCAGCAATAGCAATCTATACTGATGGCTCCAAAATGGACAAAGGTGTTGGTGCAGGCTTTTTCTCAGAACCTCTTGAGCTAAACAAATCACTTAGGCTCCCAGATCATAGCAGTGTTTTCGAAGCGGAGGTCCTGGCAGTGACAACAGCTGCTAGACAGGTATCAATGATGGCGATACCATGGGCTGATATCACCTTTTACATTGACAGCCAAGCGGCAATAAAAACGATTTCTGCCACTGTGATAAAATCGAAGCTTGTCTCTTGCTGCCGCGAAGAGCTTAAGGTTCTTGGCACGCAGCACAATATTAGACTCTGCTAGGTACCGGGACACAGCAGCATACCAGGTAATGAAAATGCCGATGAGTTGGCAAGACAGGGATCAGCGCTTGACGCTAGTCAAGCAGAGATGGTAAGTATCCCACTCTGCAACATTAAACAGAAAATTTCAGATTTAATCCTAAAGAAATCCAATGAAAGGTAGAGTCTACTTGACACCTGTGATACTACTACGAAAATATGGCCTTGCTTTAACAAGCAGAGGACTGACAAAATTATGCAACTTAGTAAGAAGTCCCTTCGCTCTTTTACGAGCATAATCACCGGACATAATTTATTGAAATATCAAAAATTTAAAATGAAACTATGTACAGATGACCTATTCAGAGGATCTGGTGATGAAGAGGTACATGAAGACACATCACACTTTCTCTGTCATTGCCCGTCACTATGCCACCAGAGAAGGAAATGGCTTGGTATAGCTACTTCTTAGACAATCTAGAAGATCTTTCTAATATTTCATGAAGCCACATATTGAACTTCGTCAATGCCTCAAAATGGCTTGACTGATTAATAGAATACATAGGTTTTATCAGTATAGTGATTACACTCACGGGTAACACAATGGATCTAAGTGTGACGATAGCGACATCAATTGTCAGCCCAACAACCTAACCTAACCTGTCCTTGAGCACTGTGTGGATTCCAAAGACAATTTTTTAAAGGCGATAATATCCAAAAGTTATTCTAATCATAATACAGAAATTAAATATAATAAGTTCCATTGCTATGAAGGTTTTTTTATAATACAAACTCTATATACTACTGAAATAAATCAGCCAAGTAGAAGACTTAGCACTATTATTGGACTTGTTGAATTATTGATTCAAATTAGCTTTTTTGGCCTTTAGTCCACAAAAATTGGCGTTTCGTCCGGGTGATCTCACATGGACTCATCAGTTGACTTGTGAGGACCTTGTCAATACGCAATTTTTGTTAAGTTCAGTTCATCTTACATGAATTTTTTGACAAAAATCCAATGTGAACTATGAACTAAATCCCATTGCTTTATATTCCCACCACACATGTGTGGATGATACATATATTAATTGTTAAGCAAAATTAACAAAATAAATTCAATAATTCATTTTATAAAAGAAACTGAAGAAAAATTAGTAATTCTTCAAATAATTGACTTATAACAAAGATACCACCAATATTTTGTTGCCGTGCCTCCACTTGGTGGCAGGGTAAAATGTCTTCTTATTTTAGGTTTATGACCAAATACTTTGACTTAATTAATTAATATTAACGTGTAACGTAAAAATTATTGGAAGGTCTTAATACATTGCATTAGAAGAAATGGTTAACCATCTTCAAAAAATAAGTTTACATTATGCCAAATTCTTGTTCATTTCAAAAACACTTAAAATATTCATTCTTGTCTAATTTATCTCCGAGAGGTAAACTTTTATAAAATCTGTTGAATTAAAATATACTCTATAGATAGGTTTACTTTCGTTGAAAATATGTATTAGGGTATAATCTTTTAAAACTTTGCAAAAGTAAACAAAATAACCAGAATTAGAAAACAAAACCGAAGAAAAATCTTAAGTTTGCAATCAAATTTCCCTTAAAACTTTCTACCCACGCGCACACATACATCTGAATAAAAAAAAAAACACCAACTTTTGTTATCATAACAAAATCAAATAAAAGTTTCAAATTCATAAGAACAAACCCGCAAAGTAGTAGATTGGGTGGAGAAAAATATTTATTTGCTTATGCCGCAAAAATCCAATGAAATTTACTATGAGGCAACTCCCCAATGCACTGTGCGACAGTACTGTGTCAATATGACATGTGGCAGGATCCAGAAGTAGGAAAGAGAGATGCCGAGCAGTGGTGGTGGCGAAGAAACAAACTCCTCAAGTGATGTGTACATTCGACAAGACTAGATGCTGGAAGCCACCAGCTTCACGGATACAGACATACCATTATTCCCAAGGTATCCCTACAGGAATTGAGTAGGTACTATATGTGGAACGTAGTCAAAACCAAAATATACACCGAATGAGTCTCTCAATCTCAATTCTCCAACCATGACAAAAGTTTCCGGTCATGTTTACACTCTAAGAAGATAAACTTTGCCATCTACATATTCCATATACATCCGAGAGGAGCTGAACGAAGCACAGGGCGGACGACGACGGTGACGGATGGACGAACCAACCAACAAACTACCTTGTGTGTGCGGTTTTTGAGGACCACATTGCAAGCCTTGTGTAGAAAAGCGAGTCTGTTTCCGGGTAATGTCATTAGAAAGAGATTCATCGATTTAAAGATCAGTTTTCAGTTGCAGAATAAAACATTTTCTATTGTTTACACTTGCCGAAGGATGAAAAGGATATATTGGTTGGACTTTAGACGACCTGCTGCTTCTGATGTTGGTTCTCCCCATTGGGTTGGTTTCGTCATCATGCAATCGGTTTCTCCATAGAACAGACGAAAGGTTAGTGGACGCAAACTTAACAACTTTTAATTTGTTTTCAAATATGGATGGGAGTTTGAGGGTAAAGATACCCAGGTACCCGCACCAGGACAACATCAATAAAGACGAACTTTTAACTTCGGAACTACCGAATAAAGTTTTTCAATTAAATTTGTGTGCAAATTCAATTCTCGTATACTCGTAGGGTTTTCCTCATCACACACAACATAAACATAAGAACATAACCAACTCGCCTCGCTCCACTCTCTCTAAGCTTCAAGTGCAATCTATGTTAATCTTGTAGATTAATTTTCAACTTATTTGTTGGATAAATCTATACCTTCCGCATAAAACTGTGATGTGATTAACTAAAACGTGGGACGATTGTGGTCAGCCGGATAGCCCATACATCTCAATCAATCGTAAACTGTGGTACTGATGCCAAAAAAAAAAGCATAAAATCAATTGATGATAAGAGCGTGTATACAAAAAATTTAAAGAGAACAAAAATAGGGAGTCAAGTTCCATTGAAGCTCCTGTTTCTAGGGAAATAAAAGAAAAACTTTTCTCATGTTGCCTTCCCAGCTCTACCTACTCAATTTAAGTGTGAAAAATATTTTGCTCTACAGAAATGATGTTTAGATGTGGGATGTCCTTTGAAGCTAGGTTCCAAGTAATTTTCGTCCTTATAACAGAGCAATGTTTATTACTAGTCGCAGAGTTTTAAAATAGCTTTAAATATATAAAACTCACAGATACAATCTACAAGTCAGATTTGTACATATCAATTTTGTATAATAATAATCTATGGAAATGTTATTCCGAGGAAAAACTAGAGACAAAAAATATGATTTCTAGGTAAATTAATGTACAAAGCAACTCAGAAATAAGGGTTTTCGGTGAACAGGATTTTTGTTGATTTTATTATTTGTAAATGTGGTATTTCATTTTGGCTACACTAAGATATTTTAGTTAAACTTTTTGTTAATACATAGAACCTAGGTATGTACCTTTTGCCATGTGAGAGGATATGATAATTTATTATTTTTAAAAATTATAAGGTGTGTTTTATGTTCCAGGACGATTTTGGTTTTTTTTTGTTCAATATCATTTAAATGAAATACAATTTTATAATTTATTGATTGATTTGATGGTCTTTAAAATTATATTATTATTATTATTATTATTATTAGCTCTTTTAAGCATATTTTGCATAACAATTTCGCAGACTTCTGTTGTATTTTCAGCAATTATTTGTCTAATGTTGTCCTTAACAATTTTTCCCTCTACTCTCTACGACTGTCAAATACCAATATACAAATTTCGTTTACACAAAAATGGCAACCAAATAAAATCGATCAACAACACAAAACAGTTTATATTTGAAAAATTTCTTAATATAACGCAATATTATTTGTATTATTTTCGAAACAGATTTATCAAAAATTGAAACAAAATATGGGAATATTCTATTTCCTATTTCCAGTATGTTTAAACAAGCAATTTTATTAACATCTTTTAGGAAGTCAGTTACACATTTTGAAAAACACCAAAAGAAAAGAAAAAAATGTACCTTTTAAGAAATCACATAAAACCCTTGTGTACCATAATTTAAGCAAATCAGCTCAAATGTTAAGGCTCTAGTTTTACTCCTGATTAATAAGTTATGAATATGATGATACGAGTACCATGAATTTTTACACTAGAGTTAAGCTATCCATTAGTACTCAATATGAATAAATATTTACTTCCAAGTATTATAACTGACGTTTCAGGCCAAAAAACTATACATGTATACATGTATACATCGAAAAAATTGAAAAAAAAATGTAGAACATTTCTGGGATTATCTTAGCTCAACACCATCAAAAATGGACCTAAAAAGTGAGTTTTTGCTCAAAAACAGCAAGTTCGTCAGACCTAGGGAAACCATATTCAGCACGTTACTTTCGAGAAATAGCTTAGAATACCAGAAATATTTAAAAAAAAAAATAGATTTCAGATATGGCCAAATACCCTTATTATTGGAATACAATTTACTAGTTATTTGAAAGACAACATTTTTGTTCCGAAGAAAATGGAAACTTTTATCAGAACTAACATGGCAGAAATCAGATAACCCTTTTTGCCAACACGAGATTTTGGGCAAAACGACCATAAAGCTTGGAGTAGAAACATTGTTTAAAACAGTGCTTCTGCTACCACAAAGTTTAGAGACTGGATTGCTATAAAAAGCAGCTAAACATAAATTGTGAAGCTTCTTTTTTTCCAATTTTTGCCAATCGATTCTAGAAAACATTGGTTTTTGAAAATTAGTTTTACGTTTGTAATAATTACAGAAGTTTTCTGAATCCAATTCAAAGTTCAAGCAACCTGAATTCCAAAATAACCCAGATGTGACAGTCGACTCATCAGTAACTCGAAGATGCTATCACACCATTCTAAAAACATTCAATTGAATCATTTAAGGAACAATGGGACCCGAAGTAATTTGTATATTTCTTCAATTTAGTTCTTATCTTCAATATTCAATCAACTTGTTCACGACTGATAACCAACACCATTGCAAGCACTGCTCTCACTTAGTTAGAAAAATTGGTACTGATCGGAAAATAAATTGAAATTTTTTCAAGACAAAGTTTTCTACATTTATTTCATATGAATTGGATTAAAAAAGGTAAAAATTAAAAAAAAACTTTTACGTCAAAAACTTAACTAGATTTTCGTATTTTTAATACACTCACAGGCAAAATTATCCGACCACCTACATTGTTCGTCATCCTGACTGACTCTAAGTTCACTATGATTTATCTGCTGATTTGTTTTTTGCTTAACTGATATTTTCGCAAGAAACAAAACACTAAAACCCTTATTTCGCCCCATAAAATTGTGTCATGCGTGAAGAAACGTTTTTTAATATTGTTTCAGTTACTTAAACTTGACTACATTTCTTGTTCTTTTGTACGAGTACCAAAGAAAGTAAATATCGGTAAATTTAAGTTTATACCGGTAATTTATTATTTGTGACTCTAGAATAATGCCCCTCGATTTACCAGGTGCAGCTAGAGCAGTGGCCTTAACTGATGCCGGGTATATAGCCAACGTCGTATTGTTCGTACGCTTGGTGTACCTAAAACACCGATTGAGGATGCCATCAGACGATTTCGGGAAACTGGCTCATACACAAGGAGGCCAGGTCAAGATCGTCATCGCTGCACTTCAGCTCGGGATGATCGCTTTGTCGTCAGCAACATACTGAAGCTCGTACACGTCTTTTTGAGGTGAGGAATGTTAGTGTGAGTGAATGCACCATCAGAAAAGGTTGGCAGAATTGAATATCAGAGTTTTCCGACCAGCGTGCGCCCCGAATCGCTCCCACAGCACCGTACAGCAAGACTTCGTTTAGCGCGAGAATACGAGTATGTTAACTGATATGCAGAGGAATGGAGGAACGTCCTATTCTCAGACGAAAGCAGAATAGATCTAAGAGGTCCAGATGGACAGGCGAAAAAACGAAAGATTTGCTCCATGCACGATAAACGAAACAGTGGGTTACCAAGGAGGGTCTATAATGGTTTGGGGAGGCATCAGTTATGAAGCTTGCACGGACCTTGGTGTGTTCGATAGAGGCAGTTTCAACGCTCAAATATACGTGAAAAACATTTTGCAAGACAATGTGATGTCTTTCGCACCATTTATTGGTGACAACTTTTAGTTAATGCATGACAACCGCAAATTCTGTAATTAATTACCTAAATGAGATCGGGAATCCAGTTTTGCATTGGCCTCAACTTATCGAGCATATTTCGTACAACCTCAAAAAAACGTGTTCGAGCGAGAACAAATGTAGAGGAGTGGCACAATATCCCTCAGTCGGATATTCAGGACGTCATTGACGGATTGTCAAACCGGCTCGACGAAATAGTTAGAGCCCCCGGCGTAAACACCCATTATTAAAAATGTAGTTTTTCAATAATTTTACCACATTTTTAACAACAAAGGATAACATCTTTTTCAGTATATTTTTTTTCAAAAACTTGTTTGTTTTGTGTTAATTCTTTAATAAACGTGGTTTTTTCTCAGAATTTTTTTTTTTGTTTTCTCAAATCAAAGTTTGCTTTCAACATTATGTGGTCTGAGCTTGACGGTTTCTTCAAATTTACAGAAACACAAAGTGGTCGGTTAAATGTGCCTATGAGTGTAGTATAATCCGATTTTTAACATTTTTTCGATTTCATTATTTTGGTGTATACGAGTATACTCGTACCTAGAAGATGAAAAATAGAAAATGAACAGGATACAAGCCCCTCATCAACCACAGGTTTGACGTAATTCATTACAAATTCGGCTAGTAAAAAAAATTAAAATCTGTCATCTGTCAAAGAAATAATTGGAAATTATGTGTTCTTTTTTTGTACGGGATTTTAATTAAGCCTTAACTTGATTGCTGATATGGGGACTAAAGTATTTTTAGAATAAGGATTGTATTTTTAAATCTGCTGAGCACAATTTTCACACTAATAACACCAACTTTATGTGAGGTGTATCGAAAATACTAATAAAACTGAAATATTGCTGGAAAAAGTCCTCGCCGACGTGCAATTAAGAACTTTATACTCTAGACAGCACCCATCTTAAAATAAAATTAAGTGATTGATCAATGTCGAATTGAAGTTTTTTTGGTTAGTTCTCGCAAGCTCATCAAAATTTGATATATCATCTGAGAGAGAGGGCATCTTGATACATATTTTCTTTTAAATCTATTTTCCACAAAAATTAACCAAATTATTGATACACGGCTTTTGTGGAAATGTTCCATGTTTTTCTCTCACGTTCATCCTAAGCCTAATTTTGGTGGGGGAAATACACCCATTTATAACTTAAAAATAGCTTTCAAATCTAGGATTGGAGTGAATTGGAAGGATGATTAAGACGGAGTTTCTGGCAGGGTGAATTGAGATTGAAGTCGAAACAGTTAATGTTACAATTAATACTCCGATGCGAGTAATAGGTTCGTTGGAGCCATAAGAGATACGATGAGTAGGCAGATAGAAGACACGAGGATTTCTTATATTACGTGAATTAGTGTTGAAAGAGATGGAATCATAGAGAGTTGTGCAGTCAATAGACCCTGAAAGTAGTCAATGAATGAAGAGAATTTGGCCGACTGCTCTTCATTTTTCCATCGTTTTCAAGTTAATTAACAGAAGTCGGTCTCGATACGGACGTAAAATATCCAGACAGAGAAACTGTTGAGATCAAGTTGTGGAAGGGTGGCATTATAGGTGGAAGGAATGGTCTTGAAAAACTTTGTATCGTCAGCGTGAAATATGGGAATGTTTAATAACCATTTCAATATCGTTAATAGTAAGAATAAAGAGAAGAGGTCCTAAGTGGCTGCCTTGTGGGACCCCAGAGGTAGCTAAGAAATCAGCAGAGAATGAACATCTGAATAGAACTTTGTAGTTACGGGTTTTCAGGTAAGAAGAAATCCATCTTAAGAAGATAGGTTCAAGCCTAAGGGTATACAGTGTGCATATTTAAATTTGAACTTAAATTCACTGATTGAAACCTTTTCCCTATTGTCTTAGAGATTTAGGTCTACAAAAATTAAAGAAATATTTCGTGGAAGATTGTGGAACGCATAGGTAGAATTTTCCTCTAACTAGGTTATATTAGTATTGTCTTTTAAGCAAGAAGGTCGTCATTAATGTGCACAGATTAGACGAAAGTGAAATATTCATAAAAAACTCATCAGCTTAAAAGTTTTACTTTTACATTGTACAACTTCTCGCCAAGTTAATTGTACAAAAAAAAAACTTTGAACAAACTTTTATGATTTTTTTTAACAGAAACAGTCTCTTCTTAATTTTAAATATACTCAAATATTGAAAAATGATCGTGCTTAAGTGAAATTTCAATAGGAAATTTTTGTCGGAAAATTTGTATGAATGTGTGGAAACTTTTCTATTTACATAGTGTTTGAATTAAAATATTTAAAAAAGGAATCAGAAAAACCCTTTGCAGTTTGTAAAACGTATACAAATCAATTTCACGGAAACAGAATTCCACGTTAAATTATATGAATCTGTGGAAATTATTTTTTTTTATGGTTTTCTAATTTACCTTCTTTAAAATGATTAACATACTTGGACGTCAAATTTATATTCTTAACATTTCACTGCTTTTTTGAAAATCAATAGTTTTATTCGCAAAATGTCCTTTTTTTCACTGATTTACCTATTTGTTGACCAATTTGAAATCCTGGTTAAGATAGTGGAACAAGTTATTTTTTTTTCCTTTCACAGAGGAAATTTGAATTTAAAAAAAAATGTTCAAATTACCGACAATCATTAAGAATATTTTAGCAGTTTCTGCCAATGTATAAAAACATTCCAACGAAAACACACAGGAAACACTTTTTGAAATAAAAATATTTCACAAGGAAAAACATCCTTCTTGTTGGAGGTGGTGGTTCATTCCACTTGAATCCTACTTTTTCCTTTGCCTCGTTTTATGATAATAATGGTTCTTAGAGGTTGCCACTTTCGTACTTTACCTTACCTACAAAGTGCACTCCATCTGCACCGCACATGCCAACTTAAGGAGCTACTTATTACGCCCAAGCCAGGATATTCCGGATATTCATATTTTTAATAAAAGTGAGCTGTGTCATTTCTGTAGACACAAACAGAGTTCATTTGCCGCGCCACGTTCAACTTGGTGCATTCTGCGTTTTCCTTTTCTTCTTTCATGACACAAAGGCGACGATGATGATGATGAGGCTAAGTATAGCAGAAAATACTGTAGAGCAATGTGACAATGTGGCTGCAGTGACAGTGAGTATACGCCACCAACAACAATCAACATGACATTTCTCAATGAGATGTGTCGCAGGTTTGTGTCTCAAGAATCCCTAAAATTTTTTTGTTCAAATTTTAACTTTAAAAAATAAGTAAAAATACATCTGGCAGTGGTAACGTTTCGAGAAAATTTTTTTAAAAAATTTACATCAAAAGACTTACAGTATCATCGACTTGAATAGGTATTTTTATCCATTTATATGCCAAAAAATCTAAATGTAATCCTTGAATGGAAAAATAAAACTTCACTATATCTCACTCAACAAAATATATTTTTTTACACTCTGTAAAATTTTTGACTTTTTCGTGTAAATGCAATTTTTTTACTACAGAACACAAAAACAGAACTTTTTTCTCAACCGCACATGAGAGCCAATAAGAGACGGAAAAAAATTCTTCACGAAAATCTTAACTCCAAAGAAACAACTACTACGGTTTTCAAAAAAACAAAAAAAAAACAAGGACTTCTTGAACGCGAGTTATGTTGTGGGTGGAATGTAAAGGAAGGCGAACTTCGCCACACACAAGCGCCAACAACGTGCAGTTTTAACCAAATTACGTTTCTAGTCACGTTCTAATAGTAAATCGGCCTAAATGGAAAAGGGGTTAGTAGAGGATTGGTAAGAATATACAAAATGGAACTATGAAATTCCTCCAGAGGGTTGCCAGTTTTTTTTTTTATTATTATTATCTTAAATAATTAATAACATTTGAAGGCAAAAAATCTTTATATTCGGTCTTGCATATCCGTACAAGTTAACAAGCTAGCTCCGCTCCGCGTAAAAGTCACTTTAACACTGACGAACAACCCTCACGCACTTTATGGCTCCAACTTCGTGAGCCAATTCAAAAGGGGCACTCCATATTCTGTCGACGACATCGACATCAACAACAACGGTATTTGCCCAATGGATTCCAACTCAAGTCCGAAAAGAGGTTAGAGAGCGCCGGATGGTAGAGTCATGGAGTAGGAATTTATTAAAAGAAATTCACCTCGGACGACACGTTTTCTACAAAATCACAAAAATTGTCCGACAATCACGCTAGACTTGTCTCCGTTCGAGCCCTCCGATAGAGAATGAACTTGGGTCTTCTTCGTCGTGTCGGTTTCGTGTGGTGTCGTCAATTTCAGTGAGAAGCAGCATAGATTTTTGAGTGAAAACTATCTGCGCAACTCAACCATTGCTGCTTGCAATATGTTGCTAAGATGCGATTGAGTTGAATTTTGTATCAACATAAACTTAGTGCAACATATACATATTATTTTGAGTTTCCCAACAGAACATGACTGACCTCACTCACGGTTTAGAAATATAATTTTGGACAACATTCAGTTTGAGTGAAAATATGTCAAATTGATGAAAATGATGATGAGGTCGGCGAAGGCAATTGATGATGAAGGTTATGAGTGGGTGGCAAAATGTATGCATCGATTGTGTATATGTGTTTTTTTGACATTTTTGGAATTTTCAGAAAGTGCTACTCTGCCGGCAAGCAAAGAGGTTTTCTAAATTGTTTTTACCAAAAGTCACTTTTACATCTTTCAAATTTCACTTAAACACACTTTGCCCATCCCCATATCGTCGGGGAAGATACTTTCGGTTAAAGGTTTGCCATCGTCACTTTTCAAGTGTTGATTCACATATCTTCTTAGATCACAGAAGCTTTTAGACCTTTTTTCAAATTCACCATCTACACAAGGAAGGTGAGGCAAGGTGTTGTTATAATGCGATTAGAGAAGCACACAAGCACGCAGGAGTGGTCAATTTGGCTCGCACAGAGGCAGAGGTATTTGAGAATTATGTTTGTCTGGGATGCTCTAGATTTGTGTGACTTAATGGGTGGTATTCATATCGTTTTGAATATTAAATGGATGTTTATACAATTTGATGTTTTCATAGATAAAAAAATAGGAAATAACTCAGACCAGACAGGGTTGGCTTAGGGAGATTAATTTCGTTTGATTTTGGAAATGGTTTTTCTCTTTTTGGGTGGCAAAGGATTTGGTTTGTGTTCTTTGATACCTAATCTTCGGTTCACGAATTAACAAGTTCAAAGGCGTTCCCGTTCACAGTTGGACTGACACACAAGAACTCCTATACATAACTCCACAATAATTTAAAGTAATGCTACCCTTCGTATTATAGCAGCTTTGGACCTTCTTGGAACTTAGAAAATTTGTGTTTAAACCTTGCCGACATTCTTCCAGATGCAACTTCACTAGCGAAAAAGTTTGATGGTGTTAGAGAAGATTTCATAAGAGGGTTGTTATTCTAGAACACAATTTTTTATTCAGCAAATACGAACATTCCTGGCATGCAAGGACTGAATCCGTGCGACAAAAACATCATCCAATAAATCGTGCGAGAAAACTATCATTCGAAAAACGAGTATGCGAATCTGCGTCCCCTCAAACAGAAATGGTCACTAGCACTAGCTGTTGCGCCTCAATTTTTCTTTTAAATATTGCCACTGTCGCCCCTATTAAAATTCAAATTTACCTCCAGCACAGAGTCCGATCATGTATACAACATTTATGTATACAAAATTCCAATAATCTGAAAATTAAACATAACAGCTAATTTAAATACCCAGAAGACAAAATTTTCAACGAGTGAACCCCTTGGAAATAGATTTTCAAAAATCATAAATATGAGTGGCTATGAAAATTTAGAGTAACCTCTCCAACATAGCTTTACAAAATAAAACCTTGCAAGGTACAAGTCTTGACTACAATAATCATTGCTTGAAAAGGGTAATTCTCACAATTCGATTGCTGAAGGTACAAATCCAAGGGAAGTAAAAACAAAACAAACAATTCCTAAAAGTTCTTAACAGATTTTATATTTTTTTTCCTTTCAAGTTTGAACTTAAAATTCTTTTTTATTTGTCTCCTTTTCAACTTTAAAAGTGCCGTAAATATTCCATCTAGACTTTAATAGAAGTTTTTTCTTGCAGACCTTCCAAAAGAATCCACTACAGTTAAACAGTTCTATATCACTGGCGTATACACCAATCTTGACCACATTTTCCACCTCTTGATATGCATATACCCCGCTATAAACCTACGTTTCTATCTTAACCGAGTTAGCTTAATGATTGGCAGTGCAAAGAAGATTAACTCGCACGGGAGTATTCATGCGATCCATATTACAACTTTTTATGTCCTATCCAACCGGGTTACAGCATCGCGCTATTTCAAAGTGTTCTAAGACCTTATTTTTACCTTTTGTCGTTTTTAAGTTAGGAAAAAAATAAGTCCAAGAAAATGCAAAGGAACAAAAACTTTCTCCTTAAAACTTACTTTCATTGTCTTAACTCGACTCGACGTCAGTCTCCTCTTCACTTAGTCCTTCTAGTTTCAATTCTTTTTTTCTTTTTGTCTCAACTCGCTGCCTTTTTCTCTTTTTCTATAGCTAGATTTTTTCGTCCTCTAAGAGTCTTGTTCCTTTTCGCAACACCTCCATTCATAACAAAGTGAAAACCCTTTGTTCTACCCTCTGAATTGGTTTGGCTCCACTTGGCAGTGCCTGTATTTCTATGCACTTAATTTCGTACACATGAAAAGCACCCAGCCTGAGACCACCCTGAATCGGAGTCCTTTGGAATATGGTTCAAGTTGTGTTGAGCGAAAGAAGAAAAAGAATTTTTAGACAAAAAGTAGTCCTCCACTATTATGATGAAAAGTCAAAGGATGAAAATCCATCTTCAACTATCGACCTAAACAAAAACGTTCATCCGAATCCAATAGTCGTTGTCATTGTTTCGAACGGTTGGTCGGCCGGATATTGTTTTGCTCCAAAAATGGGTTAAGATAGTTCCGATTGTTTTCCGGAGGATTAATTTTAGGAGGATCTACGTACGAGTATCTATCTTTTGTTTCCATTTCCATCGAGTGTACAGCTTATGAGTGTGTGAACTTCTTTTCAAATGAATACATGAGGTGGGCTGTGTCAAAAAGTTATGCTTTGCCCTCATAAAGACAGGTACTGTCTATCAACGGCAGAAGATAATCATGATTGCATGCTAACTTGCCAACAAAAGCTATATCCAAATCCCAGCATTATAACTCATATAGCCTTGAGTGGAACACGACTGTATGTGCTGCAAAAGTGGGTTCTCCATAGTTTTGATACCAAACTTGGATCGTTGACCTTTTGTAGAGAAAAGATTTTCTTCGTCTTCTTGCAACAATTTCAAAGGCGATTTATTATGGGTTATTTGTGTTAATAGTCGACGAGTTGATTCTACCTTGTACCCTCTTTTGAGTGTAGGTTTCATAAGACAATTTTCATTAATTTGTTTGCAAAGAAGATGAGAGAACACGGGCGGTCGCAGAGATTCTTCCCAGGGAAGGAAGGCATTCAGTGTTGGTAGGAGTGGGAGAAGGTTAAAGACCTTTTTGTAAATAGGGACTATATCAATGAAAGCATTTTTAAGTTTAAAACTCGGTTATAAGAGTTTCAAGATCTAGACCCAGGGATGGAAATCAATCCTTTTAACTCCCAACTAACAACGGACGCTCATGTAAGTAAAGGACTATAAGACTTTTAAATCAGAGTTGGCCATGGGCTTGCAAAATTGTTCAACATTCAACACAGCATCAGATTTAAAAACATCAAATATTCGGTATGGCACATGAATGTTGACTGCTCTGCTCTCAACAAGGCCCTGTTGAAGTGTAAAATGTATCATCCGCGCGCATAAGGCAATAAATTATATTACTTTATGCAGAGAAGCACATAGGAGCATCAGTTTGGTTTATATCAAGCCAACCAGTCATCCGGTCAGCCAGTCAAACCGACAACCAACAAGCCATCTGTGCAGCGTTTATGACCGAAAATGGAGAACAACAAACTTTCGATACAATTTGTAGACTCTCCCGGCTTTTGCTTGGCATCCTAGTTCTTAAAGTTGCCGTCCTCTTAAGAGCTGACTTTTGTAAAATTATTTGGTGTACGCAGTGCTTGGATGGAGCAAACACAAATTCAATCCTCTTGCACTAATGATAGCTTAAACCTTTATCTGCCTCCCAACCTTCTTCCCTACTTCATATTTATACCGATAGCAGACCTACACTCAGTCAAGAGGAGGATTTGATTTTCAATTAAGTATCTATCGACGAGGTGGTGATGGGAATTATTGGAGTCTCTCATAATCGGATTCGTACAAATGGGCAATATTGAAGAAGACACTTTTCCGAGTCATGATGATTTATTTTAATTTTCCAGAACAGTAAACGAAGACAATTGGCATACCATCAAAACTATTCAACTTCAGACGAACAAAACCAGACGGAGAATGTGTACAGTAAGGATTAACAGATAATTATAGGTTCTACTGTCCAAACCGCTGAATCTGCTTAATTAATAAATAATTGATTATAAGCTGCTGGCTTGACTGGGCGTCTGCATAGACTTTATGAGGTTATCTCCTCTAAGACACTCTGCTTGGGTGGTTGTATAGGATGTACACGTAAATGGTTTCTAATTAAATATAATTGAAATAATCAGCCGTAATAGAATATAGGCAAACCTCTAATTTGGATACCATGAACCTATCATCATGCTCCAGACTTGTGGGGTTGGTATAAGTTTGAGGATATTTTGAGGATAAGGTTTAGTTATAATAATAAGCGTTTAATGATTAAAGAATTCAAAGGATTATGATTATAAGTTGTTTTGATTTTTTGATTTAGTTCAGAAGTTATGGCAAAATATTCGGCATCACAAATGTTGGTTCATAATTTGACTCTTCTGGACTAGTTGTTTTTTAGTTGGTCTAAGTGTCCCTCAAATATGAGAGACGAAGCGCAATACTCGGAAGTGGAATACACAAGTTACAAAAAAGAAGTGCTGCTAACTTCATGCACGAAATAGGGAATACTGCTTTGGGAGCGGGAAGGAATGTCACAGCTGCTGAAATAAATCAAGCGGGAAAATTCAGCAACCTTTTGTCATCGAAAATGGGGCGGATGAACTTAGCTACCTTCTCTGATCAACATAGAACCCCCAAGCTGAAAGGAAGACTCTACACAGCATCAGCACTTCCAGCCCTCACAATTTGTCTAAAAAGTTGAATATTTTACAAAAAATATGAGAGTAATTAAAGGTAGTTGAGTCAAAGGTGCCTAGAAAGACAGCAGGAATCGAAGCTGGATCAATTTTGAAGTGAGATGATCCCAAGAAATCTTCATGTCGAAAATATCATCTACCAAAGCCCGTCAGCGAATAAAGTCAAGTTCAAAGGCAAGACCCCGAAAATCCCGTCAAAAAAAAAAATCGATATCATATACATACCTACGATGTTCCGATACGATCACGAAGTATGAAGAAAGGCAGGCCTTTAAACTCTCAGTATAAACAAATGCAACGTCATTAACAGCTGAATGGCCTAAAATATGGAACACTATTCATAACTGGGAACCTTAGCACCCACTTTTTGATGGCAAACCCTATTTGATAAATCCTATAGGTGGACCATTAGTGGTAAAGCAGGCCAGTGGAGGAAAAAAAAGTCATCAGACATAAACGACTTAAAATATATTCGAGTTCCGAGAAAAGGCTTAAGCTTGATAAATTATAGTGAAAGCAAAAAGTGACCATCTTGATCATACACAGAGAGTTGTGTTTGTGAAAGACGAGGGTTTTTTATTGGTTCAGATTAAATTACGAGAGAGCTACGAGAGCTGTAATAGAATTTAAAAAAATTAATTTGACAAAATACTTGCACTTACCTCATACAGACTGTCTGTCATGATTGGGCTTTAAATTTCAGACGCTGTAGCCAATTTTGATTGAAAGCTGAAACAAAAAATAAGAAATATTAAAACTAATTAAAAGACAAAAATAGAAGAATTATAATTATCTCAATATTCACATAATCCTCTCTACCTATCATTTCCCTTTTATAAAAACATGAGCTCATAACCTCTCAAACATTATCAATAAATTACAAATTAAATTGACTCAAAACTCTTCTATGTTTAGAGATCGATATAATGACAGCCCCATTAATAACAGCCCATATCCTCCTTCATATTTTATTGAGAAAGACAAAAAACTTTGACTCAGATTTCAATTCGATAAGTATTTCTCACATTTGTATAAAACAGAATATATATTTAATAAATCCTCAAGCAGATATACGACAACGGTCTCATATTTAATCACATGTTTAGGCTTATAGGTACCTCCGAAAGCCCTTCGAAACAACCCTTTTGTTACACACAGCAACCATTCGTCAAAATGATTAAGGTATTCATACTAATGGTTATGGTATAGCTATATGACCATGAAACAAAACAATCCATTAAAATTGATAATACCCCTCGGTAGACAAAAATAAAATAATGAAGGAAAACAAAGAAGAATTACAAACCCAGGGTAATTCCCTATAATTTATCGGATTCTTCTATAGTCAAATCATAATCTTTCGTTGTTTGTTTGGATTGGTTTTAAGCGCACTTAGGGTTCATTTGTTGTCGTTAAAAAGCTAAATAAGTATAGGTTTCCTATCCCCAAGAGGAAAAAATTCACTTTTCAATTTGCATAACCAGACTGATATCCCTCAACTCCACAAGGACCAAATTTATACAAAATTCACACCTCCATTAATTTAGCGACACATACTTAACTAATATACACGGATAAAGTTGGTATAATCAAACTCATTTCCATGACACGTAGGTATTTCGCAGACTTTTAGCCAGGATGGCAATGGCAGATCGTTTTCAGATCCAAAATTGAGTTCTATTTCCCACCTAATATCAATAAAAATGTTAAATTTCCACAAAAAAAAGAAGGAAAAAGAAAGAAAAAGTTGCGTTGGGGCATAGAGTCAAAACGTGTGGCAGCATGCCCGTGTAATAGGTTCAGTCTGTTTGTTGTCGTTCTTGAAGGAGAGCGCCCTCTGTTTAGCTCTGAGCTCATCATGAATCGTAAAAGGATATCATAATCATCTCGTAATATTTTACGACTCATGTAATTTCGCATGCGGTGCGTGTGGCTTTCTTATACAAAAAAGAAAGTAAAAACTCAAACGCCTTTTATTCCCCGCTTTTTAAACTTTGTATACCTACCTAGACCCACAAATATCTTCCTTCAGAAGTATGATAATAACTTACTGATTCAAGGACATGCTCGTTATAATTTTTATATTATTTTTTATTTTTGTGCCAAAGCAAACGCAATCAAAAGTACTCACATTCATACACTCAGGATTACCGAGTTCATGATAAAAACGTTCGAATCAACCTTCAACATGAAGAAGAAATAAAACAAAAATTTGCTTAAGAAAACAGGCCTGTTATTTTCCTTTCAAAGGACATAGTGCACCAGTTGCCATCGTCATCATCATCAGCAACATCATCCAAAAGGAAGATCTTGCAAATTTCCGTTAACGGGCTTGGCACACATTCATCGTCATGCTGCCACACAACTCTTATGATGCCATGTCTAGTTAGCTTAGAGCCATCAAGAAATTGGCAAATATTTAAGGAGATTATTAAATTTTCTCCCTCAACTTGGTATAACAAATATACATAAACGGTTTAAAAAAGGATACACATTGCTTTGGTTTGGTTTGGCTCTCTGCAAAGTCCTCTTTCATGTTAAGCCGTTGGCAAGGTTGTTTTTCATTTTGTTGTGTTTGTGTATAAAACCAAAACTATAGAAGCATATGTACAATGTACATGTTCCAATCTCATAAAAAGTTGACCCATTCTGAGACTGCAATTCATAATAACAATGCAAGTACACTGGAGATCAAAAATTCTAAGGTATCAGTGAAATGAACAGAAAACAACAGAATACAGGAAAAATACTACAATTATAATTCTGGGAACCACTAGGACGTATTCGATTGAAAAGTCTCCAATTTTTTCCTCTGCTGAACTCTTTTTATGGAATTACAGTATTTCTCATAAAACTCAAATTTGTTTTGTTTTGCAAGGTACCTTTATCATATCGAAGTACTATGTGAAATCACCTTGGTATTTTGAATATGAGCAACAGAATTTTTTAGAACCCTAACGAAACGTTAATATACGAAATACGAAATTACACAAATTTCTCAATGTACATACATCACCAACCGATACAATCCAATTTTACAATTCAAAGCTCCTAGGTGGAGCAGTATAACTTATTGCATTATATCTAAAAAAGATTTGGCCCACCACATATGATAAATCCCGAACAATTGATCTAATATGCAGAACCAGGCAAGACATAGTCAGGATCGTAGCTATCTATAGCGAACCTGGCGAATAGGAGAGCATGCAGCGAAGCGTGGGATTCCTTACAACAATCACTGTCATAGCTGTGCAGACCAGTCGGAAAAAGGAAACAGTCTACCTCTTCCTCTGCAAATGCTCTGCTCTGGGCAAATTTTGAGCAACATCATTAGGAAGGGTATTTTTTGACGACATTTTGGAAATGAAGATCAAAGACTTGATCTCTTTTCTCAACGCGACGAAATGGCCCTAGGAACTTCAGTTACTTTTGTGCCTTGCCCTTCGTTTGACTTCTTCGATCCCGAGCTAGCGGACTGAATCGGATTTTTTAATACCAGTCAACAAGCCGCCTACCTTAGCACAATGTCGATGGTTTCGGATAAGCGTGTTGGTCCGTTTGAGTGAGGGATCCAATTTCCGGATGACTGTGCAAAATCAAACCCACAATAAGATACATAAAAACCTACTAGATAATTTTGAACTTAATCCAAGCTGGATGACTCCGTGAGAATGCCCACAATTTCCCATATCAATTCCTTCAACAGGTTCATACGAGTTATAGTATCGAAATGGCGCACTTCAGCGCTAATTGGGCCACAGGGCTAGACTGCTGGTGGTCGGCATTTCTACCCTTAACTTTTCTTCGTTTATATGAGCTAGGTGCACACCAAGTTGTAATACTATCAATTATAAGACCAATCTCAGCAATAACAAGTTATGTGAGCAATATCCAAGTCTAATGTCTTGTACAATATAATCAGACCTATCAGGAGTTTCGCCCGAATGTCATTCCACCCGAAAAATTTCCCTTTTTTCCTTTCCCTTATTTTGAGTTTCGGGCGAAAAAAATTTCATGTTCGAAAAATTCCCCTTATTAGGAGCATTCAGTTCGGGTGAAATGCAACACGATTTACATTTAAAATGTTCACTTCTTTTTTGGAGGCGAATAAAAAAATAACAAGAGGAATCATGTAAAACATATCTTTATTTTAATACAAAAGAAAGTAAAGAAGTATAAATTAAATATTTCTTTATCATCAGGTAGAAATAGGTATAGCGCTGTTGAAATCTAAAAACTATTTAGTTAGATATTAAAGAAGTTGAATGTATAGTTTCATTCTTACAATTGTTCAGGTAACTGCAACGGATTTGAGTGGTCTCTTAACTGCCTCCGAATATTTCAACACAGTATTACATCTTCCTCAAGCAACAGGAAATGCATAGGTATGCTTTGCGTTTTAATTTCTTTAGAATGATTTTTTAGTCTATCATTTACATTTTTAGATTACACTTTTTTCTTTTAAATAAAAATATCAACCAAACCAGTTTCTTTTTTTTATTCGTCGCTTGATTTAATTCATACTGGTTGTCAACAACTTTCAAAAAAAAAATCAGATTGTTAGGTTTGTTCATGTATCGAAGACGAATAGTCTTCATGATTAAAAACGGAGAGGGAAATTTAATGTATCCGCAAATACAGAAATTTTTTTTTCTTCAATAAATCGATTGGAGAAGGATTAAAAATCGTATCATTGCACTCAATGGACACTATTTTAACAGGAAAATGCAAAACCGAATTTATTTTGAGCTTTTTTTTAAACAAGAAAAAAGTAAGCTCTGATTTCATTCTCTGTTTCCATTACAGAGATGGGGAAATTTATTGATACCTCAGTTTTCTGAACATACCTATTTTTCGAACCGTCAGTTCTAAATTCGAAGTGAAATCTTGTTCGGGCGAAATTCCTGATTGCTTTTTAAAATCCGGGGGAACAAAAATATTTCGGGTGAAAGGTTATTCGGGCGAAACTCCTGATAGGGCTGAATGTGAACGATACCAAAAGGCCACAAATAAGATCAAAACTTATTGTTCCAGGACAGCCCAAGAAGAGTTAACCCTAGGAAATGACGTTAGATGATTTCGATTTCGAATAACTGAGTATATTGGAAAAGGTCTAACCTATAAAAATCGTATTAAGGGTCTTAAAGGTTCGGGAAAAATGTTTACCTGTTCTTTGTATCTTGTAAGTGAACTACATATGATAATATGAATCGCTACGTGAACATCAAGGACTCTAATTTAGGTCAAAGCTAATGCATCTGAACAAAGCATTCATTATATAAATCGAAATAAGGCCCCTCGACTTTTTGGTAAATTATTTTTTTCTTGTATGAAATTTCAAACCATTGAAATATTAGTCAAATTCTTCTAATATAACTAAGTAGAAATGCAATCCAAATTTTTTTAGCACTACTGTCATATTTCAATATACTTAACCCGTTGATATTTGTATGCATTTTCGTATTCGTTAAATTGAACATTTAAACGAGAATATTTTCCGGTACTGGCAACCCACACTAACCTTTGTCACACCATTTTTTCTGCCAATCATCACACTGACTGTATCCAGAAAACCTCTGCCGCAGGGATTGGAAAACGCGGCAACAGTAAGCAATTAGTCATTTTCCGTAATATTCACAATCAACTGCAACATGCAGCGGTTGCGACTTTGTCAGTGAAGTTCTTGCACAAAACTTTTTTTTTTCTTTTAGCAACACATTTGCTAAAGTGTCAACCCTTTGAATTTATGTTGAAAAAATATAAATTCATCAAACAAAAAAAAATTCTCTATAAGCTGCAATAAATATGGATTCGTCTTCGTCCTTGATTCAGGAGCTGCGGAGTGCAATAATATAATCACACACCGAGGCACGTGAAAGGTTATATAGGAAAGGTAAATGGCGAATGCGGCAATAGTCCATACAACATGCACCACTTGGTAAAAGTTCGAGTTCTAGGGAACCCGTTGAGAGCTGTGTTGTGCTACTAATTCTACTTGTGGAACGTACATTTTTTGTTGCCCCACTATACTTGCTCAATTTCTCAATTAGACGGTTTTGCAGCAGGCGCTGCTGCAGTTCGCTTGTGCTTCTCTTAACGCAATAGAAAAATATGGATGTCAGGATAACAACCCCATTTCGAAAAAAAAACCTTTAAACCCAAATTGAATGCACGAACTATCTCGATGTATCATACAGGAATGTACGTTTTTGGAACAATTTTTGCGGAGTAGAGTCAGTAATTTGTAGAAAGTCGGTGTATTCATAAATGAATGTTAGACGGACGAACGCATGGACAACGAATGATAGTGGAATCAACTAGACCCTGACTCTTTGCAGGAAAAGCAAGAACTCCAGTTCAGACATTGAAGCCTCCCTATCGTTGGTTTTTCTTTTCCATCCTTTTCATAATCTATCCTATAACAGTAATGCAACTGGCACTTGCTCGTTGGCCCTGCCAATGTTCCACAATTTGCCGGGTAAAGTAAGTCCCAGGCATGCTTGTTGTGCTCCAAATCCAAAACCGATAAAAACGAGCGGGGTTTCATACGTTAGGTGAGGGTGGTTCAGCTACACAGGAAAGAAGGATTCGAGCATTCGCAATGCAATTTAAAAAAAAATAATTTTGCCTTCGTTGGTCCCGTTTGTCTTGCACACATAAACGTAATTGATTGCTTCACCACATATATCCATTGTGTAAATTGGGATCTATCCTTCCACAACGCCGTCACATTTCCTCTTAGCCAGCGAGCACAACAGAAGGTTCTAGTTTTAGTTAGAGTGCGAATGAGAGAGAAACATTTATTATAGGACACACTCAAAATGTTAAAAGACTTGACCTAGTTTTGGGTAGAAAATTACCCTTACCCCACTTATTGCTGAAAAATTGTTTTGTTTTCCGCGATTTTATTCCTGTTTATATGAATGGTTACAGAGGGGTGGCACAGTGAGAGGGGGAATGGTGCTGAATCTGTAGGTTATTACGTTACAATATTGTTACTGTGAAGTTTCGGCAAACGTTTGTTAGGGGATGTATTTTGTTTCATATTTTCAGTTTGTTTTACAGTAGTCCCTCGATAATGTAAACTAATTAAAACAAAGCCATTTCGGATTTTCGAGGGATTCACATTACTGGAATTTTTTTTTTAGTTCTTCTTTATTGATAGAAATCGACGCTCTCTTTGTTTAGGTGTTATTACACAAACTGACCAAAAAACATAACAAAAAGCAAACAAAAAAGTACCTATAGAACTGGCGGGAGACACTCTCACCAAAAACCTTGAAATATGTCAAGACAAATAACAGTCTAATTAGTCCCTTATATCGTACGCGAAACTTACTAGAGAAAAAATAGGAATATAAAAATTTTTACTAAAAGAAATTCACATTTTAGAGTGCGAACATTTCGGAAGTTTACATTATAGAGACGACAATGTAAAGTTATGGCGGTTCACATTTTAGAGGATTTCACATTATCGAGGGACTACTGTATTTCGAAGGATGAAAACTACGTGATGATGCCAAATTGATTTTCAAACGTTTTTGAGAAATTTATTAGTTTGTGCGTTAAAGTCAAATGCAGATGCTATAAAGCCGACTACCTGGAGGAACGAAAATTGATGGGACTTTTGCAGACTTTTATTATAGGTATAAGTAGGAATTTGTCAAAGGCATTTGGGCTGGAAAATATGAAATGTTAGACAGGTAGTAATTTACGTGAGAAAGATGAGTGCAATCCGCTTGCCGTTTTGCCAGGATTTATAATAATTTTAGTTTACATTTGGAACGGGAGAATGATTTAGGATTTCCTTTGTCAATATATGAATGTTGGCATCTTGAAATTCTATAGTGTACTTTCCACAGCTTCTGTTCTTAGAAAGATAAAAAACAAATAGACAAAATGCAAACTTTTTTTGCAGCTTTTTTTAAAGTTGAATTTTATTCCTAAAATTAGGTATAGAAATGAAGAGAAATTAAAATATAGATATGAAGTGAAATTTCCAAAATTTATTTAGAGCGTTAATGAAAACATAACAAGGAAGAAATGATAAGCAGTTTTGCCCAACAATTGAGATTCATGAAAAATTATTAAAGCAAACACAAAAACACCTTTTAAACCTTGAGCTATAATTTTAACAAACGATTTGTTTTAATAAGCTTCTATTTTTCTAAAGATATTAAGCCTTAATTAAAACTAACAAACACAATGGAAAGTATTCGGAACCATTCATTATTTAAGTTTTCAAAGAACTCATTATCAATTGAAAGGTTCCCTCTCTCTCTCTCTCTGCAAATCAACATTTGAATGCATTATTCATATAAGCGCTAAACACATGCTGTGCACACTACCTATTCTCATTTACCACTTAATTCACTTGTAAAAACAATCACATACGAGTACAAACGATTCTGCCAAAGCGAAGCATATATTGCACTGCATACACATAAGTATGTGTAAACTTTTGCTTCATCACAATTATAGCACAGCTAATGAATGCACTATATTTCCACCTACTTTTGTTGTGTGGTTAGTTAGGTTATACATTTCATATCAAACAACAAATTATAATAACTACCAAAGGTTATTTTAAGTAGGGAGCTTTAATAGCTTTAATAGTGATCCATATACGAATATCCCTTTGTTAAACAGGGTATTCTCAAATTTAACAGAATGGAAAATCCTTTCAAAAGTCAAACAACTCTAATAGTAACTTATGTCATAGTTCATAATTCTTCGTTAAGTTTTCTTCAGTATTGCCTAATCATATCTAAGAATTATCAGATATTAATTGGCGTATATAAGCAAATTTAAGTGAACATTATAGTTTACTACACAGTTCAATGTTTAAATTCTTAGATAGAGTTTAATAGCTATTCAGTGGGAAACTTAACGAATCCCTCTTTTACAAGTAGATACACAAAAAGAAAATTATTTAGTAAGGTAACGCTAAGAAATATATTTTTTAATTTGAAGAAAAAAAGTAACAAATTTTTTAATTGTTCGTTAAGTTTTCTTCAATTGTGCCTACCTACTTGTCGTTCTAAAGTTCTACATAAAAGACGCATGTGAACGAATTTAAGGGAATCTTTAGAATTTCTATTTACATAAATGTGCATATTTTGAAACAGGACAGGAAATATCTAGAAGTGAAGGAAAACTGAACGAAAAAAAAAAACACCAGAACTCTGCTAAAGCTTGTATATGAGTTTCTGGAAAGTAAAAATATTTTCATGACGAAAATTATTCGAAGAGCAGAATTAGTTAATTGTTCGTTAAGTTTTATTCAGTGAGCAGTCTATATAATCAATCATATATGTAAAAAATGTTCAACTATGTCAATTTTTTAACGACGCGCGTTGAGTCAAAGAAGCCAAAACAATCAGGCTTGAGTTTGACACATAGTATTCGGAATCTTATTTCAATATCATCAATATAACAATAACTACTCGTATAATGGAAACTACGAAGTCAATGAACAAAAAGAACTTTTTTTTGAAATTAAAAAATCACGATTTTTCGAAACCACTGTATTTTTTGGAATATGTATAAATTAAAAAAATATTCTGGGTCTTTTGGTTCGCTTTTGCAAAATTGCTTTAAAGGTTATCAATTAATTTTCGAATCACCCTACATTTGTAAGTTATTTGCAATAATGATGTCGGATTGCAGTTCATATTTCTGGCGCAGCTGACGACTTTGTTAATTCAATTCCAGAATTAATTTGAATGTTTATGAAGAAAAAAAAAATTTAAAATAAAACAATAACAAAACCCAACTCTTTTAAGAGGATTACACCAATTATGGCCGTCGACGTCGGCCTCTCCCTAGTAGCACCATACAACGTGCAGTTTAATACAATAACCGTAACAAAACAATTTGGGTTTTAACGGCAACGGTCGGTGGTGAGTGGGTGGATGGATGTTCCATGGGTAAAGGCTTATTATGAATGCCCCATTCTCAGAGTTTATGGTGAATCCAACAAAATAATACCGTAGGAGCTAAAAATTCAATTTCATGCTCCTTTGGGTAAACAGATCCGTTTTGAACGTAGAGCCCTCGGAAACTCATATCCCCACGTATGGTAGGTTTATATATAGATATCTCCTATGTTGTATCGGGTGGTGAAGCAGAAAACGATTGCGGTTTTATTATTTTACGCAATAACCTGAGAGGACTTCATCCAGCATCGCGGTATTCAGTAGTCTATACACATTATTTGAGTAATTGTATTGGAATTTTTGCCAACCCAATGTGTTTTTTAGAGTTAATTAAATATTATTCAATTTAACAAACTTTATTGTTTTGTCTTTTTGGATGACTGCATTCAATGTAATGGATGGTCAAAAAAAAAATGATATTGGAATACAACAAATGTAGGCAATTTAAGCATTATACAAGTTTTCCTGGAAACTAATTCCAACATCAAAGAAAATTAGGATGTTTCTTCTTCGAGATTTTTTCGTGGGATTCCGAAGAAATATTTCTAATTTCCTTTTGATCTTAAAAAAAAAAAAAAACAAATACGTTCTACTCACCTTAGCCCTACTCTCCCTGTAGTTAAAGGCTTTGTGAAACATTATTGACACTCAATTGTTTACATAAGAAAGTATAAATACTTATTGTTCCAAAATAAAAAGCATAATGTTTGTGCGTTTTGATAGTGCGGGCGTCACTTAATATTGAGTTTCGTCTCTTCCTTCTGCCGCATGTGTTATTTGGCAAGAAACTTATATGTATGAATATTCTTTCAGTATTCAGAATGAAACCTGTCATTTGATTAACTCCAACGATAAGAACATGAATAATAGAACGGAAAGGGAGGGACACAACCAAATGAAGAATAACACACAAAAATCGAACTTCAAGCCGTTGAAAAATACTCGAAAATAGGCAAAGTGGTTGAGTTCGATCTTGAAGGTGCCTGTCATTGATTGTGGGATTGTGGTTGAGGTTTTATTGATTGTCACTATGGAATTGATGAAGAGTTTAGTTTCTCCAAATACTTTTCGTTAAACTTTTGTTTTGGATCAAAGCCATCGTTGGTGACTGACTTAATAAAAAAAAACAATGCTGACATCGATAAGAACGTTCCCGACGCAAAACGCAACCAATTTTGTTGTTTTTTTTTATTTGCGTTTGTCCACATCAATTTTCCATTACTACCCACCAACACCAGCGGCGTATCAGCACCCACCCCAAAGGAGCAAGAATATTGAACACTTTGTAGCAAATAGACAACTCTCGTGACAGACCCAATTTTATTGCTTGTAAATCCCTAAAATGCTTCAAATGGATTATGAAATAATTGGATCCGTTCCTTCTGGCTTTCCGTATTTATGTAAGGTACTTTTGCCAAATAATATAACACAACACCAAGGACATTTTCTGCTCCTCTCTTTGGGGATTAGGTTTTGTATTGTCGAAAGAGCGAAGGGGGGATAATTCTTTCGTTATTACATCTACGAAGAAAAATAATAAAAAAAAAGGAAACCTACAATTGTAAATATTGATGTTTTCCGATATGCCTTCAGCTGTACAAGTACATATTTATGTCAAATGAATACAACGAAACCACTAATGCTTTCTAACTCGAGCCATTTTTAGCAAATAGGAGCATTAATTTTGTTTGAATCCTAGACAACAGCGACTGGAACAATTTTTCGGGTCAAAATTGATGTACATTGTGTGTATAGTGTTAATAAATCCCTATCGGAAATCCCTTGTCTGCGTGTTCAAGTGTGCGGGCGGTTGCTGAATGGTGATATCCGTTAATAAAATTACATCGCATGTTTGTGTAGTTAGGTTTTTTGTTTTTCACAAGCAGTCACAAGATAGGAACAAGGGGGTTTCGTTCCTCTTTAGCCGTTCGGATCTTCCATTGAATAATTTCAGAAGTTACTATTAATTTTTGAATAATTTTCTACTAGCCAATCATTTCCCGCTGAAAACTGCCTAGATCTCGTGCTAGCTAACATTAAAGCCTTATTAAAAAAAAAATAAAAAAAAACAACAAAAATAAAAAAAGGAAAAAAAATAAAAAAAAAGTAAAAAACATAAAAAAAAGTAAAAAAATAAAAACAAGTAAAAAAAGTAAAAAAATAAAAATAAGTAAAAAAAAATAAAAAAAAGTAAAAAAATAAAAAGTAAAAAAGTAAAAAAATTAAAAAAAAAGTAAAAAAAAATAAAAAAAAAGTAAAAAAAAAAGTAAAAAAATAAAAAAAAAAATAAAAAAAAGTAAAAAAATAAAAAAAAATAAAAAAAAAGTAAAAAAAAATAAAAAAACAGGGAGGGGCGAAGAATGGATAAAGGAGCTAGAGAAGGTGAGAAAAGGTAAGAGAGAGAATGAACAAGAGGAGGGAGAGTAGAGAGAGGAGGGAGAGTAGAGAGAGTAAGGAGGCGGACAGCTTGTAACCCTTAGGGGAAACAATACAATTAAATACAATAAAAAAAAAGTAAAAAAATAAAAAAAAAGTAAAAAAGTAAAAAAATAAAAAAAAAGTAAAAAAATAAAAAAAAAGTAAAAAAATAAAAAAAAAGTAAAAAAAATATAAAAAAAGTAAAAAAATTAAAAAAAAAATATATTAAATGGGAACTTTTTACAAAAAAAAAACTTTAAAGACTCTGTTATTTGAAAAATCGTATTGGGATATTTGAAAACGAAAAACCCATTTCTCTGTTTAAAGACCTTTTGATTTTCAAAGTTTTTTAGATTTTGATTTGAAATGTCAGCTCTACGTGGTTTGATCCGAGTATTTAAAACATTGCATTATCATCATGAATAACCTAGTTTCGATTTTTACGAAAGGACAAAACTTAAACAAGTTCAATTTTGGATTTTTCGGGACCTAGGTTTTAATTTTTCAACAAAATGATTTATGTTACACAGCTGTTTATAAAAATATATTATAGGTACAAAAAAAGTCACAGCTTCTGAATATCCCCATTTTTATATTTTTAGAGTCGATAAATTCAACTTTCAGACCTCATTATTTAATTTTTATGAACTAAACCTGAAAAAAAATTGCAGCACCCAACAAATAAAATAAACAAATAAAAAAAGAAAACAATATGATCCCCAGGATTATGAGTTTCATAGGGATTGAATTTTGGGATTTTGAACTATTGTTTCCCAGATCTTGAATAAATATATTTCCTAGACTCAGATCATATGAAAGTCAAATTGAATGGAAAACACCCTGCCTAAATTTAGCAAACTTGAAGATTGCAAGGACTAACAAAGAATTCGGTTGACAAAGGAACTCACCTTTTAAAGTGGCACTTGCCCCTTCTGTCTATCAATCTGCCATTTTAAATTAGCGAGGGATATCTTGCCATGTTTCCTGTTCAACTAAATAAATTAAATGAAATCTTAAGTTCAGTACACAAAGACATATTAAAAATACACTTTCCTGCCTCAAAAAATTCCTGCGAACGCCTTTGTTTTAGTTGAATTTTTCGGTATTTACACAGAACCGTATCGTTCAATATCGTGGGGATAGCATTTGATAATACACACATTATTCTAACAAGTATTTGTAATTTATCAGGATTTCATACGGGGGATTTGTGTCTTTTGTTCTTATCACTTTTGTTCCTGTGTTCAACGCAGTACTGAATGGGCAGAAGGGGCAAATTAAAGGCAATGATTCTTCTATGGATTTAGTGCCTTAGAATCGACTTTGAAGTTGGTTGTTTTTAAAGCTTCTGCTCTTAACGCACATTTATTTATGAGAGATAACCTTTTTCACAAGAACTCACCACAAAAACGAATCTCAACAGCTTTCTATAATCCCAATTGAAAAGAATTGCTTAGACTCATAGACTCGTAGTTGGGTATACGGAAATATATGGCTTGCGTTTGTCTAATAAAAAAAAAATGCCGATTCGGTTGCATTTTAAGGGCTCGCTTATGAATAGGCCCAAATTGATGAATCAATACTTATAAATTGACTTCGTGTATCCATAAACCATTAACCATTACAACAAACAGATATATTCCAAAAACATCCGAATAAACGTAAAAATGGTAATTCTAAATAAATTACCAAACATAAATATAAGGCAAAAATTTAGGTCTGTAAAATCGTTGAAAGATCGCTTTTGTTGTCGCAGAATCATTAATCAGGAAAGCCCGACTTGTTGATTCCAATATATGGTATTCGATTTCATTGAAATGAATGTGAGTAGCATTGGCTGTTGATAATGATGGTATTCATCACCTGTCCGAACATGGAAATCCAGCCGAAAACACGTCTTAAATCAACAAACGATAGAGCCCCTATTAGAAGAGGTAGAAAGTGTGCCTATGGCTTCTATGTGGAATGATGTAGAACCGGCATTTATATTGGGTGGGTTTGTTTTGATTTTTAAGAACAAAATTACAGAATCTTGTCATTGAGGTTACAAGCACTGAAAATAGCTGGTTGGTCGTAGTGTTTTATGGTTATTAGCGACATTTTATTAGTGGAAGAATAGTTCTTAGATCAATCAATGTCATAGTAAAGTTTAAAATTTGAATATTTCTAACTTTATTTGGCATGTGAGGCCCTTAAGAGTTTAAAGATGATATTTTATTCGATGGGATTTATTTTTCGACTGAATATATTTTTGTGACTGAATATATTTTTTTCTGAATCACATAAGACATTAAACTAAGAGGTCGTTAAATAATTTAAGGGAAATAGGAGCGCCACTGAAGCAATAAACAAGAATTGGTTCTTCATTATTTTTGTTCTCATACTCCAAGTAGTAATAAAGAGTCATGAAGATTAAAATAGAAAACAAGTTTGAACACATGATCGCTAGCTTTTATTAACTTATCGAAAAGAAACCTAATTTTAAACTAATAACTAAAACTTAAAAAGAAAAGCTTGCATCCACCCTTTTGACGTATGTAGGTACCTACACAAAATTGTTTTTCAAAATTCTTTATAAGTTGCAAGTACATAATGTATGGTGTAAAGTATTTTAATAAATTTGAATAAATAAAATGTTGGATTGGAAAAATTTCTAGAACTGCGTATAAAGTCAATCTGATTTTGACAAATTTTTGGAAGACTTTGAAACACGAAATTCTACATTGGAACAAAGAGATTTGTTTACGTTTTGAAATATTATTTTAGAAAACAGAAATTTGAATTTACAAAATTATTACCAAATCGAATTTTCAAACATTCATATTTCTGAGAGTTTTGAATGAGAGAACAGAAAAATAGATATTATACTCTTTTCAATTTTGCAAATATAGTGAACTTTCTTAAAACTTTTCGAAACACGTATACTCATAGAACTCGCTTTAATAAAACAAAATTAATAGTTTCCCATTTATTATGAGACTAATTGCTTTAAATGCCTGCAAAAGTTTATCCATTCAACTGAAATCATACCTGGCCTTTGATTAAACTCATTACTCAACTTCTTAGTTTCCAAAACCAAACCAAACCGACCGACACCACCCCACTAGGTGCACCTGCACATGTTTCGATCTGATTTAGCTGTTTTAGATATCGATTTCAGTCATCCAGTAAATCGTGCTTCGCACGGTTCCAAACCAATATACAGCACACGACTTCATAAGCTCCAGAAAGAAGATTCAGAGACAAAAAATAATGAAAATAAAAAATTGAAAAAAAGAACCCTTCTCCTCGTGTTCGAAAGTATAATAGCAGAAAAAAGAAATGAGCATCAAACCACACGGATAACCTTCTTTTTAAACCATTTTTAGACAACCGACGTGACTGGAATCCTTTATACTCTAGTCGAACAGAGCTGAGATAATTTCAATAACGTGGACACATTTCCATTATTTCTGGATTCTCGGTTTTGTGGAGAATCAAGAGACATGCAGACATCACACTTCGTTTCCGAAGTTATATCCACAGGCTTCGACGATAAACGACCTCAAAAATTGACAGGCCGGCCGTAATGGTAATGGTCTTCTGACGGAAGAAGACAAATAATCTGATGGTCTTTAAATTGTTTAATTAAGTGGCAAACTACTTGAACTTCTTAAAGAAGTTTTGCCAATCTCGATATTTTTAGCTCGTGTTTTATAGGCTTTTATTGATGCTGGAAAAGGTTTATACAAATAAGAAGTTTTTTTTGTTTGAAATTCATTTAAGCCAAGTACATAATTGGAGGGTCAACAAATCATTGATAGAATAATCTTTGAACCAAAAGTGATTTATCGATAAATGCTAATTCCATACAAATAGAACGATTGTGGTTTAGTTTGAAGAGTGAACGTTAAAAAGGCAAACAGGAACATTAAAAATGTATCGAATAAAACTGTATAGAAAACATGAACCTGAAATTCTTCACTCTACATTCCCCACTCATTCTTGTAATCGCATGCCCCAAAACTCAAAAATACAACTGCAAACAAAATTGTGGAACCCATTGACTTTTCATTTTATCAGGAAAAACATTACGTTAAGTCTAAAATTCACCTCCCGTGGAATGATAAATATGCGTTACACATTCTGTTTCTTGCCATATAATGTAATTTAATAGCTTCAATTCGTATACAAATAACCAGAAAGAAAAAATGAGGTAAAAAGGCGCTGTGGAACGTATTTATTCTATTTCAATTCAGTACAGAATTTCTTATAGACTTAACTAATTAAGCTTAGAAACAAAAGTTGACAGAACATCAAAAAGCATTAATTTCTGATAAGTTATGAACAATAGTAGAAACACGTGATTCAAACAACCTACGCCTTGTTACGTCTGTCCTGAAAATTAGTTGATCCAGCCGTGCATTGCTTTGTAACTGTGAGATTGCGTTTTACTCGCCAATCCTCTAATTATCTATTAGCTGAACTAATCTAATGAAAACTATGTTAACCTGAAACCAAAATTTAATTTCGAAGGTACACAAATGTTTTATTACAGCTTCAACACGGTTCGGATCCGTTTGGGAAACTACAGGTAGAGCCCGGAAATCAACCTGTAAATACACATACAAGCAATTTAAATGCGAATGGCGATGATGATAATGTGGATGACCGGACCATGCTGCTCCTATTGGTAGGGGGTTGATTGCATGCGCATTTTGCATCCATAGGGAATCCTCATTTGGAACCATACTGAAAATCAGCCCCCCTTGATACAAGTACTATCTCTGGACATGCAATAAGCACAAATGGGAATCGTGTGTAGTTGCGGAAATAGGCACATTACAGCCAAGCATTACCCATGGTCGGAAGGAGATATTGACAAATTAAGCCTATTACCGTTTCGTAGCAGATTGTACCCATCGAGCCATGACGATAGTAATGGTTTTATTCGCTCCTACGGAGGTTACAATATTTTCAATGGACAGTATGTGGGTTGTGGGTGTTCACCGTTTCTATTCTCTGCTCAGCTAGCGCTGGGAGTGAAATCATCTTCTACGTATGCATTATTCCCAAATAATCCTACGACTAGATAAGCCTTACAGCATAAAAGGCAAATCTCCAGCATCCTCACTGGGAGGTTATGCCCTGAAGTGTCCGGTAGTTTCAAAATGCTAATCACTTTATCAACCCAATGATGCGTCAGAACCTTTTAATGTCCTTTTGGCACTTACTTATCGTTCATTGCCAGTGCCACACGCAGTTTGTCATGGGTCCCTGAACTTTGATATTTCCGGGGGTTTTTGGTGTTTGAATTTTCATACTTATAGAGTGATAGCAGTGAAGGAGGACTTTCTTCCCGTTTGCTTCTTCTTTTCGAAGAAAATTCAATAAAAATCGCATTTCATGGCAACTTGAGCAACTAAAACCTCTGAATAACCAACCACTGGTGACATTAGTCGCGTAAATATATATTCATGGACATTGCATTACTCGAAAATGCTTTTAAAAGCAAACGGTTCTTAAGTCGAATTGGTTTCGTGGGCTAAGTGGATCATGTGCGGTTTGATATAGAACTAATGCCTAATTCTCTTGTTGTCGAGTAGTGAGTGTTCCTACTGAGAAAATGGAAATGAGAAATGCAAAGTGAAATTGAAAAAAAAAGGGAGTTTTAGAGAAAACCCATTGAGATCATACAAGAAAGAGATTTAACTGGATCACTGTCTCAAAAAGGTTCAAATTCAAATTTTTGGGAATATGTGCTGTTTTTCAATTGTCACTTCTTAATTGAGGACTGAGCTTACTTTGCAGTTCAGACCGATATTCGTGTGGGTTTAAGGTCATCAACACAGAAGCTTATTTAATTAGAAAATACCTATTTATATTGGAAAAAATTGGCATTAGCAAATATTTCGAGCAACAAAGAAATGAGCTTAAATTCAAACACCGTTCAGAACTATAAGCCAAAAGCTTCTAACCAGGAAATATTTCTATTTAGAGGTAGTTTGAAACCAATCGTCTCCGTCTTGCGATCAAAATTCAATTGTCTTTAGATTTGGCCCAGAAATCCGGGAACTCATAATTCAAACGAAATAAATAGGTTGATGAAGGAGTAAATTAATTGCGATGTTTTGACCGAACTTGATGAATTTTTCAGTCGTGTTGTGTAAATGTCTGATAAAACCTGTAAGTTCGGACATCTAAGTCAACAAGAGTTAAGGAAAGTCCATCACCGATTTTATTCACTTGAGAAAATAGTAAGGGTTTAAAAGCCATACTTTTCTTATCATAGATCTCAATGCCTCTGTTGGATTCGCCAGCATAAACGTTGAGTAAAGGAGAAGATATAAATACAAAATTTACCCAAAAGTCAACGTATACGTCCTGCAACTAAGTTTTATGTAAGTCGGGTAAGGTTTGAAAATCTGCGAATTTTTTTGGGAGTACGGTCACTTGGTCTATGAAACTGGAGACAGGCACGGTTTTCCCTTGCCATTTCAATTTGCAAACTTTCAAGACCAATGTTCACCGTCACCTCCTTTCTCTCCCTCACAAATTTCCCTATCGCTCATGTTATGTTAATTTTCAACATTATAAGGGTCTCACAATAATTCCTTGAGCATGTGCGAGCTCTAAAATAGGTAGTAAACGACTAAGCTGGTTAAAAACGCTTCTTGGTTGAGGCCAAAAACCAGTAAAATTTACACATTTTTGTTTAAGAAAAAATAACTTATTGGAGATTCGAAATCCAGAAAAAATATCCACGGAATAAATTTGTTGGTTAGCCACCATATTGAAAAAAATCATTATAACCCGGTAATACGATTTTCTCTTCTATTTGTTCGAAGAGTATTTTTTTAAGCATTTGGGTCAAAAATGTGTTCATCGATTCAATCATCTATAACTACATCTTAAGCATCTTCTAATTTGACCGTAAGCTCTTAAGTATCTACGTATCTGACAAATTAAAGCTCTCGCAAAGCAAAGTCGAAATATTTCAATGGAATATCCCCCAATGACCTGATTAAATTGACTTTTTCAGTTTTGTTCAGTAAAAGCTTTTACTATACCAAAACCAAAACATTAACATTTCTTGTATAAATGAGTCTTTCTTTAGCCTACCCCAAAATGAAACACGACAAACCAAAAAACAAGAAAAAGATTTCCAACTTACACTATCAATAATGAAGTAGGGTAGATGTAGAGCTATAAGAAATTAATTTCGAAGGGCATGTCAAAAAGTTTTGCTGTGGCACTTACTTTGAAAACACAAATATAGAATTATTCCCAATATGCGCAAAGCCTTACGAAAATAAAAGTTAATCCATCCAATATCTCTCGGAAGAGGGCCTACTCAACATCCTAAGCTATTACTATTTTTGAAGACCTATTTTTCTATCTCGTCTATACTATAACAACCACTACCAACCTCACCTCACCACCACCACGAAATCGAAAATATATCGATAAATGTCCGTATTTTATCATTTATATCTTACTGCGTACAGTTATCAACTATAATGTCAAAATTATTCTATTATTCAGCCTATTCCGTATTTTGGGTTCCTGTTCCACTTTAACTATTATTTGAATTTAGGATATGAAATTTTCTTTCTTTGAAAACAACAAAACGACAAATGCTCCCGAGTCACCACTCCCCGACTTCTCGAAACCAAAATCCTACACAATATTTTATGTCATTTGCGAGTTTGGAAAGGGGCCACTCTTTGGAATAAGTAACGAAAAAAAGTGAAGGAAAGAAACAATCTTAAGAAGAAATCAATAAAAAAAATCTTGCTTGACGCCATTGATATTATGCGGATGTCTCGGTGTTGCCAAAATGTCTGGTCCCAGTGATGAAGAAGTTCGCAAACCACAAAACATATATACTCACATAATTATAGAACGAAGACGACAATTGGACGACTATCCGAGCCACGACGACGACGATAATCTTCGAAAGCATAGCATCATTTGATTTAAGGTCAAACCCGGTTCACAGGATATTTTGTGTACCCTGCCTAAGGCTGGAGACTTTACCCATTTTATTTATTACAATCTCCCTAATCTATCAGTGGGAAATATAATAGCCGCATTTTTCTTCTGGCCCTTGTTTGGTCATGAAATATTCAAGACGACATCTTTGGATGATTATAATTATTATTACCGACCAATAGATAATAGCATCTTGTAAAAGTTAGGAAGGGGATAACTTCAAGATTGTTGTTAACACCGCTACATGATTAAGGCTTTAATTTATTCGCATTGAACTGATAATTTTAATTAAATCACTATCTAATATGGTCGAAATCGATTTTTAAACTAACTCAGAATTCGCAGATGGAAATTTAATTTTGGGAGGGTGTGGAAGACTTTACTTTCGCGAACACAAAACTTATCACCACAGAAGATTCCTTTTCCTGAAATTTTACGTTTCATCCAAATCTTGTGTTGATTTAAATGGATAAATGGATGTGGTTCCAGATCTATAAGTCTGTACAACAGACTGACAAAGCATCTTATACCACCCCTTCAATCAATAATGCTAGCTTCACCACTGATTGTGAACATTAGCTCAAGAAGAGTTCGGAAAGCTGAAAGGAACTGAACGGGAATGACCAAAAACGCTCATCTACAGTGGGTCAGAAAAATGTTCGGATAAACAACATCAGATAATGGAGCTTGACATTGTCGGCAATTCTTTCATAATTTAAACAAACCGTCAAGTACCCCTTCGCATAATGGTTAGTGCGTTGGATTGTCATGCGGAAGGTCTCGAGTTCGATTGTCAGCCGCTGCAAGAAAGTTTTTTCAGGGGTGTACTACCTCTTGCGAGGAATTGACAAATCCTTCAAGAGTATCTCTTGTCATGGAAAGCGCTAATCATTACCCGTTCGGAATCGGCAGAAAATTGTAGGTCCCCTCCGTTCCTGGTAACACGCACACAGGAATGGTTGAGAAGTCACTAGGTCCTGGTTCACTTCGAGCTGTTGCACCACCAAAAAATTTATTTATTAGTCAAGATCCATTAAAAAATAAAAAAAAAACTGAAACATATTTATTTGTCATTATCCAGGGTTGCCGTTCTGCAGGTATTTTATGATTTTTTCATTAAAAATTTAGTTTTAAAATATGGCCCTTCTGAACTATGTCAAGTGGTGTAGACATCGCTTTTTCATAAGAATTTAACTTTGTCTATATTCTCATGTGAATTCTCATTTTTGATGTTTGTACTCGAACTTTATTGAGACAGTGTAGATATGTACAACTCAAGCTAAACCAAATACTTTTTCAAAAATGACTATAACAGGAAGTTTTTGTTATTTTTCGTCTTTGCTGCCTCTATTTTGTTTGCCAAAAAACTTTGTCAAGAATTAAATTTTTTTGCTTGGTCACGGAACTGCTAGTTTGGCATAAGCTAGAGGGGTTGTGTCGATGATTGACTTTTATTTCAATTACATATATACCTATTCGAATATTAACATTGATGATAGTTTATAACTGAGGACCGGGCATCACAGGGATTCAAATAAGTGAAAAGGTCATAGTAGGAGGAAGACAATATAATCCCACTTTTTTTAATGGAACTCTCTTAATTGCAATTGAATTATGGTTAAAGTTATTTTTGTTCAACCAATGAAAGAAGTTTGGAATTAAATTTAATCGATTATTTTTTTTTGAATGTCATTCACAATGAAAATGTATTTCTAATTCTTTATGAAATTAACTTTCCACTTAAATCTTCCACACATGTGGGCAAATGAGGGCAATTTGATGTCTGACTATTAAATTTTGGTTTAAAAATAAATCTACGGATGCCTGTGTAAGGAATATATAAATAAATGGAACTAGTTGATGAGGCTTGAACTTCTTCGCCTATTCTGTTTATTTATTTTTAATCGTTTTTATAGATGTGTCTGCCTAATTGGGGTTGTTAATTTCAATGATGAGTTGGAATTAGTTTAAGGGATGACAATTTTATTGCGCGTAACGTGCTAAGAACTGGCAATTTATGGAAATTTATGACGATTGCCGCGCAGTAAAATAAGAAACGAAAATGTAATAGGTGAAGTGTGTTTGCTTGCGACAGGAGAAACACTATACTTTTCTTAAATTAGGGAACCACATGCTCATAGAAACTGTTCAAAACCAAAATCTTGAATCTTATTATACAATCTAAGCCGAAAAAAAAGCCAGGAATATAAAGTTCCGCTCTGATTTACTCCCACAACAATTTGCTTGATTCTTTTTTCTTAGCCTAAGTTGATGTGAATGTTTATTTTATAAAAATAAAAATGTGAAAATTATAAAAATAAATAAATAAGAGGCCAACGGCTATAAGAGAGCCAGCCTATACCGCGTGACTTCATAACTATCAACAATTGCTGAGTGCTTTCTAGCAGGAATGTAGGAAATTTTCAATTTTCTACCGTGTCCGAACGGCGGCGGCTTAGATGAGAAGTACTTGTCATGACAAACTATTATAAGTTTTGTAACGTAGTATTAAGTTGAAGGCTTTTAAATTTTTTTTTGAACAAGAAGTCTACAAAAAAAAATTAAATATTTTCTGTTTGGGAGATCTGATTGGAGTTCATTTGCTTTTTCGCCAGGAAAAGTGATATTTTTTTTTTATTTGAAGACTTATTTAATTTAAAAATAAATTACATTAAATAAACAATTTTTGGTTGAGACCCTGGTCAACCCCGGACTTTTGAATCTCAAAATTATATTGAATTCTTCTAGAAACGTTGCACTACTTTGAACAATCGATGCTTTTTTTTGAGATTGATGAAATAATTCGAGGAGAGTTCACTGTTCTTTGAAAGTTATCCGAGAATGAAATACTCAGGATTGGTAACATCCAGAATTCAATCCAGTTGCATTTTAATTTTTTGAATCAAGCATTTTGTTTTAATCACAAATAATTGACCTTTAAAGTGTACTGCAGTAAAGTGCTCGAGAAACTAATGATGTTCATATATCTCAAATTCAAATCATTTTCACTTGAAATTCTTTCGGTAGTAAAAATTGATATCCCCACTACAAACCAGGAGAAAAGCTATGGTTGCTCAGTACTCGTACACAGACACTCAGAGTACTCAAGATAGAATTCAGAATTTCAGAGCGTTAAAACTGATAGGAAACAGAGCTATCATGAATTCATTTCCATCGCTTGTACACCGTCGGAATGTTTCAGATATTTCCTTGTTTTATCACTTCTTTCACAAGCAATGCTTACTCGAAGTAGCCAGTTTCATTCCTCTCATCAAACAGTTCACTCGTGATACCCCTTTCGCTAGGAATGCTCATCAGTTCACCTTCAAGCCTAATTTTGGTCGTTTTGTTAAATATAAAGATTCGTTTCTTAGTTGCACAACATGATTATGGAATAATTTACCAGGCAGTTTTTTCTTGCCATTTCCATTTTCAAACATTTAAGACCAATTTTCTTGGACACGTCCTTTTTCTCGACTCCTAATTTCCCCATCGCTCGTGCTGTCTTCAACATTATAAGTTCTCTTATTTAACCCTTCAGCGAGTGTATATTACAAAAAAAAAAAAAACAATTGCTAAGATTATAAATAAAAAAAAAAACAATGCAAGAAAGTTATCATCTCGTTAGGCATTGAATTGTTCAGTATTTACCTGACTCCAAAATAACCATCGCATCATCGAAAATGTAGATGTCGAATTCTCCTAAGCTCATCCTCTATCAAATTTACACCTCATCGACAAACGACCTGATGCAGCAATTTACATGTTTAAAATTTTATTAGTTATAATATATCCCCAGAGAGGCTTTAGTAGTCTCCCTCTCGACCAAAGGCATATCTCCCACCAACATGCCAGTACGGTAAATACTCTTTACATATTGAACATATTACGTGTATAGTTGAGGCAAACAACTTTGTGGCGCTTGTTAGCTTATATACCGCATCGGAAGTTAATTACGCGTGTAAATTGTTGACTACTAACAGAGCATGCCATGCAAATCGATATTAAAGTAATCGTAGGCTCATTCAACAACATATTCATAGAGGTGTGTCTGTACAACCCCGCAACTTTGTTCCCTTTCCATCATTCGAAGCTTGTAAAACTCCACATACATATTTAAGTCAGAATTCGCATTTGTATTCAATTTAACTTAAATATGTTCATTGGATTCACAGTCAATTAGCAGAGTCTTCATTTACTGCCACACATCAGTGAATGCTCTCTACCATCAACTCGAATGCAGCTCTTCGACTGATCCGCGCTTAAATAAGAATTGATTTACATATTCATATCGGCTTCGGCCAGTAACAGCCCTCAACATGGACAATATCGAGACAAAACCAATACCAAATTTAAAACCAGTAGCGTGCAAGTATAAAATATTAATTCAAAAATTAAGGAATTCTAGGGTTTCATGAAGGTGCTCGTACTCATTTTTGTTAAATTGTTTCAATAAAAGTGTGACAAGCTTACGATAACTAGAAAACTACTATTCCGATCGAGATGAAATTTCTATTGCATCGGCTTTGCAAATACGAATCTGGCTTTTGTTTTTACAAAAAGAGTCGAAAAATATTCGAAGCTTGTGACTTTTTATACAAAATTGTGCCAAAAATCAAATGTTTGATATTTTGATTCTGGTAAAGACTTCAAGAACAGGTTTCCCGATTAAATTTTCATCTGAAATTATGGCAGCCGTTTTGCACTTTATATTGTGGATAGTACAAAATTTAAAAAATCGGTTGATACTCATATATGGTTTATTAAATTCGTCCTGAAAATGTCAGTTTTTGAGAAAAACGATTTTGTGAATTTTACAAACAGAAGTTGGTGTCAACGAAAATAACTTACACTTTTGGCGGAATGAATTTTGACCAAATGATAGCGACGCTATATAAAACACAGTTGGTTTCTTTTTTTTTTTTAGGGAAAAAAATCATTTTTAAAACAATAGAACCAAGTAAATCTAAAATGCCCAAAAGACTAAAGAATCACTTTTTGCGATCCCAATACTTGCGCCCTGTTTTCTGTAGGAAACAAAATTAAAGCGTATCTGTTGTTGGCCATAGCCAGCCATATGTTAGGAAGAGCTAGAGACTAACTGCAACGAACAACACGTTCTGCTGCCTGCACTACACGTTCCTCTGAAATGGCTGAAATATCACCTTAAATCGGACACACACACACACACACACAGACTCCGTGTGTGGGGAATGTCGCCAACATTTATATGGCATTTTTGGCCGTTTATCTGCATTATGATCTCTATCAATCGTTGTTTTATATCCTTGCTCGGGTCATATTTAGAGGGGAGGAGGGAATTATATAGAGTTAAGGCAAAGGTTAGTTGTGGGGTTGGGGTTTTGGGAGAAATATGTTTCATACGAAAAAATATCATCTCCATGGACGAGATAAGGTAGCATATTTTCGACAGGGTTCAGGAGTTGGGACTCAATTTCTTCGTTTTGACTTACCAATCATGTTCATAGCTAGACATAACCTTTTTCATAACTGTCGTCATCGACGTCATATTATAGTCGTCGCCATAGAAGTATACGACAAAGTAAGCTTTGAATAAATAAAAACCGTATGACATCCCCACACATATTTGCCCGGCTATAAGTCAAAAAGCAAGACAAATGGAGAATAAAACAAAAAAAAAAAAACATACAAAAATGGGTAAATAATACGGAAAGAGACGCCCAAACAGGACAGAAGAGGGTTTGGGGTTGTTCTTCTATCTATCGCGTGGAGCTATGGATATTCATGACAATCCTTCAGATGGTTTAAATTTGTTCATATTTCAGATAGATTTCTTCCGAGGGATTCGAGAAGGTTATTGGCGGAGGGTGAGACATCCTTTTCTGTCTACGACGAAATTTAGATATTTGAACGGTAATATTTGAGAATTAGGTGTGAATAATGGGAATGGTGATGTTTGATGTTGTAAAGTTCAGTTCGTTTTGAGTTCCGGAGTCATTTGTTCTTCGTGTTACAAGGAAAGCACTGGTCTCCATTTGCATGGATGTTGTGGATGACGACATCTCAAATGTTGGCAATTTGTTCACATGCTTTTGTTTTTTAATGGTAAGATGTGAGATGGTTGTTTGTTTTATTTCCTTGAAGAATATCGTTATTTCAAAATGTTTCCTAGCTTATTTATTCCCGGGAAAAATATCAAACAAAAAATATGTGAGTGGGAAGACTTGCTTAGCTAGAGCGGGGTGAGAGCTTAAATCATGATAAATTCGATAGCAATTCAAGAAGTTGTCAATGCAACGATGGGAGTTTTGAAAAAAAAAAGTCGTTTCCAAGTCGTTTTGTCCCACACGTGTAGGTAATTCAGATCCTCTTGACATTTAGGTAATAGGTTTTAGGTAGGTACTTACATGGAAAAGGTATATCGAATATTTATTTTTATCTGTTTTAACAAATTTCAATATCATTTAAAATAAATTTTACTTAAGAGAAAAAAAGAAAACAGACTCGAAGATGCTTAAGCTGGACCAAAATTTTAAGTTGTATTTTACTTAACGGACGACATAGAAACTAGGTACAAAAGTATTGATTGCAATAACGAAGTAGATCAATTTTTTATAATTTTGAAGGGAGCAATGTTTTTTTTTCTCTAGCTAACTAAAAACTATGAGGAGTCAAGGAATGACAATTGGAAAGAGCTTTCCCTATACCATACGAATGAAGACGAGGAAGTAAAAGGAATAGCTATTTCATCAAAGCATATTTCAGCAACCATGTCCATCACTGTTATTTCTGTCATCAGATTCAAAAGATTATACGAACACACCCAGAAGACATTTCCGTAAAAGAGTGACGCACAATAGAAAGAGGATCTGTTAGTTTTCAAGTTACAAGAAAGACACTACTCTTTTGAATATTTTTGGTATATTTGGGTGTTTCGGGTTCATCTTCAAGTGTTTGCTTACTTGCTTTAAGAATTTCTCTGGCTTGTGTTTTTTTTTCACATTTCGATTAAACTTACTGAAAGGTGAAGCACTTCTAACTTTTGTTTAAACATTAATAAAAATAAATACCTCTTACTATCGAAAACTCTAATATGTTCGTATGTATGTCAACTTTTTGGTCATTTTAGAGACCTTAAATAACCATCGTATAACCTATAGGAAAGTTATGGGCCTAACTAACTAACTACCTAACCTTGCCGTCGTTGAAAACATTATTATAAAAGATTTAAATCTTTTTCTTCTATTCAAGATAACTTGAGAAAAACCAAACCATTTACCTTTCAGATAGTAAAGAACCAAAAACCAAAAGTTGAACAAAAAAGTTATGAGTTCAAAAAGTCCAGGATGACGAATGAGTATACGATACGAAAATCACCTAGTAGGAATGCAAACTTAGAATGACAGAAAGAGAGACATAAAGCAGCCGCTGCTTGATATTTTATTCATATAACTGCATTATATGACAATTGTCTACTTCCGTATCCTACCTTTATAGCCTTTGTTGCTCTCTTCTTATCTACCCAGGCCGTTGTTAAAAGTCATAACAATGGTGGTGCTAGTGTCTCTCTGATTCGTTGGTTTTTTTATAGATCCTTTGTGACTATGATTCTTCTCTCAAAGCGCAATAAAAAAAAATATATAAATTTATATTTCTCCAGAGCCGGAACAGACATGCCGAGCATTTAAAGAGCCTGTATGTGCACTTAATCTTAAATAAAATTCGACGGGTTTTCGATTGGGTGGAAGCGAAAAAGTACTGAGCAAACTCTTGACGGGTCGGAATGTCCAATGTAGAAAGTCCAAACTTTCAAAATATATATTAAGTTTGTTGGGCGGTATCGTAGATTTTAAAAATTTATTCAAAAGCCCTAACTTTTGTGCCTGTTTGGACCTTATACTTTGCACCCCAGGTTGAACCGGCCCATTCAAAAGCACTGCTCTCGAATAGGTAAACAAAAAAAATATATATAAAAAGCTATGACAAACGAATAATATATTCACCTGAAAGGAAAGGAACTCTTGGAGACTGTCCCGTCGATCTCTAGTCACCCCGCAGTACTGAAGGCCTCTCATCATTGTCCATGTCCGTCCATCCGATTCAATACACCTTCTTCAATCTGCCTGCCCTTCGCTCTCTCTGTTCTCATCGTTGTTCATTAAAGTTTAAGTGGAAGAAGTCAGTCGTTATGTTGACGGAAAACTGAACATAATTTGTTATGGGCAATAAAAGGTTGTTTGACATCATTATGTATATTTTTCAGTCAGTGTAGTTGAGTTTGTGAGGTGGTCTGTTGACTCTTTAGCTCCGGTTCTGGCTGGCTCATGCCACATTGGATTCTCAAAGATGAGGAGTGGCGGAGCCTTTCCGGGAGTTCGAGTCTATTGTGCGGAAACGACATAGCGCTCGAAAGGACTTGCGATAAAAGGACCGATAAGTGATGTCATTTTTTTGCTATTTTGCCTCTTCGTAGAAAATAATCAAAGAGTAGTATTCAGGTCATGACTGCCGTTGTGTCGCTCTCTGAGGTGGTTTTTATTATATTTTTTTTAAATATTATTTTAACAATAAAGAGTTGTCGCATGATGAAGTTATTGAATAAAAAAATAAGACACAAACGGACTCGCAAAAGAGATGATATTGAATGGTGCGTCGCGTCATTCGCTGTGCAAGTTAAATTAATTGGGTCGGGAAGCTGATGGCTCTGGTAGTTGAAACAGTGGTGACCATAGCTGATGCATAAAGAATCAGATGATTTATATTTTAAGTATGACTTTAGACTTCTTTTTTTTCGGCAAGCTGTTCGTGTGGTTGTTTTAAGGACTCTGCAAGAAGAGGGCTTTATTCCAACTGACCTTATTTAACTTCATGTTTTTATATTCAATTTCGAATGATTTTATTTTAGGTAATTATCAAAGATTTCTGCTCGCAGCCACACAATAAGGTCTCTGGTAGAAATCAAAGTAATTTAACATTTTTAGGCGACGATTTACAAAAACTGAGTGAATTGAATTTCTTATCTTCAAAATTTTAAATTAAGCGAGAATGATAAGAATGTTCGGAATATCACCAAAGAGAGAATTTTGTTAAACTATGAAGTCTAGACATGAATCCCACAACAAAACTTAAAATTTGATTTTTTGCATAAGTACCTACCATACAGTTCATTCGTATGAAGCCAAAATTGTTTGACCTTAATATACCTGAATAATTAGGCAACAAGTTGACGCCAGAGACTTTTGATGGAAACAATCGTGTTCTTCCCATTAATCTACGTATTCTAACAGGACCGTTTCGTTAAGTTTGTTTCATTCAATTAATTTGAAATGATCAAGATTAGCTGGTCATTTTAATCTCTCCAAAATCTTCATCTCTTTTCAACAAGAGTAAAATTAATTTAGTTCTTCAGTCTTTCATTCAAGAACTTTTTTCCGAAAAAAAAATCAAGATACACACAAAACGGTTTGAAGATCCCGAATTAAAAGGCATTCTTACATAAACGTTGTCCTGGGAAGAATCATTTGGCAAATATACTGTATGGGTACCTACCATCGTTCTTCTCCTCACTCCTCACAGTCCGAAGGCCAATCTTCAAGTAAACTATTTTGCACCTCTTCAGCTGGAGTGTAAGATACGTAGGTGGGTTAAATGGAGGTACATTCTTCGAACGTTTATAACCAGGTAGAGAAGATATAATCTTCATTCATCAATTACTAACATTCGCCCTCTTTTTTGGTGAATTCTTTTTATTTTTATATTTTCTTTTTTTCGTATTTTTCTATTCATTTGAAATTTCACAATTGCTATTAAATTTCTGTAAGACGAAGTTGAGTGTTGGTATGCGGTTCATATGATTTCATAGCTAGGTACGGTGTACCCTCTTGAGTGGAAACTTTGTCCGTTCCACTTATGGCTTTTTGTTTGGGATTTACCACGCAGACTGTAAACGATGTGTGGTGTCCTGGAAGTCCATTATAAAAATGTAAGCTCGGATGAATAATTCAATTGTTACACAAGTGTTGAAAAGTTTTCTTATAGCTCGGGTAACAAAAGCTCTCATCTCATCAACGACGTGGGCAATGTACCTATGTACCTACGAACTTCACAACTTTTGTGTTTATTTGTGTTGATAGTAAAACAAGTTTTCAATTATTTTCCATTTCTATATGATTCAAAGTTTAAATGAAAATAAAATCCTGTACCTCTACTCCCCATCTCTAAGTCCAAGGGTACTATAGAACTGGATATATACCTGAACTGTTTCTGCTTCTGTGTATGATGTCTAAAATCTACAACTTGGTTGTTGCCCCTGGCATGCCGTGAGATTATCGTACACGGATTCAATGTGTGGGCCTGTAAAGGAATAGAATTTGTAAAGTGGGGAATAGGGATTCCAGGTCTAAATCCTGAAAAGGCTGTGCGCACATATGTAGAGTTGGTGAATAAACTTTTAGCCATTTGAAGAAAATGCCATTGCAATGCAAAAAGTGCGAGAGAGGAAGTGAAAGAGATGAGAAAAAAAAATGCCATCATGACCAGGGGTGTTTCAACGGACTATTTTGTTAGGTGCTGTTCCAAACCAGGGGGTGTAGTTTAAGTTTCCTTTAACGAGACTGGAATTCGCATCAAACCACAGTCAGAAAACATAAAAGGAGTTACGGACGACAATGATAGAACGAACGAAAACGACTGAAGGATGCACGCATTTCTTGCAGGAGCGGAAACAATATAAGTATGGACACATCGCCTATACACCAGCGATTACAACTCCTCAGGTAAACACGAGTCAGTACGTTGATGGGCCCGCCGCCGCTCCCTAAGATTGGTAAAATCCTCTTGAGGAAAGGCACAGCCCCTTCGACTTAATCAGCAATACCGACCAAACAAACGGACGTATACATCAAAAACTGACCTATAAAACTCATCTACCAGACTTTCCAAGGAAATACGCGCTTCTACCAGCCTGGTGGAGGATTATTTCTCAAGTGGAGGTAAAGGAAAGGATCACATCCTCGAAAGGCGTCTAGCTCTCCTAAAACTGGTGTTTATGTGATGACTTAGAGGTACCCTCCGATATTTCAGGCTATAGCTTGCTGAAACTTATCTACACTTAACTAGCTTGAATGACATAGGATTATCATAGGTTTCAATAAATGGGAGTAACAATCTCTAGGACATCACAACGGACCTACAGTGATCTAAGTGTGACGGTAACAAGATCAACTGTCAGCCCATTAACCTAACCTAATATGGCACGCAGTGGGATGCAAAAATAAATAGCCTAATTAAAAAAAAAGCAAGGTATCTTTGGAATCTCTTGACATATCGACTATAGTGTGTTGTACCAATGTGCCCGAGGCCTGGGTTCGAGATCCAGCTATTGCCACAAAAAAAGAAGATATTTTGTCTCTTGCGAGAAACTGACAAATCCTCAAAGAGTATATCTTGGGATGGAATGGTCTTCGGTATATGCCGACAACACGCACACAGGAATGATTCAGAGTCACTTGGATCAAGTTCCCTACGACCCATGTCAGTCTCTAATTGATTTATTTATTTCTTATTTCTCCGACAATCAAGTGTCTATTTTTTTTAAATCTGAAATTCAATCACTTTCTTGTGTCGCTCATCTGCTGACTTAATTTTCCACCAGGACCGTCCCTCAATCCCACCAACCTTTTGCAATGATCTCGATGAAGAACAAAGTTACCTACCAGACATTAGAACAAGTCAGGTTATGGCAGGACGTCAAATATTCATCGGCTCTCCAGATTGGCCAAAGTTCTGATTTCCAGAGTTCATTTAAAATGCATGCTATCATGTGCATAGTCTAGGCTGTATGGCATAGGCTACAGTAGAAAAGTTCTGTGTTTCGTTAATGATTCCATAGAAAGGGCAAACATAGAGGGCACACAAACGTACGATTACGATTGCCTTGTCTTCTACAACGCTATCCACTCCTACTGCACGTACCTTTATACGGAGTAAAAGGCTAAGAAGGAGGCAAACTTATGAAATATAAATGGTCTGAAAATTAACTGTTAACCGACCGTCCACCGTCGTGGTTGTCGACGTCCACAGTCCGCAAACAAGGCGAAGGAGGAGAAAAGCTAGAAATAGGTTACTTTTCGATGGAAAAATCTTGCACTAGCTACACCACGTGCCAGTCAAATTCGTATTCGAACAACAAACAGCTCTGAGACTCTACCTGATGTCAAACTTCTGGTAAGGCCAGAACTCGCGAATAATTTTCATCAGGATATGGTTTTCGTTGTAAAAGAATTCAGAAGACCAAAACCACCTGCCCACTCCCGATCGATCAAATATTTCTAACCCATGAACCTTGAACAATATTTTGTTGTCCAAAGTTGGTACTGAGCGGTGTATAGAACTTTGGTTGTATGTAGCTAGCTCACCATTAACAAGATGCCAGTTGTGGAAGGAATAATAAATCAGCATTCACTTGTTGTGGAAAAGTTCGGCAACGGTCGAAGGTAGGTACGAGTATTTATCACTCAGTGGCAATAATTAATACTGTCCCTCTTTGGTTTTCTTTTTTTTTTTTGAACTTTTAATACCCCAAATCGGTATGAGAAATAAAATAGAAAAAAAAATGCAATTTTTCTGGCAACAATTTTCATTACCTTCTTAGTAATTTATTTTGCTTTGATTTTATTTTTGAAGTGGAAGTTTGTAATGAATTTTTTTTATAAATTCGTCCTTTGCCTATTTGTATTGCGTTTCTCATAATATACAAAAATATACAGCCTGGCTCAAGTAAATAAGGACACATTCTCTTCAGCTTTTTTGAATAACATTTTGATATTTTTTTTGTGGAAATTACCAATGTAAGGTTTTCATTGACAATCCAAGGACCTAACTCTGACCATTGATATTATAAAAATGGGTGTCTTAAAGAATGAAATCGTATTCCTTTTCGAAAAGTTTAATAGTTCGATATCTCCAAATCTAAGTATGCAGAGTTGTTTGAAGTAAATAGGTGGCCAACTATTTGCGAAGGTATAGTTGAGTGAAGAATTAAAAGAACCACTTTCAATGGATAGAATTATATCGTAATATCTTCTACTCCATATTTTATACTTCTAGAATTAAGATTTTTTGGACAGTTCAAGTTTCTAAATGAATACCCATCAGAAAATATAAAGGAAGGTCTGAAAAACTATCATTCGATTGACAGAGCCAAAGAAACCGAAATATAATAAACTTTTTTGAGAAATTAAAAGGTCCGATAAAAAAAAATCAATGAGAGAACTATACCCTGTTATTATTTCTTGAGGCTTCAGGTAAAATGCGGAGGATTGAACAGCAGAAGTTGATGAAAATTTATCTAAAAGCCTAACGCAACCAAAACATCAAGAATGGTTAAGTATTCCACATTCCAATAGTGTGGCAAAGAAAGAATCTCTATATTTCTTCTTTTTGGCGGAGTTTGAAATTTTAGGTTTTCGATGTTCTGATTTTTTGAATTTAGAAAAATTGGAAATTTTGTCAATTTTGTAAATTTAAATTTTTGATCAGAAAATGTGTCCTTATTCTGTGAGTGTAGAATGTGGAAACAGCACGCATACACGAAATAAAACTTTCAAAACGAACTTAATCAATGTGTATGACTAGTTATTGGAAAAAGAAAAGTAAGTAAATCACTTTCCGATAATATTGGAAAAGCTCAATACCGTTAATGGAATGTTCGAAATTCATTAGCTCTAATTAAAAATGTACATGAAAAAGAGGAACGAGTGAGGTTTGGGCGATGGCGCAAGAGAAGGTGTGAGTTTAAAGAGGGAGGAAATAATTACCAAAACTGAATTGAACTGATGAAGACCAACTCTACTATATACACGAGATATATATATCTACCATGATGACTCTTAATGAAAATCGTTCATTAAACTTCTCTTCTAATGGAACTTTTAGAGTACTCTCATTTACTTCACAATTTTTTTGATGCTTCTTGGGTCTAGGGTGGTTGGAAAGGGTTTAATGAGCGAGTAGAAATAATGTAAGGCATAAAGTGAAGTTGTAAAATCAGTGAAAGGGTAGGAAATCAGCAGCGCGTATATGAAATGGAGTGTGCTTACATAAATTTTAGCACTTTGTTGCTATTGCTTTGAGTAATAGTTTTAGATTATTGAATTACTTCTTATACTATTATGGATTATTGAATAAAGGGCCATTGAATATCAAGCATGGAAGTTTTTATTTTTAAAAAATAAAGAGTAAAAACGTTTTTTTTAATTTAATTTTGTATTGAGAATTTGTTAAGGTGTGTAAGTTGCAAATAATATTTTTTTAATCATCAGAAATATGAAATAACTTTAGGTTTCAGTCGAACTTTTATCTTTTTATTTTGACAAAAAATATAACTACTGGTTCTCTCTACATAAGCTTGAGGTAATAGATAGTGCGTTCATTTGTCATGCCTGAGGCCGACAATGGAAAGTCTCTCTCATCTTTGCAGTTCCGACTCGATTCAACATTGAAGAACCTGGTTCTCTACAAGATGTTGCGAACAAAATACATATATTTTTTTCTTTCTGTATTAATCATGTAAAAACTCAAATTTTTCCAAAACTAGGTTGTCGTATTATTATTATTTCGTATTATAAGATTTTTACGAAGACTTTAAATCCAACTACCTGTAACCTATTTTGCAACGTGTTTCTAAAATGTTTCTTAAGCTTATGAATAATAGTGTTTGATGAATCATTTCCTGCAAAACAAATTACAAAGGAGTGTTATAGCACATGTCATTGCAGTAATTTTCTGTCTTGTACTTCATAATTATTTTATTGCATATTTTATGGATGCCAGTGTTAATGATGTTAAACTATTTCTCATTGAATATGAATAAATGAAAATGCCCATAAATGTGTTGAGACTTAAGCTCAAACATTCGTCAATACCTATGTTGTAACTTGTCAAAATTCGTCACATAAATATTAGACATATTAAATCTCCCTCTACATTTACGTACATCCCAGATTTATAATCCAGTAACAAATTTGTAAATCTTCACACACCTCCTTAATGAGAGTTCTCTTCCATCTGCTCGAGGACATTGTCTTTCCTTATATATCAGATTAGTACCTCATACATTGCGGACTCGTAAGTGGGAGTAATCATATCCCATCTATCCAAACAATCAATTCCCTGCTCGGACGCATGCAATAATCAATGTAATTTGTTTCAAATAATCAAAAGCAAATTGCTACCTCATACCTTGAGAAATCGTTCCAGATTGTAAGAGGGTATATAGGTATAGAGTTGGCCAAGTCGAGTGATTGTTGGAAATGTAGATGATTGGGGTGTACTATATTGGGGTGGTTTAGAATAGTTTTTCATGCTTTGTTGGATCACGGAGATACTCGTCCAAGTTTGAATCAATCTCAGTTTTGCTGTCAGCTCAGGAAATATCATGATACTTCCTCTAGTTCTCAAAAACCCATCCATTATACATCTTCGCCGGGATTCTTTCGGTAGAAGACCAGCCCCGTTTGGCATCACTCCGTTGGCTTAAATTAATGATGCATTAAACCAAATCCCGATTTGTGTATACTTCTAAACCTAAGTACCTCCATTTCCACCTAACTACCTCGATATCCTAGGAAGATATAGGAGGAAAAGATAAATTTTTACTCATTGCTCTCCAGTCAAATGAATGAAAAATAGGGAAAATATTTTGTTGTTGGGTAGACTTGTACCTTGGTATGGGATTGTTGTATGAGATTATAATATCCACTTTCCTACCTGCCTTCCTTTTTCACTTTGTATCGGGATATTCATTTCCATGTCGCTATTTTCTACGTTTTCACTTTGACAGCTCACAGGACGAGATTGAAGGTGATTTTGCAAAAATCTTTTATCCGACTGATGCTAGATACTGCCACTACTCCTATACTACAAACAGTCAGTAATAAAATGGGGAATAAATTATAACAACGGTTACGAAGGCAACAAAAAAAATATAATAACAACTGAAAGTAAAGCAAGAAAAAAAAAAGAGAAAAGCGAATACCGGAAAGCACTAGATGAAGACATTTCATTTTAATAAATCCTTTCTGGTAAATCAGGAAAAGTGAATAGAAATGGAGAGTATACAAACGAGCAGGTATTGAGGGTGTTTCAAAAACTAATGACTATTGTATCGTTTGAATGGACCTCAAATTTGATAATACATAATATCAGGGCTTATTAGGTACTCACTGCTTCGTCAAAATTTGAAAAGATTCTCTAGAAATCTTCAACGCCATACGAGTATATCACTATCACAACTAGAAGTCGAAGCGCTCCAGAACGTATTTGTCAATAATGGCCAAATTCAACCATTACAGTTTTTCAAAATTTCTTACAATATTTGATCTGCAGAAATTATGTCGGAAGCCAATTAAATGAGTCTTGAACTACATTTATGAGAAGAATTTGAAGGTAAATTGGACATTCTTCAACTAAAGACAGTTCTTAGAACAGACTCCGTCAGAACATGCCGATTGGTAAAGTATAAATATGGTTTATTAATTTGCTAACTTGGACTGGTAGGTAATTCGACAAAAATGTCATCAGCTTAAATCAAGTGTAGAATCACTGTTTCCTGAGCCTAAGTAAAAAATTGAAAGCCCTATCGAAAATTACCGAAAATAAAGTACGAAGCACTGAAAAATTACTAATTCAACATTTGAGATGGTAAACTAAATGAAGATTAGTGTTGCATGTCCATTTCTAGAAGACGAAAAATTGACGCATACCTCAACACCTGTAAGGTTTGCAAATTGAAAGTGACTTTCTGTTGACTGGTGAAGTCAACTCTAAAGCTCTCCGCGCCAAAACGTCAACATAATTAAGTGAGTAAGGATTATCTTTGAAGGTGTTCTCTCCAATTTGCCTGATGGAACTTCGCACTTATAAACGAATAGTTGAACGAAATATTTCGGTTGTGATTTTAATATACTTGGATTGTGTGAGATTTATTATTTCGATTCGCTTGCAATAATAAGTAAAGGCAGAAAAATGATTTCTAGAACACCCTTTGGTTGGGTAAGAATTCATTTCTTAATGATTTTTAAAAGTGTTCTAATTAGGATCGAATGGTCTTGAATTTGATAGCGGGAATGATGAGATTAATTTTTATTTTCAGCACTGATCTCGAAATTGGAAAAAAAAACCTGAATATAAAAGTGAGAATAAGCATTGCTATTTTGGTTGTGAGTTTCAGTAAAACACGTCTAATTTTATAGAACTCAGGACAACATTTTTTGAAAAGTCAAAATTAAAAAAGACTTCTATAGGAGCTACTGCTTTTTGAAAATTGTGAACTATTATTGTTTACTTTGAATTTAAATATTTTTTTTTTGTCAAAATCGAAGGAACCGTTTCGATGAATATCGTTCGTCGTTCAAAAATAAAGAAGCTCGTCTCATCAAATGTCCAAAAAGCTCTAAATACCATGTGTAAGGAATTTCGACTCCGGTATTTAGGCTATATCCTTGCAGGCAGAAAAAATTGGGATACCTATTTGTTTGTGTCAAATTTATCAAAATCTCAAGTTGAATTTTTTTGTGAATTCATAACGACACCAATGGAATATAAAATTGGAAGTGTTCGAAATTCAAACAAAGTTTGATTCATTTCCGAGATATACAAGAACGGGTGAGTATTACAACAAATATCATCGCCACTTCAAATCCATCATTTTGTATGCCAAGAAGCATCTTTCAAATGAACGCACCTAAATTTTCAGACAGATCTTTCAAATAGTTTTTATCCGGTAGCCATTTAATAAAAGACGCCTACGAGGACTTTCGTTGCACAGCAAGACCCCTTGACAAAAAGTTCATGAGTTTCAAAAAAACAAGATATTGTTAATTTATTATTTTGATTTGTCAAAACGTGTATTAATAAGAGGTTTATCCGGTCCAGACCGTCCCAATTGTAACACCAATTAGGCCCATTAAATTTGTTAATTAAAATACAATAAAATCATATTCATACACACAAATGTACCAAATACAATCTCCGAAAAAACACAATTAACTATTAAACTAAACCATTTAAATTCCTTTTCAACATCTCCAATAACATTCACTTAACTTTTTGCTAAATTCGTTCATTGCATTTTTTGCCAATCTTAAACTGAAGGCTTTTGAACAGAAAAACTCATACATTTATGTATTCAAAGAATTCCTTCAATATAATTGAATTTGAAATTCTGCTTAGGAAAATAATATCTCAAAAATGAGGGTAACAATCTTATGTTGTCTGTCAATGGATTTATGTAAATTCAGAAACCACTTCGAACGACAAAATTGTGGATAGCCACAGATGTGCTCGTAGCCAGATAGAGTTTGGTCGCCTGCATTTAAAAGGGGTTCTGTGTTCACATGTAGGGTTGAACAGAGATTGTAGATGCCGACGAAGACGAAGTTGTCCCTTCAATAAAGTACATATATCTGCAGCAATTCAACTTCTCGACAAGTTAATTAGGATCTTCCGCCATTATAATTGGGATATATGCAAATTTTTAGAGCCCCACCATCATGCATAGTTCAGTTCAACTACCATTCAGATAAAGAAGCTACAAGTCTTGATGATGAATTGCCATCTTGTGGTCGAACTGTATCAGGAAGATCTTTTGTTGGAATATTAGGCTGCATATTGCTCGTTGTCTGGTATAGATGATTGATTAATTTTGATAATGTGTCGTTATTCTCATCGTTAGATTGTCCGACACGTCATTTGCCAATGCAGATCCTATTCTGTTTGGCCCAGTAAGCAAAGCATATTACCAAACAAACAAATGACAATTCTTTAAAATTTTTTTGAAGCCCAAGTTGTTTTGCTACGAGTAGCATCATCCTAAATCACCCACTTTCCAAGCGGCTCGATGGCGGCAGTTTGACGAAGTTTGTACTTGGTGCAATTGTACTAGAAAAAAAAGAAACTAAAATCTCGAGGACCAACCGAGGAAGAAAACGAAATATGTAGCGAAATCAAGGACAAACTTCCTCTCAAATCATGGTCAACTTGACAACTACTTGGCAAATGAACATATCGCTGTATGATACCAGCGAGCCAGAACTATCCTCACTCTTGTCGAGTCCGATGCTGCTGGGTGCTATTATAAAAAGAATATGCACTTGACTTGGCATTTATTTTGGCATTTATTGTGAGCTAGGCTAGTTCATTGCGTGTCTTCTCATAACTATGGCGACAGCTACAATCTACAGTGGGACAGAACAACCAAATGACTGATCCTAATTCAAATGGTTCCATAACTAGAAAACTGGAATTCTAAATGTTGTTCCTATCTAAAGCAAGTTCGAGGCATTTATTGAGCTTAAAATTTAAAAACAGGACAGGATCTATAGGAAAAAAATAGATAGAGCGATCGTCAAAACGACAATCGAGTGATGGCTTTAGTCTTAGGAGGCAAGGGCATCGGCAAAAATCAAAAAACTTCGACGAAATTTGGGTTGTTGATTACTCAATTCAAGTTGAAGTAATTTTTAAACCAAAACAAAAATTTTAACGCTTACTAAGATCGCTTCAACAGACACGCCCAATTTTTATTTTTCATTTGTTTTAAGATCCAAAAGAAATAAGGAAAACTTAAGAAAATTTGTTAGTTAATAGGGAATAGAAAATAAAAAATCATGGTATCAACTGAAACGCCCGTAGACACACCTACTTTTCAAAATAGTTTCTAACTTTATTATTATTTTCTTACAACAAAAAGTCATAGCAAGGAAATTATGTTTCTTTTTTGAGCAAAAAAATAGCTTTCTCTATTAGGAAAGCTTTAGATTTCTGTAAAAATTTGAGGTTTTAACCATGTAGACAAAAATGTGTTATATCATCATTGTGGAATTCAACCGTGAATTTTATTCTTTTTAAAACCTGCCGGACTGTATTTTACGAGAAGCACTGGGAAATGAATCGGATTTTCTTTGGAAAAAGTTTGTGTAAATCTATTTTGAAATGTTTGGTGTATTTTTAAAAATAAGTTTATATTTAGGCCCAAATTCCTCAACGATTAAATTCAAAGATTAACATTTTCAAATTTCTTTCTTAGTTTTGCCAATATCGTGCTCCACTGTGGTGCTTTATGATAAGTAATTGCCGCCAAAATATACATGGAATGGGCTTCTTCTTGTCGTCAGAGAATTGAAGGAATGGCGCCACGAAGTCTATCAACAGACAGATTCAGATGGAGACATAAAAATATTCTTTTAATACTTTAAAAGTATTGCGGATGACTTTAGCTTAATAATTAGAAAATCTAATGAACTATTGGATTTCGGGTCGAGTTTTGTTGGAAATAAACTTAAAATGCAGTCAATTTTAACAACTATAGTCAGAGAAAATAGAATGTCTATTGTTTGTCATTTTTATTTCCGAGCGCAAAAATAAATACAAAGAATGCAATCATGTCTATTTTGAGAAACAATATAAAAAGAAGAAGAATAAGGATGTTTTTGTGTGCTCAGTAGAATTGCAACTATACTTGGAGAAAATAACCTTAAGCACAAAAAAGAAAATTTAATTTTCGTAGTTGTTAAGATTTGAACATGTTACCAGTATTCCAGGAAAATATCATCCTATGTACTTACTTTTATGAACTTGAAGAGAAAAGAATTAAATTAAATTTTATTTGGAAGGTTTATTCGATTGAAACATGAAATGCAGTTCATTGAACAAGATTGCACTTCAGGGTTCAGGCAAATATATTCCTAAGACAGTCCTGCTCTTTATTCATCTCAAGAACGTTAGAAAATAAAACAATTTATTCAAGAACATGTCAGGAAAGTGGGTATGGCAGTGAGTGTGCGTTTACTTACAAAAAAATTATACAAATCGGTCTAGTGATTTTCGAAAACAAAAGTTACCAACAAAATATATTCAAATTAAGGTATGTTTAAGAAGAAGATAGCAAAGAAGATAACAAGAAGAGTTTAGCGATAATTCAAAACTGCACAAAACCTGGCACATAATCAATTTTGAACATATTAATCGGTCCGCGACTTAGGTTCTCAATATAATGATATCTGAGTTGTAAGTCGATTTTCAGGTCCATTCCGAAGATCTTAGAACCACGAACATCTTATTCAAGATGCCGAGAAGCCAGCTCAAAAAGGTGCCAGACAGAATTTAAAAACATCTCTCATTTCATTGGACAATGCCAGATTTGATAGAAATATCTGGTTAAATTCGTTTCACATAGTTGGTCCTTTTCATATCGATACCATTATGGAAAGTTAAAATGGGGACCCAGAAAGCTAAACACTTTACCATATGAATCTGTCTTCCAAAGAATGTTTTCTCACACCCGGTATTTAAACTAAAAGACAATATTTTTTTAATTAAACTTAAGAAAAATACCGTGACAAGAAAACTCAAACTCCGAAGAAGTCTTAAATAAAAATATTCCTTCTTGTATTGCTGAGCTAAAGGTTAAAGGTTTCTTGTTGACAACCAAGCATCATCCATATGTGTAATTCTTTTCATACTCGTGACTTTGCACACCAGAATTTAGAAACCGGTCTCTCAATTGAATAAAATGTAAAATGGTTTAAATATGTGCGAGCAAGAAGTCAAGCGAAAGCAATAATAAAGCCCTAAGCCTATACCTTAACATTGATCCCATACCAAATCCAGTCACGTAGGTCTCAGCTTTTTCCAACCCCCTCAGAACCTCATAAAAGATTCATATCAACCAAAAATACAGTCACTTGGTATCGTCATAGAATTTTGCGGGTTAGAAAATTTTCATCGATGACTTAACCATACAATCAACTGCTCTGCATATGCAGTTTAGGGAAGATTTAGGAGAGGTATAGACGAACTTTATGAACGCATTGCCATGGCCATCCAACGTATGGTTTCAACATTGGTTGCAACGATGGTAGCGTTGCGTTGAGTCCAAAGTACTGTTGTCCGACCACAATATTTAGATTCCCTATTTCTATACCACGCCGGAGCTTGGTGCTAATACCATTCAGATGGACGGTCCGCGCTGGTGGTCTGGATTCGATAAATTCAACTGTCAATTCATTCATTGTTAAATGTTTAGTGAGTGAAATTTTCCCGATAAGCCGGCACAAATGAATGGGTATTTTTATTCCTGCCACCACTCCACTATCTCAATGCTCCAGAAGTTTTAAATTATAAATGGTTAGCTGATTTCTGGTGGTTGAATGGTCGACAATGAAGTAGATCCACGAGAATTCTCCATGCGCAGCACATGCTGTTCGTATACAAAAACGCGCGATAGTTGCAATCAAAGTTTTAGCCGGGCGTGTGCGGTGGTATTTCGACAAAAAAAAAGGGCAATTCAGTTTGATGGGTACGAAAATGTCGGCGAACTACAGTTGGAAATTGGTTTGAATTTTAATCGATTACCGATTACGAGAATTGCAAGTTTTGCTGGCCGACAAACAAAACGTCACAACGAGAATTGCATCGTGTGAAATGACTTTGTTGGCAATGGTATCAAAAGAGGATTTTTCTATGCTGACCATTTACATGCAATTTGAGCGTTAATTTGCGATCTGATAATTAATGATACACAGCATTCAGTCACTCTAGTAATATAATTCTATTTGAAAACTTACACCCCTATTATGGTTATCAATTATCAATTGATATTTGATAAATATTGAAATTTTGTACTTTTAAACTCAATTTTATTCAAGAAATTATCAACTATCTGACAATATTAGTCAATTTTCTTTGTATTCACAACGGTAAGCATCATTATCAATGATCCAACCTTTTTTAAATTGGGTTATAAAACATCAAATTTCAATTTTTATCAATTATCAATTGATATTGACAACCATAATAGGGGTGTTAGTGTCTTCCAAGAGGATAAGTTGCTAAGATGTGCCAAGGAGTTTCATTTATGTATCTAATTGATATTCTGTAACTAAGCAGCCTCTGTTTCCATATTCTAATAAGACGGCAGACATGGCCAAAGAGATAAATAAATCGAGAGGATGGCTTCATAATGCATGGAAAGTGGAACAACAGCTAAATGAAGCAACACACAGTAGGAACAGCGTACTGTACCTGCTAGGTACACACACGAGCTAGGCACAAAACCCATAGCCAGAAAGCAGCCAGTCAGCCAGACAAAAGCACTTAACAAAGTCTGAGAACATGTGTGGCAAGTAGTATATATCTGTTCCGTTGTTGTAGAATGTGCTATGAACACGACGCGATGAAAATGCTGCTTAGGGGCTTGAGAGCATGAAGTTTAAACAGACTCTGGGGGTAAATAAATTATTCACGTGCATGTACCTCTTTCTTTGCACCACCACCACCGCCAAACTGCTACTGCAGGTCCCTCCAACATTATATCCACAGTACTACTTTGCCCAAACTATGTTTATGATATTTGGTTATAACGTGTATGCACTGATATAAATGGGGGTATCCTATACCCACGTACCACACCTGGAGGATAAATACTCGTATTATGTGCGCTCTTGTTTGTGTGTCCTTAAATAGGTGGAATTTTAAAATTCATTTAGCACGAATGTTTTGTTCATTTCCCGCAGAAAACCTCATCTTCTCTTCTAATGTACGTTACGTATAGAAGATAAAAGGTATGGTATGTCTCAACAACTGTCTTCCAAATGGCCTGGCAAACTCTTAAACATATCTTTTGGAAATAAGGTTCAGAACAAACGGCAGGCAGGCATGCTTAGTTTGAAATTAAAGTGTTGCCAGAAATGTATGAAATAGATTTTGAGATTCAAATTGTACATACAGTGGCGCAAAATTTTCGTTAAGTTAGTACGATGTTAAAGTTGTTTTAGAATGAAACTAGGTTAAAACAACGATTTTGGAAATTTTAATCAAATATGGCATCATACTTCCTCTAACCTTTTATTAAAGTTAAAATCATCGAATACCTATTTTATTTTTTTAGTATCGTGTTAGTTACAAACGCCACAAAAGGTCTGTTTACTTTGTTTTTTGCACGAACTGTCATTGTTTTAGGTGTGTTCAAAAGCAATTTATTAAGAAAATTGATTCAGTACGGTACTAGTTAAAAAATGTTTAAAATTGAGAATGAGTTAGCAAACAACTTTAAAGTTAGGAAATTGTTAAGTAGTATCATCCGTATACCTTAATAATAGGCTAATTAAAATTTTTGACAAATGAAGGCATTTTCGAAAACGTCAAATCAACGTCAAATTGATCGTCATTTTTTTGGCGCAGTTAGTGCTTTTGTCAAACATATATTTGTCCTTCTTGCACAATATCTTTTTGATCAATCTTAGTCAATTTTTTATTTCAGGCAGACGGCAGAATAGCCATGTCCTTATTCTTAAAGAAAAAATGTTGTAAATAATTTATATTTTTTAAATAAAGAAATTATCTATCTATCTATCTAGTCAATTTTTTTGAAAAAGCATTTCACGTTTACGAACACGCTTTCCGACTCAATTTTATTTTTGTCGTCAACTTGATTTTTGAAAGCAGAGTTGCGCCGCAAATGATGTTATGGAACATATGACTATAGCAAACTGCGTTACTGAAAATAACGATTTTGCAAACAAATTTCGTTTTGGGTTTTCAAACAGTAGACTTTTGCAGCATGCATATTAAAACATAGGCAATTACATTTTGAATGCAATAACGTTTTCGAAAGTTTACATACATATGATAAAAGTCACCATAGTAAGAAAGAAATAAAGCTCTCTTGTCTGAAATTTATGAATATGCCAAATGTTAACACTCATTTGGCAACAGCTAAGTCTTAACAGTAAAAATTAATAATGCAACAACAAAATTATTTCATGTAGGTAAAAACAAACATAAGACCTATCAAACGCACCCTGGGAATCTTCAGCAAATGAGCGGTGGGCGAAAGAGCTGCATATGTGAATCTATTATATCAACACAGTGAAATCCATAAATAACATCCTTAAAATCTAAGAAGCCTTCTTTCGAAAAATCGTAAATCCAAAACTTTGCGAAAATAACATTTTGCATAATTTAATGGAAAAATATAGACAGAGATAGAGAGATGGAGAAAGTAGGCCATAAAATGGTTTTATTGCGCAACAAAACTTACAAAGCTTTTAAATTTACGATGATGCATCAGTTGATTAAGTCTGCCTGGTTTTCCTTCGCCATCAGATGGAGGGAAGACAGCACCCGCCTCCAACAAATATTCGAACACATTGAAGATACATACCTATACATATGTGGAGATTCTTTGAAGCTGATATTATTTTTCCTAGGACATACTTTCCAATTTAGTTTATTGACTTTGCGGGCTACTGGCATTCCCCCTAAATGGCTACCACACCCATTAAAACTCCATCTCTTAATTAAAAGTGAATTGCACTTGGGATAGTTTGGTGAGCACTTCACATCCAGAAATTACCCTAAAACCTCCCGAAACGAGTGTTTGTGTTTTTCGTTCGTGGGATTCCTGCTCCTGATGAAACTGCACCAACTTCGTTTTAAATTGATTTTGTTTAAAGACTCACCCGCATGGTAATTCTCGGCACTAGCCCCAACCCAGTCCACTCTCATAGTTATAGACGAATTATTGTGAAAGTCGGAAGCTGTTTTTCCTGCTTGTCTGTATCTGTATTTTCACTAGTCGGATCCACTTCATTCTCTCTAGGATTCAACCCTCACCAAAGGTTTGAGGATGTGAATCGTTTGACCCATTGAATGTGCTTTCCTATACCCATAATAATAATGCTTCTATTCTTGTGACAGTTCTTTCCAGGCAACGGGTGCTGTGGAAAGGGGTGCTTTGTCCTTGGCATTATTATGAAATACAAATCATTGTTTTCTATTTCTCTTTCATCATCAGCATGGTTGAAGTTTCCATCTCTACCACATGGCAGCAGTGGTTGTTTGTGGATTTGAAGTGGACTCTTCCTCGGATGCAGCGTTCATGGCGTAAAAAGTGAAAGCAATTTTGAAGACATGATAAGATGCAAATGCGCTTTCTGACTTATTCTTATGACATTCTCGTACAAAATGCCAGGGTTAGTATGAGACTTTAAGTGACTACAAGTGATTTTCAGGGCAGTTCTAGCAAATGTGATAGAGAAATTATGAACGCAATTGTTGACAAACTCTACTATTTAAGCAACAAGTGCGTTTTCCCGTGGCCAAATTCAGTTAGGTCAACATCAAAAACGACGGCTTGAAGACAAGGTGAGACAAACATTCGGCTCCTAAACTTAAATATTTATCACCATATTGTCCCAAATTTGTATGGGTATCACCAGCAAGCCCTAAATATTTATTTGATTGGTTTTATAAAAGCCGCATTTTGGATGTGACTAACTTAAAAAAAAAAACATATTTTGACAACTTTCTAGCCCATCTCTGAAGTTTCCCTGAAATAATTCTTAAACAAAAATGTAAGCCCTTGTTCTAAATTATCATTTAGCACTTCATCAGTGCCGTTCTATTGTCTTCTTCAACTTGTTCTCTCATCATAAGAATAGAGCCTCGTTGATGTTGTGACAAACACAAAAACCAAATGTACCTACAAATTAAAATTCTTTCAGAATGATGGGTCTAATGTGGTTTTGGTGTTGGACAAAAAAAAAAAACTTGTGCCATTGTTAGAATGAGTCATTTGATGTCGAAAGATGAATGCTAATGGTCACTTAACTGATGCACTTCTGGCATTTTGGAAGTCACATCTGATAAGACTCCGATGATGAGCCCGAAAGTTTCAATAATTCTCAATTGGTTTTTCTGTTATGTCTTATTTTTCTATACTCTCTGTCTGTGGTAGAGCAGAAGCGTTGATAGCATTGACATACAAAACATCTTCTGGTACCTTATGGCTTGATAATTGGTCAAGCCGGCAGACAACCTTAATGGACAACCAGAAAGGATGTTCCACTTGATTGGAGAGACAAGAAAGCAATTTACCCTCACCTCAGATTAAATCTTGTTTCTTTGACTTCCTCGATGTCATAAATTATTGTCTGTCTGTGTTCGAGGTGGGGGTCAGGAAAAACAAAACAAGAAACAAGGGCACGCTTGGGTGAACAAACCGATACATTTGTGTGGTCACTTTGAGGACTTACCGCCTTCACTCACACGCGGCTAAGATTTTCTCAGGGCCCACAGGGTGCGTTACTTTTTCAGTGAGTCTGGATTCAAGACAAATGTGAGATTTCGTTACGGACATGGCATGTTCTTTTGGGGCAATTACTACAATAACATATGTGTGGTTTGTTGAATTTCATTTATCATTCTTTCACCAGAGGAGTAGGTGATGAATAAAAAAAAAAAGGAAAAAAGTTAAGTCACTTGACGGAACTTATTGGAATTCTGGTTTTTATGAGTATGCCGTTGCGTCGTTGAAGCCAAATAAATTTAAGGCCAACGAACAAAAATGCAGTCCATTACTTTTGATTTTCTTTGATACAGCATTTGCTTTAACTGAATGGTTTTGACTTTTCAAATCATTGGTTATTTTGACACTGATAGATGTTTCCAGTTCGAAATCTTGGCAGAGTCAGTATGACCTCCGCGAATCGAATGTGTCCCTTTACATTTGAACAACGTTGGAAAATATTAAAAACTTATTTCTAATGTGAGTGCTATGTGGCCTAAACAGTGAGTTTTTTTAAAAGAAGAAATGAAGCACCCACCGTGCCTGCTATACGCAAGGTTGTGCAGAAAGTTTGTGAGACTGGTATGCTAGTGGAAATCTTGGCAGAGTCAGTATGACCTCTGTCGTCGTACGGTGCGCACTGACTGCCGAGAGTGTGAGACTCAATTCACGAACATCAACTCGCCATCGATCTCAACAGCTCAACATTTCTGGCACTAGCCTGTGGAGAAATCTGCACAAAGATTACTCGGATTTCTCGCTTACAAGGTCCAATTGACTCCAGCCGAGGCAGCCACTTGAACGACGCGTTCCATAGTTAATGGGAATGTTTGCTCTTACTAATAAAGCCAAAATATTGCATTTTTGAAAAGAAACTTGTATTCGGCCCACCCTTAAATATAAGCAAAACCATTTCGTGACTTCAAAAACACTTTACTAAGGCTTGCCCTATTTTTATGCTCTCAAACACCTATTAATTCAAAGTATTTTCAGATCTTATCCTTTTTGTAGATGTATATGTATCTACCTTCTAAGAGAATTTCAAAATTCCAACATCGTTGATGATAAGCGTTTTCCCTGCAGATGAGTCCATTAAATCATTGAACCACGCATATGAACAAGAATACCTGCCTATGCCTTTTTTTTACTTGTCACACCCATAACTATGGTGAAGTGAACACAAATAAGAATTTACCTATTAGGAGGACCCTTCCGTATATCTACATCTGAATCTGTATCTATATTATTAAGAAGCAAATTGCATACAGAAATTCTTTAGAATTCATTTATTTGCTCCAGGCGTCCGCACATACTTTCGTAGCAATGCAAGCGAATAACAAAAGAAAGCCTTACTTTTCCTTCTTTTAGTCATCTTTTGATGATGTGGTCTCCTTTTAGGTCGTCGTAGTCGATAGAAGGACTTTTTCGTCTTCAAGGCTTTGCTGAATTTTTATCTGGCTGCTTTGGTCAAGTAGTCATATTTTATGGGAATCATACTAGCCGTGATTTGACTGCTATTTCTGCACAGGTCTGCTTCTCATTTGTTATGAACTTTTAAAAATCTAGGGATATATTTATAGCAGCAGCCTGTTATTGTAGTAGGTTGGCACAAGAAAAAGTGTCGTTGGTCATTGCCACCCTCACATATCCTTCTCGTTGGCTGCTGCTGCTGATTGTGCTACCCTCCGTGAGGGTGAAAACTTTTCTCAAAGTATGCAAATCATACATCACTTGAGGCAAAACTATTTTCGTTTAACGACTTTGCTGCCGTAATTTTACCAAACCGTACAATCTATATACCTCTAACTACTGGCCCTAAAAAATGAAAAATCTTTTTGCAAATAAGTCTAGAGTCAAGGGTAGCAACATTGAAATCATTTTCTCCAATTTTACAAATTAGAAAATTTTCTAAAACAAATTCAAGTGTTTAAAGAAGAGGACATCATCAAGCAACTGCTAGAAGCGTGAAGGGTATGAGTTGATGAGAAGGGCAGGTACGTTGGGAAGGGAGAACTGCGGCTAAAAGGTCTTACAACATTAAAATCATGTCGAAGGATCAAAGTCCCTTCCATGCTTACAAACTAACTTAAAAATTATTTAAAATTACACATGTTGGTATCTGCGTTGATATTTGTGTGTTTAGTTGAAATGCCCGGATTTCCATATCTATACTCACACAAGTTATATGCAAACGACATTCAATACACAAAATTTATTGCTTAAGTGGATCCAAGCAGCAGCGCTTCTTGACCCAATTACTTCCTTCACATCACTTCTTCGAAAAGTCGGCTGCAGCATGTGTAGTTGGTTGCAGTAGCTGAAGGATTGGCAGCCAACCAGTTGTAGTGGCACAGCAAATGAGCATCAATGCATATAAATCCTTATAAGGATTACACCAGGATTTTGATACATTTACGTTCGAAGCTTAACACTGCCATGGCTACCACATTGCAACTCTGTTGCTTTGAATTATGTATGACCCCGAACTGAATGTCAAGAGTTACTGTGGCATAATTATATAGAACATGACTTGTTCAGTTCTTAATTTGTATCTCCGACTTGTACTTTCGCAATCAGGCTTAGAGGCTTCAGAGAATAAACACTTAAAAATTGAGACGTTTTATATAAATTCAAAATGTGGGTGCTAAGTAGTATACTCGTAGCCTTGACTTTAATTTAATGTGCCAATATGTGGGGAATTTTAAGATTAAGGTATCTGTAGCACTTTGTTGGTGAAGTATGCCTACACATGCGGAGGAATATGAAGGATGTTTTAGAGCAATTTGAGTTATCTTCTAGTAGTACGGGATATAAACTTGAAAAATTATCATTATTTGTACGGAAAAACTGAAGCTTTAGAGCAACGTACAACGCCTCGTACAACGTAATTGATTTATGAAATGTCTGATTTCAAAGGTGATGGTTTTGGGAAACAACGGACAACCTAGACGCAAAACTTATAATTAAATTTAATTACAATTTAAATTTAATTTTTCTCAATTCTCATAAACAGAAAGCTGGGGCCAAATTACCGCATCAGTTATCGAGTAATACGTGACTGAATTATGTGAGTTTGGCATTACCACTTACGTTATCGAGCAATAAATTACTCCAATTTGACATTTTCATTCGATCACTGATGGGACTCACTCACTCGTCACTGAAGCGGTAATTCGGCCCCTGATTCCTATGAGTGTCAAAATGAACTTTCAATCTTTGACAATTTATAAAATCAAAATTTAACTATCAAAGAAACATTTTTAGAAAATTAAAAACACTCACATTTAAGCATTCATCAAAAGTCCAATTTGTATGTATGGAGAAATGTAAAAAAACACGTACGAATCGTTCTTAAAGCAACCTTCCCAAGAATGTTACTTGATCTGTAGACAAAATATGCAAATTGGACCATCTCTTGGTGCTTCTCTACTAAATAAATGCAGACACTAAAATAGTAAAACAAACAACAAAAACTGACAAAAATATGAATAAAATGATTAAAATGTAAGCTCACGGGCGCACAAACTGAAAAACCCTTATATAGCAAGGCATACTGGCGCCAATCCCTCCAAGTAGGAGAAAGCAGAATCACATTATATAATCTGTTTTTTTTTTTTTTATCTCGATTTAAAAAAGCAATCAACATTTTGGCATCTATTCAACCGACTTCTTTCCTGCTCATACAGTCATACTCTTGATGTGTGTAGTTGCTTGTCGCTTAAATTTTCATGTTAAATTTTAATGCAAACATACACAGGCTCACATAATACACTTATAGAGTTCTTAAGGATAATCTCGTCGACAAAAAATTATCACAATATCCTTGATACTTATTAAAGCGCGGCGCAAATTTTATAGCTTATTTCATGTACCTATATCCAATGAAGTATTTTGTGCCCCTCGGCGGTACCTCGAGGCCTTGGGAAAAAAGATTGTAAACGCCCTCAATTGAAATTTGTCTTCCGCCGACAACCAACAGTCGACCATGTAAAAAGAAATCCTTCTCGAATGTTTGCGCCTACCTTACGGCGGAATTCCTTCATCATTCATCGAGAAAGGTTCATGCTCATAGTTCACAGTATGTCATTCAACTCCTCCCTACGCACCAAACAGACCAAGGTTCTTCACACACTGAGTTGCTCGTTTTATTTTTTAAGTTCTAGAAATTTATATGCGTCCTTAAATTATGATCATTCACAACACCCTCAAAAACTCACATAGGTATAACAATGACGCCCGACTGTAACGAAACGATCTAATAAAACCGAGATTTTCCGCTCTTCACTTAAGCCCAATAGGCAGCGGGGTTTGACGCAAACACGTAGTCAAGCGGGGGTCTTTTAAAAATTTAAGCTAAGAATAATTTGAGATAAACTTGGAATAAATTGAGTAAATCATTTTCAAATACCTTTTTTTACAATACATATTTTTTTTAAAGACAACTGTTATTACAATTTTCAGGAATATGGAACAACTACTTGGGTTCGCAAAGTTTTTATTTTTTCATCAACCATTAATGTGGACTCGCCAACGAGTTCTCATGTCAAAAAACTATGCCGAGAGAAAAGTGTCATGAGAAAAATATTATGAAAGATTGGTTTTAATTTGAACATTGCCTTGGCTTAACAAACGGTTATATTATTTCAAAACCCAAGTCGCTCTTTGTTTCCCGAAACAAACTTCGCAAAGTAAGTACAGTCGGTCGTGCAAAATGATATGATAAAGCCAAAAAAAAAAAAGCTGAAGGTTTTTTTCTGTTAGTTTTAATCTTTTTTTTTTAAGCAAATTTCTCTCTACGGCCCTGGAGAATAAGTTATTCTTTGTACGTGTATTTTGTTTTTCTTCTGGGTTTGGAGGAATTGCTCGAGGTTTTATGATAGTCCTCTTTATATACGGTCGTATATGCTTATGAATATTTGTCAAGGAAATATTACTATATGATCCCGCACATACCCTCAGATATATTTGTATGAAGTCATAAAGTGCGGCTTGGCCAATCGTATCTGATGATGGAAGAAACTTTGGGTCTTTTTAGGGGTTTTTATTGTCGGGCAATAAAATATTATGCCATTCATATAATACACAATTTATTTCGAATCAAAAGCGGACATTCATTGTTGCGGAGTCATTGGCCTTATTTTCGATTTCAACTTTGGGAAACGACATTAGCTTTGTTCTATTAGCAGTCTAGCCCAGACCAGACCTGCCCGACCCGAACAAAATAAGACATTTTAAAACCTTTTTCAATGCATTCTGTCATACCTCATACCAAAGAGGGTATGGAGCAGCACATGAAGGATGAAGCATAGAAGATGGAAAAATGTCAAATTGCATGTCACTTGCATGAAAAACCGACAAAAATGCAAAGTTTATCTGTGATTATTTTCGTACCTTGGCTGCTGCCACAAAACCCATTCAAGTAAAAGCCACAACCTAATGCAAGGTGAAATGCATTTGCGTAATTCCGTAATAATTATTTTATCATAGTTCACCTTCTGTTTGTCGGTCCCCGTTTCGGTTTTGGATTCAAGTTTGGGTTCGGCTTCTGGTTTGGGTTCTGTAGTGTGGTGGATTCTTTTGGGAAATTAACTGCCAGTCTGAACGAGACAGTTACAAGGGCTTACGGTTTTGTTGTTGTGTGCAATATGGAAATGGTGCACCGAAAATGTCATTGCAAGAGCTACACTTTGCACACCTTGTTTTTTGGTGTTTTCTTAATCATCAAGTCAATGTCCTGTTTAATAAAAGCGACAACCATTCCTATATCAGAATTGGAATCGTGGAACTGATGAAATAAAATTCATATAAATTTAGATGAATTGGAATACAAACATCATTCAGTGATTGATTGATTTATGGTGCGGTCAGGCTCTCATTTGAAATATTACGGAACCAGTTAGTCTGTTCCAAGGCAGTTGTAATGATTCTCTTGAGATTGAATTATTTGAATATTTAATAATTACAAGATTTTTCAAATTTTAAAAAATGACTATCTATGAATTATGAGACTGTAAAAAGCTTGCCTAAAAATATACAAAAGTATGAAGAAATAAGCAGTACCCCTTGGCATAATGGTTAGTGCGTTGGACTGTCATGCAGAAGGTCTTGTGTTCGATTCTCGGCCGCTGGAAAAAAGTTTTTTTCAGGATTGTACTGCCTCTTACGAGGAATTGACGAATCCTCTAAGAGTATCTCTCGGCAGAAAATTGTAGGTCCACTCCGTTCCTGGCAATACGCACACAGAAATGGTTGAGAGTTGTAAGTTAAGGCCCTGGTAATCTTTGAGCTGTTACACCACCAACATTTATTTATTTCTTAAGAACTAAGTCCTTGAACAAAATTCAACATTGAAAACCATTCACGTTCATTGCTTAAGACTATTTTCTGACTTTTCCTCTTGAGGACTATGCTTCTTTCCAATTAGTTGACTTCGATTTTTAAAAACGCTTTCCTCAACATTTCATTCCTACTTCAGTGAATAAATTTTCTTTCTATCTCTACCTCCGCCGCCAAGCAAAATATATTCATATGCAAGAAATCCAAAACCTTTCAAGAAGACTTTTCTCGCACAGATTTGTAACTTTTACAAGAAAGATATTAAAGATCCAAAAATATATGAAGTCACCTTAAGATTTTCTACCTATATCGAGAAAATGAGATGAGGGAAAACTTATAATTCGTTGAAGCGAAAAGTTTTCACTTAAGTAGCTCTCTATGGTGCTCTGGCGATAAGTGCGATAAACACCCTTTAAGAATATGAAAAATGCATTAGATGAACTCGAAATCGTAGTTTTAAGAACAAATGCCATCGTAATAGACTAAAAAGTTGCATTCCACTGACTGCCTGCCTGCCTGACTTTCTTTCTACAAATTTTGGTACTTCTAAACGGATTTGGCGCAGCAAAGTTCTTTCCGAAGGATTTCAATATTTTGCGACTGTGAAAATTGCCTTTTCATACGCATTGCAGAAGCTCTTAGACCTACTAGCCTGTGACTTCCAATCAAGCGATGGTGGTGGTGGTTATGAAGGCAGCCGCATCACTGCTATGACTTAAGTAGTTTAAAAGTTCGTCTTTATAGGGATATCAACTTATAAACATCAGCTTTGGTCATTAATTGGGACTTAAATGACAAGAACTGTGGCGAGACTTGTTGACACATTGGTATAATGAACTTTGACAAACTTCTTCTTTAATAAGCCACCATCAGTTTAACGTACCCAACACATACAAATGAATTAATATAATAAAGTGACACTAATACGCTCCTCATTTAACTTATAATACCCACAGTCGTTAAGTGTCATCCAATTAGTTAGGGTTCCGATGGATTATTTTAAATGTTTTGTTTGCCTCAAGGGTAGGTATCCATCACAAAAAACAAAAAGGACATGAAAATATTTATTTCGATGCCTTATACCCATCCAAGCAAATGCTATATTGTCAGAACCAGTCAATGTCCTTAAATGATTCTATTACAAGATTTTATCAGAATCCGTAGCTTTACAGGTCTTCTTCTTAACAGACAGTAGAATCGTGGGAGTGGTGGCAAAGTGAGTTTGGTTTTCTGACAAATATTGAACAAAATATTATAAATTTCGAATAGCAGTCTAAGCCTTGCCTTTCATCAGTTCCTTAGTTAAAGATGGTATTGTCCGTCATGCCTAACAGAAAATGGTTTTTCGTCGCATTGAAATAGAAACCCGGTAGACACCACTTCCCTCCTCTTTTACTTGCCTTTCCTCTTTCAATTGCTTATGCTTTCTCTAGTCTCCGCTCGTATTTGAAATCAAGTGGAAAAACGAGCTTGTAGAGGAAATCCTGAAAATGTTCCTTTTCCTGGGGTGAAACCTAACCTTCGAAATGTAGCCGTGAGTTTTCTTGCATTTTTGTTGCTGTTTCAACTTTTTGGAAACTTTTGTGTTGCTTCTTCTTGTCTTTCTATTGTTGTTTTGTATACCAAGCAGCTTCAGGCACTATGTACTACCCTCATAGTCATCTTTGTTCAGGCTTCCTCTCCAACTAGCCCAATGAACAAGAAGTACTCGTATAGCCTGATAGACCTTTTCCCCGAATCAAAAAAAAAAAAAACAAATGAAAAAGATTTCGTTAGGAAATCCAGGTGAAAAACGTGATCAAGTTCAAAATCGAATTACACTGCTTGAAGTCGAAAGGAAGAGGAAGTTTTTGAATTTCTCTCATGCTCCTGCTGCTCCCGTTAATGTCCTGCACAAACATAAATTTGGAACAGAAACTGAAACTAGATTAGTGGTACCCCATCTGAATAAAGTTCACAAATTTTGTGGCCAAGAGCTGAACTACCGACCAACAAGGATGATGAGGATGACGATACCGACGTTGAGATTTATCGTAGGCGATGTGAATTTTGATCGATTGAGAAGTGAATCGGTCGCTTGGTGCAGTGAATATTCAATCAATGTATGAATTTCAATATAAATCTTTACCTACGCAAACAGCTCAATCTGAATGCATAAGATAAATTTTAATTAATAAAATTTGTAATTTACACAGAGAACAAACTCTTCGAATTGAATTTAATTTTGACACGCTCTGATTTTCTTCGAATTCGAATTAAGAATGTTGAGTTTGAGTTAGAGGATGGGTATTCCTCATTGAAGTTGATTGGAAGGAGAATCTGTGTGACACGCACAAAGGAAGACAAAGGATTGATGAATGAATTCGATTAAATATGCTCTTTGGAGACGAAATGTGTTCAAACTGCATTCGAACTTCTGATGGTTTTACAGAGAAAGTTGTATATTTATAATTGCTTTGTGCGGAGTGACTAACATTGAAAGGTACGGAATTTCCTTTAGTTAACAACTGAAAGCCGTGTATTGAAAGCTTTTTGAAAGTTGCAACGGGTATCGATTTTGAAAGAACTATTTAACTTCAAAGTAAAGGTATTCTTTTAGGATGCAATTTACGATCCAGTGATGTGTGGAATAAATCAAATAAATTCTATTCAAGCTCTGATTTAAAATATGTTTGGGAAAATAACCTTTTTGAAGAATATAATCCAGTAGAAACACTTCAAATTTAAGTTTATGAGAAAAGTATTTTTGATAGAAAATGTCTCCTATTTATCTTTCTTTTATTTGAAATTCTGTAAACTCCTACAGTTGGGTTCAATTGGTTCAAAAACGGTCAAAAATCGCTGGAAGGGTTGTACAATATGAAACTGGCTGAATAAAGAAGAAAACGATTTTGATATGACATCTTAAGAGTGAACAATCGGCTTAAATACATCACGGGCAGATTTTTAGTGAAACAAAAAGTATGAAGTCATCACAGTGTATCGCTAAACAAAGCAGCATAAACGGTACATAAACCGTTCTAGTTTTTATGCTTGGGCGCTTCAAGTCAAAAGTAGTGCAGTCATTAACTCCAAAAATCCAGAGATCAAAAGTAAATCTCAACCTTTTGGAAGGTCTCTTAAATTACTCTCACTTGTTGAGATTTACAAAAATGATCACTTAATAACCAGTTTACTTAAATTTTTTTTTGGTTTCGGTTTCTCAGAGAGAAACTTTTATTTTGATTTTTTTTAGGTTTTGGTTAACCGGTGACCACTTATTGCTGCAAGAAAAAAATAAAAATAAATAAATAAATAAAGAATAAAAATAAATTCTTCTCTAAGTTTTATACTTAGTGAAAGAAGATACAATTTAAATTCAAAAACTCTTGGGAGTTTTCTTTTAGTTAGGCTTAATACTTAACAATTAACTTAGTGAAAGTGCCCAAACCAAATTTGAAGAATGGAAATAACACAAGTTTACTAACAAGAGTTAAAGGTTTTATTTTTATGACTGAAGTAATATATTTTGTGGTTTTTACTTGCAAAATAAAGAAAATAATATAATTTATCATTTTAACCATTTTTGATTTATTTTCTACGGAAAAGGTTTAAGGTTAACCATTTCCATTTATTTTTAGTTAAATAAGTCAACAGATAAGAGATATTTGTGAACATAAATGATAAATCTCACCCAAAGACCTAAAAAATTAATTTTTAAAAATAAATCACAGACCAAGACCAAAATGAAATTGGCGAATTAAATAAATCTCAGTAAGAAACCGATTGAAAATAAAGGTCAACGGTTATTTTGGATCTCTGCAAAAATCCATAAAAAGCTGATTTTTAACAGACAGGACAACCAGCGTAGAATGCGTATCGAAGATATTACGAGTATGTACCGGGACAATTGAGATCATGTATAGTTACATCAGTTCAACAAAACGTGTGCGTGTGTCACGAATTAATACACCTTCCACCTTATTATTTCCACCTACTTCAAAATCCAATTTTATGCCCAGCTAATTTTTTTTTTAATGAATGAAGAGCAAAAAGAAGAGTAAGGTGTAATGAATGAAATCACTTGTTCTTGATTTAAATATATATGAACCTAAATTAATTGAACCAAAGTTTTGCTAATTTTAAGACATATTTGGAAAGGTTCAACAATAAAAATCAACCCCCCAACCTACCTAGAAACAAGTTGACATCAAATTGATTTTAAAACTAAAATAAACTTTTCTTGAAATTTCCTTGGAGATTTTTCGAAAACAAAATAATAAGAAGAAAAATTGGGCAATCTTTCGTAAGTCATCCATTTGGCCTACAACAAAAGATTTATTTTTTTCTTTCAAAGAAAAACGAAAAACAAAAGTTGCTACCCAAAATAACAAAGATTTATAAACAGATTTACAAGTAAATAAAAGTAAATTGGTGCAAACTTTTCAAAAACACAACACGCAGACTATTGTATTTGTACAATGAAAATGAATTCCTATAAGGAATATATGCATGTATATTCATATGTATATATGTATATACGGTACTAAAATAAAACAATAAAATACTAGAACAAAAACAAACAGAATACCAACCAAAGAATAACAATCTATTTTTCATTTAGGAGTACCTACCTCACTACACAGAATATGATGAAAAAGAACAAGATGACAAGGACGAAAAAGATGAAGAAAAACTTACTTTAATAGAAATAGACCTATGACAAAACAGGCTTGCCGCTATTCAAAATAAGATGCAAATTTTTCCTTTTTCATCTATGGATATCATTGAAGTTATTTGCTTTGGTATTGATGATGCTATTGTAACGATCTAACAGATGATATTTATGAATTTTTAAAACGAATCATTGAGTTTATGAGGTTTGTTTTAAAGTGATAAATCAGTGAAAACTTACAAATCAGGTGCTTTAGTTGTATAAAATTTGCAATGTACATATTTATACAAATTTATTTTTTAAGATATACAAAAACTATTTATTATAAAAAGTAGTTTTTTATATATGTCAGAAATTTCGTTAAAATCTTTCAAGAACAAAATTTGAGATGTCAATTTTAAGTATTTAGAAGTATAGATTTTAGGAAATAATTTCAAAAAATAATCGTTCACACGTTTTGAAAATATTGATTTTTCAAAAAATTTCATTTTTTTTTTCAAAAACCCCAACTAATATTTTTTCGAATATTTTTATGTACAATATTAGTTTAAACTTAAGGGGACTTCTGCTAAGAAAATTTGGTTAAAATCATTAGAGCCGATTCTATGGCAGGTACTGTTAATAACATTTTTTCCAAAATATAGTCCATCCCATAATAGCAAACTTAATATTTTTATAAAAATCGTTAGAGGCGTTTTCGAGATAAATCAGATTTTTGCATAACGGGTGTATGGGAGCTACCGTCAGTTTTGCATCTAAAAAAATTTCACTTCGAAATTGAAAATCACCGAAGACCCTAAGTACGGAGTTTGAAGAAAATACCTCCAGTAGCGCTTAGGCTGTAGATCGGGGTACGGACATACAGACAGATAGACGGAATTGCCGGGCCCACTTTTTTCGTCTTCTCTATCATCGTAATGCAACTTTGATCAAAATCTCGAGTTCAATTTTTTTACGAAAGCATAATTTGCCTTACAGTATACTTAAAATTTGCAAGTAAAAATGATTAAAACATGATCTAGAAAATGTCATTGACATCTATAGAGCCGTGTCAGAGAATCCGACTATAAAATAACAAGGAATTTGTCCGCTTAACGAATTATTATAGTTAAGATGAAAGAAAATTATACAAGAGAAAGTTGAAAAAGAAAAGAATAGATATGCACAAATAAACTGATTAGTAAAAAATAAAAACTTGAGTTTTAAAATGTTCCGCAGAGCACGTTGTGTTTCATCACAATACCACCTACATGAAAATAATTGATGAAATAAACAAACTCCTATAAATAAATTAAATTCTCTTCAATTTTATCCTACTTATACCTTATTTCGTTACAAATCCATTTAAATTTGTATGAAAACGATTTTTTAATTGGGAGCACCTGTCTACAAAAAATAAAACAACTAACTGATACTTGAAGTCACATTATTAAGCTTTTTTTGTCAAGTGCAAACCAAGTCCGAGAAAGATGAAATAAATATTTTGGAATATTATTGTATATTATTTATGAATATTTCGCATCAAAATAAATATTAATTATTAAGAAGGCAACTCTGTTCAACAATGGTACACTGTGGCGTATACGTACTTTTTGTAGTTTGTTATAATAATCTTTATTATTTTGAAGAAATGTTATTTAATTTTTTTAAAAACGCAGATGACTGCTAAATTAAGATGTTGTTTTATATATGCTATCAACATTATGACTGAAATTTTGCTTAGTTACTATATCAATGTTTGTATAGCAACGTGTTAAGATTATTTTGTATTTGGCCACTGAAAGTAACAACATGCTAAATCATTTATTTTTTCTTTTAAAATTTCTCAATACCACAATAACGTAAGCACAATTCGGTCGAATTAAACTTTCACATATATCTTAAAAGTATGAATTACTCCAAACCAACCATAATTAACTAAGTATATTACACTTTATATCTCCAAATTCGACATATCTCGTTCCAATGTTAAAAGTTTGTTAATTGCAAATATCTCAAAGTATGCATCTGAGATGTAAGAGAAGTACCATTTTTTTGGATGTCAACTGAATTGAAGTTATGTAGTATTTTTAATTCACCTCATAAAATTTTAATATGTACATTTTTTCTCATACTCTAATGAAATACTTGCGATCTATGTGAAGAAATCAAACTTCACCACAAATTATTCAATGTCGTACGTAAGTTCTATTTTTTTATCATACATATATTACGTTTTATAATTTTACTCAAGTGTGATGGCAACCCTGCACCAAGACCACATCCAACAAAATTCCTCGATCAAAAGAAATTTCAAAGAAAACTAAAAAAAACTTAGGCAACCTTTAGCTAAGATTTATGCTCTTTGCAAATTAGATATGACCTCACTCAAGCGAACATCCTTCCAGCCACTAAATCTTTTTATTCTCCCAATAAGACATACAACGAACTTTCAACGAAGGCGACCAGTCGATTTTTTTTTTTTTTTTTTTTACTAACAGCATCTCAGGTTAGCCTATATAGGAGGAGGACCAAGGACCTATCTGAAGATGTATCTGACATCTCTAACTAAATAACTTTGTTTTTCTTCTACCTATTGTTTAACTGGTCTTGACACGCAATTGAGCGTGTGCTGGGTGTATATGAAATGAACTCATCCAAAGCTAATTAATTAATTGAATGTGAAGATGAAGATGAGATGAAGTACCATCCTGCTAAGAACCCGAATATTTAATAATTTCGTTTAATTTGACCAACACACTAATGATTTTCTTTTCTGGACCATTTACTCTCAATGTATCTGTAGCTTCTTTTTTTTATTTGAATTATTTACATTGGGTTTGTGGTTTTGTGTAAGGCAGGACCGTCATCGGCATGATTGTGACATATAGTTAGTCCACTTATATGAATTATTTGACATCTGAATGGGCTGAAGAGGCACTTGGAACTACTCTAACGTCAAAAGCACATGCTATTCAAGAGATGCGGTATCTAGTTGAACTATTCGAAACAAATTGAAGACAAGTGCACTGCACTAAACGAATAACGACTCCAAGGACAATCGATAAACGGGTCCAAATAATTGGCAACAGACCTTAAAAACCACCATTAAAACCATTTGTTTGTTAAATGAAATCTGTAGGGGGCTTGAAAGGATTTGATTCAAAACCATACACGGTTCTATTCAGTTTAGGGATTTTGTAGAATTTTAATGTTGTCAAGGACTCTCCAACATCTAAGTGAATGTCAATGGAAATGACGTAACAGTCAGGGGATAAAAGTGACATGAGGTAAAAAAAAGGTGAAATGTGTAAACAACTTGCCAGTTTCAATCAAGGTATTATTTTTCGCCTTTGAAACGCGAAACAAGGTCAATGTGCGGCTGCGTTTTTTCATACTTTTTCGCGGGTTATCAGAAAAGACATCGAACATAAAAAGAATAAACCTGTTGAACTTTTACACATGCCCTAGATGTCATGATCAATGAAAAAGATCTGCTGCCCGAAAGATGTTGTATGTGAATGGTTTTGAGTTCCGTTTTGTGTGTGGTGTGAAGCTGGTTCTTCGGAAACCCCTTCTGACTCGGATTAAGAGCACAATCGTTCTCTTGTTGGTATTGATTTTGGATGTTATCTCTTTGAACTCAAATTTATATAAATAGGTTTCCCACCCGATATAAAAGTGAATGCATTTGGGCGACTTCCTAGAACGAATACGAAATACGCGAATACGTTAAATTTATTGCAAAGTGAGAAAAAATTCCAGGTGCATCTTATTATAAACGATACAAAAATCAAAATTTTTCACCCGAAATGGATTTGGTGAAATTCACAATAAGGCTATGTTTAGGATTTTTTATGACAATATTATCCGTATTAGCCCTACCAAGTGGGATGAAAAAACATAGACAATTTAATAATTATTCCACATCCGAAGTTCCTTACAAAACAGAAGTTTCTCTTAATATGCGATCTACTGGATCGAACTATGGAATACGCCCAAAGGCTATTGTCTTCCTTTTAAGCTTCCATATTCCGCGAAAAACTTTAAGGGAAAACTTCATTAATTTTAATTACAAAGCCATTCTATTAGATTCAGATTCTAATGAAGAGCCTGACATCCCACAAAGAAAAGTAGTAATGAAACCCCCACTTCTGAACTTCGTTTTGACATTTTTTTTATATACAAAAATCAATCTTTAATTTATTCCAAATTTCGCGAAGCTCATTCAATCTACCTATGAACTGCGGGAGAATATAGATGAATACAAAAACGCTTCAATGAGCTTAGTGGAAAGTAATGTCTGTGTAGAGGTTCATTTCAAAATCATCCAACTAGAATAGCATAAGGATAGAAATTTCATTGAATTGAATCCTGAGTTGAAATGCAAACAAAAACTACAGAAAGTCCAAGAACTTTTTGGTTTGGGCTATTGTAAAAGTTTGATTGATCATGAACCAAAGAGGCAAACAAAACTGGATATCACTTGAAAACTTTTCTTCAATTCTATTTTACAAGAGAGGGCCACAAAGTTATCACCTTACTTTGGAGGTGGGAAGGTATTGATGCTAATTTAATGACATACGCTTCTCATCTTAGACAATTTCTCTTTCCAGTTCCTGTGCTATCTCCATTAGACAGCCAGTCATTGTAATTTTGTAATGAATATATTACATTAAAGTAATAATTGAATTTTCAAGAAGTTAAGTTGAAACAAAGTGAGTTTTTGGAACACAAAGTGAAGATGAAAAAGGAACTTTGCAACTTTCAAATTTATCACAAAAAAACACTTTTGAAAATGCACGACTGGGTCGCACGAACTTGCTCTTATGTTAACGACTAACAATTTCAAAAATGAATGTTATTAGAGAAAACTGTTCTTAAGGATAAAATTCATTTTAAATGACTAAAACAACTCCTTTAGTAGTTGGAGCTAAACAAAGGATGCCATGTGTTTTAAGCAAAAATTATTTTACGTATGAACAAAGTTATAATTTGTTGTAGTGGTTTCTTAAAAAAATGAGCTTTTATATATAAAATTTTTAAAACATTTTTAAGAAAAAATTTTGGAACGCTAATTTAAAGTGTTTATTAATGTACGAATGAAAATTGAATTTACCAAAAAAATATTGAGCCGTTTTTGAGATACCGAATTTTTTTTTTTCAACATCCAAAAAAAAATGTTGTTTTAATTTTTAAAGGCAATGTTTTTTAAACTTTTTAGAAGCTTGTCTATAAAAAATTATTAAAATCCGTTATGCCGATAATGAGAAATTCAAAATTCTAAAAAATCGTTCTATGGTATATACGGTCAATAATATCTAGATTTCAAATTTTTTTGTATTTAATTATAGATCGTAAGAATTAATCGAAAGAAAAAATGTTAACAAAATTCTCGGAACCGTTTTCGAGAAAAATACGATTTTCGAAAACCATTTTTTAACTTTTGTATGGAGGGTACCGTTATTTTTAGGTAAAATATTTTTTTTTTCATATATGTTGAAGATTATAAAGAAACTTTTATTTATCAAGTTTTAAAAAAATCGAACATGGGGTTTTCGAAATATTGAGTTTTCAAAAAAAAAATTGAAAATTTGTTTAAAAATTATTTTTTGAAAATTTGAATTCACAATAATATTTAAACTATTGGGAACCTTTTGAGAAAATCAAAAACCAAAAAATTGTTTCATCAAAAACCAAAAACCTGTTTCAAGGGGGGTACCAAAAATAACAATTTTTTTGTAAATTTTTGTTCAACCATTAGCCAGATTTAACTTAATGAAATTTTTTTAAAGAAAATCTGTGAGACAGTTTTTGAGAAAAAAAATATTTATAAAATTTCGAAAAAAAAATCGTATGGCGGGTACCGTTATTGTTGGTCTTTAAAAAAAAAAAAAAAAAAAAAACGTGTGGGGGAAAAATTCAAAACAATATCTACCAAGCTTAACGAAAATCGGCCGAGCCGCTTAGGGTGTAGTCGAACAGACAGACAGACAGAATTGCGAGACTTTGATCAAAATCTCGAGTTCGATTTTTTTTTTCCGAATGCATAACTTGCCTTATGGTACCTATAAGTCGCAAGTAAAAAATGTTTTCACAACTGAATAACAAGTGAAGGTTCAATTTTTAAATGTCGTGAATTGTTTAAAGTTGTTGGCACTTGGCTAGCTTATGCACATGCACATATTCAGATAGACCAACAGAATTGCGTGTCTCTTTAATAACCCCTTCATTAAAACAACATTTTTGATGAAAACCTCGAGTTGAACGCTTGAAAACTCCATTACATATTTTATTTAGTCCATCCCTGTGGAGTGCAATGTATTTTAAACATTAAATACCACTGGTTCACGTTTTTGCTCTATCATCGCAAGCAACAATTTTTCAGATTCTCAATTTTTCAATTTTGAAGGAAGAAATAAAAGAGCTCTGTATGAATGGGATTCGTTCTTAGTTGCGTAGAGAAGGTATGAATGTGTGTCCCTTCAATTGCATGACAAACACCTTGACGTATATAAGACTCTTTTCAGCAGTTTTTTTTTTTATTTTTCTTGAAAAGCATTCTGCAAATGTTTTTGACAAGCAATTTCTTCTTCTTTCGCAACACAAAAGCAGCCACTTGTCAATATTTAAAATTTTATTCGAGAGTAAGGAAATCCATCGATAATGTGAAACGGAAATATGAATTTTGTGTAAATGAGCATCGATTTGCAAATTGAAGATGGAAAACAGGTAAGTGATAGTTGATAGCGGCAAAAATTGAATTATGGTTGGGATTGCATTCCTTTTCATGTTTACCTACCATTTTAATATTTATCTAATGATTGTTATATTTTTACAAACTAAAGATTTGTCTTACTAACTCACATTTACACATATCTGAAAATTTAAACCTTTACGGGGCTAAGTTGTTGAAATATTCATTTAATTAAATTTATTTTTTGGAAAATAGTTAGTCTTATTCGTAAATATTGTTCATTTGTATAAAATATACATTACTTTAATTTAACAAAATTACAGTTGCAATTTTAATCTTTTCAAATAGTTCCCACTTTTTTTTCAGAGGCAGTGCATCTTACGAGGAAGTTAAAAGTCTTCTAAGAATATTTCTTGTCTTAATTAAAAAACCCTTATCCAAGATGTTCGGATTCGCCCGAAAATTGTAGGTCGTTCTCCTCAATAAGATTCAACTTTGGATCCAACTATTTCAATTTAATCAAATGAAATAAGCCAAGAAGTACAAAAGATCTATTAGCTAGACGAACAGGTGTGTATGCTCTGGTTCGGCAACAAGAAAGTTTATTCGTGTTGGTATTCAATAGCTAGAATTTCCAGCAACCATCACCTTTCTTTTGGTCTATTCTCATCATAATAAGGCAGATGAACTTTTATGTACCCAACAGTGGCAGAGAAAAATTTAGTAAGAAATGATTGCTGAAAGGAAGGAAATCCTATTAATACCGTTGCATGCTAAGGAGACACTCACGTTTACCGACCCATATACGAGTACATATCCTCAGAATAATAGCAAAATGAAAGAAGAAAATGACTATCTGAGGCATGATTTGTTTTTTTTTTTTGGCTCTAGATAAGTTCATTCTAACCTCTGTGCTTCCGTCTTTTACGTTTGACTTGGTGCCTTTGTTTGTGTAAGATGCGGCTCGGTGTGCTCTTTTAAATTATATATGTGAATAACATTACTGGAAAGCTAGCTAAATCCCCTTAAACCATTTGCATTAACAAAAATGAGGAGAGCTTTGGTGAAGGTGTTTGTGTGCCGCGTGAGGCCATAAATAGAAGATGTTAAATCAGCTAACACCCACACCAGGTCTTCAGACCTTTCCTTTATATCTGGCTGGTTCGGAGGAACGCTATGTCACGATGTGCACGGTAAGGGTTTGTGTTGAATTTGAAGATAGAGCCGTGAATGTGGAACATCAGATTGAGTAAGTCGACTTTATCAGGATGGATGATTGCCGACAGCGTTCCATGGAGGTGACATGAAAAGGTATGTCAAATTTTATGGGTGATAGCACAGCAAGCTAGGATATTTTATTCTGTTCATTGTTATTGCTGTTCTATAGTTAGACATTCTAATGTGCGAGAGTTTAAGGATCCAATATAGAGATTGCTCGCTTTTTGGACTTTAACGTAAAATAAGAGTTTAGGGCGTGCCCACATCCAGGCTTAAGGATGAAAGGTTCTTTAGTTTCTAATGATGTTTGTTAATCAATCCAGATAGTGAGCAAGACGCTCCTGTAGGGTTGTGACACATTCGAGGAATGGAATTCCAATATGAAGAAGTATAGAAGAGAATTTTTTCTGAGAAGTAGCATTAAAAGCCTTCCCTGGTTGGTGCATTATTTCCTTCCAATCGATATTTCATTGAAACACACAAACTATGTAATCCAAAGATAAGCCAACAACCCTAGGGGGATCAGCGAACTATGAACTACAAAATTCCTCAAATCTCACATCAAACGCATCCTCTGCTATACACAAAGTCACATAGAAATTTCAATAAGAATACTACCGAGTTTACTGATTCACTAGAACAGATGAAACAATGAAAAATGAATAATTGAAAACGAATTATGGTCCTGCAATTCAAAGAATCACAATAATCCATGTGCATTATTCGATAGTCCGGATGTGTAACGCACTTTAAGAAGGACCACTTGGAACATTGCTTAGGTACCCTTTATGTAGGTCGATTATAAATTCCTTTTCTCCATTAGGAGTTTAATTTTAATTGTTCCGTTTTCAGTAGGTGTCAAAACAAGCTTGCTTGTAATTCTTGTTTAGGTAAACACACCTGGCTCACACATTAATCATTTACATGGCAACCAAACAAATTGACTTAGTTTGTGGATTAAATACGCATTTAGAATGGTATCCATTAATATCGTTGTTTACTAGATTCCTTCCATCGTCAATAACAATAATGACTTTTAATAGTTATTTCATTCGAACTTGAACCTGCAGAGTTTCCATTCTGCCTTCAAGATGACACACATTTTTTGCCAAACTTTCTCTGTCCCCAAGTTCTGTTCTTAAGACATGTGTTTTTATTCAATTCCACTTAAAGATTATCACCAAAGCCAAATTAATCTTCAACAAGTTCAAAGACGCTCGAAAGACGCATTCTATTTTTTTAATAAAATGAAATGAAGATTTGTATCGAAACCCGTACCAAAGTTATATGTACAAATTTGGGGTTATTCAAAAATAAAAATACATTAAATTTTGCTTTTATGAATTTATGAACGTACCTATCGGTTTTTGGAAATTTCGAAAGGGTCTTTTAAATAAAAAAATTATTAATAGGATATTCAAGTTTCGAGAGCAACATACATTTTTCGGGATTTCCATTATTTCGGATATTTAATTAAGTGAAGTTTGGAATTACGAATCTTTCAGTTCTTAAGTCTCTTAAAATGAAAATTCTCTATCAAAGTTAAGCTGGAAAAAACTATGTGTTAAGAATTCACTAGGAATTGATAAGGGAAGTGGTAATAAGGGGTATTTTCCGCTGTGGCTTTGGACTTTATAAACAGTTGTTAATTTAATTATACAAGAAACTACTGAAGACTTGTTTGAAATTTCGTAAAACTGATGACTTAAATTTTGGATTTCCCCCGTGAAAATTCAACTGAGCGCCGCCTATGGAACCTGGTTTATTTGACTAAATTTCAACTCACCGAGTTCCTTCAAAATTGAATTAAGTGTCATGGTACCTTCCTACGAACATCCATAATGATGTGACTTATGGAACGATCCTTTTCACATGAGAGTTAATTACATTTCCAATAATTTTATTAAGGTATACACATGCTGACTTCTTATTGAAAGTCCTTCAATAACGAACATCAGTACATCCTTAAGGTTTAATGAAAGCCTTCACCATAGAATTTTGTGGTTGAAACTTTAGGTTTAATGCCATTACTGAATATCATTAATTCAACCTATCACAACAGAAACAGATTAAAAAAAAAGAAACCCTTCCATTTATAGTTGTAAGAAAATGTGACCGAAAAAATAAACAGAAATATTAGGATAACTTCATCAAGTCTGGACGCAAAAAGCCAACTAATCATAAAACACTCAACCCTTAAAAAAGTTTGTATTCTAAAAAAAAAGAAACAAAAAATACGAAGAAAAGCTGCAAAGCGGAAATAAAAATAATAAAATTGGAAAATTTACAAATGAACTGGCGCCAAAATTAAAAAAAAAAAAAGAAAATCAAAGAAAAACTTGGCATTCATTCAATTTCCCTATCCCTCCTATGTGAAAATATCTAAACTAATGGTATTCGAGCCCAGTCTGTCCGTCGTCGTTTTTATTCCCTATTCAAAATCATAAAGAAGATGGTTATTGTTGTAAGCAGCGTCAGCTCAGGTCATGTGTCGGTTCACTGGAGCTCGGTTTTCTGTTCATAGCTCAAAATTGTCGAAATCAGGAGAAGGGGGGTGGGGGTTTATTTTGATCATATCTATGGATAGTGGTGTGTCCTTTGTCCGAATCAACCTTCCAATTTTCACAAAATTCAAAGTCAATTTACAGAAGGCAATGATTCGTTGAAGCTACCCAGGTATCATGCAGCAGCCAAACAGCATCTATAAATGTTTTATGTTAGGAGATGGAATGTATGAACTCAAAGCTGCAAATCCATTCAACTTTCTTTCATATTTTATGGAAAAATATACTTTACTTAAAAGAATATAAAAAAAGCTGCGATATCTGGCAATCCATATACATGTTGTGAAATTAAGGCTCATAAATCTGCATTTACCAGACGGCCTGGCCCGGCCGACCGACCGAAGGAAACGGAAGGCAATGTGCTTCCAAAGCATAAATGTTCTTAACATTGCAATTTTTTTTTCTCTCGCACAGCTTTACATATATGTAAGCAGATGTTTTATGTAGACTTAGAGAATTGAGGTCGAATTCTTACTCATATATTCAGGAAACAGAACTTGAAAAGATTAGGAGAAAATTGTTGAATAAACGAAAAAATTAAAAAAAAAAACATTTGAGGGTGAACTTCGCAGTTGGTGGATGACATTTGGATTTGTAAGTTAAAAATAAATTCTGCATGCAATACTGCAAATAATTTATCTTTCAAGGTTCAATTTAATTTGCTCTGTATAAAAGTATAAGTGGCCAATTTTAAATGATTAATGCAACATTGACAATAGAGCTTATGTGAGGTTAGATCAAGTTGCCTCAATTAGTTTCTTTTTTTTACAGAAAATTTATATTTCAAATTTTAGTGATGCAGCTCTGAACAGCAGCAATGAACTTTATCGTACAAAAATATTCGTTAAGGATATTATAAAGAATTAGACTAAGAGCCCACAGCAATTTTTGGGTGTGATTGATAACAAAAAAATAATTAGCATAATTAGATAGGCCTTTAATAGTTATTTACAAATGTGAAAGTCTTTCATACTTCAGTGGGAGCAAAAGTGCATAATAGTGCATCAAGTATGCAGTTCTTTCCAAGTCCAAATAATTGTGATAACAACTTTGTCAAAATGTCGAGTTAAGCCCCCTGATTGAAAGTATCGAGGTCCAAGACGTTTTACAGACAGCCTTCTGCCTGCCAGACGCTATAAGAATAGGCTATTTCTTGCACTAAGAAGGCCACCTTCAAAAGGTCTTGGACCTCGATATTTGCAATCAGGACACTAAGCTCTTCATTTTGAAGTTATGGCAAATTTTGTATCATATTTTTTAGACGCGCTCAAAAGGAGTTATGAATTCCTTTAATACGAGTATGTTAAACAGCACATTGCGAGCATTAGGGAAAGCGGACGGGATTAAGAAGGAGGTACCGAGGCATATTGGTTTCATATATACTGCATATCATAATGAGGGGTGTTGTCTGGCTAGGGAAAGAAATAGTTAAATCGAAAATATACAGAACTTGAAAATTTACAAATATAAATAAGCCAGAGAAAAAATTTAAACCCAAACTTTCGTTAGCAAAGTGCATTTCCATTACCATTCGGCATAAGCATGTGAAGTAAACCCTTAAAACAAATAAAACCAAAAAGCCTGTGACATAAAATATACATCAAGTCGTCAAATGAACAATATGTACGAGTACATTTGCTGAAATCGTAAAAATATAATCCTGACTTTTAATTTTTTTTTTGAAACATAAATCATTTGAATTCAAAATTTAGGGTATCCTTAAAATCTATTATTTAGGTACATTTGTTTATTCTATAAAATTCCTAAAAAAAAGTCATTCGAATGATTTTACATTCAACCGATATTTTGATCCATAAATCATTAATGACACTCTATAAATACCCAGTACACTGGGTGTTTCAGAAAGCGACAAGGAGTGTTCGAATATGATTATGATTTAAGTGAGAAAGTCTTAATTTTTTTTTCGTGCTATTATTATTCACTCAACTACTATCTATAAACTATCAATAAATTTCTATTCCTTCGGAAGGAAGAGAATAAATTTGGATGAAAAAACTCGCGAACAGTTTTTATTTGGTTTAAGACTCTCCATGGGTGTTAAATGCCCAAAAATAAATAGAGCAGACAAGTTACCAAAACTGATTTTTTTCACATCTTATGAAAACTATCTTTTAGGGTAATAAAGAGTTCGACCTAAAACAAAATGTGCACAAAATTTTCTCTTCGTCTAAAAGGATATTAATTTGATATTTTTTGAAGGGGAAAAATGAAGGGGTTGATTTATGGAGTTTGGAGCTCATGCAAAAATTTGTTTCTGTTTTAGGTTTTTTTGGAGAAAGATAAAACGAAAAATAAAACTTTCGTAAAATTTTCCTGAAATACCACCACCTCCGACCAATTGGACTGTGTAGATACAAAATTTACAAATTCAGTTTCCTAAACTTCTACTTATTATGCACAACATTTATTTTTCCAGATTTTTTTTATATTCTACAATTTTAGAAGACAAAATTATGCAGAATTTTTAAGTGTAGGTAGTTAGGTATTTTGGATTAACAGAATTCATTATAACATTTGAGACTCTGAAGTCTGAAGAAATACAGAATTATGAATTTTCAAACCTAAGAAATTTAAAGAATTTAGAAATATAAAAGTTATCTACGTGTCGATATTACAAAATTTAAAAAACTACACTACGGAATCAGGGACTTTTAGAACTTGGAAGGAACTAAGTGATTTAACAGATTTTTTAAAAGCGGTAACTTGGATTCAAAAATTCTTAAGAAACAATTTGGAAATACATTATTTTTGGGAAATTGTATTTCGAAGCACAAATCACGATTTCAAAACTTGAAAATAAAGTACAAACATTTTGAAACCTTAGTGTAGGAACATTTGTGTAATGTTTGCCTTTGATTCCAATGTATGTATTATATCTCTGAAAAATTATAGCAACAATGTGAGAATTTTACACTATAGAAAATATTTTCACTTTTTGGAACACCTTATGATTTATTCGTTATAAGAAAACAGCATGTATGTGTGCAGATAAGTTGTCAAGAATCCTGACTTGTGGTTGTGGCATATAATGTAGGAAGTAATGTACCTAACCTATATTTTCGATTTCATATGTCGCTGTCTGTATTCTGCCAATCTATATGGAAGCATACTTGAACTGACTTTTGTTTTGATAAATGTTGTCTCCGCGAAATATTCAATTGCTATATAATATAATGAAACCGAATCTTAGGAAAGTGAGAACAACTCTCTCAGCTAACAAATGTCACGCCCTAAACAGCTAAAAATACAGAGAGAGACTAACATTTAGTGAAAACTGTTTCTTAGTAGTTGGGGGAAGGATGAAGATTCTGACAAAAATTTTTGAAAGAAGAATAATCAAATTCACTATAGAGCTAGTAAATTATTCAGATATTCAAATACGAGTATAAAATTTCATTCGAAAAATGTTGTTCTGAAATATTGATTGGAATTAAGTTTTTGAGGGATTGATCAGACACAAAGACAGCGAGAGTTGGCATTAATATGATATGTAAAATTGACATGATTTAAACATAGAAGACTAGGGCCAAGCTTTGATCCAAGCAGAATGTATTATGGAATTCTATGGGAACAGTTACCAACTTGCTTAGAATCAACTGTATATACTAGAACATGTCCTATATCCTTCTATTCTCTGTGCTGTGTTATCCATTTACCGCACTGGAAATTCGTTACTCAAATGGACACATCCGTTTTGAAACGTTCCTTTATTTTAACATCCAATGCTGAATGGAAGTGTATTTTAGGGGTTTGATAGGCGTAAAATGGAACCCAGATTATTTCCGGACATTGTATAGGTATCATAGATTGGTCACCACTTTTACAGCAATCCTCGAAGCTCCCATCCCCGTACCTCTTAACAACCATTATCATCGGACTTTGTCGTTACAGTATGTTGTGCCGAGCAACCTTTAACGGGGTTCACGGTTGATTACGAAAAATGTTTCGGTCACGCTGCAATGTAGCTAAAGCATATAGTTTTTGTGAAAGCAGTCCTGATGGTTGTTCACTCTTGCCGCTTGCCTTCGCCACCAGTTGACATGAGGAATTTCGTTCACAAAACAAATTGCTGAAATATTTCAACAATTTTCGCACTTTTTGTAATTTAGTTTGGCGGCAATGGCAACACGCAGTGGGTGTGTTTGTGGTTTGTGTGTCTCGATTTCGCCACTCAACTGGAGAATTATGTCAGCAGTGCTACAAACGATGACTGAGACGGGAAAACTAAGTTTCATACTATAAGTTTTGGGGTGTGGGTAGGATTATTACAGCAGTCGCAAAAAAATCAATTATTCCTTTCACGTCTTTGCAGAGATGTGTTTCCTTCTTTTTGCTCCTTTTCTCTCTCTGGTAATGTTCTATGAACGGTCAATGGTCCTTGCTCTTTGGATGGCTAGATTTGTAACTCTCCCGGCATGGTGACTGTCGTAGCTTTGGCTTTGTCGCAAAATTAAACCACAATTTATTGCAACTACTTTCGAAGAAATTACTCTATTTGGGTTTTCTTTTTGGTGGACTTGCAAAACACACACATTTTTTGTGTCCTGCACGATTCTAAATTGTCGCCATTATTCATCAGATTTCCGGACTCGTTTCATACTTAATTCAGCCCTTTTTCTCATTTTCGGTGTTTCGTCTTCCTGCCAAATTGTTAAACCGGCAGGGGAAAAATTTGATATTGGAATGGTTAGACACAAGAAATGGGGTTGACATCACAAAGTAGACAATTGGATGGGTTTGAAGTAACCCCACATACATTTGTGTGGCCTCCATAATTCTACAAAACTTTTGTCCAAATGCTGTTGTATTCACTTGGTAGATCAATTAAACTTGGAATGTAATCAAATTTTCATTATATATTAATTTTTTGGGGTGCATAACAATTTAAGCCTATCTCCCTGGTGAAAAGCATATCAAAAGAGCAAACAAGGGAGGAGGAATTTACAAACACAATAAGACTTCCCATGAAAGCACTAGCTGGTTTCAGTTGTTTGTTTGTTAAGCATTCCTTCAACTATTCTATTTCATTTCAATTGCAAATGCACGTATGCTTCGGAATTACGGGGCTTGCGAGAAATAATATGGAAAGTGAGCTCTGCAAGTGTGCAAAGGCAGACATTTAAGCAAAAGCATAATTAACTCCATGAATAGAGTGAAAACAGTTGTTTACCAAAAAGGCAGTAGCAGTAGTATAAGGAACAGCTGCGGGAGTTGGCATTACCCGCTGTGTTATGAAATTTATATTTGTATTCAAATGAATTAAAGTAAATGCAGATATGAATATAGCTACGCCTCGAAAATCATCGAAAAAGAAAAATAGATAAATTTGGTGGTGCAACAGCACGAAGGGAACCAGGACCTATAGTGACTTACAGCTCTCAACCACTCCATTGTGCATGTTACCAAGAATGGAGGGGACTTACAATTTTCTGTCGATTCCGAACGGCTAATGAGCAGCACTTTTCATGACAATCAGGGATGAAAAATTAAATCAATTGTTTCAGTTAAGAGAAGCTTCAAGTGTATTTATTACATCACGGCCATATGGGGTTGAAGTCATTTAACCTACTTAGTATGGTATTACCATTCCACACTGAATTTCCAAGCAAAATAAAGTCTGAAAAGGCAAAAGCTGAAACCATGAGAACATAAAAGAGAACTGGAGATAGAGTGAGAATGATGCAAAACGGAGGGGGTTGCGTCGAAGAAGACATCTCTGTGATGTCGAAACCATTCGGCTGTCCAATAAATGTCAATTACTTTCAATTTGCAGCTTCGAAAGGATTAAACTGATACGTCAAAATCTCTGGGAGAGAGTGAGTGAGTGAGCAAAAGTCCGGGAGCGAAGAATAAAACACAGGAATATTGCAAACGGGAGTCCACAGCAGCCTCAATGAATAATGCCATTTTGACTCTTCCTTCCTCAGTTAAATGGCACAGAGACGCCAGCACATAATAAAGTCATGATAGATTTAAGGCTTCCACTAATCAACGTTAAATTGTGGTGAGATCGATTAATTCAACAATAGGGCATATTGCTGTGACGTAACCGTAAAATTGGTTCACAGAGTTATTGTATAATCATCTCTCCTAAACACATTAAAACATCATTATGTCATTTTGTATAAATTAATGAAATATGGAACAATAGCTACTTCAGATGATGGATGTGAACAGGAATGGGCGTTCTTGATACCAGTTACTTTAATTAAATTGAACGATAAAAGATATAACAATTTGTTTTGTCAACGTGAAAGCTATAAATCTCGACTTCGTCCTTTGAATAAAAAAATATGAAAAAAAAACTTAGACATACATATGTATGTAAGTGATTAGACCAGAATCTAATTTCTAATTATATTACTTGGGGACCATATATTTAGTTGCCCGTGAATGAACTCGCAATGTATCTAATTAAGCTGCATGAATATATTCAGCATTTGTAGAGATGGGACTTTGGCGGAATATATATTTTCAATCTACATTATGTACATATTTGCTAGACAGAAAACTGCGACAAAAATTTTCAGGAAATAAAATCAAAGCAATACTTGTACAGGAAGCAAAGTAGATAACCACTTCTGAAACTCTAGCTGTAAGAATATAATATAAGTCGTTTAGGTTTTCTTAGAGACTTTTTTGAAATGCTTGTTAAAGAAACTATGCATTACAAAATTCGGAGGAAACTACCTAAGACATTCTTTCATCTTTGTACCTACTCGAAGTCCCATCACTAACCACCTACTCCACAGAGAAAAACAATTAAGCTTCTGTGATGAATTTTTTTTGCTTGTATTTTGTTCGCTGTCTTGTTAAACAATTAGCAGAACAACAGAGTTTATCTTTCGTAAAATTCGCAGAAGAAGAAAACGTTTTAGTCTTTCTATAGTAGAGTCAGTGTTTATACTACAAACGCACATTTTTTTTTTTTTTTTAATAAAAGATATTCTTCCTTCTCTCTGGAGGAAATGGCAAACGAAAATATCTATGGTACGCGGGTCAAATGAGAAAGTATCTAAATAATTAAAAATGCAATGTCCTTCCAGCAAATGATGCTTCACAAAGTCTCCGAGTCGAGTTGATGATAAACAGTATTACTTGCGATGAGGATGATGATGAACCCAGCAGAACCCAGAGCTGTGCAAACGTAGCCCTAGCCACTATACCTACCACCATTTTTGACATAGGTATACCAATTCAACCTACAAAAAGAAATGAAGAAATTAAAATAAAAGTCAACAAGCCTGCACAGGAAACAAAAACATTTACTAAATGATGGAGTATTTGATTTTTTCTTCATTAGACCGGTGTCCTTATGGCTTCGTTGAGAGTGAATAGGAGAGCGAGTGGTGCACAATGGAACAAGTGATTTTAGTCCTACATACGAGTAGTAGGGCAGTGCATGAAATAAGCTACGACTGGAGTTGGGTTTTCAGTTAAGCACGGTGTGTGTGTACACACATCCGAGGTAAAGTATCTGGAGGATTCCTTGTGGCTACACTTGTTCTCGTTTCCATTTGTTTTCTGACAAAAATTTTTTTAATGGGAAGGGGATAATTTTGGTATGGGGGCGGTTGTACCTCCTTCACTCCGAGCTCCATTGCATCCACAACGAGTGGCTGCTTCTGAAATCGATAAAAGTTGTAAGCGCGCGTCTCGCTTTTTTTTGTTTGTTTCCATTTTAGTCAATTACCGGCTTGTTAATTGCTTTCAGGAAGCAAACATAAGTGCTTGTTGTTTTTCTGTATAATATGTAGTTTTTTTCTATTTCAGTACTATGTATTCGTTCTTTTCCCTCGGAACTATGGGCGTATTGTGCTTTAGGGAAAGTAGGAAATTAAGGATAATAGCGATGTCTTTTTATGATTATTCATGGCAGCTCATCCGTGAAGGAAAATTATGTGTAAAAGTATGTACGTGCGCGTAGAAAAAGTTAAATTGATTTTCGTCCCACAAAAGGGTAAACCAGGTATTTACCTATATTACCGGAGTGAAATGAATAAATTATATATTGTCATAAAAATGCGAGACATTAATCTGGATGAGCTTGGTCATCTTACAATTCTTCCCCCAAACCTATTGCTGCTAGAAATGTTAGTATTTGGGGCACTTTCAGACAGGAAAGATGTGGTGCATTAGTGCAGTTTGTGAACAGTTCTTGTTTGTAATATTGCCCTGTAGTTTTTTTCGCCTGACTTAGCTTTGGAAGTTCTTTCCATTTTTTTTTTTGTTAAACGGGTTGATGTGCCTATTTTTGCTAGGAAGTCTCCTTCCTCTGAAACCGGGTGCCACTTAACAACTTAAGACTTTCATTATGCGGTGTTGAACATAAAAAAGATGATCTTTATTTCAACTTTTAACAATATGGCTTTGTTATTCATTTTGAGGACAAATTGTGAATAACAAAACAGGCTTCTATCGCTTAAACTTTTCTCGCCTCTAAAGCATCAATACAAAAAACGTGAAGAAGAAAACTGATGTGGATGGGCAAAGTCCTAATAATATTTTAGCTCTCATAACGATTTTATAGCATAATATTGAGACTTATCGACAAGGAATTTTAATTTGTACAAAAAATAGAATGATAAAAAAAGTGGGTAATCCATTCTTTGTATATCTCTTTCTCCCTCTTCTTCTCTCCCTCACCCTCAAAACCGATGAAAGTGAACCTTCAGTAAATCCTTATAAGAAGCAATTTGTAAAGTACTTGCAAATACCTTTTTGAGCTACACGAAGAGAATCAACAAAACATAAAGAACTTTGAGCGGCAAAAGAATATTGGGAACATCATCAGAGAAAAACGTGACTTAAATTAAGCGTAGGGATCAAAAATATAGCAATCTTATATAGTCGTTTTACTTGACAAAAAAAATAATTTCAAGGAAGGGAAAGAAAACGTTTCCATGGTAAGATTTTTATATCAATTTTTAATACATACTTATACTTAAACATACTTTGGGATTTATTTAACATAAAAGTAATAATAAACAATTTCTCTTGTATCCCAATTAAAAAAGGAATTTTGGGTGGTTGAGAAGAAAGTCTTTCTTGGGGCAAAGTATTACGACAATACATTAAGTATGCAGATAATAAAACCTGTTGCTGATTTAATTTAAACATGCGAAAGGTGCTGTGAATATTTAAGCCATATAATTATCCCAACAACGGTGCTGAGTTTATGCAAATGAAAACAAGGAGAATTCAAAAATTTGAAGAATGTAAAAAAAAAACATTTGAAAGTACTAGTAGGTAGCGTTTTTAACTTTGGCACGGGAAATTCTGTGGACTCGAGACTTAAAAATGTGAAATTATTTCAAATTGAACTTAAGGATCTACATCAAACCGTTAAGAACAATCAATGAAATCGAAAAGTATGAGTTTTGTAGTTTACAGAAAAGCTGTGAGTACATCATCTTTTTGTCAAGATCAGACCTACAACCCGGCTGCTGAAGCTATCTTTAAAATATTGTAACATGAAATACAAAATATAGGCTAATTAAATAAATGAGAGTGGAGTTATGTTTGACGTTTGCATCATTTTCGACAAGTTATGTCTCTTGGAAACAAAAAAAAAAAGTCAAAATGAAGTCAAAGGAACACCAATGGTTACAAGCAAATTACAAAATGTTTTGTTTCCGAGACTTAAAGCCCTACTCTTCTTAACGCCTCGCCTCCAGGAAAAACGATTATTCTAATCGTCAAATCTAATCGTCAAATCCACAATTTTAATTCTACTATTCTTTCGAAGGGAAACATTATTTTCCTTATTCAAATAAATTTTTTGAAATATGAATGTGACACTTCATTTGAAACTGATATTCGAAATAATTGTAGGTAAAGTGGTTTCACGGACGTTTAACAGAATCCAGACGACGAGCGAAGGTTAATCGAACGTTCGTTACCCCATTTAATGGAATAGAAATGTTCATTTCACTGTCACAGCTGCATCACATTTATGTGCACAATAACTAAATTTTTTGACAAAAAAATATATTAAATTAGATAAATATCAACGCAGTGTCATTTAATTAAGTTTTCCACTATACAAGCGAAATCTAGCCTGACTTCATTAGTCCTCATTCTTAGCGACAGTCATCCAAACAAAAGAAACCTTTTTACCACCCGTATACTTTTATAACAAAAAAAAAATAAAAAATTAAAAAAAAAAAAACACATTTAACAAATGATGATCTGCAAGACTGAGCAAGTACAATAGTCAGGGGCAAGCGCACTTTGTAAGTTGAGAACCCAGTAACTAGCCAAGAGCAAACAATGAGACTTATACTTGGATATTATTAACTGGAGAAACTCTTGTTGGATGCCGCATCCAACCAATCCTAGTTGCCGTACGGCATCACGTCGTTGATGAATGAATAGTGCCTTGCCCGGACTTTTATATTATTCCGGGCAGGGGGGCGTGTTAACAATTATTTTTATTATTATTCTGCCTGCTTGAATCTGCTGTAAATGGTTTCATTGTTGTCAGCATGGTCGTCACCATCATCATCATCACAGAAGTTCTCAACTTATTCTCGCAGACAATGAACTGAAAAGGAACTCTAAAACGTTTTTGCATTGAGCTCCAGCTTGGCGTGAAATTGCTTGTGATGTCATCATGATATCAACCAACCACCATAGCTAACCAGAGCAAGTACCAGTCACCAGAAGGAGTAGGAGGAACAGAATCAGGAGCAGAGTAGCGCAGAGAAAAACCAAACAACATGAATAAAGTTATTATTTTAATGAATGGAATTATTATTGCTGGACCAATACGACAAACTCTCGTCTTTGCTGGTCTCGTAAACTTAAGTGAAAAACAACTCAGCTCTGTTTTCTCTACTGAGCTCCGACATAATATTTAAATAAAAGCCCCGTACATACGAATAAATTGTCAATAGCAAAGTCTGAAAGGCTTTTGATGTAGCTTCCACTAAAATTCCAGACATTTTGACTTTCTGTTTCTTGTCCTGCCTGGATTCAAATTTAAGTTTAAATATACTACAGTCAGTCAGTCATTTAACATTCCAACAATTAGTCTTTGATGATTAGAAAACAATTGAAGGGTTGTAACTCCAAATGGTCTAAGTGCCAAAAAATAAAAGATAAGCTAATTTTAAGCTATTGGGTTCATACCCCACTTATAAAGGTTTTAATCCTTTTCTTTTTAATTTTTAATAATTCTTATAAAATTTTATTTATTTTTATTTTAATAATAAGAGTAATAATTACTATTTCATCCAATTCATGATTAGGAGCTTGAATAGGTCTAGAAATTAATTTATTATCTTTTATTCCCCTTATAAGAGATAATAACTTAATATCAAATGAATCTTCTTTAAAATATTTTTTAACTCAAGCATTAGCTTCTTCAATTTTATTATTTTCTTCAATTGTATTTTTATATCAAAATAATTTCATTAATCAATTTATATTTAATAATAACTATATTCAAGTCAATATTTTTATCAAAATACAATCTAAGTGCCAAGCCTTTAGAGTCTAAGTGCCAAGTTTTATTTTTATTATGTTTTTCTCGTATATCTCTAAATTATAAAAATGGCACTTTGACCCTTTAGACTTATAACCCTCCAATTACATTTTCTGGGTTTGATTCTCAGTCACTGCCACCTAAGAAACAAATATCTTTTGTCATTTTCACCTATTTTTATTCATTCATACTCTTTATTGGTATAAACTGGTCATAGTCAATAAGGGAAAAGTGAAAATTTGTTAAAAAATGTAAAACACATGATTCTATTTATATCTATCCACTGATTGGTATAAGCTTGTCTAACGAACAAGGAGAGCAGAAGATTTTGAAGCCGTCTATCATTATAGAAATTAATTGGGGAATGATTTACTCGACAAAATTTCCAAAGTTCAAGCCTTATACAATATTTGTGTGACAGAAGTATTAAAAACTCAACTTACTGAAAATTTTCAAGATTTTTCTTTATGAAATGACTGACTGACTGTATTCTTAGAAGATGTCAGAAGACTTTTTAACAACAGCATGTTAGTTGGTAAAATTAGCATACTTTCTGGAACAATTCCGGAATGTGTATCCTGTTTGCAATTTTCTTCATTTATACAACCTTTCCTAATACTGAATTTTTTTTGCTATACAAATGAGATGAAATGAAAACAATCTCGACCATATCAAAAGATTTGTCGTTGTCATCCTGGTGTCACTGCTGATGGCCTACATTGCAAGTAAAAACACATTTTTGACACATTTTCCTCGTCATCTCGCCTTCTCTTTTAAAAAACGCATTCAATTTGTCAACGTTACTTTCAGAGGTTTGAAAAATGATAGATTCCAGGATACCTACATACATTCTGATTTATGTTGATTTACATAAATGTATGTTTCCTTCCTCTGCAGCTCCTTTGTCCTTTGGGAGTTCACACACTAAAATCAATCAATCAATTTTCCGTCAAGACGTTGTCATTGGCGGAATGTGGTTTTACCGTTTTATAGAAAATTATTATAATACAAATATGAAAGGAGAGCACATCGCAAAGTCATCGAAATTGGAAAACGTGGAAATGAATGACAAAAAAAAAAAGACGAACACGATAGTAGTCACAACACATCGGGTGAAGGTTTGAATATAGATTGACAGAGATTGGCAAAAAGGTGAACCAAACCAAACTGAACAACGAGAAGATAAATCTGCTGTGTTCCTGCTTCGTCTTCCTTATTGAAATTTCACAGTCTCTTAAGTCAGTATGACACTGTCACCATAACTGCTGTTTTTGTTGTATCGTCGTCATCGTCATAGCTCCTATGTTGACTGAGCTGAGACAGAAAAAGCAAAGAAATGATGAAGAAGGATTCCTTCTGGCTGTCTTGATGGTGCGCAATGATGATGGGACTTCCTGTTAGCAATTCATGCCGCGTATAACCGATCTGACTTACGTGCTGCTTTGCTGCTATTGTTCCACTAAACTACATGCCACCTTACAGGATCCTATTAAATTTCAATAAAGTAAATTTGAGAGAGACGAAAGGTGAATGAATTACGATGTTGTAGTTGCAAAAAGGTGGTTGGGTTTTATCCATTATGCTAGTGATTGGAGCTGCCATAAATATGGATAGTGTAAGTTTTACTCATTGATGTACTGGTATTTTATTTTTTGTTTTCCTTCGACATCTTTGACGTTCCCTGCTTTGTTCCGCTTTGTTTTATTATACTAACATTTTGAATTTTACAAGAGGAATTTGGAAATTTGTGGCTTTGGTAAATCCTTTGCTGTCATCGAAAACAGCTTTGAGAGTTTTGCCAAGGACTGAAATAATTGTTCCATATTTTATGTTTAATAATTAATAAGTGAGTGTTGGAGCCTGGAGCCACTCAGAGTGCCACCGCAATGGATTGTTAAAAAACTAATTTTCGCACGTCAGTAAAATATTGATAGATAATAAAATATTGATAACTCCTCTATGTTTTTGTAATTTTGCTATTTTCTTTTTCAAGACACTTTGCATAAATTTTAATAACTAGGTAGTTAATTATAAACTTTCCAAACTTTTCTGCAACAAGTGTCAACGTAATTGTTTGTCGCTTCGAGTAAAATGTAAAACATTTCTCTTCAAGAAATAGCTGTCGATTTGATTACTTTTTATTTGTATTAATTAGGTATTCTACTTGTAGTTTATTTGTTAAGGTGGATGGATATTAAGGACTCCTAATTTATTTATGGGTCCAAAACAGAACTTTTACTAACTTTCACATCAAGCAAAGACACATTTATGTATGTTCACATATTCTCATTTCTTTCCATATTTGACCTTTATAGACCTGAATTCACCTTATAAGGGCCCAACATAACTATAAAATTTACTGCCATTCATCAGTGTTAAAATATTACCCTGTTACCTCTGTAAGCAAACAGAATCTCTCTCACAACATCAAATTACTAATTCACCCTCCATATTCATCAACCGTCACATAAAGGCGTCAAACAGCCCAACCACCGTGACAATTTACACCATTTTACACATGACATGAGGTACGACGAGGTCGCGTATTTTCTTTATACGGTTGGTATAAATGTGGGGTTGTTATTACAAGATGGATGCCATTGCCATAACCATCAACCTCTCACACACAGAAATACCTAATAAAATATTCATTGGATGCCATTTAGGCAAAACTTCTATCCTTCAATCGTTTCTAAACGCGCTTTGCCGCGCCGACATACAAGTTCCTTGGCATAAAGCAAAAGGAAAGGAAAACCCTAAATCCAAAACCAAAGCTCGTTACTAATAAGAAACAAATAACATAAAATGATATACACAACCAGACACCAAAATAGGTCACACTCCCACAATCTACATAAACGAGTTTGTATGTGCATGAATTCGGATGAAGAACCCAATTTCATCATCGTAATAAAAAGACGAGAAAAACAACAGGAAGAATACCACACATCCTCATTCTTCTACTTCTATCATCTCATCACACAGATTGAAAAAAGGACGAAGAACACCAAACCACACGAAAAGATATTCATAACAAAAATGTATAAAATACAGAAAATGTTAATGGGAAGTTGAAATACGCAGTTAGATATATTTAGAAATGACCTTTCGGCTTTGTTTGGGACTGAAGTGCAATAAAAAGGACTTTTTTAGCCTTAACACGATTGCCATATATAAATTGTTAATACCTAAAGCACAAATGAATAAAGAATCAGCCTCAGTACATTGGGTTCAGAAGTGGGATTCAACGTGAAGGAACTAAGTATAGTGTGGTATGATAATGTGATTTTCAAATTTAAATGTCATCAAAGAGGATTCATGAAGAAGACAACCAAAGAACGAACGCATACACAGCCACCTCTATTACTACGATCATGACAACCTTAAAATAAAGACAAAAGTGCCACTAGCAGCTTACGAGTCCCTTTTGTCATATTTTTTTTTTAAACTAGTCATGATGGGACCAGAAAGTTCGTTGGTAAAGGTTTGCTTTGCAATAAAATAACAATAATAATAATTGCGTTCTTGATCAAATTTACAGATGATAATTTTAAAAGCAACACAGTAGTGGCATTATTACAAGAACATCTTGCAATGCATTTTTGACGCAAAAGACGTTTTCGCAAACGGCTACTGTTTCACGATTCTTCATTTTCTCTTCTGGATGCTTCCTATTTAGTTTGGAACTTGGCGGAAAAATTATTGTAAAATGTACATACCTACTATATTTATTTTTCATTTCACTCGATTTAGTGTCAATTACACCATAAACCTACTACTTTTCCTTCGAGTGGTATTTTTAGCCCTGACTGTAAAATTATGGCATTGCATTACCAATAATGTCAGAACCCGCACCAAAGAAAGTGGCATATTACAGTTTCGATAAATTTCCAGAAGTGTTGGCTTTCATTGTTATTGCCATTTTAGTATACCTAAGAGAAGACTGTCAAGGGAAGAATCTCGCCAAAGGCAAATGGCAACTTGAAAATTTACTACAAATAACCCTACGAAAAAATATAACCTACATTTACCAAAAACAAGGAAAAACATAATTTTGTTAGCCACACTATACTCTATGACATCACCATAAGAGAAAGGCACCCTTGGCGTTATGTTTACTTGATGTAGCTAGAAGATTGCTTACACAAAACGTTGTGTGTACATATATGTATGATGAAATCGGGGCGATCATTTCCTTTCTTATTTTTTTGTATTTTAATAAATTTTTCTTTTCTATTTTAGTTGACGGTTCACATGAATAATGCATAAACTTATAAAGTGGCCAAGGCACATTTACCCTTCCAACTGTGGGTGAAGTTATCGCCTTTGCGAATGATGTTACGCTGAAGGGAATGAGTAAATTATTATAATGTATGATAAAAAGGATACTATTTGCGTTTGAATTGCCAAGGACTAGGACAAAAGGTTAAGTATTTTACATACGAGTATGTGAGCAAAAACAAAATCCTAATAAAATCAAGGCCAAAAACATATTTAACCCTAGAACACAGCTAAACATTTTCATCGGTATAATTTGAATATCTTTACTAAATCCTTATACTCACGCCAACCTTAATTTAATCGTCCCTTTTCATTGTCGGTCCTTGTAGTTGGGTTGTGGGTCAGATGAACAACTATAACTACTTACCTACAAGTATGTTAAACTCCGTCTGCCAAAAAAATAAATTTTACACAAAAGTTGTTGTTGTTTATTTTTGAGAGAGACGAGGTTTAACTCAGGTAGGTATCTGTTGGATAATTTCCAATTCGCTGCTAAATTAAATTGTAAATCTTGAATCATTCCTTTAAAAACTCTCCGTCTATTCGATTTTGAACTTATATGGTTTATATGCTCAAGCTCAGTAATATGAAATCAAAAACAAACCCATCAAATAGAAATCCTAGACAAGTACCTTGGAATATAGAATTGGTACATCCTGTTTGAAAGAAATGCCATTCTAAAAGCTAAAGTTGCTTTGTTCCCGACAGTGCATCATCATACCATGAGTCCATCCATATGGTTCAACAACTGATGACACAGGAAATGCTTGTGCATATAGATATCAATTTGCAACCAGAGGTCTGTGAAAATCCGAGAAACATAACTTTCTATAAAACTTACTAATTTAACTTAGGTATACTCGGCATCAGGTGAAGGTGTAGTAAGCTTAGGTGTATAGATTTAAAAAGGAGCATCAGGAAACTATGTAACGGTGGAATGAACAAATTTCAAGCAGAATGCAGCATATGAGACTCATGTATGTTTCCGCTCATTTGCATTTGCATGCATCTTATATTTGGTACATGAGTTCGGTACTGTGTTGTATCAGGACCTTAGTAGACCTTGGGGCGCCATTAACAGGCTCGAACCTTGACTGGTTCCAAGTAGAATGTGAGGCGTAGTGGAAATGTACGCATTCATCCCTCCTGAATTAGGATATTAGATCTGAAGCTTGGATATAGTCGGTTTCCGGTACTTCGTAGTGCCCCCCATTGTGTCTCGACCGACAATGACTGGAACCAAAATGTATAAATTTACATACATTGTATGTACATACTGAAATAATTCGAGGTTAGATACACAAACAGGACTGTTGTATCGACCTACATATGTACAAGCTAGAGGGTGTCCGGCCTCTACTCATACCGAAGACTAATCCAGTATCGGAAGAGGAATACGTACTAAGGGGTAGCTGGAGTTGAACTAATTTGTTATGCCACATGTACTCACCTCAGCTAACAACCGTTCTAAATGGTTAGAATTTCTTGCCAAACAAAATAATTAATAAATTGCTTTGCCACGCAATCCATTTGTTGGCGCTCGTTGGCAGCTTTAAGCCACAATCATTTATTTATGATTTACGTGTTCTGTTATATGTGACAAAATAAAAATAAATGTGTTGATTTTTTTGGTGTTTTAACAGCATAGAAGAAAACGATGGATACGAATAAATATCCTTTCGATTGGAACTTCTTATGAAATTTAAATTGTCTTGACAATCTACCTAGAACAAGGTGTTAGGGAATCTATAACAAACCAAATATTCAAAAACTTGGAAGGGAAAAGGGATCGTCATACATATCTATGTAGGTATATTGGTACACAGAATCAAGATCACACCGATGGTAGGCTTGCTGGCTCAATTTTAGAAATTTTCTAAATAATATTTGGCAACCATAAACACTATTATTTCAAATAAAAATGTATTAAAATAAAATAGTGAAACAATATCTACAGAAAAATCAATATCTAACCGTACAGCCCAAGATATAGGTAGGTACCTACCTGATCTTATGATATGACGTAAGTTTTATGAGTTTTATGAGATGAGTTTTATGTTCTTACAACTGAAATCGGTTTAGAAAATAGGTATACAAAATGTTTGTATGTACATATTTCAGAGGAGTAATTCTTTCTAAAAGGTAGAGTGACCCTAAGTTCAGACAAGTGGACATGTCAATGAAAAGTAAAAACATTTCTATTTTAAAACATTAATACCTACCTATAGATTTGATCTAAAATTGATCTAAATTTCTTTTTCCTTTACTCTACCTTCACTCAAAAGAAGAAACTCTGATAATTTCATCGAAGCCGTAGATACAAATTGAATCGGAATAGATGAGCTCTTATCTAGCTCTTATCTGTAGCCGAATGCTTCTTCAAATTTGGAACTTAAGTCAATTCCTAAACAGAAAAGGAAATTTTATTCGACTTTACTACAAAACGATATCCCTTAAATTTTAATCAAAAGAAAAATGTATTCCAAAAATATAATACATCAAAATATTCGAAATATGAATATAGTCCAAGAGCGGACGGCAAAATTTTGATTTGGAGGTTTAACCAAAATGAGTATGAGCGTTTATACGAAGCTGTAGCTGTATACGTCATGATATCGCATAAAAAAGAATGGAAGATTTTTTTTTTCGCCATTGGTGTAGGCAGAGGATTGAAAATAAGGATATCTTCAAAACCGACTTCAATTCCTTTATTAAAAACAGGAAATGATGTTCTGTCACTTGTCCTATGCTTTAACACCTTAATTTTGACGAGCCCATTAATAAAAATCAAGACATAAGATTTCTAAGCGAGTCGATATGTTTTGCAAATTTTATAAAAAGCAAAAATAAACAAAAAGATATCTCCAACAAAGAGCTAATAAGGTTCGCGTAGAGTGGCCTTCACAGAAGTTAGATTTTATTATTTGATTAAAAGTAGATTTTCATATCGTTTTTGTTAAAATGGAGTTATGGACTTCTCATTGTACGATGACATCTACTTTAGATTGGAATTAAAGCTATTTTGTTTGTTGTACATTTTGTTTAAAACGTTTTTAGAACAAAAATTTATTTTACTTCGTAATTTAGTGAAGCATAAGCCAAAATTAAGGCTTGGAAATTGCTTTATACTTTATCTAATTGGAAAAAATTAGGTACCTAACTGTTCGATTTTCATAAGACCACCGAAAACCACATAAAAACGATTGAGGATCAGAAAAACTGGTTTAAACTCTTCTCGCCAATTTGTCCCATTTTATAAAATATAAGATTAAATGTCAGTAGGTACCTCCTATCTGTTTCGATTCCTATTAGAAAAAGCATGTATGTACCTATGTTCAGCTTGTCGAAAACGTTTCAACTTAAATCAAACTTTATCAAGTCAATATCAAAATAGAAAGAGGAAAGTAAAGTTCCCAAAAAACACTACCTATTTTTTGTAGAATGAAAACAAACAAATTATAACAGGGAACTCAGCTCTCATCTTTCTTTTTGGGGCTTTAACTTTAGTTTTATCTAAGACAAGAAATGGTTAATATATTAAGCTAAGCTAACCTGTATTATAATTATATAGCTACGAGCATGTAGTATGTATGTACATAGGGAGACAAAAAGTCAAAATCAAATTGTGTACATATTTTAGAACTCGATTAAATTTTAAAACAAATTGGAAGGACTTACCAAATATAAAATAAATAGAATTTGCAGAAAATTAAAGCTCATCAAAAAATTTAGCTCACCTAAAAATTAAAAAGAAAAACAAAATAAGAAAAAATGACCCCAAAATTAAACATCAAAACATACCCCTTTTAATCATTTAAGAATCTCAGTTTAGCAACACTTTCACAACAACAAAAAACATAGCCGCGACGCACTGCTAAAAAGTCAACGCAACCCTAGAACGACGAGGAAATGACGACCGACGCGTCGCAACGCAAATGATGAATTTCCAAAAGGAGCTCATTTTCTCCACACAATTTAAAGAACAATTCATTTTCTTCATTTATGAATGAAACAGCATTTACAAGACCGCACCTTGCAAATCAACACTCAAATACTTCTCACGCTACGGGCGTGTAAACTACGCACACATAAGTTCTTACGTTTGTAAAACAATACGCTAACACAAAGCTAACACAACAAAGACATCCCGTTATTTTTTTCTTCACGTTTGAACAAGTTTTTATGACCCGGCGAAATAAGGAAAGAATACTTTTTTACCACTTTTTCTTACAAATTTAACAACATCGCGAACAATAGAACTCACCATACTTAATTTCACTATTTTTACTATTATTTTTTCCATTTAATTTAATTTTTAATAACCGATCGCGACTCGCGAAAAAATTAGCACGTACTTCTCTAACTAGAATAACAAACCAACTGAATGGTCAATGGTGATGGTGAATGAAATGAACAAAGCAGCTGCGTCGGTGCCGATGAGAGTAACTCAACTTAAACGATTGGTGTATTTGGTTTGGTGTTAATGCACTCAAATGCGCTTTCAGAAAACTTTTACTTTTTTGGTTCATTTCTTACCATTACCATACCAAATTGGTTAGAAAGAAATAAACTTTTGTTGGTTGAGTGAGATGTAGGTACGATTTGTAGATGACTTACTTTACTTGCATTTGTGTTGAATTATTTTGGCAATGGCCGATCATGAAAAGTTCTCTGATTTGTAATCACATATTTTATTTGTGATGTCTGGCAGTGTTACCACTTTAGCAAATATTTATTGGACTTCCTATGTTTGTTTATTTTTGTTCTATTGATTTCTTAACAAACGTGAATTCTCTCTATAACAAAAAATTAACCAAAATATGTCAGAAAATAGACTGCGTCGATTTATAAAGCGTATACCTATCTTAAGAAAGGAGTACAATCGAAGACTCGGAGTACCGCCAAAGGTTTCTGGGCTCAATTATGAAGATAAAGTAGGACGCGAATTAATGCGATATTTTAAACCAAAAATAAAACATCTGTGATTTTAAAGGATTACATGACTCTTAGTATATCTCAAAGTTCTTTAATCTAAGCGCAAATTAATTCCAATTTATAGGCAGGTAGGTTCAAATATTAAAAGAAAGAAAATTATTACCCACTTACCGAATTTGAAAGCCTTCATATACCTATATGTAGGTACCTACGTTTGCAAAGGTGATTAAATTGTTGACTTAATCTTCATTTTGAATTTAGCTCATACCTAGGTAGATTATAATATTGCATTTGGAATTGCTAAAGATTATGAATCCATTACCAAAATTGAAGACCCCCTGGAATACACTTCCGGTTTTACATCGGCCCTTCAGTCTAACTAAACATTTTCTATCTATGAATTTATGCACGCTTACCTGATTATAGTAGATATTCAGAACAGAAGTGCTCCTTAGTGAATCACATCATCAGAACTTACATAATTTCTCAATTTTCACCTTCATTAGATGCTTTTACAGAGAAACTTACTCCCTGTTTGCACTTTACGTAAATTTATAAGAAAATAAGATTAGGGGAAGAAACAAGTATAAATGTTTGCCACTTGGCAACTAGAAGACGTTTTCGAATGTTGACAGCGAAAAAAATGTATGTAGGTATTCCAATTTTATACCTAGTGCCACTTCAGAATCCTACCACCTACGACCTACCTACCCTTATTAACACTTCGCCTTAAGTAAAACCAACATATGAATATGATTATAATGAGGAATGTTATTTCATGCAGTTTTTCAGCTTCTTCCATCATCAGCGAAACAAGTGTGCTGATGTCTACTTTGCATAATCCTTACATGCTGTGAGCTCAAGTGCTTGACAAAAGGCGTCTTTTATCCTGGCGCTTCTCTTAAGCCAGTCATTGGAAGTGTGAATTTATTTATTATTGCACAATATGTGTGAACGCATAAATTACAAACTACACTCCCTCGCATATTGTTCTTTTTTGCCAGAGATATATTTTGACAGACGACGAAGTTGTCTTTTCCCAGTTTTTGTTTTTTCTTCATTTGCTTAGAAGAATAATTAATAGCATTATTAAGTGCTTAATTAGACGAAGGAATAATGCGAACGTATGGCGCTTCTTTTTGACGAAATTAAATGAATGTTATTTATTCCTTCAGATAATAGGGCGGACAAAGTTACCATATTACATTTTTTAATTCAAAAACTAAAATTGAGTTTTTTTTTTTTACCAGTTGTGGAAACTATATGTTCCTTTAACAAGAACACTGTCTTTGGAAACGAGAGAATGGATGAAATTTGAATCAGAAAAATGCCAGCTATTTGCTATATATCTACCAACTCTTTGTCGAAGCGCTTTTCCAACGAGAGTGCGAACCTAACCTCGGTGAATAGGCCGAGCGAATTTGAATTTTTAATCGAGCCTTTGTAGAGTTGCGTTGCAGTTGAGTTGTCTTATACTTCTACCGTTTCACCTTATGAGAAATTATGAATTCTGACATGGTGACTCAACCTTCTGTATCCGGGTCATGAGCTGGTTACTACGAGTACCATAGCTCATCAGTTCAGCAAAGTTAATATATTCCCCCCGATGTCGTTGTTGTCTGGTGATATTACCTTTGCCGTTGCTACTGCTGCTGCAAAGACTGAGATATGATTTTGTCCTTTGAAATTGGGCCTTCCTAAAAACAGTGGAAGACCATTGATTAGTATGCAAATTGAAACAATGGTCACTACGTCCTCGTTGCATCATAGCTTTGTACGATAAAAGAACCGTCGGGTAATGAAAATTCAGGAGAGTAGGTTTAATGGGCCTAATGAAGATGGTCTTTCAAAAGAGAGGAGTATTCAGTTTAAAGAATTCCTTCATCACAAAAAGCCGTTTCCCACATTTTGGCTTCAAAGTCTAAAATCATTTTTTTTTAAGCTAAGGGCAGTATAGTCTTAGAAGATAAAAGCATTTTATACATGCTCAGCAGTTGTCGTATTCTTTTAGTCAATTGCTTTCCAAGGGCAACTTTTATAGTACACACTTAGCGGAATAAGTAGCAATCAAGTCTTCCAGTTAAGTGCCAATCAATTTGACTGAGGAACTGTGCCTAACAATCTACTAATAAAAAAGGACTAAAATCAACAGTGAAAAGTTTCAATTATGGCTAAGCAAACATTCATAAAGCTGACATATAAATGCAATTTTCTGTCCCATATCTTGTTTACTTCAATACGAATTCCCAATTCATAGCTTTTGGGTAACATATCTAATGTTTTTAAGTGAAAAAGAATGGAAATCGATAGATCACTCTTAGCTAAAAGCAACTACACATAACCTTCCATTTTCATTTTTAGATTTTTGTCCTTTAAAGGAAGTTGTATCAAAATATGTTGTACAGACGAGTAAAGATATACATTGAGATGCATGTCCGAACGAAAATTCCATTCCATTATTTCCATTCATACAATATTCACTTCGCTTGAGTTCCATTGCAATTTTCCCATCAGTCTTCGAAATATTCATTAAAAATTTACATCCTGGTCCGCTTTCATTGTTCACAGAGTTCTTGTTCTTGCTTCAGACTGTGTTATAAAAATGGTGATTTCTTCTCTGGAGTCATCCTTGCTGTTGCCACCTGATGTCGACGTCATTTTCAACTTAACATCCCTTGTGAAAGACCATGGATTTTTTTGTTGGTTCCTTCTCTGACACAATATTCCTTGCTGCTGCTGCAACACTGATTAGTGCTTACTGAATAATTAATTCTGTCTATTTCCAGAATTTCCTCATGGTGCGCTAATAGCTGCTCGGTGGTTAGGCTTGGGTAAAAGGAAATCCAGAAGTACTGGGGCTCGACTAATGGGATTGCTTCTTCGGATAAGGAGCGAATCGAACGTGAAATATTTATATTGGAAAAATGCTTCCATTTAAGTATATTTGGAGAACATCCATTTTAAAAAGTCTCTGGTTCTAAAGTAACGGAAAATTCAAAATACAAGAAGTAGTTTTTATGATATTAGATATTCTAGGAGGAATTATATATTTTTCGGTGGCAGCGGCTGGGAAAACCGGACGTAAGGGAAAAATTAATGTTCACGAGTGTAATAAGATTATTCTTAAACTTTTTTGTTATGTGAAGGTATTTGTTTAATAATTAATATTTTGTCGACTTTATGTATATGCATTTTTTAATAACCTATTACAATAAAGATTTTCAACTTACCATTAGTCTTGTAATTTTTTATAAGCACTCCATTAGATCTAAGTCGAAGAGACCTTGAAGCAAGCCGCAAAATTGGACAAAAGGTTCTTGTCAACATAAATATAAAAAGTATACCTTTGTTTAACTTTAAAATCGATTTTTATTATCAAACCATACATTAGCTTTATTTTTTCTTTTAAAACTTTAACTATGAAATAAAGTTTTTTTTTTTTTTTTTGTTGGAAAATAAAAACTTGAAATACACAATTTTTATAAAACTTAATTTTAGTTTTGGTAATTTTTGTTTGTTAAATTATTTCATTTTAAATTATTCCAAATATTACTATTGCTAAGAATTTTTGTATCACAGCCATTTTAGGAAACATTGGATCTTGTTGCACTCACCGCCGATGTTTATACTTAAGTTAGTTCTATCCGAAATTTTAAGTGCATCGGGAAGACATGTTAATTGAAAAATAGTGGAACGATTTGCCTCTCTTTTTTGGCGCTGATTCAAAACTAGTCTTAATGGCTTGGAATTCACGAGTTAATAGCAGCATATTCCTGTGAAAATTAAATAAAAACACACACAATAAACATAAACCTATCTTACGCAATATTTTCTAAATCTTTCGAACTTACTCAATAGCTGATTTCGGTCTTTGGCAAACATCTTGGCCAGCCTTGAATATAGAATCCTGAACAAACAATCACTCTTCAATGGTTCGAACAACCTTCTTGAGAAAACCGATGTCTTCAGGAGTCTGTGCATCGTATTTAAAATATTCACTATCGTTTCTCATTGGCCACTAATGAAGTTCAGTTCTGACGTCATTCTACAGTGTTTAAGGAAGATGAGTTTAGATTGTGGTTAAGTGTAGTCATATTGTCCGTCCAATGGAGTGTTTTGCACCTTCGAATCATCGAATTCAGTTACAACTGCATTAGTGGTACTCAAGTCTTCTATATTTAGTCACCGTTTGATACCTGATTCTTAGTAATGGAACTTTTAAGAATCCACCATTGCATTGAATGCCATCTAATTGTTAAGCTACCTTCATTGATGTATTTTAATCTGAAAGTTTGAGAATTTGAAGTATATTGACTGTTTTTTTTTATACAGATAATATCATAATTCGAAATTAAAAACTTTTATATTTTGTTTTAAAAACTAAACTCACTGGAGTGTACTAGTCAGTTATTCCACCAGGAAAGACTCCATGATGTTGTTGTAGTGATGCGGTTGGTTCAGTGTGTGTCCTTTGCGGCGGAAATCATCATCAGTTGCAGCATCTTTCGTAATCATCTGTGGCTTAGCTGGTTCGTCCTTTTCTAATCGTTGCAAATCGACACCGAATTGCAGACGTTTCTTCATTAATAAATTATGTCCCTTTGAGTTGCTAATTTTCTGTAATGGCCATAGATACTGAAAGGACATAGAAGCATAAATCTTTTGTTGAATTTTTTAAATTTTATTTCAGGAAGAAGATTTTGAGAAATAAGAGGCAGAACTGAAAATATCAAATGAAATAGCAGAAATTTGCATGACTGATTTTCAGATCTAAAAACCACTTCCCATACTATCTGTCGAAACTATATCCCCATTACCTATCCCTAGCTAAAAAAAAACGCTCCTTTTCGTTAATTGTACCCTTTCTTCTCTTTGTAAAAATTAGCGAGTGGAAATTGCAAGAGGAAATCAAAAAAACCAAAAACGAAAAAGCAAATTATAGAAGATCAGTCGGGCGCGTTTAAATCTGCCAAAAACTACTTTTTCGCTAAAGTGGTTTTCAATCAAAAGCGTTTTTTTTTTTCTGTTTTCCAAAATCCCATCATCCAGTCTTTTCATCAAACCATCAGCAAGGAGGTTGGTTTTCATGCGGATTATTCAAAGATAACTCCTGTACGCTTTTGAAACTTTCTTTGGTAATGGTAAGCGGTGGCGTCAGTGGCGAAGCTGCTATCGTGAACTTAATTCACCGGAGTCAAAAAACGTCATCATGCTACGATAATTATCTGCTGAATAATATTTAATGACTGGAACCTTAACTTGAGGAGTTTAAAAAAAAAAATAGAAAAATCACAGAAAGTGAGATACGTTTCACCTTATCGCGGATAATGAGGATGATGGTCTTAAGGGTTAACATTAATTTTTTTAAACTTTGTATCTTCGTCCTGTTTCTATGCGCAGTACGAGTACATTTCCTTAAAAGGAAAACTTTTATCTATATTTTTAATTACCGGAATATTTTGCTCTCCTCATTCAGACGACATTGAACATATTTTTTGCTACATAAATCCTCTTCAAGTCATATAGCCTGAGAGAGATAAGGATCTTCCAAAAGGATTTATCTGCCATCGTCATGCCTAGGTTTGTCCTTGGTCTTTGGGATGTACTAACTGAGAAACATTTTTCCGCTTCGGAAGTAACTTTTGGATTTTACTTAATTAATTTCATTTGGGACTATTCAATTTTTTTTTTTTTTTGGTTTTAGGTTTTGAGTTGGAAAAAAAGATTACGGCAGAAGTACTCCTGCTAAATAGTTCTTTCTGAAAAGGCTAGTTTTGTGAATGCATTTTATGGCTATGCAATCAGAGTGTCATAGTTACTTGACGTTGAAATAAAAATAAAGTGTTTAGTTGAGGGTATATTTTTTTAAGAATTTTAAAGAATATGCTGAGAGAGCTTCTCATTAAGTGGCATTTACGAGTCCTTTGAAAATTGAAGTTTTCTTAAGTAGACTTGTGTTCATTTCCCCAATTGACTTTGAAAAAGCGATACAATTTGTTTGCTTTTCAGTAAAAATTCTTCTTGATTCTTGAGTGGTTTTTCACGAGCGAATTCGTTTTGAAATTTGGTATTTATCTACACCTACGGAAAAGATAATGGAAATATTTACAGATTGAAACTCGATGTCATACTCGTGTCTACAATTCGAATTCGTAAAATTTAAAATTGGATGACTTAAACAAAAACTGTAATCTAAAATTATCGATCATTTCGCTATACCTCATTCCCCCAAATTGACTGAAGATTGCCAAAAACATGTTTTGGGATTTTGAAAAATGCAAACTCTTACAGGGCTTGGTTTTGTAAATATCAACAACCAAAGATAGTACTAAGTTGTTGGGGATCGAAAATCGTTAAAAATCACTTTGGATGCCCATATTTTGATAACGGGGCCACACAGAAGCTTTGGGTTTAAATGTGTATATAAGAATTGAATAGACCTTTAGTTTGATGAATTCAACGATGGGAAACATTGAAAAAATTCTAAAATTCCAAAAATCCCAAAAAAAAAATGTTTGCCAGGTTTGCATAGATAGGCACATCCACGCAAAGGCCTTTTAATCCTCTATTCAGCATTAAAAACTGGAAACCCTGACGAACTATGGTTGTGAAAGTATCGACAACTAAGGAGAGATTGTAAGGTAGATGGGACTCGAAAAATGTTAAATCACTTCTGATAGAAACATTAATAGTTCGGATTAATTTTTAAAGTAAGATGACATAGTAAGATAATTAAAAATAATATACTATAGTAAAAAAAAATTTACCTACAAAATAAATAAATACATATAACTACAATGTATGTATGTTAAAAAAGTTTTCTTTAATTTTTTTACTTTGGACATTGTCGTTTATAGAAGATGGAGATATTATTGAACCATTGATTAATTTTACAATAAAACAAAGCTGGAGATACTGTCTAAGTTGTGAAAGTGAAGAGAGGTTTATAAGCAAGAGTCTGTGAGAATATGGAGGTTGTGTGGATCTTTGTGACCATGGACAAAACGAAGACAAAAACGCAAAAACCTTTTTTGGATACCTTCAAGTCTGTTTATATGAACTGAATATTACGCAGCCGTATTCAAGTCTGACAAAAGATATGTAAAAGAGCTTGAGGACGTAGGGCTCACGGAAATCGCGAGAGAATCGTTTAATGAAACCGAGAATTTTTTGTTTTACATTTTTCAATATTCAAGAAAAGTCGGTTTGTATTGCACCATTTCTTGAATCTATGTACATGTTCTTAAAGCTGTGAGCAGTCAATAATAATTGAGCATATAGTTTTTAAAATTTGTATGTCATCAGCATATATCAGTACAGAAGAGTTTTTTATTACGGAAGTTATATTATTTATATATAAGATAAATAATAGGGGTCCTAAATGGCTACCTTGTGGAACACCAGAGTTAACGTAAAATTGATCAGAGAGCTCATTTCTAAAAGTAACACTATAAATTCTATTCTTTAAATATGACGAGATCCACATCAAGAATTTGTCATTAAATCCTAAGGCCTTAAGATTATGGACTAAAGTCTTATAACACACATCGATGGATTTACTAAAATCTGTGAACACACAATCTACTTGTTTCCGATTTTCAAAGGAGTCAAGACAAAAAGATGTAAAATGAAGTAGGTTTGTAATAGTTGACTTATTTTGGACGAAAATATGTTGCAAAATTGCTAGTTTGTTCTTCTTGATTCTCAAATATCAGCAGGGACTAGATGTTTTTATTTTTGGGTGTACTTAAAATTTTCATTTTAATTTCTTATTTCAAAATTTTCCATAGCTTTCATGATTCACATTTAAAAATTAGTTCGAGCGGCATATGTTTTGGTTCTTTTAAGGGCTAAGGCTGAGAAAACTACAAATTTCTTCATCTTCAATCATCAGATTTCAAGATTATTAAAGCAAAAGTCGTAGGACCTGTAGTAGATGGAACGTATAGCTTTGGGAAATTTCCCCATCAAAGAAACTTACATCAAATGGATTCTTAAATTTCTATTCATTTCTATTCATCATCGCATCAGTGATTTTCAATTTAAGCATGAAGGCACTTTGTATGTGATTGTGTGGATTGTGGCTGATGTATTTGGATTAGGCTCTAATCAAGACATCACAATAGCAGTTACAGGCATTGAAGAAGCCACGATAAGAAATTCAGAGAGTGCTTCAGTATTTTACGAGATAATGTATGTATATAAGCATATATCAACTTGATGAACATCCTGCCATGTAGAAAATACTATCCATTGTATAAGAGGAGGTGATAGCAGACTACGTATATTCACAGAGAATGCACTTTTCCGTGCGATAAGTTAATGGCGGATTCCTCTCAGTTCATTGAATGATTTCAATTTTAACTAGCCACTACTCTGCTGCTTCCATTATCAAGCTAATCTTCCATTTTATTCTCGCTTTTTGGTTTATTCCAGTAAAATTTATGTTCGATTGATAGGTGGAAATCATCATTTTATCGTTGTCTCATCATTCTCATTGCTGGTTGAGATACTTTGAGAGAAATCACAGAATCCACTTGAAAATTATGGCCAGCAGAGAAGTCATAGGTATTTTATTTATTAATTAATTAATTCAATTTTCAATGGATGATCGACTTATATTTTGCGGTCCGTTTCACGAGTGGCCACCGCACCGATTTATTTATTGAATTCTTTTGTTGATATATGCCATTAATCCTCGGACCTTAAGGCTCGTACTTATGTCGATGCTGATGATGACGGCTTCTCTTTTATTTCGAAGTAATCACTTAAGTTCTCATAATAAGGTAATCACTTTTTGGGACAAAAGTTTCAATTATAAATGAATGCATCATGTATGAAATTAATTTTAATCATTTTTTTTTCTTATTAAAAAAAACAAAGTTTTACGAGTGTGGGACAGTAAAGGTTTTTTTTGTTTATTTTTGTAATTACAACTAAAGCCTCTGTAAAACTTTTAAATTTTCTGAAATAAGTTTTTTATTGTTGAAACTTTCTTCAGTTTGAATTTCTGATGGATTTAAATAAATAAACTCACTACTTGCACTAAAAGTGAAGCACGCAAAAACAATTGGATGGTGAGATGTGTTGTCTTTAAATTTCCCATTAATAGTTATAGGAGGCATTTTATAATATGTATTATTAATATACTTATAGCGACACTATAATTGGATTTTTGATTTGAATTGAATTGAAATTGATTCATATTAAATTAATTTAAAGTTCGTCATGAAAAATTGCATGACTTTTATTTAAATCAAAATACACAAAAATTAAATTATTCAAATTAAATTAAACAAGGTGTTCAATTCCATTAAAAATCAGGCCAATTTTAACGAGAACTTGTTCAAAATTTATTCTAAAAATAAAATAATAATTGACCTCTCACAGTAATTTGATTGACCACCCCAAATCTGGTCACATATACATATACTCGTATTCGTTTATTGTGTCACACTGTAAATTAATTTTATTTTTCATACCAAAGTAAGTATGCCAGGGATTACATAATTCCATTTTCCTGTAGTCATCTATCACAAAACTTTGTCACTAATGAAAACTGATTTGCAGACCCAAAACCCTTCTCTTCCACATATTGTAACCAAAAAAAGTATATCTAATAATTTTTGTTTTAATTCAAACTGGAGTGCATTTTCCACTTCAACATTTATTCTATTTTATTGAGTGAGCTAATATTTATTTTTGAATTTATTATCTATCAAATAATTTATTGTTTTAAGTAATTTTTGGTATGTGGTCGGTCGGTCTATATGTGGACACAAGGGAAGACTAAATGAATAAAACATCTAAAATATCCTCTCACTGGATTTATAATTAAAATTTATACAAGTGCTATAATTGAACAATGTCGTTTTGAAAATTTATAAAAAAATATAATTTTTGTCATTTGAATTGAAAAAGCCCCCCGATAGTTCTCACAGTCACCATTCATCTGAACACCTGGAATAATATCAAACGAGCTGTGGGATATTATTCCTAACTTATTTTTCTCTATCACTGTGCGTTTAATACGTCAGCCCTTTTTATGGACTTTCAATATACTTAAATAGCCCACCCGATACTATTGTCAGAGTGTTTAGTTACGAGTAGATGACATTTTTTAAATAGGTCAAAATTGTTAGCAATATAGTTTTCTATTTTATTTTGAAAGCGATGATTAAATGTACCCAGAAATAGAGTATCTATTAAACATCAACATGTATTGAATTAAATTAAATGCAAGGCATTGCAATTAAATAAGCAATAAGGGTACATAATCAAGACATTTACAAAAAAGAAAATATGAACCTACTTTTGGATTGGAACTACTTTAAAAAAATTGGCCAAAAACCTTTTTTAGATATTCCTGCAGATTGGCAAAAACTATCATCATCATCATCATCGGCTCGACAACCGGGTTCCGGTCCTGGCCTCTTTCAACAAGTCTCTCCACCTATCCCGGTTTCTAGCCGACGCCATCCAGTTGCGCACCCCAAGGCTTCGGGTGTCCTGGTCTACGCCATCTCTCCAGCGCAAGCATGGTCTACCACGCTGTCGTCTACCATAGAATGTACCACAAAGAACTTTCCGAGCAGGTTCCTCTTCGCTCATGCGAGCTAGGTGCCCTGCCCACCGGAGTCTACCGAGCTTAATTTTTGTCACGATATCTGCTTCTAGGTAGATTGCGTACAATTCATGATTGTACCGTCTCCGGAATCGTCCTTCCTCACATATGGGGCCAACAATTCTCCTTAAGACTTTTCTTTCGAACGCAGCTAAGAGTTCGGAGTGCCTTTTGCTAAGCACCCAAGTCTCGGATCCATATGTGAGTACTGGCAGGACCATGGTCCTGTACAGCAGCAGTTTTGAAGTTATGGTGAGATTTCTGGATTTGAAAAGCTTTGACAGACTATAGTAGGTTCTGTTGGTTTTGAGAAGCCGCCCGCGTATTTCTTCTTCTATATTGTTATCGGCTGCTACTATTGACCCAAGGTATTTAAAGGATTGCAAAAACAGGCAAAAACTATACCTATTCATATATTCATTCATCTAAATTTATGTGGGTGGGTTGAAGCAAGAACACTTTTAAGCTCCTCCATCCAACAACTTTTATTGGATAGGTTACCATTATCAAATCAGGATCCCAGTAAACTAGACAAAACGTGCTCATCATCTGTTCACGTTCAAAAAGTAGAATTCTCTACAGGGAGCAGTTTTCGAAATATTTGAATACAAATATTTTGATAGGTTTTTAGCTTAAATATCAATTTAAGAAAATTAAGCATTTTAAAATTTGACTGAGACACCTTTCGAGTTATGCATCTAAATACCAGACTTTGAATGAAACACAAAAGCTATTGCAAGGGTGCAATGTTTGACTACCGCGATTTCTTCTACATCTAAAGATTTTGAAAACAGTCTTTGAATAGATATATTTCCCCAACCAACCGTGTGCAGCGGTCGTTTATAGTTCCGATAGATGAAAAATACATAAAGACTTTTCCAATAAGATAAAAATCTTAGCATTTTTCTTTAAAATATTTTCAAAAAATTAGGAAAAAACCCAAGCAAGTAGCTGCTTAAACTCCTATTTAAAAATTCAAAAGCATTTCATAGAATTACTCAAAATCCTTTAATAATTCCCTACATGATACTTCAACAATATAAAAAAATATATATATATATAATTTCATTCAATTACCACCATCAGCGCTTTATAATCATATAATTTCATTTATCAGAACACTATGCCTATTAGTTACTAATTGGGAGCAGATGTTTCCTGCTAAACTTAAATCAAAACCAAAATCCCTTAAGAGATAGTTAACTGTTAAAAGTCTACTCAAAGTCCCATTATATTTACACTCCTAATTAGCAATTCCCAGATTGTTTTGATAGCCAAGGAAGAAATATAGCTTTGTAGGTAGGCGTTGGTATGGTATAAAGGACAAACAAATTTTTGTAAAGAAGCCACCTCGGGGGTGTCTGTACTGATGCAAAAAGGATTCTATGTTTTTCCATTTTAAAGGATGTTAAATTTAGATTTACATTTTTAAACAGGAATATGACATTTGAAATCTTAAAAAAGAATTGTTGTAAATTAAAAGGCAGTACAAAATTTAATGCATGACTAGAGTAATTCTCTGCATCTCTCGATAAAACCAGGATATCATCTCATAATTCGACAACGTTTGAATGGAAAATACTCGTAGTTAATTGCTACCTGCAATCGGAGATCCGACAAAATATAACATATTTTTTGATAATTCAGTTCGATTAAATAATTTACAACAAAAATACAACATCCGCCCAAACCTAATAGCAGCAATTCTCCATACCATAATCAACGAAAATTCGACAATCGCAAATTAGCCAATCGTGAAAAAGAGGATTATTTAATAAATTAATCCGTCGAGTTCATGGTCAAATGATTCGAATTACGATCACAGGATATTTTTATTTATTCGTCCCTGTAATTTTTGTGTGTGTCGGTTATTGGCTCATCCGTCTGGCTTTTGTTTATCCTGTAACTGAATATGAATAGGGGATGCATGAAGCAGCAGAAGCTAGCAAAAACAACAAAAAAGGCTTTCTATTGTTTAAAACATTGTGGTATCGTGCCGGCGTGCGCTATTCTATTGAATAATTGCTTTTTATTACAAAATAAATTTATTACCTATGTTTTAAAAAAGTTTCCATTTGGAAAATGAAGAATGTCCTGGCGCATTTGTTGTCATATATTTTGTGAAAAAATATTGTTTGCTTAGGTTTTTTTGGATTGTTCAAGTTATTGAAAAATAGTGTTGTTGTTTATATTTACGAATAAATTAGATAAATGTTAAAAATATAAAATGGAAAAAAATAACTCGGGCGGCAAAATAATATTTGAATAGAAACAAAAGTGGGAAGTCGAAAACCCAAGGACAGTGATGACAAACCGAGAGTGTCACTGAGTATATTTAAAATTAAACTTACTTGTGGTTAAAATGAAAATTAAATGCGTTCCACAATCTTTTTATAGATTATATTATCAATTTTCATAACAGGCAAGCATAACGGAGGTATCCAAAGACGTATGCTCAATTTGTCCATGTGATCCCACTACGTAGAATACTCGTATTAATAATTTTTGGCCTTTTTTCTAAAGGCGTTCCACTTTATTATTTACTTAAAAAATGCTATGTTTTTTCATACCCGTTTTCAATTTTATCAATGCAATTCCGGCAAAGAATTGTATGCCAGTTCTTGCAAATATCATGGTACAAAACAAACAAAAAGCCACGCTTCGTGTCGTGTGACATATAGGGAACAAGGGTGATATATCGTGTTGAGGTGATTTCCCTTAACATTTTCAGATAATTTCAATTAACGGGCACGGCTTATGAACTGATGCAATCAGAAACTGTGGAACGTATTACTTTTACTAAAGATGACTACATAATAGCTCTTGTACATACTCAATTTTGGTATACTTCTACTTAATCTTCATTCTTTCTACAATGAAAATGAAATACGTGTCAACCGAAAAAAGTAGCGTGAGATTTACAATTTCACATTCCACAAATTTCATTTTGAAAGAAAATTAATTTATGGAGAAATGTGCAAATTTTCCACAATCTTCGAAATTTTCAAGGAAGGTAGCATAGTATAAATGAAAAGAAAATTTTCGAAATTTTGTGGAACGTATTCTGTTTTCACAGCGTAGATCGAAAAATATGGATTCACACACAAATGACAAATACAAATCGTGAGAATTATTAATTTTTCAGTCTGTGAGATCTTATTTTCAGGATACTTTAAAAGAATTTAAACCGAAAGAAAATTTTCTAACGAAAAAATTAGCAGTGACATTTAGAACTTTACATTTCCCGATGGATGCAAATCGTGAAAATTAAAAAAACAGCTTGTGAGAACGATTGCAGAGAACGTATATTTTTTTTTTTATTTACTGATTGTTAGTATAATATTATTTATAGTTTGATTTGTTTCCTTAATTTTAAAACATTTACGAGTGGAATTAATATCGTAGTGAAATTTAAAAAAATAATATGAGAAATAATAATATGACGACGAGCAAAAACTGAACTTATTTATATGAATAAAACGAAATTGAATTCATGACATTATGAGCCAGTTATAAAATAAGAAAAATAGTTTAGCAGGAAGAAGATTTTAAGGATTTCAAAGAAAATACACTGCTCACAAAAAATTAAGGGACCATTTTTTTTTTTTTTAATTTTCTTAAATTTGATGGTTGAATAAGTGTTTTAAACTCTCTTTGCTTCTTGAATGCCTGGAGATTTCAATTTAATTTGTTTAAATAATTTAATTTAATTGAAAGTAAGTATTCGAATTAAGCTTAAATTTGACTATCTGGAATATCTACTAAAACTATTAATGTCACTCATAAATTAGAACCGTGTCCTAAACTATACAATTTCACGATGACACGATTAAAAGTTTACAATCTTGACTCATCAAGTGGCTCTATCTACTAAGTAGCAAGAGAAAACGCCATCTATGTATACTTTTGTGCATTGAAATTTACATCCAAATCATTGTTCATTAGAATATTTTTTTTTTGTTGTGAGCAGTGTATTTTATGATGTAACAAAGAAGAACAAAAAACTTACCTCTTCTTCCGTTATGCAACTATCAGCATGCTGCACTCCATCTGATTTTGGTCTACGGCTTCTATCTCTGCCATTGGCTTGTTGTTTTTGTTTTCTTTGGGTATTTTGTGGCCTAAGTCAAAAACAAGAATGATGAATACTTTCTTTGTCTAAATTCAGTTTAAAGTCTTTAAAGATCCAACTACAGCAATAGCTCCCAGAATATGGCTAAGGGGAGTTAGTTTAGTATTCAATTTTCTATAAGGAAATTAATCCGAATCAGTATGCCTTATCTACTTTTCGATATTCCCCATGAGCTTCTGTATCTTTATGTAGAAATAGATACTCCAAAAATTCACATGGTAGTGCAGTATTCTTTTTTTAAAGGAACTGAACAGAGACAAGAAAATTGAATATTGAACTCTAATATTGGATTAAGCTAAAAGGGAAGAAATACAGATACATCATCTTTGGATATCGAATTATGACTTTCATATTATACTCCTGCTACAGCTCTAGCTGATGATGTTTCTACTGATATCATTTAAGGTAGGTAATGCAACTTACCCCAACGTCAGATGTCATATCGGCGGATGTAAGAGATTCAGTGGTACTTCTTTCCCGGACCAGACGGTCTGCAACGAACAAAGACAGAAATCAGAAAAAGATGAACATCGCGCATCTTGCGCAGAACCAATCATAGGCGGTGGCACAAAATTTTGCAAGAGGGTTTCCCCTAAACCTACTTTTTTTTAAACTAGAATCCTTTCAAAGTAATAGTTCATTTTTTTTTAGTAAAAAAAACTTAGTTAGTAAACCAATAAACCAACTTAAGAAACAATGACCCTCTTTTCCCCTCCTCTTGTGAACGCCTATGAAAATGGATTTCAAATTCACTGCACAATCGGAATAACCAAAAACTTGTTCTTCATCTCCCCCAAAAACCCTCTAACCTACCTGATTCGTGTTTTTCATAGTCCTCCGGTTGATTGCCGGGCTTTGCCTTTACTTCGATATTAATCTCAGCAGTGCTCAGTCCGGCATGACACGAATAGACTCCGGCATCCCGGAATGTAATATCCAACACCCACCTGCAGGCCGCCTTTCTTCCAGACTTTGAACTTCCTAGATTTGGTCAACGGCTTGTGGTCCTTGGTCCAGCGTATTTTCGTTCGATTGTACCTCTTTACGGGACACTTGATTTTAACTTGTGTGCCGAAAAACACCACCGCCGCACCGCCCACTTTCAGGGTGATTTTGTTCTTCTTCGGGTCGTGCTGGATGTGAGTGCTATTGTTGATGGAAATTATGGGCTTGGGGTCTTCGGGGGGACATGGCTTAACGTTGCATGGCTTCTTATCGGCCGGTTTAGCACTCGGACACATGGATTCGGGGCGCTCGATTTTGTGCTCCTGAGCCATTATTTGTTTGCACTCGACCTTGCGTTTCTTGATGCCGTAGCCATATGTGAGCGAGCACTTGGACCACTCGCCCACCTCCCAACGAACCAGACAATCGAGGACATTGCAATACTGACGGTCTGCCGGTGGAGGCCTGGGACACATGCTGTTCGGTACGACCATTGTGTTCTCGCCACCCCGTGTCACTTCATGAATGAATGACACTTCCCGGGTCTTGATGCCGATGCCACATGACTTAGAGCAGCGGGTGGAGTCGAAGTAAGTTCAAGCGAGGTGGAGATAAACGGTCGTTGCATGTTCGCACCCGGGCTCCTGGTTTCGTTTCGGGTGAGAATAGAAACGGCGACATCACCCGTCCGTTGTCTTCTCGGACGCAATTAATGATAAAATCCCCGACACCACCCAAGCAGGAGGCGCTGAAGCTAGTGTAGCCTTGTTCACGCCAAACATATGTTTTCTCGGCTCGGGTACGCCAACTTTTATCTAACCCCGAGGGTACTGTTCGTCATAGCCGTGCGAGGGTAACATACATGGCTCCTCGACGCATCTCTCCACTTCATCGTGTGGTTTTGGGCCTTCGCAGAGGCTGTCATTGACAGTGGCAATTGTCTGCAATGGGAGGAAAAAAAATACAACAAGTGAGAGAGTGAAAGAGAATTTGATGGAAATAGTGTGAAGCTTTTTTGAAATTGTGATTTAAATCGTTCGTGTGTGGTATAGCTGTATGGGTATTTTAGCTGCGTATGATAAATGTCTTGTTAGCAAATTCATAGCTTAATGCCCGTTCTACGCTTTTTTCAGAACTGCCAGCCAAATTGATGGCAATATGCGATGTATCATCATATTCACTAAACCGCGTTTTGTGGAGAATACCTATTGATGAAGGACACAAAGAACCGAGGGACATGTCTGCTCTTTTTTTTGGTTGGAAACTTTAAGAATATTCTATTAATTCCCATTCCAACAAAATTCAAGACACGATATCCTTACATTATCATCCTGGTTGCAGCATTGAACTTCTTAAATCAATATGGCTGACCCTGACAACAAACTTATCTGTCCCCTCCTACATTCTTGTTCATTCCTAAACTTAATTCAGTTTTTGTTTCACGTTTTTTCTTTATTCAAGTAAGTACATAGATCCTGAATAAAGCAGGAAAAAGCTCAACCGAAAGGAAGAAAATTGAATAAGAAAAGTACCTACAAAAGAAAAACAACAGGATAATAACTAACGACAAGCTCATTTCCAATAGACATTCGGACATTGTTTTGGTGATTGAGGTATCTATCGATTACGACGTTGTCTCGTTTTAGCGACAGCAAAAAAAAATCGAGCCCATTTAGACTGGACACAATGTATACTTGTAGATGGATGAATGGCGCTTTGAGCGGAGGATGAAATCAATAAAATTACGATTACGATTGCTGCTTTTTATCGAGGAGCACACCGAGAGTTACTGAATAATTAATAGAATAATCAATAACAGAAACCAGTCAAAAGAATACAAACTCGTGGATCCGTCCATCCGTCTTAAAGGACCTTTAGAGTAAATACAAAAAAAAAAAAACACGAATGAAAACAAAAACAACAAGTTCAGTTTAGCATTCATTGAATTTGAGCTTTTTCTTACATTCACTTCCAACGTTCTAAGCTGCCAATCTAACGTCCCTCGGCGTGGATAAATAGTTAAGGGTACAAAAAACCACAAAAAAAAAAAAAAAAAAAACACTAATCGAAATCGAAAGGTGGGTTCTTGGGATCTACCCTTAAGCCACTACCTTAATAGTGGAGGGTTGATTGAGTGCGGCGTGTAATGTGAGGTATGAGGTAGTCAGTGTGAAGTGAAGTGTGAACATGAGTGGAGCAGTTTGTTTTTTGGCCAACACCCGTCGTTATGAACATTCACACTGTGATCAAGACTCTAGATAGCTATGTATCTAACATAGAGGAGCTAATTAAACTTTGCCCAAGGACACATTCTATGGTTTTGGTTCTGTTTCGAACTACTATACTGAAACGTTTTCCATCCGACACTAGTTTCACTTCACTGAGGGTGAAGTGTGTTTCTGTAAAGGTATAAATTTACTTATGTAATTCTTCTACGCTTCCCTCTCTCTTACTCCTCGACTATATCCCCTCTGAGTTTCGGTTGAATTCCACCTTTGCTATACTATACACACTGTGATGTCCCGTATTGTTATATCATAGACCTGTTTCTATGTAAGCTTGTTCTCTAGCTTAAATAGAATGTTAATGTTTCACTTGATTAGGCGATGAGCACCATGATAAAACCATGATAAACCTATTGAGATTTTATCCCCATAGGTGCTTTTGTTTTGGTCTTTAGAAAAGTATCTCTCTCTCTTTCATTTTGTCAATGGTGCCCTATTACACACTCTTTTGTGGTGAATAAATCACAGCATAGAGTTCTGTATACATGAAGGCTTGAAAGATTAGGGTATACGCGTGGAAAGTCTGGCAAATCCTTCTCGGACATAGAAGTGACAAGATACGCATTTAAGCTTAAGCTATACCTATACCTGGGGTGCTAAAGATACAATTTCGTGCTAATCCTTCAGTCTGTCGAATGTAATACGATTCTTAAGTGCACACACTAATGGAATCAGTTGAAAGACTGCACGCGTTCACAATTGTTTGGCAGACATGAACGCACAGTAGGGTGTCGAAGTAAGTGAACGATTCACCGAGTGATTTGTCAAGAGATGACAATGAAATGGAATGTTATACTATTGTATTGTTTTATGATGAAGGGAATTGGCATTCAAATGCCGGCCGGTCTAACTGCACCGATTAATTAATGTCTGTTGAAAATTATATAAAAACATAGCGTTAGTCAAGAAATTATAATTTTGCTTATATTAAATGACATTAAATGAATTCATCATGACAGATGTCACAAACAACTCGATTTTACTCATTGAGTCACTTAATTTGATCGAAATATACGCACCTTTCTGAGACTTCAAAAAGTCAAAATTACATAAAATAAGACATATTTTTTTTTTAAAGAAAAGTTATAGGAAAATCGGAAAATAGGGAAATAATTATCAAGCCCAACATTTTTGGAAACAAATATTTCTACCAGTTCTGTTATATTAGTGTAATGTTTAAAATTAAAGTCATGCTGAACTTTTCAAAAAATTTAAAATGCTACTAGATGCTTCACCACAATTTTCTATATCTACTATTTTTTCCGAACTTATCGATTGAGCTTTAATGGAAAAATTATAAGCAAATACTTTATTTCCTAATTTAGTTTACTCTGTGTCAATATAAATTTGGAAATGATTTTGTTTTGTGACACACACTGTAAAAAGAAGTCATTCCCTATAAAGCAAACGACCCCATCACATTTTCTACAAAGTAAAAGAAATCCGTTCGTACTTATACGTTGGGTCCGACGAGCTCTTGGGAGAAGCTCATCTTGATGAAGTCGATTCGATTGCTGATGGACGTAAGTTGCTTGAACGTTGTATGATACCTGTTTGGAGCCCTCCACATCCTCCACCTCCTCGCCAGCGACGTCCTCTTCATCGGCTGCTTCCTCATCGTTTTCGTCACCTTTCTTAACTTCATCTGGACTTTGTTCCTAAGGAATTTCGTTTGTGTGTGATGAAAGAAAATTGATTCAATTAAGTGGAATCTCCATAGTTCGTCACATTTCATATCATTTTATTCTTTTTTGTTACTTTTTTTTTATAGGAAAAGGAACGACAAAGAAACACCAATGATTTTTTTTATCACATTCAACAAGCGATAGATTTCGATAGCAGAAAAAAATTAAGAAGAGAAAAATTGTAACATTGAAAGAGCCAGTGATGACACTTTTGAGTCGAAATAAAAATAAGAAATAAGAAAGTTTGGATTTGAAGTATAGGAGAAGCAATATGATATTTTGTGTTACTTAAAGTTAGTGTTACTCACATCCATTTCGTGGTTACCGTTGCACAATAAGCCAGTGGTACACTGCTCAGCTCCTTGAGGTTTTGTTTGTGGATCGCATTTTGCAATCAAACTACCATCCGCGGACTCACATTTGATGCTACGCATTTGGATTCCATGTCCACAAGTTACAAAACATCACCAAAAGAAAATAAAAAAAAGGAAAAGAGAAGAAGAACATAGCACACTTTTAGGAGGAGGACATCCTTAAAATAAATATATTAAAAGAGATGTTTTTTTATTTAAGTTCTTGTGTGAAGTGCAGCAGTGATAAATCCGTGCATTCCATATGTACGGAAATAAGTTGAAGAGACAGGATTCCTCCTTTTGATATCCATTTGAACAACATCTCTCCTTTTTCCTCCTAGCAGAATCCCAGTAAAGGCAAACAACTCTAAATGACAACAAAGTACGAGTATGTATAATCCAGCGGAAAGTGGAATTTGCGGTTTAAAGATAACGTCAACGAACGTTTGGAAAATTTTTCCAAATATAACATGATATTACTTTAGATTTGTTCTTATCCTAGTCCCGAAGATTCTACAATATATTGGGACAGGATAGGAAAAAGCTATACGTATTTCTCATTTTCTCTTGTTCTTTTGAAAAATATGTATAAAAAATATGATATAGCTGGTTGAGTGGGTGCAGGAGCCGGAAGGAATGTCGAATAAATGTAATTTCAAGTCCTTCTTTTACTTCGACTCATGCACATTGGATTAATTTTTTTGAATTTTCTAACTTTGACAAGGAACAAAAAACTCATAAATGGATACAACTTTGAGATTGCATTACAAAGCATTCGCTAGCTAGAGGACCCACCGTTGAATGAACTTTTAAATACATCTCTATAGTTTGAAAAAATGATATGAATACCATTTTTGAAGGACTTCGACACACAATAAGGGAGCACTCTTTTATGTTTAAGTTTTGAGTTTTGTTTTTTTTAAATTTTGTATGATAGGTATGTACGAGTATATAGGGCACATTGTCCGTAATAAAATGACATTTTCATAGAAAACTTGAGGTGTGCAAATTTCTACTTTACATTTCACAGGTTTTATTTTGTAGCAAAATTTTAATATTTAGAAACGTTTATCCTTTTCACATTACCTCAGTATTTTTCCCTTATAATAGCTTTCTCATAAATTGATATTGATCTTAGAGAAAAGGCTCTAGAATAAGGTTTGAAATGTTATTTTTTATCATACTTCAGTTTTTTGTTAAAAAAATATATAGGTAGCTAAATAATAAAAATAAAATGAAATGTTCAACCCCTTTCAAAAGCTGATCATTTTGCAACGGAGACAAGTGCTACATAATTCAATACAATTTTGTGAACTTCTTTGAGTAAAATATTCACTATTTATTACGCTTTAACTGGAGGTCTTTTATTTTAATTCCAATTTTAAATTGATTGTATTCTGCTTCTCGTTTGTTTTAAGAACTAAAGCTTCATAAATGAAAAGTCAAAAGAACATTTTACTCAAAATTTTTCATTTTCCCGGAAAACTCACAGAACGCAACCATAAACAACCTGGTTATTCTCTTCTATTCCATTAAAAACAATCTTAAAAATGGTGCCTACCTGAAGAACATCATGCAACCAATAAAATTTTAAAACGCATGTAGATATACGTAGTTCCTTAGATTACGTATACCTAACCTAGACATTGTACTTTATCTTATAAGCACCCAACTATAAACTGTATTGCAAGACTACAACTACTTGTTTTCAGTGCCGCCACTTAAACAATATTGTCTTGTATCCGCGTGTTGGAAAAATACAAAAAAAAAAAAAAAAAAAAACATTTCAAATGAGCATCCTGGAGCTCAACCCATATAACTGTATCTCTATTCTAAAATGAAAAAAAGAACTAAGACAAACAAAATAAAAACTCAATTACTGTTAAATTAGGTTCTGAAAAATAACGTGCAGAGTACACTGAAATAACGAACTGCGAAGGGCTTTCTTTTCAAAGGAATGCTCTTCCCGACACGGGTATCCTTCTGCTCCTCCCATCACCCCACCCCACCCATTTTAAATCTCATAAACATCTTACTACATGTACTTTGTTTTTATTTTCTCTTGTCTTCCTCCGTGTTCCATAATGCTAGGATGACAGAGCTGCATCAGTGTTGTCGGAATGGCTACTATAGTAACATTTGGCTCCTTTACTGCGGGAAGGGCTACTGTGCTCCCCATGAATAAAAAAGGCTCCTGCCTCCCATCTTGAGGCTCTGACTATAGTAATATATATTAGTTTTTTGCACATAGTCCTAAACGAACACTGGAACTTGAATAGTTTCAAAAATATTTTTCAGTTGAGGTGCATAAAATTCTTAAAATGTCATCAACTAGGTGGATTTCGTTGGAGAGCGTTATCTCAAGAATTCTTGAACAATGGGTTCCTCTGCAACATTTTTTCATTACTTACGAGTTAGAAAGCAATATGAATTTGGCCCATAATATCTTCTCAGAGCTTACGGAAATAAATAAAACATATTTAAGTTTCTTGGGTTACGTTTTGAATATAACAAAAAAAATAAACAGAATTTCAAGCGGAGGTCCCAAAAAAGCATACCTTGCTCCAAACTGTAAGAATGTATTTAAAAACCCTTCTTCAAAATTTTGTCAACACAGAATATATACATAGATGATTTAGAGCTACATAAAATCGATTTCTCCAACGATAATATTTTTTTAAATCTTAATTACGTTTAATTTGATGATAATGTTTTAGTGGCAATACAAGGTATTGACCCCAAGAACCTAGCACCAAGTTTAGTCCCAATTCAATTTCAATTTTGTTTTATTGAACATACTATTTACAATTTGGCTTACAACTAATAAGATACTACATATGCATGAAAGTTTACATTTGTTGGCTCATAGGGGGCCTAACTATAAGTATACAGTGATTTAAGTTTAATTATTTTTATATAAAATTTACATGACAAAAAAAAATTAAATTTAAAATGTTGGTTGACTGTATTGTCCTCAGGGTGTTCATTCCTGGTTGTCAGTGGTGATTTTTGTGAGTGTGGGCAGGGATGGCGTTTTAGCCGCGGTGGTAGGCTGACCCAATGTCAGCGTAGAACGAGACTACTTCCTCGTTGTCCATGATTACGTTGTCATCCAGAGTTTCCATCACACTGAGGTATACCTCGGCTCGGGATGTCGTTGTTCTGTGGTCATCCTTCTCATAAGCTGATTCGGGTGGTCGATGATGTTCCTCAATAATTTCTTCGTTGAATGAACTAGATATTTGTCCAGTGGGATTAAATTCGCTTCTGTATAGAGATGCTCGTTCCTGAAGTGCTTCTGTCGTTGACGGTCTAAGTAGAGTCCAGTGCAGATCCTCAGTATCTTCCTTTCGAATAGTTGCCAAATTTAGTCCCTTTGATGACGTTATTTCTAAATTTAGCGGATGACTCAGAGTCTGAAAATCTAGATGAGGAATGGCGACTATTTCTTAATCAAACTTCTATGCCAAAGGACTTAGACTTTGAAGATTTTTACCGAACACTAAAAATGCCTTAAATAAGACTATGTTTCTTTGTAAGTATAAAAAAATTTGTGAGAACAATAATTGTTTTTCCACACAGTAGTGCGACTACGGAAAGAAAGTTTCAGATGTTAGTCTAACAAAAGGCAAAAAGCGAAACCGCCTTCATGTTAAAACAGTGAATGCTATTTTAACGGCAAAAGATCTTTTGAATAATAACTCATGCGAAAAGTGGGAACCGTCTAAAAGTTTGATTGAGAAGTAAAAAAAAAGAGGTCTGGACTCAAAGAAATAATAATGTATGTATACTTATTTTTATATTATATAAGTTACATTTTTGTTTTTAAAAAAGCCTACTTTTAATATTTTTAATTAATTTCTTAATAATGATCAATTTTCAGTTATTTACTTTCCTATTTAAAATAAGGCTTCTTTTGAGGCTATATTTATATAGATATATAACTTCAGATATGAATTGCTTTTTGTTTTGTTTAGTCCAATAGAACGTTACGTGCATGTGTCCTTCTTAGGGTGTGTTCACAACGGAGCTGCGATAAACGTTTCGAGTAGCAATGTGACTAAAGCTTTGAGATTTTTACATTGATTGTTGTTGTTCGAAGCGCTGCTCCGTTGCGAGCACACATAGGAAAATCAATGTAAAGATTTCTCAGCTCTGATCAAATCGCAGCTTGAATCGTTTATCGCAGTTCCGTTGTGAACACACCCTTAGACATTTTTGTGTGTAGGTATGAATAAAAATATCAATAGAAAAAAAATATTTTTGTTTCTTTTCATTTGTGACCGCATCTACTATTTGATGAAATATACCGAATTTTAACCTGGCTCCTCAATGCTCCCCTAATTTTATGAAAAGTGCTACTCTCGGAATTTTTGAAACGACAACACTGAGCTGCATCCGCTGGTTTGCGAACGAGAGAAACGCGCATCCAACCTAACCCCCTATCCTAATATAGCCCCGATTATGTTTCTCTGGAGGATATAAAAGAAGGAAGGAATATGAGAAAATTCCAAGAAACAATTACTCTTCATGGACGCGCGAGCGAACATGTGCGCTGTGAATGTGCACTTAAGACATTGCTATGGAACTGGAGCTTCTTTGCGTTTTCAAGAAAAGTGCGACTCAGTTCCCCATAGCACACCATCTTAGTCTTAGACTCGAAGCCCAATGTTCATGCATGTTCTACCATCTTCAACCAACATGGGTGGTGTGCAAACACTTTATAGCAACCAAAAACTAAATAAAGACCTACCTACACATATTCAGAGAAAAGGAAGACGAGATGAAGATGATTCTAGAAACTTACCCCAGACCATTCCTCGACCTCCCACTTGGGACACTCACCATGCAAGACTCTTGAGTTGGGGGTTTCGGTGTTCAGCAAACGATGTCTGGGACATGTTGGGAAAATTACAATGGCGTCTTGTAGAGAGTGCATAGTGCAATTAAGTAAATAGTAGGTAACTGCGGGATGTGGAATAAGGATGTTGAAAAGGGATATATGGAATTAGAATAGGACAAGACAGGAGGAGGATATATGGTTTTAATGCCATTTGATTCCTCCGCACACACAACCATTCGTTCTCGATAACCGGGTCCACATAGACGACTGCATGGGCTCCATTCATCAGCTTCCCATCTAAAGAGCGACACGACGACAATATCGAAAGAGAGAGAAATGTCGAAGGAAGACAAACATGAAAGGGATGTTGTTAGAACAAAAAGAATAAATGTCATACAAATTATGTAAAACATCTTAAATGAATCGGTGTGTCGATGTCCTTTAGTCCTCTTCTTCTACACAATCCACGTTTTCATCTATATTGGCTTAAGTTACCATTATCGAAAATCCTCGTTACGGATGGAAAAGTGGGTTTGTGAGATAAGGCGGGCAAATTTTCTTCAAAGCAGTATGTTTGACAAGAGTATTTATTTGAAAACAAATTTAGAACGCATTAATTGTTCACATTACGGAATGTGAATGCCTACGAAACGTGGATACTACAATCTCGAGATAATGTAGGCCTTTGTGAAGCAATTACAACTGTCTGAGCTCTTTCCCAAATCCCGAATCATCTATTGTCTTCACCGTACTTTCACATTCCATAGTATATTTAAGCAAAAAGTTAATGACTTACTTCGAGCCTTTTAACTATATTTCGAATAAGACTTTGGATTTTATGGTTTGAGTTTTTATTTTGACACTACTTCTTATGGTCAGTTTTTCTACGATAGTTAGTTTTTACAAGTACAGTGTCATGAAGTGAAATTAGAAATGTTTTTTGTGGAACGTATATTAAATTATTTATTTAAGTAATTGAGACCCACTCTTGTGAAATATAGTGTTGATTGCAGATAGAAATAAAAGAAGTGGTCTGGTTTTGAAGTGTTCTTACTTAGGCGGACAGGTATGAGTGTTGCAGAGCACCACAGATAGCTCAGGCCGATAAGTTGCACTGCACAGGGAGTCTTCGACTTCCGACACCGCTAACACGATTTCTGCATGTTGGTCGACACATCTTGTATCCTTGTTAAGTTCCATTAAAGAAAAGAAATGAAAAAGAAGAAGAGAAAAATAGTAAAAAGAAAGTTAATCCTTTCAATCGTAAATTCACCTAAGAATCCAAAAACGTAAAAACTAAAATAAAAGGCTTTTCTTAGAACAAAAGTAGTTTCTGTTATTTTTGATTTTCTCAAAAACTACAAGACATTTTGACATCCGGTTTTTTGTGTTTGATCAAAAATTAATAAGAGCATTGAATATTGAATAAAAAAATAATACTTAATTACGTAAAATTTTGAAAAAAAAATTGTTTAAAAACAAAATTTTCATTTTTTTTTCAAAGTTTTGATTTTGAAAATTAATTTTTCAAAAACTAATCACTCGAACAACCTTATTTAAAAACAAAATTAAAGAATGTATTTCTGGCTTTTCAAAATGCTATAGCATTACTCTGTAGGTATCACCGTTATTTTTAATTTTTTTTCTGTTTTAAGTGACTTTTTTCTTAAATTGCCCCTCCCGCCTAAACGGGGGGAAATAGAACCCCCCCCCTCCCATACGATTTTTTTCTTGTCTAAGTCCAACCTACACGCCCTAGCTTTTTGTCACACCTTATGCAAATCACCCTGTATGTATATATTTTACTATAGAAATTTTTATAATTATTGTACGACAATTGAGGGTGGGTGCTTATCGAAGGAGATAAAGAATATCTATTGATTAATTTCATTTTTGGAACCTATAATTTTTTATTTCCACCACGACAAAAGATACAACACAACAAATTAGACATTAGGAATAAAACGACAGTACATAAGTTCACATAGCAAAGCGAGGGTGGCTATTTTCATGTTACTGAATGTTACCAGTCTACCAAGACCGAAAACGCTAAGTTGTAGCTTAAGTGGAAATCCTTATTGGTTACGCTTAAGCTTTGTTTCGGTGGCATTTTTATTGTGTGCCAGAACACGTTTAATCGATAAGAAACAGGAGACCGTGTAGTTTAAGGGGGTTGTGGTTATTAAAAGAGGCCGAAGAGGGCAAGATACACACAGCCTGATCCCCTATCTGAAAATTGTTTTTATAGCTTTAATCGTTTCACTCCCACTACATTCCTACTATTTCTCGCAATGTGGAACAGTGTGGATCTTGGGACTGCTGGGCGATATAATTTTGTCTGCACTTTGTTCTTTTTCCCACACTAAAATCCAGAGACAGCGAGTGACTCTAGGGGATGTCAACTGCCTTTGATTCGATGGGGAACAGAGAGAAGGCAAAGAACAAATAAACTTGGCAATATTGGTGGTATGTTCTTCGGGGATTCCGAAGGGGTGGAAAAACACTGCCATAGCAGCCGCCTTTACTTATAGTAACTCTAGTGGTAATTGACATTTTCTCTCAGACCCCTGTTTATTTTTTTTTTTTTATGTTTGGTATTTTTATTATCATCGATAGACAGGGTGGATAGGGAGGTTGCGAGACGATAAATGGAAACGGATCAGAATGTTTTGTAACGGTATCCTCCTCCCTGTTGTACCTTTAGAGAATTGTGCTATGGAATTGATTCACTTCGATTCTGTGAAACGGATAACGGAAGACAGCTTAGGTAAATATACATCTAGGGAAGACTTAAGTTAACTTATTCAAGAAATCTGATGAAGATCGTGTGACAGCTCATCGAATTTGTATTTTTTTTTTTTAAATATGACTATCACGTTATAAATTCTTGTTATTTTTTTGTATATTGTTTCTGATACATACAACAAGAAGTTCATTAAACTTAATTTTGGCGTAAGAATATGTTAAAAAGAAAAAAATAATAAAACAACCTTTTCCAACCAAAGGATTTGAAAAAAGATTTGCTTGACATGGATTTATCGGATATTAAAAGGTCTTCCTGCACATCAAATTTTCTGACTTTTTATAAAACAAATTATGAAGAAGGTAAAGGTTCTCCTTAAAGCATTAGATGTTATGTAAACCTGAATCTTCTGACATTAAGTATGGATTGTAAAACATTTTGGCAAATGACACAAGATCCTACGTCTCTTTTTTTGTCATCTAAAGGGACAAAAAGGTATCCTATTTGTGTTTTTTTTTTTCTCTCTGTGTTACACATGTTGACAGCCTTGTTTTGGATATTAGAAGGCCGGAATAAGAATTGTTTTCTTTAAGGAAGGGTATCAAAGAGATTTATGTATATAGGGTGCATTGAAAACTCGAAATTGGTTAGATATTTCTACAAATGTGGAGAATTACTTTTTTTTTCTTAAGTGAGGCATGATAAAGTATTTATTAAGAGGTATTGAAAATCTCAAGTGCTTTAACGCTTCTGTATCTTTTAAGTTCTTTTAAATTCAAATTTCCTATAGACCTTTGAAACAGCCACTTTTGAGGTAAGGGTTCAAAGGATTTTAAGAGCGGCCAGATTTGTTATGAGACCAAAAGAGATATATGTACGTGGGTTTTCTATTAATAGCAAATCGATATATGTATGTATATGTACATATGAAAATACTTTTATGGATAGCTCAAAATGTTTAGATATTATTGGAAGTATCAAAAGAAGAAGAGTCTCAATAAACATTAAATTCGTTATAAGAAAATATTAAAAATTGAGTCAGCTTATGATAATTGATATAAAGATCCTTTACAGGAAATAGGGTAGAAAAACGTATCTATTAAGAAACTTTAAAATAGAGCATAAAGGTAATCTCGACACAATTATGATGCTGTAGTTAGCATCAGTAATTTTTCTTCTTGACTTACAAGGCTTCATTTCCTTTATTAATTCACAATCCTTTAAACTATGTATACCTATTCCATATAAAACGGTCATTATTTCTTCAGAACTTTGAAGGTAAAAATCGAAGTTAGAAGGCGATGTGTTCCTTTCTACTTAATGGTCACTATTTTGATCAATTATAACAAACCCTTCATTGTTTAAATCATTAATCATTTAAAAAAAAAAAACAAAAATTAATTCCACCTTCAACAAATCCTACAAACGAAGTCCATCATAACTTACAAAACAAAAAGTGAACAAACCTACTACCCTTCTAACAAAAGGCACCCCCAAAACCCAAGTTATTGTTTTATGATAGTTCAACTCCTATTTAACGTATCAGCAGTCTATCGAAATGCCAACAACCAAATATCAAGCACACGCATTGTATTTACCTTTTGGAGGTTGTTATGCCAGCCCCTTCAGAGAACATACCTACAAATACGACCCCGAATATCCGATACTTGTATGTAGGTTATGACTGTATATGCCTTTAAGTGCAAATGGATTGGGATTAGGGATTGGGGGTTATACCTCACTTCGTTTAGAGAAAATATAATATTTTTAAATATTTAATGACGATAAGAATCGCTTTGTTCATTTAAGGATGAGAATGTACGAGTTTAAAGTTAATAGCTTTGCATGAAATATATACCATAAATATTATACTGCAACTACATCCTTGAATATATATTTATTTAGATTCGAAGTATTTTTTATTTCTTTTAAGAAATCAGAATTGCATATGGTTGGAGTGGAAATGAATTGAAATTGAAAATTGTCAATGGGAAAATGTGCCATTTACGTTCCACATCATAAATTTTGAAACTGAATTATCTCATTGACATAATTATCAACGCTCCTGGGTTCACTTACAAATTTGAAATTAGGGTTAGAAATAGATTGTGGAACGTATTATTTCGTTTAGGTGAGTTCACGAAATTAATTTATGACTCAGCAATATCAAACTATTAGCTTGTTGATATGATTATCTTGTCTTACCTCCATATATATCACCTAAAGTAGGTTGTGGAATGTATCTGACTTTACAAGCAATAAATTCCTACCAGGAGTAAAGACTTATACGGAATGTGGAGCCAAAATTTAAAAAATTCTCAGAACATAAACTCTATTAGTTTAAAATCTTACGTTCCACATAAAATCTAACACTCCATGTTAAAAATGAAATTGTCAAAATTTGTGGAACGCATTTAAATTTCATTTCACATTATTATAGTTAATCCTAGTAGAAACTCACTCATCATGAAATGAAAATCGAATAGATTCCACAATCTTCCAATGAAGACGTTTAGAAGTTGTGATGAAGAATGAAATAGTTTTACATTTTGAAATCAATCAACTTTGGTTAGAGAAAATATTTGTAGAATCTAGAGCCAAACACATCCCACTCACAATTATCCATGAAATTTTTATTCTCACTTCAACTGTGTTCTAAAGTCTCAACTATTCTACAACCAGACACATATCAAAAATAACCTTTAATTCTAATAATTTTTAATCAAATTGACATAACTGTATTTTCATCTATAACAAGAAAGCACCCTTCAAAAAAATAAATATCGAAATCGAATCGACCCATAACCACAAAGAAATTTGAATTGATTTCTTTCGTGACTTAACTGTATTTGTCACTCAACAATTGACTCTTGAGAGTTAACACACCAAAAACATCGAAGGTTGCCAAATCATCGTTCGAACCGTGTAATAACAGATGAACACGAACCACCAACTCCTTTGGCCATAAACAAAATAAATCTTACATCCATACCTTTTTTTTTTTGCATGTCAGCAAGCTACTTACCTCCTCCGCAAGTAACTGAACACAGTGACATCGGTGCCGTCTCCCAATGATAGAGTGGTTGCGAGCATGATTTCCCATCACCCCCACACACCCCACACGCGTCGATCTTCTTCGTTGAACCAATCTTTAGGTCACAGCCAACTCGCTGGAAGAAGAAAATAAATTAGAAAAAAAAACACAAAAAATCGGGACATAAAAATCAAATAAAAATAAATATCGAAAAATGATGAAGGACAACACTCGAGGAGAAAAAAATTATGTTGAACATTCTAAGAGTTTGTTTTTCGAACCTCAAGCTCAAGAAGCGGCACGATAAGATACAAAGCAGGCATTTTGAATAAAAAGAGCGTTTTCGTTTTTTTTATTTTGGCTTTACCAGGCGAGTAATATCCGATTCCAACGAGTCAAGAGGGTAACAAATAATTTATCACAATAAAGGTTATTCTGCACCGTATATAAAATAGATGAATTGCTTCGCACAAGGCTCGAAATATTGAGGAGAACCAAATAAACAAACGAACCAACGAACAACCTTCCTACAACACTTTCCCTCTGTGTATGTGAGCTCAGGTCGGGCGCCATTTAGTGGGTTAGCCTCGAATGCGACCATTTTTGACGAGAGTGCTTTGTTTTCCCGGAGACATGTTGTCATTATTTAAATTCCTGTTCGAAGTAATGAATAACTTTGGCCGAATTATTTGGCAAATTGTGGTTTGATTTATGCGCCTCATTGTGCACAGCCGTGTACGCTGTACGCTGTCCCTGGATTTACCTTTTGCCATATAAATCGATTGATATGTAGCTAGCTACTGGATTCAGGACTTAATTTGAATTTGGGGTTGGAAATGAGCATTTTTTGTTTCGTTTACTTTTTAAATTTGGAAAGTTTGACAAAAAAGTCGTGCAAACTCCTCGAAATAAATGAGACCTAATCACGGCATCGTTTTGATATTTCTGTATTTCTGCAAGGAATGTCGGGATAAATTGTTTTATTTTGTATGCTTTAGCGAGCCCCAGACGTTATTTGGTTTTGAGGTTTTGTTTTGGTAAGGGCTTTAGGGGATTGAAGATTGTGAGATGTTGATTGTGTTGCGTTAGGCGATTTGCCACAGAGGAATATAATTTACAATTCCCGTGTTTTTTCGATTCTGTTTTGTTTAATTTTCCACATTTGTGTCGAAGAAAAGAAGAACTCGTTCCTTGTGAGACATGAAAGTCTGATAATAAGGCATTAGACTTGTAAACGAGTTAAATACTCTCTTTTGTCTTAATGTTTATCCAATCGACTGTTGTTTTCTAAGAAATTTTGGACTCCTCGAGGGCTCAATGTTTTAAGGACACATTTTTTTGAGATGAAAGAAGAAGATATTTGACACCAAAGTTGTTGTTTACTTAGCTAGGGACAACCTAAAAGACAGACAAATTAATAGAAAACATCTCAAAAGAGTAAACATGGTTAAGCTTTGAAGGCCGAAGGTAATATGAGTTAGAAGAGTTTTGTTATAAGCATATTGGGTTATGTTTTTTTTTCGGAATTTAATGATTTATTCAGTAATTAAATTCAATCTTCAGAAAACACTCAACAAAAATTTGAACAGCTTTAAAATCAACAAAATATTTTTATCATTCTAGCTAGAAACCTACCTAAGACTTGACATCAATAGGTGGACAAAATAAGCTACAAACACTTAACTAAGACAATCCATGCGAATAAACACAACACCTCTCTTCCTTTCAATCCCTGACAATCTTCACCTGGAGTACATTAAATCTCCCGTTCCATATTCAAAAGAATGCTTTAACTGAATAAGCTTCAAAAATTGATTACAATTGGTTTACTTTATGGATACTTCAGGTCAGAAACCTGATGCAATTACCTCCTGCTTACAAAAAAAACCTCCACAAAGTCATTACTCTCTGTTCATTTGCATAACACACAATATCCATTAAGTTTTAAAGTAATTCGTAATTGAAAACCCGAAAAAAAGGAACAAATAAAAAATTGTAATTTATTCTCCACAATTAACTTATTTATACCACGCCAATCAACTTTCCACACAAAAGGTTCGGTAAAAAATAAAATAAATAATAAATTTAAAAAAAAAAAAATAATTTTTATCTCGCTCACCTGACATTTGCCCTGGATGCACATATCAAGACTTCCGGCACGGCACCGAGTTCCATCTTGCACTCTGCCTGACAGCTGCACAATGACACTCGGCTCATCATAGTGTTCCGACTCATCTGGGCCAGTGACACCGCCACCATCAACCTCTGGCAGTGAAACGTCATCAGAAAGATGTGCAGGTCGTCCCCTTTTTTTCATCCCAGCGCGAAAACCACAGCGGCACAAAATAGAGAGAAAACAAAAGAAGAAAAAAGAGAGAAAAAAAAATAAACAAACAATCCCATTTCCCATTAAATGAATAAAGCCATTCAGTTAACGAGTCAAAGAGTGTATAACTGTGAATATTTTAACAACACACAAGCCAGCAAAACCAGGACACTGAATAAACGCAGGGCGAGTAGTGAAACTTCCAAAAGGATTGCATGCTTCGTCACAGCTACGGAGCTGGGAACTATTTATATGTAGGCCGTTTGTAGTGAGGGAACATACTGGATTTGGAGCAGGGTGCAACGCTGCGTTTAAATATTTCAAGGCAACAGGATATGGCATGCAACATCCGAAGTCGCAGCCCAGGTCGTAGCGTGCTGCTAGCTCCACTTCAAGTCAACACACTGCTTGCCTAGCTCTAGCGTAGCGGACAATGCAACTCTCTTGCTCCTCTCAGATCGCTACTTAACAAAGAAAATTCACCAAGAGCCTCCTGATGATTTCAAATCGGGATGTCGTTGATGACTTTTACTGCACACTCAGACCACAGAGGATTCCTGCTTCTGAAACTCAGTTCCTCCGCGGGCCACTACAATGTAATTACCGCATTATGCATTTACATACCTTTGTTTATAGAGTGTCCGCAGTTTTGCACTTCGCGTGAAACTTTCCGAGGTAATTTGGCGTGTATTTTATTTTAACCCCCTTTTATACCAATTTTAAACACTTACATGTGGGCTTCACAAATATCTGATCTCCTCATAGTTAAGGATACAAGGATGGATAGTTAAGGTACAATCACAAAGAATCTGAACAGCAACCAAATCTCGAAATAAAATAGACATGATGCAAACCTTCGAAGAAACTGAAACATTTTTTTAAAATTCTGCTTTAAATAGGATTTAATTGAAAGTCGTTTTTGAAAATTAATTAATCGATTTAAGCTTTTGGGTGAATGGACAAGTCTGGAAAAAAAATTCCCATTTAAAAAATGTTTTGGTGCTTGAAAAACAAAACTTTATAATTTAGTGGATGTACATTAAAGCCCTTTAAAATACCTCGGAATAAGTTCTTCTCCAGGTCTTTTTAAAAATTCACCTCTCTCAGCCCCAAGTCTTAGCATAATAAAAGAAAAGCCTGTACCCATCTTCATTTCTTTTATCTCTAATGGCAATGGTAGTTGGGTAGGTAAGTACTCAGAAAAGCGATTTCTTAGAATAATTGTCTCACAGTGTCATATGTCTAACCTTACGTAAAAAATTTCAATAAATTATTCATGTCAATTACTGGATGTCGTCTATCCTACAGTCAACATTTCACTATGCATAAATGTGCTTCTTCAATCTGAAGTCGAAGGATCTATATACATAAGAGGCTGGCTAGGTTGCCCAAGTTGACCGAGGCGATGGGAGGTAATGAACAGAGAAAAGACCAGGTCCTTCAGTTTGGTCTCTTTGTGCTAAAATAGTATCTGGTCGACCAAAACGAATATAAGCAAACCTGAGAAAATGAACTCAGAGTCAAAGCAGCACGTTTGATCCCGAAGCCCTGTCCCTCCGCATAATACAATCCTGCGAAGACAGAAAAGAACCACATTGCGTATAGTGTGATGTGTTTTCTAGATTTCATTGTGAGGGAGATAGTTGTTTGCTTATTCTATTCAAACTGAATATCCATTACAAGAGACTCACTTTATCGGTACACAAGCAGTAAACAAAAATAGAGATTTTGCACATAACCTTAATTATTTATTTATGAGATGAAACCGTTTCAATAATTCACCTTTCCTAAGAGTGGAAAAGCCATTCAAGTTGAGCATCGGAGAGGCAAAACAGAGGGCTTATAAGAACAATGGACTGAGAATAATAAAAAGAAGGACAAATAAGATAGAAGCAACAAAAATACCTTTGACGAGGGATGAAAACGGGTCTGACATTATTTTGCCATTAATCTATGTGATCCGGAGTGTATATAGCAAGCGATTACCAAAAGTACTCCAGCAAAATGGGTCTGGGAATAGCCTATGTGAATGTCAGTCATCACATTATATACCTTCCACTTCCTCTGCGCCCAGGAAGCTGAAGGCTCTGAAACGGATAAAGGATGTAAATCTAAATCTCGTTCCGCCACAACAAATTCAACCTGTCTAATGTCTATGTCTACTCCAAGCCTAAGAAGAAGCTAGCTGACTGGCTGTGATGTCAATTTTACCCCCCAAATTCTCATTTTGTAGCTATTTCAAATTCTACGCATTGGCTTTGATTTTAAATCTTATATCTCTCTCTCCCTCTTGGAAGTTTATTGATCGGAAATGTAAATTTATTATCCTATCCGTCCCACCGGCACCGAATCGAGGGAGATTAAATTTCCCAACCCTACTTCACAGGACAATGGAAATAGAGGAAAGGTGGGCTAACTGGATTTGTCCATCTTAAATGTCGCTTAAGAACTTGATAAAAACTTAAACGACACCTTCAAGACAGTTAGACATAGATATGAATAAGTAGGGAAGTGTGCGGGCTTTCTATGGTTTCTTTACGACTTACCGATCCGAAGAAGATGTCACCCGGGCGCCATTTTACTTATTTCTTTTTTTATTTTTGGCCCCAAGTCTTCTTGAACATTGAACCACTTGAGAACCCAGCAATGCACACTATATTATCTTACTAATCCCGCTCAACCGACTCAAGGATTAGATGAACCTAAGCGATGTTGTTGTACGAGTTTCCTTCGACTCTTGCTCTATCATGATATTCGTTCCCTGTTAACTTCCAATTTGTATAAATATGGAACGTAGACTCTTGCTTGCTTCTCGATTCAATTCGGTTCGCTTGGCTTGCATGAATATTTATTTAGAGCGCACTTTTGCATGCTGTTGGGTCATTAAGTCCTGGCGTTGTGTTTTGCTCCAAGGAAATTGAAATAAATGTCGACTGTCGAATGAGACACAAAGCTTGGGAAGTATTTACGTTTGCTAAATTAAACTGTAAGAAGATGGGTTGCAAGAAAGAAAACACTAAGCACGAAAAGCGATAAGGTTCGAGTAGAATTCTCGCTTGTATAAGTAGTCTTCCTAAGAGGTAAGGTACCTAGAGCTATATAGACATTACTACAGAGACCATTTTGTGCGCTGGTGATTGCTATCAGACCCCTTCTTGCAGCAATCGAATGCTAATCATGTCACTTTCAAGGAAAACACCTTTAATCAAAAATGGGGTTAAGTTGGCGAAACTAATGGACATTTTGTGGTGACCTTTGTTTTGGTAATGTTCTTCGTTTCCTTCTCAAGGTTAACAAGTGGTTCAAGAGAATAAAGCTAAATAAACGCAATGCTTAAAGGAGCCTTTGGCAGACGAGGTGGCCAATGTGTTGGGTAAGGTAATTAATAGGAATTAAAAAGAGAGGGTTTTGTTACGTTCTTTCGGTGTAAAGAAATGTCAAGTGGCTTAGTTCGTTGACCATAACCAGGTGTTTATTCTACAGATGTTTTTGACGCGTATGTAGGTACTAGACATCAAATTTTAAATTTATTTTCTCGTCTCGAAAGCCATTTGTCCGTTTAAGAATTTTCAAAATTTTAGGTAGCACCACTTTGATAAACATTAAGATTGTCATTAACTCAAATACCTACATCATTATGACAAATTGGGAAAATATGTCAAATGGTCTTCGAACATATTACTCATTTCACCCAGAAATAAAATCTACCCTTATGAATTTTATCCATCATCACATTATTACACCACAAAATAACCCAGAAGGGTAAAATACAATCGACAACAGCTGTTTCTCCAAAATACCCTCTGTAGTGTGAACCCATCATCAACAACAGAATCAGGAACAGCTTTTATATAAGGGTCAAGTACATCCTTCCTTTGGTCGAGGATATATTTTACCAGCCAAAAGAAAGAAGCAACTTGTCGAAATGCGTCCAAATATTGTTAAGAAGAAAAACTGTCTTAACACTTTGCCAAGACTAGCGAACGAAAATATAAATTAATTGGAGTCTCCGTCTCATGTTTGTTTAAATGATTAATGAAAAGCTTAAGGCCGAATTTAATCCAAAAACAACAATAACAAGTTTGTAAAGGGATCTTCCGAATTTCAAAGGTAACCACCGAAAACTGTATACAGAAAATTAAGTCCACAAGCTAGCAAGACACCATCAAGTTAGTTTTTTGGAAATTAATTAATCATTTTAAAAAATTATCTTCATCTCCAAAGAGACTGACTCGGAGAAGTAATATAGGTATTGCATAAGCAGCTTGTAACAGTGGCTCTATTTTTGATATGTTTTGATATTAATCGCCCTTAAGTCGAAAAGTGCTTAAAAATAAATCGTTTTTTAATTTGAACTCTCAACGACCAGCCAAAGGATTGTCTCCCCTCTATTCCTTGATTATGCAATCCTTAACCAATTACGTGTTGGGTAAAACACTGCTAAACATATTATAAATACTTATCCGAGGATATAAAAATAAATACAAGCTTGGTAAGACTTAAAAAAAATTACTAAAGCATTCAAGGATGCCCAAAAAAGGGTGAAGTTCAGGGAGGACGATTCGAGTACAAACATTGCACAATAAAACTTGGTCCTGTATCTGTAAATAATTAGTATGCTTTTCTTACATCATGGGACATTAAGTCTCGAAACTTGTGTATGTAGCTACTTCACATAATCTTATATAGGTTGGGAGGGATATTAGGATACTCATCTGGATCCCATTCTGGGCATACAAAATCCGACTGAAGGACGTCATACTATTTCCCTGGTTCAGACTTTCTTTGACTCTGGCCGTTGGCCATACAAATTCAAACCATCCCAACAACATTCAACATTTATTCCTTCTATTTTGACCATACAGTCGCAGACAAATTGAGTATGACCAGTGCACTACGGTAATATAGATTTAAGAGGGCTCTTTGATGGTGTGTAGGTATACATAGTTTCGATTCGGTCCTCTGCCTCTGTGCCAATTACCTAATCACGGAAAATGACCCACTCTACCATAACAGCACTTTGCCACAGGAGACGTGTCCAATCGATCGGGAAAACGGAAAAATATATATATAAAAAAAAAAGAAAATAATTTTGGATGAGGCGGGCATTTTACCTTCCCCCTTGCCACTCGTAATAAGGAGTAGTTGTTGGCAAAGTTGCAGAAACAAAAAACAAAAGTGCATTTTAAAATCGCTCGCTATCTACAGGGTGATTCAGAAATGTTCCTTAAATTAGCAACGTATGTATTAAATAATTCGAAATTTTAACATTTTTAATAATGTTTTCGGAATTATTGTATTCAGCAATTAATAACCTATTATTAAACTGGATATGAACTCTAAGGTTAAATATTAATATATTTTAAACAATTTTTTTTTAATTTATACGAGAATTATGTCTTAGTTCAAAAAATTATGAACATAACAACACTCTTAATTTTTGGTACAAAATTACACAAGAGACGAATTTTATATTTGTTATATAATTTATATCAAGTACCCCTTGGCACAGTGGTTAGTGGTTTGGGCTGCCATGCTGAGGGTCTGGGCTTCAATTTTATCAGACGCTGCAAAAAAGTTTTTTCTGAGGTGTAATGCCTCTTGCGAAGAAAGACCAAATCCTCAAAGAGTATCTCTATCGGATACGTCAGAGGGTCCCCTCAATTTCTAGTAACACGAACACATGAATGGTTGAAAGTTGTAAGTAACTAGGTCCAGGGCCTTTTAAATTAATCTTCTATTGTTGAGAAGAATTATGTCTCCATTAGAAATCGTTTGACAATCATTATTTTAATCTATGTATTTTAATATAATGAAATATAAATCGCATTCATTGAAAAATTTAAAACTTATAACCAAAAATAAGATCAAGAGCTTGGCTTAATCTGTGTGGCCTATTGGAATAGTTTTATTGCACGACCCAATAGCATCAATAACACCCTGTACGGCAGAGAATCCTCGTACGAGTACACACTTACCGACCAACGTCCATTCAAAGGACTTGCCGAATACATTTTATTGTATGTTGTTATCCTCCATTGGTAGTATCCCCAAACTCTGTAGGTGGGAAAACGACAGTAGCACTAGAAGGTATAAGAGTGGATTTTATGAGACTACAAGGATTTGTTTGTTATGGTCGTAACATTTTAAAATTTTTTTTCATTCAATTTTACTCCACACTGTGTATCTTTTGTCCACTCAAAATCGAATGACAAATTGAAAATGCGCACTTAAATCGCCTCTTTTAAGTATCGCCTTTATGAGTGTTTCGTCTTGCTTCTTTTTGGTATTTCCACTTTGATAAACGACCGAGAACAGAAAAGACAATTTAACAGCAAAAGAATTGGAGATGCACATAATGCCAGAGTCCTGGTAAGTATTTTTTTCTTTTTTCTTTGCTGTTCGAAAATCCTTCCAAAAAGTGACTTTTTAAAGCACATAGACTCGGTAACGGGATAATTTACATAAGCGTCGACAAGAGGGAGCTGAAATGTTAAAACAGTTACTCGAGCCTCATATATAATTAAAATTATATTTTAATTAAAATTATATTTTAATTAAAATTATATTTTAATGAAAATAAATAAACAATTGTTTGAAACATAAGTTCAAAAACGTAATTTGAGAATCGTTTTCCCTTCAGGATTGTACAATCTAACCTTCGTTTCCAATAAAAAATCAGACTAGATAAACCGAAACTCATGTTTTAAAAAAGTTTAATTTTATTTATTCAGGAGGTTTTGATCTTGCATAGTTCCAAGCAAGGACATTCTGATGTTCCTGTAACCGAAATACTACCAACCAGTTACTTCTTTAGGAGTCTTGACAACAGTGTAAAATATACAATGGGATATAAATATGTATCTTTCCACCTAAGAGCTCTTGGAACATTTAGTTTTAAAAAGTACAGATTTCAAAATTTTCTTAAAATACGAATATGATCTAAAATTTCCGATTGTCTCAACAATACAACCCACGCTGGGGAAAAAATTTCATCTGCGCCCATGGATGGTGCATCATTTGATGAGATTACTGTGTATAGTATGAGTAAGCAAAAATAGCCTCACGTCATCAGAAAAGAGTGCCAGGACGAACAAAATTAAATAACTACGAGAAAAAAAAAATCAACCACCCCTCTCCACAACTGCAATCCAAACGACAACATCCCTCTCTCCTTTGTCCGTTTGGAAAATTTAAATAACGGGTGATTTTTTAAGAGCTTGAGAACTTTTTTTAAAAAAAAAACGCATAAAATTTGCAAAATCTCATCGATTCTTTATTTGAAACGTTAGATTGGTCCATGACATTTACTTTTTGAAGATAATTTCATTTAAATGTTGACCGCGGCTGCGTCTTAGGTGGTCCATTCGGAAAGTCCAATTTTGGGTAACTTTTTCGAGCATTTCGGCCGGAATAGCCCGAATTTCTTCGGAAATGTTGTCTTCCAAAGCTGGAATAGTTGCTGGCTTATTTGTGTAGACTTTAGACTTGACGTAGCCCCACAAAAAATAGTCTAAAGGCGTCAAATCGCATGATCTTGGTGGCCAACTTACCGGTCCATTCCTTGAGATGAATTGTTCTCCGAAGTTTTCCCTCAAAATGGCCATAGAATCGCGAGCTGTGTGGCATGTAGCGCCATCTTGTTGAAACCACATGTCAACCAAGTTCAGTTCTTCCATTTTTGGCAACAAAAAGTTTGTTAGCATTGAACGATAGCGATCGCCATTCACCGTAACGTTGCGTCCAACAGCATCTTTGAAAAAATACGGTCCAATGATTCCACCAGCGTACAAACCACACCAAACAGTGCATTTTTCGGGATGCATGGGCAGTTCTTGAACGGCTTCTGGTTGCTCTTCACTCCAAATGCGGCAATTTTGCTTATTTACGTAGCCATTCAACCAGAAATGAGCCTCATCGCTGAACAAAATTTGTCGATAAAAAAGCGGATTTTCTGCCAACTTTTCTAGGGCCCATTCACTGAAAATTCGACGTTGTGGCAGATCGTTCGGCTTCAGTTCTTGCACGAGCTGTATTTTATACGGTTTTACACCAAGATCTTTGCGTAAAATCTTCCATGTGGTCGAATAACACAAACCCAATTGCTGCGAACGGCGACGAATCGACATTTCACGGTCTTCAGCAACACTCTCAGAAACAGACGCAATATTCTCTTCTGTACGCACTGTACGCATTCGTGTGGTTGGTTTAATGTCCAATAAAGTAAACTGAGTGCGAAACTTGGTCACAATCGCATTAATTGTTTGCTCACTTGGTCGATTATGTAGACCATAAATCGGACGTAAAGCGCGAAACACATTTCGAACCGAACACTGATTTGGTAATAAAATTCAATGATTTGCAAGCGTTGCTCGTTAGTAAGTCTATTCATGATGAAATGTCAAAGCATACTGAGCATCTTTCTCTTTGACACCATGTCTGAAATCCCGCGTGATCTGTCAAACACTAATGCATGAAAATCCTAACCTCAAAAAAATCACCCGTTAGTTTGATGGACATTTAACATCCTATATGCTCCTCAGCTGGCTCTTTGATAGGTAATAGCTATTCGACATTATAAAAATAGTACCAACCTGTTTTGTGTCAAAAAAAACCTCTAGATAGGAAACAACATCGGTAACGGTGATGGTGAAAAGAAGAACTAATGGACGCAGACGATAGAGCAGAGGTAAATCCATCCGGGAATTCTTTTCATTTATCCAGAAAATAGGACAAATCAAATGTGATAGTCCATTCAGTTGCCATAAAAGCTTTCACATTAAAAATAGATGGGAATGTAAGTGAATTGATTGATTCACCTCTCACTTTTTATTCAGGTTTGGTCTATAAGTTTTATTCTGTGTTTTGACTCGTTTACCTGTGAGCTGTGAGGCTGCGGATTCATTGAATATAGAGTTCGGAAAACGCGCGCGAAAAACGAATTCTCTATTACACAAACGAAAAAAATAGGGTTACTGTCAAAAATTCAGATTGACTTTAAGGCTGACTTTAATAGGACTGGAGAAATCTGAATTCCAGGACTTTATTATATCAGTGCATACAAAAACATTCAGAGTTAATCATTAGTTTGACTTTTTTGAGAGGTTTTTACTCCCCTTATGTTTTACCTTCCTTGTGAGTGAATTAAGCTCAATTTTACATGCCAAATGCACTTTTTTCGAGAAAAATAAAACACACACAGACGAAGTATATAATTAATTTTGTATGTTGCTATGCAAGTTGGGATATTTTGGGTAAATATACAAAGTTTCTGGCTCGTACCAAAGTACGTGTGTAATTTTACGGGGTGTAATTTTACCAAACCAAACCATGCAAACCAACAAATATCATGAGCTGAATTGTGTATTTTTTGTTCCCATAAAAAAAAAAAACAAAATGGACCCCATCCCCAAGTACAAGTTTGTTAGTCTTTTTTGCTTTATAACGAATTCATTGTTTTGGGTTGATAGTGGTTTTTGTGTTCCTACATTTTGTTAGCTTTAAGTTTTATTTGATATTTTTGCGACTTACCAATAGGACTGCTGTCCAGACGCAGGTTTTTCGTTCCATATTTTTTATCTGCATGTTCGGAGAATCATGGTTTATTCTGTAAGTACAAAAACAAAATAAATATGAATGAATAGAAAATTTTAGTGGGGAACGGTTTGATAGTAGCTTCCTCAGTCCTTAGTCAGTTATTCAGAGTCAGAGAAACATAAACTAAAGTTGGGTTTTTGGTTTTTATTTTCAAAACACTATTTCAGATTAGTTTGAGCACTTTTTCTGATAAAATGTAAAACTGTTTTATAACTTCCATTTTATTTTTAGTTTTTTTGGAACTGTTATTAAAATTGGCGAACTTATGTATATTAATTTGAATAAAAAATAGAAGTTTTAATATTATAAAAAATATAATTCGACCAATGCTATGCACGGTGTGTTCAACGTTGATAAAGGGTATTTAGAGACAAAAATGATGAAATACGAATCCTAAAGTCTATTCAGTTGATTAAAGTCTGTGACTCTTTTCTTAATGAAATATACTATGAAATGTTTTATAAAGATCTTCAAATTTTTGCAATAAAAGATGATTTTTTTTTATTTTGTGTTTTTAATTGTTTGGCATTAAGCACAGATGGTACAAATTTGTCTCTTTTTTCTAAGCCTATTACAGGAACAGGCTTTGACATTTCTTAATTTCACTCATCTCATTTTTCAACCTTGGTTTTCAAATACAAACTCGAAACAACAATAATTTTTCCCTGACACTGTTTAATAAAAATAAAAGCCAGCTCTCCCTCACTCTCATACTCTTCGGGGTCCATATGTCTCTAAGGTTATAAGAACACAGAATAAATACAAACGTATAAATACATTTTTCTACATATACTTGTACCTTCTAACAAAAGCAGGATGTGCAATAATTTTATCACATCTCCTTGGGCTGTTTTTTTGCATATTTTTTCTCTTACATCCTTGTGACAAATTAAAGTTATTTATAAACATTTTCATTTGTTTTCATTTGTCAAGGGAGTGTGTTCAAAAAGGAAGTGAGAACCTGAGTGTGTATGAGGATTTATTAAAAAAAAAAACCTTTATGCTTTTCTGCCACTATTTTTACATCCTTCTGTTGCTAAGCTTGCCTTGTCAAATTAACATTCTATGAGAAAGTGAAAAAGTTGAAGATTTCAATCTGTCATACGTCTATCTTTCTGAACTCTCTTTTCAAAGCCGAAATATAAAAAATAAGACATTTTACGAAATAAAATATAACGAATGAAGGCCTCAAGTTAAATCACCTGATACTCAGGTCATGTGGAGGTGTTACCACTGCCAAAAAAAATGTGTTTTTTCTTTTCCAACGTGTCGCCTTCATCGTCAGTCGTTCAAATTTAAAAAGGTATTCGGTAGACGAAATGTAAAACACATACAGTGAGTTGATAAATTAAAATCGACTATACTAATAAAACAATGAATGTGGATTTCAACGAGGAATCAATCTCAATACCTAATTCTTTCCTTGTTTGTTTAATTAAAAATTATTTTAATTTTAAGCAATCAACCAAGTTAAAAAAATACGTAAATTTGAAGCCTTTTACATTTTAGAACCAATTTAACGCGATTCAAAATGGAAGTTCTGGTAAAGTTATAAATTTCAAGACGGATAATTTGAGGAGTAGGCCCGGAATTACTGATATTAATTTCCAATCATTATAACAGTTTTTCCTACTTTAAACCAAGCGTCTATTCCCGTAAAATAAAATGTAAAGTAATCCAATTCCACATGGAGTGTCAAAAATATTCATATTTGACAGTAAATTACTTGATAGTTAGGTACTAGATAGAAGTTGTTGACGGTAATGTTAAAAATTAAACGTTGATGACCTTGCATACAAATTTTATTTTAACTCAAACTACGAACTGGGGTCTAAAATACAATTTTTAGAGCCCTAATCTGGGGTAAGAGCTACCTTTGTGAACATTTATTTCACTGTCATACTTATTTCTTCATTCGAAAAAAGAGAGCCATGCTTTGAAAATGTAAAATGTATGTAAAAGTCACAATTAACCTGCAACTCACTGTAGAATGACGACTCTCTAAAATGCCTTCATCTACAAATGGCAATGGTACTAAACAAGCACATTTGATATAAATTAATTTCCACAATTAGCCAAGGTAAATATTTTACAAAAGTATATTTGCCAGCAATTAATATTATCATGACAATTCTGATGGCACATTTAATTTCTTTTTCTCCTTTGAGCTAAAGGGAGACACAGTAACGTGTTGTTGGAGATGCTTCTGTGGGATTGTAAATATTTGTCTCCTTTAAAATTATTGGATTTTTGTTCTCCTGTTTTTTTTTTTTTTTTTTTTTCTTCCGGGGCCCCTTGGTTTTACACAGTGCCACAGTGACAGGCTCTGGTTGAATGGATTTTTATTCTTCCTTGGATTGGGGTGTTGTATGATTCTGATGTCGATGTAGGGGCGCATTGAACATTTCACACTGTAACATTTAAGAAGGCAATTTAAGAATCTGCTTGGTAGAGCATGCCTGTGGCTCTTGGCAGTCAGTCCTTTTTGATTTATTGAAATTTCGAAGCACATTCGGATTCCATATCTTCCTATATCAACATAGAACAAATGTATACATATCTTTGACGTTGTTGGTTTATCTATCCACAGAAAGTGAAACTGAAGCAGCAAACAAGACTGAAGTGTAAGGACACGTCTATGACAAGGACCAGGTAAACATTTGAGGAAAGTACCCAACCACCGAAGAGAACCCAATACACCACAACGCATATGTATAAAATGCACCTAAGAGACACCATCAACGTCGAGAATGACGAGGAACTATAGGAATTAATAGTTGAGAAGAGTACCCAAGTGGAGAAATATTGTCTTTTGATGTACTTTGTTGTCAACCTTTATCCCGTTATCATCATCTGCTACGAATATGTGACGAGTGATGCATTGCTTGTGTACTTATTTTATGTTATAGTGGAACGTAGCTGTGGAGCGCTCTTAATTGTATTTTAAAGTTTTGTAGACATTGTAGGGTGGTTCATGTACATATGTATATATTCATATTTTTTTTTTTTTTTTTTTTGAGTATTAAGACTAGGTGCACATCTACTTCCGGATTGATGTCATTGTGATAATTTTAAAATAAGGCTTTGTGGTATTTATTTTAAGGGTTATGCGCTGGGTAAATTGAAGATTTATAATTTTTTTGGAAGCAGAAGGCAGAAAAGCATAATTAGTTAAGGTCGCGTACCTACATTTTATTTTATGGAATGCATTGTTCTTTTCCAACTTTGAAAATAGAATTAGGTTATATTGAATTATACAAGCAAAAATTCAAAATAAAATTCGAAAAAGAATTTTGCAGGAATCAAGGATTAATAATAATAATTAGTAAGTTCCATTATCTATTTTTCAAATTGCTATTTCACTTTTATGGTTAAGACACAGTACTCAACTGGAAAAATAATACTATCCAAAATTCTTTTTACATGCTATATTAATTTTTTTTTCACTTTTTTGGACTAAAAATCATTACATACCTCTCATCAAATGATAATCTATGTATTTTTCTTTTTATGTGACCAATTCTTTTTTATAATGATTTTATTTTTAAAAAAGCAGGCTTTTTTGGTCAAAAATCTTTTATCGATGCAAATAAAACAAAATTATTTCATCTTATCCCAACGTTTCGTCGGTGTTCCACGACTTCTTCAGGGGAATGTAAAATGTTCTGGTTTATTCACTCTAATACATTTTAAAAACGACATAAAAAATTTTTTAACACTAGATAAAATTTTTAAACAAAAGACTTTTTTTAAAAAAAGAAGAAAAACAAGAAAATAACAATTTTTATCTAAAAACAAACAGAAAAAACGTCACAGTATTATCACAGCTGATTGTTATCACAGATTGATAACAATCAGCTGTGATAATACTGTGACGTTTTTTCTGTTTGTTTTTAGATAAAAATTGTTATTTTCTTGTTTTTCTTCTTTTTTTAAAAAAGTCTTTTGTTTAAAAATTTTATCTAGTGTTAAAAAATTTTTTATGTCGTTTTTAAAATGTATTAGAGTGAATAAACCAGAACATTTTACATTCCCCTGAAGAAGTCGTGGAACACCGACGAAACGTTGGGATAAGATGAAATAATTTTGTTTTATTTGCATCGATAAAAGATTTTTGACCAAAAAAGCCTGCTTTAAAAAAAAAAAAAAAAAAAAAAAAAAAGATAATCTATTAAGTTCCACACTATTTGACGCCATGCTATTTTTTTAAACTAAGATTCTCATATTCATACCTATTGTTTAATTGAAAATCAAAACTTATGTTAATAGAAACGTGAAAAAATGTTGCGCACAGGTACGATGTTAAAAATATCAAATCATTTAAACCAATTTTCTGAGTTAAATTCAATCATAACGTTCAACGAAATGGAAATTAAATACAATCCACATAATTTGATTTCATTTTACTGTCATGCACTTTTCATAAAAACATAACATTTTAGCCCAAAAATACAAAAGTAAAGATTCTCACCACCGCGTGACATCAATATTGAATACTTCCTACAATCTGTATCAGACCATAGATAATTCACAGCAAAGACAAGTCTTCACAATCAAACTCGATATTTGAGAATAAATTAATTCTGTTTCAAAATAAAGATCTATGGAAAGTAAAGTACAAAGCTCCACTCCAAAGCATTTCAATTGTATTTAATTTTTTTGGAAAAAGAAATTCTGTCCAAATTTCTTTGAGAACTTGTTTAAATGATGAAAAATAATTAACATGCAATTTAATGAAATTACCGTCCCCTAATGAGAAAATTAAGTACCAAACAGTTTAATATTAACTTCGTCTCCCGTAAAGAAAACACTTCCGAGAACTAAGAACTAAATTTCATTTGGAAAACTAACGATTTACCAACATTCAAAGGATATAAATTAAAAGTCCTTTCAGAATGCCAAATTATATAAAACTTTTGGCTCTGCCATAAGAAGTGCCACAAAGGGTCCACACGCCATTTCGAAATAATGTCTAAATCAAAAACAAACCAACAAAAACTTCACATGTAAAAATCTCATTCATACAAAAACTTTAGCCCACAGCGAACCATTTTGCTGAGAAGGTTTTTGTTATCGTCCAAGCTTATTATATTCCGCAATCGTACTGCGGTGCTGAAACTGTTAATCCATTTAAAATAATGGCTAAACCGGAAGTGGTAATGAGATTCCACGCCATAATGCCACTCTTATGCTTTTTCGGTTCGATGATTTTCAATGTTTTTTCTCATACTTATTGCTATAATTTTCTATTACACCCTAAAATATAATAATCTCATAATGAGGGTTTGAATGAATGCGACAAAGTTTGAAAGGAAAAAAAAATATTCTCAGCCATAAGAAAACTCATTATAAGTGTCCTCAATTAAATACATACATAAAGCTTCTGATCTATAATCCCCCCGCTCTTAGTCGCACCGAAAAATGTGTCTCATAAAATGCCTTCAAATAAACCTTCCTTTGCCTCACCATCGCATCAATATCTATATTCCATTGACCCTGTGTCATGGAAAGTACATATTTATGCGCAAAAACACTCTTGTCCTGATGGCCGCCGTTCCTCATAAGTTTCATATATCCGCCACCTACCAAGAGCTGCTCATAATGATACAACCGTGTCAACCGTGTACGAATCAGAACTGAATGTGTGGGGAGGGTTTCTTTGACCCAATCAATGGAGGCGTCGTCGGTCGTCCTGGCGAAGGGAGAAGAAGCAGTGATGGGTGGTAAACACTAATTAAGGATAACGCTTGGTCAGTAATTTGAATAACCGTGTTTTATGATACATACGAGTGTTGCCAAATTTGTTTGGCAACAAATTAAAAGTCACACCTACGACTAATTCAAGAGGAGACCCTTACACGTAAAATAATATTTATACTGACTATGGTCATGGACAGGACACCGCCGCAAACAAGTCAGGTATAATGTCATGATTAATTCGCTAGGATATGCTAGACACTATATAAACACAGCCGAAAATACCCCCCTGGTCTCCTCGGCCTCTTTTGTCACGAACATGTCCTTATCGATACAAAATACAATAACAAGAAATAACCAGTGCCAGATTAACTCAATCTCCCCCTATGGCTCTCCTACCAGGTTGGAGCCCTATGAGAAGTGTTTTGTGAAAAAAAAAAAAATTAAAAACAATTCGAATATGATTCAGATGTGTATAATCAAAATTTTCTAAAAAAAACAAAAACTTCCGACATATTTCAACATTTTTCGGAAACAATTTTGTTTTTTCTCAATTCATTTTGTTTACGGAAGAAAATAAGAAACGTCTTGAAGAGTATTTCCAAATCAATTCAGAAATGATTTATGTCAATTTCCTTTACACATGAGAAATTAATTTCTGTGTGAAGATTTCGATCTCTCGACAGATTTGATCCGGGATCGAAATCCCTAGTGTGTAAGGGAAATCGACATTAGAAACACTTTGGTCAATATTTGATAATTCTGCCTACCAGAAATAAATGTGAAACATCTTAAAAAAAAAAAATAAAAAAAAACTTATCAGAAGCTAATTGTACCCAATTTCAGGAAACAAATGGACAAACTGATTTTAAAATAAAATGGCGTATCTTAAAGATGTTTTTTTCGTGCCAGATCAGAACTTTCATAAAACAATCGTAAAGAGTAAACGTTTTTAGGCCCTGGTTACCACGAGTTGTCGCAAAAGTGGAATGTATTAGCTTTAACTTTTTGGGATTTTAAAAACAATTGAGCTCTTCATTAGAAAAATTTCGAAATCCATCCAGAACCGATTGAGGAACAATTTTGTTTTGCTTTGAATGTTCCATCTTCTAAAAACAAAAAGAAATCATTTAAGAAATATTTCAAAAACAAATCAAAAGAGGCTAATAGTTTTGCAGATTTTAATTGAAATGTTTCAGCAACAATTTTGTGTTTGCTTTCCACGCAATCTCTAAATTTTGTCTGTCATGTTGATTTATAAACTTTACTTAAAATCCCAAACAACTATGGATTTATGGATTGAATAAACCTTAATTGACCTTAGGCAACTAAATCCGGTCCTCAACTACATGACACCAACAGGACTAATGAAATAATCAAACAGATTTATGTAATTGGACTTTGCGATATCACGCACGCAAATCAACTTTTCGATTTAATAGTTTCAATTATAATTTATGCGAGGAGTTATATATGTATGTCCCTTCCCACTAAAGAGGTAGCGGAGTACAGGTAAGAGAGAGAGAGAGAGAGTAAAGTTGACCTGGTCGTTGACTGTGGCGGTCATTAAATTATAGCAGGTTACATTTCCTCAGACTGAATTCGGGTCGGGCTATAAGAGCTAAGCAGTCCGGATAACTGCGGTTTAATTTTGTAAATAAAAGCTCATTGTGCTTGTGCGGTTATCCGACTTCATTGTTTGGGACATCAAATAAGGAAACTTGAATGAATGGAATATACAAAAAAAAAAAACAAAAAAAAAAAAAACCAAAGAGAAAAACGAAGCAATTCCTTTTATTCGGGAACAGAATGTACATTTAAAACCCAAAGTCGAAGCCAGTCAGCCTCAGCCAGTCAGCCTCAGCCAGGCAGTCAGTCAGAGAAAGAAGAGTTCCAGAGAGACGTTTTGTGAGTTATTTGGGTATGGGGTTTTGGGATTGGGAGATGTTGTTGTTTTACACGTTTAATGCTTCTAGTCTTTTTCATCGAAAGGATTCTACAGTCTACATTCCAAACAGGTCTGGACCAGATACGAATCACACCTATTAAATGATGGAAATCCTAGAAAGGAGATGGAAATTGTTTGTTGTTGCTTTAAACAAATAGACACAAGTGCTCTACAAGGACTACGAGTATACCTATATGCGAGTTGAATGCTATAATAGCTTGGCATACGGATGTTTGAGCGAATGCCTTCGACAAGAGAATGCTATTTGAATTCAGAGCAATTGTGCTAAGCGTCGTCGTTGTTGGAATTTGGACCAAGTGATGAGAGAAAAAAAATTGTTCAACGGACCTTTGAATGCATGCAATCATGGAAACTTTTAAGCCTTAAACGAAACTTGAGTGTTGATAATAAAACAAAAACATAGTTCTTGGAAAAATAAACTAACATTGATCTATGGAGCTGAGGCTCTAAGGATTATTATCATGGAATCGTGCTTCAACAGATAACCATATAAACAAGTTATTATGGAATAAGTGTTGTCTCCCTTTTAGACGGGTTTTTGTTTTGGTTTTGCCTTATTTGCAAAATTTGTCACATCTTTAATCAAAAACTGATGCCTCAAAAATCCATCTTTAGTCTAACTATAGATCTAGTTCTTTGATCACGGAGATGCTTTCTCCACGACCAAGGAGCGAATTAGGTTGATGAACTATTTTTTCAAAAACTTCAAATGTTCCTCAATTATAAATACATTACGAGTATTTTAAATTGGTTCCAAAAACCCTCTCATTCTTTCCTAAAAAGAAATAAACCTTTTCACAGACCAATATATTCTAAAAAGGAGGATAAACAACCTTTCTCGTTTCTAAATAATTAAATTGATTTCACATCGGGGATATTATGCATTGAATATTTTTTGCATCTTAATCATAATATCCACAACAACGATTTCTATAGGTTTTTCTTACCTACGAAAAGTTAAATAAAAAATTGGGGTTTTCAGAGAGGACTATGCTATCTTTGCATTTTCGGATTTGGAAAATTATTTAATAGGGTAGTGATTGACTGGGTTCTGATGCTAGTGATATTTACATGAAGGAAGAAAGAAAATTTAAGGACTATTAATGTTGGGATTTCAATGCAAATACATAGAAAACATTCTCGATTGTGAAGGATTTAATAGCGGAAGATTTTAATGATTTATTTAATATTGAATGAAGCAAGTATGGATAGAATGAATAGAATGGAGTGAAACAGAAATGTGTACCTCTCCGTCTGCAATATCCGCTCGATGTTGTTTCCCTATTGACACTCTGCGCCTCCTGCCTACACCACTGGCTATCAAATCAATCGCATCTCGAATTAGAGAAATAAAGCTCAACGTCGCCGCCATCACTCGTGGATTCATAGACAGCGAAGTCATAATAGTCTTCATCGGAGTCCTTATAGACTGACTTCTTCGAGACGAGTTGCCAGTTTTTAATGATTTTTGTGTACTCTTTTTCTACAGATATTACGTAAGTCCATGAAAATGTCTACCTGTCTTTCGGTGAGAAAATATCTTAACTTGCCTGGGAAACATTCGTTCGAGCAAATAAAAACGATTCGTAATTGATATTACATCATAGCCCACTCTAACATCATTCACCTGCACCTTCCTCCGACAAGACACGAGAGATCTTATCGAAGGAATTAAACGAGCGTCTGTCTGGTCAATAAGGCTCTCTTTTGGGTGACGCAGCATCTCCAGATGGATGAGGGGGCAAGTTCAAAGGCACGTTTGTGACAAATGGGTGCACGTTTGTTGACAGTATTTCTGTTAAGGAAACACATATTTCTATAAAATTCCTCAGCTTGATTTATTTGGAAAGAATGTGTGGAATTCCAAAGTAATTATATAATGTTCAAAAATAAACTCAATGTTTTATGCTATATTTCTTCGAAGCCTCTTTACAATACAAGCACAAATAAATCAAAGTCATGTGTAGACAGTTTTTCAGTCGGAGAAGTGTTCAGATTTGAATCAAAAATTTAAGATACAATTAAGTTGGAAAAAATCTTCATCATTTCTGTCTGAAAAGGAATTCAGTACTGGAATTCAGTATATGAATAAAGGTGGAGGAACAACTCCCCTTTATGACCCTTCATTGCCAACACGTTTATATTCCTCATTTTTGCGATTCCTGTGATATACCTATATGTATATGAGCTCAATGTAAACTCTCTGAGTGAATGACAATCTGACAAATTGTTTTCACATGACAAGTTCTCTGCGATAGAAGCGCGGGGTGAACAACGGATCAAAAACTATCCTGTCGGTCTTTTCGGTCTGGGAAAATAGTAATTGGCTTCGTGCCATTCCATCAAAATATAAACGAGGAAAAGTATTTCGAATAGAAGCAGAAAAAAGTCTCAAGGGGACGATTAGGATATAGAAATAAGGAATAAAGAGGAATGGATTTTTTATGTCATCGTTGATGGGATATAGAATAGTTTAAGTTTGACACACAAGTCGAAACACCCGAAGCAATTGGTTTAAAGGGGTGGTAGTGTCAGATTGGAGATTAAGATTTAATTTTATATCTCCTTTCGGATGTCCTTTAAATAAAAAATGATTGTTTAGTGTCAAAAGGGTTTTATGGTTTCATCTCTTGTTTTTTCTTTGTCTTGTTAAAGAAGCTTGTCTTTGATTTCAGGAACTTGTGTTTTTTGGGTGATCTTGAATCAGATTCTTTGAAACAATTTTCAGTTAGGAATTATATGGCCACATGTGATGCAACATCTTGTAAAAAACCAGGGCCTATACAAAATCCTTAATTGGTTACTATGGGGAGATATACGAGTATTTGGATTTTAATCAATAGTCATCAGATGGAAACAGTCCCTCAGAGAACTTGTGTTTGGATGGGGTTTAGCAATCAACATAATGTATGTATGTATATGCGGACAAAAGTTTAAGGCTTTTCCAACTTGAATTAGTTGATGATTTTGGCTTCAAATTACCGGGGTTGACGTTTTCATTTACACTTCCTTTGCATTTTCTCAATTATCTCCCAGACCAAAATAAACGCTCCAGTGTGCCATGGTAGGATTAAACAAGGCTTTACAAATTATAAGTGATAGAAGTATAACAGAAATATTTGAATATCAAAAGAATATGGAATGCCTTACCGGCTCAACACTTCCTTTCTATTACACCATTCACACATTCCAAGCCAATGTCCACCGGTATCTCCTTTTAAATCCTTTCCATAGTCATTAGTCATAAGGTGTTTGTGTATAAGCCTCCACATTGTACAAAGTTTTTCAAATCATGAAGTAGATATTAATATGTAGATGATGTCCGAAATATGACATTCTTATCTTCTTTGAATTTAAAGGATTTTAAATGATTCAAAGAATCAAAGCTCGATCCCACAAAAGGACTTAAAAGTCTCTAAGCCACATTTGTCAAAAACTAATTAATTAAATATTCTCTAAAATGAACAACAGTCTGTATTAGACACTATATTTCGCCTCCTTGAATGCCAAGTAAATATGTACATATATATGTACATATGTATGTATATAATTTGAAGTATACCCAAAAACACGGATAGCTTAGCATTTGGGTCAAACAACTGCTTACAGGCATAAAGCATGTATGTTATTCAATTGTAGATATTCTACACAACAACACCATGATCTATGTGCACCTTCACCTAGGCAATGACATGCTTCAGCTAATCTACCCGATTAGAAGCTAATTTCCAGAGGTCAAACGGCATTAAGCTGTTTCCAATTTATGCCAGCACACAATCGGAAAAAAGCCTCTGGGTAAATCACCCTTTTTCCATAGACCGATACTTAATTATATCGATTTCACACTCAATGATAATCTATCTACTCAAGGTAAGGCAACCATCACGATATAATTAAGCTTAGCAATATTCTTCCTTCTATTATTCATTTTGTTCCCATTCATCCACAATTCAATTAATTGAAATCGTCTACAAAAACAACAAACTACCCACTGGTCTCTCGTATAAGTGTGCCTTCTGCCTCTTTGGAGCTCCACTTGGACTTTGAAAACAAACCAATCGATACTACAAATGTAAGTTCTATAGAGAAATACACAAAAATAAACATAGAAAAATGAAAAACCACAAAGTTGTATCTAACTTTTTTTTTAATTCGACTCAAGCCGGTATATTATTTGTAACGTAAATGTGGGTTGCCATAAATTAATTGCACTATTGTATTTCTATGGTGATCGTCTTCTTTTACTTGAAAGGTCAAAAGGCTTCCTCAAGGAAAATTTGAATGAAAATGTATTTCGTGAAAACTTCAATTTACATTCCACTACCCCTATTTCGAAAGAAAAAAACAAAATCACAAATTTCATTTCACTTACAGGGAAATTCATGAAAAAGAATACGATCCACAACATTTTCGTTGTGATATTTTCAATTTTTTAAGGTATAAACGAAAGGAAAGTGGTGTAAGTAGCAAGAAAAAGATAGAAATTTGTCAATAATTCCAATAACTTTCTTAATGAAAAAATGTGGAAGGTAAATTTCGGCTCGGAGCTAAAATTACTTAAACACAATTTCGGTAAAATGGTCACCATATACTAATAGACACCACAAATATACACGTCCGAGATGTACAACGTGGGGCGATGGTATCCCTGAGGATTCTATAATTAAATTGCAACCGCACAAGTCAATCAGCAGCAGGGTAAAACTGAAGGGAAGTTGTATCCTATTGATTGATGTATTTATGATGAATTGGCTCTAAGTTTCTGCTCTGCTTCCACATTCGATATTCAATTTATGTATACAATTACAGTAAAAATCCTACAGACACATAAATAAGGCATATTTGATGAATGAGGGAATTGCTATTAAATCAATTAACGTGATTGGCTCTTTTAGTCTTATCACTAACTGTTCATCACACACAAGTTCCTATTGCTTTGATTAGAGATTAGACGATTATGAAACAAAAATTCTAAATACAAACAGTCGCATTCTAATCAGACAAAGTGACGTTCCCTTTTTGTTCTTCTTGATGAACTGATTGAAGGATTTTAATGGAATAGTCACTAATTAGTAGGTGGCTTTGGTTTACATTTAGCTTTGTCTGCAACGTGCATTTATAGACATTCTGATTTCAATGAATCTCTGTTAGTTTTTGGACAATAGAAAAAAGTAGAAACGGGGGAGAGATGTCATGGTGATGGTGGTTCGAATTAAGTTCCGGTTTAAGGTTGACTGAACATTGACATTGGGCAAAAAAGTTCTCAAGATTGGCAGCTATATCCATGAATTGAAGGTTAAGCAATTTCAGGGGAAATTAACTAAGAATTTATACATTTTTGACTCATCAGCAGATCTAACTAAGGCATTAATTAAACAAAAATGTGAAAAAATAAACGACAAAATCAAAATGACAAACAGTAAGTTTCCTCCTTGGCATTAGTTGAAACTTGCGTCAGTTGAAATTGTCAATGGATTTGCTTGCTCCTCCTCCTTTATATATGGCAGTAATTTTGAGGATGATTTTTGAAGACGCACAGATTGGCCTTTCATGAGTTCCTATAAACAGGTTTTTAAGTGGGTGGGTTGGTTGGTTGTTGAATGGGGTTCGGTCTACTAGCTTCATCCTGAGGAATCTTGATCAAATACCCATATACCCATGAATGGACAATGAGCACCTTGCGGCTAAATGCCATGGTGTGGTGGTCCTTAAATAATACAGGCCAAGAGACTTCACCTGAGGGAAATATTTATATCCCTCTGTGTAATTCGCCAAAACTTAAGGCCCATCAGTATCTAAACGACCAACTTTATCTCAGTTCTCCGACTCCATCATCATCATCATCGTTTACATTGTCCCAACATTTCTCTTTAATATTTTTACTATCCAAGATGAAGACCAAACAAAAAAAAAAAAAAAAAAAAAAAAAAACAAGAAAGAATAAATGATAAATTTTCTTTCCCTTTTGACACTAACTTCTTGGACCGACCACATCATCAGATCCTCCATGGCTGGGGTCGTTTATGTCGAGGGTGCAATTTGATTACGCTCGTTTTTTATCAATGCGAATAATTATTAATATCAAAATGGAAAGAGAATCCAATTAGAATGGCAATAAGGAAAAAAAATAAGGAAGACTGTGAATACAAAATGCGAGCATACAAAAAATTAACCAGAGAAAATTTTCGGAAAATCAGCTTAATGATAACTTGATGTTTGTATATAGGTGTTGGCCTTTTGACAGCTCTTAATTAGCATCTTTCTTTCTTTTCATAGAATAAAGTAGGGGTAAGAAGTGGAAAGTTGAAATTTTGTGAGTGATTAAGCGCTTGAATGGTAAAATCAACTGACTGGGTAGAGAACAATGTTTGTGTGGAAATCAAAGCATTTTTGTTCCTTTTTTTATCTATGGGGGATATGCATTTATCAGTAAATACATACGGGAGTGAAACTTGGCTCTAATGAAGGTCTAGCTTTCCTTTCAAATAAATAAAAGAAATTCTTTTTAATAATCAGAAAATTTATAAAAAGGAAACAGAAAGTAATTTATCTACAGAATTGGAAAATATTTGAAGTTAACTTTCCAAAAACTGCAGCACGCTAATAGAGATAGTGTTTTTTTTTAAAGGCGCAGGTTCTTAAGTGGTAAAGGGTATTTAAAGGGGCAGTACAGGAAGTTTAAGATGAACCTTGTGCCAAAAATGAACAAAACATAGACACAGTGCAGAATCTTGAGCGACCTGGTCATCGATTTACTTTGTGAATGATCGAAAAATAATTGGAATCAAATCATAGCACCTCCAACAGATTTTGACAAATGATTTGGAAAAAGGGGATATCTGGACAAAAGTGGTTTCAATAATTTTGTCCCATTTTGGAGAACATTGAAAATGACCATTCTCTGACTTGAGTCATTGTGACTTTTCCTTTTGTCCGAGATTGAAAATTCAGCTTAAAGGAAGATATTTCGGGATACCAGAAAATATTGAAACGGCGGAAAACGGACACTTGAAGCCGATGGAAGTTTCAGAGTTCCAGAACTGCTAATATCAATGGAAACATAGCCTTAAGCGCTGTGTGGATGATATATTAATTGCTTAGCAAACTTAACAAAAAAAATGTTAAGCCAAGAGAAAAGTAAACAACTAGCAAATGGGAAACTAGAGTTTTTTCTATCAGCTCGAAGTGAACCAGGACCTAGTGACTTACAACTCTCAACCATTCCAGGCAGTACACCCCTGAAAAAAACTTTCTTGCAGCGGCTGAGAATCGAACTCGAGACCTTCCACACGACAGTCCAACGCACTAACCATTATGCCAAGAGGTACTAGATCTATCAACATACTCGTACTCGTACTCTTACAAATTTGTATTTGGCCAAACTGTTGTTCTTTTGAAAAAAAAAACTTAAAATTTGGATTCTTCCCTAATTTCGTCGTCTATATGCCTTCTTTCCTTAAAAATCCTTAGGTACAATCAAAACATAAAAAGTTAGAAAGTATCAAGGAACAAAATCTTTCTATGACCTCTTTATAATACGATTTTCGTTCTACCACAACAGCTTCTCTTTATTGATCGAAGAACAATCTTTAGTTTGCTATCAAATTTCCTTAAAAACTTTCCACCCACGTACAAACCGACATGTGAATACAAAAAAAAAACACAAACTTTTGTTTTGATAACAAAATCAAATAAAAGATTCAATTTCATAAGAAAAACCTCGCAAAGTCGTAAATTGGGGAAAGAAAAAAATACTTATTTGAAATATTTGCAAAAATCCAATGTTATCCACTATGAGGCAACTCCCAAATGGACTGTGTCAACATGACATGAGGCAGGAGCCAGAAGCGAGAAAGATATATAGGGAGATCCCTATATGGTGGTGGCGAAGAAGCAAATGTGTACATTCGACAAGACTTGATGTTAGAAGCCACCAACTTCATCACCAATACGACCGATAAAGCCATGCCCATCCTTCACAAGGTATCCCTACAGGAATGGAGTAGGTATTTTATGTGGAATGGAGGCAAAACCAAAATATACACCGAACGAGTCTCTCAATCTCAATTCCCCAACCATGACAAAAGTTTCCGGTCATGTTTGCACTCTAAGAAGATAAACTTTGCCATCTACATATTACAACAATGACCGAAAGGAACGGAACGAAGCACAGGACGGACGGTGACGGATGGACGAAGGAATGAACAACTACCTTGTGAGTCTGGCTTTTGACGACCACATTGGCAGCCTTGGGTAGACAACTGAGTTCGTTTCCGGGTAATGCCATTAGAGAGAGATTCATAGATTTAAAGATCAGTTTTCAGTTGCAGAATAAAACATTTTCTATTGTTTACACTTGCGAAGGATATATTGGTTGAACTTTTGACGACCTGCTTCTTCTGATGATGGTTGCGCTTGTTGGGTTGGCTTAGACATCATCCAATCGATTTCTCCAGTTGTTTGGTTGTCCGGCAAAAGTCCTTCCAGTCATAGAATAGACGAAAGTCTAGTAGCTGCAAACTTAACAACTTTTAATTTATTTTCAAATATGGATGGGAGCTTGAGGGTAAGTAAAAACCAGTCGAAAGATACACAGAACAGATACCCATCAGCACAACAACAATAAAGACGAACTTTTAACTTCGGAACTATCGAATAAAGTTTTTCAATTAAATTTGTCTACTAATTCAATTCTCGTATACTCGTCACACACAACACAAACATAACTAACTCGTCCCTCTAAGCTTCAAATGCACTCTATGTTAATCTAGTAGATTAATTTTCAACTTATGTATCTGTGGGATAAATTTGTGTTCAGCATAAAACTGTGATGTGATTAATTAACATGTTGGGGTGACTGTGGGTATGCGGATTGCCCATATATCTCAATCAATCGTAAGCTGTGTGACTGTCAAAGAACAAAAAAAAAGCATGAAATCAATTGATCATTAGAACGTGTGTTTATATTAAAAGAGAACAAAAATAGGGAGTCAAGCGCCGCCGTTGATGTTCCTGTTTCTAGGGAAATAAAAGAAAAACTTTTCTCATATTCCCCTCCTAGCTCTACCCATACAATTTTAGCAAGAAAAACAATTTCTCTTTTCCATTTAATAATATGGTTTTTTCCAGAGATGTTGTTAGATGTGGGATGTCCTTCGAAGCTAGGTTCCACTTTTACCCACTTAAATATTTTTGTTCCTTCTTTCATACATATTCATAGAATTTCCTTTCCGCAAAAACAATCTTTGGTTGTGTTGGTTTTTATTTTTTATTGTTGTGATATTACTTGAAGAGATGTTCGTCCTTATGACAGAGCAATGTCTGTTACGAGACTCACAGATAAAATCTAAATTTCAGATTTTTAGAAAATCAATATTAATTTTGTGTAATGATTTATGGAAATGTTACTCTCAATTAAAACTAGACACAAAAACATATTATCCTGGGAAAAGCAACTCAGGAATGGGGGTTTTCGGTGAGCAGAATTATTGCTTATTATTTATAAATTTGGGATATCATTTTGGCTAGATTAATATATGTATTTTAGTTAAACTTTTTATTAAATAAATACATTTGGTGGTGCAACAGCTCGAAGAGAACCAGGACCTCGTGAGTTATAACTCTTAACCATTCCTCTGTGCCTGTTACCAGGAATGGAGGGGACCTACTCTTGGAAGATTTGTCAATTCCTCGCAAGAGGCAGTACACCCCTGAAAAAAACTTTCTTGCAGCGGCTGAGAATCGAACCCAAGACCTTCTGCATGACAGTCCAACGCACTAACCATTAAGCTGAGGGGTATCAATTTTTTTTAATACTAGGAAATGTTGGAGGATATGGCAATAAATTATTGTGTTACAGAAAAAACAAAATAATTTATTCTCTTATCAAAAAATACAGGGTGCATTTTATGTTCCAGGTCGATGTTTTTTTAATAACTTTTAAATGAAACACAATTTTATAATTTATAATTATTGATTGAATTGATAATCTTTAACATTATATTTTGTATGGAATATGATGTCAGTAAAGTGGGCGACCCTGGCCGTGGCGCACGGGGCAGCTCTTTTAAGCATATTTTGCATAACAATTTCGCAGACTTCTGTTGATGTACACTTTTTCCTTCTACTCTCCACGACTGTCAAATGCCAACTGACAAATTTTGCACAAAAATGGCAACCAAATGAATTCAATTTAGAACATACAACTGTATATTTTTGCAAAATTTCTCAACACAATAGATTTGTTTAAAATTGAAACGAAATATGGGAATATCTTTTTTCTTATTTCCAGTATGTGGAACAGCGGACATGCCAACTTAAGAGACTGCTTATAACACCCTAGCCAGGATATTCCGGATATTCATATTTATAATAAAAGTGAGCTGTGTCATTTCTGTAGACACAAACAGAGTTCATCTGCCACGCTCAACTTGGTGCATTCTCCGTTTTCCTGTTCCTCTTTCATGACATAAGGACGACAACGATGATGAGACTTAGTGTAGCAGATAGTACCATATGAAGGGTCCAGGGGAAAAACGGCACAAGTCCATTTTTTGTCAAAATTAAACTAATGATGGCATCTTGTAGATTTTTGTGAGTACTTTATGATGTTCTATACTCTTAAAAAAAAAACAATGTGATTCTACCTAAAAAAACATTTTCAAAAAAAGCCATGCTGCAGAAGAACAGCCTATGTCCATAAAGTTGTATGGAAAAATGGCACAAGTCCATGCTTATTGGAGGTTTTTTACGCCATGAAGAAAAAACTTAGTTCTAAATCTTTATCGATGGAAGCGATTTCAATGGATTTTTAAAAAAATCTTCCATGTTATAACATTACAACCAATGATGTATATTATAATAGACCGAGAGCCCACAGCAATTTTTGGGTGTGATTGATAACAAAAAATAATAAGCATAATTAGATAGGCCTTTAGTAGTTATTTACAAATGTGAACGTCTTGCATACTCTAGTGGGCGCAATAGTGCATTAAGTATGCAGTTCTTTCCAAATTCTAAAATATTGGGATACAAAATTTGCCATAACTTCAAAATGAACTGCTAAGTGCCCTGATTGCAAATATCGAGGTCCATGACGTTTTGAAGGTGGCCTTCTTAGTGCAAGAAGTTGCCTATTCTTATCGCGTCTTGCAGGCAGAAGGCTGTCTGTAAAACGTCTTGGACTTCGATATTTTCAATCAGGGGGCTTAACTCTACATTTTGGCAAAGTTGTTATCACAATTATTTGGACTTGGAAAGAACTGCATACTTGATGCACTATAATGCACTATTGCGCCCACTAGAGTATGCAAGGCTTTCACATTTGTAAATAACTATAAAAGGCCTATCTAATTATGCTAATTATTTTTTGTCATCAATCACACCCAAAAATTGCTGTGGGCTCTTAGTCTATAAGCGGCAGTCTAATTCAAGATCCATATTTTATATATACAACATCTCTCCAATAGAAAAATCATCAAGGGTAAAGACTTGCAACACCTCACAAAATTCCTTATGAAGGAAGAGTCCAAGAACTTTTACCAAAATGTACCCTTCAGCAATGAAAACGAAGAAAGTGACGATGAATTCCTTGACGATCCACCGATGGACGCTTGATTAGAAGGCAAAAACGCCACAAATCACATAATATACTCTACAAATTATTTATATTTATTCTATTTATCCATGAAATACAAATTTATTTTTTTTCTGGTTCTAAGAACATGATCGGTTACAAAACTGTGTTTTTGAAATTTTGACTTTCTTTTCAATTTAGCTGGGAAAGTAAACTTATAATTTCGTTTTCTGCTTGATTTAAATTGAAAAACGACACAAGTCTCATACTGTAGTCATTAAATTATTTTTATTAAATCTATTTATCCATGAAATGAACATTAATTTTTTTCTGGGGCTAAGAAAATGATGGGCTAAAAAACTGTGTTTTTGAATATTTTATAATCCTTCTATATTAGCCTGTGTAAGAAAGTGAACTTTAATATTCATTTTTCTCCGAATTGGTTTGATGTGACTTATGCCGTTTTTCCCCTGGACCCTTCATATAGCAATGTGACAATATGACTGCGGTGACTTTGAGTATACGCCACCAACAATCCACCTGACAATCTCTCAATGTGATGTGTGGCAGGTTTGTGTCTCAAGAATCCCAAATTTTTTTTTTTTAATTTTAACTTTACAAAATAACTAAAAATCCATCTGGCAATGGTAACGTTTCAAGAAAAATTGTTTAAAGATTTCAAAATTTACATCAAAAGACTTACAATATCATCGACTTGAAAATGTATTTTTATCCATTTATGTATATGCCAAAAAGATCCAAATGTAATCCTTGAATGGAAAAATAAAAATTCTCTATTTCTCACTCAACAAAAAATATTTTTTAACTGCGTAAAATTTATAAATATTTCGTCATCCCTCAACTTTTTTTCTTTACGAGTAAATGCACTTTTCGTTTACCACCGAACGGGGGGCACTGTAGTGTAATACTCTGTACAATTTAAACACCCTCAACCGCACATAAACGCCATGAAAAATTCTTCACGAAAATCCTAACTTCAAAGAAACAACTACCACGATTTTCCAAAACAAAAAAAAACGAAGGACTTCTTCTTTAACACGAGTTATGTTGTGGGTGGAATTTTAAGGAAGGAGAATTTCGCGATACTACGTTTCAAGTCACGTTGTAATAGAAAAAACGGGCTAAATGAAAAAGGGGTTACCATAGAAATTGGAACTCTGAAATTCCACCAGAAAATTGCCACTTTTTTAATTATCATTATTAAAACTTTCCGAAATTAATAGCATTTGAAGGTAAAAACTGTTTGTTTTGGGTCTTGCATATCCGTACAAGTTAACAATCTAGCTCCGCTCCGCGTAAAAGTCACTTGAACACTGACGAACAAACCTCACGCACTTTATGGCTGCAACTTTGTGAGGCAATTCAAATGGGGCACTCCATATTCTGTCGAGAGTATCGACATCAAGAACAATGGTATTTGCCCAACGAAATCCGACTCAAGTCAGAAAATAGGTTAGAGAGAGCGGATGGTAGGTTCATGGAGTAGGAATATATTATAAGAATTTCACCTCGGACGACACGGTGTCGGTTTTTACGAAAAAATCGCAAAAATTGTCCGAAAATCACGATAGACTTGCCTCCAATCGAGGCCTCCGATGGAGAATGAACTTGGGTCTTTTTCATCGAGTCGGTTTCGGGTGTTTCGTCAGTTTCAGCGTAGTTTTTTGAGTGAATACCATTTGCGCAACTCAACCATTGCTGCAGACAACATGTTGCCAAGATGCGTTTGAGTTGAATTTTGTATAAAAATAAACTGAGTGCAACATATACATATTTTTTTTTGTGAAATCCCTAAAAGAGCATCACTGATTTCACACATTTGGAAATATTATTTCGGATCACATTCAATTTGAGTGAAAATATGTGAACTTGGTGAAAAATAAGGTCGGTGAAGGCAATTGATGATGAAGGTTATAGGTGGGTGGCAAAATGTATGCATCAAATGTATATATTTCTGTTTTACATTTTTGGAATTTTAAGAACGTGCTACTCTGCCTGCAATCAAAGAGGTTTTCTGAATTGATTTTATCAAAAACCACTTTTACATCTTTCACTCTAGCACACTTTGTCCATCCCCATATCGTCGTAAAAGAGATTTTCGATTAATGGTTTGTCATCATCACTTTTAAAGTGTTGATACACATATCTTCAGAAGCTTTTAGACCTTTTTTCAGATTCACCATCTACACAAGGAAGGTGAGGCAAGGTGTTGTTATAATGCGATTAGAGATGCACACAAGCACGCAGGAGTGGTCAATTTGGCTATCACAGATGCAGAGGTATTTGAGAATTATGTTTGTCTGGGATGCTCTAGATTTGTGTGACTTAATGGGTGGTATTCATATCTTCTTGAATTCAAAATTGATGTGCGCACAATCCTTTGCTCTTTTAGATGAAAGAAATAAGAAAAAAGTCAGACCATATAGGGTTGAGATTAGTTTCGTTCGATTTTGAAAAATGTTTTTCTTTCTTGGGTTACAGAGGATTTAATATATAATAGCAGCATTGCATCTTCTTCTAGAGTAGAAAGTTTCTTTAAACCCTTCCGACATTATTTCAGATTCAACTTCACTTACGACGAAGTTTGATGATATTAGATAATGGTAGAAAAATATCATGGGAAAAATATTTCAAGTCTGAAAACCATCATGCGAGAAAACCCTCGAACGAATAAACTACCATGGGACAAAGCTATCTAGCGAGAAAACCATCATGCGAACCAAAAAAAAATGTATGGCCAAATGGAAGAATCCAAAGGGAAGTACAATTGTTTTTTTTACATATATGTACATATTGGCGAACAAACAAATCTGGCCCAACCTAGACGTGAAGCGGTCAAAGTGTTTATTGTCCCTCGGTAGATCTAAGATCAGCTCCGTAATAGGTGTCATAACTGGACATTGTCTTATTGGTAGACACGCCGCACGACTCGGTGTACTATCAAACGATTTTTGCAGGAGTTGCTTGGACGAAGAGGAAGAGGAAACAATTCCACACCATCTTTGTACATGTCCTGCTCTCTCTTACAGGCGCAAACTTCATCTAGGAAAATATTTCTTTAACGAACCAAGCGATCTCATAAACATAGACATCAAAAGTCTCCTTCGCTTCATCAGAAGCTCCAAATGGTTTTAACTAATTGGAGAACCTTTTTGTTTTCTATTAGATCGTGGTATCACAATGGACCTCTACTGGTCTAAGTGTGTCAGATGCTTTAATGACGGCCACTTTAACCTAACCTAACCCTTCCAGTTGCACAGTTCTTCATCCCTGGCGTATACACCAACCTTGGCCAAAGTTTCCACCACTTCACAAGCACATTCCTCGCTATAAACCTAACCTACGTATCCATCTAAAGCTAAGCCATGTAAACGTCGTCGGAGTAATAGTTTATTAATGATTGGCAGTGTAAAGAAGATTACCTCGCACGCCAAAGTTCATGTGATACATATTACAACTTTTTGTGTCCTTTCCAACCTGGTTACAGCATCGTGCAATCCCAAAGTGTTCTAAAACCTTATTTTTCAACTTCTTTCTATTTCTAAGTAAAAACAAAAAAAAATTAAGTCAAACAAAATGTAAAAGAACAAAAACTTTCTCTTCAAAACTTTTTCACATTGTATTAACTCGACTCGACGTCAGTCTCCTCTTCACCTTAGTCCTTCTAGTTTCAAATCTTTTCTTCTTTTTGTCTCCACTCGTTGCCTTTTTCTTTTTTTCTATAGCTAGATTTTTTCGTTCTCTAAGAGTCTTGTTCCTTTTTGCAACACCTCAACAATCGACGGGTTAGCACAATAAAGTGAAAACCCTTTGTTTTACCCTCTGAATTGATTTGGCTCCACTTGATGGTGTTGCTAGTATTTCTATGCACTTAATTTCATACACATGAAAAGCACCCAGCCTCAGACCACCCTGAATCGGAATCCTTTCGAATATGGTTAAAATTGTGTTAAACGAAAGAAGAAAAAGAATTTTTAGACAAAAAGTAGCCCTCCACTCTTATGATCAAAGGATGAAAAATCCATCTTCATCTAACAATCTAAACAAAAAGGTTCATTCGAATCCAATGGTCGTTGTCATTGTTCTCGAACTGTTTGGTCGGTCGGATATTGTTTTGTTCCGAAAAATGGGTTAAGATAGTTCCGATTGTTTTCCGGAGGATCTACGTATATGGAACTTGTTAACATTTCCATCGAGTGTATATCTTTTGAGTGTATGAATTTCTTTTCAAATTAATAAATGAGGTGCGGTGTTTCAAAATGTTATGATTTGCCCTTATAAAGGCAGGTACCATCTTTTAACGGCAGAAGATACTCGTGATTGCATGTTGACTTGCCAACAATAGCTACATCCAAGTTCCACCATTACAACCAATCCCCTTGAGATGCACACGATTGTATATACGCTGCAAAATTGGGGTCTCTATAAATTTGATACCGCACTCGGATTACATGACCTTTTGTTGGGGAAAAGATCTTCGTCTTCTTGCAACAAATTCAACAATTTAAAAGGCGATTTATTATGGGTTATTTGTGTTAATAGTCGACGATTGATGCCACCTTGTACCCTCAGCTTTTGAGTCTCGATTTCATAAGATATGTAATTTTCATTAATTTATCTGCAATGAAAATGAGGGAACACAGGCGGTTGAAGAGATCCTTCCAGGGAAGGAAGTGTTGGTAGGAACCTGAATAAGTGGGAGATGGTTAAAGAAGTCATAATGAATAGGTAGCTTATCAATGTAAGAACAACATCGAGTTTAATTTTAAGATCAATGTAAAAAAATCTGAGGAGAATTTTTTCGAAAATTGGAAATTCCTAAAATTTCAAAATCCCTGCATTAGGGTAGTACATCTTTTCTGAAACAAAACCCCAAAATTTAGAGATGACGTAAGACATGAACAACTAGGATGTTCATATAAGGATTTCTTAGGAACCATATGGCAATTCTCCGTGACTTTTTCGAAACACCAAAAACAGGTTTAGATTTGAAAAACAGTTTATGTTTTGAATTTTAGCATGTGGGAATTTTTTGTATACGTTATTAAATCTTCTCATTTGTTTTAATAAACACAATTAAATCCGTTTATTTTTAGGCTATTAACATCCCTGTAAATATTCAATGCTTTTTAAGAACTTTATAATTTTGAATGGTGAAATTTTGTAGCCTTCTTAAGTCCGTTTAGAACTCTCAGTTATACTCAGAGATAGTGATCAGATTTTTCTATTTTCTTATCAAAAAAGATACTCATAATTTCAGGACCTCCAGCCAGGGATGAGGATTGCTCCTTGGACTTATGATTGCCGATGTAAATAAAGTACTACATGGCTGAATGGATATATTCTTAAATATATGGAGGCAATTTATTTGCAAATCAGAGCTTGCCATGGGCTTGCAGAATTTATGAGCATTCAACGCAGCACCAGATGTAGAAACATCAAATATTTGATATGGGACATGAATGGTCACTGCGCTGCTCTCAACTCAAAGCCCTGTTGAAGCGTAAAATGTATAATTCCAGCAGATAAAGCAATAAATCCTATTGCTGTATACGGAGAAGCAGTAGGGAGATAAGTTTGGTTTATTTTAAACCAAGCTGACCACTGCTGACTAGTCATCCGGTCAGCCAACCAACAAGCCATCTATCTGTCCAGCGTTTATGACCCGAAATTGAGAACAACAACCTTTCGATACAGTTTGTAGACTCTCCCGGCAACTGGCAAGCTATATCCGTACTCTGTAGAGCTGACTTGTGTATATTTATTTTGTGTACGCAGTGTTTGGATGGAGCAAATACAAATTACATCCTCTTGCTCTAATGATAGCTTAAACCTTTACATACTTTCCTACTTCATACTTATACCGATAGCAGGCCCACAGCAGCAGCAGTCAAGAGGAAGGTTTGCAATTAAATATCTATCGACGAAGTGGTGATAGGAATTATTGGAGTCTTCCTTTCTCGGAGCCGTACAAATTGGCAACATTTAAGAAGACACTTTTCCGAGTAATTATGATTTATTCGAATTTTCCAGAATAGTTAACGAGGACCTTTTCATTTGTTCACCATCAAGACTGAACTGTTCGAATTCAAACAAACAAAATCAGATGGACAGTACGAGTATGTACAAAAGGGATTATTGCTTAATTATAGGTTCGTTTAACCAAACCGCTGAATCTGCTCTATTAATATATAATTATAAGCTGTTTGCTTGACTAGGCGTCTGTTTGGATTTTATGAGGCAATCTGCTTAAGTGGTTGTATAGGATGTAGGTATACAGGGTCTCTAATTAAATATAATTAATAAAATCATCCTCAAAAATATATTACCAACCTCTAATTTTGATACTGAATAGCTATCATCATGCTTCACATTTATGGAATTGATAAGTTTGAGCATATTTTGAGGTTTAGTCATAATAATAAACTTTCAATGCTTAAAATTTAAAAAGATTATGCTCCCAATATACTCGTATTAAATAAAAACTTGCTTTAATTTGTTGATTGAGTTCAGAAATTATGGTAAAATATTCGGCATTTAAGACTTTTTGGTTCATAATCGTATTTTTCGGACCTAGTTGTTTTATTGTTCTAGCGTCTCTCAAATAGGACAGATGAATAGGCACACTTCATCAAGCGTGAAGATTTATCAAACTTCTGTGAGCAAAACATCGAAAAGGGAAAAGGGACTACCTTCTGGGATCAACATATGACCCTCAAGCTGAAAGGAAGACCCTATACGTCATGTATAGTATATAAAGAGAGTATGTAAACGGCAGCTGAGTAAAATGTGCTAGAACTACAGCAGGAGTTCCAAACCTGGATCGAATTAGATGATCCGAAGAAATCTTCATGTAGAAAATATCATGTAGCAAAACCCGTCAGCTTATAGTCAAGTTCAAAAGTGGTAAGTCCCTGAGAATCCCGTCAATAATGTGATTTCATACAATGTTCCGAAACGATCGTAAGGAAAGAAGAAAGACAGGCCTAAGAACTTTCAGCATGAACAAATATGCAATGCCACTTGGCCCACACAAAATGGAATAATATCCATAACTGAGAAGTGTCAGAACCCTATCACTAGTGTAAAGCAGACAAGTTGAAGAGATGAGGCGCTAGCAGAGGAAAAAGTTGTTCTATTCTACAGTCATCAGACATAAGCGACTGAATCTAAATTCGATTTCCCGATTGCTTTAGATCAAATTACAAAAATTATCTTAAAGGCATCGTAATAGAATTAAACAAACATAATTTAACAAAATATTTTGGCTTACCTTATACAGACCGTCGGTTGTGATTGGGTTTTAATTTTAATAAGAAGTTTGGAAAATGTACACCACTTCAAGTCGAAACTGAAAAAATAAAAAAATAAGAAATAGAGAAATTAAATCAAAGGAAAATAATAAAAGAAAATAATTATCCGAGTTTTCTCAATTCCTTGAAAGAATTAATCCGATTTTAACCCCATTCCCTTTTATAAGAACATGAGCTCAAAATCACTCACATAATAAATCCATAAATAATAAATTAAATTTGCTCCATACTCTTTTTGTGTTTAAAGATCGATATAATGATAGCCCCATTAATATCAACTCATGTCCTCATTCATATTTTATTGAGAAATAAAAAAAGACTCTGCCTCAGCTTTCAACTCGATTAATATTTCCCACATTTGTATAAAACAAAATATATTTAATAAATCCTAATGCAGATATACGACGATCTCATATTTGATCACATGTTTAGGCTTATGCCTTCGAGAGCCCTTTGAAACAGCCCTTTTGTTACACACAACAACCATTCTTCAAAATGACTAAGGTATTCATACTAATGGTTATGGTTATGGTATGACAATGAAAGAATCCATTAAAATTGATAATACCCATATAGACACAACTAAACTAATGAAAAAACAAACAAGAATTACAAATCCCGGGTAACTCCCTATAATTAATTGAATATTTTGTTTCTACTATAGTCAAATCATATTTTGTTTGTTTGGGTTATAAGTACCTATAAGCGTTCTAAGGCTATATGAATGACTTCATTTGCTGTTGTGAAGGTAAATAAATGAAAAATAAATATACGCTCCAACAGAAGAAAAAATTCACTTTTCAATTTGCATAATCACACACCAGATTGACTTCCCTTACCTACAAGGACTTCAAGGATTTTAGAAGTAAAAAAAAGCCCTTACAATGGGTACTTTACACAAAATTCACACCTAGATTACCTTAGTGACACATATTCAACTAATATACACGGATAAAGTTGGTATAATCAAACTCATTTTCATAACACAAGGAATATGCACACACAAAGAATACAGACTCACACTCATATACTTTTAGCCAGGATGGCAATGGCAGATCGTTTTCGAAATCCGAAATTGAGTTCAATTTTCCACCTAATATCAATAAAAATGTTAAATTTCCACCAAAAAAAAATTAAGGAAAAAAGTCAAACCGTGCGGCAGCATGCCCGTGTAATATGTTCTGTCTGTTCGTTGTCGTTCTTGCACAGGAGAGCGCCCCCTATTTCGCTCCGACCTTATTATGAATCGTAAAAGGATATCATAATCATCTCGTCATATTTTACGACTCATGTAATTTCGCATGCGGTGCGTGTGGCTTTCTTATACAAAAAAAAGAAAGTAAGAACTCAAACGCCTTTCATTCCTCGCTTTTTAAACTTTGTATACCTACCTATGTATACCTACCAATATCTTCCTTCAGAAGTATGATAATAACTTTCTGACTTGGTTGGCAAGTCTACAAGGACATGCTCGTTATAATTTTTATATTATTTTTTTTATTTTTGTGTCAAAGCAAACGCAATCAGTCATAATCAAAAGTACACACATTCATACACTCAGGATTATTGGGTTCATAATAAGATGTTGAAATAAACCTTCGACATAAAGAAGAAATAAAACAAAAATTGCATAAGAAAACATGCCTATCTTTACTTTGAAAAGGACATAGTGCTTCAGCTACCATCGTCAACATCATCAGCAACATCATCCAAAAGAAAGATCTTGCAAATTTCCGTTAACGGGCTTGGCTTGCACACACTCATCGTCATTCTGCACACAACTCTTATGATGCCATGTCTAGTTAGCTTAGAGCCATCAAGAAATTGGCAAATATTTGAGGAGATTATTAAATTTTCTCCCTCAAGTTGGTATAACAAATATACATAAACGGTTTAAAAAAGGATACACATTGCTTTGCTTTGGTTTGGCTCTCAACATAGTCCTGTTGGTGCTGTGGGTCGTCTTTCATGTTAAGCCGTTGGCAAGGTTGTTTTTCACTTTTGTTGTGTTTGTGTATAAAACCAAAACTAGAAGCATACATGTTCCAATCCCATAAACAGTTGACCCACTCAGAAATTGCAGTTCACAATAACAATGAAGCTACACTGGAGATTGAAAGTTCTAAGCTATAAATGTAATGGACATACAATCATAGAAAATTTTATTTATGGGATGTACATATTTATAAGTGGGATGCATTAGATTGCAGTGTCCAATTTTTTCGCCTGCAGAACACTCTCTACGGAACTACAGTATCTGTGATAGCACTCAATTTTTTCTTGTTTTGATAGGCGAAGTACCATGTGAAATCGCCCATATCACATTCATTTCGAACTCTAACGAAACACTCATTTTTTATGCGGTTAGAAATTTTTTTTAAATGATTGATTACCTAGTCCATAATAGTGTCCCAGTATTAGATAGCTCAAAATTTCGGACGAGGATCGCGGAATGGGATTTCTAAGGCAACCAAAATCAAAGGTAAACGGGGATGGTATAAATGTTGTCGATATGTGAAAATCAAGGTCTTTAATAAAGTAAACATTGTGACATATTGACAAATTTTTGATTAAATAAACCGAAAAAATACCTGCTACCTTTCTGGGCATACTGTCTCCATTTTTTGGTAAAATTGTTTTTTTTTTTTAATGAAATTTCGAAACATTTGATTGATTCTTGGTCAAATTCTTATATTATAACTGAGTAAAAATTCAACCTTACAAATTTGCCAAATTTTTGAGCACTACTGTCATATTTCAATATGCTCAACTCGTTATTATTTTTCTGCATATTCATACTCGTTAAATTGAACAACATTTAAACGAGAAATTTTCCGGTCCTCGGTACCTCCTACTCTAATCTATATCTCACCCTTTTTTAATGCCATCACCACACTGACTGTAACCGGAAACCTTTCGCAACGAGTGGAAAACGCGTCAACTATCAGCAATTAGTTATTTTCCGCAAATGACAATCAACTGCAACTGCCAGAGCGGTTGAGTATTTGCTGTGTCAGTGAAGTTCTCGCACAAAACCGATTCTTTCTTTTAGCAGCACATTTGCTGAAGTAACAACTCTTCCAATTTATGTTGAAAAAATATAAATTCTTTAAACAAAAAAAATCCTCTATAAGCCGCAATAAATATGGATTCCTTTTTCGTCATTGATGCAGGAGCTGCGGAGTGCATTAATATACTCAGCTTTTGTTAAGAACCACCTAGCCACGTCAACGGTTATAGGTATGGCACACCAGAATTGGCAACGTCGAGAGCTGTTTTGTGTGTTGCTAATGTGTGTGCTACTAATTCTACTTCTGGAACGTAAATTTTTTGTTGCTTCACTTTACCTACTCGTACATGCTCAATTAGTCAATTAGACGTCTTTGAACCTGATGTTTAGCTACTGCTTCTGCTGCTGCTCGCTACTACCAATGCTTGTGCCTCTCTTAACGCGTGGCAAAGTATGGATATTAGTCTAACAACCTCCTCGACCCTGCTTTAGCAGAGCGTAACCCCATTCAAAACTTCCTTTTAAACCAAATCGAATGTACAAAAAGTATCTCGATATTTCAAACTGGAACGTAGTTTTTTGGGACTTTTTTTGCAGAGTGGATTCAATAATTTGTAGAAGGTCGGTGTAATCATAAACCTGTTAGATGAATGAATGTTAGATGGACGAACGCATGGACAACGAATGATAGCGTAATCTGCTAAACCACGGCTTTTCGCGGGAGAAGGTAGAACCCAAGTACGAACACTGAAGCCTTCGTGTTGCTGGTTTTTTTTCCCAGTCTTTCATAATCAATCCTATGACAGTCTGTCGTAATGCAACTGGCACTGTCTCGTTGTTCCTTTCAATGTTCCACATATTTGTCGGGTAAAGGGTAAACGCGTATAAGTCCCAGGCATGCTTGTTGTGCTCCAAATCCAAGACCGATAAAAACGAGCGAGGCTTTCGTACGTTAGGTGAGGGTGGATTGGCAGGAAAGAACGATTCGAGCATTGGCAAATAATTTTGCCTCGGTTGGTCCCGTTTCTGTTGCACACAGAAACATAATTGATTGCCTCACCACATACAGCCATTGTGTAAATTGGGATCCATCCATCCTTTTACAACGCCGCCGTCACATTTCCTCCCTGCCTGCGAGCACGACAACCTATGTACTTGCGATGACTAGAGTTCGAGTGAGAGAGAAATATGTATTATAGGACACACTCAAAATGTTAAAGGCTTGACCTACATTTGGGTAGGAAATTATTCTTTACCATCCTTAACGGCCCCAACCACCCTTCTTCCATCACTAACCCATTGCTGACAAATTGTTTTGTTTTTTTTTCTTCGGTTCGATTTGTATTTACTTATATGAAAGGGGGCAAAAACAGGCATCGGGGCGGTGACGGAAGGGATATTGCTGGATTTGGTGGTTATTACAAAGTTTGCGAAGCCTTTATTATTGGTTTATTGTATGTTTCAAATTTGTAGTGTGGTGATTTGTTTTAAGGAGGAAAACTACGTAATGATGGCAAATCGATTTTTAAATGTTGGTGCCTTAAAGTCAAATGCATATGCTAAAAAACCAGCTACCTACAAGAACAAAAATTGGTGGAGACTTTTGCGGACTTTTATCACAGGTATAAGTACGAGTATGTCAAGAGCATTTGGGCTTGGAAACCTCAGATGTTAGACAGTGAGAAATTTACGTGAGTTTCATGTTCAAAAGGTGAGTGCGGATTTGTATTGATGGGATTTATAATAAATCAAATTTGCTTTTGGAACGTCAAAACTATTTATTACTTTATTTTTCAATACACGAATTTTGACGTCGTGAAAATCTAGTGTGTATTTTTCACAACTTCTGTCCTTGGGAAAATAAGAAACAAATAGACAAAATGCAAAACCAACTCAGAAGAAAGCAAAAACAAAAACCTTATATACTTGAAACTCTAATATGAACAAACAATTTTTTTTGAATAAGCTTCTATTTTTTAAGGATATTAAATATTAATTGAGACTACAAAATTTTTCATCAGAATGTTTTTGAATTTCATAGGAAACAATGCTTTATTGCGGACAGCCCTAAATTTAACAAAATTTAATCTTATGCCACAAGGGAAATGATGCGGGCCAACCTTTAGGATTCGCAACAATTCATAATTTTAAAATTTCAAAGAATTCATGGTCAATTAATATCATTTTTTAAGGATTAAATATGTTTTTGGAATTATTATTGATTTTATATCTAACAACAGTCCCAACAAGTCACCTCTTTCTTTAAATCGGCATTATTCAATAAACGCATTTTAAATGTGAACCCATTACTTTAACTACTACCTACATAATAGTTTCCCATTTACCACTTAATTTTCTCGTAAAAAGAAGACAATCCAAACGGTTATTCCAAAGGAGCGTATGCATGCATAGCATTTGCTACATATGTATGTACGAATATGTAGAAATTTTAGCCTTCTCAAAATAAATGCACTGTTTGCCGGCCGTATTTCCACCTACCTTTGCTTTGTGGTTGATTGGGTTATACATTTCATATCAAACAACAAATTATAATAACTACCAAAGGTTATTTTAAATAGGGGGCTTTAATAGATACTTGTGATCCATATAGGAGTACCCCTTTGTTAAACAGGGTGTACTCAAATTTAACAACAAGGAAAATCCTTTCAATAGTCAAACAAAAATTAAAGTGTTCTACTTAAAATTAGGACTGTAATAGTAACTCATGTCATAGTTCATGATTCTTCGTTAAGTTTTCTTCAGTAATGCCTAATCATGTCCAGCAATTATCTGATATTAATTGACGTATATAAATAAATTTAAATGAAAATTTTAGTTTACTACACAGTTCAATGATAAAATTCTTGGATAGAGTGTAATAGATATTTAGTGGGAAACTTAACGAATCCTTCTTTTAAAAATAGATACACATTTCAGAGGAAAACCAAATATCTAGTAAATTACAATAACGCAAGGAAATATAATTTTTATTCAAAAGAAAAAGGAAACTAATGTCGCAATTGTTCGTTAAGTTTTCTTCAATACTATCTACTCGTGCATCTGAAATTCTTTATAAAAGACGCGTGTTTATGAATTCAATTGAATCTTAAGGAATTTTTAAAACATAAATGTACGTATTTTGAAACAGAATGACAGAAAAACTTAACGAAATACAGGATTAGCACTAAAACAATGGAGATCTGTTGAAGTTTGTTAATGAGTTCCTGCATAGTAAAGATATTTTTGTATGACAAAAATTATTCGAAGAGCAGAACATTAGAAAAAATTTAAATGTTCGTTAAGTTTTCTTTAGTGTTCTCTATTTCATAAGTATTGTAATCTATACATTCTGATATGTGCAAAATGTACAACTATGTCAAATTTTTGAACGACACTCGTTGAGTCGAAGAAGCTATTGTAAAATATTTATAAGTAGGCTAAATTTTCATTAATTTTTTGTCTAGCTTAAGTTTGGTACACAGTATTCTGAATCTAATATCAATATCAATAATGAAGTAGCAATTCTCTCCTATTCTTCTCCGATTTAACATATGATTGAAAAAAAACGACAATGGACACCATGAGGTCGATGAACAAAATGAACTTTTTTTTTTTAAATTTAAAAATCACGATTTTTCGAAAACAAAAAAATGTATTTATTTGGAAATGTATAAATTAAAAAATTATTCCAGATCTCTTGGTTCGCTCTTGCAAAATTTCTTTAAAGGTTATCAATTAATTTTCGGATCACCCTGTATCTGTAAATTATTTGCAATAATGATGGCGAATCGCAGTTCAGTTCATATTTCTGGTGCAGCTGACGAATTTCTTAATTCAATTCAGAATTAATTTGAATGTCTACGAAAATAAAAAAAATAGCAAAACCAACTGTTTTAAGCGGATTACACCAATTATTGCCGTCGCCGCCGTCCTCCTCGCACCATCGTCACACCATACAACGCGCAGTTTAATACAATAACAGTTACAAAACAATTTGGGTTTTAACGGCGGCAACGGTGTGTAGGTGGGTGGTATAATAGTGGGCATTTCGCATGTTCTGTAGGTAAAAGTTTATTGTGAATGCACCATTCTCCAAAGTTATGGGGAATCCAACGAAATAATACGGTAGAAGCTAAAAATTCAATTTCATGCCGCTTTGGGTAAACAGATCCGTTTTGAGCGTGAAGCCCTCCGAAGCTCATATCCACACGTATGGTTATAGGTTCATATAGATATCTCTGAATTTAACCCAACTCGTATGTTGTATCGGGTGCTGAAGCAGAAAATGATTGCGGTTTATTGTTTTACGCAATAAGCTGAGAGGACTTCATCCACCAACGCGGTGAGAGGTCAGTTCAATACTCTATACACATTATGCGAGTATTTGTATTGACATTTTGCTAACCCAATAAAAAACTACATGTGTTATTTTTTAGAATTAATTAAATATTTAATTTGACAAAATTTATTGTTTTCTTTTTTTGGATGGCTCGATTCAATGCAATTGATGGTCATTTGGGAGCACACAAAATTAAAGTGATATTGGAATACAACAAATTAAGTCAATTTAAACATTTTACCAGTTTATACAGAAAATATAAATATACATACCTGCTTTTACTCTAAAATCAAAATTGTTGTGCGTTTTGATAGTGCGGGTCACACTAGATATTGATATATAGACTTACGTGTCGCCTCTTCCTTCTGCCGCGTTTGTCATTTGACAATCAACTTATATCAACATACCTTCAGAATTCACCTGCACAAGGAGGTGTGAAGCTTGTCATTCGATTAACTCGAACGATAAGACGATAAATAATGTATCCAAAAAGGGGGACACAACCGACTGAAGGCCAACAAACGAAAACCGAACTTTAAGCCCTTGAATACTCGAAAATAGACAAAGTGCTTGAGTTCGATCTTGATGGCGTCCGTCATCGTGTTGGTGGATTAAATATTTGCCGCCATGGAATTGATGAAGATAATGATAAAGCGGGTTGTTTTCTATTTCTATCTCTCCGTAAGTTTTGTCAAACTTTGTGTCTTGGTCGTAGCCTTCATCGTCAATAAATATAGGGTGTAGATTCCTTTTGTATAGCGACTCACTAAATAAAGAAAACAATTCTGGCAACGATAAATAGCATTCCCGGAACAAAACGCGACCAATTTTGTTGTCTTTTTTTTTCTTTCTGTAACTGCGTGTGTCCACGTTAATTTTCTCTTAATACCTACCCACCACCTCCCTGATCAGCACCACTCAACACAGAGGAGCTAGAATATAGAACGCTTTGTAGCAAATAGAAAATTCTCGTGACAAACCCAATTTTATTGCTTGTAAATCCCCAAAATGTTTCAAATGGATTATGAAATAATTGGATAGGTTCCTTTTGCCAAATAATAACACAACAACAAGGACATTTTCTACTCCTATCTTTTGGCGATAAGGTTTTGTTTGTCGAAGGAGCGAGGAGGAGATAATTCTTTCGTTATTTCATCAGCAAAGAAAAATAATAAAAAAAAAAAGGAAAACCAAGCTATAATTGTAAATATTGATGTTTGGCAATATGCCTTCAGCTATACGAGTATTAGTGTCAAATGAATACAAGAAATACAACGAAACCACTAATGCTTACGATGAAAACATTATCCGCTCGAGCCATTTTTAACAAATAGCAGAATTAATTTGGCTTCGAATCCTAACCAACAGAAATTGGAACAATATTTCGGTTCAAAATCGATGTACATTGTGTGTATAGTGTTAATAAATCCCTTTCGGAAATCCCTCTGAATTTGTCTGCGTGTTCAAGAGTGCGGGTGGTTGCTGAATGGTGATCCCCTTAATAAAATCCTATTGCATGTTTGTGTTGTTAGGTTTTTTTTTGTTTTGTTTTTCCTAAGCAGTCACAAGATAGGAACAAGGGGGTATTGTTCCTCTTTTGCTGTACGGAAGCAGAAAATGATTTGTAGATATAATTACTATCATTAGATTTTGAATAATTCCCATTTAACAGAAGAAAGCAACCATTTCATATTCCTTGTCAGGAAAACTGTCTTGACCTTGTGCATAATATAAAAGCCTAGATAACCTTAAGACCTTATTAAAATAAAATATATCTATAAATATATATTTAATGACAGTATCTTACATTTGGGTTATTTTTAAACTTTAGACTGGCACTCCTGTCTTTCAACCTGCCATTTTGAAATAACGAGGGCTATCTAGCCACGTTTCCTGTTCAATTAAATAAAACAAATTAAATCTAGAGTTCAGTCGTATACCTTCCTGCCTTAAAAAATTCTTGCGAACGCCTTTGTCTTAGTTAAAATTTACCCGTACACACGATGAGAGATACGCTCAATATATCGTGGGATAATTTTGATACAAACATTATTCTAACAAGTATTTGTAATTTATCAGGATTTCATATGGAGGATTTGTGTCTTCTATTCTTATCACTGTTGTTCCTGTGTTCAGCGCAGTACTGTATAGGCAGAAGGGGCAAATAAAAGGCAATGATTCTTTTGTGGATTTAGTGCCTTAGAATAGACTTTAAAGTTGGTTGTTTTTAAGGCTTCTGCTCTTAACACACATTTATACATGAAAGATAACCTTTTTCATGAAAATTCACCATACAAACAAATCTCAACAGCTTTCTATAATCCCAATTGAAAAGAATTGCTTAGACTCATATAGTTGGATAGACGGAAATATATGGCTTGCGTTTGTCTAATAAAAAAAAATGCCGATTCGGTTGCATTTTAAGGGCTCGCTTATGAATCGGCCCAAATTGATGAATCAATACTTATAAATTGACTTTATGTATCCAAAAACCATTACAACAAACTGATATATTCAAAAAAGTGGTAATTCTAATTAAATGACCAATCATAAATATAAACAAAAAATTAGGTATGTAAAATCGTTGAAAGATCGTTTTTGTTGTCGAAGTATCATTAATCAGGAAAGCCCGACTTGTTGATTCCAATATATGGTATTCGATTTCATTGAAATGAATGTGAGTAGCCATTGGATGTTGATAATGATGGCATTCATCACCTGTCCGAACATGGAAATCCAGCTGAAAACACGTCTTAAATCAACAAACGATAGAGCCCCTATTAGAAGAGGTCGAAAGTGTGACTATGTGGAATTATGTAGAAGCTGTATTTTGACTGGGTTTGTTTTGATTTTTGAGAACAAAATTCCAGAATCTTGTCATTGAGGTTACAAGCACTGAAAATAGCAGGTTGGTCGTTGTGTTTTATGGTTATTAGCGACATTTTATTAGTGGAAGAAAAGTTCTAAGATCAATCAATGTCAGAGAAAAGTGAATTTGAATATTTCCAAGTTTGTTTGGCATGTGGAGCCCTTAAGAGTTTAAAGATGATATTTTATTCGATAGAATTTTTTTTTCGAACTGATTTATGGCTGAATATGTTTTTTTTTTTTGTGAATCACATAAGACATTTAACTTATAGGTCGTTAAATAATTTAAGGGAAATAGGAGCGCCACTGAAGCAATAAAAAGGAATTGGTTCTTCCTTATTTTTGTCTCATACTCCAAGTAGTAATAAAGTGTTACGAATATTAAAATAGAAAACAAGCTTGAATACACGATCTTTAGCTTTTATAAACTTATCAAGAAGAAACCTAATTATAAACTAATAGCTAAAACTTAAAAAAAAAAGGCATTCACCCTTTTGACGTAGGTACCTACACAAAATTGTTTTTCAAAATTCTTTATAAGTTACAAATATGTACATAGTTTATGATGTAAAGTATTTTAATACATTTTCATAAATAAAATGTTGGGTTGGAAAAATTTTCTAGAACTGCATATAAAGTCAAACTGATTTTGACAAATTTTTGGAAGTTAGCATTTGAATTTAAAAAATGTCTATTAGAACTTTGAAATACGAAATTCTACATTGCAACAAAGAGATTTGTTTACGTTATGAAATATAATTTTTGAAAACAGTAATTGGCATTTACAAAATTTTTACCAAGTCGTATTCCTAAACAATCATATTTCTGAGAGTTCTGAATGATAAAACAGAAAACTAGATCAAAGCCGAAAAAATGTTCGATAAAATTCGAAGTAATGCCTTTTCTTTTTAATTTCACAGATTCCAGTTAAAAACCCCAAATATAGTGAACTTGCTCAAAACTTTTCCAAGCACGTATACTCATAGAACTCGCCAAACTTAGCCACAATTAATAGTAAACCATTTATTATGAGACTAATTGCCTTAAATGCCTGCAAAAGTTTATCCATTCAACTGAAATCACACCTGACTTTAGGAATGCAAGGCCACGATTGAACCCATTTATCAACTTCTTCGATATCAAAACCACACTGACCGACCTACCACACCACCAGGCATCACACACGCCTCGATTTGATTTAGCTGTTTTAGATATCGATTTCAGCCATCCTCCTTGTGCATGCTTGGCACCCTACATACACGATTTTCACATCACATAAGCTGCAGAGAAGATTGAGAGACAAAAATAATGAAAATAAAAATGAAATAAATGAGCCTCAAACCACTCGGCTTACCTTCTTTTTAAACCATTTCTAGACAACCGACGTGACTTGAATCCTTGATACTCTAGTCGAACAGAGCTGAGATAATTTCAATAATGTGGACACATTTCCATTGTTACTACTAGATTCTCGGTTTTGTGGAGAATGAAGGGACACACAGAAAATACACTTTTGTTCCGAAGTTTTATCTACACGCTCCGATGATAAACGACCTCACAAATTGATAGGCCTTAATGATTATGGCCTTCTGACGGAAGAAGACAAACAATCCGATAGTCTTTAAATTGTTTAATTAAGTGGCAAACTTTAACTTCCTTAAGAGCCTGTTGATAATACTTTTCCCATCATTCCTTTCACCCTTATTGATTCCCGAAATGTTTTGTTTGTGTTTTCAGAGGTTTTTATAGAAGCTGCAAAAGGTTGGTAGATATGGGACAATCTTTTATTGACATTCATTTGAGGCAAAGAATTTTGGAGAAATTGGGGTGTAAACAGAACATTGAAATAACCACTTTGGTGTGAAAATTGCAACTTACATTTTTGAACCTTAATTGTTTTATTTTTTAATAATGTCAATTATTTCCACTCAAATTCAGATTTTGTCTTTCCATGAGAATGGAAATGGCCACAAGGAAAAAATGAGGAAACATGTTTTAATACGAGTTGTGGAATGTAATTTTTTTATTTCGTCGCATTCATTTCTGATAAGTTATAAACAACATCAGCAACATGTGATTCGAACAGTTCAGTGAATTGGTTTGTCATCTTGAGGACATGCCATCTTATTCTCCAATCTAATTATCATAACTAACTGTTATATGAAAACTATTATCCTGAAACCAAAAATTAATTCCGAAGGAATACACTACACATGTTTAATTAAAGCTTCAACACGGTTCGAATCCATTTGGGAAACTAGTGTCCGGAAATCAACCTGTAAAACCATATATAGGCAACTTGAATGCGGATGACGATGATGATAACGTGGATGACCAGACTATGGTGCTTCTGTTGTCAGAGGGTTGGTTGCATGTGCATTTTGCATCCATCCTCACTGAAATCAGCCACCTTCCATATAAGTACCCTGGACATGCAGTAAGCATAGATATGAATAGAGTGATGTAGCTGTGAAAATAGGCATATTACAGTCAAGCATTGACCATGGTCGGAAGGAGATATTGACAAATTAAGCCTATTACCGTTTCGTAGCAGATTGCACCCATCGAGCCATGATGTTAGTAATCGTTTTATTCGCTCCTATGGAGGTTACAATATTTTCAATGAGTGACATGTGGGCTTTCATTTTTTTCATTCTCTACTCAGCTAACGCTGTTAGGGATGTCATCTTCCACGTATGCGGTATTACCCACTAGCCCTAAAACTAGATCAACCATACAGCAGGGAAGGTCTATCGCTGGCCAGCATCCTCACTGAAAGGTTATGTCCTGAAGTGTCCCGTAGTTTCAAAATGCTAATCACTTTATCAAGTCAATGATGCGTCAGAACCTTTTAATGTCCTTTTGGCACTTACTTATCGTTCGTTGCCAGTGCCACACGCAATTTGTGATGGCTTCCTGAACTTTGATATTTCCGGAGGTTTTTTGGTTTCTTAATTTCCATACCAAAAGTGGTAAAGAGATGGATAGCACTGAAGGAGGATTTTCTTCCTGTTTGCTTCTTCTTTTCGAAGAAAATTCAATAAAAATCGCATTTCATGGCAAATTGAGCAACGAAAACCGCCCGCTGAATAAGCAACCAACTACTGGTGACATTATTCGCGTAAATATATTCATTGGAAGAAACATTGTATTACTCGAAAATGCTTTTAAAAAACCAAACCGTTCTAAAGTCAAAGATTTAAATTGAGATAAGTGGATAATGTGCGGTTTGATAAAGAATTGATACTTAATACTCTTGATGATGTTGCCGAGAAGTGAAAATGTTTATGATGAAAAATTGGAAATGTAAGATGCAAAGTCAAATTTGAAAAAAAGAACTTTGGGAGAAAAACCCAATTGAGCTGATACGAGAAAGAGATTTAACTGGAAGAAATCCCAGGACACTTTGAGATAGTCATGTCGCGAGGATTAAGTTTATTTTGTTTTAAAAATGTGCTTTTAATAGTTTTTTCCATTGTCACTTCTTAGTATAGGACTTCGTCGCTAGTATCCTTTTCAAATGCATGGACTAACTTTGCAATTCAAGTCGAAATCCAGTAGGTTTAAGGTCATACTTATCAGCATTGGAGGCTATTAAACCAGAAAATAATTCTTTATTGGGAAAAATTGGCTTTTAAAAAATATTTCGATCAACATAGAAATGAAGTTCAATTCAAACTCCGTTCAGAACTGCAAGTTAAAAGGATATAACCAGGAAATATTTCTATTTAGAGAAAGTCTGTAAACTGTAACCAATTTTGAAACCTTTTGCCTCGGTCATATGATCGAAATTCAATCGTCTTAATATGACTCAGAATATGGGAGGATATACTGCAAACAAAATAAATGGAGTATTAGCGTGGTTTTGACCGAATTTGATGATTTTTTCAGCCGTGTTGTGTAAATGTCTTATATACAACTTATTAGTTCAAACATTCTAAGTCAGCAAAAGCTAAGGAAAGTCCATCACCGATTCAATTCACTTGAGATAGCAGAACCTTTAAAGCGGTCTTTTTCTTATCATAGATCAAAATGTTTGGTTTCGCCAGCATAAAAGGTTAATAAAGGAGAAGATATACAAAAGGGCAATACCCAAAAGTCATTGCAGAAAGCGATCTGGAATAGGTGTTAAGGTCCTGCAACTAAGTTGGCAGTGTTATGTGTGAAAATCGGATAGAAAGGCTAAGGCTTGAAAAATCTTCGAATCTACCTCCGAAGTAGGGTCACACAAGTTGAAAGTCGTGATAGTCGTTGAAAGTAACCTCATAAAATTTGGCCTATGAAACTGGAGGTAGGTAAGTAAGTCCAGTAAAAATTTAATTTAAAAGAAACACAATAGTCGACATTTTTGTTCCATAAAAAAAGAACCCATTAGAAATATAACTTTGTTAGTTAGCTGCCATATTTAAAAAAAAAAATTATCATAACCCTGTAATACGATTTTCTATTCCGTTTGTGTTGGAATATTTTTTTTTAGTTTGTACCAACAAATATCCTATTAAGCATTTGGGCACAAAATGTGTTCATCGATTCAATCATCTGCCCACACTTTAAGCATCTCCTAATTTGACCGTAAACTTTTTCAGCATGTCTTAAGTATGTATATACAAACTGTAAGCTCTCGTAAGGCGTTTTTACCATAATCTTTCAATGGAATATGCCCCCAATGACCTGATTAAATTGACGTTGTTTTGTTCAGCAAAGGACTTCCCCAAAATAAAATAAGACAAACCAAAGAACAAGAACAAGATTTCAAACTTCCCCTATCAGTAATAAATTGGGGTAGATATAGTCCTGTAGGAAAATAAATTCGAAGGTCATGTCAAAAAGTTTTGCTGTGGCTCTTACTTTGAAAACACACATTAAGAATTATTTTCAATATGCGCAAAGCCTTACGAAAATAAAAGTTAATCCATCCAATATCTTTCTGAAAAGAGCCTACTCAACGTCTAAAGCTATTACAATTATTTATCAAGACCTATTTGTCTCGTTTTCTATCTCATCTTTACTATAACAACCACTACCAACCTCACCATCACCATGGAATCGAAAATAAATCCATAAATTGTCGTATTTTACTATTTATAACTTGCTGTGTACAGATATCAACTATAATGCCAATATTATTCTGCCTATTCCGTATTTTGCGTTCCTGTTCCACTTTAACTATTGTTTGCCTTTAGGATATGAATTTCCTACATACATACATTTTATTAGACTTATTATTTTCTTTTTATTTGAAAATAACAAAACGACAAGTGCTCTGACTTCTTATTCTACTTATGCCACTCCTAGACTTCTCGAAACCAAATCGTACACAACATTTTATGTCATTTGCGCATTTGGAAAGGGGCCACTCTTTGGAATAAGTAGCGAAAATAAGGCAGAAAGAAACAATCTGAAGCAGAAATCAATAAAAAAAATTCTTGCTTGACGCCATTGATATTATTGCGGATGGCTCGGTGTTGCCAAAATGTCTGGTCCCAGGGATGAAGAAGTTCGCAAGCCACACAACTTGCTACAGTCACTGACATCATCATAGAACGACGACAATTGGATATGGTAATGGCGGCGGCGACTATCCGAGCCTCGACGACGATAAACTTCGAAAGCCTAGCATCGTTTGACTTGAGGTCAAACACGGACAGGGTATTGGGGATACATTGCCTAAAGCTTGGAGCCTTTACCCATTTTATTTATTCCAACCTCCCGAATCTAACAGTGGAGAATATAAGAAATAGAAAAATATATCTAGTCATGAAATATTCAAGACGGCATCTTTGTATAATTATTAATATTATCTACATCTACGTTAATAACATCATTTGAAAGTGTTGGAGGAGATTTCTTAAAGATTCTATGTTACCACGATTACATGATTGATTAAGGATTTAATTTATTCCCCATATGGATGGGTGATAATGTTAATTAAATCACACTCTAAAATGGCTGACATATCAAATGTTAAACTACACAATTTAAGTTTAATGTCGGAGGGGGGAGGTGGGTTTTACTTTTGTGAACATCAAACTTATAATCACAAAATATTACTTCTCTTTGTTCTATAAATGAACTTACACTACATCCCTTCAATCAATAATTCTTAGGTACTATTTGTTTATTAATTGGGAGAGGATTGATTTCTGTCTTAGACTTGCTAGTCTCACCACTGATTGGATCATAAGTTCAAGAGAGTTTCAGAAAGCGGAAAAGAACCAAACTAGAATGAACAACAACTTTCATCTACAGTGGGTCAGAAAAATGTTCACAACATGAAAGAGAATTGAAATTTGTCGACAATTCTTCGGTAATGTTAAATTATTCTATACACAAATCGGCAACAAATCCCAGCAGGATCCATTAAAAATTTTAAAATTGAAACATATTCAAGTGTCCTTATCCAGGGTTGCCGTTATGCAGGTATTTTTTTTTTTTCGTAAAATATTTCGTTTCAGAAAATCGTCCCTCTGGACTATTTGTCTCATCCCAACCTCCCATACTGTCATGTGAATTTTTTAAATTTTTGTACAGACTTTATTGATACACTGTAGATAAATCTACATGTATGTACGTATGTATATAACTCTAAATCAAATACTTTTTCAAAAATGTCTATAATAGGAAGTTTTTTGTTATTTTTCGTCTTTTCTGCCTCCATTTTGTTTTTGTTATTTTTTTTTTGTTTGGTGGTAAACTTTGTCAAGGATTGATTTTTCTTCTCTTTATGCTTGGTCACGGAAATGCTAGTTTGGCATAAGCTGGAGGGGTTGTGTTGATGATTGACTTTTATTTCAGTTGTATGTATATCTATTCAAATATTTACTTTGATGATAGTTTATAATTGAGGACGTGACATCACAGGGATTCAAATAAATGGAGTGAAGAGGACATCGTAGGAGGAAAAGACAATAAAATCCCACTTTATTTTAATGGAACGCTTTTATTTGAAACGAAATTAAAGTCATTCGTCAAGAAAGCGTATTTTTAATTCTTAACGAAATTATCTTTATCTCTTGAAATTACCCACTTAAGTCATTCACACAATGTAAGAATTCTAAAAATGTCAAATGAAATAAAATGACTGCAATCTGACATTCTCATGTCTAACTATTAAATTAAAGTCTAAAAATAGAGCCACAGACGTCCTCGAAAGGAATATACAAAAAAAATATGGAACTACATAGGTGATGGAGTTTAATCTGTTTCCCATGTGGAGTTTATTTATTTTAAATCGTCTTCACAGAGGTATCTGACTAATTAGGGTTGTTACGGGCAATGATTAGTTGGAATTAGTTTAAGGGATGACAATTTTATTACGAGTAACGTGCTAAGATGTGACAATCTATAGAAATTTATGATAATTGTAGCGCAGTTAAACAAGAAACAAAGATGTACGTGGTAAAGTGTCTTTGCTTTCGGATGGAAAGACTTAATACCTTTCATAAATTCTGAAAACAATATGCATATAGAAAGTAGAAATTAGAATTAATTTAAGCGTTCAAAGCCAAAGTCTTAGATCTTATTATAAATCTTAAGCCTACAGAAATTTAAGCTTCCGATTTGGTTTGCTCTAATTATCTCCACAACAATTGACTTAATTTAAAAAACGTCTTTATACATGTTTATTTAATTCTTGTTTGCCTGTTAAGTTGACTTTTAAAAAGAAAAAAGATAGAAGCCAACGACTCTTAGAGAGCTTAAGCCTATTGACTCAAAACTCTCAACCCTGGCAGTGTGTGTAAGCAGGAATATACGGGACGAACAATTTTCTGCCGAGTTCGAGAAGCTTAGAAGAGGAACCACTTGTTATGACAAATTATTGTATGTAAGTGTTTTAACGAAGTCGTAGTTGGTGTTTTTCGAACAATAATTCCGTTGTCAATACCAAAATAACATGTTTTCCAATTTTCAGTCTGGGAGATCTGATTGTAGTTCGTTTGAATTTTTGTCAGTTTCAAGCTGCTCTAAGGTCGTCAATGGCTGAGTCAATCCGAGATCTTTGTGCAGAATTCTCCTCAGGCTAGTGCGTGAAATGTTTAGCTGTTGAGATTGATGGCGAGTTGATGTTCGCTAATCGATTCTAACACTCTCTGCTAAAGCAGCCACATTCTCGTCTGTCCGCACTGTACGACGACGGAGACTATGAGTGCTGTGCACTAGCATACCAGTCTCACGAACTTTTTGCACAAATTTCGGCCAAAACTTCTTTTCAAAAAACGCACTGTTTGGGCTACACAGCACACACTTTGGAAATAAGTTTTCAATATTTCCCAACGTTGTTCAAGCATAAAGCGGCTCATTTAGTTCCGCGGAGGTATGACTCTCTGTCATGATTTCGAGCGGGAAACAGCTGTCAGTGTCAAAATAACCTATGATTTAAAAAGAAACTAACAGAATGTATCTAACTTTCCTGAGGAACGTTTTCTACCCAACGTAAATTAGGTTAAAGGATTAATAGTTTTATCGAAAAAGTTAACATTTTCCTGCACAAACGCAGATAACTCAATCGCTCAAGTTTCTGTAAAATTGGTTTAATAATATGAATTGAAACTCAAAACTCTTGTTTTCTTCAACAAAAGTTAAGGAAGTCTTAATTTGAATACTATTTGAGATTGATGAGATAACTCGAAGGTAGCTTACTGTCCTTTGGAATTTGTTCACTTTTCAAGATTTGGTAAGATTTTTTCGGATTTAATTTAACAAAGTGACACATCTTTGCTGGAGTGGGGTGCTCGGAAGACTTGAGTATTTAATAATGTATACGAGTAGATCCAGTTAAAATCATTTAAGTGAGTGCGTTTCAAGTGTTCGATATGTTATATGCACTGCTATCTATAGCCATCCACCTTAATCATAAAATTCCTATTTATACTAAAGCAATTTTCCATCATTAAAATGTAATACAAAAAAAGTTATCATCTCATAAAGGATTGAATTGTTCCGTATTTTACTGACCGCAAAATAACCATCGCACTTGTTGATGTCGAATTCCACTAAATGATGGAATGTTGAATTCCAGTAAACCCTTCCTCTATTCAAGTTGCACCTAATTGAAAAACGACCTGATGCAGCAACTAACATGTTTTAAATTTGATTAGTTGAAATACATCCAGAGACTAAAGAAGTCCCCCGACCAAAGGCATATCACCCCACAACACACCGATATGGTAACTGCACTTCACATATTTAATTTAAACATATTACGTGCATAAAGCAGGCGAATAACTTTGTGGCGCTTCTTGTTAGCTTTAACACCGTATCGGTAGTTGATTTCGCGCATAAATTATCAACTCCTAACGGAAAATGCCGTGCAAATCGAATATAAAGTAAGCGTAGGCTCATTGAACAACACATTTAAAGAGGCGTAGCAACTATGTTGTATGCGTATTCAAATTGTATGCAACCTTTCAACTGTATCCCTTTATATGATTGTAAGCTTGTACATAATAACTAGCTCCACATATTCAAGTCATAGAATTCGAATTCGTATTCAATTAATCTTAAATATGTGCATTCGATTCAGAGTCTTTATTTTCTGCCACACATCATTGGATAGTTCTTACCAAAAGGACAAATGGTCTATTACGTCTATATAGCTGCTTCTGTGAAGCTCGAATATTTCATCTTCTGCTCTGCACTTAAATAAGAATTGATTTACATATTTATATCGGCTTGGACAATACTGTACTAAAAACCCAGTAAAAGCACTCCACAGCGACAATTTCGAGACAAAACCAAATTTAAAACCAGTAGGATTATAGGGTTTCATGAAGGTGCTTATATAGTTTTCGAGTGTCGAAGAGTATAACTTATATTCTTATAGGACTTTAAGTTTTCAAGTGCAATTTTTTGAAACACAGAATTTTCCAAATTGTCGACCACGATAACTCGAAAACTTCTACTCCGATTGAGATGAAATCTGTATATCACATTCTTTGTTTAACAAATACAAAAGTGACCAGCTTTTGTTTTGACATAATTTAGAGTGTGGACAAATATTCGAAATTCTTGACTTTTCACAAAGTTGTGCCAAAATTATAATCATTGATATTTTAATTCTAGTTAAGATTAAAGAAACAAGTTTACCGGTTAAATATCACCAAATATAGCAGCCGTTTCAAAATTTTGTATATGTATGTGGGCCTTACGGAGACGGTAGACTATTTTACACTCTATACTATATGTAGATAGTACACAATTTTAAGGATTCGTTGATATACATAAGAATAAGTTAATACCTTCTGATAATACTTAGGTATTTAAATAAAAAACACCCAATTCATAAGGCGACACCCTACTTTTATTTACAAAATTTCGGTTTTTGAGAAAAACGATTTTGTGAACTTTTCAAACAGAAGTTGTTGTCGAGGAAGATTACATTTTTTGGCAAAATTAATTTTGACCAAATACTAGCGACGCAATTGAAAACTCATTTGTTTAATCTTAAACGCCCGAAATGCTAATGAATTATTTTTTTCGATTCCAATACTTACGCCTTTTTTCTAGAGGAAACAAAAATAAAGTGGTCATAGCCAACTATTATGCTGGGAAAAGCTAGAGAATATTTGCAACGAACAACACGTTCTGCTATGTGCAGTACACGTCCCTCTGTAATGGCTAAACTAACATCTTAAAAAGGATGCACACACAAACACAACGTGTGTGGAGAATGTCGCCAACATTTATATCGCTTTTTTTGGCAGTTTATCTGCATTATGATCTCTATTAATCGTAGTTTTATATCCTCGTTCGGACCACGGTGTTGGAGGGAGGAATTATATAGAGAGTAAAGGCTAGATGAGAATGTGGGGTGGGACTTTTGGGCGAAATATGTTTCATACGAAAAAGTATCTCTTCGATGGACGAGAGTTATGTATGTACATAGGTAGAGAATGGAAATCGATTGAAATTCGGCAGAGTTCAGGAGTCGGGACTCAATTTCTCCGTTCGGACTTGCCACTCTTTTCATCTCTAGACACAACCTCCTTGTGAAGTCGTCGTCGTAGAGGTATAAAACAAAGTTAAATTTGAATAAATAAAAACCGTATGACATTTCCACAAATATTTGCCCAACTATAAGCCAAAAAGCAAAACAAATGGGGAGTAAAATAAAATACGCTAAAAATAAGGGAAAAGAATACGAGGGATACGAAAAGAAAGAGGGTTGTTCTTCTTTCTATCTCGTGGCGCTAGGGATATTCATGACAATCCTTCAGATGGTTTAAATTTGTTCATATTTCAGATAGATTCGTTTGGGAGGGGGTGGTTCGTGGGAGTGACAGAGCCTTTTCTGTGAACGCAGGAAAGTAGGTATTTGAACGATAATATTTGGGAATTAGGTGTGAATAATAGGAATGGTGATGTTTTGGGTTGGCTGTAAAAATTGAAGGTTTTCGGTTCTGTTGTAGAGTTTGTTTCCAGTTCCGGAATCATTTGTTCTTCGTGTTACACTGTGTCACCATTTATAGGGATTCTGTGGATAAAGAGATCTCAAATGTTGGTAATTTGTTCATATTTTTTTTTAATGGTAAAATGTGAAACGGTTGTTTGTTTTATATCCTTGAAGAATATTGTATTTCTTTAATGTTCCCTATCTTATTTATTTCCGGGAAAAATATCAAAAAAAAGTGTGTAAGTGGGGAGTATTGCTAAGCTAGCGTGGGGTGAGAGCTTTAATAATGCTAAATTCGATAGCAATTCAAAAAGTCGTTAATGCAATGATGAGAATTTCGAAAAAAGGTCTTTGTTTTTGATTCTCACGTCGTTTTATTTCACACGTTTAGGTAATTGAGATCCTGTTTTTATTAAATAGGTTTTAGATAGGTACTAGCATGCAGAAGACAAAATTAAAGAATTATTTTTAGCTGTTTTGACAATATCAAATTATGTTATTTTAAATATCTAATGTTATGATTTATAAATATTTTTCAGTTTAGCCGTGTATTTGAAATATAAAGTGTGTAAGTGAGCGTGGTCCCCGGGAAACTGCTGTTCAAATGTTATGCATGAGAGCCAATCTCAGGCAGGTTGTAACCTTACGTGGAGGGTTCAGTTCAGTATTGATTGCAATAACGAGGTGAATTAATTTTTATAATTTTGAAGCGACCATGTTCTCTTCTCTAGCTACATGAGAACGATGAGTGAGCGTTGCTTAAAGCATATGAGACATGCAAGAAAATGAAGACCAGGAAGTAAAAGGAATAGGTATTTCATCAAAACCATATTTCAGCAACCATATCCTTGAGTATTATTTCTGTGTAACATCCTTAACAAAAGGTTATACGAACACACCCAGGAGACATCTCCTCAAAAAGACTGAAAGAGGATTTTTATAGAATATTTGTTGGAATATTTGGGTTTTTCTGGTTGATCTCCTGGTATTTGCTCACTTGCTTTAAGAATTTCTCTTTTGTTTTTGTTTGACATTTCGATTAAACTTACTTCAAAGCTTTGTTTGAACATTTTTGTTCACATTTCATAATGACAAAGGTATTTCGTAATATTCATATCTGTTTTATGTATGTACGTATAAGTATATCAACTACTTGGTCATTTCAGAATTTTAAACTAACCATCGCCTAAGCTTTAAGTAAGTTTTAGGCTATTTAACTAACCTGACATCCTTAAAGAGTAAGAAACAATATTATTATGGCTTTGCTATTTTAAATCTTCTACTTCTAGTCTAGATAACTTGAAAATTCACCGAGAGGAACATAAAACAAATGCTGAACAAAAGTTATGAAATGAAGAAGTCGAGAAATGCGAAGGCGTACGCGACACGTAATGCATCCATCTAGGAGAAAGGCCAACTTGATGGAAAGGCAGACATAAAGCAGACGCTGTTTGATATTTTATTCATATAACTGCATTATATGACGATTGTCTACTTCCTTATCCTACCCATATAGGCTTTGTTGCTCTCTTCTTATCTACCCAGGCCTTTGTCAACAGTCATGATAATGGCGATGGAGTTGGTGGTGCTAGTGTCTCCTTGCTTCGTTCTTTTATCGATCCTTGGTGACTAGAAATTTTCTCTCATAGCGCAATATAAAAAAAAATATATATACATATATTTAAATACATTTTTTTATTTTTACAGGGCCGCGCTAGATATGCCGGGCCTTCAAAGAACCCGTATATAAATGACGCTCAACTGCTTCAATTAAGTTTCCGATAGGGCCGAAGGGAACAGGTGTTTAGCAAACACTTAAAGAGCTACAAGTTTTACAATACTTTTAAATACTGTCTGTACTTAGAAGATAGAAAGTTTTAACTTTCAAAATATTTACTTTGTACAACACACATCGTAGATTTTCAATTAATCAAGTCAAAAGCCTTGACTTTTCTATCAGCTTCTGATTTAATATATCCAGGTTTTCTTGTACGTTGGCAAAACTGGTGCCCGTTTGGGCCATATACCTTGCACCCCTAGTTGAACCGACCCATTAACTAGAACTGCACTCCAATGGGTAAAACAGAAAATACAAAAAAAGCTATGACAAATAATATATTCATCCAAAAGAAAAGGCACTCTTGGAGACTGTCCCGTCGATCTCTAGTCACCCCGCAGAACTGATGGCCTCTCATCATTGTCCATGTCCGTTCATCCAATTCAATACACCTTCTTCCATCTACCTGCCCGTCCTCACTTTTCTCATCTTTGTTCATTAAAGTTAAAGGGAAAGAAGTCAGTCGTTATGTTGACGAAAAACTGAACATAATTTGTTATGGGCAATAAAAGGTTGCTTGACATCATTACGTATATTTTTCATTCAGCATAGTCGAGGTTGTGGGGTGTTCTGCTGACTCTTTGGCTCCGGTTCTGGCTGGCTCATGCCACATTGGAATCTCAAAGATGCAGAGTGGCGGAAACTTTCCGGGAGTTCGAGTTTATTGTGCGGAAACGACATAGCGCTCGAAAAGACTTGCGATAAAAAGAACGTTAAGTGATGTCATTTTTTGCCATTTTCCATTTTCGTAGAAAATAATCAAAGGGTAGTATCCAGGTCATGTCTACCGTTGTGTCGCTCTCTGAGGTGTTTTTCATTATATTTCCATTTGTATATTTCTTCATTTTGTTAAATAATACTTAAAGAATTGGCGCATGATAAATTTATTGAATACAAAAGTAAGACACAATTTGGACTTTCAAAAGAGATGATATTAAATGGTGCGTCGCGTCATTCGCTGTGCAAGTTAAACTAATTGGGTCAGGAAGGTGATGGCTCTGGTAGTTGAAACAGTGTTGAAGATAGCTGATGAATAATAAATCAGATGATTTATTTTTTAAGAGTGATTTAAGACCTCTTTTTTCGGCAAGCTGTTTGTGTAGTTGTTCCAAGGACTCTGCCAGAAGAAGGATTTATTCCGACTGACCTTTTTTGACTTCATGTTTTTATATTCCATTATTCCATACATTAGATATTTATCAAAGCGTTCTTTTGTACAAATCAAAACCCGAAAGGTTTTTTAAATATTGATTAAATTGAATTTTGTATGAGCAAAATATGAACACTCAGAAATATATCTTCCAAATGTCTCCAAAGAGACATGAAGCTAAGAACAAAACAGAAAACTTGATTTTTTGCATTCAATTATTTCAAAATGATCAAGTAAAGCTGTTAATTTTCATCTCACCGAAATCTTCATCCGTTTTCAACAAAGTCTTTATTTAATTTAGTTCTTGAGTTTTCCATTTAAGAACCTTATTTAAAAAAATTACAAGAACTCAGTTTAAAAGGGATCTTTCCTTTAAACCTCTTTCCACTGGTAAGGATCATTTGGTATATATACTCTATAGGTATCTCCCATCGTTCTTCTCCTCAATCAACACAGTCCGAAGACCAATCTCCAAGAAAACTCTTTGGCAGCTCTTGAGCTTGAGTGTGCAGATGGTAGGTAGGATAAGTACAGGTTTATTCTTCGACCGTTTATAACCAGGTAAAGAAGCCATAGAGAGCACATAGATGTGCCATTAATTACTATAAGATTCGCCCTCATTTTTTGGCGACTTCTTTTTATTTTTTTATTTTGTTTTTGCTTATTTTATTTTGTTTGAAATTTCACAATAGCTATTAAATTTCGAAACGAAGTCGAGCGTTGGCATGCGGTTCATATGATTGACTCACATATAGCAAGGTAAGTTATGCCCTTTTGTATGGAAACTGCTTCCGTCCCACTTATGGCTTTTTGCTTGAGATTTATCCCGCAGATGTGCGGTATCCTGGAAGTTCATTATAAGAGTGTAAGCTCCGTTGAATAATTTAATTGTAACACGAGTGTTGGAAAGTTTTCTTATATAGCCCGAGTAGCAAAAGTTTTCATCTCTTCGACGTGGGGCAATGTACCCTACGTACTTTACAACTTTGTATGTTTATTTGTGATGTTGATAGCAAACAAGTTTTCAATTATTTTCCATTTCAATATGATTCAAAGTTGAAATGGAAATTAAAGCCTGTGCCTCTGTTCCCCATCTCTAAGTCCAAGGCCCATAGAACTGGACTGTTTCTGGATCTGTGTTTGATGTCTAAAATCTACAACTTGTTCATTGCCTCTGGCGTGCCGTTAGCATATTGTATATGCATCGAATGTGTAGGAAATTTTTAGGACTCGCAGTCACAGTAGTTCACAGATCAACTATTCCAGGTCTACATCCGGAAAAGGCTGCGCGCATATAAAGTTTTCACCATTTAAAAAAAAAGCAAAAGGTGCGAGAAAGGGAGTGTGGGATATGAGAAAAAGAGGAAATAGTAGGTGATAAAAAGTTATTCATCTTTTGCGCTATGCCATCATGACCAGGGGTATGTGAGCGGAAGTGTTCTACAATGGTTGGTTGGTGTCCGTTGCTGGGGGGTGTAACCATTTCTTTCCCAATATCTTTTTTTAATTTTCATCTAATACTTTAACAGACAAAAATAAGAAGACAAAAATAAGAAGACAAAAATAAGAAGACAAAAATAAGAAGACAAGTTGAAATAAACAAAGTAACTGTGCTATTTAGTACCCGCTGACATAATGGGCCATTACGCCGAAGGTCTGAGTTCGATTTCCAGCCATTGTTAAACAAACAAACAAACAAACAAAATATTTTTGTCTCTTGCGAGGACGTCATAAATTCTCCAAGGGTAGATCTTGTAATGAAGTTTTCTTCTCATCGTTGCTGTTTGGACATGTCAAAATTGTAAGTCCCCTCCATTTCCGTCGGCAACACGCACACAGAAATGGTTGAATCACTTGGTTCAGGTTTCCTACGAGCCGTTGTTACTCTAATTAATTTATTGATTTTTATTTCTCCGCAGTCAAGATTCTTTTTCTTATTTAATCTGAAGTTCAAACACTTTCTTGTGTAGTTCATCTGGTGACTTTATTTTCCACCTGGACTGTCCGTCAATCCAGCCGACTTTTTGCAATGATCTCGATGAAGAACGAAGTACCTACCAGGCATTAGAACAATATAAAACAAGTCAGGTTATGGCAGGACATCAAATATTCATCGGCTCTCCAGATTGGCCAAAGTTCTGATTTCCAGAATTCATTAAAAATGCATGCTAAAATCTGCATAGACAGTGTGGCTGCTTCACTAGAAAAGTTTCGTGTTCCGTTAATGATTCCATAGAAAGGGGGAACATAAGGGGCACACAAAAGCAGGATTACGATTGCCTTGCCTATCACAATGGTATCCACTGCTACTGTACGATGTTATGATGGCGTGTTCAACTGTACCTTTATACAGAGTAAAAGCTGATAAGGAGGCAAACTAATGAAATATAGATGGCCTGAAAATTGATTCCTAACATTGGAATCCTATGAGCAACCAAACGTCCTTCGTCCATAGTCTAGACGAAGGAGGAGAAAAAGTAGAAATACGTTACTTTTCAATGGAAAAATCTTGCACGAGTCACACTCTGCCTGATGACCAATTTATGTAAGGCCAGAACTCGCAAATAATTTTCAAAAGAATGTGGTTTTCGTAGTAAAAGAATTCAGAAGACCAAAACCACCTGCCCACTCCCGATCGATCAAATATTTCTAACCCATGAACCTTGAACAATATTTTGTTGTCAAAAGTTGGTATTGGACGGTGTATAGCACTTAAGTTGTTACAAGCTCACCATTAACAAGATGCGAGTTGTGGAAGGAATAATAAATCAGCATTCACTTGTTGTGGAAAAGTTCGGCAACGTTCGAAGGTAGGCATTTATCACTCAGTGGCAATTAATGGTGTCACTCTTTTGGTTTTTTCTGAACTTTAAACACCCAAAATGGCAATAGGTGACGCGGTCTATCGATATAAAAAATGCGAATTTTTGGCACCAAATGTCATTACCTTCTTAGTATTTTTATTTTGCTTTGATTTTATTTTCGAAAGCAACATTTCTAATGAATTTTCTTTATAAAGTTGTCCTTTGCCTATTTAGTATTGCGCTTCTCAGAATATACAAAAATATACAGCCTGAACCAAGTAAATAAGGACACATTCTTTTTAGCTTATTTTGAAAAAAATTTAAAAATATTAGTTCATCGATAAAGTTCCTACAATTTCTCCTAATCCAAGGTTTCCGACTGTTTCGAAATTACCAATATGTACAAGGTTTTCATTGAAAATCTAAGAACTAAACTCTGACCATCGTTATTATAAAAATGAAAAATAACTTTAAAAAATTCGAAAAATTGATATAAATTTTAGAATTAGCATTCACTCAAGGATATTGCCTTATCATTTTATGGTTTAACAAAGTGCGAGCGTAAAGGTAAAGTGGAGAGAATTTAATTAGGAGATTTCATTTTCAAACATGCAAAATATCGAAATCCTGGTTGATGTAGAAATATTATGTTTAGGTTATGCCCTTAATCGACGAAATAATCCAATAACTTAGCAAAGTGTTCTCCATATTTATGTGTTATTTTGTTTTGGAATCTTGATTTTCTGGAATTCGAATTTCAAGGATTTTGATTTTTTTTGTTCTGAATTATTAGGTACATATTTCCGAGTAAGAATAATGACATTTAATTTTTATTTTTTTATTTTTGTAATCATCATTTTTTTTTTTTTAATGTTTTTGGAATTCAGCATTTTTGAATTTAGATTTTTGGAGTCATTTGGGGCTTTGATTTTTTTATATTTTTGAAATGAAAATTGTTCAAAAAATGTGTCCTAATTTTGATAGCCCAGAATGTGGAAGCACCACGCATATACACAGAAAAACTTTCAAAACGAACTAAATAAATGTGTATGACTAGTAATTGGAAAAAGCAAAGCAAATAACTTTCCGATAATTTTGAAAAAGCTCAATACCTTTGATGGAATGTTCAAAATTCATTAAGAACGAGCGAGTAGAGGTTTGGGCGGGCGATGGCGAAAAAGAAGGCGTGAGTTTAAAGAGGCAGGAACGAAATACCAAAACTGAATTGAACTGAATCGAACTGAATTGATTAAGAGCGCATCCAGTAAAAACAGAGCTATATGTACCCACCATGATGACTCTTAATGAAAATCGTTCATTAAACTTCTCATCTAATGGAACTCTTAGAGCTCAAATTTACTTCACATTAGTTTTTTTTTTTTTTGTTCCTTGGGTCTGGGGTGGTTAGAAGGGGTTTAATGAGCGAGCAGAAATAATGTAGGGCATGAAGTGAAGTTGTTAAGTCAGAGAGAGGGTGGAAAATCATCTATACGCGTATGAAACAGAGTGTGCTTACATAAACTTTCACACTTTCTGGCTGTTTTATGCTTTGAGTAATAGTTTTAGTTTATTGAATTACTTCTTATAGAATTACAAGTAATTAAATAAAGGGGTATTGAATTTCAAAGGTGAAACTTTTTATTTTTCAAAAGAAACACCGTTTTTTTTTAATTTTTTCTTTTTTAGAATTTGTTAAGTGGAAGAAGTTGGATATGATACATTTTTAATCATCAGGAAGATTAAAGATCTTAGTTTAACTTTTATCCTTTAACTTAAGTCTTTATCTTTTTTTAACAGAAAATATACCCACGGGTTCCTGCTTTATAACCTGGACGTAATAGTTAGCAGGATGGAGTGTCATACCCGGAGGCTTGGGTTCAATTCCCGGATAAAGATAAAAAAAAATTTTTTAGAAGTATTGCCTCTTGCAAGGACGTGACAAATCCTCCAACAGTATGTACGAGTATCTCCTAGTTATGGGAAATGTTCTTCATTTCTGCAGTTCCAACTTGACAGGACATTATAGGTATACCGTTTTCCCACCGAGAACACCCACACAGGAGATTTGGAAGTCACTATGAGCTGTTTTTCTACAAAATGTTGCAAACAAAATTTAATTTGTTTTTCTGGCTTTAATCAGCATTGAAAACTACAATTTTGTTTTGTCAAGAATATAGCATTTAAAGCTATTTTTCAAGATTAGAAAACTATTTTCCAACTTGCCATTTTCTAAAATGTCTCGAAAGCTTATGAATATCTCTTTTTATTTAATCTGCACCAAAAACTGCAGTTGTCGTTGCATTAATTTTCTGTCTTGTACTTCTGTTTAATTCAATGCATATTTCATGGATACAAAATGTTGAAGTTGTTAAACTATTCATCATTGAATATGAATAAATGAATATGCCCATAAATGTGGTCAGTGCTGAGCTTAAACATTCGTCTATTTCGATTGTGTAACTTGACAAAATACGTGATATAAATACAGATAATACATAAATCTCTCTTTACAAATATGTACATCTCAGATTTATAATCCAGTAACAAATTTGTAAATGTTCACAATCACAACACGTCCTTAATGAGAGTGCTCTTCTATCTGCTCGAGGACATTGTATTTCCTTATATTTCCATCCGACAGATATGAGTACCCTAAACATTGCTGACTCGTGCTTAGAACTACTTTGCAAGGTGTCCATTAAAGTATCCTTCTAAGTGAAACAAGAGGGCGTAGTCATATCCCATCCATCTATACAATCAATCCCCCACCCTGATGCATGAAATAATCAATGTAATTTGTTTCAAATAATCAAAAGCAAATTGCTACCTCATGCCTTCGTATTGGGAGAGGGTAGCTGAGTAAAAGGCTGGCCGAGTCGAGTGGTTGTGGGAAGTTTAGATGGATGGGATGTTTACAACTGAAGTGTTTCAAAATTGTTTTTTATGCTTTGTTGGGTCTCGGAAAAACAGACAGAAATGCATCGTGATAAGGACGAGATACCAATCAATCTCAGTTTTACTATCAGCTCAAGGAATATAAAGATACTTCGCCAATCTTCTTCCAGCTCTCAAAACCCATCCATTCCACATCATTACCGGGATGATGGCCCGTTTTGCAGCACTCTATTGGCTTAAATTAATGATGCATTAAACCGAATCCCTAGCTTATAGTATACTTCTAAACGTAGGTACCTTCACTTCTACCTAACTTTCTCCATGTTCTAGGAAGATATAGCAGGGAAAGATAAATTTTTACTCATCGCTCTCCATTCAAATGAATGAAAAATAGAGAAAATATTTTGTTGTCGATTAGATTTGTACCTTGGAATGAGAGTGTTCTGTAAAACTCTGAATCTGAGTACTCTACAATATTCTATTCACCTTCCTTCCTACCTCTCTTTTTTTTTTCATTCTGTATCGAGATATTCTATTCCACGTCTACATTTTCTACGTTTTCACACTAATAACTTACAAGACGAGATTGGAAATGATTTTGCAAAAATCTTTTATCTAGGTACTGCTTTTGTATTACCAATAGTCAGGAATAAAATCTGGGGAACAAACCAACAACGGCTACAACGGCGCAAAAAGTAAAATATAAATACGTAATAACAATTGAAAGCAAAGCAAAAAAAAAAAAGATAAACTAGCGAATAAGAGAAAGCACTAGATGAAGAAATTTAATTTTTATAAATCCTTTTCGGTAAATCAGGAAGTGAATGGAAAATGAAGGTTTTCAAAGGACTAGGTATAGAGGGTGTTTCCAAAATCAATAGCGATTGCTTGAATCGACTTAAATTTTGAAAGCAGTACGATGATGTTAGTAGTTAGTTTGTAGTTTCATTAGTAAGTGGATTCATTACCAAGATATACAAGGGTGGGGAATAACTCACCGAGTCACCTCAATCATCATTTTGTATGCCAAGAAGCATCTTTCAAAAGAACACACATTGTGACAGCCATTTTATAAAAACAAGATTCTTTAACAAAAAGTTTTTTAAAAGTTTTTTAGAAGTTTTCAGGAAACGAGGAAAGGTAATATTTTATTTTTATTCATTTTCAAAACATGTTGCATTAATATGAGGTTTATCCGGTCCTGAACGTCTCTATTGTAACACCAACTATAGGCTAATTAAATTTGTTTATAAAAATAAAATAAGATCTCCAAAAGACACAATAAAGTATTAAATCAACCCATTTAAATCCCTTTTCACCAACTCGAAGAAAATTCACTTAACTTTTTGCTAAATTCGTTCATTGCATTGTGCAAACCTTAAACCGAAGGCTTTTGCACAGAATAACTTGTACATTTTATCCATTCAAAGACTTCCTCTGCAATGTAATTGAATTTGAAAAGATTCTACTTAGGAAAATAATATCTGAAGATCTGGGTAACAACCTTATATTGTCTGTCAATGGATTTATGTAAATTCAGAAACCACTTCGAAAGACCAAATTATGGATTAGATTACCACAGATAAACTCGAGAGTTTACATTTAAAGGGGGTTATATGCTCACATGTAGAGTTGAATAAAGATTGCGGATGCCGATGAAGACGAAGCTATCCCTTCAACAAAGTACATTTTCAGCAATTCAACATCTCAACAAGTTAATTAGGATCTTCCGCCATTATAATTGGGATATATGCAAATTTTTCAAAGCCCCATCATCATGCATAGTTCACTTCAACTATCATTCAGATAAAGAAGCTACAAGTCTTGATGATAAATTGCCGTCTTGTCGTCGAACTGTATCCGGAAGATCTTTTGTTGATTAATTTTGTAATTTGTCGTCATTGTCATCGTCAGAAACGTCATTTTCAAATGCAGATCCTTTACTTTTTGGTTCAGTCCACAAAGCAGGTAGGACTTACATACATACATGTTTTGTATCACCAACCAGACAAATGATATTTTCTGAATTTTATTTTGATTCCCAAGTTTTTTAGCTCTTGCTGGCATTCTCCCAAAGCACCTATTTTTATATTTATCATTACAAGCTTACAATTGCTATTCCCAAGCGGCCTGGTGGCGGCAGTTTGACTAGGTGGATTGAACATCATGTTTTTGGTGCAATTGCACTAGACAAAAAAGAAACAAAAATCTCGAGGGCCTTACGAGGAAGAAAACGAAATATAAAGCGAAAACAAGGACAAATCTGCTCTCAATTCATGCTCGCTCAACATGGCAACTACTTGGCAAGTGAACCTACTTACATATACGAGTATAGCACACCAGCGGGCCAGAACTAGTCGCACTCTTGTCGGGTCCAATGCTGTTGGGTGCATTATAAAAAGAATATGTGTTGTGAGCTAAGCTGGTGCATTGGAAGTCTTTTCAAAACTATGGCGACAGCTACAATGTACAGTGGGACGGAACAACCAAATAGCTGAACCTAAATAGTTCAAAGGCTAGAAAATGGAACTTGAAATGTTACTCACTTCTAAAGCTAGTTATAGATAATTAAAGAGTTTTAAAATAAGCACAGCTAGGTAGATAGTTAAACACCTACCAACTTGCCTACTGACACGCCCACTTACTTGAACTAAAAATCCTACAGAAACGACCTGTTGATATAGTTAATCGGGGCTATAGTGAACAAATTTTCTGAATTTTTCCCAACTTTCAAAATTGTCAAATTGAATAATGTCGAAAGTTTCTCTTGGAATTTATTAATATCGGGAATTGAGTTCATGGGGATTTTGGCTCTCATTTTAAAAGACCAGCGACCAGCTCACAATGAATAGTTCGGAAGAATAGTCGTTTACAATTTGAAGATGGGAAAAATTCCGAGGAAAATATTGTTGATTTTATTCTTGGTTGTTGATTTATTTTCAGATCTAAGAGAGATCTGGGTCTACTAATCATAAATCGATTTATTCATTTGGAATTGAAAAAGTTTCTGAACCAAACCAAACTCACTAGAAACCGATTACCAATTCCATTCCAAGTCAGGTAAGGTCGACATAGGGGACAAAATGTTAGTTAAGGAACCCGAAAAAAATCTTCAATTTTCACAGCACAAATATTTCTTAAGTAAAATGATAACAAGGAAATTGTACCAACAATTCTAACACGCCCATTTTATTTTATTTATTTATTTTAACAAATCGTTGATGAAGAAGTAAAAAATGTGTTATATCATTGTGGGATTTAGACGTGGAATTTTTTTTTTTTCAAATCCTTCTTTACAGAATTTTTTCAACAACGCCCGGAAAAGGAAATCGGGTTTTACGGGTTTTCTTTTAGGAAAAGGCAAAAATAAATAAATTTGGTGGTGCAAGAGCTCGAGGTGAACCAGGACCTAGGGACTTACTACTCTCAACCATTCCTGTGTGCGTGTTACCAGGAACGGAGGGTACCTACAATTTTCTGCCGATTCCGAACGGCTAATGAGCACCACTTTCCATGACTAGAGATATACTCTTAGAGGATTTGTCAATTTCTCGCAAGAGGTAGTACACCCCAGAAAAACTTATTTGCAGTGGCTTAGAATCGAACTCGAGACCGTCCAACGCACTTACCATTATGCCAAGGGGAAAAGGCGCCAAGCATAAAAAGCTTGTGTAATTCTATTTTGAAATTTTTGTTGCATTTAAAAAAATTAGCTGATTTTTAAAGAAAAAATCTTAAACGTTAAATATCAAATTTAAAATTTATTTTCCAGTTTTGACAAATATCGTGCCCCACTATGATGCTTCATGACAAGAAATCGCCGCCAAAATATTCATGGAATGGGTTTCTTCTTGTCGTCAGAAAATTGAACAGGCGCCACTAAGTCTATTGGCAAACAGATTCAGTTATACATACATATAAATATCTTTTTGTTTTTTTTTTTCATAAACATGGATACTTTAAAATTATTGCAGATTGCTAATTTCACTCGAAGCAAACTGCTTCAGTTTTACAATAATTACAAACATTAATTGAACTATTGGATTTCGAGTCTATTTTTGTTGAGTATAAAACTAAAATGCAGTCAATTATACCAACTGTGGTCAGAGTAGAATAGCATGTCCATTGTTTGTCATTTTAGTTCAACAATCAATACAAAATTTGTAGAGATCTCCAAGCGGAAGAGAAAGCAATAATGTCTTTCCTGAGAAGCAAAGCAGGATGAAGAAGAATAATGATGGTTTTGTGTGCTCAGCAGGATTGCAATTATATCTGAAGCAAACATCTTTGAGCACAAAAGAGACAATTTGTCCAGTTGTTAAAATTCGAAAATGTCACAAACATTCCAGACAAATATCATTCTATTTTCTTACTTTTATTAAATGGAATGTGAGATTTTTTTTTGTGCACGTTTAATGCAGTTCATGAAATTAAATTGCACTTTAGGCAAAGAATCCTAAGAAACATGAACTTAAAATAGTGAACAAAATTAATATAAATAATATGAACCCTCATTAGAGATATTCGTATGTCACATTTAAGCTATCCATTTATTCACCTCATATTCAGGAAAGCTGGGTGAGGTTAAACATTTTATTATAAAATTCAGGTTCAGGTTTAAGAATCGATGGATAGGCAAAAAATGTAAACATAAGAAAATTAGAGCTTAAGAAAAATATGTCATCCTTTTCAAGTAGGACTAAGGTAACTGGATTTTAAAAAAAATACGAAATTTATGTTTAAGATTGAAAAAAAATGTTAGTTACAAATTTTCAGCTTTCCTGGGACGTAATTCTCGGGGAAAATTAAAATATGAAAAAGTGGACGTGACAGTGGGCGGGTAATATTGCACACATTCTTCAGTTTCAGATAGCTCCTTTTCAATGTTTTACTTTCGAAAGGCAGGAGAAATACGAGTACAAAATATGAAAAGAGCAGACGTGGAATACTTAAGCCACCTTCAAGATATACTCAAGGTCGAGTGATTTCCTGGCGCATAAGTTACCAACAAAAGGCATTTTATTTTAGGTGTACATAATGTATGTTTTTTTTTATTTTTAATTGGGACCTTCTACTACCAAGAACTCTAGATCCACAACTTCGGAGGGGATGTACTGAAAAAAATAAATCTCGGTAGGCACCGGTAGCTTCTTATCTAGATAGTATGAACGAAGAGAAACAGGCTGGAAAATTGACAGAATTGAGAGGTTTCGTCCCGGCGGCGATCTCACATGGACTCATCAGTTGTAAGCACCTTGTCAATACGTAATTTTTGTTAAATTCAGTTCATCTTACATCGATTTTTTGACGAAAATCCAATGTGAACTATACCCAACCAAGATTAAAATTTCAGTAGTATATAGAATTTGTATTATAAAAACCTTCATTTCTCATTTTATTGAACAATACTAAGTTTGATTCAAATCTGGAATTCAATTTGTTAAGGAAACAATAACTTCTCCTTTCCAAATAATTACCAGTTTGCGAGTTCAAATGTGACCGAAAAAGTTAAACTCGAATCATCTTTCTCGCTGGGATAAAACGTCTTAAAGAAGTATTTAAAAATGTCGAATGACGAAATTTAAACTATAAAACTATAATTTATAATATTTTCTTAAACTTGGTTATTCGTAGCTAACTTAAATTAAGTATAATTTTAAATATAAATCTTCCTTTTTGTGGTACTGAGCTATAAATTAAGAGCTTCTTGTTAACAACCAAGTATCATTCACCTGACTTCGCACAACAAAATGTAGAGATCATTCTCTCAATTGAATAAAATGTAAAATGCGTGCAAGAAGCCAAGTGAAAACAGTGTTAAAACTTATAAGCCTATACCATAACGTTGTTCTCCATTCACAAATCCAGTCACGAAGGTTTTAACTTTTTACACCCCCTTCACCACCTCACAAAAAGATTCATATCAAGCCAGAATAGACATTTGCACTGCATACTATACCTCTGCCCTATCAAAAAATCATCGGTGATTTGATTTTGCCGGTATATTTTCATCGATAACATAACCATCAAATGAACCCTTGTGTGCTGTGCATCTGTTGTTTAGTGGAGGTATAGATAGCACAGAAGCATCGTCGGACTATATGAACACTTTTGTTTACGTGTTTTGCAAACCATTGCCCCGACCATCGAACGTGTGGTTTCAACATCGGTGGCAATGATGGTAGCGTTGCGCTGAGTCCAATATTGTTGTCCGACTTCAATATTTAGATTCCCCATTTCTATCCGAAGTCGAAGCTTGGTGCAAATACCATTTCGATGGACGGTGCACGCTGGTGGTCTGGATTCGATAAATTCAACTCTCAATTCATTCATTGTTAAATGTTTAGTGAGTAAAATGTTCGCGATAAGCATGCACGAATGAATGAGTTGGGTATTTTTATTCCTGCCACCACTCCATTATCTCATTGCCCCACAGAAGTTTATAACTCGCTTAAATAATAAATGGTTTGCTGATATTTGTTGGTTGAATGGTAGACTATGCGCAACACATGCTGTTCGGACAAAAAATACTCGCGCCACAACCGCACGTGTGTCGGTTAAAATGTTGGTCGGGCGTGTGCGATGGTAATTCGACAAAAAAAAAGGTAAACACAACAAAAGCAGCTTGCCGGTCGGTTTGATGGATACGAACATGTCGGCGAGCCGCAGTTGGGAATTGGTTTGAATTTTAATCGATTGCCGATTACAAAAATTGCAAGTTTTGCTGACCGATAAACAAATTGTCGCAACGAGAATTGCATCGTGTGAAATGACTTTGTAGGCAATTCTGTCAAAAAGAGGCTTTATAACGTTATGTTGACTTTTTACATGTAATCTGCGATCCGACACTTTCTGATAAAGAGCATTCAGTCAGTCTGACAATAAAATTAAATTTTAAGCCTCCCTTTCTCAAGGGCAGGCGTACGTGTAGATAATAGTGTCCTCTAATTGGATAACTTGACAAGCAATTACTTTTAGAAGTGGCGAAGAGTTCTATTGTAATGTTGCTAATTGATTTTTCGCGATGTGTTTTCATCTTCGACCCAAGAATGGTTTTATATTGCATGGAAAGTGGAACAACTGAATGTGGCAACGAACAGCAGAAACAGCGTACTGTACCTGAACCTATAGCCAGACAGCAGCTAGTCAGCCAGACAAAAGCACTTACCGAAGTCTGAGAACATGTGTGGCAAGTAGCGTGTATCTGTTCTGTTCTGTTGTAGAACGTACTATGAGAACGATGTGATGAAAATGCTGCTTGGGGGCTTGAGAGCATGAAGTTTAAAAAGACTCTTGGGGTGGATACATTATTCACGTACCTTGCACCACCACCGCCAAACTGCTGCAGGTCCCTCCAACACTATACCCACAGTACTACTTTTCCCAAACTATGTTAATGATATAAAGGTATAACGAGAGTGCACAGACATATATGGGGTTATACTTCACACTCACCTGGAAGATAAATACTCATATTGTGTGTCCTTAAATAGATAGAATTTTAAAATTCATTTAGCACCAAGGTTTTGATCATTTCCCGCAGAAGACCTCATCTTCTCTTTTTTTTGCATGTTTATAGAAGATACAAATACAAAGTATGGTATGTTTCTTCTCAACGGTTGCCTACCAAATGGCCTGGCGAACTCTCACAACATATCGTTTGCAAATAAGGTTGCGCCAGCGGCAGCATGCTTAATTTTAAATAAAATCGTGTGGGGGAAATGTATACATAGAATAAATTTTGAGATTTAAATTTTACATGTTTAATTTGAATTCAATTTTGGAACTACACAAATTTATTTCAGGTGGAACTTTAACTGCTTTAATAAAACTGCTATATCAATGGGGATCGAACCTATGAGAAATAGCTTTGAATAGGAATCAAAAGTGGATGAACCCCCTATCAGTATTGTAAGCCAATATTTTATTAGAATATTTGGCACAGGTCGAACGATAAGCGTCAGATAGAAATGTTAAAAAAATTCAAATGGCACACTTAAAACTTATGAAATTTGTCAGAGTTAATAAATCGGACAGGCATAACATGTGTCCAATTTTTTTAAAATCAATTTCCCTGTCCTAAATTTTGGAAACAGTATTTTTGACACCATCTTAATACATCAAGCTAATATTTAAGACAACATTAGTTATGTGAATAAGTCTTGACAAATCTTAAAGTGGTATAGCAAAATTTTATAATTCGAACCGACACCAAATATGTTCATTTGTTTTTGAAGACATTTTTCCGACAAACAAATGCAACTTTTTCGACAGCTTATTGCACAGAGATTGATAGAATTAAAATATTATTCTTTATTTTTCACTGAAAACAAATATGTCGAAATAATATTTAAAGAATTAGATATGGCAGGATTAGCCTCATTAGCAAAGTTGAAGACAAACTGAAATGTTTGCAAAATATTTCTTGGAAGATGTTTTTTATTAGTCAAATGCAGTATAATTGTTCAAACAAGCACATCATTTTAGTTTTATTCACTTAAAACAAAATTTAAAATAGGGTGTGTCCATTTAGTCCTTTGAAAAATCTCACTAATATTTATTCGACAGAAACAAAAATGAACATATAATTGGTTTAACCACTTCAAAAATGTCTTCTATTAATATCAGCTCAGATTACATTTTATAAACATACAACCTTGCTTTTGAAGTCAAGTCAGGAAATTCAAAGAATCGCGTTTACAAAATTTCATTTATTTATGCATGCAGGTATTTAAATATAAAAGATTCCAATTTATTTATGATAATTTAGAAAAAGCAGCCAATGTTGAATTTTGAAAAAAAGCAACTGGCACCTATTTTATTCCTATGACACTGACATCTTTTTTTGTAAGAAAAATGGACAAATTTTAATTTATATGTTAAATAGATTATTGTCATAGACTTTTTGACAAAACTTTAAGTCAACGTAATTTTTGTCATCATTTTTTGAAGTAGATAATGCTTTCGTCAAACATACATTCGTCCTTCTTTCACAAAATCTGTTTGTCAACTACAGTCAAATTTCTTGCAAACGCATTTGAAGAGAGCGTCTCTGGTTTAACATTGTTTTTGTCTTCAAAACGATTTTTTTACTGCAGAGGTACGCCTCAAATGATGTTTTGGAACATATGACTTTAGCAAACTGTTTCATCAAAAATGATGCCTTTGCATACAAATTTCGTTTTGGGTTCTGTTCGAACAATTGACTTTTTCAGCTTGCAATTTAAGGCATCTGCAATAACATTTTTGACGCACTCATTTGGCAACAGTTGAGTCTTAGCAGTAAAAATTCATCATTCAAGAAAAAAATTCCAGTGTAGACTTTGAACAACAAAATTATTTTAAGTAGGTATTAAGAAACATAAAACCTATCAAACGCGTCCCAGGGGAATACTCAACAAATGAGCGGCAGTGGAAAGAGCTGCATATGTGAATCTATATCTATCTACATAAACAACACCCTTAAAATCTAAGAAGGCTAATTTCGAAAAATCGTAAATCCGAAACTTTGCGAAAATAGCATTTTGCATAATTTAATGGAAAAAGATATAGACTAATGGAGAAAGTGAGCCATAAACCGGGTTTATTGCACAACAAAACTTGCAAAGCTTTTAAATTTACGCCGATGATGCATGATTAGATTAACTCTGCCTATTTGGTTTTCCTTCGCTATCAGATGGAGGGAAGACGACTCCCGACTCCAGCCAGCAACCAATAAACCAACACATTATGGATACATATGTGGAGATTCTTTGAAGCTGATATTATTTTTCCTAGGACATAATTTCCAATTTAGTTTATTGACTTTGTGGTCCACTGCCCTTCCCCCTAAATGGCTGCCACACCCATTGAAACTCCATCTCTTAATTAAAAGTGAATTGCACTTGGAATAGTTTGGTGAGCACTTCACATCCAGAAATTACCCTAAAACTTCCCTGCCCCTGATGAAACTGCACTAATTTCGTTCAAAACATTTTAAATTGATAAATTTAAATAGTAAGACTCACCCACAAGTTTAATCTCGGCACTAGCCTCCCAACCCATCCTACTCCCATAGTTGTAGACAAATTATTGTGAAAATCGGAAGTAGTTTTTCCGCAACTTTCCTGCTTGTCTGTGTTTACCCTACTCGGACCCACTTCTTTCTCTCTAGCCTTCAACCCTCAATGCACCAAAGGGTTGAGGATGTGAATCGCTTAACCCTTTGTATGTGCTTTCCTGTACATAATAACAATGCTTTTATTCTTCTGACAATTGGTTCTGTGGGCGATGCGCTGCGAGGGGAAGCTTTGTCCTTGGCATTATTATCAAATAAAATCATTGTTAAATCTTTTTCTTTTTCTCATCATCATTATCATTATCATCATCATCATCATCATCATGGTTGAGATCTCCATCTCTATAACACTTCGCGCAATTGTGGAATTAAAGTGGAATTCTTCTGATGCGGCGTTGATGGCGTAATAAGTGAAAGCAATTTTGAAGACATAAAAAGGTGTATATTATGCGTTTCTGATTTGCTTACATGCCATAAAGGGTCGAGTTCATATGCGACTTTGAAGTATGACTTTTTCGAAGGAACTTATCGCCAAAATACTTAGATGATTGTAATTGATTTTGAAGGACGAAATACCAGATATGGCGGTGCAGGATATGAACGTTAATGTTGGTTAAGTCTTCTACCTACCTAAGCAACAAGTGTGTTTTTTCGGGTTCAAATGTTTTTTTTAAATGCACTTAATTCAAAATCAAAAACGACGGCTTAAAGATAACAAGGTGCGACAAAAATTCGATTCATTAACTTAAATATTTGTCACCTTACTGTCCCAAATTTGTATAGGTATCGACGTAAAGCCCTAAATATTCATTTGATTAGGTATTTTTATCAAAGCCCCATGTTGGATGTGACTAATTTAAAAACACATATTTCGACAACTTTCAACAAGTCCATCATTTGTAAGGTTTCCCTAAAATCTGAGCCATTGTTCTGAATTTACATTTTTAGCACTTCATCAGTGCCGTTCCATTGTCTTCTTCAACTTGTTCTCTCAGAAGAATAGAGTCGTCCCAGTCGTTGATGTTGTGACAAACATAAAAACAAACCTCTTCTTCGGCACTCAAAGTGTAGGTACAATGAAAATTCTTTCAGAATGATGGGTCTAATGTGATTTTGGTGTTGGACACAAAAAAATAACCAACTAACATCATCTTGTGTTATTATTAGAATGAGTCATTTGATGTCGAAAGATGTATGCTAATGGTCACTTAACTGATGTACTTCTGGGCATTTTGGAGGTCACATCTGATAAGACTCCGATGATGAGCCCGAAAGTTTCAATAATTCTCAATTGGTTTTTCTTTTATGGCTTATTTTTCGATAGTCTCTGTCTGTGGTAGAGCAGAGGTGTTGATGGGATCAACTGAAAAACATCTTCTCGTACCTTATGGCTTGATAATTGCGTTATGTTTCAAGCCAGCAGACAACCTTAATGGGTGTAAGGCAATAAAAGAACAAAAAAGGACGTTCCACTTGATTGGAAAAAAAAGAAAGCAATTTATGCCCAGCTCAGATGAAATCTTGTTTCTTCGACTTCATTGATGTCATAAATTATTGTCTGTCTGTTTGTTCGAGTTCGGGGTCAGAAGAAACCAGATAAAGTATAAGAGTATAATTTTGTGTGGTCACTTTGAGGACTTACCGCCTTCACTTACACGCGGCCAAGATTTCCTCAGGGCCCACAGGACAGTTCACTTTCTCGGTTGGTCTGGAAGGAAGACAAATGAGAGATTTCGTTACGGACATTGCCAGTGGGCATGGATATTTAGCACTTGGGTGAAGACATACTTAATCGTCCGACTGCACGACTTTGCATCCTTTTTTTTAAGACGCAACGTGTGTTTTTAGAGGAGAGGTAAGAAGAACCTGGCTAAGATGGTTGCTTCTTTTGATTTTGTTGCCTCATAAAGGTTTGTAGTGATAAAAAGCCAGAGGGAGCAATCATTTCAATTACATCTGTGTGGCTTGTTAAAACAACATTCAATCATTCTGACATCGAAGGAGTAGGTGATGAATAAAAAAAAAAAGGTTGAGCCACTTGACAGAGTAAAATATTGGAATTTTGGTTTTTATGTCGACGTTCGGGCCAAATAAATTTAAGGCGAATGAACAACATTTTTGTTTGTGCTGCTCCTCGTTGGTGTTTTTTATGGCGTACTTAAGGGCAATCTTGTAGTCGAAAACCACCTTTATCTACTTCTTTTTTTTTGAAGAAGATGTTCTCGTTGACCTAAATGAACTTTTCAAAATATAATATCCTGTTGAAATTTGTTAAATTGAAATATTCAATCAGATAAAAATAATACGAAGATCTTAAGAAGGAGAATAACCTTATACCAGACAGACACTGATTTAAAAAAAATTGTTAATTATGTTTCCAATGAAAATTTATTACAAAACTTCCTTGAATAGTGGGAAAAATATTCGTGGGCAAAAAATGCGGTTTTTCAAGCGTGAGAAAATGACAAGTTAAAATAAATCAAACTGCCATAAGGGTGTTGGAAGCTATGAAATTCGCTCATTATAAAATACGATTATGTGGTTTTATGGATTTGTTTGCTTGGATGGTTGAAGAACACATTCGAACGGCTTAACCGATTCTTATTAAATTTGACAAAGAAAACGATTATAACATTAAAAAAAAATTCTACATATGTAGTTTTAATAGTACATGGAGGGTGCGGAAGGACAAGTGCTCGTTCTTATCTTAACTGAATGGTTTTGACTATTTTAATGAATACAAAACTGTTTCGTGACATCAAAAACACTTTACTAAAGTTTTTTGGTATGATTTTTTTTTCCCAAGTACCTTTTAATTCCATGTATTTTTAACTCTTTTATTTAAAAAAATAAGTTCCTTTTTGTATATATCTTTGTTATATAAAGACAAAAAAGGTTAAACCTCTTAAGAGAAATGCAAAATTCCAACATTGTTGATGAAAGGCGCTTTCTCTGTGGATGAGCCCATTAAATCACTGAACCGCACATATGAACAAGACCTTCCTTGGGCCTTTTTCTATTCCTTGTCACCCATAACAAATGTGAAGTGAACACAAATAAGAATTTACGTATAGGAAGACCCTTACATACGTATATCTATATCTGTACATTATTTAGACACAAATTGGATAAGGAAATTCTTTAGAATTATTTTATTCGCCCGAGGTGTCCGCACATACTATCGCAGTAAAGCAAGCGAATAACAAAAGGAAATCCTACTTTTAGATCTTTTAGTCATCTTATGATGATGTTGGCTCCTCTAAGTTCGTCGTCGTCGGTGAAAGAACTTTTTGCGTCTTCTCTTTTCTTTTTTGAATTTGACTCTGGCGGTTTTGGTCAAGTAGTTGTATTTTCATGGGAATAATACCCGAAGTGATTCTACTGCTATTTCTGCACAGATCTGCTTCTCATTCATTATGAACTTTTGAAAATCCAAGGATATATTTATAGCAGCAGCCAGTTTTTGTAGTAGAGTGACACAAAAAAAGTGTCGTTGGCCATTGCCACCCTCACATATCCTTCTCGTTGGCTGTTGCTGCTGATTGTGCTACCCTCCGTGAGGGTGAAAACTTTTCTCAAAGTATGCAAATCAAACATCACTTGAGGCAAAATTATTTTCGTTTGATGACTCTGCTGTCGTAATATCACCAAACTCTACAATCTATACCGCCAACTCCTCGCACAAAAAATAAAAAAAACTTTCTACTTGTAGGTCTTCAGTCAAGGGTTGCAAACATTGAGAACATTTTCGAGTTTGCCCCATTTTTTTCTCCAGTTTTGCAAATTAGACAATATTTCAAAACAAATTCAAGTTTTAAAGAAAAGGACATCATCAAGCAACTGCTAGAAGAGTGAAGGGCATGAGCCGCTGAATAGGTAGAAGACGAACGAAGAACTGCGGCGGAAAGGTCTTGCAACATAAACACTATGTCGAGGGATTAAAGTTACTTCTATGCTTACAAATTAATTTAAAAAATTATACACGTTGGCACCTCTGTTTGTATGTGCGTGTTTAGTTATAAAATCTACTCACACACGTTACGTGCAAATGACATTCAATACACAAAATTTATTGCTTGAGTGCACCCAAGCAGAGCTTGACCCAATTTCTTCCCAAATATAGCTTCTTGCTAAAGTCGACTGCAGCATTTGTAGATGGTTGAAGTAGCTGAAGCATTGGCAGCCAACCAGTTGTAGTGGTACAGCAAATGAGCATCAATGCATATAAATCCTTATAAGGATTACATCAGGATTTTGATACATTTACGTTCGAAGCTTAACACTGCCATGGCTACCACATTGCAACTCCATTGCTTTGAATTATGACCCCGAATTTAATGTCAAGAGTTGTTGGGGTATAATACGAGTATATAGAACATGACTTGATTCAGTTCTAAGTTTGTATCTCTTTCTTGTATACTATCGCAATCAGACTTAGAGAATATTCATTTACAAAATGTGTGTGCTAAGTAGAATACTCGTAGCCTTGGCTTTAATTTTATGTGTCAATATGCGGTGAATTGTGATGGGTTTTAAGATTTAGGTATCTGTAGCACTTTGTTGGTATTTTAAGGTGAAGTATGCCTACACATGCGGAAGAATATGAAGGGTCTATTAGAGCAATTTGAGTGAATACCATGGTTATCATTCAGTAGGGCAAGATATACATACATATACATAACTTGACAAAAATATCTTATATCTACGGAAATAAAATGGTTTCAGAGCAACGGGTAAACGACCTCAAATAACATTTTTGCTCGTCTAGAACAACTCTTTCAGGAAATATAGTTTTGACTTATGGAAAATCTGATTTCAAAGGTGATGACCCTGGGAAACAGCGTACCTCATAAATTCAAAACATACAATTAAATTTAAATTCAATTTCAATTTGATTTTTTTTTTCAATTCTCTCATCAATTTAATCAAACAGAAAGCTGATTCTTATGAGTGCCAAAATGAACTTTAAGCCGTCTTAAACAATTCTTAAAATCAAAACTTAATTATTGGTAAAATTGAAATATTTTGATTTACCCGTTTGAACGATTCGAACATTTTTTTTTTCTGTAATTTTTAATTCTTTTTTTCTTTGTCTAAAACCCTCTTAAATCTGCTTTGATGAGATGACATTAAACGCAGATACAATTTCATAACAATTTCACTTTAAGGCAACTTTCACAAGACAAATATTCAGAGAAAAAAACTCGACTATTGGCAGCTTGATCTGCAGACGAAAGATGCAAATGCACCGAGAGTAAAATAGTAAAACAGACAACAAAAAATGAAAATAATATGAATAAAATGATTAAAAGTAAGCTCAACGGCACCAAACTTAAAACCCCTTATGCTGCGAAAAGATCCAGGGCCATTCTGGATGATTTGTTGTTTTTAACGTTTAAACTACATCCCATAAAATAAAAAAAAAATAACATTTTGGCATCTATTCAACCAACTTCTTTTCTGTCGCCGTAACGTCTCTGCAGCTTAAATTTTAATGCAAAAACATACAAAACCACACATAATAAACTTATAGAGTTCTTATAAGGACAATCTCGTCGGAAAAAAAATTACCCCAATATCCTCGATACTTATTATGCTGCGGTGCAAATTTCATAGGTTATTACATGTACCCAATGTCCAATAAAATATTTTGTATCTTCCGGCTACGGAGCGGGTAATGGTGGAAAAAAATAGATTGTAAACGCCCTCCATGAAAATACAGGCTCTCGCAACTGCAGCAGTAAGTCCGCCGACAACAGACAGCCGACGATGGATGTATAAAGCCCTCTCAAATAATTGAGCTTGCCTTAGGGCAGGATTTCTTTATCGTTCATCGTCAAAGGTTCATGTTCATAGTACAGTGTGTTCACATTATGTCATCCAACTCCTCCCAGAGGTCTAGCAATTTATTGGCGTGCTTAAATTATGATCATCGACAACACCCTCAAAAACTCAAATTGCTATGACGATGAAGCCCAACTGCCAACACGATCTAATAAAACTGAGATTGACTAAAGTTACCACTCTTCCCTAAAGCTCAAGAGGCAGCGGAAGGCAATGTACTATTGGGGTCTTGCGCAAACACGTAGTCATGGGAGGAACTAGATAGAAAAACATCTTCGAAAATTTGCGAATTCAGTTGAACCAAAACAATCTTTGGGCGTGTGGAACGTATCATGACAGAACATTGCTTGGGCTTTCATCTTGGGGAACTACTTCGTTTCTCAAAAAAAAATTCGCAAAATTAGCACTCGTGCAAAATGTATTTACATAATGTACAAGATTAAAGCCGGTGCAACCCTTTTTTAACTAGATTTAAAATCTGTTCTTTGTGATGGTTATTTATTAGTTTTTAATTTTTTCCGAAGCCCTTCTGCTTTCCTGTCTACGGCCCTGGTGATGCAATTATTCTATCTTTGTTTACTTTATTTTTCGCCTGGGTTTGGGTGAATTGCCCGAGGTTTTATGATAGTCCTTTTTATATGCGGTCGTATATGCTTATGAATATTTCTAAATATATGATTCCGTACATACCCTCAGATAAATCTGTATGAAGTCATATAATGCGGCATGGCCTTTCGTTTCTGATAATTCAAAGAACTTTACGTCACTTTTGGATTTTTATTGTCGGGCAATATAATATTATGGCATCATTCATATAAAACACAATTTATTTGGAATCAAAATCAAAAATTCATCTGTTTCCGTGGTTTTGTTTCCGATTTCAATCATGCGAGAGACAGCTATGAGCTATGATACCAGCAAGACCAGCCCCACCCGACCAAAATAAGGCACTTTAAAAGCTTTTTCAATGTTAATTATTCACTCGTTCGTCCTTCTACTTTTACCTCCGACTATACTTTCTGGCATACCTCATGCCTTACGGGGATGTTGGCGGATTGAAGTGGCACATTTACAAAATAGGGCCAAGTCACAGGCAGCTAGCACATGACTGATAGAGCAAAGAGGATGGAAGAATGTCAAGTTGCAAGTCACTAGCATGAAAAACCGACAACAATGCAAAGTTGATTATTTTCGTATCCCGGCTGCTGGCACAAAACCCATTCAAGTTAAATCCAGAAGGTTATACAAGGTAAAATGCATTTGCGTAATTTCGTAATTATTTTATCATTTCTCACCTCTCCTTCTGTTTGTCGGTCCCCGTTTCGGCTTTGAATTCAAGTTTGGGTTCGACTTTTATTTCGGGTTGTGCTGGATTAACTGGCAGTCTGCATTAGACAGTAACAGTGGTTTTGGTTTTGGATGCAGGGTGGGAGTGGGAGTGGTGCACCAAAAATTCCATTGCAAGAGCTACGCTTTGCATATCTTGTATGCCCTGATGTTATATTTATCACCAGGTCGATATCCCATTTAACAAAAGTGGCAACCATTCTTTTATAAGAATAAGAATCGTGGAGCTGATTAAATGAAAAGAATATAATAATATACAGTGGGGTACAAGCACATCATACAGTTTCTAAATCGTGATGTGATTGATTGATGTTGGCGGTCAGGTTCTCAGATTATTTTATGACTCTTCCTTTTAAGAGGACTATGCTTCGATTTTTTAAAACACTCCCCAACTTTTTATTCCTACTGTAAGTGGATACATTTTCTTTCCATCTCTACCACCGCCAAACAAAATACATGTGCACGATATCCGAAACCTTTAAGGAAGACTTTTCTCGCAGAGATTTGTAACTTTTACAAGAAAGAAAGATCCATCCTATCCTTTTCCCTCTCTCTCGTACCAGGTCAAAAATGTACGAACGCATATAAAGAATTTCCATCTCAAGAAAATAAGGAAAAACTTATAATTCGTTGAAGCGAAAAGTTTTCACTTAAGCAGCTCTGGCGATAAGTGCGATAAACACTCTATAAGAATATGAAAAATGCATTAAATATACTCGAACTCGTAGTTTTAGGAACAAATTCCATCATCATAGCCTTATTTTCCTACTGGCTTCCTTTCTCGCAACTTTTCGTATTTCTAAACGGATTTGGCGCAGCAAACTTATTTCCGAAGGATTTCAATGTTATACATAGCGCCATAAAATTAATGCGAAAATTGCCTTTTCTTACGCTCTACTCAAGCTTCGTTTGTCTCTCACACCTACCCCGTGCGCCTTTCGTTCAAGAGATGGTGGTGGTGGATATGAAAGCTGCCGCATCACTGCCATGACTGAAGTAGTTCAAAAGTTCGACTTTTAGGAATATCAACCTAATAACATCAGCTTTGGTCATTAATTGGGGCTTAAATGACAAGAACTGTGGTGAGACTTTTTGACAGATTGCCTTAATGAACTTTGACAAACTTTTTCTTTAATAAGCCACCATTAGTTTACCCAACGCAGTGCATACAAATGAATTGACAAAGTGACATTAATTCGTTCCTCATTTAACTTATAATACCCACATTCTTTAAGTGTCCTCCAATTAGTTTGGGTAAGCCTTAGGGGGAGCAAAAAGGACATGAAAATATTTATTTCGACGCATTATTGCGATCCAAACTAACGATATATTTTCAGAGCCAGTCAATGACCTTCAATGATTCTACAGCAAGATATTTTCAGACAGGAGAGTGATGTGGGATAGGTATCAAAATAAGATTAACAGTTTGCATGGAACCGGCAGGACCTCTCCTACATTTTTTGAGAGAGGAGGGTAGAGGATGTTCCATAATTTGAAAGATTTTTGTTTAATTACAAATAAATCTGCTAGAAATCGAGATAAATACTAGATGTAGACTCGAGTCTGCTGCTTTCCCTAGTCCCCGCTACTATTTGAAATCGAGTGATATAACAAGCTTGTAGAGGAAATCCTGATAATTCTCCTTTTCCTGAGGTGAAACTTAATCCTCGAATAGTCGCCGTAAGTTTCCTTAAATTCTTGTTGCTGTTTCAAGTTAGTTTTTTTTTCAGGAACAACATATTTGTTGCTTCATCTTGCCTTCCTATTGTTGTTTCGAATGCCAAGCAGCTTCAAGTACTATGTACCACCCTCATAAACATCTTTATTCAGGCTTCCTTGAAACCAGAACAAGAAGTACTCACATAGTCTGATAGACATTTTCTTCGAATAAAAAAAAACTGAAGAGGATTTCGTTGGAAATTCCAGGTGCAAAACGTGATCAAGTTCAAAATCGAATTACACTGTTTGTCGGAAGGACGAGGAAGTTTGTGAATTTCTCTCCTGCTGCTCCTGTTAATGTCCTGCACAAACATAAATTTGGAACAGAAACTGAAACTGGATTAGTGGTACCCCATCTGAATAAAGTTCACAAATTTTGTGGCCAAGAGCTGAACTACCGACCAACAAGGATGATGATGATACCGACGTTGAGATTCATCGTAGGCGATGTGAATTTTGATCGATTGAGAAGTGAATCGGTCGCTTGGTGCAGTGAATCTTCAATCAATGTATGAATTTAAATTTAAATCTGTATGTACGCAATCTGAATATGAAAGATACATTTTAATTAATGAAATTTGTAATTTATACAGAGAGCAAGTCTCCGAATTGAATTTAATTTTGACACGCTCCGAATTTCTTCGAATTCGAATTATATATGTTGAGTTTGAGTTAGAGAAAAGGTATTTCTCATTGAAGCTGATTGAAAACGGCATCTGAGTGTGCTGCACAAAGACAAAGGTTTAATGAAGAAACTCGATTTAATATGCTTTTGGGACGAAATAATTTCGAACGTCTGATGGTTTTACAAAAAAAAAACTGTAAATTTATAATTACTTTGTGCGGAGTGACTAACATTGAAAGGCAAGGAATCGTCTTTAGTTATCAACTGAAAGTCGTGTATTGAATACTTTTTAAAAGTTGTAACGAGCATCGAATTTTGAAAGAATTCTTTAATGTCAAATTAGAAGTATACTTTAAGGATGCAATTTACGATCTCGCTGGATTGCTTACAGTGATGTGCGAAATAATTCAAAATACTTTTTGGAAAATAACCCAATCTAAGAATATATTCTAATAAAACCACTTAAAATTTACGTATATTTATTTATTGAAAATATCTCCTATTTTATACTTGTTCTTCTTCAAAAGTTGTGTAGACCTCAATTTAAAAAAAATATATGAAAAGATGATTTTAAGCAGACAGAAGTTTCAAAGTGGAAAAGATATCGAAGAAATCATGCACCTCAGAATCTCGTATTATGTCCGTCCACCTACTTCAAATGCAAAATGCACATTTTTTTTTTGAAAAATGAGTGAAGACCTTAAAAAACGATGCATTTTTATGGTTTCGGGCATAAAAATATGAGTAAGATGCTATGAATAAAATTATTTTTTGAGGATATAGATCTACATGAACCTAAATCAATTGAACCAAAGTTTTTGAATTTTTAAGCCATATTTGGAGTGGTTTAACTATAACTATTAACCCTCCAATCTACCTAGAAACAAGTTAACAAAAAATTGACTTTAAAACTAAAATACTTTCTTCTTTTTATGTCCTTGGAGATTTTTCAAAACCCAAACCATTATGAAGAAGAATTGAGCAATATTTCGTAAGTCTTCAATTTTGCTTATAAAAAAAGATTTATTTTCTTCTTTCAAAAGAAAGATTTATAAACAAATTTACAAGTAAATAAAAGTAAATTGGTGTAAACTTTTCATACAGATTTTTTGTCTCAGGAGATTTCAGCACAACATAACACAACACGCACCATGAAAATGAGCTCATATTAGGAGAATATGTGTGTATGGATATGGACATTATCCTTGAATAAAAAAAATAAAATAAAAGAACAAAAACAAATAGAATAAACCAAAGAATAAAAATCTATTTTTCATCTACGAGTAACTCACTACACAGAATATGATAAAAAAAGAAGATGACAAGGACGAAATAGATGAAGAAAAACTATTTTAATAGAAATAGACCTATGACAGAACAGGCTTGCCGCTATGCGAATTAAATTGAAAATTATTCTTTATGGCATTCGCGTTATTTTATTTTATTTTATTTTATTTAATGATATAATATTTGATGGTACTGATCAGCGGCGACGCGTGCCTAAAAAATGTAGTCGTTCAGTTTCAAAATTCTGATTTGCAATGCCAGGAAGTCAAACAAGTCTTTTTTTTATATAAAGGTACATTATAATGTTTTTATTTTTATGTCAATAATAAATAGGTATGTGTTGATTAAGTACCAGCTAGCCGTTTTCCTCATTTCCTTCATTCCACAGTGAAAAAAGCCTTCCTCGTTCAAAACTGATTTGAACGAAACCGTCCCTATAAACGACGCGCGTCTCATTTCTCATATTCGAAAAAATAAAAAAATTAAATATTGGAATCAATATGTACCTAAATAAATAAATTAACTACTTACCTACGCCCTAGCTACCCGTTTTCCTCATTTCCATCATCCTATATATTAAAAAAAGCTCTACTCGTTCAAAACAGATTTGCACGAAATGCTCCCTACAACGAGCGAATTGTTTTTTTTTTTCTTGTATGCTTTCTATGGGTTCATTTCGTTGCCAAATCGTATGAACGACTTGGGTAGATACTGATCGGTTGAGTGAAAACAAAACAGTAGCAGGTAGCTAGTTCGTTTTGTTTTATTTGTGTAGTTCACAGAAGGAATGCACGAGTTGGAAAATGGAAAATATGTACGTATACATTAGATATAACTATAAGGAATGAACGAACAGTATGAGTATGAGGTGTGGGTTAATTAGATAGAAATTAAAATAATTCGCCTGTAAGCTAGTCGTTCATGCACGACTTGAACAATATGACGCCTCGCCACTGGTACTGATAGTGTTATTGGAAAGTTCCATTTAAGAGATGATATTTATGTTTTATGAATTTTTAAAACGACTCATGAGTTGATGAGGTTTATTCTTGAATGATAAATCAGTGAAAACTTAAAAATGAGGTGTTTCAGCTGTATACATTTTGCCATGTATATATTAATACAAATTTAATTTTTAGGAAATAAAAAAACGAGTAAGACTAAAATAGAGTAACCTGTTTGTCTTTAAAAAAATTATAAAACATGATCTAGAAAATTTCATTTAAATCGATAGAGTCGTGTCAGAGAATCCGACTACACAATAGATTTGATGAAAGAAAATGACGAGGAAAGAAAACTGAAGAAGAAACGGAAACGGTTAAGTGAATAGATATGCACGAAGAAACTGATCAGTAAAAAATAAAAAAATTAAATATTTCAATTCTTTTCACGCAGAATTAGTCACTTTCAAAGCAAATAATTGATGAAATAAAAAAACCTTTCATTTTTGTTTCCAGATGCATGCTTTTGTTCTTTGGATGCGGATTAAAAATGGCAGCTTTTGATAATTTCATTTAATTCTGATATCGATAGCATTGTCAAATTCGACGTCGCCAAAAACGCTGCTTAGTGCTTAAGTTTCCTTCGACTGGCTCTAATGCATGAGGCCTTTATTCGACCCAAGCTCGAGTAGAATTCCCATATTTGGGCAGGTGCTCCAATAACTCACTTGAGTCTCTTAGATAGAATCCAAAAAAGAGCTTTAAAAATGATTGGTGATTGAACAATAACAGAAACATTTGAATATCTCGAGCACCCCCGCGCCGCCGCAATATTCCTTGTCTTTAATTATATTATCGTGATTAAAGTGTTCTAGTGAAATAGCCATTTGCCTCAAGGAATTTCAATATATCTTTGTAAAAATTAAACTTCACAGAAAATTATTCAAAACTGTACGTAAGTTTCATGTTACCATATAAATACTATATTTTATAATTTTACTTTAATGTGATGGAAACCCTGCACAAAGACCACATACAACAAAATTCTTCAATCAAAATAGAAAGACACAAGAATTTCGAAGGAAACTAAAAACAAAACTAAGGCCACCCCAAGTTAAGATATATGACCTTTGCAAATTGATTATGACCTCACTCAAGCGAACATCTTTTCAGTCAGCCACAAATTCGTTTGTCGTCCCACTATATGGCATACAACGAGGGCAGAAGAAGACGACGACGATTGAAATAACAAAAAACAAGATTGATGTCGACGAATACAAACATTTCACTTAATCTAAAAAAATAAAAAAAGACAAACAAGCAAAGTACTAACAGCATCTTAGGTTAGGTTATTTAGGATGACCAAGGACCTCTCTGAAAATGTATCTGACATCTCTAACTAAATAACTTTGTTATTGTTTAATTGTTTAACTGGTCTTGACACGCAATTGAGCGTGTGCAGGGTGTATATGAAATGAACTCGTCCAAAGCTAATTAATTAATTGAATGTGTAGAAGAAGATGAGAGCGAGTACCAGCCCTACGAACCCGAATATTTAATAATTTCGTTCAATTTGACCAACAATGCTTCATTCTTCTTTTTTGGACCATACACTCTCAGTATATCTGTAACTGGAACTCTTAAAAGAATATTGATTTTTGTATATTTGAATTATTTACAATAGGTTTGAGGGTTTGTGTAAGGCATGACTGTGACACATAGTAAACTCACTTCTATGAATTATTTGACATGTGAGTGGCCTGAAGAGGCACTTGGAAGTACTCTAACGTCAAATGCACATGATATTGAAGCGATGCGGTATCCAGTTGAACTATTCAAATTAAATTGAAGACAAGTGCATTGCGCTAAACGAATACCTACTCCAAACTCAATCGATGAACGGGCTCCAACAAACAATTGGCAACAGACTCCAAAAACCATCATTAAAACTATTTGTTTGTTAAACGAAATCTGTAGAGGACTTGAAAGGATTTGATTCAAAACCAGGTTCCATTCGGTTAAGGGATTTTGTAGTATTTTGATGTTTTCAACGACTCTTTGTCATAAAAAGAGTTCATCGAGCGAATGTCAATGGTAATGACGTAAGAGACGTGGTATAAAAGAGACATGAGGGATGAAAAAAGACATAGCTAGTGAAGCCTTAAATAAAAGGTGAATAAAATGTGTTAGCAATTTGCCAGTTGCAATGTAGGTATTCTCTTTTGCCATTGAGTCACGAAACAAGGTCAATGAGCGGCGGCGTTTTTTTATATTTTTTCGCGGGCTATGAGAAAAGACCATCGAACATAAACAGAACAACCTGTTCTACTTTTCATGATCAATGAAAAAGATCTGTCTCACCAGACGGTTCCGTTTTGTGTGTTGTGCAGAGCTGGTTCCTCGGAAATAAATTCGGATGAAGGGCACTTGCGTTCTCTTGCTGCTATTGATTCTGGATGTGATCTCCTTGAGTGCAAAATCATATAAAAATGTTTCCAACCCGATATAAAAGTGAATGCATTTGGTCCACTGCACTTACATAATCAACAAAAAAATAACCTTAATGGATATGAATGATTTAGCAAAATGAATACGTAAAGAACGCCTACCAATAAAACTTATAACAATTTGAGGCAGAAGGTCACCTTCTATTCACAAATGATCCTACTATAAAAGGGAATTGATCGACAGAAACGATATCAGTTCTACACAGCGCAACCAATAATAAACAACCAACAAAAATGACATTCAAAGTAGTTATTGCTCTTGCTCTCTTCGCCGCCGTGGCTAACGCATCACAATTATTCCAAGCTCCACTGGCCTACTCACCACTGACCTATGCAGGATCAGCTATTGGATCAACTCAGGAAAATGTTGTCCGTTCATTCGGTGGCACTGTCTCACATTACTCCAAAGCTGTGGACACACCATTTTCAAGCGTTCGAAAGAGTGACACCCGCATCAATAACAATGTCTACACTCCAGCTTTGGCCAAGACTTTTACATATGCTGCTGCACCTGCCCCAGCAGTCTATGCTCATGCTGCCGCTCCAGCCATCTATGCTCAATCAGCTCCAGTTGTTGCTGCTAGAGCTATTGCTTATTCACCAGCTGCAACAGTTGCTCATGTGACTTTTGATGGATTTGGAGCCCATTATGTGTATTGAGGAATTTCTGTGTTAAAATGTTTGTAAATTTATTTCATTGAATTAAAGAAAAATACTTTGACAAATATTAGTTCGAGAGAAAATGAATTTTTTTAAGAAATACTTCACGTCAAAAAAATGGTTTATATGCTAAACAATGATTTGGTGAAATTCACACTTAGAATATATTACGGTAAATTTCTCAGAACAGTTTCTCCAGCCAAACCAATTGGGATACAAATATATACAGAAAACATTAATTTTTTCCACATCCGAAGTATGTACTTTGCAAAACTGAAGCTTCCTTCAATTCGACTAAATCGAACTGTGGAAAAAGTCCAGGGGCTAGAGTCTTTTTTGGATATACCACGATTGCTATCGACGATAAAATTAAACTTTCATATTTAAATCCACGCAAAGCCTCCAATTACGAAAAACTTTAAGGGAAAACTTCATTAATTTTAATTACAAAGCCATTCTATAAGATTCAGATCCTAATGAAGAGCTTGACATCCCACAAAGAAAAGTAGTAATGAAACCCCCACTTCTGAACTTAGTTTTGACTTTTTTTTTAATATAAAAATCAATCTTTAATTTATTCCAAATTTCGTGAAGCTCATTCAACCTACCTATGAACTCTGAGAGAGGATAGATGAATAAAAAATCGCTTCAATGAGCTTAGTGGAGGTTCATTTCAAAATCATCCAACTAGAGTAGCATAAGGATAGAAATTTCGTTGAATTGAATCCTGAGCAGAAACGCAAACAAAAACTATAGAACGTCCAAGAACTTTTTGGTTTGGGCTATTGTAAAAGTTTGATTGATCATGAAACAAAGAGCCTAACAAAACTAGATATCACTTGAAAACTTTTCTTCAATTCTATTTTACAATAGAGGGCCACAAAGTTATCACCTTACTTTGGAGGTGGGTATGTACGAGTATTGATGCTAATTTAATGACATACGCTTCCCATCCAAGACAATTTCTCTTTCCAGTTCCTGTGCTATCTTCACTAGGCAGACAGTCATTTTAATTTTGTAATGAATATATTACATTAAAGTAATAATTGAATTTTAAAGAAGTAAAGTTGAAACAAAGTGAGTTTTTAAAACACAAAGTGAAGATAAAAAAAAAACTTTGTAACGTTCAAATTCGTAAGAGTAAAAATCTTTTGAAAGTAACGTTCCACTAGACGAAATGTAGTTATATGCTTTTGAGGGTTAAAATAAAATAAAAAAATAAGAAAAAAACAGCAAAACTTAACCTTTTGCTTCTTAGTTCACACTCATCGGATTGCCAGGAGGGTATTACTGGGAAGTTCAAATGGCCAACTGTATAAGGGCCTGTCTCTTGAAGGGCCCTTTACCTCAAACAAATATACTAAGAGATGGGTTAGGATTCCCCCCCCCCCCCCCACAACCAATAGTTTGATTAATTGTATTGGCTGCTCTATACAAGCAGAAACAAATATGTCTAAAGTTAAGTGTAGGCATACAGAATGAAGGAAATTAGTGAGTTGAGAATTTCTCAGAGTCATAGCACATATAAGCACATCTGATCTGATGAGTATTGAACTAAACAAGTTGACTATGGTTATGGAGGTTTGGCATTGAGTGCCAGTTTTTAAAAGATTTGTCATGTTTTCATTTCACAAAAATCGGTTGAGTGATTCTGATTTAATTGAATTTATACCACCTCTACATTCATATACATTTTCAGACTTTTCAAAATTGATGAACAAAATAGTAAGGTTCTTATAATTGAATAACTAGTCAAGGTTCTAGTTTTAAATCGCGAACATTTATTACAATTGCTCAACATATTCATTTCAAAGTGTAAAGAAACCTGGCTTCTGGCTGTCTTATGCAAATATTAAGACAGACCCACAGAATTGCGTGGCTTTTTAATTTTTCTTTCATCGAAATATCACTTTTGACGAAAACTCCATTACACATTTTATTTAGTCCGTCCCTGTGGAGTGCAATATATTTTATGCATACAATACCGCTGAATCACGTTGTAGCGCTTTCATTGCAAGAAACAATTTCTCAGATTCTCAATTTTTCAATTTTGAAGGAAGAAAAAGAAGAACTCGTCATGAATGGGATTCGTATAAATGTGTGCTCATATTACTAGCCCTTCGATTGCATGCCAACCACCTTGACGTATATAAGACTCTTATCAGCAGGTTTTTTTTATTTTTCTTGAAAAGCATTCTGCATATGTTTTTGACAAGCAATTCCTTTTTTTTCGCAACACAAAAGCAGCCACATTCTAGGTCGTCTTGACAATAAGAGCGCACAAAAATCACTGTAATCCATTTGAGATACGGGGAAACTGATTTTATTAGATTACTTTAAAAATTTAACTTTGGATCCAACTACATAATTAAATGAAATAAGTCAAGAAGTACAGAAGATGTATTAGCTTGACGAACAGGTGTATACACGCATATATGCTCTGGTTCGGCAGTACGAAAGTTTATTCTTGTAAGTATTCAATAGCTAGAATTTCCAGCAACCATTACCTTTCTAGTCGTCTATTATCATCTTAATAAGGTAGATGAACTTTTATATATAGCCAACAGTAGCAAATTTAGTAAGAAACGATTGCTGAAAGGAAGGAAATCCTATTAATGACGTCAAGGAAAATTTCATTGCATGCTAAAGAGACACTCACGTTTACCGACCCATATACGAGTACATATCCTCATAGAATGATAGCAAAATGGAAGGCATGATTTGTTTGTTTGGCTCTAACTAAGTTCATCCTTACCTCTCTGCTTCCGTATTTTACGTTTGACTTGGTGCCTTTCTTTGTATAAGATGCCGTTCGGTGTGCTCCTCTAAAGGATATTTATGTGAATAATATTACTGGCAAGCTAGCTAAATCCCTTAAAACCATTTGCATTAACAAAAATGAGGAGAGGTTTGGTGAAGGTGTTTGTGTGCCGCGTGAGGCCGTAGATAGAAGATGTTAAATCAGCTAACACCCACACCAGGTCCTCAGACCTCCCTTTATATCTGGCTGCTTCGGAGGAATCCTACGTCACGATGTATAAATTTGAAGATAGAGCTGTGAATGTGGAACATCAGATTGAGTGAGTCGACTTTATCAGGATGGATGATTGCATTCATGTCAAGCCGACAGCGTTGCTTGGAGCTGACATGAAAAGGTATGTCAAATTTTATGGGTGATAGCACAGCAAGCTTGGATATTTTATTTTGTTCGCTGTAAATGCTGTGATATATAGTTAGACATTCTTGTGTTGCGAGAGTTTAAGGATCCCATATAGAGATTGCTTGTTGGACTTTAATTGAAAATAAGAGTTGAAGGTGTGCTGAAGGAATGCTTACGGATGAAAATGAGTTTTAGGTTTCTAGGAAGCATCAAGGAGTAATGTCGGTGCCGTTACTATAGCTACTTAAATCTGACAGTTATCACGAACACGGCATGGATAAAAACATACCAAATCAAAGAATCAGTCCAGGACCTTTAAGCTTTTTAAGTTATAAAGGGTTTGATATACATATACAAAACGTGGTGACATATTCGGAGAATGATAAAAAAGAATTTTTCCTGAGAAGTAACATTAAAAACCTTCCCTGGCTGGTGCATTATTTCCTTCCAATCGATATTTCATTGAAACACGCAGGCTATCTGTTCCTAGGATAAGTACCTATACCGTATTCACCCTTGGGGGCTTAGTGAACTATGAACTACAAAATTCCTGACATCTCACAACAAACGCATCCTCTGTTATACACAACATTCCAACGACGCTACGAGTTTACTGATTCACTAGAAGAGATGAAACAATGAACAATGAAAAATGAATAAATGAAAAAGAATTTTCGTCCTCCACTTCAAGGAATCACAATTGATGTTCATTGTTTGATATTCCGGATATGTATTGCATGCTGAACGCTGAGGACATCCTTTATGCAAATAGATAATAAATTCCATTTATCCAACAGGAGCCTAATTTTAATTGTTCCCTTCGCTGTAGGTGTCACGACAAACTTGTTTGATATTCGTATTTATGGGAACACACCTGGCTTACACATTAATCATTTACATGGTGGCAACCAAATAAATTAACTTAATTTGTGTTTTAAATATTACATTAAAGAATGGTTCCCTTCGTTCCTTCGTTCCCTCGTTTTTACCAGATTCCTTTCATCGTCAGTAAAAAAAAAAGATTTTAAAAGTTATTTTGTTCAAACTTGAACCTCCTAATTGAGTTTGCATTCTGTCATGAAGACGACACAACTCTTTTGCCAAACTTTCTCGACACTTAAGTTCTGTTCTTAAAGCATGTGTTTTCAATTCAATTTCTGTTTGAGAGTATTACTAACATCGAATTAGGCTTCATCAGGTTCATGGGTGTTTTTGCTTAAGAGGCAAATATTTTTCTATTCAAGACATTTTGTAAACCCGAACAAATTTTGCATATGCAATTTCGGGATTATTCGAAAATAAAAAAAAAATTTAGCTTATGTGGAATTTTGAACGCATCTGTTTTGGAAGATTTTGAATAGGTCTTTTAAATATAACCAAGCACTTGTTTTTAACGCCTTATATTTGGAATACCCTCTTTAGTTTTTTTTTACCTAGAAATTTGACTTTAGTGAATCTTTCAGTGAATCTTGCCTTCGTTATTAAGTGGAATTTCTCTATAAAAATTAAGAAAACAAAGCTTAGAGTTAACAAGGGGAGTGGTGATAGGGGGTATTTACCCGTGTGGCTGGCTCAGGGCTCTCTCAATATAAATTTATAAAATAATACAAGAAATGAGAACTTTTCGAAATTTACTAAAACTCATGTCATACATTTTGGATTATTATTATTATATGGAACCCTGTTAATTTGACTAAATTTCAACTCACAGAGTTCCTTCAAAATTGAATTAAGTGTCGTGGTACATTCTTACTTCCTACTAACATCCATGATGATGTAACTTATGGAACAATCCTTTTTACATTCGAGATAATTGGATTGCCGAAAATAATTATATTAAGGTATACATATGCTGGCTTCTTATCGAAAGTGCTTCCAGCTAATGACGAACATCAGTTTTTTCTTAAGGCTTAATGGAAGCTTTTACCATAGAAGTTTGCGTTTCGAACTTAAGGTTTAATGCCATTACTAAATATCATTAATTCACTTTACAACTGAAAAAGGTTAAAAAAAAAATAGAAACCCTTCGATTTATAGTTATAAGAAAATGGGACCGAAACAACAAACAGGAATATTAGGATAGCACCAACAAGTCTGGACGCAAAGCCAGCAAATCATAAAACTTGCAACCCTCAAAAATATTTGCATTCGAAAAAGCAAAGATCCACGAATAAAAGCTGCTAAGCGGAAATAAAAATAATAAAATTGGAAATTTTACAAATGAACCGGCGCCAAAATTCGATTTCAAAGAAAAACTTGGCAGCCATTCAATTTTGTTCTATTTCTCTATCCTTGCCAGCTTCTCCTGTGTGAAAATAATCTCTAAACTGATGGTTCACCAGTCCAGTATATCCGCCGTCGTTTTCATTCCCAATTCAAAATCATAAAGCAGTTGGTTATTGTTGTGGGCAGGGTCAGGTCAGGTCATGTATCGGTTCGCTGTGCTCGCTTTTCTGTTCGTAACTTAAAATAGTCGAAGCCAGAAGAAGAGAGGTTTCTTTTAGTAGATCATATCTATGGATAGTGGTGTGCGAATCAAACCCCCAATTTTCAAAAAATTCAAAGTCAATTTACGGAGAGCAAATATTCGTTGCTCAGGAATGATGCATGCAAGCTACAGCAGCAATGCAGCATCTATCATGATGTGGAGCAATGTTTTGTGTTAAAAGCTGGAATGTATGTACTCAACACTGCAAATCCATTTAACCTTCATACATATTTCAGGAAAAATATACTTTACTTTATAGAAATATGTATAAAAAAGCTGCGATATCTGGCAATCCATATACACCGTTGTGAAATAATGGCTCATAAATCTGCATTTACCAGACAGCCGACCGACGAAAACGGAAGGCAATGTGCTTCAAAAGCATAAATGTTCCTAACATTGCATTTTTTTTTTTTTTCAAAGCAGATGTCTTAGGTAGACTTAGAGAGTCAGAGTGAATTTAGGTCGAATTTCTGCTCATATATTCTGGAAACAGAACTTGAAAAGATTAGAAGAAAATCGTTGAATAAACGAAAATTTTCGAAAAAACCTTTGAGGGTGAACCTTCCAGTTGGTGGATAGTATTCGGATTGGTTACTTAAACAGAAATTCTGCTTTTTAATGTTAAAATTGAATTTTCATTACCAGCTAAATAAATGATTTTTAAAAATGAAAATGCGAAAGTTGGCATTACCAACCATCTGAGGTGTGATATGTACATATATGATTTTAAAATAGAAGATCGGAGCCTAGCTTTGTTCCAAGCAGAATGTATAGTTTATGAAGTTCTATGGGACAGTTACCAACTTATTTAGAAGCAACTGTATCAACTTAAACATTTCTCACTCATCCCTGTAAAGCAAAACCATCACACACACATCAACATCATATTAAACCATCTTGAATTTTGCTTTGTTTTTTCCTTACAGACTTCAAATTCATATCTCAGTCTCGGCCTCTACTTTCCGGCCTAGCGATTCCTTCTTGTTTTTGTTTTTTTTTTAAAGTAACACCCAATGCTGAATTGAAGAGTATTCTAAACCCCTACAACCTTTATCATCCTCTTCCTAAAATCGTCAAGGTTTTGTTGTTACAATATGTTGTGCCGAGTAGCCTTTAACCGGGTTCCCGGTTGATTACGAAAAATGTTTCGGTTACGCTGTAATGTAGCTAAAGCATTTCAGTTTCGCTGTAATGTATAGCTAAAGCATTTTGTTTTTGTGAAACCAATCCTGATGGTTGATCACTTTTGCCTCTTGCCGTTGCCCCAGTCGACATGAGGAGTTTCGTTCATATAACAAATTGGTGCAAATATTTCAACAATTTTCGCACTTTTTGTAATTTAGTTTGGCGGCAATGGCAACATGCAGTGCGCCTGTAGCTTGTGTGTCTCGACTTCGCCACTCAAATGGAGAAATATGTCAGAAGTGCTACAACCGATGACTGAGGCTAAGTTTCATACTATGTATAAGTTTTAGGGAGTGTGGGTCTATTATAGCAGTCGCAAAAATTCAATTGTTCGTTTCACGTCTTTTGCTCCCTCTCTCTCTCTGGTAATGTTATGTGAACGGTCAATGGTCCTTGCTTTTTGGATGGCTAGATATATGAATCCTCCCGACATGATGATTGTGGTGGATTCTTCGTTTTGGCAAATTTAAACCACAATTTATTGCAACTACTTTCGAAGAAGTTACTCTCTTTGGGTTTTTGGTTTTTTTTTTGGTTGACTTTCAAAACACACACATTTTTTGTGCCCTGCACTATTCTAAATTGCTGCCATTATCCATCAGATTTCCGGAACCGTTTCATACTTAATTCAGTCGTTTTTCTTGTTTAGTCTTTCTGCCAAATGGTAAAACCGGGCAGGGGAAAAATTTGGTATTGGAATGGTTAGACATAATTTTTGGCACCCCAAAGAAATTGGATTAGATTGGATGAGTTTAAAGTTACCTCACACACATTTCTAGATAGACCAGAAACGCAATATCTCTGACACGCTCTTGTTCTTAATAATTCTACAAAACTTTTGATCGAATGCTTTGTATTCAAAAACTACACCCAAGCGCCAAATTTCACTTGGTAGATCAATTACACTTGGAAAGTAATCAAATAATCATGTTATATTTCCTTTTTTCGGGGTGTATAACAATTTCAGCCTAACTGCCTGGTGAAAAGCATATCAAAAGAGCAAACAAGGGAGGAGGAATTTACAAACACAATAAGACTGAATGCACTGGCTGGTTTCAGTTGTTTCTTTGTTAAGTATTCCTTCAACTATTCTATTCCATTTCAATTGCAAATGCACGTATGCTTCGGAATTACGGGGCTTGCGAGAAATAATATAGAAAGTGAGCTCTGCAAGTGTGCAAAGGCAGACATTTAAGCAAAAGCATAATTAACTCTGTGAATAGAGTGAAAACAGTTGTTTACCAAAAAGGCAGTGGCAACGGCAGTAGTATAAGAAACAACTGCGGGAGTTGGCATTACCCACCACCCGCTGTGTTATGAAATTTGTATTTGAATGAATTAAAGTAAATGCAGATATGAATATAGCTACGCCTTCTGTTAGGGTAAACAGGTCCGTTTATTTTATAATAAAGACTTATGCTTATAATAGGGCCCAAACACTACTTTGGGATTTCAAACATTTATTTCTTAATTTTTCATTGTACAATTTCTTAAACTTCAAATGTCTATTGATTGAACATAATTTAGAAAGCTGTATCTACGTGCATGTTTATTCTCTTTTACCCTATAGAAATTTGAGTTTCCTTTCATCGGATACGTCTATATTCAATTTCCTTTCATGTTAATTTCAAATATCCCTATTCTGAATTTTCAAATTTCTGATCTAGTTTTCCGGTCTTGGCTAGATGCACAAAATACACTTGGTCGATAAACAAAGAGTTACCATTGCAACCCCCAAATTATTCTTTAAAGTGTGTTGGGGGTGGCAATCCTCTACATACGAAAACAAGCAGCATCCCATCTATATTCAATTAGATAACACAAACCAAGTTGTTAGGTGGAGGGTTGTTGTAATATTAAATTGGCAACCCACAAAATGGATGTAAAATGAAAACATTTTCAAGGATCCCAAACAGGACTGCTAAAAGCTAAAGTCCAACAAAAACGAAACAAAACAAAGTAATAATATATGAAAATAAATAGGAGTAGATGTACCTCGCATTCAATATCTGTTGTGTGTTGAAACTCTGTCGTTAAGGGAATTACCAAAGGAGATTGTTCTCCTCTTTTCGACTATTTTAGAAAAGAATATTGCATCGTCTTCAATTAGACACGAAAATTGAAAAAATATTGGTAGATTAGAGAGAACCTATAAGCTTTGAGTATGAGTATATTACATCATGGGCATATGGGGTTGATGTCCTTTAACCTACTTACTATGGGTAAGTCCATTTCACACTGAAAAGGAAAAACCCGAAACCATTGAGAACATAAGAGAACTGGAGAAAGGGTGGGTGGGAATGATGCAAACAAGAGGGCTTCGGTGAAGAATAAATCTCTGTGATGTTGAAACCATTCGGCTGTCCAATAAATGTCAATTAATTTCAATTTGCAGCTTTGCAAGGATTAAACTGACACATTAAAATCTCTGAGAGAGAATGAGTGAGTGAGTGAGTAAAAGACCGTGAGAGAAGAGAACACAGGAATATTGCAATTATGTATCCGTATTGAAGCCGACAGCAAACCAGAATCCAGCAGCAGCCTCAATGAATAATGCCATTTTGACTCTTCCTTCCTCGGTTAAATGGCTCCGAGACGCCTGCACATAATAAAGTCATGATAGATTAAAGGCTTCCACTAATCAACGTTAAATTGTGGTGAGTTTGATTAATTCAACAATAGGGCATATCGCTGTGACGTAATCGTAATATTGGTTCGTAGATTTATTGTACAATCATTTCTCCTAGCACATTAAACAATCATTATGTCATTTTGTATAAATTAATAAAATATGGAACAATAGCTACGACAGATGATGGATGTGAATAGGAATGAGCGTTTTTGATACCAGTTACTTTAATTAAATTTAAAGACAAAAAAATAGCAATATGTTTTCTTTGGTTTTACCTGTCAACGTGAAAGCAATAAATCTTGACTTAGTCCTTTGAAAAAAAAAATATGTATGAAAAAGAAGAAATAAACTTAGTCCTGCATTATGATTAGAGCAAATTCTAATTTCTTATTATACTTAGGGACCGTACATTCATTCGTGAATGAACTCGTAATGTATCTAATTAAGCTGCATGAATATATTCAGCATTTGTAGAGATGGGAGTTTCGGGGAATATATTTGGTGGACAGAAAAATTCGATAAAAATGTTTATGAAATCAAAGAAATACTCGTATACGAAGCAAAGTAGTGTAATTGGAATGTGGCGGAAATCAGTTCTGAAACAAACATATTAAGGACTTCGTGAAATAGCTATAGGCAGATACCAAACGTGGTGGGAGCACACATAACCCATTGAGGTTTTTTGAACATTTCAGTTGAGCAATGATTTATTTGCGGACTAATAAAGCTTATTATGAATATACATATCGAAAATTCTTAGGACGTTCAACGAAAAATTGGAATAAGATACGAATTACAAGTGTATTGATTTATTTTTTTCAAAAATCTAATAAATTGTTTAGCTTTTCTTAGAGACTTTTGAAAATGCTTGTCAAAGAAACTATGAATTAGGAAATTCGGAGGAAAATACCTAAAACATTCTTTCATCTTTGTACCTACACGAAGTCCCATCACTAACCACCTACTCCACAGAGGAAAACAATAAAGCTTTTGTAATGATTTTTTTTTTGTCGTATTTTGTTCATTTTCAAGTTAAACAATTAGCAGTACAACAGAGTTTATCTCTCGTAAAATTCTCAGAAGAAAACGTTTTAGTCTTTCTTAAGAGTCAGAGTGTTTATACTACAAACACACATTTTTTTTAATAAAAGATACTTCTTCCTTCCATCTGTAGGAAATGACATACGAAAATATCTATGGTAGGCGGGTCAAATGAGAAAATATCCAAATAATTAAAAATGCAATGTCCTTCCAGCAAATGATGCTTCACAAAGTCTCCGAGTCGAGTTGATGATAAACATTATTACTTGCCATTTGACAACAGTGAAGATGATGATGAACCCAGAAGGAGTGGGCTGTAAGAGAAGACGACCAGGAGCTGTGCAAACATAGCCTTAGCCACTATACCACCATTTTCGACATAGGTATACCAATTCAACAAAAAAAAATGAAGAAAGTAAAATTAAAGTCAACAAGCCTCTGCACAGGAAACAAAAATATTTACTAAATGATGGAGTATTTGATTTTTTCTTCATTAGACCGGTGCCCTTATGGCTCCCTTGAGAGTGAATAGGAGAGCGAGTGTTGTTGTTGTACAATGGAACGAGTAATTTCAGAAATAAGCAGGAACTGGAGCTGGGTTTTTCAGTTAAGCACTGAGTGTGTGTACATACATCCGAGATATAGTATGTATGTGGAGACTGGCTTGTGGCTACACTTGTTCCCGTTTCCATTTCTATTCTCTGGTAAAAGTTTTTTGAGAGGAGGGGGCAAACTTTTGGTATGGGGACGTTGGTGAAGCGTTGTGCCTTGTGCTTGTGCCTCACTTCGTTCTGAATATATGTAGCTAGTTCCATAGCCCCTCAACAACTGGCTCCAAGTGAAGAAGCTGATGTTCGTTCGTAGAAGGCGCGCATTGCTTTTTTGTTGCTCCATTTGTTTGTTTCCATTTTAGTCAATTACTGGCTTGTTAATTGCTTTCAGAATGCAAACATAAGTGCTTGTTGTTTTTCTGTATAATATGTAGTTTTTTTTTCCTCCCTCGGGACTATGTGTGGATTTTGCTTTATGGAGACCTAGAAATGAAGGATAATAACGATGTCTTTTTTCATGGCAGCTCATCCGTGAAAGAAAATTGTGTGCGAGGGATGTACATATGTATGTATGTTCGTATGCGTAGAAAAAGTTTAATTGATTTTCGTCCCACAAATAGGCAAACCAGGTATGTATATCAGAGGAGTTAATGTCACTTACAATGGCATTTTTTATTTAACTTTATAGGAATTGGTATGATGTTCTTTTCAAGTAGTTGGCAGATCTGAACCCGGGCGCCACTTAACAACTTTAAGGATTATTGACGCGGTGTAGACTAAAAGTAAATAATATCAATATGTATAATACTGTCATTATGCGGTATTGTACAAGAAAAAGAACAACTTTTCCAACTTTTAACAAAGTGGCTTTATTATCCTTTTCTAAGGACAAGTTTTGAATAACAACACAGGCTTCTATCGTTTTAACTTTTCCCGTTCCTAAAGTATAAATAAAAAAAAAGTAAAGAAGAAAATTGATGTGGATGGGCAAAGTCCTACAATTTTTTTTCAGTTCTCATAAAGATTTTTTGGCATAATATTGAGGCTTATCGAGAGGAAATTATAATGTTATGCTTCTGAACAAAGCTGTTGGTTGACAGGCAAGGTCTTTTGCGTAGAAAAAATATGTGATCCAGTCTTTTTATATCTCTTTACCTCTATCTTTTCCTTTCTCAGCCACAAAATATTCAGTAAATCTCTATTAAAAGCAATTTGTAAAGTACTTGCAAATACCTTTTTGAACTACACGAAAAGAATGAACAAAACATAAAGAACTTTGAGCGTATGGCAAAAGCATATTGGGAGCATCATCAGAGAGAAACGTGACCTAAATTAAGCGTAGGGATCAAAAATATATCAATCTTATCGTCGTTTTACTTGACATAAAAAAAATAAATTTCAAGGAAGGGAAAGAAAACGTTCAGATAATATTTTTGGAAATTTTGGGTTGGGAAGAAAGTCTATCTTGGGGCAAAGCTATCTTATGACAATGTATTATGCATGTATGTATGTATGTATGTAATGAAACCTGTTGCTGATTCAATTTTAACATGCGAATAGTGCTGTGAATATTTAAACAGAAAAATCATCCCAACAAGGGTAGCGAGTTTATGCAAATGGAAACTAGAAGAATTCAAAAACCTAACGAATGTAAAAAACATTTGAAAAGTCTTGTGTGTAATGTCATTTTCTTTGTCGTGGATTATTAATTTGAGAGAACTTAAGTCTTCTTATTTGAACTTAAGGATCTACATTGAAACGTTAAGTCTAATGAAAGAATACGAGTTTTGTAGTATATAGTTCTATTGTGAGTAACTACTTAATTAATTACCAATTTCAGGGAATTTGTTCGAGATTTCATTTATAAAAAAGATATTGCAAACATTTTAACTGGTAATTTTACTACCTGCAAGTGCTTTTTTTTCAAAATACTTTTAGTAAAGCATATTTACCAAGATCAACTCTACAAAAAGACAGTGAAATAATGTTTGACGTTCTGATTTGACCAGTTAATCTCTTTACGCTTCCATCAACTCGCATCATTTTCGACAAGTAATGGGTAATGTTCACATGAATTCCTAAAAATGTCCCATGGACCCCAAAAACATATTTCAGCACTCAAAATGAAGTAACCCAGAGGAACACAAGAATTACAGACAAATTACTTTTGGCTTTCTGCCAAAAATCTCAAGTACATAGCAAGTTTTTGTTCTGTCGAAATTGAGGCGGGACAGAAGGTAGATTAGATACTAAAAGGGACAAAGTTTTAATCAAATCTAGCAAAGATATTTTTCTATATGCTCAAAATTAGTATTGGTATTTCTTCGATATTTATGATTCGTCAGGGAATCCATAACGTGCATTTCTTTTGCACATACGAGTATCATTTCATACCTTTCGTTTATAACCCTCCCGAAGTTGATTGGGGGCCTCAAAAATAATATGTACTATCTATTCGCGTATATTTGCTCCGTTTGTAAAAGTTATTTTCCTCAAATACATTTTTAAAAATATGAATGTGATATTTCATTAAAAACTGATCTTTGAAAGAATCGACGGTGAAGGGTATCCCTGACGTTAAACAGCATCTAGACAATGAGCGAAGGTGAATCGGTCAAGTGAATCGAACTTTCGTTCCCCCTTTTACGAGTATATGCCTTACGACTACATTTTTTGAAAAGAATCGAATTAAATTAGTTAAATATCAACTCAGTGTCATTTAATTAAGTTTTCCACAATACAAGCGACATCTAGCCTGACTTTATTAGTCCTCATTCTTGGCGACAGTCATCCAAACAAAAGAAACCTTTTCACCACCCGTATACTTTTTCTAACAAAAAAATAAAATATATTAAAAAAAACTACAAATGATGAGCTGCAAGACTGAGCAAGTACAACAGCCAGCGGCAAGCGCACCTTGTAAGTTGTGAACCCAGTAACTAGCCAAAAGCAAACAATAGAACTTATCCTTGGATAATATTAACTGGAGGAACTCTTGTTGGATGCCGCATCCACCATTCCTAGTTGCCGTACGGCATCACGTCGTTGATGATTGAGGGTGAATACTGCCTTGCCCGGGCTTTTATATTATTCCGAGCAGGGGGGCGTGTTAACAATTATTTTTATTATTATTCTGCCTGCTTGAATCTGCTGTAAATGGTTCATTGTTGTCATCATCATCACAGTCGTTCTCAACTCATTCGTATTCTCGCAGACAATGGACTGAAAAGGAACTCTATAAAACGTTTTTGCATTGAGATCCAGCTTGGCGTGAAATTGCTTGTGATGTCATCATGGTATCAACCAACCACCATAGTTAACCAGAGCAAGCACCAGTGACCAGCAGGAGTAGGAGGAACAGAATCAGGAGCAGAGTAGCGCAGAGTAAAACCAAACAACATGAATAAAGTTGTTATTTTAATGAATGGAATTATTATTGCTGGACCAAGACGACAAACTCTCGTCTACGCTTGTCTCGGAAACATAAGTGAAAAACAACTCGGCTCAGTTTTCTCTGCTGAGCTGGGACAGAATACTAAATTAAAAGCCCCATACATACGAATAAATTGTCAATAGCAGAGTCTGAAAGGATTTTGATGTAGTTTCCATTAAAATTGCAGACATTTTGACTTTCTGTTTCTTGTCCTGTCTGTTTTCTAATTTAAGTTTAAATATACGAGTACTACAGTCAGTCAGTCAAACGGTTAGTCTATGATGATCAGAAAGCCATTAAATTTTCTGTGTTTGGTTCTCAGTCGCTGCCACCTAAGAAACAAATATCTTTTGTCATTGTCACCTATTTTTATTCACTCATACTCTTATTGGTATAAACTTGTCATAGTCAATAAGGGAAAATTGATAATTGGTTAAAAAATGTTAAACACATAATTTTATTTATATTTATCCACTGATTGGTATACGTTTCGCTAACGAACAAGGTGGCAGAAGGCTTTGCGAATTCACAGTTTAAGTATTTTAACAATCGGCTTTTACTATTGAAAAATGATATTTTTAAGTCTTGAAGCCCTCTATCATTACAGAAATTTCCAAAGTTTCAGCTTTACAATATTTTTCTTTTTTAGAAGTCTTAAAAACTCAACTTACTGGAAATTTTTAAGATTTTTCTTTATGAAATGACAGACTGACTGTATTCTTTCAAGATGTCAGACGACTTTTTAACAACAGCATGTTAGTTGCTTAAATTAGCATACTTTCTGGAACAATTCCGGAGTGTGTATCCTGTGTGCAATCTTCTTCATTTATACGACCTTTCCTAAAACTGACTTTTTTTTTGTTATACAAATGAGATGAAATGAAAACAATCTCGACCATATCAGAAGATTTGTCGTTGTCATGCCGGTGTCACTGCAGATGTCCTACATTGCAAGCAAGAACACATTTTTGACACTTCTTTCTCTTTCAAAAAAACGCATTCAATTTGTCAACGTTACTTTCAGAGGTTTCAGGAATGATAGATTCCGGGATACCTACATTCTGATTGATGTTTGTTTAAATGTATGTTTCCTTCCTCTGCAGCTCCTTTGTCCTTTGGGAGTTCACACACTAAAATCAATCAATCAATTTTTTCCTATTTCACCTCAAGAAGTTCGCATATGCGGAATGTGGTTGTACCTTTATACATATTTATAGAGAAATGATTATAAAACAAATATGAGAGGAGCACATCGCAAAGTGGTGGAATTCGAAAACGGAAACGTGCAAACGAATGTCAAAAAAAAGACGAACACGATAGTAGTACGAGTACAATGCATCGGAAAAAGGTATGAATATAGACTGACAGAGATTGGAGAAGAGGTGAACCGAGCCAAACCGAGCAACGAGAAGATAAATCTGCTATGCTCCAGCTTCGCCTTCCTTATTGAAATTTCACGGTCTCTTAAGTCAGTCTGACTTCTGTTTTTGTTGTATCGTCGTCATCGTCATAGCTCCTATGTTGACTGAGCTGAGACAGAGAAAAAGCAAAGAAACGATGAAGAAGGATTCCTTCTGGCTGTTTTGATGGTGCGCAATGATGATGGGATTTCCTGTTAGCGATTCGTGTCGCGTATAACCGATCTGGCTTACGTGCTGTTTTGATAGTAAAGTCTCTCATTATTCCACACAACTACATGCCACCTTACATAGGATCCTATTAAATTTCAATAAAGCAAATTTGAGTGAGTGTAAAGAGACCAACGAAGAAGAAATTTGAATGTTGTGGTTTCAAAAATCGGGTTAGGTTTTATCCTTTGTGCTAGTGATTGAAGCTGCCATCACTATGGATGGTTTAATTTTTACTCTTTGATATACTCGTATTTTATTCAATGGAGTTTGATGGTTTTTTTTGTTCGTCTCTTTGACTTTTCCTACTTTGCTGCGCTTTAACTTTTTGTTTTGAAAGAGGAATTTCGAAAGAGCGAAAGATGTGGTTGGGGTAAATCCTTTGTTATGTCATCGAAAACAGCTTCAAGAGTTTTGACAAGAATTGAAATAATTTTTACATTTTTTATTTAGGAATCTTAGAGTTTTGGGATAGTATATTGTTAGAAGCTTCTATTAAAAGGAGGTTATGTGGCGGTTTATGTTGGTTACGTTACAGCTTTGGCCATGAACTGGCCCATTAATTTTGTTTACTTTATAAAAAAGTAATCCAGTAAAATAAACTATAAGTATATTATAATTGGTGGACTCTTTGAGATCTCTTTAGGTAAAGTTTGCCTTTTCAATAAGAAAAGAAGGTTTTTAATTAAAATACAAGATTAATATTTTTTATTGTCCTCAGAACCATAATATTCTTCTAATTATTTTTTTAGAGAATTATAGTATAGTATACAAATCGACAAGGTGTCAGTCATGTCAGTGTCGTCGCTCTGTATTTGCGTGTCGAAATATGTCCTCTTTTTAATCGAGTCAGATTCTACAAAGAGAAATATGAACACATATTCTAATTTGTTTCTACATTTGACCTTTATAGACCTAAATTCACCTTATAAGAACCCAACATAAGCATTAAATTTACTGCCATTTGTCAGTGTTAAAATATTAAATCTGTAAGCAAACAGAGATTTTTGAAATATCTATTTCAACATCAAATTAATAATTCACCCTCCATATTCATCAAACCGCACATAAAGGCGTCAAACAACCCAACCACCATGACAATTTACACCATTTTACACATGACATGAGGCACGACGAGATGGCGGCTCTAGAATCGGGTAGTGTGATATTGATATTTTCTATATTCAGCTGGTATAAGTGTGGGGTTGTTATTACAAGACGGATGCCATTGCCATAACCATCAACGTCGACACACAGAAATACCTAATAAAATATTCATTGGATGCCATTTACGCAAAACTTCTATCCTTCTATGGTTTCTAAACGCGCTTTGCCGCGCCGACATACAATCTCTTAGCATAAAGCAAATGGAAATCCAAAACCAAAGCTCGTTCCTATAATAAGAAACAAATAACATAAAATGATAAAATACACAAAAGGGAGGGAAATGGGTCACATTCTCATAGCAACAACACATCTACATGTAAGAGTTTGTATGTATGTATAGAGGAACAGAGATGAAAAACTCAATTTCATTATCGCAATAAAAGGACGAAAAAAACAACAGCAAGAAAATTACACATCCTCATTCTTCTCCTTCTTCATCTTATCATACACATTGAAAAAAGGAAGCAGGACACCAAACCACACAAAATAAATTCACAACTAATAATACAGAAAATGTTTACGAGAAGTTTAAATATTTAGAAATGACCTCTCAGCTTTGTTTGAGACTGAAAATGTAATACAAATGACTTTTTTAGCCTTAAAACGACTTTTTATATAAATTGTTGATAACTGATATGATAACCAAAGGACAAATGAATACAAAATCAGCCTCAGTACGAGTACATTGGGTTCAGAAGTGGGATTCAATGGGAAGGAACTAAGTATAGTGTGGTATGGTAATGTGATTTTCAAATTTAAATGTCAGCAAAGAAGATTCATGAAGAGGACAACCAAGGAACGAACGCATATACAGCCACCACTATTACTATCCCACTCGTAAAACAAAGACGCAAGTGGCACTAGGAGTTTGTGAGTCCTTTTCCTTTGCAATAAAATAACAAAATAATAATTCTCTTCCTACAACAAAATGTCAGATTAATATTTTTAGAGAATCACAGTAGTGGCAGCATTATGAAACTTCGTTTTGGTTTTGAAGAAAAATAACAAATGGAACTAATTAATATTTGTAGAATAAAAGATATGTACATATGTTTTGAAAGCTCATAACTAAAATGTCTTTAGTTGAATTTGAACATCAACATATTTTTTTAAATACAAAATTCCGATACTAAACTATTTTCATGTTCAGTTTATAATATTTCTAATTGGGAAAGTGACATTTATAAATATAAATGTGAATGTGAATTTAAAAACGAAATTTTGACAAATTTTATTGAGTGAATAAAAGTACTGTCATGGTTATACATTGCAATGAATCCACTTTAACCATTTTCCATCCAACAAACTCTGGCACCTAACACAAGCTATATTCGGGAACACAAACCCAGCGAGTGTCCTATTTGACGGCCCAAACCTGAACACCCCAGAAGAAATAGCTGAAATATTCAGAAGCTGCAGGCCTAAGAATTCAACCGGACCAGACGGAATATCCAACTTTAGCATTAAGAAGATGCCAGGGACACTACTGATCTTTCTAACTATCATCTTGAACAACTGCGTCAATAGTTTGCTTTTAACAAACTCTTGATGCATATGACGTTTCCCAAAACGACCACTGTTTAACGACTCTTCACTTTACCTTGGTAATGCTAGCTGCTAACATGGAACATGGCGGAAAATGATCCTGGAATGTACAGGCATACACGTATGTAAATATTTCTATTTATTTTTCATTTTATTTAAACGCTGACTGTCAAATGATGACATTTTACAGTCCTGCAATATCAATAATATCAAAGAAGGTGTAGCATATTACATTTTGGATAAATTTCCAAAAGTGTTCGCTTTCATTGTTATTGCTCTTTAAGTACACCTAGCAGTCTGTCGAGGGAAAAATCTCGCCAAAGGCAAATGGCAACTAGAAAATTTACTACAAATAGCCCTACTAAAAATAAAACATGCATTTACCAAAAACAAGGAAAAGATACTTCTATTAGCCACGCTATACACCATGATATCACCATAGGTAGGAGGAAGGCACCTTTGGCGATATGTTCATTTGATGTAGCTAGAAAATTGCTTACACAAAATGTCATGTGTACATACGGACTATCTAATGAAATGAGGACGATCCTTTCTTATTTTTGTATTTTCATAAATTTTTGTTTTCTCTTTTAGTTGACGGCTTTCACATGAATAATGCATAAACTTATAAAGTGGCCAAGGCACCACATTTACTCTTCCAACTGTGGGTGAAGTTATCGCCTTTGGGAATGATGTTATGCTGAAGGGAATGAGCAAATTATTATAACGTGATAACAAAAGATATTTGCGTTTGAATTACCAAGGACCAGGACAAAAGGTTAAGTATCTTACATATATGTATGAGCAAAAACAAAATTCTTGTGATTTCAAGGATAATAACATATTCGACCCTAAAACACGCCTAACCACTTCCATCGGAATAATTTGAATATCTTTCCTAAATCCCTATACTCAAGTCAACCTTAATTTAATTGCCTCTTTTCATTTTTGGTCGTCGTAGTCGAGTCTTGGCTCAGATGAAAAACTATAGCTACAAGTAGTTATGTTAAATTTCGTCTGCCAAAAATTAAATTTTCCAAAAAACAGTATTATTGTTTATTTTTGAGCAGACGAGGTGTTTGGCCAACTCAGGTATCTGTTCAATAAATTCCAATTAGCTTGAAAACCTATTTTAGTTTCATAAATGGTTTAATTGGGCCGCACAGTTCATTTCAAACAGTTTTTGTTTCGAATTTGCAAATATTGTTGTGTGTGTGTGATGTTAAAGGTAAACTCGAACAGGGCGCTCTGCCTTGATATCCACAAAAATGTAAAAAATCGAAGGAACATTTTTCATTGAAAGGCAAAGATATTTCCGACCTGTAAAATTTTAAATAGCCTAGTGTTAAGTGTAAGCATGATACTACTTAACAGTTAGCTAACTTTAAATTAGTTTACTAGATCTTTCTTAATTTTAAACATTCTCTAACTAGTATCGTCCTAAGACTATTTTTTGATTACTACCTTCTGAACACATAAAAAACAATGATAGATCAAGCATTAGACTAAGTTAACAAACTTTTAGCGTATGGAAAACAGACTAATTTTTTAAAGAAACGTTCAACGTTAAATGTGAGGGGTCTAATGTTGATGGTTTAAAAGTAGTTAAGTAGAATACATTTCAAAAACATCCAAGTTTGAGAAATCCGAAAATTTTTAAAATTGAAATTTAAATCTGATCAAATTGTTAACAAAATCCAAATTCTCTACTTCTTTTTTTTTGAAGGAAAAGCTTTTAATAATGAGTCTTTGAATTTAGGACCTTAGTTTATTATTTATACCTATATATTTAGTGGAATATAATGAAATAGTCCTTTTAATTGTTTTACACTACGATCATAAGATTTCCCATTAAAAATCAGAGGTTTCTCCTGTTGTGTTATAAAGTTGAGGAATTCATTCCAAAGGCTATCTTATTCCCAATAGAACTGTGTATATTTTCAACACCCTGTTTAGTGTTAATGTTTTCCTAAATATTTAAAAAAAACTTGCTATTTTGTGTATAAAGAGATACCTAGATAAGATATACATATGCATTTATAAAGTTATATTATGTATTCGTAAAAATTGTATTTTAATGGGGATCTTTGAATATATTTTATGGTCCTTTCAAATTCACGAAAATTTAATTGAAATTTATGAAAGAATGTAGTCATCTTGAGTCAGTTCTAAATGAAATTGTAAATCTTAAATTATTTCTTTAAAATTCTCGGTCTATTCGACTATGTACTTTTATGGTCCTTTTGTATACAAAAAAGGATTTATATGATCAAACTCAGTAATATGGAATTCAAAACAAAACAAATAACAAACAATGTGATGCAGGCAATGTACCCACCAAATGGCAATTTTAGACAAGTACCTTGGGATATAGAATTGGTTCATCCTGTTTGAAAGCTATGCAATTCTAAAAGCTATAGTTCCTTTGTTCCCGACATACAGTGCATCACCATACCATGAGTTCATCCATATGAGGCAACTACTGATGACACAGGAAATGCTTGTGCATATAGATATCAATTTGCAACCAGAGGTCTGTGAAAATTCCAGAAACATAACTTTCTATAAAACTTACTGGTTTAACTTAGGTATACTCAGCACCAGGTGAAGGTGTAGTAAGCTTAGGTGTATATAGATTGTAAAGGACTATTGAGCATCAGGAAACTATGGGACGGTGGAATGAACAAATTTCAAGCAGAATGCAGCATATGCGACTCATGTATGTTTCCGCTCATTTGCATTTGCATGCATCTTATATTTGGTACATGAGTTCGGTACTGTGCTGTATCCGGACCTTAGTAGACCTTGGGGCACCATTAACAGGCTAGAAACTTGGCTGGCGAGGCATACGCATTCATCCCTTTGGAATTAACACATTAGATCTGTAGCTAGACTATGGCAAGTTGTCGGTCCTTCTTAATGACACCATTTTGTCTCGACCGACAATGACTGGAACTGAAATGTACATACATACATACTGGCAGTGTGTTGTTCGTATTGAAATGTTTCATGTTCTACATGTCCGACGTATTAAATAATTCGAGGTTAGGTACACAAACAGGACTATTGTACAAGCTAGAGGGTGTCCGGCCTGTACTCATACCGAAGACGCGTCCAGTATCGAAAAAGGAATACGTATACTAGGGGTGGTAAAAGTGGAAGGAGTTGAATTAATTTGTTATGCCACATGTATTCACCTCAGCAAACAACCGTTTTAAATGGTTAGAATTTCTTGCCAAAGAAAATAATTAATAAATTGCTTTTCCACGCAATCTGTTTGTTGGCGCTCCAATTAGCAGCTTCAAGCCACAATCATTTATTAATGATTAACGTGTTATGTTGTGTGTGACAAAATAAAAATAAATGTGTGTTGATTTTTTTTTGTGTTGTTAAAAGCATAGAAGGAAACGATGGATACTAATAAATAGCACGACAAGCTACTCTGGACAAGGTCCAAGAACATCTATAATAAACTAAATATGTATTTAAAAATGAAAAGTGAACAAAATAGACCAACTCTCTGCACTACAAGTATCAACACAAATATTTCAGTATAATCGGTTGAGTAATTTTTGACTATTGTGCATAGATACAACATATTTAATTGAAAACTTGAAAAGCAATTTTGGTAGAAACATTTTAAACATAAGACAAATATTGATCAAAATCGTTATAATAATTTTTTTGAAGCAAGCTAGGTATTCTCAAGAGTCAAAGGTTGAGCTACACATGGTAGAAAAATAGAATCAAAAACAGACGGATGATAGATATGCTAAAATTGGCTGTCTCGATCAGTGTACCTAGTTATAGGGGATCAAAACTAATTTAACAAAAAGACTTTTCTCGGAACGGATTAAACCGATGTTGGATCAGCTTTTTTTTAAACTTCTAGTCAGCCATAGCAGTTATGAAAGTCAAAACTTTTCAAAATAGCAATTTAATATAAGTACCTATAGAAACATACATCCCTATTCTGCTAATCAATTGAATTTTTCCATTGAATTTGATTCAAATTTCAATTTCACGAGCTAGGAGCTATCGCTATTGGTTTTGAAATTCTCAAAAAGCAAAAATAAACCTTCAAAAAAGAGGTTCGCGTAAATAGAGCGGCCTTTACGGAACTTAAATTTTAACATTTGATTAAACGTAGATTTTCATCTTGGTTTTGTTAAAACGGGCTTATGGAGTTTTCATTGCACGACGGCGATGGCGAGATCTACTCTAGTTTGAAATTAAAGCTATTTTAGTTCCTTTTTTGTAGGCATTAAATACCTACATTTCCTATAAAACGGTTCTAGGATAAAAAGTAAAGCTTATTCTTTAATTTAACCTACAATTTTTTTTTCTTCGTAATTTAGTGAAGTAAAGCCAATTTTTCTAATTGAAAAAAAAATAGGTACCTAAACATTCAATATTCCTTAAACCACTGAAAACCACATAAGCACGATTGAGGATTGGAAAAACTGGTTTAAACTCTTTTCACGAATTTGACCCCTTTTTTAAAATGTCAGTACCTATCTATTTCGATTCCTATCCAGAAAGAGTATGTACCTATGTTGACAAAATATGTTCAGCTATTGGTAAACATTTTAACTTAAATCAAACTCTGTCAAGTTAATACCTATCAAAATAGAAAAAAAAAGTAAAGTTCCCAAAAAGAAACCATTTCTTTTGAACCTATTTTTAAGTTTGAAAATTAAACAAATGAAAACAGGGAATTAAGCCCTCATCTTTCTTTTTGGGGGCTTTAACTTTACATAGTTGTATCCAAGACATGATTAATATATTAAGCTGAGCTAACCTGTATTCTAAAATATATGTACGAGTATAGTATATGTATGTATACATACATTGGTACATAGGAAGACAAAAAGTCAAAATCAAATTATTTTAGAACTCGATTAAATTTTAAAACAAATTGGCAGGACTTACCAAATATTAAATAAATAGAATTTGCAAGAAATTTAAGCTCATCAAAAAATTTAGCTCACCTGAAAATTAAGAAGAAAAGCTAAATAAGAAAAAATGACCCCAATAAGTAAACATCAAAACATACCCCTTTTAATTATTTAAGAAACTCAGCTTGGCAACACTTTCACAAAAAAAAAACAGATAGCCGCGACGCACTGCTAAAATGTCAACGCAACCCTAAAACGAGGAGAAAATGACGACCAACGCGTCGCAACGCAAATGATAAATTTCCAAAAGGAGCACATTTTCTCCACACAATTTAAAAGGCAAATTTTAGGAAACTGAATCAATTTCTTCATTTATGAATGAAACAGTATTTACAAGACCGCACCTTGCAAATCAACACTCAAATCCTTCTCACGCTACGGGCGTGTAAACTACGCACACATATCTTACGTACTTTGGAAACTAAACCTACACTAACACACCTTCTGTTCGATTTACAATTGCAAATAAATTTACAACTCCGATTGAGTGACTTTAGAAACAAAGACATCCCGTTATTTTTTTATTCACGTTTAAACAAGTTTTTATGACCCGGCAAAATAAGGAAAGAACACTTTTTTCCAGTTTTTCTTGAAAATTTAATAATACCGCGAACAACGGAACACACCATTTTTAATTTCACTATTTTTATTATTATTTTTTCTATTAAATTTAATTTTTGTGATTTTTGATAACCGATCGCGGCTCGCGAAAAAATTGGTACGTACTCCTCTAACTAGATTAACAAAACCAACTGAATGAGAACAATGCGCAGCTGCATCGGTGGAGATGAACGTGAATAAAACTCAAACGATTGGTAAGTACATATTTCATGTTCTCATGCACATGCACTCAAATGCGCTTTCAGAAAACTTCATTTCTTAACAAATTGGTTAGAGAAAAATAAACTTTTGTTGGGTGAGTGAGTGGTTAGATTTGCAGATGACTTATTTGCATTTGTGTTCTGTTGAATTATTTTGGCAATGGCGGAGGCGGGTCATGAAAAGTTCTCTGAATTTTAAGCCCAAATTTATTTGTGATGTTTAGCAGTGTTACCACTTTAGCGTATATTTATTGGACTCCCTATGTTTATTTATTATTGTTATATATTGATTTATTAACAAACATGAATTATCTTTATAACACAAAAATTAACCAAAGTAATGTCAAAAAAATACTGTGTCGATTTATAAAGCGTAAACCTCTAGCAAGAAGTAGGTACATAGTACAATCGAAGACTCGGAGTACCGCCAAAGTTTTCTGGGGTCAATTAGGTATGAAGATAAAGTAGGACGCGAACTAATGCGATATTATAAAACAAAAATTAAACTTTTGAGGCTTTAAAGGATTACATCATTCTTAATCAAAAAGTTCTTTAATATAAGCGCAAATTAATTCCAATTTATAGGCAGGTAGGTACAAATATTAAAAGAAACAACATTCATACTCATTTACCGAATTCGAAAGCCCTCATATTAAACACCTTTGCAAAGGTGATAAAATTGTTCACTTTATCTTCATTTTGAATTTAGCTCATAGGTAGATTATAATATTGCATTTGGAATTGCTAAAGTTTATGAATCCATTAGGTACCAAAATTGAAGACCCCCTGGAATACACTTCCTGTTTTACATGTGCCCTCCAGTCTAACTAAGCCTTTTCTATCTATGAATTATAGTATTCAGAACAGAAGTGCTCCTTAGTGAATCACATCATCAGAACTTACATAATTTCTCAATTTTCACCTTCATTAGATGCTTTTATATAGAAACTTACTCCCTGTTTGCACTTTACGTAAATTTATAAGAAAATAAGATTAGACGAAGAAAAATGTATAAATGTTTGCCACTTGGCAACCTAGTGCCACTTCACCTACTTACCCCTATTAAGCCTTAAGTAAAACCAACATATGAATATGATTATAATGAGGAATGTTATTTCAACACGTCATATTCATGTAGTTTTTCAGCTTCCTCCATCATCAGCGAAACAAGTATGCTGTCTACATTGCATAATCCTTACATGCTGTGAGCTCAAGTGCTTGGCAAAAGGCGTCTTTCATCCCGGCGCTTGTCTTAAGCCAAAGCCATTGGGAGCGTGAACTTATTTATTATTGCACAATATGTGTGTGCGCATAAATTACACACAACACTCCCTGGCGTATTGTTCTTTTATCAGAGATATATTTTGACAGACATTAGACAACGATGAGGAAGTTGTATTTTCTCAGTTTTTGTTTTTTCTTCATTGGCTTAGAAGAATAATTAATAGCATTATCAAGTGCTTAATTAGAGGAAGAAATAATGCGAACGAATGGCGCTTCTTTTTGACGAAATTAAAAGGATGTTATGTATTCCGTCATACAAAGTTACCCTATTGCTATTGAACAAAACAATTTTCCCTTAAGAAGGATACATTCTTTGTTAACGAGAAAATAGACGAAATTGTAATCAGGAAAATACCTACCATTTGTTATGTCTCTTTGTTGAAGCGATTTTCCAAAGCAGAGTTGGTAGCTAACCTCGATTAGTAGGCCTGGTGAGAGTTGTTAGCTACTGAATTTGAATTTCAGAATTTTTAATTGAGCCTTTGTGGAGTTGAGTCGGTTTATACTACTACGGTTTCGCTTTATGACGAAAGTGTGAATTCAGACGACGAACTAGGACCACGAAAATAAGTAACTGTCAACCAACCGACGGATGAGGCCGATTCATCCTTCTGTATCCGGGTCATGCCCTGATAACTACGAGTACTATAGTTCGTCAGTTCAGCAGAGTTAATATATTTCGCCCGATGTCGTTGTCGTCTGGTGATTTTACAGTTGCTGCTGCTGCAAAGACTGAGATATGATTTTGTCCTTTGAAGTTGGGCCTTCCTAAAAACAGTGGAAGACCATTGATTAGTATGCAAATTGAAACAATGGTAACTATGTCGTCGTTCCATCATAGCTTTGTACGATAGAAGGTTTAATAGGTCTAATGAAGGTGGTCTTTCAATGAAGAGCATTCAGTTTAAAATAATTCCTCCATTACAAAAATCCATTTCCCACATTTTGTCTTCAAAGTCTAAAATAAAATCTGTTTTTTTTGTTCAGGCTAAGGACAATAGTCTTGGTATATAAATATATAAAGGCATTTTATACATGCTCAGCAATTATCGTATTCTTTTAGTCAATTGTTTTGCAAGGACAAGTTTTATAGTACACACTTAGCGGAATAAGTATGTCTTCCAGTTAAGTGCCAATCAATTTGACTGTGGAACAATCTACTACTAAAAATAGGACTAAAATCAACAATGAAATGTTTTCAATTTTATAATTGCAATTTTCTGTCCCATATTTAGAATCACTTGACCGATAAATCTTGTTTACTTCAATACGAATTCTCAATTCATCCATTGGCATAGCTTTTAGGTAACGTATTTAATGTTTTTAAATGAAAAAGAATGGAAATCGATAGATCACTCTTAGCTAAAAGCAACTACACATAACCTTCCTTTTTTATTTTTATATTTTTGTCCTTTAAGCGAAGATGTATGAAAATATGTACAGACGAGTATAGATATTCATTGAGATGCATGTCCGAACGGAAATTCCATTCCATTATTTCCATTCATACAATATTCACTTCGCTTGAGTTCCATTGCAATTTTCCCATCAGTCTTCAAAATATTCATAAAAAATTTACATCCAGGTCTGCGTTCATTGTTCACAGAGTTCTTGTTCTTGCTTCATACTCTGTTACAACAATGGTGATGTCTTCTCTGGAGTTTTTCTTTCTGTTGCTGCTTGATGTCGACTTCGTTGTCAACTTAACATCCCTTGTGAAAGGCTGGCTGGTTGGTTCCTTCTCTGATACAATATTCCTTGCTGCTGCTGCAACACTGATTAGTGCTTACTGAATAATTAATTCTGTCTATTTTGCAGAATTTCTTCATGGTGGGCTAAAAGTACTGGAGCTCGGCTAATAGGATTGCTTCGTCGGAAGAGGAGTGTTACTATTGAATCGAATGTGAATTGTTTAATACTCGCATAGCAATTTGGAAAAATACTTCACTTTAAGTTTTTTTTTCGAGAAAATCCATTTTAAAATAATCGTCTGTCTTTCTATTGAAAATGTCTCAAAAGGTTAGACGGCATATTATGACACACCGAGTCGTTATATCTTTTTGTCAAATTTACATTATGTTACATAGCCTCAAAATGGAATTTTTGCATTTTTAAGGAGCATAGCTAAATTTGATAACCAACAGCTTGTAGCGGGGCTTCCTACTCTCAGCCATTCTCGTGTGCATGTTGTTGGCAAGAAGGGAAGAGACCTTAAATTTTTGTGACGAGTAAGTACTTTTTATCATAATATATACTCTGGGAGGAATTGTCTGTGCCTTAAGGTATGTAGTACCCCGAAAGAAATTCGTATTTATTTTTAGGTGGCAGTGGCAGCGACCGGGAAATCATATTCTTCTCACCATCTCTAACCTTTAAAAAATTGCTTTTGTTTTACTTCTTTAACATTGATCACAGTCATTTTAGGAAACATTAGATATAGTTAAACTCATCTGACTTCGAGTATAATTGTTTATTGTGTGTAAAAACTTATGGAGAACTTTTACGACCAATAATGAAATCTAGAAGTCCGTATGAACTCAAAACTTCCTTCTAATTTGACCGACGCACGGTGTTTATGCTTAAGTTAGTTCTTTGCAAAATTTTATGTGCATTGGGAAGACATTTTAATATATCGTTTGAATGCAAAAAATAGTGGAACGATTTGCCTCACTTTTTTGGTGCTGATTCAAAACTAGTCTTAATGGCTTGGAATTCACGAGTTAATGACAGCATATTCCTGTGAAAATTTAAACAAAGAACACACATCATAAATATAAATCTATCTTATGCAAAATTTTCTAAATCTTTCGAAGTTACTCAATAGCTGGTTTCGGCTTTTGGCAAACTTTTAAATTTATGGTCAGTTTTTCCACCTGGAAAGAGTCCATGGACTACCGTCTCAAGATAAGTTTAGCTATCTGGAGTAAGGATCATGAATTCTGTAACTATTGGTTCCAGATCATGTTCCTCATGCTATTGTCCATAGAAAGCAAAAGGATCAACGATAAAATATAAGCTAAATGACGCATAAAACATAAATGAGTAAACGAAAGCTAAGTTACTTAAAATACATAAAATGTGCATATATGTATGTTACTTCGATAAAACTTAATATTTCTGAGAAACCTCATGTCTAGTTTTTCACAATAAAGTTACCTCTACTCGACAGCCTCTGCTTCTTTTTATTTCTAAATTTTGAGCGCACTAAAGGGATTGTGGCTGTTTAAGCACAGTGCGAGCCTTAAGGAAAAGTGGAGAGGATTTAAAAGAAGATACTGAAAGAGTTATTAATTTTGAATGTCTGAATATCGCAATGGAAGCGAAATACTGAGCCAAGTAAGGTATTCTACATTCGTGAAATGCGGCTGAAGAAAGAATGTCTGAATTTCACAGAACGTCTGAAGTTGAGCTCAAACTGGGTAAATTGATAGGCATACCCTAAAGCACGAGTATTACGATTGAATTGCTTAAAGGTTTTGTTAACTTTTTCGAGTAAAAACTCTTTAATATTATTTAACAAAAATATCAATAAATATCGAATGTTTCATTGCGGCATTATTAAAAGCTAGTTATGAAATCCACCCTGTCTTTAAATTGAATTGTAATTGGAGCTTACAAATAGTTTTGCCCTATTTGAAACTGACGTTTTTTGATGGCAAAAATTAAACTATATCTTACATAACCCTCCGAATTCATAGATTGGACCATTGCTTGATAAATCATTTCAGCAAAGTCTGTAATATTCTGTATTTGAAGCCTTGAAGAACACCCGGAGAATTACACTGTAAAGCACAATTAAGTCGTATATGAGTAAGTATATGAGCTGTGCAAAAAAAAACATTAGATTGTTGGAAAGATGATACAAAAAGTCCAATTTTGAGCGTACTTACACTCTTTTGAAATAGCACATGTTTCAATAAATTTGTATTATTTTTATAAAATAATAATCGGTTCATGAGGAACCACCAGCAAATCCCGAATTGGTATTTTGTTTAATATTTAATTTGTTCTTATCTTAGTACATAGTTAGATTTTGTATGAAATGACTCCTTAATTAAGTGCGAATAAACTCACTAATAGTAAGGATCAATTAAAACCATAAAACAATAAATGACACATTTATTTCTATACACTAAAATTAATTATTATTATTGTTTATAGCCACACAGTTCCTTGACTCCACCGATACTGACTATAGAACTGCACCAAAGTATTAATTACGAATAAATCTAATGCTTGCTAAGGAGGACCTAAGGATCATAATACTTATGACAACACTAAGAAGATTCCAACTATAAATTTGCAACCTGCAATTATTGTTCACTGAGAAAAGACCACATGAAAACACCACGTGCATTTAACGAGACCTCTGAAACACAATCAAAGGAAGTAAGTATTTTCATTAAAAAAAATAATAAGCTTTCTAAAATCTAGAGCAGAAGTATTTTCATTAAAAAAAAAACTATGTATGCATGACACATCATGCAAAATGTTGAAATTAGTAAACCTGAATCAAATGATACGCAATGTTCTTAATTGTACACTTTCATTCAACGTTACTTGCCTGCAAACAAACTATAATATTTTAATATATATGTACAAGTAATTTGCTTAGAATACTTGAAGTAAACAACAAAATATCCAACCAATTTTACTTCGAAGTGTTGCAAACTTGAAAGTATAACATAATTTCTATTGTACACCGTACGGTGCTTGTTACTAATGGAGCAAATACCACATTTGCAAGATAAATTTATTCCTTGAGAACCATTTAATGGCCAGAGGAACAATAAACCATTAAATGTTATCTTTTATTTATATTCTGTAAAGTTCAGTATTTAATTCATAATTCTTTTCGTTTACAGGTTTTCATCAACCATTGGGTTCCATTTCTCACACGTTCTCAACTGAAGAAGAACATGAAAGGATGAAAGATAGCCTGCCACTTACCACTACGTTAATTAAGAAGAATGCAAATGCAAATAAGCATCATTATAATTCCAACTGTGCTTACATATATATATATTTGTTGTATTTTGTTAAATCTTGGAAAAACAATAAAGAATGATTGATAATTGCATGGTCTTTGTTTTTATTAAGGCATTCCAAACACTTTTCTAGTTTTCTAGAATCAAAGGCAGTAAGTATATTCATTAAAAAGGAGAAAAACACTTGGCAGATATCATGAATAATAAAGAAATCATCCATCGAATGATGCGGAATATAGCCGTATCATACTCGTATAACACAATTCATTTACTTTCAAAGTTAATTGCATGCCAATAGTACACACGACACTAACAAATTTCTTTACGCCTAAAAGTATGCAATACTATTTCACATCCTGTTCACTCCTCAACTTACAAACATATTTTATTGCATACCTTAAGGTTGCACTAAAAAGGTTCAGAGATCGGCTAAACCATAGTTTAGTCGATCTCCGAACTTTCACGATTGAGTACTTAGTATTGCATACTTTTGGGCGTTTATATGAATTCAGTATACCTGCTGCTGATTATGGTCGCCTGGTGCATGGACGAAATTTTTCAATGAAATTTATGAAATTTCATGGCGATTTTTGTCAGGTAGTGAGTATTTAGTATTGCATACTTCTGGGGGCTTATGTGAATTTGATATACCTGCTGCTGATTATGGTCGCCTGGTGCATGGACGAAATTTTTCAATGAAATTTATGAAATTTCATGGGGATTTTTGTCAGGTTGACAAATTATCAGTGAGTAAAAAGTATTGCATACTTTTGGGGGTTTGTGGGATTTTAGTATACCTGCTACTGATTATGGTCGCCTGGTGCATGGACGAAATTTTTTAATGAAATTTCATGGTGATTTTTGTGGGGGGTGGATTCTATTTAGGTTGGAATTTTTTAAGGTTGGATTTTTTTTGTGTGTTTTTTCTACACATGTTTGCTGCAAAATAATTGCCGTAATATCAAACTGGGCAGACAATTTAAGTATATTTTTTGACATTCTTTTGATTTCAATGGAATTTTTTTTTATTAAAAGGCATTGTATTTATTGCTTACTGGCAAGAATCTCAAAATGTTTGAAGAGTTGTTCGAGGAGGAGATTACAAAACATAAAGCTTAAGGACGCAACGTAGAGTATAGGACCAGTTACAGAAGTTATGTTTTGATTTATTAAACAGAAAATGGCCTATATATGTACGAGGGGTATCTCAATAAATTTAGAGAAAAATGGAATATTGAATAACAAAGGTTTGATAAATTTTGCTCAGTTTAGACAATTCTTACTACCTAATTAATAAATATTTATGGTGGACTAGTATGTCGACGGTTTCAGATTCCTACCGTTCTAAGCATTGTTGTGTACCTGTAAAGAAATGTGTGCCAACTTGGTAGCACAACAAAAGACAGTTTTCTTTTTCTTCAAAATAAATTTTATCCTTTATTTCTCATCATTATGGTTTTATTTATAATTTTAGTTTTATTTATAATAAATAGCTATATCTTAATTTTGCAAAGGACCTTATTATTTATAGATTTTTAATAATAGATTTTTATTTACATAAATTTAAATTAACTAGTTAAAATATTAGTTATGCATGTGGTCGTGTGTATACTGCATGCATTTTTACAGCAATTAAGAGCTTCTTCTGCATCCTGCATGATGAAAACTGCTTTCCTTAACTCCCAATTACAGGTAGAATCTTTATGCTTGCTGGTATGGCTTTTACAATGTTTCTGTTTTGCCTGTTGTCTTGGCTCAGTGGATGTTGAAATAATAATAAGTCTTATTTCTTATAATACATACATACGTGAATAATGGAACATTGCAATTTTCTTAATATTTTGTTTGTGCTGCAACTGAATTTACATTTATTTTTCTGTTTTACTGCTAAATTATTACCATTTACATATTGGCAGGGTATTTATGTTAGAATTTCTTTTTTATTTAATTTCTAATCATTTTAATATTCGATCCCATCTTTTTTCTCATCTTACATAATAAATTTTCTAGTATTTACAAGAATTAATATTAATAACATCTGATTAGCCTAAGATACATTTTTTATATTGCTATCATAATATTTTTAATAAAAAATAAAACATAGAATTGCGAATATTTATTTCTAAACAATATTTTAATATTTTTTTTATAAACATACGTACTATATACATATCTATATGATTTTTTGAAATTTGTTTTCATTGTGTTTGTTCCCATATAAAAAATGGTTTACTATGGTAAAGTAATTTTCATATTAACTAATTTGCATTTTTATTTTTTGACATATACATATGTACATATGTACATATAGATGTATTGATAGCTAGTTTATAATATATTTATTTTAATTATACTTAATACTTTATACATATTTGTTTATGGTCTATCATTTTTTGTTTTTATTTTCATTCATATTTATAGTATATTTTATATTATATATTTATAGTAATTTTTGTATTGACTTTTCATAATTTTTTAATTGTTTAACAAAGCTTAGAAATTAAAAATAAAGACACTATTTTATATCAGGATTTGTGTGAAACTGTTGCTGTTAGATGTTGAATTTACAGGACTTGCAGCATTTTTCTTGGTAGCGATGTAATCGACAGAGGCCCATTTGAACGAACGAACATTTTTGCAATAGCAAGAGGAATCCTTACAACGAGCTAAAAAAAAAAAAAAACATATTTTATTTTAGATCGTTAGATACTCGTATTTTTGTGTTTCATTTCTTAATATGTTTCATTTATTTTAGCCAAGTATTATGCTTAATTATTAATTTTTAATTATTAATATTCAGACAATACAAATACCTTTTTTAAAATATTTATAAAATTTAAGAACAGACCCTTTTCTTAAACACACTCGTAAGCTACAACTGAAGAAATCATTTTTGTTACTCAGCAACAAAGTGTTAAGGAAACACAATGTTTTAATTAAATTTTGGTGGTGCAACAGCTTGAAGAGAACCAGGACCTAGTGACTTACAACTCTCAACCATTTCTGTGTGCGTGTTGCCAGGAATGGAGGGGACCTACAATTTTCTGCCGATCCCGAACGGCTAATGAGCAGCACTTTTTAAGTTTTGAAATATAAAATTCTCAAACAAGTGCGGACGCCTCGAAAATTTAATTTATGCTCAATCGTATTGCCCCAATTTCAAAACGCTTTCTCTTTAAATTGCTAATGATGTCAAGATTTAACCTACATTTTATATAAATTTCTACTGCGTTGATTGGAATAGATGAAGTCTCTTTGACAAATTAGTCCCGCAAACAAAAAATAATAGGTACACTATACAATATACATACCCTTTGTAGAACACGAAGGACTTTTACAAGCTTTCATTACCGCAGGTCGTGGTTGATGTTTGCACTCGTTTCCGGCCGGTCGTCGGGTGCCATACCACACGCACTGCAATATTCTGTATTTCAGGCCTTGACGACCACACGGAGAATTGCACTGAAAAACACAATGAAGTCACTTTAGATCAAACTTAAATGGGCACATGTATATATAAATGTGTCTGTGTCATCGTTGTTCTTACCTCAGACAAGGGCTCAACCCTCCAGGTCCCTTTGCATAGTTCATTGTTGCACTCCTGTCGACTGATTGGCTTTTCTTGCTCATCACATCCGTCACTTAAGGACTATTCACATGAGAGCGACCAACGACCAACGAATAAAAAAACAAATGGGATTTAAAACATATATAAACATAGATTCTTCACAAAAACTTTACAAAAGGGTAGCAATCTAGTATAATTTAATGTTAATTTATAAAAAATTGAATTTTAATTGCTAAAATGAGAGAAATTTGAGAAAATAAATTGGTCGTCGCGAATTGCAATATGATTGCTACGACCAATTTATTTTCTCAAATTTCTCTCATTTTAGCAATTAAAATGCAATTTTTTAAAAATCAACATTAAATTATACTAGATTGCTACCCTTTTGTAGAGTTTTTGTGAAGAATTTATGTTTATATATGTTTTAAATCCCATTTGTGTTTTTATTCGTTGGTCGTTGGTCGCTCTCATGTGAATAGTCCTTAAGAGTGTCGTTGATGTATTTGCAAATGACTTCTCGTTTCTGAATGGCTGTATGACGGCCTGTTGGCATAGTGTCCATTCGCCGCTTGCCACTGAGGACATCCTTCATTGTCGCAAGACTTAGAAGTGTTGGGAATATTCATCAAACCGACATCTTCACATTCGACGTTGTCAACGATTACAGGTGTTGTCGAATTGTCATTTAGTGTTGGAGTACTAGGTGTGACTTGTACGCAAGTTGCTGTGCGTCTCTGTGTTAAGCAAAACACAAGATAATAGTTTTAAATAAACTCATGTAAAATGATTTAGTAAATTTCTTAATGTAAACAGGTTTTCACAAAAAGAAACAATTCGGAAAAATGAAAACAATTTACAAAAAATGTTTGTTCTTGTTGATTCTCACACATTCAAGTGCCTTTAAATTTTGGAGTTTTTAAATGAAAACTAAAAAAGATAAAATTAAGATTTTAGAAAATCGCTGCTAAAAGTTTCTTATTTTACAAACATACTTTTTTGAAGTTTTGAACTTGTAAATTTTTTTTTTTTTTGTGTAGAACTTTGGAAAGGAAGATAATACTTTTATGTGTGAAAAACTGTTCGCAAAAAATGAATTAAAGTTAAAAAATATCAATACATATTTACCATTAATCCAGTTCCAGATCCACAATTTTCGGAGCACTCTGACCAATCACTGGTTACCCATTTGAACGTGATCTCGTTCATATTTCTTCGGTGTTGCTTTTCGTATTCTTCTTGGCGCAAAATGTGATTGGGGTGCTGCAGTGGTTTTAGTGTATGTGGTTTGCGCCGGTTATCATCACTTTCGTCATCAGTTGCAGCAACAGTTTCATCATTTAAAATCAATTCTTTCGTAATCATCTGTGGCTTAGCTGGTTCGTCCTTTTCAAATCGTTCCAAATCGACACCGAATTGCAGATCTTTTTCCATTAATAAATGATGTTCCTTTGAGTTGCTAAATTTCTGTAACGGCAATAGGTACATGGAAAAATATATATTTATTTGAATTGTTAATTTTTATTTTAGGAAGAAGATTTTGAGACATAAAAGGAAAACATTAAAAACATCAAACGAAATAGCAGAAATTTGCATGACTGGTTCTCACATCTAAAAACCACTTCCCAAACTATCTGTCGAAGCTATATCCCCATTGAATGTCTCTAGCCAACAAAAAAAAAACGCTCCTTTTCGTTAATTACTGATTGTACCATTTTGCTTATTTTCTTCTCTTTGTACAAAAATTAGCGAGTGAAAATCGCAAGAGGGAATCAAAAACCCAAAAATGAAAAGCAAAAGCAAATTATAGAAGATCATTCAGGCGTTTTTAAATCTGCCAAAAACTACTCTTTCCCTTCAGAATCGTTTTTTTTTTCTGTTTTTCTAAAATCCCATCATCATTGAGTCCTTCCATCCAACCATCAGCAAGGAGGTTGGTTTTCATGCAGATTATTGAAAGATAACTCCCGAACGCTATTGAAACTTTCAGCGGTAATGGTAAGTGGTGGCGTCAGTGGCAGTGGCGGTGGTGGCAAAGTTGCTGACGTGAACTTAATTCACCGGAGTCAAAAATCGTCATCATGCTACGATAATTATCTGCTGAATTATATTTAATGACTCGAACCTTAGGTTAAGGAGTTAAAAAAAAAAATACAAAATTTACAGAAAGTGAGATACGTGTCGACTTATAGCTGATAATGAGGATGATGGTCGTAAGGGTTAACTGTGTATCTTCGTCTACTATCTCTATGTGCATGTACTTAAACTAAAAACTTGTACCTATATTTTTAATTACCGGAATATCTAGGGACGGCTCTGTAAACTTTTTTCCCGCTTTTAGTCCAACAGGCTGAGAGAGATAAGGATCATCCAAAAGGAATTATCTACCATCATCATCGTCATGTCTGGTTGGTTGTCCTTGGTCTTAGGTACGAGTATATGTACTAACTGAGAAACATTTTTCCGCTTCGAAGTAAGTTTGGATTTTATTTAATTAATTTCATTTGGAGCTATTCAATTTTTATTTGGTTTTAGGTTTCGAGTTGAAAAAAAAGATTACGGCAGAAGTACTCCTGCTAAATTGTTCCTTCTGAAAAGACTAGTTTTGTGAATGAATTTTATGCTATGCAATCAGAGTGTAATATCCACTTGACGTTGAAATATAAACAAAGTGTTTAGTTGAGGGTATATTTTTTTTGAACAAATTTTTAAGAATGTGCTAAGAGAACTTCTTCATTAAAGGGCATTCACTAACTTACACTTTCAGAAAATGACATTTTAAAAAGATTATCGAAATATTTATCCAGAAACTTTGACAATGTATGCCATAAAATATTATGTATTATGCTATGAGGCTACATTACTCAAGACCACAATTCGAATACATTAAATTTAAAATCCAATCAGATGAGTTAAATACAAAAACTGTAATCGAAAATTATCCAAGAATCGATCACTTCGTAATATATTATTCCTCCGAATTGGCTAACTTATAGCATTAGATTATTCAAGATATAGAACCACAACCTTTTACGAAGGCTTGATGGTAGAAATATGACCAAAATCATTTTTAGGGATTTTGAAAACTGCAACCTTAAACAGGGCTTGGTTTGGGAAATTTCCCAATATTTCAATAAGATCTCTTTGTGTGGTAATATTTCGATAAGAAGACCACGCAGAAGTTTCTGCTTTGGATGTGTATACTGGAGTTATAATTATAACCCTTTCGTATCAAGTATGTCTCGAAAGCGAAATAATTGTGATTTTAATAGACGACAGTGGTTTTTTCAAAAATCCCAACAATTTTTTTGTTTGAGATTTCCACATTAGCACATCCATTTTGGTTTTGAATAATATATATTTTTTGAATAGATGTTATCATTTCTGAAAACCGCAACCCGTTTCAAGGGTTAGTCACAAAAATATCGTCATCAAAATCTTAATGTGCGTTGGGTCAAAATTTTGTAAAATCACTTCGGATAGAAATATTCTGAAAACCACACCTAATAGGGAGATATTTTTAGAGTTCTGGGCTGTTTTTAAGCCATTACCGCCCTCTGAACTCGCGCGAGTGCACCTATACAATCAACGTTTTATTACTGTTTGTGTATGATTTTAGGAAAGTAGTATTTCGAATTTTAAATAAATACCTGTTGCTGTGCTTTATGAAATAAAATGCACGACTGGGTCGCACGAACTTGCTCCTATGTAATAGACTAGGAATTTTAAAAACGGATGTTATTAAAGAAAATTGTTCATAAGGATAAAATGAATTTTTTAAATTCTTTTAGTAGTAAGAGATAAAACAAGAATGCTATGCAAATATGAATTTATGCAGGAACAAAAATTATAAGTCGTTGCAGTGGTTCCTTAAAAAAATAAGCTTTTATGTACAAAATTTTTAAAACATTTTTAAGAAAAAATGTTGGTACGCCAACCTTAAGTTTTTATTATTGTACGAATAAGTCTAATTTCCAAAAAAAAATACTAAGCCGTTCTTGAGATATCGAATTTTTCAAAAAAAAAAATTACTTTTTTTTTCTAAAAATTGAAAAAATATTTTTTCTTAAGTTTTTAAATGCAATGTTTTTTAAACTTTTTAGGAGCTTCTTTATAAAAAAAAATTCGTTAAAATCTGTTATGCCGATAATGAGTAATTCAAAATTCGAAAAAATCGTTCTATGGTAGGTACAGTCAGTAATATCTAGATTTTAAATTTTGTTTTATTAAATTATAGATCGTAAAGATTGATCAAAAGAAAAAAAATTTTAGCAAATAAATACGATTTTCGAAAACCATTTTTTAAAATTTGTATGGAAGGTACCGTTAGTTTTAGATAAAACAAAATTTTTTTTCTCAAATCTTGTAGATTATGTTAAGAAACTTTTATTTGTCAAGTTTGAAAAAAATCGAGCATGGGGTTTTCGAAATATTGAGTTTCCAAAAAAAAATTTGATTTTTTTTTTAAAATCCAAAAAATTAAAAATTGAGAATTTGGATATGTAATAATATTCAAACTTTGGAGGAGCTTTGGCATAAAAAAAATTATTTCAATCGGCTGTACCGTTTTCGAGAAAATCAAAAACAAACAAAAATGGACCAAGGAGGGCTATCAAAAATAACAATTTTTTGTAAAATTTTTTTCAACCATAAGCTAGTTTTAACCAAATGAAATTTTTCAATTTTTTTTTAAAAAATTCTGTGCGACAGTTTTTGAGAAAAAAAAATATTTATAAAATTTCGAAAAAAAATCGTATGGCAGGTACCGTTATTTTTGGTCTTAAAAAAAAACAGAAAAAAACGTCCGGGGGGAAAAAATTAAAACCCATATCTACCAAGTTTGAAGAAAATCGGCCCAGCCGTTTAGGCTGTAGTCGAACCGACAGATAGAATTGCGAGACCCACTTTTTTGGTCTTCGCTATCATCGTAATGTCAACTTTGATCAAAACCTCGATTTTGATTTTTTTACGAATGCATAACTTGCCTTATAGTACCTATAAGTCGCAAGTAAAAAAGTTGAACGTTGATGCAAAAATTGATGTCTATTTTTTTCAATTAAATTCCGCTGCGTTCTTGTTCTTGTTGATTCACATATATTCAAGCTGCTTTATTTTTGAATAATGATATTAAAGTATTTTCTAATACTATCTTCTGAATCCAATAAAATGTTATTTGTTCTCTTTGACAATATGAGCTTTTTCTTTTGAAATATGCAATTCTTTTTATTCGTTCTTGTTGATTCTCACATATTGGAGTTCCGGTATCGGATGACACATTTTTACAAAATCTTCCAAGAAAACCGACAATTTGAAGTGATTTTCGGAGTTTCTTCAACTTATTATGACATCTTTACATGCGAAATTGCTTTTGTTTGTTCTTGTTGATTCTCAAATTTCAGCAGGTTACATGTACTTTTTATCAATAGGCCGACCGACATGTTTTTTTGGATCTTTGTATGGCGAATGCTAAGATAACGTTACATTTCTTCATCTTCAATCATGCGATTTCAAGAATATTATAGCAAAAGTTGGGTAATCTTTGGTAGATGGACATGCGGCTTTAGAATATTTCACCATCAAAGAAACTTACATCAAAGGAATTGATCTTTTAATTGCTATTCATCATCAGCAGGCTTCATTTTCGCATGAGTTATTTTCAGTAGTATTCATCAATGTACTTTTTATGTGTTAGTGTGGATTGTGGCTAATGTATTTGGATTAGGTTTTAATCAACGCATCACAATAGCACTTACAGGCATTTTAAAGAGGCACGCTATAGAAATACAGAGAGTGCTTCAGTATTTTACAAGTGTGTAGAGATAATGTACATAATGTGCATTTGTAAGGATATATATATATCTACATAATGTATACATACATACATCCTGTCATGTACAAATTACTATCCATTGGATAAGAGGAAGTGATAGCAGACTACGTATATATTCACAGAGAATGGATGCACTTTTCCGTGCGATAAGTTAATTTCGGATTACAGTTGATTGAATGCTTTCAATTTTATCTAGCCGCTACTCTGCTGCATCCATCATCACGCTAACCTCACTTTTCATTCTCGTTTTTTTTTCCATTCCAAAAAAAATGAACATACATATATTAAATACTCCATTGATGAGTTGAAATCATCATTTTATCGTCGTTCTCATTGCTGGTGGAGATACTTTGAAAGAAATCACAGAATCCACTTAAAAATTATAACCAGCAAAGAAGTCATAGGTATTTTATTTATTAATTAATTAATTCACTTTTCAATGGATGATCGACTTATGTATATTTTGCGGTCCGTTTCACCAGTGGCCAATGTACCGATTTATTTATTGATTTCTTTTGTTGATATGCCATTATTTTTTGGTCCTTGAGGCTCTTAATTATGTCGATGTTGATGATGACGGCTTCTCACCCAGTTATTATTTCGAAGTAAACAGTTAAGGTAATCACTTTTTTGTACAGAAGTTTCAATTAAAAATGAATGCATCATGTATAAAATTAATATTAACTTGTTTTTTTTTTATATAAGCTACAAAGTTTACTGTTTAAATATATACAGAGAAATGTTTTTTTAATTATTTAAAAATTATTGACACATACATCTGTATATTAAATTAATTTGAAAAATTGCGTGATTTAATTATTTAAGCAAAATGGAACTAGTAGTTCAATTCAGAAAGAATTTTAACGACAACTTCCAATAGAACTCAAAGCCATACTTGTTAAAAAAAAAATTATAAAAAATAAAAAAAATATTTGATAACGCACAGTAATATGATTGACTCCTTCAAATCTGGTTGCATAAATTGCAAAAGCATGTCCTTCATTTAAAGTGTCGGTGTCACACTTTCAACTATATTTTTTTCTTTTTCGAAACTCATCTAAAAGTAAGTATTCCAGGGATAAAATAATACCCTTTTCATGTACTCGTCTATCACAAAAGTTTTGGCACTAATGAAAACTGATTCCCTGAGCCCAAACCTTCCTCATATTGCAACCAAAAAAATTCTATCTAATTTTTTTTTTTAATTGAAACTGGAGTGCATTTTCTACTTCAACATTTATTCCATTTTATTCAGTGAGCTAATATTTGTTTTTCAAATAATTATCTATCAAATAATTTATTGTGTTAAGTAATTCTTTTAGGTATATAGGGCTCTGGTTGTATGTGGTCGGTCGGCCTATATTTGCACACAAGGTAGGACTAAATGAATAAAACATATAAAATATCCTCTCACTGGATTTTTAATGAAAATGTAGGTATACATGTGCTGTATTTGAACAATGTTGAAATAAAATATTGTTTGTGTCCATTGAATTTGAAATTTTCAAAGCCCCCCGCCCGCATGTTTACACATTCACTATTCATTTGAGCACCTGGGATAATACCAAACGAGCTGTGGGATATTATTCCTAACGTGTTGTTTTTCACTCTCACTGTCAATGTGGACTTTTAATATGCTTAAATAAGCCAGCTTGTTTAGATACCAATCCGATTCTATATTCAGAGTGTTTATTTAGATCACATTTTTAAATAGGTCAAAATTGTTAGCAAAAGAGTTTTTTATGCTTTTTTCTATTTTCTAAGCTATGATTGAATATGCTTAGAAATATCTATTAAACATCAACAAATAAATAAACAATATGTTTGTATAATCAGGACATTTACGAAAAAGGGAATATGACCCTACTTTTAGATTCGAACTTGTTGGAAATACTTTCGAAAATTGGCCAACAATTCAAGGCGCATTCATGTTTGATTTAATATGTGGAGACAGTTTAAATTTCACGTATTCGAAATCCAGCCTTACGCTGCAGTACGAAGCCGAGCTCTTAAACCCTTTTGAGGAGCTTAAGTTTGCTGTCTTTTTATAACTTCTTGATTTTTTTTTTATTAATATGTAAATGTTTTTTATCTTACATAAATGGATATAAGGCACTCTTGTTAGTCCCATTTAAATAACAACTTCTATGCTTAATGAGAGCAAATATAAAGGTAGCTAATATGTAAGTAAACCACTTTCGCCGTATTCGCCGTAGTACCCCTTGGCATAATGGTTAGTGCGTTGGACTGTCATGCAAAAGGTCTTGGGTTAAATTCTCGGTCAGTCACTAGGTCCTGGTTCTCTTCGAGCTGTTGCACCACCAAATTTTATAAACCACTTTCGCCTCATAAGGACAGGAAAATAATGAAATAATAATACTTAGAGCAAGAACTACAAAAGTAACAAAATACGACCGAAAGGTCAACCTACATGTTGGTGGGAAAACTTTTTATTATTTTTTATGAGCAAAGTAATTTTTGTTGGCGGCAACTTTACTCCTTTTTTCGCACAGATATTCCTGAGTAAATTGCTAAAGATTGGTAAAATATGCATTAAAGTACATTTATGTGGGTAGGTTGAAGCAAGAACACAGAGAGACACACATTCGTGTGCGATAAGTGGGAAATAAGTGGTTTTATAACTTTTTGAAAAAAAATTTACAAAAACGTTTGCAAATACATATTTCATTTTGGGCAGAGAATGAATAATTTGTTAAAAAAAATAATATGTTTTTGGTTTTTGAGCGTTTAAAAGTATTTTCATAATGTCGCAACTAAAATAAGTTTCGAGGGTTAAGCCACATATTTTGCTCTTTGATATTGGCCAAAATGAGGTTTATATTCAATCGCATTCAATGAGTAGCAAGGTTTTTCAATAAGAACCTTGTAGACATGGACATGGCGGCCATGTTGTTACTTCACCTTTTGCAGACACTAAAGACAAATTAACATGGAAAGTTACTGCGAGGCTTCCAGCAACATCTAACAAAGTTTATAATCCGAAGCAGTTAGAAACGGACCAGAAATCGACAGAAAAATTATCTTCAGTAATGAGGCCAATCTTTGGCTGAAAGTGCAACCCATGGATGATAACCAGTTTTCTTTTTTTCTAGAAATTGATTGATTTCTGGTTCCAACAGAACAGCGCTGCATGCCAAATAGCTGATGAATGAAAAGCATCGTTGTCTCACGCAGAGGCACCTGCACTGATCACCGAGATTTTGTGATACTTTTCCGTTTAGGATTTCCTTAAGTCGAATATGTCAATGAACAGAAAATGACCGGCACCCCCTTTAAAGATTTTTGAAGCTCCTCAATCTAATTACCCACAATCTAAATTGTAGAGCTGACCAATTATCAAACCAGGGGCCAAATTACCGTATCAGTGAATGAGTGAGTGAGTCCCATCAGTGATCGAATGAAAACGTCAAATTAGAGTAATCAATTGCTAGATGACGTAAGCGGTAATGCCACAGTCACATAATTCAGTCACGTATTACTCGATAACTGATGCGGTAATTTGGCCCCAGAGGCCCAACAAACTCTTCTGTATTTACTCATCGCTGATTATATGTTCACGACCAAAAAATAAAATTGTCTGCAGGGAGTAGGTTTTCAGCTTAAACATTTTAATTCAAGAAAACCAAGAATTTTGGAATTTGACTGAGAAAAACTTTAAGTTACCTGTCTATTGACAATGAATTTAACAGACACAAAAGCTACTGCAAGGGTGAAATCCTTTAATAATTCCCTAAAGGATACCTCAACAACATTAAAAAAAAATATGTAACATGATCTACACCATCTTGTATCATTTCAATCATATAATTTTGTTTAGCAGAACTCCTATTAGTTACTAATTGGAAGCAGGTGTTTCCTGATAAACTTAAATCAAAACCAAAATCCCTTAAGAGATAGTTAACTATTAAAAGTAAACTCAAAGACCCATTATATTTACGCTCCTAATTAGCAATTCCCAGATTGTTGTGATAGTCAAGGAAGAAATATAGCATTGTACGTAGGCATTATTATAAAGGACAAACAAATTGTTACAAAGAAGCCACCTCGGGCTGATGCAAAGAGGATTCTATGTTTTTCATTTTAAATGATGTAAAGAGACATTCTGTTAAACTTAGATTTAAATTAAGTTAATTTTTAACAAAAATACAGCATTGGAAATCTTTAAAGAGGAGTGCTGTAAATTTAAGGCAGTACAAAATTTACAAAATTTAATGCATGACTAATTCTCTGCATCTCTCGATTAAACCAGGATACCATCTCATAATTCGACAAATAGTTCATTGCTATCTGCAGTCGCAAATCGACAAAAAAATTGAACATATTTTTGATACTACATCGATTTAATAATGGCGAACAAAAATACACCATCCGGCCAGACCTAATAGCAGCAATTCTCCATCCCATAATCAACAACCCCAAATTAGCCAATCGTGAAAAAGAGGATTATTTAATAAATTAATCCGTCGAGTTCATGGTCAAATGATTCGAATTACGATCACAGGATATTTTTATTTATTCGTCCCTGTGATTTTTGTGTTTGTCGGTTATTGGCTCATCCGTCTAACTGTTGTTTATCCTGTAACTGAATATGAATTGGGGATGCATGCAGCAGCAGAAGCAGTGGCAGGATGTTTTAACAAAAAAAAAAACTTTCTATTGATAAAAATATTGTGGTATCGTACCAGCGTGCGCTATTCTACAAAATAATTGTTTTTTGTTTTTACAAAATAAATTATTACCTATGTTTAAAAAAAAAGTGTCCATTTGGAAAATGAAGAATGTCCTGTCATATATTTTGTAAAAAAATAATTTGTTTTTCTTTTGTTTGGTTAAGTTTTTTTGGTTTGATTGTTTTTTAGTGTTGTTGTTTATTTTTAAGAATAAATTAGATAAATGATAAAAAATATAAAATGGAAAAAAATAAAATGGGCGATTTGAATAGCAATAAAAGTGTTAAGTCAAGAATCCAAGGACAGTAATGGCGAACCATAAGTGTCACTAGTGATATTTAATATCGAACCTACTTGGGGTAAAAACTACACTCAAAATTTAGTTTTTACATTAAATAGAAAGAAAAATAAATGAGTTCCACAATCTTTTTAAAGATTATATTATCAATTTTCACAACAGTCAGTCAATATCTAAGGACGTATGCTAAATTTTTCCATGAGATCCCACTACGGAGAATATGGGGTCGTTTCTGTAGATATTAATAATTTTTGCGATTTTTTTCAGGATAGTTTTCCCGAATTTAAATCCGAAACAAAATTTTCTTATGAAAAAATCACTGTGAAATTTAGAATTTTACATTCCCCGATGGATGCAAATCCTTTAAGAAAAATTCTATTAATTCCGATTCCAACAAAACTCACGAGTGAGGACATCCTTACATCATCATCTTCATTGCAGCATTGAACTTCTTAAGTCAATTTGGCTGACCCTGACAACAAACCTATCTATTCCCCCTACCGTCTTGTTTATTCCTAAACTTAATTCAGTTTTTGTTTCATGTTTTTTTCTTTATTCAAGTAAGTACATAGATCCTGAATACAACAGCAAAAAACCTCAACCGAAAGGAAGAAAATTCAATAAGAAAAGTACAAAAGAAAAACAACAGGATAATAACTAACGACAAGCTCATTTCCAGTAGACATTAGGACATTGTTTTGGTGATTGAGGTATCGATTGATTACGACGTTGTCCCATTTTAGCAACGATAAAAAAATTCGAGCCCATTTAGACTGGACACAATGTATAGATGGATAAATAGGGCTTCGAGCAGAGGGTGAAATCAATAAAATTACAATTTAAATGCTGCTTTTTATCGAGGGGCACACCGAGAGTGACTGAATAATTAATAGAATAATCAATAACAGAAACCATTCAAAAGAATACAAGCTCGTGGATCCGTCCATCTGTCTTAAAGGACCTTTAGAATAAATACAAAAAAAAAACACGAATGAAAGCAAAAACAACAAGTTCATTTTAGCATTCATTGAATTTGAGCTTTTTCTTATACGTACACTTCCAACATTCTTAGCTGCCAATTTAACGTCCCCGGCGAGGATAAATAATTAAGGGAACAAAAAACCAATAAAAAAAAAATACTCTAATCGAAATCGAAAGGTGGGTTCTTGGGATCTACCCTTAAGCCACTACCTTAATAGTGGAAGGTTGATTGAGTGTGGCGTGTAATGTGAGGTTTGAGGTAGTCGGGGTGAAATGAAGTGTGAACATGAGTGGGAACTTTTTTTTGTTGGCCAACACCCGTCGTTCTGAACATTCACACTGTGATCAAGACTCTAGACAGCTATATATCGAACATAGAGGAGCTAATTAAACCTTGTCCGAAGTAACATTCTATGGTTTTGGTTCTGTTTCGAAATACTATTATACTAAAACGTTTTCTATCCGACCCTTGTTTCACATCACTGAGGTGAAGTGTGTTTCTGGGAAAGAATAAACATACCTATATGTAATCGTTCTGCACTTCCTTCCTTTTTACTCCTGGTCTATATTCACTCACTCAGTGTTTCGGTTCAATTTCACCTTTGCTATGCTTTACGGACTGTGACTACCCGTATTATCATATCATAGTCTTATAAATCTGTGTAAGCTTGTTCTCTAGCTTTAATACAATGTTAATGTTTCACTTGATTAGGCGATGAGCTCCATCATAGAACCGACTCTTTATAAACCTATTGAGATGTTATTCCGATAGTTACTGATAATCACGATTGGTATTTTGTTTTGTTCTTTAGAAACGTATATATCTCCCTCTTTGTCACTCATGCCCTATTACATACACTTTTGTGGTGAATAAATCACAGCATATAGTTCTGTTTCCTTTATATACATGAAGGCTTGAACGATTAGGGTATACGCGTGGAAAGTCTGGCAAATCCTTCCTGGACATAGAAGTGACAAGTTACGCATTTAAGCTTAAGCTATACCTCTACCTAGGGTGAAAAAGATACAATTTCGTGCTAATCCTTCAGTCTGTCGAATGTAATACGATCCTTAAGTACACACACTAATGGAATCAGTTGAAAGACAGCACGTGCTCACAATTGTTTGGCAGATATGAACGTACAGTAGGGTGTGGAAGTAAGTGCCGTCAAGAGTGGACAGTGGAATGGAAAATTACCAAGTTATATTCTTTATGATGAAGAGAATTAGAATTCTTAAATTGCAAGAACGAAAAACTACCTCCAAAAGGCCAAATAAATTATGTCTGTTCAAAATATATAAAATCAAAGAAATTCTATTTTTGATTGCATTCTTTGTGACAGATGTCAATTACACACAAAGTCATTGAGTCACTTGCTTCGATCGAAATAATCATCTTTCTGAGCCTGAAATTTATGAAGTCCATAATTGCAGAAAATAGTACTAGTGATGCAAAATTTTAAAAAATATTTTTTCTTAAAGAAAATTGAAAAATAGTGAATAAGTTAAATAGGCCAATATTTTTGGAAATTAATTTTTCTACAAGTTCTGTCATATTATTGTAATGTTTAAAATTTAAGCTGTGTGGGTTATTTAAAAAAGATTGCACTTTACACAAAATTCAAGATGCCATTGTGGATCGGAGCTTCAACACAATATTTTGCATCTCTTTTTGTATGAACTTATCGATTGAGCCTAAAGTGAAAAACTATGAGCAAATTCTTAGTTTCTTGATTTAGTTTTCTCTGGGTGCCCCTGTGTCAATATAAATTTGGAAATGATTTCGTTTTGTTGCACACACTGTAAAAAGTAGTCATTCCATTTAAAGCAAACGACCCCATCACATTTTCTACAAAGTAAAAAAAACTCTGTCCACACTTTTGTTGGGTACGATGAGGGATGTTACTGCTTTTACCGCCCCCAATAAGGGACTGTGCTCTTGGGAGGAGCTCATCGTGATGAAGTCGATTCGATTGCTGATGGGCGTAAATTGGTTGATGGTTGTATGATACCTGTTAGGAGACCTCTACATCCTCCAACTCATCCCCTTCGTCGTCCTCTTCATCGGCTGCTTCCTCGTCGTCTTCATCACTTTTGCTTACTTTATCTGGACTTTGTTCCTAAGGAATTTCGTTTGTGTGTGATAAAAGTTAATTGATTCAATTAAGTGGGATCTCCATAATTTGTCACATTTCATAGAATTTTTGGTTAATTATTTTATCACATTCAACAAGCGGTAGATATTTCAATAACAGGAACAAAAATAAAGAAACTAACATAGCAATATTTACAGAACCAGTGATGACTCGAAGACACTAAAACAGATAATAGAAAAACACACAAAATGTAGACATCAAAAGGAAAAAGACGAACATGAACGTAATGCACACTGTTAGGAGGAGAACATCCTTAAAATAAATATTATAAAGAGATTTTTTTTTAAGTTCTTGTGTAAAGAAGTGCAAGATCCATGCATTCCATATGTTTCAAAATAAGTTGAAGAGACAGGACCCCCATTCGATATCCATTTGAACAACCTCTCCTTTTTTCCTCATAGCGGATTCCCAGTAAAGGCAAACAACTCTAAATGACTAAAAAGTATGTATAAAAGAGCGGAAAGTAGAATTTGCGGTTTGAAGATAACGTCAACGAACGTTTGGAAAAATCTTCCAAATATAACATGATATCACTCTAGGTTTGTTCTTATCCTAGTCCTAGAGATTCGAAAATATATTGTGCAGGAGGGGGTAGCTATATACGTTTACTCCACCTCCTCTTGTTCTTTTGAGAAGTATGGAGTAAGGACACGCATTGATATATGGAGCCGATTGAGTTGGTGTAGAAGCAGGAAGGAATGTAATTTTAAGTCCCTTCTTTTACTTCGACTCGTGCACATTGAATTAATTTTTGAATTTTCTAACTTTGACAAGGAACAAGAAACTCATAAAAGGATAAAATTTTGAGATTGCATAACAGAGTATCGAAAGCAAAAGGACCCACAGTTGAATGAACTTTTAAATATATCTCTTTTGTAATATGTAGTTTATGATTATAATTCAAAGCATATCATATCGCCCCAAGTGAAATGAAACACTGAATATGTTCCACAGAATTATTTGAATATTTCTTGAAATAGTGTGGAAAGCATTGACATTTTGTAATACATAATTAGATGTGTTTGAAGTAAAATGATGTGAAATTTAGATTCAAATGTGATCTTAGAGAAAAGGCTCGACAATTAGGTCTCAAATGTTTTTTTTTTAATCCTAATCAGGTTTTTGCTTGAGAAAACTATAGGTAGGCATACAAGCAAAATGTAAGAATGCAATTTGCTGTGTAGAATTCGAAACTTCTATTCTCAATTAATATGTAGATACTGATTAATAAATTGTCAAACCATTTCAAAAGCAAACTTTGATCATTTTGCAATGGTGCTACTTAATTAAATACAATTTTGTGAATTACTTTGAGCAAAATTTTTACTCTTTATTTCGCTTTAACTGAGTACCTAGGTCTTTATTTTTAATTCTAATTATAAATTGATTAGATTCTGCTTCTCGTTTTTCTAAGACTAAAGCTTCTTAAATGACAGAGTTAAAATAACATTTTACTTTATATTTTTCATTTCCCAGAAAACTCATAGAACGCAACCATAAACAACAGGTTATCCTCTTCTGTTCCATTAAAAACAATCTTAAAAGTGATGCCCACTTTAAGAACATCCTGAAGCGAATAAAATTTTAAAACTCCTCACATTCCTATACGTTATTCCTTAGAGTACCTACCTACCTAACCTATAGGTAGATGTACTATTTTATGAGCACCCAACTATATTGCACGACTATACAACTACTTGTTGTAGCCTTGTCAGTCTTGTCTTGTACCCGCGTGTCTTGAGCTCATTTGTAAATAAGTATATACCTAACATACTCTTAACCATATAAATAACTGTACCTCTATCCTCGAATTAAAAAAAAAAAAAAAGAACTAAAACAAACAAAATAAAACTGAATTACTGTTAAATTAGGTTCTGAAAAATCACGTGCCGAGCATACTGAAATAACGAACTGCGAAAGGTTTTCTTTTTAAAGGAATTCCCTTCCCGACATGGGTATCCTTCATCTAACTAGTCCCATCATGAGAGCCGCTCATTTTCAATCTCATAAACATCTTATTACATGTACTTCGTTTTTATTTTCTCTTGTCATCCTCCGTGTTCCATTAATGCTAGGATGACACAGCTTCATCCGCTCGTTTGCGAACAAGCGAAACTCGCACTCAAACTAACCCCCTATCCCACTATAGCCCTGATTCGGTTTCTCTGGAGGATATAAAGGAAGGAAGGAATATGAGAAAATTCCAAGAAACATTTACTTTTCATGAACGCGCGAGCGAACATGTATGGTGCGGATGAGCTATGGAACTGGAGCTTCTTTTCGAAAAGTGTGCGCTTATGTCCCCCATCTTAATCCTAGACACAAAGCCTGAAGTGCATGCATGCTCTTCCGTCTACCACCAGCATGGGTGTGCAAACTATTTATGGCAACCAAAAACTAAATAAATATCTACACTCATTCAGAGAAAAGGAAGACGAGAAGAAGATGATTCTAGAAACTTACCCCAGACCATTCCTCGACCCACTTCCTCCTACTTGGGACACTCCTGCACATCTTGAGTTGGGGGGTTTTGGTGTTCAGCAAACGATGTCTGGGACCTGTTGAGAGGGTGCATAGTGCAATTAAGTAAATAGTAGGTAACTGCGGGATATAGGATATATGGAATTCAAATAGGAAGGACAACGCAGCAGGAGTATATCTGAAGGTAACTCAACCTGTTTTTATGCTATTTGTTTCCTCCGCACACAAAATCATTCGTTCTCGATAACGGGGGCCATAAAGATGACTGCACGGGCTCCATTCATCAGCTACCCATCTAGAGAGAAATGTCGAAGGAAGACAAACACAAAAGGGATATTTTTAAAACGAAACGAATGAATAAATGCCATAAAAAATATGTAAAACAGCTGAAATGAATAGGGGAGCCCGTGGCATAGTCCTTTTCTTCTTCACAATCCACGTTTTCATCTAGTTTAGCTTTGGTTATCATTATCGACAATTCCCGTCCAGGATCTAAGAAGTGTCTCTTCTTCGTTTTGGATGGAAAAGTGGATTCTTCAAAACAGTATGTTTGACAAGAGTGGAACTTATTTTACAAAAAAACAAAAACAAGTTTCACCTAGATATTGCCAATCTATGTACATTTCACAGTTTTACTGATTTTTTTTTGGAAAACAAGGCCGAGTTTTTTTGCAAAGTGTTAATTTTTTATTTCAAGATAGTTAGTTCTTTTATTTGTGTAAGTAATTTAGAAGCACTCTTGTCAAACATATTGTTGATTGTAGATAGAAATAAGGAGGAAGTCTTGTTTTAAAGTGTACTTACTCAGGCGGACAGGTATGAGTGTTGCAGAGCACCACAGATGGCTCAGGCCGATTAGTTGCACTGCACAGGGAGTCTTCGACTTCGACGCCGCTAACATGATTTCTGCATATTAGTCGGGACATCTTGTATCCTTGTTTTTTTTGGATGTAAGTTCCATTAAGGAAACAAGAAGATAAGAAATACTATATATTTTTTTTTACTATAGAAATTTATGGAATTATTCTACAATATTTCTTCTTAGTGGCGCTCGATATGGTGAGTGGGTGCTTATCGAAGGAGATAAAGATTATCGATTGATCAATATCATTTTGGGAACCTATAATTTCTACCACGACAAAAAATAAGACATTAGGAATATAACGACAGAATGTAAGTCCCATAGCAAAACGAGGGTGACTATTTCCATGTAATTGCATGCTACCAGTCTACCAAGGCTAAGACTGAAAACGCTAAGTGGTGGCTAAAGTGGAAATCCTTATTGGTTTCGCTTGAGCTTTGTTTCGGTGGCATTCCTCGTTTTTATTGTGTGCCAGAGCACGTTTAATCGATCAGGGGGTTGTGGTTATTAAGAGGCCGAAGAGGGCAAGATTCACACAGCTTAATTCCCTATCTGAAAATTGTCTTTATAGAATTAATCGTTTGAGTCCCATAACATACTATTTCTCGCAGTGTGGAACACTGTCCGTGTCCATCCTTGACTCATGAGTGGGCTGCTGGGCGATGTAATTTTGTCTGCAGTTTGTTCTTGTTCACACACTAAATTCAAGAGACAGCGACTGACTCGGGGGGATGTCAACTTCCTCCTTTGGTTGAATGGAGAATAGAGAGAAGGCAAAGAATTAATAAACTTGGCAATATTGGTGGTATGTTGTTCGCTGAGTCCAAAGGGGGGGTAAATGCTACTAAGCATGCCACCTCTACTGATTCTAACACTAGTAGTAATTGACATTTTTTCTCAGACCCCTGTTTGGTATTTTCTTTTATTTTTCCGATATTTGATATTTGGTATTTGTATCATCCAAAGATACAAAGACGAGAGGGTGAAAAAGGCAAAAAGAAACGAATCGGAATGTTTTTCTATGGTAACCATCGTTCTACATTTAAGGAGTAATGCTTCGGAATTGATTCACTTCGATTCTGTGATAAGGATGACGAACAACTGCTAAATCTATACATTTAAGGAAGACTTAAGTTAAAGTATTCAAAAAATCTGATGACGACTGTGCGCAGCTTAGCAGATTTATATTTTTTCAAATATGACTATCAAGTTATAAATTGTTGTTGTTCCTGTATATGATACATACAACAAGGAGTTCATAAGCCTTAACTTTAGTTTAAGAATATATAAAATAGGAAAAAAAAATAAAACAACCTGATCAATACAAATGTATAGGTAAGGATTTGAAAAAGGCTTTGCATGACATATGTTTATAGGATACAATTTTCTGGCAGTTTAAAAAAAAAAAAAAAACAAATTATGAAGGAGGAATGATTTAAAGCATGAGATGTTTTATATTCCTGAATCTTCTGACATTAAGTATGGATTGTAAGACATAAGATCCTACATCCATTTTTTTTTGTCGTCAAAAAGAGAAAAAGGTGTCCTATTTGTGTTTTTTTTGCCTCTGCGTTACTCATGCTTGTAACCTTGGATGTTAGAAGGCCAGAATAAGTATTGTTTTCTTTTAAAAGGGTATCACATAGATTGATATAGTGTATTGAAAACTTGAAATTGGTTATGTGTGGAGTTGTTTTCTTATTTTGTTAAGTGAGACATGATAATCAATTTATACAGGGATTTTGGAGATCAGAATTACTTCAACGCTTCTGCATCTTGTAAGTTCTTTTAAATTCAAATTCTATATGGACCTTTGAAATGCCCCCTTTTGAGGTAGGGGTTCAAAGGACATTGAGAGCTGGCTGGATTGGTTATAGAGATATTAAGTGGAAAAAGTTAAAATGAAAACAAAAGACATATACGAAGTTTTTCTATTAAGAACATTTCGATTTAAAGAGTGTACACTGTAATTTTTACAAAGTAGAGTTGAAAAACTAATTTTAAGAAACGAGGTAATGGTAGACTTCTCGACTCAATTATGATGATATATCAGTCCAAACATTTTCTTTAAGCAATATGACTTCCCTTGACTTGTTAGGTTTAATTTACGTTATCAATTCAGATTCCTATGAACTTTATAAAAAAAGGGTCATTATTTCTTCACAACTTTGAGGGTAAAAATCGAAGTGAGAAGGCGATTTATTCCTTTGTTATAAATAGTCACTAGCTTGATTATTCATAAGAAACCTTTCAACATTCAAATCATTAATCATTCCTTGAAACAAAAATGAAATACACTTTCAACAAATCCTACCAACGAAGTCCATCAGAACTTACTAAGCAAAAAGTAAACAAACCTGCTCACCTCCCTTAACAAGAGGGTGAATTATAACCCAAGTTATTGTTTTATGATAATTCAACTCCTATTTAACATATCAGCAGTCTATCTAAGTGCCAACAATCAAATACCAAACACACGCATTTGATTTACCTTTTGAAGGTTATTATTCCAGCCCCTTCAGAGCAAATACCAACAAGCACGACCCCTAATTAACCGATACTCGTATGGAGGTTATGATTATACCTTAAAGTGCAAATGGAGAATTGGGTATTGGGGGTAATACCTTACATCGTTTACGGAAAATATAATATTTTACGACGGTGAGAATCGCTTTGTTCATTATGAGGATGAAAATATACGAGTTAGAAGTCAAAAGCTTTACATAAAATAGCAATAATAAAATGGCTATTGATCGGGTTGGCACCCGTGTAACAGCTATAACTCTAGCATATACTATACACTTGGTGGTAGTTCTTTCAAGTTGTTGTTGTAATATTCAAACCTTCAAATAGCTGGCTGTTGGTATACCAAGTGGGTATTTTTAAATAACCTCGCAGCTACATCCTTGAATATAAAGGATCAAATTTCAACTTTTAAGTGTTCAACTTCTCTCGGAAATTCGAAGTTTTAAAATGAAAAACATGAAAAAAATACTAAACACTGTCAATGCACCTGGGTAATTTGCACTTAAAATGAAAAATATCGAAGAGTGACCTGAATAACAGTAGAGTTGATAAAAAAATGGATATCCAGACCGTTTTTGTATTTATTTTTAGAAATCTCATTAATAAATGTTTCCTTCAATTGAACTTCAATAACATATTTAAAAAAAAAAAAAAAATGTAAATGGTTGGAGTGAAAATTAATTATCCATTGAAAATTATCGATGGGATATTTGACATTTACGTTCCACAGCTTGAATTTTGAAAACGAATAATCTCTTTGAAAATAACAACTCTCAACGGGCTAAGAACCTATATGAATTTCGTGATCCTTATCACTAATCTGAAAATTGGACTTGAAATAGATTGTGGAACGTATTATTTTTTTTAGCTCAGAAAATTAATTCATTGACTATTCATACTGCTATCAAACTAATTTTTATATCGGTGGAATGCATTTAAATTTCATCTCAAATTATTTAAGTTAAAACTAGTAGGTAATCACCCATCGTGAAATGAAAATTAAATACATTCCACAATCTTTCAATGAACACATTTTTAAGTTTTGATACAGTATGGAAAGGTTTTATGTACATTTCGAAATCAATCAACTTTTGTTTAAAAAAAAAAAATCACTTCAACTGTGTTCTTTATTCTTAACTATGCTAAAAGTAGACACATAACAAAAAGAACCTTCAACTCTAACTCTGGTGAAAAGCCATCAAAAACCAATTTTTATTCTAATACACATCAAGGGCTTTCACTATAACCCATCTATTACAAAAAAGCACCCTTCAAAAAATAAAAGGCAAAATCGAATCCACCCATAACCACGACGGAATAGGAATTGGTTTATTTTTCGTGACTTAACTATCGTCGTCACACAACTATTGGCTCTTGACACACCAAAAGCATTGAAGTTTGCCAGATCATCGTTCGAACCCTGTGATAACAGATGAACACGAACCACCAACTCCTTTGGCCATAAACAAAATAAATCTTCCTTCCGTACAATTTTTTTGTTTTTGTATGTCAGCAAGTTACTTACCTCCTCCGCAAGTAACTGAACACAGTGACATCGGTGCCGTCTCCCAATGATAGAGTGGTTGCGAGCATGATTTCCCACCGCCCCCACACACCACACACGCGTCGATCTTCTTCGTTGAACCAATCCATAGGTCACAGCCAACTCACTGGAAGAAAAAATAATAAATTAGAAAAAAACACAAAAAATCGGGACATAAAAATAAAATCAAAATAAATATCGAAAAATGATGAAGGACAACACTCGAGAAAAAAAAATTTATGTTGAACAGAGTTTGTTTTTCGAACCTCAAGCTCAAGCTCAAGCAACGGCACGAATTGATAGAGAACAAGCTAAGAAAATTTTGAATAAATAAAGCGTTTTCGAAATATTATTTTTTTATTTTAGCTTTGCGAGGCGAATAATATCCTTTTCCAATGAGTCAAGAGGGTAACAAATAAATGTATCAGAGTAAAGGTTGTTCAACACCGAACATGGATAGCTAAGAACAAGGCTCGATATATTGAGGAGAACCAAATAATCAAACAAACAGCACTTTCTTTCTGTGTATGTGAGCCCGCATTGGGCGCTATTTAGTGGGTTGACCTCGAACATCACCATTGAATTCCTGTTCGAAGTAATGAATAACTTTGGCCGAATTATTGTCAAATTGTGGTTTGATTTATGCGCCTCATTGTGTACGCTGTACGCTATTCCTGGATTCACTTTTTACCATATAAATTGATTGATATGTAGCTATCTTCTGGATTTAGAATTTCAAATGGATTTGGGGGTGGTAATTAGCATTTTTTTGTTTCGTTTTCTTTTCAAATTTAGAAAGTTTGACAAAACAAAGTCCTGCAAACTCCTCAAAATAAATGAGATCTAATCACGGTATCGTTTTAATATTTCTGCAAGGAATGTCGGGAAGACTTGTTTTATATTTCATGCTTTATCGAGCCGAAGATAATATTTTGTTTTGTAAGAACCTTAGGGGATTGAAGGGTGTGAGATGTAAGCAGAACAGTGCAAATCAAGATTCGATTCTGCTTTGTTTGTGAAGCAAGAATAAGTAGAATTTATTCCTTCAAAGACATGAGATGCTCCTAACAAGGCATTAGACTTGTAAATGAGTTAAACACTCGTGTTTGTCTTAAAGTTTATCCAATCGTCTCTGTCGTTTTCTTTAAGAATTTGTTTTTTTTTTTTTTTTGTCTAAGACATGTTGACCCCTTTAGGGCTATATGAGCGCAAAGAGTTGTTATTAATTGGCATATATTGGGTTGTTTTTATTTTGTTCGGAATTAATTGGTTTATTTAATAACTAAATCGATCTTCAAGAAAATATTAAACAAAAAATCAAAATCAACAAAATATTTATATCAAAAGCCTTATACTTGAAAAACTTGAGATCAAAGGGTGAAAAAATAAGCTACGAAGACAACTACTTTTAATATAATCAGGATCACCTACATATCTGTTCCCTCTCTTCAATCCCTGAATTTCTTCACCTGGCTTTACGTATTCAAAAGAGTACTTAAGCCAAGGAAGCTTCGAAAATTTATTTAAATCGGTTTACTTTGTGGTTACTCCAGGTCAAATCCCTGATGCAATTATTTCCTGCTTACAAACGAAACCTCCACACAGTCATTGGTCTCTGTATTAATTTGCATAACACACAATATCCATTAAGTTTTAAAGTAATTGATAATAAAAACAAAAAAAAAAACAAAAAAAGGAACATACAAAAAAGTGTAATTTATTCTCCACAATGAGAATTAACTTATTTATACCACGCCAATCAACTTTCCATACAAAAGGTTCGGTAAAAAATAAAAAAAAAAAATATTTATCTCGCTCACCTGACATTTGCCCTGGATGCACATATCAAGACATATCTAGTACTCTGCCTGAAAGCTACACAATGACACTCAGCTCATCATAGTGTTCCAACTCATCTGGGCTAGTGACACCGTCACCATCAACCTCGGGCAGTGAAACGTCATCAGAAATATGTGCAGGTCTCCACCTTTTTTTTGCATCCCAGCGCCAGAACCACAGCCACAAAATAGCGAGAAAACAAAAGAAAAAAAAAAAAACAATCCCATTTAACATTAAATGAATAAAGCAATTCAGTTAACGAGTCAAAGAGTGTATAACTGTAAATATTTTAACAACACACAAGCCAGCAAAACCAGGACTCTGAGTAAACCAAGCGAGAGCGGTGAAACTTCCAAAAAGGATTGCACGCTTCGTCCTTAATATTACATCTACATTTACAGCAGTGGAAGCAGAAGCACTCTCTTGATCGTTACAGGAGCTGGGAGCCATACGAGTATGTAGGCCGTTTGTAGTGGGGGAACATGCTGGATTAAGAGCAGAATGCGCTGCGTTTAAATATTTCAAGGCAATATCCGTAGTCGTAGCGTGCTGCTAACCTCTTGGCGAACAATGTAACTCTCTTGCCTCTCTCAGGTCGCTACTTAACAAAGAAAATTCACCAAGAGCCTTCTGATGCATTCAAAATGGAATGTTGTTTATGACTTTTACTCCACACTCAGTCCACAGAGGCCTCCTGCTTATGAAACTCAGTTTCCCCGCGGGTCACTACAATGTAATTACCGCATTTTGCATTTACATACCTTTTTTTACAGAGTGTCCGTAGTTTTGCACTTTGTGAAACTTTTCGCGAAAATTTGCCGTGTGTTTTATTGCAACCCCTTTCTACACCAATTTAAAACACTTACCTGCACGTTAGAGCACATGGATCTCCGTAATCATAGTGCGTTGTCCACGTACCTATACAGTGTGCCATCGTATAGCGGCACACTGATGCTCCCGAAAGTCCTGCTATTCGGAACATGGACCTTCCATCCGTTGGGATTGTGACATCTTCGGATTTGCTGGGCCACACCGCCATCTCATGTCCGCGAACAAGTCGACCAATCCGACCATCTGGACCAGCCGTCCAAACCGCCTTTGGCGTGTTTTTGCTGCAACATACACTTTCATTGGTGTGTAAGTCACTTTTAGCCGCCCGCAGTCACGTCCAACATTGTCTTACTTCGAGTTCGTCATCCATGTGCCATGTGTTGTCGAATGCTTGACTGGCATTTAATTTCCTTGCAACAAATCCATATTCGAGCAATATTGTTAACTAAAATAAAAATGGCGCCCAATTAAAAGTAAAATCAAGACAAAAAGGTATTAAAAAAATAAAAATGAAGTATACTTAAGGCCCGTAAGACTTGACAGGTTCTTCAAAAGGGTTCTTGGATATTTGTAAGTTCGAAAATAACGGTGAAGTGTGACTTGCTTTCTGGAACTAATTTTGTATAAAACAGATGCAAAGGGTTTTCAAGATTCACAAAAATTTATTATCGCCAAGTGCTGGGTACAAAACTTCAACACAAATTTTAGATTTCGGGGCAACCATGTCTCTCTAAAACAACCTGTTGATCAGAATGTGATTTTTATGCATTTCGATACAAAATAAGTAATATACAGGAGAGGTTTGGAAAATCTTTGAAGAATGGATTTTTGGCAACCTTGGTCATTAACTTGCACATAATTTTCTTTACTGTGTTGAAATCCAGGGCAAAGCTAGGAAATTCAAGCGTTTTCCAACAGTTCCGTTTTTAGGTAGCTGGTCCCCGTGTGAAGGTTGGAAGTAAGGTTTTATTTTCCTTGTATATCAGCAGGTGGCACGCTTGTCGACGCACGGCTTCACTCGTCGGATGGGGGGGAATCTTGCTGAATTATACCCTCAAAAATAAATAAAATATTCGTGCCATTCTCACAAAAACTTTACAATACACAAAAAAAAACAATCGAAAAGACTAAAATCGTCTCACTCTGCACAAAACCAAGAAAGATGAAATGAACACAACAGGTGTTTTGTTGCGCTAGCAATAGCTATGTGGCAACCCTTATCCTGCAGCGGTCTATGCTGCCACCATACTACACATGCCAAAAGTGAATGATAGTGTAGCCCCTTTTCCCTCTCAAGTCACATATTCCTCGTACCTACCCAATCCTTATCTCTTACCTTTCCCCTTTAATTTATTAATCTAAAAGTCCATTATTAACAAATAATGATTAACATTAAAGTTTCCATTTCAAAATCCATTATATTTAAATTCGTAAATTAAGGTTCGTACATAATTATATTCCAATAATATAAACAAAAGAAAATCAAAATAAGTCTAAAAAAATTAACATTTCATTTTCAAGTTCTCTCTACTATTAAGATAAGAAGATCATTATCTCTACTGGGTTTGCAAATAACTCAAATTGGAGCAAATAATTGAGTAACAGACTTGTCTCAATAAACACTCGTTCATTTTATTCTTTTCTAGCACAACCAAAAAAAATTACACTCAAGGTCAGGTACAATGTACGAGTATTATTATTTTTTCATAATTGAGAAAAGAGTGAGTGCAACTCAGTCTGCACACGATTGAGTGAATTCTTCTCTCTTTGTATGTCGAATGCGTATCTTCATTAATTTTGACTCATAAACTTGATTTTGATCTTTAAGAAAATTAAATTCTCAACACAAAAAAAATATTTTAACATAATTTCGTGACAGGGTGTCTCAATTAAATATTAAAGTTTAACATTAAGGAATTTTTTTATGAGAAGTAAATTTATATGCAATATAGGAGTGATAAAAAGTTGAATATTTTATGTAGGCATTTACCCATACCTCCAACTCAAATAAAAATATTAATCAATTGATTTCAAATTACTCACTTGTTGTGTCGAGGATCCATCCAACGTTGTGCGCACAATGCTTGATGTAGATTCTCTTATCAGTTTTTCGTTGTTTTGTTTTTCGTAAGGATTTAAAATGATTTTTTTTTTATAAGATTTGATTTAAGTTATGGGGATTGGTAAATAAGGTATTCGTTGTTTTTTTTTTCTCTTTTTGTCTAATTGGACACTATTGATTTATACTTTTTTCACTCTCATACTATATATTTTTAATAATAAATACTAATTCCCTTTGTTTTACAAACTTTATCATCAAAATCAAATGACACGTGTTTGGAACTTTAGTTTTAATTTATCGACTATAGGTATTAACCATAAATTCCGTAATTAACTATTTTTTTTTTTCCAATTTTTCTGATTTTGCTTGTCTTTTTTTTTCTTTTGTCACTTTTTCCTATCTGTTTTCAATTTAAGTTAGGAAAATTGATGCTAAACTTTTTCGGACAGCACATTTCGATGATATGGTCAGGTGGAGTTTATGGAGGGTTTTGTCTTATTGTGGACCTCGGGTGCTTCAAGCAATGTACTATATGGTACTATGGGCGTAAATTTCAACGTGATGGCAAGAGTTACAATCTTCAGAGCTTCCTTACAGCTGAGTCGTAATGATGCTAACGATGGCTGTAAATCTGGTTGGTAACGTCTTGCTCCTAGACCACGGTGGCGATAGAAAAAAGCACCAGGGTACGTATACGAGTAAGACTTAAAATCTCTGCACGTGATGACTCTCTAGAGATTTTGATTTCTCAATCGCTTCTCCCTGTGTCAATCGATCAATAGAATTTAATAAATAAATTGTATTTAAAACAATTAAAGTTTGTTTGACTTACGTTTTATACAATATTTATTATAAGAAAAATATTTAAAAAACTACAATGGATGTACAGTTCTTAGGTACATGTACAATTTGGACATCCGATCACCACACGAGTATTATCCCAATTCCAATCACGATTTTTCCAATTAAATACCTTACATCACTTTAAGAAGTAATTGCAAAAAGGTTTGAAATAAATGCATTGTACATTAAGAACTCTTAAATATGTTTTGAACTTACATGTGCTGTATTATATTAAATATTTAGACTATTCACAAGTCACGGGGGCTGCTAGTTGGACCGTCTGTGTCGAGAGTAAGTAAGCAAGAGAAAGATCATGATCGGAAATTGGTTAATCAAAATGCCCATTTGTCGATCTTCGAAAACAATTTGTACAATCGGTTCAGTGGTTCTTTCGAACTAGCAATATTCATGGTCTATTTACATTGATCGTGGTGAAAAAAAAATTGACTATGTATGTTGTAGCGTAGTTTTGAAGGGTTTCATAAATAATTTCATTACAAAACCATTTGTTTAGAAACATGGTCATGTGAAAAAGAAATGGAAATTATGTTTCGTTATTATAATAAGACGTGTGGCTCGACCCATGCCCTGAGATAGGAGTCTCATTTGGTTTTATGCTTTTAAATCTTTTGAGTGGAAAGTTCCAACAATTTTGCCTTTAGTATCAGCCACTTCATAAAGTGCGTTTCCTATTCCGCGTACTACTCTACACTTGAGATATTTTGGGCAGAATTTAGCGTTAATTTTCTTGCTCGCATCACTTTGTACGAAGTTCTTCCGATAAATTTCTTGACCTGGTTGAAACTTTTTATTTGACGATCTAAGATTATAATTCTTTGCATGTTTGTCAAACGCTAATTTAAGGTGATCCTTCAGTTGATCTTGAATCAACCCAATGCGATCGGCTTTACTCACTGCTTGAAACTCTGGGTCATTCAGAAGCTCCAAGTTTTGTAACAATGGATACCAGCTGGCATGCGTAATCATTTGTGTCCCAAATAATGAGAAATAAGGGGTTTTTGACGTCGACTGATGAACTGCAGTGCAAAGAGATTGTTGGATTTCGGGAATATATTTATCCCATTCTCTATGATCCTTTTTAATATAAGAGCGTATTCCTGATAGAATTGATTGATTTACCCGTTCTGACGCATTAGCCTGAGGCGAGTATAGAGCTGTCTTTATGTGCCGTATTCCATGCTTGGCAAGGTGTTGTTGAAACTGATCAGACACAAATTGTTTGCCATTATCTGATTGAATAAACTGTGGCACTCCGAAAACACTATACACATTTTGGCTCAAAAAGTTAATGACTGTTTGTGTATTTGCTTTTGGAATAGGCTTTAAAAGCACAAATTTTGTAACATGATCTAATAACACGAAAAGATATGTATTTCCCTGCTTTGATCTCACATAAGGCCCCATAAAATCTATATAAAGCTTTTGGAATGGCCTTTCAAACGCAATGTGGGTAGCCATTGGTGGTTTTATGCTCTTATTTGTTTTTTTGCTTTCTTTACACACAACGCATTGTGATATAAATTCTTTAACATCCTTTGCCATTCTCGGCCAAAAATAATAATTTCTCAACCTTGACAATGTTTTAGCTAAGCCGCCATGACTACAGTTGGGTGGAACGTGAGCCTTTCGGATAAGTTCAGGAGCGAGACTAGGTGGTATCCAAAGTCGCCATTGAAGGTCTGTTTTATCAACGTCACCGTCAGCTGGGAAAAACTTTTTGTAAATCCGTTTTTCTTGGATTTTAATGTCTAGGTATTGGTTTGAGTTTTGTTCAATTTTGTAAATTAAAGAACTATATTCTTTGCTCTTAAAATCATCGGATTCAAGGTCTATTGCCAAATCATTTGGGTCTTCAGCAACAATGCTGTCAACAAAAGCTCGCGACAGTGCGTCAGGCACGACATTGGCTGAACCTTTTCTGTGTTCAATTTCGAAATCGAATGCCTGCAGCTTAAGGGACCATCTAGCCAATCGACCGCTCAGATCTTTAAGAGTCATTAGCCATTTAAGGCTAGAATGGTCTGTAATGACCCGAAAGTGTGACCCTTCAATATATGGCCGAAACTTTTTAATGGCCAAAATAGCTGCAAGGCACTCTTTTTCAGTGACTGTATAATTGGATTGACATGGGTTCAATTTTTGCGAATAAAATGCTATGGGTTGCTCTTCGTTTTCATTATTAATTTGGAACAAAACAGCTCCGACACCTTGATCTGATGCATCGCACTGCACCGAAAACATTTTATCATAATCAGGCTTGTTCAATAATGGAGCCGTTGATAGCGCTGTCTTGAGTTCCTCAAAAGCTACTAAAGCTTCAGAAGACATTTCAAATTTTTTGTTGCTCTTCTTGAGCATATCAGTTATTGGGGCTGCGAGACTGGCAAAGTTTTTAATAAATCTACGATACCAGCCGCACATACCTAAGAATCTACGGACCTGTTTCACACTGTTTGGAATCGGAAAATCGTTTATACCTTGAACCTTTCCTGGGTCAGGTTGGAGGTGACCGTTACCAACTATATACCCAAGGAATTTTAGTTCACGTTGGCAAAATTTCGATTTTTCAACATTTATTGTAAGATTCGCATGTCTAAGGCATTGAGCTACAGTTTCCAGTCGACGAAGATGGGTTTCGAAGTCCGCAGAGATGACAAGAAGGTCGTCTATATAGACGAAAACATATTCCCTAAGTGCTGATGGAATAACTTTGTCCATTACGCGACACATCCTTGCCGGAGCATTACATGTACCGAACGGCATGACAGTAAATTGCATCAATGGTCTTCCTGGCACAGTAAATGCTGTTTTCTCCCGCGACTTCTCATCAAGCGGAATTTGCCAGTATGCGTCTTTAAGATCGATGCTGGATATAAAATAAGTATCGCCAAGGCGACTTAGTATGGAATCAATGTTATGGATAGGATTGGCATCTTTCTTTGTTAGGGCATTGACTTTCCGATAATCAATGCATAATCGGTTTTTCCCGGGTTTTCTTACAAGTACGACCGGTGATGACCACGGGCTTTGGCTTTCTTCGATTACACCTAAGGCCATCATCCGATCGATTTCCTCATTAATGAGCGATTGAATAACAGGTGAAACAGGGTAACTCCGTTGTTTTACCGGGTCTGCGCTACCTGTGTCTATAACGTGGGTGTCAACATTAGTTTTCCCTAGTCCTAACTTAGAAAAGGAAGGGAATATTTCTATTATATTTTTTAATGCCTTTTCCTGGTCATCAGTCAAGTCATGTTTCGTCTTAGGGTCATAGTCAACAATTTCGGAAATAAGTTTTGGACAAATCTGGAACTCTATCCAAAAGTCAATGCCTAGGTACAACGGTTGGGTAAGAGTTGGAACAAGATATAAATCGATTCTGCGACAAGTGTTATTATAGCTCATTGCAATATTTACTCTTCCTACTATGCGTTGTTTGCTTCCATCGGCTGTTTTTATTCCCGATTTGAAGTCTATAACTTTTAGCTTGTTTCGTTTAACAAAATCTCCACAACCTGTGCCTAGACAAGAAATAGACGCACCGCTGTCGAGGAGTCCTTTGACATCCTCGTTACCAATACGCACTGTGGCATAGGGCCGACGATCATGTTCATCTATAAATTGTGACGAGTCTATTAATTTTGAAAAAAAACGTCTCTTCTTTTTCCTAAGTGAAGTTTTGTTTGGTTTTTTAAAAGGGTCAACTATGTTGAATTCTTCAACTGAAAATATTTTTGCTCTTAATTCATTATATCGCTTGAGTCTTTCTTCGTAAGTTTTATATGGGTTAATTGTGTTACTTTTCAATCCAGAGGTCGTGAACACTGTTGGTAGGTTTGGAGAACAGTGTGATTCCTCCGAATTTATGGCAATTTTTACTGTTTTTGAACCGGGTTTGGATTGGTCAGAAACGAGCGAGACTCCCCGGAGTACTTCTCGCTCACCTTCCGGTTTTCCGCCTGTGGGTTACATGTCGGGCAATGCGGAGTCGTATATCCATCCAATCCACATCTATAACAGAATAATTTTCTTTCTAGGGATGGACAATTCATGAAGTTATGTCCTTCTTTTTTACAGTTGAAGCATACTCGATTCCGTGCAGGAATGTTTTTGTTATCAATGGCACTTATATCATCCTCGTGATAAAAATCTGGTTTATCTAATTCATGAACGTTTCGTTGATATCCGGTCTGATTATATCGGAGACGATATGCATCTCTGGATGTCAACATTCTTTCAGTCTTCTTGCATTCGTCGCGCAAGTGTTCGAGTGAGTATATCGACATGGGATAGATATACTGCATCAGGCGATTGTTTATATTGCTTTTTACGATTTTTAATAGATCGTTCTCTCGCATTCGTTCTCGCAAACGGTTTCGGAGATCTAGAATGGCATTGAAGTAATCATCGAAGGACTCATTTGGTAACTGGCGTCGTTCCATTATTTGTTTAATGACTTCAAAGTCAGTTTCATGACTGCGATATTTTTTAAGTATGGCACTACGCAACTCCTGCCATTCCAGACGGGGATTATCCTGCAAGTACTGCCAAAACCAGGTTTGAGCTTTTTCCTTCAAGAGGAGATGAAAGTTTTTGACAATTTCGGACCAAGGCATTTGATAATTTTCTTTTAGAGTCTCTACTCGAAATATAAAGTCTTCAATCGACATCGACTTATCAGTTCCGTCAAATTTAATTCCCCAACGATCAAGATCAAATTTATTCTTAGATTGATAAAAAAAATTGGCATTAAGGTAGGGATCTTGATTAAATGGCAAGCCAGAGCAGTTGTTGTTGGTGTTGGATGTGGAAGAGGAATTTAAATTACCGGTAGTCGGATGAAGATTGTTTGTACGAGGCGGTAATTCTGAGTGAGGATTAATCTGTCCATCCACTGTAGATGGAGCATTGGCCTGGAAACTAAAATTATTTCTTGTCTGGGATGTTTCAATTTGGTTATTACTATTTCTTTTGGCTCGTCTGTGGTTGTTTGGTTTTTGACCAACTACCTGTTTATTTTGGACCATATTTCTTACAGTGGGTAAAACTGTCTTTTCAATGCTATCTGTGAGTGCTTCATTAAGAGATAGTAAAAGCTGTGCATGCAAGTTTTTTAAGCCTTGTTGCAAAACATTAGATACATAGCTTTTTAATGACTCATTTTGTGGATTATTTTGAATTTGTGGGTTTTCTCCATTTATTGCGAAACTTATTTCTTCACGCTCTATCAAGTTAGCTAGCTGTTCGACATTATTTTCTATTTCTGGCTCTATGTTAAAGTCTCGAACAGACTCTACTGGGTCGGGTAAGTTCAAATTATTTCCCTCTGCCATCTTATCTACCACTACTTTCACTGGCGTATGTCTTATTCGAGGGTTTGATCTAAATGGTGAGTTATGATTTTGATTTCTACCAAAATTTGGTTTATATCTATTTCCGGAACGTGTAGTTCCACTTGTACCCTTGTCCTTCTTTTTTGGGATTGCACCATTACTTTGATTAGGTATTATACCTTGAACGTCTGACATAATACGCTAACCTGTCTCGGATAATATCGCTGAATTTTGAACTGAATCAAGAGTTTTTTTTTTTTTTTTTTTTTTTTTTTTTTTTTTTTTTACACAGAAAAATAGGTTAAAGATTCTTTTTCTATTGGGTTGCTGTTTATAATAACAATTGTACTTTATTTATATTGTTGGGTGTTTATATTCATTTATATCGGGGAAAGATAAGAGACAAAACTGGATTCTGCACATGGAACATGTGACTAGATCTTGTGCATTGCTGAGCGACAATTTTTTTTTCTCGAAAATAAGTTGCGGAAAGAGAAGCGACAAGCTCATCTTCCACTGCAACTCAAAACAAAAACGAAGCTGGATTTTCCTTATCACCATTTTTTCTCTAAATCATCAGTGATGAAAACTAAAACGTCTTTTATTTTACTAGGGAATTAATTGACCGGTTCTAAGGAAAACCACTAACTTATACGTAAACGGAATCAACTGAATAATTGTATGTCGCACTGATTGGTTTCTGTTCCTTTTGAACTATAAACGCTTTTCGGCAACACATTACTTTTTAAAACATAAATACTAAACTCTATCTGTCAAAGCAAGCTTTGATAAAAACAGGCCTAGTCGTTGGGCGCCAAATTATTTTGTGAAGGTTGGAAGTAAGGTTTTATTTTCCTTGTATATCAGCAGGTGGCACGCTTGTCGACGCACGGCTTCACTCGTCGGATGGGGGGGAATCTTGCTGAATTATACCCTCAAAAATAAATAAAATATTCGTGCCATTCTCACAAAAACTTTACAATACACAAAAAAAAACAATCGAAAAGACTAAAATCGTCTCACTCTGCACAAAACCAAGAAAGATGAAATGAACACAACAGGTGTTTTGTTGCGCTAGCAATAGCTATGTGGCAACCCTTATCCTGCAGCGGTCTATGCTGCCACCATACTACACATGCCAAAAGTGAATGATAGTGTAGCCCCTTTTCCCTCTCAAGTCACATATTCCTCGTACCTACCCAATCCTTATCTCTTACCTTTCCCCTTTAATTTATTAATCTAAAAGTCCATTATTAACAAATAATGATTAACATTAAAGTTTCCATTTCAAAATCCATTATATTTAAATTCGTAAATTAAGGTTCGTACATAATTATATTCCAATAATATAAACAAAAGAAAATCAAAATAAGTCTAAAAAAATTAACATTTCATTTTCAAGTTCTCTCTACTATTAAGATAAGAAGATCATTATCTCTACTGGGTTTGCAAATAACTCAAATTGGAGCAAATAATTGAGTAACAGACTTGTCTCAATAAACACTCGTTCATTTTATTCTTTTCTAGCACAACCAAAAAAAATTACACTCAAGGTCAGGTACAATGTACGAGTATTATTATTTTTTCATAATTGAGAAAAGAGTGAGTGCAACTCAGTCTGCACACGATTGAGTGAATTCTTCTCTCTTTGTATGTCGAATGCGTATCTTCATTAATTTTGACTCATAAACTTGATTTTGATCTTTAAGAAAATTAAATTCTCAACACAAAAAAAATATTTTAACATAATTTCGTGACAGGGTGTCTCAATTAAATATTAAAGTTTAACATTAAGGAATTTTTTTATGAGAAGTAAATTTATATGCAATATAGGAGTGATAAAAAGTTGAATATTTTATGTAGGCATTTACCCATACCTCCAACTCAAATAAAAATATTAATCAATTGATTTCAAATTACTCACTTGTTGTGTCGAGGATCCATCCAACGTTGTGCGCACAATGCTTGATGTAGATTCTCTTATCAGTTTTTCGTTGTTTTGTTTTTCGTAAGGATTTAAAATGATTTTTTTTTTATAAGATTTGATTTAAGTTATGGGGATTGGTAAATAAGGTATTCGTTGTTTTTTTTTTCTCTTTTTGTCTAATTGGACACTATTGATTTATACTTTTTTCACTCTCATACTATATATTTTTAATAATAAATACTAATTCCCTTTGTTTTACAAACTTTATCATCAAAATCAAATGACACGTGTTTGGAACTTTAGTTTTAATTTATCGACTATAGGTATTAACCATAAATTCCGTAATTAACTATTTTTTTTTTTCCAATTTTTCTGATTTTGCTTGTCTTTTTTTTTCTTTTGTCACTTTTTCCTATCTGTTTTCAATTTAAGTTAGGAAAATTGATGCTAAACTTTTTCGGACAGCACATTTCGATGATATGGTCAGGTGGAGTTTATGGAGGGTTTTGTCTTATTGTGGACCTCGGGTGCTTCAAGCAATGTACTATATGGTACTATGGGCGTAAATTTCAACGTGATGGCAAGAGTTACAATCTTCAGAGGTTCTTTTACAGCTGAGTCGTAATGATGCTGAATGCTAACGATGGCTGTAAAGCTGGTTGGTAACGTCTTGCTCCTAGACCACGGTGGCGATAGAAAAAAAACACCAGGATACATATACGATTAAGACTTGAAATCTCTGCACGTGATGACTCTCTGGAGATTTTGATTTCTCAATCGCTTCTCCCTGTGTCAATCGATCAATAGAATTTAATAAATAAATTGTATTTAAAACAATTAAAGTTTGTTTGACTTACGTTTTATACAATATTTATTATAAGAAAAATATTTAAAAAACTACAATGGATGTACAGTTCTTAGGTACATGTACAATTTGGACATCCGATCACCACACGAGTATTATCCCAATTCCAATCACGATTTTTCCAATTAAATACCTTACATCACTTTAAGAAGTAATTGCAGAAAGGTTTGAAATAAATGCATTGTACATTAAGAACTCTTAAATATGTTTTGAACTTACATGTGCTGTGTTATATTAAATATTTAGACTATTCACAAGTCACGGGGGCTGCTAGTTGGACCGTCTGTGTCGAGAGTAAGTAAGCAAGAGAAAGATCGTGATCGGAAATTGGTTAATCAAAATGCCCATTTGTCGATCTTCGAAAACAATTTGTACAATCGGTTCAGTGGTTCTTTCGAACTAGAAATATTCATGGTCTATTTACATCGATCGTGGTGAAAAAAAAAATTTTTACTATGTATGTTGTAGCGTAGTTTTGAAGGGTTTCATAAATGATTTCATTACACCCGCACTTATGCAACCTAAGTTCAAGTCTTTTTCATTTTCGCTGTCAGCTCTGAGGATATTTCCATAGAGATTCAGAAACATTTGTGAAAATTGCAGTTGTTGATTAAATGGGATTTAATTAAGAATCTTTCGCTGGAGAATAGAACAAACCCCAACTCTTAAAGTTTAATTCATACATTATTGAACAAAAGCCCGTTTTTGAAAATTGATGAATAGATGGGTGAATGACCAAGTCCTGGAAAAAGTTTCCGTTTCGTGTGGGTTCTTGAATCTTTTCAGGCTTTGAAAAAAAAATTCCAATTTAGTGAGTGTACATTAAAGCCTTTCTATCTACCTTAGAATAAATCCTTTCCACTCTAATGGAAACGGTAGGTAAGTACGCAGAAAAAATACGTCTTCGAATAATTATCTCAGAGTGTTATATGTCTAACCTCACGTAAAACATTTAAATAAATGATTCAAGTCAATTGCTGGATGTCGCCTATGCTACAGTGGAATTACATTAACATTTAACATGAATAAATGTGCTCCTTCAATCTAGAGTCCAAAGATATATATATATAAGAGGTTACAAGTTGACCGAGGCGATAGGAGGACGAACATAGAAAAGACCAGGTCCTTGAGTTTGGTCCCACTAATCTGGGAAAATCAACTTCGAGTCAAAGCAATACGGTTGATGCCGAAGCCCTATCCATCCACATAATGTATATCCTGCGAAAACATAAAAGAACCACATTGTGTAAAGTGTGATGTGTTTCGTGTATTTATTTGAGAGTGACATGGTTGTTTGCTTTTTCTATTCAACCTGAATATCCATTACAAGAGACTCACTTTATCAGTAAACAGATATAGACATTTTGCACATAACCTTAATTATTTATTTATGAGATGGAACTGTTTGAATAATTCACCTTTTCTAAGAGTAGGAAAGCCATTCAAGTTCAGCATCGGAGATAGAAAACAGAGCGCCTATGAGGGCAATGGAAGAAAATAAGATAGAAGCAACGAAAATACCTTTGATGAGGGATAAAAACGGGTCTGATAGTATTTTTTCATTAATCTATGTGATCCGGGGTGTGGAAGGCAAGTGATTACCAAAAGTACGCCAGCAAAATGCGTCTGGGAATACCTTCGTGAATGTCAGTCATCATATTATGCCTTCCACTTATTCTAAGCCCCGGAAGCTGAAGGCTAAGGCTCTGAAACGGATGTATATCTAAATCTCGTTCCGCCACAACAAATCCAACCTAAAATAAATGTCAATCTGTATCAATGTCCATGTCTGCGCCAACCCCTGGAAATAGATGGCTGACTGAATGTGATGTCAACTTTATTTTTACCCCACATTCTCATTCTAAAGCTATTTAAGGCAACACGTATTGGCTTTGATTTTTAATCTTATCTCTCGCTCTCTCCTGGAAGTTTATTGATCGGAAATGTCAACGAAATGAATTTTTTATCCAATCTGTCCAACCGGTACTTATTTGAGTGAGATGAAATTTGATACCCTTCTTTTCCAACCCTACTTCACTATGCAGACCGTTGGTAATAGGGAAAAGATGTCCTAACTGGATTTGGCCGTCTAAGATGTCGCTTAAAAACTTGATAAAAACTTAAACGATACCTTCCAGACAGTTAGACATAGATGAATGGTAAAGAGGTATGCAGATTTTCTATGGTCTCTTTACGACTTATTGATCCGAAGAAGACGTCACCCGGGCGCCATTTTACTTATTTTCATTGTATTTCTCGTAGCCCAAAGTCTTTTTGAACATCTAACCACTGAAAAACCCAACAATGCATACTATATTATCTTACTAATCCCGCTCAATCGACTCAAGGATTGGATAAACCTAAGCCATGTTGTTGTACGAGTTTCCTTCGACTCTTGCTCTATCATGATATTCGTTCCCTCTTAAGTTCCAATTTGTATAAATAAATATGGAACATGGACTCTTGCTTGCTTCTCGATTCGGTTCGGTTCGCTTGGCTTGCATGAATATTTATTTAGAGCGCACTTTTGCATGTTGTTGGGTCATTAAGTCCTGGCGTTGTGTTGTGCTCCAAGGAAATTGAAATAAATGTCGACTGTCGAATGGGACACAAAGCTTGGGAAGTATTTACGTTTGCTAAATTAAACTGTAAGAGGATGGGTTGTAAGAAAGAAAACACCAAGCACGAAAAGCGATAAAATTCAAGTAGAATTCTCGCTTGTATAAGTAGTCTTCCACATAGCTTGTGATTGTTATCAAACCCCTTCTTGCAGCAATCGAATGCGAATCATGTCACTTTTAAGGAAAACACCTTTAATCAAAAATGGGGTTAAGTTGGCGAAACTAATCGACATTTTCTGGTGACCTTTGTTGTGGCAATGTTCTTCATTTCCTTCTCAAGGCTAACAAGTGGATCAAGAAAATATAGCTTAATAAACGCAATACTCAAGGGGGCCTTTGGCAGGCGAAGTGGGCATTGTGTTGGGTTAGGTAATGAAATGGAATTAGATCGATAGAGTTTTGGTGTGTTATTACGCTTTAAAGAAATGTCAAGTGGTTTAGTTTGTCGAACTTATTTAGGTGTTCATTTTGATGATGTTTCTTTCGGCATTTTGGGCGAATAGAAATTTGCGTATAGGTACTAGACTACAAAACTGAAGTTTCCATTCTCCTGTTGAAAGAAATTTGTTATTTCAAGAATGTTCCCAAACTAATTTTTCAACCAATTCCAAATAGCACAACTTTCATGTGCATTAAAGTTGTGATTAACTGAAACGGCTACAACATTAGGAAAAATTACGAACATATCTTATATGGCCATCCAAGAAATTACTCAGTTTACTCAGAAATAAGAACCACCCTAATGAAGTTTTATCAATCATCACATTATTACACCACACTATAACCCAGAAATTTCATTCTGTTAGATATGTACGTACTCGTAAAATAACCCACAAGGGTAAATAACAATCGACAACAACTGTTTCTCCAAAATACCCTCTGTAGTCTAGACCCAACATAAACTACATAATAAGGAACAGCTTTTATAAGGGTCAAGTACATCCTTTCTTTGATCGAGGATATATTTTTCCAGCCAAAAAAAGAAGCAACTTGTGGAAATGTATCTAAATGTTATTAAGAAGAAAAACTATCTTAAAACTTTGGCAAGCCTAACGAACGAAAATATAAATTAATTGGAATCTTCGTCTCATTATGTTTGGTCAAATGATTAATCATTTAATTATGTCAGAGTCTGAAAAGCTTTTAGCCGAATTCCATCGCAAAAGCAATACCAAGTTTGTAAAGGGATATACAGAAAATTAACTTCACGAGGTAGTAAGACACCCTCAAGTTAGTGTTTTGGAAATTAGTTAATCATTTTGAAGAATTACCTTCATCTAAGAGACTGACTGGAGAAGCAGCCATAAGCTGTTTGTAGATGGCTCTATTTTGTATAAGTCTTGAAATTAAGCGCACTTTATTTTTAATCGTTTTTTAATTTGAAATCTCAACCCACAGCCAAATGTTTTTCTTCCATTTATTCCTTGATTATGCAACTCTTAACCGATTACATGTTGGATAAAAACACAGCTAAACATACTCGTATTATAAATGCTTGTCCGAGAATATAAAAAAATACAAGGATAAAAAAAAGGATTAATTTCAGGATCTACGTTTCGATACAAAAAAAAACATTCCACACAAAAACTTAGTCCTGTATCTGGTAAATAATTAGTATGCTTTGCTTACATCATGGGGCATTAGGTCTTGAAACTTGTGTTTGTACATAGGTACTTCACATAATCTTATTTAGGTACCGATGGATATAACTATGCTCATCTGGATCCCATTCTGGGTATAAGCTCATGCCATCAGGCTGAAGGACTATATGTTTTACCATTGGGCTTGTTCAAACTTTCTTTCGTCTCTGGCTGTTGGCCATACAAACTCATACCATCCCAACCACATTCAACATTTTATTCCTTACATTTTAACCATACAGTCGCAGACCAATTGAGTATGACCAGTGCATTACTGTAATATATATTTAAGAGGGCTCCTTGATGGTCTGTATAGTTTCGCTTCGGTCCTCTACCTCTGTGCCTAATCGAGGAAAATGACCCACTCTACCATAACAGCACTTTGCCACAGGAGACGTGTCCCATCGATCGGGAAAATGGAAAAATATATATAAAAAAAATAGAAAACAATTTTGGATGAGGCGGGCATTTTACCCACTGCAACTCGTAATAATGAGTAGTTGTTAGTAAAGTTGCAGAAACAAATCACAAGTGCATGTTAAAAATTGCTTACAGAAGGATTGAGGGTGCTCGGCTGGCTAAAGGGTGATTCAGAAATTTTGTTTAAGTTAGCAAGCTATGAGATCAAACACCTACTTTTTGACCATGCGATATCAGGACGTAGGTCTAGGGATTTGAATCCAAGTTAAAAGTTTCAGGGATATTGTCTCTTGGAAGAAAGTGAAACATTCTCCAAAATTATCTCTTGTCATAAGAAAGCTCCCCCTCTCACAGTTCGAATTCAGCAAAAAAAAAAATGTAAATTCCATTTACTCCTGCCGATTGAAAAAAGATACTAAAAAATGTTTAGAAGAACTGCAAGTCAGAAGCCCCTCATCAGTAGACTAGTGAAAAACCTTGATAAAAGGAGATTTTTGGTTCGGATTTTTGTGAAATTTTTGTTCTACTGATTTGCTTAAACATTTTAAAATTCAATATTTCATAATCAATAAAAGAAAATATAAAAAAAAATAATGAAAATGATTGAACAAATTTCAGCCAAATTGAATAACGTAAGCCAAAAAAATATAAGTATCCTGTATAGATTTTGGTTTAACTAAATTCAAAAAACATTCATTGAAAATTTTAAAACTTTTAACCAAAGATAAGACAAACGGCTTAGCTCAATCTGTGTGGCCTATTGGAATTGTTTCATTGCACAACCCCAGGGCATCAAAGACACCCTGTGCGACAGAGAATCCTCGTACGAGTACACACCAGCCGACCAACACGTTCACTCAAAGGACTTGTCGTATACATTTTATTCGGATTGTTAATCCACTCGACTGAGCTCGTAGTATGCATTATTCACAGTGAAACTCTCAGCTACTGTTGCTACTACTGAATTTTTTCTGCTATCCGCCATTGGCAGAGTCCTTAAATTTCGTAGGTTGGTAAACGGCAGTAGCACCAGAAAGTAAAAGAGCGTACAAGTGGATTTTATGAGACTGCAAGGATTTTGTTGTTATATAGATACTTGTAGGATTTTTGGTGATTTTTTTTTGTCGTTTAATTTTACTCCACACTGTGTCTCTCTTGTCCACTCAAATCGAATGACAAATTGAAAATGCCCACTTGTATCGCCTCTTTTAAGTATCGCCTTTATGAGTATTTTGTTTTGCTTCTTTTTGTATTTCCACATTGATTCACGGCCCCCAGAGCCAAAAAGAGAATAAAACAGCAAAACGATTGGACATGCACATGATGCCAGAGTCCTGGTGAGTATTTTCTCTTTTCTTTTTTTTTTTTGCTCTCTGATTATTCGTTGTTAGGAAATTCTGCTACTCTGCAACCAAAATCCTTCCAAAAAGTGACTTCTTAATGCGCCTAGACTCGGTAACAGGATAAATTACATAAGCGTCGACAAGAGAGGGGTGAAATGTGAAAATATCATTAAATTTATATTTTAAGATAAAGAAAGTAAAGAATTGTTAAAAACATAAGTACAAAAATTAGTAAAGAATCGAATTCTGTATTGAAAAACCGAAACTTTTAAAGTTTGAAATTAAAAAAAGTTGTATTACAAAACTCTTTAAATCATTTTCCTTAAAATTTTGAGGAGGTTTTTGGATCCTGCATGATTCCTAACAGTTACATTCTGAAGCTCCTGTTCTTGCTTCTGTAACCAAAATACTACCAAACATTTACTCTTTAAGGTGCATAGCCTTGCCCCACAATAGGACACATATATCCTCAGCTAAGAGCTCTTCCAACATTAATCTATAAAATGTAAAGATTTCAAAACTTTCTTAAGATCTAAAAATTTTCGATTGTCTCAAGAAAACATATCACCGGGAAAAAATTTCATCTACGCCTTTGGATGCTGCATTACATGGTACTGCTGTCACTTCAGAATGTGTATGCTATAGAGTAAGCAAAAATAGCCTCACGTCATCAGAAAAGAGTGCCAGGACGAACAAAATAAAAAAAACTACGAGTAAAAAAAAATCAGCAACTCTCTCCCTCCGACTACAATCCAAATTCATTTGTTCACAAAAACATCCCTTTCTCCATAGCTGTTCCTTTGTAAAATTTTAAATTGTTTGGTAGACACTTACTAACACTAGATGCCATCCAGCTGCTCTTTGATAGGTTAAATCGTTTCGACATTATAGGAATAGTACCGACCTTTTTTATCTATAGTTTTGGTCCTTTTTAAATGTGCAAAAAAACCTTTAGATAGGTAACAACATCGATAACGCTGATGCTGATTATTCTGGTGAAAAGAAGAGCTAATGGACGCAGACGATCGAGCAGAGGTCAATCCGTCAGGGAATTCCCTTCCTTTACCGAGAAAATAGCATATTATGTATATTCCATTCAATTGCCATAAAAGCTTTCACATTAAAAATAGATGGGAATGTAAGTGAATTGATTGATTCACCTCTCACTTTTTATTTGGTGTTGGTGAATAAGTTTTATTCTGTGTTTCGGCTCGCATACCTGCGAGCTGTGAGGATGCGAATTCATTGAATACAGAGCCCTGAAATTGCTTTGTGCCCGCGAGAAACGAATACAAAGAGGTGAAATAGGGTTTCCCCCAAATTTACATTCTGAATTACACAAACGAGGTTGCTGTCAAAAATTCGGATTAACTTTAAGGCTGACTTTAACACAAACTGAATAGTAACATCATATACCAGGAGTTTATATTTGTGCATACAGGTAATCACGGGTTTGGCTTTTTTGGGATGAGTTTACTCCCTTTAAGTGTGTAGCGTTCAGCTCAATTTTACATATCAAATGTACTTTTTTCGAGTACAATTAAACATCAACAGACGTAGTAATTAATTTTATATGTTGCTGAGTAAGTTGGGATATTTTGGGTAAATATACATACGAGTATAGTAAGTTTTGAGAGTAGAATACACTAACTACGCGAAACAACAAATACCATGAGGTGAATTTTATATTTGTATGTTCCTCCCAAAAAACCCGAAAAAAAAACCCAGCCCCCAAGTACAACTTTGTTAGTCTTTTTTGCCTTATAAATTGTTTTGTGTCCCTACATTTTGTTAGAATTTAGTTTTTTTATTTGTTACTTTTTGCAACTTACCAATGAGATTGACGGACGTCTTTCGGTCCATATTTTTTATCTGCATATTTGGAGAATTATGGTTTATTCTGTAAGTAGAAACATAAAACAAACAAATAAATAGAAATTTAAAGTTGGTAAGGACATGATTTGTGCTACCTCAATCAGTCAGTTAGTCAGTCATTTAGAGTCAGGGAAACATAAACTTAAGTTGGGTTTTTTTTTTTTTTCAAACAACTATCCCAAATTAGTTTAACACTTTTTCTGATAAAACTTAAAACGGTTTTTTAATTTCCAGTTTATTTTAAGTTTTGTAGGACTTTAATTAAAATTGGCGAGTATATGTATGTTAATTCGTGTAAATTTTCACCATGAATGAAAAGGAAAAGTTTTCTTATATCATAGAAATTATAAATCGAGCTTCCAATCTATGAACTAAGTGGTGTGTTCATCGTTGATAAAGTGTGCTTGAATTCAGGCCAACAGTCTCAAAAAGATGAAATACTAATCCTTACATCTATTTAACTTCTTATAGTCGATGATTCTCTGCTTGCTTAAAATTTAATGTATGCCAAATGTTTCATAACATTTATGTTTCATTTCTGTGTTATTATCTTCTTAGCATTAAACGCTGATGGTACAAAGCCTATCATAGCAAGAGTACTTGACATTTCTTAATTTCACTCATCTCATTTTTTCAACCTTGGTTTTCAAATACAAACTCGAAACGATAATAATTTTTCTCTGACACTGTTTTATAAAAATAAAATCCAGCTCTACCTCACTCTCATACACTTCAGGGCTCATATGTCTATAGGGGTTATAAGGATACAGAACAAATACAAACAGATATTTCCCTAATAAATATATTTTTCCACCTTCTAACAAAAGAAGGATGTGCATGAATTTCATCACATCTTTTTCACCTGTTTTTCGCATATTTTTATTTTCTTTTACATCCAGGTGACAAATTAAAGTTATTTATAAGCATTTTCATTTGTTTTCATTTGCCCTCTCATGTCAAGTGAGTGTGTACAAAATAAAAGTGAGAACCCGAGTATAAATATACCTATGCGGATTTTTTTAAAACAAAACTCTGCCTTTATATTTACACCCTTCTGGTGCTAAGCTTACTCTGTCAAATAAACATGGAAAAGTGAAAAAGTTGAAGATTTCAATCTGTCATACGTCTATCTTTCTAAGCTTCCTTTTCTAAGCCGAAATATAAGAAATAAGGCATATTACGAAATAAATTATAACGAATGAAGGTTTCAAGTTAAAGCACCTGATATTCAGGCCATGTATGTATGTAGGTGTTATCACCCGTGAAATGTGTTTTTCTTTTTCCAACGTGTGAGCGTGAAGTTAAAAAAGGCATTCGGTAGACGAAATGTAGAACATATACAGTGAGTTCATAAATTAAAATCGACTACTAACGATTTCCCATCACTGAATGATCAATCTGATGGAAAGTCAACATTTTGCAAAATTTTTTAAAAAATTATTTCAATTTTAGAGCAAGCAACCACGTTAAAAATAATTAAGAAGATTTGAAGGCTTTCACATGAAACAACAAGCCAAAATTTAATGGAGTGTTAAGAAGTTTAAAATTTGATAGTAAATTAATAGTTTGATACAAGTTGTGGAGGATAAAGTTAAAAACAAACCGTTGATGACTTTGCATACACATTTTATTTTAACTCAAACTATTAATAGAGAAGTTCTAAATTACAATTTTTAGAGCTTTTACTTGGGGCAAGAACTACCTTTTTGAACATTTATTTTATAATTCTATTTTTTTGAACGCTACTAGCACATGTTACCAAGATTCAGTACAGAATTGTAATAGATTCTTAAAATTTATTTCGTTGGAAGTAACAGGAGCGTCGTGTCGTTTAATTTTTTAAATTAATTAATATTAATTCAAGACAACATTTTGAATGCAAAACATAAGTTTCGAGGAAGGTTTAGCTTTCTGTTGTTTTTTTTTTTTTGTATTGACTCGAAAACAGAGAGCTTATGCATTTAAAATGTGCAACTCACTGTAGGAATGTCTTAAATGTCTTCCTCTACGAATGGCACCGGCACTTAATAAGCACATCTGATATTAATTTATTTCCACAATTAGCCAAGGTAAATATTACAGAAGTATATTTGCCAGCAATAAATATTATCATGACAATTCTGATGGCTCATTTAACTTCTATTTCTCCATCGATCTAAAGGCAGACACAGATATGTATGTTCTTCTAGCTTGTTGTTGGGGAGGCTTCTGTGGGATTTTGAATATGTGTCTCCTTTAAAAATACTGAATTTTTTTTTCTCCAGTTTCTTGTTTTATTTTCTTCCGAACCTCCCGGGTTTTTTTCACAGTGACACAGTGGCAGGCTCCGGATGAATGGTTTTTTATTTGTCCTTGGATTGGAATGCTGTATGATGCTGGTGACGATGTTGGGGCCCGTTGAACATTTCACAATGTAACATTTAAGAAGGCAATTTAAGAATCTGCTTGTGAGAGCATTTGCCTTGCCTTTGGGTCTTGGCATTCCTTTTTGATTTATTGAAATTTATAAGCCCGTTCGGGTTCCATATCTTTGTATACCAAGATAGCACGAGAGTATACATATCGTTGACGTTGTCGGTTTATCTTTGTGAGAGAAAGTGAAGCTGAAGGAGCAAACAAGACTCTGAGTGTAAAAACACGTCTATGACAAGGACCAGGTAAATACTTGACGAAGTACCCAACCACCGATGAGAACCCAATCCACCCATATATATATGTATAAAATGTACCTTAGATACACCACCAACGTCGAGAATGACGAGGAACTAAAGGAATTAATAGTTGAGAAGGGTACCAAAGAGGAGATATATTGTCTTTTGAAGTTCGTTGTTGTCACCCTCGGTTAGGGCTATGTTTGGAAATTATGTCAAAGAGGGTTAATGTTGGATGTCAAGTGATGCATTGTGTACTTATTTATTCTTTATTATAGTGGAACGTTGCTCTGGAGCGCTCTTAATTTTATTATGAAGTTTTGTAGACATTGTATCATGGTTCATGTATTTTTTCGAGGATCAAGATTTTTGGTGTGCATCAACTTCCAGATGATTGATGTCATAATGATAATTTTAAAATGAAGTTTTGTGGTATTTAATTAAGGAGTTTTGCACTGGTAAAAAAAAGATTTATAATTTCTCTGAGAAGCAGAAGGCAACAAAGCATGATTAGGTAAGGTCGCGTAGCTTTATATTAATTTATGGAATACAAGAACACTGTATTCCGACTTTGAAAATAGAATTATGTAGAATTTTGCAGGAATCAAGGATATTTCAATTTTACGAATAAGACCCTACTATACTGAAAAACTAATACGGTCCATGTTTTTTTTACACGCTATATTCATTCTGTAAGTTTTCTATCAAGTTCTACAATATTCAAAGCCATGTTATTTTTAAATACGTCCCACAATCTGTATCAGACCATATTTTCATTTTTCGCAGCTAAGACAGGTATTGACAATCAATCTTGATATTTGAGAATAAATTGATTCTGTTAGGAAAGTATAGTACTCCACTGCAAAGCATTTCAATTGTATTTAAATTTTGTGGAAGGTGAAACTCTGTCCAAATTTTTTTGAGTAACTTGTTTAAATGATGGAAAATAATTAGCATGTAATTTAATGGAATTATTGTCCCCTAATGGGAAAATTAAGTACCAAACAGTTTAATATTAACGCCGTCTCACTTTCGAGAAATAAGAACTAAATTTGAAAAACTAACGACTTACCAACAATCAAAGGATATACAATTAAAGTCCTTCCCAAATGCCGAATTCTATAAAATTGTTGGCCCTGTCATAATTACTGGCAGTAAGGGTTCACACGCCATTTCGAAATAATGTCTAAATCAAAAACAAACAAACAAAAAGTTCACATGTAAAAATTTCATTCATAAGTCATAGCTTCAAGAACTTTAGCCTACAGCGAGCCATTTTTTATTGTCGTCCGACTTAAGCTTATTATATTCCGCAATCGTGCTGGGGTGCTGAAACTGTTAATCCATTTGAAATAATGGCTAAGCCGGAAGTGGTAATGATATTCTACAACCATAATGTCACTCTTTTGGTTTTTCGGTCCGATGGTTTTTTAACAAATCACTGTTTTTCTTATACTTATTGCTATTTCACCCTAAAATGAAGAAATATCATGACGAGGGTTTGAATGAATAAGACGAAGTTTAGAAGGAAAACTAACGAAAATATTCTTAGCCATAAGAAAACTCATTATAAGTGTCCTTGATTTTATACATACATAAAGCTTCTGGAATGTAATTCTCTAGCTCTTAGTCGCATCAACAAATGTGTGTCACAGAATGCCTTCAGATAAACCTTCTTTTGCCTCATAATCTCAGCCATATTCCTATTGATTCCTGTATCATGAAAAGTATATTTAGGTGCAAACACACGACGGCCATCGTTTCTCATAATTTTCGTATATGTCTGCCAACTACCAACAGCTCCTCATGCAACACAACTATAGTAGAATCTAAATTGACTTTGTGGGTGAGGGTTTCTTTGACCCAATGGCGCCGCCGCACAGTGTGTTATTTTGCAAATCTAGCGGAACTTTATTCAAAATCTGAAAGTTGTCACAATGAAAATATTTTGGTGTGACATGATAGGTAGAACCCTAGACCAGAGCATCCTCAAAAAAAATATGCAAAATGTTATGTAGGTACAGTACAGTGACACCACAAACAGGCGTTAAATATGAGGAAACAAATATTAAAAATCACTTGTAAATCGTAGGTCGAATTGATCATAGTGGTTAAAGGTAATTAGTAGTGCTAGCCCCCAAATTACTTTTGTTTATTATTTTTGTGTTATCTGCGAATTGTTTAAGGTAAGAAATAAATTTCTATGAGCCTATAAGATGGTAGAAATCCCTTTTGTTTAAAAGCCTTCGGCTTGGTGTTTTTTATTTTGTTTTGTGACTTTGTGAAGACTTTTAAAAATGTATATTCGTGTATACGGCGAGATATTTTGTGTCACTCTTCTTCAACGTTTTCTTTGTCAAAATCCATTTACAGTTTTTGCTTTTGAGTGCCGCCCCCATACAACTTTTCTTTTTCTTGTTAGGCATACAGTAAAATGAAAATTAGTGAAATTTCTTAAATATGGAAAAGCGTAAAGAAAGAAGAGCGAAATAAACGTAATTATAATCATAAAATGGTAAGCTTTGGTCTTGTGGACGTAGCTTAACCCCTCAGAGTACTGGTTACTTTTGTAAGCTCGATGAGTTGCAGAATCCATGAAATATAGGAACGAAGTAATTGGGATGGAAAAATATACAAGAGGGATTATGCAAGACGGTTGGATGAGGAAATTGAATTGCCTGTTCAAATTTATGACCTTGTTCCAACAACAAGCTCGAAATCAAATCCTGGACGGCCTTCAAAGCAATTCGAGGAATGTACACCCAAAGTGCAAAAACGGAAAATAAGAGAATTGGTGTGTACTAAAGCGGCCAGCGAAATTGCTCGATGTATTATCGAGTAAATATGAAATTGATCCGGACAAGTTTGAAAGTTATGCAAATGAAACCAAAAATATTTATCTACAACAATATGCCTGGTACTGTATGCCTGAAATCACACATAAGCTTTTCATACATTCAAAAGTGATCATTCAAGCTTGTATACTGCCACTTGGGTAGTTGTCCAAAGAGGCGCAAGAAGCGAGCAATAAGGAATACAGACGCTTCCGAGAGCATTACCGCCGAAAGTCTTCCAGAAAATATACGAACAGAGATATGTACTAAACAGATTTTTACTTTGCTCGGATCCATATTTCTATCCAGTCGTAAAACAGTGCATAATATAAAAGAAAAATCACTTTTTCAAGAAAGTATAGCTCTTATAAAGAAACCCGCAGAAGATCCAGGTGGTAGCATTTCTAGTGAAGACTATGATGATGATGCCAACTAGCTACACAATATTCATTTATGAACATAAACATTGAATTCAAAAAGAAAAATAACTGAAAAATATTTAAATAATAAATATTTTTAAAAGTTAAATTTTTTTTGTTAATATCGTAAATATATTTGTTTGGAGGTTTTTAAGGTTTAAAAGAGATGAGCCTTTAGATTTTTACAAAGATTTTGGTGAATGTTTGGACAGAATCAATTCATTAGTCTTTGAGTTATAAACATTTGAACCCAAGGTGAGAACACACAAAGAGTGAAGTAGAGATTTGTTCCATTTATCCAATTATAAAATGCTTACAGACTTAAAATTACTAAATTGAACGTCATATATAACATTATACAACAGGTAAATACCAAAAAGTTTTTATTTACGTGCGACAGGAATAAAGTTCCGCTAGATGTGCAAAATAACACACTGTGCGCCGTCAGGTGTCCTCGCAATGTGAGATGAAGCAGTGGGTGGTTAGCATGAAGCATTCACTAATTAGAATAACGTTTGGTCAGTAATTATATGACCGTGTTTTATGATGGAGTGTTGGCAAATTTGTTTGGCAACAATTCAAAAGTCACACCGCTGGCTAATTCAAAAGTAGACACATACATACCTATGTGTAATAATATTTATTCTGACTGGACATGGTTAGGACACCCGCCGCAAATAAGTCAGGTAATGTCATAATTAATTCGCTAGGATATGCAAGACGCTATACAAACGCAGCAGGAAATACCGCCTTTGGTCCCCTCGTCCTGTGTTGCCACGAACATGTATACATCTAGATAACCACTGCCATATTGTATTTAAGGTTAGGTAGAATGTGGTCTATGAGCCTCTAATCCGGTAAGGGTTTTGCGAAACAATTGTTTTGAGAAACAATTCTGTTTTTAAAATCCCTTTAAGTTTTCAGAAATAAATATAAATAACTTAAGAAGCATTTCAAAAACGAATCAGAAGTGGTTGAAAATTTTGCAGAAATATTTTTTAATTTAATTTCAAAGAACAAAATGGATACATGTTCAAATCAATGTAAAAATGTTGGTATTTCTTTCGTGGCCCAGAAGTATTTGGAAAATATCTCTGAAACATGTCAAAAACATCTCAACTGTAAATGGATAATATATTGCAGCAGCAATCTTGTCCTTGCCTTACTATTTTATTTTGAAGCCCTTAAGCAACTTAATCCGGTCCTCAACTACACGACACCAACAGGACTAATGAAATGATCAAACAGATTTATGTAATTGGACTTTGCTATCACGCACGCAAATCAACGTTTCGATTTAATAGTTTCAATTACAATTTATGCGAGTTATATGTCCCCTGTTGACCTGGTCGTAGACTGTGGCAGTCATTAAATCATACCAGGTGACATTTTCATGTAATTTGTCGGTCCCTCACTCTGAATTTAGGTCAGGCTAAAAGAGCTAAGCATTCCGGATAAATACGGTTTAATTTTATACATAAAAGCTCATTGTGCCCGTGCGGTTTTCCGACTTCATTGTTTGGGACATCAAACAAGGAAACTTGGATGAATGAAATGTACAATAAAAAATATAAACCAGAAGAGAAAAACAAGGCAATTCCTTTTATTCGAGAGCATTTAAAGTCCAAAGTTGACAGAAGTCAGCCCTAACCAAGCAGTCAGTCAGAGAAGAGTCCCAGAGAAACATTTGTTTTTCTATGTTCCATTTGCTCGGGTATTGGGTTTTGGGATTGGGAGGTGTTGTAGTTGTACACGTTTTATGTTCCTAGATTTTTTCATTGAAAGGATTCTACAGTCTGAAATTCCAAACGGGTCTAGACCAGATACGAATCACACCTATTAAATGATGAAGATCCTTGAAAAGAGATGGAAATTGTTTGTTGTTGCTTTGAATACAAATACACAAGTGCTCTACAAGGATTCTAGTTGAATAGCTTAGCATACACATGTTTGTGCGAATGCCTTTGGCAAGAGGAAGCTATTTTATTTGAATTCACAATAATTGTGCCAAGCGTCCTCGTCATCGTCGTCTGGTCTGGTTGTGAAATTTTGACCAAGTGATGAGGCATAGAAAAATTGTTAAATGGACCTTGTTCATGGAAACCTTAAAGCCTTAATAGAAACTTGAGTATTGATAGTAAAAAAATCAATGTTCTTTAACTAAACGTTAGGGCACAACTTGGTAAAATAAATTAACATTGATTTATGGAGGTAAGTTGCTAAGGATTATAATTGCATCGTAATTGGTGCTGGAATAGTGCTCTAACAGATAAAAATATTAACTGTTGTGTTCCTTATAGACATTTTTCTGTTTTGGTTTCGTCTTATTTGAGAAATTTGACAATTTTTCAATCGAAAATTCCTGCTTCAAAAATCCATCTTTAGTCTTACGATGGTGTTAGGTTGATCAACTATTTTTTTTTTAAACTTCTCATATATTCTTTTTTTAAAATTTCAAATATTACTCAATTAAAAATTACGAGTATCTTAAATTGCTTCCAAGACTCTCTCATTCATTCAAAAAAAAAATAAAAATTTCACAAGCCAATGATATACATACTTGAAGGGAGGGTATACAACCTGACCAGTTTCTAAATAATTATACCGATTTCCCATCGAGGATAATATGCATTGAATATTTTCTCATCTATATAATTATGACAACAAGAGCAACAACAACGATTTCTATAGGTTAGGAGACGGAAATTGGGTTCTTAGAGAGGACTGTGCTATGTTTGCATTTTCGGATTTGGAAAATTATTTAATATGGAACACAGCGTAGCAATTGAGTGGGTTCTGCTACTGGTGCTGTTTTTCAATGGAGGAAGAAAGAAAATTAAAGGACTTTTAATGTTTGGATTTCAATGCAAATATACATAAAAACCATTCCCGATTATAAAGGATTCTATTGCGGAAGATTTTAATGATTTATATAAGACTGAATGAAGACTGAAGCAAGGATGGATACAATGAATAAAATGGAATAAAAAGGAAGGAAACCAAAAATGTACCTTTCCGTCTGCAATATCCTTTCGATGTTCCTTGCCTATCAATCCTCTCTACCTCTCCCGTATCAATCGTATCTTGAATAGGAGAAATAAAACTCAACATCGTCGCTAGCACTCGTGGCGTCTTACCCATTGAACTCATAATAGTCTTCATCGGATTCATAGATTGAATTCTTCTAACCGAGTTGCCAGTTCTTTAATGATTTTTGTCTACTCTTTTTCCAAAGATATTACGTAAGTCCATGAAAATTTCTACCTGCCTTTCGGTGAGAAAATATCTTAATGAATGGGAAACAATCGTTCGAGGAATTAAAACGTTTCGTAATTAATATTACATCATACAGCGCTCTGGCATTATTCACCTGAACTTACCTCTGACAAGACACGGGAGATCTTATCTAAGGAATAAACCGAGCGTCTGTCTGTTCAATTAGGTGACGCAGCATCTCCAGTTGGATGAGGAGGCAAGGTCAAAGGCCTTTTACTTTTTTTTTCGGGTGACAAATGGGTGCACGTTTGTTGACAGTTTTTCAACACATATTCCTATAAAATTCCTCAGCTTGATTTAGGAAAAGAATGTGTGGAATTCTAAAGTAATTATAAAGTTCAAAAATCAACTCCTTTAGTGGAAAAAGGAATTAATTTGAAATTCTAGTTTTATCCTATATTTTTTCGAAGCTTCTTTATGCAAGCACCAATAAATCAAAGTCATTTGTATACACACTTTTTCAGGTGGAGAAATTTTCAGATTTGAATAAAAAATTTAAGATACAATAAAATTTGAAAAAATCTTCATTATTTCTGTTAATAACTGAAACAAGTACTTATGGAGCCGCATGTATAGAAGTGGAGGAACAACTTTCCTCAGAGCCTTTATTGCAGTGGCCTATATGTTACAAACCGATACGTTAGAATAAACCCTTGTAATAAACATGACATTTAGGAGACACTTTATGACAGCGACTGGTGGGCCCTTGTTTAAGGTGTTTTTACATATATTCCTGACAGAAGTAAGTCGAAAACTACGAGAGTCCTTTGCTCGTTTTTGTGATTCCTCGGATATGAGTTCAATGTAGACTCTCTGAATGAATGACAAGCTGACAAATTGTTTTTACACGACAAGTTCCCTGGAATAGCAGTGCGGGGTAAACAGCCAAATGAAAACTATCATGTCGGTCTTTTCGGTCTAGGTATATAGTAATTGCCTTCATGTCATTCCATCAAAATATAAACAAGAAAAGTTATTTAGAAAAGAAGAAGAAAAAAAATCCCAAACGGGACGAAATAGGGAATAGATTAAATAGAATGAAGAGAAATGGAATTTTTATTGTCGTCGTCGATAGGATCGAGAGTAGTTTAAGTTTGACATGCAAGTCAAAATACCAGAAGCAATCGTTTTATGTGTCAGATTGGAGATAAAGATTCAATTTTATGTACCCTTTCGGATGTCCTTAAATAAAAAATGATTATTTTAGTGTCAAAAGGGTTTTTTGTATTGGGTGTGTTTTTTTTTTTTTTTGTTATAAAACTAGTCTGCTCTGTCAGCAATTTGTGGGTTTTGGGGCGATTTAAAATCAAGATCATTTGAAATAATATTCTGTTGGGTGTATATAGTTCCATGTCACAAATATCAATAAATCAATTTGATTTTAAATTTGAAAATTAATTTTTTGAAAGTATGTGTACTTAAAAACATCATATTATTAACTAAAAAACGGTCACGAAAACAGGAAAAAAACAAATAATGAATTTAGTATTTTGTCGGTATTCTTAACCCCAACAAACCAGACCGGACTTTTGCGTTCGATATCATGGTGCATGCACCGATAAACCATATCCTTATCCACTCCCAAAATTTGCTGTCCGCTCTAAGATTTAATAGTTTGTCAAGACATTTTAAATTCAAGTTTCAACACCTCGCAGAAAACAGGGCCTAGTGACTTATAAACAAAATTCCCTAATTGGTTACGGCGCACCGATATACGGAATAATCTGGTTTTTATACCAACAGCCATCAGACAGGAAAGGCTCCGGTGGATGTTCAGCAATCAACACACGCGTACCGAAGTACTTTAAGACTTCCAACTTGAATAAGTTGAGAATTTTGGCTTGAGATGTCCCAAGGCAAGATCTCCATGAAAAGATGGTAACAATTACAACAAAAAAACATTCTGGGACGAAGGTCAAATATTTTCTGTACTTGAAGGCAATCCACAAAATTAATTTGAAAGGAAGGAGTTTGCGATTAAATCTCCATATACATAGTGGAACGTATTCGTTTTTCAATTCAGGAAAGTAGATATTAAGATAAAATGTTCGGAAAAGTTTAAGTCTTATCTTCATTCAAGTTTAAAACCCACCCCACAAAAAGTTTAAAGACTCTAAGCCACATTTTTTCAAAAACTTATTAATTAAACATTCTCTAGAATAAACAAGTGTCAATGTTAATCACTTTATTCTGTCTCCTTTAATGTTAAATAAATATGTATATAATTTGAAGTATAACCAAAACACGGATGGCTTAGCATTTGGGTCGAAAAACTGCCTGCGGCTATAAAGTATATTATTCAATCATAAGTATAACAAGACCATTACCTATGTGCACCTTCACCTAGGCAATGGCATGCTTAAGTTAATTAACCCGATTAAAAGCTAATTTCTAGAGGTCAAACGGCAATAAGCTGTTTCCAATTTATACCAGCACACAATTTAGCTAAAGCACCCTTTACCCCATAGACCGACACTAAATTATATCGATTTCACACTCAATGATAATCTAATCACGATGTAGCTTAGCTTAGCAATATCCTTCCTCCTTTTATTCTTTTTGTTCCAATTCATCCACAATGCAATTAATTGATATCGTCTATACAAAAACAACAAAAAATATCAATTGTATAAGCGTGTCTTATGTCTAGGACTTGGATAAAAAACAATCGATATTACAAATGTAACTTACATATGTGTATAGAGAAATACAAAAAAAAATAAACACAGACAAATGAGAATCCACAAAGTTGTATCTAACTTTTTTTTATTTCCACTTGTGCTGGTATATTATTCGTAGTAACGTATCTGGAGGTTGCCATAAATTAATTGCACTAAAGTATCTTGTACTTATATGGTGACCATCGTCCTTATTTGAAAGGTCAAGTCCTTAAGACTTGATACCTTTTGTACCTAAGAAATGCTTAAAGAGTTGGAATGAACAGGAAATTTCTTATGAACTTCAATTTACTAATTTACAATCCGCTTTAGAAACGAATCCAACAAAATAAAAAAAAAGTATTTGTTTTTCAGTCCATGTCCTGTAGTGAACATACAAAATTTTTTTGTGGAGACCTTTATTTGTATGTATTTAGCATTTCTTTAAAAGTTCCCTGAATTTGAACAGCGGCTAAAGTACTTTTGAAGGGCGAAACTGTCAGTGGGCTGTCAATGTGGAGGTAACAGATAAGTCTACACAAAAAAAAATTAATACTTTTTTCGTATAGGACCAAGAGATTTTGAGAAAAACATGCACAAATATTATAATAAAGTACATATGTATATAGTCGAAAACAAATATCCTAGCAAAACCTAATAGCGAATACAACTATCTAAAAAATGAGCTTGTTACGAGCTCTGTAAGTTTATTCGTCTTTAAGTTTTAGAGATTTCCTATACCACGAGTGGAATTACATAAGCTATAATATTTTCCTTAACATTTTTTTAAACTAATAGTTTTTGAAAAAATAAACTAAATTTCACTCCGCCAAAAAAAAAACTTTAAACCCGATTCGTACCAATTAAACTCTGCACCAAAATTCAGCTTTATCGGAATTTTTTTTGAAGTTGGATAATTTTTTTGTACAATTTTACTGGGCAATGAAAAATGAAAACGTTCCACAATCTTTTTGTTGGGATATTTTCAAGGTGCAAACGTACGGAAAATAGCTAAATTAACATGAAAAAATGAAACGAAGATTGTGGAAGTTTCATTTTCCCTTCAACTCGGAACTCAAATTGCTTGAACAAAACTTCGGTAAAATGGTAACCCCATATCAATAGACACGAAAAATATATACACGTACGTGATGTACAACGTGAGGCGTTGGTTTCCCTGAGGATTCAATCATTTAATTGCAACCGCACAAGGCAGTCAGCAAGGCAAAACTGAAGAGAAGTTGTATCCCATTGTTTGATGTATTTCTGATGAATTGGCCCTAGGTCTCTGCTTCCACATACCATATTCAATTTATAAATACAATTATAATAAAAAGCCTAAACAGACACATAAAATGGGAATATTTGATGAGGGAATTACTATTAAATCAATTAACGTGATTGGCTCTTTTAGTCTTACGAGTATCACTAACTTTTTATCACACACAAGTTCCTATTGCTTTGATTAGAGATTAGACGTAAATGAAACAAAAAATCTAAATACAAAAAGTCACATTCTAATCAGACAAAGCGTGCTTCCTTTTTGTTCTCATTGATGGCTTGATTGAGTTAGTCAATGGAATAGTCGCTAATTAGTAGGGGGCTTTTAGCTTTGTGTGCAACGTGCATTTATAGACATTCTAATATCAAAGACTTCATGTTAGTTTTTGGACAATAGACAATTAGAGGAACGGGGTAGACATGTCACGGTGATGTTGACACGAATTAAATTACGGTTTAAGGTCAACTGAATATTGACATTGGACAAAATTGTTCGTGATAATGGCACCTACATTTGTATATCCATGAATTGAGTGTTAAACAACTTCAGGAGAAATCAACTTAAATTTATGCATTCTTCAATAATCAGATCTAACTTACGTAATAATTAAATAAGAATATGATTAAACAAACAAAAAAATGTTAATTTTATCAAAAATGGAAAAATCATTTTTAAGATAATTAAACTTTAAAAAGTTGTTGTTTTTTACTACGCAAACATTGCTGGGAATAAACTCTGCACAAATGTTTCTTATTAAGAAACAATTTCTGCTAAAAAATCGTAAATTAATGGGTGGGGGGTAAATTGTACATGTGAGTGTATAAACCATATTTTTTTTTAATTTTTAAAATTCTTATTATTATTGTCCTATTTAATTATTGCATGATATTTTTTATACTTCGATACAATTTCTGCTTTTTTTATTTTTGACAGATATTCAAGATGATTTAAACAGTAAAAAAACAAGAAGAACAGTTTTTTTTTATGAAATTTAATTTTGAAATGCTAAATTAAAATTTTTTGTCTACTATCAATTTATTGTCAATTTACAATCGTAATGCGCTTGATGCATGTGAGCCAGTCTTTGTTCAATGTAATTGATAAACGATTAGAACCATCCTTCTGTTCTAGGTTAAGATCCCATTGGCTGATTTTTCTTTGTATTAAAAAAAAATTCATGGACTAAGTTTCATTGTCTTAACTACCCTTCAATTAGTATGTTTCAGTTTTATAGAAAGACAAAGTGCGGATGAAAAATGGCTCTACAGTTTTATGAGGTGATAGTGATTGGTGTCGCAGCAGGACTGATGAAGAACTAGATGTCCAAAAAACCAATGGAGGCCATCATGTCTAAAATCCCCAAAATCTCTACTTACATAAAATCTACTGAACTTATTTAAATTTGGTACTTGGCCTTTTATAAGTAGGTACATATTTTTTTTTTAAATTTATTTCAGATTCTAGCTCCAAAATGGACAACTTGCACTAAGTTAAGGATCAAGAAATGTTTTTTAAGGTTTTCCCTGTTAGTATTCTATATAATTCATTACCAGCACTAAAAAGTCGTTTACACCATTTCCTGTTTTAAATTAATACAATCTTTTTCTCCTTAAATTATATATATCTTCCAATTAGAACATTCATATGTACATATGAGAACACAATAAAACCCAAAGGTACACCCCAATTACGCTTGACCTAATCTACAATCGCCATTAAGAAATCCATTGAGTGGACACGCTAATTATTTGGTCAACGGAAACATGCGAACGTGCCCACTTGCGAATCAACCCCGCTTATTACCTCCATCCCTAAACGACACCCTTTTTCACCATAACAAGACCAGACAAACATTAAGTTTTCGCGTCAATTTGTCAATGGATTTGCTAACCCAACACACTTGAACTTTATATGGCAGTAATTTTTGATGACGCACTGATTGGCTTTTCATGAGTTCCTATAGTTGGTTTTCAACTAGATGGGTTGATTGGTTGTTGAGTGGGGTTCGGTCTACCTGCTCCATCCTGAGTGTATCTTGATCAAATACCCATGAATGGACAATGAGCACCTTGCGGTTAAATGCCATTGTGTTGTGGTCCTTGCATAATACGAGCCAAAAGATTTCACCTGAGGAACTGAAGGCCCATCAGTCTCTAAACGACCAACTTTACCGCAGTTCTCCGCCTCCGCCTCTATCATCATCATTATCATCATTGTTTACATCGTCCGAACATTTCTCTTAAATATTTTTACCATTCAACTTGAATGACAAAAGAAGCACGAAAGAAAAAAATCTAAATTTTGTTTCCCTTTTGACACTAAATTCTTGGACCGACCACATCACCAGATCCTCCATGACTGGGGAGTGGGGTCGTTTATGTCGAGAGTGTAATTTGATTACGCTCGTTTTTTATTAATGCAAATAATTATTAATATCAAAATGCAAAGAGAATCCAATTAGAATGGCAATAAGGAAAAAAAGAACGAAGATTGTGGATACAAAATGCGAGCATACAAAAAATCATCCAGAGAAAATTTTCGGAAAATCAGCTTAATGATGACTTGATATTTGTATGCTTTTCACTAAAGAAATTGAGGCAGCTTTAGGTGTCAGTCTTTTGACAACTCTCAATCAGCACCTTTCATTCTTTACATGGAATAAAGTGGCCGTAAGAATTTGAAAGTTGAATTTTTGTGAGTAATTAAGCGCTTGAATAGCAAAATCAACTGACTAGGAGGGTACAAAGTTCTTGTGGAAATCAAAGTGTTTTTGTTAATTTTTTTGTTCTCTTTTAGGGGATTTGTACATATCAACGAATATATACGGATGTGAAATTTGGTCCCCATAAAAATCAGAAATAAATTGAACTACAGAATGGGAATATGGGCGAAGTAATCTATCCAAAAACTTCAGCAAGCTAACGGAGATAGTGTTTTTTTTTAAGAGCACAGGTTTTTAAGTGGTATAAGGCTTTTTAAAAATTCGGAATATGAAGTTGAGAATGAACCTTAGATCGAAAGGCATTTTAGTGCGAAAATTAAGAAAAAAATACATAGTCACAGTCCAGAATATTGAAAGACCTGATCGTCGTTGAAAATGATCGAAGAACAATGATCAAATCTTGATAATTCACCTCAAAGAAAGACATTTTGGGACACCAGAAAATATTGAAACGATGGTGACCGACAGAGTTGCAAAACTGCAATGAACAATCGAAACTTCTTCTCCAGCGCTATGGCAATTATTTTGCAGGAAATAATATTTAAAATTGATTTCAATCGTTTAATCCACTTGCTGAGGTGGGAAAATAACTTATTTTACGTTTACGACATTTTTTGACTTAATTTATGTTAACGTGTAGCTTACAAATTATTTTAATATTTAGGTGAAAGAACTTGGAAGGTCTTAATACATTCCATTACAAGAAATGGGCAACCATCTTCAACAAATAAGTTTATATTTTGTCAAATTGTTGTTCTTTTCAAAAACACATTCAAATATTCATTTTTCTATAATTTCTCTTCAGCAGGTTTAAAATTTTTTGACTTTAAATATCGTCTATAGATAGCTTAACTATCGTTGAAAATTTGTAGGTATAATCTTTCAAAACTTCGCAAAGTAAACAAAACAAACAGAATTAGAAAGTAAGAAGAAGTAAAACCCTTATCTGAAATCTTTATAATACGATTTTCGTTCTACCACAACAGATTCCTTTTACTGATCGATGAACAATCTTAAGTTTGCTATCAAATTTCCCTAAAAACTTTCTACCCTCGTGCACACATACATGGGAAAACACCAACTTTTGTTATCATAACAAAATCAAATACAAGTTTCAATTTCATAAGAATAAACCCGCAAAGTTGTAGATTGGGTAAAGAAAAAATATTTATTTGCAAATTTCGCAAAAATCCAATGTAATCTAAGCAGCTCCGAAATGCACTGTGCGACATTACTGTGTCAATATGACATGTGGCAGGATCCAGAAGTAGGAAATAGAGAGGGCGAAAAGGCAAACTCCTCAAGTGATGTGTACATTCGACGGCGGATACATATACCTACCATCCTTCCCAAGGTATCCCTACAGGAATGGAGTAGATATTATATGTGGAACGGAGTCAAAACCAAAATATACCCCGAAAGAGTCTCAATTCTCCAATCATGACGAAAGTTCCCGGTCATGTTTACACCCAAGGAGGATAAACTTTGCCATCTACATATCACAACTACAACCGAGAGGAACTGAACGAAGCACAGGACGGACGGTGATGCTTGGACCAACGAACGTACCAACAACCTTGTGTGTGCGGTTTTTGACGACCATATTGGAAGCCTTGGGTAGAAAACCGAGCTCGTTTCCGGGTAATGCCATTAGAGAGAGATTCATAGTTTTAAATATCAGTTTTCAGTTGCAGAATAAAACATTTTCTATTGTTTACACTTGCCGAGGGATGAAAAGGATATATTTGTTGGAGATTAGACGACCTGCTGGTTCTGATGATGGTTCTTTTCGTTTGGTTGGTTTAGTCTTCTCCAGTCGAAGTCCTTCCACTCCTCATAGAATAGACGAAAGGTTAGCAGACGCAAACTTAACAACTTTTAATTTGTTTTCAAATATAGGATGGGGGTATGAAGCATAGACGAAGCAAACGATACCCAGATACCCAATAGGACAACAACAATAAAGACAAACTTTTAACTTCGGAACTACCGAATAAAGTTTTTCAATTAAATTTGTGTACTAATTCAATGCTCGTACCAACTTGCCTCTCTAAGCTTCAAGTGCACTCTATGTTAATCTTGTAGATTAATTTTCTACTTATCTGTGGGATAAATTTGTGTTCAGCATAAAACTGTGATGCGATTAAGTAACATGTTGGGGTGATTGTGGGTACCCAAATAGCCCATACATCTCAATCAATCGTAAGCTGTGTAACTGTCAAAGAACAAAAAAAGGCATGAAATCAATTGGTCATAGGAACGTGTGTTTTTACGAAATATTAAAAGAGAACAAAAAATAGGGAGTCAAGTGCCGTTGATGCTCCTGTTTCTAGGGAAATAAAAGAAAAACTTTTCTCATATTCCCCTCCTAGCTCTACCCATACAATTTTAACAAGAAAGATAATTTCTCTTTTCCATTTAATACATTTTTTTTTGTACAGAAATGTTGTTAGATGTGGGATGTTCTTCGCAGCTAGGTTCCACTTTTACCCACTTAAATATTTTTGTTCCTTTTTTCATGCATATTCATAGTATTTCCTTCCTGCAAAAGCAATCTTTTTATTGTTGTGTTACATTATTTGATGAAATGTTGGTCCTTATAACAAAGCAATGCCAGTTACGAGACTCACAGATAAAATCTACAATTCAGATTTTTAGAAAATCCATATTAATTTTCAGTATAATGATCTGTGGAAATGTTATTCTCAGGTAAAACTAGACACAAAAACATATTATCCTGGGAAATTTGTAGGTAAATTACTGTACAAAGCAATTCAGGAATAAGGGGTTATTATTTATAAATTTGGTATTTCATTTTGGCTACATTAATATATGTATGTATTTTAGTTAAACATTTTATTATTACTTAGAAATTAATTATTGTATTACACAAAACACAAAATAAATTATTCTCTTATACAAAAATACTGGGTGTGTTTTATGTTCGAGGTCGATGTTTTTTTTCAATAACTTTTAAATGAACTACACTTTTATAATTTATATCTATTGATTGATTTGAGACCATCAAATATACAAATATACAAATATAACATTATAAATATATGGAATATGATGTCAGTCAAGGAGGACGACCCTGGACGTGGCGCAAAGGCGAGCTCTTTTAAACGCAATGTTATTTGTATCATTTTGAGATTTGTCTAAACTTAATAGGCAATTTTTTAAAAGTGTATATATGCAAAGAAACAATTTTATTAAAAACGGCAGTTACACAAAAGAAAATACAAAATGTTTCCTTTAGAAAATCACATAAAACCTTTGTGTCACATTTTAAGCAAATCAGCTCAAATGTTTAGGCTTCAGTGTTAGTCCTGATTAATAAGTTATGAATATGATGACCCAATGAATTTTTTACACTAAAATTAAGCTATTCATTAATTCTCAATATGAATAAATATTTACTTCCAAGTATTACAACTGAATTTCAGACGAAAAACAATATCGGAACCATTCGAAACATTTGAAAAAGATGTAGAACATTTCTGGGATCATCTTAGATCACAACCGCCAATCGAATTACCGATACTCATTGAGAACATTTTAGCAACTTTCAAACATTCCAACGAAAACAGAAAGGAAACACTTTTTGAAATAAAAATATTTCAGAAGCCCATCAAGTTATGTTACTGCAAAAGGAAAAACATCCTTTTTGTTGGTTCATTCCACTTGAATCCGACTTTTTCGTTTGCCTCGTTCTATGATAATAATGGTTCTTAGAGGTTGCCACTTTCGTACCTTACCTACAGTTTGTGTAGAATAAAAAGTGCACTCCGTCTGCCTTGTGGTGGTGCACCGCACATGCCAACTTAAGAGGCTGCTTACAACATCCAAGCCAGGATATTCCGGATATTCATATGTATAATAAAAGTGAGTTGTGTCATTTCAATAGACACAAACAGAGTTCATTTGTCGCTCCACGCTCCACTTGGTTCATTCTTCGTTTTCCATTTTTTATTCTTTCATGACACAAGGACGACAACGACGACGATGATGATGATGAGACTAAGTATAGCCGAAAGTACCATATAGCAATGTGACAATGTGGCTACGGTGACAGTTAGTATACGCCACCAACAATCAACATGACATTTCTCAATGAGATGTGTCGCAGGTTTGTGTCTCAAGAATCCCCAAACTTTTTTGTTCAAATTTTAACTTAGAAAAATAACAAAAAATCCATTTGGTAGTGGAAACATTTTAAGAAAAATTGTTTAAAGTGTACAAAATTTACATCAAAAGACTTACAGTTTCATCGACTTGAAAATGTTTTTTTTTTATCCATTTATAGGCCAAAAAGATCCAAATGTAATCCTTGAATGGAAAAATAAAACTTCACCAATTCTCTCTCAACAAAAAATATTTGTTTACACTCTGTAAAATCTTTAACTTTTTCGTGTAAATGTAATAATTTTTTTTTACAGAACGAGGGCCACTCTGGTGCAATACTCTATATAGTCTATACAATTTAAACACCCCAAAAACAGAAATTATTCACGAAAATCTCAAAGGACTTCTTCAACTTGAGTTAAATTGTCGATGGAATGTAAAGAAAGGAGAACTTCGCGAAACACAAACAAGCGCAACAAAACCGTTCAGTTTTGAACAAACAAATTACATTTCAAGTCACGTTCTAGTAGTAAAACGGCCTAAGTGAAAAAGGGGTTAACAAAGATGCGATATGTAAGAATATATAAAATGGAACTACGAAATTCCTCCAGAATGCTGCCACTTTTTTTGTTTATTATTATTACCTTAAAAAAATAATAACATTTGAAAGTAAAAACTGTTTATTTTTGGTCTTGCATATCCGTACAAGTTAACAAGCCAGCTCCGCTCCGCGTAAAAGGCACTTAAACAATGACGTACAATCCTCACGCACTTTATGGCTCCAAGTTCGTGAGCCAATTCAAAAGGGGCACTTCATATTCTGTCTACAGAATCGACATCAACAACAATGGTATTTGCCCAACGAATTCCAACTCAAGTCCGAAAAGAGGTTAGAGAGCGCCGGATGGTAGGTTCATGGAGTAGGAATATATTAAAAGAAATTCACCTCGGACGACACGGTTTCTACGAAAAAATCACAAAAATTGTCCGAAAATCAAGCTAGACTTGTCTCCGTTCGAGCCCTCCGATAGAGAATGAACTTGGGTCTTCTTCGTCGTGTCGGTTTCGTGTAGTGTCGTCAGTTTCAGTGAGATCCAGCACAGTTTGTTGAGTGAATACCCTCTGCGCAACTCAACCATTGCTGCTGACAACATGTTGCCAAGATGCGTTTGAGTTGAATTTTATATCAAAATAAACTGAGTGCAACATATGGTACATATTTTTTTGAGTTCATTTAAAGAGCATCACTGACCTCACTTACGATTTAGAAATATAATTTTGGGCCACATTCAATTTGAGTGAAAATATGTGAACTTGATGAAAAATGAGGTTGGCGAAGGCAATTGATGATGAAGGTTAGAGGTGGGTGGCAAAATGTATGCCTCAAATGTATATATATTTTTTTGGAAGTTTTTTGAATTTTCAGAAAGTGCCTACTCTGCTTGCAATCAAAGATGTTTTCTAAATTGATGTTATCAGAAACCACTTTTACAAATGTCTCTCTAACACACTTTGTCCATACCCATATGATCGAGGAAGAGATATTCGATTAAAGGTTTGTCATCATCACTTTTCAAGGGTTGATTCTCATATGTCTTTTAAGATCGCTGAAGCTTTTAGACCTTTTTTCACATTAACCATCTATCTATACAATGAAGGCGGGGCAAGGTGTTGTTATATAATGCGATTAGAGATGCACACAAACACGCAGGAGTGGTCAATTTGGCTATCACAGAGGCGAGGTATTTGAGAATTATTTGTGTCTGAGAAGCTCTTAGATGACTTAATGGGTGGTATTCATATCGTTTTAAATAAAACTATCGTTTGCTCTTATAGATAAGAACAAAAAGTCAGACCAGACAGGGTTGGCTTGAGGAGATTAGTTTTTTTTTAATTTAGATTTTGAAAAACATTTTTTTTTCTTGAGTGGCAGAGTATTTTGTTTTGTCTTCTTTGATACCTAATCTCCATTTCACGAATTTACGAGTTCAAAGGCATTGCTAATCAGCGTTAGACTGACACACTGACTGACAATTATGTGTATAAGACTCAGCAGGAATTTGAAATAAAGGTCGGTTCGTGTAATAGCAGCATTGGATCTTCTTCTAAAGTAGAAAATTTGTCTGAACCTTGTTGACATTATTCCAGATTTAATTTCAAAATTTCTCAGGAGTGGATCCGTGCGAAAAAGTATAACACCATGCGAGAAAAGTGTCATGCAAGAAATAAATCATGCGAGAAAACTATAATCCTAGAAAACCATCAAGCGAACCAAAACATTATGCTTTGCCGTACTTGCCAGACTTTTTTAGATCCCCTCTCACAAAAATGGGTCTTAGCCTTATTCTGCGTGAGCTGTTGCGCCCCAATTTTCTTATATATGTATATATTGCGTCTGTTGTCCTTATTAAATTTCAAATGGACCTCCAGCACTGCGCCCCAATCATGTTTCCAACATTAATTTATCAAAAATTCCAATAAATGCAAAATTTTCCATAACAGCTATTTTAAATGCCCCGAAAATGATTTTAAAAATATAATTTTCAATGAGTGAATCCCTGGAAATAAATTTATCCCTTACAAAGCTTTACAAAATTAAATCTTGCAAAAACAAATTAGTATAAGGCTTGACTACAATTATCATTGTTTGAAAAGGGTAATTCTCAAAATTTTATGACCAAAGCTACGAACCCAAGACAATAAATACGAAATAAAAAAATTCTTAAAAGTTCTTAACAGATTTTGTAATTTTTTTCCTTTCAAGTTTGAACTTAGAAATCTGTTCTTCTTTTTAACTTTAAAAGTGCCGTACTTATTCCATCAAGGCTTTAATAAATATCCTTTTGATGCAAACCTGCCAAAAGAATCCCAAGAGTTCCCTACAGTTCTATATGACTAGCGTATACACCACACTTGTCTACATTTTCCACCTCTTGATAAATAAATATATGCATATACCTCTTCCTCTATATACATACCTAACCTACGAACATCCTAAACGTTGGAATGCTAGTTAACTTAATGATTGGCAGTGTAAAGAAGATTAACTCGCAAGGGAGTATTCATGTGATTCATATTACAACTTTTTCTGTCCTATCCAACCTGGTTACATCATCGTGTTCTAAAACCCTATTTTTACCTTTTTTATACTCCTAAGTTAGAAAAAATTTAATCCAAAAAATAAAAATGCAAAAGAACACAAACTTTCTCCTTAAAACTTACTTTCATTGTCTTAACTCGACTCGACGTCAGTCTCCTCTTCACTTAGTCCTTCTAGTTTCAATCCTTTTTTTCTTTTTGTCTCCACTCGTTGCCTTTTTATTTCGACTGTTCTCTTTTCTATAGTCAGATTTTTTGGTCCTCTAAGAGTGTTGTTCTTTTCTGCAACACCTCCATTCTAAGGGGCAACATCATAAAGTGAAAACCCTTTGTTTTACCTTCTGAATTGGTGCTGCTGGTATTTCTATGCACTTAATTTCGTAAACATGAAAGGCACACAACCTCAGACCACCCTGAATCGGAATCCTTTCGAATACGGTTCAAGTTGTGTTGAACGAAAGAAGAAAAAGAATTTTTAAACAAAAAGTAGCCCTCCACTCTTATGATGAAAAGTCAAAGGATGAAAAATCCATCTTTAACTGACAACAAGATTCATCCGAATCCAATAGTCGTTGTCATTGTTGTCGAATGGTTGGTCGTCGGATATTGTTTTCCTCAAAAAATGGGTTAAGATAGATTCGAATGTTTGCCGGAGCATCTACGTATCTGGAACTTGTATCTATCTATTGCCGCCATTTCCATCGAGTGTACTACGAGTATATTATGTGTGTGTGAACTTCGTTTCAAATGAATAAATGAGGTGCGATTTGTGAAAAAGTTATGATTTGCGCTCATAAAGACAGTCATCGTCTATAAACGACAGAAGATAATCGTGATGTCAACTTGCCAGCAATATCCAAGTCCCATCATTATAGCCAAACCCCTTGAGATGCACACGATTGTATTTACTGCAAAAGTGGGTTCTCCATAAATTTGATACCGCACTCGGATGCTTGACCTTCTGTTGAGAAAAGATCTTCTACGTCTTCTTGCAACAATTTTAACAATTTAAGAGGCGGTTTATTATGGGTTATTTGTGTTAATAGTCGAAGAGTTGATGCCACCTTGTACCCTCAGCTTTTGAGTCTCGGTTTCATACGATAATTTTCAACAATTTATTTGCAATGAAGATGGGGGAACACAGGCGGACATTTTTCCCAGAGAAAGGAGGCATTCAGTGTTGGTAGGAATTTCAGTTTAGTGGGAAGGTAAAAGTCCTCCGAACGACTTATGTATTTGTGAATAGGTATTTAATCAATGAAAGAATGACATCTACAAGTAGTTACGTTTTAAGAGCTGAAGTGAGTTTAACTGTAAGTTGGAAAACAGTTTAAAATCAGATTTTGACATGGGCTTGGAGAATTTTCCAACATACAACGCAGTAACAGCACTAAAATTACCCATTATTTAATATGGCTTTGGAACATGAATGCTGGCTGTCCTGCTCTCAACTCATAGTTTTGCTCAAACGCAATGTGTATCATCCAAGCAGATAAAGCCATAAATCAAATTGCTATATACATATAGGGAAACAGAAAGGAGCATCAGTTTGGTTTATTTCAACCGACCAGTAATCCGGTCAGCCAACCAAACCGATAACTAGTACGCCATCTGTCCAGCGTTAATGACCGAAAATGGAGAACAACAAACTTTCGATACAATTTGTAGACTCTGCCGGCTCCTGCCTGGCATTCCAGTTCTTGATGGTACCTTAACTCTTAAGAGCTGACTTTTGTAAATTTATTTTGTGTACGCAGTATTTGGATGGAGCAAACACAAATTCAAATGATAGCTTAAACCTTCAGCTACCTACCTACTACCTATTTCCTACGTCATATTTATACCGACATCAGACCTACACTCAGTCAAAAAGAGGGTTGGATTTTCAATTTAGTATCTATCGACGAGGTGGTGATAGGAATTATTGGAGTCTTCCATAATCGGAGTCGTACAGATAACATTGAAGAAGACACTTTTCCGAGTCATGATGATTTATTTGAATTTTCCAGAATTGTAAATAAGGACAATCTTTGCATAGGCATGCCATCAAGACTCAACTATTCAACATCAAACAAACAAAACCAGTCGGAGAATGTGTACAAAAAGGATTTACGCTTAATTATAGGTTCGTCTACTCAAACCGCTGAATCTGCTTTATTAATATTTAATTAAGCTGCTGGTTTGACTGGGCGTCTGTTTGGAGTTTTTGCGGTGATATCCTTTGAGGCAATTTGCCTAAGTGGTTGTATAGAATCTACACAAATAGTACCTCTTATAAATACAATTGAATTATTACGACAAACTTATGGGATTGATAAGTTTAAGTATATCAGGTTAAGGTTTAGTTATAATAATAAGCGCTTGATGCTTAAAATTTAAATAGAAAAGTTTTTTTGATGAAAATCAGAAATTATGGCAAAATATAAAAAAATATGTTAGTTAATAATCGTACTCTTCTGACCTTGTTGTTTTATTGGTCTAGGGGTCCCTTAAATATAACAAATGAAAAGCCACTATTTCGAAGTGGAGTAAGCAAGATGTAAGAAAGAAGCCAACAAGAAGTGCTGCCAACTAATCAAGCGGGAAAATTCAGCCAACTTCTGTCGTCAAAAAAGGGGTGGATAACCTTAGCTACCTTCCCCGATCAAAATATGACCCTCAAGCTGAAAGAAAGACTCACCACCCATTAGTGCGTTCAGCACTCAAAAGAGAGTAAATAAACGGCAGCTTAGTCAATGGAACTATGAACGCCAGTAGGAGGTCCGAAGCTGGATTGAAGCAGAAGTAAGAAGATCCCAAGAAATTTTGACGTCGAAAATATCATCTAGAACAAAATAGACCAGCCGGTCAGCTGATATAGTCAAATTCAAAGGCGAGGTCCTGAAGATCCCGTCAAAAATGTGATGTACTACTATGTTCCCAAACGATCATGAAGTGAAAAGAAAGACAGGCCGAAGAACTCTCAGTATAAACAAATGCAACGACAATAACATTTAAATGGTCTAAAACATGGAGCAGTATTCTAACTGGGAGGCTTGTCACCAGCTTTCTGAGGTCAAATCCTACTCGATGAAACCTATAGGTGAACCACTAGTAGTCAAGCCCACAAGTGGAAGAGATCATAATAGCGCCGATAAAGGAAAATAAAATGCACGGCTGGGTCGCACGAACTTGCTCCTATGTAATAGACTAGGAATTTTAAAAAACAAATGTTGTTGCAATATTTTATACCGAATATTTAGGAAGAATTTAGGATGATTATTATGATGACGAATTACTTTAAAACCGCGACTTTGGATTTATGCGAATCCAATTGTAATTAACCAAAAAAACAACAAACGAATTAATTATTATTAAATTGTGCAACCGGCACACGCGAGAGATAAGATCGGATTGACGAAATGTCAAAACGATCAACAATATGAGAGAGATTAGAGATTACAAAATATTGCAACAACAACTGCGATGGGTAACGACGCAGCTAACCGGCTAGTCAGCTGGGGGTGGGTTGGTCGAATTAGATTGATGATAAAAAAAGAGTAAACAATTTATATCGAATGAAAAAAAAGAGAACTTGGGTGCTATAAAAAGGCAATTAAATAAATGCAAGTACTGGGGCGTACTTACGTGGAAGGGGTGGGCGCCAGGAAACTTTTTATGGTCGTTTGCCTTAACCAGAATACTGTAAATTGTTCTTCAAAAATATGAAGGAAACGCAATTTTACAATGGGGAGTAAGAATATTTTATTTAAAAATATCCAGGAAACCGTGGCTTACGCCTGGATTAAAACCTGGAATTTTTTCCAAATACAATAGAGTACAAATGTAAATTCAATTGGATGAAACCAATTGAATATAAATGAAATTATGAAATATTAAATGAAAAATGAAATTGAAATTATAAAAAATGAAACAAAGGGGATTTTAAGAAAACACAGACCGCAAGAATGGACCGCTATCACTGGGTCCCGAAATAAAACAGAAAATTTAGAACTACGGTAAAGGGGCGCGCGTCTCACAGTTTTGAGATTATTTAAACGAAACAAAGGCCAACCGAATTACTATTTTTGACAACACTTTTTATCAAACGAATTAAACTCTTAAAAAAAACTAACACTCTACTTATCTTTTATTTGATATCCTGTTTATTTTTCTTCCTTCTTCTCTCCTCGATAATTTCACTCGCCCCGCTCTGGCGATTTTCTTAAACTTTCCAATTAAACTCCTCTTTCGAATCTTTTCTCAATTTTAATCCTTTCCAAACACTTTTTTTCTATTCTTCTGTTTCTCAATACAATTTCTTTTTTTTTTTCCAAATCTTTCAACTTTTTGTATTTCCTTTTTTTTTTCTCACTCAACAAATTTTTTTGATCGCCTATCGGCTTAACTGGTCAACCAAGAATTAGATTAACCATTTAGCCTTTTATTTCTCTTGGCCTCCTCTTTCACTCCCACATTCACACTCTCAATCAAAAGCTTTCGTGGAACTCGGTTACGGTACCACTCCGATGTTGAGTTCCAACGAAACTCTCATTCACCCACACAATCAATGAATTCCCCAAGTTGTTGGTGCTGTCCCAAAACTTAGCGAATCCAAGGCCGTACCCTGACTTTTTTACAATTACTATTTTTGAGAAAAATAAAAAGAAATTATAAAAAGTTGAAGATAATATTCTGAGCATTCTCTCAGCTACTCTACTAAATTTACTATTTTCAACTAATCCGAAAAAGGAGCCAATACTAGTATTTAATCTTTAAACAATTTTGAGAAACCGAAGAAGGAAGGCAAATATTCAAATTAAACTACCTAACGCGCAATCTACTATTCGGTGGACCTTTGTGCAGATTTGGGGGTATTGAAGGGATAGCGTTTAGCGTTCCATTCTTTTATGCTGGTCTGTTATTTAAGTTAAGTTTTAAAGAAAGAATTTTAGGATGGACTTAAAGTCGTCTTCAAAAATGATAAGTTAAAAAGTTAAGTTCTCTGATGTTGTTGATGTTGTTGATGTTGTTCTCATATCCAGTTTAAGTGTACGTCTATGTTTCGTTCTCTTGTTGTCTTCAAGTATAAGTTTCCTCGTTTATGTAGAAGGCGTGCGAGTCTCCAGCCCATCCGCTGGCTCAACACGATCGAATTATAGGGTACCTATTTTGTCATCCTCTCTGAGCTACTCTCAAGCTCCATGAGGACAACGGACTCAAAATGTGGGTCGAAAAATGGGAATGGTTGGGGTGGAGGGGAAAACAGATATCGAGAGTCAGACTATGACTAAACAACATAGTCGAAGAAGGTTTGAAGAACCAAGATTAAGAATGGTTTTTGTTGCGGTAAATCTTACCGTAACAAATTCCACCCTTACCTACCGAGGAGTACAAGCTGGCTTTCAGAAATGAAAGCGAAGTAAAAAGGGATAAGAAAAGGTAAAAAAATACGAAAATGGAAAACATACACTACTATACAACACAACTAACACCAACTCGATCGCTCCAGGCGAGAGTAAGCACATCACAGAGCTCGAAGGCTCTCAGTACCTCTTAACGTAGCTCTTCCGCTACGCGACTGATTTTCGGGTCCTTCGGGGTCGTCGCAGTAAGGTTTTAAATCCTTTACATTCCAGGTACCTCGATTTGTACCGTTTTCATCCTCGAGAATATATGTCCATGGCGATACTCGTTTCTTTATTAGAAACGGGCCTACAAACTTAGGCGCTAATTTCGCCGAGTAATAATTTGCTGCCTCTGATAGGGCGAAGTTTCGTCGCCAAACCAATTCGTTCGGGAGGAATTGGACATCTCTCCGACGAAGGTTGTAAGTTTTCGCTGCCTTCTTGGTTGCCGACTCTAACTTTTTCCCTATCTCTTCCCTAAGCTTTCTAAACTGTTCCCTAGTATCGTCCGTATTATCACTCCTACCGCTCGGAATAGTGCTTAAGGACTCGCCTCCAAAAGTCACCATTCGTCGACCAAAATTTGCATAATACGGCGACACACCTAACACCTCATGCTGGGCCGTGCGTATGCTGCACGCTACTTTCGCCAACTGCGAATCCCAAGCCCTATGGTTTTCTGAAACATAAGCCCTAAGTGTTGTCTTTATAATCTGGTTTATCCGCTCTGCCGGATTGGCCTGCGGATGGTAATGTGCCGTGAATTTTAGCGAAGAACCATAGCTATCGCACAAAGATTTCAATTCCCTACTTTTAAATTGGGGACCGTTATCGCAAACAACGAATTTAGGGACGCCGAATAATAAAAAGACATTATCTTCCAATTCCTTACAAACAGATTTGGCCGTTGCAGATCTCAACGGGAACAACAAAGGGAACTTTGTGAAATAGTCTACGACAGTCAGAATATAGATATAACCCCTACTAGATTTTGGAAGTGGACCAACTAAATCAACACATAACATCTCCCACGGATTGGTAACCCCTTTCCTTTCCGTCATCAACCCAGCCGGTTTTTCATTAATCGGTTTCACGCTTTGACAAACCTTACAATTTCTAACGTACCTAGTAATATCTGACCTCATCTTTGGCCAGTAATATTTTTCCCCTATCCTAGCAAAAGTTTTCTTCACCCCCATATGCCCTGCTAACGGATGGTCATGATTCTCCTCTAAAATCTTTTTCCTATCATTCTTTGGAATAACTAACTTCCACTCACTATTTGAATTATGTACTAAAATGTGGTTTGCTTTTACAAACTTAAACAATTTTCCTTCTTCTACTCGCCAAGCTGGGAAAGACAATGGCTTCTTTTCTACTTCTCCTAACATTTTCCCTATCCATGGATCGTTTGTGGGCTCCGAAATCCCAGATAAAACCGGTACGCTTCTCGAAAGCATATCTGGCACCACATGATCCTTTCCTTTGCGGTGAACAATGTCGAACTCGAACTGCTGCATACGTACAGCCCATCGAGCCAGCCTACCCGCTGGGTCCTTCAACTTGCTCAACCATATCAAAGAGTGGTGATCGGTAATCACCTTAAATCTCACCCCCTCCAGATATGGCCGCAACTTCTCTATTGCCCACAGAACAGCTAAGCACTCTTTTTCTGTGGTCGAATAGTTCCTCTCATTCCTATTAAGTGATCTGCTCAAATAGCAAACCACTTTCTCTCCCTCCTCAAAATCCTGAGTTAACACTGCTCCAATCCCGAAATCAGAAGCATCCGTCTGAACTACAAATGGCTTCGAAAAATCCGGACACGTCAAGATGGGTGCAGCAACTAAACATTCCTTGGCTTTTCTAAAGCTATCCTCACATTCCCTACTCCAAATAAACTTCCTATCCTTCTTTAAAAGATCGGTTAACGGTTTCACCAAACTCGCAAAGTTTGGTATAAATCTCCTATACCAGGATACCGTACCGAGAAAACTCCTAACCTGCTTCACGTTCTTTGGCGATGGAATCCCTAACATACTTTCTATCTTTTCTGGATCCATGTGTAGACCGTTTCTGTCTACAACATAGCCCAGAAATTTCAAAGATGGCCTAACAAAACTACATTTTTCCCTACCTACTTTTAAACCTGCCTTAATTAATCTTTTAAAAACCTCACTTAAAACTTCCATATGCTTCTCAAAAGTGTCTGTCACGATGATGATATCATCGAGATAGACGAAGACATATGGCTCTAACTCTGCTCCTAAAACTGTGTCTATAAATCTTTGCCATGTTGCAGGTGCATTGTGCAACCCGAACGGCATCCTCAAAAATTGAAACAAACCCCTACCTGGAACTGTGAAAGCAGTATACTTTCGAGAATTTTTCTCAACTGGAATCTGCCAATATGCAGACTTAATATCCAGTGAGCTCAAAAACCTAGCATTATTTAATTTATCTAAGATGGCCGTAATATACGGAAGGGGGTATGCATCCCTAGCCGTAACCTCATTTAACTTCCTATAATCTACACAAAACCTATACGAACCATCTTTCTTCTTTATCATGACAATGGGTGAAGCCCATGGACTGTCAGATTTTTCTATCACTCCATCCTTCAACATTTCTTCTAATTCCCTATCTATGAAAGTCTGAACCACAGGGGACACCGGATAGTACCGTTGCTTAATTGGTTCAGCTTCCGTCCTAATTTTATGCTCCACCATCTGTGTGGACCCTAACCCTTCTGGCATTTCACTAAAAACTTTTTCTAAAAATTTATCTAACTCTTTTCTCTGTGTCTCGTTTAATTCCGTTAAATGATCCGCCACGGACATCGAAGCCAACGAACTTTGGTTCGAAAACGTCCACTCCCCTGATTTCAAATCCGGGACCACACCCGATAGAGCCCAAAAGTCTGCTCCTAAAATCAGTTTATGGGGAAGGCGCGGAAGTCTCCAGCCCATCCGCTGGCTCAACACGATCGAATTATAGGGTACCTATTTTGTCATCCTCTCTGAGCTACTCTCAAGCTCCATGAGGACAACGGACTCAAAATGTGGGTCGAAAAATGGGAATGGTTGGGGTGGAGGGGAAAACAGATATCGAGAGTCAGACTATGACTAAACAACATAGTCGAAGAAGGTTTGAAGAACCAAGATTAAGAATGGTTTTTGTTGCGGTAAATCTTACCGTAACAATGTTATCAGAGAAATCTGTTCATAAGGATAAAATTAATTTTTTAAATTCTTTTATTAGTAAGAGACAAAAACAGAATGCTATGCAAATATGAAGTTATGCAAGAACAAAAATTATAAGCCGTTTTAGTGGTTTCTTAAAAATAAAGCTTTTGGTACACCAATTTAAAGTTTTTATTATTGTTCGAATAAAAATTAAATTTACAAAAAAAATATTGAGCCGTTTCTGAGATATTGAATTTTCAAAAAAAAAATAAAAAATAGATTTTTTTTTTCAAAAATTCGAAAAATATTTATTTTAAAGTTTTGAAATGCAATGGGTTTTAGAATTTTTAGAAGCTTCTCTATAAAAAATTTCATTAAGATCCGTTATGTGGATAATGAGAAATTCAAAATTCGAAAAAATGGTTTTTTTTTAAATTAAAGACCATACAAATTAATTGAAAGAAAAAAAAATTTTATCAAAATTCTAGGAGCCGTTTTCGAGAAAAATACGATTTTTGAAAACCATTTTTTTTAATTTTTTAACATTTGTATGGTGGGTACCTTAATTTTTAAGTAAAATAAAATTTTTTTTCTCATATCTTGTAAATTATATTAAGAAACTTTTACTTATAAAGTTTGAAAAAAATCTAGCATGGTGTTTTCGAAATATTTAGAAGTTTTGAAAAAAAAAATTGAAGTTTTTTTTTAAAAATCCAAAAAAATATTTTTTGAAAATTTGAATACAAAATTCTATTTAAGGTTTCGGGGAGCCCAAGCAAAAAAAATTATCAAAATCGGATGTACCGTTTTTGAGAAAATCAAAAACAAAAAAAATGGTTCCATGCGGGGTACTCTCAATATCCATTTTTCGGAAAAATTTTTTCAACCATTACCTAGCTTTGACTAAATGAAATTTTCTTGTGCTTTTATTTTTTAAATCTGTCGAACAGTTTTTGAGAAAAAAAAATAAAAAAATTCGTATGGCAGGTACCGTTATTTTTGGTCTTTAAAAAAAAAAGAAAAAAACGTGTGCGGGGAAAAAATTAAAAATGATACATATCTACCAAGTTTAAAACAAATCGGCCGAGCAGCTTAGGCTGTAGTCGAACCGACAGACAGACAGACAGACAGAATTGCGAGACCCACTTTTTTAGTCTTAGCTATCATCGTAATGTCAACTTTTATCAAAATCTCGAGTTCGATTTTTTTTAAGAATGCATAAATTACCTATAAGTCGCAAGTAAAAAGAAGAAGTCATCATCAGACTTAAACGACTTAAGCTAATTCGAATTCCGAGAAAAAGCTTAAACTTGTTAAATTATTATCAAAGACAAAGGTGATCATCTTGATCATACACAGACGTGCGTTTGTGAAAGAAAAAGGTTATTTTTTTTTGTTTAGATTACAAGGACTTTATATATGAGAAAAATATCTTACCAGCGTCGTATCAAAATTAAATTCACATAAGTTATTAAAATATTTGTATCTAATTACCTTATACAGACTATCTGTTATGATTGTTCCTTAAATTTCAGACGCAGTTTGGAAACTGTACACTCCAGGTTGAAAACTGAAAAGAAGAAAATAAGAAATATTAAGACTAGATCAATAGAAAAAAATTAAAGAATTATAATAATCTGACTATACACATAATCGTCTTTTGATATCATTTCCCTTTTATAAAAACATAAGCTCATAAGCACTCAAACATTGTTCATAAATTATAAATTAAACTCTTCTATACTTAAAGATCGATATAATGATAGCCCCATTAATAACAACTCATGTCCACATTCATATTTTATTGAGAAAAACAAAAAACTTTGTCTCAGCTTTCACTTCAATGAATATTTCACACATTTAATAAAACCAAATATATTAATAAATCCTTAGGCAGATATACGATGGTCTCATATTTAATCACATGTTTAGGCTTATAGGTACCTCCGAGAGCCCTTTGAAGCAACCCTTTTATTACAAACACAACAACCATTCGTCAAAATAATTATGGTATAATCACTGATGATTATTGTATAGGTATGACCATGAAACAATCCATTAAAATTGATAATACCTCCATAGACAAAAATAAAATAATGAAAAACAAACAAGAATTACAAACCCAGGGTAATTCCCTATAATTTATTGGATTCTTTGTTTCTACAGTCAAAAGGTTATAAGCGATTTTAAGGTTATATAAATGACTTCATTTTGTTGTTGTGAAAAAGCTAAATAAAAATAAATATAGGTTCCTTATCCAAGAGAAGAAAAAATTCACTTTTCAATTTGCATAATCACACACCAGACTGACTTCTCGCAGCTCCACAAGGACCTCAAGGACTTTAGAAGTAAAAAAAAAAACTCTGACAATGGGTACTTTACACAAAATTCAAACCTCGATTACCTTAGCGACACATACTCAACTAATATACCCGGATAAAGTTAGTATAATCAAACTCATTTTCATAACACAAGGAATATGCACACACAAGGAATACGGATGGCAATGACAGATCGTTTTCGAAATCCGAAATTGAGTTCAATTTTCCACCTAATATCAATAAAAATGTTAAATTTCCACCAAGAAAAAAATTTAGAGAAAAAAGTCGCGTTGTGCATAAAGTCAAACTGTGTGGCAGCATGCCCGTGTAATAGGTTCAGTTTGTTCGATGTCGTTCTTGAAGGAGAGCGCCCTCTGTTTCGCTCCGACCTCATCATGAATCGTAAAAGGATATCATAATCATCTCGTAATATTTTACGACACATGTAATTTCGCATGCGGTGCGTGTGGCTTTCTTATACAAAAAAGAAAGAAAGTAAGAACTCAAACGCCTTTCATTCCTCGCCTTTTAAACTTTGTATACGTACAAATATCTTCCTTCAGAAGTATGATAATAACTTTCTGACTTTGTTGGCAAGTCTACAAGGACATGCTCGTTATAATTTTTATATTATTTTTTTATTTTTGTGTCAAAGCAAACGCAATCAGTCATAATCATATGTACACAAATTCATACACTCAGGATTATCGAGTTCATAATAAGATTGTTGGAATCAACCTTCAACATGAGGAAGAAATAAAACAAAAATTGCATTAGAAAATAGGCCTGTTTTTTTTTTATTTTTAAAAGGACATAGCGCACCAGAAGCAGCCATCGTCATCAGCTTCCAAAAGGAAGATCTTGCAAATATCCGTTAACGGGCTTGGCACACACTCATCGTCATGCTGCACACAACCCTTATGATGCCATGTCTAGTTAGCTTAGAGCCATCAAGAAATTGGCAAATATTTGAGGAGATTATTAAATTTTCTCCCTCAAGTTGGTATAACAAATATACATAAACGGTTTAAAAAAGGATACACATTGCTTTGCTTTGGTTTGGCTCTCAACATAGTCCCGTTGGTGCTGTGGGTCGTCTTTCATGTTAAGCCATTGGCAAGGTTGTTTTTCATTTTGCTGTGTTTGTGTATAAAACCAAAACTAGAAGCATACATGTTCCAATCCCATAAGCAGTTGACCCACTCTGAAATTGCAGTTCACAATAACAATGAAGCTACACTGGAGATTAAAAGTTCTAAGCTATAAGTGTAATGGACATACAATCATGGAAAAGAGGGTTTCCTAGACAAATGTATCACTGGGATGTACATTTGTACATATAAGTGGGATGCATTAGATTGAAGTGTCCAATTTTTTCACCTGCGGAGCTCTTCCTATGGAACTACAGTATATGTGATAGCACTCAAATTTGTCTTATTTTGCGAGGCATGCGAAAAAGGTCCTTGAAGGAAGTGCCATGTGAAATCGCCCAAATCGACTGTTTTTTTTGGTATTTTTTCGAACTCTAATAAATGGTTAGTTTGTGATAGTGTCCTAGTATAGATAGCCCAACATTTTGGATGAGGTAACATTTTTCAAATTTGATTTTAAATGGTATCATCAATACCACCATCGGGAGTCTGCTCTAACCAAACAAATTTCTCAATGTGCTTGTACATATGTATATCACCAACCGATACGATCCAATCATAAACTTTAAAGTTCCTAGCCATCTTTCCAGAGCCATCTATAACGTCTTCCGTAAATTACAACACAATGGGACACGACACCTCCTCTTTGCCGGAGTCAACCAAACTGTTATACTGTTAATTATTAGACCAATCTCAGGAATAACAAGTTTTGTAAGCAATACCCATGTCTACGAATGCTAACTGTCCAGTACAATATAATGTGAAAGGTAAAGGCTTCAAATAAGATCAAGACGTTTCGTTTCAAGACAAACCTAGAAGAGCAAATCGTAGTAAATGATTTTGGATACTTCCGATTCTGAATAAGTGATTACATTGGCAAAGGTCTAACCTACAAAACTCGGTTTAAAGGGTCTTAAATTTCCAAACGCTTCTTTGTTTTGTACTTATAATCAAGGGTCAACACGGGTAGTACAATTTTTTTTATATATGTATGTGAACAACAAGAGCTCCAATTTAATTACAAATTGTTGCATCTTCACAAATTCTTCATTAAATAAATCGAGTAAATAGCTGCTACATTTCTGAAAGCAACCTATTGTTTTTTTTAATACAATTTCACACAATTTGATTTGATTATTTGTAAAATTCTAACTAGAAATGCAAGCTTAAGAATTAGCGAAATTTTTGAGCACTACTGTTATATTTCAACTCGTTGCTGTTTTTCTGCATTTTCGTATTTGTTAAATTGAACAATATTTAAACGAGAATATTTTCCGATACTCGGAACATGCCCCCCTCCTATATCTCCACCATTTTTAATTACACTGACTTTATCCAGAAAACCTTTGACAGGGATAGAAAAACGCGGCAACTGTCAGCAATTAGTCATTTTCCGCAATTGATAATCAACTGCAATTGGAACTGGTTGGGAATTTGCTTCGCTTATTTTGTTTTCCTTAAATCACATTTGCCAAGCGTTAACCCGTTGAATTTATGGTGGAAAAATAAAAATTCATTCAATAAAAAAATCTTCTATAAGCCGCAATAAATATGGATTCCTATTCGTCCTTGATACAGGTGCTGCGAAGTACATTAATATCTTCACCATTTACAAAAAAACAGAAAGCCCCGTCAACGGTTAAAGGTATGGCACAGTGAAATTGGCAACCGGCGAATGCGGCAACAACCCATACAACAAACGCATAGACCACTTGATAAAAGTCCGAGTTATAGCAAGCTCGTCGAGAGCTCTTTTGTGTGTTGCTAATGTGTGTGCTACAATTCTACTTCTGGAACGTAAATTTGTTTGCCTCACTATACTTGCCCAATTAGTCAATTAGACGGCTTTGAAACCTGATGCTTAGCTGCTGCTATCCCAATCCTTGCGAAATATGGATGTCAGGCTAACAATAACCTCCTCGACCTGCTTCATCAAACCCAAACACCATTTTGAAAAATACCTTTAAAGCCATCTCGTTATTTCATACAGGATTGTACTTTTTTTGGTACCTTTTTTGCGGAGTAAAGTTAATAATTCGTAGAAGGTCGGTGTATTCATAAACCTGTTAGATGGACGAACGCATGGACAACGAATGATAGTGGAATCGACTAAACCATGACTCTTTGCAGGAGAATTTAAGACCCAAGTACGAACACTGAAGCCTCCGTTTCGCTGGTTTTTTTCTTTCCCTTTTTTCATAATCTATGCTCTAACATTCTGTCGTACTGCAGCTGGCTCGTTGCTCCTTTCAATGTTCCACATATTTGTCGGATAAACACTTATACATAAGTCCCAGGCATGCTTGTTGTGCTCCAAATCCAAAACCCATAAAAACGTGCGAGGTTTTCGTACGTTATAGATCAGGGTGGCTGGCTTGGCTGGAAAGAAGGATTCGAGCAATCGCGACGCAATAGGGACGATTTTTTAAAAATTATTTTTCCTTCCGTGGTGCCGTTTCTGTTGCACACAGAAACCTAATTGATTGCTTCACCACATATAGCCATTGTGTAAATTGGGATCTATCCTTCTACAACGCTTGCGAGCAAGCACATAGTTGCACGATAAATTGTTCTATATGTAGTTTTAGTTCTGATACCAACATTGCGGTGACTTTGAAGTTCGAATGAGAGGGAAATATGTATTATAGAACACACTCAAAATGTTAAAAGGCTTGACCTAGTTTTGGGTACAAAATTGTTTATCATCACCCTTATTCGCACGACCCCCCAACCCTTCTTCCTTCTACACCCTTTGCTGACAAATTGTTTTGTTTTTCTTCGATTCAATTTTTATTTGTTTTAATGGGTACAAAACCGGTAGTGGGGTGGTGCTGGCTCTGGAGATTATTACGGAGGTTTGCGAAGCGTTTATTATAGGTTTATTGAATTTTTCATATTTTTAGTGTGTTCATTTTTTTTAAGGAATAAAACTACGTAATGATGGAAAATCGATTTCCAAACGTTTTCGAGAAGTTAATTTGTTTGTTTTTCACTTAACATCTAAACTGGTGCCTTAAAGTCAAATGCAGATACTATTAAGTCTGATACCTACAGGAACTTTTATCGTAGCTATATTTACGAGATGTTAGCACAGGTACATAGAAATTTACGGGGTTTCATGCTTGAAAGTTGGGTGCGGATTTGTATTGCCATTGGAACATACAAAATATTAAGGATTTTCTTTGTCAAGATACGAATGGTGACATAGTGAAATTCAATAGTATCTATATTTTCCAGATCTTCTGTTTTTAGAAAAATAAGAAACAAATAGACAAAATACATAATATTTTTTCAACTTTTTTTCGAAGTTGAATTTTACTCCCAAAATTAAAGATAGAAAATGAAGAGTGATTCAAAATTAGATATGAATATAAGAATTAGATATGTTGGAATATTGTTTCTAAAAATATTAATTAAATTAATAAATTTTTCAATAGAAAGTTCTGAATTTTATTTGAAACAATGCCTCATTATGGACAGCCCTACAATTAACAAAATTAATCTTCTATGTTACAATGGTAATGAAGTGGACCAGTAGAATTCGCAAGAATTCATTATTTTAAGTCTTCAAAGAATTCATTATCAAATGAAATCACGTTTCACGGATTAAATATATTTTTGGAATTTCACAATTTCAATCAGCTTAACAATTATTGATTTTATATCTTACAACCCCAAGTCCCAACAAGACCTCTCTCTCTCTCTATGAATCGGCAGTTGAAAGCATTATTCGATAAACTCATTTTAATATATGAACATGAAGTCCCATAAGCGCTAAACACATGCTACTCATTTACCACTTCATTCGTAAAAACAATAGCATACACACACATGCACGTATTGCATCTGCATGTATGCGTATGTGTAAACTTTATACCTCATCACCCTCATACACTATTCACCCGCTATATTTCCATCTACCTTTGTTGTTTGGTTGGTTTGGTTATACATTTCATATCAAACTAAAAATTATGATAACTACCAAAGGTTATTTTTAAAATTGGGCTATATTAGGTAGGTACTTTGATCTATATATCTTTGTTAAACAGGGTATTCTCAAATTTAACGACAAGGATAATCCTTTCCACAGTCAAACAAAAATTAAAGCGTTTTACCAAAAATCAGAACTGTAATAGTTACTCATTTCATAGTTCATTATAAATTCTTCGTTAAGTTTTCTTCAATATTGCCTCATCATACCTAAGAACTATCTGATGTTAATTGGCATAAACGGCTATATACAAATTTGAGTGAAGGTTTAAGCTTAGTACACCGTTCTATGTTAAAATTTGTGAACACAGTGTAATAGCTATTCAGTGGAAAACTTAACGAATCTCTCTTTTACGAGTAGATACACATTTCATAAATCACTGGAAAAACAAATATTTAGTAAAGTAAAACAATAACTTTAAAAAATATATCTATTATTCGAACGAAACCAATGTTGTCATTATTCGTTAAGTTTTCTCCAGTAATATACTCGTGCTTCTGAAGTTCTACATAAAAGCAGCATGTGAATGAATTTAGGTGAATCTGAACTAATTTTATTAACATACAAAACCGTACTGTATTTTGAAACAGAATAACGAGAAAATGTCTATTAGTATAGGAAAACTTAACGAAACTCATCATAAGCGAAAAAAATAAATAAGAAGATTTCTTATGAGTTTTTGGAAAGCAAAAATATTGGTATCACAAAAATAGTTCGAAAAGCAAAAAAAATTGTTCGTTAAGATTTCTTCATTGCTCTCTATTTCATGAGCAGCCTGTCGCATATGTATAAGAGTTACAATTATGTCAAAGGTTTAAGAAAAATCAAGCTTAAAGTTGACTCATAGTATTCGGAATCTTATATCATTAATGAAAGTAGCTACTCGATTCTAAAAATTGATAAAGAATATTTGACAAAGACTTTAAAGGACAGTATGAGCCCTATAGACAAAAACAACGTTTTTGTTGGAAGTTTAAAAATGACGATTTTTCGAAACCAATGTATTTTTTTGGAAATGTATAAATTACAAAATTATTCTAGCCTTTTTTTGGTTTGCTCTAGCAAAATAACTTAAACGGATTTCAATTAATTTTGTGCGCACCTTGTAAGCTTTGTATTTAAAAAAGAAGTCGCATTGCAGTTCATACTGTTGGCGTAGCTAACGACTTTGTTAATTCAATTCCAGAATTAATTTGAATGTTTATGAAGAAAAAAAGTGAAATAAAACAATAACGAAAACAAAAACAAAAACCAACTGTTTTAAGAGGATTACACCAATTATGGCGGACGCCGCGCCGGTCCTCCTCCTAGTATAGCACCCTACAATGCGCAATTTTATACAATAACAGTAACAAAACAATTTGGGTTTTAACGGCAACGGTGTTGAGTGAACTTGTGGATGAGATAATAGTGGGAATTTCGCATGTTCCGTAGGTAAAAGCTTATTGTGAATGCTCCATTCTCATAGTTTATGGTGAATCCAACAAAATAATACGATAGGAGCTGAAAATTCAATTTCATGCCCCTTTGGGTAAACAGATCCGTTTTGAACGTAAAGTCCTCGGAACCTCATATCTCCACGTTTGGGTAGATTTATATAGAGATATTTCGTTGATAAACCTAGGAATGATGAATATAACCCAACTCACAGGATGTATCGTATTGGGTGCTGAAGCAGAAAACGATTGCGGTTTTATTTTTTTTACGCAATAATCTGAGAGGACTTCATCCAGCAACGCGGTTTTCGGTACTCTATACATATTATGTGAGTATTTGTATTGGAATTTTTGATAACCTTATATGTGTTTTTCAGAGTTAACTTCAAATTAACAAACTCGATGACTCGATTCAAGGCAATTGATGGTCATTTTAGAGCAAAAAAAAATTAGAATGATATTGGAATACAACGAATTAACTCAATTTAAACATTTAACAACTTTTCCTGGAAACTAATTTCAACATCAAAGAAAATTAGGACATTTTTGGTGAGATACCGAAGAATAACTTATTTCCTTTTTCCCCACCCAAAACCTTCTACCCAGTTGTTAAAGGCTTAGTCAAACATTATTGACACACAATCAGCAATTTCCAAATTCTTGTTCTAATTAATGGTGTGATTGACACGGGTATAGATTCAAACAAACGTTTATCCCTTTTTTTCTGGCGCGTTTGTCATTTGACAATCAACTTACATGAACATACCTTCCGAATTCACAAGAAACCTGCACAAGAAGGTGTGAAGCCTGTCATTTGATCAAATCGAACGATAAAACCATGAATAATAGAACGAACAGGGGGACACAACCGACTGAAGATAAAAAAAAACAACAAAGTCCTTGAATATCGGTTAAGTTCGACAAAAGTGATTCTAATGGTGTCCTACGTCGTTGGTTATGGTCTAGTGTTCGAGGGTTTTACTATTTGTCGCTATCGAATTGATGAAATTAATGATAATGCTGATGGTTTTTGTTTTATTTTGTCTCTTTGTAATTTTGTCAAACTTTCCGTTTTGGTCATATCTGTCATCGTAGGTAAATATAGGGTGTAGAAAAAGAAAACAATGCTGGCAACGATAAGGGCATTCTCGGCACAAAAAGCAAACAAATTTTGTTCTTTTTTTAAATGCGTGTAATCAACGTGAATTTTCCCTTAATACCTACCTACCGCCACCGTATCAGCATCATCGAAGACAGAGCAGCTAGAATATAGAACACTGTAGCAAAAAGACAAATCTCGTGACGAACCCAATTTTATTGCTTATAAATCCCTAAAATGTTTCAAATGGATTATGAAATAATTGGATCGGTTCCTTATGGCCTTCCGTATATAAGGTACTTTTTCCAAATAATATAACACGAAAATAAGGACATTTTCTGCTCCTCTCGTTTGGGGATTAGGTTTTGTATTCTGGAAAGAGCTAGAAGGATATAATTCTCTCGTTATTATACCCACAGATAAAAATAAGAAAAAAAAAGAAAACAGAGCTATAATTGTAAATATTGATGTTTAACGATATGCCTTCAGTTATGTTTATCAAATAAATACAAAATCGAAACCGCTAAATCTTTCGAAGAAAACCTCTCCCGCTCGGGCATTAATTTGGCTTCGAATTTTAGAATCTTAGAAAACAGCAGCTTCAAAACTGATGTCCATTGTGCGTTTAGTGTTGATAAATCCCTATTGGAAATTCCTCTGGGTGTTCAGTTGCGGGTGGTTTGCCGAATGGTAATACCCCTTAATAAAACCCCATCGCATGCTTACGTTGCTAGGTTTTTTTTTTTTAAGCAATCACAAGTTAGGAACAAAGAGCTCTTGTTCCTCTTTTGTCGAGAGGATCTTTCATCGAATAATTTCAGAATTTATTGCAGAGAAGGATTTGTATCCGCAATCCTTTCCAGGAAAACTTGTCTCGACCTTGTAATTTATCGAAAAACCTAATTAACCTAAAAGCCAAATTTTAAAAATACCCTAAGCTAAGATTTAATGAGAGCTTCTTAAAAAAACATTAAAACTATTTGTCAGTTGAAAAACTGTATTGAGGAACTTGCAGAACGAGAAACTTTTCTGGAATTAGACATTCAGGGGATCAATTATGATCATCTTCATAATCGAAGAACTGAAGAAAATCAACCCCGATCAATTGGATCCTATTTGAATATTAAGATATATAGATTGTTGTTTGTGATTTTAAAGTTTTTTGATTTTCAACTTTTTTAGGATGTTGATTTGAAATTTAAATTATTTTTAATTGAATTTTTGAGTCTTTAAAACATTGGATTTTCATCATTTATAACCCAGTTTCAGTTTCTATGGTAGGGTAAGACTTAACCAAGTTCAACTTTGGATTTTTCGGGACATATGTTTTTATTTTTTAAGCAAAAAGCTTAATGTTAAACAACTGTTAACCTTTAACCTTTCATCGCTATTTTAATGATCACAGCACTATGCAAATGGATGATTTTTGTGTCCTGTAACCGGCTTGTTTCTACCCAAATGAGATTGTCCAGATTTATGACATTGATACAAATGGAAACACGAACAAAAGATTACCTGAAATCAATGAAAACCCCGAAACAACAAATAAGTGACTTTAGTCCTAAATACATAAAATATCAGAGAACTAACATCAAAAGGGAAATTTAACAAATATAATAATAATATTTTGATGTTCCAAAAGTAATTGAAATTGTATAATATATCTTATTAACAAGTAAAAATAATAAAAATTACTCACCAAATTGTCATTAACAGGAAATCAATATATAAATAATTGTTCGCCGACACAAGATTCACCTAGAATAAAATAAAAGTAGAAGTACCTTGATTTAATTGAATACTAAGACATGAATAACAAACAATAAAAAACAATTTTGAATCAAAAATGAATAAAGAATCGATTCCTAAATGCATCGAAATTGTATTTACTCACCCTTTTCAATTTTACATATTTTAATTCTTTTCAAATATTACCGCCAAATAACATGCTTCCAATTCAATTCCATTTTATGCACACCTCTCCCACGGGCGCTCTGGAAATAAAACACTCTCAAGTAAAAAAATGTATTTTGCAAAAAAATCAACTTTTACCGATCGATTTCACTGATTTTTTTTCATAAACATTAACTGCATCACTCAAGGACAAATTTTATTGAACTTTTAATACCACACATTTGGAATTAATATTTTTAATAATTTTTCTAATGCGAACCGATCGTCACAAATAAATAAAATACGCACTTGACATGAGGAGAAGGAGAACTGAACTGGTTAAATCTTGCAAGATAATTCACCTCCACCTCAATGGTAGTGCAGTGTGTGTGAAAAGGGTCATGCAAATGGATGACTGATTAGATTCTCATTCTCGTGACATGAATGAGAAGAAGAGATGAAAACATCCGAATTAGGTGTTGTGTGCTGTGCCTGTTCTGTGGGTTGTGTCTCAGCTGTGGTGTAAATTGGCAAACTACGTGGTGCATAGATTTGTGGATTGTTGTCACTTTTTTGAAGGGTTGAATTTGGAATGTATCGTTAGTAAATATATTAGTTACGACAAAAGTCACAGCTTCTGAATATCCCAATTTTTATATTAGAGTCGTTAAATTCAACTTCCAGTAAGTAAACCTACCCTGAAGGAAAATTTGGGGAGAGTACGATAACTTAGGCGCCAAAAATTGATAACGGATTTTTGTAGAAGGGTCAAATACAAGCGTTTTTTACTATGGGAGGGGGGGGTCTATCTCGCCCCGTTTAGGAGGTAGGGGCGATTTTAGAAAAAATGACTTAAATTGAAAAAAAAAATATTAAAAAACAACGGCAACACTTACAATAAAATACTATACCGGTTTTGAAAGCCAGAAGTCTGTTCTATAATCGTAAATTTAAATTAAATTATTTTTATCAATAGTTTTTGAAAAATTTGCATGCAAACTCAAAATTTTGTTAAAAAAAATGAAAAAAAAAAGTTTAGACCAATTTTTTTCAAAATTGTAAACTGAAGTGCTTAATTGGCTTTTTGTGGTCAATGCTACTATTAATTCTGAATCGAACACAAAAAACCGAATGGTTTTGTCCCTTCTAGTTTTTGAGAAAATCGAAAATTACCAAAACTACTTTTTATGAAATTTTTGATTTTTGGTATTTAACTACGGTGATTTCATTTTGAGGACATTTGTATGTAAAGTACAGCAAATCATTTAGGGTTACCAAGAATGCACCAGAGGAGGTAGAATTGCATGGCATTTCGCGTCTCAGTCAGTCAGTTTGTGAGTAAGTCAGGTGTTACTTAAAAATAGTCAAGTCAATTTTTCAATGTTCAATGTATTAAAACCGTGTTTACAGACATTTTGATCACAAAAAAAAAATTATAGCAAGCACCTCCCGAATCTCTAGCCAGTAATGAGGCCCATGGAAAAATGTGCCGATAGATGGGTTTATTGCTCTGAGATTAACTTTTATATGGATTGCACCAGAGAAACTTTTAAATCATTAGTTTTAAGCAAAATTTAAGTAACGTTATTTATTAAAATAAAAGATTAACTATGTAAATCATTTAAATGTAATTTGAATTTTATATATCCACCTACAAATTTGTAACTATATATTTACTTATGTATCTTAGTCTGTAAGAGTATAATATGCTCTGGTTGATGAATAAATAATAATAATAATATTGTATTCTTACAATTTTTGTCACCTTTTTGAGTTGGAGTTGAGGGGAGTTGACGCTTTAGTTGGAATTAGACCAATTTCTTCTAAGAACGCAATGCTTTTGAAATATTTTTTTTGAAATATTGAAAAGTTATTTAATTTAGGATGAAGTAGTGGATGCTTAGTCGCCATTCTTTATTCCAAGAAAAAAATACTTCACTCTTACAAAGGTTGAATAACGAATGACCTTGGTAAACAATAACCTGTACCATATTAGCATTAAAAACAAACAATAAACACACATAAATTTGCTGCATTCGTACAGTAGTACCTAGGTAATGTGAATTTTTCATAATGTATTAAATTTTCATGTCTGAACATTTTAAATGTGCAACTTTGGGCTACGTACATACATATATTTAGTAGACATTGGATATAGACCATAGGGTAAATTCAAAGTTTCTTTAAATCCAGATTCTGTAAATGCAAAAGAAACCTTGCATACACCCAACCTCGCACCTACCCCAAATCCTATAGTGTGCCCAGGCAGGGGGGTTGCAGGGGGGCAGCATGCCCCCCCATACATATCTCACTGTTTATACGCCGTAATGCGTAAGCAAGCAAAAAAAGCAAATATCACATAAAAAAGTAGTTTTCGTTATTTTCAATTTTCTCAAAAACTAGACGACATAAAATCATTTAGTTTTCAGTTTCTGAATAAGAATATATTAGAGCAACGAATTTTAGGAAAAATAATAATATATAACTTTGCAGTTTTGAAAAATTAAACTTTAAACTTTTTTTTTATGTTTTTTTTTCACCAAAATTTGAGTTTAAAACTCGTTTTTTCAAAAACTGTGCATAGATTCTACTTGATTTAAAAATTATCTAATAGATCAGAGTATTGGCTTTAAAAAAAGGTATAATACTTAATTGTAAGTATTACCGCTATTTTTTAATATTTTTGTTTCCATTTTAGTACATTTTTTATAAAATTGCCCCTCCCGCCCAAACGGGGGGAGATAGACCCCCCCTCCCATAGTAAAAAATGCTTGTATTGAACTGTTCTACAAAAAACCGTTATAATTTTTTGGCGCCTAAGTTATCGTACTCTTGCCGAAAATTTAAACACCTATTCAAAACAATATGATCGCCAGGATTATGAGTTTGATAAGCTTTGAAATTTTGGACTTTGAACTATTTTGTCTCAGTACTTGAATTCCTTTTTGAATTTCCTAGATTAAGATTATTATGAAAATCATATGTACTAAGATTGCATATGTACCTGAAGATTGCAACGACTAAAAAAGTATTCAATTGGCAAAGGAATCCACTTTTTAAACTGGCACTTTCCCTTTCCGTCTTTCAATTTGCCATTTTGAATTAACGAGGGATATCTAGCCACGTTTCCTGTTTAATTAAATAGAACAAATGAAATTTGAAGTTCAGTAGAAAAAAACTTTCCTAACCCAAAAAATTCCTGTGAAAGCCTTTGTAAGTTGAATGTTACTTGCACCTTCACAGAACCGCAACACTCCTCAAAATCGTGCGATAACATTTGATACAAACATTATTCTAACAAGTATTTTTAATTTATCAGGATTTCATATGGGGGATTTGTGTCTTCTATTCGTATCACTTTTGTTCCTGAGTTCAACGCAGTACTGTATCGGTGGAAGAAGCAAACAAAAGGTAATGATTCTTTTGTGAACATAGTGCGGTTGAATCGACTTTGAAGTTGGTGATGATGTCTTGTTTTTAAGGCTTCTGCTCTTAACGCACATTTATTTATGAAACATAACCTTTTTCACAAAATTTCACCACACAAAGGAATCTCAACGGTTTTCTATAATCCCAATTGAAAAGAATCCCAATTGAAAGATAGACGGAAATATATGGCTTGCGTCTGTCTAATAAAAAAAAATGCCGATTAAGTTGCATTTCAAAGGATCGATTATAAAAATGTCAGAATTATGGAATCAATACTTGAAAATTGACTTCGTGAATAAACCATTAGAACAAATATTCAGAAAAAATCCGAATAGACGTAAAAGTGGCAATTCTTAATTAATGGTCACCTTAAATTATAAAAAAAAACTTTAGGTATGTAAAATCGTTGAAAGATCGTTTTTGTTGTCGAAGTATCATTAATCAGAAAAACCCGACTCGTTGATTCTCGTATTCGATCGAATGATGGCATTCATCACCTGTCCGAATATGGAAATCCAAGCCGAAAACACGTCTTAAATCAACAAACAAACTATCGCCTATTCGAAGAGGTCCAAATGTATGTCTATGGCTTCTCTGTAGAATGAAATACTCGTAGAAACTACATTTTTATTGAGTGAGTTTGTTTGGATTTTTAAGAACAAAATTCCAAAATCTTCTCATTTAGATTACAAGCACTGAAAATAGCAGGTTGGTTGTTGTGTTTTATCGTTATTAGCGACATTTTATTAGTGGAAGAAAAGTTCTAAGATCAATCAATGTCATAGCGAATTTGAATATTTCCAGGCTTAAGCCTTAAGAGTTTCAAGATAATAATATTTTATTCATTAGGATTTATTTTTTGAACTGATTTATGGACTGAATATATTTTTTTCTAATAACATTAGACATTTAACTTTAGTGGTCGTTGAATAGTTTTAGGGAAATAGGAGCGGTTTCTCCTAGTTTTTGTTCTTATGTAGTAAAGTGTCACGTTTATTAAAATGGAAAAGAATTTTCAATAAATGTACATTAAGGGGCCAGTTATATAGCTATCATTGAAGTGCATCATTGAAAATTTTCATTTGCATTTTTAAGACGATTAAACAAACTTCAATGGCTGTAATTGGTACCAAAATGAAACTAATGGGTAGTAGAATTTTTTACTCTAAGAAATACAAAATTCTGATTTAAACTTTCTTTTAAATCCACTTTTATTATTTCACTGATAGAAATCAATTTCAATGAACAGCTGATTTTCGTTTCTTTAATATGGAACACAATCGTTCCACTGAATGTGTTCGATTCTCTTTCTATTCTCAAATGTCAGTTTTCCTTTCAATGATCAACTATAACCTCAAATGCATAGAATTGGTTGTAATCAGCCACTGACAGGATCTTTTACTGAAACCAATTTTTCAATGATTGCTATAATTGGCTTGCCAAAACAATTAAGTCAGCATTCTACTGATTTGTTCCAATGATGAATTTCAATGATAGCTATAACTGGCCCCTAAGTTTAGTTTTTAAAAATGTAATTGAAAAATTTACATAAGGGACATGACAGTTGGGCAATCATATTTTTTTTTCAATACAAGTCCTGTATTTTCAAATTCAACATATTACAAAATGTCTGAGCAATAAATAATCTTTTTGGTCAAGAAAGAAGAACTTCCCTTTTAAAATTTCTGACACCTAAATTAAGAAGTTTGCAAATAAAAAATGATAAAAATTGAAAAAAATTAAATCTATTTTTAAAGCATTTCAAAAAATCACTAATCCCAATTTTTATTTTTCAGAATTACTTATAAATTACAAACAAAATCTTACGCAAAGTATTTAAGCTAATTTTTAAATGAAATGTTAACAGGAAAAAATTATTACGTAGACATAGACAACGATTCTTTAAAACAATCTGATTTTGAAATGAAGACTATTGACAAAAATACCTACCGGAGCTATGAAATACAAATTTTTATATTGGAACAATATGATTTGCTTAAGTATCAAAACAATTTAACTTAAACTGAAAATTTATATATAAAACATTTTGACCCGTTTGAATGCCAAAAATCAAAGACGGAGACATTGTCTTCAGTGTATAGCTTTTCACAAAAATTCAGGAGAAACTTTATCCTTAAAATTTTTCGCACTCAAGATAAAACCCTCAGATATACTGTTAGTGCACTTTTCATAACTTTTTCGTATTAACGAACACGTACAGAATATTCTTTGACAAGCCCAAAATTAATAGTTTCCCATTTATTATAAGACTAATTGCCTTAAATGCCTGCAAAAGTTTATCCATTTAACTGAAATCAGACCTGACTTTAGATTGAACTCATTACTCAAATTCTTCTAAATCAAAACTACACCTACCGACACCACACTACCAGGCACACATTTCTCGATCTGATTTAGCTGTTTTAGATATCGATTCCAGTCAACCAGTTAATCCTTGTGCAAGCTTCGCATGATTCACAAGCACCCTATATACATGAATTTCACATCTCATAAGCTCCAGAGAGAAGATTGAGAGACAAAAATAATGAAAATAAATTACTTCTACTCGTATTCGAACGGATAGCAGAAGAAATGAGCCTCAAACCACTCGAGTTACCTTCTTTTTAAACCATTTCTAGACAACCGACGTGACTTGAATGCTTAATACTCTAGTCGAACAGAGCTGAGATAATTTCAATAATGTGGACACATTTCCATTGTTACTGGATTCTCGGTTTTGTGGAGAATGAAGGGACATAAAGACAACAAACTTTTGTTACGAAGTTTTATCTACACGCTCCGACGATAAACGACCTCACAAATCGATAGGCCGTAATGATTAAGGCCTTCTGACGGAAGAAGACAAATAATCCTATGGTCTTTAAATTGTTTAATTAAGTGGCAAACTTGAGCTTCCTTAAGAGGCAGTTGATAATACTTTGACCGTCATTCCTTTCACCCTTATTGATTCCCGATATTTTTTGTTTGTGTATCAGAGGGTTTTACAGATGCTGCAAAAGGTTTGTAGAAAATAAGACATTTTTTCTTGTTTGACTTTCATTTGAGCCAAGTGCATAATTGGAGGGCGAACAAAACATTGATAGAAACACTTTGGTGTGAAAATTACCAATTACATTCCACAACTTAATCTTTAAACCAAAAGTGATTTATTGATAAGTAAATGGTAATTCCATGAGAAATAGAATGATTGTGGATTTGTTCAAAGAGTGAACGATAAAAAAGGCAAATTGGAAAATTAAATGCACGGAATAAGACTGCATAGAAAACATGGACGTGAAATTCAAAACTCTACATTCCCCAATCATTCTTGTAATCGCATGCCTCGTATTGCAAAAAATCGAATGCGAACAAAATTGTGGAACCCATTGATTTTATCAGGAAAAACCTTACGTAAACTCTTAAATTCACCTCCGGTGGAATGGATAAAGTCCGTTCCACATTCTGTTTTATACCATGGCTTCAATTCGTGTACAAATAACAAGACAGAAAAAATAAGGTAATACGAGTTAGTAGGTTTGTGGAACGTATTTATTTTATTTCGTTTTAGTACTGAAGTTACTAATAGACTTAAAAGTTGACAGACGATCAAAAAGCTTTTATTAAACAACATTAGCATGAGGTGATTCAAACAATCCGCGCCACGTCATCTGTCCTGGAATAATGCACCAACAAGTTCACTTCATCCACCTATCAATTGGTTTGTTTCATCGTGAGAACATGCCATTTTTCTCACCAATCATATTATCATAATTAGCTGAATTTATCTTATGAAAACTATTAACCTGAAACCAAAATTTCATTCCGAAGGTACACAGATGTTATATTATAGCTTCTAAACGGCTCGAATACATTTGGGAAACCAGTGCCCGGAAATCAACCTGCAAATTGAATGCAGATGACGATGATGATGTGAATGACGGACTATTCTGCTCTTGTTGGTAGCGGGTTGATTGCAAGTGTATTGTGCATCCATAGGGAATCCTCATTTGGAAAAATACTGGAAATCAGCCTCTCTTGATACCAGTACTCTGGACATGCATTAAACACAAATAGGAATCGTGTGTAGTTGCTGAAATAGGCATATTACAGCCAAGCATTACCCATGGTCGGAAGGAGATATTGACAAATTAAGCCTATAACCGTTTCGTAGCAGATTGTACCCATCGAGCCATGACGATAGTAATGGTTTTATTCGCTCCTATGGAGGTTACAATATTTTCAATGGACAGTATGTGGGTTGTAGGTGTTCACCGTTTCTATTCTGTGCTCAGCTAGCGCTGGGAGTGAAATCATCTTCTACGTATGCTTCATTCCCAAATAATCCTACCACTAGATAAGCTTTAGAGCATGGAAGGTATATCTCCAACATCCTCACTGGGGGGGTTATGCCCTGAAGTGCCCGGTAGTTTCAAAATGCTAATCAGTTTATCTAACCAACGATGCGTCAGAGGGTTTTAATGTCACTTTGCCACTTCCTTATCGTTCATTGCCAGTGTCACACGAAGTTTGTGATGGGTTCCTGAACTTTGATATTTCCGGAGGTTTTTGGTTTCTGAATGTACATAACTAGAGTGATAAAGAGACGTAAAGAACTAAAGGAGGACTTTCTTCCTGTTTGCTTCTTCTTTTCGAAGATTCGAAGAAATCGCATTTAATGGCAAATGGTTCTTAAGTCAAAGACATAGTCAAAGCTAAGTGGATAATAATAAGAATTAATACCACTCGATGATTTTTTTGTTTTGAAGTAAATGAAAGTTTTTATGCCGAGAGAAAAACCCAATTGAGATTACGAGAAAGAGATTTAACTGGAAGAAATCGCAGGTCTTAATCCTCTCGACATCACTGTCTCAAAGGTCTGTCTCAACTGTCTCTTCTAACCAGGAAATTTCTATTTAGACGTAGTTTGGAACTAATTTTTAAATCTATATCGTCACCGCCTTATGAACAAAATTCAATCGCCTTCAAATTTGGCTTAAAAATCCGGGAAGTTATAATGCCAAACGAAATGAATGGGTTGACGATGGAGTATTTTGCAAAATTAATTGCGATGTTTTGACCGAACTAGATCATTTTTCCAGCCGTGTTGTGTAAATGTCTGATAAACTAGTTTAGACATCTAAGTCAGCAAGTGCTGAGAATGCCATTGTTTGTTTCGCGGGCACAAACGGTGAGGGAAAGAGAAGGTATAAATACGAATTATACCAAAAAGTCTTCAGAGAAATCGAGCTGGAACAAATATTACAGATCATGCAACTAAGTCGGCAATATAATGTAGGTCGGATAGAAAGGCTAAGGTTTAAAAATATTCGAGTATATTTTGGAGGTTTCGGTCACTTGGCCTATAAAACTGGAAACAGGCAAAGTTTTCCCTTGCCATTTCAATTTGCAAACATTCAAGACCAATGTTCATCGATACCTCTTTTCTCGCCCTCCTATGTACTCGTACCTGAAAAAGCAAAGCATTTTTGCCGAATTATTTCAATGGAATATGCTTCTAATGACTTTGTAAAAGCTTTTACTACCAAAAATGAAACATTAAACATTTTTTGCACAAATCATTTTTTCTTTAGCCTATCCCAAAAAAAAAAAGGCAAATCAAAAAGAAGAAAACGATTTCAAACTTATGCTATCAATATTAAAGTAGGGAAGATATATGTAGGTCCTTATGAAAATAATTTCGAAGGTCATATCAAAAGTTTTGCCGTGGCTCTTACTTTGAAAACACACATTAAGAATTACTCTCAATATGAGTAAAGCTTCATGAAAATAAAAGTTAATCCATCCAATATCTCTCGGAAAAGTGCCTACTCAACATCTATTTGTCTAGTTTTCTATGCCATTCATACTATTACAACCACTACCACAAATTGCCGTATTTTACGTATTTATAACTTGCTCTGCACAGTTATCTACTATAATGTCAATATTATTCTATTATTCCGTATTTTGGGTTCCTATTCCACTTAAACTATTGTTTGCCTTTAGGATATGAATTTCCTAGGTACTTTTTATTAGACTTCATGTTTTCTTTATTTGAAAACGACAAAACGATAAGTGCTCTGACTCCTAGTCACCACCGTACACAATATTTGATGTCATTTGCGCGTTTGGAAAGGGGCTAAAAATAAGACAGAAACAAATAATTTGAAGGAGAAATCAATAAAAAAAAATCTTCTTTGACGCCATTCATATTATGCGGATGTCTCGGTGTTGCCAAAATGTCTGGGCACCCTGATGAAGAAGAAGCTCACAAGCTATGCAACTTAGAATACTCACTCACATTATCATAGAAAGAGGACGACAATGGGGATGTGCTAATCGGTGGTGCCGACGACTATCCGAGCCAGATCGACGATAAACTTCGCAAGCCGTTTGACTTTAGGTCAAACCCGGCCAGTGGGATAATTCAGATACATTGCCTAAAGCTGGAGCCTGTTTCTCATTTCATTTTACCCCCCCCCTATCCAATGGAGAATATTTATAGAAAAAGAAAAAATCTCTTGTTGTCCTTGAGTAGTCATAAAATATTCAAGACGGCATCTTCGGATAATTATAATTATTATTACTAACCAATAGATATTAGGATCATGTAATTATAAGATACCCCACTTTAATCACTTTGAAAAAATGTCAAATGCGGGCAATTTGATGTTGGTTTAAAAATAAATCATTGGATGCCTCTGTAAGGAAAATTAAACTGATTGGAACTAGTCGATGAGGTTTGATCTTCCTCGCCCATGGTGTTTATTTATTTTTAATCGTCTTCACATATATGTAGATGTCTGCCTAATTGGGGTTGTTATTTTCAATGATGAGTTGGAATTAGTTTAAGGGATGACAATTTTATTGCGCGTAACGTGCTAAGAACTGGCAATTTATAGAAATTTATGACAATTCCCGCGCAATCAAACAAGAAACAAAGATGTACTGGGTGAAGTGTGTTTGCTTCTAGCTGGAAAAACATAACACCTTTCATTAATTTGGGGAAACAACGAGGCTCTGCTCCACCCGGACTTTAGTGCTACCTTAAATCAGTTAACTTAACAAATAATATAAAGTAGCTTCAAGACCAACAAGGTATCAGACATTTATTTAAGACTATTTGAATCTGCCTAACTTTCCTCATGAACATTTTCTACAGTGAAAATTAGATTAGGGGATTTATGATTTTATTGAAAATGTTAACATTTTCCAGGAGAGACTCAGATAACTCGAATTATTTCATCTTCGCTCAATTTAATGTAAAATAGGTATACTGATCAGAATTGAATCTCGAAACTCCATTGAGTTCTTCTAGAAATGTTGCACTACTCTGGGAATGTGTTACTCTGAACACTCGATACTATTTGAGATGGACGAAATTATTCAAGGGTAGTTCACTGTCCTTGGAATTTTTTCGCTTTTCAAAATTTGTTAAAAGTTCTAGGTTACACTTCTTTGCTGGCGTGGGATGCCGAGATGACTTGAATATTCATTATTGGCAACATTTCTCGAATTCAAGATACTTTCCTCTAAATGAAAAATTATATTTCAACTTTCAGAGATGTTAACCAATATACTAGTAAATTAGAGCTATCCGAGAATAAAATAGTTAAGATTGTCAAAATTTCTTGAATTCAGGCAATTTGTTTTTTTTTTTTTTTTTAATGAATATTCGAGTCAAGCTTTTTACTTCTTCAACAAACAAGTTTTACGTCTTTCGTGTACGAGAGTAAGGTACTCCAAATACTTGAGTATATTTAATAATAAGGGTATTCATGTAAACGCGAAAAACCCTGATAAACCTCGGAAACCAGATAATTTTATCTCTGCAGAAACGAGCTGTCAAAATTTGTATGGGAAAAACTTTCTGCAAATCTGATAAAATTATCTAAGCTCAGGGACTGTGAAGTCGCTATCTTTGCAGATGATACTTGTATTTATTCGGCGGATTTAAATTGTTTCGTTATTGAAACTAATTTGCAATCAGCTTTGAATACTGTGAATAACTACCTTAATAAGTGGAAAATTAAATTAAATGCTGGAAAGACTCAAGCGGTTTTTTTCACCAGAAAAAGAAAAGCTTGCTTTCTACCCAGCCGAAGGTTAACAATTAATGGAACTCAGACGGAATGGCAATTCAGTGCCAAATATCTGGGAGTGCATCTTGATAAAACGCTTACTTTCGGATTACACATCCAGCAAACTTTAAACAAGGTTAACCTGACAATAAAAATACTTTATCCCTTTATTAATAGAAATTCAAAGCTTAGTGTTGAAAATAAATTAATCATTTATAAAGTGATTTTTCAAAGCATCCTGCTGTACGGTTCACCTGTATGGGGAAAATGTGCAAAAAGTAACATAATTAAGTTACAAAGAATGCAAAATAAAATTTTAAAAATGATGCTTAATTTGCCATGGCACTATTCAACAAACGAATTACATAGAATAACAAACATTGAAAGAGTTCCCTCTAGAATAATTTATCTCTCCAATAGATACGAATTATCCTGTAGTTCATCCGATAACAACCTCATCTCAAATCTGACTTTATGAGCATTAAAACAAATATATTTGTATTAATTTTTAAAGACGTTTATTTATAAATTATTTATTTATTTATTTATTTGTTTATTTATTTATTTATTTATTTATTTATTTATTTATTTATTCGTTTATTTATTTGTTTATTTATTTATTTATTTATTTATTTATTTATTTATTTATTTATTTATTTATTTATTTATTTATTTATTTATTTATTTATTTATTTATTTATTTATTCGTTTATTTATTTGTTTATTTATTTATTTATTTATTTATTTGTGTATTAACTTATTTATTTATTTATTTATTTGTGTATTAACTTATTTATTTATTTATTCATTTGTGTATTAACTTATTTATTTATTTAATTATTTATTTATTTATCAATTAATTAATTCGATTATATATTTGCTTGTTTGTTTATACATATGTTTATTTACTAATGTATTTGTATATTTAATTTTGTCCAACACACTTCCTTTTGTTGCTTTAATAATTTTGTTCTATTCAATTTATTTTAACTTAATTTTGTAAAAAGTCACTGATTTGACGGAGGTTTTTTTTTTATTCCCTCCCCTTCTCTCTATCTCATCTCTTAAAAGAAGGTTTTTTCTGTAGCTTTTCCTTCAATAAATGCTTATTTAAAATCTGTAGTACCTATTCAAAAACATTTGTAATAATTTTTCAGTAGTAAGGTAGCTTCATATCAAATCTCTGTAAATTGTGCAATATAGGTTTAAGAAAAAAAAATGTATAATAATAATTCAGCTACAATAAATGAAATCTAATCTAATCTAATCTAATCTCACGAATTTGATGCGGAAAGTGAAGAAATAAACCTGATAAACTAAATTAATATGGATTCTGACTTTTGATTTGAGATTTCACAAAATATTTTCCACATTTACGAAAGTATTTTTTAGGTGGTGTTCATAAAAACATGTTGCAGAAAATTATATCTTTCTACAAAGCTGAAAATTATCTCATTTCATGAAAACCCTTAATGTATCGAATTCAATTCTTTTTCACTTGGAATTCATAAGGAAGTTAAAATTGATAATTTGAATTCAATCAGAAGAAAAGATTACTTGAAATCAGCTTTAGTCACGGGAATATGTTTAGCAATAAAAATTGGATCCAAAGATCCATTGGTTTAGTGAGTACGTTTTAAATGTTCTCTCTCTGTTATATGCACTGCTCTTATTACCACCCGCCAAAATAAAAAAATTCGTACTCATACTAAAGAAATTTTACATCATGAAAAAACAATACAATGAAGTTATCATCTCGTATGGGGTTGAATTGTTCCGTATTTTCCTGACCGGAATGCTTAAAGCCCCAAAATAACCATCGCACTTGGCATTATTGCAAATGCAATTGCAAGTTATCGAATTCCACTAAAGTTACACCAAATCAACAAAGAACTTGATGCAGCAATTTACATTTTTAAATTGTTATTATTTATAACCTTTCCCCAGAGAGGCCGAAACAGGTGCCCGGCTGTAACTGCTCTGCAGATAATAGATATATTGTATACAGTGAAGGCAAGCACTTTTCTGGTTTGTTGGCTTCCACACTGTTACGCAATTATGCGCGTAAATCGTTAACTCCTAACAGAGCCTGCCATGCAAATCGCATCCCAAAGTAAACGTAGACTCCATCAACAACACATTCAGAGAGGTGTGTAAGCTATTGAAAGTTTGCACAGCTCCGCAACTTTGTTCTCTTTTCATCATTCGAAGCTTGTAATAACTGCACATATTCAAGTCAGAATTCGCAATCGAATTCGATTAAACTTAAATATGTGTATCCGATTCACAGTCGATTAGCAGAGTCTTTATTTACTGCCACACATCATTGAATTCTCTTTACCATAAGGACGACTGGTCTATTAAGTCTATAAATCGAATATTTCAGTCTCTACTCCGCGTTTCAATAAGAATTGATTTACATATTCGGCTTCAACAATATTTTACTAAAAAAAACCAGTAAAAGCACTCAACGGAAACAATTCCGAGACAAAACCGAATTTAAAACCGGCATCGTGCAGAAAATTATAAATAAAAAATAAGGATTTCTAGGGTTTCATGAAGTTGCTCATATTTTTGAGAGTTGCTTTTATTTTATTCAGCACTTTAAATTTTTAAGTGAATTTTTTAAAACACTTAATTTTCGAAATTGTCGGCCACGATAACTCGAACACTACTATTCCGATCGAAATCTAATTTTTGTTATTCTGGTAAAGACTATAGAAAGAGGTTTACCGATTAAATTATCATTTAATTTTTAGAAAGCCGTGTATCTGAAATTGTGGCAGCCTGGTTAACGGCTTACATGTACATACATCTGACGAAAGTTGTAGAATGTGCACTTTATATTTTGGATAGTACAAAATTTTAAAGATTGGTTGATATTCATATGATATACTAAATTCGTTCTTAGTGTTAAGGTACTTAGATTAAGAACACCCAATTCCTGAGACATATTTATAAATTTTATTTAAGAAATTTCAGTTTTTAAGAAAAACAATTTTGTGAATTTTTCAAAGAGAAGTTGCTGTCAACGAACACTTTTAGCAAAATTCATTTTGACCAAATGATAGCGAAGCAATTGAAACACATTTATTTTTTTTTTTGGGAAAAAAATCATTTTAAAAAACAATACTGACTAGGTAAACCTTAAATACCCAAATGATTAAAGAATTATTTTTTCGACCCCAATAATTGCGCCCTGTTTTCTATAGGAAACAAAATTAAAGTAAAAAGTTTTTAAAACGAAACAGTCATCGCGTATCTGGTGTTGGCCATAGCCAACCATATGTTGGGAAGAGCTAAAGAGTATCTGCAACGAACAACACGTTCTGCTGTGTGCACTTCACGTTCCTCTGTAATGGCTAAAATATCATCCTAAATCAGACACACAAACTCCGTGTGTGGGGAATGTCGCCAACATTTATATGGCATTTTTGGCCATTTATCTGCATTATGATCTCTGTCAATCGTTGTTTTATATCCTTGCTCGGACCACGATGGGGGGAGGATGTAGGGAGGAATTTTATAGAGAGTAAAGGCTAAGGTTAGATGAGATTGTTGGGTGGGGATTTTGGAAGAAATACGTTTCATACGAAAAAGTTATTCCTCGATGGACGAGAGTGTACATACATATATATGTACATAGATAGAGAATGGAAATCGATTGAAATTTGGGGATTTTCGACAGGCTTCAGGACTCAATTTTTTCGTTTTGACTTGCCACTCATTTTTATCGCTAGATATGACCTTTTTCATTTCTGTCGTCATCGACGTCGTTAAGTCGTCGTCATAGAGGTGCAAGACAAAGTACAATTTGAATCCATAAGAACCTTATGACATCCCCACACATTATTTGCCCGGCTATAAATCCAAAGCAAGGCAAATGGGGAATAAAATAAGAAACGTTAAGAAATGGGGAGAAAGATACAGAAGAAGACGCCCTAACAGAACAGAAGAGGGTTTCGGGTTGTTCTTCCATCTGTCTCGTGGCGTTATGGATATTCATGACAATCCTTCAGATGGTTTAAATTCGTTCATATTTCAGGCAGATCCTTTTCTATGAACGCAGAAAAGTAGGTATGTGAACGATAATATTTGAGAATTGGGTGCGAATAATGGGAATGCTGATGTTTGGGTGTCACTGTAGATTTGGAGGGTTTTCGGTTCGTTTCGAGTTCCGAAATCATTTTTTTTCTTCACGAGTTGAACACTAGTTACCATTTGCATAGATGATGTGGGTGACGAGATCTCAAATGTTGGCAATTTGTTCATGATTGATTTTTTTTGTCATAGTAAAACGGTTGTTTGTTTTATTTCCTTGAAGAATATCGTTGTTTAAAAACGTTTTCTAGCTTATTTATTTCCGGGAAAAATATCAAATAAAAAATGTGTGAGTGGGTATAATCTTACTTAGCTAGCGTGGGGTGAGAGCTTAAATCATGATAAATTCGAAGTAGAAATCGTCAATACAATAATGGGAATTTTGAACAAGTCTTTGTTTTCGATTTCCAAGCCCTTTTGTCCCACACGTGTAGGTATTTCAGATCCTCTTGATATCTGATAGGGTTTCGGTAGTTAAGGACTTATTTTAAGCTGTATTGACAATATTTGTGTAATTTAATGTAAAAATGAAAATAGTAATATTTCATCAAAGGCACATTTCAGAAATCATATCCTTCATTGTTATTTCAGTCTTACTTCCTTATCAACGATTATACACCCACACCCAGGAGACATGTCCTCAAAAGAGTGACGCACAGTATTAAGAGGATTTGTTAGTTTTCAAGTTACATGAAAGACACTACTCTTTTGAATATTTGTTGGTTTATTTGGGTGTTTCTCTGTTAATCTTCGAGTGTTGGCTTACTTGCTTTAAGAATTTCTGGGGCTTTTGTTTCACATTTCGATTAAACTTACTAAAGAGTGAAGTACTTCAAAGCTTTATTTGAACAATCAACTACCTAGCTAACTTTGCAGCCTTCCGGATAAAAGAACGATATTATTATGGCTTTGCTATTGACAATCTCCTACTTCTAGATAACTTGAAAATTCACCAGCCATTTACCCTTTGGTGAGTTTAAAAAGAGAGGAACAAAAAACATAAGTTATGAAATGAAGAAGTTGAGGAAACTAAACAAACGAAATACACCTAGGAAGGACAGAAAGACAGACATAAAGCAGCCGCTATTTGATATTTTATTCATATAACTGCATTATATGACAATCGTCTGCTTCCTTATCCTTATCCTTATCCTATAGCCTTTGCTGCTGTTTTTTATCTACCCAGGCCTTTGTTAAAAGTAATGATGATAGGGATGGAGGTTGAGGTGCTAGTGTCTCCTTGCTTCGTTCTTTTATTGATCCTTGGTGACTAGGATTCTTCTTTCATAGCGCAATAAAAAAAATATTTATATAAGTTTATTTTTTTTCCAGGGCCGGGCCAGACAGGCCGAGTATTTAAAGAGCCTGCATGTGCACTACCTTAAATAACGTTGGACGGTTTCAATTCAGTTTTCGATTTAGCGGAACCGAAAAAGTATTAAGCAAACTCTTGAAGAGCTGGAAAGTTGCTATAATTTTGAGAACTATCTGTAGTTAAAAGATAGAAAGTCAAAACGTTCAAAATATTAAGCTTGTACCACACAAATCGTAGATTTTAAAAAATACTTAAAGGTCTCGAATTTTCTTGTGCCCTTCTGACTATATATAGGTTTTTGTTTAAGATAGAATCACTGGTGCCTGTTTGAATCTTATACTTTGCGACCCAGGTTGAACCGGCCCATTAAAAAGCACTGCTCTCGAATAGGTAAAAAAGAAAAACATACAAAAAGCTATGACAAACGAATTATATTATTCATCTGAAAGGAAAGGAACTCTTGGAGACTGTCCCGTCGATCTCGAATCACCCCGCAGTACTCATGTCCTCTCATCATTGTCCTTGTCCGTCCATCCAATTCAATACACCTTCTTCAAACTGCCTGCCCTATGTCCCCTCATCGTTCGCATCATTGTTCATTAAAGTTAAAGTAGAAAAGTCAGTCGTTATGTTGACGGAAAACTGAACATAATTTGTTATGGGCAATAAAAGGTTGTTTGACATCATTATGCATATTTTTCACTCAGCACAGTTGAGTTTGTGAGGTGCTCTGCTTGATCTTTGGCTCTGGGTCTGGCTGGCTCATGCCACATTGGATTCTCAAAGATGAGGAGTGGCGGAGCCTTTCCGGGAGTTCGAGTTTATTGTGCGGAAACGACATAGCGCTCGAAAGGACTTGGTAGAGAAAGAACGTCAAGTGATGTCGTTTTTTGCTACTTTCCTTTTTCGTAGAAAATAATCAAAGAGTAGTATTCAGGTCATGAATGCCGTTGTGTCGTTTTCTGAGGTTGTTTTCATTATATTTTCATTTGCATATTTTTTCATTTTTTTTTTTAAATAATATTTTAATAATAAAGAGTTGTTGCATAATAAAATTATTGATTAAAAAGGTAAGACCCAAACCGACTTGAAGAAAAAATGATATTGAATGGTGCGTCGCGTCATTCGCTGTGCAAGTTAAATCAATGGAGCCAGGAAAGTGATGACTCTGGTAGTTCAAACATTGGAGATCATATCTGTTGAATAATGAATCAGATGATTAATTTTTTAAGTGTGACTTCAGATTTAGTTTTTCGGCAAGCTGTTCGTGTGGTTGTTTTAAGGAATCTGTAAGAAGATTTTATACCGTGCTACATCATATAATTGAAGGTTATTTTATTCTATTTTGAATACATTTTCTGGATATTTATCAAGGATTTCTGTCGCAGCTGTTTTAAATCAAAACTCGAAAGGTATTTCAGTATTTCAGTATTTTTTCAGTATTCGGAAAAAAAATGTGTTTCCATTAGTACCACAGAGTTACTTGGTAGTGAGCCACAAATTTTTGACCTTAGCACATATTAATCCTTTAGAAGCAAGTTGACGCCGGGTAAATGCAAGCTTTTGATTTAAAATTCAAACAAAAAAATATATCCCATTAATGAACACACTCCAACAGGACTCTCCACCGTTTAGTTAAGTTCGTCTCAAATAATTATTTTTATATGATCAAGTTAAGTTATTCATTTTAATCTTACGGAAATCTTCATCTGCTTTCAACAACTGGATAATTAATTTGGTTCTTCAGTTTTCCATTCAAGAACCTCATTCAGAAAAATTCAAGAACTACAAAATTAAAAGGCATCCTCCCTCTAAAGCTGTTCTCACTTCTTCTATAAACGTTGTCCTGGGAAGAATCATTTGGCAAATATACTGTACATCTATGTATCTCCCATAGTTCTTCTCCTCAATCCTCACAGTCCGAAGAGCAATTTTCAAGAAAACTATTTGGCACCTCCGCAGCTCGAGTGTAGAGTATGTAGGTGGGTTAAGTATAGGTGTATTCTTCGAAGGAAGATATAGATAGCTGTGGTGTACCATCAATTACTAAGATTCGCCCTCATTTATGTTGAATTCATTTTATTTTTATATTTTCTTTTTTGCTATTAAATTTTTGTCGAATAAAGTTTCGGAAACGAAGTTGAATGCTCTTTTGAGTGTAAGCTTTGTCCGTCCCACTTATGGCTTTTTATTTGGGATTTACCAGGCAGACGGTAAACGATGTGTGGTGTCCTGGAAGTCCATTATAAGAGTGTAAGCTCGGTTGAATAATTTAATTGTAACATGTCGGAAAGTTTTCTTATAGCTCTTGAGCAGCAAAAGTTTTCATCTCATAGCCGAGGGGCAATGTACCAACTACGAACTCTACAACTTTTGTGTGTTTGTTATTGATGTTGATAGTAAACAAGTTTTCAATTATTTTCCATTTCAATATGATTCAAAGTTTAAATGGAAATATAATCCTATACCCCCATCACTACAATTCAAACCCCATAGAACTGGATCTGGGTTTGATGTCTAAAATCTACAACTTGCTCGTTGCCCCTGGTATGCCTTTAGCATACTGTACATGCATCCAATATAAAGGCATGTAAGGTGGGGCAAAGAAAATCCTAGGACTCGCAGTCACTGTAGTAGTTCACAAATCAAATATTCCAGGCCTACATACTAAAAAGGTTGTGCGCATAAAGAGTTGGACTATACCTTTTTTGCTATTTGAAGAAAATGCTATTGCAATGCAAAATGTACGAGAGAGGGAGTGTGGGAGATCAGAAAAGGAGGAAATAGTAGGTGATACAAAGTTATTCACCTTTTTCACTATGCCATCATGACCAGGGGTGTGTCAACGGAAGTGTTCTAGATGATTAGTTGCTGTCCCAAAACCGGTAGGTGAAACCATTTCCGATTACGTCGAGGTTGTAGTTAAAGTTTACTTTAGCACACAGCGGGATGCAAAATATAAATAGCCGCATTAAAATTAACAAATTAACTTTGCTATTAAGTATACCTTCGCATAATGGCTATTGCGTTGGACTAATGTCTCCGAGGTCTGTGTTCGAATCTCAGCCATTGCCACCCAAAAACAAAAGACTATTGTGCCTCTTGCGAGGTATTAACAAAATCCTGAAAGAATATACATATTCTCATCGTAGTTGTTCGGTCTCAGAAAAAAGGCAACACGCAGACAGGAATGGTTGAAAGTCACTTCGTTTTGGTTCTCTACGACCCGTGGCGGTCTCCAATTTATTTAATTCTTATTTCGCCGACAATCAAGATTCTGTTTTTTTTTAATCGGAACTTCAAGGATTTTTTTATCGCTCATTAGGTGACTTTATCTTCCATATGGACTGTCCGTCAATCCCGTAAACCATTTGTCATTATTTCGATGAAGAACAAATTACCTACCCACAGCGCAATGTTAGAACAATATAGGACAAGTCAAGTTATAGCAGGACGTCAAATATTCATCGGCTCTCCAAATTGGCCAAAGTTTTGTAATCCAGAGTTAAAATTTAAAATGCATGCTTTTATGTGCATAGACTATAGGCAGTGTGGCAAAGGCAGCTTCAGGAAAAAAGTTCCTTCTATTTCTTTAATGATTCCATAGGAAAGGCAAACATAGAGGGCACAAAAGAGTACCATTACGATGCCTTGCTGCTTCAGTGCTATCCACTGCTTCTACATGCTGTGATGATGATGACGTGTACAACTGTACCTTTAGACAGAGAGGCAAGCTTATGAAATATAAATGGCCTGAAAATTGACTCTTAACATTGGCATCCTATAAGCAACCTACCTTCGTCGTTGTTGTCGACGTCCGTAGACTAGACGAATGAGGAGAAAAACTAGGAATACTTTACTTTTCGATTGAAAACTCTTGCACAAGTTACATCAGGCCTTGTGTCCTAACCAAAACGCGAATAATTTTCATCAGGATGTGGTTTTCGTTGTAAAAGAATTCAGAAAACCAGAACCACCTACCCACTCCCGATCGATCAGATATTTCTAACCCATGAACTTTGAACAATATTTTGTTGTCCAGAGTTGGTATTTGGGCGATGTACAGCACTTTGGTTGAAGCTAGCACGCCATTAACAAGATGTCAGTTGTGGAAGGAATAATAAATCAGCATTCACTTGTTGTGGAAAAGTTCGGCAACGGTCGAAGGTATACTGTCACTCTTTGGGGTATTTTTTTTTTTTTTAAACTTTAAATACCCCAAATGTCAATAGTGTGACGTTCCATCGATATAAAAAAAGAAAAAGAAAAAATGCGATTTATGGGCTTCAATTTTCATTACCTTCTCAGTAATTTTATTTTGCTTTGATTTTATTTTCGAAATTAAAGTTTCTAATGAATTTTCTTTATAAAATCGTCCTTTGCCTATTTAGTATTGCGCTTCTCGCAATATACAAAAATATACAGCCTGGCTCAAGTAAATAAGGACACATTCTATTTAGATTGTTTTGAAAACATTTTAAAAATATTATTTCATCGATAAGGTTCTAACAATATCACCTGATTCAAGGTTCCCGACTGTTTTGATATTACTAACGTAAGGCTTTCATTAAAAATCCAAGGTTTTTTTCAGAGTCATCGCTACTATAAAAATGAAAGTCTTGAACAATAAAATCGAATTCCTTTCCGAAAAGTTCAATAGTTTGATAACTCCAAATCTAAGTACGCAGAATTTTTGAATTAAAATCGTGGATTTTCCTTTTATGGCCAATTATTCAAAACCCCCGTGTGGCAAAGGAAACAATCTCTATATTTGACGGTTAGTCGGAAGTTGGGTCAAGGGTTATCGATGACCATCCATAGCTAGACGAGTATTGCGGTGAATTTGTTTGAGGGATATTTCATTCATAGAAAAAGCGTTTAAGTCGAATACTGATTCCAATCCTTTTTCCAAAACGTGTCTTACTTGAATTAAATTCGAGAAAAATAGTTTCAAAACTAATACGGAATTTTTGACTGAGAATATGTGCCTACCGATATTTGCTTTGATTTTTTAAATTTTTTTTTTAAATTATTTAACTATACATATTTTATTTATTTATTTATTTATCTGGGGTCTATGATAAATAACGAAGCTACTTGTGATGACGATATCAATCATCGCGTAAGCGTAGGGTGGATGAAGTGGCGGGAAAATTCTGCTATCTTCTGTGACCGAAAAATGCCCCCTAAGCTGAAAGGAAAGCTCTACACTTCAGTTGTGCGTCCAGCACTCACATACGGTTCACAATGTTGGACAATGTACAAAATGTATGAGAGTAAGCTAACGGCAGCTGAGATGAAGATGCTTCGTATGACAGCAGGAGTTACAAAGCTTGATCGAATTAGAAGTACGAAGATCCGAGGAAGCCTTCATGTTAAGAATACCATTTCCCAAAAAATTGAACACGACCGACTCAGTTGGTATTGCCATGTTCAAAGGAGAGATCCTGAGAACCCCGTCAAAAAGGCAATATCATACAACGTTCCAATTCGGAATAAAAAGAAAGGTAGGCCTAAACACTCCTGGTACAAACAAATGCAAAAACACCAGCATTCAGTTGGCCTCAGAAATGGAACAATACAAAACCGGGAGGCTTGCCGCCGATTTCTGAGGTCAACCCGGCGAACCCCACAGGCGGATCACTAGTGTGAAGCAGATACGTGGGAGAGTTATGATCCCCTCGACATCGAGATCATAACAGCGCCGAAACAAAGGAAGAAGAAGACATATTTTATTTATTGGGAATTAATTATTTCGAAATTGATGGATGAACAAAATTTCCAAAAAAATTCATTTATCTATTGAATTTCCGAAATTTTGATTTTTCAAAAATTTGGTTTTGAACAATTTAAATTTTGTTGGTGACTTTAATTCTTTTTGGTTTGTCGGTGCTCTGCTTTTTAGGATTTAGAAAAATTGGAAAGAAATCATATATTTAGTTTAAGCCCATAACCGACGAAATATTTATAAATTTAGCAGCTTTCTTAATAAATAAATTTTATAAATTATGTTTTGGAATCTTGATTTTTCTAAAATTTGAGTTTCAGGGAATTTTGTTTTGCATTGTTCTGAACTTATACTCGTACATATTTCCGATTGAGATTTTTTTAATTTTTGGAATCATCATTTCCGAGTTTAAGTGCTTTGGTATTTGGGATTTTTGGGTTTCTTCATTTTTTTCATGTTTTGATTTTTTTATGTATTTTTGAAATGTTGATTTTGGCATGGAAATAATCAGAAAAGTGTCATTATTTTGTAAGACCAGAATGTGGAAGCAGTACGCATATACACGAGAAAACTTTCAAAAAGAACTCAATCAATGTGTACGACTAATTATTGGAAGACGGAAAGTAAATCACTTTACGATAATGTTGGAAAAGCTCAATACCGTTGATGGAATGTTCGAAATTCATTAGCTCTAATTAAAAATGTACACGACAGAGGAACGAGCGAGTAGAGGTTTGGGCGATGGCGCAAGAAAGTGTGAGTTTAAAGAGGGAGGAAATGATTACTAAAACTGAATTGAACTGAACTGATGAAGAGCGACTCTAATACAACACCGGTATATGTACATCTACCATGATGACTCTTAATGAAAATCGTTCATTAAACATCTCTTCTGATGGAACTTTTAGAGCTCTCATTTACTTCACATTATGTTTTTTTTTGTCCTTGGGTCTGGGTTCCTGGAAGTGCGATAAGAGCAGAGAGAGATGTTTAATGTGCGAACAGAAATAATGTAAGGCATAAAGTGAAGTTGTTAAGTCAGTGAGAGGGTAGGAGAGGGTAGCAGCGCGTCTATGAAATGGAGTGTGCTAACATAAACTTTAACACTTCGTCGCTGTTTTATGCTTTGAGCAATAGTTTTAGTTTATTGAATTACTTCTTATACTATTACGGATAATGGAATAAAGAGCCATTGAATTTCAAAGGTGAAACTTTTTATTTTTCAAAAGAAACGCTGGTTTTTTAATTTAATTTTGTTTTTAGAATTTGTTAAGAGATGGAAGTTGCAAGCCATCAGGAAGATGAAACGTATAAGTTTAACTTTTATCCTTTAACTTTAATCATTATTTTTTTAAAACAGAAAATAAACCCATGGGTGCTTGCCTTATACCCTTGACGTAATGGTTAATACGGTGGACCAGTCATATAAATAAAAAAATATTTTATTTTTTCAGGGGTATTGCTTCTTAAAAGGATGTGACAAATCCTCCAAGAGTATGAATACCCTTGTCATGGAAAGTGATTCTCATCTAAGCAGTTCTGACTCGACAGAAAATTTTATTTTTTCTTGCATTAATCAGCATTAAAAACTCTCTTTTTTCAAAACTAGGTTGATGCAAACAGATTATCATTTTCTAAAATATTATACATATCTCTTGATGAGGCAAGGGCTTTTCAGCTATTACATTTACTCCAAGAACTGTTATGGCACTTGACGTTGCAGTAATTTTCTGCCACGCAATTCTGTTCAATTCATTCTGTATTTCATGGATATCAATGTTAAAGTAAAATTATTCCAAAAATTTAAGCCTATAAATGTATTCAGTTTTAAGCTTTAACATTCGTCAATACTTATTGTGTATAACTTAACAAAATACGTGACACAAATATACATCCCTCTACATCTCAGATTTATAATCCAGTAACAAATTTGTAAATGTTCACAACACGTCCTTAATGAGAGTGCTCTTCCATCTGCTCGAGGACATTGTATTTCCTTATATTTCCATTAGACAGACATGAGTGCCATATACATTGCGGACTCGTGCTTATAACTATTTTGTAAGGTGTCCATTAAAGTATCCTTCTTAGTAAAGGAAGAGGGAGTAATCATACCCCATCTATCTATACAATCAATCCCCCGCTCGGATGCATGCAATAATCAATGTAATTTGTTTCAAATAATCAAAAGCAAATTGCTACCTCATGCCTCGTTTCGGTTTGTTAGAGGGTAGGTAAGTATAAAGCTGGCAAAGTCGAGTGATTGTGTGAGATGTGGATGAATGGGATGTATAATTGTGGGGTGGTTCAAAGGGGGTTTTCATGCTTTGTTTGATCTGGGAGAAATAGACAGAAATGCATCGTGATAAGGACGAGATATCCATCAATGTTTGAATCAATCTCAGTTTTACTATCAGCTCAGGAAATATCCTGATACTTTGCCAATCTTCATCTAGCTCTCAAAAACCCATCCATTCTATATCTTTGTCGGGATTCTTTCTATTGAATAGTTTGGCATCACTCTGTTGGCTTAAATTAATGATGCATTAAACCGAATCCCTAGCTGTGTATACTCCTAAGCGTAGGTACCTTCACTACCATCTAACTTTCTTGATGTCCTAGGAAGGGAAAGATAAATTTTTACTCATTGCTCTCCATTCAAATGAATGAAAAATAGGTAAAATATTTTGTTGTTAAGTAGATTTGTACCTTAGAATGAGAGAGCTCTGAATCTGAGTACTCTATAGTATTCTATGCACCTTCCTTCCTACCTCTCTTTTTCATTCTGTATCTGGATATTCTTTTCCACGTCGTCATTTTCTACGTTTTCACACTGATAGCTCACAAGACAAGATTAAAAATGATTTTGCAAAAATCTTTTATCTGACTGACGCTGCTACTACTCGTTCTCTACCAATAGTCAGGAATAAAATAGGGAACGAACCTACAAAAGAATGCTGCGCAAAAAGTAAAATATAAATACGTAACAACAATTGAAAGCAAAGCAAAAAAAAAATATAAAAAACGAATAACGGAAAGCACTAGATGAAGATATTTAATTTTTATAAATCCTTTTCGGTAAATCAGGAAGTGAATGGAAACTGTAGGTTTACAAACGACCAGGTATAGAGGGTGTTTCCAAAATCAATGACATTTGTTTCTGAGGCTATAAGTTTGAATCGACTTAAAATTTGAAAGCAGTATGATCAAAAATTTGAGGACAAACATAAAGCACAAAGGCAAAACGAAGCGCTTCTTGAAATGAGAACTTTAAGTCTTACTGGACAACATTCAGACAAAAACAACTATTTCTGTTTTTCAAAATTCTGTGCAAAAGCTCGCATTTTGTATAAAAATCCTGAAAGCCTAAAACAAATTGAGTCTTGATATATGAATGCGAGAATTCGAGGGTGATTTAGAAATTCTTCAAATAGAGTCAATTTTCATCGCAGACTCCGTCAGAACATGACCTTATATCAATATGGTTACTTAATTTTCGAACCTGGACTGTGTAGATAATTCGACAAAAATGTCATCGGCTGAAATTAAGTTCAGAGTAACTTTGTATAATCACTGTTTACTTGGACTAAGTAAGAAATTGCCGAACTATACATATGTCCAAATAAAACCTGTTTACTAATTCAACATTTAGGATGGTAGACTAAATGATGATTAAAAATGCAATCCATAAAACTGACATATACCTAATCCAACTTTTGGGAGTATCCACGCTATGCCGTCAATATAATTAAGTAAGTAAGGATTCTCTGCAAGATGTTTTGGCCAATTGGTCTGATAGTAGAACGAGGTCTAAGATTGTGTTCTTCATGAGTTTTAAAATATCACTAGCAGTAATAAATAAAAGCGGAAACCAACTAGATTTTTAAAACACCCTGTTTTAATATTTTCACTCGTGTATTGGAACTTTATATTTTTTCACATTGGTCTCTGGTTGGATAAAACTTCATTTCTTCATGATTTTTGAAAGTGCTCTAATTAGAGTCGAATGGTCTTGACTTTGATAGCGGAAATGATTGGATTAATATTTAGCATGAGCATCATCTCGAAGCACAAAACAAATTCATTCATTCTCGAATTCAAATTATTCAGTTGGAAAATTATAATTTTACGATTTCTTCTCGAAAAATAAAACTTATTTCTGATACCTTAATTTAAATGATTTTATCTGATGTGTCGAATATTATTATATATTTTATTTTTTTCTTAACACGCAAAAAACAACAAAACTAAAAGAAGTGAATACAACTAAGGTCAGCAATGAGAGTGAACATAAAGTGATTTTAATTGTTGAAATGTTGAGAGTTAAGATGGCGCTTATTTCAAGTGTAAAATGTGACATATAAAGTACTGATTTCGAAATTTAAAAAAAGACTGAGCATAAAAGTGAAAAAAACCGCTACTGTGTTGGTTTATATAAAAGTCAGTACATTTCTTGAAAATTCAATAGTTGGAGATTTCTCAAAATAATCTGCTAAGATAAATTATAAAACGTAAGGACAGATAAACTATAATACCAAAGTAGTACGCCAAAATTTGGAATTGCATTTGTCAAATTTAATTTATTTTTTGATGCGAGTGTACAGGGTTGCTAGGTCACAAAGTACTTCAAATAGCCTAATTTCAGATTTTGTTAACACCAAAATCACTGTTTCGATTAAATTGCGACTTCAAACTCGGAATTAATTATGTCAAAAAAGTCTAACAAAAAACACTTCACCTCCAGCTTCCTGATTTTCTATCTCTCTGATGGCGATATAGGGCGTTTAATTTGTTCGGCTCAAATTTTTGGATCAGATTGACTAAGCGATTATAGTTCTTCCATCTAGAAACTATTCGAAACAAATACAAGACTGCTTGACAAAAAAGTTTATAACTTTCCAAATTTTTGTCAAAATAATTTTTTTTAATATGAGGTTAATCCGGTATAGACTGTCTCCATTATAATGCCAACAAAGCCAATTAAAATACAATAAAATCATATCCACACATAATGAACCAGATGAAACCACAAAAAACGATATTAATCTATTAAGCAACCCCAATTAAATTCACTTTAAACATCTCCAATAAAATTGACTTTTTGCTAATTCGTTCACTGCATTTTGTGCCAACCTTAACCGAAGGCTTTTGCCCAGAGTAACTCATACATTTATGTATTCAAAGACTTCCTCTGCAAAGTAATTGAATTTGAAAAGATTCTGCTTAGGAAAATAATATCTGAAGATGTGGGTAACAATCTTATATTATCTGTCAATGGATTTATGTAAATTCAAAAGCCACTTCGAACGACAAAATTATGGCATACCACAGATGAACTCGTAGCCAGATAGAGTTTGGTCGTCTTCATTTAAAAGGGATTCTATGCTCACATGTGCGGGGTTAAACAGGGATTGTGGATGCCGACGAGGACGAAGTTGTCCCTTAAATAAAGTATATCTTCAGAAATTCAACATGAATTCAACATCTCAACAAGTTAATTAGGATCTTCCGCCATTATAATTGGGATATATGCAAATTTTTCAAATCCCCATCATCATGTATGATGGCTCGATTCAAATAGATATATTCATTCAGATGAAAAGCTGCAAGTCTTGATGATGAATTGACATCTTGTGGTCGAACTGTATCACGAAGATCTTTTGTTGAATTACTATTGTTCGTGTTGCTTGTTGTCTGCTATAGTTGTGTGATTAATTTTGATAATTTGTTGTTATGGTCATCGTCAGATTGCCCGAAATGTCATTTTCCAATGCAGATATTTTTTGGCTCAGTATACAAAGCATTTATATTACCAAGCAAACAAATGACAATTCCTTAATTTTTTTGTTGAAGCCCAAGTTGTTTTCCTGGCATAATCCCAAATCACCCACTTTATACTTATCATTACAAGCTTACAACTGCACTTTCCAAACGGGTCGGTGGCGGCAGCTTGACGAGGTGAATGGAACACTATGCACTTGGTACTATTATACTAGAAAAAAGAAACCAAAATCTCGAAGGCCAACAAAGCGAAAACAAGGACAAATCTGCTCTCAATTCATGTTGAACATGGCAACTACTTGGCAAATGAACTTACTCATACAGAACACCAGGGAGACACTCTTGTCGGGTCCGATACTGCTGGATGCTATTATAAAAAGGATATGTACTCGGCTTGCCAGTTATTCTGTGTTGTGAGCTGAGCTGGTTCATTGGGCGTCTTCTCAAAACTATGGCGACAACGAAAATGTGGCAAAGACAGTGGATCAGAATAACCTTATTGCTGAACCTTAATCCCATAAAATGGTTCAAAACCTCAAACTTTAAATATTAGTCATTTCCAAAGCTGATTCACGATAATAATATTTACAAACTTTAAAAATTGGCCCGGGAAGGAAGGTAGTTAAATACGTACTAACTTGCCTACTGACACGCCCACTTATTTGAATAATACTTTAATTTCATTTAGTAAATTATGTTGCTGGAAGGAAGAACTGTTGGATTCATTACTTAGATCAAGTTCAAGGAATTTGTAGATACAATAAAACAATAAAACAGACGTCTTCTGAAACGATGACATCAAGTTTTCTAAAAATTATTACTTGAATTAGTTTATTTCAAGGGGACCAATCAGTAAACGATTTTTTTCATTTGGAATTGAAATAGCTCTTGTCGACCCTAGAACCATACCCTCTAGAAACCAATTACCTACTTCTAGCGTCAGGAAAATGATGTTGACCAATTGCATTCCAAGTTAGGTTAGAAAGATGTGTCTGTCGACCAAGAAGATTAAGACTTAATTTTAAGCTCTTTGTGAGATCAAATACATAATTTGAAGAACTAAACCTTTTGTTCAAAAGGATAATTAGTTTTATGGTTTCAATTTTTATAAAATTTTGAAGAAATAAGAAAATCAATGGGATTTTTTGACTTTGATTTTAATAAAATCTAACCTAACGATGATTCAAACGTGGATTGTATTCTTTTCAGAACCTTCCAGACAGTATTCCATGAAAAAACGTCTGAGAAAGGAATCTGATATTTACTGGTTTTCCTTGGAAAGAGGTATTAGGCTTAAAAATCTTGTGTAAGTCTAATTTCAATGTTTGGTGGATTTATAAAAATAAGATGATTTTTAAAGAAAAAATCTTAAACCTTAAAAATCAAATTAAAAATTTCTTTTCCAGTTTTGACAAATATAGTGTTCCACTATGATTTCTTATGGCAAGAAATCGCCGACAAAATATATATGAAATGGGCTCCTTCTTGTCGTCAAAAAATTGAAAGACTGGCGACGCTAAGTCTATCAAGCACACAGATTCAGATGGATATATAAATGTCTTTCTTTTTTTTAGTATATATAGGGACTTTAAAATTATTGCGGATGGCTAATTTCCCCTAAAACAAACTGCATTAGTTTTAACTACAATTAGAAAATCATATAAATCAAAATATTGGATTTCGGGTCGACTGTTTGTTGGGCATAAAATTAAAATGCAGTCAATTTTACCAACTATAGTCAGAATAGAATGTCCGTGGTTTGCTATTTTAGTTGAAAAATCAATACAAAATTTTTAGGGACTTTGAGGGCAAAAATAAATAAAGAGCATGCTATTATATCTTTTTGGAAAGCAATTCAAGATGAAAATAAGAAGGATGGTTTTGTGTACTCAGCGGAATTGCAAACATCTTTAAGCACAAAAGAGACAATTTGTCAAGTTGTTAAGAAAACAATAATTTAAAAGAGGAAATTAAATATGAACTCTTAGTAGGGATATTCTTAGCTCATATCCATTATGTGCGAACATCACAAGCATCATACATCAGGTTGGGTAGGAATAGGAATGTTAAGAAAGAGAACATTTCAATTAAATACAAGAAAAGTAGGTGTGGAAGTGAGTTGACTTCGAACGAAATTTCATACAAATCGGTTGAGTGATTACCGAAACGGAAGTTACCAAAAAAAGAAATTTCAATTTAAAGTATGTTTAAGAGAAAGAAGTTAGAAAAGATGAGGTTAGAAAAGTTAAGAGAATTTTCAAAATTGTGCAACGGTTCTTCAACGCTACAAACTCTGGTAAAAAATCTATTTTTAAGTCTAGAAACCTATGTTCTTATTAGAATGATATCTGATTTCTAAGTCGATTTCAATCAAGGGAAAAGTCCCGTATGGAGTAAGGTCGCTTTCGAAGATCTTACAACACATCTTATTCAAAGTAATAGTCATCTGACAAAAATTAAACTCGAAGTACTCTGGTGTATGGTTATCTAGCTCGTATGAACGGCTCAAAAGATTATCAGACAGAATTAAAAAACATTTCTCATTTCATTGGACAATTCTTGGTTTGATTCAAGTATTGGGTTCAGGTTCAAATGAGTGACCAAAAAAGTTGAACTCTTTACTATAAAAATCTGTCTTCCAACGTATGCTTTCTCACTCCCGGTATTTAAACTAAAAGGCAATATTTTTTCAATTAAACTTGAGAAAAATACCGTAAGGAAAAACTTCGTTGTTCATTAATTTTTAACTAAAACGACCCGAAGAAGTCTTGAAATCAAGATCTACCTTCTTGAGGTACAGAGCCATACTTTAAATTATGTTTGTTGACATACAAGCATCATCCATGCTTGTAATACTTTTAAAATCTTTTCATGCACACCAGAATGTAGACACCATTCTCTCAATTGTGTACAATGTTAAAACCCTAAGCATATACCATAACATTGATTTCTATACCTAATCCGGACACGTAGGTCTCAACTTTTTAAACCCCTCTCACCACCTCACAAAAAGATTCATTTCAACCAAAATTGCACTGCCAATTATGCCTCTGCCCTATCAAAAAATTATCGCTGATGCATGCATGACGATGTGTCGTCATACAATTTTGCGGCTTAGAATATCGAAGTATATTTTCATCGATGACATAACCATACAATGAACAGCTCTGCATATGCAGCTTAGAGTCGATATGGATATAAACGTGCTTCACAAAGCATTGCCACGGCCATGCAAAGTGTGGTTTCAACAATTGTGGCAATGGTGGTAGCATTGCGTTGAGTCCAAAGTATTGTTGCCCGATCACAATATTTAGATTTCCCATTTCTATCCGCCTCCGAAGCTTGGTGCTAATTCCATTTCGATTGAGGGTGCACGATGGTGGTCTGGATTCTGGATAAATTCAACTGTCAATTCATTCATTTTCCAGATAAGCAGACCCGAGTAAATGGTTTTGAGTATATTCCTTCCACCACTCCAGCCCAGGGGTTTTTAACTCGCTTAAATAATAAGTGGTTCGTTGATTTTTGTTGGTTGAATGGTCGAATACAAAATAGATACACGAGGATTCTCAATTCACAACACATAATTTTCCGAAAAAAACCCGCGATATTTGCACGTGTGTTGGTTAAAGTGTTGGGCGGGCGTGTGCACTAGTATTTCACTAAAAAAAAAAGGGAAACGGAACACAAGCAGCTTGCTGGTCAGTTTGATGGATACGAAAATGTCGGCCAACCACAGTTGGGAATCGGTTTGAATTCTAGTCGATTGCCTTACCGATTACGAGAATCGCAAGTATTGCTGATTGACAAACAAAACGTATTAACGAGAAACGCATCGTGTGAATTTGTAGGCCATGCTCTCATAAAAGTCTTCCGGTTTAAACGATTACACTTTATGCTGACTCTTTACATGCAATTTGAACGCTAATAATTATTATAAGCGATCAGACACTTTCTGATAAAGAGCATTCAGTAATTCAATTTGAAGCCTCCCCTTTCACATAGGGGGCGTAAGTGTATGTAAAAGTGTTCTCCAAGTGGATAAGTTGCCAAGCAATTATTTGAAGAAGTGGCGAAGAGTTCTATTGTAATGTTGCTTATTAATATTTTGTAATTAAGCAACCTCTGTGTTTTCATCTTCGTCACTTCGACATGTAGTGCAGAGATGTGCAAAGAAATCAATAAGACCCAAGAATAGCTTCATAATGCATTAAAAATGGAACACCGACTAAATGTAGCAAAAAAAAAACAGCAGGAAGAGTGTACTGTACCTGCTAGGTACCCACACGGGCTAGGTACAGAACCCATAGCCAGAAAGCAGCCAGTCAGCCAGACGAAAGCACTTAACAAAGTCTGAGAACATGTGTGGAAAGTAGTCTATATCTGTTCTGTTGTTGTAGAATGGGCTAAGAACACGATGCGATGAAAATGCTGCTTAGGGGCTTGAGAGCATGAAGTTTAAACAGACTCTGGGGGTAAATAAATTATTCACGTGCCGTGCATTTGCCTTTTTCTTTGCACCACCACCGCCAAACTGCTACTTCAGATCCCCCAACACTATACCCAAAATACACTTTGCCCAAACTATGCTTATGATATTTAGATACAAGGAGAGTGCACAGACATAAATAGGGGTTAATTTACCCTCACCTAGAGGATAAATACTAATATTATGTGCGCTCTTGTTTGTGTGTCCTTAAATAGGTGGAATTTTAAAATTCATTTAACACGAAGGTTTTGTTCATTTCCCGCAGAAAACCGTATATTCTCTTCGTATGTGTATACGTACAAAAGATACAAGGTTTGGTGTGTTTCGTCTCAACGGTTGTCTTCCAAATGGTCTGGCAAACTCTTAAACATATCGTTTGGAAATAAGGATGAGCGCCAACGGCAGCATATTAAATTTTAAACAAAATAGTGTTGCCAGAAGTGTATATGTAGGCTGATTCTATTATCTGATTCTGTTTTTTTAAATTTTTATTTGAACATACTTCTACATCAATGGGAATCGAACCTAAGCTAGCATACGTTTTGACTGGGGCTCAAATTTGTATGAACCAAATATCAGTATTGTTTGACACAGTTCCTCATGTATAGAACTTCTTTACATAGTTTCTGTAAGCCTACAGCATTAAACTGTTTTATAATGGTATTTAGAACAAGTCAAACGAAAATCTACTGACAGAGAGAAGTATAATATGATTTGCACCATTCGAGCAACATGAATCTTGATACATCAAGCTAATATTAAAACAGCATTAGCTATCTGAATTAGTCTTGAAAAAAAAATTTTACGATTCAAACTGGCACCAAATAGCTTCAGTTGTTTTCGAAGCCATTTTGCCAAGAAACAAGCCAAACTGGGTTCTTAGAAAATTTTTGACACATCTCAAATGTTTGTCATTTGTCAAACTTAATACATTTGTCCAAAAGAGCACTGCATTTTAGTTTTAGAGTTGTTGTCCATTCGCTCGATTTGACCGAGCCCGTGTAGTCGACGTGTTTTGGCTCTTTGGACTACATCCACATCTTGGTACAGCTCGTATAATTCACGATTGAATCTTCTCCTCCATTCGCCCTCTTCGCATATAGGAACAAATATCCGCCGAAGAATTTTTCTCTCGAAAGTGCCCAGTATCAATTCCCCTTTTTTACTTATCGTCCAGCATTCGGCGCCGTAGAGTAGAACTGGTAAAATTAGCGTTTTTTATAGCGTGCACTTTGTCTTTCGAGAAAGGAGTTTTGAACCCATTTGTTTGGCCAAACCGAAGTAGCAGCGGTTTCTAGGGTAACTCTTCGTCGGATTTCCACTAAGGTGTCGTTCGTGGGATTGATGTTTGTTCCTTGACTACCTCAAAATTACTGCTACCAACAGTGACGTTTTGTCCTAGGCGATGGACAGATGAGGCTTTGTTTGTTGATAGCATATACTTTGTTTTGTCCTCTTTAACTTCAAGACCAACGCGTTTCGCCTGTTCATCAATAGCTGTGAACGCTTCTAGCACAGCTCGCTTGGAGCGGCCGATGATATCGATGTCGTCCGCATAGCCAAGCAGTTGGTGAGACCTGTTGAAGATAGTGCCTTCCAGGTTAACACCACTCTTGCGCAATATCTGCTCCAGGACTAGGTTGAAGAAATCACATGATAGCGCAACTCCTTGTCTGAAGCTTGTACATGTTTGGAATAGCTCGGATGAGCTGTTACCCATTTGCACGTTGCACCGCGTATTTTGTAACGTCATGCGTTTTTTCGGGATCCCGAGTTTCGACATCGCCAATAGAAGCTCTTGGCGACTTATACTATCATATGCGGCTTTAAAGTCGATGAAAAGATGGTATCGACTTGAAATTTGTTGGTCTTTTCCAGGATTTGCCTCAATGTGAAGATTTGGTCTATCGTTGATCTGCCTGGCCTGAAGCCACACTGGTACGTGGCGATTATAGTTTTACAGAAAGGTTTTATGGCTAAATCACCACCTCGCTGACATTTATAAGTGACTTTGATAAGTACCTAATTAATTGAAATTTTTCAACAATCTTCTTCGAACAGGTGACGTTTGCAGTTTGCGTTTTAGAACACCTGCAATTACATTTTTGACGCAAATGACATTTTCGAAAGTTGCCGTTCATATGGACATTTGGTAAGTCACCATAGTAAGCAAGAAATAAACCTTTCTTGTTTGAAATTTACTAATATGCCAAATATTAACACTCATTTGGCAACAGCTGAGTCTTAACAGCAAACATTTATCATGATGCAAGAAAAAAAATCCAGTGTAGGCTTTGAATAACGCCCCGGGAATCCTCAACAAATGAGCGGCAGCGCAAATAACTGCATATGTGAATCTATATCTATCTACATAGTGAAATCCATAAACAACATCCTTAAAATCTAAGAAGCCTTCTTTTCGAAAAATCGTAAATCCGAAACTTTGCGAAAATAGCATTTTGCATAATTTAATGGAAAAAGTGAGCCATAAACCGGTTTTATTGCGCAACAAAACTTACAAAGCTTTTAAATTTACGCCGATGATGCATCAGTGGATTTACTCTGCCTATTTGGTCCTCCTTCGCAATCAGATGGAGGGAAAACGACTTCCGACTCCAACCAGCAAGAAATATATATAAGCACATTGTAGATACATGCATACACATGTGGAGATTCTTTGAAGCTGATATTATTTTTCCTAGGACATACTTTCCAATTTAGTTTATTGACTTTGCGGGCCACTGCCATTCCCCCTAAATGGCTGCCACACCCATTAAAACTCCATCTCTTAATTAAAAGTGAATTGCACTTGGGATAGTTTGGTTAGCACTTCACATCCAGAAATTACCCTAAAATCTCCCAGAATGAGTGTTTGTGTTTTTCGATCGTGGGTATTCTGCTCCTGATGAAACTGCACCAACTTCGTTCGAAACATTTTAAATTGATTTTGTTTAAAGACTCACCCACATGATAATTCTCGGCACTAGCTTCCCAACCCAGCCCGTTCCCATAGTTATAGACGAATTATATTCTGAAAATCGGAAGTAGTTTTTCCGCAATTTCCCGGCTTTTATGTTTTTTACTTACTCGGATCCACTTCTTTTTCTCTAGCCTTTAAACCTTATATGCTCCAAAGGGTTGAGGATGTGAATCGCTTGACCCATTGTATGTGCTTTCCTGATAATAATAATGCTTCAAATGGTTCTGTGGGCGGTGCGCTGCGAGGAGATGCTTTGTCCTTGGCATTATTATCAAATAAAAATCATAATCATCATCATCATCATCATCATGGTTGAGATACCCATCTCTCCCATATAGCAGCAATGGTTGGTTGTGGATTTGAAGTGGACTCTTCTGCGGTGATGGCGTAAAAAGTGAAAGCAATTTTGAAGACTTGTTTCTGTGCCATAAGAAATGTCATAGTTCATATGAGACTTGAGGTGACTGCAAGTAATTTTTAGGGCAGTTTTAGCCCGGTGGAAGTGTAATTTTTTCCTTGTGATATAGAAATTATGAATGTTGACAAAGTCTTCTTCCTACGCAACAAGTTCATTTTCTGGTGCCCAAATTTTCAAATTCATTTAAATCAACATCAAAAACGACGGCTTAAACACAATGTTAAAAAAGGTCGACCCATAAACTTAAATATTTATCACCTTACTAACCCAAATTTGTACGGTTATCCCAGACAAGCACTAAATATCTATTTGATTGGTTTCATCAAAGCCGCATTTTGAATGTGACTAACTAACTTTAAAAAGCATAATTTGAGAACTTTCAAGCCCATCTGTAAGGTTTCCCCAAAATATTTCTTCAAAAAAAAATATGTAAGCCCTTGTTCTAAATTATCATTTAGCACTTCATCAGTGCCGTTTCATTGTCTTCGTCAACTTGTTCAAACACAAAAACCAATTTCCTTTTCGGGCCTCAAAATGTAGGTACAATTAAAATTCTTTCAGAATGATGGGTCTAATGTGATTTTGGTGTTCGACACAAAAAGACAACAACTAACCCCATCATCTTTTGTTATTATTAGAATGAGTCACTTGATGTCGAAAGATGAATACTAATGGTCACTTAACTGATGCACTTCTGGCATTTTAGAAGTCACATCTGATAAGACTTTTATGGCTTATTTTTCGATACTCTCCGGCTGAGGTTAAGAGGAGGTGTTTATAGGATCGACATAAAAACATCTTCTCCTACTTTAAGGCTTCATAATTGCTTTATGTTTCAAGGCAGCAGACAACCTTAATGGGTGTAAACCAATAAAAGAACCAAATAGGACGTTCTACTTGATTGGAAAGCCATGGAAGCAATTTATCCTCAGCTCAGATTAAATCTTGTTTCTTCGACTTTATCGATGACATAAATTATTGTCTGTCTGTTTGTTCGAGTTCGGGCTCAGGAGAAACAAAATAAATAACAAGGGTATAATTTTGTGTGGTCACTTTGAGGAATTACCGCCTTCACTCACACGCGACTCAAATTTTCCAAGGCCTCACTGGATGCGTTACTTTCTCAATGAGTCTGTGTGGAAGACAAATGAGAGATTTCTTTACGGACATGGTCAGTGGGCATGGATAATTAGCACTTAGATGCAGACATACTTAAACGGCCGTCTGCATGACTGTGCATCCTTTTTTAAGACGCACTGCGTGTTTTTAAAGAAGAGGGAAGAAAAACCTGGTTAAGCTGGTTGCTTCTTTTGATTTTGTTGCTCCATAAAGGTTTATTGTGATGAAAATTAAGAGGGAGACTTTCATTACAATAACATCTGTGTGGTTTGTTAAAACAATATTCAATCATTCTGACATCAGAGGAGTAGTTGATGAGACAATTTATTGAAATTCTGGTTTCGCGGTCCTTGTTGATGGGTGTTTTATAAACAGACGCACTTGAGGCAATGTGATCTTCGAAAACTACTATTACCAATTTATTTTCTTGATTAAGATGTTCTCATTGACTTGAATGACATTTTCGAAACAATCTTGTATTGCAATTTGTTAAATTGAAATATTTGGTTCCATCAGATAAAAGTAAAAGGAGAGAAAACTTATATGCAAATTTGCTTTCTTAATACTTCAAAACCTATTTAACCACCTGAAGAAAAGCATTTCTCAGTCTTGGAAACAAATTGGCTTATTTCTTCAATTATACCAATTAAAATTTTATCACTCGATTTAGTTTCATTAAATTGCGTAAGAATTACTACTGAATAAATATTAATTTAGACCAATTTATTCTATGTTAATAATTAATAATTTATACCATTTAAATTTCGATTACGTATTCAACAATAAGACACAACACTCTCCGCTTTATATGACATCGATAATTGTTTGAAAAAAAAATTAAAAAAAATATTCCCTCTAATCAAACAAAATAGTTTAGAAAGAGCATACAACTGGTATAAATAGAAAAATGACATTATACACCAATAATTTCGAATATAATTATCTTCTCGGCATAAATAATTCTATCATTTAAATCTTCAAAAGTCTTATCAAGTAAATATGAGATTCAGATCCTAAACAGAATTGATTTTTTATATTTGCTGATTGGTATAAATTTGCCAATCAAAAACATCAGTATACGAGTAATATGAGAATTCTCTTACTGCGTTCTTTAGGTTATTCACATTTTTGTATTGATAACCTATTTGGTGGAAAATTAAAAAAAAAATAACTGGTTTAACTGGTATAAACAAAAAAGAAAACTATAATAAATACTTATTTATTGGCCATTTTCGAACAGAGCTATTTAGGAAGAAGTAGACGAAGACATAGCATAAAATTTGATTAAGTTATTCGCTAAAAGATATAAACTGGTCTAATGCACAAAGATATTCTCTAATAATTATTTCGAATTCCCTTCTTCTTTTCGTGCATTAGTTTTGATTACATATCATGTGGCATTTGTCTCAACTAAAAAGTTTTGACTATTTTAATGAATATACATATATAAGCATTCCATGTATTTTTAACTCTTTCAGTTACAAAAAGTTCCTATTTGCTTATGAATAAGAAATGCCCGCCTTTGCCCTTTCTTATTCCTTGCCATCCAAAACAATTGTGAAGTGAACACCTTACCCTTATATACGAGTATTACTTTACATGAAAATTCTTAAGAATTCCTTTATTTACCAGAGGTTTTCGCATCGAAGCAAGCGTATCCTTATGCCTTACTTTTTCCTACTTTTTTTATCATCTTATGATAATGTTGTCCCCCTTCAGCTCTTCGCCATTGATGAAAGAAAATTCTTCCCTCCTCAAGGTTTTTCTGAAGTTTTATCTGGCTGTTTTGGTCAAGTCGTCATATTTTCATGTAAACTATACTCGTAGTGCTTCTGCTGCTGTTTCCCCCTATAGAATTCCTTCCCGTTTATTAAAAAGTTTGGAAAATCTAAAAATAAATTTATACCAGCAAGTAGTTATTGTAGTAGGGTGACACAAAAAAAAAGTGTCGTTGGCCATTACCACCACATATACTTCTCGTTGCTGCTCCTGATTATTCTGACCTCTGTGAGGGTGAAAACTTTTTTCAAAGTATGCAAATCATACATCACTTAGGGCAAAATAATTTTCGTTTGATGACTCTGCTTTCGTAATATTACCAACCAAAAAAAAAATAAAAAATCTCCTTGCAAATAAGTCTAGATTCAAGAGTAGCAACATTGAGATCATTTTCGAGTTTGCTCAATTTTTTTTTCTCCAGTTTTACAAATTAGACAATATTTCAAAACAAAATTTAAGTGTTTAAAGAAGAGGACATCATCAAGCAACTGCTAGAAGCGTGAAGGCCATGATTTGATGAGTAGGGTAGGTACGTTGGGAATGGAGGAAAATGGAGAATTAACATCATGTCGAAGGATCAAAGTCTCTTCCATGCTTACAAGTTAATTTAAAAATTATACATTTTGGCATCTGTATTAGTGTGTGGTCGAATCTTCATATGCACATACACACGTTACATGCAAACCACATTCAATATACAAAATTTATTGCTTTAGTGCACCCAAGCACCACTTGACCCAATTTCTTCCTTCACTTCTTGGGAAAGACGACTGCAGCATTTGTAGTTGGTTGCAGTAGCTGAAGGATTGGCAGCCAACCAGTTGTAGTGGCACAGCAAATGAGCACCAATGCATATAAATCCCTATAAGGATTACACCAGGATTTTGATACATATTCGTTCGAAGCTTAACACTGCCATGATTACCACATTGCAACTCTGTTGCTTTGAATTATGACCATGAAGTTAATGTCAGGAGTTACTGTGGCATAGTATATAGAACATGACTTGATTCAGTACTAAGTTGTATATCTGACTTGTTCTATCCTAATCAGGTTTAGAGACTATAGCACAAACACTTACAAATTAAGACGTTTTTATGAATTCAAACTGTATGCTTAGAAGAATTCCGGATAGCCTTGACTTTAATTTGATGTGTCAATATGCGGGGGATTGTGCTGGCTTTAAGGATTTAAGGATCTGTAATAATGTTTGGATTTTAAGGTATAGAATGCCTACAAATGCGGAAGGAATATGAAGGATATACATCATAGACTAAGAGCCCACAGCAATTTTTGGGTGTGATTGATAACAAAAAATAATTAGCATAATTAGATAGGCCTTTTATAGTTATTTACAAATGCGAAAGCCTTGCATACTCTAGTGGGCGCAATAGTGCATTATAGTGCATTAAGTATGCAGTTCCTTCCAAATCCAAATAATTGTGATAACAACTTTGCCAAAATGTAGAGTTAAGCCCCTTGATTGAAAATATCGAGGTCCAAGACGTTTTACAGACAACCTTCTGCCTGCCAGACGCGATAAGAATAGGCAACTTCTTGCACCAAGAAGGCCACCTTCAAAACGTCATGGACCTCGATATTTGCAATCAGGGCACTTAGCTGTTCATTTTGAAGTTATGGCAAATTTTTTTTCCCAATTGTTTAGAATAAGGAAAGAACTGCATACTTGATGCACTATAATGCACTATGGCGCCCACTAGAGTATGCAAGACGTTCACATTTGTGAATAACTACTAAAGGCCTAACTAATTATGCTAGTTATTTTTTGTTATCAATCACACCCAAAAATTGCTGTGGGCTCTCGGTCTATCAATAAAAAAAACTTGGGAAGTAATGGCCTTAGATGAACGGGTTAATGCCCCGGACATCATTTTTGCCATTATTTTCAGAACATACAGTTTTGATTTATGAAATGTCTGATTTCAAAGGTAATGACTGGAAATATTAAAAAAAATTAAAAATATTTGAATTCACATTTTGGCATTCATCAGAAGTCAATTCAAACAATTTTTTTGTTTCCAATTTGTATTTCTTTCCTTTTCTCTGAATAAAAATCTTCTTAAAACAACGTTCACAAGACAAATATTGTGGGAAAAGATTCGACTATTGACAACTTGGTCTGCAGACAAAATATGCAAATTAGACCATCTCTTGGTGGTTCTCAACTATTCTCTACTTGATAAATTCACAGACAGTAAAATAGTAAAACAGATAACAAAAAATGATAATAATATCGGTGCCAAACTTAAGCCCTTGTGAATGCTTTGTTGTTTTTATTGTTAAGCTACATCCCTTGAATAAGAAGAACCATAATTTATAATCCGTTTTTCTTACTCGATTTAAAAAAAAGCAATCAACATTTTGGCATCCATTCAACCGACTTTTTTTCTATACATTTATACAGTCTCTGCAGCTTAAATTTTGAATATTTAATTTTAATGCAAACACATACAAAGCCACACAAAATAAACTTATAGAGTCCTAAAGGATAACCTCGTCCTCAAAAAAATAACCCCAATATCCGCGATACATATTATACTGCGGTGCAAATTTCATAGGTTATTACATGTATGTATGTCCAATAAAATATTTCGTGTCCTCAGGCTACGAAGCGCATAGCGATGAGGAAAAAAATATATTGTAAACGCCCTGAATGAAAATAAAGTCCCTTACAACAGCACCAGACAGCCGGCGACGATGTAAATACAAAGGCCTCTCAAATATTTGAGCCTGCCTTACGCGGGAATTTCATCATCGTTCATCGTCAAAAATTCATGTTCATAGTACAATGTGCTCACATTATGTCATTCAAATCCTCCCAGAGCTCCGACAGCAGTTACACAAGAATAGACAAAGATTCTATACACATACGAGTTGCTCTACTTTGTCTTTTAAGGTAAAGCAATTTATACGCATCCTTAAATTATGATCATCGACAACACCCTCAAAAACTCAAATGGCTATGACGATGAAGCCCAAATTGCAAAGACTATCTAATAAAACTGAGATTGACTAAAGTTACCGCTCTTCCCTTAAGTCCAATAGCTAGGTAGGCAGTGGGAGTCAGTGTACTAATGGGGTCTTACGCAAACACGTAGTCATGGGGGGGAACTAGATAGAATACAACAGCTTTGAAAATTTACGAACTTAATTGAATCAAAGGAACCTTTTGGCGTGTGGAAAATTTGGACTCTCCAAAGCCTCAGCTCTCGTACGGAAATATTATAAAATATTGGTTTTAATTTGAAGATTAATTAGTTCCTTCACATTGCTTTCGCCTTACAAAAAGATAATTTTTTTCAAAGCCTAAGTAGATCTTTGCTTCCCAAAACAAGCTTTGCAGAGCTAGCACAGCCATTCGTATAAAAAAAAATGTATGTAAGATAATAAAGCCGATTTAAGCCTTTTTCAAGAAGTTTTAGAATCTGCTCTTTCTGACCTTTTTTTGTTAATCTTACTATTTTTTCGAAGCAATTTTAGTCTACGGCCCTGGTGGTGCAGTTATTCTATCTATGTTTACTTCGTTTTTCGTCTGGGTTTGGGGGAATCGCTCGAGGTTTTATGATAGTCTTTCTTATATAATGATGTTGTTTATGGTTATGAGTATTTTTCAAAGTATTTCTATATGACCCCGTACATACCCTCAGACTCAGATATACTATACATATTTGTATGAAGTTATAAAGTGCGGCTTGGCCTATCGTTTAGGGGTTTTTATTGTTGGACGATAAAATACTTTACCATCTTTTATAATAAAACAAAATTTGTTTGGAATCAAAATCAAAAAAAAAATCCTATTAGAAAAGAGCCCGACCAAAGTAAGGCACTCCGAAACCTTTTTCAATTTTAATTTCTCACTTTTCCTCGTCCTTCTACTTTTTCCTACGACTCGACGTTCTGCTATACCCATTTCTAAGAGGGATGTTGGTGGCACATTTACAAAATAGAGCCAAGTCACAGACAGCCAGCACATGAGGGATAGAGCATAGAGGATGGAAGATTGTCAAGTTGCAAGTCACTTGCATGCAAAACCGACAACAATGCAAAGTTTCTCTGTGATTATTTTCATATCCCGGCTGCTGGCACAAAAACCATTCAAGTAAAAGCCACAACCTAATACAAGGTGAAATGCATTTGCGTAATTTCGTAATTATTTTATCATTTCTCACCTCTAGCTCTGTTTGTCGGTCCCCGTTTCGGCTTTGAATTCAAGTTTGGGTTTTGCAGTGCGGTAGATTCTTTCGGGAACATTAACTGGCAGTCTGCATTAGACAGTAACAGTGGTTTTGGTCTTGGATGCAGGGTGGGAGTGGTGCACCAAAAATGTCATTGCAAGAGCTACACTTTGAACATCTTGTCTGCTCTGATGTTATATTTATCCTCAGATCGATGTCCTATTTAACAAAAGTGGCATCCATTCTTGTATAACAATAAGAATCGTGGAACTGATGAAATGAAAAGAATATGAATTTAGATCAATTGGGAGCACAACTACAGTGCGGAACAAACACATCATTCAGTTTCTAAACCGTGATTGATTGATGTTGACAGTCGTGCTCTCATTCGAAATATGACGGTGCCAGTCAGTGTCTTCCAAAACAGTTATCCAGGACAACCAAGGGACTTTTAATTAAATGACAAGCGACACTATACGGATATGCATATGTATGTACATATCAGGAACTATCTTAATGATTTTCTTAAGATTGAATTATTTGAATATTTAATTTTAAAAGATGACTAGTTTTAAGAACACCTTTATCTATGAGTTATGAGACTATGAAAAGCTTGAATTGTGACACATTAGATATTAAGTTTTATTTTTGCCAAAATGAAAAAAGTCCATGAACAAAAAATGCAGACGACTTATGTAAAAACAAATACATACATAATTTTAACATGCAAAGAATTTACGTTCATTGCTTATTATTATTATCTGACTTCTCAAACCAGTGGACCCCGTTTTTTTTAAAACATTTCCCAACTTTTCATACCAACTTTAGTGAATACATTTTCTTCCATCTCTACCACCACCAAGCAAAACACATCTGCACGAAAATATAAAACCTTTAACGAAGATTCTTTTCGCACAGATTTGCAACTCTTAAAAAAAAAGATTTTTAAAATCCATTCTACCCCTTTTCTCTCGCTCTCGTACTAGGTCAAAAATATATGAAGGAACCTAAAGAAAGTCTTTCTCAAGAAAATAAGCAAAAACTTATAATTCGTCGAAGCGAAAAGTTTTCACTTAAGAAGCTCTGTATGCTGCTCTGACGATAAGTGCGATAAACACTCTACAAGAGTATGAAAAATGCATTAGGTATACTCGAGCTCGTAGTTTTAGGAACAAATTCCATCATCCTAACATTATTTTCCCAGTACTGACTGCCTGCCTTCCTTCTTCCGAAGGATTTCAATATTCTGCGTAGTGATATAAATGTAATGCGAAAATTGCCTTTTCATACGCTTTATAAGAGCCACATTTTTCTCTTAAACCTACCCACTGTGCCTTCTGTTCAAAGAATGGTGGTGGTGTTCATGGAGGCAGCCGCATTACTGCCATGACTCGAGTAGTTCAAAAGTTAGTCTTTAAGGGAAACCAACCTATAGATAACAGCTTTGGTCATTAATTGGGGCTTAAGTGACAAGAACTGTGGCAAGATGTGTTGACAGATTGCTTTAATGAACTTTGACAAACTTTTTCTTTAATAAGCCACCATCAGTTTAACCCCGTCTTTAAGTGTCATCCAATTAGTTTCGGTCCTAATGGTTTATTTCAATTTTTTGTTTGCATCAAGAGTAGGTATCCATCGCAAAACAAAGTAGGACATGGAAATATTATTTTAACGCTTATAGTTATATTTCAGTACTTATATAGTTGCATTGTTTTAAAATTTGGTTTTTAAAAGGATTTGGATTCAAACCCAGAATTTTTGATAGATCGAAAATTCAAATATACAAGTACTAAAACAAAATATCAGGTAACTATTTCTGGACTAGCTTTTCATCAGTTCCTTAGTTAAAGCTTATATTGACAGTCATTGAAAAAGAAACTCGGTAGGCACCACTTTCTTCCTCCCCCACTTGCCCCTCCTCTTTCAGCTGCTTATGCTTTCCCTAGTCTCCGCTACTATTTGAAATCGAGTGGAAAAACGAGCTTGTAGAGGAAATCCTGATAATTCTCTCTTTCCTGGGGTGAAACTTAATCTTCGAAAAGTCGCCGTCAGTTTCCTTACATTTTTGTTGCTGTTTCATGTTTTTGTGTTGCTTAGTCTTGTCTTTCTATTGTTGTTTTGTATACTTAGCAGCTTCAATCACTATGTACCATACTCGACGTCATTTTCATTCAGACTTGCTTCTACTAGTTAAGAAGTAGGTATAGCCTAACAGAACTTTTTCCCGAAAAAAAAAAAAAAAAAAAAAAAAAACTGAAGAGGATTTCTTTGGAAAATCCAGGTGCAAAACGTGATCAAGTTCAAAATCGAATTACACTGTTTGAAGGAAGGAAGAGGAAGTTTTTGTGAATTTCTCTCTCACTGCTCCTGTTAATGTCCTGCACAAACATAAATTTGGAACTGAAACTGGATTAGTGGTATCCCATCTGAATAAAGTTCACAAATTGTGTGGCCGAGAACTGAAGTTAGAACCAACTACCGACGAATAAGGATGATGACGATACCGACGATGAAACTTATCGTAGGCGATGTGAATTTTGATCGATTGACAAGTGAATCGGTCGCTTGGTGCAGTGAAGCTTCCTCAATCCATGAATCTCAATATAAATCTGTATCTGGGCGTGCAACTCAATCAGAATGGGTAAGATAAATTTGAATTAGTAAAATTTGTAATTTATACAGAGAGCAACTCTTCGAATTGAATTTAATTTTGACACGCTCTGATTTTCTTCGAATTTGAATTAAAAAGTTGAGTTTGAGTTAGAGAATAGGTATTTCTCATTGAAGCTGATTGAAAAGGGATTCGAAGTTTGCTACACAAAGAAAGACAAAGGATTAATGAAGAAATTCGATTTAGTATGCTCTTTGGAGACGAAATGTGATCAAAATAATTTCGAACTTCTGATGGTGTTACAAAGAAGAGTGTACATAAATTTATAATTGCTTTGTGCGGAGTGACTAACATTGAAAGGCGCGGAATTTTCTTTAGTTATCCACTGAAAGTCGTGTATTGAATGCTTTTTGAAAGTTGTAACGGGCATCGAATTTTGAAAGAATTCTTGTATGTCAGAGTAAAAGTATACTTTTAGGATGCAATTTACGATCTCGCTGGATTGTGTACAGTGATGTTTGAAATAATTCGAATAGATTGTATTTAATTTCTGATTTCAAAAAATGTATTGGGAAATAACCTAAGAATATAATATTCCAGTAAAACATAGGAAAATAGTATTAATAAATAATTAATGGAAAGTATCTCATGTATTTCTTAGATTTAAAAAGTCTTTATAATCCTATAGTGGAGTTCAAATCTAAGAAATTTTTTTCAAAAATGGGCAAAAATCGCTGAAGAGTTATAGAAAATGAATCTGACTGAATAAAAAAAATGTATATGTCAGCTCAAAAGTGAACAATAGCTTTCAATACTTCACCGGAAGATTTTTAATGAAACAAAAATTATGAAGGTTCTGTATAGCTAACCAAGCAGTTTTTATTTCTTAAACAAATGAAGAGCTAAAAAACAATGTATTTTTATTGTTACGGGTAGAAAAAGATGAGAAAGGTGCCATCAAACTGGAAAATAGTAGGTGTGTTTTATTATCTACGGATCTATATGGATCCGGATTAATTTTTAACATCTATTACAAGAACAATTTGGGATCCTGTTCTCTATATGGATCTATTTCAAATATCCAAAAATTAGTTCTTATCCTGGCGGTCAGATGGCTTTCTATAGTAAGGTAGTAAAATTAAAAACACAACAAAATAATTGAAAATTAACACACACAAGAATAAAAGAAATGGACATATAACATTGCTATCACTATAATCCATATCGTTTAATTTGAAAAGGATAATCTATATGGATCATTGGCGATAGTAAAACACGGCTAGTATATACTCTTAATAACCATCTATTGAAGATTTAAATATACATATGTATAAGAGCCTTAATCATTTTATAAATATATAAAATATTATATAAATATATAAATATATTTGGAAAAATTCAGCTATAACCTTCCAACCAACCTAGAAACAATTTGACATCAAATTGATTTTAAAACTTAAATACTTTTTTCTTGCTGTGTCCTTGGAGATTTTTCAAAATCAAAACATTACAAAGAAAAATTAATAAATCTTTCGTAAGTATTTTTGTCTTTAACAAATGATTTATTTTTTCTCTTTCAAAAGAAAAAGAAAAACAAAAAGTAGCTACCCAAGGAAAAAGATTTAGAAACAAATTTACAAGTAAATAAAAGTAAATAGCTGCAAACTTTTCATGAAAATTTTTTATCTCACGAGATTTCAGCACAACATAATAACACGCACAATGAAAATGAGATCATATGTATATGTGTATGGTACATAAATAAAACAATAAAATACAAGAACAAAAACAAATAGAATAAAACAAAGAATTAAAATCTATTTTTCATCTAAGTGTATCTCTCTACAGATGATATGATGAAAACGAAGAAAATGACAAGGACGAAAAAGATGAAGAAAAACTACTTTAATAGAAATAGGCCTTTGACAAAACAGGCTTGCCGCTATGTAAAAAATAGTTGTGGTATTGTAAAGATCCATCTGAGAGATGATATTTACGTATGTATTTTTAAAAACACTCATTGAGTTTATGAAGTTAATTTTTAAATAATAAATCAGTGAAAACTTAACAATTATGTGTTTTAATTGCATACAAATACAAATTTATTTGTTAAGATGTAAAAAAACGAAATACTAAAATAGAGTAAACTCTTTGTCTTAAAAATATGACAAAACATGATTTAAAAAACTTTATATTGAAAAGAATTTCTGCTAAGAATATAAGATGAAAGAAAATGATGAAGAAAGAAATTCAAAGAAGAAACTGGTTAGTAAGAAATAAAAAATTTTAATGTTTTAATTTTTATTTCATGCAGAACAAGTGACGTTACATCATAAGACACTTCCAATGCAAATTATTGATGAAATATACAAACTTTACTATGTGTAAAATTCTCTTCAATTTTTTCCTACTTATACCTAAATATTCGATCAGATGGCGTTATAAACACATTTTATTTAAATTTTTATGAAAACCATTTTTTTCATTGCTGATGACAAACATCCCACTCATGCTCGTAGTCACCTTTAGCATTTTTTAATCAAGCGCAATAATTTATAAGTCCGAATCAAGATGAAAAGAATATCTTAAAATATATTTCGTATTATTTATAAATATTTCACACCAAAATAGTTATTAATTATTAAGGAGGTGACCCTGTTCAACAATGGTGCACTGCGGCGTATACGTACTTTTTTGTTATAATAATCTTTATTATTCTAAAAAAGGCAAATTTAATTATTTGGGGACCGAAATTTTGTTCAGTTTAATAATGTTTAATAATAACGTAAGCACAATAACGTTCAGTAAACCTTTCTTAGATACATACCTTGAAAGTATACTTTACTGCAAACAGACCATAATACACTACACAATACTTTATTTCTCAAAACTCGACATATTTTGTTTCAATGTTAAAAGTAGATAATTGCAAATATGTCAAAGTATGCATCAGAGATGTAAAAGAATGAAACTCTGGATGTCAACCGAATAGAAGTTTTTAAATATTTTTGATTCACCTCATAGAATTTCAATGTATTATTTTTCAATACTCTAATGCAATCTATCACAGAAAATTATTCAATGTTGTACGTAAATTTTATTTATTTATTATAAAATTTATTTTGCAGTGATGGTAACCCTGCGCCAAGACCACATCCAATATAATAAAAAAACTAGGGCCACCTTAAGTTAAGATTTATTCTCTTTGCAAATTGGATGTGACCTCACTCAAGCGACCATTTTTTCAGCCTCAAAATCGTTTCGTTCTCTCACTATATGACATAAACATACGTTTAACGAAGACCAGTCGATTGAAATAATAAAAGTCAAGATGGACGACGACGTATACAAACATTTCAGTTGTTCTAAAAACAAAGAAAAAACTAAGTACTAACAGCATCTTAGGGTAGATTATAAAGGAGGACCAAGGACCTATCTGAAAATGTATCTGACATCTCTAACTAAATTACATTGTTTTGTTTTCTTGTTTAACTGGTCCTGACACGCAATTGAGCGGTTGCTATGTGTATATCAAATGAACTCATCCAAAGCTAATTAATTAATTGAATGTGAAGATGAAGATGAGAGGAAGCACCAACCCGCTATACACCCGAATGTGTAATAATGTCGTTCATTTTGACCAACACACTAATGATTTTTTTTCCTTCATCCTTCTTTTCTGCACCATTTACTCTCAGTGTACATATTTGTAACTGGAACTGTAAGAAGAATATTACCGATTTTTTTTATATGAATTATTTACATTGGGTTTATAGGTATGTGTAAGGCAGGACCGTCAACGACATGACTATGACATATAGTTAGTCCACTTGTATGAATTATTTGACATGTGAGTGGATCGAAGAGGCACTTGGAACTACTCTAACGTCAAATACAAATGCTATTGAAGAGATGCGGTATCCAGTTGAATTATTCGAATTAAATTGAAGACAAGTGCACTGCACTAAACGAATAACGACACATTCGATCCAAATAATTGGCAACAGACTCCAAAAACCATCATTAAAACTATTTGTTTGTTAAACGAAATCTGTAGAGGGCTCGAAAGGATTTGATTTAAAACCATACACGACGGTTCTATTCAGTTTAGGGATTTTATAGAATTTTGATGTCGTCAAGGACTCTCGAACATAATAAAAGTTCATCCAAGTGAATGTCAATGGAAATGAGGTAAGGGCCATGGGATAGTAGTGACATGAGTGAATAAAGGTGAATAAAATGTGTAAGCTATTTTCCAGTTTCAATGAAGGTATTCTTTTTCGCCATTGAATCGCGAACCAAGGTCAATGTGCGGCGGCGTTTTTTTATATTTTTTGCCAGTTATCAGAAAAGACTATCATAAAAAGAACAACCTGTTGTACGTGTCTAGATGTCATGATCAATGAAAAAGATCACCTGTCTCACCAGACAGTGTGTGTGAATGGTTTTGAATTCCGTTATGTGTGTAGTGTTTAGTTGGTTCCTTGGAAACGAATTCAGATTCGGATGAAGGGCACATGCCTTCTCTTGTTTCTTTTGATTATGGATGTGATCTCCTTGAGTGCAAAATCATATAAAAAGGTTTCCCCTCTGATATAGAAGTGAATGTTCTGTGCACTCAACATTTGGATTACTGCACTCACAGAAACAAAAAAACACTTAAATGGATGTAGATGACTTAGCAAAATGAACACGCATGGAACGCCTACCAATAAAACTTCAACATTTCGATGGAGAAGGTCACCTACTATTCGCAATTGATCCTGCTATAAAAAGCCAATTGATCGACGGAAATATATCAGTTCCACACAGTCCAATATATAATAAACAACCAACAAAAATGGCATTCAAAGTAGTTATTGCTCTTGCTCTCTTCGCCACCGTTGCAAACGCATCACAATTATTCCAAGCTCCACTGGCCTACTCACCATTGACCTATGCAGGATCAGCTATTGGATCAACTCAGGAAAATGTTGTCCGTTCATTCGGTGGCACTGTCTCACATTACTCAAAAGCTGTGGACACACCATTTTCAAGCGTTCGAAAGAGTGACACCCGCATCAACAACAATGTCTACACTCCAGCTTTGGCCAAGACTATTACATACGCTGCTGCACCAGCCCCAGCAGTCTATGCACATGCTGCCGCTCCAGCCATCTATGCTCAAGCTACTCCAGTTGTTGCTGCTAGAGGTATTGCTTATTCACCAGCTGCAACCGTTGCTCATGTGACTTTTGATGGATTTGGAGCTCATTATGTGTATTGAGGAATTTCTGTGTTAAAATGTTTGTAAATTTATTTCATTGAATTAAAAAAAATACTTTGACGAATGTTGGTTCGAGCGAAAACGAAATTTCAATACAAGATCTTAAGCTATACTTTTCGTCAGCTTTTCCCCTTGCTTTCCATACTCAGAAATTGGAAATAATAATGTCCATCAGAAAAATGAGGATTCGTATCAGAAAAGGTTTGTAGAAGGCTTAATACAAAATTTATATATTCTACAATTTTTGTCAAGCAATATTTTGTTTGTACTTTAAAAATCCTTGAATAAGTTCCAAAATATCTAACAAACTTAACTTTCAATTTTGCATCGATGCTGTGAAGACTTAAGTCCTTCTTTTCTTTCTCGAGTGCACTGGCTTTTAGGTCTCCATTTTCATCATCATCATCATCGGCTCGACAACCGGGTTCCGGTCCTGGCCTCTTTCAACAAGTCTCTCCACCTATCCCGGTCTCTAGCCGACGCCATCCAGTTGCGCACCCCAAGGCTTCGGGCGTCCTGGTCTACGCCATCTCTCCAGCGCAAGCATGGTCTACCACGCTGTCGTCTACCATAGAATGTACCACAAAGAACTTTCCGAGCAGGTTCCTCTTCGCTCATGCGAGCTAGGTGCCCTGCCCACCGGAGTCTACCGAGCTTAATTTTTGTCACGATATCTGCTTCTAGGTAGATTGCGTACAATTCATGATTGTACCGTCTCCGGAATCGTCCTTCCTCACATACGGGGCCAACAATTCTCCTTAAGACTTTTCTCTCGAACGCAGCTAAGAGGTCGGAGTGCCTTTTGCTAAGCACCCAAGTCTCGGATCCATATGTGAGTACTGGCAGGACCATGGTCCTGTACAGCAGCAGTTTTGAAGTTATGGTGAGATTTCTGGATTTGAAGAGCTTTGACAGACTATAGTAGGCTCTGTTGGATTTGAGAAGCCGCCCGCGTATTTCTTCTTCTATATTGTTATCGGCTGCTACTATTGACCCAAGGTATTTAAAGGATTGAACCACTTCAAATTCGTGCTCCGCTACCTTGATTGTTTGACCAACTGTTCCTCTCGCATTCGACGCCACCATGTACTTTGTTTTACCTTCACTAATGTGCAGCCCCAGATTTTGTGCCGCCTGCTCGATCTGGATGAAGGAATCGTGTACAGCTTGTTCGGTTCTTCCGATGATGTCGATGTCGTCTGCGTAAGCCAGTAACTGGCTGGACCTGTTGACGATGGTCCCTCTTGTTGCCGTGCCAGAGTCACGGATTGCTTTCTCCAACGCCAGGTTGAAGAGGAGGCAGGCCAAACCGTCCCCTTGTCGGAGTCCATTAAAGATGTTGATTGGTCTGGATAGCAATCCGGCTATTTTTACTTGGCTTGTTACGTTGGTCATGGTCAACCTACATAGTCGTGTCAATTTATTTGGGATGCCGAATTCTCTCATGGCTTTGTAAAGTTCTACCCTGGCTATGCTATCATAGGCGGCCTTAAAGTCTATAAACAGATGGTATGTTGGGATGTTAAATTCTAGACATTTTTCCATCGCCTGCCTAAGGGTAAAGATCTGATCAGTTGTTGATTTGCCTGGAATGAAACCACACTGATATTGTCCGATAACGGTTTTAGCGTATGGGGTTATCCGGTCTTGTAGGATAGAGGAGAGTATCTTATAGGCGGTACTCAACAACGTGATACCTCTATAATTGCTGCACGTTGTGACATCTCCCTTCTTATGTATGGGGCATATTAAACCTTTTCGCCAGTCTTCTGGCATTTCTTCCTGCTCCCATACGTGTACTATAATATCATGCATTGCTTGACGTAAGGCTGGCCCGCCGTGATGGAATAATTCGGCTGGTATGCCATCGGCTCCCGGGGCTTTGTTCTGTTTAAGCCGGCCTATAGCCTTCTCAACCTCTTCTATGCTTGGTGGCGGCAACATAGGGTTTTCTTCTTGAAGTAGTGGAGCCTCCACTTCTGCAGTGAGCTGACCATTTAGCAATTCATTAAAGTACACTTCCCATCGCTCCAGTATGCTTTCAGAATCGGTGATCAGATTTCCCTCCCCGTCCTTGCAGTATGTGCAGCGTGGTGTGTACTGCGTCATGTTTCGGACGGATTGGTAGAACTTCCGCGCCTGGTGCGGACCTCGCTCTCGGCTATTTTCTATTTCACAGATTAGGTTCTTCTCCCAGGCTGATTTTTTTTGTCTGTGTAGCCGTTTTTCTATTCTTCTGAGCTCTTTATATTCCTCTTCGCGTGCCCGCGTTCTATGAGATTGTTGCATTGCTCGGTACGCAACATTCTTACGTTCAGTCGCTAGCTTGCATTCATCATCAAACCAGTCGTTCCGATTTTTACGACTGCTGCCTAAGATGGAGTTGGCAGTACCAATGACAATATTCTTAAGGCGTGTCCACTTCTCATTTACGCCCAGCATACTGGCTCCAGGACTTACTCTCCCTAAATCAAGTGATTCTAGGGCGAGTCCTAACGCATTACCAAAGGTGTTACTGGTGTTTTCATTGCGCAGGGCAGCCGTGTTGATTCGAACCTGATCGGCGGATGCAATGCGTCTTCGCAAGGCAATCCGCCCTCGGAAAACCATACCAACAAGATAGTGATCCGAGTCGATATTGGCACCTCGGTACGTTCGTACCGTCATCAAGTTCGAGTAGTGGCGACGGTCTATCAACACGTGGTCTATTTGGTTACGAGTGACTCCATCAGGTGATACCCAGGTGGCTTTGTAGATATCTTTACGCGGGAACCTGGTACTCGCAACGACCATGTTTTTCGATGCTGCCAATTCTAAGACTCGAAGTCCATTGTCATTAGTGTTCTCATGCAAACTATGGGTGCCTGCGTAATGCCTGAATACCGGCTCCCGACCTATTTTTGCGTTCAAATCCCCAAGGATGATTTTAACATCATACCTTGGGCAGGCATTGAGGGCCCTCTCGACTTGTTCGTAGTAAGTCTCTTTTTCTTCGTCTGAGGACTCCTCCGTAGGTCCGTGAACGTTAATGAGGCTGATGTTCGTAAATTTGCCTCGCACGCGAAGGGTGCATAGCCTTTCGCTTATAGCGTTAAAGCCGATGATAGTAGACTTCATTTTTTCGCTGACTAGGAAGCCTACCCCGAGCACATGGTGTTTTGTATGACAGCTGTAATATACGTCATATTCTTTCTTCTGTAAAACACCATTCCCTGTCCATCTGATTTCTTGGAGAGCTGTTATGTCAGCTTTATATTTTGACAGGGCATCGGCTAGCTGCTGAGCAGCTCGAGCTCTATAGAGCGATCGTACGTTCCATAAGAAAATTCGTAAATCGTTTTTCCTTTTTCTTTGCGTTGGTTGTCGTCGTGTGATCAGTCCGTTTCCGAGGCTTGTTGTCGTTCTCGAAATGTAAAAATAAAATGAATAGGTAGAAATGTCAACCACCGGCAGTCTAGCCCTGTGGTCCAATTAGTGCCATTTTGATACCATAACTCGTATGAACCTATAGATGGATTGTTGGAATTCTCACGTAGTCATCCAGTTTGGATTAGGTTTAAAAATATGGAGGTTTTGATGTCTCTTATTGTGTGTTTGCTTTTGCACAATCATCCGGAAATTGGATCACGCACTCAACCGGACCACCACACTCATCCCACACTATCTACCTTGTACCAAGTTAGGCAGCTTGTTGACTGGTGCTAAAACAATAGCCAATCCGACTGGCGGATCATCGAGTCCACTCACCGTAAGCCTCTGTCAAAACCCTCAGTCCGCTAGCTCGGGATCTAAGGAGTCAAACGGAGGGCACGCCGAGAAGTAACCGAAGTTTGTCCTAGAGCCAATTCCTCGCGTTGAGAAAAGAGACAAAATCTTTGATCTTCATTTCCGAAAGTTCGTCAATGTCGTCAAAAAATGCCCTTCCTAATGATTGTGCTCAAAATTTGGTACAGAGAAAAGCATTTGCAGAAGATATGGATGACAGTTTCCTTTTCCCGGTGGTCTCCACAGCTATGACAGTGAGTGTTGTGAACAAGGCCTGGCTTCGCTGCATGCTCTTCTATTGGCCAGTGTCCGCTACAGGTAGCTAGGATCCTGACAAGACATAGCCTAGGTCTGCATATCAGATCAAGTGTTCGGGATTTATTATAGGTGGGTCAAATATTTCTAGATATAATGCTGTTATACCCTACATAAAGGGTAAAAATCCCTAAAATCTGTAAATTTATCGATTGCCTTCTAAAATAAATTGTGACAAATGGAAATTTTTCTATTTCTTTCTACAAATATTTTATTTTCACTCTTTTCATAAGGATTGAGCTATGATCTTATTTGTTTCAACCTTAAATATAGTTCTGTAAAATAAAAAAAAAATTGTTTCCACAGTTTTGTGATCAATATTTTCAGCAAAAAAAGTTGTTGTTAATTTTCTCCTAAATAATTGGGTTTAATGGGCTTAGATGTCCAAACTAGAAATGGAAAACGTCCAGGGGCTTTTGTCTTCTTAACATACACTACGATTGCTATCGACGATAAAAATTAACTTCCATATTTAAATCCACGCAAAGCCTCCAATTGCGAAAAACTATAAGGGAAAACTTCATTAATTTTAATTACAAAGCCATTCTATTAGATTCCAATCCTAATGAAGAACTTGACATCCCACAAAGAAAAGTAGAAATGAAACCCCTACTTCTCAACTTCGTTTTGACTTTCTTTTATCAAAAAAAAAAAATCAATCTTTAATTTATTCCAATTTTCGCGAAGCTCATGAACTGTGGGAGAAGATAAATGAATACAAAAATCGCTTCAATGAGCTTAGTGCAAGGTGATGTCTGTGTAGAGGTTCCTTTCAAAATCATACAACTAGAGCAGCATAAGGATGGAATTTTCAATGAATTGAATTTATCCCGAGTTGAAACGCAAACAAAAATTACGCAAAGTCCAAAAACTTTATGGTCTTGGCTATTGTAAAGTTTGATTGATCATGAACCAAAGAGGCAAAGAAAACTCACATCTATTTCACAAGAGAGGGTCACAAATTTATCATCTAACTTTGGAGTTAGGTCTATTCTGATGCTAATTTAGTGACATACACGCTTCTCACGTTAGAAAATTTCTATTTCAATTTCAAATGCTATCTCCTTTAGGAAGGCAGTCATTGTAATTTTGTAATGAATATATTAAGTACTTTGAAGTAATGATTTTTTTTAAAGAAGTGTAATTCGGGCCAAAGTAATTTTTTACAGCCAAAGTGAAAAAGAAAAAGAAACTTTGCAACGTTCAAATTCATCACAATGAAACTCTTGTGCAACTTACGTTCCACTAGAAGAAATATGGTATATGCTTTTACGAGTTATAGTAAAATAAGAAAAAAATAAAAACAGAAAAACAGAAAAAAGCAGAACTTAACCTTTTGCTTCTTACAATCATCGGATTGCCAGGAAAGTAATACCGGTAAGCTAAAACAGCCAACTTATTTAGGCCTGTCTGCTGAAGGGGTCTATAACTCAAATTAGATTTTATCACTTCTGCTTTATTAAACAAATAAACGCCGGGGCAAAAGTTTGATGAATTTGATTGGCTTTATACAGACAAAAACACTGACGTCTTAGGTTTAGTAGACATATAGAAAAAAAGAAGAAAGAATTTGTGGTTTTCCTTAGAGTCAATATTTTCTAAAAACACAACTTTAGTTCTTTGTTCCTAAACATTGAAATTTGTGCCTGTTTGTTAAAAGGTTTGTGATGCCATGAAAAATTTCACAAAAATTATTTAAGTGGTTCCGATTTAATTGAATTAAGGCAAACATATTTTAGGAGAAAGTAGAAAAATTTATATTTTCAATTTGACTGGTAGCAAAATTAGTTAAGTTTTCACACCTGAAGAACTACTGAAGGTTTTTATTTCTAGAGTTTTTCAACATATAATGAAAACACATTTTTCAAAGTGAAAATAAACCTGGCTGTCTGATTTAAATATTAAGAGAGACCAATAGAATTGCGTGACTCTTTAATATCCCCTTCATCAAAACAAACAAATTTGAGTAAAACCCCCAGTTGGACGCGCCTGAAAGCTCCATTAAAAATTGTTTTTAATCCGCTCCTGTATAGTGCAATTTATTTTACACAATACCGCTGGTTCACATTGCAGCGCTTTCATCGCAAAGAACAATTTGTCAGATTTTCAATTTTTCAATTTCCAAGCAAAGAAAGTGGTAGAGTTCGTCATGTTTGGGTTGATACAGGATTCGTTCTTGGTTGTGAAGAAGAGGTATGAATGTGTGCCCATATTACTAGCCCTTCAATTGCATGCCAAACACCTTGACGTATATAAAACTCTTTTCAGGTGTTTTTCTTTTTTTTTTTTTCTTTAGAAAAGCATTCTGCATATGTTTTTGACAAGCAATTTTTTTCACAACACAAAAGAAACCACTTGTCAATTTTTAAAATTTGGTTTTCTTTTGTTCGGCAACCGATCCGAATCCGGAGCTAAGAAAGGCATCGATGATGTAAAACGGAAATATGAATGTTCTGTAAATGAACATTGATTTGCAAATTTAAGATGTAAAAAAGGTGAATGATAATTTATACCGACAAAAATTGAACAATTGAATTATGGTTGAATTGCATTCCTTTCCATGTTTATGCTTATGAGAAAGTTACAAAACTCCTAAGAACATTTCATGTCATGATTGAGTGCCTCATATCTAAGATGAGATGTTCGGATTCAGCAGATAACTGTAGGTCGTTCTCCTCCGTAAGAAAGCACAGACAACACTTTGACTCATTTAAGACAAAGGGAAACTGATTTTATTAGATTTTGAAAATTCAACTACGAGTATTTGAATTTAATTAAATGAAATAAGTCAAGAAGTACAAGAGATGTATTTGCTTGACGAACACGTACGTATACTCTGGTTCGGCAACAAGAAAGTTTATTCGTGTAGGTATTCAATAGTTAGAATTCAACAACCATCACCTTTCTTTTTGTAATAAATTGAAATAAAATAAATAAAAATAACTTTTATGTACCCAACAGTGGCATAGAAAAATTTTGTAAGAAATAATTGCTGAAAGGAAGGAAATCCTATTTATACATACCATCAAAGAAAATTACATTGTATGCAAGCACTCACGCTTACCGAGCAATATACAAATACATAGATATAACACATAGGCAGATAACATAATGGAAGAAGGAAATAACTATTTGTTTGTTTGGCTCTAGCTAAATTCTTTCTTACCTCTGTGCTTCCGTCTTTTGCGTTTGACTTCGTGCCTTCCTTTGTGTAAGATGCCGCTCGGTGTGCTTCTTTAAAGGATATAAATGTGAATAACATTACTGCCAAGCAAGCTAGCTAAATCCCCTTAAACCATTTGCATTAACGAAAATGAGAAGAAGTTTGGTGAAGGTGTTGCTGTGACGCGTAAGGCCGTAGATAGAAGATGTTAAATCAGCTAACACCACCCACACCAAGTCATCCGACCTTCCTTTATATCTGGCTGCTTCGGAGGAACAGTACATCACGGATTTCTGTTGAGTTTGGAGATAGAGCCGTGAATGTGGAACATCAGATTGAGTGAGTCGACTTTATCAGGATGGATGATTGCATTCATGTCAAGCCGACAGCGTTGCTTGGAGGTGACATGAAAAGGTATGTCAAATTTTATGGGTGATAGCACAGCAAGCTTGGATATTTTATGTTTTTCGCTGTTAATGCTGCGATATAGTTAGACATTCTTGTGTTGCGAGAGTTTAAGGATCCCATTATAGAGATTGCTTGTTGGACTTTAATGTAAAATAAGAGTTGAAGGTGTGCTGATGGTAGGCTTATGGATGAAAATGCAAATAAGTTTAATTTTTAGATATTCTTTAGTTTCGAATGACATATGTGATTTAATCCTGATAAGGAGTAGGTTATCTTTTCTTGTAAAGTGAAAAGGTATAAATCAAGTAGTTTTTGTCAGTGTCGACACTTTACCTAATTAAATCTGACAACAATTATCACGAACATGGCACGGTACAACATGTAAAAAAGCAGTTTGGAGAATTTAGTCATACCGGATATAACTAAAGGTCCAGCTTCTAAGGTTATAAAGGGCTTGATATATACAAAACTTGGTGACACAAGAAGAAGAATGGAATTCCAATACGAAAAAATACAGAACAAGAGAATTTTGTCTGAGAAGCCTTCCCTGCTTGGTGCATTATTTCTTCCAATCGATATTTCATTGAACAACGCAGGCAATGTATTCCTAGGATGAGCATCGACCGTGTTCACCCTTGGGGGCTTAGTGAACTATGAACTACAAAATTCCTGAAATCTCGCAACAAACGCATCCTCTGTTATACACAACGTCACATAGAAATTTCAACAAGGACACTACGAGTATACTGATTCACTAGAAGAGATGAAAAATTGGTTAATGAAAACGAATTGTAGTCCTCCACTTCAAAGAATTTTTATTGTTCGATAGTCCCAACATGTATTGCATGGTGAAAGCACTTTTTGCCCACATCCTTTATGAAGGTAGATTATAAATTCCGTTTCTCCAACAGGCGTTTAATTTAAATTGTTCCCTTCTCTGTAGGTATCATGGCAAACTTGCTTTGTAATTCTTATTTAATGGAAACACACCTGGCTCACGCATAAATCATTTACTTGGCAACCAAATAAATTGACTTAGTTTGTGGTTTGAATACGCATTAATTAATTAATGGTATCCCTTAATCTCGTTTTGGCCACATTCCTTTCATCGTCAATAACAATAATGACTTTAAAAGTTATTTTGTTCAGACTTCAGCTTGCTAATTGAGTTTCCATTCTGCCATGAAGACGAAACAACCTCTTTGCCAAACTTTCTCTACCTTTAAGTTATGTTCGCAAACCATGTGTTTTTAATTCAATTACAGTTCAAGAGTATCACCAAAATCGAATTAATCTTTACCAAGCTCATAGGCGCTCTCAAAAGAGGCATTTTACTTTCTTTTTTTTTTTAAATAAAATGAAGATTTGTATGGAAACCCGTAAAAATGTTTATAAATAAAAATTTTAAAATTTTAAATTTAGCTTAAATACATTTTTGAACGCATCCATTTTTTTTTTAGATAGGTTCTGGTTGGGTTTTTGAAAATAAAGATTTTGTGTAATATTTTGTTCACTAAAAATATCGTACACAAAATTTAATAGCCGATGAAACAGCTAGACTTTTAGGTAGCTGCTAAGTTTTGGGATTTAGGGATCGTTGGTTTGGTTTTTAAAAACCGACATTTGCTTTTAACAACACAAAAAATAATCTTCTGAATAACCCTTTTTTAATTTATCAGTTAAAATTTATTGTTTATTTATGTAATTATATAAAAAAATATATTGAAAAAGGACAAAAAGGAAATTTTGTTTAATTTTTGTGGGTTTTTCAAAATCTATATTTTTTCAAATTTTTAATCAAAGTATCCAAATGACATCTACTTTGTAACAAACTCATTATAATTTTTCCTCAACCCAACCCCTTACCTTCGAATAACCCTGTTTGCTTTTTTCTTATCTTGCACATACATTTTGGCTTTAGAGAATCTTTCAATGAATTTTAACACCGCTACTAAATTAAGCAAACAAAAAGCTTTAAGTGTTATGAATTTTTTTAGGAATTGGCAAGCGGAGGGTTATAAGGGGGCATATTTACCCCTGTGGCTTAGGACTTCATAAATATTTATTTATAAGATAATATTAAGAATGAAGACTTGTTCGGAATTTAGTAAAACTGATTCCTTCAATTTCACCCCGGTAAAATAAATCTGAGCGGCGCCTATGGAGCCAGATCTATTTAACTTAATTTCAACTCATAGAGTTTCTTCAAAATCGAATCAAGCATCATGGTACCATCCAACTAATAAACATCCATGATGATGTGACTCAAGGAACAATCCTTTTCACATGCCAGATAATTGCATTGCCAAAAATAATTGTATTAAGGTATACCCATGCTGTCTTCATATTGAAAGTGCTTCCAGCCACACTGGAATCTCAACTTTCCCTTAAAGCCTAATGGAAGCTTCTATGTATCATAAAATTTGACGGTAGAAAATTAATATTTAATACCATTACTGCATATCACTTATTCAATGAAAAAAAAAAATGAAAAATAAGAGGGACCGAAATAGGAAACAGAAATGTTAAGGGTAGCTGCATAAAGTCTGGATGCAAAGCCAACAAATCATAAAACATTCAACCCACAAAAAAATGTGTATATGTATATTCAAAAAGAAACGCTGCTAAGCGGAAATAAAAATAATAAAATTGGAAAATTTACAAATGAACCGGCGCCAAAATTCGATATCAAAGAAAAACTTGGCAGCCATTCAATTTTGTTCAATTTTTCAATCCTTCCCAGCTCCCTCCTGTGTGAAAATATCTAAGCTGATGGTATTCCAGTCCAGTCTGTCCGTCGTCGTTTTCATTCTCGATGCAAAATAATAAAGATGGTTATTGTTGTCGGTACGGTCAGGTCAGGTCAGGTCATGTGTCGGTTCACTGTGCTCGGTTTTCTGTTCGTAACTCAAAATAGTCAAAACCAGGGTTTTCTTTTTTTATATCATATCTATGAGTAGTGCGGTGTGCCCTTTATCCGAAACAACCTTCCAATATTCACAAAATTCAAAGTCAATTTACAGAGGGCAAAAGCTGCTCAGCCATGATGCATACACCACAAGCTACAGCAGCGAAGCAGCATCTATCGTGGTACTGAGCAATGTTTTGTGTTAAAAGATGGAATGTTTGTGCTCAACACTGCAAATCCATTTAACCGAATCAACTTCACTATACTACACAAAAAAAAGAACCTCATACCTACCTACCCATGTTGGTGAAAGAAAAAAATGTACTTTACTTTATAAAAATATAAAAAAAACTGCGATATCTGGCAATCCATATACAATGTTGTGAAATAAAGGCTCATAAATCTGCATTTAGCAGACAGTCCGACCAAAGAAAACGGAGGGCAATGTGCTTCCGAAGCATAAATGTTCTTAACATTGCAATTTTTTTCATCTCGCATAGTTTTATATGCAAGCAGATGTCTTAGGTAGACTTAGAGAGTCAGGGTGAGTCGAGGTCGAATTTTTGCTTATGAACAGAACTTGAAAAGATTAGAAGAAAATTGTGGGAATACTTGCAAAAATGTAGAGAAAATAGTAAAAGGCGATTTTGCAGAACTTTGATTTAAACCTAATAGATTCGGTCTGCATTTAATTTAATTTCTTTAGTACCTACCTTAAAATAAAAATTCTAACAGAGAAAGTGCAACGTCAACCATTGACCTAACCTGAGGTGAGGTCAAGTGGTTTATAATTATTTATTGTATTTAGGTATTAAAAGAGAAATAAATCACAAAAAAAAACTTAGAAAATTTAACTTCTTCGCCAGATGATGGATTTATTAATCTGAAACGCGTTGCAAATTATTAAAAATATAAATAAATGTGATAAATTATTTAAAGTTTTTTTTAATAAAAAAGTGAATTATAAATAAATAAATAAATTCAAAGTTTTATTATTTATATTTTATTTTATTTTATTTCTCTTCTAACACCTAAATGCCTACACACAACATGTTATAATATTTATTGTTTTTTTTTTCAGAAATTTTATATTTCAAAATTTTGTGGGTCCAGAAATTAATTATACAGAATTGCAATATTATTGAATTTTAGATTTTTGAAAAACAGAACAATGAATCCTTCTCTTTCATAAAAATAATATTTAAAAAAGTATTTTAGAAAAACAAAAAAAAAGATAACAATTTAGACATTTACAATTCCACATGTACAAGAAAGCTGGCAAACTAAATATAAAAATGGAAGTAAACATGATTTTGAAAACAAGTCAAAAAAGATAAAATCCTTACTTTAACGTTTTGTTTTCATTTCTTATTGAAAAGTGCATTACCATTACCATTTGGCATAGGCCATTAAAACAAATAAAAACAAAAGCCTGGTGATATAAAATATTCATCAAGTTGTCAAATGAAATCGTAAAAAGAAAACCCTGACTTTTTACATGTTTTTGATTTGTGTGTAACATAAATCATTTCAATCCTCAATTTGTGAAAACATAACCTAAAAATCCATTATTTAGGTATCTAGATACCAGAAGAACACATAAAAGTTATTCCATTGATTTTACAGTAAACTGATATTTTGATATTATGTATAAATCATCAACGAAACTCTATAAATCCATGAAAACTCATTAAACAGGGTGTTTCAGAAGACGACGACGCACAGTGGTTCCTTTCAATGGAGACGATGGAAAAAACCTATAAAAATGAAACGAGTGGACCGATCTTTTTGAAATTTGGTATGTGATATAAATGGTACAAGCTCTCATCAAGATTAAAAAATTTTGGAACTTACTTACAAATTACTGTTATTTTCACAACTTTAATTAATTAATTTATTGTTGTTATTTCTTATTGTTTTTAAAGAATGTGAATTTATTCTTTTACTTAAATTATTAACTAAAGCTGTATTAAAAGTAGGTCTTTTAGAAAATAAATAATTAAAAACTCTTATTAGTATATTAGCGCCTTAATTTTATACATATTTTTTGGTTCTTATTTCTTTAATAGAAAAAATTAGAGCAATAAGGACTGTGCTTCTTCACTTAATGGAACTTAGTCTTTTGTTCTTGGTTCAGGTCTTAGGTGTGTAATGTACGGATCCGAAGATGTTAGCATAAGATGAATAACATCCTCATTAGTTGCCAAACGAGAACACTTTCTAGGGTTATGTATCCTGTAATACCTATAATCCTTGTTTCTGCTTTCTTGTGCTTCCTCTGACAGGGACCCTACGGGCAATGCTGCTGACGTTATTATTTCTGCTCCGTGGAATAAAATTTTGTGCACAGTTGCTGGCATATAATACCAAGGATATAGTTCAAGGGCCAACAAAGCTGTTTCCTCAGTTTACACTGAGTTTTTTAATTAAAGTTAAATCTATCTTCGTTATATCTGCTGTTAAAGAAGGGTGTCAAAAAAATCTCCGCGAGGTGTTGCGTTCGTTGTACCTGATCCTTGTTTAACAAAGTCTACCTTAAAACCCATTTTTTCAATAAACGCCTTTTGAATGTTATTTTTTGTTTCTTGTTTTATAGGTAATGTTGATTTTGTGATGCTCCAAGCTTTGAAATTTAAGTTGTAGGACTTGTATTCAATCACAAAAGTAGATTTTGTAAAACGTGTGGACTTATACCGTTGTTTAAAATGTGGTAAGAATCATCTCTTTACATCTGAAACAATTTTTTTAATTTAAATCGTTTGTAAATTTCGGTAGCCTTTACTTAAAAAGTTTTCAAAATTATTAATATCATTATTAAAAAAGAAATCGCACACCTTATAATCAATTACAAAATTTGGCATGATGAAACTAGCTTTATAATTTTCACTCAACCAAAGCTCATATGCAACTGCAGTGATGACTACATACTAGATCTATTGCAATGTAAACAACTTTTTTTTACCAAAAAAGCCGTTACATTAGAAAAGGTTATGCCAGAAGTCAATTTCAGGTGCTGTTTGTGTGGCATGCATTGCTACACTTAAAAGGCTTCTGCGGCTAAATGGGTCAAAATGGGTCATTTGTTTTAGCATCATGAATGCAATATATTATAAGCGTCATAATAATCTATGAATCCACGTGGAGCATCGTGGAGCTTTTTTTTTATAGACCGTCAAACTGAAAAAAGCTAATCTTCAAAGGTAGCTTCAACTTAGAGCCTCGTTTGCGAAATTGATAGACAAATTTAATAAACGGTAAATGTCATTTTAAATCCAAATACAATATTAATCAAAATAAAGAATATTAATTTGATTAAAATATTACATGTAAAAAAATTCTTACTCTGAAATTGCTAAAAAAAAATCTATAAATCTTCGACTTTTGCAAGAAGTCACTTTGTATAAGCCATACTCAGCTAAAAAAATTAAAAAAAAATTTGTGGATTGTACCCCTTTCTCATACATATATCTAGAATCGAAAAATATTATTAACTACACTTTAGAAAATACTTTACATTTGGGGTTTTTTCCACCTGGGAACCACTGTGCGACGCCTATTACAATAAGAAATACTAGTTATTTTGTTTTTTCGCATTTCTGCTTTTATTTACTCACCTAAGTGTAAAATTGTTAATATTTATTCATTTAGAAGAAAAAACAGTTCTCTAGCAATAAAATTCGATTTCAATTTTTCTTAGAGGAAAAAAGTTTTCTGAATGTTGAAATTGCCAAGAACGCTTTTTGTCTAGGAATTTTTGTATGTCTTATTTCGAAATTAATCTTTTTTTCAAATGGAAAATAGACGAATGATGAAATAAAGTTCAGCCTTTTTTTCCTTCGCTCAACACCTTCCATTTTTATCAAATTTGACTGATTTGATTTTTTCAAATTCAATTTTTGAAAAAAATTCACTTTTTCCTAATTTTTATTATAAAGGGTTTTTCTATTGGCGCGGGTAGATTTTGGTGGCCTGTTGTGGCCATGTTGTTTTGGTGATATCTGTCAAATCTGGTGTTTATCATTCAGTTACTGATGTCAAATCACCATGGCAAGAAACACAATTGAACAGCACGTCCAAATAATAAAACTTTAATATCAAAATGAATGTTCGTTAGTGCAAACGTTGGGCTCATATTACGGTAGACTTGGTGGCCCTTCACTTCACAGTGGACTCTTCAAGGTTTGTTGGCCAAATTTGAGACGATCAATTCGGTAATCAATTAGGCAATATTTTTACGCCAAACTATCTCAAGATCGTCCTACCCATCGACGCGGTGCGTTAAAGTGTAAAACCCGATGCAGTCGATTTGTCACCATACAGCAATTGGGCTTTTCGCAGATTTGAACGGTCTACACCCAATTTCATGACCATAGACAGCTCCGTTTGTTCGTTGACTGGGCTTCGGAGCGTCTGGAAGAGGACCCCAATTTGGGACGAAAAATCATTTTTAGCGACGAGGCGCATTTTTGGATGAAAAGCTGTGCTAAACAAGTAAAATTGTATATATGGAAAGACACCAACCCACTGAGGGTCACCACGTGGTGACACTGCATCCTCAGAAAGCTCCTTTTGTTGAGGATTTTGGGCCAACATGGTGTCATTAGTCCGTACCTTTTCGACGTTGGTGAGCGGTCAAATTTAGGCGACACATGGTACCAATAGGACGGCACGATTGAAATTCTGCATGAATGATTTGAGGGTTTTTTCTAGCAAAGATGATGTGAATTGGCCACCAAGGCCATGCGATTGGACCCCGCTAGACTTTTTCTTGTGGGGTTTCATGGAGTTTATACGATATGTACGAATAAACCACAATCGACAGATACCCTGAAGGTGAACATAAAATAGGCCATCGCTCAAATTCATCCCGATCTATGCGAAAGAGATTTGAAAATTGGACCACTCGGATCATTGCCCATAAGAATGCTGTGGGCAATTGATCAATGTCATATACAAATGCATGACCCTTCCAAATAAAAAAAAAGAATTTTGTTACTACCTTACACAAAGTTTGTTTAAATGCATTTAAACAACTTCCCATTGTTATTGAAAAACCCTTTACAAACATTTGAAACCTCAATTTTGGAACATTCATAATATTTGTCTTTGATTCAATATTTTAAATTTTTGGAACACCTTGTGGGTGCTTGTAATTTGTATCTAAATGCAAACAACCTTATGTATGAAGAAGCAATTCTAATAGTTGTCAAAACTCCTGACTTGCGGTTTCGGTATACAATGTATATTTCCGATTTTACATATGGCTATCTGTACCCTGTCCATCAACGAGGATATGGAGAAAAACTTTTGCACCGAGTTTCGTTTTGAATAATTTTGTGCCCGCGAACTCCGATTCCTATATAACTTAACAACTTTTTCAACTAACACATATCATGTCCCCTTCACAAAACAGCTATAAATAACATAAACTATACCTGTGTCTTCCATTTTGGGATAGCTGTTTCTTTGAGGAAGGTAGCTGAATGCAGTGGTTAATAGGTAATTGGGGAAGGATGATTGTGCGACAAATTTTTGAATTAAAAATAATTAAGTTAATTAAGGAGCTAGTAAATAATTCAAAATGGCGTTTAAGAATATTGGTTGGGGTAAATATTTTGAGGATTAAACTTAGCTATCCCAATAAAAGAAAGACCTAAAGTTGAAAAGAAAAATGAAGTAAAGAATTGGAGAATTATAAAATAAGATTTTTCACTCAAAGGAAGACAAGCACTTTATCAATTTAAGTAATTTTGATGAAAAAACTGTTATTGAATAATAGTTATGTATTATTTTTTATTTTTAAGTTAGGAACTTTTTCTTGAAAGAAAAAATATTTATCTAAGTCAAATTACGTAAACATCATGCCCTCCTCTAAAGTGCATTACCATCTTCAACCATCTTGTTTTTTCCCCTTGTGTTATCATTTACTTGAATTTAAATTCATATCTCAAACTCGGCATCCACTTTCCGTTCTTTTAATCATTTGTTAGGAATAATTCACCTCTTTCCACTCGACACATCCATTTTTACACTTTCCTTTGTTTTTACAACCTATTGCTAAATTGAACCATATTAAGTGCTCAACAGCCGTAAAATGGATCCCGCATTAAACATCATCGATTAGCCACCCATTTACCGACACACAACCTCTATCATCATCTTTCTAAAAACATTAGGGCTTTGTCGTTACAATATGTTACTCGTATGTCAGGCACCCTCGAACCGTGTGGGCGGTTGGTTGATTACGGAAAACTCGTCGGTTACGGTGTGATGGAGCTAAAGCATATTGTTCGCTGTGATACCAATCCTGATGGTTGTTCCCTTTTGCCGCTTGCCGTCGCCACCAGTCGACATGAGGAATTTTGTGATTATTACAAATTGCTGCAAATATTTCAACAATTTTCGCACTTTTGTATTTCAGTGTGGCAGCAAAAAAGTCAACTAGCATTGTGTGTTGCTTCTGTGCCTCGAATTCGCCACACAAATAGAGAAATATGTCAGCAGTGCTACAGACGATGATTGAGGCGGGAAAACTAAGTTTCATAATATAAGTTTTGGGGAGTGGGGACTATTATAGGAGTTAGCAAAAAATTCAATTATTCTTTTCACGACTTGGCAGAGATGTGTTTTTTTTTTTCATCCGCCCAATCCTCCCTCGGTGGTAATGTTCTATAAATGGTCAATGTTTCTAACTTTTTGGTTGACAGAGTGGGAGTGAGACTTTTTTTTAACTTGCAGGATATATCAATTCTCCCGGCATGATGACTGCGGTGGCTTCTTCATTTTTGCTTCGTGGCAAATTTAAACCACAATTTATTGCAACTACTTTGGCAGAAATTACTCTTTTCGGGTTTTTGGGTTGGCTTTCAAGGCGCTTACTGTTCCTCTTATTTTATTTTTAGTCCTGTACAATTGTAAATTGCCGCCATTATTCACCAGATTTCCGAAACTGTTTTTAGCTTAATTCAGCCGTTTTTTCTCATTTTCGCCTTTCCTTGTTTTCGTCTTTCTGTTTAATGGTAAAATCGGCTGTGGGTGGAATTTCGCATTGGTATGGTAGAACATTTAGATACAATATTTTCCTCCCACTGAAATCGGATTAAAACCACAAAGTAGGTACACAATTTGATGGATTTCAAGTTGTTCCACATACTTTTGTGTATTACGTACATACATTGATAGATAGACTAAGACCCCCCACAATGTCCCAATCACACTCTCGCTCTCAATTATTCGGGAGATCAATATTATATTTGGGAAATAATCAAATTTTCGTTTCATAATTCCGTTTTTCAAAGTATATAACAATAAAAACCTAATTGCCTGATGAACAGCATCAGCAAAGCAAGCAAGGGAGGGAGGTTTAAAACCACAATGAGACTTCCAATGAATGCTCACCAACAGCACTGGTTGGTTTTAGCTGTTTCTTTGTTTGTTAAGCATTCCTTTAACTATTCTAGTCTATTGCAATTGTAAATGCATGTATGCTTGGGAATTGCGGGGTTTCGGAGAAATAATATAGAAAATGAGCTCTGCAAGTGTGCAAAAGCAGACGTTGAAGCAAAGGCATAATTAACTCTGGGAATAGAGTGAAAACAGTTGTTTCCCAAAAAGGCGGGCGATGCAGTAGAATTAGCGATAGCGGCGGGAGTTGGCATTACCCACCACCGGCTATGTTATGAAATTTATTTTTCCCTTCAAATTTCCCAAGGATTCTATTCATAAAAGAATATGCATATAGATTCGCCTTGTGCAAGGATAAACAGGTCCGTTTTTTTGTAAAATGAAGACTTATGGGCGATTCGGAGTTAATACGACTGATTTACTTCCAAATGACATACATATTTAAGAATACAAAAGTTTCGGTGACTTGCCACCATAAAACGGTCTAAGTAAAAAAACAGATTTTTTATAAATTATAAAATATGAACATAAATGGGCTCAAATTTTGTTTACTTCTCACCAGTAAGTTTTCATTCGTCTTAATCATTGATTTAATTTATTTAAACTGAACTATCAAATGCCTATCGATTGGACATAATTTAAAAAATCTGAACCTGTTTCCGTTTAGGAAATACATTTTCAATCTTACTGCACGCAAATTTACCCTCTTTTACCCTATAAATTCGAATTTCTTTCATCGGACACGCCTGAAAATATTGCTAAAGTTCGAGTCATGTTCATTTTAAATATCCGATCTAGATTTCTCACCAAATCTCTACTAGCCAGCCCTGGCTAGATGCACAAAATACACTTGGTCGATAGCCAAGCTCGGTTAACATTGCATTTCAGCCCTTAAAACCCTCAAATTATCCTTAATAGTGTGTTGGGGAGTGGCAATCCTCTATACATACGAAAACAAGCATCCCATCTTTATTCGATTAGATAACACAAACCAAGTTGTTAGGTTGAGGGTGGTTGTAATATTAAATTGGCAACCCACAAAATGGATGTAAAATGAAAACATTTTCGAGGATCCCAAACAGGACTGCTAAAGTCCAACAAAAAAGAAACAAAACACAGTAAAATTATACCAAAATAAATAGGAATAGATGTACCTCGCGTACAATCTCCGTTGTGTGTTGTAACTCTGTCGTTAAGGGAATTACCAAAGAAGTTGTTTTTTTTTTTTCATTTTCGGACTTTTTTAAAAAGTGTATTGCAGTGTCTGCAATTAGGGACAAAAACTGAAAAGAAATTGCTACAGTACAGATAAGCTACAAACTTTGAGTGTATTACATCATGGCCGTATGGGGTTGATGCCCTATAAGCCTTTATTATAATACTATCATTCGGGTAAGCCCATTTCACGCTGAATTTCTAAGCTAAATAAAGTCTGAAAAGCCAAAAACCCACAACCATTGTTGAGAATATAAGATAAATAGAGAAAGAGTTGGAATGATGATGAAGGAATGAATCTCTGTGATGTCGAAACCATTCGCTTGTCCAATTAATGTCAATTACTTTCAATTTGCAGCTTCGAAAGGATTAAACTGATACATTAAAATCTCTGAGAGAGAGAGTGAGTGAGTGAGGAGAAGACCGGGAGTGAAGAAGAAAACACAGGAATATTGCAAACCATAATCCAGCACAGCTTCAATGAATAATGCCGTTCTGACTCTTTCCTTCCTCGATTTAATAGCAACGAGACGCCTGCATATAATAGAGTCATGATAGATTTAAGGCTTCCGCTCGTCAACGTTAAATTGTGGTGAGATTGCTTAATTCAACATTAGGGCATATTGCTGTGACATTTTATTGGTTGTTATGTAATCATATCTCCTTAGCTCATCATCATCATTATGTCATTTTGTTAAAATTAATTAAATATGAAACAATAGCTGCTAGATGATGGATTTGAATAGAAAAAAGATTAATGTTTTTTTGTACTTTCACCTGTCAAAGTAAAAGCAATAAATTATCTTGAGTTCATCCATTGAAAAAAAAAAAGACAAGTCAGTCCTGCATGTGATTAGGCCAGATATTAGTTTCTTATTGTACTAAGGAGCCGAACATTTGTTCGCCCGTGAAGTAACCTGTAATATTTCTAATTAAGCTGCATGAAAATGATCACAGTTTGTTAAGATGGGACTGGACTTTCAACGAAAATTTATTTGAAATATATTTAATTTTTTTTATAATACGTGAGCACTAAAGGGGTTTTAACTACCCTTGAAATGTTAAACACAGTGCCAGCATTAGAAAAATATGAAATTTTCAAGATATTTTTTTCAAAAAAGAAGTATCATTAGCAAAGTAAAAACTGGGACGCTTTAGGTTAGGTTAGGTTGTTGGGCTGACAATTGATGTCTTAGATCAATGTAGATCCATTGTGTTACCCGTGGATGTAATCACTCTTTCCTGATGAAACCTATGTATTCTATTAATCAGTCAAGCCATTTTGAGGCACTGACGAAGTTCAATATGTGAATTCCTGAAATATTAGAAAGATCTTCTAGATTGTCAAAGAAGTAGCTACCAAGCCATTTCCTTCTCTGGTGGCATAGTGACGGGCAACGAGAGAGAAAGTGTGATGTGTCTTCATGTACTTCTTCATCATCACATCCTCTGCATAGGTCATCTGTACTTAGTTTCATTTTAAATTTATGATATTTCAATAAATTACGTCCGGTTATTATGCTCGTCCTCTGCTTGTTAAAACAAGGTCATATTTTCCTAGTAGTATCACAGGTGTCAAGTAGATTCCACCTTTCATTGGATTTCTTTAAGATTAAATCTGAAATTTTCTGCTTAATGTTGACTAGCGTCAAGCGCTGATCCCTATCTTGTCAACTCATCGTCATTTTCATTCCCTGGTATGCCGCTGTGTCGCGGTACCCAGCAGAGTCTAATATTGTGCTGCGTGCCAAGAACCTTAAGCTCTTCGCGGCAGCAAGAGACAAGCTTCGATTTTATCACAGTGGCAGAAATCGCTTTTATTGCCGCTTGGCTGTCAATGTAAAAGGTGATACAGCCCGTGGTATCGCCATCATTGATACCTGTCTAGCACTAGCAGCTATTGTCACTGCCATGACCTCCGCTTGGAAGACACTGCTATGATCTGGGAGCCTAAGTGAGTTGTTTAGCTCAAGAGGTTCTGAGAAAAAGCCTGCACCAACACCTGTGTCCATTTTGGAGCCATCAGTATAGATTGCTATTTCTGATTCACTGGTGTAGGGTTGGTTGTTCAGCCATTCTTCTCTGCTTGGAAAGGCAGTTTGGAATGGTTTATAAAAGTCAAGCTCGGGTGTTGTATAATCTGTAATGATGCTATCACCCAAGTATTTCTGAAGAATTTGAGCATGTCCTATTGCGATGTTTTTCCAGGTATTAGTCTGACTTAGCCTTAAGGCGCTATATGCTGCTGATTCTTGTACGAAAAGGTCTAGGGGTTTCAGGTTGAGTATCGCCTCTAACCCTGCAGTTGGTGTGGATCTCATGGCACCCGTAATTCCAATGCACGCAAGTCTCTGTACGTTTCTCAGAGTTTTGAGGTTCGTGCTCTTTTCCGTTGCATTCCACCATACCAAATTACTATAGGTTAGTATTGGTCTGATTATCGTCAAATACATCCACCTGATAATTTTTGGTTCCCAGGATTTACCAAAGATTCTGTTACAGGAGTAAAATGCAATAATTCCTTTTTTCGCTCTTTCCTTAGTGTTAAGACTCCAGTTTAATTTCCTATCTAGAATCACACCAAGATACTTTGCATGATCTGAAATCTTCAGCGGTGTGCCTTCAATTGAAAGTATTCTGAAGCTTGGTATTTTCCTTTTGTTTTTAAAAAGGACTAATTCTGTTTTTGACGGGTTAACCATCAGGCCGCACTTTCTAGTCCATCTACTAACCTTAGAAAGGGGGCGTATTCGATGCGTATACTGGGATGCGTATGACATTGGTTGTGAAGAGCAAAATAAGACGGGATGATCTTACAAACAGACTGTATCCTCTGATAAAGAGTTTTCACAAAATTTCTCAACAGGGAATGGTTCAAAGAAACACACCCGGTTTTATGGACCAACTAGAATTTCTACCAGAGTCAATAGATTATGCTAATTAGATATACGGAGCGTCCTTAGGAGTGTCGAATAGAGACATGTGTCTAAAAGAACTTAAATCACCCAATACGCTGCCTAGTTTATCACTGGTATACTCGCGTGAATATTCAAGAAATGCTCACATCCCAATCTCTCAGTCGGTTCTAAATAAGTATCAGGTATAGTTTTGAGTTTCTCGACATTCTCAGATTTAAAATTTACATCAAAAGTTTTTTGGTAAGTCTCCACCCACGCTATTTCCGACATCAAAAAACTTGATTTCAATAGTATGACACTACTTCAAGACCATTTCGGTGGGTACCTTAAATCTGTTTTTACTAAAACAATAAAACTATTTTACCCCATTATTTACCGTAATTTTTCAGGTATTGCAAAGAAGCTATTTGACCGTTTGACCTGAGCGATGATTTATTTGCAGAGTAAGGAAAATCATCCAAGGTCGTTTAAGAAAAATTGCAATTAGAAAACAATCGAATATTTAACTACGGGTACTCGTATATATGGCTTTTGGGCTCATATACATTTTCTTTTTTGAAGGCTTCTTCAAATCAAATAAGACGTTTAGAGAAAGAAAAAGGAAAATATCTAAAAAAAAAATGTATCCTTTATCTTTCTGCTCGAAGTCCCATCACTGACCACCTATTGTCCAGAGAGAAGCAATTAAGGTTTTGTAACGTTTTTTTTTTTGTCGTAATTTGTTCTTTGTCTTGTTAAACAATTAGCAGAACAGAGTTTATCTCTCGTAAAATTCTCAGAAAAAGAAAACGTTTTAGTCTTTGTACAGAGTCAGTATTTGTGCTACAAACACACATTTTTTTCTCCATTAAATGAGACTTCTTCTTTTTCTCTGTAGGAAATGGTATATACGAAAACATCTATGGCAAGCGGGTCAAATAAGAAAGTATCCAAATAATTAAAAATGCAATGTCCTTCCAGCAAATGATGCTTCACAAAGTCTCCGAGTCGAGTTGATGATAAACATTATTACTTGCGATTTGACAACAGTGAAGATGATGATGAACCCAGAAGTAATGGGCTGTACAGGACAGGAGATGTACTGTGCAAACACAGCCGCTATACCACTATTTTGGATGTACTCGTAGGTATACCAATTCAACCTACAAAAAGAAATGAAGAAAATAAAATAAAAGTCAACAAAAATATTTACTAAATGATGGAGTATTTGATTTTTTCTTCATTAAGCCGAGGTCCTTATGGCTCCGTGGAGAGTGAATAGGAGAGCGAGTGGGTACAATGGAACAAGTAATTTGAAACTAGCTAGAAATGGAGCTGGGTCTTTCAGCTAAGCACAGAGAGTGTATACACACATCCGAGAGAAGTATATGGAGGGTTCCCTATGGCTACACTTGTTCCCGTTTCAATTTATGTTTTCTGAAAAAAAAAATTCGAATGGAGTGGGCGAACTCTTGGTATGGAAACGTACGCTGAATCATTGTGCCTTATTCACTTCTCTCTAAATATATGTACATAGCTTATTTAACAGCCGCCTCAAGGAATGGCGCTGCTGAAGCGGATGCTGCTTGTAAGCGCGCCTCTTGCTTTTCTATTGCTCCATTTTAGTCAATTACTGGCTTGTTAATTGCTTTCAGGATGCAAACATTAATGTTTGTTGTTTTTCTGTGAAATTAGTATTTTGTTCTGTTTTTTTGTGTGTGTTCCTACTAGAACTATGTGAAGTAAGAAATTGTGGATTATAGTGATGTCTTTTTTGGGATTTTGTATAAAAGTACGGGCGGTGAAATCATATAATTTCGTATGTATAGAAAAAGTTTAATTGATTTCGCCTCCTTAGAGTACCAAACTAGGTAAGCTACGAGGAGTTACTGTAATTCACAATGGAAATATATTTTTAAATTAATTTATCGAAATTTGTTGGGCGCCACTTAAGAACTTTAAAGATCACTGATGCGGTAAAAGCAATCCCAATTCTATACTAATTTTATGCAGTGTTGTACACGAAAAAAAACAACTTCTTTTCAACTTTTAACAACGTGGCTTTTTTATCCTTTTTGGGGACAAGTTTTGAATAGCAAAACAGACTTCTATCTTTAAAACTTTTCTCGCCTCTAATGTATAAGTATACAAAAAATTATAATGTGGACGGGCAAAGTCCTATCATTTTTCTCGTCTCTCATAACAATTTTGTCGCATAATATTGGGCTTATCGAAAGAAAATTACAATTTATACAAAGCTATAGGGGTGACAAAAAAGGTCTTTCCGTTGGAAAAGTGTGTGATCCAGCCTTTTTATAACTCACACTCTCCCACTCGTTCTTCGTTTTCCTCCCTCAACCACAAAACAGACGGGTGTGAACCTTTGGTAAATCCCCATAAGGAGCAATTTGTAAAGTACTTGCAAATACCTTTTAGAACTATACGAAAAGAATGAACAAAATATAAAGAACTTTGAGCGTATGGCAAAAGAGTATTGGGAACATCATCAGAGAAAAACGTGACTTAAATTAGGCGAAGGGATCAAAAATATGTCAATGTTGTAGTCATTTTGCATGACATAAAAAAATAATGTTCAAAAAAAGGGAGAGAAAAGGTTTTCAAAGGAATCTTTTTATATCAATTTGTTTTTTTTTTTGAAAATTACCCCTTATGTAACTCAACTTTATACCTTATGATCTATTTTAAAAGCCAAGTTTTCTTTATAGCCTAATTAAAAGAGGAAAGTCGACTTGAGAAAAGAGTTTATTTTGCGACAGAGTATTATGAGTGTAGATAATGAAACCTGTTGCTGATTTAATTTTAACATGCCGATGGTGTTGCGAATATTTCAACAGTTTAATATTCCCAACAAGAGTGTTGAGTATATGCAAACGAAAACTAGGAGAATTCAGAAACTTGAAGAAAGTCAAAAACAGCCTAAGGCACGGAATAAGACTTTTGAGCTTTTATGATCGCTTTGCGTAGATGGTACTTAAATGTACCATCCAAGTGTTTTCAGTAAGTGTTTATTAACATTCCAAGCAATTTTCAAAAATTTGTTTACGATTCAAGACATACAATAAAATGGAATCTTTAAGCCTTTTCAATGTAGCCGTTCAAAGCACGTATTTGTTTTGACAATAGAAATTGATACATTTTTACCATTTCGTGGTTTCATGAAACTCCCTCTGTCCATTTTTTTCTGTTGGGTTTTTTATGTTGAAAACAAAAAAATTAAAATTGCATGAATTTGAAGTTTTTATTATTTATTAGAAATAGACGAACAAAATATAGGCAAAACCTTCACAGAACTTAGTTTTATTTCTATCTCATTTTTTTCGAAAGAGTTCGCTGTTATAGCCACCTAATACCTGTCTACTGAAAATTATTTTGAAATCGAAAGTGTGATTTTTAGACTCCCACAACTGCATCACATTTATGTCCATTATGACTGCTTTTTTGAAAAGTAACAAATCAAATTAGATAAATATCAACACTGTGTCATTTAATTAAAACTTCTAAATTACAAGCCACCTCTCCTCTGACTCCATATTAGCCCTTATTCTTGACGGCAGTCCTTAGAACAAAAGAAACCTATTTACTACCCCCATACTTTTAATAAAGGAGCAAATACAAAATTTTAAACAAATGATGAGCCGCAAGACAGAACAAGTACAATACAACAGCTAGCGGCAAGCGCACGTTGTGAGTTGTCACTTCGAAAAGCGAAACCAGTAACTAGACAAAAGCAAACAATGGGGCTTATTCCCTGTTGAAAAATAGCAAAAGCATCACCAGAAATGCAGCAATCCCAGTTGCCATACGGTGGTGAAATGTGCCTTGCCTGGGCTTTTACATATATTATTCCGAGCAGAGGGCGGGCGTGTTAACAATTATTTTTTCATTATTGTTCTGCCTACTTGAATGCGCTGTGAATGGTTTCATTGTTGTCAGCATGGTCATCACCGTCACAGTCGTCCTCCTCAACGTTGAAAAGGAACTCTAAAACGTTTTTGAGCTCCAGCTTGGCGTGAAATTGCTTGTGATGTCATCATTATATCAGCCAACCACCACCAGCACCAGTAGAAGCAGAGTTCCAAAGAGGAATACAAATTATTATTTAAATTAATGGAATTATTATTGCTTGGCCTAGACACCACTCTCACTTACCCATGTCTCTGAAACTTAAGTGAAAACCTACTCCTATTGCATCTATGCTGGGGTTTTATGATGAGCTCAAACAGAATTATAGGTTAGCTTAAAGCCGAATAAATTGTCTGAAAGGATCTTGCCATAATTTGATTAAAAATGAAGATTTAAACAATATTTGTCTGAATCCTTTTTTTTTCAAGATGGCAGCAATTCGAAAAACTTTTTATACCATTTTCTGATCTTAGTGGTGATCAGAAAATGGTATAGATAATGAATGCATGCCTTCCATTTTTTTAATTTTTATAAATAAAATATTCGACTGACTGCACTTTAATTCTCTTTGAAGATGCCAGCTGATTGTATAATCAGAGTAGGTTAGTTGCGAAATTTGGCATATGTTCTGGGACAACTCCTGAGTGCGTATCCTGTGTGCAATATTCTTCTCATTCATTTTTGTTGTAGTCCAGATGAGATGAAAAGAAAACAATCTCAACCACATCAAAATAATTGTCAGTGGTATCGCGGTATCACTGTACAGTGTACATGGCTACATTGCAAGTAAGAACAAATTTTTGACACTTTTCGTTCCTCATCTCAGTTTCTCTTTCAAAAAAAAAATGCAATCAATTTGTCAACGTAACTTTCAGAGGTTTGAAGAATGATAGATTACGGGATACCTTAATTCTGATTGATATTTGTTTGCATGCATGTTTCCTTCCTCTGCTTTTCCTTTATCCTTTGGGAGTTCACACACTAAAATCAATCAATAAGTTGTTCCTATTTTTCGCCAAGACGTTGGGCATTGGTTTTACCTTCTTTATTGAAAAATTTAATGAAACAAATATTAAAGGAGCATATCGCAAAGTGATTGAAATCGAAAAACGGAAACGTGCAAACGAATGAAGAAAAATGACAAACACAAAGCAGAAGCGCAATGATAGTAATAGTACAATGGATCAGAAGGATTCTCGTCTACCTATACATAGACAGCAACACAATCAATTTTCAAGGAGGTGAACCGAACAAAACCGAGCAACGAGAAGTGAAAACTGCTTTGTGGAGCACAGCTCGTCTCGGTTTCCTTATTGACATTTCACGGGCTTTCAAGTTCCTAAGTCAGTTCGATATCTCCACTACAGCTCTCGTTTGTGTCGAACCGTGTCGTGTCGTCATCGTCATAACTTCTGGATTAAATGAGCCGAGACAGAGAGAAAGCAAAGAAGTGATGAAGAAGGATTCCTTCTTGCTGTATTTTGATGGGGGATTTTCTGTTAGCCATTCATGTCGCGTATAACTGATCTGGTTTACGTGCTGTTTTGATAGTAAACTCTCCTATTATTCCACACAGCTACGTGCCACCTTGCAAAGGATGCTATTAAAATTCAATAAAGTAAATTTGAGCGAGTGCATAGAGGCGAACGATGAAAGAATTTGACTGTTGTGGTTCCGAAGAGCTGGTTAGGTTTTATCCTTTGTGCAAGTGAATGAAGCTGCCTTCAATATGGATGGTTTAATTTTCACTCTATAAAATACATTATATTGAACTTTGATTGTTTGTTCGACGTTCGCTGGCTTGTTTTTATATAGACATTTTTAAAAAACGAAAAATATTGTTATTTAACAGCAAAGTCCTTTTTTTGCCATCGATGACAGCTTGGAGAATTTTTGACAAGTTTTTTTCCATATTCTTTTGTAGAGTATAAACCTTATTTTTTTGGATGGTTTTGCGTAACGTTACATGAATTGGATCATCAAACATGGGGTATTTCTATAATAATCTCTGTAAAAGCAAAATCCTTTACACTTAACTATCGATTGTAAAACTTTTTGACATTTTTTTAAAATTAAGATTTTAACAACTCAATACTTAAAAAAATATCTTGCGAGGAGTACTCGTGTAGTATGTAATAGAAAGAAGCTTTCATTTGCAAGAAAGTTTACCTGTCTCTCACAACTCCTGATATTAATTCAATGATCGACGTGGTGTGGATCTTAAGTAACTCGAAATATTGAAAACTATCTAATACCCAGCTAGGGATTGCGTGTTGGTTATACATAAGTTTCGTAAATTATTTTAAATTAAATATTTACGCCTTCGAGTGAAATCAATTTATTAATTTATACTATACTCGTACTATGCATATATTTTTCATTTGTTGAGGTGATAATAAGGACACCCAATTTATCTATGGGACCAAAACAGAACCTTTTCTACATTTCACGTCAAAGATAAAAACGTATACTGGTATATAGTTCGTTATAGAGCAAAACAACCATCATAAAAACCGTTCATTACCCTGTTACTAGGCAAACAGGAATTTCTGAAATCTGTATCCCAACATCAAATTACTAATTCACCCTCCATATTCATCAAATCTCACATAAGGGCGTCAAACAACCCACCATGACAATTTATACTACATTTGCATATGACATCAGCCACTACAAGGTAGGGTGGTGACATCAAAAGCGGGACGTGTGTATGCTGATATGTTCTGTATTCGGTCGGTGTGTGGGTGTGGGGGTGTTATTACAAAATGGGTACCATGGCCGCAACCATCGACCTCTACTTAGAAAATAACCTAATCAAATATTCATTGGATGCCATTTACGCAAAACTTCTATCTTTCGATCGTTTCAAAACGTACTTTGCAGCGCCGACATATAATGCAATAGTAAAGCAGTAGAATGGAAAGGAAAACTCTAAATCCAAAACCAAAGCTCGTAAATAATAAAAAATAAATTACACAGAACGACATACACAGTCAAGAAAATAGGTCATACCCGCACTCTTACAGCAACAAAAAATTCACATTTGTAGGTATATGAATATGAATTCAGGAGAAAAACTCCATTTTATCATCGAAAAACAACAGGAAGCCAACCTCACATCCTTTTTTTTCTCCTAACATCACCACACCAAACAGATAGATAAAAGGAAGAACAACGAAGGATGGAAGACACCAAACCACAAACAAATTTATTCATGACAAGTAATAGGAACACTAAACGTTTATGAGAAGTTGAAATACATATCTAGATATGTATATTTTTAGAAGTGCCCTTTTGGCTTTGTTTAGGGCTGAAAATGCAATCAAAAGGACTTTTTAGCCCTTAAACGATTTTCATATGTAATTTGTTGACCTTTTCATAGCATATCAAACCAAAGAACAATGTTTTGGTACTTTGGGCTCAGAAGTGGGATACAACAAGGCAAAAAGAGGGAAGTGGATGGTTTAGTATGGCTTTGCGATTTTTATATTTAAATGTCATCAAAAAAGATTCGTGCATAGAGGACCATAGGACGACATTTATACACAACGATCACACTATTACTGAAAAAAAAAGACAAAAGTGCCTCTAGCGGTTTGTTTATTTTTTTTAGAATATATCTGTTTCAGAATATCAAAAGCCAAAAAATATCAAAAATATATAAATTACTTCAGAATAGAGCTGTGAACAGAGTTCGAGCATGTCCAACATGTTCTGAACATCGTCTGAACCAAGGATGCTCTAAGAACTCTGAGTTGGTTTTGAAACATACCTGAATACTTAGCTGTCACCATTTTTGTTTACATCTGTCAAATGCTTGTGTTAACTGTTAAGCATTTAACTCTGTCTGCTGAGTTATTTCATTCTGAACTCATAGACCGCACTCTGAATACGCTCAGAACGAAAAAAGAAACACATATTCGAAGCTCTGAACACTAAAACTAACAACTAATTTTTTGACAACTCAGGCTCTGCTCTGAACTAAAAAAGAAAAATGCCTATTATTTCAATAATTAAGTCTCTCTGAAATTAAAAACTTGACTTCTTCATATTTCTTTATCATAAAAAAAGATATAAATTAACTGTCAAATGTCAAAATTCCCCATGTTTATTCATTTCTTTCCGTTTATGCGAAATATGGCATTGTGGAACTTTGTGGAACGTATATGATTTTTTCCAGTAAAAGTTATAAATTTTTGTGAAATTTGTATTTTCATCGCATTAAAATGGTATTTTTCATTTTATTTAACTATTTATGTATTTATGTCCGTAAAAAGGAAGTCTTAATACGTTCCACACATTTTTCATAAGATAATGTGAATTTCGCTGTCATTGAAAAAAAAAATAAGACCGTAAGAATTCCTTTCAATGCTCTTGTAAGAGAAGCTTGTGTCAGCGAAAAATTAAATTGTATGTACATTCCACAAACAAAAGTTCTAAATTTTGCAATCAATAAGCTTCGGTTTAATATACCATATGTAGAAAACGGAAATATAAAATCAAAAATTTGACTGGGAGACGAATCATTGTATTTCTTGTTTTAATTTATTTAAAACTTAACTTTACACAGCTTGATTCCACAAAATTAATTCATTGAGACATGAAACATGATGTGAAAAATATTGTGGAACGAGAATTAATTTTTTTATATTTCTCGTAAGTAGGTAATCTTATTGTCAAATATTTTAACCCCTTACTGTAAAATTAGGCAGACGGTAGTACTGCCATGTGCTATTCTAGTAAAAATTGTAAAATTTGATGAAAAAAATAAAGAACATATATATCTATCTATCTATCTATCTACTGTAAAATTATGGCATTTTCCATTTCTTCAACACCAATAATATCAGCACCCACACCAGAGAAGGTGTGTCATATTACACTTTCGATAAATTTCCAAAAGTGTTATTGCTTTTTTTAGTATAGAAAGTCGAGGGAAAAATCTCGCCGAAAGCAAATGGCAACTACAAAATTTACTACACAAATAGCCCTACGAAAAATAAAGCATATAAATTTACCAACAACAAGCAACAAAAAATACTTCTATTAGCCACTCTATACACTATGGTATCAGCATAGGAGAAAGGCACCCTTGGCGCTATGTTTACTTGATGTAGCTATAAGATTGCTTACACAAAATGTTATGTATGGTATGATGAAATCAGGACGATCATTTCCTTTATTCTTTTATTTTTTTGTTGTTCTTCGTTTTATATTTTAGTTGACGGTTTTCATATATGAATAATGCATAAGCTAATAGAGTGGCCAAGGAACATTTACTCCATCATGTGTACCTTCCTATGTATGTACTGTTGTAGAAGTTATCGCCTTTGGGAATGATGCTATGGTGAAGAGAAAGAGGAAATTGTTATAATGTGATAACAGAGGCTATTTGCGTGTAAATGTACACAATTTCACAATGAACTTAGAACACAAGGTTAGAGGTTTTAATGTGTACAAACAAATTTCAAGGATAATAACTTTCTTTAACTCTAGAACAAATCAAAACATTTTCATCCGAATACCTTCTTTCGTAAATCCCCTATACTCATGGCAACACTCGAATCTGGCATAGGTCAAAGGAAAAACTATAACCACAAATGTAAATACCAAAATATTTGTCTGCCAAAAATTAAATTTTCAAGTAAAAAACGTTTGTTGTATTTTCATTCCTAGACGAGGTTTTTGTTCAACCCACGAAGGTATCTGGGCTGCTGAATAAATTCCAATTAGCTTCAGTAAAAGTTGCATAAATGACTTAATTCGGCCGCACAGTTCATTTCAATTCTTGTTTTTGTTTTGAATATGCAAATATTGTTGTGTGTGAGGTGATGTTGAAGGTATGCAGGGTGTTCAGTTTTTATGTCAACAAAAAAAATCAAAAGCTGAAGGAACACATTTCCTCGAAAGGCAATGCGATTTTTTTGGATCAAATTGAATTTTTTCTCTAATAAATTTATCATTTAAGTTTTTTATACTTAAAGGAAATAATTGAGATTATAAAATTGGAAACTTTTAGAAAAAATTGCATACAGGGTGCTTCCAAATTTTTTTTTGTTGTTGAAATTTGATTTTTAAAGAAAAAAAATTCAACTTAAAGTATTGGTTAACAAGAAATAGTGACAATTCAATTTTAAATAAATAATAATTGAATATTTATGTACATACTTGATATAATAAAGCTGAGTACAACAATGGAAATGGAATTTAGGCTCTAATAAAAAAAAGGAGACCAGCATAGTAAAATATTTCCATAAATTGATGTCAAAATGAGTAAAAATGTCGACCTAACTGAATAGAATGTGATCGTTGGTGAAATTTCGTGAAAAATTAAAGTTGGAGAATTATTGCCAGGTAAAAAAAAAAAACCTATAGTTTTGGATTCAGATAGGAATGTTGAAAACAAGTGTTTGAATAGCTATTCATCCAAAATTGTGCCGGTCTTAAGGACCACTAGGTTGGAACAAGCCTAGAATAATAATGGCACTGTAAATTCAACTAAGAATTTTCATTTAATTTTTATTCCTAAAACGATTTTATTTGCATTAGAATTGTGTATAACCTCGACACCCTGTATAATGTTAATGCTCTCTTAGATGTTCAAAAACATGGGATAGGTAGGTACTCCATTTCGTTATATAGTCACACATACACATATATAGGCGTAAAAATTGTATTTTAATGGGAATATTTGAATATATTTTATGGTCCTTTCAAAATAACGAAAATTGAATTGAAATTCATGAAAGGATGAAGTCATCTTAACTCAGTACTAAATTAAATTTTAAACCTTAAATTATTTCTTTTCAACAATCTCTCTTATGGTTCTTTTGGAAAAATAGGCATGGATTTGAGCTTAAGCGTAGAATTTGGATTATAAAACAAAACCAACAAGGAACAACATGAGGCATGCAATGTACACTTTAAATAGAAATCCTGGACAAGCAGAAATAGATACAATCGGTCCATAAGAGTTTGAAGGTGTGCCATTATAAAAGCATTTTCTCTGCTTTGTTCCCGGCAGTGTATCAACGTAAAATGATCATGAGTCCAACCATGGCACAGGAAATGCTTGTGCAATTATAGATATCAATTTGCAACAATATGTAGGAATGTGAAAATCCCAGAAACAAAACCGGTTTACTAGTAAGTAAGGTACTCTCAGCACAACGTGAAGTAGTTAAAGTGTATAGATTGTTAGGGACTATGGAGAATAAATTCTGGAATTTTTGTGATGTTGGTAAAAGAGAAGAATGAACAAAATTCAAGCAGCATATGCGACTCATGTATGTTATCGCCCATTAAAATGTACATATACTCGTACCTTACACTTCGTACATGATTGCAGTGCTGTGCTGTATTAGACCTCTTCTAACTCTTCTTCAGTGACAGGCTCGAACCTTAACTTGACTTGCTTCGAGTAAACTAGAAACTAACGCTTAGATCTGTAGCTTGCCTCTGGTCTTTCCCAGTGCCCCCATTTTGTCTTTACCGAAGACGATGACTTGAATCGCATTGTGTATATATAATACATACTGGTCGTGTACCTACTGTCCACATTGAAATGCTTCATGTTCGACATGTCCGACATTTTAAATTATTCGAGGTTAGGCACACAAACTTCACTATTGTACGTACGAGCTTAAGGGTGCCGAGGCCCTCATACAGCAAATGCATCCAATATAGAATGGGGTGGAGTTGTGGGCTGTAATGTGGTGGCAGTTTTGGCAGGAGTTGAAATAATTTGTCATGCCACATGTACTCACCTCAGCTAACAACCGTATTAAATGGTTAGGATTTCTTGCCAAATAAAATAATTAATAAATTGCTTTCCCACGCAATCGGTTTGTTGGCTCTCTAGTTTGCAGCTTTAGACCACAATCATTTATTTATGATTAACGTGTGTGCTACGTGACGAAATATTTTTTTTTTGTTTGCATGAACAACTAACATAAACATAATTAATGGATACTTATAAATATCTTTCTAATTTGAAGTACTTAAGGTTGAATCAGAACAAGGTGTTAGAATATACAAAAAACTAGACTTGAAAAAAAGAATCTTTTTAAAACCAAATATGTGTTTGCAATTGTATTATGAATAGTGTAGACAAAAATCTAACTACCTAACACCAGAGTTAGCAAAGAAAATATTTTAATAAAATCGGTTGAGCCATTCAAGAAAAATATGCAACTTCAAAAAAAAAAAAACAATTTCTAACAGTACGTCCCCTTATTATAATACTTTCGAGATGTGAAAATTCAAACAAAAACTTGAAACTCAATATTGCATTGTGTTCTAATTGGTAATTTACTTAAATTCCTTAACCGAGTTTACAAATACCCTTTTGTTTTGTTTTTTGATTTCAATGCAATATTTTACAACAAATGTGAGATTCGGTAATTGAGCGATAAGCTCAGTTACTCAATTTCATAATGCTTTTACGAAATTAATGTTAAAACCAAACTAAGGCAGACAATTTTAAGGTTCTGCTTTTGAAAATAAATTAATTTCCTTAGGTCAAACTATCTGTATCAAAAAGAAAGAAGTCATGAAAGCCCCCAAAATTCAAAACACAATAGAGTTTTTACCTATGACAATATGTTTGTCTTCAAGTTTCCACTTATTACCTATATACCAAACTTTCTTAGCATTTACATAATGTATTAATGGCGTCCCTGTTTTAATAACACCGTTATTTGTTCTTCAGAAAAAATCATCAATTAAATTAAGTGTGTAGGGACTTACCAAAACAAAGTTGTACAGATTTTGCAGAGAAGTAAAGCTGATATACAATTTGCAATAAATGTATGTACATATTGCTCATCTGGAAAAGCAAAAAAGAAAAATAAGGACGAAAATAAACTTTGCAAACCAAAACTAACCTTTTTGAATCATCAAAAATAACACGTTTAGGCCAAATCACCTTTGGTCAAAAACAAAAAACACTACCGAGCCACGACGAACTGCTCTACGGACGAAAACCACGCATAAGCATCACGCCACGCTATTAAAACGACGAGAATTCGATAGGACACACTGCTTCACCAAGGAAGCCCGTTTACATTTATCACATCATCAAAACCAACTTCCGAACGCGACACCGCCTGCGATGCTGAATAACACATTCAAATTACGCTTAATTAATTTTTTCGATCAATAAAATCATATTTTTAACACCGCAAATTTAGGCCCTCATTATGAATAGCGAATCGAACTAAAATCTTTGCGAATTCGATAAATTCTTATTATGAATAGCGATTCGCTTTATTTAAGTTCGCTAAAAATGGCAAAACCTTAGCGAATTTGTTTAGCGAGGAATTACAAATAGCGAATGTTCGCTAATCATACTGCTTGAAATGTGAAATCTAGTCGAATCAAATTATTTAGTGATAACGCAAGCGAATGAAAAATTGAAGTACCTTTCTATCAATTTTTATTTTGGAAGTAATGAGTTAAATATGAAAATGGTAGTTACAAATAATTTTTTTTTGTTTTGACCCAAAATTTAACATTAAATTAACAAAAAAAAATTAATAATCAGTTCGATCATCGAAGCTAGACACAATAAAATTAACTTCTAAAGAAGCTATTTCATTCTTTCCTTATTCGTTCTGTTTTAGGCTTGAGTTGCAAGGTTCGTTAGGTAATGTCTCAATTGCTACATATACATATATGTGTACATAATATCGCTCATTTGCTACAAGAACTTCATAACTCAAATATTCAAAATTTTGAGTTAGCTGCAAGAATGTTAAAAAAAATTACTTGTCCTTTACCTTTTTAGAGCATCATACTTTGATATATCTATTTAATTGCACACAACAGTTTTGTTTTTCTGCACCGAAGTGAATTTGTTTTTTGTTTTCATTCCTAAATGAATTCTTGTTTTGTTTTGCTTATATTGTTAATTTATTTTGATTGCAATTTTTTGAAGTTAGACACAATAAAAATATTTTATAAAGAAGCTAATAATTCATTTTATAATGGCTCTGCTTCAAGACTTGTATTGAGGGATTCATTAGGTAATGGTTCATCTCCAACTATATCCAACTAAGTTGTACATGAGTTCGCACGGTTAGATGTTGATTTGAATGAATCGTTCATTTCTTCGAGTAAATATATAAATGCATCCCTGTTGAGTCTAAAATGAAGAACAAATCTTTGAAAAAAACATGAAACTTTTGAATACAATAACACTTGATATGCATACATACAACTTACAAATGATCTGGAATCTCCAAAGGTTTAGAACTGTCCATATTTTTCTTCTCAAACTTGCATATTCTTCAGAAAGATATCAATTTTATTTATTTATTTTTATTATTTTTGCACATTCACAACCAAAAAAGAAAATCAAATCTATTTCAATAAAATATTTATTTGACATTTGAGTTACAATTTCAGTGTGATGATTTATTGGCAGCATTTATTTTTAAGCGAACGTTGAAGTTCGCTATTAATAATACTGTGATAATCGAAGTTCGCTTAATTATTCGCAATTTATCGAACGTTCGATTCGCTATTCGTAATGAGGGCCTTAATACCACTAACCTCTTTACGACGCGACGACGTGTGCAAGCTAGACAATAATATTAGATCTGGTACACTTTCTAAAAATTCCGACTTCCACCAGCTTCCGAACCGATCCGAGCCCTAAACTCTTTCCAATACTGCAATGGCGGAATGGACTTTTTATTCTCTATTTACATTTGCATATATTTATGCATGCACATCCATCCAACTACGACTTTGAGTCGAACGAAAGAACAAATCCGTTATTTTTTCATTCACGTATTGCCCAGTGGCATATGACAAACTGATTTTATTTTTCGGAAATTTCACACTAAACACAAAGTAAACCTTCTATTTTTAATTTAATTCTTTTTATTACTTATCGGCGAGTATATTTCGGTATTTTATAATATTTAATTTCCACAATTCGCTATTTTTAATTACCGGCCGCGGAACACGAAATAAATAACACGCACTCGAACCTGCTCAACAAAGTCAACTGAACTACTGAACGAACAAAGGAATGCATCGGCGCAGCCGGCGGCGTTGAGTGCGCTTTCAGATTAAGTTACTCAAATGATTCGTGTATTTGCTTTTCTTGTGCACTCGATGTGCCGTTTCGGAAAAGCTTTTTTGTTCATTTTATATTGAAGACAATAAATTGGAAGAAAATAAACTTTTTTTTGGTTGAGTAAGATTATTGTAGATGGGTAATTTGTTGCGTGAATCATAAAAAGTTCTGTGTTTTGAAGGGAATATTTAGAAAATATTTATAGCATGACTGATTGGATAAGTGATGCCACTTAAGCTGGTTTATATTATCGAATTTTGAACATTATACTTTATGGCAAAGTAATATTAATCAAAATAGGTATTCCAAAAAAAGTACACCGTTGATTTGTTGTATTAGGTGAACGTCTGGGAGTTTCTAATTGCACAAAATAAACCACAAATTTACGTTTTTTATGTGTGTTTTCCTCAATAATTATCAATTTATTTCTGGTTTTTATATTCCATTGGGTAAAGAAACAATTTTTTTTTATTAAATACACATTTTTAAATGTCGGAGGATAAACCATTTTTTTTAAATTGCTATCGATATATATGTAAGAGTCGGGCAGTCCTAGTCCTAATACTCCTGCAAATGCAAGGATAATAATATTAAGTTCGCCTCCGAAATTATATAATCGATTACCCAGAGGCCCGCCAACGTTTTTTTGGTCAAATGATGGAGGTAAAGAAGGGGCTGCAGATGAACTTAAGAGATATTTAAAATAAGACCTAAAAGATTACACTTTCCCCTACGTACCTACATTTGGAAAGGAAATCTTTAGATTTATCTTCATTTTGAACTTAGCTGATTAATATATTTCATGTAGTATTTTGAATTTGTAAACATCATGAATGCATTACCGAAACTGAAGCCCTCTAGAATACAAATTCCACTTTCGTATAATGTGCATGCCATTTTAACTAAGACTTCACCATTTATAAAGGTTTCACAAGTGCTCCTTAGCAAATCACATCATCAAAACTTACATAATTTTTCAATTATCACCTTCATTAGATGCTTTTATGTATATTTCTGAGATATAAAATATAAAATAAAACCATGAAATACTAAAATCTGCTCTGCAAGTAGAAAACACTTTTCAATGCTGTAAACGAACGAAATTTTACTGTTTAAATTTCAGCATACACCTAGTGCCACCTTGAAATTCTGCCATCCACAACCCACTTTAATTATTAACTCTTCCCCTTGACTCAATCCAACATGAATATGATTATTATCTATGGTTTTTTTATGAGTAAAATTAGTTCACTTATAACATGGCATCGGAAATATATGTATATGAAAATATGTGCTTCCTCCTTCATCAACAATGCAAGTGTGCTGTTGAAAACAGTGTCTATTTTGCATAAACCTTACATGCCTCGAGCCCGAGTCGAGTGTTTGGCAAAGGCGCCTTTCATCCTGACGCTCCTTTTAAGCCAAAGCGATCTGCCATTGGGAGTGTAAATTTATTTATTATTGCACAATATGTGTGTGCATAAATTATAGGCAACAAAAATTAATTTCATTCCCTGGGGTATGTTCTTTTACTAGAGATATAAAAATAGACAACGACAACGAAATTGTCTCTTCCTATTTGTCTTCTATTAACTTCTTTGAATATTAGCTATTCCATCATACACTTTATGATAAATTTTATAAAATGGTAACCATAACTATTTTCTATTACTTTCTTGAAGGTTTTAGGTTCATAAAAAGTGTGTACAGTAAATATTGTTACACTATGACTATCTCAATCAATTTAAGTTTAATGTCACGGCTACTATTTTGGAAGGCATATTCAACACCTTAAATCACGCTATTGGAACGGATGGAGGAATATATTAATAGAAAATGCGACCCGATAAGTTTCTGGTGAAAAGCCTAATATATTAAATATGACATATCGATTCGGAAGAAATTCCAAAGCGAAACAATAAAATAATTTAACTCAATCCTATTTTAGACACACAAGTTCATTAATCCAATCAAATATATCTTCCTAGCGAAGAATGTTTGGAGACATTCCCAGTTGAAAATACATTACCCAATGCCCAGAAAGAACATACGAAGCTGTGATGCAGTGACCATTGTTTCAATTTGCATATTAATAATATGTTCCAGTGCTTCGCTAACAGTATAGCCCAATTTCAAAGGACTAAATCATATCTCAATTCTTGCAGTAGTAGCACCCCCACCAGCAAAAGCATAAGCTGAAAGCGACTTTACAACCTCATCTAGCAAAATATATCATCATTTGCTGAACTTACGAACTACAGTTGTCTGGGCATGACCTAGATACAGTAGATTGAGTCGTTCTCGTTGATCGGCCTTTACTTCTTCTACTGGTCCTAGTTATGCTATCAGAATTTACGCTTTAGCCATAGGACAAAGCCGAAGTAGTTTAAGATAGGTACACTCAACTACAAAGGCTCGATTTAAAATTCAGAAATTCAAATTTACTACCTATGAACTCTGTATTCGTATAAAGGTAAGTTCCCCTTTGGTTTTCCCCATAACTACAAAGAGTAGGTAGATTGATTGCAAAAGGATGGTATTTTCGTCACTAAACCTTCATCTATATATTCGCTTATAAAGACTGTATACGGGATAGATTTGTGAGTATTTTAAAAATAAATCGAAAAATTCATCAAGCTTAATCGTATACTGAAAATAGATAAAGGATCAAAATATTTTTTTAAATAATGACACAGACACTATATAAATATATTTGAAATCCTATTCAGAAATCAGATTGATATCTCAATTTACCAATAGAAAACCGCATTAGAATCAAGTTCAACTTGACCAATAACATTTGGACTCTTCAACTGACATAGCAAAGCTATTAAGGAAAATGGGATCCCAATCAATAGATCAGCCTTTAACAAAAAGCAACTATAGATAACCTTCCTTAAGCTCCTTGATCTTTGAACGTAGATTACAAAGTATGTTGCACTGTAGATATATGTACATACACGTACATGTCCGAAAAGAGCCGGAAATTTTCACATCACTCTTCGAAATATTCATACAAAATTTACATCCAGGTCTGCTTTCATTGTTCAGTTTTTAACACAGAGTTCTTGTTCTTGCTTGAACTCTATTAGAGCAATGGTGATGTCTTTTTTGAAATCTTCATTGTTTTTGCAGTCGATACCCTCTGATGTCGTCATCATCGTATTTAGCCATTTCGAGTCGCCTTGCTGCACAAATTCCAAGCTAACGTTCTTTACAAAGCCATTGTTACCACCCACTGAGTGTTTTGTTTTTAGTTTCTCTCTCTGAACTCTGATAGAATATTCATTGCTGCTGCTGATTAGGGCTTGCTGAATAATTGATTCTCTTTACTTTCCAAAGATCCTTCGATGGATAAGGGGGACTGTGAATTAGGTAGTGCAATTTGGAAGTGCATAGATACTATTGTATCGAATGCGCGATAGATATATTACAGCACTTTGAAAAAATACTTCGATGTTGTTCTTTCTGGAGAATAATTGGAATATATGTCTTCGTGTCTTTTAGTAGTAGTAGTTGAAATATGTAATGACAACATAAATATTTAAAAATGGGATTTTACAAGTTTCTGGAAGGATGCGAGTACAAATACAAGTAAGTTAAAATTGACTTTTGTTCAAAGTAAATATATTGGTGTACTTTCAGAACAAAGAAGAAACCAGCTGCGTGATAAGCATGGACGTTAGTTTAAATATGACTCTTAAAAAATGTTCGCAGGACAAGGAAATATTCCAATATCTATTTTTGTCAAATATCAGCTGAAATATCTGCAGATAAAAGATTCACCTTTTGCTTCACATGTTTGTAATTTTATTTTGTTTTTGACAAAAAAAATCGAATTTAAAGAATGACACCCGACTATCACTGTATTTAGTAGTAGTTTCGTATTCGACGTCTAAAATTTCATACCTAACTAGGTACGTAGTGTTTTCATTTCTCTGCTATAAAATGATTAAAAAAAAACATGTGTACAACTGATCCATGGGAATATACATAACTAACAAGTGTGTTTAATTCTGATCCCTAGTTTATGTATTGATATTTAATCTGGTTTCCAAAAAACCACAAATCTTCTGACCAAAAAATATCTGTCCTTTACTTTAAAATCGATTTTTATTATCAATGGTCTTACATAACCTTATATTTATAAGATATTTAAATTTTTACTACGAAATAAACGTTTTTCATTTTTGCAAAATAATAGGTAAAAATACTTAGGTAACTAAAAATTCATAATCTTTTATAAAAAAAAATGAGACTTACGAAATTCATTTTGTTTTTTAGTTTAAATTTGTATCATTCCAAACATTTACAAACATATAATATCACTATTACTAAGAATAATTTGATCACAGCTATGTTTGGAAACATTTGATATATTGTAGTTGCGTTCATCTGAATTCTTAGTTTATTTGTAAATGTTACGTATTCTTTTTGGACAAACAATTCAAAAACTAAGATAACTACGAATAAACTACGAGACGACATGAATATACCATTATTATATTTTCTAAATTATTTGCCTTAGAATACAAATAAAAAATTGGTACTTTCGTAGTCTTATTCTTTTCAACAAAATAAAATTATTAAACTTACAGCAGAGTCCATTTTCATAAGCACGTTTGAATGAAGTCGATGGATTTTTTAAAAGTCAACTGAAATTGTTACAGTTAAGGACCTATATGCAGTCAAACCTGAGTTTGAATTTTCTATGCTCAGCATAAACTTAGGGCCGATTGCAAATTAACGATAAATTTAGGTTGTGGGTGTCTCAAGTTCGAGTTTTTACTTGTGAAAGGAGCCTTCGTTTAGTTTTTTGAGAGCATTGAATAATCAAACTTAGGTTTGACTGCAGATGAACCTATTTTCAAAACAAAATGTTTACTCAAATCCTCATAAGGACTCCACTGTGTTTTTTTTTCACAATCTTATATTACTTTCGATATTCACTGCAGAAATATAAGTACATAATATTGAATTCCATTGCACGGATATAGTTTACGTCACTCAATATTACTGACGATGTTTAAGATTAAGTTAGTTTTTTTAAGTTCTTTCGAAGGTTTTTAGTGCATTAGGAAGACATTTTAATTTATCAAGACGTTTCTCGCGTTTCAAAAATGCTTCTAAGTACAAAATAGTAGAGGAATTCGCCTCAGAATTTTTGATTTATGATGCTGATTCAAAGCTGTTCTTAAGTGCTTGATATTCACGAATTCTTGATACTGCATATTCCTATGAAAAGTAAAAAAAAAAAAAATAAAAAGTAGGTATCTTTAAGATAAATGTTCCAAAATTTTCGGACTCACCCAATAGCCGAATTCGATATTTTGATAAACATTCACCACAGACCATAGACCCCAGAATAAATGACTTATCATTGAAAATATTCGAATCTCCCCCTCGAGCGATTCGATTTCTTCCGTAGTCGGTGTATAGTTTTCGATATCTTCATTATCCTTTTTCAAATAGGCACAAATAAAGTCCTTACGTTGATCTCTGGTGGGGTATTGTTCTTTTGTATGGAAGAAGAATGGAAATTGTGGATTACTATAGTCAATTGTCCATTCGATAAAGTGATTTGCTAAATCGAATCCGCGGTAGTTATAGGCACAATATTCAAAATCGATTATCATTAAGTCTGGTTCGCATTCGTCGGAGTCACTACTAATTACGGAATCACTGCTGTTATCTGTATCAGCGTAGCTGTCATCGGATGGGATTAAACGTTTTCTGCTAAAACAGAATTGGAAGAAATCAAAAAGTATTCAAAAGTTATTTAATATTTATTTGTTAAAATTTATTCAATAATAATAAAATGTTAATTAATTGATTTTTAAATTTAGAGGTAGCTTAAGTATATTGTGTTAAGCAAAGGCTTTTAAGTAAGCACTTAGAAATAGTAAATTTAATTTTAAGAATTTGCTTAAGCACGAATCCTAAATAACCAAGCTCATAAATAGGTATCTTAAATAGAATTTAACGCTCAATTTTACTTGAATAAATAGCTCTTAAGTATCCGGAATTGGCCACTTAATCGCGACTATCTTAAATGGTAAAACCGGGCCTTATTACGATTTAATGGGCTAAAACGCTTTTTAATTATTCCAAATTATGCATTTGTCTTGTAAAAAATTTAATGAAATGAAAGTTTTCACAAAAAGTTAGTCTGGGATTTAAGGCAAAAGATTTATGTTATGTTTTCACCGCACTAAAAGATTAAAAAGAAGGACAGAGAAAGAAAGTTTCATTTGTGCTAAACGATCAAAAATCATTGAGATACTTAAGCACGATATGGATATAGGTCAGTTCGAATTATAAAAAAAAATTGATCGAATGAAGATTTAACATGATTAATTACTTATCTTAGATTAACCATACACATTTTTATGGTGGAGAAGATTAAAGGTAAATCCACAATTCTGGATAACATCTTGGTGAAAATGTAGTATTAACGAAAGTACATTTACATTTAAGTTCTATGTTACGATCTATTGAAAAACTTTTATCAAGCTAACTTTTCTCATGCTTAATTTTGACAGATTCTGTTAATCTTTAAAGCCCCTTTTAGACGATCAGTTGTTCCGTCAGTTATCAGTTCAGTTGTCAGTTCAGTTAAAAATGCAGTGTATTTAGACGTCAGTCCAGTGTTCAGTTAAGCTTTCATTTTACTTGTGAGCAGTCGAAAATCAGAGAAAATACACTGCGTAATGGAAGATGAAAGCCTTATCGCAATAGCTATAGTTTTGTCGCGGCATAAATCACCGCAAACTAAAATTGAAATGACGACTGAACTGAAAAGTATTTACACATCAGTTTAACTGATAACTGAACTGAAAACTTATGGGAATCAGTTTCAGTTTCAGTCTCAGTTAAACGCTTCAGTTTTTATATTTAGACATCAGTTTAACTGAAAGCTTAACTGATAGCTCAACTGAAACTGAAACTGAAATGATCGTTTAAAAGGGGCTTAACATTATTTGAACTGAACTTTGTAAAAATCAAAATCTAAAACTATAAATATTTTGACAAAACGATTTTTCTGACAGCCAAAAGGCCTTCCCTTTTATTAAATTTAATATTTTGATAGGCAGAAAAAATCTTTAGAATAGTAAATTAGTTTCGTTCAATTTTTGCTGTATTTTGCGATTCGATACACCTGACTGTGATAAGTAGATTCGTTTTTGTTTCTTGTTGAATGGAACATAATTGAATTTTATATTTCCTTTTAAAATATGCAGCATTTGACAGCCTCAACTACATAGAATATCATAAACATTTTTTGTTTTATTGCAAATTAGAAAGGTCAACTGTCCGGATGTTTTAACAAAGCCACACGTGACGTATGATATTATTTTCGGTTGCTTGAAGTCTTTTTCGTAAGACTTTTAAGCCATAAATATGTGACCATGTTTACCTATTTTCATCTCTTTTTAGATAAAAAAAAAGTATTTTGCCTACTCGGGTCTATAACCCTTACCTTTGATTTCCAATCAATCCACTGGAAGCATTTGCATTACGATCACTGCTTAAACTGGAAGATGCTTCGTTTTCAGTCTCTGCTAATAAACTGCAGCAGAAAGAAAATATTTAAGAAAGATAGAAAAAAACCTCATCCTCAAAACAAAAATGATTTGTACGATAATAAAAACAAAAGAAAAAGTACTTCAACAAATACCTAAGCGATAGAGATAGAGGAACAAATATACTAACATTGTATGGAAATGAAGTTTTGCGTTTCAATCGAACTAAATGAAGCTCATGATTTAACTGGAATATATTAAAAAAAAAAAAATCATGCAAGCAAATCATGTTCATTGCAATAGAAACAAATATTTTTGAATATGAATTTCTTTGCATAATTTACCTGAAGCTTTTAACAGATTCACGGCGGGATCGAGATGATTCTTCTCGGAGTAAAATATTTCCTTCTTGCAAATCATTGTGACAGAAAACCACAGGATGGTCCCCACTGTCAACAAGATTACGTATCCATTCCACTTCTTTTTCGAAATCGACTTTTTTAATTTCTTTTACTTCGGGCTTTTCTTCATTTTCGGGACTGCAAATTATATTTAATTAAAATAAAATATAACACAGTGCCTCTTTTACATACCTGATATTTTTAATAATGGAATCTAAACTCTTAAGCCACCGTTGCATTGTGTTCCATAGCCATTCGGGTTCTTTTGATACTGGAATGTGAAGACTGTGAATTTCACCCATTTTTTCGGCAATTTTCATTGATGTCTTATAATCTGACAGTTCGAGAGTGCAAAGTGGACGGGCCTGTTTTTTTTTATATAGAAAATATTGATTGTTTAAAATAATTAAAAATTATTCTCACTGGAATGTATTGTTCAATTCTTCCCCCAGGGAAGAGTCCATGCAGTTTTGGGCCAAGATTACGCTCGCTTAGTAAAGCGAAGACAACTGATTCTGTAATCATTGTTTCCAGAGCATGTTCGCCATGCGTTTGTCCATAAATACGTAAAAGAACCTGAAATACAAGATAATAAAGAAAGTATTTAAAATAATTAAAAATTATTAGTAAATTACAGTATATCAGTGAATAGTCCACATGAGAGCGACTTACGAACAAAGTTTGAACGAACATTAAACATACAATTATTAATTTGAAGAAAAATATTCTACTTTTGAATAAAGGCCATACCATACAAATTGGATGGTATGTGGAACTTGATAAGATTGACAATTTGGACCAGATTAGATTGGAATTCTCGACGACCAATCGATTTTTTTCAAATTTCTTCTATTTTAGCAATTTCATATGTGAAACGCAAATTTGGCTATCTGAACACTAATTTCAACTAGTTTTCTACCATTTTCTCTAGGTTTTGAGAAGAATTAATGATTATTAATAATTTAAATCATATTTGTTCTTCTATTGGTCGGTCGTTGGTGGCTCTCATGTGAATAGTCCTAAATGAACAAATAATTTAAATAGATACCTATGCCCCATAACAAACTCGTAAAATTAAAATAGTTTAAATGTCCCTCAAAAAATGGAAAATGCTAGTTTAACAAAAATCAAAGAGTTTATTGAATAGAATAGATATGTATTATAAACAACACGTGCGACACAGTTTTTAGAACAATACAAATAAAACAAATATTATTCAATTTACGTATACTTTGTAAGCATATTATTTATATGAGTAATTTTAGGAATTTCAAGCTATTCAAATAGGAAGTCGGTAAGGTTGATCGACAAACAGATTGCTGAAACCCCTGCGATCTTGGAAAATATTGAACACTTCAACCATTTTTAGTTTTTTTTTTCCCGTGAAATATGTGAAGTAGACAGGTGCTTTTTTAAAACAAACATCATGAATTCCTATTACCTAAATCAGAGTCAATTCAGGTGTCTAATTTAGGTTTGTAGGAGGTGCGGAGGCGAGCGTGGCGAAAGGAACACTTTTTACTTTACATAATTTCTACCATATTTAACACTTTTTTCACAATTGAAATAAATTAAAAAATTAAAATCTCATCCGCAAAATGACGGTAAACAATTTTGAGTGCATTTGCATTAATACAAGGATTTTCTATTTTTGTAAATTCTGACAGCGAGTCTGAGTTTTTCAAAGATGCGCAATAAATAAAAAATACCTTAGGCCAGGCGCGCACATTCAATTTTTAGTTTCGCAACTGTTTAGTTGCTAAAATGAAACATATGGGCTTATATGGGACACCGCGCACTTAGAGTAACTCGATTCGAACAACTAAAAAGTTTGTGTTTTGACACAAACTAAACGATTGCCTTCACAACAGTTGAGCTATTTTCTATAAGCGCAAGAGAGAAAAGAGTGTGAGCATGAGTAAAGAGTTGCCAGTGCGCGGTTCTCATTCAACTGGTGATTAAACTATTTGACTTCGATCGCAGTTGCCAGTGCGCGACTAGCCTTAGAGACCTACATAATGTGTACTTTGAGTGAGTAAAAGGAATTATGAATTATTCGTTTGTTTATTCCGTACATTCGAATGAAATAATCGATTACTCGTATAATCGAATCAGGCAACATTTCGAGATATCTCGATTCTTCACACAAATCATTCGAATACTCAAATCATTCGAATGACTTTTTCTTATCTACTTTCTCTAAGCGAAATGAGGACTCAACACTCGAGTGAATATTCGAGACCGAGAAGCGAATATTGAACGAAAAGACAGAAAAGAAAACACACAAAATCGAGAACTCGAGAATTTGGTTATTTGTGTATCTCGTGTGTATGTTTTCAATGACTGGGTTTATATTTACATATATTGATTTTTGCACTCGATGCATTGTTGAGGGTTGAATATGGAATTGCAAAGGAAAGACGAGAAGCGAGAACCATTATGTTATAATTTTTTGGTTTTGTTTTTGCTTTTTTTTTCCTTGAAATGGAGTGTTTGTTTCCTGCTTTTTTTTAATATGATATTACTTCGAAAATCATTCGAATGATCATTCGATTCTTTAAATCATTCGAATACTAATATCTCGATTCTTTAAATCATTCGATTATGCCCAACACTACTAAAAACCTATGTTTATGACATGACGAAATGTATTAAGACTGCCATCACCATAGACCATATCACATTTGTGTATTTAAAATTATGGTGAAATTGATTTGTTAAGATGATACCTTTTAAACAAAATATGTATGAAAATGATATAAATACAGAAATTTGACAGTTACATTTAATTCAATTCCTCTTTCATTTTGAATTGTATTAGTGACCCATCTCACTGGAGATACAATCTTCTTTTATCCAAACGAAAAGTGAACGATTCGTTTGAATGGTCATTCGCGTTTTTAATTTGCAACTTTGAAACAACTATTCGGCATACGCAAAATCGATTCAGGTTTCTATTTTAAAATTAAATGCAAGTCCAGGAGAAGCATTTTTCCATCTTTTAAGAAAAAAAAAACATTAATCATTTCATTCGACAGCCAGCAGCAACTGAATTTCGATTGACAACTGTTTGGTTACATTATATTTTAATTTGTTGACGTTTAATTATGTATTTCTCCTGAGTTGGTGCACCTGTGTCCATCAGGCGCTTCCAAAATCTTCATGTTTCAAAGAAACCAAATTTGTTTCGCAGATAAATCTATACTACCTAACCTATAAGCAAACTCTAAATTATCAAGAAAGCTTTTATATACATATTTCTTGGAATACATCATTTCATCATTTTAATTTTTTTTTATAGGTTTATTTACAAAAGTTTCATCACGTTTTTAATTATTCAATAAATCAATATAATCAGACAGACATCAACAAATTTAGCTTTCAAGTAAATATTTTGAATTAACACTCATTATAAATTGTATTGTACATATGTATGTAAATGTTTCGTTTATTTATGCATAAACAAAAATGATACTTTTGCACCTTCAATAAATTATAATTATATGATGATTAACCAACCTCAAAATCGCTTTCAAGCTAATAAAAATGCTTTCGCTTTAAATTACACAGCAAAAATCACCTCTGGGTAATTTACATGCTGATATTATCTCATTAACTATAAATGAAATCAATTCATTGGAATTACTACTTATGTACTATATTTATATTAAAAACACATTTTTGGAGTTTAAACAGACAATTTTCTAATTAAGAAAAAAATGTTTAAGCCAGGAATAAACACGAATATAATTATTCGAATTATTTGCGTCGTACCGACCGACGTGCCTTGTACCCATGTCGCAAAATGGGCCAATTGTATGGGGAGCGTGCTCAAAATTCTATATTGAAATTAACGGTTGTCTTGTTTAATAATTATTTGGCTTCAAAGTTGACGTAACTTTGTTTTAAAATTTTAACCATGGAAGTTCCGAAAGGTAGATAAAAGTTGATGTTTCTTAAAATTCTTAAATCCATTATGCAAAATTGGTCATTCTCATTACAAATTTAAAGAAAAATGAGTTCGGAATGAATAGAATAAAATTTAAAATACAAAAGTGGGACAAAATTAAGCTCAGTTATTAAGAAAGTTTTTAATGAAATGAGAACAAAATATCATAACTAAAATTTTAAAGAAATTGGAAAGCGACGGCCCAAATGTTTTTTTAATTATTATTCTCAGATTTGAGGCAGTTTAAAACCAAGTCTGTTATCTAATAGTATATCAACATTCTCTTCACACAAGAACTTGTGGTCAAAAATTTAAAAATTTAAGATTTGCCCTAAAAATAAATAAGAAGTGTAGATTAGGTAAGTGTTACCCATATACTTGTATGCTTATCATCAAAAAAAAAACAAAAAAATTTCTAGATTTCATTCAGCATACCTATAACGTTTCAGCCCCATTTCTATCTATCATATAATAGCAGCCTTTACCCGTAGGATACTTTCTGTGTTCACATTGTGAAGAAAACCCTTAAATTTATGAAAAGATAGGTAGGGAAATTGTAAATTTTTTTTTATATCGGAAATAATAAACACTTTCGACTGATAAGTATAGGAACCTACATAATTATGTATACCTACAATGAATTCCAAATTTGTTTATCTGCCGACAATAACCTTGAGCTTGTTTACTTCAGGCATATAAACAAATTTTTCCCGCCCAACCGTTTTGATTGACGTCAAACTACAAAAATATTTATCGCTTTCACCATTGAGTTTAATACAAAAAATACTCCAATCTTTTTTATTAGGAGTAGGTATGTATATCCATAAAATTTACCTGAGGCGTATTTAAACATTCTTCTGAAATGAAGTTTGCTTATCAGATCTCGTTTTGGTTTTGTTTGCACTGGCATTGTTATGACAACCTTAATAAATAAACTACATCCACCCAATAGCCCACAATAGCTAAATATTCTAATTCTCACCTCAGTTGGTTCATCTCCGCACGCTGCACTGTCTTTCCTCTGGCGCTTACTAGTGCTTATAGTTGTTTGAATATTACATAAGCTGTTGCTATTTTTATCTGACACTTCTTCTGGTAGACTGATGTAGTATAAGAAATTAGACAAACCACCACTAGAAGAGTAAAATAGATATTTTTAATCTCTATTTCTATTTAAAACTCTACTTACCTTATTCGCTTAACTACAATGTCCTCTGAAGTAATTGACTTCCAACGTCCAGTTAAATAATCCCTGCATAATCTGGAAGCTGCATTCCTTATCTCATCCATTGATGCCTGAAAACATACCATTTACAAATATTATTATCTAATTAATTTATTAGAATTCTGAGAGTGCGTGCACTTCAGCTAATATTATGCGTGTTTACATTTTTCAATAAATACTGTTTAATATCTTCAGTAACTGACAGGCTTTTCACTAATTTCATATTATTTTTTAACGCTTTATAGAAATAGGTTTTTGTTCCGAGATATACGAGTATGAAATGAATGCGTTTATATTTGTTTTTAATTTTATTTTATTTTTTTCACTTAAGTTTAAGGAGCAATTGATGGCGATATGGTGCAACGTCGAACGTAAATATTACACTACTGAGTACCTACTGCCGAGAAAAATCAATATACTGTAGAATTTCTGACAACATTTACATAGTCGAGTCGATAGAACAACAGAACGACGCACCACAGTGCTGGTTTGTTGGTTTATTTGCAAGGGTTGATTTTGGTTTATTTTTATATTTGCATTTGCGTTTTATGTTGTATATATTTGGCCGCAAAGAGATTGCAATGTTCTAGAAGGGTATGAGGTGGGAAACTTGTAAAAATAAAAGTTTACATATTCTATACTTAGCCATGCAAAAATGTCAGCTGTCAAAAAAAGTTGCAAAAGGATTCAAATATACAGCAATTTAAACGCATGTGCAGAAATTTTGTCTTACAGTACAGTAGAGGATACGCAAATACTCTTTGAATTTATTAACAAATTAGTATAAAAATTACAATTACATTTTCTTAGAGGATTATAGAATCATGCAGGGGCACGATCTTTGCTCCGAGTCCTTTTTCAAGCCATGCAGTTCGCTTTGATACGCCATACTTTTAATAGGAGTAAACTGTAATAAAAAGATTATATCCGCATATGGGCCTTCTGCTAGAAAACTTTACAACAACAAAATTTAAAACGAGGGGCATAATATGTATTGATCCCACAAAAAATGACTTTGAAGTAATCAACAGCTCTGAAGGCTTTTGCTTTTGATTTCCAACAATAAAAATTCAGTATGATACTGAAAGAACAGTTTGAGTTAAATGTTACTTGTTAATAACATTACATTGTTTATTTTTACAGCTCACATACTAAGTGACTCATTTGTTTACTTATTGCATTGTTTGTTGGTGATTAATTTCATCGTCAATAATTATAATTAAGGGTTAATGTACTCTAGATGATTGCGCAAACTTACATTATTTAAGATAACACTTTTCTTTTGTTTTTGTTTTTTTTTTTACTTAAAAAAAAAATTTACTTTTTATAACAGTTATATTAATAAATTCGTGTATATATAAAAGTCGAAGTTTTAATCTAAGAAAAGCTTAGTTTACCTGACTATAAATGTATCTGCTGATCGGATGAATGAATTTGCTGATATTTTGTATTTTCTATATGCATTATGGCTGTATCACTTGTATAAGCAAAAAACTGAAGTTTATACTACATAAGTTGATTATTTTTAATTAATCATTCCTATTTGCGATATTTTGTTTTAAAACAAAAGAAGTGTTTAACTACACATTGCTGGAAGCAAACAAAAATCAAAGAAAAATTCAATTTTCTTAGTTCATTTAAATTTTTATAAACTTTTCCATAACAGTAGACGTGTTGCAGTATATTTATTTACATAATTGAACTAATTCATTATTTTGTAAACTTATTAACAGAAATATTAGTAATAGCAGTTTATAAAAATCATTTGCAGGAAATCTGTCTTTTCAGCTTATAACAAACATTTTTCAAAAAATATGATATTAAAATTGGTATGTATGTACAAAGCTTCTCATAACTTAAGAACATTTTTAAATGATTGTGGTAAAATTTGTTTAGAGTTGTTTGTTTGTTTAATCCTACTTTTAATATGAATTTTTTGATTAATCGTTCTTATTCCTCAAATCGTTCTCGGTATCTCATTACTACCGATTTTGTTAAAATTTAACATGCACCTACTTTTCTTTTATAATTTTGCGCGCATTAAAGGGATATTGACTACCCTTAAAATGTTTGAACACAGTGCGAGAGTTTTAGGAAAGTTGGAGAAGTTTTAAAAAGGAGACACAGATACTCATTCTTCTTCTAGATAACACAGATTTGAGCTGAATGAATGAACCGTCTACTTTGAAATTGATCTAATTTTAACAACATCCAATCACATGATAGAATGAAAACATAAATACGAGTATCTCTCCCTTTTTCATAAAACTAATCAATTTTGTTTAAAGGGACATACATACATACATACATACATACATTCTATACCACAAAATAATTGACTGGGCGTTTATTTGCAAATGTTGATTAAAAAAATTGCTTAAAATATTTTATATTATTAAAATCACCCTCGAACTGCAAGTTATCTACACATTTCGTGTGAGGAAATAAAAAAATTATGCAATTATCTTCATTTTTATTTCTCCAATATTTTAGTTATCGCACTTAAATTTATTAAATCGCACTTGAAAGTATTAACAATGATAATATTTGCTGAGGGCATAATGAATTCAAACTATTTTATTATTGTATTGAATATTCATACTTTATTTAAGTTTGTGCAGTTAAAACCTTATCGGCCTTTAAAACTGACACACTTCATATTATGATTGTTTAGTCTGAATCAAGATTCAAAATAATAGATTCTGTTTGGTTAGTAACTGAATAGGTGATGGATTTCCTTGATAATTATTAATATTTTATCACTGAACAGCTTTCAATCCGTTAAATCTACTTATGAACATTGTTCTTTAAACAAAGTCCAGTCTAAGAAGAACAAGCTCAGAAGAAGAAAAATATGACGCATTAAAAGGGCTTAAAGACCGTAAAAAAATTTACTAAAAGCCTTGAAGTGAAATCAAAGTCTATTCAAAATTTGGAAAATATAGGAAACGGTAAAAAGAGTCACTCTATTTATATAAAAGCTAAACATCGAAAAGTGTAGAATTTCAACGAGTGCACTTACTACGAGAAGGTACAAAAGATTTTAACCTGCTTTTACAAACATTTGAGCACCAGCTGATCAAATAAGGGCTATTAATCGTAGTGACACTTGAGACTTGATCCACGGAACATTTGAACAAAAACAATAAAATTAACATCCTGAGAATCTCAAGAATTTGAACGCGTTCTCCAAATATCGGTGTAAAATTTTTCTATCTGTATCACAAAAATTATATTTACAAAGTTTCCCATCTCGCAATGTTTCGCTTATCTTTTAGAGGTCACGAAAAAATGTTTCATTTATAATGTTCTAAAATTCAAAATTCTAAAAGATGATCATAATTTGAATAGTTTTTCTTGTCGGGAGCTCTTTTGTATTTCCTTGTAAACAACAATTTATTTGATAAAATCAATCAAAATTTCAAAGCTTTATGAACATGTTTGTCAATTTTCGCGCAAATGTAAAGTTTCACCAAACAAAAAAACTTAAGTGAATTGAATTCACCGTAAAATGCTATGTATTCGAAATGTAGAACACGAACTTCCATCTCCGAAAACTCAATTCACAATCTTCATTTCGGATGGAATTCAGAACACCAACATTTCACATTCGGAATGAACAAATCACAAAAGTCATTTTGCGGAATGCAGAACATCAAAATACACTTTTGTTGCTCGAATTCACAATAAGTGAAATGCAGAACATGGGCGTATATCTCACTAATACTCGGTCCAACCTCGGAATGGTCAAACCGAGTCAAAGCACTTACTTCGGGTTTATACCGTTTTAACTACGCCTGCCTAGTGTCAAATATATTATCAAAAAAAATCACCAGCCTAAAACTCTGCTTTTTATAAACATAAACAAACACCAGCCGATTTCTATTGGTAATCAATACTGTACATCTGCCATAACCTGCAAATCAATTGGGATATGCCCTTCCTTTTTTATCATCGCTTTGGAAAGGCCGAGCTATAGCTATTAATTTCTTCTTATTTCGAAGGTCGATGCTTCGAACGGAAATCTACATCCCTCAGTGTCATTTGACTAAAACGAGTTTAGTACTGCTTTGGCCTTCTCCTTCTTCCAGTTAGAGCATTTATATCAAAAACAAATAAAAATGAAGATTGAAAACTTTGACAGTTCAGTGCTCCAGTGCGTATCATAAATGTATCGGAGAGCTCTGATCAAACTTTGCTTTGTTTACTCATTAAATAGAATGCTATTTTTAACAATAAAACTTACTCTAATGTATATTTTCTGTCCAATCTTACGCTCAATATCAATCATTGGAAAAATGAAGATAAATAAATCCCTACAGCAAATCAAGGCAAATTATATCAGTTTGATTAATCTGAATATTAATATGAACTATAAAAATAAACTGTTTCTGAAGTAACGTGTGAGAAAAAGTATGATAATTTTTATACATGTACTAAAGCCTCTACTAGTATTTTTTAAATACGTATTACCTTAAGATCACAATCTTATCAAACAATTTTTTATCTGAATAATTAGCTCTATAAGCGCAAGCTCTTACTTCGCAGATCTTATCCCTAAAAATTCAATTATATTAGCCATTCAGTAAAAAAAAGATACTGCATATAAAATGTTGATGATAAGCGCCTTTAAGAGAGCACATTTTGTATGTATATTTGTTTTATAAATTTTCCGTGAAATTGTATTATTAATAGCTTATAATATTGGCCTTAAGATTAATGCATACACGCACAATTACACATACACAGTTATGTTGTCGGTACTTGTTATTTTTAAGCGATGAAACGGAAACATAACATGCAATGCATTGAGGAATATTTTGTTTTTGAATCAAAATATCTAGCTTGAGAGTATAGTGTTATCGGACTGACGGGGATCATAAGTATTTAAGATGGAAAAGCGCAGAAACTATTTTTTGAATTTATCTTAAAAAAAAAACACTAGACAGAAGAAGGCTCAACTTTCCTTTAAGGTAGCACGAATTTCCACACGCGGATAGTGTGGATATCACAATTTTAAAGTGAGGAAACGTTTATAGCTATTTTTAATTAATTTTTAAAGTTCCTCAATTTCCATACGAAATACACTTTTTTGTTTATTTTGACAATTCTCTTTGTCTAAGTATTACCTGAGTTGGGTTATTTTTGGGATATTATTGGGAATTTTTCCTTTTTTGTTAATTTCGTAGGGAAATTATTTGTTGATTAAAAGGAAGTTTTTTTATGATTTAACGGTGTTTCCTCACTTTAATATTTTAAATCTGTTCTATTGAGACCACTAGCTAACTGTAAAAATACAAACAAAAAATACTATACGCGTGCTACCTTAAAGGAAAGTCGCCCGCAGAAGCAGGTTTGTAAATGTAATAATAAAATAACCACGCGGTTAATTTTAAATATGAATGCAGAAAATTCAGACAGATCATAAGTCAAATTATATTAACCCTTAAATAATAATTTGTATATCTTCATTGGTTTTAAGGGTTAAATTTAAATTGTATTGCTTACAAGAAGCAACAAAATTTGTTGATTGCTGTAAGAAAGCCATAAACTTTCAATTTCAATTTGGTCCAAAAATATTTCAAAACACACGAAATTATAGAACAAAAAAGCAATAAAATACACTTGCAGTTAACTATGGAGCCAAAATAATACTTGCCAGTCTAAGCAGAGGGTAAAATAAGTGCAATAAATTCCGTGATGAGAAGAAGATTTGTTTGAATAAAATCTTTATTTTTGATATACCTACATAGTTTCTCTTAAATTATTATTATTAAAAAAAAAAAAGCTTACACAAGAGTATTAATTTGTTTTTTTCTGGTAAGAAAAGAGAACAATTGTTTTGAAAGTCTACGCACACTGATCCCGATAGTGAAAAATCAAATAAAACACCTTGATAATTACATTATAATTAACTGTAGTAAAAAGTCCAAACCAGCTTTTGCATTCAAATACATACAAACAATATTTGAACATCTTCGCCACAATCGCAATCCTGTTTAAAGAGCTGCCATTGTAAGTTTTAATACAACCGTAGTAAAATAAAGATCACATAAACTTCATTTATATTTATGTTCAAAATTATTACCAATACATTATTAACATTAAATCTTAAGAACTTACTGTAGTCAATCCTGTCATTTTGTTGATGAATCCAAATTTTATTTCAGGAAATATTTTTATTTGCTTGTAGGTGTAATTTATGTGAAACACGCGAATTTCTTCGTCACAATATAAAGCACTGCTGCTAAGGTTTGGATAGTAATGTTAAAAATAAAAACAGTTCCAAAACGTGTAAAACAGGTACAGGTATCAGGTTGATATATAAAAGAAAAACAATTAACACAAGAGTATTTTTCCAACAAAAATAACGTAAAATGTATCACAAATAGAGCGGAATTACCACCTTCTATAGTCACTCTCGCTTTATAACTAACTTAACTTATTTAGCATACGAAATTCCATGCAATGCAACCAACAACAGCTCAATGAAAATTAACTCGATCGGTAACACCAGGGTTGTGTGTTTGTTAAATACTGTATCAGATAATAATACACTTTCGTCCGTAAATTTGTTTTATTTGTTTAATGGTGGATTTACATGTATCTGGATTTGATTTCTGCAAAAAAAAGGATGCCAAATGCAGAATTCATATTTGTTAGATTATAGGAAATTCGAGAAATGCAGAAGTCAATATTATAGTAAAGACCAACATATACTTTATTATAGCATCTTCGTCTGCATCTTGCAAATTTGCGACATTTTCACATTTTTCTATAATTTTGTTTTTAACGGGCGCATGATATAAAAAAAAAACATTAAATCGAAATGGAAGAGAACGGAGGTAAGTCCATTAACAAGTCAACAAGTTAAAGCAGTTTAAAGGAAGTAAAAAAGAGTTACCACCTGTGTATTCTCTCCCACTTTCGGATTTCGACATACATCTGCCTCTCTCTACTTTTCTGCATTTTGCAGGTGCACAAACATGTAAATCCACTTTAAAGTTGCACGAAAAATTTTAAACCGACAACACAATCGATAACGATTTAAGGGACATTTTATTACATATGCTCCTACTTAAACGACATTCCTTCAAATTACTAGCTAGCTAGCTCTACGATATCTTTTTGGAATCTGCTTTCAATTCCTAAGAAAGCTGTATCAAACTTTTTTCGTCCGAAGCAATATTCGAAAAAATACTCTTGAGTTGACCTGAAATGTATGCAAAATACTAACGATTTTTGCAAAATGAATTCCTACGTTGTGTTTATTTTACTTGTGTTTATGAGCGCATATTTTGAGATCTATTAAATAGTTTTGTTTTTAATTTTAATAGTAACTATTTGCAATTTACAAATAATGAAAATACAATCACATTTGTTCTCCTTTATCTCATGTCAAAATATTTTTTTTTAGGAAAAGAAGACGTTAAATTATGAAGCTGACCACCATCTGTCATCTTCAATTGTTGTACAATTTATACAGTGCTCTGGACTTATGGAGGAGTTTTGAGGTCGGATTAAATGAAAGACGTCGAAAAATTTTCTGAAATTTGAATGTACCTACAGTGAACTTATTTTAGGCAATCGTTTAGTTTGTATCAAAACACAAAATTTTTAGGTGCTCGAATCGAGTTTCTGTATGTCCGCGGAATCCCATATACGCCCATATGTTCCATTTAAGCAACTAAACAGTTGCGAAACTAAAAATTGAATGTGCGCGCCTGACTTTATTGATTACGTTGAGTGGTGCAACAATATTTTGCCCTCATCTTGTAAATACCAAACAGGCCTATCTAGAAAGCACAAGACTAGTATTGATGAACACAGCCGGAAATGGATATCTAGACTCGCACACAGCGGGTGATCATATCTCCATCTAGGTTCGAATTTTAAAAACATTTACTTTCTATAATATTCGAGAACATTTAGTACACCGGAAACGGATCTTTATCCATTTTTGTTTAAATTCAACCGTTTTGTAACAGATTAAACCACTCCGTATTTCACCAAATTTACCTAAACAAAAATCTCCTCTGAAGAAGCAATAAAACGTCATCATCCCTTTTATTGATTTTGCTTTTATTTTTCACCACATCGTGTCTTACAATTTTTGTTTTCTTCTTAATTTGGATAGAGAAATTCAATTCAAAACTTAAGTACGGTCAAAATTCAAAAAAAAAAATCTTTTCTCAATCGTATTTTCTTTGTAAAAATTCATTCAAAAAAAGCTATGTATACAGTATAATAGTAATAATCAAAAATAGGTAGGCAGTATTTCTTTTTTTTTTTTTCTTTTATTGATGTTCAAAGTTCTTTTTCTTTTCTTTTTGTCAATAAATAAGTAGTTTTTCCTTTTTTATTTTCGATTTTTTATTTGTATTTTTTTTACGCAACGTGGACTTCAACTTGATGAATATCACCAAAAAAGCCTCTCGTCTGTTTATTATTGTATATATTTTTTTACAGAATTCTTTTTATATGTATATTGATATAATTCATCTATTGAACTTTTCTTTTTACTTTTTTGACACTTTTGCTTCTTTTGTTAACAATATTGTTTGTTCTTGTTCTCTAACAGAGGTGTATGATTTTATTTTGTTTGTGTTCTCTTAAGTAAAAAGGAAAAAATAACCTTTAAGAATGAGTTGTAAGTTTTATATATACTTTGTTTTTGTTAATGTCCTTATAAATAAATTATTACAATACTAAAATTTTACAAGGAATTCTTCAGGACTCGACATTTTTTTTTCTTTAACGAACAACACATTTTGTTTAATCCTTAATTGGAACAAAGAAGGTGGCAAAAGGGATTTTTTTTCTTCAAAAAGGGTACATTTCCATAATATGTACATAGACATGTTGGCATTCATAACTCCTTTTTGTTTTTTATTTTTAGTCATCTTATATCATTTATTTATACTTTTATTTATCAAATTTCTTACAGGTAAGATCGGAAATAAACAATCGTTACTTTTTAACTATATAAATGTATGTAATATGTTATCTTCTTTTACATTGGGCGTGTAGGAGGAATATTTCTTTTTTAAATATTTATATATATTTCCTGAGGAGCAGGAGTTGAGATAAATGTTGTTTTGTGTGTTTCTCCTCCTTTGTTTGCTTTAGGAAATATACGCTTTTTTTATACATACATATATAATATTAAAAATCATACATATACATAAGAATTAGAAAAAAAACTTTCTTTCGTTTGTTTAAAAAAAAATATGTTTGTTGTTTTTATATTAAAATTATTAAGTTGTGTTTTTTGTTTGTTTTGTGTGTTTTTTAAGCCGCTACTTCAGTTGCATCTGAGCCATTGGTAACATCTTCTTTTGTTTCATCCAATTTGGCTTTCTTTTCTGGTGTGGCGGCTGTTTCGTCTGTTTTGGCATCGGCTTCAGAAGCGACTTTCCTCTTCACAGCCTCAGCGGGAGCATCTATAAATTATAATAATAAAATTCAATTATTAGAATTGAATAAAATGTATGTACATTTAAAACGTGTTTGCCAAAGACAAGGGACCATATAAATTAACAAGTTTTTTTTTTATATTTTTTTATTAAAATTACACTACTAACCTGTTGAGTCACCATTTGTCTCTTCTGCATCGGCGTCGTCTTTCTTATCGCCGTTTTGCTCTTCGTCTGTTGAGGGCGTCGAGTCTTCGTCCTTACCGTCAACAGCAGCGGCGTCAGTAACTTCAGTGGCGTCAGCACCTTCTTTGGGTGCATCCCCATTTTCTTTTGCCACTTCCTCAGCAGCACCGTTTTCTGTGGCAGTCTTTTCAACCGATTCTACTTTCTTAGCAGCATCAACTTCTGCGACCTCTTTCTTCTCAACAACTGGGGTCTCTCTATAAATAGAAGAAGAAACCTCGTTGTTATAGTTTGCTTCATGATAATCACAATTATTAAGTAGGTCAAAGCTGGTTCTTATCATATTTTAAATTTGACTGTGGCATGCAAACTCCCGTCAGCAACAAAAAAGTTTATGTGGCAATTAACACAATAATTATTTTAATTAGCTTTTTCTAATGACTAAAATATATATTTTAAACTACTATGTATGTACTTTAAAAATGGATATTAAACGAAATTATGTGTTGAATACATTTTTATAAAAATACCTGTTGGTTGTAATGGTTGTAGGTATTAATTACATAATTCTTAAAGTTGATGCAAAATTCAATCAGAGCTGAAAGCTTTATAAAATTATTTTACTGTCACTTGGCCTTTTTACGAGTTTGAATCTGAATCCTTATGATAAATTCTTTAGAAACTAAACCCTGTTTACTTAACAAAATATTTAAGTCCACCGGCTTTTTTTTCGCAGCAGAATAGTTTTTAGGACTTCAAGATGCGATTTCGATATGAAAATTTTCACATCGATATCCCTTGATTAGCGATATTATTAGACACGATAATATTAGCATCAAGATCAATAACCGGTCCAAGAACAACGTCTTATGGGAAATAATAAGAAATAAAACCATCAAAATAATCACAATCACTTAACGAGAAACTTGTGAAATACCCTATCATCTACGGTACATAAAATAAAATTATGACGTGAAACAGTGAATTAGAATCGGTATCTTCCTGTTTTCGATTTGAAAAGAAGACTTCTATTAAGACATGTAAAAATTATGGATAATTATGAATAATCAAATTTATCGATCGGCCCAAACGGTAAGTTTTGCTATTCTATTTAGAAATACGTAGGTAGGTCAATGGATAGACTTAATTTGAGATTTCAGTTTTTTTGTTGGATTTTGTATGTTTATTGTGATAAAAAAAGGAACAGCGTTAAATGAAATTTATTTGTTATTATAGAATAAATATTAAAATTTCCTAAAACATGCCTTCACCTTCTGAATTATGTCACCTTATTATATTTTTAAATCGAATTGCAATGTTCTCTCTGTTACATTTTATTGATACCATTTAAAATATCAGTACAGAACAGCCTCGCTAGTCCGGACACTCGCTAGCCCGGACACTTCAGTAGTCCGGACACCTCTATGTTTCGGACACTTTAAAAATTTTACCCCTGCAGTCCGGACAGCGTATTAAAATGCGTATGTAAAATGTACATTCATATACATATGTATTATTTGACTCCCTTTCTTGGAAAAAACGTTTGTTCACACGATTACGGGGAATCCCCTACTAGTTTTGTCGCTTGTAGTTGGCTCTTGGCTCTGAAATCTAGACATTTTAATCGTTGCAAATTTACTCATTCGAAGTTTATATTTGTGGTCGTTGATTTTTCATGCTCTGTTACATTTTATTGTGAGCTTTCTTTAAGGATAAGGCATATTTTTTTGGTGTAAATTGAATTTCTCATTGAAAATTTTTTAAAATATAAGTTATTACTTATTATGGCTTCTACAAAGAAAAGGAAGCATGTTACTTTGACACTTTCTGAGAAATGTAAAATATTAGATAATATTGAAACTGGCAAATCAGTTAGGCAAGTTGCAAAAATTTTCAAAGTCTCGAAGTCAACTGTTTTTTGTTATAAAAATGAATAAGATGAAAATTCGGAAATTTGTATCTATTGGCCCACATTCTACTGGAAGATGATAAAAACATTGCAGCAGTCTTAAAAAAATTCAATTTGAGAGATGCTGTTTATTTTTTAGATTCAGCTTGGAAATGATAATGACATTTTTCAGTACGCTTTACAAATCCAACGAATTGTTAATGAAGATGAAGAAGAAGACAGTGAAGATGAAAATGTAAACAAAGAAGTTTCGAAAATTTCAAACAATGAAGCAAGGAGGATATTTGCCAAGGGCATTCAGTGGGCCGAACAAAATAATGCATCTCAAATGGTTATCCTTCTCCTAAAGAGGTTACGCGAAAAAGCTGAAAAGATGTTATTAGATAAAGCGTTCCAACCAAAAATTAACACGTGCTTTCCTACTCTTTAAAAAAAATTTAAATGCGTTCATATTGCTTACATATACGTACATACATGTATATATTTAAACTATGTGTATATGTACTTCTATTTGTAATAAAAAGGTTTTGAAAAGTTTTCGGTTGTCCATTGTATTTAATTTTTTCTCTATAGTCCGGACATTTCGCTATTCCGGACACGGTAGAAACCTTATGTGTCCGGACTAGCGAGGCTGTACTGTACTGATAATTTTTTACAATAAAATATTCAATAAAGACTTTTTTGGTTTTTAATTCAGTGGTGTACCTAATCCAAATACACAGTTTAAATAATACTTCTCTTCTAACGGGTGATTTTTTTGAGGTTAGGATTTTCATGCATTAGTATTTGACAGATCACGCGGGATTTCAGACATGGTGTCAAAGAGAAAGATGCTCAGTATGCTTTGACATTTCATCATGAATAGACTTACAACTTAGACAACGTCGAATTTTCAGTGAATGGGCCCTAGAAAAGTTGGCAGAAAATCCGCTTTTTTATCGACAAATTTTGTTCAGCGATGAGGCTCATTTCTGGTTGAATGGCTACGTAAATAAGCAAAATTGCCGCATTTGGAGTGAAGAGCAACCAGAAGCCGTTCAAGAACTGCCCATGCATCCCGAAAAATGCACTGTTTGGTGTGGTTTGTACGCTGGTGGAATCATTGGACCGTATTTTTTCAAAGATGCTGTTGGACGCAACGTTACGGTGAATGGCGATCGCTATCGTTCAATGCTAACAAACTTTTTGTTGCCAAAAATGGAAGAACTGAACTTGGTTGACATGTGGTTTCAACAAGATGGCGCTACATGCCACACAGCTCGCGATTCTATGGCCATTTTGAGGGAAAACTTCGGAGAACAATTCATCTCAAGGAATGGACCGGTAAGTTGGCCACCAAGATCATGCGATTTGACGCCTTTAGACTATTTTTTGTGGGGCTACGTCAAGTCTAAAGTCTACACAAATAAGCCAGCAACTATTCCAGCTTTGGAAGAAGAAATTCGGGCTATTCCGGCCGAAATGCTCGAAAAAGTTACCCAAAATTGGACTTTCCGAATGGACCACCTAAGACGCAGCCGCGGTCAACATTTAAATAAAATTATCTTCAAAAAGTAAATGTCATGGACCAATCTAACGTTTCAAATAAAGAATCGATGAGATTTTGCAAATTTTATGCGTTTTTTTTTTAAAAAAAGTTCTAAAGCTCTTAAAAAATCACCCGTTATTTATCAGTGCAGTCAAATTATATCTAGGTTCTTCCTTTTAATTTATATTTTGAGGTTCAAAACATTAAAAACAAAATTTATAATGGAAACTTTGATAAATGTTAAACAATTTTAAGCTCAATTTTTAAACACACTTTTCTTTGGTATCAAAAGCTGAGACTTACAAGTTACAATAAAATGCCAAGTAGGGTACAGCATCATAAACTTTTGTGCTATTCAAGTAAGAAAGAAACAATACTAAAACAAACCAACATTGACACTAACTTTTTAAGATTAATGGCACTTTACTTTATGTTTACAATCCTTGCAAACCGTTTTTAAATTTGAAATTTTATTTGAAATTAAAACAGAACTAAAACAAATTGAAATGTACTGAATCTGAATCTATAAACTACCTTTTCGTATTTTGAATTCTGCATTTTTAATTTTACATAAGGTACATACATTTAAGTATGTAAGTACTTATTTTAATAAATGACAATTTTGGGTATGTAGGTATACAAAAACAAAAAAAAAGAAGTAGATAGGTATACCAACTACCTATACATCTCATAATGTTTAGTTGAAAAGTATTTTTGAGCTATTTGCATGACCTTGAAAAATTGATTGATTTCCTACTTTTAAATAGGTACCTATATAGTTGAATCAAAAACAAACGAAGTTACAAACATATACTACATATTACAGGTATAAATCAAAAAAAAAAAAAAACTTAATAATTGAACCTAAGTAGGTAGGTATATATACATTTTATTACCTATCTATACCACTCAAGTCCAAATAAATTTAATAAGTTTGGTTCATGCGCTTCAAAAATTTCAAATATAACGTATTTTTCCATTATAACAAAACATCCTAACAAAAAAAAATTCTCAGAATTTTCAACTCATCTTTCTTTAAAACCGGCCGGTAAATAACATGAAAGTAGATAGAAACAGACTTCATGCGCAGTATTTGTTTCACCTCGCGTTTGTCTTTTTCAAACAAAATATAAAGCCAAAGTTAAAAAAAATGATTGTATATCCGTCTTCAAGAAATAATACTTTTTTGGATTGGTTGGCGCAAACAGACCTTGACGTTGACCGGTAACGACCTTTTTTGAAATTTATCTTTCTTCTCTTCCATTCCATCATAAAAATGTTTCTTAACTACTTTACTCTTTTTTAAATTATATACTTCATCTACACATGTGGAATAACAATGACAGTTAATTAAATTAACAATACAATAAAACAAGACTCATACAAAGTGGTAGAAGAAATAAAAATGTGGAAAATGTACGTAGGATTTGAATGGATGATTGCGGAAAGCTAGAAAATTACCAGTGCTACAAACTCAGAAAAGTAAAATTATGCTACGAAGCACATTATCAGCAAGTCAAGTCGATTGTTATTTTTTCCCACCGTATAATTTTTTTTTTTTCGAAACCGCCAAGCAGGCACAAGCAGCGCAAGCAAACAGCATTCCAGAAAGCGTCTTTTCTATATACCAAACAACCAAAGCATATAAGACACACACACACAATTACAATGCCACATGGAAATATTCATCAAACACACACATAAGCATCTTGCGCCACCTGCCCCTCGGCAAACCGGTAGCGGTTAATAAATAAATAACACAATACACAAACTTAGTATAAAAAAATTAAGGAACAAAAAAAAAAAAAAAATGTATGGATTCTCCCTCACTCCTGCAAAGCTTTATTTAGTTCTAATACAAACGCAAAACAACTCATTCTGCTATCCTTATTCCACTCAATGAAACTGTCTCCTTCTGCCAAGCGTCGATTTTCGAAATTTGTACAGCACAAGAAATTGCAACCGCAATTTTGTTCGTTTCAGAGGTGTATATATACTCGTATATTCCTTTACTAGCACTTTTTTGTTCGTTACTCGCTCTGCTTCTTCTCGATCTTTCTCTTGCTATATTTCTTCTCTACCCAACAACCACCTTTTTCATGTTATACATAAAATTTTCATTTTATTTTATCACCACCGTTTGCAAATACAAAAAAAAAACTTTTTGCAATAACTGTATTTTTCGTGTTGAAATGATTCACTTATTCCAGAACGAAACAACGCAAATACATTTTAACTAAGTTATTTTTTAAACTGACGCCATATTGCCGCCAAAATAACGTGTACAAAAAAGCTTTTTTCAAAAATGCCGGCGAGTCATTTTTTTTTTTTTTCATTTCATTTTCAGACTTGCTTAACTTTACTCACTTGTTTTCAACTGCAACATCGGCCATTGTGTTAAGAGTTATTTTTATTTATTATTTGAAAAAGAAGAATTTGGATTTTTTTTTAGTTTTGTTGAGAAGAAACTTTCTCTAAATTTTCTTTTACAATAGAATATATATGTATATATATAACCGTTAAGCACTTTGCACGAAATAGAACTGACACGTCTAAACTGCTTCACTGAGTAACGTCGAATGAGAAAGATAATTTGAAATTTGAAAATTGGTGAGAGTGTTTCTTAAGCCATTTCGTGTCGTTCCCATGGACAAAATGCGTTTTTGCTCCTCTCTACACAAATACACATGATATGAGCAAGCGTTATTTTATATATACAATGCCAGTAAATAAAGTAGATACACATTTAGCTTGGGGAAAATTGTAGATTAATAGTAGGTTTTTTTTCTGAACCGAATCCCTCATGATTTTTTCATTACCTTTTCCCCCCTTTTCACATCCCTCTCTAACTAATGAATTAAGGAAGTGAAAAGTAAATCGTTTTGTATGCATACGACTGTCCGACTGCTAGTGATAAGACACATGTACAATTTATTAAAAAAGTGTACACCATACAAAATAGAACATAATCAATTTGAGACGACTGTAGTTCTTTTTTTTTTTGAAGAACAGCATGGTGGGACATGTGCGAACTAAGTTTATTTTTTCTAAATTATCTTGTGGATTAGTTTGGCGGTTTCAGCTGCGTTCAATTTTTTTTTTGTTTTTGATCAATAGGTAAGTACCTATACCTCGTGATAGGTAGGTAGGTGTATGTGGGTACGTAAGCATAAGAGAACTATAGCGATTCATTTATTATTGAGGTCTCAAGAAAATAAATGTTGGTGGATAGGTATACCTATCTAGGATTAGGTATACGTACCTACTACCTTCTGTAACGAGGAAATGGCCAATCTCCAATCGGATTGGGCAAAAAATTTTAGGGAACTGCCCTACATTCATGCCTCATAGGAATGGTTGAGTGTTGTTAAGTCACTAGGCCTTGGTTCTCCACGAGGTGTCGCTCCATCAAGTAGGTAGGTATAAATTATTTTTGAAAAAAGCGCAATATCAATGGTTTGATGAACAATGTAGTTATGACTACCTACTTACCTTTAGTTTCATTCATTTAACTCATTAAATTAAACAGGTAGGTGCCTATATATGTATGTATGTACCAGGGACGAAGCGTCCATATATTGAGTGGAATGAGTGCTTCCGTTAAACCATTTGAAAAAATCGTACCTAGCAAGGAATTAAATTCCAAATTGTATTAATATTTTTATTATTTTATTTGTTTCTATTAATGAATCTTCATTTACTCTGTAAATTACATTCCAACATCATTATGACAACATTGTCATCTTTTACTAAAATTACTAAAGGAAATCAAGATCTCTCTGGTTATTACAACTTAAAATGCCACACTGCAAACCAACTGAGCATGCTCAACATCACTCCATTATTTATAATGCTCAATCTCATGAAAGTTCTTGCTAAAATGCTTAACAGCTATGCATTCCTTATTATCGCCTCCATAACTCAATTTCAAAATACCCTTCCACTCCTAGTCAACTGAAAATATACCTACAACATCACTTACCAATATTCACAAAATGCTCAAACAAAAATGATTCGCAAACAATATAGAATGCACAACAGCTGGGCATTCCATTATTTCGCATACATAACTTAGATCTCAACCCAAAGTCAAAATAATTTTGTCTCGTTTCTTGCCTTTTGCACAATGTGTGAAGAATGAGTTGAGTGAATGCATTACGAGAATTTCCTACAAGAGAGATAGAAAAACAAAAATGTATCTATTGAGTTGCTTATTGTCTCAAACTGATAATGAGTTTAATTTCGTGGACAAAAGGGGTAGAAGAGTTTTATTTTAACATAATGTGTGTGCAAATTTAGGTGCAATTCATTCATAACTATCAGAAAACAAACAAATATGAATTTAAAAGGTGGTAGTTTTTTAATTATTTTCGTGGCGATAAATACAATCCACCTGTTTTCTGTTTATTTTTTGTTAGATATTATAAAAAAAGTGGTCAAAAATAGTATTTCTTATACCTATTCATATCTGAGGTTTCTTGACATTCCAGCAGAACGATAACTAAAGGTTATTTTCAATTATGAGAATTTTAAATCAAAAAAAACTTCAAGGAATCTTAAGATTTTTAATATCCCTTAATAATGGCATCTGTAGAGAGATCATATTCATGTTTTAGGAGAATTAAATATTTTTTTAGAAATAAATGTGGACAAGAAAGGTTATCTACTCGTAGCTTAGTTCTTATCAAATCGTACTTAGATAATTTTGCCTTAAAAGAAAAAGGATAAATCTTTGCGCGAGGCATCAAGATTTTTTTTAATAAGACTTTACTGTAATATATTATTTATGTATATTATTTTATGTGTATTACCATAAAGTGGAATTTAAAAGGTTGGATCTCAAAGGTCTTTCATTTTTGGTTTTATGTTCAGTGCTTCCGCTATCGAAAAAATCACGCCTCGTGCTTGGTATGTACCTATTCGTACCTATACAAAATTTCACATGCGTGATTGACAACTAGTAGGTATCATACCTATAAACCTACCTACTAATACTCGTATCTTAACACCTGACAGTTTCAAATGTTGCACCAGTTAGGTATACCTATTTGGGCATTTCTTCATTTAATAGGTACCTACTTAATTTTGTTGTCCTCACTTAAAAGTGTCGATGACGTGTTTTTTTTCATCGTAAACCGAATTATTTATTTCCTGATCCATAAAAGCTCGCTACCGGAGACAAATCGGCCAATTAAACCAAGTAAGTAAACAAACCTATGAAAATCAAACTCAAAAATATAATTTTATGACTTAAGCCCCTAATACACAACGTCAAACAAATTTTTCTTTTGAATTCACGTATTTTCGAAAACCAACCCTCTTAACTACTTTGCGTTCTTGCAAATCCCTCTCGTATCGTTTAACATCTTTGATTAAATATGTAGATAGGTACCTATCTAGTATGTAATTATTTCTTCCTCCAAACAATTTCATTGTATGAACTTAACTGGCACTTTTTCATCTCTGTTCTAGGTACGCATGTCTAAGCAAATTTGGATTGGCTTGAAACGTTCTTTATTTTTGAAGCTCGCACTATGTTAATCCCTTTAAGGATAGCCATTACCCCTCAAGTGCTAGCTCATGAACCTATAAACCAAACATATTCCTACCCTAACCTATAAAATGAATATATAAGATGAAGATGCTTCGTATGACAGCAGGAGTTACAAAGCTTGATCGAATTAGAAGTACGAAGATCCGAGGAAGCCTTCATGTTAAGAATACCATTTCCCAAAAAATTGAACACGACCGACTCAGTTGGTATTGCCATGTTCAAAGGAGAGATCCTGAGAACCCCGTCAAAAAGGCAATATCATACAACGTTCCAATTCGGAATAAAAAGAAAGGTAGGCCTAAACACTCCTGGTACAAACAAATGCAAAAACACCAGCATTCAGTTGGCCTCAGAAATGGAACAATACAAAACCGGGAGGCTTGCCGCCGATTTCTGAGGTCAACCCGGCGAACCCCACAGGCGGATCACTAGTGTGAAGCAGATACGTGGGAGAGTTATGATCCCCTCGACATCGAGATCATAACAGCGCCGAAACAAGGAAGAAGAAGAACCTATAAAATGAATATTTTTACTTAATATAGACGACAAGTACGTACCTATGTAGTTATTCGTTATATTCTCTTGTGATCTTTTACTTTAATAATAAGATCACACTTCACTTTTAATTAACGAACAGAGTAAGTCTGTTATTTAATTAAATTTTTAATTTAGAAATTGTGTGTATACACACGAGACGCAAAAGATGATGCATAAATAAACCGCTATTTAAGGCGGATTTTGGCCAATATCAAAGTGTTCTATATTATAGTCATCGATCAGCTATGCAGATTTTTTTGTGTGCGTCATCTTATTTCTTGCGCCATTTATCTGTTCTGATTTGGCGCGAAATAGATTTGCACATTTAAATTATATATCAAGGTATACCTACCTATATCTGCAATTTGTACAGGAATAGGTATCGTATAGGTAGGTAGGTAGGTATACCTATATACCTACCTCTACATACAATTATAATATTTCTATTTTTGATGCATTCAATTCAAGTTGCAAGTTATACCTACATAGGTATTTGATTTATATTTTTGAATATGACTGAAATCTATACATAGGTATAGGTATTAAATATAAATAAATTGGCAAGTTGTATCTGAAGTAGGTCATGTAACAAATGATATTTACAGACGGACATAATACCTACATAATATCTTCAACTTTTTCATTTTAATATGTAGGTACCTATTCAGATGCAGATATTTATGATGACGATTGTGAAATATTCATGAATAATAAACGTCAAATACCATATTGACAACCATAGCAGAAAATTTAGTTTTGGATCGGCTTACCTTACCTCAAATCCTTTCCAGTCAAGTCATGTCCAGTCTACAAGTTTAGTGTTTAAATTTCAGAAAGAACCAGGTCTGTTTAGATGTTAATAGCCCTCTAGATCTCGTTAAAAATCTGCCTTAACATACATAGGTAAGTAGGTACCTACTCATAGGTATTTAGTTTTTAAACGTCGCCAGTTAAAATAGGTAAAGAGCTTCTACCTACTTAGAATAGATACAAAGGATGTAATTTTTAAATCTTAATAGATAGGTTAATACCTACCTTGTTATGTACCTATACGTTTTTTGTGTACCATTACTCCGTAGGTGTGTATATGCGGATGATAGGTACCTAGATATATAAATATGTATGTAGAAACCCAACCCACTACCTACCCATTTTAATTAGAGTAGTCACTAAACAACAAGCACAAGTACCAACTCCATCGTAGAACCTGGGTAGGTATAGGTATACAACTCTTCAACTTTCAAAAAATTATAGGTCGTATCACCTTCTTTTGACACACGTCTTATCTCTTCATTATCACTGCAAGACATCTGTGTACCGTTTGCGTGGTGAAAAGAAAAAAATCTTTATTTTTTTCTCCCATCTTTAAGTTGCAGTTACACATTCAAATACGAAAGAGAACACAATTCAGCTTTTATTTTTCTGCTTTGCATCACCCTGCCTCTCTTCGTCTTTGGTGTCTTCTCTACTATGTCTTCATGAGAGGCTTTTTTATCGCCAAAAATGTGACACATAGCTATTTATATAAAACCCATATAATTTGGTATTCAATCGCAGACGTACGAAATGATGAATCCACAAAACAATGTTGTATAGTTAAACACACGTAGGAACATAGGTAGCTTGATTATGTTTGTGTGTATGATAATTTTAAGTTAAGTTATAGGTAGAGATAGGTAACATGTTAGTTGGAGAAGGACGGACTTCTATGAACATTTCTGTGAAAAAAGCCGGTGTCACTATAATTCGTAGAAGAATTGAGCAATAGTGTTTCATTTCAATGGGATTCCCATATGTTTCAGTTTTTATGCCGCTACTTCATCCTTTCATTGTAGCGTAGCGGCCAAGTGCAGCTCTGCTCGATATGGTACAAAATGAATTTGAATTTGATTTCTACGAAAAATACAACAACGACATTGCGGCTGCTGTGAGACTTTTATATTTGGCTTTGTTGCCATGTACAAATATTCTGTTCATATTTTCTCACATTGTAAATCTGTATAGGTAGGTTCCTATCTACTTTATGAGAATTTAAAACCGTTATTTTAATTGTATTTTCATAAATTTACAAACCCTTATTAAATTGTTATTTCAGTTAGGGTTAAAAATTAAAAATTCAAACCTTAATTCATCTAAAACAAGCACACTTCTTCAAAGAAACTAAGCAAACACATTTTTATGCCATTTGGATCTACGATCTTAGCAGATTAGGTAGGTAAATGTTAACATCGTATATCTACAAATTCGATAAAAATTCGTTGTGTCTCTATTAGTAGTCATTTAACTCCGTATAAAAAAGCAAGTTGTAGTTTTAGTTTTTCATTCCTCCCTATACCTACCTATCACAAATAATTTTGTTTAAAAGATTATTAGCTGAATTGAATTTAATACTGCGTCTCCACTGAACGATAATCTGATATTTACTCAAATCTACTTGAAATCACTAGATTTACCATACAAAAATTAATCATCTCGATTCGAGGTTTCAAATAAATCTACTGTACTGAACGGATTCATTTCCAATGAATCGGACAGTTTTATGGAAGAAAAAAGAAAAAAAAGGAAGTTGTTGTCGAAGAAAGAGGAAGCACTGTTGGTGGAGGCTTGGGCAGAAAAAATAAAGGATCTGCGAGGCCCTAGAAAAAATTTGCATGTAATATTTTTGTTTTCCTCAGAGCGCTTAATTTTAAAATATACATTTGGCGTTTTTTCCTCTGACATTCAGATTGTCTGTTTAAGGCCGCCATCGAAAACTTGATTTTTTTTCGTAAAACCAACCACGTTGTTATGAGAATCAAAGATTCAACAAAACTGTAGCCAATAATTATTACTGAATGCTCTACAAGGTATAGGTATATTTCAATGAGCTGGCAAGACTATGAAACCATTTCGAACCAAAAAGGGGATAAACTGCAATGAATTCCTTCAAAATTACTTTACAATTCTTCGACGATTCGTCGACAACATCTTAAACTTTTGGGTATTAATTTTTTATTTACATCCATTTTTCTCCAAAAACCAACCTTTAGGTAGATAGTTATCTTACCTAGTTTTTAAATATTTTTCTTTGAAAGCAATTTATTAATTCTTTGTCCTTACGGTTTTTATACGCAGACGTCAGCGTCATCGTAGGTAGATATGTGTACAATATGGAATCAGACTGCCGGTTACAAATTAAACAATTTCAAATACTTACACAAAATGTCTACTTTACCAATAAAATAAAGAGAGCAGCTAAAAAAAACACATTTTTGACCCCACTAAACTTTTTTAGCTTTGCGCGCAAAAAAAAAAAACTATAATATATACATAGGTAGGTATATAAATATATGTATATGTACACATAAATTATGAATATTGAAAGCACGTTGATCGGCAAGGGGATTGACACTTCCAATTGCAAAGAGGTGATTGACAAACACTTATATATACCTACGTCCTACGTACATGCCGAGATATATACACATTTTTCTTGTCAAAATCTGTTTTTGATCGTTCTGTTCATGTATGTATTTAAGTTTGTATAAATGTAATTTAACAGTATAATGACTTGATGATATTTGACATTGGAAATGAGTCAAATTCCAAAAGGTAAAGAAATGTTTCAAGGCCAGGCAAACAGGCAAAGCAAATACAAAGTTGAAGAATCACATGCGGTGGGGGCAAGTAGGTATAGGTTATATTTCGCACAAAGGCAGGTAGGTACCTATGTATAGCAAAATTATAGGTAGCAGGTATACCTACCTATCTACACCTAATCTGATTTTTTTATCAAATAAGTTTACTTTAATTAATTTGCATACTTAGTTGGTCAGGCAGGTATACCTACCTATTTTACATATGAGATACTAACTTACCTATAAAATACAAATACCTACATACTATGTATACATATATACATATTATGTAGAAAAATATTGCTTTTGTTTTTTCTGAGATGATTGATCTGAAATTTTAGAAAACTAGCTTATGTAGAATGTAGGACGTAGGTAGGGACTTCTGACAAAGAATAGTGTCTTGCATTCATAGGTATTTAGTACCTAGGTGTTCTAGGAATTCGTCATCCATAGTCTCAGTCTCAGGCCCATTTTCCATTTAACACGTGCTAGGTCGTTTATGTTATAGATAGGCAGTATGTAGGTACATAGGTATCGGTTCAAAAGTAAAACAACATAACTATATGTATGTACATAGGTACCTAGGTAGGTATTCTATATCTATTCTTTAAAAAAATTACCTAGGTAAGTAGGAACACACGTTTTTAAAACTAAAAAAGTCACGTTTTGCAGGCATTCATACCTATGTATACATGGTGGCATTGTAGGTTCGTCGCTTTTCCGGCAGACTGGCATAAGTCGAAATTTGCTAATTTTCAGTAGAGCCTTTTAAAGTTTATACCTTTGGTTGTTCATAAAAAACAAAACTCGAATGTTGAATAGGTACGTGAAAAAATAGCATTTTTTGTTTGTTAAGTTTTATAAAAAACGAAATAGGTAGGTACATAGGTATTTAAAAAAAAAAAAACAAAAATTGATTTATGCCGTATTTATCCGTAGAATATGACAGGGATGTTTGTCAAAATTGAGAACTGCGCTTTTTCATAACTCGGAAACTAGAAGTAGCAGGTTAATGCCGATTACACAGAAAAATTGTGTTTTTTTTTGTCAGCTCAGTTCTGTTCTAAACTAAAAAACGACAAATTTCGACTTATGTCACTCTGCCGGAAAAGCGACGAATATAGGTATAAACTTTAATAGATATACCTAGGTACATACCTATGTATGTATATATCTACCTAGTATCTGGTTTAGATTAAATTAAGGAACTCAAAATAATAGTAACTTAGATATACTATGTATGTATGTACATATGTATCTATCTAATGTTGTTTTTGTTTTTTTTTTACTTAGTACCTAAATGGGGTAAGTACCTTCCTATAATTAAAGGCATTCCTTCCAATTTTAAATCAAAATAAATACCTATCGACTTGAATCGCTGATTTGTACCAATAATTTCCTACAATCCGATCAACTTCAAGGATAGATTTGTACACAATTACGAGTATACATATTTCTTCTAATATCTTAGCTAACAATACTGTCTCTACTTTACTTACCTACCTACATTCCTTTTAAATTGAAGAAAAGCATTTTTGGCGCGATTGAAATAACAGAGGGTAGCGTCGAAGACGTCACATTTTACAGCATGCACACACTTCCCTTCCCTACAAACAATTGTTTAGGAACGGTAGAATTGAAAAAAAAAACGCAAAGGTTACGGAATATCCAACCTATGCACGTACCTACCTATGATAGGGGCACAATGATGCCAGGCCAGGGGCTCTGTGAATGAAAAATGTATGTTCAGTCAAACTTGCCGCCACGCCACCGACATGTTCCTTAGTATTAGTACTGCAAATGCTATCCCATTTTAAATGCTTTCGTAAGCAGTTGTTGTTGCAGTAAGCGAATGCAATTTAAAAAAAAAAAAACAAAATTAAAAGAAAACCGCGCGAAAAACAAGCAACAACATCGAAATGAGGCCGCCAGTGTACAGAAAAAAATGACAATTTTTCCCATTTGTGATTAGATCATGTGTATAGGTAGGTATGTATCTAACTGCATGTATGTATAGTTATGTGTATATATCTATAACTGCTTATGTGTAGGCATTGTTTTTAATCACCCACACAGTGCACCTTTCTTTTTGTTGAATTGCTTATGTACCTAGATTGGTGGGTGTATAATTGTGTGTACGATAGTTGGTACTATGTATACATACATATACATATAGGTATATACAAAATGCTAAATAAAATGAATGAGCAAACCTGTGTGAAGTTGGTATACACTCCGCATCACTATAGCTGTTACAAATATGTAGATATTAATTATACATTTGCACAACCTCTTCATATTTTTGGACCATAAGTAGGTAGCTATAGCTAAGCATTTTTGTTCGGCAAAATGTTATGCTAAACCAAAATGTTCCTGGAATAGTTTACTGAAGTATATTAAAAGAAAATCTGCCTACCTACTACAAATAGCTTTCAAAACATCTTCCAGACAACTGGCCCTGACCTGAAACTTTTCGGCAATTTTTCTCAGAGTATTTTTTACTCTGTCAAAATATCAAACAACTTTATTAAATTTTGACTGGCTACTGCCCAAATTGTTTTGTTGGATAAAATCTAAGCTATAAAATTAATTTTTTTTTAATATTTGCCTCCACGTTTCCGGAGCGCTCACCAAAATGTCAATAGTTTGCTGTAAAATATTTTGGATTCACTTTCTCAAAAGAGTGCTCCGAAATATAAAGTTACCAATCAAAAACAATTTGGTCTAATAATTTGAGCATTCAAGAACATAATTGAACGTTGAAATTAATTCAGATTGCAATTATTAATAGTGAAATAATTTTGTCGCTAGAAACGAGCTAATAATTTGAAAATCGTCTGCATTAATTGGGGCAATAACAATGTCACAATTAAGTGACTTGGAGTGTACATAGTGCTAATAACAGACAATTAAAAGTGTAGTATCACTTACTTGGGTTACCATGGTAGTAACATTGCCAGACGTTTACCGGATCTCAGACATAAATTCCGCCGGGGTAGTTTTTTTCCCGGGTTGTGACTCAAACTCACAAAATAATGCCTAATCTACATTAATATCTTTTATTGATAAGGATCAATCGCTGCATTGATTTAACCTTAAGAAAACGCTTTTAAAATTTCAATCAACGAAGCATAACTTAACGAAAAATGTATTTTTGCAAACTGACATCTGTCATTAAAATTGACAAAAGAAAAATATTTGCAAATGACAAAAAAGTAATTTAATTAGTAATTGATAAAAGAATTTATTTATTTTGATCTACACGTACATATGTATATTATGATTTTTTATTTTGTCTCGGGCAATATGTTGAAATTCCGGATTTTTTTCATTAATTTAGCCATTTGTCCCGCCGAGGTGTAAGAAAAATCTGGCAACCCTAGATGGTACATGCTTTCATCCATATTGAACCGGGGAAAATGCAAGATTTTTGTGAGTTTTGAAAACTGTTATCAAAGTTAAAAAAAAAACTGAAGAAGATAGCACCTATGTACATACATGCATATACAAATCTAGGTACCTAGGTGCCTATATATATTGAATCAAAGCCATAATAATTTTGAATCTTTTACGGTTAGCTAATGTTCAATTACTGTGATTTTTGGAATTAAACGCACACTTGGTAACTGCACTACAGTGGTGATTTGCAGCATCTGTCTTAAGAAAATTACCGAAGAAGGTAGGTAGGTATGTATATTACCTACCTACTTATAGTAAGATAACTTACCTAATAACCTATTTAGGTATTTAAAATATATCTACTATGGTATAGCAAGATTTCAATATTCGTAAAGCGCATTGCGCAGATATGGTTGGGTACTAGCACTTGTAACATGTTTTAAGTGTTTCTTTAATTGCAAAAAGGCTTAAAATTTTGAAATACTAGGTAAGGTCGGTAGGTATATATGTAGGTATGTATTTAAAAAGAAACCCGCAGATGTCCCAACAGTCCAACAACTACATTAAAAATAACGATTTTATACCTATATCTGAAATGTTTGTGTATGCATATAAGCTTACTATGTAAGCATGTATGGAAACGCATTTCCATTAGGGGAAGGGGAAAAGAGGCTTACGTGAACTAAATTGGAATTTGAATTATAGACGCCGTCGCCGCCGGCCGGCTGCCTCTCTCTTGTCATGGGAATGGAATGAAAAAGATTTATTTGCGTTTTTGAGCATTGTATATAAACTCTATAATCGTTTATATACAATGTTTCAATTTCATTTCCATTCCATTCAGAATAGAGTTTCGTTGGTGAAACAAAATGGTGGCAGCATTTATGGGTGCAAACAAAATAAAATCTATTTTGTTTGTTACAGATTCACACAGCGAAACTTTTCTGGAATTCTTTTGATAAGATAATAGGTGTGTTTTATTCACTGCTGCATAGCTAGCGCAGAAAAATTTCCCTCGACAAACAACAACAATTTGATTACCGGCGAAAAAGAAGCCAGTAAAAAAATGACAGTCGTGCTGGTGATAGAACTTTAAATTATTGAAATGAAAATGGCGCATTAAATTTTAGAATTAAGCACATGTAGGTACATACATGTTTTGACATCAGATTTTGATATTTTCTATAATAATGGCGAACATTGAAATATAAATTGAAATTGACATATGGAGTGAGTTTGATCGATTCACACTTCAATGCTGCGCTGGCTATGCAGCAATGAATAAAACACACCTAATGTTATATAACTGATTACTTCGTGGTACAGTCCGAAGGTTCAGTGAAGTGGAGTTGAAAAATGTTCACAATTATTGTATTTAAATACAAAAAAAAAAACTTCTTTAGAAAAATAAGTAGGTAGTATTAGCGATCTGGCAGTGCTGACTCTCTATATTAACGAAATTTAACGAAAGTCACCTAAAATTTTTCCAAGAGGTACAACGAGAACGATAGAGGCGAGTCGTATTTAAACCTTGGTTGAGATCGGACGATTTGAAGTCGAAAGTATTATCATAATAGATATTAAGGTCGAATTAATATTTAAGTTTTGATTTTTGTTATTGTAATCTCGAATACGGACATTAAACTTTTCACAATAAATATATAGTATTAAATACATACATTAAACATTGAACTTTTCGCAAGAAAAAAAAAAAAAAAAAAAGGAAATCTCTAATATTTCAGAAGTGGGATGAATGGAATCTTATCCTAATATTTCGTTACCCAATCGAAATATCACCACGCGCAAAAATATATCGCCTCATCAAAAAAAAAATCATCAAACAAAATTACTGTTGCTTACGGTGCTATATAGTGGTATACATAATATACTAAACGGTGCTTTAGTGGAACCTTCTAGAAGCGTCATGTCTGAATTAGGACGAGAGGAAAGAGCTGCAGAGCGGAATAGGCAGCGAGAACTAGCGGAGGAAAGGAGACGATTAGACGAAGAACTACGACAGGAACGAGAGCGAGATGATGTTCACCAGGTACCCGATGAGCAACAACAGCAACAGCAAGAAAGAGATGAAGACATGATAGATGAAAACGACGAAGAACGAGTGGAATTGGACCGTGGCGAAGAAAATTTCCAAGAAAGATTTGTATTACCACCGAATATAGCGCGCGACGGCCATAGTTCTAATTGGGAAAAAATGATTGGCCATATTATACAAGAAAACCAAATTCGAAATGAACAAATAAACAAACGGGACAAAACCATCGATAAACTAATTAAACAAATTGAAAATATGACTAGAATTATTCCAAACGCCAGCAGTACACCTAGATTGGATGAAAATACGACAACATTTAATTATAACGTAATGCCTGATATCACAAAAAATATAGTACAGTTCGATGGCGAAATTGACGGAATGGCTGCGCAATCCTGGATCAACACCCTGGAAAGTATGCGCCAAAGTCATCATTGGTCTGATGCGTACGTGTTGGATGCTGCAAGAACAAATTTAGTTGGGGGTGCTAAGCGATGGTTTAGAACAAGAGCCAGCGAAATCTTAACTTGGCCTGATTTCCAATCAGCATTCAAAAAAACTTTTCTTGTTCAAGAAAACCTCACGACGAACTGGCAGCGAATGGTCAACCGGATTCAACAGCGAAATGAGACAGTAACCACATATTTTCTCGATAAGTATGATCTTTGCCATAATCTTAAATTAAGTTTTGATGAATCCAAAGAATTAATTTTGACTGGTTTATGGTCTAGAGACACAGCAAACGCTCTGCTGGGTTGTCAACATTTAGATGCGGATGACCTACTACATGCTATTCTCAGGCAAGAGAAAATGTCAAATCTTCGAGGGGAACGCATCGGATCGTCGTCGCGGCCGAAACAATCGACGGAAGCAAAACGTGAAGATGGTATTGGCAGAGAAAATAATTCTGAACGACTCAAAGAATTTGTGTGCTACCACTGTGGTGTCCGTGGTCATTTATCGCGAAACTGTCCAGAGCCAAAACAAGAACCGACATGCTACAGGTGTAAGAAAAAGGGGCACATCTCTCATCAGTGTCCAGAAGTTCCAAATCGAAGAGACGTCAATCAAGTGACCGGCAGATTTCCTAAGAATGGTGCAGAAAAATATCTGAAGAAAGTTCGAGTTGGTGGTAAGACCTTTAGTTCATTTATAGATATGGGTAGTTCCGAGTGCATCATAAAAATGACAGCAGCTTTGATGAATGGATTCCAATTCCATCGAGAAACTATGGAACTAAAAGCTTTTGGCCCTGCGAACTATAAGGTTGCATCTCCTGGATATATCAGAACATCGCTTACAGTCGACGAAGCTTCAGCTGACAACATTATCTTCAGAGTAGTGCCAGACGATGTGCAAGTTTGTGATGTACTCATTGGACGCACATTCACAGAGTTGAGTCATGTTGTATACCAGAAAATCGGTGATGAGTTGACCTTCCAAGAGAAATCGAACTTCAATCCACTCAAGGATATCGAAACAGATGAGGATAATGCTGTTATAACCATCAATCCAGAGAAACCACTACAAGCAAATTCGATTAATGTTCTTACTACTGTTCGAGAAAACACAACATTTTTACTACCAATTCTCAATATCGGAAGCGAAGATGTTTCTGCAGAAGAGGTAATTAACATCAAGCAACATATAATACCAACGAAAACAAAAATCGTAAGTAGAAATGTAGAAATAAAAGATGTTTGTGTTGGAGAACAACAACCTCCAGAAGTGGTGGACGAACTGGTGGAGATTTTGAATAAATTTCGAGATTGTGTGTCACTGGAGGCGAATGAAATCGGCTGTCATGCAGATTCTAGTATGGAAATCGAAGAAGTTCCAGGCAGTAAACCAGTTCAATTGAAACCTTATCCAGCGAGTGAGTTGGAAAAAGAGAAGATCCGCAACATCGTTGGTGAATGGAGAAGACAAGGTGTGGTGACAGATACGAATTCTGCATATTCTAGTCCGGTTCTACTTGTACGCAAGAAAACAGGCGATTCGAGACTGGTGGTGGATTACCGTCGTCTCAATAATCAAACAGTTAAGGTAAATTTTCCCCTTCCAAATATAGACGACCATGTAGCTTTACTGGCGGGCGCTAAGATCTTCATAGTTTTGGATTTGGCTCAGGGATACCTCCAGATTCCGATTCACCCTAAAGATCGACACAAGACGGCATTCATCACTCCAGAGGAAACTGGTGAGTTTACTCGTATGATTTTTGGGTTGACAAACGCCCCATTTTATTTTACAAAAATTATGCAACGGGTTTTGGGGCCACTTAGAAATCGAATAGTTCTCTTTTATCTTGACGATATACTAATTCCTGGTCGTGACTGGATTGACCTGAAAGAGAGACTTTTATTAGTTTTTGACGCGCTACGAAAAGGGGGTCTTACCGTTCAATTAAAAAAATGCGAATTCTTAAGGCAAAGAGTCAACTATTTGGGGTTCATAATTTCTGATAAAGGCATCGAACCGGGAGAAAGAAAATTGCTGGCCATAGAAGATTTTCCCCGGCCAAAGAATGTCCATGAAGTGAGACGCTTTCTGGGGCTGGCTGGATTTTTTCGACGATTCGTGAAACAATTTTCGTTGCGGGCAGCTCCTCTATACGAACTATTGAAGGCACAAACATCATTCGAATGGAGTGAAGAGAGGGAAGCGGCTTTCGGTGATCTCAGAGATGCTTTATTATGTAAACCAATTCTGCAATTATTTGATCCACATAAATACAGCGAGTTACACACTGATGCAAGTAGCCGAGGACTAGCGGCGATGTTATTTCAGCGAGGTGAAGACGGCAAGATGCATTTAGTATATGCAATAAGTCGTCTGACTGCAGAATCAGAAAAATGGTATCATTCCAGTAAGTTAGAATTGTTGGCGATTATGTGGGCAACTCAGAGGCTAAGATTTTTGCTAATTAACATCGAATTTAAAATTATAACTGATTGTCAAGCATTAATTTTTCTAAACATTCAAAAGACTCGTAATCCTCAGATAGCTAGATGGTACAATCTGCTGTGTGAATTTAATTTCACAATCGAACACCGACCCGGCACGAAACTTTCACATGTGGATGCATTAAGTCGTGCACCCACCGAACGATGTGATCCAGAGAACGTTGGCGACTTATGTGTTTTTACTTTGGCATCGGATGAGGACGAAATCTTAATCTACCAATCTCAAGACGACAATCTGCAGCGCAAAATAGAAATTTTGAAAAACAAAACACCGGACGAGTACTCATCTTACGAAAAAGGCGAAGTTCAAGGGTTTGAGCTGAAAAACGGAATTCTTTACAAAAACATCAATGGCCAGAAGAAGTATGTAGTTCCAAAGGCTTTACGTAAATCGCTATCTGTGCGTTTTCATGATTTTCAAGGACACTTCGGACTCGATCGAACATTAAGTAAATTGCAAAAATTTTACTATTTTCCAGGAATGCGTGGCTATGTGAAACAACACATAGGCGCTTGTCTTCATTGCTTACTAACGAAAACTCGTACAGGAAAACCTGCGGGACAATTACATCCTATCCCACCAGCATTGAAACCATTCATGGTTATACATCTTGATCATATTGGTCCGTTTATAACCAGCTCAAAGGGGAATAAATATATTTTGGTACTTGTGGACAACCTAACAAAATATGTAAGACTGGATGCAGTTCGAAATACCAGTGCCGAGAATGTTGTTCGCAAAATGGAAGATTTTGTAACCGAATTTGGAGCTCCAGAGCGAGTAGTGTCTGATCGAGGGACATGCTTTACATCATCAAGATTCGAGGCATTTTGCGAGAGGCATGGAATCAAGCACACTTTAAATTCTCCAAGACACGCACAGGCAAATGGCCAAGTCGAGAGGGTAAACCGAACCCTCCTTCCCACAATTATGGCTACACTGGACGAAAACAAAGAAGGAAAAGACTGGGACCGGAAGCTGAAGATGGTAGCAAGAGATTTAAACAACTCGGATAACAAGACTACGGGAAAAACACCATTTGAGCTACTCTACGGCTATACTCCGCGATTTGATGAAGGACTTGTTAGACAGATGACAATCCGTGAAGAAGCAGTTAACTATGAGCGACCCGAGCTCCTTCGAGAAAAGGCGATCGAAAAGATTAAGCTGGAACAACAAAAAATCAAGGACCGCTACGATCGAGGTAGACAGCTCAATGTGCAGTATAACATCGGTGATATAGTTTACATGTCATCCCCACCTCAAGCTACTGGTGATTCAACAAAACTTCATCCAAGAAACAGAGGACCATTAGTCATCACTCAAATCATGCCAGGCGATACATATGGAGTCGCAACCCTGCGACTTGACGCAGCTGGGAGAAAATATGCCTCTACTGCCCATGTGAGTCAACTTAAGTTGTGGAGACCAATAGAGGAAGAAGAAACCAACCTTGAATCCGAAACCGTCAACAACCCTGATAATGTACTGCCAAGACCACATACCGTACAAGATCCAGTTGAAGAACATGATGAATCGATAATCGTCAATCCTGATGATTCGCATACTGAAACATCAGATCAGGTGATACCTAACCAAGAAGAAGAATCGAAAGCTGTAGTAGACGATGGTGGTACGTCAGAGATAAAACATGTAAGACCGAAGAGATTTACCAAACCGCCCTTAAGGCATAAAGATTATGTTATCTAAAATTATTTTTTTTTTGTTTACTTAAATGCAAATTAACGAAAGTTTTATTTTATTTTTCTTGATTTGTTTAGTAATTAATTGAAATCTAGTTTGTTTTGATGTTAATAACTTTTACTATTTTTTTTGATGTTCGAAAGAAAATTTAATTTAAATTACTGTTTGATTAAGTATAATAACTACATACTTTTGTTTTGAGGTTAAATATTATTATTTAAAGTTGAGAAATATGTATTAAAATAATTCGAGGACGAATATGTTTGAAGGATGGCCGAATATTAGCGATCTGGCAGTGCTGACTCTCTATATTAACGAAATTTAACGAAAGTCACCTAAAATTTTTCCAAGAGGTACAACGAGAACGATAGAGGCGAGTCGTATTTAAACCTTGGTTGAGATCGGACGATTTGAAGTCGAAAGTATTATCATAATAGATATTAAGGTCGAATTAATATTTAAGTTTTGATTTTTGTTATTGTAATCTCGAATACGGACATTAAACTTTTCACAATAAATATATAGTATTAAATACATACATTAAACATTGAACTTTTCGCAAGAAAAAAAAAAAAAAAAAAAGGAAATCTCTAATAGTAGGTATTCACTTAAAAAACTTTTCTGCGGCACAAATGTTTTTAAAAACGAAATTTACTAGCTATAGTTTTTGGTTGATATCAAGGTGAAATATTTAACTTTACATTCACAATGTTCGGCGCATACTTTCTGTACCTATTCCTTTTTTTCTCTTTCAGAATACTTAAGACACGAATCACTTGTATATAAATATATACAAAATTTCGGGTTACTTGTCAAAAGTAATTTTTTAGCTTGTGACATTTGTTTGTGTGTGTATATTTTGGAAGACAATGGGGGCATTCACTAATACATATAGTGAAAACGTAATTAAGTCTCAACCTATGATTGACTAAAAACTTAGTTGAAATTTCCCCTCCGACGTAGTGTAAAAAATTCGGCTTCAAAGTTTGTGGATAATCATTTTGACATTAAAAGTTTCTTTTAAATGTTTTGCATTTTTTATTGATATTTTCTCAACAGAGAAGTTAAAGCGGAGAGCGCTACCAATCAATGATAATTAAATTATTTTGGTCCAAGCTGGATTATATGAATGTGAATGACATGTGCTTCTAACAGAATGGCACTTCGTACCACACAGCTTTCGCAACAATGAAAATTTTCCACGAGCGATTTAAGAGTGGTTATCCTTAATAACATAAAATTTCAAATTAACTCAGAAATCAATTCAAAAATGTCAACTTGCTTGCCAGTATTTGTGTGTATGGCCTCTGGGGTAAGCCACTATTCCATAAACGACCAATGTCCTCGTAGTCAATATAGCCCGTGCCATCGCTCAAATTGGGCCTGATCTATACGCCAAAGTTATTGTGAATTGCACTTCTCGAATCTGCACCACCCAGTGAAACCCGGGGATTATATTTCAGTTTTTCTCTAGTTCTTAGTTTTATAATGTCCAATGCCTAAAAATAAACAGGGTATTTCAGTTAGTCCACTTTAATTCAATCGCTGATGTAAATCGAGATGGCACCACTATGGGAGATAAGTGGATTTGTCACCTTCTCGTTAACTATTACGCCGCGTGGTGATACATTTTTGACATTCCAAAGTTAACTCATGAAATTTGTTAAGATAACTCGCAGACTAAAACAAGTTAAAAAGCAACGCCGAAACAATAATGATTTCGCCCAAGCTTTTCAAAAAGCTGACATAACCATCTTTAATACATTTATGTATTGTAGATTGATTTTAAAATAAATATATAAATGATGCTTCTGAACTGTCAGCTATTCGGTCTGCATGCAGTTGTTCCAATAAGAAATGTCTGTCAATCATTATTTTTTGATCACACTTAATTTTTGCTCATTTGTAGCCATTTACATATATTAAGTTTAAAATTCCCTTATTGAATTTTATAATCCAAACATTTTCCTTCACACTTGCAATAAAAAGAAAACATACCCACATTAGGTATTAACAAAAGCAAAATCTACTTTGCATTTCAAATATAATCATCCCATCAGATAACAGACACAATAAAAGCAACCGTAGGTATTTATATGAATGATATTGTGCATCTATAGGTCTACCATAAAAAGTCCAACTTCCATGGAAGTGTCCTAATAGTCCAATATGATAAAAAAAAAAACAAAGTTGTATTGACAATGTTTTCCGGTTCCTCGTGTCATTTTCGAATGCCTTATCTATTTTCTACTCACCACACTTCCCTCCTCCACCTTCTGTTTTCGAGTCCTGCGCTGTAAAAATTCTTTTAATAATAAGCTTTTATAGCACCAATACACTGGTAGCAAGCTTTAAAGAATACTCTTCTCATAAAAAAAACACAGAGAATTGTCCTAGCTGCTGTAAGGATATGTCTGCCTTTTGCTAGGGACCTGCTCCCATCATGTAAGCTATAACTGAAGTTAGTCCTCGATGAAACTTTAATTGAAACAACCACGAAACCGGAAATCCTTGCAAGTATTTTACAATATGAAGCCCAAACCTGTCTAATACCCAGGCAAATGAAAGTATTTCCTACAAAAAAGAAAATCTTTTTCGTGTTGTGTAAGGATATTTATTCGTAAGTGTTGTGATTTACTCGTAATATAGCTAAACAAACATAAAACAAAGTGCAATAAAAGTGAAAAGAAGATAATAACGAAAAATAGTAAACAATTTTCCAAAGAGTATCCTTCCTCTCAAATTTAATGTGTGAACAAACTCGAAAATGAGCAATTGTGTATAAAAAAGTGCTTATGTGAAAAAAATCCTGGCTGTGTATCGCTACCACCATCAGCTCCACAACCTAAAACTGGGGGGAAAACAAAAAAAGTCCTCTATCCCAGAAAACAACCAGCAGCTCTCAATTGGCAATTACATATTCCCACTCGCTGAAAAGCTTTAAGGGTTATTAATGCGGCAGCATATCAGGAACGACGAACGAACCAAACTTATTTTTATATTTTTTGTGTGGAAAAATGATATATATTTTTTTGGATTTACATTGTGATTTCATATGATTCAACGAATTTCCTTTCATTTATTCTTTTTGCGTCAAAACTCTTGAACTTCTACGGTACAGCAACTTTAGCCAAAGTGTCAAAAGAACGTTTTGTGTTTCGTTCGTCCTTCATCAGCTGCATTGCAAACGAAAAAAATAGATAAAATATATCAGGGATGGAGGCTCACTCCCTTCAATGAAATCAGTTCAGCTTAGACTTATAAAAGAATTTTTTGGACTACTCCAAAGTTTTGCTACCAAAAAGTTGTCGAAAATTAATACCTCCTTCTATCCTATATTCTATATCCTAATATAAGTTTTTAATGTCAATAGCAGCAAATTATTGCGTGATAGTTAGAAATTATTATAAGTTTGGTTGCCGCCAAACTGCAGGATGAGCTCCACATATTGGCGCCAAAGAAGACAAACTCCTTCAAGAAAAGAAGGCACAGAGCTTTCACACTCTTCCTCACTTGTCTAGGGCTCTGGAACGGTGACGATAACCTTAGTGGGAATATCACGTTTAACATGGCAACATTATTAGTGGGGTGGTAGTGTATGTATACTGCACAACAACACGATTTTCTCATTTTAGTTGAAAGTGTTTTCTTCTTGGTCTCAACTTATTTTTTTATCAAACAAACACAAAATTTGAGTTAGGGAGGACATACCTTCAGTATACCCCAAGCGGATATTAAATAATTAACGATGAGAGGAATTTCCTTGAGTGCATAGGTAATTACCCTGATTTTTGTTGATGTTGTTAAATTTTGTATAAGGTGAAAAATCAGTTCGAACGTCTAATCAAACTGAAAATAAAACTGCATTAACTTAATTATATCTGAAGTACCGAAGTGTTTAAAATTAATTGACTGACGGAATATGCTCGAATAAAACGGGCCTTACAGGACAGCTGGAGTTATTGAAATTGAAGAAATGACAGAAGACAGGACATTAAACACTCTCGAAAATGGAACACAATTTAAAAATGGACACACAAAAACACAATCGAAACATACAGAACATCAAAAAGATGATGTGACGGTCGAGTTCAACGATGGAAGCAGCCCCCTCGAAAGGCCCAGTACAATCGGAGGTGGGGTAGTTCTGCCAGATGCTGTGTTAAATAAACTTTACCAGAGTTATTCCGTAAAGCAACGTCGTGCTGGTCTCATATGGTTCCTAGTCGCTTCCATTTTGTTTGACATCTGGGCACTGATAATTCCGCAGGGACAATGCATCGAAGCCATGGGTAAGTAATGATGGGGAAAACTGCATAAAATATGTTTCCTGTATAGGGGTTATATTAAAATTGTAGGCTCGTCAATACAACATTTAGACTTGGACATTTTTGATGATACAGCATTTAAAAGTAAAGCATTTAATTAAATAGACCAACATATGTAAATATTGTTGGATACTGTTGTATATATTTAGTAAAATTGTACCTTATTGTTTTAAGAGCACGCTCCCATAATTATATTCGAACGTGGGCCAGAGGTTTTTACTTGTCTATTTTTTGTTAACAATAAAATTTAATTAAATATCCCAATTGTAATCAAAGACAATTTTAAAGAAGGTGACAAATCGCAAATATATTGTTTGATATCAAGTAGCCGATTCTTAGAGGGGTATTTTGTACTGTACACATTTCGAAATGTTAGGGTTTTGTATTTAGTCAAGGGTAAAAATATGTTGTCAACTTGTTGTGGTTGGTAGTAAAACAATCTGGCTTACGTCCAGACTTAAGTGGCCAGATTGTCGACTGATGGGCTCAATTATCCCGATAAGCGTGAAACTGTGCCTAAGGCTACACATTTCTTTATTGTATTTTCATAAGGCGTGTTGTTCTGGTTACTGTGCACTTTTCACAGCCATCAAGTTACTGAAATGAATGTGCTGTTAACTTATTATTGCTTGTATCTGCCTATAAGAAATTGGCTTAGGTCAAAGCTACGTTAAGGCAGATCAATCAGTTTAAGCGGCATTCAACAACATCGTAAGCCATAGGCCAAGGCCAAGCAATGAGCTGCAAGCTGCAAAGCGACAAAATATACATATTACCTACTGTTGTCAAAAAAACTTGTATGCAAGTTGACTTAAATCTACTATTTAGGGTTACCAACCCTAGAACATAACAATAATAATAATCAACATAATGATAATAATGCCGGCGGTTAATGCGTTCCTCGTGCTCACGCACTTGAGTTAGGCATTTACGAGTATCACAGAAAAGTATCGGGTAGCCGCATGTGCCCCGAGAAACTTGCTATGCTTTCTAAAAAATTCACGAAAAGAACATTACCTCAGAATAAACTTTATTTATTGTAACTGGAACTTAACTGCGCTTTACAGATAAAATTTTACCACGGGTCTTGCTTAAAATCATCTTTGGCTGGTGAAGCACCTTGTCAAAAACTCTCATCAAGTCATTGTCATAAATGATTTTGTCTCTTCGTTTTTTTCTTTTCTTTTTTTTTATAGTTGTAAAACTACATATATTAGTGTAAACACAAAGTGATGGACCTAGTTTCAAAATTTTCCCTTTTCATCAACTGCTTTTGTTTAAATGTATACGAAAACTTATAAGTTGAACAGTGATATAAATGATTCAAAAGTGGTAATGTAATGATAATGACCTTGCCAATAAATTCTGCTCACAACTGTTGCATGCCGATCCATCTCTCGTTGAGTAGGACACTGACGCATATTGCACAAATAACATTTTTCAATTAAAAGTTATTGATTGCGTTACATTTATTCATTTAGACTGTATGACATTTGCATGATAGAACACTTCACATTTGGTTCTGCAAAATAATTAAAGGCCAATTGAGGGGGAGTTAAAAAAATATATTGCACAAATCGAGACACTTTGATGTGGAGTCAATGTCAAAAATAAATCGAATAGCATAGAAATGGGAAGGATCAATGATGTCGCACAGTGTTCAGGGAAACAAAGAAAAAAGAACTATTGGAAAATAAGCACTTTGTATTTTAATATTACTTGAAAGTTATAAAAAAAAGGAATCGGTTACATACGAATGAGAAAAAGATATCCTTCATATTTGTATTTGTCTAAAACAAATTATAAGACACTTTTATCATCATTATATAATAAAATGTTCGCCTGTCTGTCTGTCATTTTCAATGAAATACTGAAAAAGCTTATGTACGTGCATTTTCTACTCGTATATTACTGTCTTACAAAAAATTATTGGCAGTTTATTTAAAGCCATCCCAGTTTTTTATAATTGAAAAAATTTAACAATTCTCTATTTTCTAACGAAGTCAAAAAAAATGTATATGACAGACATTTTGACAGTTCGAAAAATTTTAATAATAGTATGTCTATTCGATTACTTACCCAAAACTACCATTGTCTAACAATTTCCGTCCAAAGCTTAACTTTTATCAACTTATCTTTTTATAAATTGAGCAAATGAGCCCAAAAATGTTAGTCTCAGATTTTGACACCAAAAGTAAAAAAGTTCAGGTTTTTGATATTTTCTATTCCAAATAATTGCACTATTCATTCGATATATGGGTGGGCCACCCGATAAAAACGTGAACTCTGAACTTAACAGACCGAACGCATTCGTTCTACTAACGGTCGTTTTTCACAGTGTCCTGTCTTGGGTGAAGAAAAAGTATTTAAATTAAAATGTGTTAATGGAAGAATTCGTGTAAGAGAGATTACTCTCTATTTTTGTTCAAATGCCTTCTAAGATTTATCGGCTCAAATTTTAAACTTTCTACACACTCTACACTATCCAAAATCCCATTATGTTTTCCTTTGAAGTAAAATAATTTGAACTTTTCTTCTATCACAGGTAAGAGTGATGCACTTCCATTTAACAAGTTTAATTTGAATCTTAATCGAAAAACTTTAACAAACTCGAACCACAGCAGAACACATACATATGAAGATGTTCCATTAATTCGGTCATCTTTTTTATTTTCGTTTTCATCAACAGGAGTGACCTCTCTTGTGCTATGTCTTAACATAATCCTATGCATAGTGGTTCGTCTTTCAAGTTCATATCAATCAAGAGTGCTGATGAACTTTCTAAAAATCGTTCCCCATTTAATATGGTTATTAACAATCATTCAACTGGTGTTTTATTTATTCCTAAAGAAGTCCATTTCTCCAAGGTAAGGTCATAGTGCATCACTTACTATTTTTTGCCAGCAGCAACACTGCTAGAATAGAAGAAAGATTGTGTCCTTTAAATTAATAATAAATTCCTTACAGAGATGTCCTTGGCTGGGGAATTCTTTTGAATTTTCTTATTTATGTTACATTGCCTATACCTCTTCTTTATACTGGTGTGACATTTGGAGTTGGGACATTTGCAATTTATCTTAGTACACTGACGGGATTGGCAACAAAAGATCCTTTATTTTTTGAACAGGTAAGAAATGACGACTGTATAAATAGTTGATTAGTTAATATGGGAAGTAATTGTAATATTGGAAAACTCTTTAATTTAATTTAAGATTGCAGCAAATACAATCATAATAATTGCTGCTGCAGCAGTTGGATTGCTCGTGTACTTTATGGGAGAGTCGAAACAAAAACGAGTATTTCACGAAGCAAAGAAAAGTCTGGAAGTGAAGATGATTATCGAAGAACAATCAGCAGAGCAGGTATGATTGATTTTTATTGAAAATACTTTGAACCGTATTTTATCTAACTATATCGATGATACGAAAGTGGTTGCATTGTTTGCTATAGGCCAACTTTTGATACGTTTAGCTTTTTTATTTATTTTTTTATTCCACCTAATTTTCATTTACCACCCGTAACGTCTTATTAAATATTCAAAAATTATTGCGGGGATTCATATGTGCTGCAAGATTAACCACATAACAACAAGTCTAACTTGTAGAATGAATTATGAATATTTTTATTTTTTAAACAGTCTCCTTAAATAAAATATTAAGCACTCATTTATTTGTTGACTGGTATAAACTGGTATAACGCACAGAAATAATACTTTACGCAAAGAATCTGTTGAATATTCTACCTTTGAAAACCACTAAATGAAATATAAAAATAATAAACTAATATTTATTTTTAATTTTGCCAATCTTATAAATTACGAAATTCAAACAATTCAAAAACTCCTTTCAATTTTAGGAACGACTTTTACTATCCGTATTGCCGAAACATGTTGCTGTTAAAATGCGTCAAGATTTGGGTTCAACAAGCTCGGAGCCATTTAAAAAGATTTACATGAGTCGGCATGAAAATGTTAGGTAAGTTGAAAAATTAGTATTCATGCTTTTGAGTATAAGTTACGATAACGTCAAATGTCATTGTGGATACTTAGACTATCAAACATTTACGAAAAATAGAAATCCCTAGACATTTTACCTGTTACTTTCAGAAGGACTCACAATAATTTGCATACATATTATATTAGTTATTTTGGAATGCTTATCCTTTTGTAAATGAAAGTCATGTTCAAAGGGGACAACTTATGTGCATTGAACCTTTGTATATACATATAACCTATAGTATTATCATTGAGCGTGATTTTGTGTTACCAACGCTATCCTGGTGGTGGAGCTGAAATTAGCACATAATTTTACAGTGGAGAGTAGGATAAGATACAAAACAAGTAGTAAAAAAGAAAATATTTTATTATTAAATTTAGCAGAGACGAATCTAACAAGTACTGTCGCTATGCTTAAAATTCCGCCCCAATCGTTCGTCTTCATGAGAGTACTATATAAGGCTTATATACAAAGATTGAACATAAATTTACAAACACATATCATTAATAGAACAAATCGTAAAACAAGAAACATAATATTTATGCTTTGGCTTACTGATGACGGAAAATGATTATGATCAAGCAAAATGGCATTATACTCGTATGTATGTATGTGTGTGTTCTTAATGAGAATAACTCTTGAAGCTTAAACTGTAACAATTGGGTGTTCACATTGCAGTTGAGGACTTATCATATACTCACTTTTCTTAATGACCAAGTCATCAGACCGATGTTTATTGGGGTCAACATTTGTGTTGCCTGAAAAAAGTTATAAAAACATTTGTCCATACATACAAATGTATTCACAAATTATAGGTATGGATGCGTGTGTAATCATGAAAGTGTCCAATGGAGAGACCCTTTTAATACCTACATACTTATATTTCTTCATATTCTTGTTTGTTTCGTAAAATCACACAGAATTTATTAGAATACATCTGTCAGAGTGAAACACATAATATAGAACGAAAATGTCAAACAAACATACGAAAATTTGATTGTTATTCATCCGATCATCCGATTCTTAGTATGCCACACACGTTTAAGTCCCTCTGCATTTAATTTTATATATAATAAGATAAAAATATACATACATACATAAATCAGTTGGATCGGTTTTGTGCACTAGGGCGCATACGCATTTTTTGGTCCATGTTTTATCTAGTTCGTATCAATTATCTGTCAATATTAACTGTCAGAAAAATGTACAAACTGTCAAAAAGAATGAAACAGAAAGAGGACAAACCTATTGACCATGAAAGAAATCAGCTAACCATGAGACTATCATATAATTTTTTTGTGAGACAAGACCACAATAGCCATCATATACATTTCAGCAAGAAAATTCCGAAGTAAATAATTGATGTTCGCACTTTGACGAGGTTCCATCTTTGATTGGTTTATATGGTTTGAATTTCTCATAGAAAATGAATGATGACATTTGAGCTAAATTCACCAAAAGTTCAAATCCTAACAATAACAAATAAAATATACAGAAAAATTACTTTCTTTTATGACATGGAGTAAACCCATAATTAAATATAAATGTTCTCTAATAGTCCATAATGTATTTTTTTCCAGTATACTCTACGCTGACATTGTGGGATTTACCGCGATATCATCCACTTACAGCGCCCAAGATCTTGTTAAGATGCTCAATGAGCTTTTCGCACGCTTCGACAGACTCGCTGAGGTAAGTTGTTTCTTACCCTTTCCCCACCACTATATTATCCTTTTTACTATGAAATGGTTCGGAGGATGGAATTGTTTTTTTTTGTTTGAATAATTTACATTTACATAAATGACATCGTCTAACCCCTTTAGCCCAGCATGTCACCAGTGGTTTCTTCGTTTATTTTAATTGATTTAATACGAAACCACTTTGTGTGTGCGCTCTATTAAAAGAGGACATCCATGAGTTCCTGCCTTTTACTCCGATACTTCATACTATTCTATTTTGTGTTGTTACCCCTGCATAAAAGTTAATTGATAAACTGCAGAATAGCCATTTAAAATTGTCTTAATTGCTTAATTATCACACTTGCTATTATCTTCTACTATTTAGTTTTACTAAACTTACGTCACACGTTTACAGAAATATCAGCAGCTGAGGATAAAAATCTTAGGGGACTGTTATTACTGCATTAGTGGAGCACCTGTAGAGAAACCAGACCATGCTGTTCTCTGTGTCCACATGGGGTTGTCTATGGTAAAAGCAATCAAGTGAGTAATAATCATAATTCTCGTCGTGTCTGCATTTTGCTTTAACATAATAAAAAGGATGTAACCAAAGGGATGTTGTCATAGGCGCCCTCAAAGAGTCAAAGAGAGGGGTTGGCCTTTAGAGCACCTATATTTGGACGGGAGCATAAATCGTACTATTTAACACTTGCATTAGCCGGCCCCTTCATGGATATATTTCTGAGGCCGCCTATGAACGAGGTGCTGATTTTTTGCAGTTTTTGTTGTTGTTTATTAAGTAACCGCTTAAGTTCATTATAATCCCTAAGTTTTCATCAATTTTGCTTCTTTAAACACTTAACCGGGCTCTTGTCTGTTGTGTATTTTTTGTTTTGTGATTTTCTCATCAGATATGTTCAACAAAAAACCAATTCTCCGGTAGACATGAGGGTTGGTATCCACACGGGTGCTGTCCTCGCTGGCATCCTAGGCCAGCGACAGTGGCAATTCGACGTTTACTCCAAGGATGTTGAGTTGGCCAACAAGATGGAATCAAGTGGAAAGGCCGGGTAAGTGGATGATATTGAAAAGTACTCGATAGAAATTTTTCTTTTGTTGTTTTTGGTTTTTGTTGTTATAAACATGTGTAGAAGTGGTGATTTAGTTCCTAATCCGTTAGTACTACAAGTAACTCATCAAGAAAACACCTGTTGTATGCAATTTGTCCTCCTCCCTTTGATTATTTTCCGTTTCTTTTCACTTTGGCAACATATACACAATATTGGTTGTGGGATGGACATATTCAGTCGAGTGCACATATCCAACAAAACACTAAGCTTCCTGAAGGGTGAGTTCGAAGTAGAACCTGCGATGGGTGAAAGACGCGAGGAGGCACTACGTAATGCCGGACTAAAGACCTTTTTTATCACAAAGGTCCTGATACCTGTAAGTAAATAACTCTGTACGGATTGTGATTGATTTTTTGTTTTGGGTGATGCTCGGGTGTTGCAAAATAGGATTAACCATCATATTGTAATGGGCAGGACATGCATGACATTGAAAAAGAGTGAAAAAATATCTGTGTGTAGGATGTGACAGGATAAGTTGTTTGATGGGTCACCATTTAACTCTATTAAGCTTTGGATAGAGAAAGGATAAATGAATGTCTTCATTTTGATGACTTTAAAAAGAATTTAGATTACTTTTCGTTATAGAATTCGTGATTGTTTTTAACAAACTTTTTTTTTATATAAAATGCTTTTAGTTTGTAGCCCCCAATAACCAAGAAAATGGCAACGCAATTGATGATGACAACGAAGAAATCCTTGAAGTTAAAGAACAAGCAATAAGTTTTGAGCAAGAAGATGAGTTGGATAAATATGAGGATTTCAAAAAACGTTTGCAGCATGAATTGGTTGCTAGAGATGGACATGGGTAAATTATAGTCATAGGGTTTGTAATGAAATAAATATATCAATTACAATTCTCTTCTTTCAGAAATCTATCAAAGGACACAACAATATTACTCAAGTTTAAGAGTCGAGATCTGGAGACTGCCTATGAAGGCCACCGAGAACCGTATTCTTCGCTTCCTTTGGTGGCAGCTGTGTTGGTACAATCTGTAGATGTAATCTATTCCTATCTGGTACTACCGAGGTAAAGTGCTTTGACATTTTGGTTAATATTGCCCGCACAGACTTTTAGGTAGTAAAATAATTGTTGTTTTGTACTTTTGAAAGTGCATGTAGGGCTTGTAAGAAGCCTGTTTGGTTTTGTTATTTTCAACTGAACAAACATGACGCAAGATATGCGTTTGGCTGTTGAATTAAATGTGCATTTCATTGAATACAATTTGCAAATTGGGATTTTTCACATGGTTCTAAGGCGCGATAAGAGTCGAGCGTTAAAACTATTATTTCAAATCCCGCACAATGAACAATCTTTTTTGTTCGAGTTTGTGGATTTAGTATTTCTAAGAATCACTATTTATTAATGATTAAAAAAAAAATCCTTACCTTGTAGATATTTTAGCTAACTTTATAAATTTCAAATATTCATAGTGTCAACATTTTTATTTCTTAAGGTATTTCTTCCATTTCATCACAATCATAACACCACTCCTGCTCATTGTTGTGCTGGTTTTCATTTCTGTGAGTGAAAGTTTTCCACGGCAAATTCATGAGAAATTTGTTAATATTAGCAAGAGATTTAATGATACACGGCTCTTGAGATCATGTGCAGCAATAACAATCTGTTTGGCAATGGGATGCAGTAACCTTGTGGATATGGTATTTTAAACTGGTCTTTATACAAAAAGATTAGAATTTATATTTGTACACATTTTTTCCTAATATTTTTAGTACTTTTTTACAACTGTGATTAAGTCTGATGACTTTGGGTTGCCGGCAAGATGTGGCTTAGACAACGACACAAAAAAATTTAATCAATCGGAAATTGGAAAATGCACCGATAGTCCAAATCCCGAAATAACCATTTATCCCTCATATATGAGTAACTATGCAGTTCTTGTGTTGATAGCTGTTTCGGTGATTGCTCAGCTAACACATACCGTGAAGATACTTTTGATGGTTATCATTGCTGGTAGGAATCAAATACAACGGCATAATAAATAGTTGAGTCTTTGATTAATTTAAATTATTTAAAGGACTTCACTGCATTTTTAATGTGATTGTAATGGATGATCTGTATCGATTTGAAGATTTTTTGTCATCTGACCCGTAAGATAGATTTCATATGGAGACTTCCAAAATAAGAATGATTATATTTTTTCAGAGTCATACCAACGAAGATAAATGTCTCCGCTATACTTTTAGTGGCTGCTATTGCTTTGTCCCTTTTAGCCAGACACGTAAGTAATATGAAAGAACTTTTGTGGAAAGCGGAGACTGGCAAATAGCCATATTTTCTGGCTTATTTTTTTTATCATTATAAATGACAAAAGTATGGCAGAAAAAATGGCATTTTCAGTCGCATAATTCAGAAAGTAGAAATATATAAATATATAAAGTATATAAAATAATATTCTAAATCTTCTATTTATTTTTGCAGATGGATCGTGAGGACAGAGTTATTTTCAAATGGAAAACAGAAGTAGCCGAACAAAAAGAAATGGCAACTGATATGAGCAAACGAAATGAAGCTCTCGTTTATAATGTCCTACCTGTTCATGTAGCCGAACATTTTATGAGAAATAAAAAACGATCATATGACGAACTTTACTCACAGAGTTATTCAGAAGTCGGTGTCATGTTTGCCAGCATGCCAAACTTTGCAGGTTAGTGTGCCTTTACAAAAACGAACTTAAACATTTTACCAGTGGCAAATCTAAATCTTTATTGTTTAACGCTATGTTAGTTTCAGTTATTAGAAATAAGAAAAAATATTAAATATTAAATTGCGGTAAATGTAGTAAGTTTTTCTTAATACTAATCAGATACACATAAAGAATAATTCAACCTTTGTTGTAAAGTATTGTAAAGTATTTGAAAAATAAGAATTTCGAAATGTGTTCTATTCCACCACATAGATTTCTATTCTGAGGAATCAGTTAATAATCAAGGACTTGAATGCTTGCGTTTCTTAAACGAAGTCATATCTGACTTTGATGCGGTTAGTCAAATTATAGATTCTATTAATGACTTTTAACTTATCCAAAATTAATTTTTTTTCACAGCTCTTAGAATTGCCACAGTTTCAGGATATAATAAAAATCAAGACAATTGGATCGACATATATGGGAGCAAGTGGGATTAATATTGCACGAAAAATTGATCCAGGAGACTCGATCTTAGAACGTTGGTCACATTTGTCCGTATTGGTTGAGTTCGCATTCGAATTGAAAAAGGCCCTTCAAGGCATTAATGAACAATCTTTTAATCATTTTGTTCTTAAAATGGGAATCAATCATGGCCCTATTACCGCAGGTGTAATTGGAGCTCGAAAGCCTCATTATGATATATGGGGAAACACAGTCAATGTTGCATCGAGAATGGAAAGTACTGGAAAAGCTGGCAACATTCAGGTTGGTTTTTTATTAAATGTTATTATTAGAAAACTTTAATATCAAAACAAATATACAAAAATAAGGTTACCGAGGAAACATGCAACATCCTTAAGGAATTTGGCTATACATTTGAGCAACGAGGCATGGTGACGGTCAAAGGCAAGGGACAACTTATGACTTATTATTTAACGGTAATTATTTAAGTTCTTTATATTAGTCTTATGTTAAACTCAAATATTCTTCGTTCTTTTTAAGGGTCGAGTTACTCCTTCAAAACCGGTCATTTCATCATTGGACACAAAAACTATCGAATCAATCGAAGAAGCCCCTCAAAACGAGACCGAAGCCGATAGCAAAACACCACTTTTAAATAACATTAACGTAGCACCTAGTGAGTTTAGCGAAAAGGATTCATTAATAGCAAGTAATAATTCCGTTAACTAATTTTTAAGAAACATAATAACATAAGTTTAAGTATAAACAAAAATGCAAATAGTGTAGTCCAACACCAAAACATAAGATATATTTAGGAACTACATACATATATAACTTTCATTAGGGATTTTCAACAGAATGAGTTTTCTAATTTTATACATTTCTCTTGTTTAAAAAGAATGTTCAAACTTGACGTTTGATTATAAAAACAAATTAATGAATGGACTTAATTAATGTACTAGTAATAAGATTTTTTTTTTGTATTTTCTATCTACTAGCCTATTTAAATTTCTATATAAGAAACGACTTGAGCTCAAATAGACAATCCAAAATGTGTTTTTCTTAGGAGTTCAAAAATATCCGTTTACATTTTTAACTAGTTCTTATTTTTACAGTATTAATAGTATTTAACTATCTTATAAGAATTGTTATCAAAGAAATTATATGAAACTATGGAAAACTAGAAAATTTAGAGAAGATAAAACACCACCGAAAAGTATTTGCAAGAATCTTAGAACTTAGAGAGAGAAAACATTTTATTTGCGCATAGAGAGGACAGAAGAATAAATTAGTCTTCATAGTATTTTTAAGACGCTGCATATTTTTGCCACTTTTATGTACGATGTATTTTCATTTCAAATGTTACATCAAAAAAAATGTAATACATTTGACCTACTCGTATTACCACTAATGTATAGAAACATATTAGCAAGGAACTATTCGGTTAATATTTTCTGTTGAAAAATTCCAATGGGTTAATTTCTACAAAAGCAATATACAAGTCAGACCTTAATCAAGTGATTGATTTAAATTTTGAATCGGAATGAAATACATTCGGTTTTAAAAAGGAATTTTCAATTAACATTAAATAAAATAAATATATGTCGTTTCAATGAATCAATTCATAGAAATCATAGAAAGCTCATATTTTGATTTTCTATATTCTAATCAAAAGTATTCGTTTCCTACATTTGCGGCGTAAGAAGAAAGTACGTTTATACCAGTCAAGAAGCGCACATAGTGAATATCATTAAATAATGTTCTTATGAAACATATATATATTTTTGAAGTTAGAAAATAGCTGTAGAAAATGTAAGTACGGATGAAATAACACAAATCTTAATAATGAACACGGTTCTTTAAACTAAAGAAAAGTATTAATTTTAATATGTAAATCTATGTTTGGTAAAAGTGAGTTCCCTTTATTAAGTAGTACATTATTTGGCTATTAATAAAACTTAATTGAAAGACTATAATAATTTCGATATTTGATAATTCAAACTCAATTTCAATAAGTTTATTGAACTGTAAATATATAGATACTTACATACATCACAAATACAAACCATCCAAAAAATATACATTCATCAAAATCAGAATTAAAATATCAACGTAAACTGTCCTCTCTATTTAAATTTTCTAGACTGTAGTATACTAAAAATAAAAAAAATACATCATTATTATAGCTGCTTACTTTAAGTATTTTTCAAAAAAAAAAAATAAAAATAGATGATATCTTGTGAATAATGATGTACCTTTTAAAATTAAAGAAAAAAACTCTTATAATGATAAATAATTTAAGGAACTCTCTGCATGTTTGTTAGAAACTATTATATCTTTTAAGTGATAACTCATTTCTAGTATATCAATAAGTTTAAATGACAAAACAAAAAAATATATAATGTGATTTTGGTTTTGCTATATGCATTTCCATTTGCGTCTTTGTTGTTGCTTAGTTAATATCTTCATATCTTCAAATGGAAATTGTTGCAAACATTTAGCTACTTCATACAATATTAATAAATAAAAATATAAAAGAAACAAAATAGAATTAAATTAGAAAAAGCGTTGAATTATTTCTTGGCTTAGTGACTAAAACTCCCAATCATTCCTGTGTGAGCGTTTTCACTTTTTTATGACAAGAGATACCCTTACAGGATTTAACACTTCCTCGAAGAAAGCAGTAATCATGAGTAAATATTAAAAAGAAAATTAATATTAAAGGAGACAAAAGGATTGCAAGCAATGTTTGACTATTGGATGAAAATAGAAATCAACAAATGCATTTATAAATTGTATCATCTAACACTAAACCTTCTGCAAATTTTAATCTGGCTGATGATTAAAGCCTAGTACGCAGATCGGGAAAAATTTTGTCTCCCATACATTTTTTTTCCTGGGACAAATTTTGTCTCGGATATTTTTCCGAGCAGTACGCAGTTCGCGCGCAAAATTCATATTATTGTGAATTGCTCTACAAAATGTCTCCACTAAATTTTGCCAGGAAAAAGAATGATACAAGCATTATTTTGCGGGACAAATTTTGACAGCCAAAAGTGATTTTTGCCAAAACTGGTTTTATGTAAAAAGTGCTGATGCTTCTCTTGAAAGCATCGAGAGGAGATTTCAAAAAGGTATGAACGATTTTTGTAAGACAACCCGTTTTAGGGATATACAACAAAACACATTAAATTATTTTTTAATTCTCCAACTTCAAACTTTTGCGCGAGATTTGAAAAGTTTTGTAGAGATTAATATTGTAGAGATAAAATTTGTCTTGTCTCGATCTGCGTACTGGGCTTAATATATCTTGTGAAATCTCCATATGATCAATACTTTTACAAACCTATCTGATATATACCATTTCGCGCTAAACGCATTCATTGAAAAAAACTAATTGAAATACTTTGATCGGACATTTTGGAAACAAACAAGTTGGCTAACTCCATAGCGAAAATATTTTTGCCAAGCTATCGATAACAAAGTTATAATTCATGCCAATTATATCGGGATTCGAATTAATTCTTATTGCAAGAATAAAAAAAATCCTTCAAAAAATATACGGTTTAAAATAGATCTAATGTAGGCTCATCCTTACCAGAGATTTTGAATGGGCCACTCGGAAGTCGTAATGTCAAAATAAAATCAATCTGTGAAACGTCAAACTTTTTCAACTTCTACAGCGCACAGTATAAACAACAAATATTCATAAATTAAAATAGTTTATTTAAGGAAAAATAATAAAGTTATAAACAAATAGCAAAAAAAAAAACAGAAAAAAACATGTCCATAATGTGCGTTTATCAAGATTGCTTATCAGTGAAGTATCCTTGCGGTAGAATGGCATTTTTTCGATTGCCAAGCGATGAACGGCGCAGCACTTGGATAAGGAATTCTGGAAACAAATCTTTGTTAAATATTGGCATAAAAGCGCAAAGATTTTTTTGTGAAAATCATTTTCGCGAATGTGATATAAGCAGTCAGTTCAATAGAAAATTATTGAAGAGAGGAGCGCTTCCAATCGAACATAATTCGTTGAACGTTTCCAAACAAGACTCTGAAGAAGCTAGCATGTACATATGTAAATGATTGTACAAATATTTACATTTAAAATAAAGAAAAATCTACTGCATTTCTTTCAGATCTCTCAAAACAACTTACGAGGACAAGAACAACGATGAAAACACAGGACTTGTTGAAAGTCTCGAAGAACCCACCAACTACAAAAACCTCTACGAAGAAATCAAATTATTAGATAGCTCTACGAGTGATACGACTGCAGATGGAAGTAATGAAGTTCCATTCCGTTTACTGACATTCTATGATGACGATGATGAAAAACATTCAACTGCAACTATACTTGTACAAAACACAAACGAATGCGTAACAAAAACAAATGAAAATCCACGACAAGGAGAATCTTTGGAAATATACCTTGAAGAAAATAGCAACAATAACCAGGTGGACTCTTCAACATTTGAACTCGAGGAGCAGAAAGATATAGAAATCATAGAAACGCTTGATGATGACATCAAAGAATGCGCGATACCATCTAAGAAGAAACGTCTTAACGAAATGGAAACTGTTGTTGCAACACCAAGCAGTGAGGTTGTTCAATTGCCCACTCCAAACAATAACAGCTACGAAGAGGACAAGCATTACGCTCTGTCGTTAGTTGGATATTTCCAACGCTTGCCTCAGGGAAAGAAAGCATTGGCTAAATTAAGAATTCTGCAATATCTCACCGCATTGGAAATCGATTTGCCAACGAGTTTGTAAAATTTTGAGAAGTGAATCAATAAAAATGTAAAATGTTTGATTGTGGTTTTGTTGTTTTTCATAAATTTTTGAAATTATTTCACTGTTGTATCTCTAACGGCTTATAACTATTTGAATTCATCGACGGCCTGATGATGTTATTATTGTTATATTTTCCGAAAATTTGTGCAGCAGATACTCGCAGGTTTTTGAATGGGGATATATTTGCCTCCTTAATTGTGCTCGCTCATTACAAATTTTTGGAGCTAGCGGGAATTTGAAAGAAGTCTCAAGTTGCCAGAAACAAGCAGATTGAAAGATTCTTCTACTTTCTCACTTCATCGTACATACTTTACATTCATGTAAAAGAACATGATGTATTGCAATAAGGCAAGTACAAGAAATTTCTGTTCTCACGATGAATTCAATCCATTCAAATATATTCTCTAGGAACCATCTGTTAAACGACTTTATATATCTGAAGTGAGGTTTCTGATTCCCTTGCAATAAATTCGATAAGAGAACAATTCGAGTCGGTTCCTAAGGATGATATTAAATTCATTGAACTCAACCAATGCAATTGTTTGTGTAATCGAATTTCGAGTGTTTGCACGAAGCTTGTTTTTGTTGACCGCAATATCACCATAGCACCATTTTCTTTCTCGCCAATTTTGATTAACAACTAAGGTGTAACGCACGCTTTTTCGAGCATATAATTGGCTATTATCTCCAACTTCAGTTAAGCCGAAGATACGGTTTGTTAAAACTGCTTAGTCGCGGTTAAGGTATTTGTATAACTGGTCCTCAGCAAAATTGATTGATTGAATTTTCTTATTTCTGATTATTTCTATTGTAGCTATCAGGCTAGGCGCGCACATTCAGTTTTTAGTTTCGCAACTGCTTGGTTCGAGCAACTAAAAAGCTTGTGTTTTGATACAAACTAAACGATTGCCTAGAATGAGTTCGCTATTTTGTGTAACATAAGCAACCAAACAGTTGTGCAACTAAAATTGAATGTGCGCGCCTAGCATTACTCGCCATGATTTTAATGTATATTTTTTGGTCATTCAGCACGTACTCTAACTTAATATTCATATTGATCACTAGGTAGCGCGGCAAACTCTTAATTCCCTGTCCGCCGAACAAACACTTGACAATTTAAACGTCAGCTGCAAAACAAAAACAACAAATTTTGACTTAAGCTGTAAAATATTCTATGCAAAAAATCAATTTTACAATTTATTTTTAATTTCTAAAAAGGTAATTTAAATTGCAACAAATACTAAATTTAATCAAATTGCTTATCTTATCTATAAGACGATACTGTTTTCCATTGTGGCATTATTTGAAGCTGAAAAAAAAAAATCATTTCAATTCGTGTCCTCGATTTGTCCCAACCATATAAGTGTGTCTCGAGACTCAATGAAGTTTTTCTTACAACCAAACGACCTGCATTCTGCTGCTGGACCCCAAAGTTAAACCAAGAAAAACTTTACAATATTTTTCCATTTTTGACAAAGCAAATTATCTATGTGAAAATTTGGAGATTATTTTTTAAACGAACAGTGGAGTGCGGGTGAAAGAAAAAAACAAAAATAAAAGCCATTCAAAGTGCAATGCAATTCTTTTCTTCTCTGTTGCGAAAAAAAAGATTAAAAATAGACACACAAAGTCATAACAGCTTGCGCTACAAATTTATTTATCATTTTATTTAAAATCTCTTTTTTTATGTTGATCAGATTTGCTTTGAGGTAAGATGTCTTTGAAGCCGAAAGTTGTGAATTTCAATACAGTTTGGCACGACCTGCGAGAAACTGTCGAAGCAGTGATAACTCTGGGGAATGTTAAGCGCGATGTGTGGAACAATAGATTCAGGTGAGTTTCACAAACAACATTAACTAAACCTCTGATGACCGATTGTATTTTTTGATTCTTTTAAGCGATGTGTATTCATTGTGCGTCGCACATCCAGAACCACTGGCTGAGAAACTGTATTTCGAGACTAAACAGTTCTTAGAAAATCATGTTCAAAATATGCTTGCTACAAAGGTTGCCCCACCAAACTCAAGTTCACCGCAACCTGATAAAAATCTTCCGGATTTATTGCAACGTTACTATGACGCATGGTCGCAGTATAGTAGAGGGATTTACTATTTGGATTGTTTATATTTGTAAGTACTCGTATGTAATAGAGATTTGTTATTTGTCATATAAACAATAAGCAAGACAAGTATCTGCTCGTTCGGTTTTAGACTAGTGCACCATTTACTTCATTTGCAGGTCTTCAGGTATTAATTAATACTTAATTTTCGAAAGTCACGAAAACAAGTCTATAGTTTTGTATACTTCTATTAACGGACAGAAATGGCCCCTTTTGTAATTGTACTGTGTAAACTCTTATATGTGTAATCTTCAACTAAAACGTTGTCTTCTTGTTGATGTTGCTTTAGTAATCTCTTAAGGAATAATCAAACAACAATCTGGACTATTTAAACGTTAAATTTACCCTGATAGTGGGCATCCAAGTTAGCTATATCAAGATGAAGCCATTTCCATGTTCCTCACTTAGATATCAAGAATATTTGAACTAAGAAAAAAAAATATATATGTATGATAATATCAATGTACAAATTAATACAAAAATAGTTCGAACAGCAGTTTAAAGTTGTCTATTGTAATAAGGAAAAAGTTTGTCGAGACTTTCACCTATTGTCAAGGTTTTCATTAAAACAACAATACTAGCGAGAAAACAAGCAACAATGCAAATTGTTGAATGTAACAGCCTCACTTAACCAAAATACTATTGTCCTTCATTAGAAGATGAGCTACATTTCCAGCCATTTAAGCCTTACCGAATATCTTTCTTTGGCACCTTTTTTCTAATTACCGTATTATATTGGTTATTTAATTTCAACCGTATTATTTTTTTCCAGATACCTTAATCAACAGCACATAAAGAAACAAAAACTCTCGGATGCAGATATAACATATTGTAAAATATGTCCTGAGACCCATGATCTCAAAGAAATCGGTGAATTAGGTAGGATGAATTAATATTCCCTTGAAATTCTGTTTAAAAAAATAAAATTAATTTGTGTATATTTTAAAATCAGGTCTCGATATTTGGCGAATCTATATGGTCGAAAATCTGGGCAAACAACTCGTTGAACACATCCTCGAAGGAATAAAATCAGATCGTTGTGGCAGTCCAGAAATTAATTCACAGCGTGTAAAAATTATCAATGGGGTTATTCTTAGCTTTGTTCAAGTGCAGGACTACAAGAAGACGGGCTCATTAAAGCTATATCAAGATTTGTTCGAAACTCCAATGTTAGAAGCCAGCGCACAATATTACAGCAGTGAAGCCTCAAAGCTATTGCAAAGATGTTCGGTTAGTGAATACATGGAGGAGGTTATTAAAATTCTCGATGATGAAAATAAACGGGCTCAGAAATTCTTGCACTTTAGGTGAGATAACTTGAAAAAGATACTTTTTTCTTGTTATATTAATTATATTCTATATTTCTTAGTTCTTTATCTAAATTGCGTAAGCAGTGCGAGGAGGGTTTCATCAATGACCGTTTAGATTTTCTCTATTCTGAATGCAAAGAAATGGTTTCACAAGAGAAACGCAAAGACTTACGCAACATGTACATTGTGCTTAAACCAATTCCCGATCGTTTGAAAGGTCTACTAATACAAACATTTTTGGATCACATCAAAAACGAAGGAATCGAAACAATTTCCACCCTCAAGGGAGAAAACATGCATATTCAATTTGTCGAGAATATGCTTAAAGTTCATCAAAAATACCAAGAGCTGATTGCTGATGTCTTTGAAAATGATTCGCTGTTTCTGAGTGCATTGGATAAGGCTTGCGCGAGTGTTATCAATCGACGTCCCAACGATCGGCAACAATGCCGAAGTGCTGAGCTTGTTGCTAAATACTGCGATACATTGCTGAAAAAATCTAAAACATCCGAAACAGAAGTTGATGCGAAACTAACAAATAACATCACAATTTTCAAATATATTGAAGATAAGGATGTATATCAGAAGTTTTATAGTCGAATGCTGGCCAAGAGGTGGATGATATTGAATACAATTTTATGTTTTTTTTTTTTAATTTACATTTATTCTAAAAGATTAATCCACGAGCAGTCACAAAGCATGGATGCAGAGGAAGCGATGATAAATCGGCTTAAGGTGCGTTTTCAAGATATCGATTATATTAATGTATATTATTTTTATTTCCTTCCTTAACAGCAAGCATGTGGTTACGAATTCACTAACAAGCTGCATCGAATGTTCACTGACATCTCACTATCTGCTGATTTAAACAACAAATTCAATAGTCACTTGAAGAAGGAAAATACTGATTTAGGTTAGTACTAGTTTTTGTTTTCTTTTCATTGTATGAGTTAGACCAGTTTATAACAGTCATGTGTGGAAAGTTATCAAATTTTCTGAGAGAATTTTTATAATTTATCTTGCTTATTTTCTTTCTTTCTTTCAAATAGGTATAAATTTGTCAATAAAAGTTCTACAGGCTGGTGCATGGCCCCTAGGACCCACTCAAGTCGTTATACCATTTGCTGTACCACAAGAATTCGAAAAATCAATAAGAATGGTAAAACTAAAGTCATTTAAAGTAAACTTGCTTAATTACAAATCGTCGATCTTTTTTAGTTTGAAAACTTCTACCATACGTCGTTTAGTGGTCGTAAATTAACGTGGTTACATCATCTTTGCCATGGCGAGCTCAAAATTGGTTTCTTGAAGAAAACCTATATTGTAACTATGCAAACTTATCAAATGGCAATGTTATTACTCTTCGAAACATGTGATTCGTTAACTTGCAAAGAGATTCAAACTACATTGCAATTAAATAATGAAACTTTCCAAAAACACATGCAATCATTGATTGAATCGAAGCTATTGTTAGCAAGTTCAGAGAGCTTAGAAGGTGAAAACAAAATTGAATTGAACTTTGAATACACAAATAAAAGAACAAAGTTTAAGATAACTGCTGCTATGCAACGGGAAACACCACAAGAGGCAAGCGCTTTGATTATATTATTTTAAAATTATTAAATTAACTTTTGAAATTTATCAAGGTTGAACATACATTGAGTGCGGTTGACGAAGATCGAAAACTTTATCTGCAGGCAGCAATTGTGAGAATTATGAAATCGAGAAAAGTTTTGCGGCACAATGCCCTGATTCAAGAGGTAAATACATATTGTTTTCTTGGATTTTATATTTGCACTAAAATGGCTTTTTATTTTTATCTAGATTTTATCGCAATCGAAAGTTAGTTTTACACCCAGTATTTCAATGATTAAAAAGTGCATCGAATCTCTTATTGATAAGCAATATATAGAGAGGACACCGAATTCGGGCGATGAATATAGTTATGTGGCATAAGACGAAAATGAAAAATGACGGAGTCGAAGAGTTTTACAAAAAAGAATGGTGAATCTTTCGACCGTTCCTCTTGATCGGCAAAACTCGTAACTGTTTAAATTGTTATTTTTCTCATTTTAATTTGTGTCCAAAATTTGAAATACTTTTTCAAAACTTAAAAGAGATTTGTAAGCAGTACGAATTGACGTCACAACATTCATCTCTCCTTATATTTATACTCTTTGGCCGAAGTTTTTGTTTTTTAAATTAAATTGGTGTTGTGTGACTCAAAGAGTAAATAAGAAGTTGCGTAGCCATGAGCAGTTATATTGGAATAAAAATTCATTTTTTAAGCAAAAACAAAAACGAAAGAAAAATTTGATGTTTTTATTTTAAACAAAAGATAATAATGACTAGGATTTGCCAAAGGGTTTAAAAAACAAAAAGATAATCTGCCTCCCAATTTAACTTACTTTTAAATCCAAAAGGTTTACAAACTCAATAATAAATTGTTTACATGTGCATATACCGACAGTAGCAAATTTCCATTATGAACCTAAAATATTTATCTTTGGACAACGGTAGCATATGACATGCACATGCACATTTTAATGGTTAATCTTATGAAAACAAAAGCTTAACGATGCTGGCTTCCCTAAAAAAGGTTAACAATGTAGAGCAAGAGGTAGTGAGTATAGTGCAAAAGGTGACACTGATCTGTGAATGAAACTTTTAATAAATGTTTCATTTATCTTAAAAAACAAGAATCACATGACTCCATACAATACTAAACGCTGTGACAAAAAGGGTTTCACTTTTAGAGAAAAGGAGAGTAGAATTCCTCAAAAAATGAAGTGTTTAGTTAAGTCGAAGCAAGAACAGATCCAACAAGGCCTTGCCAATAATCAAATTTAGATACAACTTTATTTAATGAACCATACATGGTTTTAAAGTATCTATTTGTGATAAATTAATTTAAGTTTTCGGCTAAGAAAAATTAACATGTAGGACACCTGGGGTTTGATCTATTTTTGACATTGTATTAGTGTTATTTTGTATTTTAACAGATCTAAATCGAAAATATATTGATGAATTATTCTGTCAAAGCTACTCTTTAGGAATAAACTGATGACACTTCCGAATTTCGCTATTTAACAAAATGACATCTACATACATTTATTACTTTTGACAAGTAATCTGATGAATTATTTTTCCAATCATATCTATAAACTAAATCTAAAGTCTTACTAACTTTAGAACACCGTCCAAACACAAAACATTATGTCGTTTTTATTTGATCATGTTCATTCTTTTCCTTTTGCGGTCCCAATATTCCAAAATCTTTCCATCGGCTGTTAAGACAGATGTTGTTCAGTGTTTTCTTGGTCTAAAAGTGCAATGAAAAACGACAAAAGCCCAAAAAAACACTTCTTAAAATATTATATTTCTATTTCTAACAATACAAATACATATAACTTTTTCTTCTATTAATTATATAATTAATTAATTGTATTCAAACTGACATACGTCAATTTGCATTTTGTCAAAAAGCAAAAAATACTCAAACTAATTTCTGTGTCGAAAAATTCAAATCTACACACTCAACAATTTAGTATGGCAGCACTGAGTCGTATTATAAAAGTGTTTTACTGCTACACGAACACGAAGTTACCAGTGGGCTAAGGCTAAGAGCTAATTTTTTTTTTTGAATTTAATAACATTCAGCTATTCAGCTGTCATTTTCGAATAATTGAGTGCGCGACGCACGTCTGCAGGTCTGCCGCGATTACAAATTGAAATTTAAAATTATCCACAATTGTAAATAGTTATATATTTTTTTTAATAAATAAGAAGATCCATAGATTTAATTATACGTAGAAAGTTTTTCAATTATCAATTTTAAAACACAAGAGAAACAGTAAAATAAAATCATCGAAAGTGCTTTGCTGTGTGTCAGCGCAACAGACGAGACGCTAGATGTAGATAACGGAAATAGATTCATTGTACCGGTTTGCGACATTTTGATTTGCTTTTGCTCATTTATTGGTTGCTAGTGGTGTTTGGTGTTTAAATAAATAAATTAAATTAGTTAAATGTTGTTTTAAACAATTTGTGAATCCGTAATTAATGAACTGAGTATAACTTAATAGATTTATGATAAAACCTGCATCATTGACATATTCTTTTGTGTTTGTGTTTTTTTTATATAATAAACGGAGTTTAAGATTCAAGTACCTACATATTTTCGCTAATTAAGGTAAGTCTTTTAACTATTTTGTTATTTTTATGAAAAAAAAATCTTAGCATCATAATAATAACAGCCTAAGATTTCCATATGAAATAATCAGAACACCGAGAATTAAGTTTAGATTCATTTGATTCAAAAAGATCCCTCATATCGCAAAAACCTACCAAACCAAGCCAAACTCTTACATACATATATTTTTTCCGTGTTCATAACTGGAAAGTTGCTTAATTTTTTCAACTTGCAATATCTGGTGTAGTAGCTTCAGAGTCGTTGTCGAAGAGTGAAAATTTCGCTTCCTTATTTGGAAGCCGATGTCGTAAGTTGTATTATTTTCATCACAAGATAGGTACGTTGAAGAATAACATTTCGAAGATTATTTTCTAGTGTGAACTTGACTACGGCATTCACAAAGATAATAAACTGAGTCTTTTTTGTCATGTCGGCCCTGCCTTCTGGGAGTTCTAAATCGTAAGAAAGAAAAGAAAAGATGAAGGTGCTTCCCCCTCGGTAAAAATTCTTGCAACATTTTTATTTTTGGTTCCGAGCAGTTGGAAAACAGCATTTGTTCAGCCAAATCCGAAAAAAGGCGACCATTCTTCTCCCTCAAATTATCGACCGATCGCACTAACATCGCTTCTTTCTAAGGTCGAAACGCTGATTAATTATCAGCTTAAGAAATATCTTGAAGAACGAAAGCTTCTTAATGACCGGCAGTATGGTTTTCGTAGCAATAGGTCCACTGGTGATTTGATGGTTTATCTAACCGAAAAGTGGAACAAATCTTCGCATTGTTTCGGAAAAAGTAAGATTATTGCACTTGATATTTCAAAGGCATTTGATAAAGTCTGGCATCTTGCTCTTTTATCGAAAATGCGTGCTTTCGACATCGACGAATCCCTACTTCTTTGGATTTAGAAATTTTCTTTCCAACCGTTCAATACAAGTCGTGCTGGACGGATTCAAGTTTGAAACCCACAATATAAATGCTGGTGTGCCCCAGGGCCCCGTTTTGTCCCCGACCCTCTTTCTCATTTTTATTAATGATACCCTGTCTACAACTTCTTAATTAATTGTTTCGCTGACGATAGTACTCTCAGCTTTTCATATTCGTTTTCAGACTCACATCCTTCCTCTTCGGATGTGGAACTGCAACGACAAAATATGATAACCTCATTAAATTACGACGTAAACAGCATGGTACAATGAGGAATAAGAAACCGCGTCGAATTTAATGCTTCAAAACCCAATGCTGTCTTATATCGTTAAAGCGTGATATACTCCCGTTGCCACTATCAATGAGTGGCCCTTGCATCAATGAAACTGAACATCTCGGTATTCTAGGTATGTGCATCACGAACCACCTCTTGTGGAACGATCACATACGCGATGTTGCCAAAAATGCCGCAAGATGTTTGGGTTTTCTGAGACGGTGCAAGAAATTTTTCTCTCCTGATCTGGCTACAATCTATAAAACCTATATACGTCCAAAACTTGAGTATAACTCCCATCTATGGGCTGGTGCTCCAGTAACTTCCTTTTAAAATGATTGGCGACAATAACATCATTGACTCATTTGCGTCACTCCAACATCGTCGTAATGTTTCTTTCCTCACCCTTTTTTTACAGTTATTTTAACGGACTATGCTCTAGTGAAATAGGCAAATGCATTCCTCCTCTTAAACAATTTAACCGTAATACTCGCACTTCTAGGAATACCCATCAGTTTACCCTTAAGCCCAACTTCGGCCGTACTGTGAAGTACAGAGATTAGTTCTTCAGCCGTACTACGCGAATGTGGAATTCCTTGCCACGCTCTGTCTTTCCCAGTCATTGCAATGTTCAAGAATTCAAAACCAATGTACACCGACACCTCCTTTCTAACCCTTCCCTTTTTTTTAATGCTCAAACTGTGTCTCTGGCATATTAAGTGTTAATGCCATACATTTTAGATAAAATATTCAATAATTTAATTTTTATTACTTTGCTTTAAATTTTACTTCAAAATAAATAAAGAATTAAAATAGTATTAAATAAAAGTAAAAAAGTTAACACTTAATATTAATTGCTGAATAAGTTCAATTTAAACTTAACGAAGTAACTTAGGGTCTTGAATTATAATCTAAAATCATAATGACTACTAGTCGTTGAGATCTCGAATAAACCACAAGTAGTAGCAGCAAGTGATTAACAATAATAAAATATATACGAAATTAAAAACAGTTTTTTTTTTACTGTATTTCGATTAAATTTAAATCTTGTGAAAACTATCAAAAGAAACATTGGTGCCGAAACCCGGGAATTTTAGATTCCCACCATAAAATTCACCTCGAAGCAACCTAACATTGCAATAATATTGATTCGGATGAACATCAGAACGAACGAGAATTTGCCCTACAAAGTTCTCATAAACAAAAAGGCCTGGTAATATTCAGATTCTGATTTATTAACTCATATTTTCAGTGCATTTCATACAAAGAGAAAATATCTGAGTCATCGAAATTATATATATATATAAGTACCTGAAAGCTTTTTGTCATCGTTTTCGTTGATGACTTACAAATCATAAAAAGGTCATCGCATATGAAAAAAGCTCATACGGACTTACACAGATCAGTCACTCAACAACAATCCATCTATTTGAGTCAAGCCAAGCAGAGGAAGCTTTGATCGAGAGCTTGTCGATTGCAGTGTGGAATCTATTAATCCGTATTGGACATCAGTTGAACTCAAGGGAAAGTTGTGTCAGGTTTGCTGGAGTGTTGCAGAGTGGAAAGTATCGAGGATCGAATTTATTATAAAACACGTAAGCTTTGTTTATAAATTATTGTGTTGCTGAATTATAATTTGTTGCCTATTGATGCATTGTTGCTGGGTTGTTGGGAAACAAATTTATAAGAACTGGTTGCTAGGAAAGATTACTGTGGTAAATAATAATTAAAAATCGAAACATAGTTGCTATACGCTTTTAGCAGTCAACACTTGTTGATAGGAAAGGTAAACAAACAGATGAAATATTTGTTGCCGTTCAATTATCTTGCTGAAAAAACATTGTTGAGATATTTATTAATTTGAGTAGGCTTTATTGGATATTCAAAGAATTTGTTGATAAGAGAACGATTGTTGTTGGGAAAAGGCTGCATCTAAGTTGGATAGTTTATTGTTGGATTGCTTGATTCATATAATTTGCTGTTGTTGGAGTTGCTGTTCCTGTTGCTGTTGCTGGTGAAGTTGAGGAAAAATTTGTTGCTGATAAATTTGCGAGTACACATCAATTTGTTGAGGCGATCAGAATATATTTTTGTTGTTTTTGATTTCCTGTAGAGGTGTGCAGATTTATTGTTCGTTGGAATTTCTTCAATTAATTAGAGTTTTTGTGACTTTAAACACTTACAATGTATGAGGAACCAAAAAGCAAAGATGAACAACCGCAAGGTGCTAATAGTTTAGCAAAAACATTGTCCGACTTGAAAGGGTTGCGATCATCGGCCAAAGGCAATTTAAGTCGAACGAAAAATATTATTATGCAGAAGGGATGTACGTTATCCGAACCAGAGCTAGAATGTCGATTAGGAATTTTAGAATCGTACTTCAAACAGATTTTAAATGTTCAAACATCGATTGAGAGATTTAATAATCCGGATGAAGAAACGGCCAATGAGGTTTTTCGTGAAGAGGTAGAAGAAATATATATTTGCGCCAAATCGAAGATTATGACTCTTTTGTCTGATTTGAGAGGCAATACTACTGCTGCTGAGCATTTAAATGCAACTTATTTTCCGGAGCAGCCTCGTTCGCGATCGAAATTAGAACCTATAAGGCTACCTACGTTTTCTGGTAAATTTTCAGATTACCCAAATTTTATCGGATTATTTACAAATTTAGTTCATAAAGATGAAACCCTCGATAGTCTGCAAAAGTTTAATTATTTATTAAGATGTCTTTCTGGATCAGCGTTGGATGCTGTCAGAGATTTTAATGTCATAAGCTCAAACTATCAGAAAGCCCTTGATAGATTGAAATTACGCTTTGATAATAAAACTCTTATATTTCAAGAGCATATAAATAGTTTGCTTGAGTTTCCTAAAATCGCTAAGATATCTGCTTCTTCTTTACGACATTTAGAAGATAGCTTTAATACGCATTTGACTGCAATGCTTTCTATAGGAAATCACAAAGATATCGCTAATTCTATTATGATTTCGTTAGCTATGGATAGAGTTGATGAAGAAACTCAATCTAAATGGCAGGATGCAATGGACTATAATAAGCTCCCTACGTGGGAGGAATTTGGCCAGGTTTTAGACCGTCGTTGCAAAAGCTTAGAGGCTAAAGAGTCTAGAGTACAAAAACCAATTGTTCCCACAAAAAGTCATGCCAAATCCGATCAGTCAATTTTACAAACTAGTGGAAAGAAACAATTTAGGAAATTTAAAGGCACAACTTTAGCAGCGGAGCGCATACAATGTGAATATTGTCAATCTCTAGAACACTTAGTTGATTCCTGTTCAAATTTTCTAAGCTTACCAGTGGGAAGGAGGTTCTTGGAAGTAAAAAAAAGATCCCTTTGCATAAATTGTTTGGAAAAAGGGCATTCTGTTCGACATTGTTCAAAGCCAAAGTGCAGCATTTGTTCTTCACCTCACCATAAGCTGCTTCACAGATTTGAAGTCAATGCTGCAGGTCAGGGCACATCCACTTCAGCTGCATTAGTAGGAAGGTCAGCTAATCAAACTATACTGGCCACAGCTGTTGTGTTAGTCAAAGATAGTTCTGGTAGATATCAACCTGCACGCGCTTTGCTAGACTCGGCTTCACAACTGAACTTCATAACCGAAGGTATGGTTCAAAGACTGAGACTGTCAAAATCAAGGTCGGATTTGCAAATAAGTGGCATAGGAAATGGAATCACTAATGTTCGACATACTACAAAGGCCACTTGCAAATCAAGAATTTCAGAGTTTCAAACTGAATTGGATTTACTTGTAATGAAAAATATAACTCATCTTCAGCCAAGCAAATCATTTAAGGTAGATAATTGGAAAATACCTAAAAATATAGTATTGGCCGATCCTAATTTCAATAAAGCAGCGAAAATAGATATGTTGATAGGTGCAGACCATTTCTTTGAGCTGTTAGCAATTGGACAGATCAAATTAGAAGATAAACTTACGCTTCAAAAGACCCTTTTTGGATGGGTTGTTTCAGGTTCACATGAGCTATCAGATGTTTCAACAGACAAAGTATGTTTGTTAGGAAGTGAAGAACAATCAAGGGATGATTGTCTTCAAAAAATGGTTGAAAGGTTTTGGGAAATAGAAAACTATTCCAAAACCTCTGAGTTGCTTAAACCTGAGGAGCAAAAATGTGAAGAACACTTCATATATACAACTGCAAAGAGTGCGGAAGGTAGATTTGTTGTGAGTTTTCCCTTCAAAGAGGAACCAATGGCACTAGGAGAATCATTTGAAATAGCAAAAAACAGATTTATGTCATTAGAAAGGAGACTTGGAAAAAACACCGTGGTTAGAGACCAGTATGTGGAATTTTTGAAGGAGTATGAGAATCTTGGACATATGTCAGAAGTTAATTTTGATAAAACCAAAAATATGAAATACTTTTGCCCCCACCAGTATGTACTTCGACCAGATTCTTCAACTACAAAACTTAGAGTTGTTTTCGATTGTAGTGCTAAAACTTCATCAGGCAAATCTCTTAACGATATTTTGATGAAAGGTCCAATAATGCAAGATGACCTTTATTCCATTATCCTACGTTTTCGTTGCTACAAGTTTGCATTGACAGCCGATATTTCGAAAATGTATCGTCAGATACTCATGAACGAGAATGATCGAAAATATCAATGCATTCTCTGGAGGGAAAAGAGTTCAGATGTCTTGAAGGTGTACCAACTAAATACAGTTACTTATGGAACCACTTCCGCTCCGTATCTGGCCACTAGATGTCTCAGAACTTTGTCAGAAGAAGGGGCTTCAAGGTTTCCATTAGGTTCTAAGATTTTGAACGAAGATTTTTATATGGATGATTTAATCAGTGGAGGAGATTCGCCAGAGGAGATTTTTGGAATATACGAAGAAGTTAGAACTCTTTTGCATAGTGCAGGGTTTGAACTTCGGAAATGGTGGACAAATGAAAAAACGTTGTTGGAAGTAGTCCCAGAAATAGACCGAGAGAAGCCTCTAAGAATAAATGATGCTGATATCATTAAGACTTTAGGCATTAAATGGAATCCATCATCAGACGAATTGCAGTATGTTGTACCGGAATTTAAGTCTAAGCCGAAAGTAACTAAGCGAATCATTCTTTCCGAACTGTCTACTTTGTTCGACCCATTAGGTCTAATTAACCCAGTAGTTGTTAAGGGTAAAATTTTGTTGCAAGGCCTTTGGGTAAAAAAGACTAATTGGGATGAATCAGTTCAAAATAGAACATTTACTGAATGGGAACAATTTCGAAAGGGCCTGAAGGATTTAGAGTTCATCAAAATTCCGAGATATGTTTTAGCTTTGAGACCAAAAACCGTTGAGCTTCACGGATTTTCAGATGCATCTTTGCGTGCTTATGGCTGTTGTGTCTATTTACGTGTAATTGACGAAGAAGATATTATATCTTGTAACTTGATAACAGCAAAATCAAGAGTAGCTCCAATCAAAACACAAAGCTTACCACGGTTGGAATTGTGTGCAGCTGAAATGTTGGCTTCAATCATTTCAAAAATCCTGCCAAATTTTTCGCACTTCGTTGAAAATATCTACCTCTGGACCGATTCGGAAATTGTTTTGTGCTGGCTGTCAGCCCATCCTTCTAATTGGGAAGTATTTATAGCCAATAGAGTATCAAAGATACAAACGAGTTTGCCACAGGGTGCTTGGAAGTACGTGAGTACAAAACACAATCCGGCAGATATTATATCTAGAGGCGCATTTGCAAGTGAGTTGACGGAAAGTATATGGTTTTCAGGTCCGAAATTTCTTAATTTGCCAGAAAATACATGGCCTGAACAAAAAGATTTTTCTTTGATAAAAAAAGATACTCCTGGAATGCGAAAATGTAATGTCGTTCTTATGTCAAAAATCATAGACGACAATTTCGATAAACACTACTTACGTTTTAAATGCATTAATAAAACATGTAGAATATTTTCATTCATACTTCGTTGGATAGATGTGGTGCGTAAGAAGATAAAAGGAGCTGAATATTTTGAAGCAGATGAACTTCGTTATAGCACATCTCTCAAAGCTGAAGAGATAGATAAAGCATTGCTGAGAATTGTGTGGAATATTCAACAAAGGAATTTCCAGGAGGAAATTTGTAAACTGCAAAAAGGAGAAATCATTAGCCCTACGAGTCCCGTCAAAAATCTCAATCCCTTCCTTGATGGTGACTCATTCAAACTCCTCCGAGTGGGTGGGCGTCTGCTGAATGCGGACATTCCCTATTCTGTTAAATGTCCCATCCTTCTTCCTAGATCTAATCCCTTTGTCAAAAACTTAATAAAATCTTTACATGTTAAAAATTATCATGCAGGTCCTCAAGCCTTAGTTGGCATTGTACGTCAGAGGTTCTGGGTGATAGATGCCCGCAGGCTTGCAAAGAATGTCGTTGATAGCTGTTGGGACTGTTTCAAATTTAAACCAAGGATGTTGGGACAAATAATGGGTAATTTACCGAATGACAGAGTGCAATACGCAAGGCCATTTCTAAAAGCTGGTGTCGATTTTTGCGGCCCGTTCCTGACGACTTATAAGTTGCGAGGGCAGAGAACTACAAAATCCTATGTAGCAGTCTTCGTTTGTTTTGTGGTGAAAGCTGTGCACTTGGAGGTGGTCTCGGACTTATCAGCTGAAGGGTTCATTGCTGCACTCAAACGATTTGTAGCCAGGCGAGGTTTGTGTCAAGATCTTTATTGTGATAACGGGACGAATTTCGTTGGAGCCCGTAACCAGCTAGATGATTTTAGACAGAGTTTCCTGGACCAGAAGATGGAGAAAAGGATAAGTGACTGGTGTGCTACAGAGCGAATTCAATTCCATCATATACCGCCCAGAACTCCCCACTTTGGTGGCCTTTGGGAGGCTGCAGTAAAGTCAGCCAAAAAACATCTTGTGCGTACCATCGGCGAAGCCTTTCTAACGTATGAAGAGCTATCTACGGTTGTAGCAGATATAGAAGCCATATTGAACTCTCGGCCAATGTATACGATGTCCAGTGACCCGAGTGATGAAGAAGTCCTTACACCAGGGCATTTTTTAATTGGTGCCCCAATGAATGCCGTCGTCGAACCAATGCTCACTGATTTAAAGATATCGGCGTTAAACAGGTGGCGACGATTAACGTTGATAAAGCAACATTTCTGGAACCGGTGGTCGAAGGAGTACCTTGTTGGATTACAAAAGCGAGTAAAATGGCAGACTGAGTTCAAAAACGTCCAACTCAATACACTCGTTTTGGTCGGTGATGACAATGCTCCTCCGCAAAGCTGGCTAATGGGACGAATAACAAATTTGGTCGAATCGTCAGATGGTAAAGTTCGAGTCGTTGATGTCAAGACAAAAAAGGGAGTTGTTCGCAGATCGATTCATCGGATAGCACCACTGCCAAAAGATGATTGAAGATATCCTTAAGATACTTCAAGGCGGGCAGAATGTTAATGCCATACATTTTAGATAAAATATTCAATAATTTAATTTTTATTACTTTGCTTTAAATTTTACTTCAAAATAAATAAAGAATTAAAATAGTATTAAATAAAAGTAAAAAAGTTAACACTTAATATTAATTGCTGAATAAGTTCAATTTAAACTTAACGAAGTAACTTAGGGTCTTGAATTATAATCTAAAATCATAATGACTACTAGTCGTTGAGATCTCGAATAAACCACAAGTAGTAGCAGCAAGTGATTAACAATAATAAAATATATACGAAATTAAAAACAGTTTTTTTTTTACTGTATTTCGATTAAATTTAAATCTTGTGAAAACTATCAAAAGAAACATTAAGGGTATACAAAAAACCTGGAGTGTGCGCCGATTACAAAAAAAAAAAACATAAGAAATCAATTTCTGTGTGAAGATTTTGATCCTTCGCAAGATTTTGCGTTCCTTCACATCAAAAAAATCCATATTTGAAAAGGGAGTTACGTGAATATGAAACACGCACACCAAACGAAAAAAATTCGATCCGGGATCGAAATCGGTAGTGTGTAAAGGAAATCGACATTAAAATAACTTATTGTTAAATTAAATCATCTTGTATCAACAATAGGGCCCAACGTTCTTCTTTTAGCTTTACATAAACCTATTTGCTTACAACATCATTAATTTTTTCTTAATCCAATTCTTTTTTTTTTTAAATTAGCAGTATAATAATGTTGATGGGTGGGCTTTTTATCCCCTGTAGTACTGATTGTTGGTCTTCCCGTAAAGGTCGTTATGGATGATTTCTTCAAGTTGATCGTCAGTGATGGCTCGGGCGTATAGATAGGTACATGGCACTAGGATTTGCGGCACTTCTGAGTTGGGATGATCTTCCAGGTTATTGATGAGTTTTCAGCAGCAAATATTTGTCCAGTCGTATTAACTTTGCTTCTTCGTACAGCTTCTTATTTAGGATATATGTATTTCTTTGTCCAGTGCAAATGCGGAGCATCTTTCTTTCAAAGTGGTTCATCTTGTTCATTGCTGTATCTGAAATAGTAAACCAGGTAGGAAAGGCGTAGGTCAGAACGGGTCGGAAAATTAAATGCATTTAAAAAAGGAAGTGCAAATTTAATTCGAAACAGTAGTCTAATTCAAATCGATATATTTTTATTTTTCTAATAAATTCACGGCCGACAGATTAAATTGTTCGCATTAATAAAATCTATGTAGATGTAAAACATTTGGCAGCACTATTCTTGTTACTTTACCTGTCAGATTTTTACTGAACCGATTGAGAAGGCCCAAGAAAACTAATCCATTTGGAAACCTTGAATTTCTAAACCATTTCCATAGGAATATTCGGACGGAGACGAATAAATAAATTTATAAACAATAAAATAAAACCAGTAGACGTGTTTTTGTAATATTATATTAATTTATTTTCTTATTTGCTTCTCATTTCAATCGAAATATATATATAATTTATATATATTTATGTATGTATATATTCCATTTTAAATAGTAGGTAGTAGGTAAATCTAAATGTATTTCATATTCATTTACGGTTTGCGTTTTATATAGGTATAATAACTATATTTAACATATAATTATTACTAACAATTAATGTAATGGGCTAATTTATTTTAATTTAATTTATTAATTTATCTTTATAAATATATTTTGTTTTAATTTTAAATATTTATATAAATGGCAATGTAAATTTAATAGTTTATTCTTCCGTTTCTCTTTTTTAATTTTTTTTTTATAAATTAGTTATTAATACTTAATGTGTTTTTTGTTATATTTAAGTAGTATATATATGTATAATATATAATATATATTTTTATTTTGCAAAATCATGATTAAATTAAATTTACCATTTGCTTTTATCTAAGAAATTATTATTAAATATATGCAATTTTACATTAAGTTTTAGTTGGTTATATTTTAAGTTTTCACTATTATATATTATTTATATGTATGTATGTATATACGTCCGATAACCTTTTTGCTGGGTTCACATTAAAAATACATTATTATATTTATTTATAATTATAACGCTATTACAACATTTTTGGGTTAGTTTATTAACTTTTTTGTTTTTTTTTTCTTTAAACACAATAATGATTATATCTATTATAATATATCAGATACTTTTCAAATCTTTTTTCACTGGCGATTTTTTCACCGTTTAAACAAAGAAAAATATTTTACTATTTACAGTGCAATGAGTTTTTATTATGTTTGTTGTTCTTTGTCAATTTTAGTAATTGCTCACTGTCTCCTGCTTTATATAAAATTAAAATCATAATGATAAATAATAATTAAAATTTGCTAGATAAATCTATCTTTTCTTTGTTAATTATATTTTTTCTTTCATTGGTAAGCCAGCAAATTTTTAATACATCTATGGTTAAATTTACAATTTGTATATTAACTTTGTTTGTTTTTCTTTTATAAATATATGATGTGTTAATTATTATAGTGAAGACATTAGTAATAGTGTACTTGTAGTTATACGATATGATGAATGGCTTTTTTTTAATGTTTACGCAGGGAAGGGAAAAACTTGAAAGTCAGTTGGAAGATAATTCAAAGTACATACAAAGTTAATAAAAATAAAAAAATATAAAGAATTATTCCTCTTTTGTGTCCTTTTAAGATATAAAGTTGCACTAATCAATCAGATCATTTTTTAAACTATGAAAATTCGATCTGAAGACTATAAGGTGTCAAACTTAAAAAATATAAACATAGTTTTGTAATTAGATTGGTTTTCAAAGAAAAAAGATAATGAGTTACTAAATCGAAATTTTTTTGTTAAGAATAGGGTCGGCACTGTACTGGGTACTGGGTACCAGAGTAATATGTTACGACAGGGCTGCATGTAAAATATTAACTGAAGATTTATGAATAATTTCAGATCAATGAATTGAATGTTCAACTTCATTAAATGTAAATATAATCAGTTAATATTTTGACACAAATGCATTTGACTCCATATTAAGGGAGATTTTTTTTTGATTTACTTTTCCTAAATTGGAAGAACATTTTTCAAAGCTAGCCAATACGAGACTAGAAACTTGCCTTACTTTAAAATCCCTAATGTCATTCGAACGTACCCATTACTGAAATGTACTTTAAACCAACTTAATTAAAAAAAATGCAGCAAGATGAGAATCTCTTCCATGGCTTATATACGAATATTTTTAAGCTATCCAATTCCTTGAAATTTGGGCCCATTTAATTTGAAAAAATATTCACGTCTGCCATAATTGCCGTGATTCTAGTCTATTCTGACACTTTATATTAATAATAGGCTATTTGTTGATTGAGCACTAGGTTCAGTACCAACACTGGAAAAAATGACTTTGTTAAAAGATCTGTTCAACACATCCTCAGGACATTTTGTTCAAATTCTGTCTCCAAACAAGCACTCCATAAGATAATAGGTCAAACACCTACCGCCCTTTCTATTCGCAGAAAAAAGTGACAGCGGTTGACAGTTATATTTTAATAATAGTTCAAGCTGTACGTCTTTAACGCCAACTGTCTTTTCAATGCAACTTGGAAGGGATAAAAACATTGCTTGAACAGTGAATTGAGAATACATTCAAACTATCTCATTAAATCTCGCAAGGAGTTTTAGGTTGAAATAAGCAATAATAGTAAAAAGAGCGGGGCTCAAACTTTTGAATTACTTTTGAAGCAATACATCCGATTTGTCTTCACTGACCACACATAAACGAAATTCCAACATTTTAAATGATAAAGAAAAATACACCAATGCGTTATTTCCCTACGTAAATTCAATTTTACTTTCTGATTCATTTAATAAATAATAAAGAATAACGCAATCAAAATACACACTTTGTTAAAAGAAAAATAAACATAATATGATCACTCTGAAGCTTTGCTTAAATAGAGAGATGTTTTTGAATATGCGTATGGTGTTTGGATGGTTAAGGTACATTTGGAAACTAAATTTAATAAATACCGGGAATGACTAGACTTACTGCATTATTCAAATTTGAGCTTACTGAAGATCAATTCTCTTTTATTATTAATTCTTTTTTGTTTTCTGTATACAAATTTATTTATAAATTTTTTTGTTTTTGTATAGATGGTTATTTTTGAAATTATTGTTCATATGCGTTTTTTGTTACGTTACATACATTTACTACATATTATCGATTTATGTATTTCGGTTAATATACATAGTTACCCTCTCTTGATTTGCTTTTCTTTTTTTGGTCTATTAGTTTATACTTATTTATTTTTGTTTTCAATAAATAAATAAATATGTATTTTTTGTTAATGACTTTTTGTTTTGAATAAATACCATCGTGATGATTATGAGCACTGGAAATAGAAAATACAAAAACAAAACATTTTTAAAATGTCTTGCCAGGTATATAAATGTTAATATGTTTGTATGTGTACATGATTAAGTATTAAATTTAAGCTTACAATTTTTTGTTTTGAAATTTACGTTTTTTACGTTAAATGTTATGTTTTTTAGAAAGTGAAAAAAATATATAAGAATATTGGTTAATAGCACTTTGTTGGATTGTTGATTTTTTAAAACTTTTTTTTTTTTTAATTTTAAATCTACTGCATTGTATACGACAGAGAGAGAAAGAGAGAGAGACAGACAGAAAGGGAAAGACAAACAATAGGAGTTTGGGTAGGTTTATAATGTTACCAAAAATAAAAAAAAAAACAACACAAATATTGCACAAAACTATAGACGAGTACTTATACCAAAAACAATGTTATATTCTAAAATTAGAAACAAATTCACTCAAATTTTACAACAAAAATAATTTGAACTTGCATGTTCATAACAATGTAATATTTATATAGATAACATAACAGATCCCAACAATCTTTTTTTTTTACAAGATCAAAATAGTAGAATGTCATTTCTATAAGTTAATGGTTATAAATAAGAATATTTACATAATAACCCAGTAATGTTAGACTTCAACTTTTAAAAGTTACAAACAGGCCCTATTTGTGTTAAAACGTTTATTTATATATGTCTTAAACTTAACGTATTCTTAATAAAAAATGTACCTTATATAATTCCAGACAAAAAAGCTTCGACAGTACAGATTTATTTAGTTATGATTTCCGATAATATATGAAAAATATATGTAAATATGTATTTAAAGCATTTATTCAATGACAACTGATCATGAAGTGTATCCATATGAGAAAAAATTGTTAGTGTTGCAATGTAGAAAAAAGTATCAATTCGCTATTTTGTTCAAGTTTTTCTTTTCATTTTTCATTTTTAGGAATTCTTTCATATTAAAAAAATAATTTGAAAAGGAATTTCTCGTGTTTTTGGAATTTATATTCCCATGTAACTCAAATTAGTTTTGAAGTTATGCGTCTGATTAAAAATTGTTGGGATAGCATATGCAAAAAGGGTCAAGTATCCTCAGGAGAGGGTGTGTGGCGAAGACTTGTTTTCTAAAAAAAATGTATCTCGTATTACTTGTGTGGAATTATATAGTTACAATTTTTATTTAAATATTTTCTGAAAAATTGGGAACATTCGCACCCGACAGGGACCCTCTAATAGTATGCAAAGATTCAAATTAAGAGTACTTGATATGTTTAAGGCATCAAATTAAACGTCTACACAAACAATCGAATAAGTCGGAATTGATTCGAACTTTGGACCTTTTCTGTCTAAATTTTCTAGGACTATAACAAACAGAAATAAAAAAAATACTGTTATAATTTATTTGAAAAAAACACTACTTTTTCGATGTTTTTTTTTTGTTTTTGTCATAATTTATCAGGATGATGTTGGTTTTATTTATTTTTTTAAGTTTTTATTTGAAATTATTTGTCTTAATAGTTTTTTGTATTTTGTTTTGTTGTTTTTTTTTTCTTTTCTATCTTTCCCTTATATTTGTATAAAAATTACATACATATTTTTTTGTTTGTTGTTTGTGCTGCAGCTGCGCCTAGTAAGAAACTGTAACTTCTACATTTTTATATATAAACATAATAATCTATAAATCTATACATTAAAAAAATGTACTTGTAATATTTTTTGTCTAAAAAAGTCATCTAGTTGGTTCACTAGCCTCACGAGTTTGCAAATATTCTTTTTCACTTTTTGAACGTTGAGCAGTTTTATTTTTTTCACTCCCCAATTTCTTGGGGATATGTATTTTTGTTTTTGTAAAATTCTTCTTTTTTATATTTTAAACCCGGCTGTTTGATCAAAACTTATGCGTTATAGGCTGCATTTTTTGTTTTTATTTTTTTGTTCATTCGTCACTCAGTGTTGAGAGACTGGCGTTGGATCAGGATTTATGCAGCTGCTCGTTTTCGGGTCGTCGTTCAGTGGCAACTTGGAGGAGATTGTTGAATTCAATATCGAGTGTTTGCCGCGCCTAAGAAAGAAGATAAGAAGATTAATATTGAGACTTAAAATTGTATAATAATCACTTAGAAGTTGAAGATGTTATGTGATATTTTTAAAAATCAATAAATTTATATGAGAAACGTTAGTTTTCATAAAAAAAAATGAGAGTTTTGTAGAAAATATATTTTAATTGTAAAAGCGTCCGATATTGTTTGAGCAAGTGTAAATTTTATGCGGCCCTTGGATCGGGGAAATTTCGGAAAACATAAAATGGGAACCTATATTCCAAGATCTACCTTTTTGAGTATTTTTCTATGTTGAATGTTTTATCTTATATTATTATTATGTCTTTTATTGTTCAAAAAATATCACATAAGACCTTCTTCTTCTAAGCGCCCCAAATTATATTACTTGTGTATTTTGTGTAGGAATTTGCAATGCTAACGCCATTGCATTTGCATCGAAGCTTTCATCTAACGCAACTAAAGCTCCATGCACACCCGATTCTAAAAGATTGTTTCCATACTCCTACAAAAAAAAACGTTTTTAATACAATACAACATTTTTAATTTTTTGTTTAACTAACCTTTAAACCAATACTGCATACCCATCGAATCACCCTTTCGTTACTCCATACTAAACAATCACAAAGAGCATTTTCGGATATTTTCCGCCGTCGCTCTAGCTCATTGCGATCATAGTTCAGTCTTTTAAGACAAGAAATACCATATTGTAAGCTAGTACGATGAAAACTATCCACCATTTTCAATTGGCCACGCAAATCTTTTTTTGTTAAATGATCAAGCATTCTGGCATCGACTAGGCATTCCATAAATGTAGTACGATATTGTGGCAGTCCTAGCCCAGGAAGCCAATAATTGCCAATCCATTCGTGGTTCATATCCCCTAATGAAAAGAGGACAAACATGTAATTATATTTTTTTTTAGTTATTTTTTGTATTTCAATTATACCGAAGGCAAGAGTTGTGCGTGAAGTTTGAGGGGCTGATGGTGATGTCAATGAGACCATCTCCTGTATGGCAAGACGTAGTTTTAATCTATGTAGAGGATTACTTATACCTAATAAAATGAAGGAAATAAAAAGCTATAAAGAAAATCGAACATGCAGCAATAATACCAATTTCTCTTTGGATTTCTGTATCACTCAATGCACTCATTATAGCTCCAGACTTGACATTTGCTCTGCAAGCAGCCACATACCACGCAGGCATACCAACCCACAGTTCTAACCAGGCAACTATTGTCGGCCCGTTCCACAATGCAAACGGTGTGCCAGCCTTCATCGCTTCCCCTAACAAATCATTACGATAGTCGTGTTCCCTAAATAAACAACAAATTATTATTAGTTTTTAATAAAAAAATTAAAACTTACTTCTTTGGTCTTCCATAGTCAACCTTGCCTGGCATGCCGACCATTCCAGGTATTTTACCACCAGATAAGCTCATTGCATCATAGTTTGAGTCAATATCACTCATTGTTATCGACAGATTTCCTATCGACATCATACTTGTTGAGCCATCTGGCATTGAATCTTTGACACCTTTAACTTTGTCCTTTTTACTAAAGAATCTACCCAGGCTTGATTTTATGCCCTTTTTCTTTTGTACCGATGTGACTACATCACGACTTACACTAGATGTAGGAGTCTGAAGCATGTTCATGGAACCCATTGTGCTATAATGACGCAGTGATTCTTGGCTTCCATGACGTGAACTCAATGGTGATGGTCCATAGTTTTGGTATGCCGATCTGCTGTAATGGACAATATACAAAAATTTTGTTTTGTTGTTACTCTAATAATTTAGTGCAGCAAAAAATGACATTGAATTAGCCTAGCCACACACAAACTCGTGTTGGGTTATTAACCTTATATTATTATTTGGTCCTTGACTCGGTGGAAGTCCCATCGATCTTCTGTTTATAGCAAAGCAACAATGAAAAGTTAGTTTTAAGTGAGGGAAAAAAGCAAACACACAAAATTGTTAGTAAAACTGAAAGTAATTCCGTTTTAAATTCAAATTTACCTTCGTAGCTCCTCTTGGCTATGAGCTAACGCTTGTGCTACACGTTCCAATCGCATTGATCTAGCGGTGAGAGGTGACGCAGCGCCTCCTGAACTAGAATCACCAGCCATAGCCATAGCATGCAACTCATCCCTGGACACGTCTGATGAAAGCGCTGGTAGATTCAGCTGTAAAATTAAAAATTGAAATTAAAATATTGTACATTTAAAAAAAAGAAGCTTTGTCCACCATTTTTGAAATAGAACAAATGTAATGTACAGAATCAAGCAAAAGCTTTCTATTTATCTTATATTAAATATTTCTGTTGATTATAAGTACGATATTGATATAATTTTCTATATAAACATATACATAATGTCTATAGACGTATGCGTTTGTGTATTTAAAAAAAATGCGAACAAATTAAATAAATGAATATTATACGCAACAAGCAAGTAGTTTATTATTTTCGTTCGAAAGCGGAAAAAGAAATATTTTAAAAAGCATGTACAGAAATATGTATATATTTGTCTGTTTATTTCGTTGGGTAAAATAAAATGTAAATATAACTGAGAATCTAACTGGGTTACAATTCCAATTTTAAAAGGTTCAAAGGTGTTTCCTATAATTCTACCTTCATATTTATATTTAAACATTAGTGCTTATGTTATTAACAACATATTTAATTTTGAACTTATAATGATTATAAAGGGTGGGCCAAATACAAGTTCCTTTTTTTTAATGAAATACATATATGAAATGTTTACCAAAAATCATGGAAGTAGATAAATCAACAATTACATGTAAAAATCTTAAGGACACACCGCTTACATGCATTTACTTCATTAAGAACGTATCCTTTTCATATTTAATTCATGAACCTTTCAAATTGAAACAGGGTGTTTTTAACAGAAGGTCAGTTTATATTTCTGAGAAATCAAACAAATTAACAAACTTGAATAACTGATTTAATAATTTTTTGATTTGTGGACTAAAACCATTGAGAGCTATTTTGGACCAAAAAATAAGAAGTTTTATTAACAGTAAAGTTTTCTACTTGTCTGATTTATTTTTAGTTGTATATAGAGTTTTTATTATAAAAAAAACTTTTTGTTCAACTAAATTGAAACTCGTTTTCACTTCGTACGACTTTTTGTAGACCGTTTGCTCAAAATAAAGCAACTTCAGTTTGCCAAAAATTAAAATACTGGTTCTTAGCTTCCCTTTAAGTTTTTTGAACCTTAATATTTATGACTCGTTTGAGTTAAAGTATCTACAAACGAAAACCTTTGAAATCTCAGAAACATAAATGGGATAGTTGTTGTTGGTGTCGTTTGTATTATCTAATCTAAAGTAAAGTATATTGTGTACTCTTTGAGCAGTTTTGAACTTAGGTATGATTAAGAAAGATGAAAATATTTAACAGCTGGACATTTGCAGATAAGTAACTTTTATATTGCACATGCGTTTTGTTGTAATCTTCGTATTCATTATTCAATTTGTATGGTTAAAATTGTAATTATATGTTGTGGGTGAGGTTGTGGTCGAATGTGGTTTGCCAAAGTATTATGAGGTAGGGTATCTTTGTTCTGTATTTTTCATGTCCCAAAATAATTTATGTATTCGAGTAAAAAACTAACTTAAATCAGGGAAAATAAGAGATTAAACAGAATTTTGAAAACATAAATATGTATAGAGAAGAGATTATACAGTAGTAGAAGGTCAAAGTATGGATAAATGTTTTTTTTATTTTAATGGAAGTAGCACATCATAATATGGCTAATACCTGGCTCGAAGGAAGAGACTCAGACAGTTGGCCAGGACTGAGGGAAGCCGCATATTGATGAAGATGAGCTGGTGACATTGAGGCTGGAGCCTGTAAATTTATTTTTTGGTATTGTTTTCTCTCTGTGTTTACTTAATTTTCATATTATGTATAAGAATTACAAAAATTGTTTTTAAGAGGAAGAAGAAAAAAAAAACTAGACAAAAAATCCATACAGTCATTAATCGAACCGTGTTTGCATTTTTTTTAATAAAAAGAATCAAACCTTAAAAGTAGTGAATGAAGAAAATGTATAGAATTCTTTTCAAAGAAGACAAATTCCAGAAAAAAACAAACAAAATAAACCATGGGATATTACTCACAGTATGATACTTATGCAGATAGTCTCTATTAGGGCTATTCGGTGTACTGCGCCCGCTCAGTGGTGGGCTTTGTCTATCCATTGAACGTCCTCGTGATAAAAGATTCACATGCTCTAAGCTGCCAACTCTGGATTCGAGTTCTTCTGCCCGGGCTTCTGTTGATTGTTTCTCTTCTTGTATTAGCCTGTTAAATATTGAAAATGAATTTAAAACTCAGCAGTCGTACTATTTTATACCAGTTAAAGGGAAATATAGAATTTTTTTTTTACACTTTTTCTCTATATGACTTAGGCCCGTTTATACCAATCAACACAAGAATTAAATAAGATCAGTTTGTTTTATTCCCATAGTGTTGGATAGACAGATAAAAACTAATTAAGTAACGTGATCGCTTTGTGGTTCAGATTAACTTATACCGGTCACCGGTCAAATATATAAAATTAGTTTAAAGGACGAAAATCGAACTGTATTCGGGTTAGACCAGTTTGCATAAATCGAAAGATAAAAACCTGTGTAATGTTTTTTCTATTTTCAGTTAATTGTATGCACATATAGTAAGCAAATGCAAGTACTCGCTGTTTGTCAAACCGTTTTATACTAGTTAATTCCAAATTTTAACATCCAAAACGTTTTTAGTCGAAATATTTGTTTCATTTGTATGTGCAATTGACTGGTATAATGAAGAAACGCATGAACTAGTTGCTATCTATCTAATACTACTAGAGGAATATTAATTAATTTTCTGATTGGTATAAACTGGTCTAAGACACAGTAAAAAGTAGGAATGCATAGTACAAAATAAATTTTTGCTATGTATAATTTTTTCCGAATTTTGATTTTTGAATAAATATTTATCGTACCTAATCTCATTGTTAATGGCATCTAATTGTTCTTGCAACATCATCGCAAGAGTTTGTGCATCTGTATGACCTGAGGGCGACATCAATTCTGCAGCACCAAAAAGACCATCATTCTCATCGCATTCCTGCCCACTTGATACTTCAAATGCGGCTTGAACATTTGCTAACGCATGAGCTTGTTGTAACTTACTCCATTCCTGTCAAAATACGGAATAAATTATCTCACCCAAAAACAAAAAAAAAAGTTCTCTTAAACCCAACCTGCTCAGCTAAACTTCTAGCAAACTGATCATTTTCCTCCATTCTTTGTTTATTTCGACGCAATGAGTGTGTATCGAAGCTAGTATGAGATGTACTCCTTGAAAATGCTGTCCCGTCTACAACACTGCTAGGCGATAAGCTGCGTGTCAAGGCTTCCGTTTGCTGAATATTATATGCAATTTCTTGCTGCAACAATTGCCTTTTGAAATTCTCAATTTCCAATCTTGTCTTGGAGAGTTCCTTCATTATTTCGCTCTTCTCGTGATGTAACTCTTCGGCTAGCTTTCTGGCCTTTTCTAATTCCTGTGTTAGGATATTTTTCTCATCCAGAGCATGCATACGCTCCTTGAGATGAACCTGAAGTCGTTCGTTCGACTCGGATAGTAATTTATCTACAGTCGACGAGAGTCGCATATTGTGCTCCTCGTTCATTTTAAGTCTTTGGTTAAGGCGTACAACTTCGGCATTCTTTTCGTCCAGATTGGTTTCCAATCGCTGGATACGATCTTCAGCCGATCCATGACGTTCTTGTGCCTATGTAGGGTAAATGGAAGATTATTTAGTTTTTGTAACTAGTAAAAATAAAACGATTCACAACAGGCAGATTTATATAAGAAAATGAAAACAAATGATTCACAAATAAACATACATCATGAACACATACATTTATATAAAGTATGTAAGCAGAAGATAATATACTATGTAAGTGCTGCTATGTTGCACTGTACATATACAAATAATTTTATTTTACTCGATTTAAATAAAATAAGAAAACTAAAGCAAGAGGATATCAAAGGATTTTCATAAATGAAACAAAAGGAATTTCAAATTAGTGGATAACAAGCCAGGTACAGAAAAGTAAGGGTAGTGATTATTGTAAGCTATAGTCTGCATGATAATTGGGTTATAATTTTATATTTCTGGAATATTGAAGGAAAAACGTGACGGTATATGATGCATGGACAAAAAACAAAATGAATTAAAAATATGACAACTTCCAGAGTGTGTGCGGTGGTGTCAAAAAAGATGTTTTTTTTTTGCATTTAAATTTAAGTTTTTTACTTGGGATTTCTTTTTGTTTTCAATATTTTTATATTCCATTCAAAATTGGTTCAGTGTTACATTCTGTAAGGCAATAATTGTGCAGTTTATATATCCTTTGAAATAAAAACAAAAAATAGTCTATGTAATTAAGTGCAGGGCATTTTTGGCAAAGGTATACACTCAGAAAAATAAATGTAAAATTAAAAAAAGAGTAGTATGTATCTACATACATATGTAGACATATGTACTCGTATATTATTGGGGAGAGACTTGTAAGTTGTTGTGTGAAATGAATGAAATTATTTTAGAATAGCGTTAGCTTTAGCAATTTTAGGGGATATATTTGTATACCAAGAATTTAAGAATTAAAACTAAAAAAAAATATCGAATTCTCCAATTAATTTTTTTCTGAGTGCCTCATTTTTCTTACGCCATAGTAAACAAAAATATATACGAAAATTTAACCAAATCTATTTCAAAACACACTGATTAAACTAATTACATTTGTGTAATTAAATCAATTGATGCAATGTCTAAGATCTGCCCATCAAAAGATTTAATCATAAAACAGCCACTTTTCAATTTTAAAACAATCAAATACATAACAAGTTTTCAAAGAAATACAATAAATAAATAAATGTAAATAATAAGTATACGCTAAAACCATTCATTCTTTTGATATCTCTAATAATAAATATAATAATAATTGAATAAAAAATAAATACTCATATACAATAAATATAATAACAAGTTGTAAAAATTTTTTACCAATTCGTTTTTGTTTTAAAATATTTTTTTTTGTTTCGTTTTTAAAAAAATTGCATCTTGCTTATTTTGTTTGTTTAAATAGGTACACATAACACTCATTTCTCTCTATTTAGTCCAGTCAAAACGAATACAGTAAGAGTAATTGAAGAAAAACATCTTATTTGACATGATGATGAACCTGCCTACCTTGTTTCCTACCTGAGTTAACGCCTCCATGCGTGCCTTCAGCTGTTCTTCCATGTCGGGAAGTTTTGCTTGTTGCGCCAACTTTTGTTCGGACAATTCCAATTTTTCTTGAATAGCTGCAATTTTTTCCTCGTGCAACTAAATAAAATGTTTTGCAAAAAAAAAAAAAACACAAAAAACATGGAATATGTGGATTTTTTTGCAAAAAAAAAAAATGGTTATTATTTTGTTAGAGAAAGCTTTAATTGTTTAATTTAAAATGGATTTTTTGTAATTTTGTTGTCTTAAGCGCCCCTTACACGATCGTTGACGTAATATTTAATTTTGCACTTTCTTACGCTTTTAAGTCACTTCGCATCAAATTTTTAAAATATATGCCAGCTTTGCATTTTTTTCATTTTTTCAAGTCAAAGAGCTTGGTCTTCTGCATTTATTTTCTGTCAAACGTGCAACTCTTAGCCATCGAACAAGATCAAGTCTGATTTGCTTTTCCTGTCCATTTTATGAAAAAGAAAATTAGTGAGTTGGGACATATCTACTCAAAGCAACCTCTCAAGCTACAGGTACACTTTTAAACCGTCCCGGTATGTTTAAACGTATACAGCTCAGTGTGAACGATCTGAAGCCGCCTGGGAAAATCCCTTGTAGAACATTTAATGTAAGATGGCATGTTAGACCATTCTCATTTAAGGAGAATTCCGTCGACCAGACACCTCTGCCACAAAATCAAAAGTCTTATACATTTTTTCGAATTATTTTTTTTTCAAGTAATTCTCCATTCAAAAATTCGATGTTCCTGTTGAATTCTACTTCTTTCACGAGACTTGAATCAATTTTGAGATGCGCAATTGAATACAGTTCTGTATATACAGCATACAGTTCTGTTTTATCACCACATGTGAATCAATCATTTGATCGTGTAAGGTTCGTTTTGAAGATCAAGGGTTATCACTTTGGCTATTGCCCAATATACACTAATTTCTGCTTTTGGGGATTTATTAGTCACCATAAGCTTTGAAAAGAACGTTTGCCATTACCTTTTTCATTTTATAGATGTGTCTTCGGATTATGAACTTTTTTTTTATAAAAAATATGAATATAAGCCTGCTTAGGTAGTAACGTATGTAGGTATTTGATTTTTATTTTTTAAAGGATAATGTTTTGTTTTAAGAAATACCAACTACCGGTTTAAGAACAAAATTGTGCAAATATAAATCGTTGTTACCACACGATGTTTGTAGAATATAATAGTTTACCTTAAGCTGAGCCTCTTTATGCCTTAGTTCTTGTTCAAGTTTCTCATTTAAATCATGCAATGAAGTTGATTCGCGCTGAGCATTGAGGTAACGTTTTTCTAGCGTTGCTATTCTTTCTTCTTGGTCTTCTTTTTGTGCGACATTTTCGCGTAAGTCGCGTTGTAATTTCGAACATTGCTCCTGAGATTTCGAAAGGTCTTTTTGGACTTTTCCAAGATTATCTTCAAGTTCGTTTATTCGACTATTTAAGTCGGATACACGGCGTTGCCACTGAGAAAGTTCAGCAGTCTAAAAAATTTAAAAAAAAACAAAATTGATTATGTAAAACTTTTTTTTTCTTCTTTTCTTGAATTTGTGATTGGCATTCGACCTGTTTCTCAATAATAGTTTGCAATTCGTGGGTTTTTGCCGCGTAATCAATTGCATTGTCCGCCGCATCACCATTAATACCGCCTCCACTCTGAAAGGACACAACTTTTAGACATTTCTTCTGAGAACTTTTTATTGAGAATAAAGATTCAACCTTATCTCCGGTACCATTCTCCTTGCTGGCGTCGCTGTTATGTTGTATTGCACCAGATTTATATTGCTGTAACTGTTATGATAAGAATGAATACAGAATCAAGAATAAGATATTGTTTCGCTTATACGATACCTCATCTTTGGTTGAATTTAATTCTTCTTCAAGGGCAGTATTTTTCTCTATCGACAGTCGTAAGCGTTCCCTCACCTTAAACAAAAATGAAAATTCGAATAAAAATATTCCTTCATATAGTCCAAATGCGGCGACAGTATATGCCCTTTGAATTTTGAAACCTACTTTCTCATCCAAAGCCTTATGATGTTCAAATAGACTCTTTAAAGCTTTTAACACCTCTACCTCACTAGAGACCCCACTCTGTGCAGCTGCTTGCCGTTTAACTACTGTCATTCGCAAAGAACGTTCATGTCGCGACACCAGGCACTCGAGGTGTTCCAAAAGAAGCTAGATTTGTATTAAAAGAAAATACCATTAAGTAGGTACATTATAAGATAATAGTTTCAGATGAATTTTAAATTAAAAAAAAAAACGAAAAGTAGCTTCCGGTTACAGAACTTTTTAAATGAAAGATAAACTATAACCGGCTACTTCTTTTCATCAGCCATACTACTCCGCCACTCATAAATAAACATTATATATACACGTACACACAGAAACACACAGGACCGTAGCTAAAAAAAAATCAGGTGAGGATTAGAGGGCACAAAATGTAAGTAAATATAACTTTGTATTAGGGGCGTTCTTATGAAATTTTTACTGAAAGGGATAAATAAGTGCTGGACATGTTTCCATTCATAAAACTATAAGTTGAAAAGTACTTGATCCTTATTTTGTAGGCCCAATTTTAAGTGAAACTCAAGTCTCCGATGTTGGCTACTTGAGCGCGTGCCATTTACTAAGACTGTGAAGCTGGGCCTAAAATAAAAAGCCACGTACTTTTATGAAAAACATGGCTCTTAATTTTATATACAAACATGTCATACTTGCTATAGCGTACAAAATTCAAAATTCTCTAAAAAGAATCCAAGCATGAATGAGACCTCACTCTCTATTGAGCTTCTATTGTTTATTAATGATTTATTCTCTCACTGATTTGTTGATGAGAAGTCGATTAGTAGGTTGTGGAGAGAGATTTTGTTCTAGGGAGAAAAAGTCGTTGAGAAGCTTTTTCTATTGGCAGGAATTTTTAGATTCAAGTTGATGGGCTATAATTTTTTAATGTGAGAGATGAAGACTGTTTGTGGATTGCCGAAGAACATCAAAGATGTATAGTTTCTAACTCAATTTTTCCGCTGGGAGTAAAGAATAATGAAAACTTAATCTTTAGTTTTACTCGTTGTTTGTCCTTAGGCCGCCTGTTATATAGATATTATTGAAAAATGTTTAAAATATATCTATTTTGTTTTTTAAACGTCGAATAAAAACTTGAATTCTTCAATTCTCCTTTAGATAGTGTGTTTTTGGACAAATTGGACTCGGGGTCTTTAGATTAGGGAATTTTTCATAAACAAAATATTTATAATAACTCAAAAAATATCGTAGTTATAAATTGTCAAAATTGGCTGTTAAATTCGATGTTTGAGATTGAGGTCTTGATGACATTATAACCTCAAAATGTACAATAAGACCAAAGCGGCTAAGATAAAAAATACTTTTTATGACAAAAGATACTTTTTGAGATTTTTTCAGTTCTTCGCAAGAGGTAGTAGTAGGTAGGTTGTAGCGGATGTGAATGAAATCCAGAGTGCCGGAGTGACAATCCAAGACCCTAGCCATTATGTAAAGGGGTACTAGCTTTTTACAAGCTCACCATGACTCATTGTGCATGTTATTTAACAAAAACTAATTCCACCTAAAATTTAATATAACGTCCGAAGCTTTATCACTTATAGTGATTACTCGTAGTATGAACTTAGAAAACCTTTCCCCTCCCCATGGCTGCGGTCCGACATACACACACACACACACACACTCACACATATTGCATATATTATTACTTTTGGAAGGACATCAAAGGTCGATTCAATCTCGTCCTTTTTCCCACTCAAACTAATTTTTATATCACAACATCGAATATACCGCATATTAATGTCCATTACTCTCTTCTATGTCGATGTGGGCTGGTTCCAGAAGATTTATGTATATACATATGTAGGTATACGTATAGGCTAAAGCTCGAAAGAAAGAGCAACACAGCATCAGAAGGAAACTATGCAGCAAGAATTGATGCTGCGCCGGCTGTCTGGGTATACTCGTATCCTATTGAATATGTGTCATTGACTTACCCGTGTGTTGTTTCGTTCTGCTTTCAATTCGGCTATTTCTTCGTCTCGCTCCAATAGAGTTTCTCTAGCTTGCGTTAGTTCCTTTGTAAGGGTCGCGAATTCCTGAAAGAACAAAAAAAAAAATAAAAATCATTTCAAGCCATTTCAGTTCTTTAAAAGACCGGAAAATATAACATTTATATATTCCTGTGTATAATATTCGAATCATTGAGTGTCATTTAATAAAGTTTGAATAAATCGATTGCCAAATGTGACAGCCCCACATGCAAGATGGCACTAGTATCAAAAGAGATATGTTAGTTTTTTCCCGCCCTTCCTATCTATTTATTAGAGAAAGGCAAAACTCGTGCTTGGAATGCTTAAACCTAATAAGGATCTGCTACCTATATTTCTTATTCTCGAATACTTTGCACTATAACGTATTTCTTTCACATGTCTAAGATAATCACATGGTATGGTAAAGTAAAAGAATGCTAACGTTTTTTTTTGTGATAATTTTCCATCAAGGATCCTGCTGAATGCATAAAACATAGGCTATAGTTTTCATCAACAACAAAAAAAAAAAAAAAAATGCTCAAATTTAACGAATGGTACGCCTTGAAAAGAATTTACTGTAAGAAATAAAACTGAGTCTTTGTATGTGTCTCGTATACAATTTGATTCATTATAGCCTGATGTTGATGAAATATTAAGTGACTAGGATCCTTAAGACCGTCTGCAGAGTTTAAATAAATTTAACGAATCATATTTAAATTCAAAAACACGAAAACATACATATTATACTGACTAATATAGAAAATGATCCATTGAACTCTGCTGGCAAAGTTGGTGCAATAGCTTTTAGCGATGCCACTCACATTTTGCCCTACTGACTGCTTTTAAACATGTCAATTGCTTGTTTTTATGGAAGCATACATACATAGACACATTTATGAACATATACAATATGATTCCTTCATTATTCCCTGGGACTATACTTTCCCAATGAATTGCTTAAGCAGTTTAGGAAAAAAAAGCTTTTGTTTGCTTTTTTGTTATGTTCTAAAATTCACTTCAGTTGAATAAACTTCTTCTTGATGGCCTAATTTTTTGTGTACTGCTCTCAGAGTTTTAAAATTTAAAAATCGAATAACTGGTTATTGTTTGTTTGAATCACTCTACGACAAGGGTATTGATATTAAAAAGAATTATGTGACATGAAATGTTGGTCATGGCAGTCTTCCATCTTCACTTCAAAATTGTTCCAAACTGTTTAAAATTATTTTACAAAATCTGGAAAATCCTAATGAAAAAGTACTTATTATCACTGCCGCGTGAAAATACTGAAGTGAAATTTTTAAAAGAAATTTTGATACACCAAGTTTTTACTACTGTGTAAATAGAAATTAAATTTAAAAAATAAAATAAAAAACTAACCCTTTTTTGAGACATTGAATTTTCAATTTTTTTTTAAAGTTTTAATTTGCATCGTTTTTTAAACTTTTTATAAGATTCTGCATAAAAACTTTCATTAAAATCCTTTATGCAGTTATTGAGAAGCCAAAAATCATGAAATTGGTTCTATGATTGTACTGTCAGAAATGTTTAAATTTCAAAATTTGTTTTTATTATAGGTACTATAGATCGTAAAAACTAAGCGAAACAGATACAAATTTATCAAAATTCTAGGTGCCGTTTTTGAGAAAATTTTATATATTTTATCTATTTTTATATACAGCTGTGTTCATAAAAATAGCAGTGCTCCCCAAATAAAACAAAAAGGCTTTCATTATCAACGTTATACTATATTTCACTTAGCTTCTAATAACAATTTAAGGTATTTCGTTTATATTAACAGAAAAATTAAGATTGATTTTTTACCGTTACTTTTATCACGGTAAGAAGCGTTTTTAAAATTTATGGCTGTTCACAAAAATAGCAGTGCATCTGAATGTTCTGAATTTATAACGCAAAAAGTTAGAAAAACTGTAAAAAACGCATATGAAACTATATTGATATTTTAGCTTACCATTAATACTTCGTAGCATAACCATTGTTTTTTATAATGGAAATGGATCTGCGTGGCATGGAGTCCACTAAAGTTTGACACCTCTCGACTGGTATTGCGTTCCACGAATCTCGCACTACTTCCCACAATTCTTTCGAATTCTTCGGTTTCGCTTCATGAACCGCATTCTTAACATCCCCCCACAAATTTCCAATCGGGTTAAGGTCAGGGGATTGAGCGGGCCACTCCATAAGGCATAACTTGTTCTCCTGGGACCATGATTTTGCCCTTTTTGAAGTGTGTTTTGGGTCATTGTCTTGTTGGAATACCCAAACCAACGGCATTTCCTCTTCAGCATAGGGTAACATGACCTCCTCGAGAATTTTGACATATTCAGCTGCATCCATTATACCCTACATGGGATAGATAGGCCCAACCCCATAGTAAGAAAAGCAAGCCCATATCATAACTTTCGCTCCGCCATGCTTCACTGTTTTCACAGTGTATCGTGGATCGTTTGCTGCATTTTGTGGTCTTCTTATGTACTCTCGACGACTTTTGGATCCAAAAAGAACAACCTTGCTTTCATCGGTCCACAGAATATTCCTCCATTTCTCTCGTGGCCAATCTCGATGCGTTTTGGCAAACTCCATTCTCTTTGTCATATGCCTTTTTGTCAACAATTGTACCTTGCGTGGACTTCGGGCTGGTAATTTGGCATCCAAAAGACGTCTTCGTACGGTTACAGCGCTTACAGACAGTTCAAGCTTATCTTTAATTTCTCTGGAGCTTATGGAAGGGTTCTGTTTAGCTAACTGAACAATTTTTCTGTCAGTTCTAACACTCGTCATCCTTTTTCGGCCGCGTGTTTAAGGTTTATTCTGCCATTTTATAGCGTTACTTATCTTTTTTGCTGAATATCCTAAATTTCCTGAATATCCTGGTAAGTTTTCCCCCTCCAAAAGTAGTTTTCTTATTAAACTTCGAGTTTTTTTCGTTGCAATGTTTTGACCGACCGATTGTTTATTTTTGAGCTAATATTTTATAATTTATATTGAGAATACTAAAAACTACAAAAAGTAAAATTTTTACTTACCGAAAAATAAAAAAAAAGAGAATGTTTAACACTTTTTAACTTTAAATGCAAGACACTGCTATTTTTATGAACACGCTATATTCAGAGAGCTTGAACAAATGCGTCTACAACGGAAAAAGTAAGGTTCAATTACAAACTTAAAGCCTCAAATATAAAAATGAAAGACCGTTAGGCCGTGGTTACGGCCAACGCTAGTAAGCTAGTGCGCTAGTCCGCGCTAGTAAGCTAGTAAATCTAATGTTTGGATAATCAATAACGTGGTCATAGATCACGCTAGTAGCTTTAACGCTAGTAAAAGAGAGCGCGCTAGTCCACGCTAGTAGGCTAGTAAATCAAAACTCATTTGATTTTCAAGCTTACTAGCGCGAAGAGTGTTTTAATTTTTCTAGTGATGGACATCCAATTATTGATAAGTAAAGTAAAAAAAAAGAAATTCTTGTGGGGTGAAGGGTCAAAAAACTACAAAAAATAGAAAAACTATACAAAAAGCATGGAACAAAGTCGGATTAATAATAACAAATACAAGTTATTTATTCATACTTTAATTTTTTTTTTAATTTTTAACAAAGGCATGAAAAACATAATATTAGATTCTGCGATCAATTTTTGTATTAATTGTTTAGATAAAAATATTCTATATCTATAAATATTGCGAGTATTATTTGCTGCGAAGCTGTAATTCTTAGCAGAAGTTGTAGTAGGTATAGGCTTCCAGAATGAGGTGGGCGCTTAGTTCTAATGTGTTTGCCATCGATGGAACCTACTCGTACACAATTCAGAAATCCTCACCGGGTACCTATAAAATTTATTTACAAATTCTTTTAATTGTTTTTCACATGGACGTGGTAAATGTTTTATTTCACAAATCTGTTTCAAATTGCTGTGCACACATTTTTTGCAATACCAGAAATTGTGATCTGTGCGATTCTGTAGCTGAACGCCAAATTTCAATACGATATCTTCAAAGGAATTAAAGATGTTAAATTTAAAATTATACGTTTTTTTAGGAAAACTGTAAGCGAGTTCTTTTGGGTATAAATATCTGAGCTTACTGACTTATTATGATAAAATGAGGAATTTATGTTTTTCCTAGTTGGCTTAAATCTTTCACATTTTATTACCTTTGGTATTAATTTTCAGATTTAACTTCTAAGTTCACATCAACTTCAGCGCATTTTAATTGTATCGATATGGACAACATATGTATCAAGAGAAACAGTTTACGAATAAAATTGAATTTATTTTTTTAGAAATTATATTTATTTTTCTTATAAATAAACCTAAAACTTATAACTGTGTTAAACTAAATTTCTAAAAATTCATATTTATTTTCTATGCTTTGAAGGCCCTTTGTCACAAAAATCGAGCTATGGTTTTAAATCAAACATGACTTGCTTGATTGACTTTAGCATAACCTTTGAGCATAAATTGGTTGAACCAATACTTTAAATTAAGGAGCTTCAAAAGAAAAATATATACATACATCCAAAATATGCATGTATATTTTCTGTAAATTTGACTACATTAAAGCTATATAAATATATAGTATTAAGAAGCCCGTTTTGAGATTCTTATCAAATTATTCACACTCGTGAATGTAGAAAATACCTCCTAATAATATAATATTTACTTATAGCACTACTCATCACATTTTTTGGGACCATCAGACTAAACTTTTCGTAAGGTTTTTGATGCCCTGGATTCGACATCAAAATTGTTCCCTAATTTCAGGATTTTTTTTTGGCATGTTTGAGGCTATATTAAATTACGAAATAATTTTTTTTTCCAAAAAACTCGTTACAGGATTCCGAATGTAGTAATCTTCTTCCTAAATATTCATTAAAGATTGAAAAAATTTTGTTTGTTCCTTTCGGAGAATTTCTTAAAAAATTGCGAGAAAATGTATTTTTTAACTTTCAGCTCTGTTTACATATATCAAAAGCGATTATTAAGGTCTTAATTTAAATACACAAGATAAACATATATATTTTGCTTATCGCACCACAGGGTTATGGATAGTCTTTCTGTAGATGTAATTGATAATTTCGCTTCTTGAGTTTGAATGATTGGATATATTTCTTTCAAAATGTAGTCAAAAGTGTTTGTGGTCATTCTGTAGTACTCAAAAAACTTTTGTTCGTCCTTCCTCAAAAAATCATATAAATGATGGAATGGAACTCTTAATGCTTCCAGCAGCGGTCAGAAAAAATATGATGTTGTGGTTCTTTCTTTTTATAAAACATTTTTCTTTTAAAAAAGCTATTTTCACAGCAAAACTCGAATTCTTTTCGTGAAATTTATTAAGACATAAAGAACCGATTGGTATTAAAACCAAACTCACGCCAAGTTCAAATTAGTACTATTTGGGTATTTTTTAAATGTCTTTGACAAGACATATATGTAACTATAAATAAATAAATTGTAAAAATTGTGTACTCTTTTCTCTTCCCAAATGAATGACTTAATATATCCTGATGATGCTCTCAAAATAGACCATACGATCAAATACCAACTAGTGCGAATCGAACTAGCGTGAACGATCGTCCACGATTTTCTTACTAGCGCACTAGCACAAAATAGCGAGAACTAGCGTGGGCTAGCGCACTAGCTTACTAGCGTTGGCCGTAACCACGGCCTTAGATGCAAATAACAGGTTAATTTTTTTTGTAAGAATCTGCGTGTTTAAAATTATTGACTAATTAATAAAGTGTGACCAGCACTGCTATTTTTATGAACACAACTGTATTTTATATATTGTCAAAAAACTGTTAGTTATCAGGTACCAAAAAGATACAGATTTTGGTTTTCGAAATATTGAGTTTTCAAAAAAAAAAAAAAAACGAAAGATTTGAGAAGAAAATACCATTTAAAATTTTTAAGAGCTTAGGAATACAAAAATTGATCAAAATCCGTTTACCAGTTTTTGAGAAAATCAAAAAAATTGCTTCTATGGGAGGTACCATTAATAACCATTTTTGGTAATTTTTTTTCGAACCATTAGCTTTTATTTAATGAAATTTTTAGGATATCTTTTTTATTGAATCTTTGAAAAAGTTTTTGAAAAAAAAATAATATTTTCTAAAATTTCGAAAACAAATTTTATGGTAATTTTTGGTCTTGAAAAAAAGAAAACTAACGTGTGTGGGAAAGATTTAAAAAATGATATCTCTTAACAGGTAAAAAGTTTAAAGAAAATCGGCCGCTACATTTAGGTTGTAGTAAGACTGACACAAAGAAGGAGACACACTTTTTAAGTCTAATCATAGTAAATTCAAATCTGAACAAAATCTTGAGTTAACATTTTTTTAATGCGGTTTTAGTAAAAATCTTACATTGCGATTTTCACCCTGTTGATAATATTCTACATAATTAAAGGAGAAGGAAGCCTTCTTATTTTTGAGCATCACTTCAGTTTCAGGATGTACCACTCAACACTTGATCTATGTAACTTATATAACCAACAACTCTTTTACCTTCAAAATGAAAAAAAAAATTGTGTCTAGCTTAAAATGAACCGGAGTTATTTTTGAAAATCAGTCTTCAAGCCAAAAATCACCGAAATCTGAAGTTTTCAATCCTCTCTATTTTCGAAAAAAAAAAAACAAAAAAAATTAAATTCCTCGGACAGGTGTCTTTTTTTTCGATAAAGAACACGTAAAAAAAATTTCAGCCAAATCGGAAATGGGTCGGTCAGAAAGGTGTTTGATTTGTAAAAGAATTACCCATATTTGAAAGCGAATTCGACTCTTGGCATTCTGATCTCTGAACTCTTGTCTCCTGAGTTAATAAAAAAGGTATCAAGCCATATTGAAGTTATGAAAAAATCTTTGACAGTTTTTCGGCAGTAAGCTACTTGCAGATTTTTAAGGTAACATTTTATAAAAAAAAAATAAAAACAATATCATGAAACTTAGAAACTGAGAAAATTGCATTGACAAGTTTTAACGTTTATTTCAAAATGGCGTTAAAGAGAGACATTTCTTGTGGATTTGGGGTTTCCCCAGCATAGGATATAGCCGATCTCCCAAAAGATTATTTACAACTAAGCGGTTGCAGGGAACGGAAGTGCATACAATTCTATCTTTTCAGAACCAAGGACCTGGAATGGAGACACATCAATCTTTAAAAATTTTAGATTTCAAAAAATATGCACAATCCAATATACACATTTTTACGCAAATAGGGTGTATATTTTTTTCATCCAGAAGAAGTTCGATACGTTTTTGGAATTCTCCAGACTCGATTTTAATTTGGTTTTTCTAAATGGAGAAGTTTATAAAAATTTCTGAGTTCTAAAAAGCAATGCACTATAAAATCTTCGCCCAACCTAGCTATAAACTGAGCATTGTACGAGTTTTTAAATTAATTAAATAAAATAGAACATACCTTATTCTCATTTACTATAAAGACCCTTCTAAACTTCAAATACACAAGACTCCCAACTTTACCTATAACTGGGTACTAATAAATTATAAGAAAAGGAAATTGCCTAATTGAGACAGAAAGTATTTAAAATACGATCAGACGTCCGGTCTACCATTTCCAGTTAAGTTGTATAGTCAGTCGATAGTTGTTGAAGTCTTTAACTTGAAGACATAAACTTTCAAGCCAAAGGCGCATTTTTCATGCACACTCGTATATGCTCGACTAGTGGGTATATGATCAACAATTAATGCCGGCTGACTGTGCCACATGCATTTTTAATGCACGTGGTTACTTTTTCTCATTTTATAAATTTTCTCTCTTCTATGTAGCTCCATAGTCAGTCAGTCAGTCAGTCAGCCAACTAACCCGAGCAGCCATTGCGTGGGCCTCATAGTGACACGAACAGTCGAACACCCACTAGATCTTTGAAATTGTTGAATGAGTTTGCATTTGGAAATTAAATTGTATCCACAAATGATGTTAGATGTTAGAATAAGATTTCTCAAGTAGCAACGGAAGAGTTAATGAGGGGAGATAAAAAGATTGTTTATATGGAAACAGAGACAAAGACAAAAAGAAGTGGCTTCAATTATGGGCATTTTTTTTTTTAATTTCTAGAACAAGATTCTATATAAAGCACAAAAACAAAAACCGGATGTTTTAATTCGGAATTTTGGGGCTCCGTTCGAAAATTATTTCACTTTCAATGATATTTTCGAACTTTTTTCGAGGCATGAAATAATATGATTCCTTATTAAAAAATTAATTTTCGCCTGTAAAAATTTTGATCTGGGAAAAGTTTGTAATATATTTATTGCTGAGAGTTACAGCCGAAAAAATATTTTTTATATTCAGTGAAATTCGACTACAATTTCACTTCGAAATAGGAGGTCGCGTATAATTAAGGAATTTTTTTCGAACATAAACTTTTTTTCTCGGGTGAAATCCATGGTAGATTAAAAATCAAATGCGAAATTTGTCCGCTAGAATACGAGTGAAATTAAAATGTGTATGTACCTTAATCAAAATTTGGTGTAATGAACACGAACAGTTTTTATTCCTTAAAATGGGTCTCTTGGTCTCGGCTGAGTATGGCTGTGTGTAGTAGTAATATGCTGGTTTTTGTGAACATGTATCCTGGAGGTAGATTAACGATTGGACGAAATCAACGTGAACTGGACACGACGGAGCAGTGTTGGACATGAAGGCGTCGGCAGCATTGTCACCCTGTTCAGGCGACATTCATTTGCATATAATCCAAAATAGAAGTTTAATTTTTTTTTGTTTACAATGAAAACACTTTCGTTTCACTTGGAAAAACACACAAAATGTGAGAAATCCATGAGATCACCATATAATTTAATTAAATTTTTTATAAAGCTTTTTTCTCCAAACAATACTAAAGTATAGAACTTCTGGGAAATCACAAACCGGAACGGGTTGAGTACTATTGATAGCATTGACTTGAGTGCACACACTGCTGATGCCGATATGGTTTATAGAAAAGAAGGAAAATCGAAAAGAGAAAAGCGTGTCCTGGATTAACACTTGGCTCTTGGACAACGAGTTTTCCGTATTTATCAATCTTTTCGATCGTAAGATTCGTTTATAAAAAAAAAAACGAAAGGTGTTTTTTTGTACTTATTTTTTTTTTTAATTTTATCTAGATACTTAAACTATGATCGCGTCGGTCGTCGTGATACATTCGTCTATAGATCATGACTAAACGTCACAAATGGGCAACAGATGCTTCTAACCCATAGGAAGGCAGCGCAAACAGTGGGTTGTATCTGTTTCTTACTATGAGGGCATTCGCGATGATCACGATGATGATGATGGCGACGTGAGCTTCAATGAGTTTTATGAAATTAAGTTTTTATCATTTCGTTCGTTTTGGTTTGGTTAGTTTTCACATTGTGGGAATAAGAATATGTTTCATTGCTATGGGTAGTGGAAGGTTGTTTGTTAACCAACTAAAATAAAAAAAGAAGCGGTACTTTTGAAAACAAGTTCAATTTCATATGTTGGTCATTTGGACTGTAATTTAAGTCGTAAAAATGTACTTTGTGCAGGGAAAATTAAATTTGAGTCTAGGTGATCCAGGGCGTATGAGTGATTTTTTTCAGCAACTTTGAAAAAGAAATAAACTTTAAATTTGATTGTCACTTGCAATTGAATTGATACAGTTTGACAGTTGAAGAATTGGTCAAAAATCTACATTTTCAACCATTTCATTATTTATTCAAAGTACATAACTTTTTATGAATGTAAAGATACATAAATAATAAATTTCATTGCCAAATTTAAAATTAATTGCCAAATCTTATAGAACTTTATACAGTGAAAGCTCTACTTGCGGACAGCTCCATTAAGCGGACAGCTCCCTTAAACGGACACATTTTCGGGAACGAACTTCTTTTTCGAAAATCTCATACAAATAACTTTCCTATAAACGGACACTCTCATAAACGGACGCGGACACGTTTTCTTGCCCATTTTAGATAGAAAACCTCCCATACGCGGACACATTATTTTATTTAGGGATTATTTTTTTTCAAAAATGTAACGGAAAAGAACAGCAGATCTGTTCTAAGTACAGTTTATGTTTAATACGTAAGTAAATCTATAGAAAATCTGCGATAACCGGACGCGAAGCTCTAATAACTGGACAGTGCGATGTTATGTTATGTTGAAAGGTTATTAGGAGATTTCCCGAGTTAATTACTGGGGGTAGTTGGTGTAATTTTGAGAGGTTATGGTTCCCTTTTTTCATCGCGATTCGTTTTTACACATGTCATTTCCTTTCCTTCAGCTACTGATTCATCACACTCAAAAGTTTTTTGTATACCCTTAATATGTCAGAGACATAGTTTGAGCAATAGGAAAAAAGGGAGGGGTCAGAAAGGAGGTGTCGGTGTACATTGGTTTTGAATTTTTGAACATAGCAATGACTGGGAAAGACAGCGTGATAAGGAATTCCACATTAGCGTAGTACGGCTGAAGAACGAATCTCTGTACTTCACAGTACGTCCGAAGTTGGGCTCTAGGGTAAACTGATGGGCATTTCTAGAAGTGCGAATATTACGGTTGAATTGTTTAAGAGGAGGAATGCAGATGGCTATTTCACTAGAGCATAGTCCGTTAAAATAACGGTAAAAAAGGGTGAGGCAAGAAAATTTGTAAAATTGCCAATGCATTGGGCAACAAAAACTTATTGGTTCGGGCTTTGGCAAAAAGATTTGTTTTTTTTTTTCCAGCCACGACATGAAATATTTTATCTATGCAAAGTTTTTTAGATTTAATATTGGATAAACACAAGCTGCAGAGATTTCAAGAAATAAAGAAGATGTTCGTGGAAAATGGCAAGGTAGATCGTAGATCCAATATTAATCAGAATTAATATGAAGTTAAAAAAAAAAGTTTTTTTTATTGCTTTCCCTTAACCGGACAGCTCTCATAACCGGACAAAAATTGGGGGACCATGAGTGTCCGCTTATTAGAGCTTTCACTGTAATTGATATTTAAATATTCAACCAACGGTTTTTGTTTGCTTATTTTTACATTTCTTGGAGATGCAGTTTGAGTGTTGTATGAACCACTCGACTTATTTTGATGAAACTTTCAGGTCATATTTCTTCATTTCAATAAAAAGCCACACTAATATAAAAAAGGAATATAATCGATGAAATTAATAACAACTACTCTTAAACAAAAATGTTGTACGTTTAAAAAAATTAACCGTAGAGTAAAAATTGATGTTTCGTCAAAAAAAGAAGCTATACTTCTCAAACTATGACGATTAAATAAAATTTTTTCAAGAAGTTTTTTTTTTTTTAAGATTCACAGGATAAAAAATTATACTTGATTTCATTCTGCTTCAGAGCATCAAAAATAATAAGAGCACGTGGAATTTAAAGGGTTAATAGTATCGCTTTGAACTTTGAAAGACCTATAATAAAAACACGACTGTCAATAACTTACCAATTCATATTTGATAATTTTTAAAATTGAGTATTTTAAAACTAACTGAACTCATCAATAATTCTCTATATTTTCTTGCAACAACTTGCACAACGCCCTGCATCATTCATAATCACAAAAATCCTTATCTTTATTATTGGATCTTTAATATTAAATTTCAAAATGTATCTATTATCGTTTATGAACTTCTTATGAGAATTATAAAATCTAAAAAAAATTTAATTTAAAATTAATTTTAAATCGATTTATCCAACTCATCGACAAGGCTTAATAAATACATAAAAAGAAATCAAATTCACCGATTATGACAGCAAAACAAATATCTCGATAAGTAATCTTTTTATTCAATTCTTCAGTTGGTATGCCAATGCAAAGACGAGGATGCTTCCATTCATAATAAATTTATAAGAACAAAATAAAATAAAAAAAATAAAAATAATCACCTTGCGGTATCTACAATATGAGCTTCAGAGCAACTTGAGAAAAGGAAAACCTTGTCGTCTGCAGTTTCCTTATTCTTCGGAAATTTATAAAGCAAAGCATATTATGACATAGAAGAAGTAGCACTTGTTTTCAAGTTATTATACACATCCACAGGGATAGATAGTTCATCTAAAACAATCGAAATAACAACAATAAACTAACATAGTACGATTATTGTTATATGATGCATTTGCAGAGAGATTTGTGTTTGTGCCATTGCTAGAACCCATTTTGATGTCACTTTTTTTGGTTGGCAGAAGATAGACAAAACGTGATGTACTTGGAAAGTTGTTATGAGTTTGAAGTTGGTGACTTCTTTTTTTTGCATAGGGTACATGAGGTTGCATTTCCGATTCTCTTAGAAAAGAAGTAACGAGACAGACATTGTTTATAAACTGAAATATTTTTAAATTTTGTTTTGATTATTATTTTTATCGCTTAAAAAAAAGTGTACCAATTCCCTGAATGAACTGATGATTTTTTCATTGAAATTTCAACAAGCTTTAGTTGAAATATAATTATTTTGAATTAATATTTCACGAAATCAAATGCAATAGAGCCCTCAGTTAAAATTGGACACAATATGAGACTAATGAACACTCGATTTTTATTATATGTACATATATGTGTGTATGTGTATTTCATAAAAATCTCAGAATTCGCTAGAGGTTCTTGACAAAGCTTAAACTTGTGAGCCTACGTCACTGATTGGTACTGGTTCTCAAAGCGTCAACTGTTACTGGTTTATCAGAATGAACCATTAGCCCCGCTTAAAGCAATAAAAGCTGTCAAAACTAACAAGACTATTTCGAGGGTTTAAGTTCGATCCCTCGTAAATTGTTTTTGCATACTTGTCAGAAATAAAAAAAAATAATAAATTGATTATCAAAAAAGAAAATGTAGCAAAATAATTGATTAGAGATATAAATAAAGAGAGTTATTTATATTTCTAAAAATGTTTGTTAAATAAAAACGTCTATCAAAAGGTGACTGATTTTTTGTTTGCATAATTAACGTTTTTGTTAAATATTTGGACTTAAGAGTCGAATTCTTGAAATTAACTTATCTTCAAATATGATTTTTAACACATCGATGATTAAGTTCTTTAGTGTGACATACGGCGCTCTTCTATCGAAATTAAAAATTAAGAAATAAAGAAAATTAAGTCTAAAATGTTAAATTCTCAAGAAAAAAATATTATATTAATATTTTTGTTTTTAGTTGCTGAATTTGAATCAGAAGTTGGATTAAAAATGTTGACATTGTTTATTAATTAAGCAATTACGTAGCATATTTCAAACTAAAATCATTAAAAGTGTTCCAAATTTCATTATCTTTCGTTAGGAATTGACTGGAAAATTAATGTTTGTCTCCAAAATTCAACAAAGGGACCGCTGTAAATTCTTAAAATTGATTTAATATAATATTTTGTACATGCTCTATAGAACTTTGTGTACAAAAATCGAAGTTTTATAATAAAACCTAAAATCTGACGATAAAGAAGTCTGTCTGTACTCTGTACATCCATCTTGATCTCTCTATGCAGCAATGACACTAACAAGACAGACATCGCCAAACGAATAAATCTGACATACAAATTTCCAAGCCACCCATAGAAATCTGGAATTGGACAAAGTATATCTGGAAAATTGGTAAACTTAATTTAGTTTAGGTAGTCATATCCGAAAAATATTAATGTCAAAACAAATTGTCATCACTTACAGGAGTTCTTCCAAGCTAAACAAACGCTCTTTATTATAAAAGAACTTACACATCCGATTTTCATAATATATTAAGATAACGCTGTCATTGCCAAATTATACAAATAATAATTATTGGAACTTATCTCCTATTTTTGCATTACCTAGAAAACCATTATTACTATATTATCATACGCATGCTGCGAACTCTACATTATACCCTATTTCTTGTGTTAGTTTATGTTATGAGGTTATTATGACTTTGCTTAATAGAGTTAAAATGCAGAAACAATAATAATATGCACATTAGATTTAAGTAGATTAACCCAATTTTTTTCTGGCACATTTAAAGATACAGATAGCAACGAGCTTAATAGAAAAAATATTATGTTCCTTTCACTTGTTTAATAGAATTATGTTAACATAATTCGTGCACCACACTCAGTGGCAAACGAGTACACTTAAACGTGTTGAGAATAAAATCTAATAAAATACAGTCGCACCTGTTCTTCCCACGGTTGACAGAGGAAAACATACTTTAGCCAGTCAGTCCCATTGAACTTAGGCGTTCATAAGACTCCGCCGCCGCCGTCGTCGTTAGCTGAGACCTAATTCTGTTGCGTGTGAGTTGATCATAGTTGTACATAGAAATCAATGCCAAGGCTATAAGTTAGTCTTTTAATATTTTCAGATTGATTTTTGGCAATAATAATTGTACCATAAAACCCACAACAACAAGACCAAGCCATAGTTTGCCAAACTTTTTTTTTTTAGGTGCTTTCAATATGAGTAAAATTACCAGAAAACCAAATTGTCTTACATACTCGTATGTAGCCACCGAACCTTGATAATGAAATTGAGTATACGAAATGTACGTGTTCGAACTCGGAAATGCGGAATTCGCTGTCGTACTCGACAAGAGCACATCTGTACTTGACACTATTGTCTCAAAAAAAAAAGAAACTATTCCCGAGAGTATATTATTTAAGTAACTTTTTTGATATTTGCAAAAAAAAAAAACCTTCAAGTGAAAAAAGTTTGCCTGCGATGAGATGCATTTTTATTTACTTAGTTTCGTAGCTCGAGGATGTGAAAAATTCAGATGAACTGTGGAAAATAACCAAACAAAAATTGTTTGGAATCCAAGGTCAGCTAAAATTACTTTCTCGTGCAGTTTGAGGCGATCGAGGGCTTTGAAGTTAACCAGCGATTTAATTTGAAATAAATACAGCTGTGGTCTTTAAAATATCAGATGTGTTTATTTCCAAATTGATTTGATGTGTGGAAACAAAAATTCTTTTGCTAAATGAACGAACAATCAAAGTTAATTAATCTTTTGTTAGGATGACGAAAAATAATAATTTTCCTTGCATTTCGTTCTAACTATTTAAGACTCCTTGTCTTACCTCGTTCACGTAAGAATAATAGTTTCCTGTACGACATACGACATACTGATTCTTCGGCACAGTATTCTCGAGCAAAATTTTGGCAGAAGCTGTAATTCTTGAATTATATTTGAAGTTTACTTTGTGAAAATGGAAGCCAAAGGCTGTTGGCGGATGGCTCACGGAACCAATCGACTGGAGCGATATCCGTAAAAGTTCATGCCAAAATTTAGCTACAATCTTAACTAATATTTAAAAAAAATGGAGGACTTGAAATTAAACTGTTCTATAGTGTAAGTCATCACGTTTCGGAAGCGATATTGTCGTGTCCACCCCAAATGCAGTTTTAACGTCAAATACATTTTTACTAGCTCCAAAAAGTATACTCCTTTATAATGTAATTCATTTTCCTTAAAAAACCAGGATTTTTCAATTTGCAATCTGTCTTTTTTACGCCAAGTAAATTTACACAGTTTTCTCAAAAAATGTGATGCTACCTGAAGTAGGTGTGTCCGTGGATTATTGTTCTGCGGATTATAGTTCTTTACCAAAGCTTTCTTATGTTATACCTGTCTTCTCTTATGAAGAAGATATGATGAATTCAATCCAAACGATATATTCGCATTTATTGAAGAACTGACCAAAACCATCAAAGAAATTAAATCTAGAAAATCTATTTTACATAGTTCAGATCAAATTCTGTATTTCGTTCTAAAATCTATCCTTTTTATTCAAACAATTCATTCTAATTTAATTCTTATTAATTTTAAAGTAGGTTTTTATTCACTATTCCTTATTCTAACAATAAAATTAAATAACCCTTTTGGAAGTTGAAACCCTTACCCACTGCAGATCCATTTAAACCTCAACCGAATTTATATAAAACCTTGATAAAATGAACTAAATTCAATTAACACTTTCTCCCATAAAAATAAATAAGCTTTCGACTGCTCACCTGTCAGGACTATCTTCAAACTGTTGTTTCAACTAAAATACAGGAAAAATAAATAAAATTTAACAAATAAGAGCATTAAAATATTTCTGCCTACTGCTACCCACTGAAAAATATATTTTTAAAATTCTTAATCTACCTGGCCGGCTACTGGCTCAAACTTATCTTTCCTCAGTCAACTTCAACTTCAACTACCACCACACACCCCATTCAGTCTGCTTCATCTCAACACTTTTCGTTGTTGTTGTTGATGCTAATGTTGGTTTAGAATCGGTGCCAATGAATAGCCTTTAGTTATGTTAAATTGCAACTTGACTGTTTTTAAGGGAGCGAACGCGCCTCCCTTAAGACAATAATCAGAATCTTATTATATATACTCGTACCACAGGCATACTACTGAGGTAGGTTTTTGGTTTTTTTTTTTTTTTTTTCTTTCTAAAGAAATAATGAACCAACAAAAAACAAAAATTCACATTCTTACTGTTTAACTTGCGTAAGGTAAAACTAAGTTCACTCAAGTTTCTCTCTTTCTCTCTCTTCATGACGCCCTGGGACATTAAGGTTATTTTCAAGCTTAATTAGAATGCTTCTCAAGTAAAGCAAGTAGTTATTTCTTCATAAAAAAAATATCACAGATAAGTAAAAATATAAGATTCTGTTCAAAGTTGAACTCATCTTATTTTTACCTAATTTTTGTTGATGTTTTACTTTCCAAATTAGAACATTTTTTTATATTGTCAACAAAAAACTTAGAAAATCTTTCCGAAAATTGAGTCCAAGTTTAACAGATTATAGCCTTTAATTTGTTTTAAAAAATAACCTCAAAATTAAATCAAAATAAAAAGCTATGGAGAAAAACGTGTTATCTCCAATTGGGCACTAATTTAAAACCTTGAACCCCTTTTTCAACCATAGGATATTTAAGGTAACATTTCTGATACAATGTATGTATTTCGGTAAGCTATATATATTATTAATGCATTATTTATTAGGTTCGAGTTATTGACGGCTATAAGCAAAATTGGTCAATATTCTGCGAAGTCTTAAAATATTTGAATCAAAATTGAGAAGCGTCCTTGTCAACATTAACGTTTTTTTCGCTTCTGTAACATCTACGGGTCTTTAAAGTTCAAATCTCAAATTCAAATTTAATATTATTTTACAACCAAATATAAACTTACACCGTTAGTTTTGCACGTCATCTTTTGACAAAAATTCATTAGACCAGTCCAAATTTGTTTGCCAGTCCTCAATTATGAAACCTTTAACTAATAACTGATCTTATAAAAACTCATTTCACTTGGATTAGGCGCAGAATTCCGAAGAAAGTTTTACGAGTATGTTTTGGTTTCAATATTTTACACCTCAGAAGCTTACTTTACGGACACAGTCAAGGTATGATTTTGGAACTTTTTGGATAAATTTTCATGACGAACTATATAAAATAAAAATCGTATTGTTTCAGTATTCTTGGTACGTATTTATCAGCATTCGCATATAATACATAGGTACTATATGGCAAGTTATGGATTCGTAAAAACAATCAAACTCTAGGCTTGACATTACAGTGATAGGGAAGAGGACAAAAGTGGGCCTCGCAATTCTAAACGACTCGGCCAATTTTCTTTAAACTTGGTAGATGGGTATTAAATAACGGCACCTACGAGTACCAACCAGTTTTTTTCAAAATCTTATACAATATTTTTTTTTCTCAAAAACTGTTTCACAGATAAAAAAAATGGTTGAAAAAGAACCATTTTTTGTTTTCGATTTTCTAAAAAACCGTACAACTGATTTTGACAAATACTGTATGTTAACTCGCCTTTAAAGTTTCAATAATATTGTCTATTGAAATTTTCAAAAAAATTTTTTTTGTTGAAAAATATATTTCGAAAATACCGAAAATACCAAGTTAGATTTTTTTAATCTTGACAATAATTTGTTTAAAATTATCTGCAAGATGTATAACAAAAAAAAATATTTTATCTGAAAACGCTACCCACCACACAAATTTAAAAAATGTTTTTTGAAAATTTGTATTTTTCTCAAAAATGGCAGCTAGATTTTTGATAACATTTATTGTCTTTCGCTTAATTTTTACGATCTATAATTTGATAAAAAAAGTTCAAATTGACCATAACATTGACATTCTCATTATCGGCAAATCGTATTTTAATGAACTTTCTTATACAGAAATTCATAAAAAGTTTAAAAATTAGTGCATAATCCAAACTTAAAAAAAAAAATTCTTTTGAAACCTCAATACCTCAAAAGTGGATTTTTTTATTTCAAATTTATCTGTACAATGATAAAAACTTTAAGTTGGCGTACTAAAATTTTTTCTTAAAAAAGCCTTGAAAATTTTATAAATAAAAGCAATTTTTTTTAAAGAAACCGCTGTAACGATTTATATTTTTTGTTGTTGCATAAATTCATATTTGCGTTCTGTTTTTATCAAACTAAGTTGTTTAAGCCTTTAGAAAAATAATCTTTTGCTTATAAACATTTTTCTCTAATAAGATTCGTTTTATAAATTCTAAGTCTATTACATGAGAGCATAAAGAGTCCGTGCGACCATCATCTTATTTCCGTCCTGGTCGTTTTTTTTGTGTTAACTCCCCATCCCAATATAAATAAATCATGATTTATGTTTGTAGGTTTTAAAAAGTTTAATTGACTTTTAATATTTTAACCTCACCTCTTAAACAAAGCAAAACAAAAAAACAAAATAACAATAGGCGCCCGGGAACCTTGAACCAATGAGATAAATACACTGAGGCTTCGTAAATTGAAAATCAAATTACAAAAATGCTTTAATTGCAGTAGCAATTACCCCAATTGCAGACAAAACTTTATACGGTTTCTTCTTCCTCCAAATAAAAGCCTATTGAACGACAACACAGAAGAAGACATGCTAACTTTGTGTTTTTGTCTAGATAATCTTTTTCCAACATTCAACAACTAAGTTGGGCTTTAGTTTTACTTAATTTATCAAAAAAAAAAGGTTAAACGAATTACCATAAACATAACATAGAACATGCATGCATGAGTTTGACCTCTCTGGAAGTGTTAAAGTTTTACATAGAGGGGGAGGGGGGGGGGGGGGACACCGAGGACGATGGATGGTGTCAACGTCTTCTTTCTTACTTCGCCAACCCAGCACACAGTCGCGCTGTTCTATTCAATTTCAATGGCGAAAAGAATAGTTTGTTCATCTTTCTCATCGTACATCGTGCTTTACAAAAACAATGCACATCCTTGAAGGGATGCAAAGAAAAACCCTTTGCAAAAAAAAAGTCCTATTTTTTTTGTTGTTGTTGTTTCGCTGTTTAGAACGTGACTATTTTGAGCCGGGCAAAAGAATAGAATAGAAAAAAAAATAACAAAACCACTTCCGCATTTAACTGGTAAAAATGTATACGATGTGAAATAAAGTGTTATGAAACTGCTCTACGCACTTTAAACCAAAAGATGTCTGCGCTTAGCAAATTAAAATATCCGCAAGCACATTTAATAAAAAAGATACGAGTATGTGATATGAGAAATTTAGATTTAGATCTGAGTACAGTGACCGCTCATCCTCTATTCGAAGTGAAGATTCTTGCCCTTAAAAGTTATACATATTCATATTTTATGAAACAATTTTAGAAACACTCATTTTGTTGTTTTGGAGAACGTTCTTTGATATAATGCTTCATTTTATAATTCGCGAATCGAACATTTTCTCGGTGTCGGAGCAGTTTCGCAAATAGAGTTCAATTTCGTGTTAGAGTTGGCGAATGAATTTATTCGCTAAAAAATGTCATAGCTAAAAATAAAGAAATTTTCTCTTTTTCTGTTTTCAAGATTTTGTTTTTGCAACACATTATTTGTCTTTTTCAACCAAATTACGTGTAACGTTTTTCAGACCAACCGGCCAGTCCAACTTAGATATCATGCCAAAAACCAATTTCTAAAAACTGAATTTCATCCCCTTTCACCCCCAAAACTAAAATTTGGCTCCAGTTCAAATTAAGGGGATTTTTACTTGCGACTTATAGGTACTATAAGGCAAGTTATACATTCGTAAAAAAAATCGAACTCAAGATTTTGATCAAAGTTGACATTACGATGATAGCGAAGACCAAAAAAGTGGGTCTCGCAATTCTATCTGTCTGCCTGTGTCTGTCAGTCAGTTCGGCTACAGCCTAAACTACCAAGTTTGAAGAAAATCGGCCGAGATTTTCTTCAAACTTGGTAGATATGGGTTTTAATTTTTTCCCCCACACGTTTTTATAAATATTTTTTTTTTTCAAAAACTGCCACAGAATTTAAAAAAAAAATTAAAAAATTTCATTTAGTTAAAACTAAGTAATGGTTGGAAAAAAAATTCCAAAAAATTGTTATTTTTGGTGGGTCTTTTTTTTTGTTTTTGATTTTCTCGAAAACTGTACAGCCGATTTAAATCATTTTTATTATGCTAAAGTTTGAATATAACGTATTCAAATTTTTTTATTCAATTTTTTTTTTTTTTGGAAACTCAATATTTCGAAAACCCCAAAATCGATTTTTTTCAAACTTGACAAATAAAAGTTTCTTAACATAATCTACAAGATTTAAGAAAAAAAATTTTGTTTTATCTTAAACTAACGGTACCTTCCATACAAATTTAAAAAAATGGTTTTCGAAAATCGTATTTTTCTCGGAAACGGTTAATAAAAAAAATTGAAATCTAGATATGTATTACTGACTGTACCTACCAAAGACAAATTTTTTCGAATTTCTCATTATCGGCATAACGGATTTTAATGAATTTTTTTTATAAAAAAGCTCATAAAAAGTTTAAAAACATTGCATTTCAAAACTTAAAAAAAAAATTTTTTCAATTTTTAGAAAAGAAAGTCATTTTTTTTTTTTGGAAAATTCGATATCTCAAGAACGGTTTAATATTTTTTTTTGGAAATTAGACTTATTCGTACAGTAATAAAAACTTTTTTTCTTAAAAATGTTTTAAAAATTTTGTACATAAAAGCTTATTTTTTTAAGGAACCACTACAACGACTAATAATTTTTGTTCTTGCATATAGCATTCTGTTTTTATCTCTTACTACTAAAAGAATTTTAAAAAATCATTTTATCCTTATGAACAGTTTTCTTTAATAACTTTCGTTTTTAAAATTCCTAGTCTATTTCATAGGAGCAAGTTCGTGCGACCCAGTCGTGCATTTTATTTTAAATGTTTAACACTCTCTCTACAAAAATTTAGCTATGTCGGATTTTTTCGAAGCAAATCTCTAATTTTCCCGGGATAATATATTCAAAAACTTAATTTTTTTTCTTAAGAATTAGAAATAAATTTAAAAAAAAATTAATTTTTAATTTGTGTTTTCATTAATTAAAATTTGTTCAAAAAATCCGACATCATTAATTTTCTTAGCTCAAAATATTTAGAGAATCGTTTTTAGTAAGAATTTAAAATATCTACAACCTAATTCAGTCAATATTCTGGACCAAGTTTTCATTTAAAAAACTAAGAGTATTCTGCACAAACCCATGTTAATTCGTATTTAAGCTGATTTGTTCCATATTGCTATCAGCTTCCCATCCATATAACAAGAGTGACCACGTGCGACATAATTGTACATTATTTTAGCTTTATACTCATCGTCCGTCGCGTCGTTGTTCTGTACTCGGCAATAACTGCTATATCTTTGCCTTTTATGTGAAAATGCGTGAGCGTTATTTTATTGCGATCCAAGTTATCTTAACATGAATAGTTGAATTCTTTGTTAGCATTCCTATAATCATACTTCTAAGGGTCTGCGAAATTGCTTAAGTTTCGGTTATCGTGCCTCAACGCACCATAAACAAAAACAAAACCTCCCAACAACGATAGTAGTATTTAAGACCATGGTTTCGCACAAATTGTGTGTGTGACATCAAATAAAAATAAAATACCTTATCGGTATTTCGGCTTATATTTTTCCGAAACAGAAAATACCCACCTTAAACACGGTGTTTTTAACCTCGTTTGAACGAACGACAATATAATCAGCGTGTAAATATAATCTTCAAAAGGTAGTTTTACAAATCGTTGTATGTTTTTTATTCGCGTTATTTTTATTAAGTGTGGAAACACAGATTTAGCAAAAGATTATCCAGAATTTGCCAAGGACAAAATGGACAAAATCGATTATGGACCTTTCTTGAAATGAAAACAAAATGAAGAATACCGATTGCGATTTAATGGCATTTACACACGCTATGGCAATGCAGATGATACCGAATAGCGGTGGTATTCATTTCAAAACAATTACAAACTTTCATGACTGATCGAATGGTTTTAAGGTTCACGAATGTCGACAAATGTGACGGTTCTAACGTAGGTGGACATGGGCGTAGTTGTTAAAAAAAATAATAAAAGTTCCAGGGGTTAGAAAATGGAAGGACCTGATTTGTGAAAGACACACATTGCATAGAATAAGTAGAAGTAGATGCATATACAGAGTTTACCGAGGTCATTGCCGCAGCAGACATGGTTATTCTAAATTCGTTTTGGCTTCGTTTTGGAGTTAAAACGTTTTTTATGATGATTCTTAATTTTTTTCAAACTTTTTACGCTCAAATTTAAATTCTCTTTGACATTTTTATCGAGATGGTAGGGTCGTTTATTGCCGATTAAAATTATATTCATTCGCAAAATACTCTGAGGGAAAATAATCTGTCAACTGTCAAATGTCAATTAACACAGTGTTGCCAATTTAAAACAAAATCAAACTATATCATGTTGTGCTTTGTGGAGTGGTTTGTAGCTATCGCTCTCATGTATTTTAAATGTGGAGTGGTGTGTTGTGTCGAAATTCTTCGTGTTGTTATTGCCACATACTTACGCTATGTCGCTGACGTTTTTTGTCTGTTTATGGAAAAGAAAAGATAGTGGTCACGAAAATGGAAACAATGACCGTTTGCAAAACATTAATCTTGATTAGTGTCGATGATATAACACACAACACAATCCAACACGAGATAGACCTGTACCCCCCTTAAATATCAAATGTGTTCGTCAAAAACCTGAAACGTTGTTTTACTTCAATTTTTTCAAATGTCGGAATTACGAAGTTTAATTAAAATCGTTGAAGCCACTTTAGGATAAAACAAACAAAATCTTTGTTAAGAAGTGATTCTAAACAAAAAGTCAACAAAAAGATCAGGGTCAACTCTATTTTTATGTGATAGTCTAAAAGTATGCTCAAAGTAGGTTTTGAGATAACGAGCAATTGTACTGGGTTGCGCTTTGCATTAAATTTTTTTCTCAAATTGTTAAGCATACGTTTATTTTGAAATCCGTTATGAAATATTCAAGTTGCAATTTTGAACATGAGTTGTCATAGGTCCGACTCTCTGTAGTCAGTGATTCAAAGAATAAAGACAGGCGGAGCACTTTTTCTCTTCGACCATCTGGAACTAAAATAAATTCGTTTTTAGTCTTTGCAAGGACTTAAACTCCGGTTTCCAAAAACCTTAAGAAAACTTAAGATCGGGCATAAATGACTCAGTGTCGAAGTGTAGGTTAAGATCGAAGCCCTGCTTAAACCAGTAAACGAAGAATGCTCACCGACAAATTTTGTTCAAAGTCGAAGAATTTTTTTTATAAAAAGATTGATCGAGTTTATGTTGCGATATGAAGATAATCGTCCGAACTCATGCCTAGGGTTGAAAGAAGGCAAAATACCTCAAATATAAGAGTTTGGTGGAGATTGAGCTGCGATGAACGTTACCCACGTTATTTTTGTGCAAAAAAGCTTCTTCGAAATTTCATGAAATACTGTTTTGGAAAACGTCCTCATATCTCCGTGGACATTCCAGAGACATCATGTTACAGCTCAAAAGGCGAAAACCGAACTTTTTTTTAGGAATATTTGAGTGAAACCTGCAAAAAGTATGAACTCAATTAACCACCAAATGGGCAGGTGAAATTCAATTGACTGGCCCCTATCTTGGCTACGTCCTTGCGGAAAAAAGCTAGTTACAACATAGAAGAACATTGATTTTATTTTACCTGCAGAAATTGCTTGATGTAATCATTCCCATTCTCGGCCAAGAACATCTGAACTGCATTCATTGCTTTGGAAGATATTTTTTTGCTATTTGCCGAAGACAACGACAAAGACAACGTCGACGACGACGAATCACTTTTGCCATTTTTCAAAACGAACAATTCCGGAGTAGTTTTCAAACAATGTCCATTGATATTTTGCTTAGACTTGACTCTCAAGAGTTCATTTGCCGGTCGCAGATCGGCGGTATTGATAAAAATCCCTGCACCATTACAAAATTCCTCGCATTCATTGTTAAAGACATTCGTGAGGCTAACTGGTGAAAGTAATTTAGTCGTATTTTCTTTTTGTCTCAAATGCTGTCGTTCGAGTTCGGGATAAGTTTTCGAAACAATTGTCAGATTCGAACTCGAAGGATAACGGCATGTGGCCGAGAGTTTACTAAACATATTCGAGGAATCATTTGAATATATTGGATTTGTGTAATCAACGAAGACGCCGTCGTCTGTGATGCAGGAGGAAAGGTCCTCGTCAAGGAATGATTCAAGAACGAGTAGATTGTTGTTAATGTTGTTGTTATTGATTATTTTGTGCATTGGAGACTCTTCGCGAATATCTGGCAAGTCTGAGGCTGACAAGTAGCCGATGAGAGGAGCGGTCGAACGGCATGTTTCCATTTCGAAATTATTGTTATTCGCCGATGATGGTGAGTTGCTGCATGATGATGGGAAAAATGGTTGTTGCTGCTTAGCCACAGGGGGGTTTTGAGGTTTTGGTAAAATGATTTCGGCATGTCTAGCTGATATTTCCATGCGACTTAGAACCCTCTCGAAGTGATCTATGGTTTTTTCGATTTCTTGGTCATTTTCGAAGTTCACATTGTTGTTCAATGAGTTGCTGCCTTCTTTTTTGTAGGGGCTTGAGTTTGGTTTTAGATTTTGGGGGCTAGAAGGGCACGTACCGATAATGGGTGCATCATTTTGTAACTTTTTCACTGCATTGGAAGGTTTGTTTTTCGTTTTTTGTTTATTGTCTTTGGCCTTAATTTCCACCGTGGTAGCCTGATCGGGTTTTTCTGCGGGTTCTTTTCGACGTTTCGAAGGTGTTTTTTGGATTTCTGTATCCTTGCTTGTACCGTTAAGAATGCATGCAGGAGGATCTGCATTTTCCATAACACTAAATCCGTTACTATTTGAGTTAGTAATATTGCTACTGGAATTACTGTTACTGTTAAATGGGTTCTGTACAAATGTTGCAGATGTTTTAAAAATTTTCGAAAAAGACCCTGTGCTAAAGTAGGACAAGCCGCCCTTCGAAGGAGATGATTTTCCTCCCCCAGCAGCAACATTAGATGTTTCTTTGAGAATATTTGGAATTGGGTCCTTTCCGGTATTGTGCAAATTGCTATTGGCTGATTGCTGCTTGGATAAAGATGAAGATGATGTTGCTGTTGTCTTGTGTTTGGCAGGCGATGGGGACGCAGACGACGACTGTTGTGAATGAGTTGGAGATGCTGCAGTGATGCAAATTGATGCAGACGATGGAATGTTATTGTGTCGGTTTTGCTTTGATTTATTTGTTGAGAACATGATGAGAATTTAAAAGGCACTTCAAAGACACTTAAGATACAACTAAATAACATTTTTTTTTTGTTTTCTTCTCTTTAAATTTTAAAATGCTTCTGAATTATTTTTTTCACATTGAAGAGAATTTACATTCTTGCTTAAGGAGGTTGTTAGATATACTTTCATTTGAAGAACAAAAAAATCAATCCAAATTTAAATTTGGTTTTAAAATATAAGGGTGTTCTACGGATTCCTTTTGTTTTCATTGTCTTTGGACTTCTCTTGAAGTAATGTTTTTCGTTCCCAAAGATATTGCTAGATTTTTAGATTTGTATAATTATATTAAGCTGTCCCGACCATCGTTTCTATGCAAAATATAGCTGATTTTTTTAAATAAATAAATACAATATTTGTCGCATGTTCTTAAGAGATAACATAGAAAAAATACTTTAATATGATATTGTTATTGCAAAAAAAACAAATCGAAAATATGTAATAAATTTGTTGCTCTTTTCTGCGACAAATTTAATTCGTAACGTCAGTATAACTATATTTAAGATTGAATAACGAAAGGTAAAAAAATAAAATATCGTTTCCCCATTAATATAACATGTTTTTAAAAAAGTTGAAACCTACTATTTTTTAGCATAAAAGCGATGCTAACTACCAAAAATTCTAAAAAATCTGGTTAAATGTATATACTCGTATTAATATAAAAAACTAGGTAAAGAATTTATGAATCACCCTGATTACTATCTTTATCAAAAAAAAAAAAAAAACAAATAATTTACCATGCATACTTTCAGAGGGTGGTATGGGTATGTTTTTTTTTATAAAAGCAAGTATTATTCCCAATGATTTGCTTAAATTTTTTTTTCAAGGCGTGTTATTATGTTTTCACATGGAAATTTTGTTCATACTTTTAGGAGGCATAATTTCATATGAACAAAAAAATAGTTTAAATCAGAGTGCGCTTTTATTGTGCCAATGTGTATTTATTGATAAATCGGGGACCATTTGGTATTATTCAAATGTATATCTCTTTTTCAAAAAAACACAGAAACTTAATTAATATGATTTCACTCTTGTAAGATATAATTAAATAGATTAAGCTTTGATGTATCCGAATGTGCCTACTTCTAGGAAAACTCTTAAAACCAACTGATATTTTTAAAATTATTAAATGCAGCACACTTTAAGATCACTTCAGAAAAACAATGTAGACTTTTGTTGCATATTTTTAGACAATAAGTTGATAAGATTTAGTTTTATTTAACAGGCCACGAAAAATATTAATGTTTCCATAAATATACATATGTACGTACAATCGTACATACATATCTGAAATGAATTTAGCGACTTTTTGTTTTATTTTCAGAATTATTTCTCCACTAGAAAGAGTTTTTTGACATACTTTTAGGGAACAAGGTTAGATGTACTTTCAATCGAAAAATTCAATTTAAATGCTGATTTTAAATATTCAAACATTCGATTTTTTTAAACACTTTTATTTAAAATACATTGCATAGTTACAGGAGTTCGTTGGTAGGTTCTAAAATGTGTATATATAAATCAATCCAAAAGACATGTTTTAACTTTGTACACTCGAATAATTTTATTTTAACTTTGAGCACAATTTTTTGATGCATATTTTCAGGTTGCGACTAGCATAATTTATCCTAAGGAATTTACGGTGCCAAATTTCAAAGACAACACTAGATGTGTTTTTAAGATATTTATGTTTATTTACGAAAAGACAACCACGAATTCATATCTTTAATTGGACTCCAAGTCCATTCAATGCAATAATCGTTGCTTTGAATAATTTGCGTGGTGGTCAGAAAATGTGTCATAACTGAAGTTACAGCAACGCAGTCACATTTTATTACAAATATCGAGTAAAACATTTTATTTTATGAATGAATGGGAAAGAAAAAACAGCACGTGGGTTATGGGTTACGCGAAGCAGCAAAAGATACATTATAAAAAAGTATGTTGGTGGTGACAACGGAGCTATTGAATCAATGAGCATAAATTAAATGTTTTTTTTTGTATCTTTTCTGCTGCACTCAAATTTATTTTACTAAATTGATTTATCCTCTAGAAAAATTATTGACCCGAACCGCGTAGCCATCGTTGCTTGCGAAAAGATTTACAAATGCACCCAAACACAGAGTGTTAAGCCGAAAAAGCCCTTTGACCTGCTGGAAATCGTAGAATTAAAGATGTGTGTAGCAATAAAACATAGCATTTGAGTGAGATTTGTTACTCAAAATTGAAAACATAGAAATTGATGTTGTGTTCATGCGCTGAACTCGAACGAAGAAATAAAATGACTCCAAGAGTGTGTTAGAGCTGTCACTACATCGTTTACCCACTTAACATTATAACTATTAGTTTTGGGTATATTCCGGCTTAGATAGTGCAACCATACCGTATTCAACCGCCCCTCATCCAAGAACTATTTTTTTTGTTTTAATTTAAAATCTGAAGTCTGTCTCTGGCATGGGTCGGTATGATGTTAGGTTGGGTATAAGGTAGTCTATAAAAATAACTAATTGATGTCTCGCAAATGAGAAGGGATGGTTTGATGTTTCTCGAAACACAATTATTGGGTGGGTGCATGAGGAGCTACTCTGTATAGACTTTGTGTGCTTGTTGACGGTTTTGCCTACTTTATTTGCATTTAAATTACACATCGCTGATAGGTACTTAACCGTGAGTTTTCTAGGTTCTTCATTTGCACCGCGTGTACATGTGTATGTTCATACCTACGAGTACATACCTTTACTTTTTTTCCTGGTAATTTTTCACTGTCGTCTTTTGGTCTCCATTCATTAGTTGGATAGAAAACGCATAGCATTGTCAAGGTGCGGTCATTGAAACTTGTTGATTTCTTTCATTCCATTTTGTTGACAAAATTGTTTTATGTTTTATTTATTTTTTGCTTCATGATGTAGAAGAAAAAGTTCACGGTTGGTTAGAGTTGAATAAAAAGGAACATTGAGTTGGTGTTCAATTAACTTTCATTATATTTTTTATTGAAGTACTGCCAATATTGTTTGTGTTGGAATGACGGTTTAAATACATAATACCCTACTTGAATTTCTTTTCTATAAAATGTAAATAAAACTTATTAAAAAAAAGAAATCGTAAAAAAAGTTCATCTTTTGATGAACTATAGCTAAATGCTATAGAATAGAATGTCAATACTTAGCAGTTTTTAGATTAAAACTTCAGCTCGATATCAAATAATTAAAGAGAATAGCTATTTTCTAACAATACAGTACACTTAAATAAAATATTTTAGATGGACAAGCTTCCATTCGGACCCACACTTTCGGCGTTTTAGTCCAACACACTAACCAGTTTTTAACAATTAAATAATTGATTCTTGAACAATTTTTTCTTGAAGGAAGCTGAGTTTATTTGAACAAAAAAAAAGAAATTCTTCTTAATTTTCAAGATGCTGAGAATCATAAAAAATAACGGTATTTCAAATTTATCGCACTTATCCGATAAATATTGAATTAATAAAGTAAAATTATTTTATCATTGTCAGATTATTAACAATTTTGTATGCCAATTTCGCTATTGTCAGGGCTAGGTTTAGCATCAAGAGCATAGCTTAACTATGGAATGCTTTAGAGCTCCACAAATTTGGAACAAAATGAATTTCAGCATCAATTACGTTTATGTTATATAAAACAAAAACCTAATAAAACCTACTTAGATACTATGTAAAACAACTTTGTCATTAGCCAATCGGATGCTAACACTGTCAATGAACTATTGCGAGAAAATTGTAGTTTTTATTTCTTCTTGTTCAATACAAATTATTGTCATTGCAAATTTGTCATTAAATTTTTGACAAATCATTGGTCATATGGCAGTTATTGTCATGATTCAAAAGTTCGACATTTTTTGAATATTTTCCAAAAAAAAAAATCTCAATATGACAATTGTCAAATTTCCTTAATTATAAATTGTTAACTGTCACGCTTTTCAATTTTTATGAAACAGGACCTTAGCAGTATTATATACTACTGTGAGAACTTTTTTCTATGAAATCATTAGTAAAACAAAATTATGTTATAGTTCTTGCATTTCAGACTCTTTTTTTTTGGATAGATAGATAGATAGGGCTATAATCCTAGGCATTTATTATTATTGGTTATCTATAGCTGTCACACCAAAAAAAGTAAAAAAAAACATCATATACATTTTTATATGGACTCTCAAGTTGTTATCCGTGGAATTATATGTCAGAATCAGCTGTCATTAAAGAGAATAACATATCATTGGAATCAAAATAAAAATTAAAAAGACTTAACATTCAGCTTTATACGGACTTGCATTGATGCACCTATGAATATACTTTTGTTTACCTTTTTCCCGATTTCCAATGTGTTGGCTACACACTAGCCATGAAACATGAAATACCCACGTATAACTTATTCACTTTTAAATAAGTTAAGGGATGTGTTGGAAAAGTGTTTTCTTATTTTTTGTATAAAGTTGAAATAAGCGCTTATATGCAGTACGTGTTAGAATAGAATTAAGTACGAATTGGAAAATTAAAATTACAAAAAAAGCATCTTGTTTTTCTAAGATTTTATTTCCATTTAATAAAATATTCTTTTTTACAGAATAATAAAAAACAATAAAATAAATAAATAAAAAATAAATTATATAAATAAGAGGCCATTACGGCCCGTAAATATCTTAAAGCTGGTGACTCACAACTCTCAAATATCCTTTGTACGTCTTAGTAGGAATGCAGAGAACTTTCAATTTTTTGCCGATTCCGAACGGCTAATGAGCAATATTTTGTATGAAAAGTCTTAGTCTTGTATTACTTTTCACCCATCAAAACATTTTTGTAGTGGCTGAGAATCAAATCCAAGAAAATCCAACGCAATAACCATTATTATATGTAATTGTGAAAATCAATGTTCTTAAAAACTTCACTTCGTTTCAGCTATAAATACAACCAAAAATTGGTTCAAGATAAATTTTATAAAAAAAAATCCTCAAAATCGTGTTTAAACTCAAAGCATATGGTTTTTCCTTTATGTTGTCCAATTTCTGTCACACTTTTAATCTTAATGTGCTTAAAAAGAATGGACAAGATAATTCTTTTATATATTTTATAATTTCTATATTATATCATTTAAATATTTTGTAAAATAGTGTCAGCACAAAATTTACACGACGACATTATAATAATTGAATTAAACGTCAGGAATTTTTCACTATTATTATGACAACCCCTGAGCGTGCACTGGTAAATATAGCAAGAAAATGGAAGAGCTTATGGCAATTTGCCAGCGAAGACGAAAAAAGTGGGTCCGGCAATTCCGTCTGTCTGCCTGTCCCTCGAACTAAAGCCTAAACTACTGGATGTATTTTCTTCAAACTTGGTACTTAAGAGTCTTCGGTGATTCCCTAGAGGGGAAATTGATTTTTTAGCTCTAAAACAAACGGTACCCCCCATACACCCGTAATGCATAATCTTATTTATCTCGAAAACGGCTCTAACGATTTTGAAAAAAAAATTAGGCGTGATTTTTTGGACATGGACTACATTTTTGTAAAAAAAAATTTGGGGGCAAAATGTTATTAATGGTACTTCTCATAGAACCGTTTTTTTTGATTTTCGAATTTCTCATTAACGGCTAAAATTAACGATAAATCGAATTTAACTAAGGTTTTCGCGCTTATTAACCCATGACATTTTAAAATTTTCGGATTACCCGCGTTATAGATATGTATATCAAAGATATTAAAGGAGTGCAGTACTGTACTCACCCCGAACGTTTCGCTACAAATTTTATTGAGTGTGGTCACTGGGAAACTCATGGTGTTTCCCGCTGAGTATAGTATTGCAATTGCTTAATATCTTCGCGTGTAATCCGAAAATTTAAAAATGCTAAATAAATCGGATTATCTATTTACCGTTTAAATTCTTACCGCATCTTCATTTTTCAAAGCACCTCATTTCGACTCTAGTGAAAACAAAGCATTAAATACAAAAGTATCAACGAATGCCAACCTTCGTGCCATTCTATTTCAGATATTTCAAACCTTCGTTAAATTTCGTTGGAATGAATTCCCAGAAAAAATCATCGCAGAATTTGCTCGCAGAGGAAAATCTCAAACAATTTTTTATTATTATCCAAATGAATGGATTCTGTAATTATTTTTTTTTCTCAAAGAAACATTTTCCGATTGCAATAGATTTTGCGATAGCGGTTACTTGACAATGTTTTGTTTTTAATTATTAATTGTATTATTTCAACAATCAACACTTAGATATTCAATGGAATAATAAAATTTATGAAATAGCCATTTATGAATCATCAGAAAATTAATATTTATACTTCTATGTTGATTTTTATTTTCTTTGATTTCAAACAAAATGATAATAATTTTTATGTTTATTTTTGCAAATTACGTCATTTGCGCACATATTGTTTTTAATGATTTTCTTTTTATAGGTTTAAAATGATGCAACATGGTGTTGTGTTGTTTTTGTAAGTAGAAGCAGGTACTGTGTTGATATGAATAAATACATATTTTACATCATAAGATAAGTACATAGATAGATTTATATCGCCAGTAATAATTTGTTTGAGTATTGACAATATTATTCTTCTTTGCCTAAATACACTACCCTACAAAAGTTGGAATATAATTTAAAAAATGCTCATATTTTTCGATCCATTCTCTTCAAAGTTCTTTCTAAAGTTTGACCAAGTTTAAATGAAGCCAAGCATTTTAGCCGACAGCTACCTACGCACTATAATAAATTTTTTGTTTCCAACTGTAAAGCATTTATTTGTCAGTGTTTAGCGCACGTAATAACTGTTCGGCAAATTATTCTCGACATCAATTTTGACTGATTCTGTTATCAAAAAAAAAAAATCGAAGAAGTCCAAGGAACCCAGTCGTTTAGACTGTAGCCCTGTTTAAGAAATTCAAAGTTTTCTCTATCCTATGTGGTTGGCAGCCAAAAGCGATCGTTTGTGTCTCGTACTTAATTTTTATTTTAATATAAACATTTCTGGTTTGAATTTGGGTAACTAATTTTACTACAATATAAATTAGAGAACATGTAAAAATTTGGTGCTTAATCCACATATCTTTCAGAAGAGTATTCATAGTTTCATCGATATATTTATTCTTTATTCAAATATGTAATTATAAATGAGTATTGTACGAGGATTTTACTTTCTTTTGGAATTTAAGAGATTTCCCACTTAAACGTCATTTTTTTTGTTTGATGCATTTGTGCGGTGCCGTTTCAAACATACACTTTGTTTTTTCCACATGAAAGGGGGTTCAGAAATTTTCGTGGTTGATTATTAGAATTTTGTGTTCTCTTAAGCGACATAAGTTTTTTTATTTGATTTTTCACAAAAGCATTGAGAAGTGAGGTGTCCGTACCTTGGGTGTTAGTACCGTAGGTATCAGTACCGTGGATATAAGTGCCCTAGTATTTAAATTCTAAGTGATCTAAAATTAAAAAGTTCCTCGCAATAATGTTAACATTTTTCTATTTAGAATAAGATCAATATGTCGGACAGAGCAACAAAAAATTAGTGCAATATAAGCCTAATAATAAAAAGCTGATTTCAAAAAAAAAATTCACTTTTTGGAAAAAAAAAAGAAAGTTAAAAACACCGAAACATAAAAGTGGAGCCAAAAGTTCACCAAAATTCACACCGAAGCAAAATTGGAAGTTAACAACTAAAAAATCATAATTGGAAAGTATTAAAGCTAGCGCATGTTGACGTGTTTTTTGTTTCCCTTTTAAATAATTTTTTTTTAGTAATCCCCCCTCTCATCTAAACCCTCTCCGAAGCGATACTTTATTGTATTGGTCTAACCTAAAAACTTAAGTTTCTTGTTGCATCTTTTATTTTTTTATCGGAAATAATCTGTAATCTGAAAAAATGTATTTTTTTTCATTTCGAGATGTCAGTCTGAAATAAAAAAAAAATAAAAAACAAGCCCCTCAGCTTAGAACATTTAAAAATCATTACGTTGCAGTTAAATAACTTAATGCTAAATAGGGTTGAGTAAGGTTAAGTACAATCTCGCTAAGTCAACTCATAAATCAAGTCAATGCAACCAAGTTGTGAATATACATAATTCAATAAGAAAATTCGTCTAAGCGATTGATTCCCATTAGAATCATACTTTCCTAAATTTTACTTCTCATTCCACATTTTTCGACAAAATACCCCAAGGATATTTTGTTTGGTAATTATATCAATCGTTTTTCTTTATCTACAATCTGGATTTCCTTTCTCAAGTTCTCAAGTAATCAACAGCACTAATCCTTTGTCTTTGTAAACCTAAGATGCTTCGTAAGAAGAAAAAAAAAGATTATTAAAGATCTCATGATGATTGACACAGATTTATTGCACACCGAAGAAGGAAATAATATTTTTCGTTTGCTAATTTTAAACTTAACATTTTTTAAGGTGTGGTATTAGAGGGATGATGAATTTAAAGTTGACAACAGAGATATTATTTTTTTTACTCATCACTATATAAAATATCTTGCACGTGCTTTTATTAAATAAAAACAACAACAACTAAAAAAGGAACAGAGATGTGTTTTAAGCTTCCGTCATAGTTTCATAACATCTCACCCAAGATATTTTACATATCTATTTTTTCTTATAATAAAGATATTGATAACTACTTATGCCCTGAATTAGTCATGTTTCCTTGGCATTGAACACAAGTTTTATTTTTTTTTCTCTTAATGACAGCATAATATTATATTATAGAAGAGCAACCCGTGTGTGGTGGCAGTTGGGTGGGGGTTATCGTAAAGAATCAATAATTTATTGATTAGATTCACCACATGCAGCAGAATTATTACGAGATTATGTTAACCAACATTAAAAGCTAGAAATGTACATATTTATGTATGTATAATTTTGTTTTTAATTTTATGGAAGAAAAAGCATTGTACTTAAGTTAAAGTGTAGCACATGCTTATAACAACGCCCCTAATGGCCCAATAATAATAAAACCAAAAAAAAAACCTGTTGGCAATCCCATTCCAACCCCGTTCTCACATTACTTATCGATTTTGACCATAAAAATACATAAATTAGTTTTTTTTTTTAATAGAACTCAATTTTGTTGTATTACCTGAGGCAGATTTGCATTGATCTGACGATGCAAACTATCACGCTCCTTCTCCACATCGTGTAGCTTCATCTCCGACTCACTGAGTCGCTCCTGTGCTTCACGCAGGCTATCCATAAGCTTATCTCGTTCGTCCAGCATCGATACCATTAGTTGTTCGAAATTGGCATCCTCGCCGCTGAACTGCGAGGACCGCTGCGAGATGCTATCCTCGGATATAGTCGGCATCACGTCGCACATCATGCTCCACATTATATAGTGAATTCACCCAGGGAGTAGAAATATATTTTCTTGTCACGAGAACAGAAGATGTTTTTTTGGAAGGGGTTTTCGTTCTTCCTTTTTTTCTTCCTCAAGATTCAAGGGTGTTCCGGAGTAAAATCACACCGAAATGAAATTCAAGATTATCAGGATGAGGACAAAAACCAAAAGTTAGAACTCCCTATCAGCTCAGTAGTGATTACAATGAAGCATAAGCCCGCTGTTCGAGCATTTATTCAAGATTTAATTTTATATTTTTCAGGAGAACACTAGTACCTAAATTATATTTTTCTTGACAAGTAGTTCTCTTTTTAAGGTTTTTTTTTGTCTTCCTTTTTTATGTAATTATACGACTTGTATGGAGCCCTGCTCAATCGATATGTATGAATAATGGCAGAAAATCTTTATTATGTTATTTAGTTGTCATACAACTTTTATTTTGTTAACACATATTTTTTCATTCAACATTTTTTCTATGAAAACTCAGCCCCTCTCCCCCGACACGAATCGCACGCACCACACAAAGGTGTGCAGAAAAAAATTACTTTTAAATCAAACGAAAGGAAAAAAATGTCCACTGTGACTCCCCTCCCTCACGGTTTTCAACACTTCAAAAATATAAGGTTTTCAATTTTATACATGATTTTCATTTTAGAAAGATGAAAAACAAACACATTTCATTACATTTTTCCACTGTTTTTTATACCAATACGAACGTAAAAAAACCCAAAAATTTTTCTAATAAGGAAAAATTTATCACTCGAAGGCGAATAGGCGAAAAAGTAAGAAGGAAAAAAAAAACTATAACTGATTGAATGAAAAAAACCACAGCCCGCCCGCAAATGTGTATTGCAATTTTTATGTACACTGCGATTGTTCGCATAAATCCACAACACACCGGATGAACTAATGCCCACAGTGTTGTAGAATTGATGTGGTTATTGAATTATCGAAACATTTTTCTCAAATGCAATTAGTTTTTGGGAGTTTTTCGCGTTTTTCTATGCGAGGTTCACGACAATCTATACAACCCGGTCGCCATGTTTGTCAAAAAAAATTGGATTTGTGTGATATGTCAAGAATTTTTTTCTATACCTCTGCCCTGTTCTCTAGTTTAGTTTTGTGTGGTGGTCTCTTTCTTATTTGACGAATGTTTCAACACCCTTTCGTTGAGTTTTTGTTGAATTATTTTCAGTCACAAATGACAGTTACAAAGATGACAGGAGTGTTGTCAAATTGACAATTCGGAGTTTTGTTTTTGTTATTCTCGTTTTATTTTTCCTGTAGAGCTGGTGGTGATGTCTTCTCCAAAGTTAAGATTTCGGAAGAAAATCCGGCAAAGAGATGGTAAATTATCAATTTATAAACAATTCTTATTAGGGAAAAATAAATTACACTTTATTTTTTTTGTGTCTTTTATTTGAACCAGAAGCGGCTATCAGACTCAAGTTCACTGAAAATATTCGGAATGTGTTAGTTTTTTGATGTAAAGTGATTGAACCAATCCAATATTTCCAATTTTTAATAGAATTCATTTACTTTCATAATTTGTCTATCGCAGGGTTTTTGTTATTTTCTTGTGTAGACAGCACTTATTTTGATTGATTTATGTTCTGCTAGCACCCAAGAATTAATAATCCAATAAGAATAAATTTGATTTGCCATTTAGCATTTTATGCAAAATTTCAAAGGCAACCTTGGGGTATCGTTGGAAAGTTAGTCAAATTTAAGCTTAGCCGTGCAATAACTTATTAACCCAACCCTATTGACTGTTCGATATCAAAATATTATTATCAATAAACGGTGCAATATATGCGAAACCTAATACATAAAGGACAGTATTCTAGGGGTCACTGTTGTTTGCTAATAATTTGTTTTCAACTCAATCGCTAAAAGGGATGGAGAATATATCCACACCTTGCCCAAACCCACACACCCTAGCCATTTCACAGGTTATCCCAATTTGTATGTTTCGATGCTTTACTCGAAAGTTATCAGTACAACGACGGCGAAGTCTATACTAAACTCGTCTACTTTTTCGCAATTTTCCGTAAGCTTGTATTATGCCTTCAATGCAGATCATATAGCAGACGTCTGCCTTACAGACGTACAAGTTTGTACATATTCAGCCTTATTACGAATTTCATCGTTATAGGAAACTTGTTACGATTCACAGAATGTATCATATTTGAAAATCTCATGGAAATTACGAACGGATTTACAAATAGCTTTTTTCGGAACTCGTAGAAGTTTCCGATTACTTTCGACTATTTTCCGGATTTCTTGATAGGCCTGATGTTAAAATAATTCTAATTTCTCATATGAAAAAGAGGTGTTGAGTTTTTGAAATTTTGAGCTCATTTTTTTATAGACTGCCTAAGAGTCCCAAATCTAGTGCACATATTATGTAAAAAAAAAACTTTTCCAAGGATCCGCTTTTTTGGGCCTTCTTGAAAAACAGATTCTTGTTCTTACTAAATTGGCGTTCAAGCATAGCAGAATAGATAGACCAAATTTATTTAAAGAAATATTGACTTCACCATTTTGCTATTACATATTTGTATGAAAAAGGATATTTTAAAATTTTGAGAAATTCTAATTTTTTATTTTAATTTACAAGTTGGCTAATTTGTTTTCCATAGACTATGTTTTATACGTTGAACATTACTTATATTTATACTTGATTGATATCCTCTCTCTCGTAAATTCAATTTTTAATAATGTCAAAGTGCTTTCTTACTAAAATAAAATCAATTTTCTGTATATTGTTTAAAAAAAATTCAAGGAATCGTGCTGCAAGACCTAGCAAATGAAATAACATTAGATGTCAAACCAAAACGAGGAAATACCAAATTGAATTTCAACCCTCCTCAATCGGAAGTGGAAAATATTTTCAATCATATACAAGATGATGTCTGGTTCCACATAGCCGATTACATAGATCCCGAAGATGTTGGTGCGTTTGCCTTAATCTGCAGCCAAACTGCCTATGTTGTATCGTGTGCTATATTTTGGAAAAATCTCTATAGACGCTTTTGTAGAGATACCAAATCACTACCTGATAATCTGAGATCTAGATGTGAAAACCAAATTGGCTCCATTCGAAGCAATGTCATTTGTGCCCTATTTCAATTGTACCCTCCGTTCATAGCTAGAGTAAAAAAAGGCTATGAAATGTCTTGGGTCCATGGTTATAAATGTTTCAATAGTTGGCATAGAAAAACCGGGCCATTTTGGTTTTACTATTACAAACTCTGGAATAAAACAAGAGCAAGGAAACCAAAAGATTCATTGGATGAGGATGATGACGAATATGGTCTAAATTCTATTATCAACAAACTCAATAATGTTTTTGAAAATCCCGAAGAAGGAATGTGTCTGCTTTTGGTGATAACCAACAAATTCATGCCTTTACCTCAACACCATACTGCCATGATGCTGCATTCTACGCGCCAGTTACTCAATTCCGATTTAAGAAACACAAATATAGAATTAAGTTTTTTACCTGAAAACAAACAGTCGTCAGAAATGTCGTCGACAATTCTTTACGCATCGTGTAAACACAAAGTTTTACCATGGTGGCATCCGGATTATGAAAAAATTCAATTATTAAATAAATTGTAATATTAACTATATAATAAATATTTTTAAATCTAACTTTTAAGAGAAGATTAAATATGGATTTTATAGAAAAGTGCAGTTGGGTTTTTGTGTTTTTATTCCAATATCAAATTGTAAACTAGTTCTGGATTTTGAAAAAAAAATATAAACCACTAGATCGCAAAAACTTGCTTTTGCGGTTGAATGAGGCCAAACATTAATAAATTAAAGTATTTAGTTCTCAGATTTTTTTCTTTATAAAAAAAGATACTTTTTTTAAATTTTGGAATGAAATATTTGAACAATTTACTCGTAGATCCAAAACCCTCGTTTTAATCGTTTAGGACAACACAGGTAAGATTAATAAAAAGCCTTAGTCTTTTTCGAGAAAATAAGAAAAAAAAAATGAATAATGTTCTCTAGATAAGCTATAACAAAAATTCAAATTTTTCGTCTAGGGAATTATAAAAAAATATTCTATACCGAATTTGAAGTTTAGGCTTTAGCATAATAATTACCGGACGGACAGACGCATAGAAAAGATCTAGTTTTAACGATACATTATACAAATTTGTTGCTAACAACTTAATTGTTTTTGTACAGAAACTTCGAATGAAGCTTATACATCATAATTTGACTAAATATTAAGAACTAGAATTTTGGAAAACAAATATTATTTGTTTCGAAAAAACGCTCACAAGAATGGTTTTGATATATTAATCACCTGGCATTTTTTGTCCTCGAGCTGCCGATACTTAAAAACATGTAAATCAATAAAAAAAAGCAGAATTTTGAAGAATTCCCCATTTGGTGGGAGTGTGACTGACTGTGATACTTAACATCTGATACTCATACAGATTTTTTTACTCCTAACTGCCTAATTGACTCTTCCCAGTTCACTGGGGAAGATAGCTGTGATATCATTGAAAGTTAACATTATGTTAAGGGCAGAGGCGTATTTAAGGATTTGGCGCCCCGGGCTGATAAATTTTGCCGCCCTTTAGAACAATGAACATAATAATAAAAAAACACTAAATGCGTAATATTTGATGTTTTAAATTTTTTTTGTGTGTATATTCATTACAAAATTCATTAACAATAGATTCGTTATCTAAATTTTTTGTCAGTTCAGCTTCTATATTTAATAAAGCTAAACTATTAAGGCGCTAATGCGAGAGGAAAACGATCTTTCGGCACTACAATTCGTCAATGCACTACTGCAGTGCACAAGTATATTCTTAAAGTAACCTCAGCATATAAAAATGCTTCCTTCAATTTTTTTCTCTTATATGAAGGTAAACTCATATTTTCAGAATTGTTTTGCTCCAGAAAATGTTAAAGTAAGACACACTTATCTTAAAAATCTTCCCCAAGATCAACCGGGTATAATTTCTGAAGAGTGGTTGCATTTTTTCGAATTGCTTCTTCACTCGTGATCAAGCTTAGATACTAAAATAAAACCATTTGGTTTTGCTTCATAGGATGAATTTCTTCTCTTCAGCTTACTCAATAAATGGTCGCAAATAGGAATGAATGTATTTATTTTGAAATTTTCACCACCACAAAAAAGAACCTCCCTTTGCGAAACTCATCATGTCGTTTTTTCATCTTGACGATTCTTTCTTGGTCCATTTTGTAATTTTCAGATTTTTTACTTTTTCCCAAACGATATGAGTGCCTGGTAGTTCGTAGAGCCTGGACACAGTTTCAACGTCTGTATCAACACCTTGAATTTTTTTGATACAATATTGAATTGCTTGAGTATAGAACCCCAAAAAAAAGACAATATTTCTTTCTCAAAGGACTTCAATTGGGACAAGTGAGCACGATACTAAAAAGATAAAATATTTATTCGACGATTTTAACTTTAGTAAAATGTTAGAGATAGCATGGTGCTAAATTTGATTAAAATTTTGCGCCAATAGTTTTAAAATAATACCTATCCTTTTATTTATCCATCATTATAAACTATTGTACATAAAACAATCATTATATTGTTTCTTAAGTCGTTCGAAACTATTGACGAAGGGAAGGGTATTTGTATATAGGGACACGAGTCAGCTAAGACTAAACAAAAATTGAGGCATGATTTGCTGGGTATATTAAGAATAAAAATTTGTGTGTGACCTTATATCTAGAATCCGGCTTGATGGATTTTCATAATTTTTTTTAATAAAAAGGGACTTTTTGTAGATGGCTTAGAAACAAAAAATTAAGATCCGTTTTAGCCCATTTTTGGAGAGCTACATAGCAGCAAGTGTTTTTTTTGGACAATGTTTTCGTTTCATTGGAATTTGTTGCAAAGAAAATATTTGTAAATATTTTTACTATGAATTTTCATTATAAAAAATCGTTTATACAGAATAAGAATAGTAGCTGGTGAAAAAAGTGAGTGACATGTTACAGTGAACTCTCTCATATTTGCTTGTATGTTTTGAAAGTTCAATCGCTTCAAAAAAAAAAAATATTATAAATTGGCCAAGCGCAAGCCGCCCCTATCAGCCTTGCCGCCCCGGGCTGTGGCCCTTTTAGCCCTAGGGTAAATACGCCCCTGGTTAAGGGGGGAAATACAATTAAGAGGCCAATAATCAAGCATTTCTTAATATTTTTTTTAAATCAAAAAATTTTATTTAAAAATGACTAATCTTGACCTGACTTTTACAACATATTAAAGCTACAAATTTATATTTTTATTTATTTTTTTCATGAAAGCATGTCAGATTTATAGGCCTTCGAAAACACTAGGGTCGAAGGTGAGGCATCGATCTGCGTGCATTCTGGAGGCCACAACTTTTGTCTGCCATAGTCCTGGGAAAAATCACATATTATCTGATGATATAATTTCTATTTGAACTAAAAAAAATGAAGAAAAATGGGGAAATTAAAAATTGGCACCGATTCATCGCAAAAGGTCGAAAAATCGATGAAAATTCGCGCCTTTTTTGCATGAATTTTTAAATTTTTTAAAGTCCAATTACAAATATTTTTAGTTCAAATAGATGCTAATAATATAAAAAAAGAAGCCTCCAAAGAAGAGCAATATCGGTTGAGAACTTTTTGAGTTATCGTGCACGCAAATTTCAAAAATGCTGTTTTCAGAAAAATACGTGGTTTTTGACGAGAACCTATATTTTGCACATACACATGTATAGTACATGTATAAAACCCCTGTAAATAGAAATTAATACAAAAAAAAAAACAATATAAAACGGATTCCCTCGTCAACTTTTCAAAAATACTTGTTGCGCGCTCCGAAAAACGTCTTCAAAAAACGTTAAAAAAAATATAGAGTTCGAATTTCAAATTCAGAGTTAAACCATCGTATTCTCCATAAAATTTACGATTTTTTTTAACAAAAAAAATCGATTTTTTGGAACTTCTAATTGTATTTCCCCCCTTAATTCCAGTGCAGTTGGCAATAACAAAACATATTCAGTGTTCGCCAAGTCAATTTGGAACAAATATTTTATCCGAGTTTATTGACAGGAATATTTCCAACTAAATGTAAACTTGAAAAAATACTTCAATTCCAAAACAGACGAATTTTCAAATTCATATTATTTGTGGGAGTCAGAATAAGTGGTCTCTTCTGATTTCTAAAGGAGTCCCTCAGGGTTCGATTATGTAGCCTTTCCTTTTTCTTTGTATGTTAGTGAAGTTACTGCAAAACTTGCGAGATCCTCTTTTCAATTGTATGCTGATGATGTTAATTTTTACATACATACGTCCAGAGAAGAAGAAAAAATTATGTTGCGTATGTAATCAAATCGGAAAATGTTTGGAAAAAGTTTTCAGTAGTTTTTTGTTCGGAAGAAATAATGATTATTTTTGTTATAAGCATTACATTACATTACATTACATTTTACACTACTCCGTAGATAAATCTACGAAGTTGACTTGTTATAAGCAAAATTTCTAAGAAACAGGAGAATACTTACCACTATTTAATTCGACATGTTAAAGAATTGTGTTGGGGAAAGTCTTCTACTTTGGCTGATTTAGTAGTAGTAGTGTAAAGAGTTGTGTTATAGAAAAATCTTTACATACAACTGTGTTGTTTTTTGATTTTCGGAATTTTCCAATTTGTGATCAATGTCTTCAGATTAAAACATAATCAAAGGACCATTTACGAGTACGATAAAAAGACAAAACTTTGGAAAGGGGTATGATTTATTAATGAACTAAGCCTTTGGTTTGATTAACTATTGAGCTTTATTTCAGCCTTAATACAGGTTTTCCAAAAATTATCACACGTCTTCTACGGCTATAACAGCTTATTTTCTCCAGTTTTAACGAAAAGTTTTAAACCAGTTGAGCATTGGGCTCACACTCAATCAAAATTATGGAAGCACCCAAATTTTCCCTGGATCTCAATAATAAAATAAAATGCAGTTTAGCACTTTAACCAAAATGTCGAAATGCAGAAAGCAAGGACTGCTTGTCTGTATTTTTACGGCTAGCATTAAATCCTTTCAAATCAATGCCAATTTTTAATGCTGAATGCTGAAATAAACAAGACATTGAAACCATTTTTTGAAAGTTTTACATTACGAATATAATCAGCTTTCGGGATTTACGCTGTTTTTCAAACGAGTTACTCAATGGATCTAGGTATTGGTTTTCGGCCAGAGGATTAACAATTGTTTGTATATCTGATAGTATTCAAATGTCTGTCCATAAGAGTTTACATTGGTCGTAGGCGAATATGAGTTTCGAGTTCATAAAACAATCTTGGCGAAGGGATGCATTTGCTGCTATGTTCGAACATGAAATGGAAAAGCATAAATCAGGTCGAGTTATCATAACCGATGTTAGACACGATGTTCTCGAAAAAATGCTACACTTTATCTGTGCAGAAAATGCTCCAAAATTAAAAGTAATGACCAACCATTTTTTGGCTGCTGCTGACAAGTAAGCATTGAAACAAGTAAAAGTTATGTGTGAAAAACAACTATTTACTCAATTATCGATTGAACTCATAGTAACATTCGATCTTTCTATGACAGTGAAACTCATATTTTGTTTTCTCTAATTTTTATTTTATTTTATGTTAATTACGTTTTCATTACATTGGGCTTAGAATTTAATTACTTAAATTAAATTTCCTGCAAAAGCTTAATATAGTAAAATTTTAATCAGTCTATATCAGGTTCGTCAGCTTTGGAAAATTTGTAAAAAAGCGATTTGATTTCTTTTCGAGAAAAAAATATTTTGATTGATATTACGTGTTATCGTTCATCACCCAAGTCAAGAAAAAATGTGCCGTGCACTCGGAAAGTATGGTATATTTTAAAATGCGTCGACATCCTTGAGATTTGGGACTAGCGAAGGACTTTTTAAAGTTCTTACTCAGAATATGAGCTTTAACTGAAATAAATGATATAAGCATATACTGGCTATTTATGTAAAATTGAGAAAGGGAAAACACTGGCGTGATTGTCAAATTAAATGACAATTGCTACAGAAGAAATGGATACAGTTGCCTCTCTGGGCAGACAAACGTTTGGCACAAAACTACAAAAATTGACTAAATAGTAACCCCACAACTTACAATACTTTCATGTTCCGCAAATGAAAATGTATTCAATATAAAATACGTCCGATTAAATGTAATTTGTTCAATGTAAAAGTATTTTTATGATTTAAACTTGTAACTAAACTACCTACTTCAAAATTCATTTTGAATTTCCGTTTTCTTTTCAGAACTTAATTGTTACTTTTCATCCAGTTTTTACTGAATTCATCAATATCCTACTATTATAAAATAAAAGCTGTCGATGACCACCAATCCACAGAGTCGAAGTATTTTAAAAGTCCGAACCACAGGAACTATGCATCATAGGAAATGCAAATGGAAGAAAGACCTTGACAATTCGTTGTACAAAATTGTAGGGACCTAGCTATGTTTCGGGTTGGGTGGACTGTAAGCGCACATAAAGTTAAAAGGTAAGTGAAATAACCTATTTTCTATATGAGTAACGAAAATAATTATAAATTAAAATAAAACTACAGTTTTGTGCATTATAGGAAGGAAGGCTTCAAGTCTTGTGGGGCACAGAAGTGAATGACGACCTTAACCAACTTGTTATGTGAAATTGCAAACAATTCAAGGGACAGAGCTGGAAAAGCTAGTTGATTAAGGCACAACCCGGACTGTAGTTCCACATTTACTAAGAGGGTAAGTGAAATAAACTGTAGTGTATTTGAAAAACGAAAATAATAATAAGACAAAATAAAAATGCCGTTTTTTTTGTTTTAATGTTTTTATTCCAATAATAAATTGTTAACTACAAGTAGCATTAATGTATAATGTAACTTAACATTTGTGTTAATGCACTTTTTCCACTTGAGAGATTGCAAAATACATTTGTTTTATTTTGTTTAATTAATGAAAAAGTAAATTAACATCCGGTTTAATATAATTTATTTTTTAAGTTATAATGATGTTAGTGACTTCTAATAAATATCCTTTCCTTTCGTTTTAAAATGTGTTGTATAAGTTAAATAACAAAAACAAAAAAGATGATTAAAATTGGTTACCAATAATGTAATAAATAGTTTTTTTTTTATCTATTTTGTTTAATTTTATTACATGATTTAATAATAATAATATTAATATATATATATAAACATACAAAAATAACCGGCTTATTGCAATTTTTTATTTTGTTTTGTTAAATATTTTCAAAAACTTTTTAACTGCGCTATTTTTGTTGTTTTTTGGTTTCAAATAATGTCAGAGTTTAATATAATTTTTTATCTTCAATATGTCTGGTTTCACTAAGAAAAATTAATAAATAATTATTTAATTTGCAGTTCTTCACTTGAGCTTTTAATTGAAGTTCTTCATTAAAGTTAAACTTAGTTAATTAAATTTTTAAAACTTTTCTTTTGTTCGTATTTTATTCGATTTTGGTTTTTTTTTGTGTCTGTGTTGCGTATTTATTGTATGCAAATATTTGTTAAATAAATAATAACAAATAAAAGTAGTGAAAATAAAAAAGAAAATATTAAAGAAAAACAAACTAAAGCAGTATGACTAGACTTTTTGTTTTTATTATTATTGTACATTTTTTGTTTTTCAATCATCACCATCACCACAATTCACAAAGCTTCTAAGTGTTTTTTTTTTTTCAAATAAAAAAAATTATATTTTTGTAATTTAATTTATATATCATTAATTAATTGCATAAATGGAAAAATATATAAATGTTTGTATATATATGAAAAAATAACATATGAGAGTATGTCTCCGATGCAACTAAATTCTACAACACACACGCACATCAAAGTTTTTTCTTTGTTTATTTTTTTTTGTCCTTTTATATGTTAATGTTTTTTTTGTTTTATTTTTTTTTCCTTCTAAAATACTATATAATGTTAAATGTATGTGTAAATATAAATGTGAGTTCTCACAACAATATAATACTTTCTACTTAATACCATAGGTTTGCTACATTATTTGGCTGCCAATTGATTTGCTTGTTTGTTGTTGTTGTTTTTATACCAAACTAATTGTTTTTTTTTTTTAACAGAATCAAACGTATCATCGAATATCTCACTATATTTTTTTTTTGTGAAACCAGACTTCCGATTTGTCGACTCTGTTATAGCTTATTTATAAGCACACAAAGCTTAGTTTTATTGCGATTTTGTGATCGGATTTATTTTTTTTTTGGGATCCTTTTGAATCCTTTGACTTTAAACCTTCTGTTCTCTGTTAGTTGTTTGTGTCTTGCTTTTAAAATTTCTGTAGAGAAGGCGACGTATTCTTTCTTTCTTCAAAACCCATTTCAAGATTGAAATAGTTATTAACGCAAAACAACATTTACTACTAAAAACTTTGTATAAGTTAAAACAAAAATAATCTAGGCCACCACTTTATTGCCATACACCTTTGATACTTATGTTCTTAACGAATCGAGAATATTGATTATGGTCGTAGTTAATATTCCACTCTTGCACTACTTAAGCTTATTTATTGAAAATATAGCTAGTAGATAATTGAAAAGGGTTCAGGCTTTCCAGTGGAAATTAAATTAAATAAAGAGGCACAACAGCTCGTAGACAACCTGAACCTAGTGGCTTACAACTCTCAACCAGTCCTCTGGCATGTAACTATTATGTCAAGGGATTGAAAAATCAAAAAAAAAATTATTCTCAGCTGAGAATTTCACAAATTTTCATTTTGCAGTTTGTGTTTCAAAACAGCAAATTTCAAACTTTTCCATGCTTATCTAACTTATTGGATGTTAAGCCTAGTACACGTTATCGAACTACAAAGTTCGAGTGAAAGATAGAAAATTCAACACCAGAAATGTTCACCCTTACAATCCACAGCTTTTATTATGCTAATAATATAAGAGTGGAAATGAAACCTTGATAGATAGTCAAACGCTGCTCTGTTTTGAAACCAAAAAGAGAAGTATAGAATCAACAACCACAAGGTCCATTCGGAAAAAAATTATTGCATAGGCGACTTTCCAATTCTCTACAACATAGAAATAATTGTTGAACTTGTTCATTTTTGCATTTCACATGGTAAGATCACACTGATTCTTGGAACGTATATAATATTCTTATAGGCTCTAGATCGCTCTTTATAAGCATCACAAAGTAATTGTAAAATGTACTATTTTTCGTTTCACTTTAAAATATTACTAATTCAACAATTTATGTTAATACATGGTAAATAATTTTAGCTAAAATGAAATTTTCATGGAAACAAACGAAGTACATACAAATACGTATTTGTTCATACATTTGAGTTAACCATTATATGTATGTATGTAGATAGAAACTTTGAGCACTGGTAGTCTCATGTAAATTCATTCTTCTTCACATAGAGCTATTAAAAAATATTTATATCAAACAGATTTTGGAAGCTTTTTTTGATTTCAAAAGACGACCCAAGTGCCTTTTGGTCGCACGAAACGAAATTGAAATCACGACACATGAGTTCTTGAGAGTTGCTGTGGAACATATTGATTTTTAATTTCACGAAAAGTAAGGCTCTATACTTGATGATAATAAAGTTAAATTATTTCATCAATGTCACTAATCGTCACCAGAACTGAATGTTCGAATAGAAAAACACAAAGAAGTACAATTTGTTTTTGTTGTTGTTTTGCTGAAACTATTCCCATTTCTTTAAAAAATAAAATTAACAGTGCTTCTGTTTCTTAAATATACTTTAAATGAAACAGAAACATTTCAGCTTCTTCTTAAAAGAAAAAAGCACATACACAATTTGCCTTCCCCTAGCCTCTCGTAATTATCATCAATTATTTAACAGTGTTTATTGTTGTTTTTTTTTTTTCTTCAAATTTGTATTAGGGTGTTAAGGGATGATAAGTGCAAAAATAAATAAATATATTTATATATAATGTGTTTTATGTGTTAATTTTGTTTATTTATTTGTTCTTTTTTTTTGCTTTTTGTTTTCGTTAATAATATAATTGGAAGTGAAGTAAAATTTTCATTTGTTTTTGTCGTGTGTAAAAACGGTATACGTATTCCTTTTTTTTTTTGAAAAGTTAAAAGATTTGTGCATCTAATAATTGCTATTGTTTTAAATATTTTTATATATATATATTTAGGTATATATATATATTTATTTTTATTAAAAAAATGTATCTTAATCCTTTTTTTATATTTTTATTTTTTTTTTGGGAAAACTTTTTATTATTTTCAAATTTTCAGTCGTTTTCTATATTCTTGTAAAAAATCATTACCATCATGTATTTTCATCCGAGATTTTTTTTTCATAAAATATTTTATACTGTATTTTTTAATTTTTAATTTTGGTGTGTTTTTTTAGATGTAGTCCGAAAAGTTTCGATTTTTTTAAATGCTATTAATGATATTTCGTACGTAGTAGTTATTAGTAGTAGAAAATTATGTGCTATCCTTTTTTGTTTTGTATAAATTATTTTTAATTATTTATAATTAATTAAATTTTTTTATTGATCCAATGAATAGTGCTTGGATTTTTTCCAAAAATTTTTGAAAAATCCTTTTTTCTTCTGTGACTTGTGTAAATTGTTATTGAAATTCGATGTGCTCTCTTTTGCTAGAACTTCTGTAAAGGTGTTTTGATTTTGTTTTCGGTTAATTTGTATTCTAAACAATTAAATTACTTAGACTTACTGGAAGAATCCAAACCATGTTGACCACCAGGTTGAGGGGAAACAGCATCTTTGTTCTTTTTACTTTCCCGTTCTTTTGTATTGCCTGTAGGAATTTTTTTCAAACAGTTTGTAAAGACCAAAGGTGTATGTGTTTGTTAAATACCTTTTTTAATAAGAAGGCTAGTGACCCTGCGAAGAGCCTCACGTGGTGACTTATTCAAAAATGTTGGTGTAAGATTTGGTGGCAGAGTTAGAGGTTTTCGACTGCTACCTGTGCCGGACATTCCAGCAGTTCCATCCCATGCCCGCATGGAAGAAGATTGTTGTATTCTATGTAAATGATCAAGATTCTCTGTAGATGCAGGACGCATGGATCTTTGTTTTGGATACCATCCTCTGGCCGGACCACCGGTCAATCGTAGCATTTCACCAGTTTGTAATGCTTGACTAAGAGTTCGTTGTCTGCATCCTGTGAGCGTATTACCCGCTCCTTAAAAAAAAAAAAAAAAAAAAACAAATTACAATTTCAATAATATTATTAAAAGCATTACTTACCGATTCCAACAATTGACGAACCAAAGTTCATGTTTTGGGCATTTGTACTGGATCTTGGTGCTGTTCGAGAAACACTCCCTCCTCCACCTACAGTCGGTTCTGTAGGACGTCGATGGGGTGTCCGAGCAATGTCACATCTAAAATAAATTTAATATGCGTTAATTCAGATATATTAAAATTTGTTGTTCTTCAATCGCAATACCCTCTAGCAAATATTGGTGTCTCTGGTAAACTACAAGAAGTTTGAAGACGACTCTCCTCTCTGGGTGTTGTTTGAGTTGGCGGTGTTCTTCTTGAATACGAGCCGGGCAAATTTCTCTTGGTTGAACCACAAACCGGCATCTCACATGGCAATGTCCCTGGTGTGCTTCCATGCCCGTAAGTTTTTCCACATTTTTTCGAATATCCACCGTCCATTGAACGAGCTTTCATTGTATTCGATGGCATTGGGCTACGGTGCGGAGGAATAGCAGGTGGTTGCGGTATTACTGTTTCATCTGGAGTATATTTTCCAAAATGATTAGGCTTTGAATGCAATTTCATGTCATGAATTCCTGAAGTAATATGATCAGAATCCATATTATCTTCGACATCAGTAGGTGAGGGTGGCAATGGAGGAAGGCCATCAGAGTCCTATACAAAAAAATCGTAGAAAATTTTTGAATTAAATTAAAAATAAAATTTCAGAAAGAAAAAAAAACTAACCACCAACTCTGGACTGGACGAAGTTGGCGTAGGCGGCAACGGACCAAATGCATTCTGTGACAAAAGCATCTCCTTAGCACTTTCAGATTTATGAACACCAGGTCGGAAGCCTAGAGAACGGCGTTGTTGTGTTATATCACCTACCCGGGCAACAGATATATCACCACGCAATAACGCACTTATATTATTTTCTATTTGACGCAATGGGGCACAGCCAGATTGAGATTCACTATATTGTTCTTCGTCTTCTTCTAATGGTGGAGCCAACTCACGGCGTGGTGTTGTTGCATTTGAAGCATGAAGATCTCCTGTGTTTTGGAAAAATGTATGGTTTTAATTAGAACTGAATTTAATTTATTTCGAACAAAGTGTATTTCATTTGTTTTTTCGAACTTTGACTCTCAATAGATTTATTCAACGTCTTGAAATTTAAGGAAACCATGGTGCTATTTAATAATTGTTATGGTTCGCTAATAGAATGTTCTTTTAGAGTCGAACACTAGGTGCTCTCAAAAGAAATACTGATTTAGTGTCACTGCCGACCAGTTCAACAATTTACATTCGCTTAATTTTTACGCTTGAGTCACTTGACGATTGTTCGATTATTGAAATATCGAATTGAATAATTCGTCTGTTTTTTTAAAAGTACAGTATTAAAACGTAACATCACCTGAACTAGCTTGTTGTCGCATTATTGAAGATGAAGAAACATTTGGATTGCTATTGCTTAGTGAGAAAAATCCAGACGAATAATTATTTCCACTACTTTCCATGTTGTTAAGGCACCCTTCACTACCATTTTTCGTCGACTTCGTGTCCTTTTCGATTTTGTTGTAATCTGTAGGACGCTGTAATAATTGTGAGGGATGTTCAAATGATGAGGTTTTACTGAACGTAGGTCGGTTTTCTATAAAATTAATACACATTTTTGAATAATCGAATTTGGAAGGAAAGTGAAAAAGTTTTTATACTTACCAGAAAAATGTTGATGTTGATTGGCTGGTTCAAAAGTTGGTGATCCTAAATCTAATGATAATCGCGATCTAATAGAAATTATAACATTGTTTTTAACATTGACTAAATATTAAAAAGGAAAATTCGAAATACCTAGGTGACAATCCAATTTGTTCCCTAGAAATAGAATGATTATGCGAAGACATGCCCAGATCTATGCTATGTCTTGAATTCGGTATCAGAAGGCTTTGGCTATTATAATTTGATGAATTACACTCCGGACTAAGATTTGAATGCATTGAAGTGGATTTTATGGCAAATAATTCAGGCAATTGTTGACGATCTTTACGGCCTTTTCGTATAATAAATGTTCCCTTTCCGACCATGTTCGCCGGAAATACGGGCAATATGTCCTCGGCATCGGAATAAATTGACGTAGCCTCATCCTCGGTACTACACACTTGTACTTGATGTTGGGCAGCTTCAAGTGGTTCTTGACCATTGTCACTAGTTGATGTGACACTTGATTCTGAAATGCTTGTGCTATTCCGCTCAATCTATAAATGCGAATAAATTAAAACAGTTTTTATACATCTTGTTCAATGTTTTCCTAACCACTGGTTTGAAAACCGCTGCACTGGTGAACTCCTGCCTTTCTCGGCTTCCGGCCTTTTTAAGCTTGTGATTTGATTTATGTTTGCTGCCGAAAATATTATTTCCTGCATCATCAACTTCATCCAAATTGATTTCCCATGAAATACTTCCTCGCTTTCGTGGAGTTGCTGGTGCGGAAAGCGATGGTGTTGGCGGGACAGTAGGTGGTGCTGGTGGCGGTGGTAATGATTGATCTTCAAGCGAGTCATCAGAGAATTCTTCATCACTGGAGCTTTCATTAATACGTCGTTTCTCACAAAAAGCATTGTTGTTGGACGATTTCAAAGCGATATTGCTTTCGACTTTTGCAAAGTTCTTCAGTGAATCAGTTATGATAATTCGCTGATTATCAAAATTCGAACTCGCCAACTCACCGCCACTGCGGATTGAGCATAATGGGGAAGTGACAAAAAGGCGCTTGAGTGGAGAAGTGTTTGATGGAATGTTTGTCAAAAATATGTCTGCATCGTTCGCATTGGAAAATTGTGCATTTCGACAAACTTCTCGATGTTTTTCTACGGAACTTGCTAGAGTACGTGGTGGAACTCGACTTCGTGGTGGAGAAGCTCTGCCGGGATATATTGTCACTGGATGTTCATTTACAATAGTTTCTTAAAAGAAAAATTTGTTTGTATTTTTATTTAGTGCATTCGACCATTTTAATATATGTACGTATGCATAATATTTTCGTAAAATAATTGCATTAGACCAGTTTGTACAAACCAAATGACGTTACATTTTGTGAAAATATAATAAATAAACATAAAATATGTGTAATAGTTCCGTTCAGTTAGGTTATCTACCTGGAATTCTGGCAACTCCTCCGCGAATGACTGCATTGTGTACAGCACTTATATCAATACCAAGAGCATTCCGCTCGCCATCAAAACTGCCACTCGATATCGCTCGGTCACCCAATTTATGAGCCCCAGAGCATGGAAGACTTGAATATTTGGATGGAATACATGCTGTAGCTCGTACTTTTGGCTAAACAAAAAAAAAATAACTAAAGGATAGAAAAGTATTTACGATTAATAAAAAAGAAGCTTACCAGAGTTGTTTGGCTGATACTTGGCTCGCTGGGTAGTTTTTCTTGACTAGTGATTTTAACGGGACTGGTTTCAACATTATTATCCTCGCCATTTGTTGTATTCACCTCAGCAATGGCGATAAAATTATTGTTTTCGCACGAACGCACTGGAGAAGCTGATGGTTTCTTTTCTTCCACCAATTCTTCTTCTTCGTCTTTTGAACTGTAAAAACAAAATTTTGTAGACTTATGTTTTTAAATTTTGATTAAACTGTTGTAGTACTCACTCATTGCTTTGCATTGTATTATCATGATTTTCAATGTTCTCACAATGTCCACTATCATTCGATTCGACTACAGGCCCGAATTTTTGCTGCTCTGGAGGCGTTGACACCTTCGTTGTCCTTAAATTAGAATTCGTCATAAACATTGTTAAAATTTTGAATTTTTTACCTATTTACCTTCTTCCATTCATGCTCATGTATCCATCATCTTCAGATTGATTACCTTGTAATGGACTACCTTGATCCTGTATCAGCGGCAGCGATTCTGGTTCTTCAAATTCTGACAAAATTTCATCAAGAACTTGAATTGGTTCCGGAATTTCGTCATCGAAATCTCTAAAATAATAAAAAAAAAATAAAGTATAGCCAATATTTTGTACTTCGGGTATTTGATATGTTTTAGTGCAGTATGCAGAGCCCATTAGACCCATCAGCCAGCGGATACAACAATTAAAATGTATTCGTCCATTATTCAAAACATAGCTTAATGTGAATATTAGAATTAATAAAGTAATAAATTTGCACAATCGTTTTCTAAACACACTCTTTTTTTTTTTTTTTTTTTTTTTTTGTGTAAACATTGAAAGTACTGAGCCAAGTTTAAAGAAAGCATCAATGAATTTATTGCATTATTTTACATTTCAGTATTAAAGTCAAAGATTGTCAATTTCGTGTTCATTTAATTGATATATAAAAACGGAAAAAAGAAAGAAAAAAATATCCAAGGATTAAGTCTGTCAGGGCTTAAAAGTAGACTTTCTTATAGTTGCCTACCTAACTCATCATCATGTCACATAAACAAATACAAAGAACAGAAATAGATAGATTGTTTAAAAAGATTTCTATGTCAATCCCCACAGTTGGAGGATTAAAATGCAGTTAGGTACGCGATGAGTGCCACTATAGCTTCTCTAAAGAAACCCCCCTTTATTTTACAAGAGTAACGAAGAATATATTATTTATGTAGACAAAAAGAACAGAGAATCTAAAAAAGAAATAATAAAAAAAAAACATGGCTTGCCCTGTACAGTACACTTAAATGTCCACACATTGGCATATATGAGGTGAGTATGACACCTCTATATGAGGAAATCACCTACTACTACAACTCTTTTGATATTTTCCAGCTGAAAGAAGAGTGCTGCGCTCCAATTTCACACGCCATGTAACTCCGAAGTAAAGGTTGAAAGAAATATATACATATAAAAAATGGAATAGGAAAAAAAAACTAACATTGTTTAAACGAAGGAAATGAACAATGGAAAGTGGTAGAGGTAGATTTGCAATTGAAATTGTCGGTTAGTTTCCTGTTATTTACTGGTTAGGAACTGACACTAAACGGTTTTTTTTTCTGTCAGATTTTCTTTTTATTGCATAATTTATGCACCATGAAGAATATCAGTACCTATAGTATTTATACGAAGTTCATTCATTTGTTAAGAAAAATTATAACACAAAAAACAATCTTGAACTCAAGCACCTCCCATCAAATGCAAATATGAATATATTTGTTCACCTACTCTGTAGTCCATGTATTGGTTTCGTGAAACAAAAAAAAAAAAAAAAAAAAAAAAACAGTTCAATAAACAGACGTAACATGATACTGTATGATTCAGATTGGGCTTAAAAAGACCGAAACGTTTTACTAAAAGGTAAAAATTAATTTAATGTTATGTATTGGAGGAAAAAATCGAACAGCCTTAGTAGAACGAACTCGAGATTTTAATAAAACACGAAAATAGTTGTAATGGAAGCACTATGGATCGATGCACTTGGGTTCGATGAAAGGAATTTCAGAACAAAGTCATTAATAATTTCACTTAAAATAGTATTGAATTTTGATTTTTTCGTTGCAGTTTCCTTTCAAAATATTTAAAAGTTTAATAAAAATGTTTTTTTTTTTAATCAAATAAGCTTCCGATATAACACAACAAAATTGGTGAGGTAATTTTGCGATAAAGTGAAGTGCGATGCTGTGTAAAACACATATGAGAGGGAAGATTACCATAGTACCCGTATTATATTATCGCTTATGATCCATATTAAAGTGACATCAATAATAAACACGTTTTTGTTTTCCTTGATTTTGATTATTTTTCAAGAATTTACTTCCTTTTTAATAACCATCTATCCGTTAGAGTAAAAACTAATGTTTGGATCATAAAACGTGATCCTGACAAAGATCAGTATCTCGAGTTGTTGTAATGCATGTTCTTTGATGTTTAAATCAAACTGCTATGGTACCACTTTGAGTACTGAAATTAAAAGTCAATCCTCCACTAAAATACTCCTACTGACTGGGAATTTATCAATTGCAGGAACGACTAACTCAGAGTGAAGTCAGTTTTGATAAAATCTGAAATTAATATTTCCCAAGTAGAAGAGAAGTTTAATTTTTGTTTCAGCCTCAGATGCATGGTGTATTTGCTACTGAATCCAAAGTATTGTGACGCATCTTTACACTGTAATCTGTACGTCTATAAGATTGTGTTTTATATTTGTAAAGAACAATTTGAGGTTTTAAATGTTTGTGCAAAAATATATAAAGTGATTCTATATGCAAAATATAAAACTTTTTTTTCAGCTTTTGGGGTTACTACAAATGAAGTACTCGTATGCAAATAATTTTTATTTTGTTTTATTTTAAGCAGATATTTATATGGAGATTTCATTTTTTACTTGCGATATAGGTACTATAGGGCAAGTTCTGCATTTGGAAAAAAAATCGAACTCGAGATTTTGATCAAAGTTGACATTACGATGATAGCGAAGACGAAAAAAGTGGGTCCGACAATTCCGTCTGTCTGTCTGTCTGTCTGTATGTCTGTACCTCGAACTGCAGCCTAAACTACCGGATGTATTTTCTTCAAACTCGGTAGTTAAGGGTCTTCGGTGATTCCCTAGAGGAAAAATTGAAATTTTTTTTTTAGCTCCAAAACTAAGGGTACCCCCCATACACCCTTAATGCAAAATCTTATTTATTTCGAAAACGGCTCTAACGATTTTGATAAAAAAAATTAAGTGTGATATTATCGACATGGACTATATTTTAGTGAAAAAAAAATTTGGGGGGAAATGTTATTAGGGGTACCTGTCATAGAACGGTTTTATTGATTTTCGAATTTCTCACCAACGGCTCTAACGATGTTAACCAAAATTTTTATGCAGGAGCTGCTTTGCATTTGAAAAAATATAAACTAAAAATTTTTTCGAAAAAATAGTTTTTGGATTTTTAAAAAAGTAATACATATTTTTTTTTGAAAATTCAATATCTTGAAAACCGATACACGATTAAATTTTTAAATTACGTTTTAAAATGTATTTTATTAAATACTAACAATTTGCATATCAATTTTTTTATAAAAATTTTAAGGAAAATTTAGTACACAAAAAACATGTTTCAGTGTGTCTGTATGTCTGTACCTCTCACTACAGCCTAAACCACTGGACCTATTTCTTTCAATCTCGGTAGTTAAGAGTCTTCGGTGATTCCCTAGAGGAGAAATTGAAATTTTTTTTTTAGCTCTAAAACTAAGGGTACCCCCCATACACCCGTAATGCAAAATCTTATTTATCTCAAAAACGGCTCTAACGATTTTGATAAAAAAAAATTAATTGTGATATTATGGACATGGACTATATTTTGGTGAAAAAAAAAATTTTGGGGGGAAATGTTATTAGGGGTACCTGCCATAGACCCGTTTTTTTGATTTTCGACTTTCTCATTAACGGCTCTAAGGATTTTAACCCAAAATTTTTAGCAGGAGTCCCCTTAAGTTTAAAATAATTTTGTGTATAAGAATATTCGAAAAAATATTTATTGGGTTTAAAAAAAAAAATTTAAATCAATATCTTCAAAACCTATGAACGATTATTTTTTGAAATTATTTCCTAAAACCAATATTATTAAATACTTAAATTTCGCATCCCACATTTTTTTCTTGAAAAATTTTAGAGAAATTTCTTATATAAAAATTTTATTTAATAATAAAACGATTTTTTAAAGTTTATTTGCATAAATTCATACTTTTCCGGAAACCAGACGGCAATTTTATGCATTTGAACATTATTATCTCATTAAATCCATGTTTTATATTTATAAAATGTATCTTAAATTCCAAAGTACTTTTACATAAGAGCAAGTTCGTGCGATCCAGTCGTGCATTTTATTTCTTAGTTAAACGCAAATGTCCTTTGAAGAGTACAACCTTTTTTTTATTATCAATAATCGATATTTTTAATTTTAGTGTTTATTGAAATTAACCTTGGATAAATGTTAATAAACCACTAAAAATCGAGGGGCATTGTAACCTACTGTATGTAACAGTTCCACTTTTCAGCAAATGAAAAATCATTAAAAAAAATATTTTAAAGTTATCACAACTTAACATGCATACATACATATTGCCTCTTGTATGGAAGACCCATAAAACAACTAACAACAATTTCAATTGATTATAGTAAAGTGAACTTGAAGAGATTTTCTGAAATGACCCCGAAAACTAGATAAAAGTAACCTCGTTTTACGGTAACTTAATGTTGAGTAATTGGAGGCGAAAAGCTTAGTGCATTGATCTGTCACGCCAGAGGTCAAAGGGTTGTGCCCATTATTTATTATTCATTCTAATTGGATGCCAATGAAATTATTTAAGTTCACTTATTTGATATAACCCACAAATAGCCCATCATACCAGTTTCATGTTCTTCTTAAATATCAATAGGTATCAATTTCATACCTTCATCTACTGTGTATGTATGTACATATGTAGTTTATTGATATCCGATATTTTGTTTGCGCATTTTATATTCAAATTTAAGATCCTTCACTAACCTTGACCCAGAAGGGTAAGTACGTCGACGTGTGGCCCAATCGTGCATTTTATTTTTATTATACGCCATTAATTGAGGAGACTTACCCACACAATTAAATTTATACTGTGGATCTGGTCTACTACGCTTTTGCAGCTTCGTTATCGCACAGACAGACATTGAATATATGTACACATGTATGGTCGGATGTTGCATAACAATCATATCAATTATTATTGACCTCTAATTGGGTGACACTGATCTCATTCATTTGCATAGATTACAATCCATTTCTTTGTTCTCATGAGATTCAATCGAAGATTTTTTTCTATACTATTATTAATTTAAAACGAACAAAATTTGAATAACTTGTTTTTATTGTTTTTTTTTTTTTTTTTTAATTCCACCTGCTTTTAAATTTAAAAAACCCACATTTTGTATACATACCACAACGCATGTTTCATAAAGAGTGGGCAGACATTATGTTTACATTAATTTTGCTTTCTTTGTTGGAGATATAACTGTAAACAAATAAATTCAGCCAAATGCGTCGTTTATGATTAAAGAAGAAAAAAAAAAAACAAAAAAATTGTATAAGACCGAATATGCCTTTTCAAATCAGAAGTATGGTCATATTTGAAGTGTCAAAATCTTGTCTTACTGTCAATTGTTCTTTGTATGGCGTGCATTTTAATCATTGAAAGACAGTCGGCTTAATAAGGCTTGGAAATTTATTAAATTTTGTATGAAAGCAATTCAAAAATAATCTTTTATTTCTATCTCTGAACTGATAAATTAGCAAAATTATCTCTACTGGCTGTAATATAAGATGTTCGATTTAAAAATTGTATTGTTTCTTTTATATGAACTTTTTGGAGTGACTGACTGGCGAAAATCGTATGGACAACAATCTAATTTTTACACAATAGAACAAATAAAAATGCCTTCTTTCCGAATTTTCCTATACATTATGTTGTATATCTTTCAAGCTTTTCGGGATGGTTAGAAATTACTTTTTTTTCCGATTAGCCGCGTTAAAATATTTAATATTACCGACAAAAACATAAAATAAATTATTGCGTTTTATAAGTTAAATAAATTAATTCAATTAAAAGTTCCGTCTAATTTGTTTATCAAACTCCTTTCCAAACTAAATAACGTTGATAACGAACTTTCAAGTTTCTCAATGGATTTTTTTGTGAAATGTTTTTAATTTCAAGAATCATAGATTTGTCCTAATACATTTTAATTCATTGGTTAATTTTAATATACACTCGGCTATTCATTCATAAATGATCACAATAGAATATAAAATAAAACTTCTCGAATTCGGTTGTGGCTAAGCAGGCATTTGAATGAAGAATGAACCACAAGTTTGTTGCACTCCCGTATTTCGATTTTTTTTTGTATTTTAAAAACAATGGGTTATTAAAAAAAAAACTGAAGTGCCACAGCATAATGTTGTCTAGTCTCTAGTGTTGTGAGGCACTTATTAGGGATGTGCAGGCTATAAATACATGCTTAAGTGCATAATGCACTTACTACTCAGGAGCAATTTTCTTTTATATTTTATTGACGATAAAATTAAATAAAAAAAAAATCGACAAATTTGGAAGATACTACCTGAATAGCAATTTGAAATGGAAGAACATTTTGACAATTGAAATCAGAACAGTGACTTTCGCTTTTTTACACATTTAATGGGAATGCTTAATATTTCAAAAATCAAAACGAATTTTATATAAACTACTAATTTGTTGAGTTCTCCGGTGCGTTTTTTACTTTAAAAACGTTAAAAGGTTCACCAATTGACCTAAACAAGTATGAACAATTTTAATAAATAATATTAATATTATTAATACCTATGCTGCCCATTTTCTGATCCACACAGGCCTATTCCAGACATTTATTTGAATGGAGTAGTGCTTCCCAAGTGTGAAAAGTTTAAATATCTGGGGTCTATGATAAATAACGAAGCTACTTGTGATGACGATATCAATCATCGCGTAAGCGTAGGGTGGATGAAGTGGCGGGAAAATTCTGCTATCTTCTGTGACCGAAAAATGCCCCCTAAGCTGAAAGGAAAGCTCTACACTTCAGTTGTGCGTCCAGCACTCACATACGGTTCACAATGTTGGACAATGTACAAAAAGTATGAGAGTAAGCTAACGGCAGCTGAGATGAAGATGCTTCGTATGACAGCAGGAGTTACAAAGCTTGATCGAATTAGAAGTACGAAGATCCGAGGAAGCCTTCATGTTAAGAATACCATTTCCCAAAAAATTGAACACGACCGACTCAGTTGGTATTGCCATGTTCAAAGGAGAGATCCTGAGAACCCCGTCAAAAAGGCAATATCATACAACGTTCCAATTCGGAATAAAAAGAAAGGTAGGCCTAAACACTCCTGGTACAAACAAATGCAAAAACACCAGCATTCAGTTGGCCTCAGAAATGGAACAATACAAAACCGGGAGGCTTGCCGCCGATTTCTGAGGTCAACCCGGCGAATCCCACAGGCGGATCACTAGTGTGAAGCAGATACGTGGGAGAGTTATGATCCCCTCGACATCGAGATCATAACAGCGCCGAAACAAAGGAAGAAGAAGAAGAATATTAATATTATTAACATGTTTTAAAATTTTCGAAAAAGCCTATAAATTAAATTGATAAGAGGTTTTACTTTTATTAAAAATCGTTGAAAATATTTTTTTTTTTTTATGAAGTCATTTTGATATCGCGCATTACATTTCGGAGATTCACACAACGAACAAGAACGTTTCAAAAATGTCGAAATAATGGCATTTCTTAAAAAAAAAAAAAAAACAATAGGAATTTTCTTTTTAATTTTTCAAATTCTAACTTTGACTTGTAGGTATTTGCTTAATTTAAAAATACTTGCTAACTTTGAAGCATAAAATACTGTTTTAGGCATTTCAAATATTTAATTTGGTTCAAGTAACAACAATTGTTCAATGTAAAATCCTTTTTTACCAACTTTACAGTGTTTTTCCTAGAAATAGACAACTTATATTTTGAATTCTCAGTGGTTTCCGAATTTGAAAACTGCTTCCCTAGTTTCTCTTTCACTGTGAAATCAGGTTCAATTGAATTTCCTACTATTTTATGTCCAAGTATTTAAGTCTAAATAAGGCTCAAATGCCAGTACACTTATTCTATTTAATCGTAATAGGAGTAGGTATTTTTAGTTGGCAGAAACACAATCGTTTGTAATTTGAGATATCTTACTTTCCATTACAAAGCGGGTGGGTGGTGGGTGTTGTAAGACCGCTTTCTTTCTATCTTTCTCTCTGCTTAATCGGCAAACAGACAATTTTTTTTTTATCATGTTAGCCTATGTCATCCAGTGCTAATAGTCCTCGCAAAAATACGACCTTCGTGACTAGGCTAGATTTCCATTAAGATTGGTAACTTATAACAGTCGTTAGTATCGAAGTTGAGAACAGTTAAATGTAGTTTATTATTATAGATCGAATGTTCACACACCTACCTATGCAGCGGCGGCGGCGGTGGAAGAGTCGACTTCGGACGGAAATAGGCACTTTCATAAAATATTTACAAATTTTTGTGACCATTTTCCCAGAGCTTTACCCAAGGCTCTGACACAAAACCCCCGACCGAGCGTAGGAACACCTCTAAATATACGATAAAGTAAATAGCTACTGAATACTGACTCCTATATCTACCCAGCTACACTGATGTTCACATTTCGTGCGAGTGCTGCTAGATACAAACAAACAAACACACAATCAAGAGATCTGTGCAATTGCGCAATTTCTTATAAAGAGTTACCTTATAGCACACACAACACAGAGTGTACCTATTCTTTATTACTTTGCCATTCATCGGTGTAATTCTTTTTTTTCACATTTTCATTAGAGAGAAAAAAACCCAATTAAATATGAGAAAAATAAAAAAATCCTATCTATCTAGCAATCTATTAATGAAATTGCATCCACCATCTCTATTCGATGTCATAAATGAAGTCGAAGGATATTTTTTGTTTTTTAATCTAAATAATCTAATCAACTTACTCTAGTTTAGCTTTGAATTGTGCTTGTGCTGCATTGTCGTCGGGCTCGGGATTAGTACAGGGGTCTGCCATTGTTTTTGGGGTTCCCTCTCTAAATCCATCCTCCGCAGTATATTACATTAGCCCTGCAATATATATATATTTAAATGTACACACAAACACAAATAGACGCACACATGTTCACAGCACGAATTTAGTTAATTAATAAAAATCTTCACACATTTTGATATTTGAAATATTTTAACAACGAGAGGGTGAAAAATCAAAAACGAAAAAATCAGAATCAGAATCACAGCAAAAATACCCACACACAATCCATTATATTTCCTTCCGTTCGTCGTTGTTCCCTTCTTCAGTATTTAATAAAAAATATGAGAATAGGGAATAAAAAAAATAATAAAAACGGTGACGACAGGACTTCTTTAAGGACGAGAAGAATTACCACTCTGCTCCTCGCTGGATGATTTGAAATGTCTGGAATCGATTTTTCTTTTGCGGCGAAAATCATATACGAAATGTTTCCAATTTTTTTTTTTGCTTTTTTGAAATTCCGATTAGAAGTAAATTTTTACGATTCTTATGCACATTTGCATTTTAATGGCAATTTAAACAACTCGGATTTTTATTTATTTTTTTTTTCTTGGCAAAGTACCGAAAAGAACAGAAGAAAAAAACTTGCTTGTTTAAAAAACCGAAAAATAAAAATAATCGTCACTTTACCTCTCTGCGATAAATAAAAACTACACTACACGAAAAAGTTTGTAGGTAGCTAGAGTTTGAAAGGAATTAACTCTCCAAGCTCTCAAAGTCTCCATTCGTGGGGGGGCTTTTTGAGAAGAGAGCATGGTGTTGAGTCTTAACAGTGTTGTTGTTGGTGGTATTTGTGAGATTTCAGGAGAATTGTGTATTTATTTATTTTTGTTCGTTAATTTTTCCACGAGAAAAAGTACTAAATTTTCGTTTTATACCAATCAAAAATTTTGTATCCAATTAAAAAAGATCTAATTAGATAAAATTGGAAAAGAAAAAAACATAGATGGCATAATTTTTCTAACATTTTAACAAAAAAGTCATATATAGACCCAAAGAGGAAATTAAATTTCCATAAAAAAAACTTCGTCGGTGTAAAATATGGTTTCTGTTATATACATACACAGCCATATTTATAAACTCATTATAGTGAGTACATAAGGCTATGCAACCCTTATAATGCCTCTAAACGCAAAATCGTTATTTATAAAACTTATGTGACGTTGAATAGGGGCATTATAAGCTAAACGCGTTTGGAGGTTGAATAGTGCCTACATAAGGACATTTTAGTATTGAACTGTCACATTCACTTTGACATCACATTGAATTATAAAGATTATCAACAAAAAAAAAATGCCTTTGACTTAATATTGAAACTAAAACTTTGTGTTATTTTTATTTATTGAAACAAAAATGTTATACTAATATATTAAAAACAAATTGAATTGAAAATTGTTTGTAATTAAATAGATAAATATACTTGTTTGTGATGTCTCTCCACGCATCCTTCTTCAACCGGTGTGTTAGTGTTGTAATTATTATCTTGCATTATTTAATTGTATCCTCAAGAACTTGTCTGAGGAGTATTCCAGCTATAATGAAATGAATAACAATTTGATTTCCAGTATTGTGCTAGAGATAATAACATACTTTATCTGATGAATCAAAGTTAATTGTTGGAATTATTTTAGCTTTTGGTAGTTTCCTTTTTGTTTATTAAATTCGATAGACAGACAAGATGTTTTTTTTTTTGTTTTTTGATAAACAGCTGAGTGTTATGAAGGCTAAATGTAATAGATTCTTACTTTTTGGTACTTTATTTGACACAAGCTCATTATAACTATGCAGGGTAGGCAAATGTTTTATAAATATGAATTTGCATAGTGGATGAATAAGTCCTTATGCACTGCATAACTATTCACGCGTTTAGGGAATTCTAATAAATACGGCTGACACTGTACTGAAAACTGAAAAATGTACTCAACAGTAGTAGAGTTTTGACGTTTTTTGACAAATTGTTATATTTTTGGGTTATTGCCGTATATTCAATGGCCCGAGGTTTTGTCTCATTTTAACACAAAACATCACGTACTTCTAAATGAGACATGAGCATTTTTACATTAACGTTTTACACCGTGAATAGTGTATTTCATTTGTATGCGAATGATTTGCTCGAAAAAAGAATAAAATTTGAAATTCTTAATATTCCAAAATGTGTGAAAAATTATACAAATTAATAAAATGTTACTGCATCTTTTATCGAAGACTACAATTTCTCGTCATGAAAGAATAGTTTCCACAATCTTTGCCAATTATTTCTTCTTAAAATTGAAATAAATTGGCATTACAAGGAAGCAAATAAAGTACATAGCTGAAACAGCTCGGAAATAAGTCAAGTCGTTTAATTTTAATTAAAAATAAAAGAAGCTACAATAAAATTTGATATTAGCTCCATCAGTTAATTTTGTTTAAAGTTTCCTTTGTATATAAATGTTAATAACAAGTCTTTTCATTGAAAATTATTTCCACAAAAATTTCAGTTTTTTTTCAACCATTATTGTTTTTGGAATTAAAATGTTGGTATTTTTTTCACTAGTGCAGTGCAATCCATTCTGCCCTCGAAAAACCGTAACAAAACAAATAAACATATTTATTAAAATAGTAAGGGTATTCATGTAAGCGCGGAAAACCCTCGTAAACCTCGTAAACAAGATAATTTTATCTCCGCAGAAACGAGCTGTCAAAATTTGTATGGGAAAAAGTTTCTGCAAATCTCATAAAATTATCTCATAAATTCGCTGCGGAAAGTGCAGAAATAAACCTCGTAAACTAAAGATGTATGGATTCTGACTTTTAATTTGACATTTCACAAAATATTTCCCACATTTACGCAAGTATTTCTTAAGGGGTGTTCATGAAAACATACTGCGGAAAGTTATATCTTTCTACAAAGCGGAAAATTATCGTTACATGAGTACCCTTAGTAACATTTCCTTCTTCGTCTAGTTTTTTTTTTCTTCTACTACAATTATTACCATAATAGTAAGAAGATGGCGCCCTCATCGCCAGCGAGAACCACCACTGGTCGATAAAAAATTTGATAGATTCGTCTAAAACAAGAAAAAAACATTTCGTCCAATAAAACAAAATGGTTGACAATAGTGTTGTAAACAGTGAAAACATCTAAATGAAAAATTAGAAAATTTTTTTCAATTAACTATGCAAAAACAATGGTTAAATTTTCATTTATTTAATTATGTATAAAAGTGACGATAGATTGTGTTAATCGAACAATTGAAAAAACAATTCTAAAATACAGAGTGGTCGTGTTAAATGTCGCTTAGTTACACATGTCAACGTTAGCGCACCCTTTTTCTGGTAAATTGGATTTTTCTTTTCTTCTGTATATATTCATTTTAATGATTGTTTAATTTGTGTTAAGTTATGATTTTTCCTTTGTACAACTATTCGTGAATGTTTCCTAAAGTTTATAATTCAAAAGCATTTGTATTTTTTCTTTTGTATTGTGAAAGATGTTAATTTATTTTTCTTTTGGTCTTACAGGAACTGACCCAAATTCTACGGTCATAGAAAAAAGGCAGAGGTCTTTTCGCGAGTGAGTATTTTACTACAAACTATACCCATTTTTGCATGAATAATTTATAAACTTTCATATGAATACAAAGGAAATGTAACTTAGAGGTTGCAAAGTCAAGGCGCATTTATTTCATTTCATTTCAGTTCCTAGTTATTTATTTATATCTTTGATTAGTTTATTAAATTATGTGCATATACGGTAACTGTTTGACAAACTATTACTATCGTTTTCCTTATTCGTGGGTTGATTTTACCTGCAAATCCGCAATCAAAGAAACGGTGAAAATCTTGTTTATTTCATTGTCAGAGAGAGCAGTCTTCCTATGTGAGCCATTAGAAAACCTACCTGTGTTGTGATAAGAACCAAAACAAGAAAAAACCCGATTTCCAACTATGGACTGTTTAGGTTATCTCGTTTGATTGAAAGGAAGTTAAATGAGAGCTATGACCGAGCCGGGACTTATGTACACTTTACGTAGTGAATGAAAAAAAATATGCACGACTGGATTGCACAAATTTGCTCTTGTGGTTTTAAGGCTATAATGTGGCCAAGGATTGAAAGTATAAAACATTAGGTAGGCACTATTGCATCTTACGGAAAAGTGTGCAAAAAGTTGAAAGTACGAACAAACATTTGCTTTCAAAATTTTACTTAAACAAAATAATTTTTTGTTGTAAAATTTTAGGATGCAATATTATTTTTATTTGTTTGTTATTGATTTACGTGACCAACGAATTTAATATGAACTGGTTAAAGCGGGCTTTAGGTCAATAAAAGATGTTGATTTAATGCAACGTTTCGAACGTGTATACGTCCTTCATCAGGCCTTTTTATTATTAAACAAAATAAAAAAATAAAATAAACACACATTAATTCACCAAATAATTCACTAAATAATGTGAAATTATTCACAAAAGAAGAATAAGAAGAAGAGTAATAACAATCGGCTTGTCATCATCACCCCCGCACAAGCAGACACACTTTAATCAACCAAATTTGTTTGGTCTCTTTATCAATTGGCTGTATGTGCTGCTTAGATTCTCACAATCCGATCGTCGGTTCACTGCGTTGTCGGTGTTGAAGATATGCAGCATCTCAAGAAGAAATCTCTTCGCTTGGTTTTTCTCTGTCTGTAAGATTTTGACTTTCTCCAAATCTGGTTTATGGATCTCTTTTATACAGTGAAGAGCGAGTGCTGTTTTTTGCGCACTCCCACTATTGATGTCTGACCTGTGGCCAGAGAGACGCTTTTTTAACTTCTGCTTTGATGATATTATTTTTATCACTTCGAAATATCTTTGTGCAAAATTGGAACAAAATTATTAATTAAATATCAGGGCAAAATCAATGATTAAAACAATTTCCTTAACAAACGTTAAAATTGGTCTACCATCAGTGAGACTTTTCGATCTGCACTGTTAAGTTCGATTAAAACCTCGATTTTTTTGTACATGAAACCAATGCTTGCCCTATAGATAAAATAAAAATACAAAAGAAATTATTTAATCAAAATCGTAGGTTAATAGAATAAAAAATGTTTTTTTTTTTTAAATACTATGTACTTTATTTCTTTTTAATTTTTCAAGTAAGAAGCTTTTTCTTAAATTGCTATAATTGCAATTATTATTTAAAAAATGTAAACAATTATTTTTATATTAGTATACAAATCTTTATTCACTTTTTCATAACGAACGTAATTATTTGTATAAAAGTTATTTATTAAAATTAAACTGCAAATAATTTGCAAATTTTACCTACATTAGCATTATATTCGATAGTGTAATTAACTCAAGTGTCTGTTCAGCTTTCCGTTATTAATTGTTGTTAAAAATCCCAAATCAACAATTTTCGGTGAAAAACGTACCAATAGAATGTGTTTTGTGCTGTATCCAAGTTTCTTCACTTTAATTTGGTTGCACCGTCCTTCGGTGTTGGTTGAATTTTTGGCATGATGGTTGATTTGGTATGGTATCTTCTCCTCCACTCATCGTCTATCCAGACGGGATCAAAAATCAAACGGATATTTTTTCTCTTACGGATCTCTAAAGCGTTAAGAACCAGTTGTACAAAAGTGGTTCATCCCCGATTCATTTAGGGTACTTTCAGGGGTCCTAAGAAAGTTTGCTTCAAATAGACATTTGTACCAATAATTTTTCATGTTATGTGTTCAACCTCGGGTTTCTTGCAAGAGTTATTCGAATTTTACTTCAATACTTTTCATATTAATTTTTTAAATGTTTGAAAATAATATGCAGGGCTGGATCGCAAGAATTTATTTCTATGTTCAATCATCTTCTAATTTTAAGAAATATATGTTTTTAAACTTGGAATAAACATTTAACATTCTAAGTATTCATGCAATTCCCTTATTTTTAGAGCTACATACAAACTTTTCAATTTTCTTTCTAGGAAATTAAATTAAACCTATAAGTACCTTCCAAGAAAATAAACTTTTCAGAGGTTAAAAATGTTTTTGTGTTTCAACCAAGATTGAACTAAGTCTCCAAGTTAAAAAAACAAGAAAAAGGGTGTAATATCCTAGCGCCGCTAAACACACATGTACGTCATTTTATGAAAGGGTTTTCATGCGAAAAATTTTACGACTTAGGAAATATTGTTAAATAGTTAAATAGCTCGAAGAATATATTAACTCACTGAAAACTAAGAGCTACAAGTCCTTATATTGTAAAATCAGAAATGCCTTTCAGTTGTCAACTGTGATATATTTGGAGCCTATCGTGAATAAAATTTCCCTGGGAATTGTTCCCAACTTTCAAAATTGTCTTCTAGAATAATGTCGAAAGTTTCCCTTGGAATTTACGGATATTGGGAATTAAGTTTCATAGTGACTTTGGCTCTCATTTAAAAAGGCCAGTCGCCAGCTTACAATGAATAGTTCAGAAGTATTGACCTTTTCAATTTTCGAAGATGGGAAAAATTCCGAGGGAAATTTTGTTCACGATAGCCCCCATTTTGTCTGTTAATTTTTGCATTCAACCTGTAGTGTAAATACAAGCATCAAATTAATTACTTTTTTTCGCCTACTATTTATAAAACATGTTTACTTATTCTGTAGTACCCCTTGGCATAATGGTTAGTGCGTTGGATTGTCATGCGGAAGGTCTCGAGTTCGATTCTCAGCCGCTGCAAGAAAGTTTTTTTCAGGGGTGTATTGCCTCTTGCGAGGAATTGACAAATTCTCCAAGAATATCTTTTGTCATGGAAAGTGCTGCTCATTAGCCGTTCGGAATCGGCAGAAAATAGTAGGTTCTTTCCGTTCCTGGTAACACGCACACAGGAATGGTTGAGAGTTGTAAGTCACTAGGTCCTGGTTTACTCCGAACTGTTGCACCACCAAATTTAATTTATTTATTTGTTTACTTATTCTTGTCAGTTAATTCTACTTTACTCAATATAACAATAAAATTTGTTTTTTATATTATTTTAGCCGGTTTATTTAAAATTCTATTGCACGTATGTAGGTAAAAAGTTTGTAGGCAACAAATATACAGCTTGGAGTTTTTAATTTTAGATATAAGTCTGAGCCTGTGATACTTATATTAGTATCAAAGATAAAGAGCCGCAAAGGACCTATGACAACAAATCTTCTAAATTACATGCTGAACATATTTTTTATTTGACAGAATAATGTATCGAGGTCCTTATTGAGTACCGTTAGAGTTAATACGTTTCACTTCGTTGTAGATGGGTTAATAAAAAAGTGTATGCGGTATAGGTATCGGAGCAGCAATCCATGAAAGGACTTTGTATGGGATCGGAAAAGTTTCGTACCTTATTTGTATCAAACCAATGACTTGAATGAGCCATTAGACATCGATAAACAATTAAGTGCAAAGCCCAATTTGGGTGTATTTCCTTTTTTTTTGTCTAGTTTGACTGAATTATAAGTTTAAGTCTATAAAGCTCTTAACTACATGCCGGCCTTATACTTTTTCTAACAAAATTGTAACTGCACCCATTTAAATTTTTTCCCTTAACACAGTTGCAGGACTACAGTTGTTGGAAAGGTAATGAAAAATAACAATTTTAAAACGTAATCAACACAAACTGTGATTTATCCTGATGTAAACATCAATTAACACCGCAGTCTTAAGTTTCTTTTGAGATTATCCAATAGTTTTTCCTTTCCTTCTCGGGTCTTTTCCTATTCTTCGAGCAGCATTTCTATTTTGCTCAAATAAAATAAATTGCACAACTCTGGATTCGCTTCTTTTTTTTCATTACAATTATTCTCAATTCAACTCTCACTCATTACCATTCCACTCAGAGCGAGTGTTTTGCGTTTTGCCCTTTTGGTTTTCCATTTTCACTCCGCCAGAGTGCCACTGCCAGTGTTCTCTTGAATTAGTGAGTTTAGAGTTGCGGAGATAGTCGGTCGCAGGATAAAACAGCACCAACCTGCCTTGGCATTTATATAAAAAGACACGTGTGATATAGAAAACAATAGAATTAATGGTTCCGATAGTCTAACGACCCCTATAATAGGAATACCAGTGTTATTTCTAATTATTGTGATTAACGAAGAACAATAAAAAATAAATAGTAAACGGAAACTATCCCTCCACGCCCACACATCGTCGTGTCGTTGTCGTGTTTATAAATATACAAAAATTGCATTTCGAACAAAGCTCAACTACCTACCATAGCCAGCGACTAGAGCAATTTCAATTCTCTCCGTCTAAAATACAATCAATCTTTTTTTTTTTTTCATTTCTTATTTAAAAAAAAGAACAGCAGCAGCAAAATTGCATTGAAATATTAAAAAATAAAAAAAAAACGCTGAATAATTTTTAGAATGCAACAACTAACACAGTAAACAAAATAAACTGCTGGGGCTGGCAGAGTGGCAGTTGTAGCACTGACGTTTTGTTTTAATGGGAATATGGCATCGGCTACAATTTTTTCAAGGTGACAGACTGTGCTGAGTGCTGCCGATGTGTGTGCAGCTTTAAAAAATTGTTTACATACTCATACTTGTTGTTACTATTGTGTTGTTAAAGTGCATCCATAAACAATTATTAAATAAGAGAGTTTTTCTATTATTCGTACCTATTCCACGAAAAAAGCACAAAAATCCACCAAGTCAGTGAAAATAAAACAGAGTTAAGTTTCTGCTTACTTCCGACCGTACACTTACCCGTTCTGGTGTCCGTCGTGTCTAACCCGCGCCCGTGGAACTTTTTTTGCTTTGTGCATTCATTTTGTTGCAGTGAAGTATTGTATCTTTTTTTGTTTTTCTTGGAAAGTGTATTCACGGGTGTTGTATAGTGTGATGTTCTTCGCTGTGCAGTGACCTCTTTTTTAAATTTTAAATGAAAACAGCAAAGAAGTAAAAAAAGAAAATAAAATACAAAAAAAAAAGCTCTAGCCAACTTAAATTACCAGCCTCTTAGTAAAAAATACTTTAGCAAGCTGGAACCGTATGAGCTAAGCACGATGTACACGTATGCATCGCCGCCACCACCCCCACCCGATGGTGGTCATCCCTCGCATCATTATGGTATATCGCCGGCGTACCTTGCAGCAGCATCGTCGTCATCGCCTCATCATCAACCAGCGCATCATAATCTAAGTAGTCCTAGTCCTCTATCGACAGCCTCGACGTCGATAGCTACAATTGGGGCAGCTGTTGCTGGTGGAATGGTTGTCCCGAATCATAATTCACATATCAGTGTTGTACCTTCACCAGTATCGAATTTATCGGGCAATTCGGGTGATATAACAGGGCTAGGATCAAATATGCATGTCGGTGTTGATTTACATCATCATGTTGATTCGCAACAACAGCAACAACTAACCGAACTATCTGCCTCACAATCAAAACGAAGAAGGTAATAATATAAATTTTAAACCTTCTGTTATTGAACTACTACAAATTTTATATCTATTGACGAAGAATGAAGGATAATATATTTTAATATAAATGAACTCAGAAAGCTTTAAACACAATTGATGTTCAAGTTTCAACTTGTAACTGAAAAAACTATAACTTTTCAGTTTGAGCTGAATTAGACCTTTTGGATTTCAAGAGTTAAAAACCACCTTAATCCTGAACCAATTATTCAATCCAATCTTTCGTTCGTTCCCATCTAACTGTTGCCGTGCAATCCAGATTGGTTTTAAAAAGACCTTAAGTCTTACAGGCATATAAAAAGGCTATATTTGTTAGGTATGCTACGAGTAAATTGCCCGTGGTGGTTGTGTTAAGTATCAAATGCTATAAATTATAGAAAGTCTGGTAGTCTGATATCTGTATCGGTATATTTATATTTAGTAGTACCCCTTGGCATAATGGTTAGTGCGTTGGTCTGTCATGTGGAAGGTCTCGAGTTCGATTCTCAGCCGCTGCAAAAATGTTTTTTTTCTCTAAGAGTATATCTCTTGTCATGGAAAGTGCTGCTCATTAGCCGTTCGGAATCGGCAGAAAATTGTAGGTCCCCTCCGTTCCTGGTAACACGCACACAGGAATGGTTCAGAGTTGTTAGTCACTAGGTCCTGGTTCACTTCGAGCTGTTGCACCACCAAATTTTATTTATAAGTCTGGTAGTCTAGCCATAGTAAAAACGAGAATTTTTGATTTTTTTTTTTGATATTTAATTTATACAAATTAACATTTTCAGAACACAGAAGAAGTTGTTAACAAAATTTTTAAACCTAATAGGGTTCCCGGGCGTAACAGAAACTGTACAATTTCTAGCTGTTCCTTTACTTTATTTAACCGGGATCCTTTCATTTTTAGTGCTCCCTTTATTTATTTCCGTACTCGTTTTATCAATTGATAACCTTTTTATTGTTAAAAAAACTGTTTTTTGGAAATAACTGATTTAGTTTTAAATGTACATTAATTTTATAAAGAAAAGTGAACCAAGTATGAAATAGACAAAGTTATATATAAAAAGAATTGCTTGTCAAAAATACATATGTAAATACATGTTATCAAAATATCCATGTAAATATATTTTGTCACATACAAATTTTTGTTTCTTCAAAAATCGAATTTTAGATCCACTCGTTTTATGGTTCAAATGTTGAGTTGTATGTTCGTTTCAAAAGATCAAAATACCTCTACACACCTTTACAGAGCCTGTGTAAGAATGTCAGTCTATTTTGTGGGAAGTCTATAAGCCGTTTAGTTTCTTGAACAAAACGGATGTTCATCTCAATTGCTTATTATTTCATTGGGAGTTTTTACCCGGAAATATAGGGATACCGAATTTTCCATCGTGAATCTAGCAAGAAATCTTTTTTCCACATACATACATACAAAAATATAATAAATTTCAGTTGCAAATAATTTGATTTAATTTAAACATTTCGAAGGCAAACTTTTGTCGTTTTTCCGATGAAGATTCGAAGAAGTTCCTTCTCGATACGTTTGATAACATTGGCTAGGTCTTGGTCTCTCAGAATTTCGGGTCTTTAGATTTTTTCAATAATTTAAAGATTGTAAAAATTAAAGAAAATTAAAAATGCGTTTATCCGAAGCTAGCGATATGTCTGGTAAATAGTTACAAAAAACTACCCAATATTCTAAATATTTCAAAAAAAAAAAACGGCTCGGTAGAAGACCTTCTAAGGGTGAAAATAAATATTTTTCAATCCGGTATTTTGAAAGTCAAAGGATGGTAGTTATGCTTAAAAAGCAAAAATCGATAAGCGCAAGAATAATAGACCTTTATCAATTAGTTTAAACGTTAAGAAGAACGAATTCAGGTATGCCGGGATTTCAGGTTGAATTTTTATTGATGGACGCAAATGTCCCAATTTAAAACTAAAATGCAAAAGTTTGGTATAGTTTGTCAATTGCAATTTGAAAGTATAAATTAATTTTTCATCAAAAACAAGATTCAAAACTCCATACAAAAATATATGGTCTTAAAACTCACGTATTTTGACAGGGTTCTAATAGAGTGTCAATTTTTGAGAATGCAACATCATAAATTAAAAGATTGCATTCATTGAATTCACTTTGAGACTGCGACTTCCAATTTACAATCACCATTCATTCAATTGTCATTCAAAAGATTGCAATAACTATTCTCGCCATTTATTACACAACAACCATGATTGATTGCAATCTTCTGAGAATCTACGAGTATGCCAACAAATTTTAAGTCAAAAGTCTGTTCTATTATTTTATTTCTTAATGAAGTTATTTATGTCAACAGTTTTTGAAAAAAATTACTTTAAGCCCAATTTAAAAAATAAAAATGAATAATTTTTTTTTTTGTTCAAAATTGGTTTGTTGCCATAATTTTTCTCAAATTTGTTCGCACGTCCGGCTGTATTGAAACCAATTTTTTGGGCATTTTTCCCTTACTGTGCCTCCCAGTAATGGACCTTTTACCAATTCCAATCATGAAATCTCATCGAAATATTTTTGGTACGTATTTATACATAATGTAGTATGACAAATCTTTTTAGTCTCTTTCAACTACCAAATGTTTTGTCGCTTGAAGGTTTGACATAAAATGTCATTTTGAAATATCATAATTCCATTAATACAATATGTTATTGCTTTGAATTATCATTTGCCCAATTTTTGCAAAAGATGGCCCCAAAAATTGTCTTAAAATTCTTGTAAGGCTATTCACTTGTAGCGAAATGTTTTCTGCAAAGATTCAACGCAAAGCAACAACTGTGAGCACTCATATAGAGCCATTTCGTGAAACCAAGTCGTGCATTTATTTTCCAAAAACAGAGGTGGTTTTTTTCCGAATTGAGATGATTTATTCTTGAAAAACTTCAATCCTCTTCTACATAAGCCTACTTACAAAAATCAAAAGAAAAGGTATACCTATATCTTTGTACGAGTACTATACATAAATGTTGGTATGTTAGGTATGCTTCCTTAACAGATTTATAAAATAGGCACTTTTCTATGGGATAACATACATACGAGTACCTCTGTACACTCAATTCGACGAATTCCGATTTGTTGGTTTGATAACACATTTTTCACTGTCAAAATAAGATATGGGACAAAGCACACAGATTGTACCTACTTGATGGCTTCTTCTTTTTTTGAGGATTTTTTTTATTTCGTTTGTCGTTTGGTTGTTACTTAGAAACGAAAGAAATCTCTTTTTATATTTTTCTTTTTGTCTGAATTCCTTAGCCCTGGTGTTGTACGTTCTTGGTTCTTGGTGTTGTTGGTTGGTTGGTTGAGCCCACATTTGCCATATACCATCACCATCATCATCATCATCACCATCAACATCATGGCATCGGGTCGAGGCGGGCCGGGCCGGGGCGCATAGGTACGTACACCTTGTTGTAGTACTTTATCGTATTTTGCTTTGGTCTTATAATGTTCGTAGACACTTTTCGAATATTAATGAAAAGTTTTCAAAGAAAGAGTCTTCTACATAAAATCAACCATGTACCTTCTACTCTCTTGGTTTTCGTTTTTACCCAAAGAAGACTATGGTGGCGGTGACGACGAACGACGACTGCGACTATACGGGAAAAAATTGTTAAAAAAATCGTAAAGATATCAAAGATTATTTTTAAGATACATTTTTTTTATTCTTTTTTTTTTTTTTTTTTGTGTTTCTGGTTCTATTTGTACTGCTCCTCCTCGCACTCCATCGATATCTATTTTGCTTTGCACAGATCTAGATAAATTTAGGGTAATAAACTAAGCATCAACTGAACAAACACTCGTTGTCAAAGTGAAACGTCTTTCTTTCGAACATCCGCATTCAAGGATTTTTCATCTTCAGCCAAGGATGAAGGTTTATCCTAAAGGAAATGGCATCCCGAAACATTATGCACATACATACATACATATGTCTGGTTATGGAAGTAGTTGGGATCTATCTGTCTAAAAAAAATAATATACATAGGTACGTTGATGCAAGTGAAGCGTTTGACATTTTCTAAAATAGGATTCAGCTTCCTCTCGAAATAAATATTCCTTCCAAAATGTTTGCCCACCCATAAAGAACTACAAGATCTATTATGGAGCATTTGATTAGTAATTATTAATTTTGTGGGAATTTAAGGCAAGGGTTTCTATGTTCAAGGCAAGGCTGTCCAGGAGCAGCATTGATAGTGGTGTTTTATTTGTTATTGCGTATCCATTGTTTTGCTTGTTGAAGAATCCACACCAGTGCCGGACTGAGTTATGGAGGAAAGTTAAACTTCTAAGCAAAATTAACATTCACAGGTCGTAAAAAAAAAACTATAAAATTGGTCCTTTTATTAATTTATATAACTTTCAATGTATAATCTGAAAATCAACGAGTAAAATATTTTTGTTTTTTAAGAAACGTGCCGTAGTAAATGATAAATTTTATTTCGATTAAATGAAACTTGGTTTTATTGTTTTTAAAAAACATTAAAATGTCAAGAGAGGAAGAAATAAAACAAAAAAATACAGGTACAGAAAAAGGCTTGATAAATAGATAGGAAGCTAAACAAAGCTCAAATCTATACATTTATGCAAAATTTGAAGTGTTATTTTATTATTAATTTTCAATCACTCACACTTTTCAATGTTATTCCAAAAGATTAAGGGAATTGCATCTACTTGCATCTAAGTGTTTTGTCATTCGGGATTTAAGCCATTCGGGGTTTTAGCCCTTCGATTTGTTGTCCATTCTGGATTTTTCACATATTCGGAATTTTGGCATTCGGGATTTCATACCCAACCCCAAAAATACTCATCTTAAAGATATGGGCCTTATAAGGATATAACTAAAATATAAGAAAAGTAGGGTTTTATCAAGTAATAAGAACGAACTGGAAATTTCATTTAAATCGGTGAAGTGGTTTCAGAGGACGGATATAACAGTTTTGTATTTTCATACAAACAAACCCATAAACTTGGCCAAATTCCTGAACGCAAGATTTGCAAAGCAAAACACTTGCAAAGCAGATAAAGAAAATCAGAAAACGCATATGTAAGAGAATTGCGCAAGAAATTTTTGACATTTGCACAAATGCCTCTGCATTTGCGCAAGAAAGTAGCATCGATTTCATTTTGGGACACTCTGCTAAGCAGAGATTTTTGTATTTGCATTTTGGAACTGTTTGCTTAGCTGAATTTGCGCAAGATATGCGTTTAGGAATTTGCCCCTTGTTTTGATTTTTGCCGTCACTGATTGTGGTTGTTGATTTTCAAATCCATGACCGACTTTTTTCCATCATCAATAACTCTATTTCATATTGTGAATGTCGATTGTCAATACTTCTTCACTGTTCATTGTAAACTGGCGACTGGCCTTTTTAAATGAGAGCCAAAGTCACTATGAAACTTAATTCCCAATATCAATAAATTCCAAGGGAAACTTTCAACATTATTCGAGATGACAATTTTGAAAGTTGGGAACAATTCCCAAGGAAATTTTATTCACGATAGGCCCCATTCACAATATTCTGTAGATTTATTCACAATAGATTATTATTCCTTCGAAAATACCGAAATAAGAAAATACCAAACTCAAAAACCAATCGATAAATTTCGATTCGATTGATAACACAGCTCCACAAAAAAAAAAAATTTTTAGTATGGGATCAGACCACCTTTACTATAGGTTTTCGGGTTCGCTGAATCCGAATCCGACCACCATTTTACCCTATCACGTCAGGATTTTTTGCTTGCGTTTGAGGAAGTTTGTCTGTTTTTATATCCCTGCTCTGCGAATGATTCCCTGGAAGAGCTAAAACTCTGGTGTCCTAGGTTTATTGGGGTTAACCTGGTTGGGTTTTAGGAAGTTTGAACTTTTTTGCACTTGTCATCCTTGAACTATACCCTCCGAGATCTTCAACTCGGGCACCCTGGGTCACTGGGGATTGACACTGAGGTCACTGAGGTTATGAAAAATCCTGACGTGATAGGGTAAAAAGGTGGTCGGAATTGGATTCAGCGACCCCGAAAACCTATAGTAAAGGTGGTCTGATCCCATATTAAATTTTTTTTTGTTTTGTGGAGCTGTGTAATCGACAATCGGGGCCAATGGCATAACTTTTGTCAAGGAAAAGATTTTTCCATATTAAAGTTAACGAACGAACAGGGTTTGGAATATATAAAAAAAGTACCACCGGAATTGTGAGAAGGTGGTCGCAAATTTAAGAGTGCTCACTCGAATTTCTACTCTTAATAATCGTCCCACCGGACAGGTTGACAGTGCAATAGAATATGAAATCGAGTCAACATACATATTTACTATTGAACTTTTCTGTGCCTGTTGAAGTACCGAAAAAATCGCAACCGACTTAAAAATGATCTAAGTCAATCGATTCGGGAATCTCAGTCCACATTGTGGCGAATTTTGTTTGAAGATCTTTTACTTTATCCTCACAAGATCAAATTAACTCAAATCTAAAGCCTCTTTATCGTTGGAAATGTTGAAAGTTTTCCGACTGCGTTCTGCAAAAGTTTTAAGTTGAAGTTTGAAAAACTCCTTATGTACATACATATCTTTGTACCCAAGTATCTACTCCCTACTTTATGAAGTTTCATTTAAAAAAAACACATTGCAAACATTTATTCAGAAGCTTACTTCACTGATTTGATTCAAATATTTTCTTTAGGAAATTAATTTTAATTTGTGTACTTTGTATGCGCTTCTTATGATGTTTGTAAGTATCGTGCTTATTGAATCAACTTTTCATAAAGCAAAGTAAAAGTTCGATCTCCGAAAGCCACTAAGAACCGCAATGTCTCTCCCTATAGAAGTTTCAAATCTACATATATGTTAGAAATTCCGGCCCTGATATATCCACAGGTAGATTCCAATATTCAAACGTTACGCCTCACCTACTATTTGACGGATGAAAATACTAATGACTGAGTCCTTGTTGTATGATACAAATCACGTTTATGGGATTTACCCAGTCAGAAAATATAACACTAAAGCAGGCAACGTTCATTGTTTGGTTGGTTGGTTGTTGGTCGGTACCCTCGATTTATGCAAAATTGTTTGCAAATGATAAATTTACCATCAATAAATTTTTTTTGTCTTCTCTGTGTTCGTCGACTCCCCAGATATGGTGTTCAGTATTTATGAGGGTGAATATGACTGCCATACACCTATCCGTCACCCGTTTGTCTTTTCAAGGCGAGGATTAAAAGGATTTTGTTCAGGGTTTATTAAGGATTTTCTTTTATAGCGCGGCATATAGATAAATGAGGGAAACAATTGGATTTCAGAGTTTAATTTTAATAAACTTTAAAATAAAATTTAAATCTATATTTGATAATTATGTATTTCTTACTCTATTCACGCGAGTTAAAAACTATCAGCAAACAATGGTAAAGTCGAACAATCTGGCCCGATAATGAGGTTATATAAAAAAAAGAAAAAATTCACACAAATAAATTTAGTTCGTACCAAGATTATTATTAGGACAAATTCAGAGAAGTCATGAAGACGTCTTATATACAAGCTACCTCGCATAAACTTATAAGTTTAATTTAACACAACATAAGGATGAAAACAATTTTCAAAACAACACAAAACATTCATGATCCCAAATAAATTTGTGTAGTGTGCAAGTTTTTATAAATTCCCACAGAAAATCCAATAAAGAAGAAACCTCTACGGACTCGCTGGGAACAAACCTTTAATGATAGTGATCATTGCAAAGAAGTCTTACTCACTAACGAAAAAGGCTACAATCTTGAGCACCGCATTAATAACTTTTGCCTGCGGGTAGGTTAAACCCTTTTTTCCATGGCTTATATTTTTATGCCTTGCCCGATGTTGGAAGATGGATGCATTAGAGGAGTTATGCATTAGTTCTGCATCAATCATCATTTCTACGTATAAAAATATAATAAAAATCGATGATCTTTAATTATCTCTCTATTGGTTGTGTATTTTTGTTTTATACACACCTAACTTGCGATATGGTACGTACTGTTTAAGGGCATCTTATGGATCCCTAAATATATTGAAGTTGAGATTTTATTAATACCTGAAGAAACAAAATGGTATCAACTAATTGTGTATTTTTTCCAAAAAAATTATCATGGGATTATGACTACCCTTAAAATTTATTGAGCGCAGTGGAGAGTTTAGAAAAGTTGATGAGGACTTAAAATGAGAAACTGAGTACACATTGGTTTTAAATGTCTAAATGTCTAAAATTTGGGCCGTATAAAGCATGTAGTGCGGCTAAAGAGAGAATCTCTGAGCAGTGCGTCATTACGGTTCTGTTGAATTTCGTAGTTCATTGTGAAAGTATTATTAATAGAGCAAATTATACTCTCGGATGGATTTGTTGAACACGGGTACGGAAGGATTTTCAAAGAATTCTTACTTAGTTTCTGTATGTTACTTTTCTCGTTCCTTGAATATACATATATGCCTAATAAGTCTGGTAACATTACTACAATGCCAAAATTCCATGTGTATGAGTCTTTCAATTTTGATAATGATCGATATATGTACAATTGTACATACTCTTTTACATCCAATTTGATTCATGGTACCAAGAACAGAAAAAATGAAACTAAAATGTATAAAAATTAAGACTTTACGTGGACAAATTCTTCAAAAACAGGAAGATGCGTTGAATTCGCTGATTTTTCACGACGATAACGCACCATTGCATAGATCGACATTTGTTATCTAATTTAAGGGTAAAAATAAATAAAAATCTAGTTATTGCCAAAATTCAATCGCCTCATCCTGGGCACCTGTTTTGCCTCCATAGTAATCTTCAATTTCCAAATTTTCTACATTTTGATAGTCGTATAAACCTAGAAATATTCTTTAGAATTTGCAACCCTTGATCTTCCTCGATTTCACTTGCCTTGTCCTAGTTTTCTGATTAAGTCTTTGTTTTCTTTTATGTCTGAGCCTTTTTAATCTGATTGTCTAAGTTCCATTTTAAACCTTTAGACCGGCTAATTATTTGTTAAAAAGAATGAAAAAAGAAGATTTCCAAATAAGTGTTCAAGTTTCTTATCTTTGGTCTTTTTTTCAAGTTAGTTCGCTTTAACAGAACAAAATATTATGTAATTTAAATGTTAAGATGCTGTAGTATCAACTACAAAAGCAAATAGGTGCAACCCCCTTTGTTCACTTTATTTACCCACCTATACCAGTAATTTAAAATAAAAATACAAGAAAAATAATGGAAAGTTCTTGAGAAATAAAAAAAAAAAAAATAAACATACCCAACTATATAATTCTACACATAAATCCGTTTCTAAAGAAGACAAATTATGTTGAATTCGATTCGCAAAGAACAACGACCATGAAGAAGAAATGTTGTTTAAGTATTCCTTTGGCATTATGCTGGCCGAGGAATGGAGGATGAAGCTGAATGGCTGGCTGGCTGGCTTGGTTGGGCAGAAGAGTTCCCTTTTTGACTTCATCCCCTCTCTCGGATGTGTATGCGGGACAAAAATAGCACATAGCTTATACCAACTGCCGCACATCAGTAAGGTGCATCATCATCCATATACCCAGTCCCTGCTAAGAGTTTATTGACATTTAAATTTTCCTGTCGCTCTGCCTATATTCAATATAGTTTATTTTAAAGAAAAGCACAGCAGCTTGAGCCAAAAAAAAAAAGGAAAAAAAAAAAAGAATTTGATTTATTATCAACAAATGGTTGTGTAAATGACTCAGAATCGATGGGCGCGACGTATGTGACACTTTAAGTCCTTTGTATATGTTTTGACCTTCGAGTTGGTTGGTGGTGGTAATAAAGTCATAAAGTCAACACTTAATGTGGCATTCGAAAAAATAAAATAAAATAAAATAAAGTGAAATAAAAGGGCGGGTTTTTCCGCATATCAGACAGGGGTAGTTCTTGGTTCATGTCATAAACAAATTTATACAATTTTTACAAGATGATTTTTGTTCTCAGTATTTCTATCGAAACAAAATTGTGTGTGCACGATTTCTTTCAATTTCAATCAGAAAAAGTAAGTCAGGTAAATTGAAATGCAATTGGTGGTGTTGTTTGGACAACAGCGATGTGGCGATGGCGTTTCGTTTGAACACAGTCACATCTTGTTTTCTAAATTTAAACAGTCGAGGCTGAAATTGAACGGCTTTTAATGGGTGGACGGGAACCTTTAAGTTCTTTTAAGCGAAAACAAATTTTGTTTTTTTTTTTTTTTTGCAATTTATGAAGTCGAGATTTTCAGTGATTTAATTTATGAATATTTCTATTTATTTAAAGTACATAAATCAATTGGTTTTATAAATGAAGCGCTGAAAGGATGAAGGACATTTTTTAAAATTTGGCTTTTTTCTTAAAGATGAAAGGTTTATATGGAAACTTAAATTTCTGACTCATCTGTAATCTTCTATCCCATATAGTTTTATTGACTTTAAATTATACATACAGTATTTTTATTATTTTTATAAAAAAAGTTATAGGCAATAAACTTTAAATGTTTGTAACTCAAATGTTTAAAAATGTCGCTTAACACCTTCATCCTTTCAGCGCTTCAAATGTTAACTCGGAGAAATTTAGCTACACTATTACAAGAATTTTGCAATAAAACACACCTTTTGTGATTAGTAAGTTCTAAATTCGTTACGCTTCGTTACGCCATCGTTTCGCAAAATTTTCAATCCCCATTTTTAGTCTGTATGGTGGGTTCAACATATTTCGAGAAAACTCGTTTAGCTCCTGAACTGATAATTTTACTTCGCTTTTTATAAAAGATTTTATTATTTTCCAAGAATTCATTGTGCTAACTCTTAATTCCTGGTTTGACATCTTCCTATTTAAGTGTCAAAGTAAAACTTACAAACAAATTGTCAAGCCTCCTACCAATTTGTATTACAGATTACTTCGCAATTTGCTATTTCCTATTTTATTATTTCACCTTCTCTTCTTTAACATCATTTTTAGTTAGCTTTAAATTATTTGTTTTTTGAAATGGCGTCCTCAAATATCGAGCTCTCCTGTCTATTGTGAACTTTTCTGATTGTTTCTGTTGGAAACCAGTGAGTTACTGAAAACTCATGAAACTTTATAAACAAATCCTGAACAAGAACCGATTGATCTTATCGAAAATTATAAAGGGAAATTGGTTCTTTGGAAAGTCTTCGATTCCCCAAAAATTTGTCGGATATCGATAACATTCCTCTCAGTAAATTTCTCCCGAACTTAAAATCCCATGAAAAGACAGTCAAATTCCCCTAGAAAATTGATTTTAGAAAACAATGAATTCCGAGTTAAACTTAAGAGCATAATTCTTGTGCCAAATTTTCTAGTTATTGAAATATAATTTTTTTCGTGATGTCAATGATATATCAAACAAAATTATTAGGGATTTACTTAATTTCTACTTTTGTGACCATTTCCCCTAATCTCTCTAGATTTACACAACTGACAAAGTTCCATTATTTCTCTCATAATGTATCCATTTACATGTTGCCAAGATTGTTTATGTTTTTGACAAATTGAACACAAAATTAATTTCCAGTTTTTTTTGTTTAACAAGTTAGAATACATATATGGGGGGCTCACAGCTGTACCGAACCAAGTCATTTTAAAGAAATCTAAAACTAACGCCAGGATTTCCGCAAAATTGACCTCTATTTAGAGCTGTAATGAACTACATAGTTCATTTAGAACTACATAGTTCTATTTAGAATTGTAATGAACTATACATAGTTCATTACAGCTCTAAATAGAGGTCAATTTTGCGTAAATTTTGGCGTTGGTTTTGGATTTTTTTAAAATGACTTGGTTGGGTACAGCTGTGAGCCCTCCATACTTACTCACAGAACTATAATTCCAAAGATATCAAACACAAAGGATAAAAAAAAGGATCAGTTTTCAAACGTGGGGCGCAACAATGCGTTGCACTTTTATCAAATTTATGTGAACCTACACTTTTAGTCATCAGTAGTTCGATTTTATTTAAAAAGTAAATTAATAAAAGAATATTTATATTAGTAAATATAAAAGCATTGAAATTAAGATTTAACATGACAAAAACCAAAAGAAATGAGCTTGTAAGCAATTTTGCTTTAAATATCCTTGAATACAGCTTTGCTTTATTTTGTGGGATTTTTTTTAAAGCAATTTATTACTCTTTTACTCTGAAACAATTGTGTCTACATATCCTTGGGCATATTATTTTTCGTTTGAATAGAAACGGTCGTTGTTGTTTCAGTTTTGTAGTCAAAGGGCATAAGCTGGAATGCTTGTACAATTTTATAGGCCACAAACAAAACAAAAATTGAGAAAAAAAAAACAACAACCAAGAGTCCAACCTGAGTTAAAGAGGCTCCTCAACAACAATATGCTCCCTCAACAGCAATACAAAAGTGATTCACTTTTACCATTATGTTTCTTTTGTAAAAAATAAAAAAAAAATCTTTAATAGCCACATATGTATGTACAGTGCGGTTCTCTTCATTAAACGTTTAAGCTGATACATTTTCTCAAATGTCTTTGTCTCTAAATTAAACTGACAAAATGACAGTAAGATATACTTCTGCGAACAAATTTCATTCGTACATTTCCATTTTTGAACAGCCTGGTAGTGATATACATTTAGAAAAAAATAAATTCAATGGAAAGTTTTTCATTCATTCATTTTAGAGATTAGGTATATCAAAATCTGAAGAGATAAATTTTACATGAAAGCAAATTTGAACAAAGAAGTGGTCTGTTGAGTAGGGTGAAAGGGAGTAAATATGTAGAAAGGTTGAAAATATATTCCCTAACTGAGATTTCTATAAAAATAGGCTTAATGTACATAATGTAATTGTAAATTTTTGAGCCATTAAAAAGATCTAATCTTAAGGCTGTTTGATATAAATAAATAAAAAAATAAATAATGTGTTGGCAAATTACGTACGATAAATTCTACTTATCAAAATAAATGTACATACATACATTCATATGTCCATACATTTGGACAATAATTTAACATAAAATCAAGGTGATGGATTCAGGTATATTTTGCATCGAATGTTTGAAATGAAATTAACAAAGATTTATTCGAGTCTGAAATTTGTTTGTATGTACATATTTGTAAATTAAAGCCTACCCCCACGTTATAACGTCGTATTTAAATTGTTAGGGTGTCACGGAAAATGATTTTTATTTTATCCAGGAATATCCATCACCGGTTCTGTTTTTATAGTGTTTTTTTAAACAGCTTTGGACAAGTAAAACGATTAATTTTACAAAATAGAATTCATAATATTGAACGGTCATTCAATAAAAAAAAAACGGACCCTAATATAAAAATGCTTTAACAGCTTCGAAGAAGCTTCTCAATTCCACAGGAATATAATTCTTTCGGATGCCCGCTTAAGTTTTTCATTGTCTTTAAAAACAGCATCGAAATTGTTTAATAGAATTGAAGTTCCAGAACAATCTGAACCAAAATCAGGATTTATTGTGCTTATGATCCCCACGAAAAATGCATAAATCAAACATTTTAGAAACATTTAAATTTTCTTTCAATTTGGACTAAAATTAACGTCAACAAAACAATTTAGATATTTACGATTGTATCCAATCTAGCGATCCGCACTGTATATAGGGGCGTAAAAAATGAATCGAAGGAGAACCAGAAAAACCAAAAAGGATAATATAATAACAATCTCTTAGAAAACAAGAATGGATACATAAAAAGAATGATGTTCATTGTGCGCTATTGTGCAACAGTACGATAATGTTCTTAAAAAAAAAAAAAAAAACAACAATGTCTGTGTATCAAGTTTAAGTTGGTAATCTTTTGAATTTTTCTGTTGCATTCTTTTTTTTTTTTGGAATTTTCTTATATTTTTCATTTCGAACGAAATACCTTTCCATTGGAATAACGACCTTTTTTACTGCAATAAAATTGCTCAAAAGGAATGGGCTTCCATTTCATTCGCACTTTCTACAACTGCTTGTTTTCTTCAACCCCAATTAAATAAACGAAGGAAGAAAAAAAAAAATAATAATAAAACAACAATGATAGCATAAATTCAAATTTCTTTAATTAAAGCAATTTGTTTTGACCCTTTTCAATGGTTAATTGCCTTCCAAAAATGTTAAGCAAATACGAGGTGCTTTGTTTTTTTTCTGTAGGGGGTGGTGGTTGGGGCGGGTGGTTTTGTTTGTTACATTCTTTCGTAGTCGAGTACTTCCGTTTATCCTTCGAGCATGGAACTCTAAATTTTCCCATAAAAAGAGTTTGGCGCGACAGAAAAAATGGCCAACCCGCATTAGAGAAGGCTAAAGTGACTCACGACAGTGTGATTGTGATGTGATCAATTATTCCCATCACTAGGATATTCCCAAAGTCCCCTATATATGTATACCCGCCAGCGCTTTCATTCAATGAAAAGCAACGCATGGCTTAGAAAATCGAGCATATTTCAATAAAATATCGGAAGTTGTTGTTCCGCTTTGTATTCCGGTATCTTCCGTGATTTATTCATAAGAAATCGTGGTACACACATTCCCATCAAGCATATTCCTATCGTTGCTCACTACCAGCAGGATTCTGACATAAAAAGCTGCGAGGATATCAAATAATACACAACTGAATAGGAACATGTTTTTTGCTGGCACTTTCTCACACGCTGTGTTTCATTGTTTTTGATTGAAATCAAAAATACATTTTTAACTCCTTTTATTTTAAGCCTTCAAGTGGTTGTTATTGAATTAATGTTGGGAAGCTATAGTAGAAACGTGATTGTTACCAGTACCGCACTTAGGCAAGTGGTGTGTTATTGTTTTATCTGTAGATTGTAAGGCGCCGCATTATTTTTGTGGTTAAAAATTCCATCTTAAGATCTCTTTAGGAATTTTTCTTTTTTAGTTTAGAATAAAGCTCTGAACAGGATCCGAGCATGTTCTGAACATCCTCTGAACCAAGCATGCTTTGACCGCTCAGAGTTGTTTTTGAAACACACCTAGACACTTAGCTGTCACATATTCGAAACTTTGAACACTCTGAACTAAAAAGGAAACACAATTTAATTTTTGACAACTCAGGCTCTGCTCTGAACTAAAAAAGAAAAACGCCTTTTGTGAGTTGCGATTTTGAAATTCGGCTTTTTGATTTTCTTCAAAATTTTTGTAGTAACTCCTGGTTTGGAGTATTATTAAACTGTTCAAAATCGAAGTTTCGTTTTCAACTATTTCATGTAGTTCCATCCTTCCTAAGTCTACGCACCGTTAATCATAATTTATTCTGTTATGGATTCAAATATTTTGTATTTGCTATTATTAATGATGATTTTATTGGGTAAACACTTCCATTCAAGGTTTGTCGCCATTTTTACCTTTCTGAATTCTTGATCATCTTTAACAACCTCTAGGTGTTTGAACTCTTGAATTTCTACTTTTCTTATAAGGAATTTCGGCCTCTTCTTTTTTTTTTCTAAAGATCATAACTTTTCTAAGCTTAAAAACTACTTAAAAATGCTTAGTTGATAAATCATTGATTTAAAGAATTCCACAAAATATTCAAGCAACGCTGCCAAAAATAGTGTTTCAAGATTTTTTTCCATCCCAAACTCCTATGACCAATTGCGCTTCTTTCCAAGATCATGGAAGATCGAAAGCTTCTGAATGACCGGCAATACTGATTTCGCAGCAATCGTTCTACTGGTGATCTGATGGCACCGAAGTCACCGAAGGGTGGAACAGATCTTTACATGGTTTTGGAGAAAGGAAGATTATTGCGCTTGATATTTCTAATGCATTTTTGGATGGAATCCAGAAGAGAGTGTTTAAACTGATAGGAAACAGAACTATCATGGAATCATTCCCATCTCCAACACCGTCTTTCTCGTTTTATCGCTTCTTACACAAGCAATGCTCACTCAAAGAAGCCAGTTGTATTTTTCCTCTCAATCAATTCATCCGCGTTACCCGTTTCACTTGAATACTGATCAATTCACCTTTGAGTTTAATTTTGCACGTACAGCCAAATGCAGAGATTTGTTTTTTACTCACACAACACTATTAGGGAATATCTAGGCTGCACGGTTTTCCCTTTCCATTTCCATCTGCAAGCATTCAAGACCAATGTTCATCGACACCTCCTTTCTCTTCCAATCGCGCGTTCAACCATTTGGTCTCACAATTAACCCTTGAGCGCGTGCGATTTATAAAGAAAAATAAAAACTTTCTGACAAACTGAGTAGCATTGACTCGCCCTTATTCTTCTTAAGCCGCACTACACGAATGTGGAATTCTTTACCCGGCTCAATATTTCTCCCCATTGCCTTACTTATACATTTTAAACGAATGTGCATCGGTGTCCCCTTTTAAATCCTTTTCAATTAACATAAACGTTCGCACCGTGGTGAAACATTTTAAGGGTACTCAAAACCCCTTAAGTGCGTCCAAAATTATAAACAAAAATTTACATAACCAGAAATATTAACTTCTTTCAATCTAAATTTTTTGAGTCTGAGTTTTGATGCCCTAAGCAGTTAATTATCTGTAACTGCAGCACTGATTGTTGCCAATTTGGGTTCAAATGCAAAAAAAAACTACACATTTATATCTTTCCATTTAAAATGGTTTGTTTATATTCAGCAAACACGTACAATACACATTCTGCTATTCAGAATCTGAGGGTTTAAAAAATATCATTACCTGCAATTATGGTAATCATTTAATTTTATAGCTTTCTCACTCAGATATAATTTAGAGCTTACTTGTTTCTTATCGTTATTTTTTTTTCTTAGTGAACAAATAAAAATACAATCGAGCAATGAATTTATTAACATTCAAACTACATAATTAACATACCTAAGAAGAAGCTCCTTCCACCGGATAATAAATGATTATTATACTAATTTGAATTTTCGTTCTTTCTTTTAATTGTTTCCTCTAGATCAGATGAAGAAGAGCCAAGCGCTAATAAGTACAACAGAATGGATGATGAAAATATTCAAGATAAAGAGCGGTTCGCTAGGTAAGAAGTTCAAATTGAGCTTACAACGTCTTATTATTATTATTAATCTTTCTTAATTAATTCGGATTTGCTGGCGCAAGAATGTATAATTAGTATCATCTGCTATATGAGTGCATGTTTAACTTTTTTTTATTTTTCATGGTATCAGATGATTGATATCTTAATTCTATGAATTTTAATATTTTGTTGTGTTTTTCTTTATTCTATAAGCTGCATCAAATTAAGCTTTGTTAGATAGTAAGCTTTGTGTATATAAAAAAAAAATCTGATTTTTTTCAAACAGGAAATGGTTTTTCATAAAAAATAATTCGTGTAATTTTTGTCCGCCAAAATCTCAGTAAACTATTAGCATGTTTGGATTAAATGATCAGATCTTCCAAAACTGCATATAAAATAAAGTACATAGTTTTGAATGCTCATAACTTAGCACGATCCTTTTCTATATAACCCGGTTTCAACTGGACACTTCCCGTGGGATTTTTAGAGATTACAAAAATCGTTTTTATAATCGAGTAAAGCAACAGAGATATTTGATTCTTCCTTTCCGACCCACACTGTTAAAAAGGGTGAAATGGTGTAAAACCACAAGATTCAAGAAAAGTTATACTTTTAACACTTTAATACGTTAATACATTTTTTAAAGATGGCTTTAAGTCTAAATATTGGCATTGTATTTTAATGTTTACACTTCGAGAAAAGCTTAAAAAATGTAACATTGTTATTTAAAAAGAACAAACACAAAATTGTGTTAGTAGTAATTTTGAAAATCTCATGAACTATTACATCAGGCTGCGCCATGTTTTATGTGGACTGTTCGACGGTATTCTAAACGAAGTAAATGGTCTGCCGGGAATATGTTTGAGTCAATTGCTTTTTATACGGAAAAAAATGCAAATCATGGTTCCACACCGCTTCTTACCGCTTCAACTTGTTCATTGGAACGTCTTATGCGTTGATGGACGGCAAGTCAATATAGCCAACAGACGAATAGTCTTGTCAGACAATCACCCATATTCCACAAGTCGTATTTTGTCTCGTACTCGTAGTCGAACTCGAACTCGTTTCGTATCAAAATCGTTATTCTTCAAGTCGTATACATTGCGTACGAGAAGCTTAAAAAAACAACGTACATATGTTGTCGCCCGTAGGTAATTGTCAAAATCAATAAATTTGAATTGAAAAAGTCATTTGTTGATTTTTCAATTAAATTATTTTATTTATAATAAAATTCTGATGAGCTCCATTGATTTGAAGTAGCTCTTCTTCTATTTTATTTGTTTTTTCTTTTTGTTTTTTGTTTGTACGAGTGGTGTTACTGGCTTGTGAATCCTCGTTATATTCTTGGACTGTCAATTTCATTTTCAGCATTTATCGTGTCGACTACAGGAGGAGGCTGAAAAACTCCAATATTTGATCTTTGGGGATTAACAATTTAAATTTAAAATGTTAGCAATGCACTCCTCAAATTTGCTCTAGCATATGGTTGTAATTTCACCATCCCTGTGCCTTTAAATTGCTGCTTATTGTGATGCAGTTTCTGTTTTAACTAAATACTTTTGATCATTGCAGATCTAAAGAGGCATGTATTACAATTTGTTAATTATTTCATACTTTTAGACAAGCTGGACCATTTCGGATGGGTGGCCAAAGGCTATTTATTTTTATCGAAAGGTCCGCCCAAAACTGTTAAATATTTGCTTTGAGTTTTCCACTCTTCCTATGACCCCTTTTTACCTTCCTGTGTGCGTGCTACTAGGAACGGAGGGGTCCTACAATTTTCTGCCGATTCCGAACGGCTAATGTGCAAGAGATATACTCTTAGAGGATTTGTCAATTCCTTGCAAGATGCAGTACACTCCTGAAAAACTTTTTGCTGCGGCTCAGAATCGAACTCCACCGCAGGACAGTTTAACACCTAAACATTGTGCCAAGAGGTACCAATGTGCTTACATTAACTTTTTGTCCATTTTTATCGAAAAAAAACAAGTCTCGTTTGGAAAATTTAATACGAGTAATAAAGTACACAAATACGACTTCAAGTAAATCGAATACGAGATTCGGAATAACGATACAATACGAATAGTCGTATGCGATGTTTTGCGTTTCCCGATATTAGTACAAGTGAAGTCGAATGTACGACTCCTGGAATACCAAAATACGACTATAGTCGAATACGAGTCATAAATACGAGTTTCAGAATACGGGTGAATGCTTGTTGTCCACGATATTTTTGACAATATTCACGTTTAGTTAACACAACTGAAAGACTATTTTTTCAGTGTTAAGCGCCACTATTTCGTCGCTTTGTCTCGGTGTGAAGCGATTAATTGTCAAAATTGTAGTAAATTAACGTTTCAAAAACATGTCTACTCAAGTCAATGTCAAAGTTATTCAATGTTTACATATCGACATAAAATATATCGCAGCCCTTAGTTAAATAATTATTTCTGTCTTAGAAGGGTTACAATTAAATAAAACCCTTAAAGATTAGCAACTGCGTAAATGTACGATGGGCCAAACTTGACGAATGTGTGTCGGCCTCCATAATGGCATATACGCAAGCACTGTTCTTGGGCTTTTCTTTAACCCGATCAAGACGTTTTTTGAGTAAACCAAAACCTTCTTTTTATTCCCAATTTCAAAACATTTGAATAGATTTAAGGGACGAAGTGAGTTTACCTAAGAACCTTTTCTTTACCAAAGACTTTGATATTCGTTTGATCACTCTTTTGAGTATAGAACTACCTGGTTTAGAAATTCAACGGTTCAAATGAGCAAATATGTTGTCGATGAAGTAAAAACGCAGCGTGGTTGAAATCGCGAGTCACGAATTCAAATCCCACATCTGGGAAGATATTCCTTTAACTCACTTGAATGTTTTGTATGTAACCCAGAAAAAGGCGCCTCTGAAGAAGCAGAGTCCAAATTAAATGTTCTACGTCTTTGTTTACTTTTTTAAGCAGTGCTTAATGGTCATATGAGTATCCATAATCAAAATTTTAGACGTGATTCCTTCTTCAGCTGCACTTCACGAATGAGGAACGGCTTACTGCTGTTTTTTCTTCGTGTCGTAATATTCAGAAAATTGTAATCACTGTGTATAGGCATTTTCTTTTCAATCGGTCTCTATTTACAAAACTCATGTTGTGCTTATTATTTTAAGGGTAGTCAGAACCCATTTAGTGCCCGGACACCATAAGGAAAATAACACGATAAAAATGAATACGTTCCACAGTCTGTTACAGCGCATGTTATCATAATTCTGATCATCATTATTAGTCAATCAATTATTTTTAAATTGCTGTAAAATGTTAACTTAAATTAAAAACTCAATTTTCACTTCAACTGCTTCATAGGGTTTAAACTTTCTAAGTGATTGTTTTTAGGAGCAAAAATTCGAAAAAAACGAACTACTACGAGAACAACACAAATAGATAGTTCTAACTCAAATCCAACAGGCATAAATACACATATGTTAAATGTAGGTATCCATTTTAACGATGTATGGTAATGTAGTATATTGGTCACGACTAAGAATAAAATGTTGTCAGCTTCAAAAAAATAAAAAAAAATTAAAACAAAAACAAAAAAAAAATAATAAACAAACTCAAAAGACCGTACACAGAACCTACAACAGTGCAGCATTACCTACTTTGACTGGGCTTTTTCTGGATGTTTCTGCACTTGGTGTTGTTTGTGTACTGCGCTGCGCTACTCTGCATTATGTGGTTCTGTTTGAGTCTATCTCCACCATATCCAAGTGCATATACCAACTTCCATAGAGGTTTCATTTTGCAATTCGCAAAAAGGTAATGACTGGTTGTTGGCGCGGTATGTAACACGAAACTGCAGACAATATACAGGGTGATTCGCCTTAATTGTGTCCCAGAGAGCTGACAAAAGTATATCGGAGAATTAGCAGATCAAAGATAAAAATTCGGTACAAACTAATATAGTATTAAAATTTAGTATTCATTTCTTTAAATATTTTTTTATGAATATTCTGATCTATTTTAGAACAGCAGCAAAATAAAAGTACACCCAAAAATGAAAAAGATTTTGAACCCCTATAGACATTTTTAGGGAAGTTTTTAGTTCTTTTTTTGTTTTTAATAAATTAGAAATCTATGTAAATACATGTGCTCCTTGGACGGTAATTGTCACAAAATTTTAGACGAATTACTACGACGTTAAAACTATTTTAAAATGATACTAAGTTTAAAAGATGATTTTGGGAATTTTAATCGATTTTATCATCACTACTCGGCCAGTATTACTCGGCCATTTGATTAAAGTTAAAATGTTTTATCTTTTTAGTATCGTTACTTCGTATGACACATTGAAACTTTCAAATGTCAAAAAAGTTGTGTTTGTTTGGTTCTTTTCACGAACAGTCAGTGTTTTAGATGTGTTCAGACGTTCAGAGGCAGTTAATTTAAGAAAAACAGCCCCAGAACGATATTAGCTTAAAAGTGTTAACAGTTCGGAAAAAGTTCGAAAACTCATTTAAATTTAACAAAATTTTAAATACATACTAACATGCTAACACCTTACACTAGGCTATTTAAAATTTTGCCCCATTGTGTTTTTTTTAATATTACTTATTTTTTAGTTTTAAAAAATTCTTCATCTTGCCTAAACAAAGTAATTGACCAATTAACATTTCATTTGTTACCTCGAGTCGGTTTAAACGTTTTTGGATTCTGTCGCACTTTATGCGAATCACCCTGTAGAAATGGACAAAATTCTATATTGGAATCGTTTCTGTTCTTAATTGAAAAAGACGATGTTGTTAGTAGTAACATGGTAGAATGTTATATATTATTATCTCTATACCTGCCCTCAATTATCAATAGGTGGACCTCAATTTTCTTTATCCAGAACCATCAGTAAATAAAACAATGTGCAAAAATCAGTTCTTTTTCGTTTCCTATTATTTATGTTGTTTTTCTTATACATAACTATATTTTTGGATTCATCAGCCCTTCCAAATTAACCCTTTTCAATTAATGAGAAAAAAAGTATTACCACCTATATCTGAAAAGGAAAGAAGAAAGAAAAAATAATAAGAACGAGAAACCCATCCGGAATTCCATCTAAAAATGAAGGAAAAAAATAATTCTTTGCCTTGGGAGCTGAGGATCTAGGAATTTCTCAGAGTTGATTTCTTGCCAAAGTTTCTGAAAATTCTAAGTCTCGTAAAGGGAAGGAAAGGTTGTAAGGAAAAAAGAAACTAGGAGGTTGAGGAGGGCGGCATGATTGTGGAGTGGAATGAATTGGAGTGAAGTGGTGAAGTAGAGAGGGAGTTGAAGATTATCGAGAAGAGATTAAATGCCTCACTGTTAATGGAACAAGTTTGCCCTTGGTTTTTTTTCTTTTGTACAAGTCAGCAAGGAGTCTATAGGTAAAAAGTATACCTCTATGCCTATACAAGATCCAATAGCACGAGGATTTCTCATGAGTGTGTAGTCAGTCACATAGCAAATATCCAACAATTAAAGTTCCATTAGATCCTATTTGTTCCTTCCTTTCTAATGGTATTAATCATTATTCATTTGGCGAATAAGTATATTCCTCTCATTGGATGAAGATATTTCTACCCTACCTTCCTGAGCTTTAGTATTTTCGAAGAAGTCCTTACTTCCGTGGTAGCACATATGGGGTTAAGTGCTCTGAATAAATTACCTTTTTCTTTTGAAGACAAACAAAAAAACACGAAATAAATTAAGAAGAAAACTTTGAATAAAGTTTTTCAACAACTTTTACTCTTATAGAGGAGGTGTGTATAGGTAGGTAACTAAAAAATATCACCATTCAAAACACCCGATGTCCTCTTCTTCAGTATTTCAAAGTATGTTTATCACAGTTTTTGTTTACTAATAATTTGTTTGAAAGTTTAAAAAAAAATTAAGTTTTCAAAAAATTTCAGGAACCAATTATTCGCTAGATCTGTCTGTTTTAAACCAAACATCGACAGCCTACCACACAAGTGTCGAATATTTCTACTTTTCTGGTTGTATTTTTTCATTTAATATTTTTGTGGAGCTTGTGTATAATGATACATGAACTAATTTCTATGTTTATTTTCCTGTCCCCAATTCAGACGAATACTAGAAAATATGAAAATTATTCAGTGGTATAAATTCAGCATGAGACTCTTGGTAAGGTGGGTGTCAAAATGGTTTAACATCTCGCTATATGCGGGTAGGCGGTTAAATTCTTTGAAGTTCAGATCTTTGTAAAAAAAATGATTACGCGCAATAAAGGATGGCAATCTCTTTAAAGTAGAGTGCATCCTTAATTTTAATCCCGTGTCAAGATAATTATCTCTACCAGAAACTAGTGGGTACGTGCAAACTCTGCACATTTATTTCGAGGTTAGGGTAGAGTAGATATGCATTGTTGGCGTAGTAAATATTTTTTTTTTATTTCAGCTCTTTTTTTTATCACGCATGAAGCTCCCTACATCAAAAATAGCATCCCGTGTAGAACTTCTGCGAACTGGCAGTTGATGGTTGCGCAGTACAAGAATGTACACTACGGTTTAACGTTTGACTTACATATGTATTTTCAATAATTCTTGTGTAAAGCGCGGAACAGATTGAACCAGCAACAGCACCATCAACAGCAACAGCGGCCGCCATTAATTTAGAGCCAATGTATTTCAATTGTTCAACACAGATTAGAACAGCAACAGCAACGCCAACAGCGTCGTTAGGCCAAAGTCCTAAATTTGCTGTTGCTGGTGCGGTGCTGTCAGCTTTCCTACTGCAATATTCAGTGGCACCACAATGAAAAGCTTTTTTTCTATATGAAATGTCAAGCAGATGAAATGACGTTGCTGGTGGCAATGTGTTTGAGAAATGTTTGCTGGTCAGCGTGCTGTTTGCTGTTGACGATGCTGGTGCTGTTGCTGGTTTAATCTGTTTCGCGCATAATCCTTATTTGCATGCACATCTGTCAAAAACTCTTCGCTCCTTCATATTTTATTTTTCACAAAAGGTCGAATAATAGACTTATCGAATTTTGTCAACATTTTACCAAACGTGTACAAAACGATTTATGAATCATCATCACTCATCAAACCGATTCATTGATTTATTTATTACAAAACTTTGAAACTCATTTTCGGTTTGTATGCCTGAATGGTATAAACTGGAAAAACTACCTTCCTTAAGCACAGCAAGTGTTGAAAACAAATACTTTCTGTGCATTATACTCTTATTTAATATATTTTCAAGTAAGGAGTGAAAAGGTGACACCAGCATTTTACTTATTCGTATATTTCCATCCGTTGATTGGTATAAAGTGGTCTGAATCGTATAGCAAATTTCGAAAAGAATTTACATGTATTTTTAAATATAGAATTTTGAAACAATTTTTTCTCATCAAGATTTTGATTCTTTCTTATCCATTTTTTCTTTTTGAATAGTGTAGTCCAAATCAGGTTGCATTTCAAAAACCTAAGGGCTCACAGGCATATATAAATGGGGTTTCCTTAGGTATTACTTTATAAGATTCTAATATAGAAATTTCAAATTTAAAACCTATCCATTGGCACTGCAATGCAGCTTCATCAAAAATTTATTTCTAACATCCTCACGCATTGCATTCAAGTAAATAATTAAAATACTCTATCTGTAAACCAAAAACTAGACCATAATTCAACCTCTTTAACACACATATACACATAGTGTATGCATTTCCTGGAATGAAATAGAATTTTGTATAAAAGTCGAAAGCATTCTCGGTCTCGGATCTGTGCCAAAATTGGCAGTGAATCCAGTTCACAAATAGTGCGCATATTATTGTATACATAACTTTAGCATCTGCTTCTCACTGCATTGTTTATGTTTGTTATTTACCATGCTATAAAAAATGTTTAAATCTTTTTTTTTTTCTTTTTTTTAAGTCGAGAGAACCACTGTGAGATCGAAAGAAGGCGTAGAAATAAGATGACTGCATATATAACAGAATTATCGGATATGGTGCCAACATGTAGTGCTTTAGCAAGGAAACCTGATAAATTGACAATACTGCGTATGGCGGTGGCACATATGAAGGCTCTCAGAGGTAAGTTTCACATTTTGATTAATTTGCATATGATAAGTCGTGAGTTCGAACGTGTAGCAAATTGTTTGTATTCTTAATTTTAATTTAGTTTTATTTTCGAAACTGCCCACAAGATAAAAGATGCTGATCACAGATAATAAAGTTGAGCATTAAGTTTCATTATTGTCAGTCAAGCGTTGTCAGTCCAAGTTAAAATTCTTATGCCTGGTTGCATCAAGTTTAGTATTAATTAGATATAGTTTAAACAGCATATCGTCGTCGACCGTCGTCAGTGTGCAACTCCTGTTTTTTGAAACGTAATCTTATGTTCATCAATTGATCATCCGGGGATAATCATTTATTATTCTTTTTTCTCAGAAAATTATAACAGATTTGTAAATGTACTTTTATTGTTTTACCGACGACATTTAAGTTACATTTAGATACTTTACATACATACTACATATTTAAACGGACAAAATTAAATACGTTTACGTCTACTAATTTCTAGATAGCGCTGCTTGATCATCAACATATTAATGTAAAAAGTATTTCGAGTTGATGCATTTGTGGTTTAGAAAAAATACAAAAAAATTGTTTATACCAATCAAATAAACACAAAATTAACTGATCATTTAACCCGTCTTGGCTATAAAACTTTGTTTACTTTCATACTCTCTGTTTGTGGTTTCATATCAATTAGTTCTATCTAGCAGGATACAAATAATACACATGTATTGATTGGTATAAACCATTTTTAAATATTTGTAATATACAAAACAACAAATATATAAGCTCGTCTACGTTCATGCGGAAAGTCTACACCATCACAAGCACATTAAAACCCGAAAAACATTCCAAGTTTGTTTCTCTTAAAAAACATGATTGGTATAAAACGAATCTAAATGAAATATTGGTATAAAGCTATTCTAAATTACTAAGATAGTTTTACGATATCGATTTTTTTTTCTTCAAAATAGTCATCAAGATAAAATATTTTTTAAAACACTTGCGTTTTGTGAAACCGGGCATTAATAAAGTAAAGTGTGTCGTCGTCGTCTTGGAAATAGAATAATTGCTGCGCGCTCTTTTGTTTTTATATCAACATTGTCTGTGCTTCGTCTCCGTTTAGCTGTCTGTCTGTTATGTCGGCATTTGCTGCTGCTATAATTTAACCACCGCTAGCTACAACTGATGATTTAATTAAAAATTCTCGCCGCGTAAATGCATATAAGAAAAGTTTTTTTTTTGTTTGAATAAAATAAAAGTCTTTTACCCTGCGCTATTGAAACGAGCCTAGTCCGAGAGACGTCGAAAGAAAGGGACAAAAAGGGGGATATTTATATTATAAGTGGGAGATTTCCTTCCCGCAAGTTTAATTGTAATTGGGACGATTGTCCGTCTCCAAGTTAAACAAAATAACGAGTAAAGAGTCGCCTTATAGGTTTATCATCAAATTAAAATAAAGAGACCATAAAAACCGCAATTTATTTGTAAATGCTGGCATTTGATTGTCGAGAGTTACTTTTTTGTTTGTTTGCTGTTTACTAAAAAAACACTTACATATAACTTACAAACTCTGCAGCATTTAAAGGTGAAGAAAAAACAGCTTTCGGTTAAATTTCTTTTTTTTTTTCCAAATCATAAATTAAAGAATAGAATTTTTGGTCATAAAATATGTAGGGGTAATGTGGATAGTTGGCATTTGGATTGATAAAACTTAAAAATGTTTTTATGATTATTCAAAAATATTTAGTGAGTTTTTTTTTAAATTGAAGAATTTCGTAAATTTCAACCACAAGTTTGGAGAAAAATGAAACTAAGCCTCTGCTGTTTTTTTTAACAAGCTAATAATGGAAAATAATGTATTCAACATAGTCACGATTATGTTCTGCTAACACTGCAGTGTTCTTAAGTTTGGCATGACTTTTTAGAAATTTTGTTTAATTCAATCAATTTGGAACTAAATAGTCTGCAAGAGACTGCCGATATTTTTGTCTAAAGAGTGATGTGGCTAATTCATCTACTATATAGAGTAATTTGGGGTAATGTGGTATAGGCAGTTTTCTCAAAAACTAAGCATGTTTCTTCAACGGTTTTTATCTTAGCGGATGGTAATATAAATAAACTAAGTACTCGTGTTCAATCAAGTCAAAAATCTTCGTATATCTCAAGCAAATATTTGAGAAGAGTTATTGCGTGAAGTTGAGTTTTTTTTGGTTCAAACAAAAAGTGTTTGTGTGCTCTCAAAAGTTGTGTTTCAAGCTAGTTTATAAATTCTTTGCATAAATAAATTAATCATCTACGAAAAACAACTGTTAGTTTTGTTCAAAGGTGTTTATTTTATATTTCATTATTTATTTTTGTAAAAATCGGCTAATGTGGTATACTAGCCGTGGCTAATGTGGTAGTATACCACTTTACCCATCATAAAAGTTTATTTCTTTTTAAAATTGGCTATTTGTGTTTTTTTTCTAAAGATCGTTAAAATGTCTAAAAGGGTTGAAGTAAGAAAATGACATTCCAAAGACATGGAATCATGCTGTGAGAAATGAAAAAATGGGTATACCACAATAGACAGCATAGTGTACCACATTACCCTTTAACTTTCAAAAGTGACGATTTAGAGGTTGTATCATTATTTTGTCTAAATCTTTGTTAGTTATTGTTAGAATTCGATAAAAAGAAATCACTTGCTAGCTTATATGTTTTTGGTAAAATCTACGAAATTTAGGAGCATTCTTTTCATAACTTTTTCTGTTAAGTCAAAAAAACAAACATGTATACCACAATACCCTAACTTTCTCTACATATTTGAAATCATCTGCAGACTTAAATAGTTTTTAAGCAGTGATCTTAATATTATCCATCTTCCAGCCTAAAATATAGTTTTTCTACAAAAAAAGTCCAAACGAAGATTTTATTTGAACACAATTTTATATTTTTCCATCGAAATACTGTTTTAAAAGTGTATTTCGGAATATCGAGCATATCATAAGTTTGGTTAAATCTCGAAAATGTCGATACGAGTAAATGCTATCGAAAACTAGATCAAACAAAGCTTTTTGATCGTTTAAAAGCTTTCGCTATTTAAAAAAAGGACAATGCTTGCTTTTCGTGCATAGCTAATTTAAAACGGTGCTAGTCGAAAATATCACTGTTTATTAATTTTGTCAATTTTCGATTTTTTTCTATTAAATAGCGAAGTTGTCGTCAATTAATTTATCCTCAATTTGTAGATCAGTTTGTTTAATACTTTTTTAAACGAGCTATCAGTTGCTGAATGGTCCTGCGTTAAGGATTCTTCAGAAGTACTGTCAGTTGCTTTCCGAATAAGCTAAATAACTAAACGGCTTTTTCATGATTTGATAACAAGACAAATTCTCGCAGCGCACCAATAGTCGGCTGTGAGTCTATTTTTGCGCTTTTGACTTCTAATGGCTACATTTTCATTTTCAAAAGCTACTTGGTCTCATCAGAAGTAAATCGTTGTTTAAAATTTAAACTTAATTTTTAAATTTAAAATATCTAAAATCATCTAAATGATTAGATATATTTACGTACATAGTCGTATATCCCTCTAAGCTAAGTTAAGCACTCTTTTAAAATCAAACAAAGCTAACCCATACGTAGGCAGGCAACTCATTCAAACAAAAGATAAAACACCAATGTGCACTTTTAAGTCCATCAAAATTTAAGTTTATAATCTTAAAAGAATTCATATCCATATAACTTCGAAAACAAGAGTTTTATCATTATACGGGAGTTTTTGGGGGCAATATGTGTATCGTACTTTGTTTTTGAACTTAATGTTAAGTAGTTACGTGAACTCATTCACATATGGCAAAACTTTTTGGTATCTTATAGGTATAAGGATCGTACCTACACCATCCTGTTATATGCACTCTTAAGGCCATACCATCATTGAAGCTGATTTAGCATACTTTTATCACAGACTTTGGAATTTAAATTTAAGATCTTAATGCCATGCTATAAAGAGAGATGTTGGTATGTATATATGTATATCTGGAGACACTCAATTTCCTTATCGCCACGCCAAATAAAATTCTTTAAGTTTGCCATGCCGCAGCAGAAGCAGCAAGAAAATGTCCTTAGGGAGGCATATACAATTTAAAGTCACCGCTGAGACTTCTTGGGGCAAAAATGCAAAAGGGTTAAAGCTTATAATAAGGACAACGCTATAGAACCCATCGTATAGGTAGCAAAAGTTAGAGCTAAGGTATAAATGCAAAAAAAAAAAAAAAGAACCGAGTCGGCTGAGGGTACGATGATACTTGTACCTGCACTTAAATATTAAGGTGGAAATAAAGAAAATCTCTCGGCGCTCGGAAGAGGTTCGTTTTGGTTTTTGATGTACAAAAAGGCAAGGTGTTGGATGTTGGTGCCTGGCGCGTACCTCACTCATGCACTGCGTCTTGGGGGTACACTTCTTCTTTTTTTTATACGTTTCTGAACGAAGCCCAAACCACGTGTCTATGTCTATAAATATACCTACAAGTTGTGTGTTCTGTTCTGCTGCTGCTAATCCAGAGAAATCAACTCGTTCATTCTATACATTCTATACGTAGGTTTGTGTGCAATGGTAAACTTTGTTCCTTGCGCTCGCTTTATCCCGGTTCCTCTTTCTATGTATGTAGGTACGAGTATACATCTCTGTTTTACTTCATTTATTATTTTTTATTTCCTAACTTTGAAGGATAATTCTTCTTGTTTGTTACTTCGAAGGATCCCCCCACTGAGAGAGAGAACATATAAAATAAGAAATGCACCAACACGGATAGATAGACGACAGAAGCAGTACCATCAACTCGTTCAGGAGTATGGCATGGGAACAACTTTTCAAGCACATAATGGGGTAGAAACTGAAAATCTTTGAGAGCTTTTGGTAATGTCTCCCTCAAGAAGTGCTATTTGCTGCACTCTGTAGGTGTGTGTGCTGTAGGTAGAAGAACCTCATGCTGCGAGCTGTAAGGATACTTAGTGGTAGTTTGTTGGGGCAATCCGTTATAATACAAATGAGGTAGGAGAATAGGTAAGGGGTGAAATCTAAGGTAGGAAGTGACAATTAGTAGAGATAGCATAAATTTTATCGTTTGAAGTTTTGGAAATCTTTGATTTTTTTTTTCAAAATTTTCGACCAAATGTTAGGAATTTCTTTATGTTATTGAGACCGATTGTTTATGTTTACGTGTTATTACATATGTAGTATATATTGTTCCTTGCTGGCAGCTACTTAAGTTCAAAAGTCTATTATAAACCCATAAGTGGGACAACTTAATGTCGAACTTCGCGTGAATGTGAACACAACGGGAATTTTTGACAAGAACCAAATCAACCATCTTGGATTTTATGGCGACCATTTTTTAGAAAGAGACGTTAATATCTCGGCTTCTGATCTGGCATCAGTAGATTATGAACAGTTCTGCTCCGCAAAATATTCATCTTAATTACAGTAAAGGCAAGTTAGATGCGTTCCAGTCGGTTTTCCAGTTTAAATATTTATTCTGATTCCTTGATATTTTAGTTTTTAAATGAGACAGACATGAAGAAAAGTTACTGAGCGAATTTCCATGGTTAAGGATTTGATTTGCTTTTCACTTCTCACGTTCAACCAAGATACTTTAAAAATAAACTATTCATGTAAAGGACAAAGAGATTTAAAAAAAAATTAATAATCCACATGTTCTTTTCTATTAAAATATAAAGATGTAAACCAAGTCTTCAAATCAATATTAAGAGCTCAAATTTTTACATTTCAGAAAGTTTTCATTTGTCCGAAATTTCGTTTGGAAAGAACTTTTTCATTTTTGATACACCCCAGTGTAAATTTTAAAATACCAGTAAGCTCCACATCATCTTCAAAAATTTAACCTGATAAACCATGTGCATACATACATATGAAAGACCCGTCTCTTAGAAATAAATAATCTTTCAGTTATGCATATCGCTGATTCATATAGTCGCTGGTCGGTCTTTGCAATATGATTATCTTTAAATTCCAACTTATTTGCATACAACTATTTTAATCGCACAACGCCATACTTCATTACTCAATCGACGAATCGATTAAAACTGATTAATTCACTAGCATTCTAATTATATGAAAGTTTAAGGATTTAATTTACCTTTGAATAAAAAACCAACTCACCGATGACATCATTATTCTTCGAAAAATGTCTCAAGTTAGCTGGCATTTTTATGTTTGTCTCAAAGTCCGCTATATGGCTTATTATTGGCAAAGAGGTCAAAAAGTAAGACTCTGTCGACGCCGCCGACGCAACTAAAAAACCGCAAGTCGCGTTTTGGCAAAATTAAAATATGTAGGTACTCGTATACTGGGACTGATGAAGATATAAAGAATAAAATTCGTATTTAAAGATACCTTAAACGTATTTAAAAATTCAAATCAGGTACAACCAGGCATCCGGTAAAAAATATACTCATTACATTTTTTTATAGAATAATTGTGTATAGCCAGAGACCAGAGTCAGACTGAGAGCTAGAGGCAGAGTCAGTGGCAACAGAGTAACATACACATATTGCAAGTGTTGTGGGCAAACGTCTATTGGCATTGAGGACAGATTTCAGCTTGTGTTTCTCCTCAACTTCTAGTCTGTACAATATTAATGACATTATGCATGAGCAAAACTAATAAAATAAAAGTTAAAAAAACATTTATTTTGAATTAACTTTAAGCTTTTGGGTTTTTTACGCCATAAAATGAACGCTCCCATTTATTTTTTGGTTAGAAAGAAAGGAGAGGTTTGTCTTTGAAAGAAAAATTATAGAATATCTAAAACTCGCCAAAGACATGTCACAGTGGTTCTTCATTCAAACTTTCTTTAGTCTTTGCAAAATTAACTTAAGTAATAAGTACGTGGAAATAAATAAAACATTTTTAAAATGCAAATAAAATGAAAAAATAAAGGTTAATTATGTCAACCCTATTGGAAACGATTGCTTATAGAAAATTTAATGATCTTTTTTCTACAAGCAAATAAAATTAACTTGGAATTGATAATATTCAAACAACAACTTGAATGAACTATCACCAAGGGTGTAGTATTGCCTGGAGTTATTGCTATTTCACGGGTGCCAAGTCGATCATCACACCCCTTTTTAGTAGTGCTTAGCCTTTATACTTTCAAATTCAATCGAGAAACCTTTTGGACTTGACTGAGATTTGAACCCAGACATAGCGTCTTTAGAAGCCAATGCACTACTACGCACATCGCTCCACCGACCCCACATGATCAGGTCAGGTCCAGCCCAATGTAGGTTTTATTGTTTATTAAATATTACCTGAGAACTAGCATTTTTACTAGTCACCCAAGTTTGTTGCTGTATATTCGGTTTCTTTCTTTTTCTCCGTACTCTGTTTATAAGCCAACAATTCGCTGAACATACATATAAGGAAGGAGATTCGATGAAAAACGCTTCCTCTCAAAACATTAACAAAATACACAAGTCAAAGAACAATAAAGTTTTGGTTGCAATTGAATTTATTTATGACAAAATATAATCAATTGATATTTTGATAGAAATAAACTTGACTTGAGGGTAAGGAGATACTTCTTTTGACTTACTTTTCAGTGAACTTTCCAAGAAGCTAATTTTTTGACATCTGGCCAATCAGAAACTAGAAAATTGACCTACTTTTTTAGTCCCTTATGTCGTCTGAATGTATCCATTGGATTTTTTACACTAAAGAGTGCATCCAGACTAACGCTGATGTTTACACTATGTTAATCTTACGGGGGCTGTTTGAAAAGTTCTCGGCCTAACATAGAAGGCGTTGTTTTAATAAATAACTTTTTATTCCTCAGCCTTATATATATAATAATTGTGAAGTTTCATTGAAATTGGTCGCGTACTTATATCAGTGCAATTTTTTGTTTGAACGAACCTATTGTTAACAACGAAAATGGGAAAAAATGAAATTACAGCCGTCATTAAATATTTGTTCAAAAAGAATATGACACCAAATCAAATTAAAGATGACTTCGATGAGACATTGGGGGAATCTGCACCTTCGTATCCCACGTTCAAAAAGTGGGCAGCATTATTCAAACATGGCAGACAAAGCGTCGAAGATGATCGCAGAAGCGGAAGGCCAACAACATCCACCTCTTCAGAAAACCTCGATAAAGTTCATAAAATGGTTTAAGACGACCGAAGGTTAAAAGTGCGAAAAATCAGCAACACCATGGGTTTCTCTTCTGAGCGGGTTTACCACATTTTGACCGAAGAATTGGTTTTGAAAAAATTGTCCGCAAGGTGGTTGCCGCGTTTGCTGAGCGAAGAACAAAAATTCAATCGAGTTGAAATCTCTAAAGATAATCTAGCGTTATTTCGGAGGAATACCAGCGATTTCTTGAGAAGATTCATTACCACCGACGAAACATGGATTCATCACTATATTCCTGAGGAGACAAAAGGACAATCAAAACAATGGAAGCATAGCGGTTCTCCTCCACCGAAGAAAGCCAAGTCGTGTGCTTCAGCTGGGAAAGTGATGGCGTCAGTCTTTTGGGATTACAAGGGAATTATTTTTATTGATTACCTTCCCAAGGGCCAAATTATCACTGGTCAATACTATGCAAACCTGTTGGCTTAAAAAGTTTGCCGAAACAAGACCAGGATTAGCCAAAAAGAAGATCCTTTTTCATCAGGATAATGCTCCAGCACACAAGTCGGTTGTTGTCATGGCTAAACTCCATGAACTTCGATTTTGTGTACTGAACCACCCCCCTTATTCACCTGATTTGGCACCATCAGACTATTACCTCTTTCCTAACTTAAAAAACATTTGTCTGGAAGCAAATTCTTCACCAACGAGGAGGTGATTGCTGAGACGGAGCGGTTTTTTCGAAGAGTTGGAGGCCTATAAAAAGGGTATATAGCACTGGAACACAGATGGAATAAGTGCATTGATACTCGTATAAGAGGAGAATATGTAGAAAAATATTAAAAAAAAGTTTTAAAATTTATTGCGTTTTATTGGTCAGGCCGAAAACTTTTCAAACTGCCCTCGTATATCTCTCTTTTGAAAATAAAAATAAATAATTCAGAAGTGACTTTTCAAAAGAGGACATATTATAGAAGCTTTTAGTAATTTCTTGGAAAATCCAAAAAACAAAAAGTGAATTTCCATAAATAATTTCAAGTTAAATCCCGTTTTTAGAGTTCAATTTCTATTAAGTCTCATCTTGAAAATGCAAAACTAAGCACCAGAAAATGAAGAAAAACACTTTTTTTTGGTTTATTTTAGATCGTACAACATACAACATGAACCACTGTACGACGCATAACACAATTCTCACTTTTCAAAATCAAAATATGTAAAATGATTGATAAATTTCTCTTTTGTATTTATATTCTTGGATGACAAGAGCGTAAGGTATTTGCTAGAATATAGGTTATCCATAGAAATTTTGGTTTACTTGCATTTAAATTCATTTAAACTTTTAGGTCAGCAATACTATAGTAGTGACTGCCAAATTATTATATTTTCTTAAAATAAACAAAACAAAAACTTTGTGTGCTGGTGGCATTAAACTTTCACATAGTCGGGGCAAGAAAGCATTTTTCATATTTGATTTTGTTATCAGAGGAGTCATAGCATATTTTTTTTTATAATTTTTTAACTCAGCTGGGAAAACGCAATCTACCTCAAAAAATCTCGTGTTTTCTCGCTTTGCATAGTTAAACGAATGAATTATTGTCAAAAAGGCTATTAAATGTAATGCAAGAGGTACCTTTAGCATGAGCGTGCGGCAAGAGCGACACAGAGTACAGAGGAAGGCAGTGGCAGCAAAAGAAACTTTTTTTTTAATCAGATAATGCGATATTTCTTTCCATTGCGCCTTTGGCGTCCCCATTTGTGCCACTAAAACTAGCGGCAGCGGGGGTGACTTCACTGTATAGTTCTGCCACTGCCCCTTCTTATAGCTTTGATGGTGGTAATTAACATAGGCGCATGGTTTATGCTGCGAGCTTAGTACTTCTTGCAATCTCACTTCATACCTTTTTGTGGGATTTAGTGCAAATGCGCCATGGAAGGAACCAGAATCAGACCAATATCAAATGATTTATGTCTTTGTTTTTTCTTCTGCCCGCCTTGGGCTGCGTTAACCTCGCTGCTTCACCTTTTTGCTGAAATGAAATAATTTAACTAGACGAATGTTTAATGGTCCCTAATGCTAAAAGGACCTTAGTTTATGAGAATAAACGGTTCAGAAATGGTTTTATAGTTTTAATAACTTATTTAGCGGCGTATAAATGCATACAAATGTCAGCTGTGACAATTAGCATTCACTTAGGTTAATGTAATAAAAACAGCCACCAGATTATTTAACGGGTATAAAATTGGAGAGGTGTCAGATTCTGAAAAAAACTATGTACTATTATACATATTGTATGTATACAAAAATTATAATAGACTATTAATGTATTTAAGTTTAAAAACTAATTATTGGTTTTGACCGACCCTGGGGATATAGCGCTGCTGAAGATTTCGATAAACTTACTCTACGCATTGTTTTAGAACAAAGAGTAGTCATTATCCCATGGGTGTATGCCAATTATATAAAAAAATGGAAAATTCATCCAACTCCTTTGTTTTTTGGAACTTATTGAGCGGATAGAAATGTTAAAAAAAAGGAGTTATGTTATTTCGAAGAATGACTTTTTTGAAAATAAGTTAACCACATGATGTATTTATTTTTTATTGTATTTATCACGTTTCTCTTTTTTTATTTACAGGCACCGGCAATACCAGCAGCGATGGAACCTATAAGCCATCATTTCTCACGGACCAGGAACTTAAACATTTAATATTAGAAGCTGCCGATGGTTTTCTATTTGTTGTATCATGTGATTCAGGCAGAGTAATCTATGTATCGGATTCAGTAACGCCGGTATTGAATTACACTCAATCCGATTGGTATGGCACAAGTCTTTACGACCACATACATCCTGATGATCGTGAAAAAATTCGTGAGCAGCTTTCGACACAAGAACCACAAAATACTGGACGTATATTAGACCTCAAAACGGGCACAGTGAAGAAGGAAGGACATCAATGTAAGATTGATATTTCTATATAAATTTCACAATTTACCCATTATATGTTTCTTTTCATTCAAAGCTTCAATGAGGTTAAGTATGGGTGCTAGACGTGGCTTTATCTGCCGCATGCGTGTTGGAAATGTTAACCCGGAATCTATGGTTGCTGGACATCTGAATCGTTTGAAGCAGCGCAATTCGCTAGGTCCATCACGTGATGGGCAAAATTTCGCCGTTGTTCATTGTACGGGTTACATAAAGAATTGGCCACCAACCGATATGTTCCCCGGCGTTCACATGGATCGATCAGGTGACGATGACGTGCATTCGTCACATTGCTGTTTAGTTGCGATAGGACGACTGCAAGTGACATCAACAGCGTCATCCGATCTAACCAGTGCTAACAACCAATCTGAGTTTATTTCACGCCATGCCATGGATGGAAAATTTACCTTCGTCGATCAACGAGTCTTAAATATCCTCGGTTATACCCCAACCGATCTATTGGGCAAGAGCTGCTACGACTTTTTTCATCCCGAAGATCACAGTCATATGAAGGAGAGTTTTGAGCAGGTGCTCAAACAGAAGGGTCAGATGTTTTCTCTAATGTATCGCTTCCGAGCGAAAAATCGAGATTATGTTTGGTTGCGAACTCAGGCATATGCCTTCCTCAATCCCTATACCGATGAGGTGGAGTATATTGTTTGTACAAATAGTTCAGGAAAGTAAGTTCATATGAAACCCTCTTTTAACTGTGGCTTTTAAACAAAATATTTTGCAGAACAATTCATTCCACTGGTCACGAGAATACCACACCAGATCATTCTGAGCATGTGTATGTCACGCCAGGAGTCGACTACACTTTGCCACAAGGTGCCCGCCGGGATCAGACTCCAAATGCTCCAACTGGCGGGACTCCTCAGGTTGTGTATAACACTCACAGTATGATCGGTGGTCATATACAACAACAAGGACAAAATAATGTACAACGTCCAGCAAGTGCACAAAATCCTGTACCTTATAATTATGAAACGGCGACGCATTCACCATTAGGGTAGGATAAGTTAAAACAATATTCAAGGCTTAATAAAGGAAGATTTTGTTTTTGTTTTTAGGTATGGATCACCTGGTGCTCCCACAGCTAATGCTGCCCACCTCGCAAGAATACCCAAAGCAAACACATCTCCAACACCAGCAGCGGCTGCTTGGTCTCTGAGACAACAGCAGCCTGTCACAGAAGGCTATCAATACAACCAGATGAGCCCGTCTAGATCACCGAGTGGGCCAACGTATACCCAGCTCAGTGCAGGTAACTCTCGTCAGACAACGGCATACCATACAAGTGCTCAAACACCTCAATCTAATGCTGGTAATTTATCAACACAAATTGTATATGAGAAGTTTTGAATTTATTGTTTCCATTTTTTTAAGGTATCTGGGGATGGCAAAACTCTGGTCAAACTGCTGATCCTGGTTCAAGCGGGTCGGGTGGAGGTCATCCTCCACCTGTTGGAAGTCAATCGCACCATCCGCCTCATGTTCAAGGGCAGCCGCAAGGTCAAGAATTTACTGATATGTTGCAGATGCTAGATCAGAGTGCACCTACTACCTTCGAAGATCTCAACATCAACATGTTTAACACGCCATTCGAATAGAAAAAAACTCCATTTGTTTTAACAGCTTCTAACATTTTCTATTGGATATTGTTGCATCGAGTCTTAGTCAAGTCTCCTTTTTTATATTAAGTGGAACAGATATATGACGACATCGAGATCAACTAAGATTCAAAGAGTTGTTGTGAGTCAACGATCTATGTACATCTCATAAAAAGCTTAGATTTATATTTAAAAAGAATTCAGAAATGAATCTTCACACGGCAAGCATTGAAAAGCATTTTTAACAACTGCATTTGAAAAATTTTGTGTGGTTAGTTAATTTAAAATTACATATTTAGTTGTACCACGACGCACAGTTTGTATCCAATTGTTCTTCTTATGACGGCTATTAAGTGCAATCTTTTATCTATATTTTTTGGAAATCATTTTTCTACATCACGTATGATTTGAATAGTTCCAAGTAGCATCAACATGATTTCTTGCTTTACTCTGCGCATCGTATCTTGCAAGCATTCAATAGCGACTCAATTCATTGGGATGAAATTCGTGGAGTTGGGGAGTTATGTATATTCGTTGGACCCACATCGAATAGTTTTTTATTCTTCAAAATTATAAGTTAGGGATATTTAAATAACTCATACTTTAAAACAATTTTTATAAATAAAAAATATGTATCATTCTTTTTTAAAATACATATACAAATATATATATATATATACATATATAAATATTTTCTTTTTTTTAAATTAAAATTAATATGATATTAAAAAGTATTTATTAAGTAAAAAAAAACAAAAGAAAATGTAACAAATCTTTAAAATAATTATTAAATCATAAACGGTATAAGAAAATAATTTTAAACAATAATTAAAATAATGGAGAACAGAAATATTTAAAAGAAAACAAAAAAGAGATCAACGTGTATTTTAATAATTTCGATAATTTGTATTGTGTGTGTAATTTGTCATGCTTTGCAAATAAAAATGAAACAAGTAAATAATAAAAAAATAGAAATTATATGTTTTTGTTTATATTTGATTTTATGGCGTTAATATCGACGTTGTAACCGATTCCAAAAAAAAATCGTCCAATCGATAAAATTATACAGTATTTAACGCTTAAAAGAAACAAATATTTGGCTTTCTTATAAGCGGCATTTACTGTAAAACTGAAATGGAGATAAAAGAAGGAATCGAGTGAGCAACATCATAATTTTACGAGCGTTTAAAAATGCCTGAACTCGTACGTTTTTGTCCTTGATTGCACACAGATTCATTTGAAACCTCATTTTTGATGAACAGGGAAAAATTAGCGACGTTTTGAGCCGTTTTGAGACAATAAATTCATAACTTTCCGAACGCGAATTTGAACGACCAATATACTGCATTTTTGCTCGATTTTGAGTTCAAAAATGTTTAAAACGGTATACTGAAGCTTGTGGTCGACGTACGAAAATATTTTATACGCCAAAATGACCGTTGATTGGTCAAGATTATAATGAAATACAGTTTTTGAAAATTGTTTCAAAAATAGGGCCAATATTTTCAATTTAGTAAAAAACTTGTTTTTTATCTATTTTAGCCCCTTAGCCATTAAAATTGTATGGACACCTGTGCATATTTCTTATTAGATACATTTGTGAGAGAATAACCTTTCTATAGACACCTCAATTTCAAAGATCGGATGAGTATTACGGTACTTATAGCGGTTTTTGTCCAACCGAACGGACAATTTTGAAAAATTTCATGCATCTACCTTGTAAATAATGAAAATGTACTTTCGCTTGTTATTGATTTTTAAATTTAGATTATGAAGCTTGTGTGCATTGCACAGTTATGTTTTATGTATCAAAATGTTTGTAATGGTTTCAAGAATGAAATTTAAGAACATTTGATGGGCGTGGTCACAAGATCAGAACGGTACATTTCGTAAAAAAAAGATTAATTTTTCAGCTTTTCAACGCATATTTTTTTAAAAGCACATGTTTTAAGCTTTCTAATAACATATTAAGGTGCATCCATTTGAAGTAAGCACATTACTTTTCCTAATTTTTAAGTTTTATAATGATTTTCCTGAGAATGTACACAAAAGGTAGTAATTTTGTTTCCCTTGCTGCGGTTGCATCATTAACGGGACATTTTAACTATTTTTTTATGATATTGCCGTTTTATCTTCGTATCTCTCATTTGACATCTCATTTTTCTAAATCAAGAAAGAATTGTCGAAGTTATGGGACATTCCCTGACGTTTTGTAAACAACGAATCTGACCGACCAATAGACTGCATTTTTGCTCGATTTTACGTTCCAAAATGTTTAAAACGCTATTTTGGAGCTTGTGGTCGACCTAGGAAAATCTTTTATATGCCAAAATGACCGTTGATTGGTCAAGATTATAATGAAATACAATTTTTGAAAATTGTTTCAAAAATAGGGCCAATATTTTCAATTTAGTAAAAAACTTGTTTTTTATCTATTTTAGCCCCTTATCCATTAAAATCGTATGTACACCTGTGCATATTTCTTATTGGATACCTTTGTGAGAGAATAACCTTTCTATAGACACCTCAATTTCAAAGATCGGATCAGTATTACGGGACTTATAGCGGTTTTTGTCCAACCGAACGGACAATTTTGAAAAATTTCATGCATCTACCTTGTAAATAATGGAAATGAACTTTCGCTTGTTATTGATTTTTAAATTTAGATTATGAAGCTTGTGTGCATTGCACAGTTATGTTTTATGTATCAAAATGTTTGTAAGGGTTTCAAGAATGAAATTCAAGGACATTTGATGGGCGTAGTCAAAAGATAAGAACGTTATATTTCGTCAAGAAAAAAACATCAGTTTTGCAGCTTTTCAATGCAAAACTTTTGGAAATACTCATTTTCTGTTATTCCTAATAACAAATAAAGGTACATAAATCTATAGTAGGTACATTACTCTTCCTAATTTTCAAGTTTTCTAACAATTTTCCTAAGAATTTACTCAACGTAGTAATTTTGTTTCTCTTACTGCAGTTGCGATACCAAGAAAGTTCGGAGCGCTATGAAAAAAGTGGAAGAACCTTAACAAGTAACGTCCCGCAACTTTGGGCTCATCATATGGGTATGAATAACTTGTATACGACCACTTAAGCTCTTTCGACAATACCATAGCTCACCAGCTGATTTGTAATATTTATTCGTTCCTAGTTTTTAATTCGAGTTTTATTTCGCCATTTTCTTAAAGCTGAAATTAGATCGAGATTCCACAATAAATAGAAAACAATACTTCATCCGTTTATTTGTTCGTTATAAAGCATTTTAATTTAACAATATGGTTTGACAATGTTCATTTAAGGCAACTCAAATTTTGAAATTGTTTTGTTTTATTTCTAACGCTACTTTGTTATGGAATTTTATTTAACTTTTTTTCTACAAACCAAGTATTTATTGTGCTACGATTAAAAAACACTGTGCTCCAACTTCCAACTTTTGAAGAGCTTAATAAAAAAATGTATTTATATAATGTATGTACCTAGTTTTTTATTTAATTTTGTTTAACTATTGATTTGTGTTTTAAAAAATAATGAGGTTCAGCAAACCGGACAAGTCCATAGAAATAATTATTTATTTATTAAACGAGACGACAGGAAAATAAAATTGATTTTATTTGCTTAAAGGATTTAGGGGAGAATTTATAAATAATAATTAAACGAATTATGCGTGTTGTTCAAAACGTTTGGCCAAGTTATCACCGTTAGCGCCAGAAAAGCTATCGATCACACTGGCATTCTTAATGAATACAAATGTAGGCATGCTTGAAATGTTGTATTCCATGGCGATATCTTCGCATTCATCAACATCAACCTGGAATTAAAAATGATTGTAAGCGAAACTTGTGATGATTATTTAATATTGTTTTTATGACAATACCTTAACAACAACAACTTTATCAGCGTATTGAGTTGATAATTCTTCGAGTCTTGGGGCGATCATCCTGCATGGACCACACCAGGGGGCAAAGAAGTCAACCACAACCAATTTGCTTCCAGCAGCTTGAAGTTGGCTATCAAAATCGGACTGAAAAAAAAAAACAGAAAAAACAGGATTTTTAATCTAAATGATAACATTTACATAAATCGAAAGCTGATAAACTTTGTTTTTGATAATCCTTTTGTACATTATGTTATATTCTAGTTTGTCCGTATAAGTTTAACCACATTTATGACATACAAAAAAATAATTACTATTTTATCGGCATGCGATTAGTCTTTCCACAAAAAAGAAGTGGTTTTTGGGAACTGCGAATTATTGTTAAGTTGACCATACAAAATTTTACTTAATAATTTATTTTTATCTTAACCTGATAATAATTCTGTTCTTGATTCTTATCAAGTAAGTATTTATGCTTTAAAAACTTATTCAATTACATAAGTCCTCAATTCAAATGAGCAGGTGTTGTTTGCGTAAATGTCAATTCGAGTTTAATGTAACGTTACATGATACGGCATTCCGTAGTTTGCATTGTTCAATAAAATCTTTATTTTTATTTATGATTCAATATTAGAAGTTGTGTTATTAATTAGAATATTTCTCCAAAACATACATTACTTTATAGGTATTAGATACTTCTATGATTCCATCATCCATCTAGACAGATTAGATTAGTTTCGCGCTTTATTTGAGATAAAAATTACTCAATGTGTATACTACTATTGTATGGTCAATTTACCAGGGTTACGGTTGAATTGAATTTTTATGATTAAACAATCGATTATAAGGATTTTACTTATCTATCCATTATATTTATTGGTAAATTCTTTAAAAAGGCCAATTATTTAACATATTTGCGTCTTGAACTTATTTGTAACTTGTTCCGATGGACAATAATTCATTGATTGCTCATCTTGTCCCGACTTTGGGTAGAATTATAAATGTCAATTGATTCGGTATGACTACATCGTATTGATGGATGAATGCAATGCGTCATGGGATTTGGAAATAACCAAATTATACATTCATTAAACTTTCATACACAACATATTTTTTTACGGAACTAAAAAAAAATTAAATAGTATAGGTAAAAGTATCTCAAGCAATAGTGTCGCCGATATGAACATTTGATAAAAGCAGTGATTGTTTTGATAAACATTGCGGGAATTGGTAACAGTGTCAGGTACCTTTATAGTTGGCCATTAAAAGACCCGTTATCGAATATTACGGAAACACAACGGCTTTATTAATAGACTTTTGGCCGGTTTTTCATAAAATACAGCGAACAATTTGGAGATTTGATTCGAATTTAAAGCATCAAAATCCCTGCGAAAATTATAGTCTGGTTTCATATAAAAAAATGTGTTGTGTACTAGTGTAATGAGGGCGAAGTTTCAAACCTTATCTTGTTGTCGTCATTGATGAACTTACATACATATCTCAAAATATGCAGTTATAATATGAGACGATTTATTTTGATACGAGTATCTAAAAAATATTTCCAAGAAATAGTTTAGAATAAATTTATTTTGTTTTATTCTATTCTTTGTGGGTACTCATGAGTCATTTATTTATATAGAATGTTCCCCATCATCATCATTATTATTTTCATAATTCTGATGTATTATTTCAAAAGAATTAAAATAAAGATTTGTTACTAGGAAAGATCGATAACAAATTAAGTCACGAATCTTTAAATTGAGTGTGAGAAGGCTGGTAGAAAAAAGAAGCTGTTCGTGACTTTGTGTTGCCAGATTTGTTTTTGCTAAAAAAATCTCCAGAAATAATATTTTCTTGAGGTCTTCCACACCAAAAACAGGTAGGTATATATGTATCTACTATACATATCAGAGAAATAGTTTCTCAATATGTAGGTACCTATATTTATGTAGGAACCGAATGGAAGATTTTTTCTTGTATTATTTTAAACGATGACACGTACCTATAAGCTTAGATAGTTATAAGTGTGAAACAAACATTTTAAATATTAATCAAAAATTTCAATAATACAGACACTACAGTGCCTAGAAAATTATAAAGCACTCATATTATGAAATAATCGAATGAGTCATTACGTCATTAGATATACAGACACAAATCGTAAACCAAACCGGCCCCATTCCAATCCCAGTCATTGGCAATGGCAACTTCCATTGCAAGGCGCTTCTAGAAGAGAAAAACCTCAAGTTGTGTTGAAGAACACTCGCTTCATTTGACCATTGTAGGCAAATCAATAATAAAATATTCGTACACCACATACATTAGCAAAATTAGGTCGCCAGTTAACCATAAAGCGATAAAAAACAAATCTTTGGCCACGCACACCGAACGAGGGAATTGCGAGTTGCCTCAACCCCAAGAGTTGTAATGATATCACACTTCACTTCATGTCATGAATGAATATCCCCTTTTCTTTATCATAACTGACAATTAAAAAATCTTGCCATATCATTCACTACAAATACACATAATTAATAAATGTTAAGCAATGATTTCAAGGACACGCACATGTACTGTTGACTTTGAAAATAAAAAAAACTTACCTTGTTCTTAACTTGGTACACCATTTTGTATAGATTAGCGGGTAATTATTTTTTACAGTAAAAATAATTTATAGGAATTAATTAATATTATCACTGGGACAAACAGACAACCTCACTGGGAAAAGTTAAATTAAGGAATGCCAATGCAACGCGATGTGACGAATTGCGATGCCGCGATGCGGTGTCGCTGTCAGAAATATTTGCCGCCGTCTTCGTTAAATGTTTTTACTTCAATGACATGCGATGAGTTGTCAGGGTTGTCACTATGTACAATTGGAACATTTAGAGTACTTTTGTAATACATTTGTCTCTGAGTAACTGATTAAAGACGTAGGAAATCGATAATCTTCTTTTTTGCTTTTCAAAATAAGGAAACCACTTTTTACATACATATCTATGTTGCTGGTATTATATACAGATTTTAAAATTATTACTGAATTACTGAATTCAACATTTCAGTGATGATGCAGTGATGACTACGAAAACCCATCAAAACAAAAGTACTCGCTGCCAAAGACTTTTTTAACAAGAATGAAACTTATGGCACTAGTTAGTTATGTTGGTTTCGTTGCTCGTTGGCTTTTTAGATGAAGGAATCAATAATAAAATAAGTACTGTTTCCGCATCTCAATCTATAAATGCTGAATGACATAAGATATTTTATCATAACTCCAGTGGAATTCGAAATTAAAAAATTTTGATATTTTATTGGTGTAATTGGAAAATTCTTTTAAAATTATAAGTCTATTAAAAAATATTTTAAAACAAAAATGGGCTCAAGCTGTAACTTTTTGTATCAACAAAAGTAGGTCGTGGTAAGCATTGCACCGAATAACAACGAAATTTGATATTGTCGCTACAAAGAGTGTACATTTTAGAAAGAAATTCAGCGCATTTGTTCTCGCTCCGCCAATGCTGTAAAATATATTGAAAACAGAGGTGGAATAAGCAAAATAAAACCCCATTTTATCCACACGGATGACGAACCGTCAAACATGGTGGTCATCGCTGGCCAAATCCAGAATATCGATGAGGATATGGAAATTGTAATGTTACAAGAACAAGAAATGCCTCTAAAATCGGCTTTCTAAAAGGATAATGAACCGCTGTTTCGGATTTCGGGGTTCACGTTTTGGACTGGGCAGCTGACTTAAGTCCCACTGGACACCTTTGGGGAGACTTTAGAAGAGCAGTTTATGATGATAAATCAGAAATTGATAGTCATACAACATTGTATCAATTGTTCAATATCACATAAAGGGAATATGAAAGCAACACTGCTATTTCAATGTTAGCTTTGAAAATTAAAATTTGTTTTAAGTAAAGCAAAATGGTTGTAGTAATATTAAGAACCTTATTATTTGCCTTTCTTAAATACAGATTCTTTTTAATAAATTGAAGTTTAAAAACACTATCATTATTTTGTACCTACTACTATTTTCGTGTTCACAGCTGAATGTTCATAAAAGTAGATGAAAGATCTTTAAACTAGGCGCACTTTATTTTTATAGGAGTAAATACTGTTTGTCAAAAGTATAATGTATGTATCCAGAGTGATAATTCAAGAGATGTTTGCTTATGTTCTTTATTGGTTAAAGACTAATTATAGACTGACTTAAGATTATGATAACATAAGATGAGTGTTAGTATGTGTTAGTGTAAGAGTGATGAAGAGAAGGAATGTAATGAGGATTCAATACATAACATTCCCTCCTTTGTAAAAAAAAAAATTTATTCCTTATGCGATAACTAATTATAATTTTTAACAATGTTTGATATACCGGTATATAAAAAAACATATTTCTAATAATATTTTATAATATGTATGTATGCAAATTTTCTGTAACAAAAAAAAATTAATTTAGTTCCTTGTTTATTTTTTTTTTATAATGCAAATTAAATAATATTTTATTTTATTATTTTTTTTTTTTATCTTCAAAACAAACAGGTATATGTATAAGTTTTTTTATTTTTTCGATACATTTTTGTTTTTATTTGTCTTTACATTTTGCAATTCTTGTATACGCTTAGATCTTCTAAAAGGCAAACTGTTCGATCTTTTGCGAGCATATTGAGCTGGAGTACTTGTTGAAGATTCAGTTTCACTGTGTGTATCATTTTTCGTACAATATTCTGAACTGGAAATCTCATCCCCGCTTTCGGATTCTTGCTTGTGAGATTCCGGCATATTTTTCGAGAGTTCTTCACAAGGTATGACCTTTGATGAATCAAATGTTACTTTTTTCATAATACGTTCGCGTATCTGATCACCGTGAGCTTTTTTATGTGCCCCATTCACCTTAATCTCATAAACAGTTTTTGAGAGCTTTTTAACAATCGTTGCTGCCACCCACCTCACAAAATTATTGTGATAAGATCTATACCAAACTTCTTGTTTTGGTCTAAATTCGATAGTACTTTTGCTTTTATTATTATTTTGAACTATAACTGATTTTTGTTTTAAATTAATATTTTCTGTATTTTTATTATATGCTGTAGGCAAAATAAAGTCAATTAAAGTTCGCGGTTTGTATTTAAAAATAACTTGACTGGGCGATAAATTAGTGGATGTGCTGGGATTATTACGATTATGAAATAAGAAATTTTCAATTTTAAATTGTAACGAAATACTTTGTGAATGTTTTTCTAATAAGTCTTTCTTTAAGGCTGACTTGACAGTTTGAACATTTCTTTCTGCTAGGCCATTAGAAGCTGGATGGTAATATGGAGAAGTATTATATTTAATATTATTTGCTTCATAAAATCTTAAAAGTTCTTTTGAAGTGAACGGAGGGCCATTATCTGAAATGACTTTAACTGGAAGCCCAAATATACTAAAAATTCGTCTATACACCTTAATAACATCTAAGGCATTTGTTTGCTTCATTATAAAAACCTCCAACCATTTTGAATAATCATCAACTAGTAAAAATAAAAATTCACCTTTGAATTTCAAAAAATCTACGTGAACACGTTCGAAAGGGTGTGTTGTTGGACGCCAAGATACTAATTCAACACCACTAGACTTACTAGAACACTGCTGACAAATGTCGCAAGATTTAGCATAATACTCAATATCACGGTCTATATTGAGCCACCATACCGAACCTCTTGCAACAGACTTCATCCGCACAATTCCTGTATGTCCAGTGTGTAGAATTTTTAAAACGCTCTCTCTGAGCACTTTGGGTATAATAAGACGCTGTCCAAACAAAATACAACCACTCTTTATTCTTAGCTCAAACTTTTCTCTACTTAGTCTTATCAAAATCGGATCTTCCAATTTAGAAGGCCAAGAGGTTTCCATATAACATTTTAATTTGACAAGATCTAAGTCTTTTTCAGTTTCATGAGCTATGTCTTCGATTTTAAGTGGCAAATCACCCGTTATATTAAAAAAATTGATCATGCAATCAACAACTTGCGTTGGCTCATTTAACGGCAATCTTGACAATGCATCGGCATTTCCCATCATTGAGGCTTTTCTGTATCTAATTTCATAATCATACTGAGCTAAAATGATTGCCCATCTTTGCAATCGATGTGCTGTGATCTTGTTTATTTTTTTGTTACCAAAGATAACCTCTAAAGGTTTATGATCACTAAAAATAATAAACTTTTGACCATACAGAAATTTATGCAAATGTTGCAAGGTAAAAATTACGGCAAGAGCCTCTCGCTCTATCTGCGAGTACTTTCTTTCAGTTTCGGAAAGAGTACTTGAAACAAACTTAATTGGCCGTTCATCTCCATTTTCTTCTATATGGAACATTACACCACCTACTCCATAAGCACTTGCATCACATACAATCCCCAAAGGCTTACTCTGATCATAGTGAACTAACAAGTGACATTCATTCAGCCAACTCTTACTATCCTGGAAAATCTTTTCATATTCACTTGTCCAATTAAAAGTATTACCTTTTCTAAGTAATTCATAAAGTGGTGCAAGACGACTTGATAAATTTCTTATAAAGGCACCATAGAAATTCAATAAGCCAATATAAGACTTAAGAGATGTAACATCTGTTGGCGATGGTGCATCTGCAATTGCTCTCATCTTGTCTTGTTTAGGTTTTGTACCATCTTCATTGATAATATAACCCAAATACTCGACTTGTGTTTCGAAGAATTTGCATTTTTCAAAACGAACTTTGACATTAAACGCTTGGAGTCTCGCAAACGTTGCGTTAAGATTATCCCTACATTCTTCCCAAGTAACACCGCCTACGATGATATCGTCTATATAAGCTTTAACACGATTTAAATTTTGCAAAATTTTATCAATTACACTTTGAAAATCTGAAGGTGCCGACTTAATTCCAAACGGCAAACGTGTAAAGCTAAATAGCCCGCGATCAGTATTGATTGTTAAATACTTCTGAGAAGAGTCAGATACCCTTACTTGTTGGAAAGCTCCATATAAGTCTAACAAACAAAAGTATTTGCAACCACCAAAACAAGATAAGATGTCTTCTACTAGAGGAAGACTGTAATGACTTGTCTTAATAAATTGATTGATTGTTGCCTTACCATCTAAACACAATCTTATAGATCCATTTTTCTTTGTAACAATTACAAATGGCGAAGCCCAATCACAAAACTTGACTGGCTTTAAAATACCAAACTCAATAAGTCTATCAAGTTCCCTACTAACTGCATCTCTTAGACCGTATGGAACGGTGTAAGCCTTGTGAAAAATTGGAGTGGCATTTTCTTTCAAAATAATTTCCACTGAAAACTCTGTAATAGGATCATGGTATTTCTCATCAAAAACCTCTGGATACTTATGGCAAATTTCGTCTACTATTGATTTGCCTGAATCTAGTCTGTTAACCATAAACAAATTTTTCCAATTTTTAAACAACACATCCAACCAGTTTCTTCCCATTAATGCCAAAAAATCATTCCCATCACTTCTCTCTACAACCACCAGCTCCAACCTGTACAAAATATTTCCATCCTCTTTTAGCAAACCATTCACTTTCACATATATTTTTCCCAGCACGTTCACTTTCTCGCCTGTTACAACAGTTAGATTTTTGTCAAAATTTTTCAATTCACATTTAAAAAATAATTGTTCGTATTTTTGTTTTGAAATAATTGAAAAGCAGGCACCCGAATCAACCTCCATATCAATATGCTCATGATTAATCGCAACACTTACAACAACAGCATCAGTTTTATACAGCATGGATGTAATATTACCTAACCTTAAATTTGACAAAGATAAATTATCACATGAATCATGTTTTTTACTATCAATTATTAAACTACTTATTCTATTTTTGTTAGAATTGTTAGTATTTTTATACGTTGCCTGGTAACAAGCATTGGCATAATGCCCCCATTGCTTGCATTTAAAGCATTGGACGTTCTTCGTTGGTTTTGATGATGGTTTAGTCGTTGATCTTCTTAAAGATTGACGTGAAGAAGATCTATTTCTGCGGCTCCCATGGCTTGATTGTCGGCTACGGCCTACCCAATTTTGTTGAAATGAGTATGAACTGCTTGATTTTTGCTGAATGTCTTTAACTTCACGTGCCGTCAATTGGAAATTAAGGGCCAATTTACAAATATCCTCAAACTTTTTGCTCACATCTTCGTTGATTAATTTTCTTTGCAAATTTTCGTCTGTGACAGCAAAAATAAATTTGTCACATAGCGCTTGGTCCAGGTAATCTCCAAATTGACAATTCTCTGCGAGAATCTTTAGCTCCACAATGAAATCGCTTAATTCCTCGTTGTCTTTTATTTTACGAGACCAGAATTTAAACCTTTCAGCTCGAATATTTTTTGTTGGTGTAAAATATTCTTTTAATTTTTTTTATGAGGGTGTCGTAAGTAAAACAACTTATCGGTTCTGGAGCAATCAATGACTTTAGAATTTTGTATAAATCCGCACCAGCGAAGCTTATTAAAGATGACACTTTATTGGTGGATAAAACAGAATTGAGGATACACATGTGGTCAAAGCGTTCCAAATATTGTTCAAAGTCATCTCCGATCACGAAGGGCTCCATGTGACCAATTAAAGCATTGTTCACAAAAGTCGTATTTGTACCGTTTTCATTTTTGTTCGTCATTATACGGTGAATATATATATCGCAGTTATATTAAAAAAAAATTGACAACTAGATGCGAATTATTTTTTTTTTTTTTAAACGTTAACACACTTTTAGCGATTAAACTTTAAAGCAATTAAAACTATTAAAATAAAAAATAAGCACACGCTTGAGACAATCCTTGTTGAATTGTCTTTTTTTTTATTGATTTTTTGACCTCGTCGCCAAATATAATGTATGTATCCAGAGTGATAATTCAAGAGATGTTTGCTTATGTTCTTTATTGGTTAAAGACTAATTATAGACTGACTTAAGATTATGATAACATAAGATGAGTGTTAGTATGTGTTAGTGTAAGAGTGATGAAGAGAAGGAATGTAATGAGGATTCAATACATAACGACAATAGAGCAAACCGGATCATAGTATGTCAACAGTGTTATATGTTTCCTTGCTTTTTTATTTTCGTGCATTATTTGTCTTTTTTCTTAGCACAACTGAAACCACTTCAAAATTGGGAGACTAACCATCATTCAGAATATTATGAGTTTTGAGCAAAATCAATTGTGTCTTACCCATAATTCACATTAGAGAAAATGTCATAATTCGGTTATTATGAGTTTTGAGCAAAATCAATTGTGTCTTACCCATAATTCACATTAGAGAAAATGTCATAATTCGGTTAACTAAAAACAAAAAGGCGTATATTTGTTGTTATAGTTAGTTTAAGTGAATTTGTGAAAATTTCTTAGCCGATAATAATTATAAAAAAAAAGTATAAACTATGATAGTACCAAAATCCGAACCCCTGAAATGAGGTGGTGACTTGCAATTCAACGTTTGAATGTGCGTTGCAGCCCGATGAAAAGCGTTATAGGGTTGATTTTCTCTAGTTCGAAAGTAGATGTAGAGATGGCGGTTTATATTGGCGGTTAAATTTAAAAACTTCGTTTAAAAATTACAGATTCTTTCAAGCTTTTATTGATATCTCAACTAAAATAATAATCAAGCTTATTCTTTATTACGTTCATAGAAAGAATGTATTTTGAAGGAACATTTTCACTTTCTCAAAAAAAAAATATTAATTTCTTTTTGGGACTAGACCTTATTTTTTTGGGGTTTCTGCAGAAATAATTGATCATAGAAAGAATGTGTGTTTATTTCGTTGACAAATTCATCTCATCGAATGGGCTCCCGATTGAACCGAGAATATATTGGATGATAAGGTTCGTATGGAAATGCTTAGGTACTATATGTATTACATAATGTACATACATACATATATTCTGTTGAGATAATGTTTACTACATTGTTTGCAGAGATGTTTGGTTCTTGTGTGTTCTTCGTTCTTACGATCATAAACGAAAAAAGTGAGGTAATTCGAAAGCGATTGAAATGGGTTACGTAACAGTTTCATAAGATAAAAAATAAAAACTGCACTTTTAAAATATGCAATTGAGTTTTTCTACACCAAATCTAGGATTTCATATCACACAAATTTATAACAGCCTGGATTTTCAATTTTATTATTTCTCAATGTATCTACATATATGTATAAGCCACAGAAAAAACATTGGTTTATTTTAGCTCTTTTATTATTTCGATTCCTGTTGGTATGAGAGAAAAAGGTTTAAACTTCTGTGGTTAGTACTCAAAAAGATATAGCGCACGGAAAATGAAGAGGAAGTACCGATTGTTACATACAAAATTGCATATAAATATGTATGTATTAGACCTGCTTTCTAGTAAAGTCGGACATTTTAAAAATATTCGTAAAGGTAGACTGTACAGTATTTTTTTCTTTTATACTATGTAATCCTTTGCAAAGTATATTTTTTTCTAAGACATTTTTTTTTGTAATTTTCGTTTTCATCAACAAAATAACTGTAAAAAAACAATTTTAATGCTAGCTACACACGTCGCAACTGTTGCCGCAACAACAGTACTATCGGAGCAACCGACCGAAAATGTCAAAACTTTTTGATATCTCTGGCAACGGTTGCAGCAACACAAAATCATCTGGCAACATTGCTACACATGGTTGCTTCAACATGGCTGTGTTGCTGCAACGGTTGCCTCGTGTGTAGCTAGCATGACTAAATTAAAATGTCAAATCATACAAAGTCAAAAATGTATTCTTTTATTTCACGTTTAAAAAATAATTGTCCAACTTTTAAATAAGCGACAGTTACATCAAAGGTCTGGCAATCGATTCCTAGCCTATATGCTTCCTAAAACACAAATTGTAGCTTCATCCATTTTTGCCGACAAGACGTACAAGGGAATGGTTGAGAGTTGGAAGTCACTAGTTCCCGTCAGGCCGCCAAGATTTACTTCTATTTTTACAAAATTATTAAACATGTCTTCCGGTATTCCGAAACCCAAATGCCCTTTACACACTTATGTATGTCTGCCAACAGAATTGATAATCTGTAATTCTATATCTTTATCTAATTTGCTCTGCTAATTTGCATAAACCAACTGCAAACAAATACCAGATTACTCAATTCTTTCTACACTCAAATACTTTGTGTAAGCCAACGAAACAATCCACCCCCAAAATAAATGTGTTCTGTCTAGAGTGAGTGCTATTAGCTCTTTGAATTCTCTCGCAATCATAATACCAGATACCACTCGAACATTTAATAGCAAACAACCCAAGAATATATTAAATTTTTGACGAGGGGACTACGCCGATAAGGATGTTCATGTTTTGTTTCAATTATCGGTGCAATACAATATAGATCCCAGGATTACACAAATATCAAGTTCCACCCCTTCATTTTTCGATCATCATTACCATCTTCAGTGTCTCTCTACTGTCTATCTCTCTTTGTTTACATAGATCTCACGTTGTGAGATCCTGCGATTATTAGTTCCTTGACAGTGAAACTTATATCTCTCCCACTGGAACAAAAGCTGTGTTTATAAGGATCTAATTTCTGTGTTTAATATCCAGTGAAAATTATTGCAGGATAAAAACAAAACAAAAACAAATATTTAACTTTTATCTGAAAGAGGGTGTGGGGTCGCATAAGCTAAAAGTGCTATTTGGGTTTTACTTAAATACAAAAGTGATTGATCAATTAGTCCTATATAGTTATTTTTTTCTAAGAAACAATATTTTCCTAAAATGCTTTTCAAATTTTTAGCCTTAAGCACTGCTGGAAGCAAAACAAACTAATATTCAACAGTGTCCAACTGTTTACGCCTATCAACTTGTGTCCATATCTAGGGCGAAAATTAGAACAAGGTATGGAAAAGATTATAGAATTTATTCGTTTTGTATTACTCTGGATATTTGTAGCTTCAATGTACAGTGTGAACAAAGCAAATTGATTTTGCAAGCTATATATTCATAGAAAAGAAAAAACAGAAAGGATGCGTACTTCTTCCTGGAAGTGAAATTAAGAATATAATATTCGACACCTCTAGCTTTGAAATTAATTTATTGAAAAATTTCGAACTTTTCCAACAGCTTATGCAGAACACGAAACTATAAGCCAAGCATGGAATTCAGTAGCAATGAGTCTACTAAATCACTACACTCTTATAGAAATATTGAGAACAACAATATGTATGTGTATTTATGGCTATCCTTGCTTTTTTGTTCACACTTCAGTCACGGGTCGTTTATTTATCAACAAATTTTCAATTTTTGTTCGGAGAACATACAAAACTATCGAGTCCTTTTTTCTAGGCAAATGAACTCGGAGTTTTGTGAAGTGTGTGCCACAATATTGCATCAGGAGCTGACCGCACAATTTATCAACTATGTTCTCTATTGTTTTCAACAAACAGTTGGAACAAAGCAAATCCATTCCAAGCCATGAAGTTGAACCGTGAAGAAGGCATATTCCACACACACACAATAGTAGTCAAGAGGGTCGAACAAAAATGCAATCCGCACATAAGTTTCGTTGTCTATCTGCATGTATGTGCCTCTTCAAGTGACAGAGAGACCTTTATACAATTGTCATCAAGAAGCCGTGCGAGGCAATCAAACCTCGATTATTGGATCTTGTCAAAAGAGGACGATCGTATAGAAAACCATCAAACATACTTCTAGGTAGCCTTTGTCCTTTATAACACACATGAAACTAATGATTTTTTTTTATCCAATGAATAGTGAATTGCTAGGGGCTGTTGAATAGAGCATTTTGTGACGCTAAAGTGGCAATCTTTTGTTGAAAGGTCTTTGTGGTGAGCATTTTTTGTTCCAAGTAAAAACTCAATGCTTTCTGACGAAAGTGTGCCAGATCTGTAACAATCTTTTTTTTCTTTGAGAGAAAATAAATTTTAATCCGATATAATTAACTGCTTAACGTCATTTACCGACAAAAAAAATACCGTAACATTTTTTTTTAGTTAAAGTAATCTACAGCTATAAAAGAGACATAATGGAATTAAAATTCATCATTAGAAAAAAACCGACATGGGAGTTTTGTTTGAACCCAAACCTTGATAAGCCCTCTTCAACGGATTAAATATAATTTCTAAATAATAATAACATCAACATTTAAATGTGAAGGGTTGATAATTTTCAGTTTAAATTTTTTGCTCCGAATTTTAATCCTTTCTCGACGACTGCGACCTTCAAATGTGAAATGAGCATTTCGCTTCTCGGTTCGTTAACTATTTCGTATGTGAATATGCATCGTCTCTCTCTCTCTCTCTCTTGACATGTAATGTTCTTTATTTTCACAAAATGCCAAAAATTGACTTCCTGCATTAACAATCATATTTGCATATTTAATTTACGGATGATGCACACGTTTATTATAGGGATTTTGAGTCGTAAGTAGTTTGTAAGGACATTGTCATCCCTTCACTTTTTTTCTATTTGGAGCAATGTCATCATGAATCCCTTTAAAAAACACATTGTTTTGATTTTGTTTTTATGGTAATTTTCTGTCTATAAATCACGAAGAAACGTGTGCTTGCTGTCAAATAATTTAAATGGTGGGGTTGATTATTATTGTTAATTATTCACAATTGGAGGGATTTTCATTTGTTTAAGTTATCGAGTGCAAATTTCAATATTTTGCAATATCGTTTGGAGAGTACATACATAAGTGCGAATTTTAACAATTTGCAAAATGTACTCGTATGCAAATATTATTTTTTTTACTAGGGGAGTGAGCAAAATTTGTTTGAAAATGTCATGAAGGAAGGTTTTACGTATTTTAACCAGCCAGCGCCAGCAGCTCCACAGGAAACTTGTGGCAATAAAATGCCACTTTAATTCCCATTGATTTAAATTTGCATATTGCAAACGATTTAGCAAGATAATGGCTGTATTGAGTATACATTGTATTGGCATACATTGAGTATCAGTGGGAACGCAATCCACTAAACAATGCATTGTTCAAAATGGCGGATAGTCCTCAAATATTTTGTTCGGTCTTAGAAAAATATTAAGTTCATCTGTAGTACGGTATGTTTTTAAAAACAAAAAGCATATGAAAAAAAATACGAAATGCTACAAACATTGTAATGCTTTAATGCTTGAATGTCAAACTAACATCCGCTAATTAAGTGTAAATTTCTAAACGTCAAATATTTAAGCATTAATGCTTTTCAGCAACTTATGCTGATATAAATGCATAAGCAACAATGGATCAAGAATTTTCTTGATTCTGGTTTGCTTGAAGTTTGCACATCAGTAGATTCAAGTTTTTAATAAAAAAAACCGCTTACACAATAAGGTATGCAGGTTTGATCCATCTATATAAGTTTGAGGGAAGTGATTGTACATTAATAATAGTATGGATTTTGAATTTACATTGAAATTGCCAGTTCAGGATTATTTTTTAAAACAATCTCCAAATGATGTCAAATACAAAGAAAAACTAATTTTCAACTTTATCAAAATTTGTGAGATTTTAAAAACGTGCACTGGATATTTATATAAAATATTTCTTGTGAAAGCAAGACTTGGCGCACTGTAATCGTTATGACTTTTTAATAGATACCCTAAGAAAATCATAATTTTTTTAACAAATAAAAATGTCGTTACAACTTTTTTTAATACTTAAAGGAAATTTGTAAGCTATACAATAATGTAACAGAATTTTATATTTAAAAAGAGTCACTATTACTGAAATAATTATAGGGCGTCTGGGCACAACAGTGAAAACATAATTTAACGGTACCATAGGATTATAACTCAAATAAACAAAAGTGGACTGTAACTCTTAAATCATTTAATCAAAAAGAGCCATAATATTAATTTTTAAGAATATTTTGAAACGGAAAAAGCGTATTATTATTTCACAATCTCAGTCTGAATTTTTTTTAAATAACTGAATAATGCTACTTTCAAAAGAGGCTTCGGAAATCACTTTCAGCATATAATCTTAATGGATACCTATAGACCTACATTACTATATTTATATGTATTTGAGAAAAATGTGAAAATCATTTTCTAAAATAGTTAGACAATTTCGAAAATATATTTCAGAGCAAAAGTAATTATTTTAAATGAAATTTCAAGATTCGTAAAAAAAATATAAATATCTATATAAAATTTTTGATCGATTAAAAAAATTATTTTGGTGCTTAAAATACATGTAATTTATTTTTAAAACATTAGTTTCAAAAATATTGTTCCACTCATTTTGAATGTATTGATAACAGGGTTGCAAAAGCTTACGTCACTTTTTAGCTTAAGCTTAGCTTTAATTCACAAGCTAGTTACTGACTTATGAATTTAAAAAAAATTAATTCATAAGTCAGTTGGCGACTTGTGAATTAAAAAATTTAAATTATAAGCTTCTTAGTGACTTGAATTAAAAAAAATTAATTCAGAACCTACTTAGTGACTTATGAATTAAAAAAATAATTCACAAGTCACTTAGTAGGTTGTGAATTAATTTTTTTTTAATTTATAAGTCACTTAGTAGCTTATGAATTAAATTTTTTTTAAATTATAAGTCACTAACTTAAGAATTAAATTATTTTTAATTCACAAGTCATCTACAGACTTATGACTTAATGTGTTTTTAATTCAAAAATTTGCAACCCTGATTGATAAACTATTATTTTGATTTGTAAAAATATTCTAAACCTGTATAATATTCTATCTATAAAATCAGTTAAACTATAAACGTGAATCGAAACTGAGAAAAAAGTGGATGAGTTTTTTTGGTGGAAAATTGTTTCATTACAAAAATAGACGACATCATGTATGTACATACACAAATTTATCATTCAGACCGTTGAAGCATTTTTCGCGTAAAACATTTTCCACAATGTTTGTAAAAAGTTGAATTGAAAGTAATAATATTCGAAAACTTAAAAGAAATCTCAAATGTTGATTTAACTTTGAGAAAAAGTAATTTCAAAGCATATGCAACATAAAGGTTTCCTATTTATCATGCGTCTAAGTTGGTACAATTCTACGCACATATTTTGTTTTACTTGATTTCGCTAATTTATTTGTAGACACCTATCATCAAAAAGTACCAAAAATCTATTGAACGCAACCTATTCAAAATAAATTATAAATAAAACTTCTTGTTTCTAGAGTTCGTACGTCAGCTCTTTTGTTTTATGCATTGCAACAAATCTTGTCCATGATTTTTATTGCGAAAATGATAGAAAAGATTTAAAAACATGTTATTGTAAATGTGTTTAAAACTGCCAAAAGCCACAATTGTGAAAATAATATTATTAAGTGGCAAGTGAGACTTAAAAAGGAATGTTTTTCTGCTGTACGAGTACCTGTATTGAATGTTGGAATTTCAAAAAAAAAAAAAGAAAACGAAATATTTATAATATCTTTACTTTCGATGCGAGATTGTATTTTCATTAAATTTTAACAAAATTTTACAATATTAAAATTACTATAATACTTAATTCAAAAAGAGAAAAAATACCACTTAAATATAGATAATATAACTTAATACACTTAACTGGGATTTGTTTATTTTATTTTAAATTTATATTTTGACAAGAAATCGGATTTTTTTTTGTGTTTTATTGGAATGTGACTAGAAAAAGAACAAACTTAATAATCCATCAAACTTTAAACATCCACCATATACAACAGGCACGCTAATTATATTTCTATTTTTTCATAACGATAGATCATGGATTTCAAAAAGAAAATAACCTATTCTAATATAGAAACTTTCATAGTTCGAAATAAAAATAAATTAAATTAAAAAGAAAATTGAGATCCATGTTAAAACACCCCCGTTACTTCTTCTGGCTGAGGTTGAAAATGATGACCCTGGTATAAGTTGGTCGTGTCCATTTGAATGTTCCAAACGTTATCGCGACCAGTGTTGCTGTAGAAAAAGTCAGGACTTGAATGACCACTATTCGCTTGTTGGTATTGGGATTGCGGTTGGTGCTTGATTTGACTATTTTCAAAGTAGGTCTGATAGTTCTCGGAATAGGTGGGTGAGATACTCTGTGAGAATGATCCATTTGGATCGACGTAGTTGGGAGCAGTAGTTGTTGTTGTATCATAAACTGTGTTGTAAATATTTTCATCGAAAAACGAGCTAAGATTGTCCAAGACATTGTTGCTGGTTGGAAAGTTGCTGCCACTCATCTGACATATCTGGCTGTTATTCATGTCTGTCAAAGCCGAAGGCAGATAGTAGTCATCTGAACTACTCGCCGAAGATGTTGAGGTTAGACTTGAGGTATCATCACAACTCTCGTATAGCCATTTGGGATTCAGTTGACTAGTCGAAACCTGACCTTGATCCATGGATGGTGTTGCTTGATAATAAATTCCATTCGACGCTGCCGCAGAAGAATAGTAGTTCTGACTGGGCCCCGAATTTTGGTAGTAAGTAATTTCATTGAGTGTGTCTTTTTGACTCTGGCCATGGTGATGGTACATGGTATTTTGAGAATTATAGTGCTCATTCGTATTTGGCCATGAATAAACTGTTCCATCTGATGGATAATTTGAAGATCCACTGATTGCCGTCACATTTGTCACAATTGCACTACAGCTGCAACTCGATATTGGACACTGACACTTTTTCTTCGGAGAGAAATTATCACTGAGGATTTTCGACGACGACCGTTTAGTTCCTCTAAGACTACAAAGTTTGTTATTCAATGCGGCATCTCTGGCAAGCATCATTGCCAAGCTTCTCACCCGGCGGCCACCACCTCCCAATAGGCGCCTAGCCTCACTAGAGCCCTTAGCTTCGGGGCGAGGATGATCGTGTGTTCCTTTTGCTTGGAAGAATATCGCATTTCCAGCTTGACGCCAGAAGTGTGTCACGGGATATCCGCAATGGCCTCTGCAGGATTGTATCTCAAGACGGCCAGTGCAATTTCTAGAAATAAAAAGAGAGAAATAATTCGTTTAGCTATGCGATTTTAGCAACTGAAGCTTTCAAGGCTATCTCGAGAATTTCATCAGACATTTTTCATATTCTATTAGACACTTACCTATTCGGGCATTGTTTCCCTTGTTGCTTTCGCCGGGCCTTGTCACAGATAGCTGGCCTCAAATGCACACTATTTCCATTTGGCAGCTTGCACTTTGCCGTACACAAAAGCACTCCCAAGCAACTTTTTTTCAAAATATTAACATTGTGATTGTTGGTATTTCGCATGGCCCAACCGGAAGCATGTTTTTTGGCATCTTCACTTGTCGACGAATACACTAAGCGACAATGTCCATTGGACCACTCGTTAAATTCATCGAACTCACTAACCGCTGGCACAATTGTGTCATTTATATCCCAGTCTATATTAATTCGAGATTTCGTTGGTGGCGGACTAGAGCCACCATTGAGCACTGTTAACGAACTTATTATCACCATATCTTCAAAATGTTTGATTCTTTTATTATTAAAATCTTCTAGACTTGCGATTTGTTTTTTTTTTTTTTTTACCTATCCAACTTTAGTTAAATCGGTTTTGCAGAAGGTGCAACGTCCGAACCCAACGACTGCGCAATGTAAACTGATTCCCTCATCAGAAGTCACTTTTCTAAGTCCCTTCTCTCGTGATGGCAATGGCAAGTTCCATTGCGTTAGCCAGTTTTTAGGGATGGTTAGGTTTTGTACGTTTTTCATGGAAAAGGTTCCTTTTTTCTATACTCGGTTCACAGTGTAGAATGGAGATTTACGTGTGAGAGTGTATCTGAAGAACTTCTATAGATTTTTAGCTCCGCCTTCTGTAGTGAGGTTATCCAGAATTTTCAGATACAAAATAATTTTTATCCACATCAGTAGAATACTGTTAGGATATGAGTACCTACGTTTTTTATGCGTTTGCGATTTTCTATACTTTTCATTCTATCCCACTGTGTGACTACTTTCTGATTGGATGGATATACCATACATACGACACGACACCTTCAAGCCCCTCGGGGTTGATAATGTTGTAATTGACTTAGGGGGGCTAATAGCCACAAAGAAATGCTCACCTGGGTTTCTTTGGCACTTTGTAGAACAAACAAAACAAAATGAATGGCTTGAGTCTTTTGCTGCCAGGTGGGAGTTGGTAGTTGGTAATCGGTATAGGAATTGAAATTAGCAGCAGTTGTATGTCAAAGGAAGTTTAAATTCTTCTAAAATTGTGTTTTTCTGTGTAACAAGTACAACTACTGTGGTGGGGTGGTGTGTTATGGTGCAAAACATGGGGGCGGTATAGTAGTAGTGGCATCGACATACAAAAAGGGTTATACCTCACTTTGTCTACGCGACAATTGGTAGTCTTTTGGATTGCAGATGTTACGGTATGAGCCTTTGTCTTTATATCTAGTTTTTTTCCTTCTTACTCGTAGTATAAGCAAACTCAGGTGCATAACAATTTTCTGTTCGCATCCACCTATCTCTTTTAAATAAGTTTGATTACTTTTCTTTGAAAATTATTCATACCGACATTATGTACATGTATGTAGTATGTACCTTCCTGCCTATATTTACTTCTTTTTAATTTAATCTTACTTAAACAAACATAAGTAGGTAGATACAGAGATTCTGTAATATTTTTAAGTGTCTATGTGTTGTTTGATAATTCTCTAATTTTGGGAACAAAAGGTGTTATTAGAACTTTAAAGAAGTCTTTGAGACTATTTTATATAAAATTAAAGTTTTTAATAAAAAGGACAATAAACGCAAACAAATGCGATTCGCACAATTCAATTCGTTTTTACTTGCGATATAAGTAGGTACTATAGGGCAAGTTCTGCATTTGGAAAAAAAATCGAACTCGAGATTTTGATCAAAGTTGACATTACGATGATAGCGAAGACGAATAAAGTGGGTCCGGCAATTCCGTCTGTCTGTCTGTTTGTCTGTCTGTCTGTATTTCTGTACCTCGATCTAGAGCCTAAGCCACTGGACCTATACATATTTTCTTCAAACTCGGTAGTTAAAGGTCTTCGGTGATTCCATAGAGGGGAAATTGAATTTTTTTTTTTAGCTCTTAAACTAACGGTACCCCTCATACACCTGTAATGCAAAATCTTTTTTATCTCGAAAACGGCTCTAACGATTTTGATAAAAAAAATTAAGTGTGATATTATGGACATGGACTACGTTTTGGTAAAAAAAAAATTTGGGGCAAAATGTTATTAACGGTACCTGTCATAGAACCGTTTTTTTGATTTTCATTTACGGCTCTAACGATTTTAACCGAAAATTTTCAGCAGGAGTCCCCCTAAGTTTAAAATAATATTGTTTATAAAAATATTCGAAAAATTATTTGTTGGGTTTTTTGAAAAAAAAATTTTTTTTTGAAAAATCAATATCTTCAAAACCTATGAACTATTATTTTTTTGAAATTATTTCCTAAAATCAATATTATTAAATACTTAAAATTCGTATAACACATTTTTTTTCTTGAAAAATTTTAAAGAAATTTCTTATATAAAAAAATTATTTATTTAATAATAAAACGATTTTTTAAAGTTTGTTTGCATAAATTCATACTTTTCTAGAAATCAGACGGCAATTTCATTTTAAATTCGTGTTTTATATTTATAAAATGTATCTTAAATTCCAAAGTACTTTTACATAAGTGCAAGTTCGTGCGATCCAGTCGTGCATTTTATTTAATTTGGATTGGTTGTTAGAATTACTCGTAGATCTTAAAAACAAAAATCAACAAAAATATTTAGAATATCTGGTAGGGTTTGAGAGAAAAGAGCAATAATCCAGTAAAAGTAAAGCAGGCAACGCATCGTCATATCGGTTGATTCCATTCGGTAGTCAATATCAGAGCATAAACATATTTAGTTGAAGAAACTTTATACTTTATGTAAGAAACAATCGAAAAAACAAGAAGACGAATTCAAAAAAGGGATCCTGATTCAATTCGTTTAAGTCATTCAAAGAACGAATCTGGGATGAAATTGGTTAATACTATCGATTCTATCACTTGTTTATCGATTTAACAAAAATTTCTTGTATGCATTACTCCAATAAGACCTCGTTATGCCTTCTCCAAAAATATTTACATGTCGGGAAAAGAAATTTCTCATAAAAACATATTATAATTAATCAGTGGTGCAGAGGAAGACTTCTCGAAAAAGGATTGGAAATATTAAAAATAAATTTTAAAAGCGAAGGTTAGTGCTTATTGCGTATTTTTGCAGACAAATAACTTCGTGATGAAAAATAACCTCGAATATATCTTAAAAAACGAAATTTTAGATTTCCATATCTTCATATCTCGAAAGCTTGACGATTCTAGAATCGGATTCGAACGAAAAGTCATGTAGTAACCTCGTGATAAAACTTCAACTAGCTTTGAATTTCCCTATGCATTGAATATGAAGGCTCCTCTATCATTTCCCATCAACTAAGTTTGCAATTACCAAATCACAACGTTGTACAAGTTCCACCCATTCTGCATATGTATCTTCAGTTAAAGTACACGACCTAATAAGTCGAAAATTCAACCAAAATGATATTTATGCCAACAATATCAGTCACCTTTTGGTGGACGCATTATTTTGGCAAGCATTTTTAGAAATATAATTAACTATTTATACATTTTCTTTTTCTCATAGTTCTAAAGTTTTTTTTTATTTTTGGAAAATATGTAAACATTACTTACGAGCTGTTGTACTTTAACCGCCGATATGTGAACTTGATTTAATTGTAAGCCCCAAATTAGAAGCTTTTATTCCAAAATATTTTCAAAAAACGCGAAACTTTTCAAAACAGTTTACTTTTGCAATAGTAATAAGTTTCATTGAGAAGTGTGTAGAGTTATTTTTGTTCGACTGCTTCTACACGAGGAAACTGATTTTCTAGAAACTTTTTAGTTATTAGTTGAAAATAGCACGAAGTGAAGGAAGTGAAGTAAAGTTTTCGTGGTCAAGAGATTTGAGATTCCTTTTCGAACCAACTTCAAGTAGTCGCTTTCAACAAAGAGACTTTAAAATAAAACTACAAAAAGTCGGTTCAATATAAAGGAGAAACTTTAGAAGTAATTAAAAGAAAACGTCAATAAGTCTCCAGCAATTGTTGATCCGTGTGAAAGAGGACCTTGAAGATGACTGGTGCTGCATCAATGCTATCGATCAGAGAGAAGCTTAATAAAATAATACTAAACCTATTGAAAAGATCTATCAGATTGTGATCGCATCAGGCCCACTTTCAACAACTAAAAGATGAGTAGATGTGAACAGAAGTAGCTGCACAATTCAACCCCGTTGACAATATGCAAACGTGAAAAATTGTGATATTTCACAAGAACGTTGAAAAGTGAGGATCTATGGAACTTTTAATAACAGCACAAAGTTAACAGAAAATCACTTCACAAGTTATGTGATGTTATATACAGACAGAGCAACGGAATTGCGGAACCCTATGGAACTTTTCTTTAATCTATCATTGTACCTTTAGCTTTAAATAAAATTTCGAGCTCGAATGGTCTCATGAATCCAAATTTTTTAACACACAATAATGCAATGCCAATGAAACTTTCATATTATAAATACAAACTTCAAACTCTCAACTTTTACCAATTGCTTAGGCCCTAGCAGCTTTTGTGTGAATTAAACGTTCTAAAATTGTGTTTGATGAACGAAACTAATAATTTCAAAAATGAAAAATACTTTTAATCTATGTAAACCACCCACCGTGATATATTTTAATATCGAAACCGTGCAACCTCAACACTGCACATCCTTCACTACTTTGAAACCCAGCGAGGAGCCACTCCAAATCGCAATTACTTTGATACTTTAATATACATACTGAGTAAATACCCATCTGACAATCAAGGGCACAGACGCAATTCACATTAGACATGATTTTAGTCATGTACTTACGCCTAAAGCAAGGGTGACCGACCGACCGCAAATCCAAGCTTCTTTCGCCATTTCAAAAGAATTCTCAACATCAACTCAAAAAGTTATTAAATCAAATAGAAAAAATATGCTTTAGTTACTACTTTACAACATAGCCACCGTTGATGTATCTCCTCCAGTCAGAGTTTCCCTTTCATTTGACACACAAAATATGTTCTCAGACTTTGGTTTTGTCACTGAATGACTGAATTGTACTTGCTACAATATGCTACTTGTCGTCCTTGTCACCAGATCGACCCTCTCTCCAAAGCATTGTTCTTATACAACGTGTAACAAATATGAGTGCCCTCTTGATAAACGCTACTCCTTTGGGAATTTATGCAATCTGAAGAGGCATTCCCGGAGATTCAACCCCCAATCAAGAGGCATGCAGAAATATTGCGGATCATTTCGAATTATAAAACACACCATAAGTTTTCTCACGCATCGCTTGCTTACAAAAGACGAAGAAGACGATATCGCGCTACCATCAGGATGGGACAGGCATCACTAGGCTACTGTAATATGAAATTCCTTTCAATTGTTTTCAATTAGAGCAGAGGCCAGTTAAGTTTGAGGTTTCCTTGTAATTCATGCTTCGGTTTCGGATTCACATTCCGCTTGGCTGATTTGTTGAGTTGTTAGAATATTACCGAATGTTTCTCAGAAAGCCTCGTTTTTATGATATGCATTCTCACTAAACCGCGACTTTATGGTTTTCAAGTATTTTGTAACTTCGTATTATATGATTTCCATCAGATTGAAACTATTGTTGCGAGAATGTGTATTCATCGTATTATGTTCACCTTTTCTGTGCAAATATCCAATCTCTAATGAGAGTATCAAGTGATCCTTCGGGCGCTTGTGCTCTGGAACTGGATCGCCGCACAGCCACAGATGCTTTGGAAAAAAGTGTTTTCTTCTTTTTATAAAAGGTATGCATATGCATTCAATAGCATTTCTTCGGATAGGTCCTTGATGGATTGAGTTCCTTTTCGAATTCTTGTGTGTGTGCGACATAATGTGAAGTATGTTAAACCATATTACGTAGGTACATTTGGCGTGATCACAATATGCAAATTCACAAAAAGGATCTTTAAGGATTTTTTGTTTTCTTCGGAGTTGTAAGAAACATTTTGGTGCGAAACAAATGTAACAATAGTATCGTTTTGATTGATTAGGTCATTCAGATCGATTTCATTGTATGGAATACAAAAATGGTAACTTATACAATTTATACATGTAGATTATCATCTTTTGAGGCATTAATTTTGCATAATGGTTTTGAAGTGAATTATGCACAGGCAAATAGGTCTTAAATGACCTTAAATATGGTGGTCATATGAATGCCTAGTAATATAGTTTTGATCTTTGAAGTGACATGCAATCGTAAATGTACCTACTTACTATTATTTTTTTACATGAAAAGTCATGAGTATAGGCTTCCGCAAAGGGTGGATAAAATGAATGCATCTGTCTCGGCTCCGGCTCAAACAAAATTCGAGGTTTTAGTTAAATCTAACTTTGCGATGCTGAAGAAGTTCAAAGTAATAATGTTAGTCCGTGCATCCGTGGGCCTCAGGAGTATATCAAGCTGGAGCCTTAAAGTATCAATATTCATTTAAGTTCATTAAGCTCGACTTGCATTTCATTCTTAGCCCGAAGATCGATCGGGACTCCATCGATAAGATCCTTAAAAGTGATCGAGCAAAAATCAGATTGTAAAGGTCACACTCGGTTCAGAGCGAGCTCTGTTCGCTCAGGGCCTGCTCAAGGCTAATAAAAGAAAACGCCGATTGGATTAAGGGCCTAAATTGTTTTTGGATTTTTTTCTTGTAAATATAATGAAACCTGGAAAGTGTACAATTTTGATCCTTTCAAAAATTTGAATTTAAAATATTTGTTTTTTCATAACTTGGTTTAAAAAAAAAACATGGGTTTAGAAAATTGTGAATTGAACGTTATAAGCGCCTTAGTGGAGAGAAATAGACCTTTTCATACGATTTTCGACCAGTCATGACCAGCGTTACCACTTCCGGAAAAATAGTCGAAGTAGATTTGAAGAAAAAAGTGAAGTAAATTGAGAAAAATCGAAGTAGATTTTGAAACAACAACACGAAATTTTTATTATTTGACATTACAACACGAAAAAGTAGTGATTCAGTCTCCCTGTAGGTCTGTACCTCAACCAGCAGCCTGCAGGAGAAATTGAAATGGTTTGTTGTTTTAGCTCGGTTGCTTTCATGCAGCCATTATAAAATATCATATTTGTTTCGAAAATGGCTCTAATGATTTTGATAAAAAATACCAACGACGAGGTCTTCATTTCAGAATGTTATTGACGGTACCTGTCATAGAACCTTTTTTTTTTAGATTTTTAACTTTCCCATTTTCCGCTCTACTGATTTCGATCAAAATTCTTTTATTTTGAAATAATATTCTACACAAAAAATGTTTTCCTTAAATGTATATTATTAAACACATACTTAAAAATACTCATTTGTTATTTTTTTTAATGTCAATTCTACCTGTACTGGAATAGATAAAAAGAAGTAGATTTGTACTTTTTTCGTAAAATTGAAGTAAATTGAAACAGAGATTTTTAAAATGAAGTAGATTTCAGTATTTAGCTGATGGTGCGAAGTATGAAGTAGATTTTGAAATATTAAAAAAAAAGAAGTAGATCTACTTCAATTGAAGTAAAGTGGTACCACTGGACTGGTCATGACCAAACCTAAAAGCTATATATTTTGTTGGTATTCTTTTTGCGATTCACTCGCTACACATCGTACAAATCCAAATTCGAAAAAAGAGCTTCAGGATGTTTAAAATTGGACATATTTTTAGGTGTTTCAAAAAAAAAAATAAATTTTAAAAAAGATTTAAAAAATACATTTTAAAGTTATAGGTACCTGTCATTTCACCGTTTAAAGGTTCCTGTTCAGGCAAACCTCAACGTATCATGATCCCGTATCGATGTCGATGTCCTCCAGTTGGCTTCAGGGACACCGAATGATCTGCACTCCAAATCCATGTCCTCTGCTCTGTTGGGTGGTCGTCAGCCATACATTTTCTGTCCGATTAATGGAGTTTAAATCGTTTGAAAAATTAGATCCTTATACTTCCGATATTCTTTGAAATTTCCAAATTTGTCCTCGAATTGCCTCCGTCATTTATGCAAACATTCCTGGGGAAGAAAACCTCTTAGTTATCGAAGGAGTTTAGTGTATATTTAAATTGAAATTTATATATGTATTTCTTCAAAAATTCATTTCATGTAAAATAATTATGAAATAATGTACGTGAGCCTTCAATTTGAAAGAAACACCCCTGGGTAATAGTTATTGGTATAAGAATTGACGGAATTCATAGACTTAAAGTCCTTAATTGATATTAATTGATGGAGAACTACTTCTAATGCATCATCTATTTGGTGCATTGTATGAATGTGTTCGATTTGAAAGGAAGCGCAACACCCTCCGAAAAATCGTTGTTTAGTTTTATGATTAACAGACAAAATTTGGGAACACATAAAAACATCGTATTATGAATCAGAATTAAATCTTTTGGACGCATGTGTACTTTTTGGAGGGAGAGTGGAGGGCTGGGCTATATGAACTTTATACGCGCAATTGGACGGCACAACTTTCTAGTTCTCAGTTAATTATTTTTAATTGAAGAGTGGGGTTTATATACGAACGTAAATTGAGGGACAAGTATAAGACCGTGACTTTGAATATCAAATGTAATTGAAACAAAGTTACACCAATGCAAGTAGGGAAATGCTATTGAACTCTCTTTTCAAGTTGTGACTACAAAAAATTCACATACATATGTATGTATGCTACGACAGATTGCTAGGCCTTTTTTTTTTTTGTACCACTCAAGGTAATAAAGTGGTTTAACATAAAGAAGAGCTACATCTTTATGAATCATCTCTCCTGACAAATATAGCAACGAAGCTTAATGTATTTTATACAACTTTATTGCTTTCGTTAAATTATATAGCTTTTCGGTTTCATTGAAATATTCAAAATTTTACATACCGCCCTTTTAAGACAGAGAACAAGGAGGAATTTCGTACAGTTTTATTTTCTATAATTTTTGTTTTCATATCGTATTGGCCTAAACAATTTTATATAATTTTATTGCTTAAAACAATAACTTCACGGTATTGTATATTTCTGACTTCGGATTCGAGTTCTGCAAAAACTAAAAACCTTCAGAAAAGTATTGGTTCTTGCAACACAAGTAATTATTTATTATAGGAAGCTTGGATGACAAACTTTGAGAAATTGCCACTTTAATATAAGAAAAGGTATTCAGCTAATTTGATTGAGTATATTGTTGCTTAAAATAAACTTGTTATTACTTCTATAGACTTCGAATGTAAGACCCTTAAAGGTAACTATTTAATAATTGCCCCTATCTTACGTCAATATTCCAAAGAAAATTTAAAAAAAAACCCAAATCCTAATCATTTATTACAATTTTCCTAAAACTCTTTCTCTAGCTCAAGAATTGTTGATTTGTTCGGAAAGTTTCTAACCTATAGTTTGTTTTTATATCTTCATCTAATCTTTAAAGAAACGTTAAGTAAGTGTTGAAGTCCTAATTGCACGATCATTATAAGGAAAAGAAAACCCCTCAATTTTGTGTAACTCTTTTAAAGCCATGTGTTGCTTTATAGATTTCGCCTTTTAATCAAAATCAAACATTTCAATCTTTAAGATCAAACCTGAGGATAACACCGAGGTGTTTATATGCGCACCCTTAAAAAACGGTACCTTATAATTTATTTTGTTTATGTGTGGACTTGCCTATTTGTATCTTCAAAGATTTCTTACTTGTAACTTATTAAGGAAGAAATTAGATAAGAAAGAAAAACGAGTTCCGTTACGGAACTACTCGTACACATTTAGGAAGTTGGATGTGAATTTCGCAAACAGGAACAAAAGACCCTGTAAAGGACATTCATATTGTTATCCTTTTCTTGAGGTGATTTTGTCGACACCTTAAGGAACGTGACAAAAGATTTAAGAAAACAACTTCGTATTATTCCCGCGCATTAACCTTTTCTCACAATTAAAACAAGGACTTTTGTTCGGGATGAACGATGAAGGTCTAAGGTATGGCGAAACGATCATAATGTACCTATACACATATACTCGTACTTATGCGACGTTTTATTTTTTTTAGATACATATCTGTCAAGTTCGTGATCCTTTGAATATTCGTCGGGTTGTCTATCTAAAGGCATCGCAACCCCTTAATTTGTTATGCATTGTTTGGTGGTAGTGTAAAGTGCGGCCACAGCCATGGTATTTAGATTTGTGTATTGTATGGGAAAATAACGTTCAATTACCATGCCGGCGAACGCAATGAATACTTATGATTATTTCAATGCAAAGGTCCTTTTGATGTGACGAGTGGAAATTTTGAATGACAATGTGAATTGCATAATACGAGTACTGTTTAAAAGTCATTTCAAGGTTGACACTTATGACATCGTAAATTGAGTGCAAGGAGGATACGGAACAATAACTGTTTGACATTTTCAAAGTTATTTCAATGAAAGTATTTGGTTGATCATCGTAAACATTAAATTCAATTAAAATCATGAAAATCGTAAATTAAAAGAAGCAATTAGGACACTAATTTTATCCAATGCGGTATTTAAGAGATTGGTGAAAATTTATTGCCTAACTTCATGGGAATGTGGTGCATTAACATATCGGTCGGCCATAAACTACACGTGACTCCGCCTTATTTGTCCTTGTTCAAAGAATTCAGTGTGAAGAAGTCATAGTGTTTCATATTCTTAATGCGGAAATTTAAAAAAACGGATTCAAAAATTAGAGTTGAATTTTCATTTCGCACGCAAAGGAAATTTATACTTATTTAAGCTCGACGTAATAATGATAATTTTTTCTTGCATTCCATTGAATGTTATATTTGGTAATAGGCTTTAAATTTGAATACAGGGTGGTTCAGAAATTTGTTTACTTTATAATAAAAAAATTAAAAAAAACTAAAGGCAATAAAAAATGTAAAACTTATATACATAGTTCCTAAATTAAGGTACTAGGACGGTCTAGAATGCCAAAAAAACGCATGATTTTTGGAATTTTTTTTCTCGAAAACCTTATTAGGTAATAACATAATTTTTTTAAAAATAATGAATACATGCGTCAAGAGTACAAAAAAAAATTTTTTGTTTCATTTTCGAATTTTGGCCGAATTATAGAGGGCGCAAACGTCGACTCATCAATAAATACATGGTCCCATGGCGGACAGTTAATCTCAGAATTGGCTGGACTGAAACAAAAAAAACAAAGTGGGTTATTTAAAGGAAGGTTTCTTACAAGACAATTTACCACAATTTGTTTAAAAAGTCAAAAACAAAACAAAAATATCGATCTTTGAAAAAATTTTTTTTTTGAATTTTGTTTGGCCATTTTTGGGTCGCCATTTTTTTTGTTCATAATTTTTTGGTCAAATTGTGGTAAATTGTCTCGTAAGAAACCTTCTTTTAAATAACCCACTTTGTTTTTTTTGTTTCAGTCCAGCCAATTCTGAGATTAACTGTCCGCCATGGGACTATGTACTTTTTGATGAGCCGACGTTTGCGCCCTCTATAATTCGGCCAAAATTCGAAAATTAAACAAACAAAATTTTTGTTTGTACTCTTCACGCATGTACATATTCATTATTTAAAAAAAAATTATGTTATTATCTTATATAAGGTTTCCGAGAAAAAAAAATCCCATAAATCGTGCATTTTTTTTGGCATTCTAGACCGTACTAGTACCTTAAGAAAAGTTTTATACTTAGTTATTGGGAAACTCATTTAATTTTTGCCAACGGTACAGTCAAGTAACGTTATACATATCTACTTTAAAAAAAAATGATTTTTTTTATTATTTTTCTTATAATGTTTAAATTTGGTTTAGTTTTTAAAACACAATTACAATTTCATATTTCTATACAAATATTTTATTGAAAAATAATTTAAAACTTGAGATATACAATTGCAACAATCGATGAAGGATTCTTAAAATTCATTTCACAACAGGAAAGTACAGACCTAAAATAGAAAACGTCACCGCCGAAAATTTTTATATTTTATCTTCCACAGATTCTATTTCAATACAACAATAATTGATTGTGAAATGTCAAATATTCCCGAGTTGCTTCAGCTTATTTTATATGCATACAATTAAAATGGAAGGTTTAGTGAAAAAACATGACTTTGTAACATCTGCGAAGCCTAAAAAATCGATTTAAAACGATTCGTTAGTTTTGTAATCATTGCCGATGGTTGTTGAAAGTAGTTTTTTGAATTCAAAATTTAATTCACTTCTCAACGAAATAAATTGGTTTTTCGAACATCAAATTGTCAAGTCATTCGTAATTCCTGTGACTCTTGTCTCAAAATCGACACTAACCCTTTTGAGAAATTGAATTTGAATAGAGAAGTAAAATTTAATCATAAAGTCAAAGTGTATATTAAATTGTAATCCAAATGAACATATTTTGGCAGATGTATCTCGAGGATCTCCTCATGAAATCGAGTCTCCTATTCAATTTCGTAAATAACAATGTTGTCGATGATGATGAAAATGATGAACCAACACAAAATTTATAGTAAAGTAACCCTTGAATAAAGAAACAAATAATTGTGCAACGTTTTGTTCCATCAAAACTACAGAACTAATATTTGGGAATCGATTTAAGAGAGTTCGAATTACACTCCTTCTGGAGAAGAAAAAAAGAACCCAAACAATCAAAAGAGGCTATCTGGCACAGAATTAAAAAGGAGGAATAGCACACGTTTGCTGCTTGTCATGAACGATTGTTGAATTGTTGTTAATAGACAACAAAACATCCTTGTATTCTATAACACAATAAACCCCCGTTGAAGTGAGCTGCTGCAATCTGCTTTTCAAGCAACAAAAAAAAAAAAAGAAAGAAAGAAAAACGACAGCCCTTAATGGGATGATAGGCATTTGGTGTTAAAGGGTTCAAAACATCAATCTCAAGGGTGTTGTCTATATGGTGGGTTTACCTTTTGTGCTAAATGTCAATTTTCATTTAGAAACATTGACATACACGCACCAAATCAAACTTTCTTTTTGTTGAGTTAGGCTAGGTGTAGGCTGTAAAATGTATACCGTAGATATACTAGCAGGGTTTACCTTATAAAGATGTTAATATATAAATCCTGTGTAGGAAGGAATTCGGGTGCTAAATCCGTTTAAGCCTTTGACATTGTGGGTTATTTTGTTTTATAATACCGAATTCCATTGTGAAGACCATTCTGTGTGGTTTGTGAATTGAAATAGTGCGGTTTCATTTAAAACTGAAGAAACCGAAAAACCGCTAAGTAAGCAACTTTGGGACCAAAGAAAACCCAAGAAAGCTGAAATGTCCCTTTGTGATATAGAATTTACATAAGTAATCTAAGAATTCAGTTGTTTTAGCCAAAGTGCGCACTGTTTTGTAAATTGTGGTGAAAAGTTAATTAAAAGAATAACAAACAAAGCTTTAAATGAGGAGCTGATGATAAAAACTGTTAATTTATTTTTTCAACAGGAGATGAGACATATTTAAATGTTAAGATAATGTTAGGAAATTTTTAAGATTTTTTTTTTTTAATTCTGTACAAAATTTAATTGAAATCCATTATGTCGATAGTGAAAAAATCAAAAACGAAAAAATTGTAGGGTGTTAAATTCAATTTTTTGTTCGTTCAATGATAGATCGTTAAAGTTAAGCGAAACAAAATTCTAGGAGCCGTTTTCGAAAATATACTATTTTCTAAAATCATTTGTACTGTGGGTTGGGTACCGTTATTTTTGGAAAATGGAAACATTTTTTTTTCGAGATCTTAAGTAATGTTTAAAGATGTTAATTATCAAGTTAAAAAAAAATCCATCTTATTGTTTTGGAAATATTGTGTTTTCAGAAACCAACATTTAAAGACATTTATAAAAATTTTTTAGGATACAAACATTTATCAAAATGAGTTGTACCGTTTTGACAAAATTGAAATATGTCATATGCTTCTATAGGAGGTACTATTTTTGTAAATTTTTTTTCAACTATAAGCTAAAATTTGATAAAAGATTTTTTTTTGATTTAAATTTATGGAATAATTTTTGAAAAAAAAAAATTCATTTTTTAAGGCAGGTTCCGTTATTTTTGGTAAAACAAAGTTTCGGGAAAAACTTAAAAATGTTATCTAAAGGTGTGTCCACACCAAAGAAACATTTCAGGAAACATTGTTTAAAAAACGTTTCTGAAATGTTTCCCATTTGTTTAAAAAACATTTCAGAAACATTTCAGAAATGATTTGTTTTTTTGGTGTGGACGCTTTGAGAAACATTTCTGAAATGTTTTTTGTTTCCCATTATTTCCAGGTTGAGTTGTCTGTATTTTTTTTCTCGCCTGTATTGCACTTTAAGCGCATGAATTTTTTTCTTCTTCATCTTTCATAACAATTTATATTTTCGAAAATTTCTGATCTAATCATCGGCTTTTTTTTTATTTTATTTTCAAAATTTTCGTCAATGGGAATGTTATCTAACGATAACAAACTTTTTGTGACATTTTATATTTACATTAATAACCACTCACGCACTTTCTACCTATGTAAATGCCTGGGAAACAAATAAAGTTTCCCATTCGGAGAGAAACATTTCACAGACATTTCAGAAATGTTTCGCGAGCGTCCAGACCAAAACAAACATTTTTGAAACATTTCATAAACATTTAAGAAACATTTCAGAATTGTTTCTCTGTTTCTGAAATGTTTTTTAAATGTTTCTGAAATGTTTCTTAAATGTTTCTCAAATGTTTCAAAAATTTTTCTTTGGTCTGGACACACCTTAAGAAGTTTAAAGAAAATCGGCCGAGCCGTTTAGGCTCTAGTCGAACAAACAGGCAGGATTTCGAGATCCACTTTATTCATCTTTCCTAACTTGCCATATATTATTTTTAGTATAAGAGGAGGTTTGCTTCTACAAATAAAGGAATGTACGTACATTATATAAAACATGCTTTTTAACCCTAGAAAGGTAATCATATTTTTTAGTACGTTAAAGGTAATCATTCGTCGAATCGACGAAGTAAAATTTAAATGCAATTTTTTCGAAAAGTTATTAACAAATTCTTGTAGATGTTAATAATTTATTTTCATCAAACCTTTCTTTTAATAAAAACACACTTTTCATTTTATTTTTTTAAATAAATAAATAAATAATCGACGAAGATTACCTTTCTAGGGTTAATAACAAAATTCTAAACTTTTATTTTATTTTCAAATCAAGTTCTTTTAATGGCAGAATTTAATTTCAATTTTTAATTTTAAAAATCTGATTAAATAATTGTGCCTTAATCATTTTAAAATTAATGCTTTTTTTTGGATTTTTCATTTTCGGGTTGAGTATTTTTGTGTGGCTTTTTTCAGTATTTTGAGAGAATTTTTGATTTTAAAATGTGCCAAGTTTTCATTATTGTAAAGTGTTATTTTTGGAGCCATTTTTTGTTTGGAGACATTCTTTATTGGTGCCTACTATCATGTGGCCGACATACATACATACAGTATTGTGCATTTTAGTATAAATTAAATTTTTCGAAATCAGGGACTTTTGCCTAGTACCACGATGTGATCTTGTAATATGCTTATTTAGAAATACTTGAAACTTTCTACATGATCTAAACGATTGCCGGTTCAGGTACTGAGTTATTTTTGAGTTAAACAGAGTTGGCAAATACTGTACATAAATTATGACAAAAATGACTCCTCATTTTCTCCAGAGTTAACTCCAGAAGCTTGGTGGGTAAGCTTCCAATAAACTCGAGATTTAAAATAATTGAAAAAAAAACATGTTTCAGAAAGTCGAAAGTTCAATCCGAATCTCGAATGATCTTTCACTAAATTCTCCGTCTAAATGTTTTTTCTTAATAAATAAAATAATATATATTAAATGCCAATGAGATATAATAAAACTGAAAAGACATTTTGAACACCAAGATCACCCTTTTCACATAAACATAAAAACCCTATACGCAATATGTGTATAAATATAATTTATAAATTAAGTTGATCTTGTGAAGTTTAATTAAAATTGATGGGAAGTGAAATCAATTCATATTAATTCCCACACTATATTCTGCGGGTGCTGGCCAGGACGTGCAACAGATTTTTTTGTATCGCCCCCGAGATTCTGCCTCCTTGTATTTTTGTGTCGAAGGATATTTGCATTGTATACATCTATATAGTTCAAATCATCCAATTTATCCAGCACTTTCTGAGAACAACGATACTTGAATTGTTTAGAAAAAAGAATAAACAGTTTAAATCTCCTATACGCAATGCGGGTCAATGAATGACGTTGAACTTGAATTTGAGTCATACCAGAACAAAATAATTGTATTCTCCATACGAGTAGGTACAGTGCTTTATTCAATGTCATTTTTTCATAGTTATTAGAATGGTTGAGAAAATTATTGTGTTGCGCGCTAATCCGTTTGTGAATAATTTTTTAATTGAATATGGTGACAACTGTGAATTTCTAATCCGTTTAAGAACCAAGATTTAAATAATCCTTGCAAAATAGAGAATAAATTCATAAGTACATTTTTTGTATAACTTCCCGGCGTACGGATGTTTTTCAGTGTGTTTGTTTTTTTTTTGTTGTTATCAAACCATCGAATCAGTCCTTTCCTCACCACAGGACAATGGTCCTGGTCGTAGATAAGGTTTTTTTTGAGGTATTTTAAGTCATTGCAATTTACCTATATTCACATTATACTCGTATTTTGTCGTCAACATCATTTTATGGGATAACACACCGGACTCCTTGATCCTAAACTATTGTTTGACACAAAACTCATTGTGAATCGTGTGTACTTATCTCTTTTTTGATCTTAACAGCAACAATATCAAAGAACAAAAAAATCATCCCCTCTCAAGAACAATGGTTATAGTTGTGTGAACTCTTGTATTTTTTCTGTTATGTTCTTCTTTGGAAAAACATGGAGGGTTGTGGTTTTAATTGCGTGAAGTAAATCCGTTAAAGTTTCCTATACTTCGTCCTAATTAAGTCGATATCATTGATTATGTTCTGGTTTTTGATTGACCGAGGAAGATAACGATATCAGTGGGGGCTGGTCGCTGATGAGAAAATGTATTTGCTCAGCATGCAAGCAACGAGAACTGTGACGTTCGTGAAAAGTCTAACTTATTAGAGACTTCATTTTTAAATTAAAGACCTTATTTGAAAAATGGTGTATTTGGGAAATGCATTCAATGAGATATACACCAAAAAGAAAGTTTACGAATAGGTTCACCATTGAAAACCAACTGGCAATGGGAGGATGAAAATACATGTTACTCCCGTTTCTTCGTTTTGGTTTTCAGTGGCGAAATTGTAGGAGAACCATCGAACGAAGTGAAAATCACCGAATCCGTTTTCAAATATTTTGATGATATATTGGGTTAGTTCGGTCAATTTAATAAAGATAATGCTAGGATTCCACTTGTCTTATACAACTTGCTTTATTTCCAAAAACTTTGTTCTTTGTGCAATATTTTATCAGGACCAAAATGCTGCGCCACTATTTTTGCAAGCTTTTATAAATCTGGCACTTGAAGTGTTTGATATATTTGAGTAGATTGCACATCGCAATGGATGTGATCACTAGACACTGTCTAATAAGCAAGCACGCGTTGCGGTTTCTCGTATTTTCCAATGATTTTTGCAGGAGCTGTATGGACGGACCGAGGATTCTTTGGGTTAATTTTGCTCTCTTACAATAACCTAGCCTCCAATTAGGACACTTCGACTACAATTATCAGAGTAAACTTGCTGAAGACACAAAGATTTATCGAGCAGGAAAAGAGTTCCCTGGATTCATGTGTTTTCACAACGGACCTACTCTTGGTCTCAATGTATATATGTATACATATATCTGCTTAGCTTAAAGCTATAGCTTGATGTAGAGAATGGAGGTGTAGCCAAGAAGACAACCGGACGGTATCAATGCAATTTTAAGGGTTATCGTAATACTAAGTTTCATCAAAATATATACGAAATATTAATTGAAGCTACAACTTAATGCAGAGTCCGAACGCCTTATATAAGAGGAACTTCCTCAACACAAGAGATACGAGTATTCTCAGAGCATTTGTCACAGGAGGCACTATCTACTCCTGAAAATATTGTGAAATCGGTTGGATTAGAATTCAGATCGTGATAGATCAGCACAAAATTTAGTTCACTAAACTCCTGAGCAAAACTCGACTCGCTTTTAATTTGGAATATATACCCTGTTTTAATCATAGCACTAATGTCTGTTTAATTGTACTATCACATCACTTAGTGAGTATCTAGGCGGGTACCTAAATATTTTATGGCTAGGATTCAAACTTTGCTATATAAAGATATAAAGCCCAAGTGAAGCCATAAAAGCTGCAGTATAAAGTAACCAGCAGGGATTTATTTCTTTGATCCTTCATTAATCAACTCTTACACATTGTATTGGATAATGTCATTTAAGGTGTCAGCGCAATTAACAAAAACTACTTTGCACATAAGCAACCATTTATTCCACTAAAAGTCTTATCGTAATCCAAAGTAAAAGGCTTTGCTCCTTTTGCAAATTTACCGATTCATTGAGGCGACACTAATTAGTCGATTAAGATAAAATTTGCCTGATGTAGAACATCAATTAACTTGAGTTAATGTTTGGCGATTATCTGATATCCTTATGCTTTTTGTTTTGCTGTTTATTTTTTTGTTCGTATTACATCAACACATACGGATACAAAAGGAAGGCTTTTCAAGGGGACACATTCCATAAGAGCTATACAGCACCAGAATTGCCTTTCAACTGCAGAACACCATAAGTCCTAGATAAATAGATATTGATCCAACCCCATTGTCATGATGCTCTTGTAAATCTCTGACCCCTCTTTGGCAGGCTGTTGGGAATGGCACACACCCGACGACGAGTCAATTGTCTGGTTTAAGGGGTGAAAAAACACCCACAATGCATACTACTGTAACCCCATGTATTCGCGATAATAGAATTCTGATTGTTCCAATTTGTATACAACTCTTCGTCATCGTTGTCAACTTGTATGTGAACACCCGATTCCGGACAGGTTGACTGATTCGTTTGATCTCTGATTGCATGGGAATATTTTCAGTTCCAGTATTTTGTGTACAACAGAGATTTTTGCCTGAACAAATAGGCTTCTATCTATCTTCTTATCTGGTCCTAATCGAGGAAGATTCACCCCGTCGTCGAAAGGTCACGTGTTTAAATATAACTTTTTTCCAATGTTTAATTTTGTTTGTTCATTTTTCATTTCTTAATTCGAATTGAGTTTTGTTTTGCCAACAGAGATGATTAATTTTTTAACAAACAAAAATTACTTTTGGGAGGTTCTGCCTGGATACAAAGCGATTTATGTACACAATAGATTTTAAAAAATGGAATTAATCTGTTCGGTGGCAAGAAGTTGACCATCATTAATTATATCAATCCACTTGAATCTTGCTGGATACCTTTTGTCAAGACCTAAAAGTTCACACGCTTATACCGATTTAAAGGGGATGCTCTTGACTGTATTATGGATCTTACGTGAGCCATCGTTAGCACCATACATCATTTGGTTTTCATTTACAATAGATAAACAAAATATCGAGATGAGAAATCAAAAATGCCACCAAACAACGGAAGACCTGAATGACCAACAATGCACATCAGGTAGCCTTTCTGTATATTAATGTAGAGAAATCATAAAATTCAAATATCCCTACAATTGAAACTAAGAAGCGAAACAATAGTTAATAATACAAATTGTTGTAATTCACGACTGATCTCACGTATCTAATTGTTCCTGCAGTTCAAGGTTAAAGTGGCAGATGATAGAAGATGTTAGAAAGTTTTGGTTCATAAATAGAAATATTGCTAGAAAAAATAAAATGCACGAGTGGGTTCCACGAACTTGCTCCTATGTAATAGACTAGAAATTTTAAAAACGAATGTTATTAGAGAAAACTGTTCCTAAGGATAAAATTAATTTTTAAATTCTTTTAGTAGTAAGAGAAGAATAAAAATTTTAATATTTTTGAGCTATAGAATTTTCAAAAAAAAAAAAAAAATACTTTTTTTTCCAAAAATTAAAAAAATTATTTTTTTTTTTAAGTTTTGAAATGCAATTTTTTTAAAATTAGAATAAATGGTTCTATGGTAGGTACTAGGTACAATGACATCTTGTAGATTATATTGAGAAACTTTTATTTATCAAGTTTAAAAAAATCTATAGCTTGGGGTTTTCGAAATATTGAGTTTTGAAAAAAAAAATTTTTTGAAAGTTTGAATACACAATAGTATTCAAATTTTTGGGGAGCTTCAGCAAAACAAATTATTAAAATCAGTGGTACCGTTTTTTTCGAAAATCAAAAACAAAAAAAAAAATGATTCCAGGGGGGTACCCTCAATAACAATTTTTCGGAATACTTTTTTCAACCATTCAATTTTGTAAGCAAATAATTACTGTCTTACTGACAATATTTAAGGAACTTGAACTTGAATATTCATAAGGAAGGTTTTAAGCTACATAAATTGATTAATTTAATACAAAAATTAAATATTTGCTTGTTAGACGAAAATAATAACAACTAGCCATAACGACTCTCCTGTTGAATTTTTTCCTGAACAACTCTTAATATTTCTGAGGAGGGTTGGAGTAACAACTGTGTAGGAAAGTATTTTTCAAAATGCAAAATTTTTTCATCATCTTTTAAGCTTAGAATGCCAAAAATCGGATTGATATTTCACTCAAATTCGCGTCTATACTTTGTCCAATTTTTAATTTTCAGTACATGGAACAGAGGGTATTTGCTTTTCACTCGTGACTATTATGGATTTCAATAAGCTAACTCTTAAATTTAAAGCTTTAACAGGGTTGTCTTAGTAAGGATTATAAATTCCCGGAAATCTGTGGCAAATAACAGAAATTACCAACTGTTGATTAAGATTTAATAGTCACAAACATTTCGACCTAAATAAATGGTTTATCTTTTTCTACACCTCTTATCGGTAAGATTACACGTAAGTTTTTAAATAGCTTCTATATTTTATTTTTAAAAAGGTTCGTAAAATTTGTTGGTTGGTTAGTATTGGGAAGAAATAGAAGCCATTTTTGGTGTTACATCACAAAAATAATACCTCCTCAAATCTTAAAAGTAAATGTTTTATTGGAACTATAAGATCAAAATTCCATACACTTTTTGAACTCCATCAAAAAGTGATTCCTCCTGAAAGAAAAAAGCCAACAATTAAAAAAAAGCTAAATTCTGAAAGCTCCTCAACAATAACCAAAGATAAAGCTGTAACGATTTGCAAAAACGATGCAATGGTAACTCTGATTCAATGTAAAAACCATCCATCTGCCTTAAGTTTTTTGTGTTGAAACTAATGTTTTCAGACGAATATTTTTGTTTAAGTCATGATGCATCAAATAAGTTTTTTGAGTGTCCTTTGATTGATTGTTTTTTTTTTTTTTGTTAGATTCGAATCAAACTTAGAGTTTATAATTTTACACTAAAAACATTTATACATATTTTAAAATACCTTTCAACTTTTCTTTGCTATATGTTTTTTTTTTTCAAGAGACAACAACCCCTCCTTTCATTTAATGGAACGAATTAAAGGCAACCCTTCAGCACATGATGTGTTTTGTGAAATTGTCTATGAACGATTTTCGGGCAATTAAAGTGATTATAAAAAAAAACTACCAGCCCTAATAGACTGTTGCGAATTTGTTGATTTTCTCTTTTTATTATTTATCAAATCTAAACGCTCTGCGATTTTAAAGTGCCTATGTTGTGATCGTTGAAGTGAATCAAGGGAATATACGAATACGGTATGTTTTACCGACCGGAAATGTTGACGTTCTTGTAAAACACGAGTATCGCATTTATTTCGCAAATGCATGGCTGATGGCACGTTTCAATTGTTGTTTAGTTTAACTCTGATTGTTGTGCCTTTCTTTTCAAGTATTCCTTCTTTTTTGCTTTTGTTTAATTGAATTTAAAGTGTCATCTTTTTTAAGCGACATAAAATGGTTTTTGTGTGAACGAATGGACACAAAACGAATTCGTTCGGGTGTGCAAAATTTTAAAGAAATCAGAGTAAACCTAAATACATACGAGTATATATACATACATTATGCTCTGATCTTTATAGTTTATAGATTAAGGTTCATCGTTTCGTTACAAGAGAAATATTTTGGCAATGGCAACCCTGGGTTTGAAAGTTTAAAGTAGAACTATAGTAATTGTTCATTGGAATGAGAACCGTTGTTCTCACAGACTTAGGAAATACAATTTTCAGTACAAATCAATTTTCCCGTAAGCCTGGAAAATCTTGTTTACATGATGCGATTCTACTATTTACAACATCGCTTAATCTGTATTCAGAACTAAAAATTTGGATATTTTTTGGAGATAGAGTTTCTATTGCATTGTTCAATGGGAGCGACAGTGAGTCTCTAGGTTTTTAAACAAAATTCTCGTACATAGCCACATTATAGTTATAATTTGCCTTCATTACATTCTAGCCGCTGCTCCTCGGCAACAACCAAATACAGTCTTGGTTCGGTATTAAGGATTAGCAACGATCTCCGAGGAGATTAGAGCCAATTATTATAACTCAGGATCAAACTGCGCATACCATAATGAAAACGACCTACCGCAAATGGACAAGCATAATTTTGTCGTTCATATGCCACTGGTACAGCATGCGAAATTTCACATACTACAAAATACAATGCGACAAATAAGAGTAGAGAAATTTGCATCAACGCTTTAATATAATACGCGTTTTTTTTATATAGCGGACAACGGAGAAAGCTTTGTCATTTTGTAGATTAGCATTTTCACAATTTACACTTGTGGTTTTTTTTAGATATTTTTTCTTATTTCGGATAATTTTCCTGGGACAATGCGTAAAAGTTATTAGTTCACAGATTATCTTATTGCAAAAAAAAGCAATAGCACTTGTGCTGTTCTTCCACTTTCCAAATCGCGAAATTGCCAGCAATTTTTACCCCAAGCATTTTCTTGGACTAAAATTCACATTTGAGATAATGTTTTTTTGTTTGTCTATATCCACATGAACTAAAGTTTCTTTCTATTAAATTTTTGGTATATAAAACCTTTTATAAATTGAATTCGCTCAATTCAAGTTTTTAAGTCGAATGAAATCAAAAAAATATTATTTTACAAAATTTTCTCTCAAAAAAAACTGATCTAGTTTTATAGTAATTTTTTTAATAGCGTTTTTAGGGCGACAACTGGTCTGCCTGCCTACCAAAAACAAAACGAAATTCTGAATTATTATCATTTGATTTTTATAACCTGCTATAACCTACTCTAACCTGAAGTCAAATTAAAAGAGCTGACGGTAGAGAACTATACAATCGCCTACACACTATCCATCAAAAGCGTGTCTAGTAGCAGAAGGTAGGTAGAACCCCTATACAAGTTAAAAATGCGATAAAAGGAACAAAAAGCACACCGCGTGCCATCACATCAATTAAAGTCAAATACGGATACATCACGCCGAGCATACCTTACTTACTATTAGAGGAAAGATAAACTACATATATCTACGTAGAATGTAGCTCTAAGCAAATTTCCAACTGAAAGTTGACTTAACTACGAGTAGCCAGGCGCAAAACAAAGATAGGAATCCATTTGCATTCCAGTTGCGTGAATATGAATTGCGTTTTCTCTTCGGGTTTTCCAATTAGACTTATAACGCGATACCTCCTCTTTAAATAATAAATTGGGTTTCCTCAATTTGCTTATTCACACTGTTGGAAAATGTTACGCGACGCGACGTCAAAGTGTGATCAAAATTGAAACCCATCTATTGTAGGTGATAATTATGTTGATGACGGACCTTTAGAATGTGCTGGAATTAATGTGTTTTCATTTTTACACAAAATACTATCCATACCGATGATGATGGGGTCGCAGTGTGTTGCTATTTAAATTTCGAAAAGTATTCCTTTGGCATGCGCTTTCTGAAGATAGTGAGTACAGAAATTACATTTACGTTTGAGCCTGGGGTTGGGTGTTTTGGGTTATAGTTATGGCACGCGACTTGCAAGCGAATGGAAATTAAAGTTGGTGGACTAAAAATGAAGAATCATGTTGCATGATAGCAAGAGTCAAGAGTGAAATAGAAATAGGAATGATGCCATACGGTAAGATAGATCATGACAGGGATTGTACCTTCACTTAAATTAAAGCGGTTCCATTAAATGAAGTCGGTATTAAGTTGTAGCAGAATACACCTACCCTCTGATACCAGATTTAGATAAGTCTGTTCTAGTAGAACGTTTTTTTGTTTTAATCTAACTTAGAGACTTCTTTTTGGGGTTGACTGGAGGTATTTTTGAAAATCATGAAAATCATAGGGTAGAGATGTACTTGGAATACAAGTGATTTTCGATTTTCATTTCTGTTAAATTTAAGTTTTTGTAAAGAAGAACCAAATCGAAGATCTCCAAATAGGAGGCGGCTTCTACACCTCATAATTATTTACACATCTCTTTGAAAAAAACACACATTGACATCACAAATATATTATTTGTGTTAATCGAAAATAAAGGTCGATATTGAAAGAAGTCTTCTTTTCGGGTCTTGATGATTTCATCATTAGATCTCTAAGGTGCCCCAATTTAAACTGTTGGAGATGTACCGACAGTTCTATGTGCGTGATGTCAGAAGGAATGGAGGGAAACCTAAGATTTTCTCTTCCATTTGTTTTATTTAAAGGAACCATTTTTGTAATTTTCGACTCCGTCAAAAATTATATGATATTTTTTCAATTTTTTCACTCGATACAATCAAAAATGTTTTTTAGTTCATTTCTTAAAAAAACTTATTTTTTTTTCGAAAATTAAATTGGGAATATATTGGCTTTGTAGTACTGTCTAAGAATAAAAAAAATTTAGTTTTTTGGAAAACGGTTTTTACGATTTTGATACAAAATTTTGTAAGTACAAGAATTAGTACGATTGAGTAAAAAAATGAACCAAAAGATATATACAATAATTCTCTTGGAACTATTTGTTTTATGTTTTATTGTTAACTTACGCATTTTTTGCTAAACGGATTTAAATTAAATTTTTGTATTAAAAGTTTCTAAAAAGTTTGAATATCACCGCATATCAAAACTTAAAAAATTTTTTTTTTCGGTTTAAAACAAAAACTAAGAATTTGTTTTTAAAACTTCGATATTTGAAAATAAGGCAAATGGTTTTGTGTCTGTACTTTATTAAAAACTTGAACCGATCGTAACATCTTTTTTAAATGTTAAAAACAATTTATGTACATATGTATGTATAAGAAATAAATTTATTAAAAAAACGATTTTTTTCAAAAACTCAGACAACATATATAGGCATTTAGAAATTACAAACAAGTGAATTTCAAGGTTGTGAAGGTGGTTTTGTTCTCAAGATGCCAATTTTTGTTCTGTGAATAATTAATACAAAATTTTTATTAATTCACTCAAAATTTACATGCTCTTTCTACGAAAAAAAAATCTTATTCATTGAAGCCGTAAAGCATTAAATGGAATATTTAACAAACTAAAGCTAAATAAAAAGCTTCGGATAATCTTCACAGTTAAAATATGTAAAATAAAAATTGATTATTCACCATACTGAATTCACCACGACGATGGCGGCTGATTTTAAACGAAAATCGCTTCATCGCTTTTATAATATTTTCTAGAGACTATAGAGTTCACGTCTCGTGAAACGAAACATGAAAACACACGTTCCACAATTTTGTATGAAAAATGCTGAGAAAGTGTTGAAAAATTTAAATTTCTAATTTAAGCATTTTTGTATCAAAACAGAAGTAAAATTGAAAATTTTACATCCACTGATTTTCTATGAAAATTTTTATTTTATTTTATTTCGAATTTTCATTAAAAACTTTTAACAATGAAAAAGACAATAAACAGCTGCTAGATGTAGGTACGTACACAATTACCAAGCCTCTTATTCTGAACCCTAAAACTAAACATAAAATAATAGTGATTTATCACATTTCCGACCAGTAAAACCAAAACGATATAAACACACTAAGTGCATAGTAGTTGTAGAATTTTTTGGCAAACACCATCAAACGTGCAACACATCACCATTCACTTCAAAAAATACATTCCCTAATTTTGATTTCATTAGGTTTTCGCTCTGATCAATTGACGGGGATGAAAATCATAGAAAATCGTCATCATTACATACCACTAAAGGAAGCATCATAGTCATTCAACTGATATATCTCAAATGCTCCTGCTGCCGTCCCAATCCAACCCTAAATTCACTGCACAGAGTATACACATTGCCACTCATTAGAAGTCCTTGTCCTTGTGCTATTTGGTTTTTGGAAACACGCTGCATAAGTTCAAGTATAGAACTGATGAATATTTTCGACTATATACTCGTACTAAAGAACACACATCATCGGCGCTTCGGGAATTCGAGACACTATTTTGATTGAAGGGTGAGTCCCATCAGGGACATCAATAATCTTATTTGACAACAAAGTGTCGAGTTCCTTTTTTGAACCCAATGTTGTTTGCGAGAAGCGTTTAACAGTGTGGCAAGGACTTTGTGCAAAATAGTTGTTTTGTTGGGGTGGTGATGTATTACAGAAAACGTATGTTTGTCACGCTGGCTGGTGACAACAACAAACTATCCAATATCGAAATCACAGCTATCGCTTTGCTGGTGGTGGGTCTTGTGTCACACACCTCCCATTAGATGTTGTCAATGAAAATGAGCGCGACAGCTTAAAGGCGTGGGAGAATCATAAGTATAATTAGTTACGGGATTAACACTTTATATCAGTCAAAGTTATGACAGGTTTTATTATGATTAACACGCCACTTAAAAATTATAATTGGTTAAGTTCTTTTCAAGGTCGCCAGGATTAAAGAGGATGTTAGTACCTAGTACCAAGCCTGAAGTGGTCACAAAATGTCAGTTAGTTTCTCAATAATTAATGAGCCAGCAACGATTTTTTTTATGAATGTTCAAAAGTTTGACAAAATTCTTAAATGCTAGCACCTCTTTTGTGTGATATTCAAAAATAATTTTATCATCTGAAAGGTCAGAAGTTCGAGAAACGAGATAAAGTACGAGTACTGATGGTTCTTATGAAGAGGCTTCGCTATACTGTTTCATTCATTTTCTTAAAACCTGGATGGTGAAAAGTGAGCCACATATTAAGCTTTTATTAAACTCGAAATCAGCTTTGCTTTTTTCAAACACCATAACTATCAATTTTCTTGGACCACAATTTGTCGAATATATTTCTTTCAGTTGATATTTTCATTTTATAGATTCTGCATTGTTTATTTGTCCAAATAATACCGAATGGGCCAAGTATATGCGAGTCAATCGTGCAATATTTTATATCTCTTGGAGGTCATCAACAGACTTTTCTTAGTTACGGTCGAAGTAAATCCAATGCTATTCATATTGATATTGTACTTATGTGATTTTCTAAAGAATTCAATGAATCCGCAAACTAAACAAAAATAAACGTCTACATTTTCTTGCGCCTGATTGTGTCAGATATTACGACAGCGTGCGGTGTGCGCGACTTGGCAACCGATTATTATTACGTTTTATTTATGTGTTTACAGATTTCATCCAATTCTTCTACTTCAAGAGTTCAACTGTGACCCAAACTATTAAGCGCATCCGTGGTCGTCCCGTGCCAACTTCTCCACTATATAACAGCGTAGGTATAGTAGGTACATCTAAATAAATTCGACTCCAAGTGAGTGAACGAAAGCGTGTATATCCCCACGAAAAAAGCCATAAAACTCATATCTTTCAATTCAAGTCTTATGGTTTTTGTGTGGTTACAAATGCTGCCCCTTACGCCGCGCCGCCGTCCGTTCGTCGACGACTTCTTTAACGTCTCACTTGAAGCTTATCTTTTCTCAATAGGTGTCTACCTATTTGTGGCACCACGACCCATCCAGCTGTTCGTTCTATGCTAAGGCAGAGAATTGTGTGTCTCTATGGTAGTGGAAAAGCAATCCATGTGCGCAATTGCACTGGGAGTACGATTTCGATGCGCGCACGCCGCCACCGCTCGTATGGATTTCGGCCGAAACGGCTGTCAGGGTTGCACCAAAGAGTACAAGACAACGACGTATACCTATTCAATTTGATTGTCGAGTGCGGTCATCGGTGTTATATAGGAACAAGTCAGCTTAGCAACCTGTGTGTGTGATGTCAGAGATTGAAATCAGTCAATGAAGTCCTAACAGAAATTCGCATAAATTTCGCCACTTTTTCCACAGAAACGCTTATTTTTCCCACTTTTTCTTCAAATTGCACAGGAACTGGTGTGAACTGATGTGACGATATCACACACAAGGTTCACAAGGCACTTTTCTGTTTATCTATTTAATTTTTATTATGTTACAAGTATACTCTCTGTTATGGATTTTCCCTAGAAGGTATTGAAATTGCATCAGCAAGTTTCATTAATGGAAAAAGATATTTACAGAAAAATTGAAGCTTTGTGTATCAATTGATCGAAGGGTTCGTAAAAGGAGTTTTTTGATTAGACGATCCCAGTTTAAATTCAAAATAGATAATCATTTGTGTCCAAGTACTCGTATTTTACTGTAATTCAAAATGTCCCATAGACGGTTAAATCCTTCCAAATAAAGATCATACCCTCATCAGCAAAGTTAATAACTTAAAAAATTAAAATTGTGTCACACAAGTAACATACATAACTCCAGTTTAAAATGTTTAATTAATGATTTTCAATTCATTTTGAGTTTCTAGATATGTAATTTTTTATTGCCAAAAATAAATAATAATATTCGTTTATTACATTCTTCAAAATCATATGTGTCACAATCTTTACAATTTTGGACAGATTTTCAATTTTTATTTCTCATTTCCAAACTGTTTCTGAAACCCAACTTTCAATCAAAATTTTTAAAAAGTTTTAATTTTATTGATATTGAAAATTCTGTGAATAGTTTACAAGCAATGATTATCATTGTCACACGAATAGAAACACCTACTAGCTAATCTCAAACAAATTCGGACAAACCTGAAAATTTGATATTGAGATTTGTTTTGGCGTCTTAAGTGTTTTCGAATAAGAATCCCTCCATCACATTTCACCAACACCTAAGGATTTCGAGATATTCCACTTAGAAAAGGAAGACAGAAACCGGTTTTTCGCTTTTCCAAAAATGATAATGAACAACGACATTGAAATGACTAAACGGCAATTATAATAATTTTCTATTTTGAAAACCAATTATATTTTTAATTTATTTCAAAACAAAGCTTCTTTAAACAATAATACAATTTTATTGCTCTCATTTGCAGATAGATCTAAACCAAAGATAGCCTCCAATTGTTCTAGATTTGAGAGCACTATGCAATATGCAATAATATTTCTCTCTGTCACTTGATGAAATTAAAAAAATTACTTTATGATTAGAAATATGAATGTTTTTGTATATGCAACATTATTTTATTATAGATTGTGTACGCTACAGAAGTATATTCGTTTTATGCCCGCATAACCAAATCATTTGGAAATTTATTAGTCGATTGTTTTTTGAAAATGGGGATGTGAATAAATAAATGCATTCAAATAGTACTAAAAAAAATATGAATTCAAAAAGTGATAGGGAAAAGGGCATTGGACTGATGTATTTTATGTTTGGGTAGGTAATTGAAACCCGCGAAACCAACTAAATATTAATGCACTAACCACATCAACTAATTATATAATTTATAAATGTATATTAAATGAGAACAGTTTCATGAAACAAAGGAGTTTGTTTTTATTAACATTGAAGCCCTACAAAAAAATGGCGCCCAAAAATATGTGTAAAAATTGAATATTATTCACTCATTTTTTTGAGGAATTTATAATTCTTTATCTACACAAAATTAGTAAGCACTTAAAATATTGTTGAGGCAAAAACTGGCTTTATCGATTTCTTTATTCATATTTACAGAGGTTCTTTCTTTAGTCGCACTACCCGAATGTGTAATACTTGTCCTTAACGATTTGTTCCTATCATTGTAATGTAAAAACTTTCAAGCCAAATTTGCATCGACATCTCCTATTAAATTCTCTCCACTTGACCCTAGTCTTACATTTTAATTGACCACGTATTTTTGTAGAGTAAGCAATACAATTTGTAATTAAAAAGAGCTAAATGTAACACTCAGTATATTAATATCTAGAGATGCATCTCATAAATTTCGATTTTACACGTTTCAACAAATATAAAATTTTATCTGGAGTTATTGAAAAAAAATGTGTTTCTTCTATTTAAATGACGATTTCGACACAACAACAACGCTAAAACCTCTAAACATTTAAAAAATCTGAGAAAAAAAAAAACAGTTTTGGAATAAGAAGAACTTAATTCCAAAAGAAGTCCCAAAATAAGCGAAATAATGGAAATCGTAGACCAGCTTTAACACTATATTTGCGGTCCTAAAATATTTAGTTCACCGAAATCAACTGCTGTTGACGTCATTAATCTACCTTTATTTTTTTATTTTACCATATATTTAGTTTCTTAAACAAAATTAATTTCTAACAGACTCGCGTTTCGAAAAGTCATAAGTTCAATTTCACATCAAACTGAGGGTACATTCGATAGAGGGCACATTAAATTTTGTAAGTTTAGCGGTCCGAAAACTAAACTTGAAATATATAGGAAAAATTGTAATTTAATCTAAATATTAAGCCTGGATTTAACGTACTTCTAAGAATCTTCTGTACTTTTGCAATCGCGGATGTAATTTTTGAACACGGACACATAATGTTTTGGAAATGAAATTTTACAATTTCTCGTAAGTGATTTGATTATCAATGATTTTTGAGCGCAAATAGTAAATATTTAAAAAATAATGACAATATTATTTTTTTATAATAAAAAGAAGTTAGATTTGAAAAACTTTTGTTAGACGTTTGACTTTTACAAAAAAAAAAAAAAAAAGAATATTTAAGTTTTAAAAAATCAGGCGCGAATTTCCTTACTTATAAATTTAAAAATTCAGATATGAATAGACGTTTTATTGGCTTCTTGTCTAAATATTTATTTTATTATTTACTTAATATTTTGTCTAATACTCAGTCACATTTTCCCAAAAATAATATTTTTCAAAATACGGTCCATTTTTGACTTCAATTTTGGCACCAAGCTCAACAAATTTATCCACCTTGAACTCGAAATTTTCTTCCGGTTTTCTAAAGAGAATAATAAATCGAATCAAAGCAAAAATAAAAAACCAAGTTCTCCAACATACCCGTTTCCAGCAAACTTTGTAAAGAACTCAACCATATCCTCAACTATTTTTGACTCAGTATCTTTGGGCGAAAACTGTTTTAGAGGCATTTTAAAAAGATACATTAGATCATCCATGTGCTCAACAGCTACAAATTATAAGTTTTAAAGATATACATAATTTTAAACAAAGCTAACTCACCACTATGTCCGGGGAATTTAAGATGGCTCGCACTGCCTTCAAAAGAAAATCTATATGGATAGACATTAACATGTTTGGCAGCAAGGACTGCAATTCGGTGAACTCCAAAGCGAATAATAGAGTCCGAAAAGAGGTTACACAATCTTTCAAATTGTATTTCTTTGAAATTGGTATCATTGTTTCCAAAGTATTCTGACAGAATTTCTTTCGTTATATTCTTCTCATTTCTATGCCCAGAATACATGAAGCATATTGGGGATAGGATTTCGAAATATCGTTGAAATTTATTCAGCAGGATTTCATTGGTAAGAATATCTAGATTAAGAAAATATTAAATGAATCTGTCCTACAATCAAAATTTAAAAAAATTGTCAAAACTGGCATTTTCCATGGGCAACACATAAGATATGTTCCCGAATTGTAATTTAGTGTGACTGTTAGCTAATATGTCTTAAAATGTCAGTTTGACTACTCTATCAGTAGATTCATATATCTCAATCTAAAAGGAACGGAAATCATTGGTTAGAGTTATCGTTGAAAAAATTGCGAAGATTAAAACGGACGCAGATTCTATAATTCTATAGATATCGCAGACAGGGAAAACAAATATTCACAAAAAAATTCGATGAAAATATAATTCCTCAACACTAAAATGCTTTTCGCACAGGTAGGGCAGAAGTTAAATAAAGATATTCATTTGAAATATATTCTTCGCCAATAAAAAAAGTCCGACCACGAGAATTAATATTCTTAAAAGTAGAGTCTAGTGCACGAATTTGATGTACGAGTGTTTTAAAAAAAGATTCAAAATCTTACCTTTTGCTGAAGTACAAAATTCGCCATTTGTAAACCCAATGAGTATTGGGACTTTAGCAAATCTCCCGAATTTGAACGAATCTCCTGGATCTTCAACTAAAAATCTCTCCTGTCCGAAATCCTCTTCAATAACTGGTAACCAGAGATAAATTGGGTTATCCATGCCAAAGTGAAACATTTTCCTTAAAGTGTTGGAAATTTCCAAACCAGTGAATTTAGATAGACATTCAAGAATTCCATTTGAATTTGAAATAGATGATTCCTTGCAACCCATTAACAATGCCTGCTTTTTAGCTAGCTCGGCTTGATTTGTTCGAGGAATTTTAGTCTGTGGCGGAATGGAACCACTCATAATAATTGTCTTCTGGAAAAGTCCTTGCGACATTGGAGAAACCAGGTGAAGACATGCACTCAACGCCCCAGCGCTATAACCCATCAAAGTTATATTTCTCGAGTCTCCACCAAAATATTCAATGTTTTCATTAACCCATCGAAGTGCCATAACTTGATCTTTGAAACCTGCATTACCAGGTATGGCTGGTGTTCCGAGATTCAAAAATCCTAACGATCCAAGTCTGTAGTTGAATGTTACAATAATCACATCCTTTTCTAGTAAATAGTCAGGTCCCAAGAATGAACTTGCCCCCGAACCAAGATATAAGCCACCGGGATGAATGAAAATGATAACTGGTCGGAGTTTATAACCAGTGGCCTTAACAAGTGTTAAGAAATTGAATTGCTTCAATTAAGTAATTTTTTAACTACGAGTATGTATGTAACTAGACTTACCATCGATTTTGAATAGACATTCAGAAAAAGACAATCTTCGGAAGAGTTTTTGCTAAAAATTGAAGAACAATCCTGTGCGTCATTGCGAGCATCTTCAAACGGTGGCGGCATATCGATTGGTTGAGGATCCTGTAATACAAAGTAAAATAAAGTATTTCAACATTATGATTCGAGTGAAAATGATAAATTCAAAGAAAATTGTTGATTTACAAGTGTCAGTACCATTTTCCTTTGTGAAGTGAAGCGAAAATGAAAATAAACGGCCCAACGAAAATTTGTGGAAGGTATTAATTTTGTAATTTAAGATCAAAATTAAATTCTACTTGCCTTAAAACGAAGTTCATCAATTGGTGGTTTGGCATATCGAATACCTCGAAAAGCTGTACATTTTTCACCCTTCCAATTTTCAGTTTCACATCCTAAATACCGGTGTGTAGTTGAGTTCTTTTCGAAAACTAAATTAACATTATGTTTACACTCCATACACAACACAAAACCAATAGTAGATAGAGAAAAGGCAATTGTTTGTATGATCATGTTCACTAGTTTTGTTATACTAAACAGTTAAACTGGTCTCACAGAGCGCAGCGGTTATCATTTGTCTAGGTTATCGCCGGCTAGTTTATAAACAAACTAAAAACGAAAAAAAGAAAATCTAGGATTGCACCAAGAAGAATTAAATAGCACCCTACTATTACTATTTCATACGTTATTCGCATACTGAATACATTCCACAATTTTCCTTACATTTAATGTCAAAATGTTCGGTTGTTAAGAAAAAGATGAAGATAGCGGGCAACAAATTTGACATTTTTGTCCACTTCATTTTTTAAGAAAGAAAAGGTCTTGAATGAAAAATTTTGTAATTCATCACGAAGGGTTCTAGGGAGAAGTGTACTTTTCCGAACCTTTACTTAAATTGGTACCTTGATTTGGATACTTTATCTTAACAAAATTCAAAATTAACTTCAGGGTGAAATTTTCAATATTACTTATTTCTCTTGGAATTAAAAATCAGCCCATATTTAATATATTTAATTTTTGTATGAACGGAAAATAAGAAAAACTTAAAGAATTGCAGCGAAATTGTGAATCAATTGACGAAAAATTTATTTTCGATCGAGAGCTATGAAATAAGATTTAAAATCCACAAATTTATATTTGAAATATTTAATATACCACAGCTTTTAAGAATGTGAAATTTTGTGGAACTCATTTATTTTTCCATTTTGTCATAGGCTTCACCTAGAAAATTTGTCAGCTTTAGTTATCTATTTTTAGAGCTAAAAATGTGCTTTAGGATTCACCTCTCATGACATAAAAATGGATGCATTCCACAGCAAAGTTTTTAATTTCTGTGTATGGAATAACAGCGAAAAAATGTGAAGTAATGTAAATTTGACAATCGATTATATTTGGGTCTAAATAACGGGTGATTTTTTTGAGGTTAGGATTTTCATGCATTAGTATTTGACAGATCACGCGGGATTTCAGACATGGTGTCAAAGAGAAAGATGCTCAGTATGCTTTGACATTTCATCATGAATAGACTTACTAACGAGCAACGCTTGCAAATCATTGAATTTTATTACCAAAATCAGTGTTCGGTATGTGTTTCGCGCTTTACGTCCGATTTATGGTCTACATAATCGACCAAGTGAGCAAACAATTAATGCGATTGTGACCAAGTTTCGCACTCAGTTTACTTTATTGGACATTAAACCAACCACACGAATGCGTACAGTGCGTACAGAAGAGAATATTGCGTCTGTTTCTGAGAGTGTTGCTGAAGACCGTGAAATGTCGATTCGTCGCCGTTCGCAGCAATTGGGTTTGTGTTATTCGACCACATGGAAGATTTTACGCAAAGATCTTGGTGTAAAACCGTATAAAATACAGCTCGTGCAAGAACTGAAGCCGAACGATCTGCCACAACGTCGAATTTTCAGTGAATGGGCCCTAGAAAAGTTGGCAGAAAATCCGCTTTTTTATCGACAAATTTTGTTCAGCGATGAGGCTCATTTCTGGTTGAATGCCTACGTAAATAAGCAAAATTGCCGCATTTGGAGTGAAGAGCAACCAGAAGCCGTTCAAGAACTGCCCATGCATCCCGAAAAATGCACTGTTTGGTGTGGTTTGTACGCTGGTGGAATCATTGGACCGTATTTTTTCAAAGATGCTGTTGGACGCAACGTTACGGTGAATGGCGATCGCTATCGTTCAATGCTAACAAACTTTTTGTTGCCAAAAATGGAAGAACTGAACTTGGTTGACATGTGGTTTCAACAAGATGGCGCTACATGACACACAGCTCGCGATTCTATGGCCATTTTGAGGGAAAACTTCGGAGAACAATTCATCTCAAGGAATGGACCGGTAAGTTGGCCACCAAGATCATGCGATTTGACGCCTTTAGACTATTTTTTGTGGGGCTACGTCAAGTCTAAAGTCTACACAAATAAGCCAGCAACTATTCCAGCTTTGGAAGACAACATTTCCGAAGAAATTCGGGCTATTCCGGCCGAAATGCTCGAAAAAGTTACCCAAAATTGGACTTTCCGAATGGACCACCTAAGACGCAGCCGCGGTCAACATTTAAATGAAATTATCTTCAAAAAGTAAATGTCATGGACCAATCTAACGTTTCAAATAAAGAATCGATGAGATTTTGCAAATTTTATGCGTTTTTTTTTTTAAAAAAGTTCTCAAGCTCTTAAAAAATCACCCGTTAGAAGCTGTGGAATGTAAAACTAACATTTAAAACTGATAATTTTAAATGAGCATTTATTTCATTTGCACTTGAACCTTGAACAAACAGCTGAAAAACTTTAGTAATTCTATAAAATCATAATATTGAATTCAAATTGTAAACTGTTCTGAAAAATAGAATATTGCAGATCAGTATAGCTACCAGTGGCGTGGCGTCCATATAACACGATTCCTATCGTCTTCCCTTTTAGAAAATCCACAAATAACACAATCTACCAAATAAACATCGAATAAGTTTAAGTTTTCCATTCTGCTTCTCGTTTGTATCTTATACTTTATCCAAACACATTCCACAATCCACAACCAACATTAATCAAGAGAGTCACAAAACTACTCTGACGTAAACTTTTCAATCACCGTCTTATTTATTTGTTTTATATCCCTTTCTTCCCCAAGCATTGTGTTTCGGATCCTCTTTGTTCAACATCCGCAAAAAATAAGACGCTACATTCCGTCTTATAAAATTTTCGATGTATACCAGTAGGAGTTGGAATTATTTGTATTTTATTCTCCCTTTAGCAATTAGCATTGCATTTCAGTAGGAAGATAACACATTGCAGGAGTTCAGGTGCTCGCCTTTTTTCAAGCTTGTGTAAGAAATAAGACGGTGTTCTTCGACTTATTTGTTTTTTTTTTTTTTTAATATGTCATATAAATATAAATATGGCATTGTGTGTATTGTTGATTCTTGATTTTGAATTTGATGTTGATGTACATGCTGATGTAAAATGCTTTCATTTTTCTCTCTCGTGATAGTTTATAATATAAACGATTGATATTCTTGCAAATTTACTGTGATAATTTTGAATTATGAAATAAATCATGGTATTTATATGTATATTGTATATGGCAATTTGTCAGCAGTGTAAATTTAGCATATCGCTGAATGAAGAGCACTTCTGTGTCAAATAAAATGCATTTGCTTTTTTTTTTTAATAGGAATTTCAATTTAGTTTGAATTGGCATTCAATAAAAGACTGTGTTGCACAGGTTCAATAACTTCAAATAATTCTAGTGTTTTGAGAAGCCAATTTGAACTTAATTAAAAATAGTGAAAAGTTAGATGTTAAAGTGAAGATTTAATTCCTTTTATTATCCACTATATTGATAAAAAAAATTGGCTTCTTAATTTTAGTGCAGATCTAGAATTTGTTTTTTGTCTTTGATAAATGTAGATTGCTGTTTAACAGATTACCTATCGGAGAAACCAAATAATTTTAGTAAGGATAGTTGATAGTTTATATTTTATCCTTTTTTCCTTTACACACCAGGGATTTCGATCCCAGATCGAAACTTTTTGTTTAGTGTGCGTGTTTCATGAATACATGTAAATCCCTCTTGATATATAGTATCGCGGCTGTTATTAAATCTGAAATTAAAACAGAAATCATAGAAGCCCGGTTCGTGTCGATTATGATCGACGAAACATCAGATTTGAGTCATAGGGGACAACTGAGTGCCATATTTCGGTTCTTGTCAGAGAATGGAATACAAGAAAGATATCTTATATTTTTTAATGTGAGGGCGAGTCTTAATGCAGATGAATTGTCCCATCATATATTCAATATTCATGACACATATGATTGCAAGGAAAAATTAATAGAACATTCCTAGAAAGGTGCCGCAGTTATGTCCGACGAAGGGGTGTCTAAAAGGAGGTCCTTTTTTATAATGTTTTAAGCTCATTGTTGATTGAAATATTAATGTCTTGAAGTATAAAAAATATAGCTACACATGTTTTGCTAAGTCAATGTGGAATGCATTTGTAGATACCATGTCCCTACTAGAAATGTTGTTTTTAAGGTTCTAAGATTTTTTTTTCATTTTTACAGGTGACAAAATTTTATAACGTCTTCCCATTTAAAATTATCCACGCCACGCCACTGATAGCTACAGTTTTGAGCTTAGCATAACCTTCCAACTTATTCGATTTTATTGCTGGCAGCGAAATGAAGACAAATTAAAAAAAAACACTGATAAGAATCTCATCCCGAGTGAAGGAAACCATGTCACGCTAAGTTCACGCTGAACCTCCTATTTGATTGAAATGGTTTTCCATCATTCCACTTACGAATGCTTCAACTGGTGACGATTAAAAGTTCCCTACATTTTTTTATTTTTATTGTTGACGGATGGTAAAGTGCCTTCTATCGTGTTGTTTCTAATTTACATTTAATGCGAGCGAAATTCGAATTGGGTGCATTTTAATGAGGTCCATGTGCCATATGGTTTTCAGTCTTGATCCATGTCGTCTCTTCCGTAATAGAGTCGGTCGGTGCAATTATTATTCTTATCAGAATGTCTATATATGTACGAGTATGTTTAGCTTGGACGCTAGTTATTGTGAGCTATGGGATGAGTGGCCGAATATTTATTATGTACAACTCTTGAATTGACCAATTGACCATGAGTCATGATCGAAACACGAGACTATACCTACCTATGGTCATGGACAATCTGTTCCTGCTACTGTCCGAATGACGTAGCATGATGCTTTTTGTGGTTGCGTGCATCACTTTTTATGCAAATTTATGCGCATTCTGAGTAGTAGGTGGAAAAGGGGTGTCGATCGGTGTATATCTGTGGCATGAATTTTTGATCGTTTACAATTCATAGTAATCGTTGATGCCGTATCACCACTTTAGATGTTTCTTGCTGATGATGTATTTACGCCATCTGGCAAATTGTTTTGTAATTTGTTTCTTTTTTTTTTTTAATTTTATTGTTTTGGTATTAAAGAGGGAGATGATATAAATACTAAATTAGTTTACACTTAATTCGGATGTTTTGCCATCAGAAAAAAATATCAAACATTTTTGAATGCCAAATCTTACAAAATAAAAATAAAAACGGCCTACACTCGAAAAGTAAATGTTTTTGAAATGTGTAATTATTTATATTTTTAACTTTTTAAAGCTACTCCTATTCAAGTCTATAGTCTCATCAGCACTCGCATCTAGGTTTGAGACTTGGATCCTTGGATGTTAAGTGAACGCCACTCCGACCTCTTAAAAGAGTCCTTAAGAGAATTGCTTTCCTGTATGTACCGCTATATTCACGACTACCAACTTTACGCTATATTCCTCAGAGCAGTAAAGCCTTTGACAAATTAAGTCACAAAATACTATTAGATAAATTAAGGAACATTGGATTTAACCATTGTTTTGTTTTGTGGATATCTTCATACCTTAAAGATAGATTTTATAGTGTAACATTCAGAAATAACCGTTCGTGTCAATTTAAAGTTAATCCTGGTGTACCTCAAGGTAGTCATCTTGGCCCTTTGCTATTTGTTTTATTTATAAACGATCTTCCCTCTATATTAAAACATTCTATGGCTTTAATCTATGCTGACGACGTGAAAATTTTTCGAACAATTAACTCCATTGCGGACTGTGAACAACTACAAGACGATCTTCGGAGATTTTATGAATGGTGCAATAATAACTGTTTGTTTTTAAATATTGACAAGTGTAAGACTATGTGTTTTACACGCAAACGTAATTTATTTATTTTTGACTACCTGTTGAATTCGTCACATTTATGTAGAGTGTATAGTTTCTCCGATCTCGGAATCTTATTAGACTCAAAATTATCATTCACCGATCATTATAACTATATTGTAAAGAAAGCAAACAAAATACTTGGTTTTGTAAAAAGATTTTCCCGTGAGTTCCGTGATCCATATGTTATAAAAATTCTTTATGTTTCTTTTATTAGGCCAATTCTTGAGTATGGGTGTGTAGTATGGGCACCATACTACTCTGTACACATAAATAGAATAGAAAATATTCAAAGAAGATTTTTAAGATTTGCCCTGCGTTTTTTCCATTGGTCAGATAGAGTTATATTACCCCCATACGCTAATAGACTTCAGTTGGTAAGCCTTCCATCTCTTTCTGTTCACAGAGAATATTTGCAGTTCTGTTTCATAACTGGAGTAATGAATGGATCTATTTCATCTTCATCGGTTCTTTGTCGATTAAATTTCAATATAAGCCGTTCTAGTTTAAGAAGAAATTTACCAATTTGTACTATTTTTAGCAGATCAAACTATGGCGCTTATAGTCCTCTTAACCAGTTAATAAATATTTTTAATAAATTCTCTTTTCTTATTGAATCTACAAATGTAAATCTCAAATCCAAACTCTTTAAAAATAATTTCTATGCTATAAATCGATCAAACTTTGTTTATAGATAAATTTTAGATTTTAAGAAATATTGTAATATTGTAAGTTTAACGTTAGCATTAACGTATTGAAATAAATAAATTGAGAATCAAAAAAAAAAAAAAAAAAAAAAAAAAAAAAAAAAAAAAAATTGAGAAGCAGATAAGGACAAAAAATAATTCTCGGTGTACTCCGATATGCCTCGATGAATCCACTTAACAATCTTTTTGTAGATCAATTTATGATAGACGACAGCGAAGAAAAGTATTGCTTGTTCGAAAATGACAATGTTGATCAGGCCAGTCAGGTTGCGATCCCAAAAAATTGAGAGTTTAACATGAGACAAGAAATGTTCAGAGTTTTGGGGTGAACATCATTTAAGTAAAAAAATGGTGCAAAAGTGCTGGTGGAGAAATATGTTAAATTTTGTTTTGATTGCTTGAAAGTTTTTAATACAAAAGACGGTCAAGCTGTAGATCTGGCGATGGATTCCTAGCCTATGTCACCTAAAAAAAGATCATTGATTTTTTTTAAGGGGTACTGCGAGGAAGTGATAGATCTATTGACATACAAAATCGCATTTCTCCCCTACATTTCTGCAGAGAACATGCACAAAAGAATGAGATGTACATATGCCCACCCAAGTTTACTTATTTTTTGAATTTGAATTTTTGAAGAATAACATACAACTTATTTAATATGCCTGCATGTTTCCGTTGTACTAAACAGGTGGATATCAAAATAAACAAAAAAAAAAAAAACAAATTACTTAAATTCTTGTATTTAAAACATAAAAGTTATATGATTTTATATACTTATTTGTATATGTTTTACATTTTGCATATTATATTGAGCTTTTTGCATCCTCCTTTTCCTCAGGATAATCAAGACTATCGTCATCATTTTTACTGTGGCGCCGGATCCAATGCAGAGGGAAGAGCTTCTTCCATACCTCATAGCGTTCCAAATTCAGGCGCTCCTTCATAATAAGCTCATCTCCAATGTCCAGATAATTTTCTTTTCGGAAACTAAACGGGCGCCATCGCACGTTTCGAAGGTATTGGTCATTAGATTTGTTTGGGTCGCTGATGGTTTAAAAAATTGTATTTTAATTCTGTAGTAAAACCTAACTCTACATCAAATTTGAAAAGTCTCTAATAAAAATGGAATCTTGTATAAATTGTCCTTTATAATTTGATTAAAAGTGAATTAATTGAGCCTTAGTTATTGAAATGCTCTTAACAAAATAGGGCCTCAGTCAAATAAATCTCACCCTTTATATGCAAAAGCAGTCCACATTCTGGTTAAGGTTTCTACAATTTTGTATTCTTCGTCATCGTCTGCAAACATTCGAGACACTGATGGTTCGACAAACAAATAGAGTAGATCATCGTGATGAACAACTCCTAAATCCGGAAAGACAAGAAACCGTTCAAAAAAAAGTTAATGGTGGGTTGAGTGCCAGTACTCATGCCGAAATCCAAAATTTACAAACATTTTATAATGCGACAAACTACAACTCCTTGCAACTCAGAAGATGTTCTATAAGCTTCTTTTAAGAACTTACCGTAAGGCTTATCTTCAGGATAGTACAGATGACTCGCTTGACCTTGGTAAGAAAACAAATAGTAATACACCTTCGTGTGGCGAGCAGCTAAGCGAACAAATCTATGCACACCAAAGCCCGTTAAGGCATCGGCAAAAAGCTATGAGAAAGGGAAAATCGAGTTTTGAAATTTCAATTTCAAAAGCAATAAAATAAGAGTATGTTCATAAATATTTAATAGCCAAAAGACCGTAAAGCGTCCTTAACATACATTAGCCAAACCCTCCAAAGACCTATTCGGATGAAGTGATCCAGATCCCAGATAGTATTTCCTCAATTCTTCACTTATATTTTTTGATCTCGCTAAATTGTTGCTGTATAGAAAGCATACTGGCGCGACCTTTTCAAAATTATTATCAAAAGCATTGCGAAGTTCTTCATTTTCCAAGATATCTATTGAGGCAGAAATTAAAAAAAAATCAATTTATTTAAAACCCCTTACTTAGAGCTGGGCCTACGAATTCATTTTTTGTGATTCCAGTGATTATGGGAACTTTCATAAATTTTCCATCTTGATAAGATTTGACTGGGTCTTCTGTGAGAAATCGATCTTGTCCCGATTTCGACTCAATAACTGGTTTCCAAAGTAGAACGGGGTTGCCTCTTCCGAATTCAAACATATTACTTTGTGAGTTAGCCAACTCCAAATAATGTTTCTATACAAAAATTGGAACGAATTCTAAAATAAATCATGAGACTAGAAATATAGCTTATTCATAAACTTACCTGCCTCAGACATTCAATCATTTGTTCGATCTTATTGTCAGGACATAAAAGGAGCCGAGCTTGTCGTTGGGCGAGCGACAATTGGTTTTCTGGAATTTTCCACTGAGCTGTCGAAGATCCACTCATCACAATCACTTTATGAAATAAATTCTTCGACATTGGTGAGACCAAATGAAGAGTAGCACTTGACGCACCAGCTCCATAACCTAAAATCGTCACAGAACCCGGATCACCTCCAAACCGAGATATGTGAATCTTGATCCATCGCAACAGCAAGACCTGATCTTTGAGGCCAGCATTGCCCGGAGCATCTTTAGTGCCGGTACTTAGAAATCCCAACGAACCCAATCTGTAGTTGAATGTTACCAATACAATATTTCTATCCATAAAATATTGCGGGCCAGCAAAATTTTTGCTCTGCCCTGAAAGCGAATAAAAACCACCGGGATGGATGAAGACCACAACCGGACGTTTGACATTTAAATTCGACTCCGATGGTAGTTCTTTGGTGTAGATATTCAATCGAAGGCAATCCTCCGAAATGTCTGAACTATTCAAAGCCGGTTGTGGACACATAGGACCATCCAGAGTGGCGTCAAAAATTCCATTCCATTGTTCAATCGGCACGGTAGCCTTGAAGCGTAGCGCACCCAACGGTGGTTTGGCATAACGAATACCACGAAAAGCGTAAAAATTCTTGCCCGACTGAGATGTTAGATATGTTCCGCGAACTTTCCCTAGTGCAGTTGTTAGAATTACATCGGATAACTCTTTTTCAAAGCCCAAAAGGCCTTTTCCGTTGACACAAACAATACAAAATATAACGTTTAAAAGGTACGAGAGAACACGCATCTTGCGACTAGCTCGTTGGAAGAAGTCGTCCAGGTTTTTATAGGCAAAATTGGAATGGTTCTTCTTCTTAGCATAAGGTATTTTTAGTAACAAGTCACTGGGAAACATCATAATTTCCGGGATTAGCTTTTACTTGCAGACAGATTGATGACGCTTGGTTCATTAGTGAACATTGAACAGGGTGATGCAAATAATATGAAAAAACTTAAAATAGGTTCCTTTAGAATTTTAACTTCACTTGTTCGAAGAGATTGTGATTCCAACTAATTCAGTACCTATATGATCAGATAGCAATTAAGCCCGCATGGTGGAACAAAATTTTGAGATTTGGTGCCAAATTGAAAACGGTTCGAATAAACTTATAAAACTATACATCAAAGACTGATTGACAAAGTTTTCCAGTTGTTTTCCGATGTTCAGGAAACGGAAGATGCTGGATCCCTTTACAATTTTTTTAGAATTCATTATCAGTGTTTAGTCTAATAGTTTATAACCAAAATGAAGTGAGTTTCCTATTTAAAACATTATTTCAAATTTCTCTTTCATTGCTCAAATAATTGAACAATGAATGGAAAGTGTTTTTGTGAAGGATTCTACAGAGTTTTATGACATTTCACTCGAAATCTGATTTCATTTCGGATTGACTAAACGTTGAAGACCCTTTTTCCTTATGATGGCGTGTGGGGAAATGATTGTAGAACGTAGCTACGCGTTTATTTTAATCACTTCACAAACTGTGAGTACGAACCTTTGTACAGTATATTAGATATTTTGTCGGAAAATAACCATGAGTTTAAGCTTATAGTTCACAGTTCACTTGAAAATTAAATATCCATGTTCGTAAATTTTTTCACTTTACATTCCACAGCTTCTATTATAAACGAAAACTGATTGAAAACTTTTAGAGTTAAAATGTCGAAAACCGTTCCTTTTTTTAATTTTTCCACTTTCTAAAAGCCATTACAGAGTTAAGTGAAAAAAGTTTAAAATTTGAATCTTATCTCAAAATGTTATACGAAAAACAGAAATGTAAAAAAGATGTGGAATTTTTTTGTTTACCCTTCGCCTTCAACATATTAGTTAAAATGAATTATTTAAAATGGCGGCTGTAGCACACCACACCACTTACATTTTTGCCATTTTCATTTCACTCATTAAATTTGATCAGTATATTTTGCAAAAAAAATCTCTGTCGAAGGACCTATATTAGATTGTTGGGAAATGCTTATATTTTTCATTTCATGAGAGGTTGTCCATATGCTCAAAATCCTAAGAACAAAAATGTATTCCTTAAAATAAAGTAGAAAAATAGTACTTCGGATTACCCTGTACTTTTCGCAGTAGCTTGTTTTGCAAGCAGCGTTATCTCTTGACAATCATAAGGATGTCTTGTATGAATGTACGTACAAGCATTGACTCTGTCCGACTTCGCGTATTCTCATAAAATTATCATCATCACCTTGCTGCTTCATTAATCCACGTCATTGAATTGTGGTGGGAGCCTTGAGAAAACTCGAAATATATCAACATCTTCTCACACACACCTATTTTTGTTCTTGCACTTTAAAGGCGTGCCAATAAGCAAAGGGAATTCAAAAGTGCTTCTTCAACTAATTTGGTCTAATTTTCCCACGTGAATAACATTTAATCGCGTGATAAACCAGTATTAGCTCACTATTAACTCACTAAATACCCTTAAATACCATAGAGGAAGACTTTTGTCCAATCGAAAAATCTCCCCCAAAAAATATCAAGGAAAACAATTTGAAAAATAAACGACGATAAAAACGACTCATTTGTTGTGTACCTTTTTTTTATCAAGAAACTCGTAGATCCCACATAAATTTCGTTATCCTGAAACCACGAAATGAGCACACTTCATTATGACACCTGGTCAATACCTGAGCATCGCCAACGACCGCGGTGGCGGTGGGAAAAATGTTACCGACGTTTTTGTCGAACCTATTATCCAACTTTAGGAAAAGAAGATATGACCGCAACAAGGATATATGGCAATCAGTGAGGAGCATATGAGCATCCTTTTTGAAGCCTTTAGGTTTTTTTGTATTAATATAAACCCATTTGTGTAATTTGAGATCTCAAATGAAGACAACTCATACTCTGATGTGTGTACTTTTATCACAAGGTGTTACGAGTATTTTATTTGGTTACCGATCTATCAATAGATGTCCAACCAAGATACATCTTGTTGGCTTGCCTAAATCCAGTTTGCAATGAGTGCGCCTTTCCATGGAGTTCTTTTGATTTCATATTTTTATCGTCTTTCTTTTGCGGACGCGGTCGGATTTATTGAGTTTGGGGCGCTCTGGATAGTTTATATACACAACTGTCAAACGAGGACAAACATACAGATGTTTTTGGATAATTTTTAAAAACGGTCTGGCGGTGGTATTACTAAAATAAGGTTGCCGAATTTAACATTTTCCAAATTTAATGATTTACAATTTAGTCAAATATGTAGCCACTTAATAATAGGCCAATCTAGATAATCGCCTCTGTCATTTTGCTAACCGAATCCGCTATTGGTCATAGATATGCATGAACATATTGTTTTATAATGAACTCAAAGCAGATGATAATCATATTGATAGAAGGAGATTCACTAGCTGGTAAACGATATTACTTTGGCACGCTGCTGTCTTTTGTTTGACAGAGGCAAAGGTTTGGTGGATTGGATACGTTTTTATTTTGTTCTTTGATTTTTTATTTCGTTCTGGCCATCAAGAATCTAGATATCTGCTATTTTCCTACGTTTTGAATTTATGTTCTTTTTGTTTACTTGGTATTTGAACAATTCAAGAGCTAAAGGTTTTACTTAGAAACAAACAATCAATCGGCACACGATACGTTGCCGTAAAGCGCGTGTTATTGTTGGAATACGTCACTTAAAAAAAAAATCATCTAGAATTCCCACTATTTCATATAAGTTTCACGTGCCTAGACATTCATTTCACTTTTGAGCGACTTGTAAGAGGAAGTTTTTCACTTGAAGAAGCTTGATGAGCAAGTATTGATTGTTGTGATAATCATTTGATGGTGGGAGGGATTGCTCAACAAATTTAAGTATATAGATTTCGACCACGACAAGGACCAGTTTTTCAAAGCAAAACAATTCGAGCTTCGGTGTCAAACTCAAGTTGGTTCTTAAAAAGTCAGTTAAAGTGTCGACTTAACTCCGAGTAAAATAACAAATTTCGCTGAGTTTTATCTGAAGAGATATTTTCGAAATCTAGGTACCTATGCTGAAATTGCAAGCAGTAACAAATTTATGTATGCATTGCAAGTTAAATCTGATTTAATTACACAGTTAATTCAAAACTGACAACCTCGATATAATACAAAATAGATTAAAACAGAAAAATTCCACAGCTGCTTTAAATCAAATCAAAATAACGTCAATAAATATAAAAAACTTTTTTTTTTATAAAAAATATGTTCTCTACTCGCCTTCATTAAACAAAAAAAAAAACATTTATGTATGTGTGTATGTTTTACAAAAATAAACAATAGAGCACTCACCACAAATGAGTGGTCACGCCGCCGCCATCATTTGTGTGAGTTCCGAGTTGTGACTCGTGCCAAATTTGTTGATATTAACATTCATTTACCGGGGGGGAAAATAAAGCGACATTTAAAAAGGTAAAACAAAATATCCATAAACAACTAATTTGCTTATTCATGCCTATGATGTGCTTTCGATGCCACAAAAAAAAACCAAACCAATAAATTACAGAATGTGATGACCCAAAACGACCTATGTATGTCTATAGAGGGACTTGTGAGTACGTATTATGTATGTCCTGCAGCCCGATTTCAGTAAGTTTCCCCTGTTGGAATTCGACGTCAACCATGCATGGCTGATATCCTTTTTCATAGTTGGATTTCTCTTCAAATAAAGTTTAGCTATATGTGTAACAGGATAATGGGATGCTAATTCAGAATTGAATTAATATTTAATGATGTATCTAATAAATTACTATATTGACAGTTTTGTCTGAAGATATGTTAAAACACCGATGTTGATTGGAAAGAGGAATTTAGGGGATTTCACTTGGTTATAACTAAATGACTGGACTATGGTATTTTTTACCGAAAAGTAGACACGACTAAGTTCTACTTAAATTTACTTAAAATTACAAAAAAAAAATGTTTTTTCTAGTCAACAAATATTATAAGAAAAAGGAAATAATTTTTTTAGTAAAAAAAAACTTTGTTGTTCGCCATTTTCTTAGTGCTCTTTGAAAATTTTATTTGGGAGAATAGACACTTTTGCTTTTCCCTGACATTCCTTAAGGTACTAGACGGTCTAGAACGCCAAAAAAACGCACAATTTTTGTGATTTTTTTCTCGGAAACTTTATTAGGTAATAACATATTTTTTTTTTTAAATAATGAATACATGCGCCAAGAGTAAAAAAATTTTTTTTTGTCTTAATTTTCGAATATTGACCGAATTATAGAGGGCGCCAACGTCGACTCATCAAAAAACACATTGTCCCATTGCGGACAGTTAATCTCCGGATTTACTGAACCGATTTTCAAAAAACTTGTTGCAACTTGATTGTTTTTATGTTTTCTAAGACAATTTACCACAATTTGACCAAAAAGTTATGAACAAAAAAAAAATGGCGACTCAAAAATGGCCAAAAAAATTGCAAAAAAAAAATTTTTTTTGAAAGCTTGACAATTTTTTTTTACTTTTTAAACAAATTGAGGTAAATTGTCTCGTAAGAAACCTTCCTTTAAATAACCCACTTTGTTTTTTTTTTGTTTCAGTCCAGCCAATCCTGAGATTAACTGTCCGCAATGGGACAATGTATTTTTTGATGAGTCGACGTTGCGGCCTCTACCTATAATTCGGCCAAAATTCGAAAATTAAGACAAAAAAAATTTTTTTGTACTCTTGACGCATGTATTCACTATTTAAAAAAAAATTATGTTTTTACCTAGTGGTTTCCGAGAAAAAATTTTACAAAAATCGTGCATTTTTTAACGTTCTAGACCGTACTAGTAACTTAAGCATTGCCGATTAAAATATACGATTTTTCAATCTACTACTACTAACTACTACTGCTGCTCTTTCCCAAAATTGAAAGTTTGTTTCTGCGGGGAAAAGTTTTCATATTGGTGAACTACTTGATAGCGTAAGCGGTTTTATGAGACAAATCTTCTTTTGCATTCTTACAGTTGTAAGAGTACTGAAAGTATCCCTCTCATTGTATTGCTTAAGTTTTTGCGGTAGAGTAACTGGTCGCTTTCCGAGTGGATGGAAAACAGCATTTGTCCAGCCTGTCACTCAAAAGTCGAATCTTCTTTTCACATCTAACTATCGTCCAATTGCACTTACGTCTCTTCTTTCCAAATTCATGGAAATGCTGATAAATTATCAGCTCAAGAAATATCATAAAGAACGAAAGCTTCGCAATAATCGGCAGTATGGCTTTCGTAACAATATGTAAGTCCACTGGTGATCTAATGGTTTATGTCACCGGATATGGCACAAATCAAAGTTTCGGAGAAAGTAAGATTATTGTTTGAGAAAGGATTTGATAGAGTTTGGCATCAACCTCTTTTATCGAAAAATGGCTACATTTCGCATTGATGAATCTCTTCTTCACTCCATTAGAAACTAGCTTTCGATCGGCAAAATAAGAGATCTATTGGACGGAAATTCATATAATAAATTCTGGTTTGCAACATGGCTGAGTTTTCTCTCTCATGTTCTTCAATGATCTTTTGTCTGAAACTTTTAATGATTATTGCTGAAGACAGTACACTCGGCTTCTCATATTCGTACCACTTTTCCTGTAAGCCTGATACCCGCAATTTCGTCTTGTCAGTCTGTACCTCGACCTACAATATTAACCGCTGAAGAGATTTTCTTCAACTTGGTAGAAAAGGGTCTTTAGCTTACTAAAAAATGTAACGATGAAGTAAAGGGGAAGAAGTAGAAAAAAAATCGTATAAGAAATAAAGCGTTCATCTTTTCGAGTAACCAGATTTCAACCCGTTCATCTTTTGGAACACTGCAATGGTGAGAAAAAAAAGCGTTCATCTTTCCAAATTCTTCATATTTTAGAACCGTTCATGTTTTCGAGATTCTAATGTATTTACATATAACTATTTCATATACTTTGTTCAAGAAAACAATTTCGAAAAATACTGTTTTCGACTTCCTAAAACATGGTAAAAACATTAAAACTATTTCCGAAAATTGTATTCACATAAAAAGTTTGATGTTAATAAAATTAGAGAAAAAGATAATTTTAGCAGCTCGAAAAATACCAATTTTACGTTTTTAGTATCGAATTAATTATGACACTTTGGCATTTGTAAATGTCAAAAAAGTGTGTGTGATTTGTTTTTCTTTTTGTATTGTACGAACTATCACCACTTTTAAAAGAAACAGCTTGAGTATGATTCTAGTAAAAAAATGTTTAAAAATTGAGAAAAAGTTAGTTAGCTACTTTAAAGCTAGACATTTAAATTCTTGCATTAAGTTATTAAGTTTTTTTTACTTTAGAAGAAACCTAAATAAATTTGGTGGTGCAACAGCTCGAAGTGAACCAGGACTTAATGACTTAAAAACTCTCAACCATTCCTGTGTGCGTGTTACTAGGAACGGAGGAGAAGAAACCTGCTCTAGGATTTTTTGGTTTAGTAAAGATTGGCGAAAGTCGTCTTTCATTTAAGTGGCTTCCTATTATTTACCTCAACGATTGTTTGTTTTTGTAAAAATACAAAATGCGTATTGTTAGAAAAATAAAATGGCATATAAGTACTTAAATACTCGCCGAATTGATTTCAGTTTTTCTTCCATACTCGCACATACAATATATTTTACCTTATTACATTTTTTCTAAGGGCAGAAATCACTCCTTATTGCCTGAATATTGACCACGAACCCTGCGTGCGTGTGACACTCTTAAGTGCAATACATTCCCTACAAGATAGATGGATTTTATTATGTTTGTAGTTCTTGACGTAAATTCCACAAACAAAAGCCATATGATGTGTCATAAGAAGGGTTCCTTTAAACTGGCATACAAATGAAAATATTTCAAAAAAAAAAAAAAAACAACCAAAAGGATCTTCGAGACAAAAGCATGTTTGTTGTGCTGTGCTTGCTGCTGCTCCTTTGATTTTTCCAGTGAAATTTACTATACCTTCAGGAGAAGAACAAATTTGATCCTTCGATTCGAGGAGGTCTTGGCGCTTCTGTTATGAGCTGTCGTTCGGCTTTTGATAATAAAACTACTTTCAATAGATCACCATGGATGATGATGATGTCCTATTGTGATGCAATAAAAGAAAATAAGCTGCACTTGCTCCGTCTTTTGTTGGCTTGGTCGCTTGTCTTATTTTTTCCAAATATTGTTATTGGGCCGATATTTGGATATTTATCTCTTTAACCGGACTCTGCAGAGATGATTTTTCTTGGAATTTGCATTCGATTTAAGAGAAAAGATAATATTACATCATTATCCGAGATAATTTGTATTGTTGGTTGGGAGTTATAAATTCTGTGATTAAGTGGTTAAGAAAATCGTTCGATTAATTTATTGTAAATAAGGCATTAATTATAGTATTTTATAATTGGATGAGTAGGTAGATACGTAGCTACCCATCATGAGCACTTGAACAACAACTCGTTTCGAGGCCTATACCTGCTAAGCAATTATTTACATTTTTAATGTTAACGAAATTATAGCTTCTGCTACATTTATTGTTTATTCAACGATATGTTAATCGATGTCGATGAAATCGAAATCTAGATAACTAAATTTCTTTCAATCTTATTCGGTATATAATCATAAACCAGAAAGTTTGCTGAAAAGCCGGCTACAGCTTCGATTTCGGCCTTGCGTCCGAGTCTTTGTAGTATTTCAAGTTCGTTGCGGATCTCAGCATTTATGTAGGCTCGTTGCAGAAGTTCAATTATTTTCTTCTTATCTTTTCTGGACTGAGTCTGGGTCGGGATTGCAAGTGTTTCGATTTCAGATGGTTGGATTCCAATCCAACGAATCTGCGGACAAGCCAATTGATCCGCACTAAATGCCATTGCCTGAAATTATGTATACGAGTTTAATAAATGTTGGTATAAGCTTTTAACACCAACGAAAAAAAAAAATACTATTACTTTCGATCCATAGCGATAGACAAGCATGATTTCTATTCCGAAAGGATCCGCATCGACGAGGGCATATATTGGCAAGTGGAAGTCGTCCCAAATGCGTTTCACCATCAATCGAGTTCCAAGATCGGGATAGCCTTTGCCAGTTATCAAAATAATGTCTGCATTAAGATTCATTAAAATATTTTGGAGCAGAAATTTTTGAAAAATTGTATCCTTCTCAACGATCAGGACAAACTTAGCAGTTGTCTCGAGAAATGTTATGGCCTGAATATCATTTGGTATCAAAGTTGCCCGTTCGTTAAAATAGCAATCGATTACAGAATTGTCAGACATGTGAATTTTTATGGCTCCACAAATGAGACCCTTGGATGATTGACGAATTCCCAATTCCCAAGGCGAGGCATTGAGAATACTACAGACATCTTTGATGGCAGAATGGATGACAGCCTGATTTGCTATAAGCTCGGGATCTTTGTAGTAGAGTTCTCTAAAGAAGAATTTGTTTTGTTAAAAAGCTGCAATGGTTTGAGGATCGATCAGATATACCTTTCTGTGCATGTTAAGCCCGTAATAAGGAGATGGTATACTTCGGAAAGAACATACATAATCATGGCAAAATGGTTCTTGCTTTTAGCGCTTTTAAGATTCACAGTACGATGTGTCAATTGTGAAGGTTCCTTGTGAGAAAGTCTAGAAATATGTGCATATTTATGTTTTTAAATATGATTTTTTTTAGATAAGCCTGACTTTTTCTGGAATTTTTCCCAAGTTGCTCAAAACTGCTATTGTACGTGTGTCGGACATAAACACTTTTTATGACCATTTTGTGAACTTTTCAATGTTATAAATCTTATTTCATTAAAATAGATTTTTAGGCCTTAAGAATAAATATATCTATTATATTTATTTAACTAGTGAGGGCCTCCATATATAAATCTTATTGTTTTTTTTTACGAGTATTTACCTATGAGATCCCGGAGCTACGATTTTTTCTAGTCAGATATTGGAAATACAGAATGATTATTAAAAATGTTGTGAAGGGTACTAACATTCAGTTTCCAAAATTAAGTATTTCGAAGGAAGGTTTGTAAATTTACAAGTTGTGTGTTTAAATGTTCTGTATTCCAAGATTTTATGCATTTTCAAACCGATATATTTTCTGTGCAAAATTTTTGAATAGAATAGTTTGAAAACCATTCATTTACTACCGATTTTATCAATTTTAGAACACACGACATGAATTTTGGAATGCACGGTAATGACCAGGTTTTCGTTACAATTGGGTCAGGAATAGTTTTAAGATGGCATGGTGGCCGATTTTAAGAAAAACTTATAAGTAAAATATTTAAATTATCTCCATAACTACAATTCATTTTTTTTTAACTTACAAATTGTGAAAAATATGCACTAATACTCACATGCCATTCGAAATTTCACTATTTTCCCACTTGTCACAATTCACCACCGAAATACTAGCCGTACCATTTTCCACAAGATCTTGCAAGAGTTTTATCATAAATTTTTCTGCATCAACAATCAAATTGGCTTTACTCCTCGATTTGGTTACAATTTCTTTGACTGGTTCCAAGGCGTTTTGATGGGTCGAAACTTGCTCTTCTTCTTCACTTGAAAAGGAGGAAAATAAATCAGGCGAAATGCATCGTGCTGCATTTTCTGTTGGGTTTTCAGAAAAATCCATAGGTTGTGATGATTGTGAGGAAGTTCCAAAAACTTTCATTCGAGTCTCTTGGTCCATTTCACATTCTAAAGAGCTTCTCAAAGTAGCCTTGAAACTGGGTAGGTCACTGTTTTGGAATAATTCCCTTTCGACAGCTTTGATATTAGGATAGAAAATATTACTGCAACACGGGTTTTCAATGAAGTTGTGCGCATCTTCGTCCAAATTCGCCGTAAACGCATCATAATCGAAATTATCATCTTCGTCCGAATCGTCATCGAAAATATTGGTATCATTTTTGTTTGTCAATTCGGAATTTAGGAAATCTTCAAAATCCCTAAGAACTTCTGCCGACTCTTGGGACGGGCTTTCTAATTCGTCGATTTTATCCATTGGCTTTAAGGGTATGTTTTAAAGGCTTTTAATCAAAAGAATAAACAACAAATTACACATCAGTCATTAAATTTAAATCCTGAAGTGAATTTCTACATCAGAGATCCTTCAAAATTAAATATATTCACTTTATGAGTTCTTAAAGCAATTGAGAGTCGTCGAAGAGTTCCTCTCTTCGTATAGAATCTTTATTGAGTAAGAATGGGCCCCGATATATTTCAATTAACACTTTTGCTAAACCCATAGGGGTAGTTACGATAATACGACTTCGTAGTCGGTTCGGCAATGTTATCCAAATTATCACACGCATTCTATTCTCTAGCAGAATATTGCATATATAGAGATATGTATATTTTATTCTAAGGACGCGACGAGGACGGAAGTAGTTTAAATGAATTAATGTTCTTATTTTTTCTTCAAGGGTTCCCTCCTTTATTTAGTGTTTAAAGAAATGAGTTTCTGTTGTGTGTGAGTGTGTGTTTTTGTGGAAAAGAAGTTTTGAAACCTAAATCCGTATAATTGAAGTTTCAGACCTCTTCATCATTTCTTTATATTTTTTGTTTCATTTTGTTTAAGTGTGTAATAGCCTCACGTGCATTGTATTTTATTAAGGGGTTGATGATTTTTTTTTTAATGAAATTAGTTAAATAACAATAAAACAATCCGAACGAGCAGAAGAAAAATCAACAAGAAATTCTCTTTAAAACTTAAACAAAAAGCAATGTTGTGGCGTTTACAGAAAACATGTGTGAGCTGTGATCCTTGTTCTCATGATGATGGGTTTTGAAGACCTACTGTAATTGTGTCGGATAACAACTCACTTGGAAAAGAACATCGGCAAACAGAAAGAGCAGAAAACAAATGAGTTTGAGCGTTTAGATTTTGAATTTGGGGGGAGAGTCAGTTTGTTTTGGTGGATGGATGTGGATACTAAAATGTTTAATTTTTCTAACACATAAAATGATACCACTTTTGGGAGGGATTTGATAGAAATTTGTATAAATTTTCATGAACAAATTCTTAAATTCTTTCATGTTTTTGCTTTGTCCTCCTTACTGGTATAATATATACAAATCCGACTGCTCAAAAGTCTCGGAAATGATGTTTTTTATGAAAATTTTAAGCAACTCTAGTGAATAATAGTAGAAACAATTTAAAATATTGTGTTTTCCTCACCCACTGATTGGTATAAACACAATCTTTAGATATTATTTTGAAATTTATTAAACCATGTTGATCCAATGACTAGAAAATAAAAGTTGTTAGTTTACACTCGGTCTGGTCTAACGTCGAAAATAAATTTCGCGGATATTATTTTGATCATATTCTCATGACAATTGATGATTTGTTACTGGTAGGCTAGTTCATTTGTCCGATGATTGGTATAAAATTGAAAAGGATCTTTTCAGCTGTGAGTAGGTGGAACACTATATAAATCGATCTTTCGCTATTGAAATCAAAATGGCGCCGAAACAATTCTCTCTTTCTCCATAAGCTCACATTTCGATTTCGATAACTTTTTGATACGTATCTATCATACAAAAGTCTTTAGTTAGTCCAAACTTAACTCACCTAATCTGTTTAGTTAATACAAGATCTAGACTAGAAATCGTATTGAAAGACTTTACTCGGGTTTAATTATGAAACTAGGATGACCTCGCATAGAATAACTGGGTTAAGGTCGAATATTCTTGTCTAGATGTTCAGTGTTTCGTGGCTTGCCATAAGTTTTTCAGACAATCAGCAGATTTGGTGAGTTTACTCTGCGATTAACTGGACTGATATTTCTGACACATACGTGTCAAAAATCTATCAACATCGAAGTGCGGTATTATGGAAGGGTGGTTTACATTTGTAAACAATTAAGTTGCCTATTTAATTGAGCTATTGTTCAACGTTAAATTTTAGAACATTTTTTTCCCTCACTGAGAATAAATACCTAATGACCAATACATGAATTGTCTAAAATCTTAAAATTAATAAATAGTAAAATTTAAACAATAGCTAAAAAATGAAAATAATTGAAGCCAATACATAAATATTGGCAACTTAAGCCCGAAAAGCAATCATTTCCAAATCGGTCTGCTACCTATTGTAAAACAAGATGCCTTCTCTCCCACGGAGGCTTTCTACTTGGAGACACTTTCAAATGATTGATCGACTAACAACCATTTCAAGAAGAACGCCCTTTTCGAAGCCTACTCAACTTATAATAGTGTCAATCATAATTCCTTTTTATCCTAAATACCCAAACCCATGATAAACACCGACAATTTCGTGCCAAAAAGTGACAAAAATATCTAAAACTGTCAGTCATTCAGTGAGAAGACAACACGCACTCATCTTTCAAAATGGTAAATTGAATGATGATTGTTTTGCAAGCAAAAAAGATGCATTGATATTGCGCATCGTATAGCTCGTGCCCAATGCAAATTTAATTTTTTTATTCCCCTAATTCGCTTTTCTTAATACAATGCGCAGCGTGCTAATGTCGTTTGGTCATTGGGAAGCATCTGTGTGTCTCTAAACGTATGCCCCATGATATATTAGGAGTTGGAAGCCTGCTGCTCTTTCTGTTACACACAGGACAACGAAGCCTTGGGATAGAAAAGATCTTCTGGTTAATATATTTATATGAGTGTCACTATTAGCCGGGTGGACTTAAACAAAAATCCTCAAGATTGCGTTTCGAGCTATGAACCCTTCTTAAGTTTTTCTGTCTATATTTCTAGAAAAAGATGATGCCAGTGATGGAGTCGCTAGACTTCGTAGTATTGTGACTATATCTTTCAGAATAATTTATATTTCTTTACTCTTTATGATGGTGGTCGACTGTTCTGTTCTTGCGGTGTGGCACGAGTTTCTCGTGCCTATGTCTGTCTATATGAGGGCAGGTGGTTGGTAAAATGGTCATACTGTATATTGACACCATTCCTCACCACAGGATGCGTCTGGTAATGACTGTAATTTTAAGTATCTAAATTATTCTATTCGCATTGTAGGTATCTACACTTTGTTCGATTTCTGCCACTCTGCCACAAGTTGACACTCCAGGCCATAAACCAGTAAACCCGCAAATCTCTTTTGTTTTTTTGGTTTGTTTCTTGAAAATTAAGACAAACATAGATGCATATCAGTGGCATCAAACCAGGAGTGAGGTCTTTGTAATGATGACATATTGATCTTTTTGTTCCTAATGTTTTGTTTTTTTTTTGGTTTGTTTTTACAACATGATAACATTTACTTTGAAATACAAATTATAAAAAATTGGATGGGCTGCAGACAATAGTCGCCAAACGGACGACCGACGCACGTAGGTCTAGAGTTAAGCAGCTGAAAGAACTTCATTTGCAATATTGGTCCCTTGAAACTTATACTTGTTTTTCATTTTTTAATATCAAAACCCATACCGCGAGTATTGTGCCTATGATATGAGTAAAAGCTGCATCCAAATAACAATTGAAAAAGACAACAGCTAGGTATATGAAAAGGGGCACAACTACGCCCGTATATGATGGTGACATTTGATACCGAACTGACATCCCAATTGACAGCTATTTATTGGAGATTTTCGAATAAAATTTGGATCTGTCGACAACATCATAAACGGCAGAACTAAAAAGTAAGAAACACACAAGACGCAAAATAAAGTGCACGCTTGATGGGTCGCACGTACCTACTTGCTTAGTGCCTCCGCAGCAAATTACTTAAGGATAAACATAATTTTATTTAAAGAGCATTAACAACTGTTGATTTTACATTTGTGAGATAGAAAATCGCATATAATACTTAACCAAACTCCGCGACCCTGCATATATAGCAAAAAACAGCACAGATTTCAGTCGAACTGACATTTAACGTCAAATTATTTCTGCATTTCTGCATTGCAGGGATGGTTAAATATTATTTGATTTGTGGTTTTCATTGGAAATTTCCATTGCATGACGAATTTTTCGAAATAAATTATTTCTTGTGGAAGATAATTGCAAAGGCCTCATTGAGGACAAACATTTTATTACTTAAAAAATATTCGAGCATTGTTCCTAAAAAAAAAAAACAAGAATCTACCCGAAAAAATGGGAACCTCCTTCTTAACGGTCGGTATCACTTTAGAATGACAGTTCTTCTTGAAGGAAGATATTCTGGAATAGCTTCGGAATCGAAAACAGGCGTCTTCTGGATGACCAATGCAATACACAATGTGGTTAATAATCGCAAGTTTTTAAAGAAAACTTGGTCAAGATCGCATGGCACTAAAACAAACAGGCAAATATTACAGCAACTTCGTTTTGATGATGCCTGTCTCTGTCATATTTAAAGAAAAAGATAGAGCACGCAAGCATCGAAAAGATGGTCTTTTGATCGACCGATTTTTTACTTCCGACTTATAGGTACTATAAGGCAAGTTATGCATTCGGGAAAAAAATCGATCTCGAGATTTTGATCAAAGTTGACATTACGGCGATAGCGAAGACCGAAAAAGTGGGTCTCCCAATTCTGTCTGTCAGTTCGACTACACACTACAGCCTAAACGACTCGGCCGATTTTCTTCAAACTTGGTAGATACGGGTTTTAATTTTTCCCCCCCAAACGTTTTTTTCTTTTTTTTTTAAGACCAAAAATAACGGTACCTACCATACGGTTTTTTTCGAAATTTTATAAATATTTTTTTTTTTCAAAAACTGTCCCACAGAATTTAAAAAAAATTATAAAAATTTCATTTAGTTAGAACTAGGTAATGGTTGAAAAAAATTTTCCAAAAAATTGTTATTTTTGGTAGCCCCCTTCGGTCCGTTTTTTTTTTGTTTTTGATTTTCTCGAAAACGGTACAGCCGATTTAAACCATATTTTTATGCTAAAGCTCCTCCAAAGTTTTAATATTATGTATTACATATTGAAATTTTCATTTTTTTATTTTTTGGATTATTAAAAAAATATTCATTTTTTTTTTTTTTTTGAAACTTAATATTTCGAAAACTCCATGGTCATTTTTTTAAACTTGACAAATAAATGTTTCCTAACATAATCAACAAGTTTTGAGAAAAAAAAATTGTTTTATCTAAAACTAACGGTACCTTCCATACAAATGTTAAAAAATAGTTTTCGAGAATCGTATTTTTCTCGAAAAGGGTTACGAGAATTTTGCTAAAATTTTTTTTCTTTTGATTAATTTTTACGATCTATAATTTAATAAAACAAAATTGAAATCTAGATATTACTGACTGTACCTAACATAGAACGATTTTTTCGAATATTGAATTTCTCATTACCGACATAACGGATTTTAATGAAATTTTTCATAAAGAAGCTCCTAAAAAGTTTAAAAAACATTGCATTTCAAAACTTTAAAAAAAAATATTTTTGCAATTTTTAGAAAAAAATCGTTTTTTTTTTGGAAAATTCGATATCTCAAGAACGGCTTAATATTTTTCATGGAAATTTAACCCTTATTCGTACAATAATAAAAACTTAAAGTTGGCGTACCAAAATTTTTTCTTAAAAATGTTTTAAAAATTTTGTACATAAAATCTTATTTTTTTAAGGAACTATGTACTACAACGACATATAATTTTTGTTCTTGCATAAATTCATATTTGCATAGCATTCTGTTTTTATCTCTTACTACTAAAAGAATTTAAAAAATTCATTTTATCCTTATGAACAGTTTTCTTTAATAACTTTCGTTTTTAAAATTCCAGTCTATTACATAGGAGCAAGTTCGTGCGACCCAGTCGTGCATTTTATTTATTCTTACGGTCCCCTGTTCAGGTTAGTGTTAAATTAATGTGTATTTTCAACTTTTTTATCGTCGCTATGATTGCATATGCATCATTTTGTTGATTTACACGAATCCAGTACCGAACCCTAAAGAGCAAGTACAAAATACCGTATTCGGTCAAAACATCTAGTTAACAATTGCATCCTGCACGAAAGGAGCACTTTCGTTTTAAGTTTTTGTTCCGCGGTCGTTAATGTCGTCGTCTTTTTCGTGGCTCTTTGAGGCTGCTTCAAATCAAATAAAAAAAAAAAAAAAAAAAATCATATGCATGGATATGGCATGCCTTTCCGTGAATTGTGAGCCATATGAAGCTATAGGTATCTATCCATCTATAGAAGGAAGTTTTTGTTGTTTCTGTGATGGCACATAAGCCAGTTTATAACTACAACGGATTTTGTACCGGTGCGGTGCGGTGCAGTGCGGTGGTGAGGCTCAAATTTATCGGTGGCATCACAGCAGGAGTGTTCGAAAAATAAGTAAACAACAAAAATCGAATATGGAGGAAGAAGATGCAGATGAAAGCCTGCCTCTACGTCTAACTTCGCATTGAAGAATCAAATTGGGAACAAATCAATGCGCGTGCTAGGCGACGATGGGTTTGCTTTCGATATTTGCCTGACTTGGGCTTTTTTTATTATTATTATTATTACTTTGCAGTTGTTGCGTTGTTGACTAGGTTTAGGTATGCAAGTCGCAAAAATGTGACTTGAAGAAACAAAAAAAAAAAAAGCGAAAAAAATAATAAAATTAGTGTCACGACCCATTTGGGAGATTTTATAGAATTTGATAGTAGCTCTTAACCAATTCTACGTCGGTCGGTCGTCTTTTTTCTTATTGAGAGAATAGGTATGTTGCAATGTGTGAAACGAAGAATGCATCGCGTTTAAGTATTTCATTCGCACCTTCTTCCAAAATTTATGTGTTTCTACTTGGGATGACATAATATTGAATTGCATCAAGCTATATGCACAAGCACAACACCGCCACGCGATGGACAATCGCTGCCGGATTAAAATATTTTAACATAGAAGTTACGACGACGTTTTTCAACAAGCTGCAGCTCTTTGTAGTGTCGCGCAATTAGTGAAATATTGCAAATTGCAACTCAGTTCTATTAGCATTCCAGAAAGGTGTTTTGTTTAAGTTAAGGTCTCGTTAAGGTACTTTATGTCACACTACTTGATAATGGTACTTTGTATACTTTTACTTTGAAGAAATAGAAAATTGGCTTGGAGCAGGTTAAACAAATTGTATCGAACTGAGACTGCGATCTCCTAACGTTTTGGCAAAAATAGCTTCTTCTCTACTCGAACATAAAACTTGTCCTTTAATAAGGAAATTAAAATCTTGAGTGAAACAAAAGTATTTTTTTTTAGAATAGATATTTGGCCTCCTGAAAAGGAATATATTAATGATCTTTTGGAATTTTTTATTTGGGAGCTTATATTCGTATTCCTATAGGTATACTGCCAAACAGTATTTTTGATATAATTTTCGACAAAATCACCCAAAAAATCTTAAAACCCAGTTATTTTTTCTTTGTCGAAATTTATTTACGGTTTATGGGTTTTTCCTGCAGCCGTCTTGTCTTGAACCTTCGAAATATATAAATCACTATACTCTATCGAAAAAAGATGAATCTCAGTTCGTTTGCATATAAAGGGTTTTCCTTTTGCATCGCAATTTTGTAGATCTTGTGGAAGTTCCAATTTTGGAATTTTGCTTGTTGTCGACCCATTTATCCAGAAATGGGATTCGTCGTTGAATATGATTTTTCGAACGAAGTGCGCGAAATGTTGATTGAACAGAAGACCCACTCTCATAAAACAATTAAGTCATATCATATAAATGGCAGTTAATTTGACATCGTAGCTTCAACGCAATGCCGGCCGTGGTATGTATGATACATTTCAAGTTTAATTGAAATATCACCAGCGTCACTACCTACTCAGTAAAATTGCTCAATCCGAATTTTGAAAAAAAATAAAATGCACGACTGGGTCGCACGAACTTGCTCCTATGTAAACAACTCAGAATTTCAAAAATGAATGTTATTAGAGAAAACTGTTCTTAAGGATAAAATTCATTTTTTAAATAACTAAAACAACTCCTTTAGCAATTGGAGCTAAGCACAGGATGCCATGTGTTTTAAGCAAAAATTAGGTTATGCAAGAACAAAATTATAATTCGTTGTAGTGGTTTCTTAAAAAGATAAGCTTTTATACAAATTTTTTAAAACATTTTTAAGAAAAAAATTTTAGAACGCCAATTTAAAGTGTTTATATGTACGAAAATTCAAAAAAATATTTTTTTTTATAGTTTTGAAATGCAATGTTTCTTAAACTTTTTAGAAGCTTGTCTATAAAAAATTTCATTAAAATCCGTTATGCCGATAATGAGAAATTCAAAATTCGAAAAAATCTATGGTAGATACAGTCAGTAATATCTAGATTTCAAATTTTTTTTTTTATAGATCGTAGAAATTAATCGAAAGAAAAAAAATTTTAGCAAAATTCTCGGAACCGTTTTCGAGAAAAATACCGAAAACCAAAAACCGAAAACCATTTTTTTGTATGGAGGGTACGTTATTTTTAGGTAAAATAATTTTTTTTTATTTCTTGTAGATTATATTAAGAAACTTTTATTTATCAAGTTTGAAAAAAATCTAGAATGGGGTTTTCGAAATATTGAGTTTTGAAAAAAAAATTTTGAAGTTTTTTTTAAAAATCCAAAAAATTTGTTTTCGAAAATTTGAATACACAATTCTATTTAAGTTCTTGGGGAGCTTCAGCAAAAAAAAAAATCCAAATCGGTGGTACCGTTTTTGAGAAAATCAAAAACGAAACAAATGGTTCCATGGGGGGTACCCTCAATAACCATTTTTCGCAATTTTTTTTCATCTACTACCTAGCTTTAACTTAATGAAATTTTTTGTCTTTTTTTTTTAAATCTGTCGAACAGTTTTTGAGAAAAAAAAAATATTTATAAAATTTCGAAAAAAAATCGTATGGCAGGTACCGTTATTTTTGGTCTTAAAAAAAAAAAAAAGAATAAAACGTGTTGGGGGAAAAAATAAAAATGATATCTACCAAGTTTAACACTTTTTTAGTCTTCGCTATCATCGTAATGTCAACTTTGATCAAAATCTCGAGTTAGATTTTATTTACGAATGCATAACTTGCCTTATAGTACCTATAAGTCGCAAGTAAAAATTCCGATAAGGCATGTACTGAAAAAATTTGTTACCAACAGTTTTCTAAGAATATTCAATCTCCAACCGAACTGATGTGAGTCTAAATATCAAGTATGTGGTAGCCTAAAAATGCTATAAGAACTTGTGCAATTTCAAAAACTTGGCACGCAAGTTTCTGGGAATAATTTAAATCGTTGTTTTTTCTCATTGCACTGTCCCACTGTATGGCATCTTTACAAGAATTTTTGAAAATTTACGGATTTTCTGTTTTGATCCCTCAACGGATTTAATTAATATTTTAAACAAAATCACGTTGTCCTTGAAGTTTATCTGGCATGGCAATGCCAACTTCAAGTTCGCTCTCACAGCCAAGCCAATTAAGTCACAAGAGATCGGTAAAAACCATCATGCCATAATTAAAAAAGTTAATTTTTTTAAAATTTGCTTAGTCCTTATCGCACCTGAACCTGATTTACCTATATACCTTTCAAGTTGTGAATAGGAACTTAATTATTCAATTGAATGCAAAGCACGTGCCAATAACACACAGCAGCACCTGATATCATATTTCTTACAACAAAAGTACAACTAAAGCGTTGACGTTTTCTAGGATTATAAAAGCAGATGGCGTTAGCTATTCAACAATTCCATTCACAGATAAAAATTAATTCCCACCTGTACCTTTTGTACCTGATGCCTCCAACTGACGACCCAAGAAGCAGAAATACGATTCTTCAGGAGTGAGAGGTGTTATCTTCATACCACCATCATGTTAACTCTTGGTTTAACAATTTTTTCCTTAAAACCAATCCCATGATCAGCCGTCCTCCTGGGTATGCGTATTGCGTACGCGTGCCTCTCCATCGGATGCTAAGGCTAACTCTACGCCTTGAAAGAAGTGCGCAATGACGAAGGGATCTCGCCGAGACTGTGGCCGGTTTTGCAATTAATTGAATGATCTTAATAATGTATCAAATCGGAGTGCGCAAAATCAGGGAATTAATTCATTTAAGATGGTTATGCGGGATCCATTATCGCCCGTTTAAGGCGGACACGCGTGTTTATGTGGTCTTAACATCTTAGCAGTTCTTGAAACATCTTCTCCGATTGTTTTAACGACTTTACCGCGCCTTTGTCTTTTGAGCTTGTGATGCTCTGATTAAACATAACTTCGAAGGTCAACCAAGTAATTGGCGCTGGACAGATGGTTAAGTTGGTAGTTTATCTTCTTTTAATCAGAGCGTTGTATTTTATTTTGTATGTGAGCATAATTAATTGAACGATAAGTGGATAAAGGGAAAATACGCAACGAGAAAAATCAGATTAGGAATTTTATAGAAGCCAAGCCAAGCCAAGCCACTTTACATAAATCAATGCCCCAAAAATTTTGCGATGATTACTTCCTTGTCAAAAACATAACATCAAATGATTAAAAAAAAAATATATATATTGATGCAACATGGGCAATAACGGGCGCTAAACACAAGTGCTGTAATTGCTAATGGGTGTGATCACCCTTTTTTTAATTTTTCGCTCAAGGCTCGGCTGCTGTCTTGGTCGTCTCCATCAGGAGCTGCTGGGGAGCACGCCTTGCACTTAGTTATTTCAACACGAATATTTATGGCTTCAGGGTCCGATGATGTAGGGATGGTTGGATGAAAGAGTTATTTGACAACACATCACTTTGACTTATTATTATCGACATTGGACAAGATTCGAACACTTGAGGTGCCTTAATGGTAGGTTGAGAGTGCGTTAGCCCAAATTTATGGTCAGTTTTTTTCTTTTGCTTTTGTTTCTGCGCTTGGTTATTCTCCCAGAAAAGAATGCAAATATTATAACCGGTGCATTGGAATTTGTGCTAAAATGACAACTGGAGACATTTGTGTGGCATTTTTACTTCTAACGTCTGCATAAGCCCGCATTTTTAGTTGCATCATCAAACAAAGGAAATGAAGTCAGTCAGTATGTTTGTTCGCCATTAAAGAAAATCATTTGGGGAAAAAGATGTTGCAATTGTATCGTAGTCGTAGTCGTAAGCGGTAATGAATAGAGAAACAGAAATTAAAATTTAACGCACTCGTTTTCCGGAACCAGTGACATCTTTGAAGAAGTGGTAATTTAACTAGAACTAAACCGCCATAATAATTAGGTTGCCGTGGCATGTACCACATTATTATCTATAATATATAGAGAGTAGGGAGAACACCTGAGGGTTTGGGAGCATTTTTTATTTTCTGATTCTGTCATTGCTGTTGGTTGGCTGGTTGGTTTGTTGCTTCAAAATAAAATACACCCCATTTTCAAACAAGAAGAGTCACATATACAAGTAATTAAATAAATAAACAATGGATTTATACGGGTGAAGAAATTAGCATTAAATGATTATTATCACTTTGTTTAAAATAAAAGGGATGGTGCGCTTTGGTTACAAAAAACACAGCTGACAAAAGATTCCAAGCTGTACGCAAACAATATACATATTCATACATATGTATATAGGTAATTTAATTTTTGTTAAACGAGCATTTATTTACCTGAGTACATAATGAGTGCGCTAAAATTAAGCACCACATGAAATTTATTTAAAAAAAAAAAGGTTGTTTCAGCTTCACTTTTAAAAATCGATAAGTAGACCGTTTTATTTCTTATTAATATTTAATTATCGTCGCTTTTCCGGCAGAGTGGCATAAGTCGAAATTTGTCGTTTTTTAGTTTAGAACACAGAACTGCACTGAAAAACAAACACAATTTTTCTGTGTAATCGGCATTAACCTACTTCTTCTAGTTTCCGAGTTATGAAAAAGCGCCGCTGTCAATTTTCACAAACATCCCTGTCATTTTCTATGTATTTTCGAAAAACCGCATAAATCAATTTTTGTTTTTTTAAATATTTCGTTTTCTATAAAACTTAGCAAACAAAAAATGCAATTTTTTCATGTATTCAACATTCGAGTTCGGTTTTTTATGAACAACGAAATTTTAAACTCATAGAGGAAAATACACATAGAGGAAAATACTACAAGATATGTTACTGAATCGAACTCGGGATGTTAATCAAACTTGACATAACGATGAAAATATTTAAAAAGTGAGTCTGGCAATTCTGTCCACCTGCCGTTTATATGTTGAGTCCATCTGCAAGCCAAAAAGCTGAAGTATTATTCTTTTTCTGAAGTTCTTTTCGATACATTTTTTAGGTCTAAGACGCTTCCTGCTAGGTGTAGAACTCTTCATAAAAAGGTTATTTATCTCAAAACCGACTATTTTTTCCAATCTGTGATACCAAGTGATCTAGTTTTAATTTTTGTTGTTTCTAATAGTGTTAATGTTAATGTCAATTTTTTAAGTGTTAAATTATGTATTTGTTAATTTTTTTAAAAATCTAACGTAAATGTCGAAACTGTAATCAAAACAAAAATGTAAAACATTATTTTTAAACATCAGAAATAAATAAAAACAAAAAAAAAACCTGATGAAGTGAATTAGTTTTTTATTAATTGCATCCACTTCATCGATCATTTAAGCCCAAATAAATACATAATATCCGACTATAAAGATTTGAATAAAGATGGAATATTTTGTGCTGAATGAATCGCACGTTCTTGCTCTTGTGTTCAATTAATTTGGAATCAAAAAATTGTGTTTATAAAACCTGGATTTAATTAGTATGGAAATAGAGAAAATATGAATTTATGTAAACTAAATTATGGGAGTTTTATAAGGGAAATTTAAAATACGAAATTTCTTTAAAAATTACAAAAAAAAAACAAGCCGATTCCAATTACATGTTTAATAATATACTTTAAAGCAAATAATAATTTTTCAAATTATTGAATTTTCCAAAAATTATGGTTTTTATGGTTCAAATATCGAATAATAATTTTTTTAAAAATTTTTATAGGTATACAATATTATTTCTAATTTAAATATGTTCCGTATAAAATTTGGTCGAAATGGGTGGAGCCGTTAAAGAGAGTATTTTTAACACATATATTTTGTTTATCAAAATTGTTAAGGTCGTTTTTGAGATAAATAAGATTTTTATAAACGTATATTTGGCCTGTATCGTTAGTTTTGGACCTTAAAAAAATATATTTCAATTTCTCCTCTAGGGAATCCTCGAAACATCAAGTTTTAAGAAAATCACTAGCGATTAATATCGCGAAATTGCACAGGCAACTGCAAAAAAATTTAATTTAATGAACTCTAAGCAACTCTTCATTAGCTTTGATGTGCATGAAATGCCATAACACTGGCAAGCGGTATCAAGAATATCTTCATACATGTGCTGATCCATTTTGATATCAATTTTTACTATGAGAATGTGCAAGAGAAAAGTAGCCCAGAATATTTCATTTACACCCCCTTTTTACCACTGATGGTGTTGCATATTTTGTGGACGCCACACATATTTCTTTCCATCAGGTCCAAACCGTCAGAACTTGGATTCATCATTCCAAAAGTTGAGATTTGGCAAATTCTAACCCTTTGCCTTCAATTTTTGTTTGGAAACGAGTGGTTCAAGCGGGTTGAAAAAATATTGATATTGTATTTCGTCATTAAATTGAATAGAAACTCTAAAAGGGACTTGATTGGTAATCGAAAAAATATATTTGTCTTCATTGTTAGTTGTTTTTCCCATCGAGTTTGTTTGAAGATGCTTATTACTCCAAAACTGTAAAAATGTCAAATTGCCTTGTACACCATTTCACAAATTGCAGAAACTATCTGATATTAAGATTTAATTTCCAAGATGAACAGATTAGCTTGTTAAAAAAGTGTTTTTTTATCCAAGATGAAATTTCTTTTGTTCTCGGAGTGCCATTGTGCGTTTGCATTACTATTTAAGATTTTTTTCAATTATTCACACCTTAATATTATAAAATATTTAATTACCTCGGAATAAGTTTTTAGTTCTTTAAAAAAATAAACCCAAAAACATCAAAGCGAAAAACGCAGTTTTCAAAAAGTGCTAAATTGATGTCTTACCAAAAAAAACATTGAACGACAATCGACGTTTTTCTCAAAACAAGAATTAATTAAATATTTAAAGCAACGGGTTTTTTTGCAACTATGGTTGTCAATGATTACATGTAAATTTAGAATTGTTTGAAACAAATAATATGTAAAAGAAAATTGAAAATATGTTAATACTAGCATGCTAACTTCGTGTCCCCTAATGTGCTTAGCTAAAGCTATAGCTATATGTATAGTTAAGCGAATATAAAAACCTGTCATTAAACAGCTTAAATGGTCAGATGTAGATAAGTACAAATATTACATATATTGAAGAAAATATTGTTGCGGAAATTTTGAGATTTCAATTTTAAGTATAGGGTCTAAAAGTAACACTTTTTACTAAATTTAATGCTTCTCCTTAGATTTTAAAAAAGTTGGCGAAGCATTTTTTATAGATATTAAACAGCAATATTTCAGCTACAAAATCTGCCAAAGTCTACTCGCAAGTTGTCAAAATAAGCCTACGAAACGTAAGAGCAGTGGTCAATAAAAAGAAAAAACAAAACTTGAGCCACTTTACGCAATATTTTCAAACCTAAAAATGATTAATAACCTCATAATTAATTACTTCAAATCAAAACACCGTAATAGACATAATTTATTTAGTTCATGCTTCGAAAAAAGAACAAACATCACTTATAGTTTCAATTTATGTAAATCTATAAGCTGGGAATTTTCATAATGATTTTTATGATCTGGTAATCTCTTAAGACCAACGATATTTAAGATTGAAGCAACAACCTTTCAAACATCACCCGCGCGGCAAACATTATTTAATCATTCATCATCGAACCATCAATGTTTTTTTTTGTATTTTCTATTATTAAGTTTTTTGTTTGCTTAGCATCGAGTTGTAGTCTTGGAAGTAACGTTGGAATTCGCTAAGAAATATTTTTGATAAGAAAACTGGGGATTCCAATTAGATATTACACAGATCGACAAACTTAATTATTCCATTCTTGAAAAGCCAAGAAGGAATTGGAAATATTCAAAAGAATTTTGAAGAAGATTTTAGATCACATCACAACACAGTGTTTTTCATGGTTAAGAAAATTTTGCGGCCTATATTGTAAGAAGGATTTTTCAAACGATAAACTTACGGCGTTGAGTTTATCTCAGACGATAAAATCAATACTTAAGGCCAGTTGAAATGTAAATTTGAAATTAGGCTCATAAGGGATTAATTCGAGTCATTATGGATCGTTTTCGCAATACGTTTACTCTAAACGATAATACGGGTCCCGTAAAACGTCGCCGTCGTATAGTGCGTAGAAACAAGCGAATGCTGATGTTCGAAATGTGCTCAATACTCGTAATTAACCTTGTTTTCATACAGCCTGATTTACTGCGAAGAGTTTGTTATAAAAGCCGCGGTGACCACAAGCCCGAAATCATATTCAAACATTAATGACAAAACATATCGCCGCCGTGACGAAACGCTAATTATTGTGGACTAAAGGTCAAAAAATCTATTTTAAATTTATAATTCAAAAAGTTCAATAATAGTGCTAAGTCTTCTACTTTTTTGATCTTTTTCAGTATATAGAGTTTGTATTATAACAACCTTCATAAAGACAAACAAATATCTTTCAAATAAATCAAAATTTCAGGGATATTAAACGAATTTTTCTGTGTTTTATTTCAAATTAAAGTTCTCCGCCTCTAAAAAAAACACACTTTACCTTTCGTGAGTTCACCTCATTTAATTTCGGCGCCATATTCAATTTTATATTTATTATTTTTATACAACCCGCTCATTATATTTTGTACAAATTTTATCTTACCAAATAAGATATGTAGTAATATTATTAAAAAATTTGATAATTGTGGTAGATATTAGCTCGTTTATTTAAAATTGTCTTAAAGTTAAGTTTTTTGGAAATTGCTCAACCGATTTCGCTTAAGTGTTGAGTTCGTTTTTATCAACCACGGGAGCTTCACAAGTTGTTTCCTTATTGAATGTCGTGATGCTGTGTGTGAAGACGGTTTTTATAGCAGTGTTTGACTTTATAATCGTTACCAAATGCAACAATCATTACCGAATCATTTAACTTCGCACCATGTTTCTCTGTTTTTTTTTTCGCTCAGTCAGTATTATATGCATTTATGCAACACTACCTCCCGTTCTATTTATTAATTTGATAAGTGTAACTTTATAGTATTATAGAGGAATACACTGTAGGGCAACGTGCAAAAGCTTATCCCAGTTATCTTCTTATAGACTTAGATTTTCGAATCGAAGATTAATTACTGACCTTAAAAAGGGAATTCAATCGATATCTGTCGTTTGTTTAATTGTTTTGTATTTATCAAAATTCCCAAAAGAGAATGAAGTGTGGAATCAATTACATAATTAAATCCCCCAGTTGGACGCATTGAGATTTTTATTTTGCTAGAAAACCAGAGTTGAAGAAGTTCAAAATAAATTCACAAAGGTGGCATAAAAAAAACATCTATCATCACATTATCTGAGACTGAGACATGAGCTTGAGAGAACAAGAATAAGAGTCTGAGATCTGAGTTTGAGCTGAGTATGATTTCAGATTCAGATTCAGAGGAGAATTTCCATTTTTATCCAAACTCTCACTCACACCAATTCCATTTAACTACACACTTTGAAACATTATGATAGTGGTGGTAGAAAAGTATCTATCAAGTGGTGTGCAGCGAGGTTTTATGCGCATACCAATGAACAACCTCAAATTATCCGACCAATCAGAAACCAAAATGCATGTTTGATTCGGATTAGGGTTAGAAGAAGTTGGAGTTTTTTTTTTGGAGTCTTTGAGACGTCCATCGATGACAGAAATTTCGTTGCGAGCGTAGGTGGAGCTTATCCAAAGTTTCTCAACTTATCGCGTTTATGTTATATGCTCAAAACAGTGTTAAAGAAGAACTTCAACTATACTTTGTTTCTTTAAAGTTTGATTATAATTTTATTTGTTTATCATTCATTCATTGTTTCGTTCATTTTAAAAAATTTGTTGAACGCAAAAGCCGAAGTGTGTAAGATGAGCGCACAGTAGCTGTGATAGTGTTATAAAAGTATTAATATTGCAAGCAAACTACCGACGGGGTGAATTTTGAAAAAATTGTATCTTCCTAAATATCTATTACTATTTCTTAGAAAATGGATTAAAATTGTGATATTATTTTGAAAACATGCTTGTCTGTCATGCAATTTCTAATGGTCAGATACCACCATCAAGTCAATAGTGAAAAGTGAACAGTGATTGTGGGAAAAAAGTGAATGCTTTTCTATAGTTCAAGGACTTTAAAGGATAACAACATTTGCTTTAAGTGGAATATGGTCATATTGTAAGTACCTATCTAAATATCTTCGGTTTTAGCTCATGGATTTCCGTTTAACCTATAATTACAACGATTGTTGCAAAGCTTGAAATTTTGTTCTTTAGTTTAACTTTATGATTCTGTGTCTAAAAACCGGGTAGTCTGTAAACGTTTAAAAAGAGGTTAATAAAAAAACCGCACTTAGAAGTTTCAATAAGATTCGGAGGTCCTTACATACAAGTATTAAAAGTATATGTCTTCGAAGAAAATGCAATTTTCCCTACAAGTTATATTAACATAAAAGGAAATTTGGCAATCCTAGGCAAATAACTGCCATTTCTTTTCTATTTGGTTCTACATAATCGCAACCATCAAAATTAATTTAATTCGTCTCCAAGAGGTACATGTCATCCCTGTTCAAGATTGCAACATAATCATTTTGAAATGATTTATATCCGATTGTACCCTTTTTTCAAAAAGTCTTGGATGTCAACAGTGGCGTAGCTAAGGCGAGGGGGCGAACGAGGGCCGTTACCTCCGTGCAATGGCTTAAAGGCGGTATGAAATTATCCTCGCTATTCATTGAGATTTGGAAAAGATATTCAAAGTTTTCATAAATCAAATAAGTATATATTTTATAAATCTACGGTTTTCCCACTTTCATGAATCTTAATAGGTATGTAGTAGTATTTCAGATACCTAAAATTTGATCAAATTAAATTCTGCAAATTTAATTCTTTTAAATTCGAAAAAGCAATACTTTCAAATATGTCCTCAATATCTTGTAGACTAAGATCACTCCAAGTGACGAGTTTAAAATGGGTAAACATTTGTTTGCCTTTCTGATTTTCCGTTTCCATAAAGTGTTTTCCTTGTAGTGTTGAATTTTCCGGAAAATTGTTTTCGGAAAGAAAATCGAACTGTTCATCAAGGATACTCATACATTATTTAGGAAATTGTTTGTTTCATTGACCGTTTATGTAAATCTTCGATTACAAGGAATCGATTTTCATTTCTGTATTCAGATCTTTTTTGTGTCCAAGACCTCTGTTTCCTCTCTTGAGCAACAATTGGTACGAGTTGATATCTTAATCAAAATTAACATTGAATGAATGAATGAATGAATGAATAAATTGGGGTATAAAAACACTGCGACCTAAAGATCTATTGTGTCCCCCGTCTAGAACTGGATGAGGTTGGCTCATCATTACAGTTCTTCCTCCAAATTTGTTCCTTTAAGGAATCGAAGTATTTGGATTATTTTAAGGCTGCTCACCAGGCCAAGGATGTTGAGGTGTCTTCTCAACCTGCAGTGGCCTGTGACAAGCCCCGTGATTTTCCTGAGGTTATTTCTACTTAAGCTAATGCAGGTTAGAAAACGCTCTCGGTTGTAGTCCCCGAGTAGGAGTTTTGCCTGTCTCAGCTTAGGGAGTTCTTTCCAGATTTTTGATCTTTTTGCCTCCTTTTCTGTTTTGATTTTATTTTTGATCACATTTTCTCCTATTCCGCAGTAGGGCTCTGGCCCTGTAAGGGGTGTCGATGCACCTATTTTTGCTAAGGTGTCTGCCTCTCTTCGTTGCCCTGGGCACCAACGTGGCCTGGTACCCAGTGAAGTGTGACAGTAGTGTTATTCTTGCCCAGTTCATTAAGCTTTATCACACGGTTAAAAATTCTGGGATGTTTTTTAATACGGTCCTCGTATTACAGCCGTATGCAATACATGAAAAATTTGTTTTTAATATTCCAACTTTATTAAACATTTTTTGTAATAATTTTGTATTAAAACTCAGTACATATGCCACTAAAATGTTTTTTTAATACTTTTCCACTAAAATTTAATCTTCAAATATTAAAATATAATATTTCTATATTATAATCTATTACCATTATTATTGAAAACTTATATTTCAATAATTTGTTATTTGATTTTAGTAGAATATCAGGTTAAAAGTGACCATAATAAAATAATGTATTGAAATTTAATATTTGCTTGTACTAAAATTCAATAAATTTTGTATTTAGCCCGAAACTTTTGACTCAATGCTCAAGAAATACTTTTTAACCCGTACTTGAATTGAATATCGAGGTATTAATTTTGAACACATTAATATTAGATTTTAATACATATGTACAATTGATTTTTAATATTGAGTATAATTTTGTCGTTTGTTTTGTTTTGAAAACTCCGTTTTTTTTTTTTTTTTTTTTTTATAATCTACCCGCGCTCAAGGGATTATGATTACCCTTTAAATGTTTCAACACGGCGCGGGCGTGAAGTTACAGAAGAGAAAGAAGGATAGGAAAGATGTGTGGCACGATGTTCTGAGACTGAAGGTTGTTGTCTCAGATATTTTATCTCCAGGGATGGCGGCTGAACTAAAGCGGAGAATGCCGTGTCTTGTTTCAATGTCGCTTATAATTCACATTATTTTATTCGTGTTCATCCTTGTTGGGCATACTAGTTTAATTCAATAACATGTTGTTAGTGTTATGCCTGAACAACATGCAATGAATAAACCAGCAACCCATTGATGACAATTTTTAGAAGGTTTTTAATGGAATTAAAACGACATAGACGACGGCAGGGATCGAACCTGTGATCATGAGGTTCACAGGCGAGCACACATCCATCGTGCCACGGCCACCCCCGTTAGTTTATTTCAACACGTCGGCGTCGTCGGTCGGCAAGATGGAGTTCCTAATGGAAAATTTAGTTGAGATTAACATTAAAGTGAAAAACGTGGAAAAAAAATCATTTAAAAAATCAGACGCATGAATCATCTGAATCCCTAATTGTTTCAAATGAAGATATCCTTCTTTGAAGTAAGTAATACATAGCAAGTTTAAGTGCCATATATTTATTTCCTGGAGAGTGCAGGCCGTGCTAATTTATTTAAAGTTTTTTTTGTTTTAGTCTTGGAAAACGTGCGTGCTGATTCCAATGGATTCCTTGTGCGATATAGTGCGGCAGTATTCACGCTGTGCCTGCTTCCTTGTGGTTCTTGACACTGCTGATGCAGAGCCTCCTAATCAAATAAGTGAAAATTTGAAAAAAACAAGAAGCAGCAATTGGGAGTTCTCTTCTTTTATACAAAGTAAGTAACTTTTTCAATAGTAAATTTAATGTACTTATATAAATAAAATTTTCCTAATTTTACAGGGACTAAAAGCACTTTAAAAACAAGCACAGCGGCATACATTTTGGATGAGAACGCTAAAGGATTTTTCTCGAAGGGTGTTAGTGATGGCGCGAGCTGAGTATCTGCTATTAATTTTCAATACTATGTGGTTCAAAAGTAATACAATCAAATCTTATAAAAAGTATTGAAATTTAATAAATAGGTATTAGTTTTCAATACTATGTGGGTTCAAAAGTAATCCAATGAAACCTTAAATAGTATTAAGATTTAATAATCTTGTATTACATTTAAACTCTCTTTGGACTTAAAACGAGTAAAAAATATATTCAATTTAAATGAAAAAATATATGTTTTTAATATCCAGCGTATTAAATTCTAATATAAATGCATTTAAAACCAATACAAGAAGTGATGAACTTTATTTTTTTTGGTTTAAATACTAATACTTATGTGTGTTACTATTTAATAATACGAACTTGTTTTTTAATACAAAACAGTATTGAAATTCAATATGTATTCTATTGAGTTTGAAAATCAAATATATTCAAAGTATTACATTTAAATACCATTTTGGACTGGTCATATATGCAACCCAAAAAATATTAAATTTAACGCCAGGATTTTTAACCGTGCACGCATTCCCAAACAAGTTTGGAACTAATGGCGTAGGAGCTTAGTGCTTTTAGTGCAGCCTGACTGTCTGACATGATGGCAATGTTTTGGTTTTTATATTTCCTATCGAGGTTTCTTCCAGCACATATGCCTAGTGGAATATGCTAGTATGGACTGTCCCATCGGTAAGGAGAGTTTAGTTCTAGACCCAAAAACTCTAGTGCTGGAGTCTTCAGCTGTTCTCGATCCATCAGTGTACCATTTGATGGTATTTTCTTTAAGACTGTAGTTTTCTGTTTCGCCTAGCCAGTCTTTTTTGCAACTTAACTCCGTTTTGAAATGTTTTTCTTTGAAGTTATATCTTTTGATCGTACCATCTCTTGGAATGTCAAGACGGTTTGTTACTGCGGACCGGAGTATCGAGTAACATTACGTTGATGGAAAACTCTTACAAAGTGATTTTCGTCATACCGTCCGTCGGTCTGTAAGTACACTCTACATCGAGGTAGGGTAGAGCCTTAACGGCTGGACTGATTTGCCTAAAATTTGGTACAGAATATTTTTGGGTGAATGCCTAAGGGATTAATTCAGAGTTATGTTTTAGATACTCGTAATCTGGAACGAGTAGCTGCCATACACAAATTGAAGTTTTTTGAAAAAAATGTATAATATGTTGATTTTTATATTTCTTTAATGGAATGACCAATTGCATCTGGACATGTTTTGACGTGTATCTATTGCCCTTTATGTCTTCGATTTTGGAATACATTCTACCTTTGAATTACGAATTACTAGAGCATTCAAACTGTGCTAATGGCAGGGTAATCATACCACAAGTACCGAATATTAATACCTTTTTTTTTTTATTATTTGTAAACCTAGGTTAAGGAACGAATTAACATTTTATCAAATATTTAGACGCCTTTTCAAAAAGCTCTAAATTACAATTCAATAACAAAATCTCTAGTATGAAGACCACCCAAATAAAATAATAACAATAAAAGAACCACATGTGTCTGACATAGTCATACATATTCCAAATTGTTTAACAACCTTCAATCTTCCCTAAATAACCAAAACAATAGATGTCTTGATCGTAGGTGACAAAGTAATTTTCGAAGAATATGTGTCAATCGATGGTTTCGTTGTCGATGTCGACGTCTTCGTTGTTGTTGTTGTTTTCTGTCTTGTTTGTACTCATGTCTTGTCCATTGGAGCAGCACCATGGTTACAGGTAGATATGAATATAAGAGTGGTTCTATTCCCAGATCGCATTGGATTTCGGATCGGACAACCTGCTGACTTTAAATACATCAGAATTTATTACTAATTACGTTACCAAAAGAGGTGTGTGTGTTTTTTTTTGTTGTTGTTGGGGTCCTTTTGGTTTTTTTTTTTATGTAAATAAGTTAGGCTAATGTATTCATTTGGAGCGTGCAGCATCCAGACAGGTTTAAATTCCATCATAACAGTAGCTGTGCAATTCAGGAACTCCGAGAAATACCTTTTACTACACCACATTTGTAGAGATGCCTATGTAGGAATATCCGATTTCTGATATCCAGTTGAGTGATATGTGTAATACGATATCCTAGAATTTTTCAAAGATGCGTTTACACATGTTGTTTGCATATTAAAATGTATTTCCTTTTGTTTCTTAATTTCTGACTGATGTTCAAATTGAATATCAAATCGTAACGTCCATCGTAGGAGGTCAATCGGCACCTTACAGCTACAAATAACAATTTATTGTAACATCCGGTGATAACATTGATTTTTATAGCACGATCTATTTTTTTGATAAGAACATTTACGATGTCACATGCAAATGAGATGGACGAACTGCATAAGGTCTTTTGTTATCAATGACCATTTTAATTTATATCTTTTAGTTTTTAAATTTAATTTAATTCTTCGTGTGGCCACCCATCAGATGGTGCTGCGTGTGAATATAAATGTATATTTAACTACCTATATAGAGTGTTTGTTTGTTGTACCCATAAAGAAAAAAGGGTTAATAAAATGCGATAAATGGATTGTATAACCCTCGATAAAAAAAAAAACAAGATATGCCCACCCACAATTTAAGGAACAAAATCGTTGTTTCGATTATGTACAGTTCTTGCTCTAACAAGCTCCATGTATAACTTAACACCTTTCCCGAATATAAAAAGACCTAACATTGATAACAAATAGATTTCAATTTAAATGAAATTGATTGGACCACCGATAATTTGCTTTTAAGAAGATATTCATTCGAACCGAAAGTGATAGGATTTTTGACAACGAATTTGTGTTGATAGTTGCTTTTTAATTTTAAACTTACAATAACAATAATATAGGGAGAAATATAAGAACAGAAATTAATATTCAAATATACTTCAAGACTATCTTTAGGACATCTAAGCAGATGATGCTGAATGAAAAACACTTTTCATAAATCTATCTACAAAATCGGGGGAAGAGGGATTTGAACTTTCGATATACATAGTACATTTATTTGGGAAAGTTTTTGCATCAAAAAAAAAAACGAATCCGGGATTTTGATCAAATTAAGCTTAGCGATTCCGTCTATCTGCCTGTCTGTATGATTATGTAAGGTTGCAGTACCTTATGCAATTTTCTCTAAACTTTATGCGAAAGAGTCTTAGGATATTCCCTTAAGAGATAGTTGAAATTATAGTTATTATGTACCTCCAAAAATACCTATACCTGGGGTTCAATTCTCTATCTGTGAAACTGTGAAGTGATAAAAAAGTTATCATTTCAGTTTTCACAGCCATTTTTCATTTTTACATTTCATGAACTCACATAATGCGATTCTGGAACTCTGTCTGATAAATGTTTGTCAAAACATGTAGTAAAGAACACTAAAATGAGAAATGCTCTCATTTCTGATACACGATACTCATTTTTGAGTATCTATAATTTTGTTTGTTATTTTCATATTTTATCACGGCTCTTCACAAAATCGTTTGAGTGTGAAAACAAACTTAATATTTGAAAATATTTTATCATTTTATTAACTTTTTTCATAAATTGCGAATCGGATAGTGTGTGAAGTTGTGAAAAAACTTATCACTTCACAGTTTCACAGATAGAGAATTGGACCCTGCCATACAACTGTTATTAAAAAAACTTACTCAAAATGGGACTAATGATTTAAAAAAATTAATAAATATTTACATACATATATAGGACCTTATTCTAGGTTGGGTGTATGCAAGGTTTCTTTTGCATTTACAGAATCTGGATTTAAAGAAACTTTGAATTTACCCTATGGCCTTTATTCATTTTTTTATACTTCACTTTTTTACCATAAAAAAGTGTTTCTCCTCCATAATTTGATGTTTTTTATCAACAGCACACTTTTTTCATCGATTCATTAAAAAAAAAGTGCATTTTGGTGGGGGGGGGGGGGTTGAATTCCGAATAAGGACCCATATATATGTATTTTTATTTTTCACTACTTTATTAACACCTTAACCGTTTTCGATCAACAATTTTATTCACACGTTCCTTTAAATTTGAAATAATATCTACCAATACTTTTCAATATTTTGCAACTTTAAGTGTTCAAAGTACGCTCAAAAACTTAGTTTAAAAAAATCATCAACGGTTCTACGGCATTGTGAATGTTAGTTTTACAAAAATGTAGTTTATAAGTAGCCCTCGTATTTATGATTTAAAGAACAAATATTAATTTATAAAAAAACGTTAGAGCAGTTTATCAGTGCATAATAAATTTTTATAAACAAAATTTTTTGAACATTTTTCTAAAAAAAAATAAATTGACATGTAAATTTGTAGTGTTTAATAATACATATACATAATACATACATATGTACATATGTAAATTTAAAGACAAAATTTCGAAAAAATTCATGCACATGTTTTAATGAATTTAAAAAGAAAATATTTTTTCGAACATTTGTATCTACAGTAGATACATATTTATGTACATACATATAAAAAATTGTGTTTTTGAGAAAACCTCTATACAATGATTTTTAAATTTATTTTGCACAAGTTCATATTATTTACTCAAGAAATCAGATAGCGTTTTTATTTTTTGAGTTAGGGAATTTTTTAAGCAATTTTAACAGAACTCCATTACTTCTTCAGATTTTCTCTAATTGGATTTTTAAAATTCTAAACCAACTGAATTGTTAGTGGAAGTTTAAGGAACCCAGTAGACCATTGTTTTTATTGTTGTTGATTTTTGTTGCTTATAAATTTCCCTTCCATCTGAATGCTGCTAAAAATTTAACCCAATTAGCTAGTCGGTGTTGTCTTTTCTCAAATTTGGCTTTTATTTTCTCTTTGGAAAGACCAACGTTATAAATGCAATTATTGTATTCAGAAACCGTAAGCAGTCGTGGCCGAGCGGTTAAGGCGTCTGACTAGAAATCAGATTCCCTCTGGGAGCGTAGGTTCGAATCCTACCGACTGCGAGTGAATTTCTTTTTTTTTTATTTTCAATAATTTTAACCAAGTTTTATTTATGTTAATTTTTTTAGAACTCATTTCGCTATGAACAATAAGAAAGAATGGGACATCAATGACGCCATTGTACCTCAGGTGTGTGATGGTGAATTTGATGAGTTTTGCGAATGGACCGATGGACATGTCCGCCTGGTTTATTCCATTACAAATGAAGAAGCAAAAAAGCACATTTCTGGTTGGGCAATGCGCAACACAAACAATCACAATGTCAATATATTGAAAAAAAGTTGTTTAGGAGTTTTTGTGTGCTCTAAGGATTGCGTCCTATCGAATGGCAGCAAAGTGAATCTTCGTCCAGCTATATGTGACAAGGCTCGACGAAAACAAGAAGGAAAACTATGCCCCAACAAGAATTGCCATGGCGGAAGATTGGAGATTAAACCATGTCGGGGTCATTGTGGATATCCTGTGACGCATTTTTGGCGTCATTCGGGAAATGCGATATTTTTTCAAGCAAAAGGAGTTCATGACCATCCGCGACCAGATCCGAAGAATTCAACAGTTTCCAAAAGGGCTTTTGGTAGGATGTCAACGATAGGACGTGGAGTGGGCGGTAGCAAAAGAATGAATAATCTTTTCTTGGGCAAGGAGACTACACTTAAGGAAAATGTAAGAAAATTTACAGCTAAAATCAAGGAATTTATTTAATTTTGAATTTTCTCGGCAGAAGGGATACAATCATACTCACAATCAGATAATACAACCACCTACAATGGATATTTATCAATTTAATGGTAATGTACTCACAATCTTTCTTTTTTGATGGCTTAAATTAGATCACTTTGTAGATATTTAATTTTTAATTTATTATTTAAAACGAAATTTGCACAAGAACTTAACTTAAAGAACAAGAACTCACTCACTCTTCGCAATGATTATGATTCGTTTTTATAATAAATATAAAATGAAGCCAACTTCAAGTTAGTTATGAGCATATTAAACAAGATTATAGAATTTATGTTCACGACACCAATCGGTTAATAGGTGTACTTCTCTGAAAACAAACACGATTTTGTTCAATATAATAAATACATACATACATAATTATATAGGGCGTTCACTCAAAATGCCTGTGCCATTATGCTAATGGAATTTTTTGATTGGACCAGTTAAGGATTCCATTTTGAAATCAAATCTGAAAGCCTTTTTTCTATTTTTGAAAAAGAAAACTATCATTCGATTACCAATGCAAAAGACCAGACCATTAGTTTTTTCTGCTAGATTTAGGATGGATCTACCATGCTCTCTAACTCATGTCATGGAAATTGATGTATGTACGTTGTTACATGATCCCCAATATTTGTGACCATTTTAAAAAAAAAGCAGAAAAGAGATAAAGTAATTATTATTCTTTCAAAATAATGATTTATTATATTTGATGAAATTATAAATGTCTAAGGGCCATTTGCTGAAACGAAACTTAAATATTTATGTTCAACCTAAGCGCTTATGTTCTACTTTTTCCTCTTCGTAAACTGTCACATAAGAGTTTATGTGGAACATAAGTATTTATGTTCTGTATCAGCAAATGGGCCTAAGTCTGCTAAAAGTTGTTTGGAAAAGGGCCTTTTATATAATTGCCTTTTGACACCCCTTGCCAAGAGTCGTTACTTTTCTCAGTATCCTGTTGCGGGAATTATATTTAGCTTTACTCTATAAAGGTACATTTCAGCCGCTTCTATACTTATGTATAGAATGCAAATGCACTGGTGAAAACCAGACAAAATTTTGGCTTTTTATCCCAGATTCATATTCCGATTTCAAATATTCACTTGTTCGCACTATTCTAAAATTGTTTTATTTTTATGTTTCTAATTTAAAACATTGTCTTTTTCGTACTTCTAGTATGTGGAAAGTGTTCGAACCATTTGCCATGTGTTTGCACAACAACTAGCAGTATCTACCCAGCATCCTATGCCCAGCCGATTTCCTCATCGTCGCCATCGCATGTCTTCCATTATGATATTCCATCATCTGATCATCGACCCAATAGTGTTACAGGAACATCGTTTACTACACTCAATTCCAATTGCGATTACCAATTTGAATACAATCATCAGCCCGTCCTAAAGCCTTCTCCAACAACACCCCTTCTATGTTCCAGTATTATAGAAACTCCATCCACAACTCCATACAGTGATAATCAATTAGCTTTCCGCCCGATACATAGTATTAACAATAACAATAATAATAATAACAACTGCAATGCAATTAGTATGAATACCGATAGTACCATCATCAAGCCATTCACAGGGTTCCAAGAACCCAGTTCTGTACTAACATCCAATCAGCAGCAGCCAGAATTTATAAATTATTCTCAAATCAAAACCATCGATAGCAAACAGGAATTAGACAAACTGTCTCCATATGGAAACAATAATTCCATAGATGAACTTTACTGTCATAGAACAGCAGCTGCAGAACAAAAAGGCGAAAAACTGCCACGAAATGATACGATTCTCTATGAATACGAAATAAATCCGTTTGTAAATACTGGAGGTTTCTACGATAACAGCTCGAACTATGGAGTTCTCGGCTATTTTGACAATACCCTGCCTTCCTCAAATAATAACGTGCATCATGATTCAGGATACTCATCAGGCAGTCAAGGTCAAGCATACGCCTACGATGGCTATCACCATCATCACCAACACCATCATCATCAAATTCCGAATGTTGTGAACGCCCCTGCGACCTACTATGGTCACAATGTGTAGCATCAGCTTAGTAGCCTCGTATAGAAACAAATAATCTCTTTATGTTAAGAATAATTTATTTTAATTTAGAATAATGTACAAACTATTTGTAAATTAAGACAACAACAAAAATAAAAGCCGGTCTTCAAGTACAAGCTGGCCAAACAAACCAACAAACAAGAACCAAAAGAATATCAAACAATATTTAAGGTAGATCAAACCTAGTTTACAGTTCACGTGCGAGAAGTAAAATGAAGTTTCATTGAAATTAGCTCTGCTAATATATATCGGTGCGTAAACGTAACGTAATTTCAGAGCTTTACAAATTTGCAGTTCAATATCTCAGAAATCAATACCCCTCCTGTTCTATTTTGTACTTCTTTATCATTTATTATAAGGAATATTTTTCAAATTTTGTTTTTCATTTAGTATTTATGGAATTTAAGAAATTTTGAAAATTATTATTGCACTTACTAGTGTTGCAAAATCGTTGAACACAAACAGGCTAGATTTGACCGACAATTCTTTTGCATGCGAGAAAATACCGTGGTGAATATGAAAGTTTTTCCCATGCAAACAAATCAAGTCCCATTTATAGCCCTTCAGTTCATTTGATCAGGGATCGATTAAGCAAATTAAGGGTTGTTAATGCCAATGGAAACGTTTTCTGCTTCAGATATTATGCAACCATAATGATAGATTAAGTCGATAATTATTTTGAAAATTATAACATTTTTTCGCACGCGAAATGTAAACTAGGCTTTAATTAGTACATACATTTAGTTAAACAATCAGACTTATGAATGTGTGTGTATATTAGTATAATAATTATTTATGGTCTAAACTCTCAGAGTATTTAATATAATTAATAATTTTAATTATGAGTAATTAAAGTTATAAGAGGCTGCAAGCCATGTTACTTTGATATGATTTAAATGTGTCACTTCTCGTGAAATATGTCCATGAAAGGAAAATGTGCCTTAGTCGGTTCGAGAAGATCGATCAAATAGCAGACAGTTCCAGCAACACCTTCGTATAGGCTATGCGGTCGGTCAGGTATCCGCGCTCGATCTTTGAAATCAGAATTGGTAAGTAGTTCCATGAATTTCACAGCGCGATACAGGAATTTCGGTTCTTTGGTCAGACGATAGAGTAACAAGAACACGTAACCATTTCCTGCTACACCGTGACATATGCCAGGACCTTTGCGCAGGAATCCCTTGTTCCACACCAAATCTGCCGCAAGCCGTACAGCAGTTAAGTACTTCTCCTCGCGATACACAAGATAAGCCCTTGCAATTAAGTATACCGCCCCGGGGGCTCCATGGCACCAATGCACCAACCGCTTTTCCCTGCCGGTTTTCAAATCCTCCAGGGCAACTGGGAAATTTCCTTCGGCATCCTGCAGACTCAAAAAGTAGTCAATCGATTTTTTGATGTCGAGTAAATCTGACCGAGGAGGTCGACAACTTTCGCGGCTGTAGCCCGGACTTTCGATTAGCATATGCAATATACCACACAGGCCATGTGCCGCTCCCAAATACTCAGTTCCATGATACTGGTACATCAAAGGCAAAGGTGCTTTATTTTGTTTGGCATACTCCCTGCCACTGGTGATTGTTATTTCACAAATCGAAATAATTTCATCATCGGAAATGGGTTTTGGCGTCAAGACGTCATTTAGCCAGTAACAGCCGCTTAAGTAGCCAGCACGTCCCACTAGCATTTCGTCACAACCATGTTTGGTAAAGACAAACTCCTTGGCGGGCTCAATTCCGCCCCGGAAGTTTGCTAAATCACTATCGAAATCTTCAGTCTTATTGAGATCCTTAGAGATAACAGCCGACACAGCATAGATGCCAGCATTCCCGCATAAAAAGGCATAACGTTCGCTGGGTCGCTTCTTGTAACGATTGGCATTTGCCTTGGCACTGCGGATATACGTTTGGGCGTGATCCAAAGCGGGATACAAATCATTGGTCTTTTCGGATCTCGAGAGCCGCCAAAACATATAAGCAATTCCTAGTTTATATAAATACGAAAAGTACTATAAAACCTTTTCCTTTTTTTTCCCAAAGCTTCTTACCCGAGTTTCCAATATACAAGTCACCCCGATGGTCTTCGTTTTCATTGCTCGGTTGGGTGGTTTCCAAAATTGCATCAACATAAGTGCAAATCAAGTTTTTAACGTGCTCCTCGTCATATTCAATTTCTTGACCATCTTGGTAGTCGGCAAATGGATTGTCTAGATATCTTTTGTCCATTTCTATTCGGATATAATCTGGATCTTTCTTTCAATTGATTTGAATGGGCAAGAGTATAACAACAGAAAAAAGAATAAAATCAATAAGGCGTGTCAAGGGCAGCAGGAAAAGGTTTGTAAGAAAAAAAACTTACCTTGCCTACAACACTGCCGGGGAATTCTTGCTACAATATCTTAAGAAGCTTTTAAATTTGAACGTTTTATAGTTAAAATTTAAAGAAAAAAGGCTGCAATTTATATAATTTGAGTTTCTCAAAGGTAGAATATTATGCAAAATTGCAATTTATAGAAAAAATATTTGCAAGCCGGCCGCAAAAAAAGTTTACTTTTACAAGTACCGATTTGATTTTAATATAATTGCATGCAAAATTGCACCAGTAAAACGAACAGGGAAGCGCAGGAACAAGAATTGACGTTTCTGTCATATCGAAAAGAATGTAACCCTATTGGCCAACAGATGACGCAATTTAACAAATGCTACCAAACTTATTTTTTATATGTAAGCCTTTGGAAAAGCAATACAACTTCTTAGGCTAGTCGCGCACTGGCAACTGTGATCGAAATCAAATAGTTTAATCACCAGTTGAAAGTGAACCGCGCACTGGCAACTCTTAACTCACGCTCACACGCTTTTCTCTCTTGCTCTTATAGAAAACAGCTCAACTGTTGTGAAGGGAATCGTTTAGTTTGTGTCAAAACACCGACTTTTCAGTTGCTCAAATCGAGTGGCTGTATGTGCGCGGAGTTCCATATTAGCCCAAATGTTTCATTTAAGCAACTAAACAGTTGCGAAACTAAAAATGAAATGTGCGCGCCTGGCCTTAAATTCCAACATTTTAATCGGCCATTTAGTAATATAAGACGTTTATTTGATATTTTAAAGATAAAAATATTTTCACATTTGCGGTTTTTTCCATTCAACATGTTAAGTTTTTAGCCACGAGCTATGTATATCTTTAATTTTAGGCTAGCCGCGCACTAGCAATTTTTAGTTGCGAAACTGCTTGGTTCGAGCACCTAAAAAGTTTGTGTTTTGACACAAACTAAACGATTGCCTAAAATAAGTTCGCCATTTTATTGAACATATAATTATCTCAAAATTCACGGACATTCAACCAAACAGTTCATCTGTTTTCTATAAGTAACCAAACAGTTTCGCAACTAAAAATTGCTAGTGCGCGGCTAGCCTTAAAGTAATTATTGTTAAATTCATCGCAGGATCAAGAGATGAAGATATTTTGAATAGAAATGAGAAATGGAAAACCCCATTGGACTTGAGTATTAAATATATATTGAAGTATTTGGCATCACTTACATTTCGCTCTATTTTCTGACATTTCATTTCGCCTCGTTGAATCAAAACCGAAGGCCTCACCGATTCCGTAACTAGGAAAGTCAAACCAAACTAAGGGGCTTGCAACAAGTTAATTCTAATCTTTTTCTGTGTTCGGTATTTCACTTCTTCACTGTTCATTTCATGTCGATAAGGAGTTGAATTGGGAAAAATAAATTACTTAATTAATATTTAACTGACAAATACCGTTAATTTATTAAGTCGAAGTCACTTCACCCATCCCTTTAGTGTAATCGAATAGAAAGTCTAAAAGTAGAACAAAAATGTCGGCTTCCAGAATTTTAGGTGCACTAAATAAAGTGACAAAAACTTCACTTTTGCAGAATAAACTAATCCAATGTAAGTTTGAATAAATAAATTTCTATTCCCAATATAGAAAATTCGTGGTATTCATTTATGCTTTTACGTGGAAATTCGATAGCTGTCATTTCGTGGACTTTGCCCCGTTCGACCATCATAACAGATTCTATGAAGAGACCATTTTATTGAGTAATCTTCCTCACTGTGTGAGAAAATGGAAGTTTAATTTTTTTTAATCTTCATGATCAATGATTATGATTGGAATTTCTTGAAATAAGAACCTACATCATGTATTTTCCTCTACCTCATTGCAAGATTCTTTTCTATGTCCTTTCATTACAGTTCCCTCAGTGACAAGAATGATGTCAGCCGCTGCGGCGGCGGCAACCAACAAGCACACTTCTACTAAAGTGGTTGATGGCGTTCTTGTCGTCACAATCGACTCTCCCAACGCCAAGGTAAACTCCCTAGGCGAAGAGATTAGTGCTGAATTTGAAGGCATTCTTCGTGACCTGGAAACTAATTCCAGTGTCACTTCAGCAGTTCTGATCTCAGGCAAACCAGGATGCTTCATTGCCGGCGCCGACATAGGTATGCTGGAAAAAGTTCAATCTGCCGAAGAAGCCACAAAAATTTCACACGGTGCTCAGTTGATGTTCAATAACATGGAACGAAGCCGTAAGCCAATCATTGCTGCTATCAATGGTGTCTGCCTAGGGGGTGGTTTGGAATTGGCTCTCGCTTGCCACTATCGCATTGCCACCAAAGACAAAAAGACTTCCTTGGCTTTGCCTGAAGTTATGCTTGGTTTGCTGCCAGGTGGAGGTGGAACTCAGCGACTGCCAAAACTCACATCCATACCAACTGCATTAGACATGGAACTGACGGGAAAAATGGTCAAGGCTGATCGTGCCAAGAAACTTGGAATAGTTGACCTTTTGGTAAATCCTCTTGGTCCCGGTCTGAAGCCTGCTGAGGCCACTACCATTGAATACTTAGAAAAGGTTGCCATTCAAATAGCTCAGGATATTGCCAGTGGCAAAATAAAGGTAAAATATTTTTGTCCTTTAAGCTACAAGAGGACGAAAAGTAATCTTGTATTTCCAGGTCGACAGAGAGAAGAAGGGACTGACAGATAAGTTGATGAACTTTGCTTTCAGCATTGACTTTGTTAAGAATAAGGTTTTCGATAAGGCACGTCAGCAGGTAATGAAGATGTCTGGTGGACTCTATCCAGCTCCTCTTAAGGTGAGTTCCACGCTTTAAAAAAAAGGAATTATTTATGGAATTTCTGCTCTTTGAAGATCATTGACGTCATTAAAAAAGGTGTAGATGCAGGACCTACCGCTGGCTATGAAGCCGAAAGAAAGGGATTCGGAGAGCTAGCTATGACACCTGAATCAAAAGGGCTAATTGGACTCTTCCGCGGGCAAACAGAATGCAAAAAAAATAGATTTGGTGCCCCCCAACGTAAAATCCAAAATGTTGGAGTTCTCGGGGCTGGCTTAATGGGTGCTGGTATTGTTCAAGTGTCCGTAGACAAGGGCTACCAAGTTGTAATGAAAGACACAAATGATGCTGGTCTCTCGCGCGGACTTGGACAGGTTCAAAAGGGGTTGGAAACCGCTATTAAGCGAAAACGCATCACAGGCTTAGACAGAGACAAAATTCTGGCCAATTTAACACCAACCCTAGCTTACGACAGTTTCAAAAATGCTGACATTGTAATTGAGGCTGTTTTCGAAGACATCAACATTAAGCATAAGGTTATCAAGGAGCTAGAAGCTGTGGTTCCTAAGCATTGTATTATTGCCACCAACACCAGCGCTATTCCAATTACGAAAATAGCTGCAGGTAGCTCGCGACCCGACAAAGTTGTGGGAATGCATTACTTCTCTCCAGTGGACAAGATGCAGTTGTTGGAGATCATCACGCATCCGGGAACTTCAAAGGACACAGCAGCAGCTGCTGTTGCTGTCGGCTTGAAACAGGGAAAGGTTGTTATTACTGTTGGGGACGGTCCCGGATTCTATACCACTCGAATTCTCGCAACTATGCTTTCGGAAGCTATAAGGTAAGCAACTTAGAGAAAATGTATTCTAATCTAATAATGACACAAATTTAGGCTTCTGCAAGAAGGTGTTGATCCAAAGGACTTGGATAAAATGAGCAAAACGTTTGGATTCCCCGTAGGAGCTGCAACCTTAGCTGATGAAGTTGGTATTGATGTTGGTTCTCATATCGCCGTAGATTTATCAAAGGTACAAAGAGACACAAGTAATCATACTTCAGATATAAAATTTTCTTGTTTTTTAAGGCATTTGGTGAACGCTTCAGCGGAGGCAATCTTGAAGTTATGCAAGACCTTGTTAAAGCTGGATTTATGGGTCGTAAATCTGGAAAAGGAGTATTTTTGTACGAAGGAAAATCGAAGGGCACTCGGGAGGTCAATCAGGAAGCTCTGGAAATAGTCAAACAAAAGTATTCTCTTGTTCCCAAGGGAGCTACCAGTGTTGAGGATATGCAACTGCGAATGGTTTCAAGATTCGTCAACGAAGCCGTTCTCTGTTTGGAAGAGAAAATTCTCGATAGTCCTCTGGAAGGTGATATCGGTGCTGTATTTGGTTTGGGATTCCCCCCATTCACCGGTGGTCCATTCCGTTGGGTTGATCAATATTCAGCATCGAAATTAGTCAACAAAATGCAATCATATGCTGATTTATATGGAGCACCTTTCAAACCAGCTCAGACATTATTAGATATGGCTAAGGATTCATCAAAGAAATTTCATGTAGTAAAAACCACCTCGAATCTATAAATTGGAGTCTTTATTCTTAACAAAATAAAAGATCTGCTGCTTCCGAGTATCAAAAGCCAAACTTGAAAAGAGGAACTATAAAAATTAAGTGCACTTAAAGATATAATTTGCGTAAAAAGAGCGCAAAATTATGGCCAACAAATAATTAACTACTATCAGGCATTTAAAGCATTTAGTTTTAAAAACGAAATCATAAATATAATTTGTTTAACCGTTACGTTCATAAGTAAATAAAAATCTGTTTTTTATCTAAGTGCTACTTATGTTTCAATTTTTGTACTCACATAAGGATTGCCTGTATTTTGCTGCGGTATCTGTTGGGAGTTGTGGAAGTTGTTCAGAGAGGCGACCATAAGATAACCTATCATATCGCAGGTATTAAAGAAATCAAATAAGTTGCTAGGGTCAGGGTATACGTATTTATATATCTCATAAGGGATTTCTATAAAAGGGCTACTATAAATGAAAGCAAAGACTATCCTCCTGGAGGAACCAGTGATCGGACAGAATAATATTGGTGGTTACTCCGAGGCCAACCACTTTTTTTATTTGGGTTTTGTATGTGGAAAACTATCTAAAACATTAATCAAAGAGTTGAATCCACTACCTTCTTCATAACGTTTTAGATAGTTTTCAATAAGTTGGACCTTTATTTAAGGATCCTATGATGAAAATTTTATTTCTGGCCTACTCTTATACAAAAACCGAGAGCTATTGGCGTGATTTTCTATTCTATTCTATCAACTTTTCACTTTTGTTTTACTTTTAGTTTTTATAAAGTGAATATTCTACGTATAAAGTACATTGACAATCTGATGCATACATACGTACTTTATTTAAATTTGAAACACATTTCTACATAGTGTGAATTATTTTATTATAATTCGACTCAAAAATTTGTGCAACACGTTTACTTTAACATCTAAAAAGCAATTTTTATTTACAATATTTTACATTTATCTAAAATTACTTTTCCCAATAACCCCTGATATTTTGTTGATTATTACTGTTGTTAGTATTGTTGTTATTATTATTTCTTTGGTCTTGAGGCGCAGGATATTTAACTAAAACATCATCTATTAATTCTAATATTCCAATTTTTAGCTTCCTCTTTTGAAGAGGCGTTAGCTCAACAATATCCGGAAGTATACTGCGGAAGAATTCCATATCTGAGTTTTCAGCTCGATTAAAATAGCCCTCGGGAGATCTTTCGTTCGATCCGATCTGTTGTTCTAACTTTATCCGTTTGGGCTGAGGAAAGGTATGATTAGAATGATGCTGATTATGGTGATGGCCATTTATATGAGGTGCCGCCGAAGAAGAGAATATTATATCCGAGTTTGCATCGGGTGTTTCTCGCATTTCGATTTGTACATCGGGTATAAAATTGTTCATTGTGCTCGTGTGTGCACTGTTGGTGTCACTCAGCGGTGTAGAGGTCTCTGGTGGCCGATTGATTTGAGCTTCACCATTATCGAAGGCATCAATCGTCTCCTCATCATTATCGGACAGTGAATGTTTCATTTCTAAGTCGTGTGATTGATTGTACTTGTACTCATTTAATGTATTTTGAATATTAAAAATACTTTGAGAACTATCGACGGACTGGCGAATTGATTTTAGAAATGGTAACAGAAACGCCATGTGCTCTGTTAAATAGTATGGCTTATGTTGTGGATCGTTGCCACTTTGTTGTTTTATGTATCTTGATAAGCATGCCCGAAGATTCCGCCAGCGTTCCTTACAATGTATCACTAAGATTGGAAAGTTTTTATTAATTGTTTTAATACAAAAAAAAAATTCTGTGTCTACCAGCGCGAGTACTGATCGGAGGTTTTATGGTATTAATTTCAATGTACAAATTATGGAAGAATAAGAATTTTCTATTGGAAATTGGTTACCGTCATATGTTCACATTAAAGCATTACAAATTGGTAACAGCATTGAGTTAGAATTTTGGAAAATCTCGTTAAAATTTTGACTTGCTCTAAGGGCAATTAGTCCTACATGCGTTCACTTTAACTTAGCGTTACAATGCGATAATACCTAATAATTTACTCCTACAATTCTTGGTCACCATAAAAACTTCAATTGCATACATGCCCAACTTTTTTATTTGAGTCCAGGTACCCGGTATATGGTTCCTTTTATTTAATCTCTCTGTTATTGTTTCAGATATTTAAATAATCAACTATTTACAAGATTGTCAACTAAAGTGACTGATGTTGTTATGTGAAGCTTTCTGTTTACATTATTTTTTTTTTTTTTTTTTAAGACAGATTTTCTTGACGGATTAAAAAAAATGTGCTTATTTCAACTTGCAATGAAGGAACAACAAGTTTTGGATTCTAAACGTTTGAAGCCACTTTTTTCAAACATGGTTGTCATGGGTGTGAGCTAATTCTCTCGATAAGGAAGTTAAGTTTAGTTTAGCTAACAAAATTAACTATATCCGTTATACAAATATGAAGAACAAACAATTATGTACACTTGATACTGGCACTTCTTGCTACAAAGTGTTCTTAGGTGCAATCACAATATAACTAGTTTCTTTATCTAATGATTAAATTGGAAAATGTAATGTATAGATAAATGTAATGTATAGATAAATTTTTGATAATTTATCAAGCTTAAAAATTGTTAAGGCGCTATAATAGAAGTATCTAATTTGAAAAAAAAACTCTTCATTGGCTCAGGTTTATGGATATATAGACAGACAGAATTTGGGACCCACTATCTTGTTCTCTTTCATCTTAATGTCAAAAGTCCGATCAAAATTTTGAGTTGGAATTTTTGTGCGAACACAAAATTTGCCATATTTTCCATTTCGCAAGTAAAAACTAAAATGCACATACAAAGGCACACAATAAACTGTACAAAATATGTAGTATATGTTTTTTTTTTTTAATTTATGTTTTCACTATAATGAATCTTAATTATAATCTTAACTATGTACAATATAGTCAAGAATTAAATAAATAACAAAATCAAAAGAATTTAAAAATATAAAAGTGCGCATACGCCACAGTGTACCATCGTTTCTTCACAAAATTAGCTTTCTGATAATTATTTTAATTAAAAATAATTTAAATATGCGGTGAAATTTATACATACATGAAGTAAACTGTTTCGTTCTTAAATTGAACTTGGCTCGAAAGACGCTAACACATCCCAGTCACACTGGTATTTTAATTAAAAAATGCAACAAAATTTGAAAAATCGAAAAATAAATTTGTATTTACTTTTGTTGCATTTGACCCAAAAACCCCATTCAACTAAGCTGCAACCTGCAACCCAAACAAAATGCCTTTTGTTTCATTATAAATGTATCTACTCGCAATGTGGTGACAACTCTGGCGATGGTGTTGACAGTTCACCAATCTCCCCATTGACATCTTGTAGTTGTTCATAATTTTATCTAAATCATCAAAAAAGTAAACACCCTATAGTACGAGTATGTAGCTATAAATGATATAAAACAAATCATAATCCCTTCCTCAAATGAAGTGTCAATTTTTCGAAACTAAGGTAGGCTATACATAAAAGCTCTCAATTTACACAAATAGTTATGATACCTATTCGCTTAACAAATAATAAGCCTGTTTTATCGCACGTTTTAACACACAGCTACATATATAGTTACAATGATGATATTGAACATTACGCAATCGTGCCATAAACAACAGGCTGCCTATGAGCTTTTTTCTTCATTCCACAATGCGCATCAATTCTAAAAATCAAAATTTTGTTTACAAAACATTGTTTTCAAAAGAAGAGAGTGGGAGAAAAGGCGAGAGAGGTGGGTGATAAGAAAGCTCTATCATGACGATTATAGGTACTATCACCATCATGATGAAGGTTCTTTTTTCAATTTTTTTTAATCGAATACTTTACAAACCACAACGTGCACAGAACACATTAGGTCTTCATAAACTGAAGCTCTGCCGCGATATGATAACAACACGCCGTTGATTTGTGCTGGCTGGTGAAGAAGCGATAGTGCCCAGATACACATCTACAAAAAAAAAACAAAAAAAAAAAACAAAAACAAAAACAAAACAACACCTCAACAGAAAAAAATATAATGTTGTAGGTACTACATTCGCGTGTATATTTACGACATCAAGCCACGATTTGTGAGACTGTTCTCGTGTTATCAAGGGGAATTGTACAACACCCCCCAACTTGCCCCGTTTATCAAAGCAGCAGCAGCACTATAAACCAATTGGTTGAAGCTTATTGTGTAATCTATAGGTGTATTAAAAGTTGATGAAAACAATTTATCGATTGCAATGTCCCTCTTTTCGAACTTCACACCTCACCAACCCCCGTCCTCATACACAAAACATCCAATTTCAAGCGAATTATGGTATAAAATGTAGACATCTTGATGCATCTCAAAGTCTAAAAACACTTGTATTTGGGAACTCATTGTACAACAAGGTAAACATAACTGAAAAATATCTCCTTCTACCTAACCTAACACAGCAGATAGCACTTCTTCGTTATAAAATTTGTGTTGTGCTGCATGCATTTTTCATTTTGCGATTGGGCGGGAGACTTGTTATTTTAAGGGTGGCACCAAAACCGAACGCAAATAATCGCACTGGCATTTTCAAAATTGAAAGAAAAAGCTCTTTCTTACCATTTTCTCTAGTTTCCTGGGATATCACTGACCATGCCTTCTCCTGGTAGTCCCTATTCCTGTACTCGGGCACTTTTTTGTCGTACAAACAACGATGTTTTTTCACCATTTGAACAAATCGGATATTGAAATCCTCATCGGCTTGCATGATCCGTGGTGTGGATGCCGATGCCGATGACGACGTCGACGACATCATTTGCCTGTTGTCCAACACTACATCCACTTGTTTTTTAATTTCGACTTTGTTCTGCATCTAGTAAGGTATTTAGTATTTTACACAAAACCGTTAGTTAAAGGTTGGTTGTTTTTTTTTTTTATATAAAAAACCAAGAGACACGACAGTGTAGACTGCGTATTTTACTCTGTTTTTTGCGCGTCTAACAAAAATAGAATAAGTATATAATTTTTATGGATGTGTGTTTTCGAAAGCTCAACCAACTCACAAATGACAAACAACTCGTGTTGTTGCGAGCGAGTTGCTGGGGCTGGCTATATTGCTTTGCTTTGCCTCGCTATGATGATGATGGCTGGTAATGTTAAGGCATGAGAGGAGCGCGCTGGAGAGTGTTGTATGAGTTGAGTATACGCAAACAACAGCGATAGAATATAAACTACAAAAGACGTTGTGAAAGCTTGTTTGTTGTTTTTGTTGTTTCAGTATTGACGTCGCATTGGTGTTAGCAGCTCTCGCTGACACAACAACAAAACCAACATACATACTCATAGATAATACAACACCAAGTAACATTCCGACAAATAAACTTTTAAATTTGGTATCTGATGGATACACATACTCTACCCACCTCCCCTCGACTACTATACAACAAAAATGCATTTCATGTTGATTGGGGAGGAATTCTCGATCCTCTTCCTGCTTCACGTTGTTTTTACAAAGTAGCTATAGAACCTGTATCCGTTATACATCTGTCTTGAAGATATTTTTAAAAATATTTCAAACCGTATCTTCGTCTTCCTCTTTTTCTTCCCCCGGTATCTACTTCTATATTAATAGTTAGATAGGTGTATCTATTTGTTCTTCTCATTTGGTAACCAAATGAAACTACATAACAACAACAATGACGAATTTAGAGCGCGCAACGCAATTATTGCCGAACTGAGAGACAAACAAACAAAACCCCTCTAATTTGAATAAACAATAAAGCGTAAACTGGGTGAGTGACGGACGAGTGTTTTACTATTCCTCTACCTAAGGAGAAACGACAGAAAAGCTTAAACATACTCGGGCTGGGTGAAAATGAAAGCTCAACATATTAAACAATCTACAATATTGTATTCTACACTCTTGTTCAATCTTCAATGCTCACTAAACGAATTAATTCATTTTAACTTGCTCTATAGGGAAATAAGTATTGGTTTCGAGTGTACAAATAAAATTTCCGATTAAATCTTACGAACTCGAAAGTTACTAAAAAAATACTTGGCAAGTACTTGTTTGATAAGAGAACCTTCCTCTGTACATGAAGCTCGAGCTTTAATGCGTAGTTTGATATGCTTCAAATTTGGTACAAAGAATTTGTAACCGAATTCCCTGGAGGAGAAGTTACAATTTTTGTCTTAGTTCATCTAGAAAGGGTTGCCATAAAGCATTTTTTTTTTCAAATTTCTCGAAAACAGCTTAAAAGATTTTGATAAAGCTTCGTACCTTTGATTGTAGTAAATAAAATGGCGTTTTAGATTTTTAGTGAAAAAATGGACATCCCGAAAATACGTATGGGTTTTGGTGTTTTTTTTTTTTTTTTGAAGAAATTATCTTGGTTTTGGGTTATTCCCACTAAATGCGTTTAAATCTCGCTTAAGTTTTTATTTCCAAATTTGCTTTAAAGATTTTTCTAAATGAATTTTTGAATTTTTCACACTTTTTCTTATAGTATAACAATGTGGCATTACTAATAGCATATAATAGACTCGAACAACAAAAGTAAATTCTTGTTAATACATTCCTTCAGATTTGAATTTTGCGTATATTATTTTTTGGTTAAAAGCATAAGGGAAGAAGAATCTAATAAAAAATCGTAGAGGAAGGGGATATGTTTTATTTTTTTTAAATATAAAATATATACAAAACATTACAATACAACGGAAATATACTTACAATATTAGGATAAAGCTATTAAAGTCAATTTTATTAAAATCAGAAATATACACATGTACACTTTTAATATATTCCTGTATCAAGTTATGTATTTCCAAAAATAGTTTTTAAATTGAAAATTTTATAAAGAAAAAAAAAACTTTATACCGATGTTTTCCAAATGAGTTTGTGTTTTAAGCCTACTTTAAACACACAAAAAACACACTGAAAGAGAGATTGCATGTGTTAAAAGGTAAGGAAAATTTGATAGTTATAAGCCAATGTAGGTTTCATATTATAAAGAATGGTAGGAAAATTGGTGTCTTTGAGACAATGGAAGCTAAGCGAACAGAGCATATTATTTGTAATAAATAAGTAGTATGCAACTGGAGATGATTTTTCCCAAAACAATTATAAATTTTAAAAAGTCAACTGTCGAACTTTCATAGATTGGACTAATTATCAGTTAGTTTTGTTGTGGTAAGAACACCACCAAGAAGGCGAGATCCTCAAACCATCTTTTAAAAGTTTCTACCTCGCAAACAAAATGAAATCTAAAATTACAAAGCAATCTACATAACATGCCTGTTACGACTTAAAGCTTACTTCTAAAATTCCCAAGAGTGTATATGTATATAAAGTGAGAGAGCAGTAACAAAAAAATACCCCAATCCATTTTAAAGCTTTCTGCAAGAAACATGCAAACACATGACAGCAATACACTGCAACAGAGCAGGTGATTTTTTTTATTCCAGAGGACTAAAAATCTAAACAAGTTTCCAATAACCTCGTCCGTGCGTGATGAGAGTATGTAGTACTATTAGACGATGAAGTAGAGTGCTATAGGATTAACTAAATATAAAAAATTCACAAGTTCAATCTTCCTTACTCGTTTCCTTTTTGTGTGTTCTAAATGAGTGTTCTACTTTAAAAAGGATTATCTATCTCTATATAAGAATATCTGTGAAATAAATTTGTTTTTTTTTCTCATCTTGTGAAATGAATGCATATGCGTATAAATAATGTCCTTGCATTCTTAATGTGATACAAAGATTCTGAAGTAAAGTGAACGAAAATTGTTTTCAAGTTAATGTAGGTCCTTTTTTGACAAAAAAAAATCGATTTTCTCCAAAAACGTTTTTTACATAGAAGTTGATTAAAAAAATAAAAACACTTTGTGAAGCCAAATTCGGTTCTCTAGGACATTTTTGTTATTTTCGCAAAAGTTTTTTTTTCCTTAAGGATATTGCGATGCACTTATTTTCTTCTGGGATACGTTAGAAAAAAAAAAAACAAATACAATTATCTACCCATGTGCAAATATAAATAAAAAAAATTGCCATATTCGAGTTTCTATATTCACCGTGTATAAGAGTATACGGTTATTGTGTGCAAGTAAATTTAAGAGCGAGAAAATTCAGGAAAGCTTTTGATAGTGCTTTTCATGTAAGAAAAATAAAAACCTAGTGTTCAACACCGCAAATGACACACAAATGCAATGACTGTGTCTCAGTTTTGTGAGGACGACTTTTTCGAAACGACCATTCGCGCGCGTTGTTTGATTTTCCTCGACTTTTTTTGCCTGTCAAAAATTATTCGCGGGTAAATTACGTTTTTTTTTTTTTTTTGTATTTCTCGATCAAAACAATTAAACACAAAATTGAATCTCAAAATAAAGTGTATTATAGTGACTTTTTAACTAAACAAATTCATTTCGAAAACACATACATACTTTAAATAACCGGATCACTAATGCACTTGAGAAAGAAAAGAATTCGGTCAAATACAAAACAAGAAACCGACCTCCTTCCACTTGAGATTTGAATGTAATTCCATTTGTTTGTTGTTGCTGCCTCATCATCCTTTGATACAACTTTTTACTGCAACTTTTTCAATTTTTAAAATCAATTTGAAAAAAAAAATCTTTTTTTTAATTACAGAAATGTTACATTTAAAAAAATCCTTATTATACAAATTAGTGAATAGATTGCGAGTTTCTATTGTTTTACTCCTACATTATTTTTTTTTGTTTATTATATTATTCACAATCAAAACACAAAACTATTCCCAGATAACATACTTATATACTTTATTCGTGCACAGTCATCTACCTATAGTGAGCAAGTGTGTATTTTAGTTGAAGAATATACAACACACTTCCCTGTAAGAAAAATGGATGATTTTGTATAGTTTTCAATTTTATTTTTTTTAAATTCCTGCTTCTTCATCATCATTTTTAAGAATTTTCTTGTATTCTAATGGGTGTTTTTTTATTGAAATTTTATTTTGAGTAAAACACATTCATGTTGTTTATGGTCACATGGTTTTTGAAATTATTGGAAATGTAATAAGTTGTATACCGACAGTCTCTAAATATAAGGAAGCTCCGTCTAACTCGAATAGAGCGGAATCTGTAAGGTCAATTCGCGACCACTTTTCAGCTGTTGTTATTTTTTTGAATTTTTGAGTAGGGGGTTTTAAGTCAAACGATCTATGATATGTTAACAGCGCACCCCTTTTTTAATAGGGGCTCTATCTTAAAACCTGATGATTTAAAATGAAACTATGTTATGGATTTCAAACTAACAAAGTTAAAAATATTCACGTAAGTCCGTAAGCCTTTGCCCTACACTCCGTACCAGCTAACGTTGTACAGTGAACCCCTATTCGGTGAGTAAACTTCATACACCAAGATTACAAAGCGTATTCGTGATCTTTGCTTAATTTTGATCGATTCGCTCCCTCAATTTTAACTATTTTATAAAATTTGATTATATATAGCTTTGAATTAAATGAGTTCTGGAGATGAATGTTCAAAAGCACTATATAGTTACGAGATGCACTCCTGTGGGACTGCATCTAAAGCGCTTGCCATATGAGGGTTATGACTAAAAGTTCCGGCTTTTCTCACGTGGCTTTCATGATCTGTTCTTAGTAGAAATCTAAGGAAATGTTATGGAACTATTGTTCACAGGATAATAAAAATTATAAAAATAACATTAATTTCAATTTCTTTACTAAGAATTAGGGAGTTTCATTAAAATTACTCAACTAGCTTGTCGTACACTAATCTATGTTTTTTCTTGGATAAAATCAACATGACCTTAATTTATTACGAATCAGATCAACCTTCAATTTGAAACCAAACTTATTAAAAAGCACCCTTTACAATAAAAAATTACTTGAAAGATTTGCCACGATCGATACGTTCTCACAGATTAAGGTTACTTTAAGTCTCCCTATGTGAATAATTCTGAGTTCTGACCAGTGCGCGCAGTTCTTATTGCTTCTCTTTGAGAGATCAGTCGAAGGATCAATTCAGATAAAAACTGCAGCATTCAAATATCAATGTATACGCATGCCTCCCCTCCAACACACTCAAAACAATTCTCGACTTTTCGATTGTATTGAGAGAAGAAAATAGTACGCATACGCCCGAGTGAATCTTCCGCTAGGATAACAAATGTTCGCCGATATTTCTTATTTAAATTTTCAAATAAATACAACTGATGTACTTTTTCACTCTCCTCGTTTCATTCCATTCGTCATTCTCTATGATTTCTTTTTTGTTTTATTTAAACTCATGTTCTCGGGAGCAGAAATAGAATTTCTGTGAGTTTTTTTTTTTAATTTTATTTTATACATGTGTTACTGCTGGCTGAAAAATCTAAATGTTGGAAGAGTCTTTCTTTGCCTCCTCTCTTTCTCAAGTGATCATGAAGTGATATCCCCGAAAATTCCGAACAAGAATTAAATGTAAAAAATAAAAAAAAAATCTAGTGAATTTAGTTTAAACTTTTTTTTACATAAATTTATAGGCACTTAATTTTTCAATTAAATTACATATTAATTTATGAAAAAATTGTTACACATCTCATTTTTAAAAATCTCACTTTTGAGTAATGAACACATACAAAAAATGTTACATATTTCTACAAAAAATTAATGAAAAAAGTGTGTTATGTTAAATAGTGCTAAAAATAAAAAATATTTTATACTCAAAAAGACACTGCTTGCAAATGCATTGTTTAGAGATGAGATATGTTTAATTTGAAGAAACAAAACTTAAATATCTCAGACAAAATACGAAATTTTGACTGTCGAAAAGAAAAATTCGGATTCGTATTATTTAATCAATCAACTTGTACGTGACCTCGTATAAATCATGAAAAAAGTTTCTGTGTTTTTCATACAAAAAATATAAATAAAAAAATCAAAAATCAGTGAAAAACAACTTAAATAACCCAGCAGCCCTAAAACGCTTACTACAGAGAACAAGTTTAGTCGAAATTCTTCAATTGAAATGAAAAAAAAAAAAAAAAAATAGGGGAGGAAATTCTTGCCCATTGAGTTAGGGAAATTTTCGATTGATTTTATAATTTAAAAGAAAATTATGTATCATAAATGGCCATCTGTGAAGAAAAAAAATATTTAAAGTTATTTTAACTGAAGAGCTCTACACCACGGTTATGCTAGTAAAAAAAGAAAAATCTTTCCAACAAAGTTGATAAAAAGAATAGAAGAACACAAAAAAAAAAGAAAATCTACCTCAATATGTGATTCTATTTATAACAAAGCCTAAGATATTTTTTCTTATGCTTTGTTGTTGTTGTGTTATTGTTGCTCTTGTTCTCACAAAATATTGTAGCCTGTTTTATTTATTTTTCCTTCATTTATATATGAGGGCATGTAGATATTTTTCTCTGGTCGATTTTTCACAAAATTGTAATGTACTTCTGCCTTCGTCATCGCTTAAGGCACAACATGGTATATGAATATTTTGACGTTTTGTCGGTTTTTAAGTTTAAAATAAATTGCAAGTAAATTTGCTCCCGGAATTGTTATGAGAAAGAAATTTGCACTGCAATTTCCGTTTGAATCGAAATGTCCGAAACTTCCAACAGACAAATAAAAATGAAGAGGCCACGATCTCTAGACGTATTTTTGTTTATTTTTATGTTTTTTTTTATAGAAGTATTCTCGTCATACAAATTTCCAATTCATAGGCAGAGTTTATTTTGATTCAGATGATTCGGGAAACTAGACCTCGAAAATCATATGCCTTGCATTGCATTCTATTGTTAGTGGAAACAATCATCACTTAATTGAATTTCAATTCTGAATAAGTAATAGTTAGCAAGTTTCACGTGAAAACAGTTCACGTGAAATTTAAAATTTCATTTCGAATCAGCAGGGCTCTTCGAAGAAAGTTTGTATTATTTGTGTTTTCAACTGTTAATGAATTTCATTAGAATAAATATTTGATCTGATTTTTTTTAAAACGTTTCATTTGGTTTAATTTGTAAGAAAAACTGCTGCTGTTTTGTGAGTTTATCTTATTTTCAAATCTGTGGTTTATTTCCAATAAATGTAACTTATATTTTGACAGCTGTGAAGAGAGCCAGACATTTCGTGAGTTTCATAAGAACAATATTTCACTACACAATTTTCGTTCATCCGAAATTTAAAATTACACTTAATTTCCGACCAAAGCACAATGTTCATTTTAACACTTGTGGATAGATAGAAAAGCGAGAAAAAACATTTAGTTTTTCCGAAAAACATGAATTTTACTTTGACAGCTAGTCTGCCTTATTGGCTTTAAGCGAAAAATATTTTGTTTCAAAATGTTGTATTAGTCGAAAATTATAAATTTCAATTCACACTATTAGAATTTATATTTTTCATTTGCTTTCCAGCTTAGAATGCTGCTTTAGAAAACTTGGGGCACGTACATTACATACTCGTATGTATGTAGCTGTTTTCATAGGTTTCTTTTTTTGTATGAATACGAGTATTTTAGCATTTAATTGTGTGATGGAGTCAAGTGGCAACGTTGTCAAGAAAACTTTGACTTTTTTGGATAAAAATAAAAATATACAAATTATTAAATTTTGAACCAAACATTTTATAATGAAGCTTTCATTGCATTTTTTTTTAACTTTTAAAATCAATCACAATTTCCCTAACACAAGCAAATTTATGCATTTTTATTAATAGTCTTGTTGAAGGATGGCTTATCATAAAATCACAAAGCATCATAAAAATTCTCTTTGTTAAATAAAAATACCACTGCATTAATTTGAAAATACAAAAAAATGTATTTAATGACTCACATTTTAAACATTACTCATAGTAACTTTTTAAAAATCCACAATTTATCAAAAAGTGTTAAAAGAAAAAATTTAAAATCAGTATAATAAATATAAATTGTGTTTAGAAAAAAAATCATCCCTTGAAAGTAAAAATAAAATTAAGAGAAAAACATATCGAACAAAAAATAACGAAAACCATCATATTCCTTCAAATGATAAAAAAGAAATTTAAAATTCGTAACTGCAATCAAAATACAATCACTAAAATCATTCGAAGAAAACCAAAAAAGCTCAAAAAGCTCATCAAATACGACGACGAGGAAACCTTGGGAAAAGGAGCCAAACAAAGCAGCAAAGCAACATCAACAAAAACAACAACAACAACAATACCACAATCAATTCCCCCCACCATTCAACTTTTATAACCACGGCAAACGCAATACAAAGTTGATAAGTGCGAACAGTGGATTTCAAAAAGCAGGTCCTTTACCGTCATCATCGGAGAGCTATACTGCTATCTTGAACCAGAAACAATTTGAAAAAGCAGGCGAAGGATTTAGGAAATAAAAAAACATGCAGCAACAAGGCGACATGCAGAATGGTGGTGGTGGTCAGGCTGTGAGCGGTGGAGGAGCGAGTACCAATTCTCCACCGGGAACTTATGGCACAGCTAAACGGGCGCAAATAAGTGGAGGACGTTTCGATTTTGAAGACGGGGGAACGTACTGTGGAGGTTGGGATGACGGCAAGGCTCATGGCCATGGTGTTTGCACTGGACCTAAGCATCAAGGTGCGTATGCTGGTGCATGGAATTATGGATTCGAGCTGTCCGGCGTTTACATTTGGCCCAGGTTAGTATTGAATTCATTCTTGTTTTATTTGCGATGATGTTCATACTATTATGAAGGTATAATTTTTCTAGGGCAAGTTTTGCATTCGTAATAAAACGATGTTAGTCAGTTAGTTCTATTTGCCTATATTTCGACATAAATAATAAATCGCTGAGATTTTTTTTTTTAATTTTGTTATTTAACGAATTTTTGAGATTCTATACAAGTATACATTTTATTTTGTGTCTAATTAAATGTAACGGTTTATGAATCAATTAATTAAAAGAATGTCTATGTATTAATATACATAAATATATAAGCCGGAAGTGGCAAATTTTTAAAAAATGACATATAACTAAAAAAAAACTATTAAAAAACAACAGTTACATCCACAATGCCATGTAATACCTTTTGGTAAAGCCAGATACATATATTCTTTTATTTCTTATTTAAATAAAGTTGTTTTAGTGAACAGTTTTTGAAAAAAATTCTTTCTTTTACATTTTTGTTTGCAAAATTCAATGCTCTTATTAATTTTTGTCAAAAACAGAAAACCGGATGCTCAAATGTCTTGTAATTTTTTTAGAAAATTAAAAATAACCAAACCCACTTTTTTCTAAGAAATACCTTTTTTTAATTCTTACTTGACTGAACTTTTAGGTTAACCTTTCTTTTATTTATTTTTAAATATCGAGCATCTAAATAGCTTACAATAAAGTGAAAAAGTACTGGACTAATCCTATTATACCTTTTTTCATTGAAAACACCTAAACGAGCACATCAATTTAATATTGACCGGCCTATTTATTTTTTACGGCCGCGGCGTTCTTCTTGCTGCTGTTAAGATAGAAGTACATAATTTGCTTGCTGAAATACAAAATATATGCTACCTACAGAAAAACGTGTTGCTATACAAAAATTGGATATGTAACGTAGCTTTATGCACTAAGAAGGATCTCTTTTAAAATTCGAATTTTAAATAGGGTAAACAAGGGCAAATATAGAGAAGGGTCTAAATGGAAAATGTATTGATTCAATCGTTTATATAATTCTTAAGAAATTATTAAAAAATGTCATACTCAGCCGCCGGAAAAAAATTTTTTCAGGGTTAAACCACCTGTTGCGAGGAATTGACGAATCCTCCAAGAGTATCCCTTCTCATGAGAAGTGATGCTCATCGGAATTGCAGAAAATTGTAAGTTTCTTCCATTCCATTCCTCACGCATACAGTAATGGTTGAGAATTATAATAAGTCACTAAGTTTAGGCTCTCTACGAGCCGTCATGGCCTCAAATTAAAAAAATCTAAGAGTCAATATAAAGGTGTTTAAAAGTCAATGATGGTAAAATTCTTTGACTGGAACCAATTTTATGTTATTCGAAAAGGCATACACAATTATTGCGTATAAAGGAATGGAAAAGACCATATTCTCACGCGATAAGTAGTGTTGCGTTTCAGAACTTGTTCAAACCAAACTCTGACTCTTTTTTGTTTTAAATAAACTTGGGTTAAGTTATTGTTACTTTGAGAAAGAGAATGTTGTAAAATGGTATTATAAAGCAACTACTACTCTGGACATGCCCTAAATATTATTCTTTGTGAAAGATTTTAACGACCTCTAAAATTTGAATAATTTTTTCAGCTCTAGATCAATAAACAAGGTTTTATCGGTTAAGCGACGTTTTGAGCATGAATACGCTCTTTTTCAGGCCTTTTTTATTAAAAATATAAAAACATTACAAAACAAAACAACATTATGTAGCACAACAAGATAATTTAATTTTGGGTTTTCCCTACTTTTTTCTGTCCTCCTAAAAAGTTGGCTACACATGTTGCAGAGACTATCACAATCAGACTGTATATTGACTGTGTTCTTTGTGTTGATAATGTGCAACATTTATACTAGCATTCACCATGTAAAAAGGTGCTTCTCTTCTTCTTCTAATACTCTCACATTTTCAAAGTCGGCCCTATTTTCTTTTTCTATAGAGTGAAGTGCAAGGGCACTACCATTCTTGATATCGGAGTGGTCGTCGGAGAAACGACTGCGCTAAATATTATTCAATATTTAACATAGTTAAAATTTTGAGTTTTTAATCGATCCCGACTTTTGATCTGGATGTCATTTTTGAAAACATCAAATAAAATGTTGACTTTTTTTTAATTTTTTTGTTTCTGAAAGCGAATGGTTTAAAAATGTTGGTAAAAATTGGTGTTTTAGGCAGACTAATTTTTAGTTATTAGCATGCTATTTTATTAACAATTTGACAACCTTAAACCAGTTTACCAACTTTTGCTTAATAAATTCGGATCGGTCAACTATTTCACTAAAACCAAATAAATAATTGATTATGATAAAAAATAGTTTTTGTTATGAAAGTCTGCAGCAAGTTCTACATATCACTGATTTTGCTTTAAGTCTTTATATTTTAAGCTGAAATATTCAATTTATCAATATACAGACTCCCTCTAAGTCGAACTCCCTCTAAGTCGAAATTCCCTCTAACTCGAACTTTTTAGCCGTATTTTTGCATTCCCCTCAATTTTCCATACAAAAACTATCCTCTAAGTCGAACTCCCTCTAAGTCGAAGTTCCCTCTGACTCGAACACATTTTCTTGATTCTTGACCTTTTCTTTCCCTCTAAGTCGAATTTTATTCTTTTGCCGAAAAAAAAAATCAAAAAAAAATCTCTCAAATCGCAACTCGTTATTGTTTGTAATTCTTATTAAAAGCACGCACTCGAACTCTTCGATCCTCTATGTTGCATCGCCTGCGCCGTCACCGTCATGTCAGTGTGCTGCTCTGCTATACCTGCAATTTACAATATTATCAAACACAAAAATCTCTTCCTAAAAAGATATTCATAAAAAAAATTGGAAGGCAATAAAAAAAGCATTTGTTGGTTGGATCCATTCCATTCCAACTTCAAAACATTTTGTCCTTTATTTGAAAGCAGTAAAACAACAGGTCTCAGAGGTCGTCGGAAAAGCTAAAGCTTCTGGTTATAGGGAAAAGCAAAAATCCTCGTTGTTTCAATAAAATTAAAACTTTGCCGGTGGACTATGTAGCAAACCATCGTTCTTGGATGACATCAGACTTTTTCACAAGTTGGCTTTTGAAACTTGATTCTAAATTTGGAAGATCAAAGCGCAAAGTATTATTCATTATCGATAACTGCCCAGCTTACCCAAAACAAGTTAAGGATAAATTAAAGTTTATAAAGCTTGAGTATTTCCCCACCAATATGACCTCAATAATTCAGCCAATGGACATGGGTATAATACAAAATTTGAAAGTACTCGTACAATCGCCGTCTTCTCACCAAGATCTTAAGGGTTCGGGAAACCAAAAAAGAGCAATATAAAATATAACTTCTCGATTGTGTGCGCGAAATCCTAAAGGCATGGGGACGTTACTCCATTGACAATTGAAAATTGTTTAAAAAGGCCGAATTTAAGTCTTAGACGTGGGATGACGAAGATGATATTCCGCTTAACTTACTTAGATGTAACAACGAAGACACCCAAAAAAATCGAGATAATCTGGGAGAGGCTTACAGAAGCTCATTATAATGTTGAAGGCGTACATTGGAAGGACTATGTTGAAGTCGATGACGGCATCGTAGCCACTGAAATACCTGATAACGAGTCAATTTTGGAAGCAAATGCTCACGATACTAATGACGGTGAAAATGGAGCTGAAGAAGAAGATGAAGCTGAAATAATAGACTTTGAAATACCAGAAATACATTGCAATCTGCATTTGAAATGAAAGAAGAAATTCAAAATTGCTTATTTAAAATAGAATCTTTTTTTTTTAAAGGCGATAACTGATGACACGGCGACTGTGATGACTGTGTCTAAAATTACAATTTTTTTTAAATAATTAAGTTGAAAAAATATTTTTTTAATCCATAATTATAGATTAATGAGCGATAAAATCAAGAAGCTTAGGTTTATTTATTTATTTTACTTGTCATTTAATTCAATAAATCATTAAATAAAAAACTCTCTCTAACTCGAATTTTTCTAAAACTCCCTCTAACTCGAACTAGTTTTGATATCCCGTGAAAGTTCGACTTAGAGGGAGTCGACTGTAATTAAATATTGTTATTTTTTATATATTTATTTTTGTATAGTCACCTAAAAGTTATTTTTTCGCTCAAGACAATTTCCCTAGCCATCCTTTTTTGTTTTCTCATAAATATGTTAGGTTACGTTTTGAATCTATAGTTGAAGATACTTATTCTAATATTACTAATATTAGAGAAAAGGCTCAACTGCTCTCTGACACGTGTTTATGTTAATGAATTTTAATAAAACTTTAAAATAAGTAAAAAAAAATATGTTAAATACATACATATTTCTGCCTATTCCGTTGTACATACCACACTTTAGCTTCAATTCTGATGGCCCCATCTATCAAAAAGGAAAGTTTTTTCTTTTTTTTTTTAAAAGAGAGGACATCGTCATCGTAATGCATTTATTGTCTAGCTTTTTGGATAAAGCTATTCCTTATTGGAAAAGGATTTTTTTTGTATGCTTCCCATTCACATGGAGACTGAATGTAATTTCAAAAAGTCTATGATGGCACGTATGAGATTAGAATAAAATGCTTTGAGGCCTTCAAATTCAACGCGCTTCAAGTATGACACATAGAGCAAAGGCTCGCACGTCTGCATTTCAAGTAGTGAAATATGCATTTTATCGTCGAAAGCAATCTCGATTATTTATCCCCAATAATAAAATTATCCAAAGCGACGAAGAAAAAAACAAAAAGAAAATTCTATAGCTCTTGAAATTTATAATGCTTAAAATTTATTAGCTTTAATCTTCAATTTTATTCCGCGTGAATGCATTTTACCTCCTGTTGTTATTTCAATAAATTTGTTTATGAGAATTTCAAGACTTAAGTCGATATAACAAATTGGTTGGTTCAATATATTTATATTAGAACTATAGTGCTTAGAAATAGCGTATGTCTTCGCATTCAATGAAAATAGAGTTTTGCTGTTTTTGTTGGGTTCTTTTAAAATTTCGATAAATGAAGCCAGAAAATTAATAGTCGTTGAGTTTATTTGCTTTTCGTGAAAAATATTTAGAAGTTTAATTTTTATTTTTAGCCGTTTACTGATTTGTTCGTTTTTTTCTCTTCATCTAACGTACACGAGATTATTCATACAGAAATGTACGTCGTCGTCAATCATCGAGCACATAACGTTTACTGATACTGATATTTTTTATTGTTAGGAATTTGATTGAATTGAATATAAAATCTGAAATAATTTTCTTTTCTACATTTAATATGGATACATAGAAGCATCCAAAAGGCAATAAAAAAAAATTAATGGATTTTGGGAATGGCGCCTCGCTTGTAGAAACTGAATGCAAAAAGTCTTTTAATTAAATCTCTACTCAGTGGCGTTGCGTACCATCTCGGCGCCTGGGGCGGGAGACCCATTTTGCCGCCCCCATTCAATACTAAATTAAAATTAAATTTCGGGACATCATTTCACAGGCAATGAAGTATCTTTTATTGAAAGTAAAATAGGATCAGCGGTTTCATAAACGGATTCTACGGGCCTTACGAATGAGGCTCGTGAGACAAAGCTGCATCTGCGATTCCGAATTTTCTCCAACGAGTCTTAGAAAAGTCGATTGCGGCTTGGACGAAACGGTCTCTGCTCTGCACTAGGAGAGCTTTTAAAACGCAGAGTTTCTGAGCACACTTATCCACACTCAGTCCACATTGTTGCAGGTAAATCTGTGCGTCATCTTCTTCAGGTAGCTCTGCAGCTCAAAAGCCAAGAAAAGTGAGGAAGTTGAATGACTGCATGATTGCCAGAAGAAGACTGGCTACCGATCCGTCAATTCTTCCAGTACCTCAAGAACTTCCACAAACTTATTTTTAAGCGTCTTTACAACTTCACGAGGTTCACTTCTTCTGCAGGCTTGTGACTAGATGCTTGAGGTACTTTTGGTGAGTCGACTTCGTCTTCGTCTGCACGTCTTCTTCTTCTGCCTGTAAAATAAGTTATGCATTCCCATGAATATTGGCCAGAGGACAATTCTAGGCCACTCACGATTGTAGACGGAGGAATCTTACTTAAATTGGAATCAGTTCCGCTGCTGCTGGATGCCACCGAAGACGTTAACGTGGCTTTTGAACCAGAACTAGAACTGAAATATTTCGCGTCTTCGCGTCTGCTTCTTTCTTAGCCTTTTTCTTGCGGTATTCCGCGCCGTTTCCTTTAGCTCTTTTCATTTTCAAAAAATAGTTCAAAGGTTGAGTGAAGTACTAAGTGTTTAGTTTTAGAAGATTCAACAGTATTTAAACTATAAACAACACAATCGAAACAACTTTCTGTGATGCGGGAGGGAGCAAAAACATTGAGCTGGCTGAGACTAGAATAACGTTTCCGTGGAATCCTAGTTATCTTATCATATCTCGCATCTGCATATCATATGTTTCGGAACACTCCCTTTCAGTTTCGCGAGAGTTTCGGAACGTTTTGTTTTAGTTTCGCGAGTCGCGCGACAATACGTAATGCACTCTAACGGCCCTACTCACCGTCTACGAATTCACGAAAATCAGCCGAGAGCGGTCAACGAACAACGACGAACCACAGATAGGGTGGCAAATATCAAATTTACATCACTGTTGTTTGTTAACTTGTCAAACGATTTTTCATGAAACATATGATTTCTACTCTAACCGCATCACCGGCGACATTTTGCCGCCCCCCTAGGCCTGCCGCCCGGGGCGGACCGCCCCCACCGCCCCCCCCTACGCTACGCCACTGTCTCTACTAATTGAAATTTTTGATTTTGGAAATAAATTTAGTCATTATCATCGGTTATTATTATTTAGGAACATTTTAGATTTGTTGTCCGCGATATCCATGAAAATTCTTTTATGATTTAAATAGAAATAGAAAAGTGTATAAATTATCATGATCAAGAATATATCATCATAGACGTCTGGATTTCGCAGACTATTGTTGGCCTCTTCCATTCTTGCCTACTAACAAATACAAAACATATTCGTGTGCTGAGAGTACTGGGCCACTAGGTTCAGGTAGCTTATATTGTTGCTACTAGTAGCGTAGTTTAAATCTCAATCGAACTGAACTGAACTTACAAAGCCTCGACTAACAAATGTGTAAAGTTTCCAGTTTTGCGGGCGAAATTTCGTGCGATAGCGATATTCGCAAACCCTAAATAACTCTGTTGCCTTTGTTAGCGTTGATTCTTAGAACGTACAGTTCGTTGTAGTCTATCTGGACAGAACTAAAAAAACATCAACATTTTTTTTCTAAGGCGTAGTCCGACGTTTTTGACAAATTTCTACCTCTGGGCCGTAAAGCAGGATGGGATCATGAGTGTTTTACTAATGGTCACTTTGTTTGCTTATCAATCACCCTCTTTTCCCCAAGCAGCAGCGAATAACAAGATTTTGTTTCTAGTAAATAATCTAATTGCACATCGAAACTGCTAGAAGATTGGTCTGAACGTTATTTTTGGTACTTTGATGCAAGAATACCTCGGAAGGTACACAAGATGGAATAACTCTGTGGTAGGACTCGAACTCGGGGCTTGTCTATTTTTTACTGACGCGATCTTTATCGTTATCCTCCACAAACGGATGAAATTATTCAAAATTCAAAACTGTGTTATGCACGGCTTTAAAATCGGTAAAAATATTTTGTTTATAGATTATAACCCCATAGCATAATGGTTAGTGCGTTGGACTATCATGCAAACAGTTTGGGTTCGATTACCAGCAAAAATGTTTTTCAGGAGTTTACTGCCTCTTGCGAGGAAGTGAGAAATCCTCTAAAAGTATCAATTGTCACGAAGAAAGCTTATCATCTTGGCTGTTCGGACTCTGTACAAATTTTAGGTCCCCACCATTCCTGCTAACACATTTACAGAAATGGTTGAGGGTTCCAAGTCACTTGGTTTAGCCTCTAATTTATAACGGAAATAAATCGGGAAATTTGATAAGCCCAAACATTTCTATAACTATTTGAGTGGATAATTATATGTCTTAATAACTTGCTTACAATTTAAAATTCGTTAGATATGCTACTCGTACAACAAAACATGTATGGTAAAAAACAAAGAAAGTTTGAAAAAGAACGATCGAACCATCTCTTATACCTTTGAATATATAACCTATAGTATTATCATGGAGCGTGATTTTGTGTTACCAACGCTATCCCACGAAAACAAGAAAGAGTTAAAAATGAATTGTAATGAATTTTTAAAGTGACCTAAGGGCAGTGCCCTAAGGTATACCTCAAAATCGATTTGGGCGTGCTTTCAAAACTATTTATACTGAAAAAGTAGATATTTAATGCCACTGCTCGCGCTGTGATATTTAAATCATTATAAGGGTATTCATAACCCTTTGAGTTTACGCTTATTGTAAAAAACTGCATTTTAAATCTAATTTTTCATGTATTCGGAACTGCCACAAGGAAGCCATTTGAGCCCTCTACTCTTTATTATATTATCTTTTTTCATAAATATCTTATGAAGTGAAAATTTAAATGAGAATGTTAAAGGTTTTCTTCCAGATTGTTTATAGCTTTAGTTGGATGCTAGAAATTTTCTGATATGGTACAATTCAAATTATTTAGATCACTATAAAGCTTTTATGTTGAGTGCATGCAAATTCTGCGATTCATGTTGTCAAGGGTCTTGAATTGTTTCTTAACTTGAAAAGTAAATTTAAGCACGATCTATTTTGGTACGAAACTTGGTTTTTCTCAATTTTTAAATTAAGCATCATACTATACACACGTATTTTCAAAACTTTATGAAGCGGAACGGCTTTTAAATTTAGGAGCAAGGAATAATAGCATGCGCCATACAACTTTTTACAGTCTTCAAGAAAAATTATATTTTTTTTTCTTTTGAACAACTCTGACGATTATGAAAAAAATTATATTTCTATTTTTAATGGAATTGATAGTTTTATTCTTATAAAGTTATAAAGCTAATAGTTTTATTTATGACTTTCATTTTAATATATGTATATACTCGTCGAAAATTGTATCCCATATACTAAAAAAAAGAACAATTTTCTTTTCAAAATTAAATATTTAGAAAACATCTAAAACGATTGTTATACCAAGTTTTTTTCGGCTTTTTTAAATATTTTGAGGACAACAATGACGCATATAATCTGTTTTGTTTTCTGACACTTAATAACTGAACTTAGGTATCAGAATCGAGATAATACTCCTAAATTATAATTAGTTTAAGTTTGAAGTTTTTTTTTTTTTTAATTTTAATAAGAAAAATTACTTCGCATAAGGAACAGAGTTTTAAAATCAAATATTTGTAAGAAATTAAATTAGTCTAAAAATATGGTAAAAAATCAAGAATTTCAGGATCTATGTTTTTAGGATATTTATATTATAATAATATTTGTAATCGTATTATTACGTACAACAAAAAGTAAAAATCAATTTTGTAGTAAATCAAATTATCTATTACGCTTTCATAGACCAAAACAAAGTTGGCTCATCCCAACAACATACAAAAATTTAACATACTCGTAGCATAATACATAACCCTTATATACGTTCCATTATTATTGTGTCGATTAAATATTAAATCCTTAAACATCCCCTTTAAAGACGTTCCATAATTTGCATTTTTATTTCGCTTAATAAATTTTAACATTAATGTTCTCTTGTTTTGAAACAGTGGTTCTCATTACGAAGGTCAATGGCAAAATGGAAGGCGGCACGGCCTCGGAGTTGAGCAAAGAGGTCGCCTCATATATCGTGGTGAATGGTCAAAGGATGGACACAAGGGGCGCTATGGCGTGCGACAAAGCACAATATCCACAGCCAAATACGAGGGAACATGGAATGTAGGATTCCAGGACGGTTATGGCTGCGAAACTTATGCCGATGGTGGTAAGTGTACACACGCCGTTTCCGCCACAGGAACATTACCATCATATTAATATCTCATGTATAATTTATTCAAGAGTCAGTTGAGTAGTAGTACGAGTATTATAAATCTCGTTCTTATACAGAATTTTACTATGATGATTGTTTTCATTTCCCATGCTACATATTTAGGTTCTGAATTATTGTCTGTATATAAAATCACTTTCTTTTTGGCCCGTGTTCAGTATTTGAATGGGACCAGTGGTAAGATTTCAAAAATATGACGTCATCCGTTTATTTATGAATAGTGCTAGTGCCATACTCATATAAAACCAAAACCAAAACCAAAAAAAAAAGGAAGAAGCTTTCTAAAAGCGAACTAATTTGTACTTGGGGGTGTAAATGTTTTATTTTAATTTTATTTTGTTATATATTTATTTGTTGTTGTTTTGGTTATTTTTTGTATATATTTTGCTGTTTTTGCTACGAGCATTAACAAGTGGAAGAAAAGTATAGTTTTGTAGATTTGTCACAGCACAACAACGCTTTTGAAAATATGTATAATTGCCATTGAATGAAAAGTTTTGCTAGGTGTTGTATCTTTTATATACGAGTAGTAGGCACCTACGAGTAGTTTCTGTTTGAAATGAATCTTACAACAATAGGCTATACCTACTTTTGCACCATGATGATGATGATGGTGAACTAAAAGGGGAGCCCGTGTATTTAAATTTGGAATGCCACGTCGCACCGATAATCCGTCAAGCCATCGAGCAATTGTTTTGTAGCTAAAAATACCAACGACACATATTTGTTTAATTGCAATTCAGAGTTTTGCTGTTTCACAGCATACAATTCTACATTATTATGTGATATGTGTGATATAAGCAAAAGCTATAAATTAACTTTTGTATTTTTGTCAATTTACTAGTGCAGCATGTTTTATGCTCGAGTTTAGCCTTTTTAAAATTAGAACAAAATTCAAAACAAACTTTTAACAGGGAACTTGTTCCTATATCGAGCTTTCATTTTGAAACAAGAAAAATGTGGAGTTATGTGTACTAAATCATGTACAATAATTATAAAGATTTGAATCAAACCAATATATTAACACACAAGAAGGTTATCCTTGTTTGTTCTGTAGTAAAATGGGTAATTCAACTGTATTACCTATATTTCAGTTGAGTCATTCCCTTCTTTCTGAAATAAGTCTATAATTCAGTCATTCGAGACTCTTAAAAAATGTTACTCATTTGAAATTTACCGTTGATAGTTTTTTGTTTTCTACTAATAGCTTGCATTTGTCTACTTATTTTATGCCCAACGGCTAAACGGATTTCGATTAACTTTTTTAACTTTCAATGAACGTACAATTTGACATTTGTAGACGTTATAATCAAAATATCATTCTTATAAGAAAAGCTGCTTTAGTTTTTTCGTAGGGTCCTAATCTTGCTATAGAAGATCAATATCCGTGTTTTATTTTTCCCAATGATCCAGTCATTCATTGAAAATAAAACAATACGGATCAAAAAAAAATATATTCGATTGGGCTTCTTCTTCGCGTTTCACATTTCACATTTTAAAAATTTAAATTTTTTGTTATAACAAAAACAAAGAATTTTTTATATTTTTTTTCCATAGGTTTTAGTTGAAAAATGACTTAAGGGAAGACATTTTTCAAAATTTTGTAATTTACATATAGGGTGGGATAGAGATGTAATAAATTTATAAATTTTGGCTTTGAAAGTTTATGATTCTACAAAATGGCTAACGGGCCATATACAAAATTTAAAAATGAAAATATTTTACTTTGTAAAATTCCTTGTGTTTGATAGGTTACATTTTTAGGATGAAATTAGTAGAAAGCTTTAGAAATAGATATATTCCAAAATTAAGCTAGGAGTAGGGTAAACTGGCGTTAGACAGGTTCCGCCACCAGTTTAAATATATTTGATCGTTGTTAAGATTGAATGCTTTTCAGGCTAAAAATGAGTATACATAATTTAATTTTGTTTAAACTTCGATTGAGATAAATGTGTGAACGCTCCGCCCTCTATTTACAAAAACTCCTTTGGTTTTTGATCAATAGTTTGTTTTTAAATTTTGCAGGTAAATTTCTAAGTATAACCACATTGTTTTTCCAAACAAATTGTGCGCTTCGGTTATTCTTAGGCCTTGATTGAAATTCTTGATTCATTTCAACTATTGATTTTTCAATTTTAGGTTCTCATATTTTAACACTCGATTAACCGAATCTATTGAACCTGTTTTGAGACTAGGTAGAATACTTTTAGGAAGAAAACTCAAGTAGTAGTAGTTCGGTTTCCGAAACAGGAATGTGTTAAGCAATTTCGAAGCCTTTTTCCAGAGACACAACAGAGTAAATTTTCAAGAAAACGATGTGGAGCCAATTTATTCTTAAATTGATCATTTTCCTCACAAGTCTCATTTAATCGAGAAAAAAAATTAAATTAATTGGCAGACATTTATTGTTGTTTCAATGTGTGTTAAATTTAAGTAGGCTAGGCTGAGCAGTCTGGCATAACAATAACACAAAAATAATTATGTACGTATTTTGAAATAATTTTATAGAAGTGTACCTACAGCTTATGAAGTAAAACTGTAGCTCCTGTAATTTGTTATTATGTATTTCCGCATTGCAAATTTATGGATATTTATCAAAACAAAATTTTTTAGAAAAAAAAAAAACAAAAGAAAACATTATTTGATTTATCGTTCCTATTTTAATGAGCATGCATAAACTTTAAATCTCACGCAATTTACTTTTGCAGGAACATATCAAGGGCAATGGCAAGAAGGAAAGCGCCATGGCTATGGCATACGCACATCAGCACCCTTTGGCATGGCATCTCACTATCGACCAAAAAATATCCACGCTTCCATGAGTTCTTTGCGAAGCAACGAAAACGCTGACCCCGCTGGCAAAGGAAACAATAAATCTGAGGAAATTCGTGGTGGATTTGTGTTAACTTCAAAGTCTGATAAGCTTCCCGCAAGGCGAAATAGTCTGACGGAAAAAACAAAAAAAGGATTCCTTTCGGTATGTTTGTTTAAGGCCAGTTTTGATCAAGCAATCAAGTACATATTATTTAAAATTATTTAACGGAAATAAACTTTATATAAAAATATGTTGTTTAATATAATAATTTAATAATCCACTATATGCTATAGGGTCTGAGGCGAAAACAAAGAAGTACGGGAGATCTGGAGAAACGAGGAACTTTAGCTTCAGGCAGCATTCGATCGACTATGTCAACTGCTTCTTGGCTCAGTACTGGTTCTGAACAATCAAATTTAACCGCAAAGTTGGTTTCTATTAATTCATTTTTGTTTTGACTTACATATGTCCCATAATAAATATATTTTTAGATCTGCTCACACTGAATCGAATGCCAGTTTCACAATTGAAGAAGAGCAATTGGATCCAACAGTTGTAGAAACTTATATGGGAGAATGGAGTAAAGACAAGCGCAGCGGCTACGGTGTCGCCGAACGAACTGATGGTTTGAAGTAAGTTTTTGCATAAATAGAATTCAAAAAGAAAATTTAACTGAATTTTGTAGGTACGAGGGTGAATGGTATAACAACAAAAAAAACGGATATGGTGTTACAACCTTTCGCGATGGTACTGTAGAAGAAGGCAAATACAAGAACAATATTTTGATAACAAGCCAAAAGAAAAAGCATTTGTTTGTGGCAAGATCACGAAAGTTCAGAGAGAGAATAACCGCATCAGTTAGTTCGGCACAGAGGGCGCTTAAAATGGCTCTACAACGATCAGATATAGCGATATCGAGAACTGCCACAGCATCAGCCAAAGCCCAGAATGCTGATATTGCAGCAGAACAAGCTCGCATCGATTGCGAACAAGCAGTTGCAATGGCGCGCGAATTCGCCCCAGATTTCAAGCCAACTGTCTTGGAACGATTTGAGAAACTACGATTCCGCGAACGATATAAACTAATGTCAAGCGATATGGTCGAGCCAAATCGGCCTTCGGGTTCATCGAATAATCCACAAGTGGGGAGTCAAAATGAAGCATCTCGAAGCGCAGCAAACACTGTCACTCCGCAACAAGCTTCCAACAAACAACCTTTGTCAGCATTTCAACAACAGCCACAAAAGTCCGCCAATGGCCGCCGACCATCACAGTTGGGCGCACAACTTTCCGATGACTGTCCTGTCCCCAGTTCAATGTACTCACAACAGATGCCAGTTTCACCACAAACCGATTTGTCGGCTCTAGTCAGTCAGCAGCACATCCGTGGAGTGGGGGGACTTCAACCCACGAACCAAATGCATGGCGGTGGTGTTCCCAATATGTCGCACAACAATCCACAAATGAACCCTGCATATCAATACCAGCAACAGCAGCCTCCTGGATTCCAGCAGTCGCCTGGCGATAATATGAGTAACATGAACAACTCAAACTTTGCCGAAACACAGCAATTAAACAATTTGCAACAGCAACAAATGATGCAAATGCAGTTGCAACAACAACACCAGCAACAACAACAGCTATACAACCAACAACAACAACAACAGTCCCAATTAGGTCAGCAGCAGCAGAAACAACAGCAGCAACAGTTTGAAATGCAACATCAACAGCAACAACAAATGAGCGCACAACAATCAAATATGCAGCAACAACAAATGCAACAACAGCAGTATCGACAAGAAAATCCAAACAGTGCGACAGCACCTGGTGGAAGCGGTTCTATGATTAGAAGAAACGGCAGCAGTAGACCGCCAATGCTTGGGCAAACAAATCAGCAATCCTCCATCGACCATTTCGATCACTATAAACGACCTCCAAGTCGTGATTCGTCAGTTGACAGATACGCACGGGCCGCAAGTAGAATGAGTGGTGGATATGGATCCCGTCAAGCATCTGTCGATCGCGGAACAGCCGGAGCTGCACCTGGAACATCTACGCCTACTGAAACGACGGCCACTAACGAAACTGCAAGACCTAGAGCCGGCTCTGTTTTCCGAGGTGCAACTCCTGGTCCTGGTCCACGATCAGCGACACCAACGAACACTGGAAATGGAACTGTGCCCACGGGGTCGGGGCGACTATCCCTCACTGGCACACCTAGTATGCAAAGACGTTCCACTCCAATCAAAGAGCCACTATTTTCGACGCCTAATCAACCATTCGAAGACGTTTTACTTCGTCAACGTACTTTAGGACAAGATATCATTCCCTCACCCTCGCAGCCAAAACGAACTGAAAGTTTGTACGTACCTCCAAAGCCGGCAACACCAATCGGCGGCGGTGGCAAAGCAGCTGGTGGCGCCAGCGGTGGAAATAAGAAACTGAAGGTACGTAAATTACAAAATAAAAAGTTTATTTGAAGAAGAATATATCCCGGTACTTCAAATGCCGCATTGTATAACAGGAGACAAATCGTAAAATCAATGCATTGCGTGGTCCATCGTTTTCTGATGCCGACCGTACAGTAGTGTCATGTGTCAACTCTGTGATATGTGGAAAAAAACATTCACAATTTTTGTTTTGTCTTTTATCTTTACCCTCTGCATCGAATGGTTTGCCCGTTTAATGACTTCTGTCCATGGAAAGTATTTATATGTTAAGGTTTTTAGGGATTAGTGCAAGAGCTAGCCAAAGCTTAACCAATTACTTAAAGATTTAACGAAGAACAAACTATTTGTTAAAAAAAAAATAAATAATAATTTTAAAGAAGAAGGCAATCCTGCCAGACGCAGATTGAGAATATTTAAAAGATGTCATTTCAAATGGTACCTAAATAGTATTGGCTTTGTCCCCTGCCTCTAAGCTTAAGTATGAATCATTGTATTCTCCAGGAATTCAGTTCACTCAAACTATAACGAAACAAAATTTGAGTAGAAACACTTTGTTAATATTTGCATACAAAACTAAAAGTACAAGCTTGTACAAGTTTGCTGGAACAGCTACACACTTTTGAAGAAAAAGCGACTTATATCAACTTCAATCGTTATACCTTTCGAACTAGTCTTGTACTTAATTCCTCAAACTCTCTGCAAATATTCGGGTTAACTTGGAACCATCAGAAATTTCAGACCCCTTTTATAAACCTGCTTTTGAAAAAGTGATGCTATTTTACTAAACCGAAATCCTTGCGTTTATTATTATTTTCCTATTCATTTATAGTTATAGTTCCTAGTCACAAAAATAAAAATGTTTAGCTGCATAATGCAATTTTGATTTCGCTTTTGAATAGACAAAGTTTCCTTTGATTTTATTTTAATGAGTGAATTTAACAATATGTAAGTCGAAGGGGATAAAAGCTGGTATGTATGTATTCCATTTAATATAGACCACTTATCTAAGGAAAATCTTTAACCCCCTCTTCCTCACCAACCCATCCATCCACATTATTTTGTATCCATCAATGCATTCATCAATCCAATTAATTTTATCAGATTGTTTCGCTGCACACAAATAAAATCTAAGGAGCTGATGGGTACGAGTAGGCTTTTGAGGAACATCCTTTCTTATGCAAATACAAACAAAACCATTGTTTTCTGAAACAAGGTCGAGGCTTCAAACTATAAAATCGTTTGGCGTAAATTATGAACCTTCACACACATTGTCAATCTGATTTAGCTTTTTGTGCCATTAATGTGTCTTTCATATTTTCATCAAATCACAATCAGCCTATATGTATCTTAAAGATATAATATCTAACACATTGAAGGCATTTTGCATACACGCATACATGGAACCAGCCGGAGCGGGTGGAATTTGCAACAGTCTCAAGATCTGTTTACTCATCAACATCAGCACCAGAAAGTGTTTTGTAAATCCTCTCTCTCTCAAGGCATCGGTGAACGGTGATGTTCGGAAGCTTTTTCGATCGCTATAAATACATTTTTGGGGGGTTGTAGGAATACTTGAGGAAAATTACATCCACTCGTAAGTGAGTGAATAAACATTTTTGTGTGTCAAACTTTTGTGCGATTACACAAAAATATAAAATTGTGTCTTTCTGCTCTCTTTTTATTTTCCTATGCTCTCTATTTTTGTGCGTGTGACTGTGGATCGACCGGACCTGTGGTTGTCACCAACAAAAATTGTGCCTCTTGGATTGTCATCCACTCGGTCGGCAAACAAAAAAGAATAAAGAAAACCTACTCTAAAATGAGCTATTTCTACAAATTGGCTCTTCAGTCTTCGTCGCAGCCTGGTATACGCTCAATCAAAATATTGCAAACTTTCTTCTTCTTTTTTGCAAGTTTCCCAAATTTACTATAACGAAAGGAATATTTTTTCAAAAAGTTCTTAATTACAAAAAAAAAATAATTTCAATTTATTTTTAAACACACCAAAACGAATATGCAAGTTGGGTTACTTTAATTTGTCGATGTCTTGCAGACAAGTTATATAAATTATGCAATATTCCAAATAAAACACTTTTCGTTTTTGTTTTACTTTGGAAAAAAAGTTTTCGTTCATTTAATTATTCGAGCACTTGAAATTCTACTTGAGAAGAAAAACGAATATCTCTACAAAAATAAATTAAAAATACACAAAATGGAAATAAACTTTGTGTGAATATGTTCGGCCCGTGGGTGCTTAAATGTGAAATTTTTGGAAAATAGAAAAACTCATAAAATATATACGTTTTTATAACAAAAAGCGCACACGACAAAAGCATTTTTAACACTTGTTTTGATTAGCTTAAAGAGCTCTTAATTTTAATTTTAAAAAATGGAGTGGTATCCAGAGGAAGATGAAGAAGACTTGATGTTTTCACCAGCGCTTTTAGCTAGAAGGGCATCGGAAAGTTGGATTGTAGACCCACCAGTTGAGGTTGTTGTGTTTTTGACCTTAATGTTTTAGAACCACTTGCTCAAGCGAATAACAAAATGTCTAATATCAACATAAACACTAACTTAGTATTTTATGTTACACTTATCATTCGTTTGATCAAATGGCTTCTTATAGTTCCAAATTTTCAAGTTTCACTTATCATACAAAAAAAAAAAAAAAAACAAATAAAAAAGTAAAACAATATCCAATACCAATTTTTTTATGTTATAATTTTTAGAGCGTCCCAATAAATGTGACATTGCAAAGGAAAAAATCATTGCCAGATTTTCAAGAACTGCCACGCGCCACGGAGGCAATGAGCCGCGAAGAAGTATCGGCATTAGGTTCGGCCAGGCGGGAAGCTGTACGAAGGCAAATCGAAATGAATGAAAGGCTTAAAGCGAATCCTTTTTTGTATTTAGTCAGTCCGCAAGTTAAGGTAAGTAAAAATTTAATTTCGCTCCTTCCTTAATAGCACTTTTCTCAATTTTGTGTTGTTTGCAAGTTAATTTTATTTTTTTTTTAAATACTTGATGCTAATAACATTTTCGAAATAAATATATATAGGTTGGGGTCATAATTCTGAAGTAAAAAAAAAAATTTTAATTCTTTAATTCACTTGGGTTTGAAATTCTGTTCAAAATATCAAATATCATAAATGATAACGGTACTTCTAAAGATGGCAAACAAATATTTATTTACCAGGAACCTCGTCGTCTTAAAGTGTAATTCTGGTAGTTCTGAATTGCTGAATCGCTTATAAAGTTGGTCGAATAAATAATCACAGTTTTCAACAAAATTCAAAAAAACCATTACACTTTTTTCACGTTTCTTCAGATTTTGGCGATATTTGACAAGTTTTCGAATAAAAATAGGTTATAAGTTTTCAAAGTAACTTAATTTCGGTAATACATGAGTCTTGAAACATGTCTGTACAGCAAATGGCTTTTACAGCAAATACAGCTCTTCAAAATATGTCAATTTTTCGAACTTATAAATTGTTGTTCTATGAGAATGTAGCCCTTATGTCTTCATTATAAGATTTAATATGAGCTAAATTTTGCTTAATTTAAGAGACTTTTTAAACTAGTTTTATGCTAAAGCTTTCTTTTTAATGAACTACCTCTGAACACAACTAAAAATGAAGGTAATACATAAAATTAGCAAAAACAGCTTTTTGACATTGGCAAATGTCAAAGTGTCATTTTAGCTTATTTCGATACTAAAATAATTTTATCTTAAAAAAAATATTAAAGATGCTTAATTTCGTATACTTGGGTTGCAAGTACAATTATTTTTTAAAATTTTAAATCAAGTGATAGTTAATTTTACATTTTGTTATAGGTACTAACATTATACTAACTTTGTATTTAGAATTTATTTTAAAAAGCTTTTTTGAAATACCTTATGTTATAATATGTTTAACTAAAAAAATGAAAGATATTGCATCATATATGTAGTTGGAACAGTTTAGTAAAAACAAATAAAGATTGGTCAAATCGATGTGCTCTTGTGTAGGTTTCTCTAGTAACTTTTGGTGCATTTTTCACCCAACATTCTATTTTAAATTTCAAATATTCCATAGAAAAACATAAAAACCATAGAAAACAAAACAAAAATAAGTGATACACATCATAAAACTAGAAAGCTACCTTGCAGGCACAGAAGTATATACATTATTAATTATATTTGCCACTTCTAACTTAAGTATTCATAATTATAAATTTATTACAAAAACTAAACTATTACAAAAAACTGAACCTTTGCAATTTATACAGTTTTGTAATATTACTTTGAAAATTTGGCACAACCACGGCAGAATTTTCAATATATTTCATCATTAATAAATGAATTGTTTTGTGAGTGACACCGAACTCGTTAAAACCTCTCACTTAAACATTTGTTATGGAGAAAATATAGCAATGCAGCTGCCGAATGAGAAATTAAAAAAAAATCATGTCTCCAAAATCTATCTGTAAGAACTTTGTTCAAACAAAAATTCCAGTTCAGGTCTCCAAATTAGTTTTGACACTAAATGAACAGAAAATGAATTTTTCCAACCACAGCAGTGAAATTCAGAGAGTGTATTTCTTTATTTATTCCGAATAAAGAACAGATAAAAAACTAAATATGTTTATCCAGAATATCCAGAATGGACAGAAAAAACCTAGAACAAAAAGAATGAGACGCAGTTGTTCGGGAATGTGAAAAATCAATTAAAAAAAAAAAGAATTTTAGTAGAAATTGCATATCTTAAATTAAAGCCTTTATTTGTGGTCGAATACTTAGTAATTACTTTGAGTTTTTTTGAATTCCTAATTGACCGTAACATTCGTATATAAAATCATCATCAGCCAGCTCCAAATGACTACTGTTGATTTTTGTTTTACGTTACTATTTATTGCAAAACTATTTACTGCAAAATGGATGAAAACGTGCATTAAGGCATAACACTTTTTTCGCGTTTTATTCCTAATTTTTAATAAATATCACCAAACCACACTGAGGTCCGAAAAGTTATTTCTAAATTTTTCGGAGTGGTTGATCATAATGGTAGACTGTGTTATCTTCTTTGTTCCTCATGAAAAAGGACATAACAAAGATAACCCAGTTTACAAGCCAGAGTTAAACATTAAAAAGAAACTTAAAGTACTCCGAAAAATCAAGAAAAAGTTCCTCGGAGCCGAGGATAATCTGCCACAGTTGAGCGAGTCTAATATGCCTCTTACTGTTTCATATAAAGAATGCATTCCCACAATATTTAATGAACGAATGAGTAAAGAAACAACTGAATGGTTTATCCCTAAATAATAAGGAAACGCAAAATGATTATTCATATCATTCCGAAACGCACTAAAAATTAATGTCTACAAGGAATTCTTCTCGACATTTTTTAAGGCAATCACATTGTTTGTTCATACCCAGTTAAGTGCACTTATCGATTCAGTCATACGTAAATGTTAAACAAGTATTTATTAATTATTTATTCACAAGCAATATTAACACATTTTTTTTATTTTGGCAGGATTGGTTCTCACGTCAACAGTTGGTGATTTTGGTGCTTTTTGCAAACATTGCATTGGGAATAATGTTCTTCAAGATGTTAACATAGCATCAATTGGAAGCTTCCACTTGGCTTTGTAAATCATATGTATTGGCTAAAGCCAATACTAACAGAATAAATACATACTCAGCAGATAATATTTAAAACAAAAAAAAAACATCTTTTTACTTTAAAATAAAATTAGTGAATGCAAACTAAACATTCAATTTTATCGCAACCCCTATACACACACAAAATAATAACAGAAAAAGAATTTACTTAAAGGGGTTAAAAACATATTTGTAGATTTAATGGACGCTATAGTTAAATAATGGCAAAGTAAGCAAAAAGTATTTTATAAATCGACATACATACAAAAAAAAAGAATTTCTAAATATAGGTAGACTTTGAAATTCAAACTCTTAACTTATTGGCTTTTTTATGTTTCAACTATATTGAAACTTTTTTTTAAATAATTTCAAAATATAACGAATAGTAAAATGATGAGAAAACAAAATATATAAACTTTTATTATCTTAACGAATTTTATACTATTTAGAAAAATTATAGACAAACAAAAATAAAATATATGAAGAAATAAAAACTAATGTGCTCATAAAAGAAAATAAATTGGGACCTCATTATGGTTTTATTAGGAAGTACCGTGGGACCGGAAAATGCAATATACTTTATTCTTATTATTCTTATAGACATTTTGTGCCATCAGTAGAAAAATATAGGAAATGCTTAATTAAACACCCAATTGAATGGGACGCATTTCCTTCTACATATTTCATTTTAAATATTCACATAGATTTTTTTGTTGCTCATAATTTTAATTTATTGTTATCATTATTATACCTAAGCAAATAAAAACAATACATTTTAAATAAAAAAAAGGAAATTATGATTTATTCGATATGGTAAGTGTTTCACGATTTTATTTTAGCTAGTTAAATATAAAACAAAAAACTTATTTACTTTCATCGTTTTTGGAATAATGAAACATATTAATGAAATTAAAAAAAAAAACAGAAAAATGAAGTGTGATAATCTATTATTTGTTCTCTGATTTTTATCCTTGATTAACCATTTGAATTTCTGTTAATTTTTGTATTGTAATTTAAAATAAAAACTATTATTTTTTTTCAATAAACAAAAAAAAAGCATTTAAAAGTGCAAATAGCAAACTTTTCAGCGCAAATTTTGTTGGTTCCATACTTTCGTTCATCAAGTCGATTTATTTAACAACATTCATTTAATTTAAGCAAACAAAAAACAAACACAAACTATTTGGTTCCTCGTTGTTTAAATAATAATGTATTTCATATATATTATAAAAATTATAAACAAAACTATAAGAAAAAACAAAACAAAACTATATTTTCTCTAAACATGTAGCTAATTTTAAGATAGTTAGTTAGGCCAACCATTTCTTTACAAACTAAACAAATTACAGTTAATAAAGTTTAAAAACAAACAAATATTTTAAAACAAAACAGAGAAAATTCTTCCACATCAACTTAAAAATCAAAATAGTTTCTTATATAATATAACAATTATTACCTTTTTAAAATATAAAACTGTATCTATAAAAAGTTTTTTTTCAGTTCTATTACAAATCACAGTATGTTGTTGTAAATTATTTAGAAAGAATATCGTTATTTAAAATATTAATTTACATTTTCTTAAGGATCACAAAATTATTCCCTTGTTGATATATTTGTTGAAAAAATAGCCGAAATAAATTATTATAATTTTTTTTTTTGTTAAATAATGTGCTGTTCATTTTGTTTTTGGTCAACTTCAATCGTCTTTATTGGAATGTACCAGCTGAAACTTGATACTTCTTAAATTTGAATGGTTTTTCCCCAGCAAGAAATGTTATTTCTCATATGTTCCCCAAATTGAATTTAAAAAAAAAAATACGTTTTTCGACTCTTAGAATATAAGGAAAAAAAATTACGAATAGAAAATGATCTGGAACCTTTTTCATAAGGAATGACAGTTGCGGCAGGTGGAAATAATTCAGGTTTCCGATATCTTCGAGAGAAATTTATACGACATTCCTCATTGTTGGGAAAAATCTGAAGCTGAGATTTTTTTGGATTTATAGATTTTTGCTCAAAGTCAAACTGACAGATCAAAAACCTCTTATGTAGGCCCCAGAAACGTGAAATGTGTGTATTGTGGATTGGTTAAACAAACTATCAATTGAATTATAAATATAATGTGATTTCCTTTGGTCACTTCCATCACTCCTTCCTCCGAAAGCCTTTCATATGCTCTCCGGAGTGATCTTAAGAGTGTTTTTCCATTCTCGATTTTATTTTGGAGGCGCTCTAAGCACATATACACCAAGGTCTATTCGTCGGATTACTTTTCAAAAGTAGTATCTGATTCAAGAATCCATTTTTTTGTAAATGGCGATTTGGTAGGGTGTATGTAAATTTGAAAAGACGAACTTTTATATTTGAAAATGATTGAAACATTGCACTAAACAGATTGAAAACGACATAAGTATCAAAAATAAATAAAATTGACAAGTGCGACAGGTGAAGTGTCGTCTGATGTAATCAGGGTAAATAAAGATGATATAAGATCAACCCTATTGAGGCAAACCAGAAAAAAAATAAAATGAGCTATATAATGTTCTAGTGTAATGTAGAGTCAACATACGAAAAAATCGTATAACACTTTGTCTCTATACTATGTCCAACAAAAATTGTCAGTACAGGGAAGATAGGACGTTTGTCTCTCATTCTGGTTGCATTGCCATGCATAAGTGTGTCGTCTTTTAAAGCTCTCACAGAGATTCCGTAGTTTATATTATAAATCGCCGCAAATGAAAGTAAAAAACGCGTAGGGCTACCGTCTGCCGATTCAAAACGACTGAAAACAATATTCAATTTACCTTTTCCCACAACGCCAAGCGGTAAGATAATAGGCGCGTTTTTTTTTTAAGTTGAAAAGCAATACGACAACACTCAACATACTCATCTTCTTAAAATGTGTTCTCAAAAGCTTCAAATCCCAAAAGCTCCTTAATAAAAACCACTGAAAAAGCTCCTTGCTTGCAATTGAGAATGATAATGGTAACTCTGTTTTGATGTAGATAAAGAGCGCACGATCGTATTGAATGACACTTGACACTCTTGTGTCTTGTCTTGATCTTGACAGTATCTCATCAGCAGTGGGATACGACGGTCGTGTTGGGGTGTACAACTTTTTGCAAAGAATTACAACAACAATTCCTTAAGAAAAGTCAGTGGCTTGCTCTTTTTTTAGTGGCATTTTTCCTAACGCATTGTAGTGAGGGTGCATCAGGCGCCACTGCTTTAGAAAAAGCTCTCCCATAAGGCATGTACTGACAATTTTTGTTGGACAGAGTATAGTTGCAACATTAGCACTTATCATTATCATGTACATACATATATCCATACAAACTTGAGGATTTAAATAATATCATAAAACGAATTTTCTCTCGCACTCGCACTACAGTTGCAAATATTTCAGTTAAACAATAAAATCTCCTTAAATTCAAATTAAGTCCAAGAAATAAATAAAGAGTTCTATACCCATTTCTCTTTTGTTCACTTTTATTTATTTCTAAACACTACCGACACCATTTGCAAAACCAAATGGCCATCTACTGGCCAGATTAAAAACTAATTTTAGGAGGAATGAAATAAAGATCCAGATAGAAAGCGGAAGCTCTTGTTATTTCTGTACTAATGTTCCTGTAAAAATTGATTCGAACCAGGTCGTGTGGATACCAAGAGGATGCTAGTGTAATGTTCTGTTGCTAGGTTTTCGATAACACGCTAGATTGAAGGTGCGGTGTTTAAATTAAGTAAGTAATTAAAATTTATAAAATTAAATAATAATGAAGAAAAAACAAAAATTGATGATCAACGTGTGTTTCAATAAAAATATTATTCCTCCTACAGAACACTTACACAGCTATACCTACGAATGTCACAGGAGAGCACATCTGTTTACTTTATTAAGCCATACCGCCCGAATGTCTTCGGCCGACAACTTGTCAGCGATGTCTTATAAAATTTAATTGTGCTTGTCAGTTTTATGAAACAGCGTTCAGAATTCTCAATAATTAATTTATTTCTGCTAAAATTCCAAAGGTAATATAACCGAAAATTTAAAAAATTGGCTTCTTGTTTGTCATATATAAAAAAAAATTGCCAGCTTGAAAATAAAAACTAAACACTATAAGTAAATTTATAAAATTGATAAGAAGTATGAATTACATAAAATTGAGCTTTAAAAAAGAAATTAATTCATTCCTAACTAATAAATTGCTATTTTGAATTTTGAAAATAAAGTTTTATTATAAAAAAAAATTAGTTTTTTTGTCGATTGCACTATTAAAAAAATATTATTAGGTTATATCGATCCAAAATCATTGCATATGTATAAATAAAGCTATGTTTAATTTTCTGGCTTGAGTTTTCTTGTTAGATTTACATTTTTAGTTTGCCAATATTAGCGACATGATATATGGCATGTAGGCATTGATGGCGACTTTCAGAAGTTCAGTAGCCACCATGCGTTGGAAAAGTGAGGTGCAATCATTCGTGCTTGGTGCCTTCTTTGAAAAACAGAAGTATTTGTATGGCTTTTAAGCGAAGTACTACAGTTATTAGAGCTTATTACACAGAGCAATGGCTCTCCAGCCAACGTTGTCTGTTTGTGCATGACAGATGGATGAGAGTATCAGTATACATATATGTATATAATGTGCTCTTATTTATATGGTCTACATTATATTATGTTCTAATTTATTTATGTGTAAAACACTTTCATAATATCAAAAAGAAAATACTCGTACCTAATCGATCAATGACAAGTTAAAAAAATAGTATTGTTTAGAAACATACATATTTTTTAAATTTTACTTATTCTAAAAATTTTATTTTTCTTTGCTTATATTTCTTTAAATTTATCAAACTAATTCAAAGATGTCTCGCGAATTAAGCAAGAAATCATTCCATCTCTTACAATCTTAGACCAAGAAGAAAACGTGTGAATTATAATGAAACTCGTACAAATTCTAGTAATAACAAAATACTACTTGAAGATGATATTCAAATCGACTTGAATGACTCAAGCTCTAGTAAGCAATCAAGTCGTACCAGTTTAAAACAAGAGGTACATGACCCTGTTGAACTTGTAACGCATTTCGTTAATAAGAATTTTGGTGATACTTCCATCACTGAGCTAGGAGAGAATAATAAAGGTTTGGAAGTATCAAACCGTGTATCGGAGAATGAAGAAAACCATTCAGATGATGGTGATCACGGGAACAACCAAGAATCTATGGAAAAACAACCAGTCGAAACAGTGCGAGAAATGCGTTCTTTAGACACCATCGATATCGACGAAGGTACAATAGAACATTTGGAAGAAGAAATGGAGGGCGATGAGGACCCATATCAAGAATCATATTCAAATGCCACTAACGAAGACGGTTATCATTTAGAAAGTTCAAACGAATTTGAAGAACATTCACCTCAAGAATCTGAAGAAGAACATTCAGATTTAGCAAGATCAAACGGGGTAGAAGAAAATGCAGAAAATCAATCCGACTCAGGCAGTGCACATTTAAGGTATCAATTTAGTCGAGCTAGTGATTATTCAGTCATGCAAAATGACATAGATCCTTTGGCAGGCATAAGTGAATTCGATACCAATGCAATGGGAGATGGCACACACAATCGGCCAAATTTCTTACAAGTGTACGTCAATTTTTTTGACGAAGAAAATGATGAATCAGAATGAGATGGAGACTACTAATTTTAATAATAAAAAAAAATGTTTTCACTAAGCTTTTGATATGATGGTTTATGTTTAACGACGATTTTTATTTAAAACTTGCCAAATAAAATTTATAAGGAGTAATATTATATTCTTTAGTGGGCTGAAGCCTTGAGCCCACTAAAGAACATATTATTAATTTTAAATTATAAGGAGGTTAATATAATTGTGAGTATTAATCACATCATACGAGTTACCTCATATACCTAGTTTTTTTAGTTAAAATTCGAAGTTGATAGTTGGAGTAGGAGCTGCAGAATATTAAGCTTGTTACAAGCTTTAATTTTTCATCACTCTTAACTGTTCTAAGTTTTTGTTTGTTTTGATTTATAAAAATTGTATACCTATTAAAAAACATTAATAAAAGAATACAATGGCGAAAAATTTGAGTTGAATTAGAACGATGTTAAAGCTGTTTTAGTTTGAAATTAGGTTAAAACAACGATTTTGCTAATTTTATTCCAATATAGTATGATGCTATATTTTTTTACCCTTTTATTAAAGTTAAAATCATCGAATACCAATTTTATTGTTTTAGTATCGTGCTACGTGCAAACGCCACAAAAGCTCTGCTTACTTATTATACTACGTTTTCACCAAAAGATAATCTGAGATTTAAGGCAAGAGATTTATGTGGTGTTTTCACCGCACTGAAAGATTAATAAGAAGATTAACTTTGACAGCATCTATCAAAATGCTAATGTTGTTTCAATTTTTCCTATAAAGTAGAAGCGAGAAAAAGAAAGTTTCATTTGTGCCAAACGATGAAAAATCATCGAGATAGCTTAACACCGTATGGATGTTAGGTCAGTTCGAACTTCGACCGATCGATCCTATGAAGATTTAGTAGAGATTTATTTCTAATCTACTAGATTTACGAAATAAATTTGTATGGTAAATCTTCGAGATTTAAAGAAGATTTATGGTAAATCCACTTAAATCCCGGATTTACTCTTGGTGAAAACGTAGTATTAGTTTTTTTTGCATGAACTGTCATTGTTTTAGGTGTGTTCAGAAGCAATTTATTAAGAAACATGCTTTATAACGATACTAGATACAACATATTTGAAATTAAGAATGAGTTAGTAAACTACTTTAAAGTTAGTTAATGGTAAGTAGTAGCATACTAATACCTAAATAATAGGCTGTTTAAAATTTTGCGCCAATATAATTTGTTCGCACTTAGTGTATATTCGGGTTCAAGTGTCAATTATTTCACCTAGGTATTAATAAATACTTATTTGGCTAGTTAAGAACGGATAAGCAATTAGCATTCAAAATTTCAGATCTACCTACCTATTTATATTTTTACTAGGTTTGATGAAATAGAAGTCCAAAAAGTGGCATATGTAGCTTGGATTTTTTTAAATGTCACTTGAATAACTTCTGTTCTAGCTTATTTCAATTCAATTCTGATTCTGACAATGGGTTGAAACGACGTTCAAGTTCAATCTATTTTTTAACTTAAATTTTTGCACAATTTACTGTCAAAACCCATAGGATGAAAACAGTTTTACGAAACTTATGAAATGTTGGAATTACCAAAGAGGTAATATTCCTACGTCTATGAACACTGTTGTGAAGTGTGAACACGTTCTGAAATGAATTATATATATTTACCAAGTTTAAATGAACTAAACAGAAGAACACTTTTCACAAAATCATTCGCACTCCTCTTAATTTTGTCTTCATCATATTCATTTTGGATTCTTCATTTTCTTTTCATTTTCATTCCGTTTAAAGATTCGAAATCGTGAGGGTTGCAACTTGCAAACAAAGATATTTTTTTTGTATTATTGTCGCGTGAAAAAAAAATTAAAACTCACGAAAAACAAGTCAGTCTTAGAATAAATGAAGTGTTAATCTAATAAAATACACCTAGTGAGACAAAGAAACGACAAAAAAAACTATTGAAACAAATAAAATGACTCGGGACGAGGTGACGGAATGAGCAGCAAAGTGAAAAAAGTTTGCATATTGTATTAGTTCTTTTTTAATACTAATTACTAGCTAACTAGAAACATAAGATAAAATGGTGAGAATACCTACATAATATCGCGAACAAATTGTAATGTTGATTATTTTAAGGTTTTTGTTCACATTTCTTTAATTCAATTTGATGTTAGAGGATGTTACATATATATTGTTATGTATTGAAAATGCATTTTTTCTTCTGCGACTTTATCCATTGTGTTCATCGTTTTTTTTTTGTTAGAGAAAAATGAGTAATATCATTAAACGGTGTTGTTTACTTCCGAAAATAAACAAATCAAACATTTTTAGCATTACTTTCTACTTTAATAACCCCGCATAATTGTAATATACTTTACATAGTTAAAAGTAATATAGGTAATGATGAAAAAGTAATAAAAATTAAATGCGAATGTCCATGTCCATAAATAATAAAAAAACCATAGAAGAAAGCAATAATCAGCTGAGCTTTTCTCATTTTTATGAGTTCATTCTCGTTTCTCTCATTCATTATTTACCAAAATATATTTTTTTCTTCTTGATTTGCTTTATTGGTTGCCTCTGTTTAGCATTTGTACATTTATGTACGGGCAAAAGAGTCGACTATCTCATATCGTTCTTATTTATCTTTGATAGTTTGACATTTCACTTTTCCCTTATTCGTATTAATGTTTGTGTGTGTGCATTAAAATTGTTCATTCTGCTGGGAAAGTAAAAGAGAGAAACAAATAACAAAGCGTTCATGGCAAAAAAGTATTTATTCAGAAGGAGAAGCACGGGCGAGAGAGTCAGTCAGGTTAAAATTTTGTAACATTTGGAAAACTAAAGTGAAAAAAAACGACGTCAACAAAACAAAGGCTTTATCTTTGAAATCATTAAAAAAAAATCTTGTGAAAACAAATGGAAAAAATTATTTTTGAAGAGTGAGTTTTTTTTTTTTCTAACGGAATAATGTGTAAATCTCCTATATATTTGATCATTTCTTTTATTTTGTTTAACCATGTAATAACCAAAGACAAAAAAAAACACTCAAATAAACCTGCTCCGTCCATAGGAGCTGTGTGCTTTTTTCTAGTAAATTGATCATTTAAGGTCTCTCCGCCTTCACTTTCTTCTTGTGAAAAAACAAAAGTTTTTTTTTATTATATAAATCGAGAAGCAAGTGCGAATGCGAAATTAATTTTGTGCTTTGTTCATGAAGTATGAGCTCATGTATCTACGTGTACACACATATTTTCCTTATCCTTTGTCCTGTGTGCTGGTGCTTGAACCCTTGCCTTTCAACATTTTCTATTACTTGAAATAATTTTTCTGTCCAAAACTAAATTCGAGGCAATCCGGTAGGTACATAAATATGTTTAGTGTTTGAACTCGAACCCCCTGCTATCTATTTACCGAATCTAACTAAAACTACCTACCAAACACCCAAACAACGCAGGTAAAAGTTGATTCGAAAAACTAATATATCCCCGATTCCGAACCCAAGAAAAATATTCACTATGCGTTTTGATATTGATTTTTGTTTGTATAGCTTCTAGGTATCAAGGATATGAGAAACAAAACTCCAAACATATGTTTAAGTGCATTTTTAAAATACCTAATCCCATGTTTGTATCATTAAAGGCAAAACCCGTTGGTGCACCTAATAAAAGTGTCGCTTAGTGAAAGAGCAGTGGAAAAAAAATATAAAGTACCCTGAATACAGACATCGCAATGTTTTTCCGCCTTTCTGTTTCATTTGCCTGTTTATTTTTTGTAAGACCTAGGAACAAATCCTAGAGGCTTTTTACCTCCCTCATAGCATTTTGGCTACCATTACACATATGTACGAGTAAGTGATCTGTAGATTCCGTTTTTTTTTTTGTTTCACACAAAGAATTAAGTGAAATAATGATTTCACTGCTTTTATTTTCGGATTGATAACAAAGTTGGTAAACAAATATAAAGTGGCAATGCACGGAATTTCTTATCTGCATACATAAAGTAAGTAGGTAGCTACCTACAAAATAAGCAAAAGGCAAATGTGATTTGTGATGCTAAAGACTTCCAGCTTCTTGTGTATATTAAAAGTTCATTTTAAATTTATTCTTATTAATAAATCGAAAAGTTTCTTCGCCAATATTAAACTTCTAAAAACAATTAAAGATTAAAGACATTTGCGTTGCATGCTGAAAGATATCAGGGCTTCAGTCAACGAGCCTGAACACACGTGTGAGATCAATTGAAGAACAGAAAATGGCATCGCTGTTTAAGAATCTGATATGATGGGTTGGAAATTGTTATTAAAATGGCGAGATGTTAGCATTGTTCCACGCAAGAACTTAATCAAGTTTTTTTTTTGCTAAAATCCCCATAAGTTTAAGAAAAACTAAATATTATTACACAATTTGAGATTCAAGTTTTAACTTCTTAAATAAAGGAATTCTATATACCTACCTAAGTAACATACTTATGTAAAGTCAATAAAACCTGAAAAACTAGTGATTTAGTAAACCACGAACGAAACATACGTAATGTAGTTGGATAATTTTAACTATGACGGTAAGAAAAATGGAAAATTAAAGCAACAGCCGAATAATTGAAAAAAGAATATGCTCTTATTAGGTTCATGCATTTTCGCATAAATGCCCTCCTTGACTACTTTTCCATACTAACATGTGCTAACGGAACAAATTGATACTAATATTTTTCTTTAAGTTTAATTCAACTGCGTTGTAGTATGTATATTCTTTAGTATTTATGAGTAAATTATTTTCAGCGCCATTTTAGTTGTACTCTTTTTTTTGGCTGGTTAAAAGAGTTTGATTTACGGTGAGATAAGATCGAAGTAAAAAGTTAAGAAACATTATTAGTAGACAGTTAGACAAAAGATTTGATCTAATCTGCACGGAATTTATTAATATTAAAACAATACAATATTTTTTAAATAATGTTACTTCGATCACTTCCGTTCTAAACTTATTATTAATAGTAATTTCTTCCATTTGAAAGTAGAAACCATTTGATACATTTCTGTCATAAGAAGGAACTACAAATTAATATAGCGAACAACTTTTTTTAATAATGAACGTTTGAACATCTCGAAAACTAGAACTAATTGAGGAATTTGAGGTGAATTGAATATACAAGCCATCAAAAACTGTAAAAGGGTATCGAAAAATCTTAAAATTGTGTGGGACTGGAAACAATTTGGATGAATCGTTTTATTTTTATTCAAAATTTTTTATTAAAATTTAAACGAGTGACTTAGAATTGTAAAGAAACATGTAACACGTTCTTTACGTTTCTAAATCAAGTTGCAAAATAATTCTAATCTCTTGAATACAATTTAAACCCACTCTTTGAATTTCATGCAATATTAAACTCAAAGTTCAAACGTTTCAATGGTAGGTACTGTTTTTTAGAAAAATGTTCTATAATTTTTTGTATCCTACAATAGTACACAGAAGTTTTTGTATTGCCATCTTCGAGATCCATAAGTTTTTTTAACGGTTGTACGGCAGGTACTGGTGTTTCTGGAGCTTGGTATAGACAGGTCTGCTTAGAATGTCGGGTTAATTTTGTTTGACAAATCCAAAACTTCCCCTGTAATCACTATTGCAAGTAAAACTCAACATCGTGCCACACATCTTTCCTATCCTTCTTTCTCTTCCGTAACTTCACGCCCGCGCTGTGTTGAAACATTTAAAAGGGTAATCATAATCCTTTGAGTGCGAGTAAATTATAAAAAAAAAAAAACTGTCTTTTTCTCAAGTTTCAACATAAAAATCATTTGAGTATTCGCTTGTTTAATTGATCACAAAATAACATTGATCAATAAAAAACAGTTAAAGAAAAACGCTAAGATTATCGATACACACGATGACTGTGATATTAAATCCGTAAATATTTATTCAAGTTCAATGCGTGAAAAAACTTCAAGTTTTATTAAAACAGCCAGGTTCTCTCTTTTTATAAATTAGCAAGAAATAATTTCCTTAAGCATATACCGCGCCTTAGCAGATAATCATTCGAACAATAATTCTTTTTCTCTTCAAGTTGAATTCCAAAATGAGGGGGTGAGCTGCGGAAAAGCCCTAAATCATTATTTCACATAACTGATCTTCATGTATTTCAACATAAAGCATAAAAGAATCTCAAAATAAAATCAATCCAGGTGATAGATATAATTCTTTTTATTTTCGTTTTCTAAGAAAACATGCCACAGATGGAATAACTTTTTCTTATAAATATTTACTAAAAAAACTAAGACGTTTTCATAAAACAGGTTCTCTTCTAAACAATCTCACACGCGCTCAACTGAATCGAAGAATAACTTCAACTGGGCAGCAAACAAAACAAAACGTAAACATTATCACTCCACACATGCTCAGTCCATTATAAGCTTTTAGTTTAGCCTTGGGGCTTGGGCTTGATTAACACTATACTATAGGCAATATTTTATATTGTTTGTTTCACACAAAAGCCCAACGCATTAAATATAATATGCTCTTGGAACAAAATGATACAACGGTTTTCAAAATGTAATTCTATAGTAAATCTTGAAATAAAGTAATTAAATATCAGATACATTTCTTGGTCCAACATGAACGCGTCTGATATTTGTATGTCAATTAGTCTTGTTTTGTAAGGCATGTGATATTGTGTGATCGAGTTCAGTTAAATTGAATAATACACATTTTAAACCGCTCCACGTGTCTACGAAACTTTAATGATTTATGGCGATCTATTTAATATTTCAAGGTGATGATGAGGAAATATCCATATAAACGATTCATTAAGAGTACAATATACACACTTTGTATGTTGTGAGTATTTTTGCTTGTCAACAACACTGTTAGCGGCGTTAAACTCAATTGAAATTTGTATATTTTGGTGTGTTTAATAAAGTTATATTTAAACTTACTTCCAATTGATCCGCTAAAAAATTAACGATGACAAAGTTGGGTTCAATGCAACAATGAAGTTTAAATAGCCTGTTTATTAGATTCAACGTTCGCTCAACAAAAATTTTCAAATATGCAGTTCATCAACCTCAAATTTTAAATCCTCTGTGTATTTTTATTATATATGTGTATCTGCTAAAAGTAAAACCTAATTGATTAATTTTTATATCAGATTTTTGCAGAAAGAGAGAGAGGAAACAAAATAAATAATACCAAAATCACCAAACATAAACATTACTCATTTTTCGTCTGGCTATACATTTATCAATCTATATTATTCTTTGTTTAGATTAGCATTCGATAGAAGAGTGTACAATTCTTGAGTTTATGTACGGAATAGTAAATTAAGGAAACTAGAATGAGAAATCATTACAACTGTGTGTGAAGTGAACTGTATCATTTTAAAATGTGCTCTGTTTGCATTATGTTAAAATTGTGATTTTCTCAGAATTTTAACGAAATTAAATCAAATCCTATTCGCGTATACAATGCACAGGGAATTTTCACGTAATGTTAATTTGTATAATGTACCAAAAACAAACGTAGTTTTTCTCAGAACACTCGTCATAGTGAAATACTTTTTATAATACAAACACTATATACTACTAAAATAAATTAGCCAAGTAGAAGATTTAGCACTATTGTTGGACTTGTTGAATTATTGATTCAAAATAGCTTATTTTTTTGGCCTTAAAGTCCACAAAAATTGATAAATACTTTATCTGTATATTTTTGTCGGACCGCGAATTTATGTGAATGGGTGTTATATTTCCTTAATTTCAGTAAAACCTGTCTCCAGTTGTTCGTAGTGTCAATATTTTTGAAAAATGTAAGTTTCTGTCCTAAATTGACTGCAATGGACCTAAAAAATGGTGTGATTTAAAGTAGAACAAGAGTGGGTGGATTGATATACATTAGACTGGGCCAAAAAAATTGACTATTTTTTTTTTTGAAAGATATATCGAGAATATCATTCAGAATGACAAAAAAAAATTTTCGTAAAAGTTTGAGCCCTTAATATCAATTTTAAGAGGTCTATCATCGCTAATTTTGATTTTTAGTCATAATTTCATGTTTTGCGTCAGAACTGACAAAACATTGAAGTAAAAAAAATTCATTTTGACTTACTTTTATATAAAATTAAATTCCCTACAAAAAAGGTCTAATTGAAAATTTTCGTCAGACAAGCCGTTTTTGAGTAATTAAGCTTAATAAATTGTTATTTTTCTTCGATTTTACTTTTTTAATTTGGAATTTTGTAACTAACGAATCAATGAATATCTCAAAATGATCACAATGGATTTTTAAAGGAAATTTAATGCTCTACAAAAAAGGTCTCTTAATATTTTTGTCTAAATTTAATTCTTCAAAAGTTATTCACAATTAAAATTGAAAAAAAATTGAAATTTCAAGTTTTTCTTTCTTAACTCAATTTTTTTTTTACTTAAAGGAACAAATTGACTTTTTTGAACATTATTAATCATCATTCATCGAAAATCTCTTAATACTCACCATTATTCTAACAATATTATTACAAAAATATATAAATTTAACAATAAATATGAATTTATTTTTGCCTAATTGATCATTTCTCAACAAAATCATGGTTCTACTATCTTAAAGAAATTTTTGAGTAAACAATTTTTTAATTTCGCTATTGAAAATTATTTATTTATAATATTTCATACATTTGTGAATTTTTATGTTATTAATATACACGAATTTACATCGATAAATAACATTTCCTCCCTTAACCCTCGATTTTGATTTGCTTTTCATCAACTTATTAAGCACTATACCGAATAAACGTATCCCCTCTTCTTTTAGTAACCACATTGTCTACTATGTGACCAACATTGATAGTTTTCAGGAATGTAAACGATTTTTCAATCATTTAGCCGTCGTAAATGATGTAGCTGAACGTGGCGTAGCGTTGATTGAAGAATATAATAAGTGTCTTACGAAAAACGAAGAGCAACTTCAGTACTTACTACTAGTCATTAGTGAGTACCGAAAAAAATACCCTAATTGCAACAAAAAAACCTTAATGTAATAAAATGTTATAACTAGTAGTTAATTATGGTTGTAAAACTATAAAATCCTATAGATTTCTTATAAAATATGAGTTATAATTGTGTTAAAAATAAATTTTTTACCATCTGTTATTGTTATTATTAATTAAGTAGACATAATCTGTTTTTTTTTTCCTATATAAATGTATGAAATATTATAAATAAATAATTTTCAATAGCGAAATTAAAAAATTGTTTACTCAAAAATTTCTTTAAGATAGTAGAACCATGTTTTTGTTGAGAAATGATCAATTAGGCAAAAATAAATTCATATTTATTGTTAAATTTATATATTTTTGTAATAATATTGTTAGAATAATGGTGAGTATTAAGAGATTTTCGATGAATGATGATTAATAATGTTCAAAAAAGTCAATTTGTTCCTTTAAGTAAAAAAAAATTGAGTTAAGAAAGAAAAACTTAAAATTTCAATTTTTTTTCAATTTTAATTGTGAATAACTTTTGAAGAATTAAATTTAGACAAAAATATTAAGAGACCTTTTTTGTAGAGCATTAAATTTCCTTTAAAAATCCATTGTGATCATTTTGAGATATTCATTGATTCGTTAGTTACAAAATTCCAAATTAAAAAAGTAAAATCGAAGAAAAATAACAATTTATTAAGCTTAATTACTCAAAAACGGCTTGTCTGACGAAAATTTTCAATTAGACCTTTTTTGTAGGGAATTTAATTTTATATAAAAGTAAGTCAAAATGAATTTTTTTTACTTCAATGTTTTGTCAGTTCTGACGCAAAACATGAAATTATGACTAAAAATCAAAATTAGCGATGATAGACCTCTTAAAATTGATATTAAGGGCTCAAACTTTTACAAAAATTTTTTTTTGTCATTCTGAATGATATTCTCGATATATCTTTCAAAAAAAAAAATAGTCAATTTTTTTGGCCCAGTCTAATATACATATGTATGAATTCGCCAAAAATCAGTTTGCAATTTTTTAGACTCACATACATTAAATATCAAATCTATTGTAAAAATCAAAAAATAATGTATTAACAGGTTTGAAGATTAGTGTTTAAATAATAAATTTATTTATACCTTAAAGTCGTACGAATAAATCAATGCTAATTGAAAGAAGGGATACACCAAAATGTTGGCAGATTTGTCACTTTCAAAATTCAGTTTAACTGAAAAAAAAAACATTTTTTGTGTTTAGGTGGTTGTGGCTGTTAATCCATCCCAGCCTTTCGGCGTGACAGGGGGCATTACATATCAACACAAATGGAAGGAGATACAAATCTGAATTCAATTGTCATGACGAATTATGAAAATATCTTTCTTTGGGGATTTTCTAAAATTGTTATGAAAGGAAATTCGACATTCAGATATTTTTAGTTAGAAACGGTTTTCGAAAAATCATTCTTTGTGTGGTTTTGCCTTAGAACCACAGATATCTATTTTTAATACAGCATTAAACCCTCAAAGAAGCAAGATGCAAGTTGACTCAAGATCCGATATCATCACAACTTCTTGGACCTTTTAGCTAATCTTTAACATAACTTTTATTTTTATGCATGTATATTTTTATTTTACTATTTAAAACTAGATGGCAACACGCTTTAAATTTTGTGCTTTAAATTTTGTTGTTAAAATAAATCATATTTACAGTAATTTATGTTTGAAAATCTATCATATAATATTTTCTCTTCTTTTTTTCAGACTGTTTCTTCAGTGAACACAAGTCAACGAATACTTTCTTAACGCTATATAGTCACTTTGGGATAGACGCAGTAAAGTGATATACAAATTCATTCATTATTTTAAGCAACAAAAGAATAAAAAGAAGAAGACAAAAATTAAATTTATTTAAAGCAAATTAAAAACCGAAAAAATATCAAGCCTTGCCCCTTTGCATACCTAATACCTACTCGTATATTTATGTATGTATATAAAACCACGCTATTATAAACTTTTTTTAAGTCAAATTTGAAAGCACACGAGTGTAGTTGTTCTATCAATAAACAAACAACAAAACACCAACAAAATAAGTGCAAATGATTAGTTTTATTTCGTAATATAACATTTTTTAGTACCTAAACAAATTTCCCGAATTAACGATTTCGTGAAACAAAAATAACGCAATCATGTTGTACGTATTTCACGTCGATATGGGAAGGATGTTGAAGTTCGATATGAACGTCGCATTGTCAAGGTAAGAAAACAAAAAACAGTATCTAGTTTGACGCGTTTTATTATGAACATAAATAAATTGTTCTAAATAAAAACAAAAACAAATAGAAGCTCACTCGAATATGTCGTGTTCAAATAATAATGCAATCCGTAATCTTTGTTAGCTTTCTTCTATGTGTCTGACATCACGGCTATCATTTGTTGACGGTCGTTTGTCTAGTCTAGTGATTTTTTTTTCATTATTTTTAAATATCAGTTAGGCTAATCAATATGGGTTAGATACTATTATATCTTTAATTTGAAGGCAACATAGTTATCTAATATTTTAACAAACTGTAAACAAAATAAAAAAATGTAGTATAGCTTTTGTTTAGAAAACAATTTTAAGGGAAATGATGAAATTACACGTGTTTTGTGAATCATCCAAATACAAAGTAAACTTGTTTTCACTCTTGAAAAACTGGCCATTCTCATTTTTGCTTGAAGAGATTGACGACGACAACATTGAAAATAGAAACAAACATGCCTATTCTTGACGCAGTTCCAATCCTATATTTGAAATAAAGAAAGGTACACAGTAAATAAATAGATTCTTGTAGTTCGTGTGTTCGTTTGTAAATATTTTTAATATTTGTAGCAAAATATTATTCTATTCTCTTTCATGGGCTAAAATGGATTTGTCATAGCTCGTATAATCTTACAATCAATTTCTAGCTGATAATTGACTTAGAATTTCCATTTAAATTATTGTTCAGTGCAAAGTTCAATTTGCTAAGTCGACGCGTAATATTTTCTATCTGATGTTTATAATAGTATTTTAGTGGTATGAGGTAGTAAGAAATACATTATGAAACTTTATGTCTGGGAGATACTGAAAGCTGAGGCACATTATTTTTTTTTTTAATCGTGGCCCATAGTGGCTACAGCAGTTGCATAGCGCTTTGCAAGTTTTCACAGCTTTACACACAATTTTTAAATACAAAATATAGGAATAGCATGTTTTCGTTATTCACTTAATATTTATAGAAAATATTCAAAATTGTAATATTTGTAAATTATGCAGACTGTGTTTATTTATGGAATAGATTTGCTAAATTCAAATGTAAATACATACGAATATACTAAAATAGCATGAACATTTACATATGGATGATATAATTTCTCAGACCTATTAGGTACTAGTTTCATAAATGCAAATTGCATATATTTTTTGCTTTAATATACATAAACATATGTACATACATACAAATATATTCAAGTTTTGCGATATTTGTTTCTAGCTGCATTAAATAAAAATGTAAATAAATGAATTAAAGAGAAGCAATTTATATACATACGGAAACTAGGGTAGAGAGATAATTTATGAATTTGTTTATAAACAATGAAACTATTTTTGAGCAGCCTGAATTTGTATTACTACACTTGCAAAGATTAATTTACAAATATTGAAGTTCTTTGAATAATCAAAAAAGAAAGAAATGATAATTAGTTCGAAAGACATTTCATTCAAATCCAAAAATTGAGCTTTTTCAACCTTGATTTTCATAGAAATATTGCCCAAGTATTGAAATGTATTTTGTTTTGAAAAAGAAATTGTATTCAATGTTTGATTTTAATGAAAGGAGTTTTTGTTTGAAAGCATACTCGTAGTGGAGTGGAAAGCTTCTGTGAGCATCAGTATACATTAGGAGCTCAAAATTGTTTAATTTCTGATCATTTTGATCAGAAAAAATTATCCATCATTGACGGTTGAACTTAGTCTGACCGTAATCAATTTTGCTTAATTTAAAGCAATTTACTAACTTGTTTTTAAATTTATACATTTTTACTAATACGGGTATCGTGCTACGACAATTTTATTTTATAAATTGGTTCTGTTTTATTTTCAGTGTTTCCAATTTAAAAGACACAATAGAACGCCTTCATGGAATATCGGCGCAAAATATAGTATTACTGGTTAGTGGTGGAGAAATGCTAACCAAATCCACACAGGTCTCATTTTATTCAGCGGGCACAGATACAAATCCTATATACATGTTCCTGATAGGTGACGCAAAACTACCACCTGCCATTCCCGCAATAGAAAATGGTAAGAGAAAAGAAAATTAATTAAATTTTGATAATAAACAACTCTTTCTCGATTTCATTTTAGATGTAGATCTTAACGATCAAGTAGAACGTTGTCTAACGTTGCCAGCTGTTTATGAAACCGTAGTTACTCGAGCGCAATTGGCACAGCAGATGTACGAATTAGCACGCGAAGAAGAAAATATCTGTGAGCGTTTGGTACACGAACAGCATCTTCAACAGCAAGGCTGGTCTGCAGTTGTTGCCAATATGGAAGATCTGACCGAAGAATTCCGCCAACGGTTTAGAAACTTTTGTCTATCGTTCGATAGACATCTAGAGAAACGTGCAGCATATATAGAGCTTTTAAATTACTTTTCCGAAGACTTGTCCAAGTTGTCTCGAATCCCAATTTTGCCTGGTCTAATGCAAATGGCCCAGGAGGATTTCCATGGATTCGATGAATTGTTGGACAACGATGAAGTGTTCTCAAGATCTCAACAAAATGTTTCTGTTTTGATGGCCGGTGAACCGCAATGCTCCGATGGACAGCGTCTTGATTCAATTGAGTCGCAGGACGATGAAAAACGTGATAGTACATCGCCCAATAAAAAACCCAAAATGGGATGCGACGAGGACAAAGGAGATACATTAAGCATCACTAGTGGTGGCAGTGGGACACGAAGAACTCTCACTCTTTTGCAGTGGATCTCCGCCAAAGAAAATCACAATAAACTAACAGAGATGTCCGAGGAATGCATACAAGGTTTAAACACTTTCGATGAAGCTGTTTATGAAAAACTAAAAGAAGAAGTCAATCACATCATTAAAAGCGCGGACCAGGTAAGGAAGTTAAAAATTCTATGCCAATAACTTAAAAAAAACTGTCCTTGTTAAAATTTAGAGTGATATGAAGGAAGTAAAAGGTTTAAGCGAACGTCTTTGTAAACTGGAAGAAATTAAGTACAAAATCAAAAATATGGTTCAGGATCAGAAGGAACTATCGACAGCTTTCCAACAGGTATGTTTAAGTTTTCTTCGTTTTTGATCTTATTTAACTTTTCAAACATTTATTAGAATCAAAACCGTGCAATTAATCTTAGAGACGCCTCAATACTTCCGGATCTTTGTGCCTCCCACAGAAGTCAGCTTTTAGTTATGTTACAGAACCATCAGAAAATTCGTGAACTTCGTCGTTGTATATCAAGAGCTAAGGAGGAACTAGGTTCAAATTTACACACTCGGCTCAAGTAATTTGTTTTTCTTTTAGCTCTTGCAAACAAAATTATCTTATAATCATTCTTTATTTATTTTAGGCGAATTATTGTTTTGGAAAATAAAATGAGCGAATTCGATAATAAACAACTTTTTTATCACCGTTGTTTGAGACGGGCAGAACGTCATATTAGCATAATTGAACAAATACATCAAGCACCTTGTATATATGTGGCTGCTGTAACCGAAGTTATTCGCCGCAAAATTTTCTCCGGCGAATTTCGTCAGTGGGCGTCCAGACTTGCTGAGGATTTTGATTCCATACACAGCGAGGAAATAGATCGCAGACGGAATTTCAATGCTAGTTTCGAAGGCCATTTCTTGAATATTCTCTTTCCTGGAATGAATGATATGCCACCAGCGTTCGCCAATGAAAATCCATTGATTTTCGATGCTAGACTCCCAAATTTAACAAAAAGTGGTATGTTTAAAAAAAAAAAATGTGTTATTCTTTAAATGGAATTATATTTTGTTTCAGATATTGATATTTTAACCTCTTATCTACCGGATCTTACACATCACATTCAACTGCCGGATATGGGCCCTATCATTAACTTTTTTATTTCAAGGTATTTGTTTTTATTAAAATCGATTTATATAAATTTTTATTTAAGAAGCGTCGATTTTGTTATAACTTATCAGAGCTGTAAAAGAATGCAGCAGTCAATTGGTAATGCAGTCACAGTGAATCGACTAAATTTTTAACTGCCAGTCAATACTGCTAAGTGCAAAGCAGCAGAGAGTACTAAGTTTGACTGTACAGTTAATGAAATCAGTTAATTGACTAAAAGTTAATTAACTGCAGTACTTTTTGACTGGTTTTAGTCTTTTAGTCGGTTGAAAGTATTTCGTACTGGTGTGGTTTAACTTTTAGTCATTAAGTTAATTGACTACAATCAATTAACTGTAAGTTTTTTAACTTATTTTTAGTCTTTTGACTAAAATACTTCAGAATTCTATATAAAAATGAAAAACATGATGGAAGTATGGCACGATGCAAGTAGGGCGTGATGTGGGTGGTATAATGTAATTGCGCAGTCTGGCAGTGAGCACAATGCTGGAAGGAAATGGCACAAGTAGTGACTTTAAATGTCGCTTGTTAATTTTTAACAAAATTTAATCGCCATTCAGAAATTTAACAAATTGAAGGGGACAAAGAGGAATGAAGTATATAAAAGAAGTCGGAGAAAATTCTGCGTGTCGATATAGCAATGCATATATTAGTACAAGCTTTATATAACATTCTAGAACTAAGCAGTGTGTGTGTGTATGCCATGAATGTAAATTTAGCGAACAAGTTTTACTTTGTATATGAAGTATATATTAATACACATTTTTTTTAGTTTTACTTATGTTATGTCACTTTTATCTTTAAAGATCCGGAAACCAGAACTCAAATGTTAAAAGTTCCTCCAGTTCAACAACTAATAAAATACTACCAACAAATATAATTGGACCTATTAATGCACATCATCAGCGAGTACTAGACCTGCAATCTCAATCAAAAGAGTAAGTTTTTTTTACTTACGAGACAAAAGTGTGTTTAAAAAAAATGTAATATTGTTTTAGTGGCGAATCGGAAACTGACACAGAAGAATTTGAGAAAGTTATCCAACCTGAAATGAGTCCAACAGATAACAACGCACCTGAGTCAGCTGGTGATAATGTTTACCAAGTGGCCCATATGGCAACGTCTACAGAAACCCTACAAATGCACACAGTGGAAACTCTAACCGAGGTAAATATTTAAATACAAACCTTCATAACAACAATATGGCTATGGATTCCAACAACATTTTTGTGTTCTTTTCTTATATGCTTTTTCTCTTTCGTGCGCGAACATAAAATGCGTTAAAAAATATAAAACAATTCTAAATTTAATAAAATAAAAAGAATGAACCACGTCCGCCAAAAAAACCTCCAAGGCACATTAAAAACCAAATTGCACTCCATTCCCCTGTCCCAATCAATACAATAAATACCAATCTTCAAAAAAATAACGCACGTCCACATAATGATCACGAGCATTTAAGCACACTTTCTGTTATTTCTGAAAAAGACACTCCCACACCATGCGATTCGGATACCTATAATCCCATAGCTCCCTTTCCTCTATATTTGGGTCACCATACTACCACTGCAACTGATCAGCGAACTACCGAAAAATTAATAAGTACCTCGGTTATAATAAAGGAATATAGCACTCCCGAAGAAGATGCCGAAAGTGAATTTGTTAATTCAGATTTTTATATAGACGAATCTTTGCCATCAAGCTATGGCGATGCAGATGATGTCAACAACTGTGATGAAGTATTATTGCAGCAGCCAACCGGTGGTGGAAGCAGCTTAAAAGAGGAACACTTGTTGGACATGGATTTTCATTTCAACAAAATAATGTCATTTACATATCCAACTCATGATGATAAAAAAAAGACCAACCAATTAATGCATTTTGAAACAAAGGAGTCAATGGAGACAGTGTTCGGTCTACTGCAGGTATTGGACATAGAACAAAAAAAATATATAAATTTATTTTTTTTTATTTCAAACAAAGCAAAAATGATTTTTTTAGTTATTGAACTCCCATTGGTAGTATTTACACATTTCCAGCATTGGTGGCCCACAGTCAAACATCCTCTTTCCCTACAAAAATATTTTAAAAACACTATTTAATCCTTCATCATTTTCTGTCTAATCACATGTATAATCCTTTAAGCCTTTTATATATTAAATGACATGCAAATAAAACAAAAACGTTATCTATTTTTCAGGAAAACCTCGGATCAACTCGGCTGGAGGTCGAACGTCTTAAATCCATTTTAAAAGCCATGTCTGAGGTATCACAGGAATGCATAAAACTAGCTCGTGTTAATTTCCAACAATTCAAATCCGAGCAGGAGAACTATCAAATTGACTTGCGCTGTGAATTTCAAAATATATCCGAAAAATGGCAGTTAGTTCAGATGCAATATGAATCTCGTGAACAAGATATCACTGAAATGACAGCTAAACATAGATTACAGTTAAATAACCTTGAGATGGCAATCAATATGAAAGATAAAGAAATTCTCGATTTAAAAAATGACCAACAACAAAAAGACATAATTAATGCTGAGAAAATTTTACAGCTCGAAGGGAAATATGCAGCTTTAGAAGAGAAATATCATTTGCTGGAGCAGCAACTGAAATCTTTAAATGAAAGTTTAGTTGCAGCCAACGCGGAGAAAGTACGAGCAGTGACGGAAACACGAGAGAAACTTATTCACGAGCATAAAACCGAAATCGAATCACTTCGCTGTCGTTATAAGCTAATGACCAGTATGGAACGTTCGCCGTCTGACACTAGCTTAGAAAAGATTGAAAAACCCACAGACATGATTGAACTTGCGTGTCATGAGTCGATTATATCACACATTCGAGAAAATTTGCGTGCGGAGAAGGAGGAAGCTATTAAACAAGCTGTTGATTGTGAGCGTTCCATTTGGGAGGCCAAAACATTAGCATTGCCGAAGAGTTTGAATGAAAACACTGACAATAATGTGAGTGTGTTGAAAGTGATGCTAGATGATAAAGAAAGATACATAGATATGTTGCGAGAAAAAACTGTAATGCTAACCCAAGACAATATGGACCTGAAAACGAAATTGACTATTTTGACAAATGAGGAAGTCAACAGTTGGCTAAAGGAAAAAGTAGAGTTTTTAAATCGTGAAAAAGCACGCATCGAGGAAGAGTTAAATACCGAAAAATCTCGTCGAACTGAGATGGAACAGTCATTCGCTGAGCTTAGAGGGTGAGTAGTTTTCTGAATGAATCCTAAAATAAAATTCATGTATGCAGTGTTCTAAATTTTTAAATTATTTTAAAGATCGACTATGGAAGCAAGTACTTTGCCTCGATCTAAGTCCAGTGGATCAAACCATCGTTATGTTGTTCTTGAATCTTGTTCAAAAGGTGACATTGTGTTTGTCGTTTGGAGCATGCGACATTATCAATTTATGGTCGTACAAGATTCAGCTAGTTTGTACTTTGTGCATGGAGATAGCTTAAATGCACTAAATTTGCGTCTGCCAGGACCTGGCGAACTGGAGATGCCATCACCATTTTACGCCTTAGGACGAGTTGTTCATAAAGAATATTGTCAAGCAAGAAAGGTATTTGTAAATATTCTTACAGCTCTTTCTGATAAGACTTTTTTAACAATGATTTTTTTTTTATTCCAGGATGAAAATCGTTACAGAGTTAATAGAGGCTCTAAGTTTTATCGCATCAAACTTGAAGCACTTTCTCGTAATGAATCCAAATGGACTGGCAGACGTGAACGTCTTGAATGTAAAAAAATATAAATTAAATTTATCGAAGTCTCAAACAATCATTATCATCTCCCTTTCTTTCTTTTGTACATAGCTTCATCATCAAACGTATCAATTAATCGTTCGTTTTCCCAAAACGATACATGTGACCCACCCTCTCTTACACATCTGAGCGTTCTACGTCAAGCTCCACCTGATGCTGTTGATTTGGGAAACAGCAGCACAGGACTTAAAGAGCGTACCATTAGTATAACGAGCGTCACCGAAGAAGATGACGAACCAATTTCACTTCTCAGCGAACGTTGTCGCTATATTAGTGTCAGCGAAGAAGAGGAAACCAATCGATCTGTGATAACAGAGCAGCCAACCTCATCATACTTTCCCCCGATGGTAAGCTTTACCAAAACTCCAAGAGCTACTTCATCACCATTCCCTTCATTCGATTGTGAAGCAAACGATTCGTCACTCATGTACTTTTCCCTTGACTAAAAACTAACACAAGAACACGAACACTCATCCAAATCCAAACACGATCAAAACATCTAGAATTACGCGATCAAAACTTTGTCACATTTATCATTTATTAATTATTTAGGACAATGCATCTGCTTCCTTCCCAACGACATCTGCTACCACTACTGTCACCGCAGTTGCCACCGCATCTACCCCAAAAACAACAACAACTGCCAGCCGCAGTCCAATACCAATTCAAATATTAACCAACATTGGCAGTTGCTCGTTGGAGAAAGATACCGATGATTCCGATGAATATCGCTCTCTCGAAGCTAAAGACGAAAGCGAATTTCCTCCCATGTCTCAAGATTAATAATAATTGTTAACTACAATATTTAATTTAATTATCTAGCTTAACGTAGTTTTTACTTCTAGCACTTAGGTGATTTCTTAATTTTTTTTTTATAATTTCTGATCTTCTCAAAATCAAACAACCACGATTTAGATTTAAGGAAATAATGTATTAGTACATTAAAGAGATATTTTTTTTAAATTCGATTTTATAAATTAAAAAAAAAACAATCCGTTTACTAAAAAAATTAATGAAGTGAAAGATATGATCACAAATACAGTTCCATATATATCGCAAGCATAAGAAAGATATCACTTTTCAAATTCAAATTTGTGTGTACTGTGTATATACTAAATATATGATATATATATAAATAAAGATAGAATACACATAAAAACAAAACACTAGATATCATTCATCAGTAGTTCTATCAAACGATTGAATTTTTATCGCAAGCAGAAAATGGGCTTTCAGACGAAAATTAATGAAAAGGTGATCACGCTTATTTTCACTGCATGCAATATATATGTAACTCTATTGGCATAATGTATTATCTTAATGTTCAGCAATTAGTTGAATGTTTAAAAAGAGTGTGTGACATAATTTATTTTGTTCCATTCAAATTCTTTGTTTATTTTAACGAGGATTGTTCAGTAAGCTAGCAAACGAATATCGCCAGACGGGGTATCGAATGTAAAATGAACAGGGATCAATATAAAAGTTGCTTGAAAAATGAGCCTACGAAAGCCGATTTAATGTTGTCACCTCAGAAATCAAAAACAGAATTCAATTGTTTTGGAGAGCTACAAACAATTTGAAGCAAATTTAATAAAATTTTAATCTGAAGCACATGTTTTGATCAAGCAGAATAGGGCTGAAGTAACGAATTCATTCTGTATATTCGGTTTTTTTGCGTTCCTTTTATCACCGGCATCGGAATTTTTCGGATAAAATACTCTTGTGTTCCTTTATCCAATCCAAAACAATTGGAATGCTTTCGTTTTATTCCATGTGAATAATCCATTTTCCAAAGGTAGTCTGACACCGCAAGCCCTAAAATCTGAGATTTTAAAAATTTCCAGAACTAATCCTACTTTCTTCATACAAGTATCGGAAAAATAACTTTCGAATTGATTCGAAAGAAGAATAAAGTTCCACACATATGTATGTACGAGTACATCGATAGACCCTAAAAGAATTATTTTTTAATGGAATTCAGAGGTTTGTAGAAAAATAATTTTAAAAGGATTAAAATATACAAATATTTCAGCCAAACTAATGCGTACCTGTCGGTTTTTTTATCGAATGACCCTCGTTTTTACATGACTTTCATAACATTACACTGCCTAGACATTTTATTCTTTTAATTTTGTTTTTTTTTATTTCAAATTTCATTTGAAAAAAAATTCTCTTTCAGAATAACGCTGAAAACTCAACCGGTCACCGGATCGGATTATTTACTCTTATCGAGCCACTTATAGCTCCTATTCAAATGTCTATGGACGGCGCTATAAATTGAAATTGATTACACGGAATAATTTACTTTTCTTCTTTTTTTAAACAAAACAAAACAAAAATCCTCTTTTCCGCTTTTAACACCTTCTTTTTTCAATGTAGCAAAAATGGCGTTTAATCAAAAAGTAAATAAAATGAAACAAAGAATTTACGAAAATAAATCTTTTTTCTTTTCACAATAGTTCTACCACTTAATAAAAAAAAAAATTAAATCTTTCACACTTAAAAGCTATGTATAGACCTTTTTCTAAGTAAACGCTTTCTAGAGTATTTTATAAAATATACGAGTATATTATATATTTCGAGAATACCGTTACGTAGATTTTTTCTTCTAAGTTCACTGGAAAATAGGCAATGCAATTTTAATATAAAATAGTTTAATGAAATGCATACAAATATAATTATGGTGTTAATAAAACATATACATTTATATAAAGCATAATAAATTGTGATATATTAATTGATTTATGGAATGAATGAAATATTATTTCGAATGGTTATGATTCAAAATAATTTAACATAAATTCAGAATATTTGTAAAGAAAACGGATATATATGGAAATATTTTATGTATTTATTTTTGTGACTGGCAAAGGGTCGGGACTGAATTTAAACTAAAATTTAAACAAACCAGAACACAAAAATCAGTTGAATGAAAAAAACAAAATGCAATATTTTTTTTGCATTTTGTTTGTTAATCATAATTTTGTGAGTGTGTTACCTGCATGTTTGTTATGCGGGAACACAAAATAATGTCAATGTGGGGTTTTTAAATCTTTTTTAAAATTGACTAAAAATGAGAAGAATCATTACATCAAGCAGTTTTGTCTGAATTAATTGAGCAAAACTTGTTGTAAATTATATATAAATGTATTCATAATAAATACTTTAATAGAAATGTAATAATATTTAAAACAAACAAAAATGAAAACAATTAAGTGATGATGAACGATTTTTTTAATAAACTGAATAATACAAAAATTTTAATGTTTTTCTATTTTTAATTTTTATGAACGTGTTTCAGAACCATGTTTTGGGGTATTCTAAAATATTTGTTCGAAATTACAAGAAGAACGAACAACTGTCAACTATCAACTATCCTTAAAAAGAATGTGTCAATAATAAAATTGCTAATTCATGACATTTAATAAAAACAAATGTTCCAATCTCTGGGAACGACACCATCTTTAAAATTGTATCAGTAAAGAGCTTCAAAAACGGGCAAAAATGCGTTTTTATGTTAAGACAGGTAAGAATTACAAGCTCTTTTAAAAAAAAATCAGATTTAAGCTTTAATATCGAATAAGACTTATTTTCTGCTCTCTTTTCAGGGTGGATCGCAAGAATTACGACGCACAAATCTATGCGTCTATACCAAAATCTCACCTAAAATTTAGATTAAACTTGAAAGTTGTTCATTGTATAGTACAAAGTTGTTCATAAATATGTTTAAAATAAAATCTTCCACTTCCCAAAATGAGGACAGTAATCGCATAGTAAAGTTTGATGATCGTTTAAACGACAATAAGAATTAAACTTTTAGGTTGAGAAAAGAAATTCATTCATATCTATAATATATTTTTAAAGTGAAACCAGCAACAAGAGTGATTTGTTCAATCATTTTTTTTTTATTAATTCCTCAAAGATTTTTTATCACATATTGAAGGCATTAATTTGCTGATTTTTTCTTCTAATTAATAATCTACATACATGTAGTAAAATGTCATTTTTTTCGAAGAATAGCCTAGTTTTTTTGGCTTCAACAAAAGGAAATATAATCTAGGTAATATTTTCGTATTAATTAATTTAGTAAGGTCAATTTGTTTTCGTTATACAAATTTTAAAATAGTACTACGTTGCCGTTGTCGTGATTAAAAAGTACTTAGCTTACTCGTATATTTTTGAAAATCAAGCTGGGTATGTCTTCCGGAAGGATACACGAGATAATTATCTTTCGTTTTCTTCTTAATTAACTCTAGTAGTATAGTAAGTATAAATTTATTTTAATTTTTGTGTTCCTGAACTTTTAAATAAAAATAAATACATTTTGATATTAAAAAAAAAACTGAAAAACTAACTTGTTCTTTAAAATTATTTTCATGTAAATCAAATTTTTTTTGGAGATAAAATAAGTTTCAAATAATGATAACTTGTTGAAAAGCTACTGATCTATCTTTAAAGCTTATCCTGAACATCACAAGGAATATATTTAACAATCAAAATGTACCCTCGCTTTCCTCTCTTTTTCGACATGTTCTTGAAATGTCAGGGTTGATTGTTGTTTGTTGCAAATTATTAAACAGCCAAGTGAAATAGTGTTCATCTCCCTATTGTTAACGTTCTCTCTCTCTATAACAAAAGAATAAAGGAATATCCCAAGGGTTGTTGAGGAAAATACGATACCGTATTTCCTCCCCTATCTATATCTACATGCTTTCTCAATGCAGCCATGTCTTCATACCACAAGTGCACATAACTGCCAAAGAGTGAAAGCATAAGAAACTTTTTTTTGTTATTTTTGGGGAAACAAGGACATTGGAATTTGGAATAAATATTGCGCATAGAAGAAGACTCTTGTGCTCTTGTGTACTCATGCGAGAGAGCAAGTGTCTCGTGCCAACAACAAAACCGACGGCAACAACCCCAAAAATCATGTGTGAAGGTTGTTTGCACGCGGTATTCTTGTTGTGTTGTTCCCCCTTCCGGGTGTATATCCCAAACAATATTCTTGTGCACAGCTGGAAGGATGAACACAAAATATCAGCGGCGGCGGAGCGGACATCGTCGCAGTCAAATTCACTAGGTGAGCAGCAGTAGTGAATGGTGGTGCTTTTGCTTCGTATTCAGTCCGCTAGGAAACATCAGTATGGATGGATACTAAAAATAGCCAAACACCAAGAACATATTCAAGCAGATATTCTGCTCTCATCTCCTCCTACAAATAATTAAGAATAATTTAGTACAAGAAAGCAACAAAACGCAACAGACACCACTAAATACTTTTAAGCAATTTTAAACATTTTTGTGCGGTTAATAAAAAACAATTCGAAAAAAAACTATTTGAGTAAAAAATTCTCTATGTGTCTCTAATCAACCACAAGAATGGCAAGCAATTATCGACCGTTTTAAAGGACGTTATGTGAAAAGTTTAGACAACTTTCCACCGTCATTGTCAGCGACTCGACTGCTCACATGAAGTTCCGCGTTTTTGTTTAATTTTATTTTTGCAATATTTAGTTTTTGCAGATAAAAGTGATTTTTTAAAGTAAATAATGCGCTCCCTATCGAAGAAAGAAGAGAAAATTATTCTGTATCGGTTATTAACAAGTTGAAAATTTTCACTCATCGATATTTGTTTTCTTTTTTTGTTTAATGTTTATATTTACAAAAAAAAATAATGAAAATATATAAATAATGCAGTGTGTCATCATAAAGTGGGATGAATCTTTTTGAAGGCGAACAAAATTATATATCAATATGAAAATTCCAAAACATATCCAGATCGTTTATCCCCAAATAATGATTGTCTTCGAGATTCGGATGCAGCAAAAAATAAAGTAATTTAGTGCAATATGAGCATATCGAATGCGAGCAGTACCTTTCTAAAGTAGTTTTAAATAAAATTGTTATTTATTTTCCAATTGGAATTGGATTAAAAAAATTGAAATAAAAAAAAATTGATACCAACAAACCAACAAGATGAGCACTACGATTTTAATTCGTGTGTGTCTCATTGGCTTTGGAATAACATTCTGTTGTATAGAATGTATACATTTGGGATTGATTAACCCGATTGGTGAGTATTTATTTGCAATATTTCATTCAGAGTATTGACTTTCCAGTTGCACAATTACGCAACAACCCCATGTCCGCATTCCATATCCCTGCCTTCCCTACAATTTTAACGTGTTGATTTATATACCTACCTTCTACCTATGGCAATGGAATCCTACTTGTAGAGCAAAAAAAAGAGAGGGATTAGTATGAGATGTGAGAACCTCGTTTTCCCTATGCACACCTGTATTCCGTTTCCCGTATTTTAGCGGATTTGTCTGATAACCGCTCAACACCATATGCTTATAAAAAGGGTTTTTTCTTTTAAGGTTTTTCCTATTTTTCTGTTAAGCAGCTGAATTTTTGTTTGAATATTCAAATTAAAGTCACTTTAATGGGGGAAGAGATATATTCGACTCATAATACTCATTGGAGTGTAAAATTTAAAACAAACAATTTTTTTGGTATAAGCGTTATGTCATTTCAGCATCAACAATTTCTGAATTATCCTATATGCTGTTAAAGGACTATGCTAATTAAGGAATGCTCATATTTCAACGATGTTCCATTGAGACCGTTCCACTTGGTGACTACAATTCGTATATTGTCTTGGTAATCTTGCCGCGGTCATGGTCATGGTCATTTCTGAGTTCATTTAAATGTATATGAGTACATTCTGTATCATTATTATTCGATCATTTAAAAAAGACAAAAAAAAATTAGAATAAGGAAAAGTTTAAATGCGATGAGTTATGAATGTTGATATAATGATTCAACATTAAGACTATATTCTGTACATCTTAGCATGGATTTACGTAATATGTAGGTTTTTTTGGGAGGTTTTTGATATGGTCTCTACATCGTTTTTAAATTTGCTGTGACACGTTACTTAACTTATGGCAGACTTTTTTTGTAGTATCTCTTGGCGAAGGATCAATGCGTTGCATCTTGATATGAAAAGTCCTTCACATTTAAGCAGTTTGAATTCGGCAGAAAATTTTAGGTCCCATAAAGGACCACAAGTTAATAATTTACGTTTAAAAATTTCACATGGTTAGTTTCTATCTTTAACATAAAAAAAACACTATTTATTAAAACACTATTAAAATTATTATTTAATAGAGGTAACTGGACCTACCCGGTTATTCAATATTCACGACAGCCACAGTTATATGGCCAAAATGCTTATTTAAATTTTAGAATCATTTCCAATAAATTAACAGGAAAGAATTGATTCCTAATAGGCATAAGTCTTTTGCGTATTTCTCCCCTTCATATTCATAACATCTTTCTTTATTAAAAAACCTTCATCCTTGTCCTGAGTACATGAATGGGAAAGAAATGCATATTTAAAAAATCTTTTTAGCCATGAAACTAACTTATATGTCTTTCTGTTTTTCTTATATGGAGAGGAAGTATTAATAACTGCATGTTGGCAGTTTTGTAGGTCGTTCGGCGTTGCTATCCTTGCAAAATCTGTTGCCATCAGATTCGTTAGGTTTTCAATAATTGCAGTGGTCCTATGAAAGAGTATTTGATAAATCTGGCAGGACCATTCTTTTTATCTCCAACATTTTTACTTGGGATCACTTTTAGCACTGATCGTGGGTATATTATTGGATATAAGAGTTTATAGCTTTTATTTTAAGTAGCTCAAGTAAAACAAAGCATTTATTAACTTTTATAGAAGTGGTAGAGGAATATGGATGCCATGACACCGAACTAAGACTTACGTGTGGCAATTTGGACTCCAAATTGGCAATATTAGAAGCAACATTTACACCAAATTGTACACATGATGAATGTCTACAATTAGACATGAAAAGGTAGATAGGTAACTCAATATAGTTTAAATTATTTAATACAATTTTGTTTTTTAGACTTGTTAGAACATTTGCATCGGAAGAAATAGAAGAATCTAAGAATGCAGAAAAAGAAGCAGGTCAAAAGTTCCTCGAAACACTGCGACAAAGTCATTCCGATAATGAGACAGACACAGATGTGGAAATATTAGAAGATGGTGATTTTACGGATGAGAAACCTAATCGCAGCAATAGTACTAATGGTAAATACATGCCTACCTAACATAAAGCATCCCCATCATGAACAAAATCAACAAGAATAAACTACCCTTGTTATTTATTAGGCCAAAATAAAAATCGAACGTCGCTCCGGTTGGTATTGGAGCGACTTATAATACGTTACTTGCGTAGAATATCACCCGAAGATGAACTAGAAGGGGGTCGTTTTTCACGTTCTCTACATAATGCTACGCCAGAAAATAATAATAAACCTCCTTCAGGTAGTAGATAGTCTACAAAATTTTATGAAATATTAAACATATTTCATCCCCCTTGTGTCTAGTTCTTCTCAATGAAACTATTGAAACTGCCGAGGACGAGGATACTATCCGTACACAATCAGCTAGACCTCATTGTGAGGAACAAGGAAGACAGATCTCTTCTCTCAATGGTTTGGATCTGGAAAAATCCTATAGGAATCAGTCAGCAAACGAATACAATATCCGCAGAGTACTGAATAAAAGGTAAGATAATAATCTTTTTGCTTTTATACATATATGGTACTTTAAAGATTATCCTAGTCGAATCGAGCCATGTAGGTATATTTTAATACATAAAGCTATCCAATTTTTACGCTTATTGATTTTTATGCAATTTGTGTCCTCTTAAATTCCATCACGCACGTACATCATATTGTGTACTTGTAATTTACACCCTCAATGTTTTGGATCACGTGTAGAAAAAAAGAAGTGCTTCAACCACTCTAGAAGTGTTTTGGTATTTTTCGCCTTTAAAAACCAGAAACAAAAAAATGGGGGGAATCTGGCTTTCAACTTGGCAAAACAATGTAATCAAAGAACACTGAAGGGTTGAAATCATTAGAAGGACCTACGGGTATACACTGCACTCGCATTGACTATGTATTTGCAGTGCTTTTAAAGAGAATCTAACAACTTAGCCGTTGAATGACAAAGGCAGAAAGGACACATTATTCAAAAACATGACTGTATCGTGCAGTTAAAGTTTACATTTGTTTGTTCTTTATTTTTTTAATTATTTGATACGCGGTGAAATGGCTAAATGTTTTCACATCACGCACTGTTTAACCTTTTACCAATAATTTTATTTAATTACGCTGGCCTAGTTTAGTTTTTTTTTTTTTAAACCTGACATTTTAGAGTTAAATTCCTATTTATCGTTTCAGATGTTCTGGCAAAAATCACTGCAGCTTTATTTTTGCCATTGACCACCCCTTTGCCAAAGTCTGGGAGGGTGGTGTGGTTCGAGTTAAATACATTTGTATGGAAGGTGAGTTCATTTTAATTGTACTTTTTATATGTATGCATACTCGTATACACGAACATTTATGTCAACAAACGAAAAAGCCATCCCCACTGGGAACTTTATGTCACGGTCTACAAAAATAGAGATTTCACATATTCAATTACAACACATCCCCTTTTAACATTATGACTTCAGAATTTAGATTAAGTTTAGTTGTGTAGAAGAAAACCTAAAGTTTGTTGAAACAATTTTGTGATTCACATAACGGGAGAAAACTTTGCCAACAAAAATGCTGAACGGCGTAAAATCATTATCGACACAAGAGTTCAAGTTCGAGGTTTTTTTGTTTTTGCCACTCGTACATTGTATATTGTATCTATTTTCCAAGTTTTTTTTTTTTTAAGATAAATGGGTGGATATGTCCTTTTTCCTGTTAATCATATTTCAATGTTCAAACAATTTCTCATATTTAGAACTCTTAGTTATTTAAGAAAAAAAAAAACGTTTTTTTAATACAGCCTTAAACTTTTTGGCGTTAGCATTTAACAAATGCAATAAATATTTCTTATAGTACATTATATGTAGGTACTAAAAACAGTCATGATTGCAAGGACTTCGATGATAGAAAACACGAAAAAAGTGTGTCCCGCCTTTCCGTCTGTCTATCTGTACGGCTTTGCCTAAACGTCTGAAGCTTAAGTTTTTTATGTAATTTAATAATAAAAACAAAATTTTTACAAAAAAAATATGATCAATGCCATCTGTCATCATACAACCACTTTTTGATTGTCGATATTTTTATTGAGGACAACAAATTATACAGCAGCTTTTGATAAATTAATGAGGTCATTTTAAAAGAGATTCCTGGAAAGGTCTTCACATTCAAGTCAATCGATACCGTAAAAATTATATTTTTTTGAAAATGTTGATATTCAATTTAATTTACTTTCGAGAAGCTTCTGTATAAATTTATCGATCAAAACTGGTTAAACAACAATCGCGAAAGTCACCAAAAACAATTCTAAAATGTTAATTTGCTTAAAAAAAATCCATAAAAATAGTCTGTAGTGAATTGAAAAAAATATAAAGAAAAGTCCGTGATTACAAACGATATAAGCCAAATTTTCATTTCTTTTCTAAGAAACTATGTATGTAATTAAAAACTTTCTGAATTTTTTGTTTTCTTTTTAAATCGTATTTAAATTATTTAAACTTACTTTATAATGATTTTTTAAATTTATAAAACTATTTAAATAGACTTTCGAATAAATCGTTATTGCGGAGAACATTTAACGATAGGCTATGAAATAGATCCAAATATCCAAATTCTGGATGTTGGTAAAGGTGATCCAAAAGCTGAGGCAAGACTTCAGCCACGTGAAACTGCCCTCCACTCACTTAAAATTATTAAGGCTGATAAAATAAATGGTGCAGAGAGTCTGAAAAACTTTAGTACGAGTGGATCTAGAAAATTAAAAACATCCTCTATACCCTCTGTGAAATATGAAGAAATCCCAACAGAAGGCCAAAAAAATAAAGTTTATTCTCAAGTAAGGACAAATTTTGAGTTAATATTTTCTTCAAAAATGTATTAGATATTCAATTAATTTTCATTTAAAGGATTTTCGTGTTCTAAAAATTCTTCCAAGTAATATTGATGACTTCAATGATATAGAAACAATAGGAAATGAAATTTTCTTTAAAAACGAAGAAACTTCAACGGAACATATAAAGAGTGTAAATGAACCAAGTTCGACTACTTCAAATTTTGAACCAGAAGTTACAACTCCTAGAGATAAAACTGATATATTAGATGAAACACTTATAATAAACGACTTAGACAATAAACCAAAAACTGAAAAAGTAAATGAAAGTGAAATCGAAAACCTAGATAATGTGACCATGGTAATACGCAAAGGAGCTCACTATATAGTATGGTCGAATGCAACACTTCAAAATTTTTCGGTTAACCTTGCGGCTAATGAAATAAACCATGGTAATGAATCCAATACTACTCAAAATGATTCCTCTGCTGATGTTGCGCAAAAAGACGGTATTTAAAGAATTTTACCAATGACTGAAATTTTTACATAATTTGTTCTACAGATAAATTTGAGGAAATTTATGAAACGCATGAAGATATTTCCGATGAAGAAGAAAACAGCTCTCGTGTTACATATAACAGCGTCCAAAGAACATCCTATAGATCGCCATTGCTTCACGGTTTTGCAATGACACCCGGGTATCCGAAATTTTATATAGGAGAATTCGATTGCCATTGGGACATACTTGCTCCGGAGGGTATACGCATATGGATTACCATCATAGACAACTCTCTTCGATGTAAGTTTAATAATCTTTTATAAATTTAATATGCGTAACATATTTTTGTCTTTAAAGTTGATGACATTTGTAAGGATTTTCTTCAAATAGACGATTTCGGTACGAATACAACATTATTCAATAGCTGCACTGAAGCTGTGCAACCAATTGGGGTTATGAGCGCATCAAATTGGGTTAAAATTGTCGTCAAAACAACTTCTAAATTCGCATTCCCTAAAAGAGGAGTCTTGTTACACTACACAGGTGAGTGGAATTATTATTTTTCCGTGAATTGTTTCCAGGAATGATGTGAGCAAATGTGCAAATATTAGTGTTGAGCAAGTTTTCAAAATACAGTTCAAATAAACTTTAACTTTTTGATTTACTTTGCATTCTGGGCAATAGTTCGTATTGACTGTATTCAGTGACGTAATAACAGATTTTAGAAGTCTTTGGTACTCAAATTTGATATTTTTTATGCAAAAGCTTCTAAAAAAATAAAAATTAAGAATCATTTCTCGACACTTAAAAAAAATGTTTGTTTCGAAAGTCGGTATGTATCTCAAAACCGGGTCGTTTATTTTTTGAAATTACATTTTTTGTTTTTGCCATTTAAAAAATGAATTTTAATTCTCTAATAACATAATAAAGTAAACATAAGAGCGAATTCGTGCGACCCAGTCGTGCATTTTATCCCCATTCTCGATCTAAGGCTGGTATTCACCGAGCGCTCTTGAACGGCTCTTAACTTAACGAGGCTCTTAACTTGAAATTTCTTTGGGGTATTCACCAACCACTCAAGTGTTTTTCGGAGTTCGAAAATGAGAGCCACTCTCTCTTGTTCAGGCATACCCAAACTGTGAAATGTTGTGCAATGTTGGTCTTGACGAATCTTCTTGACAGCAAATGGATACTCTTCCACTTAGCATTGCTCACATGGATTCGAGTCAAATGCGTGCGTGGCACGTCCAAGCGAGCAAACTTTCGAAGAGAGCGCTCGTAAGTTTAGGAGTGGTCGGGACCACTTGACAGAAAATGTATTTATTTTTCTTTTGGTATTTAGCAGTATTGAAGCGTTTAAGTGAGAACTCTACTCATCACTAACATTATATTTAAATACTTCATAATAGATAATATTAAACAAAAATTGCATTTCTAGTTTTTAACTAAAAATGCAGTGTTAACGATTGTTTCAACAAACAAAAAAAGACGTTAAGGCTAGTCTTTACTCACGCTCACACTCTTTTGTCTCTTGCGCTTATAGAAAACAGCTCAACTGTTGCGAATTAATTTAAGGCAATCGTTTAGTTTGTGTCAAACACACAAACTTTTTAGTTGCTCTTAGTGCGCGGTGTCTCATATAAGCCCATATGTTTCATTTTAGCTACCAAACAGTTGCGAAACTAAAAATTGAATGTGCGCGCCTAGTCTAATTTTAACAATTTTTTAATTTGCATTATTTTTAATTAAAGACCATATGAGAATTCACCTCATAATATGTCTCAATAACAACCCTGTTTCAATTTTAGCTGACAGCTGCGTGAATCCACCACTTCCAACTCATGTAAAACTTGTTGAACGAACTTCAACGACAGCATTCTATGAATGTCATCCGTCGTTTGTATTCCCCGATTCTGGTTCGAGTACTCGTAAATTAACCTGCAATAATATACACGTTTGGGACAAATTATTACCCGATTGTACTGGTAAGATATGAAAAAAAGATATCATTTTATTTTATAAAATAGTACATATGTAGCTCCATATATGTATGTACATACATAGTAAATCAGTCATATTCATTATTTTTCATTTAAGTTTTAGTTTGTTTCTCAACAAAAAAATTAATCAATCTTTGTTTGTATCTCTTAGTTTTGTTTGCTTTAATTAAAACAAATTTTCCATGAAATGCAAATGAAGGTATACCTATACCTTGTCTTATTGGACTCAGATCGCTCTACATGCTGCTATATAGCCATGCCAGTTCGTACAGCGAAAACAAAAGAATTTTATTGATTAGTTAAGCTTTATCAGCTAAAGCTAACTATTGTGTATAGACAGTGTTGTTTTATTTTAAATTTTAAACTAAATAAGTATGTATAATTTTAATAAATGTACGATTGTATTTAAGAATTATGCTCTCGCGCTAGTGCATATAAACGTACATATATTTTTATATAATATTTGAACTTTGCAGAGCAAGAAAACCTCACACGGAGTGAAGAAAAATTAACTTTAATTAGCAAGAAACCAGATTTGTCTGTTGTCACAAAAATGCCCTCTAAAAACGAAGCTGATATGATTACTGGTACGAAATGGTTACCCATATTTTATTTTATTTGTGTTAATAGTTGTTATGGTTTATTCATTTTTTAATTTAAATACTTATCATTCTTATTTTTTATTTCCATAAAGATATTATCATTCCATGTGTTTTAATTGCCGGCCTATTTATAATCAATGGAGCGATTTTTGCCGTTATCATGAAATACCGAAACAGGTTTGTTAAAAGAACTGCTTTTTCTAACAAGTATTGATATTGAACCGAAAAGATGAATGCACCAGGAGATGAAAAATATAAAAACAAAGAAAATGTGCAATTTTTTTTTTCAAACAAAAAAAAAAACTATTCACACATATTTTATGCTTTCCAGTCAGGTTCAATGAAGCAATGAGATAAAAAAAATTGCTTATAGATGGTGATACATTTTTATTTTCAAATCGAATTGAAATTTTAAATGCATTACCAACCTAATAAGTAAAATACTTTATTCTCGACGCAAGATTTCATCTTTAATCAATGACAATGACAAAATACTTATATTTTTCCATACATATATATTTCAAACAGAAGTAAGATCTTAGAAGAGAGGGGAGTGGAACTTGCCGAGCTGTGAAATTTCTTATCATAAATGACTACTGTAGAATTGAAAATAAAACAAAAAACAAAATTAAACTACCGGAGGCCGTACCTGCTAACCATCCAACAAAAATTACTCATTTTTATATTTTATGTGAATAATGAGATCCAATAGCAAAACATCAATACAACAAGAAATAAAACAAATACTCAAGGAAAGACACTAACGTACATTTTTAGGATAAGAAAAATTTGAAGCCTTCAATCGAACGATATTATGTAGTAAAAATGATTGCTATTGTTAGACCAAAGAATTTTTATACTTTTTAAAAAAAAATAATAATAACTGCGCAAATAGTGCTTTATTCTTCAATTTTGCAACAAAAAAAGAAAATCTAAAACTTAGTTTTTGTCCACGAAATTAAAAATGTTCAAAAGCATGTGAAACGAAAACGAAGTAATAAAGCATCTATGAATTTAGTTTTGTATCTAATATGATTTTGGTTTTATTAATTTTTTATATACATACGTATTTTTTACATTACACACAAAATATTAAAAAAGAGAGTTTCATAGCATTCTAAAAAAACTCAGCCGTGTCAAAAAAAAAAACCATCACCTATCCACCAATTTTCATTATGAGTTTTTTGCATTCTCATATAAAAACAAAAATATATAAGTCAAATTGTGCCTTATGTGTTCAAAAGAAATATAGCAACATTAAATATTTTTTCAATTAATTTGCTTTTCAGCTGCCTAGGCTTTTAACATTGTGAACATTTTTAAGCTTCGTTCCTTGTTAAATTGCTATATACATCTTCTCTCTATAACTCTTCGAATAAATAGAAAAATTGAACATTAAACATTGTTAATGCACAAGCTTTGGAATTACAACAAAATAACAATAAATATGGTAGTGGCTTAATACATATTTTGTTTTACTGTTGTTCTTGAAGTGAATTTATTTATTTGTAAGTATGTATAGGAATAACATGTAACTTGTAAAAGTTACGATAAATCCATTTATTTATGATATTTTTATGCAGGTAAGTATATCGACGGTTAACTATGAATATCTCCTATGTCGCATTTTGTAAACTTTAAAGGGGACACAAAAAAACTGATTATAGTCTCAAAATTAAAACGCATAATAATAAAATTTTATACATAATTATCAGCTTTGAATATCTATGATGTGAAATAGTTTAAATTTTAAAAATTCAGCGAAGCAGATGGAAATTATTAACGAAACTGCACCAAAAAGTGAATTTCACAAAAAATGTATGTTAGGAGGTATTCATAGTTAACCGTCGATATAGAAAATGAATAAACCTTTAAGCATGAAGTGTATTAAATGATAGATTTTAGGGTCAACTGCACGAAACCAAAGCATTAATATTGCACAGACGAAAAAACTAAAGTAACGGATAAGAATGTTATTTTGAGAATTAACAACATTCGAAAAATTAAGCCAACATAAAATATACAATATTAAACGCGTTTTAAGTTTTTAAGGGTACATATTATGTAGATCGAAAAAAAAAGAGATAGTTTCCCTGAACAAATATTTTTCTCGTTAAAGTTTTAGATCTTACCCAGACCCATTATGTCAAGTCTTGCAAAATTTGCCTTTTAGTAAAGCCACCATATTAGCCAACACTAATACCGGATTTACAAGAGCTCAAATTTTACATATTTTCGGCCAGAAAACTTAATGGATAATGCCGCAATTACACTAGTGAGAAATTAAAATAATATCTTCCATTTTTTTGCCATTAACAACCTAAAATAGTGTACATGATCTAAAATCTTACATTATTTTACATGATCTAAAATCTTACATTATTCTTTTCATAAGAATAAGAACAAATCCAACTGACGTTAAATTGTACTGTTTGGTTGCTTATAGAAAGCAGATGAACTAGTTGGTTGACTGTCCGCGCAGGTGCATAGAAATTATATGTTACACAAAATAGCAAACTCATTTTAGGCAATCGTTTAGTTTGTGTCAAAACATAAAATTTTTAGTTGCTCGAACCAAGCAGTTGCGCAACTAAAAATTTAATGTGCGCGCCTAGCCTTAGACACGCATGGTGTAAATTTGTGCTGTAATCGTTTCACATATACTGGCAGTATATACGAACAACTGAGCCCGGCAATTATTGATAGCATAATGCCATTTTTTGATTTTGTGTAAATGTATGTCATGAAAACATTAATAAATAATTCATCATTTTTTCCAGTGAAAAGTGTTGCATATAAATAATTAACATACACAAATGTAAAATAAAATAAAAGCAAAATCTCTTGAAAAAGTTGGAAAAAAACCAACGAAACGTCGAGAAGGAAACTGTGGATCTGTAAGCCTGTCATTTTTAAAATTCATTTATAAAATTAAATTTCTCTCCCCGTGTAAATCTATACATTCACCTGAAGACACGTTTATGAATAAACAAACAAACATCCGTGGACACAGAGCATGCCAAACATTTCCACCATTTTTTTTTGCTGTAATTAATCCGATTTTTAGCCATTAGTAAGAACAAGTAGGCTACATTGCAATCCTCCGTTGGACTCATTCTAACTGCATTGCATTATGACGTCATTGTGATTGTCAAAAATACTTTTTGACATTTTCCTTTCAACTTAACTACTTTCCGTACGTTCTATGACTCTGTCTGTCAAGTAGAAAACAAAAACAGTGAAAGAACGGAGGAACGGTGGTGGTGAAGAAAACTCTCAGAAGTCAGAATCACGAATTTTTGTAGAAGAGGTTGACAAATTTACATAACTATTTTTAAAAGTAAAGTCGAAAAAGGGTCATTCTTAAAAACGCATCCAAAATATCTATTTTCTAGTCTAGTGTTGATCAAATGCGGTTTTTCAACGATTCGATTAGCATACTGCGGACATTCTTTGACTCACGAAAAACGTCGAGTTTTATTTTTTATTTTGTGTAAGCTCCAACTTTTTCAATGTATTTTCTTTTAATTATTTTAATAAGCAGCCCAAGAAAGGCAATTATTAGAAGAAGAATAACAAGAACGATTTTTTTATTTGTTGTTTTGTGTTAAAAATGTGATTGAAACTCGAAAGATCTATCGATAATTACCTACTTAAGAATGAAATAAGGGTTGATTTAAGAAAAAGTGAAAATTTATCTACCAACGAAATGCATGGATATTTTTTTGAAGCAATTGCAAACCTTTGCTTTAAATCAATTGCAGTTTTTTTTTTTTTGTTCATTCTTGCTTTGCTTTGATCGGTGCTTCTTGTGTCATACTTTCGTTGTCATCTTCGGAGATAATTCTAACTAAAGAGCTACGTTGGCATTCTACTACTCTACCTTGTTCTAAAAGTCGATTGCACAAACTGGGCCACTTATGTCAAAAAAGCAAAATAAACTTTTTTTTCTTCATACCTGGCCGACTTGATAGGTTTTTATACAATTTCGGGAAGGCTATATAGTTTGGTCACACAAGTTTCATTATCAACAGCAGAGTGGCAAAGTGAGCATTTATAATGAAGTGTTATTTTATATGTACTCGAGTTGTTCCATACAACAAGAGCTTCCGCAAAACCATTCGCGTTCTTTTTTTTTCATCGTCTTCTACAGAACCGGTCAGAAGAGAAAAATCTTGCTTTTGAGAAAAAAAAATAAAAAATCAGAGATGTAGTTTATCTTATTTTCTCTTGAATATTTGTTTCTCAAGTGGCAAATTAAAAACTATAATTTTATTTGTTTTTTTTTTTTTTTTAAGGTGCTTTTTTTGTGAAATTATAAACATTGTGTTGGAAGTATTGCGGGTTATTCAGTATTGTGGTTTCTTGCCTACGCAATTTGACAAACAAACACAATTTGTCTGCTACTACTCATCATCAACAGGAACACCAACAGAAAATCAACAATCAGCTAAGAAAACATAATAGGGTCTGGAGGAAGAGTCAGTTGACTGTTCCCAGTTGCAGCAATACCAGCAAATTCAAGACAAATAACCCACCACTACGGCAGTGTCGTCGGCGTCGGAGAAGAAACAAAAGGTCCATCAAAACAAAAACAAACTATACCAGCTTGGAAGATTGTCCTGGTTGTGCCAACATGGCCTGGACGGAGGTTAACACAAATGTAAGCTTAATTGGCTTTCTATCGATATCGAATGACATAATTTTGTTTGATTTTATTCATTGTGTTTTATAGGCGAAATCCATTACAATATTTTATTAACACAATGATAACAAAATTTATATCTCAATTACTTTCCACAAGTATATTATGCAGTTCTTTAGATAATATTAAAAACTATAAAAATATGATTGTCGATTGTGCCTGGCAAGGCTTCAACTTAAGTCATTCAACATCACCTCACTTTACTTAGACTTTTGAAAACCACTTCAGAAGACGCTTTAAAATGTACTCTTCTGAGAGTCTATGCTCTTTAAAGAATATTAAATAAAAAAAATACTAGTTGTTATTAACTTTATCTGCCGTAAGACCAGGTCCGCTGAAAGATAACTCCGGCCTAGGACCGAAAAAAGTCACGGATTCAACAATTTATAATCTGTAGGAAAAATTAATATCAATCTCGAGCCGTTATTCTATAAAACTAGAAAACTTAGTTGGGGTAAATTTTATTTAAATAAGGAAATACTTTTAGCGCAGTAAATCGGAAACAATAAATTAGTATAGCCCGTAAGTTTCTTAAACGCCGTTAATTTCATCTCTAAAACTAAAAGTGTATGTCGCTATTGTGTGTGTTTTTCTATTGTCTTATTCATTTTTTCAAGTAAGACGAATGTAGCAAAACTACTTATAGTCGTCGTCCTCTAAATTAAGAAAATTTGAGGTTCGATTTCTAGTTTCTGTCACAAAAAAAAAGAAGTAATATTGAAATTTATTATGAATTTATGAGAAATTTCTGGAAAAATAGAAGCACTGGTCATGAAAATTTTGAGACCCAAGTCTGTAAGTACGGGATTAAAATTTTTGACAAAAAAAATTACGCTTGTTTTATTCGAAATCTTAACATCAGAATACTCTTGAATTTCTTAAGACTTCCGGTTTGCTACATTTTTCTAGGAGCAGTTGAAATAGTTTCGTTTATAATATTGTTATTCCTTCTCAAAATCATTTGAGATTGTTTACAAAATGTTCCTCAGTTTCCATAGTCATCCACCTCGCGTCTGAAAAAATATGTGAATGTGTATAAAGATGCATACTCGTAGAATTTTCTAAGTTGTACACCACTCGTACACTTCTGGCCACATTGCATACAAACAACAAAATTATTTATTTTTTTTCGGATATCCGGCCCCTGAAAAAACTTGGGGCCCAACGGGATTTATTTATTGCCGCTCCCTCTTGGCTGTCCTGTGGAAGATTACATCTTTTAATCATTCATCAAAAAAATAATATTTGTTTTATTTCCCTCTTTACTTCACTTTTACTCTATTGTATATTTCCCCTCTCATTGTATCTAGTATTTTGAAACTCTGTTGGTTGCACAAACAAAACTCGATCGAGGTATAAAATAGAGAATAGAGCTGAGCTCTTTTAGCGAGCTAACTAACTGCTGATCATATGCGCTCACCTGTGCTATGAGTCAAACACAAATTATGTCTTATCTACTACGGTAGGTACGACGACAACAACGTTATAAGACTCTTAAAGTGAAAAACCTATGTCAGCGCGAAAAAATTCAGCTTCATGTTTGGTCGTTGTTGTTTTTGTCGTACTTTTTATAACAAATATTTAGCTGTTGTTGCTCATTTTCTATGGTTGGCTCTTGATTTGAGTCGAAAACAAAATCTCAAGACTTAGTTTGTATCTATGCTTACAACGCGTCGGATGAAGAGTTTAGTTTTGTTTTTTACGAAATATCGCATTGTTTAAAGTACCTACCTACATGTTCAAGAAATCTAATTATGATACACACCTGAAAGATAGGTTTCCGCGCCAGCGTCTGTATGTGTGTGAGAGAGTGTCTGTGCTGTGAGGTGTAATTTTTTGATCGTTTTGTTTGTATGCGCGACTGGGCTTTGGATAAAATATCAAAAAGAATTTGTGTCGCCTGAATTTTCTGCCGCACCCAGAAAAATTTCCAACTTTCCTCTAAAAAAGTAATTCGAGTGATTTATTTTGCAATTTGAATAACAAATTTAATATCGATCGTGAAAATACTGCTCAAGTGACTTGGTTGCAATCGGGAATACGTCGTTTCAGCTCTTCAAGCTCTGACTACGTAGCAAAATTGCCTTTAAAGTGTATGTAGGTGCGCTGAATGCGATATGTTGTGATGAAAATGTGGCGTAATGAAAGGAACGTAAGCACTATCCCATCTCTAGGAGCACCCACATCAGGTGGTATTTGGAATGGTGATAAGCAGAACTCATCTGTGCAGCAGCGAAGTGCATATTCCCTGCCTCATCCAGGGATTGCAGCAAGCAATATGCGTTATAGAAACACTGAAAGCCCCCCTTCTAGAGGCGGGGGATATATATCGCATGCGTCATCTATGCTTAATATTCCGGAAAACAACGATAACTTAGTGATAAGCTATCGCCAAGCAGCTTTACCCCCTAATCGCCAAATAGGGAATGTGGTGGCACCTTCTTATGTGGACAGGAAAAGACCTATGTCCATGTATGATGTTCCGCCAATCAATGGTGGGCCTTTTCCTGACTTTTTTCCACCTGGCAACAGAAACAAAAATGATAGAAATTTATCTGCAAAAGCTGTTCCTTCGAGGAACTTACGCCAAAGTCCTAGTGAATTGGTACGTACATACAAAAATAAGTTGTTTAAATATATTTGCATACAAATTTGTTTGTATACCTACACTTGTTCATTAATTTATACGAAACCATACAAAATTATGTCACTCGCTATTGGAATGTTATTGAAAAATGTTTCCATTCGATTGATAAATGATATGATGATGATGATAAATCAAATTTTGTTTTTTTTTTAAAACAGAAAGTGGATCCGGAACTTATTTTCACCAAACAAGAACGAATCGGCAAAGGTTCGTTTGGTGAAGTCTTTAAGGGAATCGACAATAGAACACAACAGGTACGTAATTAGACCAACACTTTATGCCACATCATTTTTTTGTTGATCACGTTCAAGTCATAAAAAAACTTACTTAAGTTGTTAATTGTTATAATATTTCGTTCTTCAAACAGGTCGTTGCAATAAAAATAATTGATTTGGAGGAAGCTGAAGACGAGATAGAAGATATTCAGCAAGAAATTATGGTCTTGTCGCAATGCGACTCTCCGTATGTTACAAAATATTATGGATCGTATTTAAAGGTTTTATAGCAAAGAAATCATGTGTTTTTGTTGTTTTTTAAACAATTTCGAATTTTGTGTAGGGCACGAAGTTATGGATTATAATGGAATACTTAGGCGGTGGATCCGCTTTGGATCTAATGAAAGCTGGATCGTTTGAAGAAATGCATATTGCGATTATTTTACGAGAAGTTCTGAAGGGCTTAGATTATTTGCATTCGGAACGAAAGCTCCATCGAGACATCAAAGCTGCGAACGTGTTGCTTAGTGAAATGGGAGATGTTAAACTAGCAGATTTTGGTGTTGCTGGTCAACTCACGAACACAACATCCAAGCGAAACACATTTGTTGGTACACCATTTTGGATGGCCCCAGAAGTTATTAAACAGTCTATGTACGACTCAAAAGCTGATATATGGTCATTGGGTATTACAGCTATCGAATTGGCTAAAGGAGAACCTCCAAATTCTGAGCTACACCCAATGAGAGTTTTATTTTTGATTCCGAAAAATAATCCACCTCAACTAACTGGTAACTATACCAAGTCATTCAAAGATTTTGTTGAGGCATGTCTAAACAAAGACCCAGAAAACGTAAGAAATCATAATGCACACTATTTTATTAATAAGTTTATTATATTCGAGATATTTCTTCATTTTTTTTTTTTGCAAATCAGCGACCGACGGCAAAAGAGCTACTAAAATACCAATTTATCAAGAAAGCAAAAAAAAACTCATATCTTATCGACCTTATAGATCGATACAAAAAATGGAAGACACAGAAGGGTGAAGAGAGTGAAACTGAGTCGGAAAACTCTGATTCGTAAGTATTATTTATTATTATTATTATACATTTATTGAGCAGGCAATAAAATTACAAGTTAATATATTCACAATTGAGCTAGAAGCTACTATGGCCTTAATCAAACTGTTTTGTCAGGGGGCAAAATCTTAAGATGACTGACGAGCGTTAAGAGAAAATAAAAATAATACCCGCAATTTATAATAAATTCAAAAAGTTCCACTGTACTTAATAAAGAATAGTCATATGACTGCCGGAATAAGGGTGACTATTCGGGGATATGGAAAAATTTGCTTTAGAAGATCCTTCAAAAACGGCCAGATTTAAGAAAAAGAATTTTGGGGTAATTGATTAGCGACATTGCAATCAAAAAAATAAAACCAAAAATACAAAAAATCTATAAAATCTCTAATAAGCAAATCGAAGAAGGAGCTCAAGGCAAAAACGGGAATCGGTTGTGGAATGTTTTTCGAAGATTATAAAAATCTCTCACTTACATATACAGTGGCGACAAAATAAATAGCACACTTCTGTTAAAAATTCTTTCTTGACCCTAAAAAATAAGTGCATTTTGAAATCCGGTACTGTAAGACCATTTTTGTTGTAGATTTTGAATGTTGAGTATCTGGACTTTGAATATCAAATAACAGGATAAGACTTCTCCAGAAATTATTTTATAAAAAAGTCAAATGTAAGTCAAATGGTACACAAGTTGCACTCAGGTGAGGACAATTTAAATAGCACAAATTGTTTCCGTTGCAAATTTAATACATTTTTAACAAATATTCTTAACTTTTAAAAGCTTAGTGAAAAAGTTATGAGTTTTAATAAGGTTCTTAGTTAAGTTGCTTCAATTTTAATTGCTAAAATTTAGTATGAGAAGTGGAAAACAATCAGCGCTGACGTTTACCCTAGGGGTTTTTGATTTTATGAAAAAAAGTCACACGAAATCTGAACTAGAGGGGAAATAAAAATTTTCAAGGAAGAATAAGAATGTTATAAATGCTCTTCATCATTGCGAAGAAGAAGGAAGTGCTCAAAACAAAATTCGTTTAAGTAAGACCAGAAAAACCACCCCTTGAACTGATTTTGACATCGTCTGCCTGAGCTAAGTCCCAAGAATTGAACATGCAAATGAACAAGATCTTGGTGTTAATGTGTCTGTAAGTAAGATTAGAAACTGTCTCAGTGGAAAAAAGCTGTTTGGACGATTTTCCAGAAAGAAAGCAGACGTCTTTAAGAGCAATCTCTCACGTCGGATGCAGTTTGCAAGGGAGCATATTTCAAAAGTTCAAAATTAGTGGAGAAATATCTTACGGGGCGATGAGTATAAATTTAATTCTTTGGGTCAGATGGTGAAAACTACTTTCGACGAGGAATCCACCAGGAATATGACCAGAATATACACAATAAAGTCTGTTTAGCATGGTAGGGGTAGCATTCTTGTTTAGGCATGTTTTTATTGGCATGGTATGGGACCACTTCATCAGATAGAGGGTATTAAGGACCATTTATAATACAAGAAAATCCTACGGGATACAATTCTACCGTATTCTGAGGAGGAAATGCCCTTGACGTGTAAATTTCAACAGAATAACGATCCTAACCATATGGCTAAGTCTGTGAAGCAATGGCAATTCATCCAAAAAACCGCTGTTAAGGAATAAGCCAGCTTAGTCCCTAGATTGTAATTCTATTTAGTACTTGTGGAATGTTGTGGACGAAGCGATAAATTGAACTGATACTTCAAATTTCGACAAACTTTGACGGAAAGTCTAGCAAGCCTGATACTCAGTATCTGTTGAACGATTCCGGAGTCTTCCTTGGTCTATGAAACGTTGGTATTCCGCTGTAATTAAAAATAAGGGTCACTCGACCAAATACCGGATATTTTCTTCAAATAATGTTAAAATTTTGTTATTTAATATGTTTTTATTTGTTATTTACGAAATGTGCTATTTATTTTGTCCTAGTATACTTAAATTGTATAATTCATTTTGTTGTAGTTTTTTTTATGAGTTCAATATAACTCATTTTATTTTTAAATCAGAGATATGTATATTTGGTCTTACTTCCTCATAAGTCAAACAGCTTTTTAAAGTTTAAGAGAGTGGGAAAAACATGCATCACAGAAATTCAAGACTACATGTGCTATTTATTTTGTCGCCACTGTATGTATGTATGTGTGTTGTAACTAATGGAATTTTCTTTGAAAGTAACCAAATAAATGTTAACTAATAGAAAGCACTACGTTTTAAGATAACCGACGGAACTCGACTCCAACTCAGCGATCTGCATGTACTTAAATGTACATATTTATATGCTATGAATAACTATATACCCAATTAAATTACATAAATTGTCCACCTAAAAGGCACATAGCGCATATAATTTAATAAAAATAATAAGTTTCCGCGTACTGCACTTTCTTTGGGTGCTGTATTACATTTTTTAATAATTGTGGGACAGTGTCATTGATTTATAGTTTGATGGTCAAAATTCGCATTTTGAAATGACGAATAGAAATTATAGGCTTTTCATTCAATCGCAAAGAGATCAACAGAAAAGCACAAATTAAATCTGTGTAAGCAGTTAGATTTGCGTTCATAAGAGAACTATTCGCAAAGCTGATTTATGTGATATACTCGTGAAAGAGCAGCAAGTCCCAAGTTGTGGACACAATAATCATAATATTATCAAGGAACCAGTTGTGCAAGTAAAGAGGCAACAAACTGGTGCAGTAGTAGACACTTCCAAACAACATTGTGTAAGCACTGCTTACTTATATTCAATTTTGTTCACCCCGGGAAATGAAGGATTCTTTACCAAAAAAAATACCAATAGATCAGTAGATATCACTTAAAAAGTTCAATTATGAAGTTCAATGGAATGCATAAATATGAGCATTATTTGAATAAAAACTCTATAAATCGCATTTTGATTTATTTTTTTTCTTGAACTTAGTCTTTCGATACGAAAAGAGTCTAAGATTGTATGCTGCATATACATATTTCATAGTTTTCAAACTCTTAATTCAATGTTGAAATATACATACAACCAAATTCTACAATTCATTTTGTTTTCTATAACAGGGAAGATTCAAAACAAGACAGTGATATGGATGAACCTTGGATAATGACTGTCAAAGGATTACATTTTAACAACGTATCTAGCAAATCCTCATCAGCCAGTGCTGCATCAGGTAATGCACAGCTGGAGGAAAGTGAGAAACTTATGATGGGCTTGTCCAATAAACATCATAATGGGTCAAGTATTCTTCAGCCATCACAACATTTAATAGCGAGTAGCGGACAATCTACTCGTGATGCCAATTTAAATCATTATAAAGTTTCTTCGATCCCGCAAAGTAAAACTAGTGCATCTAATATATCTGCACCAATGCATCATAGTCAGCAAAGTTCTCTGGGTAATAAACATCAGGATTCCTCACCCACAAGTGCCGGTAGTGGCAGTATGGATGCAAACATGAAAATGGGTATTGATGTAAGCAAGGAAACCGAACGAATACAACAAAGAATGAATGAAGAGAAAGATCAAGATAGACGAACATCGAAAGAGGTGAGCGATAAACAAAACCCATTTAAATTAAGTAGAAATATGTACATATGTATATATTTAATCGATATATAATTTTAGCAAACGCAATTAGAACACTGTGAAGATTCGATGGCGGCACCTTCCAATCAACGACGGAGTCACAAGGAACACCATTCGACTTCCAATAGTCAGACAACATCCAGTTCTTCGTCCGGTAATAACAACAGCAGTTATAATGGCAATTCTAAAGTCAATGTCAACGCGGAGAGGTCTTCCGCGACAGGAACAAGCACATCATTGAATCCTAACAGCAAAAACGTCAACAGAGTAATTCAAACAAATAGTCCGTGCCTAAACAATTTTTTGTTTCCACTTTTATCTGAGGTACAAAATATCCTCTTTTTAATTGATTGTATAGATAATATCTTTTTGTTTCTCATTTCTAGCTGCAACGTAAACATTCACATTCAAGTAGAAACTCAAATGTATCTGACATAGTGGAATTAAGATCAGCATTCGAAATGGCAGAGCGCGCTAGCCCGGGTATCAGTGATTTGTTTTTGAAAGAAGTTATACATAAACTAGTTCCTGGTTACTCTGAAACCCGAATAAATAACCTGATGGAAAAAGTTGTTCGGTAATGAAAAATACCAAGGAAATATATGCCTGAATAAAAAAACAATTTCTTTTCTTTCAGAACCAAGAAGTGAATGTGTAAAAGAGTTATGGTTTAAGTTAACAAAATTGTGCAGCGTTTACGTATATATTTAAATAACTACATTTATTAGAATTATTTCAACTATATTATTATTATGAATTAAATTGTTTGTTTTGTTTGGCAATTAATCCCGTTTATTGTTGTGTTCGGTGAACATTTTTACTTTCTTAAACACACACTTAAAATATTTAATGAATAATAATATAACGATAAAATAATTATTGAATTTAAAAAAAAATTAATCTATTGTAAACAAAAATGATCAAACTATGTGAAGTTGTAAATTTTGTTTAAAGAAATATTAAAAAAAAAAACCACCACCTTGACAAATTTAAACTAATCTATAAGAATTAATATTAATTTGTTTTCCCTTTTTTTTGCTTTTTTGTTGCATTATCCATTATATTTTATATAATTTGTCTATCCATTATTATTATTGAATTATGTATAATATAGAAGATTTGAATGAAATATATGTAAATAAATATATTTAAAAAGAATAAACATAAATATATAGATTAATTTAAAATTATAAAATTGTGTTTTTGATGTTGATATCTGAATAACTTCTCGCTATACATATCAAGAGTTAGCAACCTAGATACACTATGAAATCAAACGTCTGACCGTCTTTGCTTTCTGATCTCTGTGGTGGAGTGTTAATTTATAAAGGACAGTATCCGCATATAATAATTCTAAGACCTATCTCTATTAAAACGTAGTTGAAAAACAAAAACCACTTACCGATTCTTTAATCATCTTTATAATATAATAACAGGTGTCTTCAATATGGTTTGGGATAGTTCCAGCTTTTTCGTTTATTTTCTGAAAAAGAACACCAATTATTAAATACGAGTACAACCACCCACTAGTTATTGTAATTATATTTTTATTATTTTTTTTTTTTTTTCAATTTAAAAATATGTATGTATAAGTCTAATTTAGTCAAATACATTGACAATTTTTGTGTTGATTAACGAGATCTTCAGGGGCCTGTAACACAATAGGAGAACTTTACAAATTTTTAGCATGACGATTGACCTGTCCCCTGAAGTATTGCAACCTATCTTTGTTCTGTAACAGAAAAGGACAAAAGTTTCGGAATAATTTTGGCAAGTAATGATTTTCGTCATTTTTATAAAAAAAAAAAGCGGACAGTATTATTATTAAATATATATGTACCAAGAATTTTTGCTGCAGCATTAACTTTTTGGTATTTCATACAACTATACGAATACAAGTGCAACCAAAGGACTTTGCATTTGTACATTTGTATCGTGATAACTGTTAATCATTCATAGACATGTCGTCTTATATTACAGAAGTCTGGACAAGTTGTCGTTTTAAATCCGACAAGTGCCTACTTGCGAAAGAAGCAGTTTTTAGAAGACGAGATTTTATTCTTTTATACATCAATGTTTATTCCAAGACTAGTGAAACGCCGGTATTGTAGCATTCTATGAAGCAAATTTGAAGTCAATCTGGCTAGAGATGTTTAGATAGGTAGGGACACAGACCAAAGGACATAAACATTTCGATCTCTCAGGTAAATCAAATTGTCGGGTCTAAGGTTAAACTAAATAATTACTTTTTTTTAGTTCAACTTCCTAGCTTCGTTTTAAAAAAAAATATTAATTTTGTAATTTACCTACATTTCAATTTTGCAATTTACCCACATTTCAATAAAATTATAAAAATAATAGCAATAATATATGTAAATACACTGGAACTGAAACATACTTCTAGAAATTAAAAAGTCACGTTTCGCACATATTGCGAGTTTCTCGAGTTTAACATTTAACATTTAAAACAAAAAACTCTGGCTTGCGGTGTTCGAATCAGACCCAGAGGTGAAAATCTGGCCAAAGGCGACGAGTGAAAGTGAACCTCAACCAACTTTTAGAAGGAAAAAAAGAAGAAGAAAGAAAGCAAGTAAAATAAAGGGCAGTGTTTGTTAAGGCCCAGATTCATCCTAAGTTGTAGCGCCATCTAAGCAAATGTATTTTTTTGTTAATATTCAGCAGGTTTTGTTATAAGTAAATTGAATTGGTTATTGTCCAAGATTTTTTTCAGAGCTACTGTTCAACCAGTTTAAGAGAGTAAAAATGTTAACATGACTTCTAAATAATACCTACCTCGGAAAGTTTCACTATGCTTTGGTGTCTTCATCTTCAGCCAAGAAATTCTTTAAAATATCGACACTTAAAAATACTAAAATACCTAAGAACGATTTCAACACAGATAACTGTGACCGCGGAACAGACGTAAAATAATAATTATTAGAACACTATCGAAGAGATACTAAGCCGCAATTTGATCAAAATTTAAATTTACTCTTTTATGTACATACTTTATAAAATTAATTAATTAGGTCTATTATTATAAAATAAATGCTAATGCACGATGCCTTTCTAATTAATATTCACCACAAGAAACAAGAATAAACTTGAATTTAGAAAACGGTAATCCTCTGCTATTGATGGGCAATAACACAATGTGGTTTGACAGAAAATTGTACTAGATCTTGAATAGTAATTGTTTAAACGATAGGTCTGTTTAAAATCTTGAAAATTCTTACAATTTTAAGAATTTTCAGTTACCAAACAGACATAATGTAGGCAAATACACTATGGTAAGGCAGTTGAGGGGTCAGGGCTGTTGTGAGGCATGAATAAAACATAAAAGCATTTTTGTTGTTGGATTTTTTTAAAAGCATTATCAATAAACGGAGTCGTTGGAATGGAGTCTTAAATGTGTTAAAGACTATTCACAAGAGAGCGACCAACGACCGACGAATGAACGAACATTCGCCCATTTTGACATTTCGTTCACATGCATTTTTTTTATTCGTCGCGAATGGCGTTTACGTAGACAATACTATCTAAGTTCCTTTTTGATTTTGAGGTTAGCCGCGCGCGAACAATTCATTCGTTGCAGTGTGGATGGTATGTGGGACGCGAATAGTAGGTGCGTTTTATTATCCACAAATCTATCTGGATCTGGATCGGGATCTTCCCTCGAAAATAAAACGATACGGATCTTCCTGACAGCAGTGTTATAAGCCCGTCTCTTTTTATCCTTGGGTTTAGAAATTCTAAATTATGTCTTGTCTTTTTTCTTTACACTATAGCTTACACTACCTTACCATAAAAAGTCATCTACTCGCCAGTGTAATAACTAATTTTTGGATCTTTGAAATAGATCCCGATAGAAAACAGGATCCCAAATTGTTTTTGTAATACATGTTAAAACTTAATCCAGATCCGGATCCAGATAGGTTTGTGAATAATAAAACGCACCTAGTGTTTGACAGTTCGTAGCAATCATATTGCAATTCGCGACGACTAATTAGTTTTTTCAAATTTCTCTCATTTTAGCAATTATAACGCAAATTTTAATTTATTAACATTAAATTAAATTGTATTTCTACCTTTTTATAAAGTTTTTGTGAAGAATTTAGGCTTATATATGTTTTAAATCCCATTTGTTTTTTTATTCGTTGGTCGTTGGTGAATAGTGAATAGTCCTTTAAAGAGTCGCGCGGAAGTAAAGAAATTTTTCTTTTAAGAAGAGGGTAAATGTAGTTTTGTGACTGGGATTAAGCAAATGATAGGTGCGTCAGGCGGACGTGCACTCCGCCATGTTGATTATCTTATAAACTATTGGGCGCATTCACTAATCTAGTCACTACATAGTCAACTAATCTAGTCACTACGTAGTCAACTAGTTCTGATTGGCTAAGGACAACTAAAAATTGAGTTGAATTTTCCCCTCCGTCATAGTGTAAAAATTTCTGTTTCAAAGCTAGTGGATAATGATTTTGACATTTCACATTCTTCTGTTCGTTGAAAATAAAAATTTAATTTTTTGTGGAAGATATTTTCGAAGTGAAATTATGAAACAAATTAATAAATTATATCGTATATTTGATGTTATTTAATTTAAGCCTAGTACTCACCTAGCGTGAAATGAAAAATAAATACGTTCCAAATTACACGCGAAGAATAAAAATGAAAATAGAATATACTTTTCCACGTGAATTTTTGATACTCACTTTAAATGAAAAAAAAATGACAATTATTTTTAAATTGATTCGTTCTTTCTGTTTATAAATTTTCAATGTTTTGTTTTGAAACAAAATATTGAAATCAACTGACAAATATCACAGTTTTCCACGTTGCCTTAAACTTTTTCCTGATGGTTGTACATTGAGAAATGAAAATCATAGCGTGGAAAAAGTTGTGGAACATATTTGTTTTTCCAATCCACATTTAAGTACTCACCTCTCGTTGCGGATTTCATGCCAGTGAATCAGCAGTCACTTTTATATGAAATTTTCATTTTCACTTGAACTGAGTACTAGGCTTTAAACTGTAAAAAAAGTTTAGTTAATGTTCTCAAAACACAATTTTTCTTATTTTATATGTTTACATCTATCATTAATATGGCAGTTTAGGATGCATTTTGCATTCACAAAGCTAGTTGAATTTTGACTACGTAGTAGTGACTACATATTAGTGAATGCGCCCATTGTAAATGTAACGACCCTTCTGTTAATTAATATATAGGGGTATTTTTATTTTTTACTTACTTGAATGATGACACAGGTCAACAAACAAATATTTTTTTTGTTTCTCTATCTAAATGGGGTTAAATATACCTCACGCGCGCTTATGTGTAATTCAGTTTACGCGAGTAATTGAGGGTTAAAAAAATGATTTTCCCTTAAATCCATAATATCAAACTTCTAGCTATGTATAAACGATACATTTTTCGTACAAACATTTTGTATTCTAAAAACATGTCGCTTTCTTTGACTGATAACGTGTCGTTTTGACAGGTCACTGACAGCTGTATAGAAAATTTTTTACCCCCAACGCCGGAAAAGAAGTTTTACTTCAAAAATGTTGGCATGTACAATATTATAACCGTAGTAGAATTAAGATAAGTCATAAAACATTTTCTTGTTTTTAGTGTTAATTTTTTAACTTAATTAAAAAGTAAACAATAAATTATACATACCTATGTACTTGCAAAGCGTTTAAACACTATCCTACAAGCTTAATAGGATGTTTATTTGACCTGAAACATATATTGAACGCATTTGTGTTTAAGTCAATTAATTGTTAATGATTTTATTTTCATAGATATACTATTTATGTACAAAAAATATTTACATACAAAAATTATTTCCTTTCACATCATTATACATTACAATAATTTTAAATTAATATATTCGCTTCATAATTTTTTGTTGTTGTCAGTTATTTTTGTTTGTCAGTAAAATTCGTCTAATTGGGTATTACATACACACATTAACAAAAGTTTTTATAATTAACAAAATAAATTATAATAATCATTGATTTATAACCTAATATTTTTTTTTATTTCCCATAGAAATATATTTTCTGTGTTGGTCGTTTCATTCAGAAGATTAATATCACAAAAAATTAACAATTAATATGTTTGGGGACAAGACACGCCTTTCTTCTCCTCGCTGTTAATGTCGTTTGTTTGACAACTTTTCTGGAATTTTAAAGCTTTTATCTTCTCTGCAGTACACTCGAGCGCTGATTTGAGATCATTGAAAACGGGAACGCCTTGTCTTTTAGCCAAATCAATCAGGTATGATCTGCCTCTGTTATAGTCCTTTATTGCGGTTGGAGTCAACTGAAAACAGAATACAATGTAAATATTTATTTTCCATATTTTCTTCGAAAAAAAGAACTACTTTTTCTTGTCCTAATACGCAATTTTCGGGAAGCATTTGCACACAAAGTACTACATTATACATGAGACCGATGCAATGAGCTGCAAGTGTCATAGGTGCAAGTGACCTTGTCTCTTTTGTTATAACGAACAAAAGTACTCGGCTGGAATCCATCAATGACGGATTATAGAGATTCGGGCGTATATTAAGCGGCCAGTTTGTTGATTCTACGTGGTTAGTTTGATCGTCATTTGCATTATTCTGCGCTTTTTTTCGTTCCATTTTATGCAGCAATGTGCAGTGTGCAGTAATTGGATGTTCCTCTGCTTTTGCTCCCTGGGAATTTGAATCCTCAAATGATTTTTCCGGTAAATCAAGTTGGGACGGTTGAATACTCTCGTGTAAGGCAGGTAAATGGAACGTTATTTTTTTGGATTTTAAATAAGGGATAGCATAACTTTGTCGCCATTTGGTCCGCAAAAAGCAACTTCCTCCCAGATACACATCTCGTATTTCAAAACTTGAAAATGCAGAATCTCCACTACAATGGACCGAATTTATTGAGCTGTCACTGCTTGAAAACACCGAATCATTTGAATCACTTTCTTCTTCTGTTGTATTGTTTTCACTACAACAATTGTTAATGGACATCATAAGCTCGACGTTAACGAGCATTTTTGAGCATTGACCTATTTGTGATGAGCGGGATTTAGCTATCACCCCCATTGAGTCTGAAGGTTGAGGAGAAGACGTTCCACTGTCTCTATTACGGCTGCCGATATCGCTATGGCGCTCTTCGCCGCCAGGTACACTTGTACTACTACTTGTTTTAAAAATGTGTTTTGTGAAAAAGTTTATTGTTATGTTGTCATCTCCTGGACGGCAATGAAATCCTATAGAAAAATAAACAGAGAAATACACAAACTAAATTAGTTCTAAGAAGAACAGGTAGTAACTTAAAACGCACCTTGCAAATTCGCCAAATAGACTGGAGGTGGTGGTACATTAGTTCCTTTAATTGGCGATATGCACCCACTTTCATGTATCTCTTGTTGCAATACTGACAGATAAGCTGCCAAAATACAAAATTGATCAAAATCAATTTGAAAGTCATTTCTTTTTGAATTAACAGTAGGCATTGTCGGCGTTGTTTTTTCTTTTTTCAAGATGTTTTTGTTTCGTGTTGTAATTGTTCTCGTCATTGATGGCTTGGGTGATTCTACCTCCGTGTACGATGATGGACACATATCTAAAGACTCACGCTGTGATATAATAACACTCTTTAAGTTTTCCATTGTTAAAAGACTCTGTGCATAGCCCAAAATCGAAAGAGCTCGTTGACATTGATCCAATGAGATATGGTCCTTCATTGCGTTTACCCTATCAAAAGCTCCGCGTACTACTCTGTAGATATGAGATAAAATTTATTTTTTATTAGATAACCAATAGGCAACTTACATTAAAATTGAGGCAATATTCGATGGTGGGTCACGGATTCCGGCTAAAATTTCTTTAGTTCTTTGCAAGCCCGAAGGGATGTTATCTAAGACGGGTAGTCCTCTTCGAGTCACTAACTCTCGCAGCATTTGCTGATTCCTCGTCAGGTCAATGTATTCTCTAACAAAAGGAAGAATTATTTTTGTACTATCATCCTCAATATGAATAAACATTTTTCTTACTGGTGCGATAAAGTTTCATTGAGTATAAATTGATCTGGCTTGTATGGATGCAGTACCAGAACTAGTTGCTGACAATTCTGACCCGCAATATGAGCTGCTTCGATGGCACCAGCAGATGCCCTTGTTTCTGAATCCATCACAAAGAATAGTACTCTTGCTTTTTCCTTGGCTCTATGTTCCAGTTCAATTAAATCTGGTGTCCAATCAGATACTTGCTGTTTTACAAATTCCTTATTTATGAGAAAATTAAAATATGCGCTGCATACTTACTGGATTATAAAAGGATATTCCAAGTGATTCGAGGGCTGGTATTGCGACATCTTTTCTCCAAGTTGTTGGATTACAAGAACCTCCTAAGAAAACCTCAACTGGTGTTCCGGTATCATTCGAAGCAGGCACAGATGATGCAGAGGTCTTTTCCAGAACGGGTGTTTTATTTCGATCGCCATTTTTTGTGCTTTTATGACGTGATCTTTGAGTTCTCTTTCCTGAAGTTAAAGTCAGAGGATCACTATCCGTATCATCATTACTATCTCGAGCATTAAGAATATGTATTTTCTCATTTATTGGCGTAAAACTTGATGTTCTAAAACAAAATAACATCAAACATTTTATTTCCGAATTGTTTATTGATCAATGAATGGAAAAACCTGAAACGTTTTAAATCAGCTGCCAGAACACAAAATTCGCCAAATGTCAATCCATGCCATTGACGGCTGCCTTTACGGGCAAACATTTTTGCCGTTTGTAACATTTCACTTACTAGAATCAGAACATAAACATTATTCAAAATACCATTTATATTTTCATTTACCAATCAATGTATTTACTTTGTCTCTCGCTCGGATTGAATTGAAGCTCGTGGAATAGCTCTTGTACACGTTCGGCTGGCACTACATTGCATCTTGCCTTAGCTCGCCATGCATTTAATGCTTCACTGCGGGAAAAATAAAACAAAATCTTCATCTATTAGTTAAGTTTTTTTGTTATTAGTGTAAGACTGTAAAATGATGGTCTTATAATTTATTTAAGTAAAGTACTCAATTTAATTAATTGTAAGTGTTCTGTCTAATAAAACTTGATTATAGACTTAAATGAAACACTTAAGAATGACATTTATTGTCATCACAAATATAAAAACGCTGCCCATTTGCCATGGAATGGACTGCTAACTTAATGAGCGATAAACTAGTCAGTTATGTTTTTTTTAAAGTGGGTGAATGTGTTGAAAAATGTATGACGTTCAATATTAAGACGTTTCAAAAAAAAATATTAATAAAAATTCAATGGTACAGGGCATGAGCGTTTAAAAAAGAAATAGCCGTTTTTCGATTGCACTGTAACATTATTTTATCTGAAAACCATTCAAAAACAAATCTGGCTTTCATTATTTATTTTAGGGGTTAAATAAAAAAACAAAAATAAAGAAGAATGCCACTATTTGTGTTTAAATTTTTAACATTAAAGTATTGCTAAAATGTTAAAACACAGTATTATTTATTATAATATAAATAAATTTTCATTATAATACAATAACTTTCAATAAATTCCATTCATGGATTTACCAAGTTATAAATTACATAATCTTCCAAAAAGAGATATCATCTTTTTGCTGTCATTGCAACTTAAGAAAAGTAAAAGATTGAATGGATTACCGAGCGATGTTGAATGACTTTTTTATAATTTTTCTCGCACTATGAAAAAATATTTAAGCGCAATTCGAGCGTTTAGGAAAGTTGGAGAGGATTTAAGAGAAGATACTGATGCACATTGGTTTTGAATGCCTGAATAGCGTTATGAGAGGGAAATATTGACCCAGGTAAAACATTCCACATTCTTGTAGTGCGTGTGAATTTTTAACTTGAACATTGTTTGTAAATATAACGGTAAAATAATGAAAGACAAGAAACATTGCGGCGGTGCTCTAGAGATTCAAATTTGTCTGTTATACTTCTATCACCAATCAATTTTAAAGCTTTTTTTTGGATGCTAACTAAGAGACCCTGCCTGAATCACCTGTCCAAATATGTACTTGAGCTTTTTTCCTGAGATTAATGCTATGGACATCAGTGACGTTTACTTTCAGCAGGACGGCGTCACATCCCACATAGCTCGTGAAACAAAACATTATTGTGTTGCAATCTCATTCGAAGAGTTAATAAGATTTTTTCTTTAGGGTTATGTCAGATACAGTCTACTGACAAATATCCGCGAATCTTGTCTTTTTATTTTTCCCTTGAGATTGATTCTCCATTCAGGCAAAAATTAGAGTTGATTGCGAATATTTCCTTATCTTGCTGAATAAGGGAACAACTTAATATAATTATTGTTGTTATTTTTAAAAAATCTATAATTTATAAATGGTGAAAAACATTTCATCTGATTTCTTTTGTTTTTTTTTTTTTAAAGGATGGAGTCATTTTTTGATTGTGTCTTGTTAAGTGAACCGCACTGTTTTATGTTTCAGATTGCTGTCCATACGCTATCGATCCGTATTTGAATCACCACAAGCGTATAATGGTTATTTATAAGTAAAATGAAGGAAAAAAGTAATGTTTGACGTTGTTGTTTTTGCATCAAGTAATAATGAAGTTGTCGCATCGACCAAACACGAAATGAGATGAACAAATAAAGAGAGCATTCAAAAAGCTTTCTCTTAAATAATGCACTCTTACATGGCTGTGGAGTTCAATGTTTTTGCCAAATATATTTCCGCGCGTTTAGATAAAATATTATAATGAATGAAAAGTTTACGATGAAATCATTTTCGCATAATTACTATTAAGCAGAACAGTTTAATCCTGTACTCTCTTACTCTCTTTCGGTTTGTTTGTTCTTAGCTGGATATTTTTTCATTTACAATACACAATTTAAAATACATTTCTAAAAATTAACATCAAAATCGAAAATCTGATAATCTTGCAAAACATGGTAACCCGATTACAACAAAGAACTAGTGCCTACTTCTTTTCCATCAATTTTTTTAACTAGCAGGTAGGCGATGAAAAACCATTAGACAAGTTTCTAAAAATCGCTCCCTGATCGTGGGCATCAAACACTCAAATTACTGCTGTTGTACCCCATTTTTATTTAAAAATGTTTTTCTTTGCCGATTGCCGAAGAATGTTTTCATAAATAAAATATCATATACAAACTTAATCTAAAAATATCTACATGGCAGCAGTTCAAAATGCGATACGAAAGAGGCTGCGTCTATAATATTGTGATGTCATGTTCAAACCAAATTGGGAAACGCATTTATAATTCAAAAATAGTGATGATGAGTTGTGTTAATGGGGCGGCTATAACAGGTTGTTTCTATTTTTTTTTTTTGGATTGGAAGTTTTGGTTGTATATTTGATAAATTGCGCTTAAGCTTATATTGGTGACACAACTTTTTGATAAAAAAAATAATTAAGGTGGATTAGTTTAAATATAATGAAAAGTATATACCGTAAATTTGGCAGAAGACGGTCAAGGTTTAGCATTACACCATTTTAGATGAGGCGAGCTTTGCTAATAGGTATTTGTAAACCATTTGTTTTTTCAATGTACCATTTAGATTTTAGACCAAAGCTCTGTGAAAAATTGAGCAAGATCAAACAAAACTGAGAATTTTTGATTTTTAAATATTTTTGAGGATGCGGATATCTCGGAGATTTCAGGCTACCAAATTTACAGCTTACATTTATGACATTTACGAAATAAAAACTAAGTCGGCAAAGTAATTGTGAGTGTTTATTATTTTAGCCTTGAGTCTGATGGCGTTTTCGATTGCCCGTCCAGGCGTTACATTATTTCCATTCTGAGAGAAAAGGCTCTTCCTCACTTTCTAACCCTATCGGTTAAGTTGATGAAAAAATAGCTGCATTTGGGTTTGGTTATTTTTGGAAGCTGAAAACCCAAAAATAAATGCCACACATTTTTTTCTAGAATTGTAGCTGCTACTGTTAATAACTAAGCCAGAAATAATTAAAATGGAAATTTGGGAGAATTGATTGAGATTCAATTACAAAAACAAATATAGTATGTGTTGAATTCAATTCTTATATGTATTCCAGTAAATGAAAATAGCGTTTTATTCTTTATTCCGAAATTCATAGAGCTGCTTAAGCAAAACTCTTAAATTTTCCTATGAAGGAATATTTTATTTAAATTAAGTTTTACATTTTTTTTGTAGGTATAGACTTACGTTTAGTTTTTTAATATTCAGCCCTATTACGAATTCCATCGTAATCGAAAATTTGTTACGAATCTCGAAACAAACTATCACAGAATCCATCGTAGTGGAAAATCTCATACAAATTGCTGTTACGAACGGATTTTATGATAGCTTTTTATCGGGATTCGTAAAAGTTCCGATTACGATGGAATTTGTGATAGGGCTGATTAACTTTTATTTTACAACTTCAATATTTAATTCGTTTGCTGGAAGTTTACTCAGCTTTGTTTGTTAGATTAATTGTTTAATAAATTATAATTTTACTCGGCAAAGTACAAAAATGTTCTTTGATGTAAGTTCAGAGCAGAATTGATGCAAGTAAAGTTCTAAGATATAAGAAACGGCGCGAGAAAATTAGATTAGTAGGTATATTAATTTTTACATTATTTCTTTCACTATTAAGTGAAGCCAAGTTCGTTTGCAGTATGTATGTATTTGATAAAAAATAAAAACGCTTGTATTGGTCTACTCATTTAACTCTTGCAGGCATGATTCCTCTTCTTATACAAAAACAATTTTCAGCTATCAGTTTAGAAATGGTTTTTTGGTTTGTTTGATTTATATCAATTGTGGAAATTCTGTCCAAAACATGGAGGAAATTATCTGAAAGCAGTTTAAAATGAATAGGTAAATTCAACAAACTAATATCAGTCAAGTGAAAGCCATTTTTTATGAAACTTACAGGTGAAAAATGGCAGAGCAAAAATAAGATTCGACTTTTTAATTTTCAAGTAATGTTCAAAAATGTTCAAAATCTTGCTCTGCGTTTCATTAAATATTGTATTTGGATTTTAAGAAATAAAATATACATCTATCTATCTATAAGTCCTCTTATCCAACTCAAACGTTGGACCCTGCATATAAATGAGGAATATAATGGTTCTTGTTTTTAAATAAACATGAATAACTTGACAATTTGGACATCTTTCCGCAAAAAGGACACGATTCATACTTTAATATTGTTGCAACTTCCTCCGAATTTTCGCAAAAAAATCCAATCATACTTGTTAAACCTCATCAAAATGTTTTTTAGACTTTTTTCCGCTCTGCATTAGAATTTATCGTAACGGCATCTATAAGAACTTTTTTTTATATCTTGAATTTTGAAAATGGGAAACTTAAGTTGTTAGTCTTCTTTAGTCCTACTTAATTCACTATTATGGAAAACTCATTAATTCCAAAAGATTTTGAAGGATGGAGTAGTAATTTTAGATTCTGTAAGAAGCTTTGAAGGTTATTTCTCAAAAGGTTTAAACTTTATTTAATCAGCAAATTTAGGGGAGAAGGTCTTTTTATGACTCAGAACTTATTTGTACATACATACATACATAAGTAAATAAATGTCTGTGAGAGCATTGCAAGGTAAAATCTTAACAGTTAAAGAAAAAAGGATTAAAAAAGGTTAAGTAGTATTTTTTTCCAACCTTTCAATTAATCAAAATTGACATCTTTAAGTTTTTCCTTAATATTTGAATCAGTTATTTACAAATAAGATATTTAAACATTTGTATATTATAAATTAAATTTCACATATTGTGAATCATTGTTTAGGTTAAGCTTAACTTAAGGCTAGGACCGCACTTGCGATTTCAATCGCACGATTTCTTAGTCGCAAAAATAGAACACATGCATTTAAATGAGAATGAACGCACTTGCTACCAACAAATCATGACGATTTAAAAGTCGCAATTTGTTTCATTTTTCTTGCGATGCGATTGTCGTAAACTTAAATGAAACACATGTACTCAAATGGATATGCCCACACTTGCGATTTAAATTACTACGACAACGTAGTCGCAAAGAGAAATTAGCATGCACGCACTTGCGATTCTTAATCCACGATTTTTTAGTCGCAAAAAGTAAGACACATGGCCTTAAATCTGAATGCACGCACATGCGACTTAAAAATCGTAGCGATTATAAAAATGAAACAAGTTCTATTTTTTCAAGCGATTTTTCTGTCGCTACTTATTTGTAGCAAATGCGTGCACTTACATAAGAAGTAGTGTGTTTTATTTTTCGCGATTAAATAATCGCGCGGCAAAAAAATCGCAAGTGCGTGCATGCCAATAATTTGTAGCGACTACGACTTTTTAATCGCCTCGACGAAAAATCGCAAGTGCGGTCCTAGCCTAAGAAAAACCGGTTTTTATTTAATACTCAAAACAAAAAAACATTGTTAGCATTCTAAATACACAACTTCGTGAGTATACAATTTTTAACTAAGTCTAATATAATCGATAATATTCTTTGTTATATATTACAAAATTAAACAATTCTGTAATGAATTTAAATAAATATGCTAAAATAACGGTGACAACATCTTAACCATTTTGACCATCAACAAAAAGAAAGTTTAAAAAAGAAACGTTTGTTTTTTCGTTCACAATACCCAAACATCCATTAGATACACAGAAGAAAACCATCGGTGGCATAGACTAATTTATTCCAACAAGAGCCAACAACCAACCGCTAAATCGAATCCAAGATGAGGTCATAACTAATAATAAAACTGACTTGATGGTAGTGGGCTAAGAGAGAAACAGCTGGCTCGAAATTGAGTACACTTTTATTGGTTCGGGTAGCTCTCTTTTTTAGGTATTTTAGAATCCAAACGAAAAGAGATTGATCGACGATGACGATGGTGGTGGTGGTGGTGAAAGAAACAAACAAACAGCACCAGCCAGTCAGTTTAATTTACAAACCAAAACGTAGACGTTGGTAAAGGCAGTAGATGAGAAAGACTTTAAAGTTTGCAGATGAAATGCACCCTCTCTTCCCGGAATATGAATTAACAACTACACGAACTCCATTATTAATCTCATGCAGTGTTTATCCAACATTCGAATTGGCAGCTGTAGCTCTAGAAAAGGCGATAAGCTGCCTATGACTAAATAAGTATGCACATAGCTTACGAGTATAATGTAGGTTTAGCAAGACTTGTAGCTGTATAGATGTTTGCTATTTATATATAGCTCTAGCGAGATATCGATTAAAAGCGAATAAATATACCATCACTAAAAATACACAATGCATAATCGGTGGCAAGGGGGGCTCGTTTGTTGGTTCGTTCACTCAAGAAACTTGCCCAAGTACTTCAAAGTCTATCTGCGCTACCAACAATCCGCTGTCGTCGCCACACCGTCAAGCGATCCAACAGTATGCAGGAACTGAGCAATGTAAAAACATCATTTAATGATGTCATTGACAAAAGTAGACTTCTTATTATAAGCCAATCTAATATGCATTTCTTTTTAGTCTCTCAATAGGCTGATTTAGAACCGGCGCGCAGCAACGGTGACAACCATAATTCCAGAGGTTGAATTTAAAATGACCTGATGCCTTACTAGTCTCTCTTATGTGGCATTATAAAATAATCTAAAGGTTATCAAGCGGATTTCAACAATAAATGCGTACATATTGATATAGAGAAGATATAAAAATAAACTATTTGTAATTTGTCATGTCGCTATTTTTATTTTCTTAAAGGGAGGTGAAGTGAAATATAAAAGAAAAAATAAAACAAATTTTCATTTTCAGAGACAAAGGACAATCGAAATATACTACACATCTTATATGTACATGCCTCGCCGAAAATGGGACATACAAAAGTAACAATTTCCGATGAACAAGGAAAACATCTTTTGTTAGTAAACAAAAATAAAAAAAACATACGACGACGAACAACAACATTCACCGCAATGTCATGAGAAATAAAATGCATTCCACCGCACTTCCGTCTTGCATTGCATTAAGTTCATTGCAGACGCAATGTCGACTGCGGGGTGTTATGTGAAAAATATAATATTGTTGCGTATCGGCATACAGCAGCATTTAATTTGTGTTTATGGAATTAATTTTTTTGTTTTTTATTTAAATTAATGCATGTTTTTAAAACTACTCAATAAAACCGATTGTCAATAGTTTTTTCATAAGAAATCAAGGTCGTTCGTCAAGAAATCAAGGTTTTTTCATTTTTGTGATGACGTTTTAATACTTTTAAGAGTGTTATAAAATATAAAAAAATAGTAGTTAATGCAGACCATCGAATTATAGACGTTGTTTTGATAAAGATGATTGAGAATTTTTGTTCATACGAAAATTCGTTTTTGTAGCACTAATTTTCGATGATGTAAATTAATCGATAGTATCGCTTACAATTATGTATATCTGTCTGTTGTAGTTCAGAAGGCAACCATCGATCATTGATAATTACAAAAAGTTATTATAAAACTCATTTCAACCCCGAAACCCACAAAAAATTAACGGTATGATGAAAACAGTGTTTTCTTCTAACTCATTGCAATGTTAAGTTTTATTAAAAGAGATTGTCTAAATATATTTTGCCTATTTTTTTGTTTTCGGATATTATCTGGATGTTTGTTTCGATTGTTATAAATAAGGGACCAGTATAACAATAGAAAAAAGAATGAAATCAATAAGGCCCGTCAAGGGCAGCAAGGAAAAATAATAATTCATAATTATAAATATAAACTGATAAATAAAAAACAAATAAAAAAACTGTTAAAATTAAATAAATTAAAAATAAAATAATACAAAGAAAAGAACCTACCCAATAAAATATCTTGCTTCAACTGTTGGTGCTTCTCGTGGGTTGTTAACATTTAAAGTTTGAGGCCGCACCGATGCCATAATAGCCGAAGTGGAACTGCTGCGGTATGTTGCCGTGGTCGTTGTTAGTATGCTGCACTCAGTAGTCGATCGAACAAGAGTATCGGAAGACTTGGTTTTTTTCGTCGATCCCATGACTTCTGTACTGAATTCAATTTTAAATTTATCACGATTGAAATTTTCAAATAATTAGCTCTGAAGGTGTTTACTATGTTCGTTGCAATGTTGAGTTCGAGTTTAAAAATTTAAATGCAATACTTTACGTGCAATAGCAGCAACAACAAGATTGCCTTGATTTAGGACTTTTCATATTTTGTATATGATTTTTTGTTCACTGTCTTCGAAGAAGATTAAAAATAAACATCAAATCACAGAATCACACTTCATCTTTTCAAAACAAAACGAAAACAATACTTCTTTCCCCGATGAAAATCTGTTGTATAAAAAAAAAGAATACAAAATAAACATGTTTTTGTTCCGTCCACATATACGCAAAAGTAAATAAATTGCTTATTTGCCCGGTAGATAATTTAATTTTATATTTTTAGAAATGATCCACACGTTTCGGAAACACACTGTTCCAAGGTACAAAACACAGTCTCTCAGTTAGCGGCGCGTCAGTATAAATTTTATTGGGAGATTTTGTATATACGTGCTTTAAGCGTTAAAGCTACTTCTTTCTCTACCCTTCTTTCAATGATATAATATAAATGAATATGAGCTCAAGTCATTAAACACAAAACAAAATATATAAATAAATAACCTTTACAGAACACAAACAACAACTAATAAAATAGGTTAATTCTTTTATTTGTAAATCCACCCAAATAAAGTTTATGGGCATAAAAAGAAATTAGAGTCGTAGAGTAGAACGTAGAAATTTAATTTCTGATTTGCCAGCCTTCATTTAATTTCACTCTAGACTGCAGTCAAATACGTCAGCACGTGTAATAATCCAAAATATCTTTTGAATTCCACTCACTCATACACTGCGGGTTAACATTAGAATTTCAGTCTTTTTTGTTTATTAATATTTACATAAAAAAAAAATAAAAACCTTCGCTTAAATATTTCCGATTAGTTGCGATGGTTTGTTTATAGACCGACGATTGTTCCACACACATAGAAGGTGCGCAGTAATAATAATAATTTTGGAAATCTTTTCTTGCTTTCTAAGAAATATAGAAACATAGGAGTTCATTCACGCGCGGAGATTCACGAAAGACTAACTTGTTCTGAATTTCTTAAAAGAGGAGAATTATGAACTCGTGTGTCTAGTTGTCATTCTCGTTGTCGGCGTCGGATTCAAAAATCGACACTCTCTTAAAAAGCACAGTCTCAGCAAATAGTAGGTACAAGTCAACTAAGTGAGTAAAAAAGCTTAACGATTGGTTTGTGCTTTGTTATTATTAATTTCTTTACTTAAACGCACATAGATGTTCTGAAGTTATAAGTGGATAATCTGTATATCACAGTGATTGTAGATATGTTTATTCTTTTGTGTCTCTCATGTATGGGTTCAATGAAGTCTATTTGTTATGATTTCCGTTACGAATTTTATTGCGCTGAAACGAAACTCTTTAAATTTGTATGAATCATAAAAATACAAATGTAAACAGTGCGTTTGGATTTAATTTGATTTTAGTAAGCCATTGAGTTTCTGTAGTTATTGTATTACATTTCTTTTGCGACCATATCAATGTTCCGGCTAGGGTTAACATTGCCAAGATACTACAGCTTGTTGCTGTACGTTCACTAATAATATTAATAATTTGAACTATAGACATGTTGGCTTTTCGAATGTAACCTGGACGATATGACACAACATTTAGAAGCAGTTGGAAGACAGATAATACATAATTCCACAAGCCGCATCCAGTTAAACTTGTGGGTATATAGAAAATAATGTGGCCTTAAGTGGAGCCCACACTTCTAGGTGATCAACCTATAAATCTCAAAAAAATTTGACTGATCACGACGTTGGTCGTTATTGTTATTGTTTCTCTCGTTTTAAAATTAATTGTTTACCTTAAGACTTTCTCCCTCTGTTCTTTGGTGCAATTACCTAACTTAAGGCAAGGTTTCTACTAGTCGTTTTGCCATAATTGAGGAATTACCTATTTTTGCGTCCATCCTTAATATGGCAAGTGGAAAAGGTACACAAATTGGTTCTTTTTGAATTGACATACAGCTTTTACCAATTAAAAAAAGTGATTTGCAAGAATTGTTAAGTTAATTTGTTTAGCAGTTTAGCTCAACATCGTTCTCCATAAAAAAAAATCAATTTTAATTAAAGTTAAATTGAAAATGAGTAATAAACGAACCAGGAGCGATTTCTTCCCTAATAGTTTACCTAACGAAAAATCTAATAAAACAAATCACAAGTAGACTAAAATACGGTATTTTAATTAAATTAAAAACTTGTATTCATTTATTAGGCAGACAGATAAAACAACAACTAAAAATTTGGGTATTCGACTCTTAAGAACAATTAATTTCATCGACATATAACTCGAAAATATTTCGACGTAAGATCTGTAGATGAATTTACAAACATAATTATCATGCCGTTTACGATTTCTTCTTCTGAATAGAATAGAAAAAATACTTCTGGATTTAAATTCAGAATTGAAACCAGAAGCACTATCACGCTCATATTTGGTTTCTTTGAGTTGTTCTTTTTTGGTTTTGTTAAATTCATTTACATAATAACAAACTATTTATCTAATAAAATTAAAACAAAAAAAAAAAAACAGGGCAAATTAAGTGCTTGTACCTTTTTAGTGGTTGTGATAAAATTGCAAAAAACAAACACGAATAAAGCTATGTATATTACACTGCTCATCCGAATCAAAAAATATAAGCCCTTTTGGCTTATAGATTGAATTTATGACATAATCGTAGATAGTGTAAGTTATGACATTCGTTTTAATTAATCAGACGTGACTGTTGCACCCGCTTAAACAAATTGTTTAACTGGCTTTAAAAACGTTTACTTATGACAGATTCATTAATAAAACAATAATGCTTTGATGTCATCGCTTGTTTAGTATTACAGCAAAGAACTCATACAATTAGATGACAAAAGAATCAATTTCAGGAAATTAGAAACAAATGAATCACATTGATGTTTATTTTTATTATAGGAGCATTTTTTGATTGGACCAACTATTTATTTGAATCGATGGGAGAAATCTACTTTAACATCTTCTACACTTAATTTTATTAAAATGATCTAATCTACCTATTTTTATGGCTCTAACTTTCACATTTTCTTTCTTTTGGGTGAAAGACTTGAGCGGATGCAGTCAGTGAGCCAATCATTGTTAAACAGAAGAGAAGAGTATTCATGAATGCACTATCAGACGAAAAAGTTAAAGTTCAACGACCAGGAACAAGTAAACTGTTAGTAATCAGGAGTAATTAAATGTTATTTCTTTTTAAACCTTTTTTGTTTGTAAATGACAAACAATTACAATAATAGATTTTCAATGTTTGAATATTCAAATTCAATCGTAGTTCCTACTAGCTGGTGACTAATCGATCGATGGTATCTTGAGTTCATGTTTTCTCTGATTTTGTGTCGAGTTCTCGATGAAACACAAATACAAAATATTAAGCAAGTTGTTTTGGAAGATCAGGTCTAGTGTCTAGCTCTAACAAACAATAGCTGCTGGGTAGCATTCAACGAAATTACGTCATTCACTTAAAATAAACCTATGGTTCTTTTACGCAGAGTTCCCTCAACCAAGCAAAATAAAGAAAGAAAAAACCAAGAGCCCCTTACATACCTTAGAAATTGTTTTACCATTCTCATTTCATTTTTCACATTGCTCTCTATAATGAATAATAATACACAATTTGATAATTTTTTTTTTAAACAGACGATTATTATTATAGAGCAACACGACACAACACTTTAAACCTAAGTAACAATCATTATTTTATTTTCAAGAATAATAATGTATTTTAATAACGAAAAATACGAAAACAAATCAAGTATCTACCACAAACATCTGCGTACTGACTGACATTTAAAATGACAACTGGTTAAAGGAATGCGGTGTTTTCTATGTTATTTTTTATTTGTAGGTTGATCAACATGCGCCAGTGGTTCAGAGATGTAAGAGAGAAACAAACCTGATATACTCATGTTTATCAGCAATCTGCTGAATATAAAAAATCATTTAGTATTCCTCCAATTGTGAAACCTGCAATAACCTTAAGCAATATCAGGGGTTTTTTTCCATCAACAAATGTATTTTGTTTGTTGCGTTCGCCCTTTTAAAATAAATAAAATTTACATTTTTTCTATATATTGCTTTGAATTTCAATAACTGACATTTTCCCGAGCAAAACAATGAGGCCTATGAATTATAACAGATTTCCACCTTAAAAGATCTTTTTTGATTGGTATTCAGAGGTTCGAACTTTTAAAAGTCTGTTATGCTACTTCGAAAACGACATCTGTTATGAAACTGAACTAAATCTGTTATCATAATCAGCTGTGATTTTCAAAAATATTTCATTCGACATAATTAAAATGGATGACAAACAAAAAAGAAAACTCTTAGGCTAGGCGCGCACATTCAATCTTAAGTTGCGCAACTGTTTGGTTGCTTATAGAAAACAGATGAACTATTTGGTTGAATTTCCACGCAGGTACATATAATTATATGTTACACAAAATAGCGAACTCATTTTAGGCAAATGTGTTAAAACACAAACTTTTTAGTTGCTCAAACTAAGCAGTTGCGCAACTAAACATTGACAGTCAACTCGTTTTAGTGACGGAGTAAAGTTACTTCGACTTTACAACGGCTCTGTTCCTGAAAACCTTATTTATAATGAAAATGCACGAGAAATAGCGGTAGAATAAGCTAAAACTGGTTCATAGGAGGCTTAAGGGCGTTTTAGTATCTAAATGTCACTTTGAAATTTACAAAAAGGAGTGTAAGCAATTTTTTTTTGGTTTCTTACTAAGACAAAAAGGATAGATATTTTGCATTAATAAATTATTTATATTTTCCAAACGCTCTAACAGTTGTACGGCATTGGAGACGCAATGCGGTTGGTACATTCATTTATTGGATTCGAACTTTATACAATACAATTTTAAATGTATCCAATTTTCAATATGCATACCATAGAGGTAATATATTTCCTCTATGATGCATACAATTATAATAAAATGAATAATAATAGAAATCAGCTGGGGTTTGCTTACGTGTATAATAACCAGAGTTTTAGATTGGCGACTTTTTTTGGTAGTATATTTGACATAAGGAAGGCGTAGCCAAAACGACTAAGAAATTATATTATAAATAAGGATTTGTTTGACGTGGCGTAAATCACAAGTAAAGTGCTTCGGCTCGGTTTAACTATTTCGAGGTTGAACCCAGTATTAGTGGAAAATAATAAATAAGGCTGTGAATGTGCGCGCCTAGCCTTACACACTATTGGTATCCATACCATGGTACATGATTTAACTTCATATTTTTCTGGGAATACCATGGCCATACTCTACTTATTTGTTTATATGATATGTGTTTTGATATATTTTCTTTCATTTGTCTCGCTTTAAGAAAATTTCGTCGACGAAATAAAAGATAAATATTCATTTTTACTTGATGCATTTAATCTATGATTTTAATCTATCTAACAAGAGAAATAATTCCAGTCAAACTGATTTGCCGATAAGACTGATTAAATGATTGACTTTTTACTACGCCATGTAGTATGCAGATGAAAAGAGCTCTTTTCTCCTCACCAACAGCGATTTCACCTATAAAAACGTCGCATTGAAAATTCAAATTCTAAGCAGATTGACGAGTAAAGCCAGATATACATTGTTCAAATGCATGACATGCACATGCAAATGTATTAGTGAAAAGTCACAGGTTTATATTGGGCGTATGCTTGAAGCAAAATCAAAACCTTTTCATTTTCTTTCATTGAAAGAAAAAAACACAATTTTGCCGAAAAAAACTTACAAAGTGCAATAATTAAAGAGAATGTCCTTTCACCACACCGTCGATGTAATAATAAAAGATTGAAGACTCATGGTTGACATGTGTATAAAGCAACTTTAATCACTTTAATTACTAATACACTTGCATGTCATGCATCTGAACAATGTATATCTGGCTTAGTGCATAGAAATTACCTCAGTTATGTCAAATGTAAAACATATGAATGTGAACCAATCCGGGATGAACTGAGATGAGAGTTCAATTGAGAAACTATGGTTGTGGAATAATTATGGCTGAAACAGATGTGCAGCATTTTGTATGCAGCGAAATTGAATTACACAGCTTCTTATGTTATAAGAATTATGTTATGTTCTTATAATTCATTTATTTGCTCAGCAAACTTCGCATTAACTAAGTAGAGTAAAAAGTTTGGAAAAATGAATGCTTTTCACATGAACAAAGTTAACTTTTATCAAAAATCGCCGATTAAAAGCAGCCATGCAGGAAAAAGGAATCGAAAAGATAAACAAAGATTAAAAATTGCTTTCGTGTTAAAGCAGACTGCACACAAAAAGATCTATCCAATATTTTTCAAAATGAAATAAATAACCAAATTTAGAATCTGGGGAGTAAATTATCTATTTATCATTTTCTGCGCCTTTGTAAATACAAAATACCGTTATATCACATCCCTGCTCTACACTCTCTTACAAACATTCTGATATCCAACTCACTGAAAATGCGTTTCTTGCCATTGTGTTCGCCTGTCAAATTATTTCTTATTGGTGCGACAAAGAAAAGAAACTTCTTTTGGTCTTTGGTGATAACGAACTCGGAATCGGAAAAGATCGCTGGCGATCTTTTAATTCAATGTTCGAGTTCTGCTTAAGAAAAAAATATACATCAAAAAATACAAACAATATATTTTATATAATAAAAAAAAACACTAAATAATGATTGTAGTAAATCCCGAAAGGTTTATTAAATAAATAAACATCGCGAATAAGTTAATTAATCGCATTAAAAAAATATATAAAAAATACACTTGCTTGAACGTATTTGTGCTTACGTAGTATTAATAAAAAAAAACAACAAGGTGTAGTGAATAGAGTGATACTGATTTATTTACCCTTATCTCCATGTAGTAGTAAAATGGCTTAAATGGATATTATGAAAAAACCGATGACCGAACAAAATAAATATTAATAAATTCAAATTGTTAGCTAAAAAAATTCTTGTCAAGCATTCGATGATTTAAACTAATCAAATAAAAAGCCCTACCTTCTGTACTCGTATTCAACAGTTGGTCGATCTTCGTAGTAGTGCAACAATATTGCATGCATGGGACGACCACGGCGATGCTAGCTATTCCAATGTGTAAGTTTATAAATTTGTATTTTTTTTTTTGTTATTGTAGTACACGAAATCGCCACTCAATTGAAAGTGTTAGCGGGAAGACATCGCACAAACAGTGATATTGGAAGGTGAAAGGGGCGGGCGCGCATTGGAATGCCATGTTTATTTTATTAAAAATTATGAATAAATTTTTTTTATTAATACACGTTATTTTGTTTGAGAGCTCGGGTATACTCGTACATTAAATAATCTTTTTTCGAAGTAAACTTGTACATTATTGGATTGTAATTTTTGTTCAACATTTTTTATACCGTTTTTTTTTTCTTTAATTTAATTTAAATATATCGCATGAGGAGCGAGAAGTGCGTATTCTTCTTTAATTCATGTGCATAATAATGATAAGGTTCGGTTGAAATGTCTTGAATCGCATAATAGATTCAGATAAATTACATACCTACCTATTTTTAGAGAAGGTTTATCACATTAGCCCTTCTGATATTTAATTAGATATGTAGTTCTATATACAGTTTCATTGAACCGTGGTGTTTTTAGTTTAATTAGATTTAGAAACTATGATTAGATTTAGGAAAAAGGTATCATGCCTTCATTAATAACATACATAAAAAGGTAGTTGCTACTTAATATTTGTTTAGGTAGGTGGCTATACAATTACATACATATGTATGTACATACCTACTTATATTTTGAAAATTGTTATCAAAGATCGTGAGTGTGTAGATAGGGATTTTTTCTGGAAAAAAAACAAAAAACGTCGTATGTTTTTGATCGGATGTATGACATTCATACGATATTGTGAGGCTTTTACTTTCAATAAGCAGATAAGCGTATGTATAATGGAAGAATTAACAAGATAAGTTTATTCTTATCAAACTAATGATGAATGATAGTGCTTCTACCTGCTTTTTTCGGAAAAAGAAACAAGATTTATCTTTTGATATAATCCTTGTATTTGTGTATGTTCAAAAATAAAACTAAAAATTATAAGAAAAGTTATTTCCTTATAACCAGAATTTTCTATAGCAAAATAAATTTAAAAAATATAATATTTTAATATAAATAATGAAAAGTCGATTAAAAATACTTTTTTAATAAAGGCCGATTCTAATAAAATAGGGTTGTTACATACCTGTCCCCTATGGTTTTTAAAGCGGATTTTGTTGCTAACATATTTTAAGAACAGACACAAGAACATTGGATACACCGGTGTGGTTTTTTTTAATTTGTATGTAAATATTTAGTGTTCAACAAACACAATTATTTCAAAATTATATACATATGTAGGTATATGAATATGATTGTAAGTAAGGTAGGTAAATAAATGTAAATATATTCATATGTAGGTAGCTCTAAATAAAAATGTTTTTTTTTTATAAAATTAATATAGGTATACAGAAATTTATAACTTAAAAAAACATTACACATCAAAACTTCCGAGAATAATTTGATTAATTTGATTTCAAAAAAGAGTTGCTGAAACTTTTTAAAATAATTTTTTTATTTACGCGGTAATATTAATTTAAACTTGCCGTACCAACAATTTTTCTTAAACATGGTTTAAAAATTTTATACATATTTAAAAAAAAAACCTGCTTGAATGGCGTTTTAAGTCGACGTTAATATCAATTTCTTTTTATAAGTTTTATCTCTCTAGTTTTTGATAAAATTGAGAAATCCATAAAAATGATTAATTAGGATTTTCGATAAAATCAAAATGATCTTAATTAAAATATAGAAATTAGGATCTGCTATGTCTGTTAAAACTTTTTTTTTTTGCAATTGCCAATTGATATTTTTGTAGTTTTAAAATTAGCAAAAATTGGAATAGATTCTTATTAAAAACAAAAAAAAAACTTTCATTTCATTATAGTACTATCCATTTAAACCAATCTAAAATGAATTAAAATGAAGGACTCACAAGACAACCTCCCAAAGAATTTATGTGATCAAGATCAGAAACCAGATGTTATTCCAGAAATTGATTTAAAATATAAAGGTAAGTTTAGTAATTTTCATTTCTGCCATTTTCAATTCTTTCCTTTAATCTATATAAATACAAAATAATCACTTGAGAACGACTCGACCGATTTGGCCATTTTGTCGCTGTATTCGTTACTGTCAGGATAAGGTTTGTAGGGAAATTTTGTTTAGAAAATTAATCGGAAAAGTCGGAAGTTTCGATGTTTAAAAAATCTCAATAAAAAATATTATTTTCAATTTTCCTTTTAATGTTTGACTGACTGAATGACTGACTTGATGTTATTTATTTTACTTCCTACACAAACAAACTTTTAAACTCTGTTGTTTATTTTTGCACAAAATGCTATCCATGAAAAACATATCGCAATCGAGAACTGAAATTTATTTTCCTTCTCATTAAATAAAAGTTAAGTTCAAAGACTTACGTGTTTATAAAGTTGACAAATTTTATTTTTAAGTTTTATAAATATTCTTTTATTTGTGTATATTTGAGAATTGTCATACTTTGGTTGAATTATTAAAAAAAAACTGAGCTAAAAGTAACCCCGTAAGTATAGTTGAATAGATATTGTATATATAGAACATGCTTACTCCTTAACAGATGTATGAACCCTTCGCTTACTAATCAACGCAGGTCGAGTTCGTCTGATAACCTATGCAGAATTTTCCATATTTATTCTTCAATTTTGTTTTTCATTTCTATATTTGTTTTTGTTTTATTTTCTGTTTTGCTATTCACATAACTGACACTTTGATAGTACCACCCCTGCAATAAAATGAAAAACAAAAAATAAATTGCCTTCATTATTGTGGAGGCGGAATTATAGAAGATAGTAAAGTGATCAGCCTATTACGAATTCAAGTTTCGGTTAAGTTCGATGAGGCATTTAAGTCGTATTGACTGGATTGTTGATCCACTCTTTAAATTTTGGATGTCTTAAATTGAAATACGTTGTTGGACTGCAAGAAGTAATTTCAAAAATTGTCTGTTAGGATTTAATTTTATTTTTATTCAGAATAAACAGTTTTTAGAGGCTCTGAAAAGAAGATATAGCCTGCCAAATTCATATTCATACAACTGGTATTTTCAAAAATTGCTAACGAAAGCAAAAGATTTCTCCCAAAAAAAGTAAAAGGCATTGAACATTTTTCTTACTGCAGATGAGCTGTTAATGGTTTGGTAAAAATCGAATACTTTTTTAAATATCCAATTTATTCAATGAAGCTTGGACCAAATTCGGCAAAAGGTTAAGGTAGTGATATTATTAAGCGAATTTTAGACCACAGAAAATAAATCGCACCTGTGAAGCAGAATTCGGAACAAAAGCGGAGCCGTCCACATTCATCCAATGCTACGTCGATGAAGTCTATTTAAATTACATGTTACTTTTTGAGTAACCGTTAAGGTCGGCTTTTTTTCGAATAGTATTTTCAAAATATCTCGTGTACTGTCGAACTTTCTTTTTCACAGTTTTATAGCTATTTAACATCATAAAGATACCGATCTTCAGCTAAACAATGAGCCTTGTAGTGTTTCTTATAAACATCTTGATACATTTTTACGAAAGTTATGAATGGTCTCTTTCTAGACAAGTTGGGGCCTCTTACTGCAAACGTTAATTTATTGCTTGAAAACGCTTTAGTTTAGTATAAATAATTGTTCTATTACAAAAATGTCTTCCGGTTTTGCCTGGAAAGCTAAGGGAAATCAAATGTTGTTAAAATTCTCTCCAGCTCCTCAATTAAGGTTTCAAAAAAAAAAAATTCAAACCTCTGCAGAGATTAAAAGAGGTGAGCTTCGAGGGCCTAAAAATGTAAATGTAAAATATCCACCGTCAAGGTAGACATGCCCGCTTTTGTTCTCCAGCTCCTCAATTAAGGTTTCAAAAAAATGTATCTTTCTACCAAAAAAATGACACGAAGCATATTAATTAAATCAGTGACTTAGGAAGTGACCATTCCAAACGCAAGTTTTAAATAAGAAGTTGTTGGAAGGAGGCAAAATTAAAAGAAAAAGGAGAAAGAATTTTCAAAATGTTTAGTAAATAGAATACAAAATGGCAATAAGGTTTTGTATAACAATGAGCTTTTCGAAAATTAGGTAGTCAGCGAAAAAAAATAAATAAATAACGATTACTCGAAGAAGTCAGAAACGGTTGGAAAGATTCAAAACATTGCTTTAAGTTATTTTAAATGTATATTTAAAAAATCAGGTTTTTAGCCAGATTGTGCGCAACATAATTTAAATTATAAAGTACTTCTTTTCATTAAGCCTCCCCAGAAAAATTCAAGTGGTTTATATTAAGTTCGAACTATATATGAATCACACACAGATTGGAATCCCATATTTTAACACCTAAAAACATAAGTACTCCTCAAATGACAATCCTCCAAGTGTATTGCTCGTCATAAAAAAGTTGTTCTCTTCTATGACATTCGGATTCGGCAGAAAATTGCAGGTCCTATTCGTTCACCTCGACACACAGGCAGGAATGGTTCAGAGTTGAAAGTTACTGTGCCCCCATTCGCCGCCAGTATTGCCACCACATTTATGTGTTCTTTTTTTTACTTTCACCTATCGTCTTCAAAACAAGTTCTAAATTTGAACTATCTTTGGTTGATTTGACCCAAAAATCCTTAATATTGCAAAGAAAATCTGTCATGTCAACTGTGCTTCTCTTCACAATTATTCAAATCGATAAAGTACTCGTAATAAACAACATACAACATTTTAATCTATACAAGTTTTTTAGATTGCAAATGCGTATTAATTAATTGGCTATCGATAATTGCCACTTGTAATTGTTGTAAATTGTGACTATGTTATAAATTAATGCATATGGCTTAAAACAAACAAAAAATAAGAAAACAACTTTTTTTTATTGTTATCCAATCAAGTCAAGCAATCCAATTTACAACTTTTCAATAAGCTCTAATTGCAACGTGTCCCAATTAGATATTATTTTTTTATGAATGTAACTGAATTTTTTAACAATAGGTAAAGATAGATTTTTCAAATAAATGATATGCACTAAATTAGAACAATTTCGTATTCTAGGTTGCTTTAATAGCTCCAGTGACTTGAATTTTAAAATATTTAAATATTTCAATATAATATGAGAATGGAAGAAGTATAACATTGTTTAATACAAAGTTATAATTTTCAAAGAATTATTTCGAGGTAACGATATAACTACACAATCTGATTTGTTCCATTAATGTAATTACATACATCGCAATCATATATATATGCATATATTCAGTTCGCTTACTTAAATCTTATAAATTAATTTTGAAGGAAATTTATGATCAAGCTTATTGTAAGAGCAGAATCAATGAGTGATACAAATTGGATCTTCCATGTTAATGCAGTTTTTCATTGGTAAATTCAGATTCCAATTCCAAAATTGTTTTTTTTTGTCGTTGTATTCGTGTGATTTCTGTCTGTCATTATTTTAAAGAAATCTTCATTTGTGTTTATGTACTTTCAGTAGCGAAATATGAGTTTGATGAATCAACCAAATATTTTAAACTGCTTTCACTTCTTATTTCAAATAATTTCCTTCATACTTTAAACATATAATTTTCACAATAAAATAAAATAAACAAACCTAAACTAGATGACAGTTGAAAATAGTTTTAGTTTTACTACGCGGAGGGATAAATCGGCCAAGGAATTAAATTTTCAAAAATTAATCGACAGATCCAAATACAAAATAAATTGATTTATTTAACCAATGTGATATGTTTGACATTTCTCCTCTCCTCTTTTCCCTTGCAACCAAAACTTCTTCTTTATTCTTTTGTAGCAAGTCTTTAAACCTTCATAAATTTTTTTTTATTCAATTCGAAGAATAAGTTGCCCTTATACAATAATATTTTTATGATAAATCAAAATTATATCGCAACAGAATTTTACAAGTGGTTTCTAAATAGCCTTATATTTTCTAATTCTAGACAAGATCCTTTGATAACGTTTATAACAAAAATTCTGAGTAATCACAAGGATTAATATAAACGATTATATTTTATGGTGTTGCTCGTTAGAGAACAAAGTTCATATTGAACAATGTCGTCATACCTCGAAATGCTATACAAAGCTAAATTATATTGATCTTTGCAGCGCGCGTCACAGTTGGCGTTAACATCTTCAACTTCACAATTGAGTTACCTAGAATCAGGAATTACTATATTTTTTTATTAATCGTTAATCAATAATGACAATTGCTTTTATGTATGTATATACCTTTTTGGGTCGAAACTTTTCTCTCAGTCTCGGTTATGCATGGCAGCCTGACTCTTTGATAAGCAAGTTTGATACCGAGAGGGCTATGAATGTACGTATATACATATTATAGAGAACTAAGCAAGGCAAGAGCGAAGAATAATATTAAATAAAATAAAAATCAAATACACTCGCGTTCGGCTCGGCGTTGTGTTGTAGATAGATTAGGTGCGACAAATATTATGTCTACACAATCTTCCGCTCCGGCATAGGGGCTGAGGCAGTACTTGATCAATACAAACGCACTCTACTGTGCCGTGCTTGATATAGCTATAGTCACCTTTATCTCAGCGTAACTATGCTGAGTGTAGATCATTACAGTCGTCAACGTCGTCTTTGAGTACCTTTAGCTCTATAACTAAATAATCATTACTTAGCAAATGGTGATAACAGTGGTTTTAACGATTTATTGGCTCTTATACTCTTTCTAATGTGACATTGTTGTTGTATAAAGCATACCATTTTAATTTTTGTATTTCCATTTTTGCTTGTTTTTCCCTCATTCAGCTCTCTCGGTTTTACTTACGAAAATTCTAAGACAGTTAGTCCAGAGATATTTGTTTAGTCGGTTCGATATTAAAGCTACTAAGTCTTTATAGTAAGACTATCGATCTTTTAGCCGCTTTTTATGGATATACGGGCAAATGACAAAGTTTGATATGATATTATATCAGTAGTAGTATTGCAGTTCTTTAGTGATGACAGTAAAATACGGAAAATATTATATTTTCTTTATTTATTTTAGCATTATCAGTGTAAATATTATTGGGGTTTTAACACATTTTAAGACGTTTCAATTGACCACCTGAGTGAATTTTTTTTTAAATATATGTGCTGTTTGTAAATAAAGAAACACCTATTGTATAAATATATCTATTTTATATACTGAAATATCTATTTATAATGCTCAGAATGAAAAGTGAAATTATGCCGCCAAGTGGTTTTGACGATTCCTATAGCATATTGTCGAATCATTTGGATGAGAATTTTTTTAGTATGATTGGAGGTAAGTTATTTTTTTTTGTATTGTGTATCTTTTATTTATATTTACTAGAATGTCGAAATAAAATGACTGATATAGATTTGATTATGATGACATTTAGGCAGAGCAACACCTTTATATAGAAATGATGTTTTGTTCAATTATTAGTAAATAAATATTGGCTAATTTAGGTTTATAACTTCTCCATTCAGTGCAAACAGGCTAATAAGAATACTTCGCAAATAAAAAAAACATTGTTGTTCTTGTCAATGAGGCTTAGAATATTTTAACGATCATGTACGAACAACATCTAAGCAAATTAAATAAATACTAAAAACTTGAAAATAACTTAAAAAAATTAATTAAGATGAAAGTAGAAGGTCTTTTTTTAACCAAAATTTGAGTTCTAGTGAAGTTTATGATAAGCCTGGTGAAGCAGTCTTCTTTTCCCTGAGTAATAAATCGAAATGAAAAATTTCTGTAGAACGAAGCAATGCAAATATTGTTTACGATTATAGACATGCATTTGAAATCGAGATAACTTTATTAATTTCTATCGAAAACATTATTCACAATTTTAAATCCAAGGTTTAGTCAATATCGTTTATTATTTTTAGCGTTTTTTTTTTTAATATTTCAGTTGGAAATACATTTTTTCTTGAGTAACGGTGTTGTAGCTATTTTAAATTTGTTTTTCATGAAAAACATCCGTATTTTTGTTTTTTAGAAGGCAGTATCCAAAATTGTTCATTTTGATTTGTGATTGCGCTACAAAAAAATTATATTTTATCAACCAGAAGTTAATCCTATTGTTTAAATACGTAATTAGTTGTAATTCGTTGAAAATTTAAAATAAAAAACATCATAATATTATAATGTTCTTGTCAAAGACGACAAATTTGGGTTATATCCGCAAAAAAAAAACTGATTAAATCTTTAATTAAAAAATAAAAACTATAAACTGTGCTCAAACGATGGCAAAAAATTATCGTAACTAATAAATTGCACTTAATCCTATACTAATCTAACTAGCTGAAGTATGCATTTATTCAGTTCTATTTAGCTCATTAAACTCGTATATATCAAGTACAGTAACTTATGATTCATCAAAATAATTGGCCTTAAGGCGGTTATTATTGAGCGCTAATAAAGATAGGAGGATCATATAGAGCGTATAATATTTATGAGTGATAAGGATCATTCTCATGATAGAGATCTTTCGAGAAATCTGTTCAAAAATTTTCGAAATTAACGCAAAATATGTAACCACCGGAAATACTTATTTTAAAATTCTTGTTTTATATTAAAAAACTTTATTCATCAACTTCTCGTTACAAATAAGTTCTTAAAACTAGAACTTAAAGTTATTATTGACAAATAAATTATTATATAAATATATTATTATATAAATCATTCTCGAATATTTGAGTTTGCATTCAAATTGAAAAATTTCATCTTGTTTTAAAATAATAATAATATGCTCATACAAAATAAGGATATACCGACTTTAGGATAAACACATTCACAAAAAGGGAGAACAAATTCTTATACATTCTTGTATCATACCTCCGCGAAACGAAAAAACGTTGGGAAATATTGAAAATTTATTTCCAAAGTGAGTCCTGTGTAGCCCAAATAGTGGATTATTTGAAAAGAAGTTTTGGCCGAAATGAAGCACCCATCGCGCCTGCTTTAAGAAAGTTTGTGTAAAAAGTTCCTGATGCTGTTATTCTAGTCACTCATGGACACCGTCGTCGTACAGTGCGCATAGACAAGAATATGGGTGCTGTAGCCGAGAGTGTGAGACTCAATTCACGAACATCAACTCGCCATCGATCTCAACAGCTTAACATTTCACGCACTAGCCTGAGGAGAATTCTGCTTTGATTTCCGCTTGAACGACATTGTGTTCCATAATTAATGGGAATGTTTGCTCTAATAAAGCCATAATACATGGAAAAATTTGATTTTGTTTATTTTATTGCATTTAAAAAAAACTTGTGGACTACCCTCTATGTACGTATGTTTGCGCTGCCATAAATTTGTAAAGCGTTTTTACAATATTTCGTGAACGGTTCATCGCAAAAAAAAAAATGATTAGTATCTTTTTTTAAAGCAAATTAAATTGTCTTTCTTATCTATAATATGTTTTCTTTGGGTTTATAATCAAACTCGGTGTAATAGATAATAATAAATTTGAGTCGCAAAAGCTCGTCGAAGACCAGACTCGAAAACATTACTGTTTGTGTGTTGTCGGCAGGTATGGAAGGAGCACACAATGGGAAGCACTTTTTTATGACCAGAGATATTTTAGGAAGATTTGTCACTTCCTTGCAAAAGCAGTAACTCTGAAAAAAACCCTTTTGTTTTTACGTCGTCGCAGCGTGACAGTCTAACGCACTTCCCTTAAATCAAACGGTATTTCATACAAAATTAAAAAAAAAAAAACATACCTACTGTTCGTTATCCTTTTTAATAAGATTAAAAATTGAATTATTTTTCATAAATCGCAAAAAAGGATTATTATTAATACATAATGTATGAACATAAACGGTTTTGTTTATCTAATGCCCTTGTGTATTTTATTGAATCTAAATTGTATACTCTATAGCGGTTGGATTTACAGTCTTCTGATTACTTATCTTTCATTAAAAAAAATGTTATTTCTCATAATCTCGGTTCGATAAGCTTTCCTTTTTTAAATTTTTAATAATTTATTAAAAAAAAGATAAATAATATAAAAATGTTTTTGATCAATGTAAATCGCTATTTTAAAGTATCCAGTCATATAAATAAAAAAAATACATGCATACTCGTACTATATATAAGAGACAATTTAATGAGCGGTAGTTAGATGATAATGACCATTTGAATATAAAAAACAACAGCCACACTGGTCTGGGGCATGCAAATGACAAAAAGTAGTCGTCGAGAGCAAAACAACAAAAAAAAAAAAAAAAAAACACGAAATAAGTGCAGTTGAACTTTTTTGCCATGAAGCTATTTGAAATTAAAATATAATTGTTGACTTAATATACCTATTTGCCAGTTAAAATGTAGGTACATAGATATGAAGAGAAACGTCTGAGACCCGCAAAATATAAATGTATAGGAACGCATATACAATTCATCATAAGTAAGTGTTTTGTGTCGATTTGAGCTATTCCCTTGAACTGGCCTAGTGTTAAACGCCAGTTTTTTTTTAATTCAATGTTTTTTCTTAAATTATCTCTTTAATGTAGAATAATGTTTTTGTACAATAATTTCAAGAAATTTATTCCAAACATAGGGAAATCTTATTTATATTTTTATGTACATACATATGTATTTTTTGTTCTGCTTGACATCAAATCAGTTCAATACGACTAATAAAAATGCAAACAATAAAAAATGTAATCTTGTAGACTATAATTATACTAAGAGAGTACATATAGAGGTATGGGTTTTGAAGTCAGCAATTTCATTGCTGTAATTTTGATCTTTGACACGCATTCCCTCCTCGCTATTGTTTGTCTAAAAAAAATTGAGTCATTTGAGTCGTATACAACTTCTCCGCTCTGCGTGATATTCCTTTCTTACAGCATTATTATGATAAGGGTAAACAATTGTTTTGTCTACAAATGTCAAACTCAACAAAAACAAAAACTGGTCTAGACTCAGCGAATTTTGTATGTCTGTACGAGTATTCCCGATGGCTTTATCAAATAATATTGTGAATAAATATTCATATAAATGTACAGTGTAGTGTGTGCGTTATGGAGGCCAAACTTCAATTTATGATTCTTTTTAGATCAGCAAAAAGGAGGAATTACTCAAATACACAAATGTGGATTAAAGTGTGTTGATGGAAATGCAATTTAAATCTTTTGAGTGATTAACACTGATGTGACTCATAAACCTTTAATCATTTATTCTCAATTTCAAACAAAAATTGCTTGTTACATATGTAGGTAGTGACTCAAGTCACACAGTCTGAGCGCTTGGAAAATGGGTAATGACTGAAGACACCGATGCACATTGGTTTTGAAATTCAAAATATTATAAATGTGAAGGAAAAATATTTGAGTTAAGAATTCTACATTCATGTTCTTGCGTTATCCATTTCTTTATCGTAAGTTCGAAATTGGACTCGCAAATGAACGGATTAGTATTCCTAGAAGCGCAAGTGGTTGTTTTTAAATTGGCAACACTGTTTTTGTGACAGACTATTTTCAGTTTTCGTCTGTTTGACAATAATTGTAATCCATCGCCATTGTCGAAACATCATTCCATCTAGAAACAGTCACGGGTGTATAACATGGACTACGTTCTGGTCAAAAAATTTAAACAAAATATCTTTGTTAAAATTGTGTAAAGGTTTGAAAAGAATGCGAACAGACATAATATTTTATATAAGAAATTTGCAGCAATCAGACAGCATTCTATTTTTTAGCTCAAACTATGTAAGGAGTTATTTTAGCAATTTAAACAATGAATGTACTGCATTTGAACATTTTTCTCTAATTACATACATCCATGTGTTTATTATACAATATTCAATTCCAAATTTCGTGTACAACAAGTACGTGCGATCAAGTCATAATATGAAGATTACGAACATTTACGGGAAAATGGGGAACTTTTTTCGAAATATGTAAGGGGAGGCAAATTAATTTTGTTGTTAAAAATGGGGAAATTTTTTTGAAAGTCTAGGGAAATTTGTTCTATTTGTCTCTTCTAACTCTTCTGAATTTTGTCCAAAAGATTTTAGTGTGTGTTGAAGGACTGAATAATGCTTTGGATTATATTTTAATTTGACGAGCTTATCATAAGCTACCGTATCTTAAGAAGATTTTTCGATAGAAAATGCACGCATTTTTGATAAGAGAGCTTGATTCAATTTCGAATAATAATTATGATTTTGAAAAATTGCAATTGAAGCAAGTGAAAAACATACATGCATGTATGATCACGGTATTAAACATTTGAGTACGGAAAAAAATAAAACAAAATTAGTAGGTACGTATATTTAAAAACAAAATGTCAAACAAACTAAACCAAGGCCATTGCACTACGAGTAGCTAAAGACATTAACCATGTTTTAAAGGGATTCCTATCAAACTTTAATTTATCTAAGAAAAAAAAATTATTTTGTTCACATGGAGGTGTGGCAAACAGCCAATTAAAACTAGACAAATAAATTATTTTTTTTTTGGAAATTAATTCTGATGAGCAACGTATATACTATAACCATTTTAAACTGTATCTATTTTATTGTAAATGCCAACTGATGAACTCGTCTGGGTCAGAGAATCAGGTTAAAGATCGTCGTCAACAAGACCTTAGGCGATAACATTATTTTTTGCCACATGAACTGAGACTGAGACAATGTCAAGTCGCAAGTCATTCGAAAAGATAAGAAATTTGAAAAAACAAGTTTTATTTATGTACTTTTAGAATAATTAAAAAAATTAAAAATTTATTTTTAACCAAGAAAAGAAATAAAAATATTCTACATTGTTCAGCTTTTGTTCGACTTTCGAATCTTTTATAAATTGTTTTTGTCCATGCTTTTTTAAACTGTAATAATTTTCATGCCATAAAATCTCCGATTAGGGCTATTTGATTTTAGTATAAGGGGTTTTGATATAATTTATAAAGTTGTTTTGACAACTTAATTCTAAAATCGAAATACACTTGGGCCCAGAAGGATGCAAACAAATTAAAAATAAACTATATACCCACAGATCTTAAGTATTGCCTTAAATTCACATTAAGAAAAATAACGGATCAGAAAAGTATGGAAGTTGATTCAAGTTATAATATTATAATCTAATATAATAATAATCTTTACTGCAAACAAGTAAAATCGGTAATTATGTATATTAAATTCCATTAAAACCATACTATTTAGCTTTTCTACTACTACTAGAATAAACCCAGAAAAAACAAATGGAGCTATTATACCTACGAAATTAATGCTTAAAGAAAAACAATACTGTTATAAATTACCATAGTAAAACATAAATTCTAATATGGGTTCTTTAATATGTAGTTAAAAATCAAGATAAATAATTATACCTAATACCTAAGTAAATACTACATAATGTACATATGTATAATTTGTATCTTCTATGTTATTTTTATTCTCAGATGCAGAAAATCATATATTAAATAGTAGTAATGGCGGAGGAAGCAGTCAGTCGGCACCTAGTCCAATTGATCAAAACCTAAGTCCAACACTTAGTCCTGGAAGCAGCAGTACTGTAGCAGGCAATAATAGTACTTTTTTGCAAAACAATTCACAAACTGCAACAGTTTGTGCGATATGTGGCGACCGAGCAACTGGCAAACATTATGGGGCGTCTAGCTGTGATGGTTGCAAAGGATTCTTCCGACGAAGTGTTCGAAAAAACCACCTTTACACATGCAGGTAAAATAATTTTCAAAATTTGATTATCTTCAAAAGACAGATTCCATCTGATTTATGTAAATAGATGAATAAAAAATTACATGGATTTCTTAAAAAAGTTCTGAATATATCAAGTAACTCTCAGTTTATAGTTAGTACTAATTACTTACTTATCTAGGTCTAACATCATTTTGAAGTTTTCAGACCAAGATCTCGTTTAAGTGAGGGCTGATTGCTGTTGTCGGTCAGCAATATCATTTTTTTTTTAAAGATTGATTTCTCAATTGGTAATGTGTATCTTATATTGAAAGAAAATGTATTTTTTTGAGCTTGAATTTTATCACCATAAAGGAGATGTGGATACATACGTCAAAGTAAAATAAAAAAAACATGTATTAATATTAATATAAATTACAAATTATTTGTAATGGTCTTGTAACTTGTAATTCGTTCGCCCTCTATTTACATTAGTAATTTTCAAATACATACACACGTTTTATTCATAAACACATATTTGTTTAATAAAACAAAAGTCAAAATTTGTTCGCAAAGAAATTTTTCATTGGATGCACAGAAACCGTCAAACCAAAAATGCGTTCAACAACGAGCTTCTGATCGCTCGATCAATATTTTTTTAACGCAGTCAAAAATCACAGTACCTATTTCGCTCTTAAAATGTTTTTAATAAATAATGGTCGTGTTTCTTTGGAGGTTGCAAAGAACTTATGAGCAGGTTCAAACGATAATCTAGTACTTTCAACTACTTCTGCTCTCCGAAGGAACGCGGCTGTTGCAAAACGTTCGGTATTTGAATAACTACGTTTATATGCAGTATCGAAAGATCGAGTTGAATTAGGGTTGAATTTTCGACCCAGGCTTTTCGCCATTTGAGTTAAGAGCTCGATTTGGAGTTGAGTTGAAATGGTGTTGAGCGATTCTGAAACAATTTGTTAAACCAACTCCTCGACCCAGGTTTTTCGTCAAACATTTCGACTCGACACCACTGAGCGAGTGGGATCGAGTCGAACGAAGCTCATTTCAACTCAATATAGGTATACAAAGGGTCGAAGCGAGCTTCAAGCTCGCTTCAACACCTCATATAAATGTAGTAAATGTCAATATTTTTTGACTCCACATTTTTTCTCTCCAACAGGAAACGAAAATCATCGATTTCAACATTTAATTTTAAAATGGGGAAAAATAGAGAAAAGCGCTCCGAGAAATAAGAACCAACTATTTTCGTATCCGTTCGGACAAAATCTCCATTGGAACATTTATTTTATCGTAGCAGCAAACTAGACGTATACCGCCACATCTAGTTGACATGTGGGCTGTTTTTTTTTATAATTTTCAGGCACTAAAGGGAATAATTAAAATGATTTAACACAGTGCGAGCGTTTTAGGAAAGTGAAAGAGGATTTAAGAGGAGATACCGATGCACATTGGTTCTATTTCTAACAATAGTAAACTTTGGTTGTTGTGTAACAAAAAAATTGTTGGAGTTTCATTGTTAGGATTGTTACATTTAGGAATGATAGTTTTTAGAAATATTATCTGTCAAACAAGTTTTGTTTTTTTCATATACATATCGTCGGCTGAGAATTACAGGGTTCTATGTCGACCGACCCCCATTTCGAGTTATTCAACTTTTAAGTTTTTGTTGCTCAGATTTCGTATTAAATGGCTATTGATTTACATTCGAATGATAACAAACGATAGATTATTGATAATAACTAATAAAAATATAATTTATTTGTTTATGTGTTGAGGAATTTCCTTTTAATTGCAAATTAAATTTTTTGCACAAAGTTCTATAAGCCAATTCCATGTAGTTCAAATTTCGGTGAAGGTTCTATGTACCACATAGAACCTTGTAATTGTTATTTAATCATATGAAGATTTCTAACATTTAGTTTAGTCGTTGAAAAAAACTATGGTATTCATAGTATAAAAGCAGCAAAATAGAGTATCTGAAATGATTCTCCAACTAAATATAAAACAATAATCTGATTTTTACATTTTTATTATAGGAAAATATTATATAGTATTTTTAATGCATGTAGCACCTAGTTCACTATATAATTAACTTCATATATTTAACAGTTCGTTTACGTAAATAAGAAAATAATGAGAATAAATAATAAATATAATAAAACTAATATTTTAATTATTGATTGAATGAATTAAAGGTACAACATTTAAATAAATAAGAAAATAAATAGTAATTTGATTAAACAAACTAAAATTTTAATTTTCATAGTATATTTTATATATATCTTACAGTTCAAGTAAATATGTGAATACATTTAAGAAAATTATAGAATATTATAAATTAATTAAACAAACAAGAATTTTAATTAATCATATTGGATATTTGTTCTTGTTTTCATTATATTTTCGAAATTTCTTTATCAATAAATTGCAGGCATGTATTTAAGCATTGCTTTAAATGGTTTGATTTTTCTTGTTGCAAGGTCATTTTTTAATTGTACCCCTTTTAAATTTGGCCATTGAAAAGACCACATATTCTTATTTCTTAAGGTTTTTTAACACTAAGTCTACACTTTTAAGAGATTTTTCAAGATGGGAAGTCTTAAAAAACACCTCGGTAAGGTTCTGTGTAAGTTGAAGTTGGACAACTTTCGAAAATGGTATTAATTTAATATTTAAAATCTTACAACACTCGTAAACATTTTTAAAATCTAACGGTTGCATTAGCAAAACTGTAAGATTTTGTTTTTTGAATGACAAGGGTGAATGAAAATCGCGATTCGTAAGACGCGTTGAATGCAGCTATGGGTATTACCTATTTCCTAAATTGTAGAATGTCCTGGAGTAGAGAATTTAAAATGTATATGTTGGATGTCTGGCTGATGCTTATGAAAATCAATTAATATGAAGTTTACCAACAAGTGCCGGTTTTGACATAACACGGTTTAGAATCTTCAGCAAAGCACTAGCAATATCATTTCCTGTTCTTCCCATTGTGCTTTCATCACACAAGCAGCAATAGACGTTATTATTAAGCGAAAAATGTCCTGTAAAGTTATGCACATTTAACTTTGAGTGGTAAAAAAATGAGCGTACATCAGCTTTTGGACAGGTAAGTACATTTTGCATGTCAAAGCACAAAACTGGAACTGTATTTTCTCTGTCAACTTGTCTTTGCTTGTATGCCTCTTCCTTTTCCTGAAAATGCGCATTATATTTCAAAACCAGCTCATCAGATACAGTGGTGTTTTCAACTGCTATTTTATGCTCCTCGCATAGATTTAATGCTTCAAAAACTCAATGCTGTCTCCTGTCGCTAAAGCGAAATCCACCCCCATGCCGCTATCCATAAGTGACCCTTGAGGTGCTCCAATAACCCACTTGAGTCTTTTGGATAGAATCCAAAAAAGAGCTTTACAATAATTGATAGGTGATAGGACTAAAACAGAAACAATTGAATCTCTCGAGCACCGTCGCAATGTTTCTTGTCTTTCATTATATTACCGTTATTTTTACAAACATTGTTCTAGTGAAATAGCCAGTTGCATTCCTCCCCTTAAACAATTTAACCGTAACACTCGCGCTTCGGGGAATGCTCATCAGTTTACCCTTGAGCCCAACTTCGGACGTACTGTTAAATTCAGAGATTCATTCTTTAGCCGCACTACACGAATGTGGAATGCCTTACCCGACTCTATATTTCCTTCCCATTGTGATATTCAGACATTCAAAACCAATGTGCATCGGTATCTTATTTTAAATCCCCTCCCACTTTCCTAAACGCTCGCACTGTGATCAATCATTTAAAATATAAAAAAAATCACATCTATCTTTCTTTGGATTATGAAAAGCCAAGTTAAATTGAGTGTTGAAAACTTGTCGATATGCATTAAATTTAACAGTTTCGTCAGTTCCTGTGTTCTCTTAATACATATGAAACATTTCTGAAATTGTTAGACTTGGTTTGAGATACTGCTTGTTGCTAGTTTTTCACAAGCTTTTTGTAAACAATATCAAAAACACGAAGAAAAAACCAAAGGTAAATTGATCAAGATAGAACTTTGTTGCGTTTTCGGCAATCCGATAAGAATAAGATAAGGTTCTATGTACAAAATTAAGGAATACAAGGTTCTATGTCAATAAGAAGATGTGTAATTTTTTTATTGGTCAAAGAGAGAATTATAAAGTTCTATCCGCCAATTTTGCTACATAGAACGTTGTAATTCTTAAATTAACTTCATTTTGGTTTTTAGAACCTTTGTTTTTTGCGTTTTACGCTTTATAGGGTGAATTAAGGTGCATGTTTATGAATTCATTCGAAAGCGCTTGAAAATACGAATCCAACGACATCCATAACTCATTTTTCGTAAAAATGGCTGTTAGAACCTTGTAATTCTGAGCCGACGATATGTATGATTCTCAAAATGAATTACGAAGACTTAATTGTGGTTGCTCTTAGCATTATTTCTGCACAAAATCGTTCTTTTATGCAATGTATATTGTTCCTTATTGCTTACAATAGGAAAAAATTACATTTTAACTTTAATTATGCGTCACAAAATGGTAATAACATTTTTGAATTTGTTTAGAAAACAAATCGTCTCATATGTTCACTTTAACAGATGAACACTTTAACTATTGTAAACAATGGTTAACTATGATAAGAAAAAGAAGGTTCCAATCGGGATGTTATTACGTTTACGATTCCCGAAAAAGTCATCACAGAATCCATCGTAGTAAAAAATCGCATACAAATTGCCCCTACGAACGTCTGAGATGGAATTGGTGATAGGGCGGATCGTTATACATACAGTAGTGGACACAAATTTAGCACACTAAGATGGGTACTACCATATTTTTAATTTTCTCTCTTGTTTTGTTCCAAGCAACGGTACATTTTGAACTAATATATATGACAACAAATCAGAGAAAACAAAACTGTATATTTTCATATGCAATCCAATTACATAGTGAAAAAATCGTTGATGGTTTGTCATTTGCATTGTTTTTGGTTGGACATCAATTTAGCACGTGTACAAATTTTGGTTATTTTTTTTTAATTTGTGGGTTTTTAAGAGAACAAAATTATTTTCGAGGTAATTTTATATCTTCTTAATGTTATATATTCAAATAAAATTAAAAAAAAAACATTAAATAGTCATGGCAAAAGGGCAATTGTGTTCTGAGGACAAAAGGAGTCTTATCATTAAGATGAAGTGAAAGTGTCGCACAGTAACAGAGATTTCTGAGCTGCTAGAATTTTCCAGGAAGATGGTCTGCAATGCTCCTAGACATTTTGAAAAGTATGGAGTGACGAAACATGTAAAACAAGCCCCTCGCACACGAAAAACAATAAAGAGGGAAGATAAAGTCATTTACATGTTATAAACCAAGGATCCATTTAAGGCCTCTAGTGCCATTCGAAATGAATTAATGGAGAATTACAATGTCAATGTATCCTCAAGAACCGTGAGACGACGCCTAAATGCAAAAAAAAATGAGAGGGTGCATTGCACAAAGAAAACCATTGGTTTCGAAAAAAAATTTGAAGGCTAGATTAGAGTTTGCCAAATTACATCTAGGCAAACCACTTAATTTCTGGAAAAATGTACTTTAGAGCGATGAATCAAAGTTCTGTCGATTCGGAACAGATGGAAAAAAATATGTGTGGCGTCCACAAAACAAGGAACATGATCCAAAATACACCATTAAGACGGTGAAGCACGGTGGTGGAAACGTGATGGTCTGGGCTGCCTTTTCTTGGCACGGTGTTGGTCCAATAGTGAAGATAGACTCAAAAATGGACCAGCACCTGTACAAAGATATTATCTTGAACCATATGATACCATATGCCGAAGATAATTTGCCGGTTTTATGGCGCTTCATGCACATCAAGGACCCTAAGCACACTTCAAAACTAGTGAAAAGTGCCTTATAGGTCAATAGAGTGAATGTTTTAAAGTGGCCTGCTCAATCACCCGATCTGAACCCGATCGAAAATTTGTGGAATGACGTTGAGCAACACATTGAAAAACAAAAAACGAAAAATTTAACAGATTTGTGGCAAGAGATACAGAATGCTTGGTATTCAATACCTAAGCAACGCTGTGAGGCCTTATACGAGAGCTTGCCAAGAAGACTCAATTCAGTATTAAAGAACAAAGGATTTCCAACAAAATATAAAAGAAAATATAGTTTTAGTAACGGTAAATAACATAACTAAGCAATTTTAATGAAATGTGCTAAATTCATGTCCAGACAAAAAAGTATGTTTTCTGTTATTTTTTTCATTATTTTCTTTCAGATATAAAAAATATAAGATTGTATTTTGGAAAAATATACTTATATCCGTAAATAATGTAAATAACATAAAAATGAAAATATTGAAATAGAAACAAATTTTGTAAATATAGTTTAATTTTTTCTTTTATTAATGTGCTAAATTCTTGTCCACCACTGTATATATCAAAAAAATAAATGAACAGTGAAAAACTCAAGATGACATTATGTTTAGCAACCGAAAGGTATGAGCAAAGAACAGCAAGCAAATTCTTTAGGAATACATTAATAAAGTAGAATTCTCAGTTGCAGCGTAAATCAAATTAAAAGAATTCAAGATTTGAAATGATAATTTTCCATTATCCTTACAGTTTCCAAAAAATTTACTTACACTTCAATACTTTGGTCAACAGCCATTTTTTATTTTGTTAAACTTCTGGGGAAATCGTTTAACTTCTGTTTTGCTGCCGTGATCAATCGGAACATAAAAATCATCTTGCACCGCATGCATTTGAAAACTTTGGACATGTCGTGATTTTGAACCGTTACTTTGATTTTGTCATTTTCAAGGCACATTAAAATTTTCTTAGGAGTAATTTCCTATTACTCGGATACGATAATAGGGAAAATGACCCCAATTAAAAAGGTATTTTAATGCAATTTTTATCTTTCTGCTAGTAATTAGATGAACCTGAGGAATAGGCTCTTTTATAGTTTTACAATTTATTTTGGGTTTAGAACTTTTTTAAGGAACTGTAGACTATAAAACAAATTTCGCTCAAAACTAACCTTTAACTAAACTAGATTCTCTCGAAATTGTGTGGTTGATAAGGATAAAAGAAATCAATGTCGTTATTGTCGTCTTCGCAAATGCTTTAAAGCTGGCATGAAAAAGGAAGCAGTTCAAAATGAACGCGACAGAATTAGCTGTCGTCGAACATCAAACGAAGACCCAGATCCTGGTAATGGACTCTCTGTGATATCACTCCTTAAGGCTGAAAGGGAAAGCCGCCAGTCAAAAGCTGGTGCCGCAATGGAAACAACCCAAAATGAAGATTTATCCAGTAAACAATTTGCCAGCATAAATGATGTATGCGAATCGATGAAACAACAACTTTTAACATTAGTCGAATGGGCCAAGCAAATTCCTGCCTTCAATGATCTGCATTTAGACGACCAAGTTGCTTTGCTCCGGGCACATGCTGGTGAACACCTTTTATTGGGTTTATCTTGGCGATCAATGCATTTAAAAGATATCTTATTGTTAGGAAATAATTGCGTCATTACAAAACATTGTCCAGGTGTGGTTATTAAGATATTACAAATTTTGTTTAAGAACATAGAAATAAAAATATTTTTTTTAATCTTTTTAGATGCACGACTTTCACCAAATTTAGATATATCTCGTATTGGAGCAAGGATTATCGATGAATTGGTTTTTGCCATGAAAGATGTTAACATCGATGATACTGAACTGGCTTGTATAAAAGCGCTTGTCTTCTTTGACCCAAGTTAGTTTTTTTGTTGTTGACATAACCATAGCTAATATCTGTTACTTGCTCGTTTTTGTATTTAGATGCCAGAGGACTCAATGAACCCCAAAGGATAAAAAATCTTCGACATCAAGTACTGAATAACCTTGAAGACTACGTCTCAGACAGACAGTATGAGTCACGAGGTAGATTTGGGGAAATACTGCTAATCTTACCAGTGCTTCAATCAATTACGTGGCAAATGATTGAACAAATTCAATTTGCAAAACTTTTTGGAGTCGCACGTATTGATTCTCTTTTACAAGAGATGCTACTTGGTGGTGAGTAACTTCTTAAATGATAAAAAGGAGACAAATTGATTTTAAACGTTTATATATAATTTTTTAGGTGAATTAGCGGACAATGCATCTCCACTATCACCGCCCATTGTGAATGCTTACAATCCAACTAATCCAATGGACCAAAGTCAGGTATCCTCAAGCCTAGATCCGCTTTCTCCAAGCAATTCTGATCAAATATCACAGGAATCAATGTCTAATTGCATGGATACCGGAATGGATGTCCCAATGATAACACCACTAATAGATTCAATGCCACCGACAAACAATTTCGATCACAGACAATCATCAAGGCCACAAATATTGTCGCCCCTGCGCAACAATTCACCAAACTCACCAATGGATCCCACAGATGTTTATAACAACCATCAACACAGGACCCAGCAGAATAATGCTCATAATCATCCTCCTCCGCAACACCACGATCAACATCAGCGAATTTCTTCATACCGCCAAGAAATGATGGCACCGAACAGCAGCTCGAATAGCAATCATTTGGATCGTGTTGATGTTCGTAGCCCAACTGAGATGACATTAAATGAGTACAATCGCACACCGACAGATGAAATAATGAGACAGCCACCAAATAAAATAAGTCGCTCCGATGGCATGACAAGCCCATCTTCGTCAAGCTTTTTACTTGGTGTTCAAGATAATGATAGTTATAGAATGACCCTAAAACAGGAACCGGAAACTGGCTACTAAGTAGTGTTGGAATAATGAAATTACATTTTGGTACTGGGCTTGCTACTTGTGCAATAGCTAAGAGATTTTTTATATAAATTTTGTATACATACAAATGTATGTATGTAGTTATTTTTAACATAAAAATATATTTTTCCAAAAGTGGGAAACGGCAAAAACAAAATCAAAATGTTATTTAATCAGCAATATAATATACGTATTTTAGGGAATAATAAAATTTCTTATCAATAGTAACTAAGTTAGAAATGAGGTACTTTTAACGGTAGGTAGATATATCAATACAATATGGATTAAAATGATACCACTTTTTACCAGTTTTTTTTAAGTAGAATGTGTAGGTAGTATAAAATTTTTGTTAAAGGAGATTTTGATATTTTGTTGTAAATATGAATATTAATGTGGAAATATACATTGTTTATACATATTGTTATAACTCAATGTTTTGTTTGTTCTTTTATTAGTAAACTGTCCTTGAAAGGCAATTTACATAGGTAAATATGTATGTACATATGTACCTATATACTTTTTCCGTAATACTTTCGAAAATATATTGTATTTTAGGCAAACGTTAACTGTTGAATTTTGATTATGCTAGAGGCTGGTTAAGACTAGGTTGGAAAAGATGATGAAGGAATAAAGTCCACAGATACAAGCAAAAAAGGTTAAATAAGAGGTAAGGGATATGAATCGTCATACCCCAAAATAGTCGAAACCTCGTAGAGATGCATAGCCTAGTAACAAAAAACTCTCATGGTTGGGATCATTTTATTTCTGTGTATATATTGTTGGCAGGAATTTGGGAAACCTATAATTTCCTGTCGAGTTCAAATGAGATCCTTACACTAACGATTTCCAAAGAAATTTATTGCGCAGAAACAGAATATGTCATATAAGCAATTTGACGACTTAAGAGTACCGAGTTCTATGAACTACGATTATTTTTAGTAGGCACAAGAATGGATTTGCATCGATGTTTTTTTATAACTAGAGAGAAACGAGAATATAATTTTAATAAATCTTTACATACCGGTTTCATTTGGGCACCACCGACAAATAAACAACTTAACTTTAAACAAACAGATTGAGCTCTGCATCTAAATTGGTAGATTGATATAATAGCCGTGTTTTTTTGGAAAAGTTATACGTAGTACAGTAGGATTTTATATGAATAACAAGTACAACATCCGCAGTAGGATCACTGCCGATAAAAGATTTGAGATTTGACGTTTATTCGAGTATCGGCAGTGATCCTACTGCGTATGTTGTATTTGTTATTCATATAAAATCCTACTGTACTACGGATAACTTTTCCAAAAAAACACGGCTAATGTATATTAGACTTCGACAGCCGTATCTATAAGATTTTCTTAAACTGCATCTTAGAGGTTATTTAGTTAAGCATACTTAAATATTTAATTTGGCTTTAAATGACGAAACTTCAATTCGTATCTATAATCCACTTTTCGTTGGTACTTAACTAAACAATGGTTGTGTCACGTAACGTAAAAGAATGTGAAAATCTAGTACAAAAAAAAAAACAAATGCTGCTTCATTTTATGCAACACAGCTGTTTTGTGACACCTTCTTTCAGTAAATAATTGGAAGACACATTTTTTTATTTGTGAAATCAAAAAAAAAAATGGCTATCGAACACACACCCACACCCGCCGCTACAAATAAAAGAAAAAGATCTGAAAATTGGGAAACTTTTTTATTTTAGAATTTGCAATAATACACTACAAAACAGAATTATTTTCTGCACAGATTGGGCGTGTTTTCCTAAATGCAGTGTTACAGCGCATCATGAATTTTGATGCTTTTCTTTATTCACTTGCTTCAATAAAATAACGTTATTAAATACGAATTCTAAATTTTAGAGTTTTTTTTTAATGAATTGTAAAAGTAAATTTCAGAGTGAAGAAAAACGTTGCAAGGGCATCAAAATCCACGATGCGCTGCAACACTGCATTTAAGAAAACGCCTATTGTCTTCCAACAATGAGGAAGAAAGTGTCGATACAAACACTTCAAAGGCTAAGAGGGAAGCGTGGACGAAATTTCTTTGCGCATACACTTTACTTTAATCAATACAAATTTTATGTTTCTTAAATCGTTGCACTTTATACGAGTAGTTCTAATATAATATCACAACAAACAATACCTACAAACTCACAATTTGAAACTTCAAAATTTCAAAGATGACAATCGATACCCAAGCAACACAATTGCATCTTACAGATATATTGAAAAGTTATTTTCCAAGTGCTTTCAACTCTTTGAACAATCTTAAAGAGGTCTGTAATACCCAAAAAGGCCTAAAGGGGAGGAGTCTATTGTATTGAACAAAGAGTTCTAAGTAAAGTATTTGTAAGACTTCATAAAGATCATTTTTTGATTAATCTATAAAGACACTTTCAAGTGGTTTTCAAGATGTTTATATTTTTGAGTAGAAAGATTGAACTACGAAGAAGAAAAATGTATACAAAATGTCTTTCTCTTTCACGCAAATACAAATTTAATGCAATTCAAATAAAATGGATTGACTAATATAAATACACAAACATGGCGAATTCTTTCCTTCAATAATTTATGACTGGATTGTGGATTTACGATATTCATTGTATACCCTTTTTATGATTGTGTGTTTTGATTTGCGAGAGTAGATTTAATTTGAAACCGCATACTCTACCCTACTTGAAATTAACGCCCCTTCAACTAGAATAGGATTTACAAAGAAATATTCAGAAAAATAATGTTATAATAATAAAATGCCCTCAGAATAAAAAAAGAAATGACTTTTATGTATGCAATAGATATGGCCGATTCATGTATGTGTATGTATCGAAGGTATTCCTACCTACAGGGTGCTTTATTTTATGAAAGGTCTTTTTTGTTCGATCTGAATAATTTTAAAATGTAAAATAATTTCAGCAAATAAATACAACTCAAAAGGTTTACAAACTGAGTGATATATTAGCACTTACGTCTTTAGAATTTTATATGAAATAAAATTAAATCAACTTTTTTATTGTATATGGTGATGCTAAGATCTCCTTTATACTACAAAACACGAAGAAACATAATAATTGTTTGAAGAATGATTTCGGATTTTTATTGCATTTTTTTCAAAATTTAAATGTAAGTTGACAGGTTTTATACATCTTACAGAAAAAAGATACAAAAAGACATACTATATGAAAATAAGTGAAAATATATGTCATTCCTTAATTTTTATTTCACAAAGTGTTAAAATCCCTGGATTAAAAATCTGTAAGAAAGATATGCTAACTTGACATTTTATTGTTGCGTCAACATTCTATCAAAATACAAAATATTGAGTTCAACTGTCAACCGACTAAAGAATCACTGAAAATTCAGAAAATTTGATATTATACATAATCAAAATAATACCCATTATCAATTTTATTTGAATTTGAATTTTATTTCAACATTTCTTTTATATTCTGCCAAAGTTCTTCAAATAACAACATTTCCTTCTTTCATTTACTTAGATCTGTAGAAACTGATGACTTCGTATAGTAAACGATAAAACATAAAAATCTAGTAAATAATAATTTTATCTTCAATATACGTTTAACAATGTCACCCTTTACAAAATATATGTATTTTATACAGATACGCCACCCATTTGTTAAGAACTCTTTAAAATATCTTAAGCACTTCACAATAAGATATCGAAACTGAAATTCAAAGCAAAGAGTGAAAAAAGTGTAAACAAAGAGTAAAGGAAGAATATAGATGTTTACAATCAGTCAAATCCAAAAAAAAGAGCAAACAAAGTGTAAGGAAAGAGTAAAAGAAAAAGATAACAAATTCACAACAATTTAGGCTAGGCGCGCACATTCAATTTTTAGTTTTGCAACTGTTTGTTACGAGCAACTAAAAAGTTTGTGTTTTGACACAAACTAAACGATTGCCTGAAATGAGTTCGCTATTTTGTGTAACATATAATTATACGCACCTGCGCGAACATTCAACCAAATAGTTCATCTGTTTTCTATAAGCAACCAAACAGTTGTGCAGTTTTGCTTATTTTTTGTTAAACATAATTATATGCAATGGCGCGCACATTCAACTAAATAGTTGAGTTGTTTTCTTTAAACAGAAGAGAGAATAAAAGATTTTCGCTTGGTTTCACAATTCACAATTGTTAGGCGAAACAAAACATTTTTCTTCAACCAAAGAGGAAAGTAGTAATTCTTGATGTTAAGCTTTCATAAATACGTTTTAGTGAAAACTTCCACAGAATATCTTCAAGATGTATTCGAAAGATTAAAATGAAAACCTCTTTCAGCATTTTAAAACTACTCCTTTTAAAGAGGTTTTAAAGAGGGTACATAGAGAGTCAATATGGTGACATTTGTCATGATTATCTCTAAGATGTTTTAAAGAGCATTTAATTATACTTTAACAAAAAGAACATTTTAAAGAGCAAATTAGGAGGTCATAAAGTGAAATGGTATAAAGAAGATTGAACTAACAGCTTGTAAAGAGCTGATACATTTATTGAAGTACTCTCCAAGAGTTTATGTGTTGCTTGGGTATGTCAAAATACATTTTAAAATGCCTTTAAGTGACCCTTAAACGCGGCTGATGGCGTTTAAGTTAAGAGGCCTTTAAGTAACGTTACTTAAATGTGAAAATTGATTATAGATACCGATTTCATACTTAAGAGCTGCTTAGAGGTATTTTAAAGTTAATTAACCTTTAAGATTTGTTTATAGATTCGCCTGCGAGTGTTTTAGACATTTTTCAATTACATACATATGAATATTCGGGTTTGTCATTTGTAAATTCAGAGTTCGATCTGAAATTTGATTTTCTGGTGACAAATGGACAACAATTTCAGATTGATTTTTTTTCGTATAGTTCGTGTCTGACAGTTCTTGAAAGAAGATGCTGCCGGATTTGATTTCAGAATAGAAAACTGAAGCCCTCGCACACCCGTATCGAATCGTTCTCCCGAATTAACAATCGAATAGGCCACACCACACGTAACAATCACTTTTAAAGTTCGTTAATTTAAAAAAAAAAGATGCTGCACAAACACAAAAATTCGTCGAATAGAAGTTCGAAAATTACTAGACCTATTCTGCCACATCTGTTATTTTGCCATAAATTGTCTGTTAAAGTGGATTTAATGAATCATAAAAGATTTCAACCTTAAAAGATCTTTTAACATTGATATTCAGAGGTTAACTTTTATAAAAGTTTGTTAGGCTAGCCGCGCACTAGCAACTGTAATCGAAATCAAATAGTTTAATCACCAGTTGATAGAGTACCGCGCATTGGCAACTCTTTACTCACGCTCACACTCTTTTCTCTCTTGCGCTTATAGAAAACAGCTCAACTGTTGCGAATTAATTTTAGGCAATCGTTTAGTTTGTGTCAAAACACAAACTTTTTAGTTGCTCGAATCGAGTAGTTGCTCTAAGTGCGCGGTGTCCCATATAAGCCCATATGTTTCATTTTAAAAACTAAACAGTTGCTAAACTAAAATTGAATATGCGTGCCTGGCCTTATGCAACTTCGAAAACGGAATCCGTTATCAAACGGAACCAAAATCTGCTACCATAATCAGCCGTGATAAAGACAAGCCACTTTACACGTTTACACGATATTAATCGTGGATCTATGTGGATCCGGATCTGGATTAATTTTTAACATTGTATTACAAAAACAATTTAGGATCCTGTCCTCTATCTGCATCTATTTTAAAGATCCAGAAATTAGTTTTTTTTTCTGGCGAGTGGATGGCGTTTTATGGTAAGGTAGTGTAAACTACAGTGTAAAGAAAAAAGACAAGACAATTTGAAAATCAGTAACAGATAATAAAACGCGGCTACTATTCTACTTTGTTTATATGGCATGTGATTTTAATATATTTCATTACATTTGTCTTCTTTTGAGAGCATTATTTCGTTGACGAAATAAAAGATAAATATAAATTTCTACTTGATATACCTTTGTACTTATTGAAATCTTTTATAATAAAAGTCACAGAAGCTTATCTCTTATTTTTTATGATTTTTAACAGATTTCATATAGCAGATTTTGGCATGCTGAATACCAAAAATGCGATTCGTAAAAGATTTTTTCTGAGTTCGAACGGTTGACAGTTCATAAAAGATTTTTTACCAGATTTTATAACAGATTTTAGCATGTCAAATATCAAAATTATAATTCATAAAAGATTTGTTGACAGCTCAATATTTTTTTTGGAAATTCATAGCAGAATAAAAGATCACGCCGAATAGGCATAATATATTTATATAAAACAAACGCCATTACGGGTATCAAATTGTTCTCCGGATTAACAATCGTAAAAGCCACATCAATGGGCGCATGCACTAATGTAGTGATGACTTCGTAGTCAACTCATTGTGATTGGCTAAAGACAACTAAAAATTGAGTTCAAATTACCCCTCCGACGTAATGTAAAACTTTCGGCTTCAAAGCTAGTGGATAATGATTTTGACATTTCACAATCAGCTGTTCGATGAAAATACAAGTTTAACATTTGGTGGAAAGTATTTTCAATATGAAATTCAACTCAATTTTTAGTTGCCTTTAGCCAATCAATACGAGTTGACTACATATAGTCACAACACTAGTGAATGCGCCCATTAGTGAATGCGACCAACGTAACAAATCGCTTTCAAAATTCGTTTAGTTTAAAAATTTAAATTTGACAGGTGGATTTATACTTTACAATACAACTTATGGTATTATTAATTATTATTATTAAAATTGGAATAAATACTTTTATAAATTTTGATCAGGGATGATCAGAATTTATAGGAAGACAAGTTGTTAGTATAAGAACGCTGTCACTTCATTGCCCCACCTTTCATCTATGTATTTTTCCTCTGCATAAGAGTACATTATGGAAACCAAATGCCAGTTTTGTGTGAAATGAGCATTGAAATATTTGAAAGACATTCAATGTGTTAGTAGGTTATTGCACCAACATTTTTTCCATAGAAAGCCTTAACATTTTGGGGCAACTTTTAAGGTTGCGTATAATATGGATTTTTTTTACAATTAGCTTGGTCTCACTATTACAAATTTAAAATATTAAAGTAAGGAAACACCGTTTAATCATATACATTTTTTTTTCAGTTTTTACCACATTAACAGACTTTCATTACTGAAAGTGGCCAGTGTGTAAAGTCACCTGGCAGGCGCCTATATCAAGAATTTTGTTTAACTTTATATTACTGTGGGTGGCCCGCTTCCCATGTTCTCATTATTTTATCTCCCTTTGTAGTCAATATTAGGTGTCACCAAAAATTCCGACTGAAGAGAAGGGCCATACATATGGATTTAACTAGTTTTCTATCTTTCATATGTTTATTAATTTCTTGTGAAGTGTTGCATGTGCGTGCTGCTCTATCAACTGGTGATAAATCTATTTGATTTCAATCACAGTTGCCAGTTGCCAGTGCAACTAATGATATGGATCATCAATTATTGAAAATAAAACGATGGGATCCATAGTTACAATAGGTGCGTTTTATTATTCACAAATCTATCTGGATCCGGATCTGGATCTTCCCTTGAAAATAAAACGATACGGATCTTAGTGACAGCAGTGTTATAAGCCCGTCTCTTTTTATCCTTGGATTTGTAAATTTTAAATTATTTCTTGTCTCTTTTCTTTACACTGTAGTTTACACTACCTTACCATAAAAAGCCATCTACTCGCCACTGTAATAACTAATTTTTGGATCTTTGAAATAGATCCCGATAGAAAACAGGATCCCAAATTGTTTTTGTAATACATGTTAAAACTTAATCCAGATCCGGATCCAGATAGATTTGTGAATAATAAAACGCACCTAATACATAGATAGTATCAGATATGATAGATCATCGAAATATATCAATCACAACAAACCAAGCAACGTATCGTAAGTGAATCGTATTAATGTATCCATTGACATATTAGGTGCGTTTTATTATTCACAAATCTATCTGGATCCGGATCTGGATCTTCCCTTGAAAATAAAACGATACGGATCTTAGTGACAGCAGTATTATAAGCCCGTCTCTTTTTATCCTTGGATTTGTAAATTTTAAATTATTTCTTGTCTCTTTTCTTTACACTGTAGTTTACACTACCTTACCATAAAAAGCCATCTACTCGCCACTGTAATAACTAATTTTTGGATCTTTGAAATAGATCCCGATAGAAAACAGGATCCCAAATTGTTTTTGTAATACATGTTAAAACTTAATCCAGATCCGGATCCAGATAGATTTGTGGATAATAAAACGCACCTATTATATATGGACTGCTAGTCGTATGAAATTTCTATACAAACGCTCTGTGAATATGGTTCCACTTCTCACTACCAACATTAGAGCTATTGGTGCAAAAGTGGTAAAAATAAATATTAATTCCATTAATTTGTGAACACGTGAGTACAAAGCATTTGGTTCAATGAATGTTTTCTTCTGGGGCCTGAATTGCTTGGGGTTTGTTGCTGTAAGGCCTTGACTAAGGTAGTCATTGGTAAATTCATAATTCAATTTTACAATGTTACACAAAATAGCGAACTCATTTTAGGCAATCGTTTAGTTTTTGTCAAAACACAAACTTTTTAGTTGCTCGAACCAAGCAGTTGCAAAACCAAAAACTGAATGTGCGTGCCTAGCCTAACTCCTCCTCTACACAAAAAGTTTTGTTTTCACAATCATATTTTGCCCAAAACTGCCAATTATACACAATTCTAGTTTTTATATGAATTTTAATAAACTTAGGGCTAAAATTTGAGAAAGTAATAAGTTTGGGCAAGTAAAGGAATGGCATATTATTTACAAACATGTCACCGTGTTCGAAGTCTCTAAATAGGAAGAAATGACTGGATCTAAATTATTTCCACTCTAATTTCTTCTTAAAGCAATATAAAAAAATTATTTCTAGAGAAGTTATATTTACGAACGTACAATCTTCCTGCAAGAACATCAAAAATTCAAAACAAACACACCTAAAACTTGTTTAACTAATCTTTTTTAGCCACTAGCCGAGACAAATCTTATTACTCACTCTAACTCTTTAGTTGAACAGTTACACAAGTGAGATAGAAGTTTTAAATAAAATCGGCGCGGCGGTTGAATTTCGCATTTTGTTTCTCTGTCAAAAAACAAGAACTTAAATCTTTAAAATATACGGTTGCAAAGCGTTGTTTTTATATCTTTTGTTTAACTTTTGATTCTTGTTCTGAATATACTTGAAACTAATAAATTATTTTAATTAATAAAGAAACGAATCACATACGAATACAGCTTTGATTGAACGTTTATTAAATAAATTGCCTTGTTATTTTGTTTTGCTTAATATACAATTAATATAAAAAACATCTGTCGCTTTTGCCTGATCCTTACAAATAAGCTAGACGCCCATCGAAGATGAATCCAAAGGAAATCTATTATTCAGATAAATACTATGATGAAGAATTTGAGTACAGGTAAATTGAGGTTTTTCAATTAATTTGAAATTGTTCACTCTAAAAAAAAACTTAAACTAGACACGTTGTCCTGCCAAAGGAACTGGTTAAACTTGTGCCAAAGACGCATTTAATGTCTGAGAATGAATGGAGAGCGATTGGTGTGCAACAATCCCGTGGATGGGTGCACTATATGATACATAAACCCGAACCCCATATTCTACTATTCCGTAGGCCAATTGAAACAAAGTAATGTATATGCATTCAAGCCATCGAATGTTCGGAGAAAGGAAGAAGCTAGTGTAGCAAGGAACGAAGTAGTCTCCGAATTGTAAATATACAAACCATCGGCTATCTATTAAAGGAAATACTCAACTTATGTGCAGAAGGACAAGTCGTGTTGTCTTTTTTTTATTATTATTATTGATTAAAGATCAGTTACATTTTATATTAATTTAAACAACTTAAGTATATGTAACTTAAAAATGCCTTTGGATTTCTCTGGTAGTTTGCTTTTAAGGTGCCATAGATTTATTTAGTTGTGTTTTGCCTTATTACAAAAAAAAAATTAAAAAAATACTACTTACTTTAAAAAAATAAGCATGAATTGTCGACGTTCTTGATTTGTGTCGAATCGATTTTCTTTTGTACTGGATTGTTCGATTTACTTTGCATGTGATTTTATTGTTACCTTCAAACAAAATACTGTAATTTTAAGATAAACAAAAAAAAAAAAATAAAGAAACTTAAGAAAATGTTAAAAGATTTTTATTTTTACGGGTGCTATTAAAGTTACATTTGTTTGCTTATTCATGAATAGAAAATTGGTTTGATACGTCATACATGTAGGTCCAGCAAAGAACTTCACTATTTGATAAATACACAATCCTTTTTTTACAATCATAATGAAAATAGATAGAGAAGAACACTTGTTTCATTTGACTTCGCTGATGAATAAATGGTGAAAGATTTGCAGAGTAAAATACAAAAAAACTACATAAATGCAAATAAATTATGAATGCCTCCATTTGCATAAGAAAATTGCATCGATTGAAATCTACCCATTTGTGTACATACAGAATTTATAGAATTTATGCTAACACTCTTAGTGGATCTTTGATAATCCTTAATATAAACGAAGACATGAGTTTTTATAACTAGTGAACTTGTGGTTTTGTTATTACGAACAGAATGTGTTAGCTTCAAGAAAAGGATTGTCCTTAAGAGTTCCACTTTCGAGAATGACAATTATATAAGAAAAAAGTTAGTGGCCATAGGCTCTCACAGAGCCTAAACTTAGTGACTTACACAACTCATGTTAAGAGGTTATTAGTTCGCTAGTAAAAACGGAGACCTACAATTTTCTACCGGGTCCGAACAACACGGAATCGAAACCCAACCTTCTACATGACAGTGTAACTCGCTAACTGTAGTGCCAAAGGGTACTCCTAGACAACTTTAATAAATTAGTTTTATTCTTTGACTCAGGTACCTATGTTAGTACAGTAAAATCTCCATTCTTTTCGTTCCCCAACAAAGTTATTGCATTCTTTAACCTTTAAATTTATTCCGTGTAAATTGCGGTACATCAGATCACATGCAGTTTGTTAATTAAAAGGTTAAGATAAATATTTATTGAAACAAATATTCTCTGTTAAATGAATTATTTTCTTAGATTTATTTGTAACGGATTTTGAATTAACAAGAATTTGATCATATTAATGAAATTTTATTTATTACCAGCAATGTTCTACACATTTATGTTTAGAACAACGAATTAAATAAAATGATTTAAAAGTAGTTTCTTGACTTACATGAGTCCATATATTGACAAAGCTCATTTAATGTTGGAATCGCTCTCGATATTGGCTCATTTTGATCGTAATTTGTTCTATGTAAAGGCTGGAAAAGAAACTGTCTAGCCTAGAAGGGACGTAAATGTGTAATTTTTTTTGTAAGAATTATGATGCCAATCGGTTAAGCCGTTAAACATAAAGTCGAAAGTCAAAATAATAGTTCTAAAGTTGATGGTATTTTTTCTACTCAGAAGGTAGATTATTATTTCATTTCTTTAGTAAACAGATTTTGCTTGTATCAAACTCTTGAAAATTGTTGAGATATAAGCTTTTCCTTAATGGTTACATGGCAGATAGTTATTTTCAGGGTTAAAACTCGAGTTCGATCTTTCATGATTTTCATCCTTTTGGATATATTTCTCGTTTCTAAATTCTGAACAACTTTAACTATAAGAACAAAATCGTGCGATCCAATCGTGAATCTTATTATTTTAGAGTTTATATTTCGATGTATTTTTATCTATCATATGTATGAAAGTACATGAAAGTAATAAACTTAAATTAAGTACAGGTAAAAGTTTGTTTTGTTTTATACAATTAAATAAATGTATCTGGAAATACAGATGACGGCAGATCAAAATCTGGTGAAACCCTTAGGCTAGTCGCGCACTGGCAACTGTGATCGAAATCAAATAGTTTAATCACCAGTTGAAAGAGAACCGCGGACTGGCAACTCTTTACTCACGCTCACACTCTTTTTCTCTCTTGCGCTTATAGAAAACAGCTCAACTGTTGCGAAGGCAATCGTTTAGTTTGTGTCAAAACACAAACTTTTTAGTTTCGAGAATCGAGTTGCTCTAAGTGCGCGGTGTCCCATTTTTCATGTTTCATTTTAGCAACCAAACAGTTGCGAAACTAAAAATTGAATGTGCGCGCCTGGCCTTAAGAATATGAGATCCAGCTTGTTCCTTCATTAGTTTTATTTTGTATTCCCATTGAATTTTTAATCAAGGTCGACCATATAAAGCTTATCTGGTTGAACAGTTGATTCAAATAATAAAAAAAAAAGATTGTGTGTACTGACGTACGCGCGGTTGAAGTAAAACTTCTTTTTCCTCAAGCAAAGCTTCTGTAAGATTATAACCTACGAACAAACATTTTGTATTCTAAAAACATGTCGCTGTCTTTGACGGATAACGTGACGTTTTGACATGTCACTGACAGCTGCATAGAAATTTTTTTACCCCCAATGCAGGAAAAGAAGTTTTACTTCAAAAAAACATCAAAAAGATATGTTTGTTTGTTTTTTTTTTTTTAAAGCATAGTGGTTTCTGCTTGTTAAATTGATCGACCACATAATTCACAAACATTTTATATTTTTAAAACATGTCGCTGTCTTTGACTGATAACGTGACGGTTTGACTTGTCACTGACAGCTGCATAGAGAATTTTTTACCACCAACGCCGGAAAAGAAGTTTTACCTCAAAAAATTGAATGTGCGCGCCTAGCCTTAAATGAAATCGAGAAGAAAAGTACAAAACTCCCATGCCACTTGACAAGCAAGTTGCCTCGCTTTGTTTGTATTACCCTAGGGCTGCACGTACAAGTATTGGCAAGCATGTTGTAATCTTGTAATGTACACAAGCATTTCTTATTAACCCGTACAAACCCGAGCAACTAAGTAGTCACCTGGCATTAATTCAGTATCCAGGCAACTTGGAAAGCAAGTACACTGACAGCGGCACTCTTGTAAAATTAATTATTAAAGTATTTGATTGATTAGTCGGGTGACGTTCAAATTTATAAATACCAAAACAAATGTCGGTGGCGTGTGCGATTAAGCGAATAAATATTATTAAAAAGTATAATTTCAAAACTTTCAGGCAACCTGATGGTCATATGGCATGCCGTCTATGACAGCAAGAATACAAATGGTAGTGGATACACCCAACTTTTTGGCCAGTACTTTGTATGCGAGGGTTAGGTGTTGGTAAAATTTATTTGGATTGCAATATGCTTGTCAATAATTATTCGGTTGCATAGCCATTGCGCGTCTGAACCTATAGTTTTATGTTTATCTTTGAATGCAGCCATTTGAAATATGTAAATTCTAAATCGTATTCAACTTCATGTTTTACTTTGCACATGCTAAAAACATGTCGCTGTCTTTGACGGATGGCGTGACGGTTTGACATGTCACTGACAGCTGCATAGAAAATTTTTTACCCCAACGCCGGAAAAGAAGTTTTACTTCAAAAAAAATTAATGCAACATTAGGCTATTTGGAACTTTTCTCTATCCTCTTATTGCTACTGGGATTTTCAATAACAAGAATATGGGTCAAATTCATTGAACGCGGACCTCTCAGCATAAGTGATATATATTTTAGGCTTAATGATGAAATTAAATAAATACATTTTACGACATAAGAATGAACAAATATTATATTAACTGACATTCATAATTTAGGTGATTTTGACCTAGTTGATACACTTACATACATTAAAGCATCAGCATTAAAACGTACGAATTAGGTGTCAGAACGTTTAAGTAAAATGACATAAAAAGTGGGTAAAAAAAATGTTGGGAAAGACCGTTTTACATTTATCAATATTTACAGTTTTTCTTTTTTTATACCAATTTTAAAATCTGTGCTGACTTCCAAAATAGGAACTTCTCTCTGCAAAAGCGACAATGTAATATATTCGAAAAGAAGTACACAAAAGAAAATGATTTTCAAATGATTCAAAAATTATAAAAAAGTAATCTAAATTAATACATGTTGCTTTAACAAAATTGCAAGAAAGAGTTTAGTTAAATGAATTTACAAGCATATTTTTAATATTGATTTTTTTGTGTATTTACATTTAAACACACATATGTACATGAACATATATTTAGCAATAGATATTTTGTAAACTTTTAATAAAAGCTTATAGTATTCCAGTAGAATCTTATTAATTGAAACGGAACGTAAAAGAAAAAGATTTGATTTTTTTTTATTAATATTATACTCAAAATTAAATCTGTAACTTGATTATCACAGATAATGCTTAATCTATATTTATGAATTTGTGATAATTAAAGAATGTTTGATCACTTTTTAGTTTTATTTGGAAATAAAGGTTAAATATCAAAGCTTTTCGTTTCACTTTCAGTTTCCAAACTTAATCCATAATTAAGTGTTGTTTTTATTTGCGACTTAAAACAAAAATATAAGTTATATAAACAAGTTTAAGATTAATTCTACATTAGTTGCCTTTTCAGAAACAGGCCACAAATTTTCAGAAAGAGCGGTGAACGAGAGACCAGATTGAAATAGTTCGCAACTCTCTTAACTTAATTATTGCAAATGACAATTCTCAACATTTATACTTATATATATGTATATCTATGGATATAATTGCACTGCATCAAACAAATATAAAAGTATGTGGAGGTTGACTTTGACCGGACCTTTCAAAATCCTAAAGGTGTTTGTATTTTTTGTCCTGAAATGTGAGATAGAAAGTTTCATACCCCTAGTAAGCTCAATTTGCCAAACTATTTGGTCCTTTAAAGATTTAACAGATTAAAGATTTGATCTTAAGCATTATATTGGTACATTGGAATGTATGTCGAATATTTTGTATAGGTAAAATAGATGTAATCTATAAGGAAGATAGGTATTTGAAAACTTTGTTCACTAAATGTATGAATATAATTAAAAATCATTGTATACCAATGATATTCATTGGCTTTATTTCGCTTTGTTGAACGCACATTATGCTAAATAGGTAAAACTTTTAAGAAGACTTAAAAAAGACCATTGTAATTGTTAAGTATTATAAAACTTTAGATATTCTGTTGTTTAACTAAATTTCACGACGGGATATTATATCAATCAGAATGCTAAAACAACCAAGTTTACCACACAAAGAAACTTTTTATACACTTAAAAAAAATAACTACCTACATACATATTTATGTATAATCTAACAGATGACCCATAAGCGGACGCCACCTGACACATTCTCATGCGAATAAGGCCGGATCTGTCCATCTCAATTAAATCGAAAATAACGTTAAGTATATCGCGCTCATATGCAAAGTTCAAATTTACTTTCAAATAACATTAAAGAATTTTTTCGAGAGTCTTCACTCAAATTTATTATGCCATCATCACACAATATGTATTTCTATGTATGTAAGTACATAAATCATACATACATATCATGGACTTTATTATTTCAATTTTATATGCAAGAGGGGTAGCTTGAAAAAATTACAATTGTAAAATTCTGGGAAGAGTGCCACCCTTCGCTTACATACCATATATGTATTCGTATGTACAACCTGTGCTATTTATTTTACTTATTTTTATTAATATGTCAGCGAAATATTAAAGTAAATATGTATGCATGTGTACTACATAAACAGAAGGCTTTTATATTCAAAGTAATGTAGTTAAAATACATTTCATTACAAATTACATTTGAAATATGCATAATGCAATAATATGGCACTAAGCCAATAATATCACATTCAAATAACAAGTTCTCATATATTGGAATAATACCAAGCAACTGGTTCAGAAATTGCTCACAAATCACTATGTAAATCTATCAATGTCAAATATTATATTTTAACTTCTACTCCCTAAGTGGTTAAAAACAACTTATCAATAACGAAACAATTGTAACGACAAGGTCATTTGACAAAATAAAAATACTTTTAGCCTAAAGACTTCGATGTAAAACAGATTTAGTCCACGCCCTGCCTTAATGTAATTCCTATTGTCAACCATCACTTCTTCAAACGTTTTCTTTTTCAAATTTGGCTATATACTCTCGTTAAATAAAAAAGAATAACTTTTGATTACACTATCTATCCGTGAAGGAGGCATTAAGAGACCTACCCCCATAAGAATTTAAGCCAGTGTGAGGGCGATAAAGTTGCGGTCATTAGGACTGATGTACCTAGAGTTTACTGAATGAATATCAACAACACACAAACACAAATGAGATGCAAGAGGCTGCGACGCGAATAAGACGAAGGAGGAAACCCATTGATTTGGAGTGGGTCGCGCGTTTTTTTCTAGCGAAAAAGCAATGCTATGCTTTGCTCGCGCGCTGAGTTATATTTTGTTCAAAAAGCTTAAACGAATCGCAATAATTGTAAACAATCAACCAAGAGCAGCATGAGAGCACCCTCAAAAAGCCAGACGATACCCGACCGTGATACGTTCTGATTGTGATTTTCGCTGTTTAGTACAAACTGATGTCTCGTTGAGCGAGCTCGTCTTTAACTTACTACTAAGTCGCCACTGGTTAGTAGTCTTTTAATAATAATGTATATTAGAGCTAAAAAAATATCAAACATAAATTTGAAACAAAATATTTAACCGTTTTTTCGCATCTTGCATTGATGTTTACTTCGAGGGTGATTTTAAGATTCTTAAACAAAAATTTACTAAAAAAAAAACGTTTCTATTGTGAATAAATGGCATCAAATTAAATGACTATGTAATTTGAAAGTAACGTTTGAATTAAATAATGTAAACAGTAAACCTTTGAATATTACCCACAAAAATAAAGTTAATTGATGTTTCCTACAAGATTTAGTGTAAAAAGTGCTCACGACATCAAAATTAACAAAAGACTTATGTCTTTATATACTAACACAGGAATAATACGATGAATTGACTTAATTAATTGACTTTAATTCCGATTGAGTGCTTCTTAGAGTAACATAAGCCCAAAGTACATTTTATTTAATTAAGTACTACGCCTAAAAAACAAACTTATCACCCCCTTGAGATGTTTTCTTATACTCAAGATACAACGAGTGATCCCAGTCACTTTTTGTAATTTACAAAATGAATGCAGCAAATGCATTGCAAATTTATTTGATAAGACTAGATGTTTGTTATTTGTTTTACAATACCGTCTTAGAATGAAAAGCTGCCGGGAAAATCAAATAATTCCTTTTAAAATATATTTAAGGTTGTCAATCTGTCGAAAACTTAAAAAAGCACATCGTGGAATATTTTCTATTTTTACCTTTTCACAAAATTACATTGTGTAATAAATAATAATTTGATGTAAAAACTGACTAGTTCCATATCAAATTTTACGATAGCATGAAAATACCTACATCCATAAAATATTATTATTTAGTTAATAATTCTTTTGTAAGGAATAAACAACGGAAATAATTACAAAACTTTACAACTTATTTGGATGCAAGCGTTAATAACACGTGCAATTAATTATTGAGCTTACTCTTAGACATGTTGAAATCAACTGCGCGACAGTTTCATTTACTTTCGCATCCAAAAAGTTATAAATAAACAAAAATAAAAACTCTCATCTCAGAAAACTTGGGTGCATAAAGTGTAAAAGTCTCAAAGCTTTAGTAGAATTAGCCGATATATGTGACGAGTGATGCGTTCATTCAAAGATCTTAAGCAAAATCTCTAGTCCACATAAATAGCCCCAGAAGAGACACCTGTTTCACAATCCTTTAGTCTCTAAGAATTCTGTTTAGTTTATTTTTTTTTGTCGATGGAAAATATCAACATTAGATTATGGAACTGCATCGGTATGATAAATGTAACACATGAAAATATTAAATTAAATCGAATTTCTTGTAATTTATACGTAAGTATACTAGAATAGTTATTATTAGCATAGTGATTATTGCCAAATTGAATTTCACACCCAGTTTTTCTTAAATCAAGGCAACAAAAACCACGTTCTCTCGTGTAATTATGACATAATAATATCAAGTACGATTGAACAACTTCTATAAGCATTTTTAAATGATTCATCTGTTAAAATGCCATATACGAGTATACTAGTACTTACATTGTTTTCATTAACACTACTTAGAGTAAGTTCTATTAATGTACTCTGGCAGTACATTGAGAACTTAACTCAGAAATTATGGAACTGATTTTGTGATGCTGTTAGGAACTTTATTTAAGAAATTCCTTTATATTATGCGCAAGAGAGAGTATACTCTTAGCAAGAAAGGACAAAAATATAACTCATTAAGAAAAAGAAATAGAAGAATATGATAAAATCATCTCAATAGCAAAGCCATCTCTCAGATTATGAGTGCATCTTTAGAGAAAAGTGTGCTTATAAGGACGTACACTTAATCCATCCTCTTATGCACAAAGTATGGTATTTGCTATTAGGGTTTCTTATAAAATCGACCTAAATTTAGTCGGTACAATTGTAGCTAAATGATCACTATTCCTTTTTTTTTTAACTTCAAAAAGATTACAAACCTAGTAAGACGTTTTGTACATCTTCATCGTACCTCTGTCAATATTTGTAGATGGTAAAGAGTGTAAAACTGGTTGTTATTTGTATAATACTTAATTATTTTCATTTTTAGTTACTATGTTTGAATATTTAACACCTATCTAGCATTGCAATTGAGATATTAATTAAGTATCAATAGTGTGTTAATAAGAGGTTCATATATTTATATAAATTATAACCAGTAAAATTATGTTATTCTTTCTTAATTCGAAGTGATGGTGTTAATGTTTTTCTTTTATTATTTTATTGTTGTTTGACATTTGTATAGTATGTTGATTTCAAGTTGGTATTGATTGGCTTTTGTGCACTGGGCAAATGATATTTTTATTCTTAGTTTTAAAATTTAAAATTTTAATTTGAGTTACAAATGAAGATTACTATTTTTATTTGCATTAGCATTTACATTTCTAAACACGTTCAAATGAATTTACTGAATATGACTTACATAGTATTACCATTCTTTTTTTCTTCATTTTCATTTTTGAAACATTTAAAATTTTCATATTTTGCAACACTGTAATTTTATAAATATTTTTTTGTTCGTCTTTGTGGGCAATTAGTTCATTTATAGAGTTGTTAATACATTTTAGGTTCTACTTTTTAACTATTCTTGTAACGGAGGTAAGAGGGAGTATACCCTGTTTTCATGTGGTAGCGACTATAAATCAAACCATTACCTCCGACAAGAAAGTCGTTCATTTCGTAAATGCTTTCCTGTGATTTTTTTCTTGAAGCTATGATTTCTTGCTTCCATAGAAATTATTTTTATTAACTATTGATTCACGTTTTGTTGTTCCACCATTTTTGTAATCGGCTAAAGGAGTTTAAATTTATTTCAATTAATCTATCGTCGAAACTTTTTCTTCCAGGAGAAGAACTGATAGTAATTGAATAAAAAAAATATAATTTTATTTTCAAAACTCAATTTAATTTTCCAGAGGGTAAACATCAATTAAAAAATCTTTTTTCTGAAACTCATAATTTATTAATGTTTAATTGTCTAAAGATAAGAAGCTGCAAATTTTTAATTTAATTTGTCACCAGGTCAAGAAGTGGTCTATTTAACTTTGATAAATAAAAACAATAAAATATTTTCTTATCATGTCTGCTGTATTTTGTATGCCCTCATTTAATTGAGCGGGTTTAAAATCAAGCTCATTGTCTTATGCGTGTAAAAAATGAATACAACTTACCTATATTTTTATGTAAATTATGTACATATAAGATTCTATTTTTTCTACTGTCTGACTTTTATAAATGAATTTATTTATAACTCCATTTACAAATCAATGGGCATTATTTAATTTCAAACTTATAGCTTTGATTATTTGGTTCAGACTATAGTCGAAACAGAATAATGACATCATTCAAATATTATTATTATTTTTACATTTTACATACGTGTGTACGTACTATGTACATACATTTTGTTAAAGGTTTTTGATCTTGTTCTTGAAACGTTTGTAATTTTACACATACATTATACAAAATATAATTCTATTATCGTCGATATACAAATAAAGGTTTGTCGAGGATTACGTGATTTGTATTTTAAATATGTTTAATCCATAGACAAGAAAACCTGAGCGATCAATTAATCAATACAAAACGGATAACTTATACAGATTGTGTATAGTTCTTTTGCTCTACAACAACAATTTTAAACAAAATAGAACGATTTGAAAGAGTACGTACAAGTTGACTGGCATCGAAAGTACATACATATTATAAAGAAACTTAGAATTAATATGAAGCTAAAGTACAGATATTGGTTGTAATAGGATGTATGATTTAATGTTGTACGTATGCCAGATCATGTTGTGTAAATTTGAAATTTGAAATTTTAAAGATGTTTTAGTCTATATTTATATACATTATGTATGTATCAAGATATGTATAATATAATATTTATAGATATTAATAAGGGAATGCTATATATTTAAAGGTTTGATGCTCCGGGCGATAGTCAGTCTGTATTACACCTATTTACAAAGGTGTCAGAATAAACAAAACACAAAAAACATCTTTTAAAAACAAGATTTTGAATCGCTTTCGAGGACAAGCGAAATAAACATTAATTTTAATTTTAATTGGTTTATTGAAATTGAAATTTAAGCTCACAAGTATACATTTAATAATTAAAACTTTTCAACTTCTTTAAAGTCATACTTCTTTTCTCTATATGTACATATGTAACTCAAATCACACTACATTTATGTTGATAAAACAAGCCATAACTAGAATTATTTGCTCAAAGAATACGAATGACTCAATATTGTATAAATAGTAAGTAGGTATTTGCTTAGTAAGTACAATCTATTCGAAAATATGTATGCAAAATAAATTTAAAATGTAAAAACAATTATTTGAATCCGTTAGACAATATCTTTTTAATCATTTAATTTATAATGCACATGCGACCCAATTAATATGATCTTTACTATTAAGCGAAGTTTCATTGAATGTAGCACACAAACTCATAATTATTGTGTACACTATTATTTATTGAGCAACACTCCCAAGCGCGTCTATTACAAATTTTTGATACAAACAAATTAATTGTTCATTTGAATATTAATGAATTGAACTATATAATATTGAGAGAATATGCAAACGCAAATTTTTATCAAGAAGATAATTTTAATTCAAATATAATCGAAAAACTTGGTGCACTTTGCAGTTAGGAGATCATTAATGTACTATCATATTTCTCCCTAAGTTGTATCATTGTAGAGAATAATAGTGATAGACAAAAAAGTGCTATGGCTAGAACAGTACAAATTCTGTAATTCATTATGCGATTGTTGCATGGGACGCAAACTTACACCCACCTCAGACCTCACCCTTTTATAGATGAAAGATGAGGATAATACGGCAGCTGTTATCATCCGGCTTAATAATAATGGATAATGAGTTATATGATATGATCCAAGTACTCACTACCCAGAGACGATGAATTGCACCCAAACACACGTAGAGATGTATCCATCTGCATATGTATGTATACATCATGTGAATCGTAGTTGTACAATTTATTTGATTATAATGACAGTGATGATATGATGCTGTCAAGTGAACTTTGTTTTGGTAATACATCTGGACTGGTATGTATGTAGATTCGATATGTATATTAATACAAAATAGCAAGTTAGTTTTAGGATTTGAGTTTTAGATTCATTCAGTAATACCGTTTCGCAGACTCTAGATCGGTCGTGTCTATCTCTCGAGATCGAAAAATAAAACAAAGTACTATACCGACTAAACCAATCGGGCTTAAGTTTTAAATAATATTCTCTTTTTACTAATAAAATAAAATATGTTCTACAATAAAATTAAAGAGTGGTTTTAATGTAAAATAAATGTAGAAATCAGTTTGAATTTCAGATAAGATTTGTAAGTTTATCGCATACATAAACCAACCATCGAAAAGTTTAAGAACCGTTAAGTGTATTCTAAGGAAGGACAGCAATAATTGATCGCACAAGCAATATGACTCGACCAAAAAACAGTTCCAAGTTTAAAGGGTTCATGCAAGAGAACTCTTTAACTATCCTAACCATAATTGGTGTTGCGGTTGGAATCATTGTAGGACTGATACTAAAAAACAGCACGGGACCATGGACAAAACGTGAGATTATGTACATCGCGTTCCCGGGAGAGCTGTTTTTAAGGTAACTTTCTACAAAGAATTCTTCTTCTTACCAAATAAAAAAAGAATGCTCAATAACAAAATCTACCGCTGGAAATATTACAGGATGCTCAAGTGTTTAATTGTTCCATTGTTAGTATCTTCGATTACAAGTGCCATTGGTTCATTAGATTTAAGTATGTCCGGTCGAATTGCAACAAGGTTGGTTACATGTTTTTGTTTCTTTTCTTTTTCAAATGTTTTTTATTTTTTTTTTATTTGCATCTTTTTAAAATAGAGCTATCGTGTATTATTTCTTAACGACAGTCTCTGCAGTTATATTGGGTATAGTGCTTGTAACATCTATTCGTCCAGGACAAGTGGGACAGGTAGATGAGTTTATGACTGACGATGTAGAAAAGAACTCAAAAGTTCTTACACCTGATACTTTAATGGATCTCGTAAGGTTGATATACACTTTGAAAATTATAAAACAAAATCAATATTAATATCAAGTATTAATTACTTAACAGGAATATGTTCTCGGATAATATAGTTCAAGCAACAATGTTTCAGGTAAGAAAACATTTGTATATTTGTATATTCATTTTTACAAAAGGAAGTGATATGTATAATATTCAATATTAAATTCGTCACCCATTATGCAAATGGAGTCTCAATTAGGTAAAACATAAATACACTTATCCAATTATTCAATAAAAAAATTCGCGGTTCGAAGTTCAACAGCATCAATTTCAATTGGATTTAGCTCCACACTAGAACTGTTCTCCCACCATATTTAAATCAGCACCATTCACTACAGAGTATAACAAACTTAAAGTACGTACTAAAATGTGTTGTATATACTCATTTTACCCCCGGGCCTTGTCACAGAATGATGCACAATAAAATTTGCTTCCATGTATCAAATAAGCGGGATCTTTTTTTGTTTTTAAGATACCTCTTTCAACGACATATTCGCATATAAAAATAAGTTTAAATTAAAGTATAGAAACCTTTTTTATTTGTGTGGATTATATACTAGTTTACTTGGATACCAATCCGGAATGTACCAAAGTACATTTAACGATGCTATTTACGCAATCGACTGATATTCCCACACAGAAAGTATAGTACATAATTATTGTTCATTACAAACCCCTAAAGATATGCTTCTATGAAGAAAAATTTCCTCAATTTATTCGTAAATATTTAGTTTCAACATTATGGACACCTTGACATAATTTATAGTGCATTGGACCGTCATGTAGAAGGTCTTGGGTTCGATTCCCAGCCGCTGCAAAAAACTTTTCAGTGGTGTACTACCTCTTGCGAGGAATCGGCAAATCCTCTAAGAGTATCTCTTGTCGTTCGAAATTGGAAGAAAATTGTATGCCCCTCCATTTCTGGTAACAGCTTAAATTAATGTAAAGTTTTAAACGTAAGATCAAATTAGAAAAAAACATGATATGCACCGTTTAATAGGTTATCAGATTGCTTCAATAAAGATCAGGATTAACTTAAAGAAAGCATTTTGCGGTGAAGCACCAAAGTATATTTTCCGCATTTAACATGCTGTTACAAATATTGGCTTTGTGATACTGGGTTGAAAATCCATCTGTTCCTAAAAAAATTGATAATGTACATAGATCCCAACGGCACGTAGAGAAGCTAAATCTAGAGACTTGCAACAACAGCTGAAGTTGATCCCAGCAGAGGTTAAATATTTTTGCAGAAATCGATGAGAAGATACATTTTTAAACGTAGATATGTACTTATATGTATGTAGATACATACATACATATGTACATAAAGTCATTCGATTGAATTGAAATCACTCGGATAGAGCTCAAAGATGGAAAAAAAAAATTTAAAGTTAAAAATTAAAGCTTATCTAATTCTACACACAAATTATTGTAATAATTAAATTAATTAATTAAATTTTCTTTCTTTACATTACATAAGCGTGGCTGGCATAAGCGAACTTTGGCCTGCAATAACTTAAAGACGAATCAATATACGTAAATACGTAAATTTTAGATAATCTCATTTTCTAAAAGTGTTTTTTAGATCACTTTATTCTAAACTTTAATTCGAACGGGTTTTTAAGTGAAAACGAAAATCACCTTTTCCAAAAAGCGGCTTTTCTCTAACCCCTACCACCCTAAAGGATTTTTTTTTAATGACATATCAACGAAAAATTAGATTTTATTACAATTTTTCGACTAACTTTACCCTAATAAGTGTAGGTACATGTTTTACTCAAATTCTATTTATTCTTTGAAAAAGTATTAAAATTTTCGTTTGTGTAGAGCTGATTAGACATAATTTTTACCTTCACATTTTTTTTAATAAAACGAATGTTTTCGAAGAATTTTCAAAAAACTGATTTCTACCCACACCCGTGAAGAAAAGCAAGAAGAAATTTCCGATGGGACCACCACTTAATACGCCTTTTCATTCAAAATTCATTCAAGACGAAATTCAATTCATTTAACAAAATTATATCTTGTCAAACATGCTTGAAAGACGCATTATTATTTCAAAGCTTACAAGTGTATGGTATGTAAAAATTTATAGACGTTATTGAGAAATACCTTGGTATTAAAATCAATCATACATCAATTAATTAGTGTACGAGTATTGCAGTTCCTAATAAGGTACCTACGATTTATGCAAATTAATTTAGCGCATTATTAGTAGTAAACGCATCTACGTACAACTTGATAATAAAATTTGCATTATTCATATATAGTTGTTCCAAGCAAGTTACAAAACTAATTAGAGAACTCAAGTGCATATTTATTGTTTTATTCTAATGCAGTTTTTCGTAAAAAAAGAAAACGTTTTTAAAAGAAATCTGTTTGTCTAATTACAGTACCGGACGGAAATAAGTGCTCCTAAAAATATTTCACAAAAAGACTGTGAGTTTTTATTTAAGGAACATACATATGATTTGATATGATCTTTGATTTTCTTGTTCGATTAATTTTAGTGCCAATGGAACTATGGGAATTCAGCGGAAAATATAAAGATGGCTCTAACGTTTTAGGGTTGGTTATGTTTAGCATTGTACTAGGAACTACAATTGGCAGAATGAGAGAACAGGGAAAACTCTTGCAGGAATTCTTCACAACCCTCAGTGAAGCTATGATGATTATCACTTCATGGGTTATTTGGTATGATATATTTTGTATTTGATGGTCTTTATCCATGTTGGTGTGGAAAAATGATTTTGTCTTATAGGATTTCTCCTCTTGGGGTAGCTTTCTTGATCACAGCCAAAATTATTGAAATGCACTCTTTAATTCTTGTAGTTCAACAACTTGGATGGTATTTCCTTACAGTTATGTTAGGTTTGATTCTTCACGGATTTGGTAATTATTATAACAACACTATTGAACTTAAGTGGAGATTTTTTTTATTTATGCATGTGTAGGTACAATCCCGCTTTTGTTTTTCTTGGGAAGTGGGTCTCTACCTTACAAGTACATTGGAAAGCTGAGTCAAGTTTTGGCTACAGCTTTCGGGACTGGATCGAGCTCTGCTACAATGCCGTGTACCATTAAATGTCTTGATGGGATGGGTATGGATCCACGTGTAACTAGATTTGTCATTCCAGTTGGGGCTACTATTAATATGGATGGTACTGCTCTTTATGAGGCTGTTGCTGCACTTTTTATCGCTCAGTACAGACAAGTTAGCTATTCTTTTGGTACTGTAATAGCTGTGAGGTAAAAGAATAAAATTTTAGAATTTTCTTAACATTTTTAGCACACTATATTTTATTAACATTAGTATTACTGCAACTGCGGCCTCAATTGGTGCAGCTGGTATTCCACAAGCCGGTCTGGTAACCATGGTCATGGTTTTGGATACCGTGGGTCTGCCAGCAAAGGATGTTTCTCTTATTATTGCTGTTGATTGGCTTTTGTAAGTGAAAAAGTGGTTCCTTTCGCAAGATTGTTTGTGCTATCTATCTTTTCTTAAGGGATCGTTTCCGTACAACAATCAACGTGATGTGCGATGCAATTGGAACAATTCTTGTTAACAAATTATCAGTGAAAGATCTGGAAATTGCTGACCGAGTAAGATTTTATTAATATTGAATATTGGAAATATAATCTCTTTAAATTAAAATCTTTATATAATTAGAGCGCTGCGGATCCACATGAACTGGTCGAACTTAGCAATGGACACGAGCTTAAGGATTAATAACTGCGATTTGTTTTATTATATACATTCATATAGCTACAAAATATAAGTTAATATTTAGCGAACTTTCCCTCAAACAAATTGATATGAGATGTAAATATTATAATCAGAATACAAAAACTAGTTGTTATCTCCTTGAATGAAAAGGAATCGTCAAAAAATCGTAAAAAACTTATTGCTATAGTTTGTAAAATATACGTTTATGGACAAATCTATATCGTGTATGCATATATATTATAGAAATACATATTTTTTTTAAATATTTTTTATTAGTAACAAATGTTATTATTTTCATGGATGTGTTCGCATTATTTAATTTTACGCATATTATACTTTTTTTTGTTATATAAGTAATTATTTTTATGTACAAAAAAATAATTTACACCGTGTCATCAAAATTAATTTTTTGAAAACAAACCATATTAAGAGTTCTATTTGAACTTGTACATATACTTAATAGTATAAGAAGTTAAAAATGACAATAAAATAAAATTATTTATAAAGCAATTTTGAACATTATGGCTCGTGGGAATAAAAACTGAGTATCCTTGTTTCGGTATAACCTAGATATAAATTGAATTTTACCAATAACCATGACGTATTCATTGCTTATTCATAAATACCTTAAGTCTCAAAATGTTTTTCCGAAAAATAAAATTTTTCAAATATAAGAATCTTAAAAAATAAGTGCATTTAAATAACCGATATAATATACTTTGTTTATGTTTTCCTTTTTATTTATAAAACTAATACTGGTATAAACTGAATTTAATTTTTTATAAATAAAAACTGTGCATGAATTAACAGAACCATTCCAAATAATCGAAACTAATAGGTAGATGTTTCCTGAAAATAATATTGAAAATGTTCTGAATAGTGTTCTTTTTTTATTAAGTATCTCTCTTTACATCTGTATGTTTTCAGACCAAAACTATGTTCTTAGAAATAATATGTGTTCGTAGTTTATAAGCATATTAGCCAATATTTTGTTTCGCACATTTTAAAGTGCTAATAAGTTCAGTCAATATGATATAAAAGTTGGATAACTGTTAAAAATGTAAGTGCATAAAGTAGTATAAAATATTAATTTGGTAAAAATGTTAAATTTTTAAAATGTGAAACAAAATTGAGAATGTTGAAACTCTTTTTATTACTAGATTTGAATATATTATTGAAAATTCGTTTTTAGCCCAGAAATTTAATTTCAAAATACATCTAGTAATGTCAGTGAAAATAATTTAATTACATTATTCGCTGTGTGTTAGATCGGTTTTTATTATCTAACTCTGAAGTTAAATAAATAACAATATTAGGATATTTTTTAGTATGTTCCCCTAATTTCCTAATTTTCTTTTGTCACTGTTTCTGCTAAATGAAATAAATAACTCCTTATGATAACTTACTTGCAATAAACCTTAGGTCCGCTTTATATGTATATGTACATACTTACTAACCATCAAGATTTCTGTGCTTTAAAGCGCAATTAATTGCGGTAGTATGTTTGAGCGTTCGCTTTTATAGATTATAGATTATTTCTCACAGTAATAATATACATTGCAAAACCAAGCCAAAAGTGAATGTCTTATCTAAACTTATATGTTCTACGAACGGACGTAGGCTTATCCCTAAGTTTCATATGTAAACAAAATATCCATTTCCTATCTTACCTACATCAAAAGATTTTATTTGCACTAATCTTACCGTTCGTTTAGACAAAAGACAAAACTCGTTTCGCAAATCTCACTTCGATGAAGCGAAAATTTGTTAGCTGCTCTTAACCTTTCGGCAGGTTTATATTTCACCATTTTAGTACATAACACTTTTTCGTTAGCAAAAAATTCTGCCGTTTCATTTCCCCACATCTAAAGTTTTATATATGATTTTAAATAAGAAAATAATATTTTAATCCTCAACATGAAGAATTTAAAGTCTTTTATGGATTAATTATGTTATATGTACCTACTAAATTCAAAAAATACTCAATTTTTTAATTTTTTATTAATCTATAACAAAAATAAATTTCAATAAGATTTTATCTTTATTTCTTAAACCTAGTTTAAACATACAAGTGAAGTGATTTTCATATTAAAAATTACTTTCCCCCTAATTGTTAATGTTTCACTTCACATTGATATAAAAACTAGACTTTAAAAAGAACAAACTAGAAATAAAAAGTGTAGAATACTACGTGGCACGCGGATTTTTATTGTACTGAAACTTCTTGTTCTTCTTCGGCAGTCATCGAAAAAAAGCATCAGGTGGTGCTGTCAACTTCAACTCTTTGTTTCAAATTTTCTGAGAGTTCATTGTAAACCTTGATAGGCACGCGGGCTGTGTAAGAAAAAAATATTTATGTTAACTAAACTTTATACAATATAAAGGAATAAATACATACAATTGCATTTGTATGCCAAATCCGACCAAATAATCATCTCTTGAGAGAAACAAAAAACGCCTAAACGACCACCTTTAAGAGTGGAATCGTAAATATTTTTTGAATCTGTAACCAATTCATCACCAGCAAAAATTCTAAAAATAGAATTACTTTTAATTTTAACAGAACTTAAAATCACAACAAATAATTTTATCAACCTTAGTCGTATTAGACCAATATCAGGACGGTGCATCAAAGCCCACCGATATGCAGTTTTTTCTTTCCATCCTTCATTTGCGGGATCTTTCCATAGTAGTTTGACTTGATCCCTGGTATCGCCTGTATGCCAAAGGCTGTTTCTAAGCATTGAACCTGGTCCTGTGGCGCTATCAACCAATTTAATTTGAATTCCTGGCTCTGCAGATGCTCTAAATGGTGTTGAATGCCAATAAGTTTGAGTAAGCTTCTTCCACATGATCACATAGAATTTTCGATTGCTCTGATAACTGAAAACAAAACCCACATAATCATCATCGGTATCGGTGTCAACATAAAATGTGCCTTCGAAATCAACCCCTCCAAAAGCAGGATGACCAATAGCTAATCCAGGATCGCTGTTTAGCGTTTGAACTATCTCTGAGCCGTTAGCATGCACTTCCCAGTTGGGATCTTTTTGTGAGTCACCTTCTGGGTCCAATATAACTGTTTGAAATGATCTAAAGTCAGTTGAATATATTTTTGAATTGTTTGGGCAATTATCAAGGAAGTTTGGTATTTTGTCTTGGTCCTCATCTTTCTCACAAATATCACCTTTCCCGTTTTCTAGATTCAATGATAAATAAAGTCCATAAAACGATTAAGGGATTATAACACCAAAGTTACTGTCTGTGTCCAATTGATCTGGATTGTAGGCCAGTGGGCAATTGTCTTTGTAATTTGGTATTCCATCATCATCAATATCATCATCGCAGGCATCTCCTCTGAAAATGTAAGATTGTATATAAGTTGGAGAAAATCGTGCAATTTTAAAAATTTGTGTGCATACTTGCCATCTCCATCTGTGTCCAACTGATCAGGGTTACTAACCATAGGACAATTATCTTCGCTGTCCTGTCTTCCATCATCGTCTCCATCAATATCACTATCACAAGCATCGCCCACTAAGTCACTGTCTCTGTCTTCTTGAGAAGGATTTGGAATAGTTGGACAGTTGTCACATGCATCACCAATCCCATCGTTATCAATATCCGATTGATTGGGATTAAGAACTGTAGGGCAATTGTCATATTTATTAAGTACACCATCTTTATCAACATCGTCGTCGCAATCATCCCCATTCCCATCTCCATCGGAATCGGTTTGACGACGATTAGGAACATATGGGCAATTGTCACATGCATCACCCAAACCATCATGATCTGAATCTCTTTGATCAGGATTATACTTAATGGGACAGTTGTCTTTGTCATTCTCTTCTAAATCCCCGTCTGCGTCGTCATCGCAAGCATCTCCAACGCCGTCTTTGTCAGCATCTTCTTGGCCAGAATTCGGTATATTGGGACAATTGTCGGATTTGCATTTAAAATGATAGCAACTTAACTGGAAATCTGGCCAACCATCGAGATCTCTGTCCCTTCCGCAATTATAACCATCGCCCGCCCAACCAACATTACACTTACATCCATACTGGAAGCTGCCAGTGTATTTGCACTCAGCATTCTTATGGCAGATAGTTCCGTCCGGGCACATATCGGTTATGGGAAAACATCCAAATGTACTGTTTGCTATGAAACCCTCCTTGCATTTGCATTGGTATGAACCCTTAATTGAAATATACAAGAGCAACATTGAGTTAAACAAAAATCAACTTTCAAAAAGTGGATTTAACGTTACGACTGTGTTTATGCATTCCGAGTTTTTGTCACAAAGTGAAAGTCCTACTTCGCATTCATCTGTATCGCGACATATTTGTCGCTTATAGCTTGGAGAATGATATGTTGTAGAGTAACCTTAAGATAAAACACATAATAAAAAAGGGTAGTATAAAATTAGTAAAAATGAACAACTTGGGGTTGCTATTACCATTAGCATGATTGCCATGGAACCCGGGGGGACAACGTTCGCATCTGAAACCTGGACTTAGGTTGATACAAATTGCCTTTGGATCGCATGGCTCGTAAAGATCGCATTCATCAATATCATGGCATTTACTCCCATTTCCAAAGAATCCTCGTGGACACGATACACATTGATAGAAAGGTCTTGAACTCGTTTGTACACATTCGACTCCTGATGCAAATTGGAAAAATCGTTATTACAAAAAATATATTTTCCAGTTGCCAAAAGAGAAGTAAATTAATAAACAACATACGTTGAAAATATGAATGTATGTATTTGTATTTAACATATATTGGTCATTTTTGAAGTGATATCGAATATTGAATGCATCAAATAAAGTCAAACATGGCTTTCAATAATTATTTTACCTACAAATTCTAGCTAAACTTTCTTAAGAATTACCAAAAACACCTAGTTAGTTCATTTTGAAGAATTAACCATATATGCAGTTGAGGGTAAAGTTCACAATTTTATAACGACCCTATTTGAAATAATTTTAGGAGATAAAACCCAGATCTAGAAGTCATGGTGAAGTCATTTTTGTCATGTATTTCGTGTTTTAGATATTAAAGGCGCATTAGAAATCAATTAGTGCTAGCATCAAGCATCAAAATTATTTAGGGAGTAGGAACCAAAGCTCATCAGTATAACTTAATACCAGAAAATGAAAATATTATATCAAACGAAGCTGAATAAACCAAAAAGTCACTAAAAATTAATTTTTTGTTCATATACCGTTAAATAAAACACAAGACCTTGATAATATTTTTTTTTTAATTTTGTTTTTTTTATTTTATAAAATAACTTGGCTTACTTTTTATTCTTACAAAATTATACAAATTTATTTTTCCGTATTCATTAGAAACATTTTCTGGCATTAAATATTGTTAAAATTAAAACTATATTAACCTTAATTATTATTTTAAAACTCCATTTACATCAGAAATATAATATAACAATGTTTTATAAATTTTAACAAAATATTTTTAGTTTAAAAATGGCTCCATAATACTTTCACTAGGTTTTTATTATCTTGATTTTGTTTCTTTTTTAGTAATATGTTAAAATTTTTGGGAAACTATAACTTTACGATGTCATAACGGAATATTTTCTGGAGGAATACTGTCTTTGATAATGTTGAACATTATGCGATGGCACAATAATAGCTCCTATTTAAAAAAAAAATGGTTTAAATTAGTTTGGTTTCGAATAATAGTTATATATGTATGTATGTACAATAAATAAATATATAATAATAAACAAGATGTTGAGAGTTGCGTTTTATGTTGCATGAAATTGTTAATTGTAAAAAATGTATGAAGTATAATAACTTATGTATGTAGATACATAGGTACATATGTACATACATACATACAGTATAATAATTTTCTAATTTAATCAACAAAAATAGTTTAATATCACAATAGACATATCATGATACTAATAAATATTTGTCTAATAGAAATAAAGAATGTTGGCCAATCCAATCAATATTAATTACGTTCAAAAGGAACATGTCGCTTGCAGCTTTTGATTTGACCTCAATTATATACATAGGTATTAATTCATGATGGATTTTATTAATTAATGGTAGAGTAATTCTTTGACTTGAATGGAGATGATTTATTTTCTGGTTCGTCATACATATGTATATAAATGACATAAAGATATTACTACACATTGCAGTTGCATCCAATATTATAGTTTCATTTAGACAAAATATTACTTTGAACCTTATGGCATGTGACAATTTGTACTTACCGGAAGGACAAGGTCCATCTAAGCATGCATTTCTAATCGTACAGGTTTTTCCGTCACCCTCATAGCCAATAGGACATGAGTCGCACTGCGCACCATTTATTGTGTCATGACATTGGACGCCACTGTAAAAAAATACAAAATTACAATCAACAAGAAAATCAAAATAAAAGGTCTTTAGTCTAAAAACCGATATAATGCTCATAAAAAAACAAATGCGCAAAAGGCTCAATAGGGCAGGTAATTTCCTAAGTTCTCTTCCCCATTCCATGACGATTCTTTTCTTGCAACGACATAGGCGATGACGATGAGTAAATAAAAAAATAAAAACAAGTTTGATATACGCTTATGCTGACACTAAAGACAAAAACAAAACAAAAACTAAGACTCCATCACTTTGTGGAGGGTCGAGAGGGTTTCAAAATAGTCATAGTCATACACACTTTCCCACAGATACGTTTCAGTAGTGATGAGTGTAGAAGACGCCAACGTGAACATGGAGCAGAGCGCAAACACATCGCAACCGGAGTGGTCGCATAACTTAAATCGAGTTCGCCTACGCAACAAAATACTAAAGCGCCTTTGCGTCGTCGTCGTCAACATCTCACAAACTTTTACCAATTCGCCATGAATCTTTTCATGTTTATACATACTTTTGTACTACAAGGCAAAAGGAGTTCCAAATGAAATAAAAAAAGAACTTCAACCAGGCTAACAATACCGTGAAGATCTTTAGTCGGCTTGCGCATATACTTATCTTGAAATACCATCAGTTTAATAATTGAATAATTTTTATTTGGTTTCACCACTTCAACAGTGTGAGAAGAGAACATGCGTCCGAATTAAATCCTCATTTATCTTTTCCTTGTTATTGTTGCTTGATAATGTTTATCAAACAAATAATAAAAAATAGGTCCGAATACCTGCCTACCAACATATAGGTACATACATACGATGACTACTTCGAAAAACAATACCTGATAAGGTTCTTAAAGGCGCTACATGTATTTCCCCATAACTATTCACACAAAGATCTAATAAATTACAACCGCCCTGATCGTAGGTGTTAAGAATTAAAAAATGAAATCAATTGCTTGTGCCCAGCCCATTCGTGTAACGTGGGTACATCCGGCGCGCGGCGCACGTTCTTTATAAACATAATGTAAAGATCTAATATCTAAAAAAGATTCTGAAAAAATCATATTGTCAACCGGTATGGGACACACACATTCCAATGGCATCGCAACCACAGGTGATGTGAAAGATAAAAACCATAACCTACCACTAAATCAATTTCTATAATGGGGTGGTCCATAAAAGTTACGTTCGTTTCAAACATTAGGATACAATTTAGATAAGCATAGACTGTCGGTTAATTGAATGTACATTTGACCATTTGACAGTTGCTTTTGATACATATTTTATTTTCATTTTTAATCAGGCCAAGCGAATGGGTGTCAATTGTTCTCTTTTGATAGACCACCAAAATTTACGACCACAGATCGATTACCAAAGGGTGGGAGTTTTTTTTATGAGTTTTGATTTGAATTCTAACAGAAAACTCAATATCTTTGGTTGGTTTTCTTAAACATTTTTGATCACAAGAAAAATAAATAAAATGCGTAGACGTGTACCTCTATTGATAGGTAATTTATGATTCTTTTTGTCATCTTCTTCTTCTATACCCCTCATATTTTTTTTAATTTTAAATAAAAGAATTAAAAAAATAGACCATGAGCACAACCCATAGGGATCCCATTTTAAATATTGACTACCAACATTATCTTATTCATTTTTTGTAAGCTCTTTGTCGGCATTATATTATGTGGTTTAATTTAGGATTTCAAGTTAGCTAATATAGGTACTTACGAAAAACATGGTCTATCCGCGCAAGATACTCCTGGCTTGCAGATTTTCCCATCGCCAACAAGACCATGAGGACAACGGCCACACCTCAAACCGGACGGCGTCTCATAGCATTCAGCACCTACGTTCATTATACACAAAACAAAACAAAAACAGATAAAAAATATATGTAGATATATGTATCTATCCAAACGAAACTTCAAATCAAGATAAAGAGAGATAAAAAGCGAAAGCTATAACTATGATACCGGCAAGATAATATGCCTCCAGCTATAAAAAAGAACTCTTGTCTTTGATTCACATTAACAGTGACACTGACACACGATCGTTAAGTGCGGGTATAGCTAAACTTTTTTCACCTCAAACTTACCAGGATAGCAAGGATTTGCGGTGCGACATGATGCTGCTTTTAATTCATCTGGCTTACATCCCGCACAGTTCTCTATCAGAGTTCTTAAATATGCAATTTCCTTGCGTTGGTGTGATATATCCTCGCGGAGCAGTTTCACTAATGCCATTAAATCCGCTAGTGATTTTGTGAGGGCGTCTTCATGATAAAAAAGAAAAAAAGAAAAAAAAAAACATTTAAACATAAAAAAGCATAATGATTTAAACTTCAGCGCTCCTTATTATTTGGGATATCCATGTATGTGTGTATGCGAATTTCAGAATATGTGGGCAGTTGTTTGACGAGATCAACTCACATATAATACTAGAGCTTGTGCTTCATATCGCATTGAAGTAGTAGTGGATATTATGGCAAATATAGTAAATTGGCAAAAGGAACCTACGCAGTTTTCACAAATACGGAACGGAATAGTGCTTCTGAAAAGCAATCGCGTTTAAAGGTGAAAACTTGTATGCAGATTGATTAGTTTCAAGTTTTAGCAACTAAAGTACATCTATTTACAAACAATAATATATACTACATATACAATACATACATACCTTCACAGTCACCGGGAATCACTGGAATATCTCCACGCCTTTGCACATCATTAATATTTTCAACTGTCGATAAGCCTTGTGTTTGTCGATAGGGTTCGTTATTTCCTGATGACTCTTGACTGAACCAATCTCGGACGTCGCGTTTTTTATTTTTCTCTGAAATCCAGGTGGAAATATTGAGTTCTTGGGAAAAAAATAAATGTATTTGCATGGGTATGATAACGAGAGATCAATGAGTTCTACATTACATATACATATGTACATATATGAAAAATTTATTGTTATTATTTTTTTTCAAGATCTTTATGTTATGCCAATGCATCTAATTGATTGTAGTATGGTTCGGAAAATTAGGTGAGTATTTGTATAGTGTAGTGTAGGGTGTCTTTGGAATCTTTGAAAGTTGACAAGGTCAAAAATAGACTAAAAAATAATCCAGGCAAAAGTTATTGGCGATTGATTAAATATTACACATATTGAAAATCGAGTAATATATTTACAATTTTAATACATTTTCAAAATGTTTAATGTTTTTGCTCTGACATTTTTACAAAAATAAACGAAAAATGAAAGAATAGGAACAGAATTTTAAAATTTTGAGAGAAATATCATCAACTAGCGTACCCGTGCGGGAACTCCCGCAAGAAAAATTTTTTTTTTCAACTGAAGTTTTTCAAAATAAATCATGTGTCTAAAAGTTTCTGTAGATTCGCACAGTTTTTCTTGCATTGGAAATCTTGTGTGAAGTACGGAATGTTGTTTTTGGGTGTTTATTTTACTTCTGTGTGTCATGTGTCATCGTTGAACAGCTTTATTTGAAAAAGACGACTTACCACTGAAATAATAGATAAACACGTTTAGCTTAGCCAAAAACTGTCACAACTGATCTCCTGTTCAACATGAGAAGTAGTAAGCGTACGAATTATTTTTATTTAACGTATCTATGCATGTACCTGGATTAAAACAAAACAGCAAACCTATAAATCCAATCAAGTCTTTTTCTTAAAGGTAATGGAGCCAAGCGAAGGATATTTTGAAAAAACTAACAAACAATGAGCAAATCACATACGTATGTAACTATCCTATAACAATGTATGTAGTTAAACCTGTAGGCACATAAAGTTTAACTTACATTAAAATATGTAGTTTAAATTCAAAGACACACAAATATTTGTCAATTTTTTTTGTTTTTAATTCGGAGAATTATATTTTTGTTTTATTTTTTTTAAAAACTTTTTTGAAAACTTTTTTTTAAAAACTTTTTTTTTAATCAAACAATGCCCCTCCTCTGGGCCCGCACCATCAAAGTATGGCATTTCAATGCAACTACTTATGTATATGTACTACATTTCAGTGCAATACGAAGATAGAAGTAGAGATAAATAATTTTGGAGTTTTTCGACCACCCTCCCCTGATAATAAAAAAAGTAGCCTATACGGTAATCCAGACTATAACTTTTTTGTGTGTTAAATTTTATCAAGATCCATTCAGTTGTTCAAGCGTTATTGAGTAACAAACATCCATACATCGTAACATTCACATTTATAATATTAGTAGGATGTTATTTTTGATTTTATTCAGATTTTCAATTCAATTCAAATTTATTGAGACTTATTTTTTTGTTTATTTTTTTGATTCAAATCAATCAAGTTAATTTGGCATTTTCAGAAACTATTTCTGTCCTTTTTTTAATTTTGACATAATAGCAACAACAATATCAATAATATTCACAAAAACGTAATTTCGTATGTGTTTATATTCAGTAAACTTTCTGTTCAGTTAAAAAATTAATAGGCAAAAGGCGTATTTAAATATCCACTTGGTTTTAGTCAGATCAATATTTAAAACACTTGATTTATTCTTTTGTAAGAGTACTTTGGAATTTAAAAATTGTTTATATGTAAATAAAAAAAAAACATGGGTCTAGCTAAAGAAAAATGGAATAGTTAAACAGGAACAAACTTTTAAATCAAATAAAATATTTATTCTTTTATTGATACGAGTATCTACAAATATAATATGTAAATCCATACAAACTCACCTTTCTCACTCGTTCGGTTTTTCAGCATTTTTCTGTTTCCACGGCGGTGTAATCCTTTCTGACAATTAGCGCGTGAGAGGGCTTCCTCAACAGTACCGTCAAAATGTAGTGGATATTTTCGTTCACGGAACTTAAAAAAAATACAAAAATACAAAATATAATGATTATAGTTTTAAAATATTTATATGGAATTGTATGATTTATGATTTTAGTATGAGTATGTACATATGTTTGGAAAACATGATAAGTTTTTTAAGTTAAAGAATTTATAAATGAAAATTCAGTGGATTTCAAAGATCTTAACTATCAAATTATTATATATGAAATTAATAAAATGAAATAAAAAAAATTATTGTGGTCATGATAATTGCTAATATGTGGATAAGTAAATAACTGACGTTTACAAGAAGTTAAACCTATAATTATGACCTCTCTTTACATACATATACATACATACATAGGCACATATATTTAAGGAATTAGATTTGTATTTAACTTACAAGTTTTATAACTGGATCTTCCATTTGAGTGTATAACTTAGAAAGACTGAGATCAATTTCGTGTTTTGAAACATCCTTACAATCGACAATTAGTGATATTCTATCTTTATGAAAATAAAGGGCCAAAGAGCGAATAGTGCTGGTCTCATTTATATTTGGAATCTCAAAGTGTTTCGAAGTAGTTACTGAGTTGAAGCTTATATCAAGTGTTACTCGTTGCTGTTTTCGGTCCAAAAAAAACGACATTCTGTGTTTAAGGCTTGGGAAGTCAATCATAAATAGCGCTTCAATGGATATGTGAAGCTTCCGGCGAGGTCTGCATAATTAATATTCAAAAGTTATTATCATATTTACATGATACTTAAACACACACACACTTTTTTTTTAACAAAATTCTTACCTAATATGCCTCATAGATATAACACAGTCTCCTTTAATAAATTGTTCCAACTCACTAGATGCCGCTGGAATTAATAATATTTCATAAGTAAATTTCGAATTCAAATGATCTTCTGCAAACTTTGTGAATGTTAACGTATTGCTTTACTAATTAACACATTTTGTATATTTGCTTATACACATAATTATGTTTGTGAGGAAAAAACAAAACTGGACAGCTAATAGCAATTGTAAATTATCTTCGAATACTAATTCTGATGATTACCTGGATCAAGTGATAGGGCTGATATGCTACTGCAAATTCCAATGAAACACAACAACACAACCAGCTTCATTTTGATGATATAAATTTAACCCACAACACAATAATATACTTTTCTACTGCGTGATAACCTGAAAAAAATAATATTTGAAAATTGTGAAAAATTTACAATGCTTAGATTTTATCTATATTTTAAGTCAATGGTTAACAGATACTCGTATAGTACAGACGAAATGAGGGAAATGTTTGCTTACGGCAAATAAACATACTTTAATATTTAAACCTACCCAGGAAAGCACTTTTCAAAACAAACACAAATGGATCGTATAAGAAAGTGTAAGGTCTATATTGGCCTAAACGTGTTTGACATACATAGAACTTAAAATGCACTACCAATGTGAGTTTTTAGGTATACAAGTTTACAATAAATAATAGAATTAGATTCGATTCGATCATTCAATATAACAGCTTTGTGTACCTTTTATTCATTTAAAACAAATTAATCCGAAAAAAAACAATCAATTGAGAAATGCATAGATATGTGTATTAGAGGGCATTTTTTGTATATCAATGTGGACAATGACTTTAATCAGATTAAATCAAACTGAATGATATGTCAATTCACATCACCTCCACAGATAGTGACCCTAAACTACGAGTATGATAGGTGCATAATATACCTATACAGACATACTTCATAGAGGTATAATAGCAACTATAATCTGGATTATAATGATTATGATAAATTTTAAGCTGGAACACTTTAAAATCGCTCAAAGAACTTTGAAGTTAATAATATAGGTTCTCGTTATTCATATACATACATACCTATCTGGTAAGCTGAAATCGATCATACGGAATTTATCTTTTCGTTAAGTATCAGTTTGATGAAGAAAAAAATGTTGATCGTTAACAGGTAATAGACAAAGATTCTTAACCATTTACAAAAAAGGGTATAAATCTCCAAGTCAAGGTCCCCTTGTCAAACACGGTAGTAGTACAGCCCATATTTGGAAAATTTTCTCTACTCGGAACTCAATCACATCATATACGATAAAATTGTTGGTTTCTTGTTCACCACTTTTTACGCGTTCTAAAGTTGTACTTTAGACGTGCAAATTTATTTGAATTACCGTATTTAAAAGTGTTTCGCGAAGAATATATTCAATAAAAATAATTATATGAATTTCTTATAAGATCTGTTTCAAAAAAAAAAATAATAATAATACACAAACAATGAAGAATAATATACAAATTAAAAATAGATCAAGGTTGTATTATGGGCAACGATTCGAATTTTCTAAGGTTGAATTAAATTTATGGTTTAAGGATGTCATGTCATGAAGCTGTTTGCTTGCACAATTAAATCAGTTTTTATACTTATTTCCACGTTCAATTCTAATATTGACTCATTAAATCATCCACTGATAATTGAAAAGTTTATCAAATTTGATTTTTAAATGCAAATCATATTTATTTTTATTCACTCATTGGCAAATCAGACCATTTTTATGTTTTATAACGTCAAAATACCTTTCATTTAAACAATTCAAATATCATCTGTTACTATTCGTACAGTATAGGTATTGGGTACCTGCGCCATATAAACTTACACTATTATTTTTATTTAGAAACTAATATAGGTATATATATATAAAATAATTTAAGAATACAAAACAACACTTACAAATTGTGGATCACAACACTTTAATCCTTTTTTCAAAAATAAAAGTTCAACTGAGCTATCAGAGCCATGTATAAAGATCAAATCTTCGAACGATTTCAGTCAATAAAAAACTAATTCAGATACAATCATATATATATGTACGTAGATACACGATGGATATGTACCAAAACAACAACTAGTGCGCTACTATAACACAGATTTTAATATCTATTTGTCCCGAAGGTTAACTAACATAGAAGATAGAACGTCGTCACGTCACACCAACCAACCACACTATGCCGAGAAGAGCCACGATCTCAAACGAAGCGAATACCACAAAGCACTAAACGAAGTAAATCTTAACTCAATATGCTTGAGGAATTGATGCTGTTGCGCTAACCAACAACGTTAAGGCAACGCAGTCCAACACGGAATAATCCAACAACTTTGTTATTTGTTGTGGCACTGTAGCACAGGAAAAAAGTGATGTGATTCTTTCTTTCAGAAAAGACTTGAGAGATCAAAAACAAAAAAAATCGAACAAATATATATCAACATTTTAACGCCTACGTACGATTAGCAGATGCCGATATATATCTGGTTTGTAAGTTCGTGTATCCGAAAGCGCCAGGTAAGTTGTATGTTGTTATTTTTTTAATATAACTTTAACTGCATATATATTTATAATAACATAATGAATGGCTTTTTTCATTTGAATTTATTTAATTTTTTACTTTTGATAGGGCAAGTTTTGCATTTGTAACAAATAGAACTTGAGATTTTAATTAAATATGACATTGCAATGATAGATATTCAGAATTTTGTGTGTCTAACAATACCTGCATCGTAAATACATACACAGCAATAAACATTTCGTTAAACTTTTTATACCTATATGTATATACCTATGGGGTTTCACGGTATTCTCTTGAGGGGAATTTGAAACATTTTCCATAGCTCTAAAATTAAAAGTATATGAATCTTATTTTTTTTTCAATATTAGCTTAAGTACTTTTATTATTATTACTATTACTGTGCAGAAAACCTACGCAAAGAGCCATAGACAAACGGTAAGTGGGACCGTGTTCTATATACATCTACTTTTTGATGAACACGAAACCTTCTAGGTTAAAAAATATAAGATACAACGGATAAAGGGATTTTCTTAATTAAAGTTTCAAGTATAAGTGACTCAACACTCAAAAAATTATTGTAATCAGGTACTCACTTAAATATGGATATTTCAATTGTAATGATCTTAATATTACGAAGTAATCTCATAATTATCCAAATTGCTAAATTTATATTTGAGTACTCTTTGATTTCTTTGGTATTATAAATTAAAAACAAAAATTGATAAAGATCCATTTCAGTTGGATTACGGCTGTGATCATAGAAAACTGGTGATTTCCGAATACGATGGGATGTGAAATATGGCATTAAGATTATGTCCAAAATTGACCAGAGAGTTAGTGTTCTGGCTCAGTCTATAAATAAGCAAAACTTAGAGAAAACTATCCAAAATTTTAGTTTTCAATTGTGACGGGTATAGGTAAAGGGCTTAACCGAGTATGAGTCTTACGAATAAACAAAATCACTGTAATAGAAGTGTGTAATTATCTCTCTCACGAAGTGGGACTAATGTTTCCTATTTTGTATCATATGCCATTCGTATCAAACACTTTTTATTTTAAATATGAATTTTAAGTTATAACTACATACTACTGAATCATTGCCATTGCTGTGATCTGTAAAAGGAAACTTGCACATATACTACGTGACGTTTCTTAAATTGTGTATATTGAAGCCTTTTTGTACTTAATTTTAGTTTGCCCAAATAAATGTTTCATGATTTATTACTTTACACATTTAACAAGACAAAAATGTAGACAAAATTATTATAGTTTCCTGCTTCGATTCAAGTTTTTCTTACCACCACAATGCATTGCTGCAGGAAAGATCAAGAGAGAAATTTCAGTTTTTTTTTTAAATTTAAATCTTTTTTCCCATCAAAATGAATGAAATTCAGGTCATCTGATTGAATTGTTGACTTATAGCAGTTTAGAACAGAATATCATAAGAAGTTCCCGGTAGAGAGCTTCACCCACTGTCATTCGTGCAATAAAACATAATATAAAAATAAAGAAAACGGAGCGACATTTTACACATCACAATACAATTCCGAATGAGTGTCTAAATTAAAATGATTTCCGAAAGATCTTGCCAAACTTTAATCGTCGAACCACAAGCGATGGAAATAACTCTGATCGAAAAGACGGCGACACGCACTGTGGCAAGTTGTCTCGAAGACTTCCCACGCATCATGTGTTGTCAAACAGCTCAGGTATACCGCATATAAGCTGAAAGTAGTTGCGTGCGGCGGTAAAGTAAAATAATCCACTGGATAAAAACAAAAAAGTTCCTACATTCATTCATGTAACATGTATCTAAGCAGATTTTTATTTTCATAATGTTGATGATCGTCTTTTTGATTTTGTTTTATTCACACTCTCATTATTAGGTATTGAGTTTTTGTGCATAGAGAGAAGCGGTGAAGGTCAATGGAACAAGTGTTTGTTGTTTTAGTTTTTGAAGCAGTGATTGCTCATTAAACAACTTGAGTAATTGTTATTGAATAGTGTTTTCACGCGTTTGCAAATGTGATATTTTAATCGTACCGATTTATCTTTGATGTTCACGATATCATGCTGTGCATATTTATTTGCTTTATGAATTTTTAACAAATCGTTTCTCTATGTAAATGGTGTGTTAGCTAAAATGTTTAAGGAATTCTAATATCAGTAGCGACTTCGTATAACTAAATTTATTATTTATTTAGTAGACAACATTAATTGCTTATTTGGAGATTGGGGTGTTTGATAGGTAATATCAATATCTAAGTACATGCGAACGAAAAGAACACTAGGACAAACGATATGATTTTAGCCATTATGATTAGATTTTGTGCATTAGTGAAATATTATCATTATTTGATTTTCATCTTATACTCGTAGAAAACACAACTTTTGACCAATCACAGATACTTTTGAATCTTACAATTCAAAATATTTTTTTTTTGAATTTTTTTACATACATATGTATATCATGTTAATCTTGTAGAGCGAAAGTAATACTTAAAAGTTTATATACATAGCTTTAATATGATAACTTTAAATAAGAAGCTTAAGGCACTAAATTAAGATTTTATTACAACATAAATTAATAGGTAAAGTAAATAAAAGGTTCACTTGAATAAAGCAATAGAATAACTTCAAACTATTTTTTCTATGAATAAGTTTCCATATTTAATTTTAAAGTGCTTCATTCATCTACATAATGCTTAAGTCTCATTATAAAACTAAGAATATTTTCATGCGAACATATTTCATGTCTTTTTACAGTTTTGATTAAAGTATGCAGCAATTTTTTGTTTAAAAAGAGCAATTATTGTGGCGCTTATTTTTGAAAAGTTTGAATAACTTTATTCTCATTTTAATAAACAATATTCACCCAATTAAATACACCAAAATGTATAATAATGATATTTGGTGTTATTTTCAACGTTTTCGTTTTCGGATAGTTTTACTTTTCAGTTTTATAAATAGAAGACATAAGTACTACTAATGAAAAACAAAAAACAGTAAGAAAATTATGTTTATAACTAAACTAAAAAAATTTCATATAAAAGTACGTATACGTCACAGTGTACCAATGCTTCATACAGTCGCCGTCTTCTGATTGTTTTTATAAAAACTATTTAAAAATTCTACAATACTAATGTTTTTATGCGTACATTTTAATGTGAACTCTTATTTGAAATTAAAGTTATACAATATATATTATAACTTATAACTTAATTAAAATAATAAAATTGTTACGAAAAGACTTCATTTTTGTAACTTAAAAAATATGTTAATACAAAAAAATTATTGTAAAATGTTTTGCTAGTAACGCAAAACTGGCAACCGAGTTGTTTTAAGTTATGACGTTGTTATTCGAAGCTATTAACAGAATAAAGAATATATATTATTTGGGAATAATCCAAAATTACGGTTATTTTATCATAAACGTCAGAATCGTTGCAGCTGTGTTTGAGAAAACCTAGTTCTAGATGAATAAAAACAGAAAAAAATCGAACCTCTCTTTTACGAAATTAAATAAAAATACTCTTCAACAATATCTTTTGTTTTTATATTTGAATAATATTCTCTTCTGAGCAAGTCGAAAAAATCTGCAAAAATATTTTTCACTGAAAACAAGTAACAAAAAAAAATTCATCATTTTATAAAAGGTACTTTATTTTAATTGATAAATTAATTTTAATTCAATATAAGAAGATTATTTTGTATTTACTCCATGGTACTTTGATGAATTATAAATTAAGACATTCAGTTAACTTAGTTCGCCAACTGTCTGTAAAAGTTAATTAAATTCTAAGATATATATAGATACATTTCAAAATAAAAAATGCTCATTTTCGTATCCGAAACTATCATCTGATTACGAACAAATTCAACTTTTCGAAGGCTGATAACCATGTTTTTATTGCATTTGTATCATTAGCATGGATACACAAATAAAAAGTATACATACATATATCGCATAGGTAAAAAGGACTATGAAAAGATGTTTTTGATTCGTAAAATAAATTAAACCACAGTCAGAACTTCTAGTTAGTCTGTCGTAACAGCTTGTCTTAACGTATTTTAAGATCTTCATTTTTGATGAACTGGACATTTTTACATAATATGGCTCTAAAATATATGCGTATGTACGTATTTGTACAATAATTATTACTTCATATAATATATATGTATATAAATGAATGTATGTACATATGTATACATGTACATATCCTTGGAAACGTACAATAATTGAAATCTTATACTTAAATCAAATTCCTGAACTATAATCTATATAATATACAAAACCTAAACACACACATAAACTAGATTTTAGCTGACAGAGCTTTATTGAAGATCTTTACTTTGGTGATACGAGTTATTATGGCTTTGTAGATTAGGAAGTTCAATGGAGTCACCACAACTGAAAACGAAAGCTGATAAATTAAATCAGTAAATTAAAATAGCGCAAATTGTTAATACTTTATGCAAACGGTGAGTTTGGTTTCAGGTGATGATGTTGGTTCCAACGTTATTTGTGGCGGTGCTATAATTGTGGTCAGCGAATCGTCTATAGTCATACTATTTGAAGAAATACCTCTGCCATTTCTTAATGGATTTGTATCTTTAAATCGTTTGGAAAGTGTTGTTTGACGATTGTTGACTGACTAAAATGTAATTCACATGAAAATTAGTTTGTTAGAAAATTAAATTTTAAAATTTCATACTCTGTTGTAACTTTGCTCTCTTCCGCGGATATTAAAAGCACCATATACTAATGGATTCATGCAAGAGTTTGTCACCGCAAACAAAAATAATCCCTTCTGGATGCGTTGATCAACTTTAAGTGCAGATTCCTTATCCAACCAATACCACATGCACATGATATAATAAGGTGTCCAGCAGACAATAAAAACTATAACAATTATCACAGTCATTTTAAGTGTTCGACGCTTAGCTCGACCTAAGACATCATCATTCGATCGACGAAATTTATCTGAAAATTCCCTGTCGTAATTTTATTTTGAAATAAGTATTTATTCCAATGTTGCATTAAACCTGTGCCTTTTATGAACCGCTTACTCTTCCGATAGATCTCCACATATATTGATATGTAACAAAACAATATCACAACTAATGGAAAAGCGTACATTGCCAACATTCCCAAAATCTGATAACACATTTCATGAAATTCATCCTTGAAAGAATGAAATGTTACACATTGCTCATACCAGAGGATCTTTGGATGCTTTTCCAGGTGAAAGATGATAGCCTATATGTTAGTTAGTTGTATCAAAAAAAGTACAACACATAGAGGGGAAAAGAAATATCAAGATTAAGGAATTGGTTGCTATTTTGTTTAATAAAATACTTGCGGAGCACTACAGATAATAGAACCCATCCACGCAAAGCTTAGCATAACTTTTCCTCTCGAGCTTGAAAGATTCAATGGCTTCAAAACAGCATAGTATCTAAAAAATTTCAGATTCTCATTTACTTTTAAAATATATACATTGTCATTTATACCTATCGATAGATATGCAAACCAAAACAAAACTCGATAAATATAGCCCAAAAGTTCTGAAGAAACTCATCAAACGACACATAAAATCACCCGCATTCCAAGTCACAGTATATGCCCAGGCGATTTCCAAAGGCATGAGTAAAAGAGTTACCAAAAGATCGGCGATAGCCAAATGCATCAGCATGATATCAATTCTTGATGGCCCCCGCAGACGGCGCTTTGTTAACAAAACCAAAACTGTTGTATTTCCAATGGTCGATATTACCATTAGGACACTGAAACGGTTATATAGAAATGTGAAAGATTTGCATGCAGACAAAAGGTTTAGGTACATTTAAGCTCTTTTTGACTTACCTATAAACAATGATTGACAAACGATGGCCATCATTGAACACCATATTAATTGGCAAATTAATTTCTTTTGCAGTGTCGACCTCTGACCACTCAGTCAGGGTTCGGTGATCGTAAATATTTTCAATAGCTCCAGAGTTTGGCATCTTTTTCTTTGAGTATAACTATAGGGGTTAATAAATTCGATCGAAACACATGTCGTTGTTTAGTTTAAAAGGTTACCTTATTGTTTATTCATTTGTACAATAAGCTAATACAAATAGAGCTAATAGCAGGTTGCGGCGGGAATTTAAATATGTGTTGAAATGTAGATCGTTTGAGTATTATAGCATGAACGCACGGTAGAACAACTAAATTATAATATTTACTATATTGTTGATTTGTGTTGAGATGTTTTCGCCATCAGTAGATTAAGATTAACTATAAAACTGCATACGATTAAATTTTTAAATATGCACACCAAATAATATTTATAAAATTCGCACTGTTCAAAAGAATCTTAATGTTTATTAGAGATACTTCCGGTTTAGTTCGTATTGAAGAGGCAGTTTTGAAATTGCTATTTTTGTTCTGTACGAGTGTAATTATTTCACTATTCACAGTGCCCATGAAATTAAATTTTTATAATGTTTTTATATTTACAATAAATTCCGATAGATAGCATTTAACACTTTGTGCTTCTTTTTAAAACCCAAAATAAAAACAATTTCAATATTCCGCTGATGATCAACCGATCCAGCGGATTCTTTGACTAATATTGAGTTAAGTGTAGCACAAGATAATCGAATTCTTATGCTGTGTGCTGTTGTTTCTGTTTTTGTTAAAAAACAGCAATATTCTCTATGAGATGATAGATGTAGGTACATTAGAGATAAGACAGCCGATAGTCGGACGACCTCACCACCCGCACCATATTAAAAAAAAAAAACAATAATCGCTCAAAGTTCGAACTCGTACTCAGGATTGCAAGCAAATAATTGTTTTTTTTGTTAATATGGCTATTTATGTATACCTACATTAAAATTTAAATGTATTTGTTGGTATCATTGCACTCATTTAATTTAAAGGTGTGAAATTCAAGAATAAGTATTAAAAATGATTGGAATATTAGAACGGATAAGTATATGTATATTTTTTAATTTATTTTTCAGTTAATTATTATTAGTGACTTTGTTTTAAGCGGTTCACTTTGAGCAACACTTGGATCGACATTGACAGTATTTATTAAGTAGAAAATGGTTTTATGAAATTTTTTCACTCGAGGTCTTTAGGATTTTAATATACACAAGCACATCAACATCAACAATTCAAAACAACATGTCATTATAAAAAAAAAGATTTGTTCACAGTGATAACAATAAATGAACATGAACATAAAAGTAGAAAAGTTACTGTCGCAGGGTTAAATGTTTTATCAAGATAACATGTGTCAACCAAATAGTCCTTTAAGGACATTGTTGTGTCTGGTATATATGTAAGTATACCTCATTGTCCCTTTATTCATCTAGATGTGAATACATCTATGTATGCACGTTTGTGCTTTTGAATAAATAAATCGAAATATAATTTTGCATTGTTGTCAAAACTACATTAAATCACGTGATATTTGTCACACAGGAGTTGACAGCAATTAAATATTCTAGATTCCTATAAATTTGACACATATACAAGGGGTATTTATTTGATAAGGAAAATATAATAAATGTTATCAGTTGCAAATTATATTTTTACCTAAGAATGCTATTGAGACTCTAGATACGTATGATGCCTTCAATTTAATTAAGTCTTAATTAAAGGAGAGTAACATCTATTATAGTTGTTGGACGTTTCTTTTTAACTGAATAGACGTTAACTTACGTAGGCTGTAGGTAAATTTGACCAATTAAAAAATTATTTGTTTTGTTTAAAAAGGGTTTTTCTTTTTGAATGAATTGTGATAGCTCATCATTATTTACATACTCATATATGTATATAGTGAGTAAAGAAAATAGATGTACGTGATAAATAGTTTTTTTTATATATTTTATTTTAAAAGTACATAAATACAAATCAATTTTTCAATGAATCGCCAATTCTGGTGGTCTTAAGGTCATTAAACGATGCTTTGAATAATGCTTATAATTTTTTGAAAAAAGAAAATCTAATCGTTTTTAGTTAATACCCCCTTTGAAATCGATCATACAAAAATTAAATTTCGGGTGACTTTACTTACATATCTTTTATACCAATTTTAAAATTTGTGAATTAATTTTGTGATCCTATAATTTATCGTGCTTGGTTATTGGCACTTACATATATTTATTTATTATATTCTATTAATAATGCAAGTGAAATTACTACTATAATGCCCTTATATTTTTGCTTCTGAAGAAAATAAATATTGTATGTTAATAGTACAATAAATCCTACAAAGGTTTTGGGAAGTAAATAAGCGGATCATAAATTAGTTCAGTGGGTGTTTTAATTCCTTGAAAAACACAGCTAAACAAACGTCGTCAAAAACAAATTTCAAGGTATCCTAATCTTAGCAATAGAGAGCTGTCAAATTTTCAATAACCTTTCAAAACCAGTGAAATGAAAGAAAATTTCTTAAAAATGAAAAAAAATTGAAAATAAATAAATACTTAATTGTATTAAAACAATTTGTATAAAATTGTATAAATAAGTGGATCTACTTATAAAACTAAGTTTTCATTTAATATGGATTAATGAAAAAATAGAAAAAAATTAAATTAAATAAACCATTCAATTATAAACATCAGAATACTGTTTATCAGCTCCAAATCCACAACAAATCAGTAAAATTGAAAATACATACATATGTATATTGAATTTTTTTTATTATTATTTAGCTATTTGGCAGTATTTTGCCATTTAAAATGAAATTAATTCCAAACCGAATCAACGAAAATTAAACAAAAGATAACCACAAAAAAAGTTACTTTCTTGACTAAAGGAAAGATAACAGTTAACTATATTTAACTTTTTCAAAAAAAAAAAGAACCCTGAAATTCAAAAGTTTTTCAATGGAGGAATATATTTTTCCTTCTTCTGAAACTTTTTCGAGCTAACAAACAGGAGTTTGTGACAATTTTTGAAAATTTAAATAAAATAATAGGTGCGTTTTATTATCCACAAATCTATCTGGATCCGGATCTGGATCTTCCCTTGAAAATAAAACGATACGGATCCTAGTGACAGCGTCTCTTTTTATCCTTTGGTTTGTAAATTTTCAATTATTTCTTGTCTTTTTTCTTTACACTATAGCTTACACTACCTTATCATAAAAGCCATCTACTCGCCAGTTCAATAACTAATTTTTGGATCTTTGAAAGAGATCCCGATAGAAAACAGGATCCCAAATTGTTTTTGTAATACATGTTAAAACTTAATCCAGATCCGGATCCAGATAGATTTGTGAATAATAAAACGCACCTAATGTCTCAAGTTATCAAGTACAAAATGAATTAACTATTTTTCTATTACAACAAAAAGCCCTCCATGGCAACGCGAACCACACGTGGTTGACTTTCTAATTGTCACTTTGACGTTTGTTGACATGCTCATGTCGCCTCTGTGTTTAATTCTTTTTTTGTAATCAACGCGAAAGAAATCCTCCCATTATTTATCCATATTTTTTTTTCTCGCTTTAAACTCAAATTTAAAAAATGTCTAAAAAATATAAAAATAAATCCCTATCGGAACAAGTATCAGAAAAGTTGAATAGACCTCTTAATGGCTCCGACACCTCCTCAGAGGACGAAGAAACACCCAAAGTAACACATTTCAATGAGGATGATTATGACTTTAAACACGAAGAAACTATTAAATCTTTAAGCGAAATTCGCAAAAGAAACATTAAATTATTATCTGAACAAAGCACTAAATATAGTGGTGTAATTGCGTCGCGAAGAAATTATGATACATCCGATGACGATACCGATAATCAGACAAGCGCCGTTGAGGATCCTGAAGTTTCTAAACAGGACCAAACTGACTCAAGCGAATATGATTCCGAAGATGGACCTGAGAACGACAGCGATGCAGATCATATAAGTAATGATAGTTTTAGCAGTAATGAAGATGAAGAAACCCCCGATACCGAGTTATTTGCTGCTAAAAATAATAAACTCGAAGCCGAAAAAGGGGTTTGTGTGCAAAATCAATTGGCTATCTGGGAGAAGTTTTTGGAAATTCGAATTCATTCACAAAAAATGCTGAACAAGGCCAATAGTTTACCAGATCCCGGTGAATTCAAAAAGCTTAGCTCAACCAAAGAATTTAAAGGTCCAGCGGAAGATGTTAAGAAAAATGCAGAAATCCTACTTGAAAAATTAATAGAAACTCAAGTTACTCTTGCGAGTCAATTTTCTGAAATAAAAAAAATTGGCCTTGCAGCCAGGAAAAGAAGTAATTCAAGATCGAACGAAGGCAATGATTCTTCATCCAAAAAGTTTGCTCCAGCTATTGAAGAAAACTTTGAGAAGTTTCGAACTTATCGCAATACGGTTCTGCTCAAATGGGAAGACCGCACCAAACTATTGACTCCTTCATCAGGATCAAAAAGAAAACAACTTACTGATGAGTTCGATATTGTTAAAAAAGTTGATAACATTTTAATAAAACGTGATGAGCACATTGCAAAATCGCAAAAACTAAAAGGAACCTATAAACTTTTTAGCCAGTGTAAAACTGATAAAGCTGATGGAAAAGAAATATCCAGTCCACATATTTATGATGATACTGACTTTTATCACTCCCAGCTGCGAGAACTTATCGAATTCAAGTCAAATGTTTCGTCCAGCGCATATGATGTAACAAAGCAATTTGCCGAACTACAAAAACTAAGGCAGAAAATGAAAAAAAAGGTTGACACAAGAGCCAGCAAAGGTCGCAAAATAAGGTAAGCAAGTTATTATTATGTTTTAATATTAACTTAAAATTAATTTTGATATAGGTACGTTGTTCACAACAAACTGGTAAATTTTATGGCGCCAAATGATGCTACCGATTGGACAGAGGAATCTAAGAACGAACTTTACAGATCATTGTTTGTAACGTAGTTACACCTATGTTGGAATTAAATTAACATTAATGTAAATACATGTGTCCCTATTAAATTTAACTTTTAAATTAAGTATATTGTCTTTTTTCTTTATAACTTCGTCGTCGTTTTACTTTGCAAGTCATTTCCTATTAATGTCAGTCGATCTATAGAGGAAAATCTTGCATTGATAGTTTTTACACTTTTTTGAATTTTTAATTTGCCTCTAAACTAGACATTTTTTAAGATTCTGAGCTGATCTTTTTTTAAGTATGAATGTTTAAGAATGAATTTTAAAATAAAAAAAATTAGTGTAAATCCATATTACATTCAATTAATAATAATCCTTGCTACAATACGGATGCAATAGGTGGAAATTTATATCCACAAGGAACCTGCAAGTCGTTGAGTATAATGAAATCTTAAGGATTTCCTGGCCCAACCATATCTCAAAGGGTGAAGTTTATATGAGAACGGCCAAGGAACCCACTTACGGTTATAATAAATTAGACGTCAACGGCTCGTATAGGGCCTGGCCTGAAAATAAAACTCTCAAACGTTTTTGTGTTGTGGCCAGGAATGGAAGGGGCCAACCGTTTCCGGTCGAGCTCGAACGGCTAAGATGAGAACCAGTTTTCATGACTAGAAATACTCTTTTAGCTTTTTTCTTACTTCCTCCCAAGAAGTACCAGAAAATTATATTATTTTATTCTTAGATCGCAGCTGCTTCTAAGCTTTTATTATAAGATGTAAGTGGCATAAGTTTTTGGATTGGCCATACGCTTCGAAAATTTGAATAGCAAAAGAGTGTCAGTACAATTAGAGAAGAGTTGAAAAAGCCTGAATAAATATCAAAAACAACTTAAGTGACGGCGCGTAGTTTAGAACCTTATATTTAAGCAACAAAAAGTTTAAAGTTAGTTGTTCGAACGGGATTTATTCTCCGATCAAGAATTCAACGAATTACGCGCATAAATTGAGGTTAAAGAGTTAAAGTTTATATGTATGGCATTGTCTATTAATTAATTTTTGATGCAAAATGATTTTTCGTCGTACATGTTTTCACTCACTACACCTAATTCAAATCTTTATTCGAGGATGAATAACGATTGTTAAACTGGTACTTACGACTTATAAAGAATCCTCAATCTCTACTGAACGAAATTACAGTAACGAAATCAAATTAAAGAAGAAAGAACAAGTTTTATTTAAATATTTTTATTTATTTCTTTTGAGTGGTACACATTTTGTTAAAGGTGTACATATTTTTGTAATTTATTGGATCATTGCATTTAACATGATTTTTCAAAGTATTTAATATAAATTTATGTAGTTTTATTTCACTCCATAGTATCGACTTAATAAACTCCCGTTTGTGAGCATTATTATTGGCATATCTTAATATTCCAAGAGAAAAATAAAAATCTATAAAAACACGTAGGAGGAGCAATTATTTCTTTCATAAATCATTTTAAATATACATAATAGGGTTTATCTAAAATGATTTGCTATTATTTTTTGTCGTCATTAATGTTTATGATTAGGATACAAAACTTTTTTAAATATATGTTTTATTATTGTTTCCAGATTTTACAAAAATTCTACTTGAAAATGCTCACACAATATTAAAAGTAGAAAAGAATATTTTTTATGTTTTATATAATATTTTTAAATGTATCAATATTTAACTATCAAATTACATATATTGTGTTTATAATTTCTTTGCAGCAGTTATTTTTATTTTATTTAAACACAATGAATTATTCAAGATTACTACTTATTTTTTATTCGTCTGCAAATAAATTGTCATTAATTAAAACTTAACATTCGTAGGTAATATTTTGTGGTTGTAATAAATGTTTGTCAATTAAAAACTAGGCCTAGAATAAATAATTTATTAACTTATATAACTATGTTTTACACTTTAATTCGTTCCATTTTTTTCAACGCGTATTGCAGTTTTATTTGTGTTAATATTTTTTTTATATTCTAATACGGATTGCATTGTAGTCAGATTTGTATTTACAAAATGTTCTAGCATTTGACCTTTTATATTTGAGTTGAAGAAAACTCCACTGTTTCAGATTTCTTGCAAAAAATTTTAACGAAAAATTCTAGAAAGAAAGGTTAAGATAGTGTATAATTGAGCGATTTAACTTGAGAGAAATAACGTAAATAATTTTTTTATTTATAAATGCAGTTATTTTGTAGTCATAATTGTGTCAATGTCAATGTTTAAAAGTTGAGTTGACGTAATTTATGTAGTTTCACTAGATAATATACATATTTTGTTGTCTATCAAGCAAAACAATTTCAAATTCTGGTACAAAAAATGTATTCTACTAGTTAATTGAGTTCTTTAACAACAACGGAAGTCCTGTTTTAGTTTTCGACTTTGATACAAGTATTGTAGCCGTTTTAGCATTATTAAGTCCTGAAGTATTTGCCATATCTGATGCAACTTGACCAACTTCGCCTTGATCTTTAGTCATCTCCTTAGCATATTTTTTTGTTGCCATTAGAGGCGAAAGATTCTTTTTCAATTCAGATAACATCGTTTTTGTTTTTGTTTCCAATTCAGGATTTTGATTTTTCTGATGATATTGGGTCTCTAAAGTCATCTTAATATTATTTGAGCCGCCACCAACAGAGCCGTTGTTATCATCGAAGGATTTATTGAAATTAAGATGAGGAGGATTTGAATTCTCGTTTATATTACTTGCATGCATTTTCAAAAGTTTTTCTGTCGAACTGTTCATGTTAATATTTTTATAATTATTGTATTTGTAGCAATTTTTTGATGATTCATTGCAATCATATAACGATTGCAATTGAGATTGGATTGATGTTACATTCGAGAGTGTATTTTCAGTATCTATAGCTGGGAAGTTACCACCTCCTTTATGAATATTAATTTCCATTGATGCCATTTGATCAGATTCAGAATACTTATAAGAAAAATAATTAGTGGTTCAAAAAACTTTGATTAATGTTTGAATGTAAAGAATTAACTAACCTTATCAAGCAAATTTAAATGCATGTCTCAAGTACTCTTTGCTGGTACTATTAATTTATCCATATCCTTTTGAACATCGAGCAGATCTGATAGATGTTTAGCAAACAATTGATTAAGCTCTCCAAGTTTGGTCATCTGAATAAAAAAAAAAGATAAAAAACTATTCTTCATGGTGAAATTAATATACAGTTTGATCGCTGCTTTTGTCAAGTAAACTTCGATTGGCTGCCTTTAGTTCGATTTCTTGATTCATTAACTCTTTTTCCAATGATTCTATTCGTCCTTTTAGCAGACCAATCTCTCTACGAAGGTCTTCGGCTATTTCGTTTCCACCTGGAACAGGTGCTGCACCTTGTCTAGTTGTTTCCATCTCTCGTTTAAGTCGGATATTTTCTTCTTTGTAAGTGTGAAGTTGTCGTTTCCATTCATCGACATTTGCTGTTGATTCCTTTTTAGAAAATGTACCTTTTATTGAAAAAAATGTACCAGAGCTAAATTTCAATAGTAACTTACTTGCAGTGCACTGGTTAAACGTATATTATTGTTTTTCAAAGTAGCCAGTTCAATTTCCCATTTTTTTGCATTTGCACAGCTTAAATCAAACAAACTATTTCTTATTTCTTCGCTTGATTAATTTTTTACCAACTCTTACCTTTGAGCCAAAGCCATTTTAAGTCTCTCGTTTTCATATTTCAGTTGCTGTTCACCTCCACCACCAGGACCACCGCTATGACCACCCACAATATCGCTCACAAGTTGGCTACTAGGTGGTTTGATATCATTAGTGGCAATATTGCTACTTTGAATTATTTTATGCGAAGGGCTGTCGGGATTGGCATTCTGCGTATTTGTATTCGATAGATTTGGCGGTTCCACCGTGTGCTCCATCATCGGAGCATTGTCATTTTGCATTATACCACTACGAGAGGTAACCGGCGAAGTATTTGCGGATGTTGTAGGAGTTGCTGCGGCACTTCCTAAAAGTAATCATTAATTTTTAAGTTCACCTAAGGCGTAAGCTGATTTTTACATTACCGTTTGCAGATGACTTCGCCATTGCGTTCTTGGTAGCTTCTTTGACTTCTTGAAACTTTTCTACAAACTTCAATAATCATATTATGAAAGATTAACATTATTAATAGAAAATTTTTGCCCAGCCTTACCTTTGTCAGCTCCGCTTCTGAAGCAAAACCTAACCCATAGACTGTGTTAGCACGGACATCACTCCATTGGCCAAACTTTTGAGAAGTTTGTGTAAATGTCATATTGGGGGTGATTGTAGAATTGATTACCGCTTTGCTTCCTTCTACACTTATTATTCGATACAGATTTCGAGAGGAATCATAGAAAAAACTCACTGCCACAGCCTTCATGCTAGCCGTAATCCATGTTCTTTTCGTTTTTGGATCAATGTGAAAAACATGAGCTTGACATGTGAAAATTGGTTGTTCCCTGGAAGAGTTTATTTTTTAGTTATTGCAACCCTTTTCACGTTAACTTATTTCTTTCGATAAATTCTCATTAACAACGAGAAAAAGAACATTTCTTTTAATTAATATTCCCGATAGCGATTTTTCGTTTGTGTTTTTCAATCTTGTTTAGGATCTAATTGCTTATTACTTGGAAGCAAAATCAAAGTTACCTAAATTTTTTTGAACAAAATTTAAGATGAATCTTTCATAATATTACTAATAGAAACACTATGATAGGAAATAGCAATACACAAGATGACAGATTTGCATATGAAATAAAACAATCGATTTATTTCAGAAAGAGATAGATTTCAAGATGTTTCATCAACTCTATTTCACTCGAAAATAGTAAATTGAATATGTACGCAATTAAAATAAAAATAATATAAATTGAAGAGATTATTATTATTAAATAAATTATTAAACAAACGGGGCGGAACACTTTGTTGGTGTATTTCTAAATTGATTTTCTAAAAGCAGACATGTTCACATTCACAGTCATATTGCATATTATTTATTTACCCCATGTTTCCTCTATTTTGAAAAAGATTTATTAATATGAATGAACTGATAATCGAGTACTTTTATGAATTTTACAAATGCTAGCAATTTGTTTTTAGCTTTTACAAATTTAAATTTTATTCTCAAAATCACACCACAGCCTTCAATATTCAATTTAGCAGAATCGAAGTTTTTGTTGGAATCTGAAAATTGAAGGAAACTGTGTTGGAAGATTTTTCGAGGTAAGTATTTTTTAATCAAAAGAAAAGCTATCTACCACTTAATGTTAGGGTGACGTTGCACTTCATTGTCTAACAGGATTACAAGTTATAGTTACCTTTGGTTTAGACAAGCCATAATAATAAATTTATGGTATAACATGAGCTAGTCCAGTAGAACCAGCCAAAATTATTAAACATATTGATTGTTCATGTGGCGGTCAGATTCATATATAGAAATATTAGTTTAGGTGGCGTTTTCAAACGAAATGGGTAAATAAATCTAAAAAAACTTCCAGGCAACTTGCCCGTCAGGTGGCGTGCCTCGTACTACGCCGCAGCAAACACACACATAGGAATTTGACTATCAGTGTCAAACCAGTGTCCTCTGGTTGGTTCAGACAATTATTAGTGCTTCCAATCTAATAGTTTCATCGAATAGGTCGAGGTAGCTGCCAGGGGAAACATTGACGCACTTGAGATATGGGGGCAATCGGGAATAAATTTTGTCAATAATTATAAATATATATAATAAAATTCCTTTCAAGCTTACCCATAAATTGGTAAAATGATATTCAAATAACAAACATTTTTTTTTTTTTAATTCATTTTTATTTTCATCAATCTTAAAACTATCTTAAAGCTAGACAAAAATTCATAAAAAACTAGCCTAATTATCCAATAACTTAAAACTAACTTACTGGCCCTATGCGGGCGCTCTAAGCTAAACTATATCTTAAATGTAATGCCTTTCGGCCTAAAAAACTATTTTTAATACATTTTTTAGTTTCTTACATGAGACATTCACCCTTATTCCGATAGTCGTTTTACTAAAACGCCAGTAAAACGACAAGGCTTTAGAAACGAAAATTGGAATTTTATTGAATCGACTACCGTTATAATGCTTAGAAAAGTGAAGAACATAGAGAAAGCTGCCCTCTTCGTATTATTTAATCACTAAAATGTGGTCTCTGGAGCCTTTTTGTTTTAAAGGTGTTTTATTAAAACGACTATCGGAATAAGCGTTATTAATCAAAATAATGGTTTCGTAGAACCCAAAATAATCCACCCCTTATTTGAATTACTTACTCCACAAAAATAATGATCCTTGTAAATCTGCTACCTGTTCAAAAATGTTCTTTTCGCTTAAAAAAAGTCAACGAGTCAAATTATTTGTTCATAAATATATTTTTTATTATTCCATTTTTCACACTTGTTTTAATATTATTATAATAACCAAATCATCTGCACATCGGTTTTCAGCAGCACGTATGAAACTTCCATGACAACAGGAACTTTATTAGAGATATTTCATCAAGAGAGGGCATGACATGCAAGGGTTCATCATAATCCTAATAAATAATTACAAAGGACATAAGTTTCGAATTGATGGAAAAATGTAAAAAAATAAATAAAACTATTTGCATCAGGCCTGTTGAGCTTGAATTATTATTCGTCATTATGCATACGAATTCTTATTTTCATCATGAACTAAATATACACACATATGTATGCACATGCGTGCATATACGTACATATTTTAAATCGAAATTTAGAAATAAAACTGAACTCACGTTTAAATTTTCCAAAGCATTGAACTGCTTGTTATTGTCGAGTCGAACCCCGTTGAAATCTATGCAAATATAAAAAAATCACATTTAAGCACGACTTCATTCAATAAAGGAACTAAATTATATGTGTATTTGCTTCAGCCCTGTTGAGCTTGAATAAACGTTCACTATTTTAACGATTCATATTTTCATCATGAACTCAAAATACATATTTTCAATGAACATTTACAATTATCTTACTTTTAAGGTTTCTATTTATGGTTAAATTGACGCCAAACATTTATCCATCCGTAAACGATTTATTTCATTATTGAAGGGCAACACATTTGCTCCTGGCGCTTGCTATTTTTGTAATCAAACCCTCAAGCTTTCATCCACTACCTGAAAATTGGAGTAACAAATACAACTTTGAAACAAATAAAGATGAAGGATAAATATCGAAATAAATGTCAAAGCTATCAGTGATTGTTTTCTGTCAAAATATTCAGTACAGGTCTGGGGAATCATCACACAAAGCTGTATTGATCATGTAAATGCGTTTTAATTTACCTTTATTATTTTGCGAGTATTTGTCCAGATTCAAGATTTCGTGAAGCCCTTTCCTCGCGCTTTCATCAAACACCTGAAAATTGGAGGAACAAATACAACTTTGAGACAAATAAAGGTAATGCCATACAATTAATATTATGTCAAAGCTATCAGTGATTGTTTTTCTGTCAAAATATTCAGTACAGGTCTGGGGAATCATCACACAAAGCTGTATTAATCGTGTAAAAGTGTTTTAATTTACCTTTATTATTTTGCGAGCAATTGTTCAGATTCAAGATTCCGTGAAATTGTATATAAATGATTAGAAATCACATTATTGGTACTGAAAATTGAAATAGAAAAATGTTTTTAATATGATTTTAAGCAATTAATCTTATTTTTGTATATGCATGAATAAGCTTTAAAAGTTTCAAATTTTATCAGTGAGTTCTGGGTTAATCTTTTAGAGAACTTATATGAAATTCGTATGAAAGATACAAACGAATTTTTTTCGGTTCATATCAGTCTCGTCATCCAGTGTCATCATTTTGCTTAAACTCTCACATAAATTCGATTAAAATATATGTTTATAACTTACATGACTCGATGGTTTTTCATCTTTCCTCCTTAATGGTCTGCATTGATACAAGTCGAGCTCTCACAACAATTCACTCCTTCTTTGGAGACTTCAATGTCCTTATGTTCATTTTTCTAGCCGAACTATCTCCAATATTCGGTATAAGAAAATATAAACTAGGCGCATTAATTTTTCCAGTAACTATAGTCTCGTTCCTAAAGCTTTTAATTTTAGTTTGAAAAAAATTTTGATATGAAACTACCAAACTCCAACAATTTTTTTTTGCCTTAAGTTTCCAGTTTATTTGTGAAAATATTATTAAGAAATCAAGAACTAATAAAAATTTTCAACAAAAAATAATTATGAAATTCGAGCAATTGCTCCTGCCAAAAAATGTTAACTAGCATTTTGGAAAAGAAACTAAATGAAAATAAAATAAATATTTAATACAAATTACATTTATTTTTATGTTGGTACTGTTTTAAAAAATATTATCTTGATATAACCTCAAAACTTAAAGCCTTATAGGGGTATGCTCTGTGCCATTTTACAATTTGTCTAAGTATTGAGTAACATCTGGGAGACCTTCCTTAAGACCCTTACGTTTGCGTGTATCCTGCACAATTTGGTATGGCTTGGTACCGATGTCCATTGGATCACCAGGAAGTACTTGCCAATGGTCGAACACGCACTGTGGGAAGGCCTGTCCACCAGTATTTGAACGCAAATCAGCAGTGAATCCGAATGACTCGTTTACAGGCAAGTAAGCTTTGACAACGAACATAGGAGTACCGACGATCTGACTTTCTTCGAAAACGTGACCACGACGTCTGTTCAACACACCGTAGATACCACCAACAGCCACTTCTGGACATTGAATTTCACACAAATAGACTGGCTCCATGAGACGTGGAGAAGCTGTAATAGCTGAAGCGTACAAGACACGACGAGCAGTTGGAATGATCTGGCCACCACCACGATGGATAGCATCAGCGTGTAAGGTAACATCATAAATATTGAAACGAACACCTAAACAAATTTAATGTTAATAACATAAGGTATCGACCTACAAAAGTATATAACAAAATTTAATATCCACAATTTGGCATCAGGCCTGTTGAGCTTGAATAAATACTCGACATAAAATTTCCGAATTCTTTTTTCATCATGAAAGCCAAAATTTAAAAAAAAAATATATATATGAATGAAGTGTTTACATACCTCGCATGTTTTCATCAGCCAAAACACCTTCTTTTGTCGCCCATTGGAAACCAGCAACAACGGAATCCTTGATTTCGTTCAAGTACTGAACAGACTTGGTGCAATCCATGATGAAATTTGGACCTGTGCCGTCAGGACCGAAACACCAGATCTTACGGGCTTCTGTAATATCGTAATCGTATTTCTCAGCCAAATAACGAGCGCGAACCTTGAAATCGTCCTTTGAACTGACTTCTCCACTGTCAATATCTTCTGGGAGACCATCAGGCATAGGAACAGCCCTCATAAGCAGACGGTTGTGCTTGTTTGGAGATTTTGACAAACACATTTGGTTAGACTCTTCGAAAACGGTTTCACGGTATGACACAACGGGGTCGGACTTTTTCAGAGGAATGCAAGCGTGATCTTCTTCAAGATCCTTCAAACAGATTTCCAAGTGCAATTCACCGGCACCAGCAATGATGTGCTCTCCAGACTCTTCAATAATACATTGTACCATAGGATCGGATTTGGCTAAACGCTTAAGACCTTCAACAAGTTTTGGTAAATCGGCTGGGTTCTTAGGCTCGACCGCAACACGCACAACAGGTGACACAGAGAATTTCATGACCTAATAAATAAAAATACAAGACAGTTATTTAAATGAATATAACAAAGTGTTCACATTAGTGATAACTAAGATATCAGCGATTTCTTTTCTGTCAAGCTTTTTCAGTAAAGGTCTAGAAAAAATCATCATATTTTTAATACAAACAATTATTTTGCATAAGATACACATTTGATAAAACATACCTTCATGTTGTGAGCATCCTTGAAGGTACTAATAGTTCCAGTTTTAACCAAGAACTGATCAACACCGACAAGTCCGCAAATGTTTCCAGATGGAACATCTTCGATGGCTTCAACATAACGACCCATCATCAAGATGGTACGTTGGATGGCTTTTTCGTACAAATCATCCTTCTTTCCGGGAACGTAGTTGGGTCCCATAATACGTGCCTTCTGGCCGGTAGCAACTTTACCGGAGAAAACACGACCGAAAGCGTAGAAACGACCCTTATCGGTGGTGGGTACCATCTTGGAAATGTACATCATAAGTGGGCCATTTGGATCACAATTTTTCACAGCAATAGCAGCCTCATCATCAAGTGGACCCTCGTACAACATTTCCATACGGTATCTTTGGGCAATAACCGGTGATGGCAAATGGATGGCTATCATTTGCAACAGGGATTCTCCAGCTGGCAACCATGTGCGCATGACAGTCTTCAAGAGTTTTTTGCCGTCACTGTCCTTGTCTTCGTGCTTCAAGGTAACACCAATCTTTTCCAATAGAGTTGGAATTTCCTCCTTCTTGTAGTTCATGATGGCATCGAAGACCTTGTAGATGGGATCCAAGATATACATGCAGAAGGAACGCTTGTTGTCAGCTTCCTTTTGCTTGGACCACTTCTTGGTCTTGCCGTTAAAGAAGTTCTCACCCCAAAGACTAAAATGTTTACAAGAAAAATTATAAAACCAATCAGCAAAAAACATTAATTCAGTTTTAAATAAAAAAAAGGCATTTTCAATGTAGTATTGTCTCAACTAATGTTCAGCATGTTGAGACCAGACATTAAGAAAGAGGTCGCCCAATAGCGTTTCCAAAAGTTGAAGTAGTTCATTAAAGTATAAGAAAATATCTTAATACCAAAATAAACAAATTTTTATACTTCTATTTAAGATGCACTCGTCACACAGTCGTAGGACAAATCCGTTTAAAAAACGTATCTATCCTATGTGAAACACATGATGTGCTAGAAGGATCTTCTACTCAAATTCAACAATTTGTTAGATAAATTAAAAAAAAAAAAAACTCACCGGTTCATTAGTTTTACGACATCAATCTTGAACTTCTCCGAGTACATTTCAGAGAACTGTTTCAAAGTAAAAGCCCATCCGTGAAGGCCGGAACCAAAACCTACTGAACCCTTTGAGGGGTCGACGCGAACTTCTCCCATTGGACCACCATCGTCGTTATAAGTAGCAATAATGACGTTAACGTTTTCGACAATCCTCTGGAAAGTTTGGTAAAGTTCTTCAGCATCCAGTTGCAATTCCAAAAGAGCACGGTCCATCTTGTTCATGAACAAAATTGGCTTAATACGTTCAGCGATGGCTTGACGCAACACAGTTTCGGTTTGTACACACACACCAGAAACGCAATCGACCACGACCAAAGCGCCATCAGTTACACGAAGAGCAGCAGTGACTTCAGATGAGAAATCAACGTGACCAGGTGAATCGATCAAATTGATCAAGAAACCCCTTTCGTCCTTTTCACGTTGATCGGGGTTGGTGATGAACACGCAATCCTTCTCTTCAACTTCGAAGTACATAGATATGGCACTGTAAATTGAAAATATTTGTTCTTGTATTATTCTTTAGTTTCTTTGTTCCAGCCAAACAATGGTAGGTATGTATTTCATCAGTGAGCTGCATTAATCTTTTTAAAAGAACTTATATAAAAATCGTATGAAAGATACACACGAATTTTATTCCGTTCCCATCAGTCTCGTCATCAAGTATCATCATTTTGATTTTATTGGACTTGGGCTAACATACCTAAATATATAACTATAAATGCATTTTCACTTACGTCGATTTGATGGTGATGCATCTTTCCTGTTCGTCCTTACGGGTGTCTGTGAAACGAGTTTCACCAGCTTTGGCTCCGGCAATAATACCAGCCTTGGAGACCTAAATGTCCAAAACCAAGGGGGATATAATATATACTTCAGTACGGGGAGCGGTGTTGGTACTTACCAAAGAATCGGTCAGGGTAGATTTTCCATGATCGACATGAGCAATGACAGACATATTACGGATATTCCGTTTTTTGTCCATCAAGGCACGGATTTCATCTACGGTGAAGTTAACCTACCGAAAAATCAATTAGACCATTACTACCATATAAATTTTCAACTAAATAATTTTCAATTTCACAATGAAAAATAATTATAACATTGTGAAATAAGCACACGTCACTATCAAATATGGAGGAACATTTATGTGAAAAAAAAGAAACATTTTAGCCAAGCATTTTATAATATAATGCAGAGCAAAACTACACAAATAAAACATTTTTGTAATAACCCGTATACTTTTTTACATTTTGAGTAATAATGCTGAATTAAATTTTACCTACCATCTTGGATGTTTAGTGATTTTCTTGACCGAATTTGTAAAACACTACACGCCTGCAATGGCGTACTTTCAAAAAAGAAAGAAGTGAAATCAAGAATGGCCTCTCGTTGGAATAACCATTTTATTGGAAGTGAAACGAAAGCATTCGGCGCTCATGTGTATCCACATTCTGAACCCTTCCTTATTCACTGAATCATTTGGGAAGCTGATACTGAAAAAAATGTTGTCTGTACGGAGCCATCGTGGATCGTGGAAAAATAGACATAACGGTTCTCTTTAAAAATGCTACTCTTTGTCGTGTGGTTTGCCTTTGTGAAATAAAAATTTGCAAAAATATTTATTTAGTAGTTTCAAAGTTCGTTTTATCTTTTTTGGATATTTGAAAAAGTTGTTTCAATAATATGTTGTGCGGAAATCAAGTTTATTCGCTTAATTGTGTTTAAACCTCTCGAATGAGGAGTGAAAACTTAGTGCATTTTCATATAAGCCATAACGGTTCTCTTTGAAAAGTTTGTATCGGATGTATTAAAATTTTTTAAAAATAGTATTTAGCAGTTCTTTATCGGGAAAGGTGATTTAAATTCAATGTTGTGTTTTAACCTATCGCCGGTGAAATAAAAACGAAGTCTTGTGTCTTTTCTGTCGACGCAGAAACCAGATGAAGTTTTGAATAAAAAGATTCCTCAACGATATGTATGTATGTAAGTAAATATCCGTAGAAACTTAATCAAAATTCTATTACATATTTATTAAGTAGAAGTAGAATCGCAAATACAGATATAAATGCCTAAATCTTTTGTTAGTAAAGTAACAAAGTTCAAGCTCAGTCATGTTTTTTCGTTCTTTGTTTTAAACTACGGTTGATGTAGGTGCGCTTCGTTTGAATAGAAAGGTGAATGTATTTAACGTTCCACAAAAAATACAAAGTCAAATTCAATTTATTAGGGGATTCATTTGAATGAAGTGAATACCCGGGAAGTCGACAGTTAAATAATAAGCGGTTTTTAACTAGAGTGCTTGGTAACTTGTGAGTCTCCATAATCTTCATCGTAAGGCACAAGCAACAAATTTAGTTGCAAGACGGTTTAATAATGCAAACCGTGTTAACTCTTTGCATAGAAGTAAAAAAGTTGCAAGGAGAGTTTCAGCTTCCCCGAAGAATCATTCTGAGCTAGCCTGGGGTACTCTAAGAAAAGTGAAATTGGCCAACTTCTTCCTTTTTCTACCTTCGTACGGTTTGCACACGTCACAGTCCGTCTGACGGCAGTTTGTTCATATGAATTTCCATTTGAGTTTTGACCCTTTAGGATTCCAGTCAAGACGGCCAGTCGACTCCTCCTTAGATTGAACAAATGTTTTTCTTAGAAATAATTACGGATAAACTTTTTCAACACATGAAAAATATCTACTGTTGGCAACCTAAATTTAGAGGTTTTACGTGTACATGTACATATATTCTAAATTTGCTCCATCGGTAAAGGATTTCGTTTGGCATAGGTGAAGTGACGACCAAATTTTGTCATCTGATTTCAATTTTTTTTTTTTTGCTTTTGGAATTTATACTAAACTTTAAAGGGAATGTTTCTCTGAAAAGACGTCTAACCTTACCCCAACATTTTGTAATAAAACATACTGTTAAGGGTTATATGTGATTTCTGTTTCAGAGTTTATTTTTATATAAATACTTGCAATGCTGCTGTGTTAAAATCCTTCGGTTTTTAACCTTTTTTTCAATTAATACTCTATTTTAGCCAGAAAGACCTTTCTGTAGCCATTTGTTTTGTTAAAAAATTGTATTGGGCCAGTGGTAAAAGCTTTTCAGGGTCTGCAATTGGTGTTGTATCAGAAGTCTTCGAATTTTGTTAAGGGTTCTAAAACTATGTACTTTTTTGGATACTTAAAATTTTGTATACACTTTTTGTCAAAATCAATAAGAATTTTAAATGTATGTGCAAGTGTTAAGTTACTTAACAGACGTATTGTTTGATTAGTAGATGATATACATATATGTTTGCAAACGGTAAAGTTTTCTGGTGAATATGACCCAAATAATCCTGCGGTGTATTCTGTTTACAACTAATCAGTTTTAATAAATATTTATTCATCACTGAAAATCACTTATCAGCCGATTTTTGTTAAGCTTAGTGAATATATTTGTTGCCCCAATACATTTTGAACTTTTTGGGACTATACCCAAAAGGTTTAAAAAAAAATTAAGATAGCTACCGAAACGTTATATATGTAATGACTGAATTTCGCAGTTTTCTGAATTGTCCTGTCAAACAATAGTTTCAATTTAGACGGTAGAGCGGAACATGAAAGTTTGGTTCGGAGACCAATATTTAAATATTTCCTTGACACGCCCACTTAAACGACAAATTTTCTAATTCTTGTCTTGTTTTCTATTTAGTGTGTTTGCTTTACTTTTGAAAAGCTATTTTGGTTCTTAGTATTTAGTATATTATAGCCGAAAAGGTTTAATTCGAACGCTAAAATAAAGATGTTTTAATTTTTGGAAACTACTTTTTCCTTTGGCTTTAAAGACTAAAAAATAAACTTGTTAGTGTTGCTATTAAATTAAATTGTGTATTCATTACAAGCCAATGTTAAGAACTCGCGCCTTTTACTTAAACATGGGAATCATACTTTTTCTACCACAATGTCAATACATAAAACGAATATTGCTGTAATGTAGCAAGATCAAATATTACATATTACATAAGATATTGTTTTATTTGAAATTTAGTTAATCCCTTAAATTAATATCCACTTTATTTGTTCGAGACATAGTTTTCAGTGCGATATCATCTATGTTTCGTTATAATATTGTATATAAACACACAAGTCTTTTTTGTTCTTTTCTGCCTGCACAATTTTATATTCTATTCTATACAAAAGTCTTCTGTTGTTTGTTATATTGTATACAAAAAAATTATTCTACTGTCATAATATTTTCTGTATCTTTTCTACATTTTCACTAAACGATAAAAAGACTCATCTAGGCATAATTTTTTTGCACAGAGCTTCCATGTCAGACTATATGTCTATGCATAAACCTTGTTGTTTTTTTCTGTTGTTCCTGCATTTTTTCTTTGGTACACAAAATTTTATATTAAACTAACGAACACATATTTATATATGTATATTTATTTATTTAATGTCAAGATAGAATATAAAAACAAAGAACTGGATCAAACATTGTTTTCATATTGGTTATAGGTATCAAACCCAAACGTAAATTGGCTGCCGTAAAGCAATTTATTTATTATAAATTAAGGCTAACGTTTCAACCGGCTAAACGCAAGCAGTTCAATGACAAAGTTTTCAAATAAAATAAAAAAATGAACCAAAAATAAAAAAAAGGAAAATCTAAAAAATCTACAATTTTTTATATTTAAACTCATGAAGCACCAGGTTTTAATGAAAACGATAATTTAGGCCGAGAGTTATTTTTTCCCAATATAACTTTCTGTTCTTCCTTGACGCGTTTTTCCTGTTCTTTGCGCATTTTCTGTCTTTCTTCGTCCATAAGTCGCTGTTCTTCAATTATTGCTAATCTTTCCTCGGCCTATTAAAGTTTAAAAAATAAATTAAGAATTTATTTCAACATTGTTTAAAATGATTTTCCAATTGGCCAATACTCACCAATTTCCGCTGAGCTTCTTCGATTTTGCGATTGTTTTCGGCAAGTATTTGCTCTAATTCATCTCGCTTTTGCTTTTCTTCTTCCTATAATACATATTCATATTTTAGTTTATAACATAATAAATTAAGAGCTAAAAATTTCGCAAGTCTAATAAACATGAACCCAAGCTTTGATGTAATAGTTTAACATTCCCCACTATCTTAATTTAATATTGAAAATAATCAAATATTTCTTATAACTCACCGCACCGTAAGAAGTCCGTTAATATTTTGTGATTAAATGACATTTTGTTATAAAAGGGGCTCATTAAAAATGTCACTGGTGTCCAGCATAACACATAATAAATTTTTCTATGGTCTTTCACGCTTCTCACATACTCTATATTATTTTGTAAAAGCAACTCAAACAAATTTTATATACATATGTACATCTCGTAGGTTCGGAAAAAACCGTCACAATTCAACAATTCTGATATTCTTTAAATATTCAAAAAATAATTCAATCAAAAACTGATTCTATCAAAAACCACACAAAAAATCCGTATACTTTTTATGCAAAAAAACTACAATTTTAAACTCAAATATATAATTTGGTGAGTTATGTTGTTTTTTTTTTTCTTAACCGTCAATGTATAAAAACCATAAATAAAGCAAACCATTCAAATATTTAATTTTAAAACAAAATTGAAAACTATTAGTTTGTTTGAAAATAAAATTAAATCTTAAATAAAAAAAAAATAAATGAAAATGAAAATTCATGGAGAAACAGAATTTATGCTGATTAACATTTTCTTTTCTTCAAAATAACTAATAAGTACTTTAACCAATTGAAACAAAATACTTACATACATTCAAAATAATACGGATCAATTTAATATAAAATTTGTGAAATAAGTCAAATCCACATTTTTCTCATGCAAATTTAAATTCTAATGACCCGAGATGTAACATAGGCTGTCTTGCTTTTCTTTTCTACCATTTCCTAAAGAACAGTTGTTATTCAAAAAAAGATAATATTCTGGTTGCCTAACCAAAAATGTTTAGATGACTTCTCATAACAAAATTGCTTCTCTTCATGTTATTACTAAGTTACTAAATTTCATTGAAATTATAATGAAATATATAACAAATTCCATTTTGGAATACAATGTGTAGGAAGCCGAGTTAAGCTCAAACTAGTCCTTTAACAAATGTATCTCCACATCCAAAATTTATTTAAAAGGAGGTTTTAATGTTTCTTTAATATATTTTTTTATTTATAACAAGCTAATGTTTTATCGAACGTATAGGCCGGATCAAGGCAAGAATAAATCGCATGGGGCCATTTAATGTTGTTAACTTAGAAGGAAATTTTACAAAAAGAAAAGGTTTGAACACAAATATTAAAAACACTTCATCTTATAATTAAAGAATAGACTTTTAGTTTTAAAAAAGCCAAAGCATCATAATTTATTTTTGTTTGAAGAAAAAAAATTCCATTTCAAGCCAATTTGATATAAAATTATACTCGTACCAACGATTTAGATTGTGCCTCGATTAGCTTTGGAAACAAGTTTCTAGTTTTGGGTTCAATCTGGCACCTTGAACTATCAATGTTACATAAAAATCTTCCCTTTTGTTTTTACTTTATATAGGTATACCTATTCATTGCGTTTCGGAAACAATTTTATTAGTAAAGTCTAATTTATACATCAATGCGAAGTGAAATCAAAATTATCCATGTTAAATTTCATCGTATTTCCTGGCGGAAAAACTAAACGAAAAATCAAATTCAATTTTAAATTTGTTATTTTATTTCTTCACGATTGTTCAACAAAAGTTATCATTTTATATGGAAATTTTACTTTCATTTATGTATGAACTAGGCTTATTTATTTACGATTCGATGTATGTTTGTATCATAACTACCAGGTCTGATACGATTACAAAAGTATTTAAAATAAAAGTTTTTCTTTTGATTCAGGATGACATACCGTTAATAATTTGTACTGACCTTAATAAGCTTTACGTTACTCTATTTTCCTTAACACGAACAAATTACCATAGTCATTTAAATGGTAAAGTGCTTTCCATAAGGGCGTAAACTCAATTTTAACTAATTCTATGCTATCAAAAATCTTTGCTACGATTATTAAAATATAAAATTACCAACTAGGATTACAAAATATGTATAACAATGAAAAACAGTCTTCAACAAATTGTTTGTATTCATACAAAAATAGCTAAACCCACCTCACGACGTTTTTCTTCTTCGCGAATCTGTTCTCTTCGCTTTTCCAGTTCAAGCATCATTTCATGTTCCATATCTTTTTTGGCCGCTTCAACCCGTCTTATAACTTCGCGTTCAATTTCGTCTTTTCGCTTTTCTAACTCCTCCTCAACACGCTTTTTGACTAACAGTTCTATTCTCTTGGCTGCTTCCTCTTCTATTATCTAAATAAATTGTATTATGTTAAAAAATAGGAATTATGTTGTAAAACAGTTTTTATAAAACTATAGGCAAAATACGGCAAAGTTGGCTTGGTTTTTAAATGTTACGGAAATTATGAGTTTTTTCTTAAATATCACATTTTTCCCTAATCTTGACCCATGAAAAAAAGATCAAATTTATTGAGCGGATGTCATGAAAATACAGGGAAGAAAAATACAATTCGAGTAGTATTGAAGATAATGGTGATGGTTATTTCAACCAGGATAATGACAGGTTTTATTTGTGTGTTTTTGACAATCTACTAATGCCGATGAGCAAATAATGTTGACTTTAATGTCAATACTCAAACAGGCCGCTTCCATTATGCGGAATTTTATTTCCATTTAAAAATAATTGAAATTCGTAATTTGGATTGAACTAAATCAAAACAAATACCCAACACCATGGGGTCATTTTCTGTGAAAAGAATCCATACAACTATGACTTGATGCTAAGGATGTTTATACAAACATTTTGTTTAAATGTTTTGTCTCGTCCATATTTTGCAAGATTTCTCTCAAAAAGACTTATAATGTGCTAAGTCTGTTTTTTCGGTACCCTTTAAGAGTCAAATGATTGATAGAATACAAATGTTCTTTTTGCTAAACTAGAAAGAAATAAATATTATTTTTTAGACATATATATTGGTTATTGCTAATAAGATGCAAACCTTTTGCTCAGCCTCTTTTTGCCTTCTCTGTCGCTCCATTTCAGCAAGTCTTTCCACCTCATCCAACTTCTTGGTGCGTCCCTTTTTTCTCTGACGACGTTTTTCGTCTGCACTGGATGCATAGCTTTCTGAAGAAGAAACCGACAAGGAGCGTTTTCTGCTAATTAAAAGAAACACCCAGAGAAATTTGTACTCGTGTGTGATGGGTTAACAATTATATATTGATATTACTTTATTTTATTTGAATTTCTTTCACGGCTTCTATCTCGGTGCCGACTATGAGAATGCGAACTACGCTCGGATCTATCTCGAGATTTACTCTTACGTTTGTGTTTACTTTTGTGATGTCGCCGCTTCACTGGAGTTCGCGACCTAGATCTTGATTTGCCCATATTGATTTTTATGGTTTTGTTGTTAATGTATTTAATATAATTTTTTCACTTAACAACCGACAAAATTTATTGAAAACATATTAAACAAATAAAAATGGCTACTAAAAGAAGTTGATGTTGAACTGTCATTGAAGGTGTTGTCAAAAGCATCGGTTTTCACGATGTAATGTTGGCTGCAGTGAGGTATATTTTTTTCCAGAATCGTAAATTTCCTTGGAAAAGATAGTACTCATGGGGGAAGGGATTTTTTGTATTATATTTCGAATACATTTTCAGAAATCGAATTTTGAGTTTAAAACTTGTGTCATTTATAATTCGTAGTTGCATCTTTTCAACAACATTTTCCTGACAGTTGAAAATTGTATTTGAATTTCTTGGTATACATTCGTTTTTTTTTTTCAAATTGAATTATTAAAGGCTCGGTCAAACAGAACGCGTTTTTACGCCGCGTTTCACCGCCGCGCTCAAACGAAGCGTTGTATTACATTGCAATACATGTCCCATGTCACACTGAACGCGTTTTTGACGCCGCGTTGAATTCAGCATGGCGTTGCAACGCGGCGGTGAAACGCGACGTTGTGTGAAATTACAGATTATTTTTAACGCTGCGGCAGTCAAAGGAATTTTAAATTTTTTTCAAGATGGACAAATTAATTGAATTGGTGAGAAATAACCCATGTCTATACGATATTGGTGATAAATCGTATAAGAACATTGTCTTACATACATATTTAATTATTATTATTGAAATATGAGACAAATTTGTCTCTAATAAATGCCGCATTGCTAGGTCTTCTGTTTGTTGGCGTTCGAGATGTGCGACTCTAGCTGCCGGCACAGCTGGTGATATTTGCCAATTTCTTTTCTTTTTTTGTTTATTGGCATGTACCCAAATTCTTTTTCTTTTACGGGAATTTCGTAAAATAGCAAATAGAAGCAATAATTCCTCTTCTGAATCTGAGCTGCTTGACATTATTTTTGTTAATGAATGATTGTTTTGTTTGTTCATTGCTTGAAAGCTCTCTGTTTGACGTCCTCTGACGCGGCGGTTGCAACGTCGCGTCAAAATAATCTTACCGTCGCGTTAAAAAATCTTAACGCGTTCTGTTTGACCGAGCCTTAATTCGTAAATTCTTTTTCTTTAATAGATTAAAGTTCAAGATATAATGTAAAGTCTAGTAGGCAGATTGCGCTAAGTTGCATACAGAATTCTCTCCAAGCTTAAGCCAAGCTTAAATTTGTACAACCATATTAGTTAGGAGCTACACAGCTCCAGCTCTAAGATCAAATTTTTGTGTATAATTGTGCAGCACTCATCTGTCAGTATTTAGCGCACGAAATAATTGTTCGGGACATTATGATCTTCGAAAAATTTTGTTATTCTTTTACTTTATGTGGACTTTACTTTGTGAAAATGGAAATCGACAAAGAGAAATATTTGGGGACAATCGATTTATCACAATTTTTTTTAAACAAAAACAATGGCCCTGAGTAATAGATGCTAGTCTAAGTTCGATTTTAACCAAACATTCGTAGAAATAAAACAAATTTCAAGTATAAATACTTAAAAGCGGCTTTCCTGTAACTAAGTTAAATTTAAAATGATAGAATCACAATAGAACTTTACGAATCTGGTTTATAGAAATCTGTTTGTGTATCAGTTCACAATAACGAAATTATGAAAATGAGTCAGAATTATTGGTATAAATAAGACTGTTGTTAAATTTGATCTGTTACTACGAAATTTTAAAAGCAACTTTTCTAAATCTAACAAAAAGTGATTTTAAAACCGATTCTATGAATGTCTATTACTAAGGGCCAATGGTTCACTAACTGAAAGATAGAGCTCAAACTGTCGGAGGGGAACTTAAGTGATCGTTCTATTATTTTCGTAGTCATATGACATGACGTGCCGATAATTGCGGTTTGTACCTATTCTTCTAGTTTCGTTCGCTTTTACTTCGTAAGTGGACCGAGCGTCTAACTGTTCAGCTTTTTCTTTTTATTTTTTTGTTTAAGCCTAGTACGCAGATGGGGAAACATTTTGTCTCCCATACATTTTTTGTCCTGGGACAAATTTTGTCTTGGATATTTTTCCGAGCAGTACGCAGTTCGCGCCCAAAATTCATACTTTTGTGCATTGCTGTACAAAATTTCTCTACTAAATTTTGAGAGGAAAAAGAATGATACAAGCATTATTTTGCGGGATAAATTTTGACAGCCACCGTATTTCCGAAAGTAATTTTTGTCAATACTGGTTTTATGTAAAAGGTGCTGATGCTTGAGAGCATTAAGAGGATATTCCAAAAAGGTATGAACGACTTTTGTAAGACAACCCGTTCCAGAGATACACTAAAAAACACATTAAATTAGAATTCATCTCTCCAACTTAAAACTTTTGCGCGAGATTTGGAAAAGTTTTGTAGAGATTAAAATTGTAGAGATAAAATTTGTCTTGTCTCGATCTGCGTACTAGGCTTAAAGTCCAAATATAAAATACCAAAATTTTCAAAAAACTCGTTTTTGAATTAAAAAAAAAATTATAACATAACCGGGACATTTTCAGAGCATCAAAAAAAAATGTTTTAATTATTTTTTTCTTATAGTTTTGGTCCGTACGGATCTTGACAATTGCATAACTACTTCAATAAAGTTATAGTATCCGTACAACCCATCACTCATGAGTTGCTATTTTATGTCACAATATTACTCTCATAATGAGGGATCTCGAAAAATACAGTCACATCAATTTCAAGATTTCTATAAACCCCGTCCCTCTATGTCACATTCTGTCATAGTTTCCTAATCTCTCAGAACAACCTGTTAACTTTTCTAAAAATCTTACCTCTGTAACTTATGGCGTTATTTATTGATGGCCTCCCATCTTAATTTCCAAAGTTTAAGCACATAAATCCATAAGAAGGTGTGGCGTCAATTAGTGTGTTCCCCTTTCGATAATAGATGTCATCTACTTAGCGGTAAGATCCTTTGGATTCATTTACTCTAAAATTGTATATGGGAACGTTATTTTATGGTACAGTTAAGTTAAGCCCCTCAGAGCTGACAACTGAGTTGGCTCTTAAATGTAAAACGGTGAATGAAGGTGTTGTTTAAAAATCAAAAAAATATTTCCCCAGGACATGAGAGCGCTTATTGATTCAAGTTAAAATGCACCGTTATGAGGAGGAGTCTATATCTCCCGATAAAATGGATTTTCCTCTAATATGGAAAAATCAGAATATCTAACTCCACTAGATGTCTCTGAGTGCATGATTTTGAGTTATGAAGGTAATCAAAAAAAAAAGGCTATACATACACAAAAGAGGAAAAAAGTTTAAAATTTTAAAAAAAGTTAGCTTAAATTAATAAAATTAATTAAAATAAAAAAAGAAGAAAAAAGTTTAAAATTTTAAAAAAGTTAGCTTAGGTAAATTAATAAAATTAATTAAAATAAAAAAAGAAGAAAAAAGTTTAAAATTTTAAAAAAGTTAGCTTAGGTAAATTAATAAAATTAATTAAAATAAAAAAAGAAGAAAAAAGTTTAAAATTTTAAAAAAGTTAGCATAAATTAATAAAATTAATTAAAATAAATTCATGTCTAATCTAAATCTAGAGTTATTTAAAATATACATGTACAAGTACATACACAGTATATACTATTATTAAAAAATGTTTTCATTTAAACTTTCTAATTACTTACGAATGTAAACTTTATTCTTATCTTTGTTATTAACAAGATATGTTTTTAAGTAAATTTAACCTTTCTTGTAATAAAGATAGGTTCAAGAATAAGTGGCAAGTTCATGTAGATACATATATGTACACTCTGTTCCTTCCTGTACCTTTCCCTATAGCAGAAAAATAAAAAAAACACGCTGTCGAAAAAAGGACTTTTTAAATCTCGTGTTCTTTTTGAGTCACCTTTCTCAATAAAGACTTGTCTTGTAACTGTATACTACATGAATGTATGAATTTTTTCTATTTTTTTTTTTTTGAAGAAATGATACTTAGGCAGTGCCAAACTATTTATAATTCAATATTTTCAGTTAAAATTGGTTCTAGAAATACCAACAACATTGCCTCAAGGCATTTCTAAGCTCATTAAGCAATTAAATGTCAATGATCTGATTAATTCAATTTAATGTTGTTGTGTTCCTTATTGTGTATGCCTCTACTTTCACCATTTCGGATCAAATCCACTTGAAATTTTGAGAAACGAAAGCAAATCAAAGTTGTTCCGCATCAAAGCTTAATCGACGGGACCATTACAAGAAGACAAGACCATTTTTGGGCTTGTTATGTTGGGTAGTCATATTTATTTGTTTTTTTTTTTTTTTCAAAAGATTTATGCCGCTGGAGAACATTTGCCTCCGAAGTCATATCATGTATTTTATATATGAATGTATTTGGGTAGGTAGCATAGTAAGTAGGTATACACACATTGTAATCCATTCAACAAAGATCACTTTTCTGTGCAAATCTAAACGCGATTCGTATACAATAGATCCGTAGGTATCTATACATAGTTATTTCGACACGGAATCAAGTTTTATACTTATATCTGGTCTGATACCGAATTGGTAATTGGGCACGGGCACACTTCATGTTAACCAAAGCCATTAAATTTTGAAATTAATGTTTGCTTATAAAAGAACCTATATCCCTAAACGGATAGTATATTAAATTTAAGCCTTTCTTGCTGGTTTCTGGGGACTAGTATTCGAAAACTTTGGGCTAAAGTATTGTCCATTCGCTCAATGTGGCTGTCCCAATGAAGACAAAATGTTTTCCATTTTCTGGACTACATCCACATCTTGGTACAGTTCACAGATTTCACGGTTGTGTTCTCGGTGCTGTATACTGTAATGCAGTATAAGAAGTATTATGGTTTTGTAGAGCATGCACTTGGTCTTACGCTTAAGAAGTTTGGAATTTTTTTATTTCGTCAAAGCAAAGAAGCTTTCTTAGAGTAATTATGCATTACTTCTAGGCCTCGAAAATAAGCTAAATATCACCGCATTACGAGCTGCTGCAAAATTTATTAACCTCAAGCTGTTATCTGTTGTCGCCAAAGATGCCTTCCTTTTCGACTTAAGCATTGAAGTCCCTAAGCACAACTTTGGCATCGTTATTCAAACAGGCTCCGTTGACTTCGCGCTATATGTCAAATATAAACATCTCGTTGATATGTTCTTAAGCTTCGTTGGTAAGTGCGTTTGCGTTAGAAAGTATATGTTATCTGAGAGAAATTGTATATACACAAATATAACCTTCGAGGTAGTTTCACACATTTTTGTGTGTAAGTATAGTAACACGAGGCAACGTCCCAAAAGTGGTCAATTGTCCTCCTTGCCTTAATTATATTTAATTTAAGATTGCCCCCCATCGAGGCCCGAACAAATTTCTAAATACATATTCTGAAATACAAGTGTAAAAGTTGTGCTCAAAAGTTTTTTCATCAAACTATTGAAGCTTATTTTCACTAATGCACATATGTATGCACCTATACAGAGTTAAATGATTAAATAAAATTACCTTAATATCCTAACACATCGAATACATATTTTAGCCCAGTTCGTAAAAGTAGGTACGATAACTATGTCTTATTATTGATTATGCAATATCCAACCCGTTTAAATCTGACATTGCTGAAACCCATTTCACAAAATCTGACATCGTCTCCTGTTCTCCTGATTTTAACAATTGATTAAAATAAACTTTGGTCCTCGTGGTTGTGCGCTGAATTTAGAAAATCCCCTTCTTCCACCATAAGGAATAAGGGTGCATAAATTTACGCTTCAAATAAAATACTATTGAAAAATGTAATAGAGAGGGCGGATTTGATTTAATATGTGATTTAATAGTACGTCAGCGACTGGGATTAAGCTATTATCTTACATCGACGACGACGTCGTTATTCACCATATTTGATTATTTTTTTTCAATTTGATCGAAGGGAAGTCAAGTAAAAGGGGTATAGCCGAAGTTGTGTAAATACCCGAATACATACATAACTCCTGGTAGACACTTAGGTGCTTTAAGGTCCTGCATTCAATTTAACCTTTGTATGACATAAGAATTCTGTTCAAAAGGAATGTATAAAAATTAAATATAAGTAATTTAATCGTAAAGGTAATTGCTGCTTTGTGGTTAGAAATCCTCATCTAACTTGCTGGAATTCCAAGGGATTTTGCGGTTAATGATGGATGGAGACTAGCAAAATATAATGTTCGAGTAATATAACTCAGATTTCTTGGTCTCGTTTCGTTGTTTCTTTCTCCTGTTGATAGCAATTAAGTTAAATTGATCGAAAGTAAAGCATTATTTATTAACCACCTTTTTTGATGGTAGGTAGGAGTGTTTTTTCTAGATGATTGCATGTGAGTGTTCGGGTCACCACAGATTCTGAAAACGTCAGTTGGCAGAAGGCTTAAGGGCGAATTCAAGTAAATGTGCCGCAATTATTGTGTATTACCTTTGTCTGTGGTTTTTTTTTCAATGCCATACTTTTAGAAATAAAACATTTGGTTGTTTTTGAACAAATTTAAATGATAGCTAAACTGTTACCCTATCTTTTTAATTCTTATCATTCATCATATTGAAAACATTGTACCCTCGCCACTTAAATGACCATGATTTGTTGCCATCACTATAGCAATTCGCCCATCTATGGAAGTACTAATTTATCAGATCAATTGTGGCAATGCACATTTCCTTAAACAGGATGTTTAGTCTTTGAATACATGAATACTTAATAGAACTTAACGTCCTGGATTAACACATTCACACTGAAGTTTCAGGGGTAAATCGTCTGGAGTACACACCTCCTATTTATTAAGGCGGCGAAGTTTGGTGCTTAAACATATTTTAATACAGAGACATCATAGAGACATATATATGTATACAATTAGTTGGAGATTGTAATTGAAGTTACTCCGGGTGAATTTATTGTGCATGCAATTTATTCGAATGTTACGTATAATTTTCATTTATCGATTGATCTACCAACAGGTATACTCATTATCTTAATGGAAACAATTGCGAAAGTAAGATTGTATGTATAAGAAAATCATGAGAAATAATTGAAGGACTTTTATGGGGAAGTTTGTAGACAGAAATTCATGAAGTGGATTCCACTAATGGCTTAAAATTGCTATTAGGTAATTAAAAAGAAATTTATGAATGTAAGATTTTTATTTTTGGATAAAGAAGTCGAAAAATATTTATGTAAATGTATAAAAAAAATTAAATTCGCCGCGCAACAGTTCGTAGTTTGTTTTGAGGTAGCAGTAGCTGAGAAACGATGCTATACCTTCAGCGTGACAGTCCAATGCACTAACCATTACGCAATGGGGAACTTCCTATTATAAAGGTACGCGAATAACGTTTACACTATTCTATTTTGTTTGTTCTGTAAATCTAGCACCTTGCTGTAAAAAAAACAACAAATTTCGAGGTTTTGATCAAAACTAACTTTCGATAATGGAGAACTTCAAAAAATTAATTTTGACATGAAACACATCGGCCAGCTTATCTGAGCGTTCAGTTTTTCATCGTGCTAGAGCCTAAAAGCTGGACGAATTTACTTCAAATATCATTTTTATCCAATTAACAGGAGGAAAGAAGGAATAATTTAGCATATCTTAAATCGGGTAGAACTCATACAACGGTCTTGGTTGCAATTTTGACTAACCATTGACTAACTATTTGAAACATCTACGAAAGTTTCAATTCAATCTAGAAGTGTAAATATGGCTTTAAAGTTTTTTCTCGACACTCCTATACGTTATCTTAAGCTTATTCCATAATATATCTTTAGTACTTTGACCGATTATATTTAAATGTATTTGCATTTCTTGTTAAAATGATATTGCATTCCAAAAATTAAGAAAATCTAATATTATAATATTCGATAAACGATAAACAATCAAAGAAGCAAATAATTTTTAAGAATTTTTCCACGCAATTAATTTAATAATGTCATATTTTATATAAAACGGTATCATGTCCAAGCCCAAGGTCGTGCGATCCAGTCGTCGATTTTATTTCTTGTAGAATTTTTCTCAGGAAAATTTATTTGAAATAAAGAACAAACTTTAGCTTGTAAACAAATATGTATTTGTATGAGTGCCAGCATTTGATTGTAATTATTTTTCCATTGGAAAGATTCCCTTAGGTATTAAAAGTTACATTTTCGATTAGACCTTCGATTAATCATTAAAAAAAATGTTGCCTTAGAACACACTCACTCCAAACATAATTAAAAAAACATATTTTTCTCCTCCATCCTAAGAAATCACTCCATCGCATCGGTTAATGCACACTCATTCACGATTCACATCAAATCATCATCGGCATTGATTGAAGTACAGCGGTCCTTTTCAAAGTCGACGTAAAGTCTGTCCGTTCGTTCTCAAAATGAGTCATCAGATATCATAACTATCGATTTAAGAGTACAATTAGATCCGCCCATCGTTTTGATTGCAACTCAATGCCAAGAAAACATTTGGGTAAGGCCAACGTCGCGTCGGCCGGTCGAATTGAATATTTATATTTTCTTTTATTGCTCTTATGTGCTATGCTGAACTTGTTGTCCAAGCCCATGTGAAGTATGTTAAGCAAGGGCCGATCGCCGAACAAGACAAGAATTCGAAGCTTTTGTTATTAATCTGTTTTTATGTGTGTCTGTTACATGTTGTGATTTCGAAAAAATTATTTGAAAGTTTATCATAATTATATTTATGTATGTATGTATATGTATGTATGTATATGTATGTATGTATGTAGCTTTTATAGCGGCATGTGAAATCTTAATCTTGTGAAAGGTTTATTTTTTAATGAAACCATGAAACACAAACACATTTTTGAAAGCTCCTCGAAATCTCATCATCACCGTGGTGCGACATTTTATATTGATAATCCTTGGATTGTTAATTTTGTCTCGCTATTTGTTCAAATAATTATGCTGATATTGCAGTTAATTATATTGGTTTTCTGCATGTTTAATGCGAATATTATGAATTTTTTGAATTTCCTTTTAGTCCCAAATTTTAATTTAATTTAAAATATTTTGTAAAAAGTCAATTAACAACATAATAAAATGACAATTGAAACGGGCAGTTTCGATTACGAACAACTAAGATCAGGGCAAGAATACTTTTGGAAGATTTGTCGTTTTCCCGTAAGAGGGAGTATCTACTCCTATCTACATTTATGATTATAGGTTTCGAATGAAAATATTTATTAATTAAATTCGTTAATTTTTAAAAGCTTTCATAAAAATTATAAAGCCTCTTCAGAGGAGAAAAAAAAAGCTTTATTAAACAGTTTCAAGAATTGAAGCTAAAAAGCCTTACATATTATATATGTTCGAACTAGTTACAAATTAAATTAATTAATTGTTTTTAATTCAAGACAAGGCGTACCGATACCTCGACGCAATTTAAGCAAAACTATTCAAAAGAAATAGATAACAGATTGGTGGATTCATATACATTTCCGTCTACCAAATTGATAAATAAACATATAACCAAATGAATATGTAATAAAGCAAATTTAAATTTTAACGAGTATTAGATAAGAAAAAATCCTGAATAAAAAAATTATCGATCATCGATTATCATGTCACGATACGCCAGTGCAACCTTGCAGTATTGAAGAGCTTCGGGACATCAATTTTATTTAAATGCGATAACATCTCATCCTTAGTTAGAAGATTGCAGCCTTCAACACCGGGCATAATATGTAGCACATCTTCTCTTTCTCTCATATTAGAGATATTACATTATAACGGCAGGTTATCTCTATGTGGCACGTAGTAAAGTAGATATTTGCTCTACACTGTTCTCATCACGAAAATAGTTTCTAAGGAGCAAATTGTGATATAATGTTATTTATGTATATCGATCTATGCACAGAACTGGTAGCTTCTTGTTTATATCCCTCCCGATATTTAAAGTCAATAGTCTCAATTAGTTTGACTAGAGAACATTTCCATTCATTTTGGTTTTCAAGCTCTAACTTTGGCTGAATCCCACACCCACACCACTGTACTAGCTCTGCCAACTCAGCTTGCCAACTATTTCTTCCATCAATAATTTGAAGGGCCGCATTTCAAAAACAAATCAAACAAAATATTCCACATACGCCACAGTGATCCAAATCAATTGAAAAAGCTCAATTAATTAATTTTATGCCTAACTAATTAGCAACGAATTTCTATGCACTTCTTAGTACTATATATTACTTTTTCTAAAAGTGGCGTTAAAAGCTTAAATCTTACTGCGGGTAGGTTTTCGACCTTTTTTCGAGCATCGAATTCTTTGTTCTAATTGTGTATGTATTCTAATTGTGTATGGCTGTGTTCATTGAGTAGTCATGTGTTTTCCAAAGTTTTTCCATTTGTCAAAAAAATAAATCTTCTTCTTTTTTGCAAAATATGCTCTTTTTTTAAGTTCGAAAAAAAAAATGCAAATGTTTTAAAAAAAACATGGCATAAAGGAAAACACCCATACCTACGATGTCAAGTAAAAATGATACGATTACCCTATATAGCCTAAGCCTATATGACTTGAATTCTTATTGTAGCATCTTCAATACTAAGCCCATGAAGATGAAACTAAAGACTTTATTATTTATTATATTGGTTAATTATTAAGAATATTTATTTTCAATTTGTTTTTATACAATTCGACTTAAACTAATTTATTGCTAAATTAAATCATGTTGGCTCAACAATAGGGGCCAAATGTTCTTCTTTTGGCTTTGTATAATGCTGTTTGCTACAATATCATATTATTTTCAATATTAGCAGTCTTAATATTTTTTGATTAATTGGCTTCTTATCCCCTGTAGTACTAATTGTTGTTCTTCTTGTAAAGGGGTACGTCATAGTTATGGATGATTTCTTCAAAATCGTCAAGTATGATTCGGGCTTATAGATACCTATCACTAGGCTCTAGTTCATGCTGGAGAAGTTGTTGCACTTCTGAGTTGGGACGATTTTTCAGGTTCCTGATGATTTTTCCAGAGAGATGCAGAAAATTCTGGTCTAGTGGTATTAATTTTGGTTCTTCGTACAGCTTACATATGACGGATGTTTATGCTTTTATCAATTTAAAAACGATGTTTGTCCTTAAGTGCCCTCAAGGTCAATTTTGTGTTATTGTTTTTTATTTTGTATGTTGTGACTTTTCGGGTGTGATTACACCCTTCTTCAGACAACTTAACAAATACAAATATTTCTTATTGGTTTGTTTGTTTTTGGTATCCTTGGTCTTTAAAAAATCTTTAAAAGACGTTTCAAAATTTTTTCTCGTATGTATCTTATATCTTTTGGTTTTAAATTCGTTTGAAAATTTATTTCAAACAAAATGTCATTTATAGCAATTAAATGTTCACTTTTCAAAGTACAAACGTTTCTATAAAATTATGAAAAATATTAGCTGTTCTGCAAATCTATTTAATAATAAAATCTAAATCATGAAAAAAAATAAAGTGGTTAAATAAAATATCATATTTTACAAATATAAGAACATCTGCAATATTTGTGATCAATATTTTCTTACTCTGTATTTAATTGCAATCCAAAATAGTATTGGTAAGGTAACGCTCCACTTTTTTGCCTTGAAAGCTATGTATTTTCTAATTACTAAAAACACTACACATCCCTATCTAGATTATCTAACTATACTACCAGTATTACAAATTGTATCGGCTTACAAAAAAAATTTAATCTAAATACTAATGAATAAATAAATAAAAAATAAATACTAATGTTTAAAAAAAGTTGATGCATCGATACAATTTAAAATAATTATCAATAAAGCCAAAATTCAGACTTTAAATACCAGCAATAAAATGTTAACAGTATCAAAAAACAACAATTTTAACTGCCGATAAAAATCCAACTTGTATGACAATAAAAATATTCAGGTTCTTCAAGAACAAATCAATAAATTAAACAGATTATTCTCTTCTCGCACAAACTGATTCAATTTTGGTTTGTTTTTATAGAGGGTACATTACAGGTTAATATGTTAACAGAATCAGCAGATCTATAAATATAAACAGCATTAGATATTCGTTTTGGATATATTTGATCAGAAGCTTTCCGTTTTAGGCCGATACTGAATATTTTGGTTTAAGTAGAGATATGTGCTTTTAAACGGGTAGTTGTTTCACTTGGGAATTAATGTGTTAGGTTCCGTATACTCAACTCATATAGCCCACTTATCTTGTCACTGATCTCAAGCTAAAATTTCTTCTTTTCTGAAAGCGTGCGTGAAATTAGTAAAAGCAAACGACCAAGTGATGTTCTGATTGCAGCCAATTTTAGTTCATGACATTCAAAACGTTAAAAGGGCAGGTTGCGTGCGTTTAAAAAAGTATTATAATAGCTTATTTAAGGTAGTAGTCTTCCCTTCACCACGCATCACAAGTGACGGCCGCAAAAAATCACCTGCGATTTTATGAGCCAACAACTTTAAAGTGACGTCATGTCACAACGTAAAGAGAATACCTAACAGGTTCAAAACAATAAATGATAAAATATACCAACTTTATGATAATCATTCTGTCATCGGCATTATAGAAAGTTTCGACTACAATCATCACCATCACACCATAACGGGTGAATTGTAATCTCAACAAAAGTGTGCCAACTGGAAAGGAATTTCTAGAAGTCTGAAGTCACGCGGTGGCTATTATCGTCATCGATACACCAAATGCCACTATCAATTCTCAATGATCCTTCAATAAGTCAATTTCTTTGAGATTCTTACTTTTTAAATTGATTTGCATACCATTCTACGAGCATCTTTCCAACGTTCTTCATTCCATTATCACAAGTGGACCTTGTTTTGTTCTTTTCCCTTTGGGTCGTCTTTTTTGGAGATCGATTCGATCTCGGCGTTGCGTTGGATGGTCTACAGCTTGTTCCATGGGTGTTTGTACCTCCGGGTAAACATATTTATTGACCGTGCGCTCGGGTCAATATGTCACTTTCAAAGTGATTTATTGGAGTATCATTAACAGTCGGAGTATGCGCTATATAGGAATTCAACTATGTCTGATATTTGAAGTAAGCGGGTAGTTTTTCTACTGGGCATACATATATTTGGTTTGAGATTAAGATAGAAGTAGAAATATGCGGCGAGCGTAAGGAAGAAAGAGTTATGGGTCCATGTTTGGACTTTCAAATGAGTTCGATGATATACGCATTTATAAACATGGAACTGCTCTTCGGCCTTAGCTTAGAGGGAACGATGCTATGCAAATAAACGGTATGCTGTGATATGGGGTTTATCTTCATTTCCCTTAATATATTTACATTTTTTTTGAGAAATTAAGTTGTCACCTATCGCCCAGGTGTAGATTTACCCGTTAAGAGTTAATGTTTGGTTTATGTATGTACATACATATGTGTGTCGAGGCATATGGATTCGGTTGGTTTGGTTTGGATGTGGGTAATTTATTGGAAACACTTTGGGTGGAAATATGCTTTAACATAAAAAAGTAATTTGTTTTAACACTATAGTTAAGGTATAATTTTTAAGTTGATGGGTACATAACTCAACTCTCGAGGTTAGATATATTATAGTTTATTGGATGTAGATATGTTTTATGCGTTTGTATATTTTTGAATTTGTTTAAAATTTAAAATGTTTACAGTTATAAACAAAAACGGGCAATACAGTTGGCAATACAAATACTAAATGGGTTATAATTATCTATGGTATGGAATAACACGAATAATACAAATAAAATGAGAAGTGGAAACGTTTTTAAACTTCGTCGTTTGGTTTTGCAGCAACGTAAAACTTTTAACACGTGTTTATAAACTCGCTGATTTATTGTTCCTCATTCATTCCTGATAATTGTTATTTATAGGTTAGATAGAACGAGACAGAGGGCTCTTTGGGACACTTTTTTCTTGAAGTCTCATAACTTTTCTTTAAATAATAATGCAACTGTGATAAAAATTCAAATATTTAATAGCTGCAGAATAAGAGTACCTTAAATCCACCAAGCTCAAGTGGTCCATCTTGCCCTAATAATTGATTTTTGTTTTATTATTTCTACGTTCATTTAAATAAAAAGTAAAACGTTATGTTTATTACGCATTTTCTGGAGAATATTGATCTCAAAGACCAAATTAACGTGGTTAAGAAAAAAAATAACAGGCTAAAGAATTGGATATCTGAATACCCCAACAAGATATCAAATTTATTTAAATGCAGTTATAAAGTCCTACACAATGTTTCAACCATTCGTATTATCAGAGCAAAAAGAGAAAAATGTTCGTAACCATACAATTTTTATTTCAAATAATTAAATCAACTTCTTTAGTAGTTGGAGTTAAAAAAATATTTTTTTTTAATTACTTTTTTTCAAAATTAAAAAAAAAATAGAATTTTTAGAAGAATGTTTTTTTTATTAAAATCCGTTATACTGATAATGAAAAATTGTATAGTCGAAAAAATGGTTCTATGGTACGTACATCCACAGTAATATCTCAATTTCAAAGTAAATTTGTTTATTTATAAAATAAAAATTTGTTCTCACATCTTGCAGATTGTTTTAAAAAACTTTTAACTGTCAAATTGATTTATTTCTTATATCCAATACTATTCAAACTTTTGGGATTCGTTAGTATATAAAAATGATCAAAATCTGTCTGTCTGTTCGACTACAGCCTAAACGGCTTGGCCGATTTTCTTTAAACTTGGTAGATATCATTTTTAATTTTTCCCCCCACGCGTTTTTTTCTTTTTTTTAAGACCAAAAATAACGGTACCTGGCATACGAATTTTTTCGAAATTTTATAAATATTTTTTTTATCAAAAACTGTTCCACAGAAAATAAAAATACAAAGTAATTTCATTTAGTTAAACCTAGGTAATGGTTGAAAAATTTTTCCGAAAAATGGTTATTGAGGGTACTTTCCATGGAACCATTTTTTTTTTGTTTTTGAGTTTCTCAAAAACGTTACAACCGATTTTGATCATTTTTTTTTTGCTAAAGCTAAACAAAAATTTAAATAGTATTGTGTATTCAAATTTCCAAAAATTTTTTTTGGATTTTTAAAAAAAATTAAAATTTTTTTTTAAACTCAATATTTCGAAAATCCCATGCTGGATTTTTTTTTTAAACTTGATAAATAAAAGTTTCTCAATATAATCTACAAGATGTGAGAAAAAAATGTTAAAAAATTGTTTCGGCGCCTGGAATTTTGATCAAATTTTTTTCTTTTAATTAATTTTTACGATCATTAATTTGATAAAAAAAATTGAAATACAGTTATTACAGCTTGTAAATGTACTGTAATTTCTCATTATCTACATAGGTAACGGATTTTAATGACCTTTTTTATACAGATGCTTCTAAAAAATTTAAAAAACATTGTATTTTAAATCTTAAAAAAACAAAATATTTTTTTGCATTTTTGGAATAAAACTCATTTTTTTTTGAAAATTCGATATCTCGGAAACGGCTCAATATTTGTTTTTGGAAATTTAATTTTCATTCGTACAATAATAAAAACCTAAAGTTGGCGTTTTTAGGTAAAACAATATTTTATAAATTTTCGGAAAAAAATCGCATAACATGGGTATGCTTAGGCTGTATTCGAATAGAAAGACAGGCAGAATTGCGGGACCCACTTTTTTCGCCTACCCCTATCATCGCAAGTCCAGTTTGATCAGTTCGATTTATTTTACGAATCCATAACTTATGTCGAACGTAAAAATGCTTGTGCTTAGTTGGATAAACATTCTAACATTATTTCTAATTTGGCAGCTTTGCTTTTACGATCGTAATTTCATGCTAGATTAATTTCAAATTAGAATTTAAATATATTACAATTTGCAATCAAACTTCATTGATATAAATTAATTAAGAGTGTGTTAAGAGTGACTGACATATGTATATTTGATGGTTTGACATGTGCAGCCCAGCATTTTGCTACTCTTTACTAAAAATTTCTTTCTCTATGGATATTTTTATCATTTCTATTCATAAAGTTGGTTGTCGATAAGATATTGCTAATTATAGATCAATCTTCAAATTACAATACATTCCAAAAATTTTTGAAAGAACAATTTTTCAAAAAACAAGACCTTTGATAAATTCGGTTCTTCGCCAATCTTACTTCTACAGAAGGATTTGAAAAACTTTTTTTAAGTGTCGAAAAGAAAAATTGGAATTAGACTTCCCAAACGATTCCGCATTCCCGCTAATCTTTTTGTCCCCTAACGCGGGATTATTAAATTCAGGGATAAAAGCGTCATTTGTGATAGTGAACTCAACTGCATTATCCCAGTTAACAATATAAAGCTTACTCTGCTCTTAGTTTCATCAAGGGTTCAACTAAAGACTTTTCTGAACCTTGCCTTACGGAATTGTGTTATACTGGCATCTTTGCTTTACGATTAATAAAATGGACAAGCCACCCACAATGCACTTCAATTATTGCCAGTTATGTGTTGTGTTCCTTGTTTATTCCAACAAACTTCACCAATTACGAGCTTCATTTAAGTAAAAGCTAAGTTAGCTGAAACTATACAAACGAACATAGTACATACTTATCAAATGAAGAGAAGATAGTTTGTGCCAGCTAAGCCCGCATAAACTAGCTTCTATTCACTTAATAAAAAATATAGAGTTAGACAAGTTCACGCATTCGATATCATTTTTAAAACACCTATATACTTTCACTAATTTAAATTCTTCCTTATGTGCGTTTTTTGTTATCCACTGATTCTGCCGCCCTATTCCAAGTGCCGCCCGAATTAAATCCCATTTTATCTATAGGTAAGTTCGGCACCGTGTGTATCGAAGTTATTTCTTTCTTTTTTTAATACGATGATAACTACAACGTCTTCCAATCATTTCCTCTTTGAAAATCGAAAGTTTGTTATACTTAATTTCTGAATATCCATTTGGAATGTGAATCTAAAAGATTTTAACTTATAATTCCGCCTTGCAATTATTGAAATATCAAAAAGAGTTTTGTGTAGAAAAATTGAATTTAATATTTTTCTCAAATCAACCACTGTGTTAAAAAAGAGACCCAAACAAATTACGCTACATTTTAAATGGTGCTATAACCAAAATGTATGTAGGTAAATTGAATCTTGGACCGTTGCAATATAATAGCTGCAATATAATTTACCTAATCAAAATAATAGGATTAATTTATATCTGTTTACCGCGTGTGATCAAGATAAAAATTTAAAGCAACGATAAATGAATCTCTTCTTGGAAATTCAATGTCAAACCAGGACGGCCGACGACGCACCGCATGCATTTACATTTTATATGATTATCTGCCCGTGCCCGCATGTGGGCAGCAAGTGTGCTACGCAATACGCAAATATGAATCAACCTGATGGCAATTCATTCTCAGGGATAAATCTTCAAGTGCTAACTACATGACAACAACAAAGTACTCATAAAACGACCAAATGGAAAACCTACACCACCGCCGTTGAATGAACCTCCGTGTCGTCGTCGGAAAGAACTTACTCCATGCCAACAACCAACCAGCAGAGAGCACTAACCAAACCAACATATAAGAATTTATTGCCAAAGGTTTACTCTGTAGACGTTTATATTGAACATTTTACGGTAGCCAAGCAATAACTACATCACGAAAGTATGATATTGAATATCTTGTGTTGGTATCTGATCCGCAGCGTTTCGCGCGCGGACGAAGTGATGATAAAGGACGTCTGCGATCTTACCTTTAATTTTGATTTGGTGCGAAAATTTATTGCTCAAATTAGTGTACAACGCGCTGCTGGTGGCTTCAAGAAATGTGCTACCGGCTCCGTTCATATGTATGAATCGCAATTTCTAAAAAACATGCATGAAAAGTGTTATAGTTTTATCCTCAATATAGATGATCTTTCTCTTTCGATCCTTTGGATTTGAATGCAAAAAAATTCGAGATCATGTGCATATATTCGAAACTAAAGCCGACGATAAAGTTGCTATAGGTGTGTATGTACATCAATTAATTTGAGGAAAACATATCTCGAAGTGTAATCGCAACCTTTGGTAGGATACCCTTAAAATGTTGACTTTAATGTGGCCGATTTATTTTCTTTGCGTTTCATGAAAGTGTGTGCATCGAGCTGGGGAGCGCTTATGTGCATATAGAAGATTTTTTGATGAGATTGGATGGCCCTCGTATCATCAGATTTGATGATTGAAAGTTTGCCACGCATAATCAATACCCCAGCGACAATAATTCCGTTCGTATTATCGGAACTTAAGAGCTCGTATTCACCAACTCATAAATAAGAGACTTAAGTTATATTCATTCATGCGGCCACATACACATATGCGATATTTTTGGTTACGTCCGTGACTGTGACTAATATACTGGACTGAAAATATTACCTCTCGTTCCTGGCTTCATTTTTGCGAACTCGGCATGAAATTAACTTTTGGTGAGAGAGCATATATATCTACCTTTCTACATTAATTCATATATCTGCATTTTTCTCAAGACTTCAACCAGGGACATAATAATAACTTTAACCTTATTTCGGCACAGAGAGCAGTTTTAACTGCCGGCTAATAAATCGTTGCGAAGATACTAAATTAGTTGGGTTCGAGGAAGCATACGACTTCACATACAATTTAGGTCTTAATGCGCTAAAAAGGAAAACAAAATACTCTAGACACTCAGCATAGGTTTTCTGGTTTTATTTCACCCACGAACGCACGCAATGATCATCAAGGGGATACAAGTTGATCGTCAACGAACACAAAATTCTTCAGACTGAATAATGATCTCTTGGTAGACATAAAGGACGCGTGTTCACGCAGTTAAATGGTGAATTTGTCAAACCAAATCGTAAACATGAACGTAACGACAACGTGACCATTTTGCCCTGTACAACGATGATCTCGACTTATACTAAGGACAGTTAAAGAACAAAAACAGCTGATTTTACCTACATCGATGATCCTACCTATGCTCAAATGGGAATATGTCCCCTATCGCCGACTGATTTTCTGCAGCAGCACAGCGCCCTGAATATAAGAGATTTTATCTTGTCGTTTAGTGAGTGATCACGTGCATGGAAAAATGGTAATTCGATTTAATTAACTGATTTATTGTCACATAGTTTCCGCTTTGGTTGCGTTCAAAAAAAAATTTACCTGTGTGGAATAGATGATTTTTATTTCAACCTGAAAACGTGACCAAATTTGACAGCCTATTGTACACATAAAAAAACGCCTCCTAACAAAAAAAAATAATAAAAGTTATAGGTATAAAATTGGTCGTGTTAATTTCATGATAATTTTAAAAAAATTATTAAAAGCTTGGGGGTGGTGTGTATAAAAGTACGTACTGTACTTACTAATCTGAATGACTCTAATCCTATGAACGAACAAAAAAAATCACATATAATGGTCATATGAAAAACTTGGAATTTCATAATTTAATAAATTTTTTATATTTATATTTTTTCCCTCTGACCGATTTTTTAAAATAACGATATATTTTTAATTTTTACTTATTCTTAATAAAAACTCGTTATGTTGTACATTTATTTTTAATGAACGCTTTAAGAAATTAGAACCAATGGTGCAAACGAAAATCGCTTCACGGCTTAGGCTGTATGTCAAAGTTTTCTCGAGTTTGATTTTTTTCCAAAAAACAAATTTGCCCTATAGTACCTATATCGCAAGTTTATATCCATAACTAGTCTAAGGCGTTCTTAGCTAGTGCAAAATTTTGTAAATTATTGATATTGTATAACTTTTAAGGTTTTCGCGGTTGTTAACACATGACATTTCTAAATTTTGGATTTGACGCGTTATAGATATAAATATAAAAGATATTTACCGAGTGCAATATTGTACACCCCGAACGTGTCGCTACAAATTTGTGTCAATAAAGTTTAATAATAATAATAATATCTATAAATAAGGATAACTATATATTTTGTTTCATAATTACAAGTATACAACTTATATAAATTAAATGATACCCTGATTAATATTGAATCATTTTTCAAAGGACTGTTTTGCGTTTTTCTATATTCACTTCAAATATGATTGTTCGTCAGTGCCGAAGGTTGCACGCTAAGAGAAAAATGGAGAATATCTCGAATTGTAGATAAAAATATATTGATTTGATATTTGATTTTATATATTAAAAATCTATCAATTATTAAAAAAAAAACAAGTCTTAAGGAATTTTCCAACCTTACTCAAACTTATCTTTTTTTCATATAACTTAAAATTTGAGTTTTAAAAAATCTTCATAAAATTTTCTTTCATATTTTTGTTTACCTGCGAAATATCTAAAAACTAAGCTGATATGGGCTATCGTTTTACCTTACCATTAAATTTTGTTTTAAGGGTGTAAACACGAAACACAGCTTACCTAATATTACATAATACAATGTACATATATGCATCAACTAACTGCTTTTTTTAAAAAAAGTTAATAAAATCGGTACTTAATCGAAAATAAAAAAAAAACGATTTTTGGAGGTACCGTTAACATATGAAACAAAAAAAAAGTTCACCATTTATCAATCTATACATATGTATACATAGATATTTTTTTTTATTAAAGTTACCTTTTTCGAAAAAAAATATTTGTTCTTAACATTTTGTTAGCGGTTGCGGCTACGTTACTTTGGTTTAAAAATAATTTTTGCAGCGGACAAACCCAGACCAGAATCGTAAACAAATTTGATTTGATAAAAATGGTTTCAGTCATGCTTCTTAAATATGGATGTTCCTCAAGGATCAGTTTTGGGTCCAATACTTTTCCTTATTTTATGCTTACTCGATATTTTTACAACCTAAAATTGAAACCCACCCTAAATCCCAGCTTCTTTCACTTAAATAGTATCTTTAACTCGATGTGAGAACTTTACAAATGTCTTACTACGAGTATCTAACCTTTGAAGATTATCTTCTTGTTTTTGAAATTTTTAAATAAATTAATATATTTTCAGCCAATTAACGATTTAACATAAAATCACAAAATAATGTTATTAACAATTAACTAAATTATATATCTTGGCTGAAACGAAAAAGTGAAAAAGGATTGAATGAAAAATGAAAAATGAACCGTGAGACCATGATTTTTTGAAACAGATTTCTTTTAACGAAGGATTAATCAACATAACTTTCAAGATGTGCACAGCACAGTGAGTATTCAGTTTGCATGTCTAAATTCGTTGTGGTAAAGTTGCCTACACCGACCGTCGCTGTTCACCGATAACATCAAACCTTTTTCATCCCTCAACCGAACGGTAAATACTGGTGTTCAGCAATTATTATTTATGATGATTCAACAAAACCCACACACCAAATTCAACAGGATGAATACATTGGTTTCCTTGCTATATAATTACAGGTGTGAAGATAGTTTTTTAAAGATAATTTCACAGACTGCGTCATTACATAAAAAATATTTTAATATTTCACGCGTGTCAATTAATGTCAGTAACAACCGCAGAAGGTATTGCTGTGTGTTGTTTTTCATTAACGAAACGCCCGGGAAAACGAGGGTACTTAGAAGTAATTTTTTTTATTAAAGGGGATATAACTATTGGTATTGGACAAGATAGTTCATTCATATAATTCCTTTATAAAATTCATATCAAAGCCAATAAAAAAGAGGCGTTGATTTCCAAGGCACATTTTATAATCTAGGCCCAACTTAGACACCGTTATATTTGTTTTGAGACAAGTACCTAACCACTGAGGCATTCGAAATCGTTTCCTGGTTTGCTAATTTGCTCGCGGGTCAGTCACATATTTAATTAAAATAAAATACAGACTCATTCTCAAAAGCTGTTGTGTAATTAGATGCTAAAAAAATTCATTCCCGTTTTACTATCGAGCAGTTCGCTGTTCGGTCAGCAGCAATTTCAAGTGGCACAGAAAAAGACAAAATGTTGAAGTCAATAATTCTACAACTGTCAGTGGTTTTGATGGGGTCATGCAGACGTGTTCCAAGCGTAACGAATGTTATACATGTTCTAAGCTCCGCAGAGCGGAGCGCAGTTAGCGCAGATAATACATCCGGTTCCGGTTAAGCCCACATTTTTTTTTCACTATGTTATGCCATTACCCGAACGTTCGTTGCATTCAACCGGTTGTCGATTATCAGACTCGTTCACGTTATCCACCCTCTATGTTCGCAAATTCGCCATACATCTCCTAGAGTCATGGACGTATACTTTCAACAAGTCAAAATGTTCACTATGTATACTCTACAATTGTCATGCAATTAATAATTAGGTACTATTCGAAAGGGCAGAAAGACAAAGCTACAGCAGCTTCAGATGGCAAAAGTCGACCTAATGACAATTAGAATGAGCAATACATATTGAAGATGGGATTCGGCAGAAGCAACTTTCCATAATTACTGTGAAGTTGATGACGATGAAGATAATGGTCTACCGGTCGGACGTGTCGCCGCCGCTGTCATTATTATCAAGCTCGTTGTTTCCAGAGACCCAATATATGAAAGAAGCCATTAAAGGAAGAGAACATATCCCAAAGTGTGCATAAATCAATATTTCAGTAATGGTTTGGGCTTCACATAACCGTGATACCGGTTGCTAGCTCTCTGCCTGATGATTGGGGAAAAAGCGAGAAAGAGAGAGTGACCATGGTCGTCGTCTACTACACTTCAACGTGCTGAATTCGAGAAAACTCTGCCAGGGCGATATATTCAGATTACAACCTCAAAGTCGCTACTTGATCACGATTATTGTGTATGCAGATGGATTTTTTTATCTAGTTAATCTATATGGTAGTCACCCTCAGTTGGGGTGCTTTTGCTGCAGTGATGCACGTGTTGGCCACACACAGTTCCTATATACCTAAATATAGGTTATTGACTTTATTTTGTTTGCTCAACTGCTGAGCGTGAAACATGACGTATAGGTACTATACATCTTCGATATTCAAAATTGCATGCAAAAATATTTAATAACAATACTGTACGTAGGTAAAGGTGATGCATCCTCAGAGCTTGAAAAAAATACATTTTGTTTTGTTAATTTTTTCATGAGCAAGATTTAACTTTCCCCAACAAAAAAATATACGAATGACTTTACGGACTGCTGGCGTACGTTTAAATCATCTTATAGAATTTTATTATCTTGTTTTGCATTGTTTACTCAAATGGCTTGCAAATATTCAAAAGTACATTGACACAATTTTGAGTTCGGTGGGCATTGAATTTGGATTTTGAATCGTAGTAGGTAGTTTTATTTAAACATAACACGTTTTAAAATACTTTTAGGTAGGTACCTACTTCAATTTTTTGTTTTGTTTTCATGTTCTTATGTTTAACCAAGCATAAAACAAAAGTGGTACCTCCATGTAACTAAATAGAACTCCCATCAATCAAGAAGTAATATGTAGTATTACGAGAAATAAAGACATTACCCATACAGACCGACAGTTTAAGTTTTCCTCCCACCAATTGAAAATAGAAAAGTTCTAGTTTCAATGAAATGAAACAAATGTAAATATGTCTCGTTATGAGGTTTGTGCTGTTCGAAATCAAGTGTAAAGTTGCCATGGAATGATATCAGAACGATTATCTTCTCACTCCGAACTACGACTTGTTCTTAACGTTTTTCTGAGCTGCAAGCGTTCAGACGCATAGATTTCAAGTAATAGTAAGCTAACGCCAACATGAATTTGGAAGATAAAACAAAGTTTGAAAATTTTACTCTTGGGCCTAGGAAGGACATTAAATGCGGCACAAAATGACAGCTTGAATACTTAAAATCAGAAGAAAATGCATGAGAGAAGTTTTAAAAAATGAATTATGTTTTTGTTTTTTTGGTGGAAATATTCAAAAGACACTTGAAAATATCCGGTACCAAGTAGTGTTGTACTTTTAGCGCACAAAAACCACTTGGATCTTGGACAAATGATTTTTCTTTCTTTATTTAAAACCACGTTGTGCGAAGTTCAAACTTTTGATATTTTCCCATTGTTTTTAGTTCTTCTAAGTCTCCGAACATTGTCTCGTACATTTAAAACGGATTCCATTTCGGCGTTGGTATGACTCCGCAGCCGCTGATTGTGTCGACCATTTCAATTCACGATGTCGATCGCTATTTCTTATCTTTCAGTTTCAGTACTCTTTGCTTCCAGTCATTCCAAGGTATTTGACAATATTGGTGTAAGGTAAAGCTTTACCGTTGATACACATTTGAACATTGAACATTATTCAAATGTTTGTTTGCAAAGCTTATATGCGTCAATTTTGTTTCTTTTGATTTGATGTGTCAAATCTCTAACTTTAGCCTTTGTAACGGATTTATCAAGCAATAATACATATTACACTTTCATCAGCAAAAAGGGCTATGTTAGCGTTGCTGTCAACGGTATATCAATAGTATACAACAAATACAGGGTTGGTCCTAAGACACTTCCTTGTGGTACTTGGGCTTCGATTTTCTTAAGTTCAGAGTAAATTGAATTGAAGTGGAAACAAACTATTAATTTTTTTTAATATATGCAGCATATATTTCTTAAAGCCAGAAATGCATATTTTTATTTTGAAACTCAAAATTTGCATCTAAAAGACATACAAAAATGAGAATTTCAAGACCCTTCAGCTTTTTCCGGACAGCAAAGACGGCAAATACAACAACAAGAATGTGCACTCGTTTTAAAACGGAATAAACGATACTTTTTGGACGATTCTGAATTAGTTTATTAACCTCCTGTTTACTTTGTATATTGCTTCGGGACCCCTTCGGGATTGTGGCCTCCTTTGAAAAAAAACTGCTTTATATTTTTATCATCAATAAAATCCATCAAAAAAATGGCTTTAATAAACGTAATAGAGATTAATCAAAGAAAAAAGTGGTTTTTATAAAATTAAAAAAAAAAATTGATAATTTTGATTTCGAAAGTAAACAATTTCTAAAACTAGGTATTCATAGAAACAACTTGATGAAGTCTTTGCCGTTTTTTTATATTTTGTTGCCCTTTTAAGCCATTTTTCATTTGTTGTTGTTGTTTTTGAAAATTTACTCATTTCTAAAAGGGGGTAGGGGTTGGGGTTGTCATAGACATCCATTTCAAACTTTTTTCTTCCCAAGCATAGCACAGCTACAATTTGATATGAAATTTTTAAAATGCTTATATTTGTTTTAAACCATCGATCCAAAACATTTTAACTCATTTACTCATGAATAGTTAACAACGCTCGCGGTTGACCGCAAAGAAATTAATTTGTTGTTATCAAGTTCCTTGAGACTTATGCAAAACTTGTAAAACCTCTAAATGTATTGCAATAAAGTATGTATAGTCCTACCAAGGATTGCCATTCACAACACAAGAACTTATCTAAAAAAAAGTTCAAATTTTAGTACGTTTATAATCTCTTTTCGGTAGCCGTCTATAAATAGTTAACCGTGCATTCGAACGTTTTTGTGACAATTGCTGTCGTATACAATTAATAACGTTTCAATTACGCTTCTAAAATGCACTCAAACGTGAAAATTTTCCTGTGAGAACAATATGCAGTCATGCCAGCTCAGCATAAATACTTGTGAGTGTAATATCCCACGGTGTGGTTCAAGCGAAATTATCCCGCTGCTTACCTTTTCCCATGTTTATGCCTTACTCTGTTCAAAATACAAATAAACATGAAATACTGTAGAGTAGGTACCTAAGGAGTTTTAATTTGTGTAGTCAATTCAAAAACTTTGCTCTTTGTTATCGTAGCTGTTATGTCTCCTTGAATTGCGGCGATAGGTTAAATGAAGCGTGTCCTATATTCCTGTCATATATATGACCCAATTGATTGCACTGCTTGATTGTGTAAAATGTACTGTTCTAGAGCTTTATATACTCGTCGATACTAAATTTTTGTAATAGTATAAGGTTCGGTAAACAAAAATCAACAATTTTGTTTAGCTCCTCATAATTTCTGCAGACTAATAAGACGTATACAGGAATGGTTATGAAATGTAAATCTCTAGGCCCTGTTCTCCACGAGCTTTCGTGCGGTCAATTTTTTTTAATTTGTTTCAAATCTCCACAATAATCATTTTCATTTACCTAATCTTTTCAATCAATCATATATATTTTAAGACGTAAATTCGACTAAATTCTTTATAGTTTCGTAGCAACATCTGAACTAAATTATGAAGTCTCATTCTGAACAGCCAGAATTACGGAGGGGCACTCGATTTAACATCCCAAATGATTAAGTGTGTCACGTAGTACCTCTTGGCATAATGGTTAGTACGTTGGAATGTCATACGAAACCCTTGGGTCTTTTCTAAATCCCTGCAATAACTGTTCAGTGGTGTACTCTTTTGATGAAGAGACAGCCCTTCGGACTCGGCAAAAGAAAATCACCTGAATTCCTTTTTATAACACAACACATAAATGTTTGAGATATTCTAGGTCACTAGGCTTAAGCTATCTACGGGCCGCTCGAATCTTATTACTTATTTTATTAATTTTTGTCAAGAATTGGGGTCTAAACTATTTTTCCCTCCAAAATCTAACTAACAGACTATCGACTGTGGCTCCGCTATGTATCGGGCCAGACCCATGGACATGGGCTTACACCTTCCTGGCCAGAAACCAACTCTTATCAGAGATTTAATATAAAAATTTAGTTTTCGACAGTGACGAAAAATCTAAGCTGTATATTTGAAAATTTTCAATTAAAACGACCATTTTCAGTATTATAAAATAATTTCTAATATTGATTGTTTGAATTTGATTTGAAAATTTCAATGTGTCACAAAAGAAAATTTACTGGTTCCCACTATACTTTCCTACATACTTTGAAAAAAGACCCCTAAGCGGCTGAAAAATGGAATGATAACATTTCCAAAAAAATATACCCAGTAATTTTGAATTCAAAATTTGTTGAGTCAAATATTTTATTTGATTTGCATTTATGTCGAGCTTTTTAAATAAGTACACTAATTTTACACTTATGAATTTGTAGTTGATTTAGTTTTCAGCTAATTTGTTGCGCAAACGGAATTGGTAGCTGTGTTGTTTTGGGTCATTAAATTTCGGTAAAATAAGTCTTAAGTTAGCCAAACAAAATGTATATATGTATATACTGGTATTACGACTTTTTTATCTTATTAAAAGGTTATTTCGATTTTTTTAACTAGTTTCCGCTAAAATAACCACTTAACCAAAGTAAACTCTCTGAAACGAGCTGCTAAACTTTTCACATATGTATATGTGAATTTTATATCTTTTATAAATCATTTTTTACTTAATCGGTGTATCAGGATTTGTACATACAAATTAGCATTCAATTAGCAACCTCGCACAATTCTCATCAGTTTAACTTTGATCCCAACTTCGATTGTATTATGAAGCACAGACATTCTTTTTTCAGCCGCACTACACGAATGTGGAATTCTCTACCTAGCTCTATTTTTCCTTCCCAGTTTACTATTAAGAATTTTAAAAGTAATGTGCATCGGTATATCTCCTTTCAAAGCCTTCCCTGTTTTTCTAACGCTCGCACTGTGATAATTATTTTAAGGGTAGTAGCAAAAAGTCAAAATAAGGATAGTTAATCCAAATTGTTAAAACTGGAATTTGCAAAGTCATTTTTAGTGTCCTTTGTTTCGTCTAAAATTTTATTTTGGTTTTGGATTTTTTTTTCAACGGCATACAAAATCGAATAACAAGAATATGTCAGAATAGACTTAGTTATGGGAAAAGTTTATAATAAATAGATATTATATATGTAGTTTTTCGTCGATGCAATTTATTTGTTTAAACTATTTGGGTACCAGATCCGTTCCATGTATATACATTAATAATGAACACTCTAGCTGTATAGAGGTATCGTAAGCATTTAGAAATTACTCGTTCTCGAATATGACTGAGAGGTATCTCAACAGCTTCAGAAGTTCACACTGTTCCTTATTGCATATTACTCGTATTTTACTAAAGGGAATGAATTCTTACCCTTACTGGTTTCTATTTAATAAGGGGTGCGTGTCCTGGAAAATTCAGTTGCCTGACTTATACACACGATTGGAGGAGTTACTGACGTTTGGAATTTTGTGTATGTTATAAACCACGGCGAGGTCTACCACAAAACGCAATTAATGATGGCATCTTGCACCTTCGTTACGTATTTATTTTATCTGGTTGAGTTTATTCGAAAGATCAATACTTCCCCTTTAATAATTTTGCACTAATTGTGGTCAAATTGATTGACATGTGTATGTCTGTCTAAAGGAAATAAACATTAGTTTTGGGGTGACAATATGGAAACATTGAAGATCTTCACACAAGATAGTGAATTTTATTTGACTGTTCGAACAAAGCCTAGCAAAGGTATACGCAATTACTTTAAAGGTGAACAACATACCTATCTTATTATAGATACTCCTTACTAATTTGAGAAGAAGTAGAATAGGTTAACTCGGTAAATGAATGTTTTAATGAGAAAAATAACTAACCTACATACTAATCTACATTTATGTAGGTACCTACATAAAGTGGTTAGTGGTTACTTGTCTTACGCGCAAGCAATCAATGTTCAAAATCGCGATCCAATCACATTCACGGTGGTTTAATGACCATCGCAATTCATCTTTAACACTTACCGTTCTTGATTCCTATACGAGGCATCAACTGCAGCATACCGCATCAATGGAACCCGCAAGAAGTCCATTATACATGTATTTCAGTATTATAGATAGGTACGAAGAGAAAATGCTATATAACCCCACAAAAAAGCACCAACAAATCATCATCTTCGGCAGACCGCTTCTTGAGTTTCGAGATTAATTTGTATCTATACCGCAACTTTATTATTTACACCTGGTGTAATAACAGGCATGGACAGATATCGAGAATATCTTTACATGCGTTCAGCGTCGAGTCGTATGTGTAGTGTATGTATATTTATACCGGATTGATAACCAAACTGCCAAAGGCCTCGTCTTCACGTTTCAGGCTCTTGTATGAATACGCCGCGCGGCACCGCGGAACGCTCGCTTCAACTCATATATCATTTTCTGGTAGAGGAACGACGGCTTGACGAATGGCTTTTAGGCTTCACACTTATCTATAGACACCTCGCGGTTGATGCCGACTCGTAATTATGGATAGATTGAGGTGTAAGGAATGTGCCTGCGAACACGTTATAATGGACTCATCAGAAGTTTGAGTGTAGAGTGTGTGGTTGCGGGGTTCTCTGTTCTTCTAATTGATTGTTTCCAAGTCACTATATGAGTCAAATTGACAAATGTTTTTAAATTCCTTGCTGGTCATTATTTAAACCAAAGTTTATGTGCCTTTCAATATCTCGCGAAGGTATGAACAGACCCTTAAAGAAGATTATTCAATTTTAACGTTTTTATGATGCTATATTGGGTGATAAATTGAGTGCAAACCATACTTAAGTTTTTTTTTAAACCGAAAAAATGACTTGGTACATTTTGAAAACTAACTGAAAAAATACCCAAACAACTGGGTGAATGAGTTGAACTTCACATTGTCATTTGTGCAAGATATTTGCACCGCAATTGTAATTCGATACAACTGGGAAGCAGTTTCCCCAGTACAACATACAAAAAAAAAAAAAAACAATTTAAATTTTACACTGGCATTGGAACTGCACTTAAACTAAAGGTTCATCATACTGCGCGGTAAATTGATACTTTAAAAGGGCTTTTCCTACGAGAGAACGCATTTCTTTCAGTCTCACTTCGATTAATTCGACATTTGGTTTCGGAAACTGTGGTTTTTTAAGAGGATGTTGCGTGTACGAATGAGAAGTATCTATATAGGTTCATAAAATCAGATCTTATATTTCCTTGCTACTTGAGTGATTAGGTGACTTTTTTGTGAAACGTCGCCAATCGGTTATTCTGTCAATTGGAATATTTGTGTTGGGGTAATTTGGAAGGTTTATGCTGCGATTGTATGTGCCTATATCGCTTTCACGTTGCTTAGCACAAGCATTAAAAATTCAAACTTTCTCTGGCACTATAGTGCTATTTTCTTTTTTAAAGATTTAATCAGTGGATTTGATGACGAAATTCAAACTCAGAAGCAAATATGAGACTTGGTAGTTTTTTTTTTTTTTTTTTGCAAATTATACAAGTTCAACATGCAGAACATGCATTTTAGTCCATGAATTATGACCCTGAGCTTCCAAAACCTAAATACTAAGGCATGCTCAACAATAACTGAATATGCGTTTTTGTACTTGTTAATAATAGGTTTGATGGAATTTACATTTTTCACTTTCTAGGAACGTTGACTAAAGAGCATATTCAAATATATTGAAAGAAGACTTGACCGCGGGCGAATTTTGTTGAGAATACTTCCTTAAATGTTCCCCATGTATATGAAAAACAACTCCGATAAGCCTCTTACCAAGATATAAAACAACAGTTGCGGAAGTGGACAGATTTTACTACATCTATAAACAATACAATCAATCGGTCCAAAAATGACGGTGCCTTCTAGCATCGTCTAGGGTACTTTGGTACTGAATTTTGTTCTGTTCTAATGCTTTTAAACATTTTCAAGTTGTGTCTCCACACGGAATAAACACATCGAACTTAAAAACAGACTCTTATTTCAAATTATCTGAAAGTCCACAATTTACCTTTTTTTTGAGAATTTACTGAAACTGTTTAATATCTCCCTTAGGAGTTCAGATTTCACATGTACATAACGACTTCATTGTTTTATCCTTATAAAACTACATAGCTATACATTCCAGATTCAGGCTTTTAAATATTTTTTGAATTATTGAAAATAACTTAGGTTGAGTCCCATAAGGCCTTTTAAAGTATATTTTAGCCAATAATATCTGAGTACATTTATCCATCTACATATATCTATCTTTATTATTTCCAATTAAAATGCCACCATATGGTGACCGAAATAGGGTTCCTACTTTTTTTAACTAGAACATAAAATTTTTGCACTGAATTGCTCATCATATGCATCAAAATGAAGTGATCCGTATATTCCCCACAGGAGCTGTATATGCACACCCAAGTCACTCATCGATTTATATTTTTTTTACAGTAACGGTAGGTATCCTTTTTATTAACGCTTGTCCATAAATAATGGCTTTCAGCGGAGCTTACGCGCGAAAGATATAAAGTCCCCCTGTAGAGCAAATATTCATCGCAATGATTTATTCGTGTTCATGTGCATTTGATCTTAATTATTTGATCTCCACATAAAACACAGTCTGAAGTTGTTTACTTTTTTTCTTTTTTGTTGTTGTTGAAGTGGGATTAAAGCATGTACTCTGAAGTTGAAGCACTTAAGTCTGCAGCTGTATTTCTGTATTGCTAGGTCATTTTTTTCATGAATGTTAAGCTTTAAAAGCGTCTTAATCAAGTTCATACGAAAATATTACTGGGCTTATGCGTACTTTCAGGTAGATGGGTAGATATCTTTCATACATGTGCATAGTACTTGCCAACTTAGGCGTAGAGGAAATAGGAATGCTCACATTCCTACCTAGTGAGATTATTATAATTTTCCTTGGAAGGAGCATGCATTTTAAGAGTCTTTAGGCCTTAAGCTATGAAATAATTACCTCTTCTTCCTGTGAATGGGAAGGTTAAAATATTCTATATAGCATTATTAAATGCTCTCTAGGGCACAAGAATACTTGCTTTATTTGCTACCTGGTCACCAAAATGCTCTCCAGTGTATGTGTATACTTACATTGTAAATTCCTTCATGCATTTTTACATTTGCAAAAGGATTTTCATCATGAAAATGTTTTTGACAATGCAATACCTAGCAGGGTGCAAAAGAGGAGCATACCTACCTAAAAGTATAGGTAGCTTAGTGAAGGTACAGGTGTTCAAATTTGCAGGTGTTCAACATGTATTTGAATCCTTGAATTTGAAAACAGATGCGCTAAGCAGATAAAATAAAATTTAACGACACTTACAAAATTTCGCAAAATGTGTATTTTTGAAATATAAATCCTGCAAAAATATGCATGAAATAAAGTACTATAAGTTGCGAAAACTTCCACACCCACATAATAAATGATAGGAAAAACTACAAACACTAGTTTCAACTTGATGTCAGTGAACAACCATGAACCATCCCAATCCCAACCGAACCCATAGTAATTTTAATGTGAGTAGGTTGCGGAAGAGATAAAAACGTAGATGGGTATAGAATAGACCAAGTGAATTGCCGAACATCTGAGGGCGCCTCTACATGTCACATGAAAAATATACATACTCGCAAATATGACACATGAGGCAGAAATACACATACGATAGGATATGTGATGATATTCTACATCATCACCCCTAATATTCACCCACCCTTTTTTTGCTATTTTTTTCCACAGATTGAAAACACATTAGTACTCCATGGACCTATATAGATGGATGATGGCCGTTGGTCTGAAGTTAATGGTACATTAGACACCCCCACGTAATTTACTCGCTCTTTTCTCGTGGCATGCTATGAGGCATCGATAAAGATATGAAGGGGATGTGTTTCTCTGGTCTGCACATGTCTTCCTTCGATAGGAAGATGGACTTCCCGTTTCCGGTTTCCGTCAACATTTTATTATTCACTCTCCGATTACTTTTTGTGACAAGGTTTCGCATTATGATATTTTGCGATAAGTTAAGAGTTTTAAATATGTTGTATTACATATACATATGCCTCTGTATGTATGGTTACTCGTGCCAATGACATTCATCTTTAATCTTTAAAAAGGCAAATTACAATACAGATATTTCGCAAAAAGAAGCAAATCTAAGAAAAATGATTCAGTTTTTTCTGTCACCTTCAGCAATAGCACTTAGCAAAATATAATATTGTATAATAACACACATATTTACGCTGTTTGAAAACAAAGGCATATTTTTGACGTTTTGCCACCTTCAAGCAGGTTACGTGAATTGCTCACAAAATATCTTAAGTAAGATATTAATTAGTATGCAGGTATCATATGTAAATTGTTTGAATTCCGAAAGACGCATGATTCGATCTCGACTCAAAGGTCCATCTGCTTTCAGTTGCGTTCCTATACTACGACTTTAGCGAAGCCTGTGCCTATTGAAACGATATTCCGCGCAATGACACAGTTCGAATAGTAATAACAAAAAAGTGTTTTATGTTTATTTGTTTTTAATGGTCCCATAATACCGCATAAATCATTATTCTCATCAGTATTCTAAAAAGGTTTTACATGTCAACCCAAAAAATTAAAAATTATTTTAGGTATCGCGTATCGAGTCATCAGACTTTATATTAATATTCATATGTGTTGCTCAAATCTTCCAACAAGAGATTACTAGTAACGAGTCGACAGAAAAAATATATTCATAATTTTTGTATATATAAAAAACATACCTACATAGGCAGGTGAAATATATAGGGATTAAGTATAGATATAGATACCCATAAATTGAATTATATTAAAAAATGAACTCGTAAAATATCGACATTGAATTAAAACACTAAAATGGGTCTATCTTGCTTTCGAGAATGTGAAAGTCAGGCATCCGCTAAATTATTATTGGATACAAATAGTTAAATTAATATTGGCGTGGCGCAATGGTAATTTCATGAGTAACTAGAGAACCATGATGATCATGATGTTGTCAGATAAATTTTCCGAATACATTCTTGCAATATTGCTTACAAGTTGAAGCCAGTCCTTAGCCTGCATAAGGTCGTAACACTTTAGAAGAAGCATTTTTTCCATAAAAATAAAAATAGTAAGTCTAATCCCACTTTGTTGCAAGATTGATTTGATTCCCTTTGCAACACAATGCAAAACATTAACTTCTTTACATCGAAATAATCGAAATATTTTTAATGAAAATAAATAAAATTGCATGAAAATTTTGATTTTATCATTGTTAATTAACAGTGTGCTGGAAAAAAACTGACTGCGACTTTCGCATGGACCTAGCATATTTAGGTATCATAAAACTACATTCAGAGACCGCTAACATACAACCTACAAACTTACCCGGTTAAAATAACACGAGACAACTCGGTTAATTATTTAAATAAATCTAGTTGACCATTCGGTTAAAGCAAAAAAGAAGTTAAATTAGTTTTAAGATTTTAAGAAATTAAATAAATTCGGTTAATTGTTTTTTAACAAGATATTCGTTAAATTTAAACAAAAAAAAAAGGTAATTAATAAATATTTTCATATTAGCCGCGTTATTTGAATTTTAAGAGTGCATATAGAACTTACCTGAACGTTTCGCATCAAATTGCATTGAGCATATGGTCATCGGGGAAAAAAGGATTAGTTTCATTTAACCAAGTTGTTAAAACTAAATGAGAAATGTACTTAATTAATTATTAATTTTGTATTTAAGCACGTTATTCGTCTGAAGTAAACAATCTCTTAATTCGCTAATGATGGACTATTTTCTTTTTTTAACCAGTTTTTAACCATCAGAGTCACTTAAGTATACGACTTAATTACAAGTTCCGTTCTACTGTTTTTGTAATTGAAAGCTCTAAGTTCCAGAACTACAAAAAAAGTAACATTGATTCATATTAGTAAATTATTAATATTTTCATACTCTTGAATAAAATTATTACGTAATTGCATATAAAGTATAAGAAATATTAAAGACTACCGCGTCGTTAGAATAAGAATTACTTACGGGATTAAAAACTGTTTTTAAGTAAAATTCATAAGTACGATATTCAATACCAAATGGCTAAATACATTTAGAATTATGGATACTGATACTAGTATTAAGTACTGGTACTCGTATTAAGAATTTTTAAGTACAAGTGCTAAAGAATTGTAAGTAAATTAGAGTACAAAGTAATTTTACTTGAAATTGTAGTTAACCCTTCAATATTTACTTCGTTATGAGTACCTAATTCGATTTTCAAATATGTTTTAGTGTTGGAGAAAACATGGTTATGTGTTATTCTTTCTTTATTTATGTGAAATGAGAACGGAACATTTCAAAATATTTGCCATCTTTCAAAATTGGTCCCATTTTTCAAACTTTGTCATTTTTTAATGAAACCATCCAATTTTCGGTACATATATGGAAAGAAAATTCAAAGAGTATTTTTTTAATGATGGGCCGAAAAGTGACTAATATTTATTAATTATAAAAAAAATCGGCATCTGGGGCTCCGAAATTTCAAAAGTAATAGTAGAACAATCTCTCCATCCAAAACGACTGTAAATTTGGTATTGTTTTTTGCCTGGTGCTGTTATTTCTTCATAAGTGAGCGATTCAATGAACTGATTGTGTTACCGAAAAAAGTAAACAAACTGTTTTTTGACAGCAAAGTTTTTTTATCAGCAAAGTTTAACTTTAGCAGTTTTCACCACACACTTTTAAATGATTTTTCAATGATTCAAAATTTTAAAATGAAAACTTCTTGTTGGATGGCCTTATTATACAACAATAACAGAATTATATTTTTTTATCAAATTATATCAATGATGTCAAATGTCAAAACTAAATTCACTTCCATATTTTTCAAATAAAAATAAAAAAAAGTTTTGTTCATGTTGCCAAAGTGAAAATAGCTAATTTCGAAATATTTTGGGTTACAACTCCAGGAATTTTCTTTTGGTAATTAATTTATGGTATCAAACAGAAACCGTAGGTAGAAATGGCGGACACGAGCATGTCCTGCTCAGTGACCCAATTAGCGCTCGTTTGGCCTGTGGATTTAACGAGATATGATTAGGGATTCATGAGCTGCCCTGTACCAGAAGTTCGCTAGCTGGCAGTCTCGCTAGCAGATCGATAAGTACTCGTTACAGACGTCAAGGTTCGTTTTAGAACCACTTCGTCGTGTTAAAAAAAAGAGATCAACTATTTTTATCTTCAGTTCAGATAGTTCGTTGAGTTCGTCGAAGAATAAGTTTCCGAATAGTTGGGCTCTCATTCAGCTTCGCTGCATATTCCCCTTTGGCCAGTGTACAGTACTTTTTGCAACTAGCATATAAGTTCATTTGTTCGGGACTTACTATAGGTACACCGTATCTTTTTAGACATAATGCATGTAAGAAAAATTGAGAAGATTTTGTCCTCGTAACATAAAGAGGAACGTAACCAATGAATGGCTGATCCTTGCCTGGCTAGCTCATCAGCCCGTTTATTTCCCTCTATTCCACTGTTACCCGGAAATCAGATTACAGCGACATTGATTAACGTTGCGGCTCGGAAGTTCATCTCGCTTCGCTAGACCAATTTAGAGTGTGAAAAAGCCGAATCATTGGCTTCAACAGCCGCCTGGCTGTCTGTAAAAATGGCTTTATTCCAGCTTTAATTCGGATCTATCTTAAGTATTTTGCATGTTTCTCTTATTGCCAGTCTTTCAGATTGGAAAGCACTAGCAAAATTGGGAAGCCGAAAAGACATTTAAAGAAGATTCCCGAAACCTTGTTGTATCAAAGTCTCTCATCTTCAAATACTCGTATTGTTCAAACATAGTAAAAAATTGTAGTTTTTTGGCCATAAAATGAGATTTTAAAACGTATGCACAGTTTCACTCATACCACCTTTTTCGGTTTCAAACCTACAATTTTTACCAGATCTCGATTCAAGAACAAATTTACTGTGGCACAGTGCGATTCGTTGATTTTATCCCAACAAATTATTTTACTTCTTCTTCAATAATGAAGACACCTTCTTTCTTCTATACATTCAAGTGAAGGACACGAAATACAAGTCTTGAAGAATTTCAAGTGGCATGTTTTATGGCTGGGCTCCTTAAAATAACAACTACTCTAATGATTTGTTTTGGTGAAAATAAGAAAACATTCTCACTTGAGGCATTGCCTCTTTCATTTGTTTGTTTGTTTTAGTCATTGTGGAGTCATGTTGCATTATCATATTTCATAGAACAAATTTGTGGATGTTTTCGATCATCACATTTGACATAAATGATACAGCATACTTACGCGCCGCGAAACAAACATTTCGTACTTCCAGGTTAATAATTTCCTTCTTTTTTCATTTAGGTAGATGTTTTTTGAGACTGGGTTTTCTTTGCAATGTTCTAAATTTAAATTAAGCGTTAGGTAGGTTATAACTGGACATCACAATGGGGCAAACAGTGAAAGAGAAAGAATTATATACATACAAACGGGCTACTACTAGGTAAATAAATAAAATTTTATGAACACCATACAATTTTATGACACAAGCCCGAAAGGCTTAGATGAGTTTATACGCTAAAATTGTTTAAAAAAAGAACACAACTAATTTACTGTAAAAAACATTTGTCGAACTACCAAATACCGAGAAATATTAATGTTCGCAAATTGAACTATTCCCTTTTGAGTAATTCAAGAGTATTGTCCATTCACTAGATATGAATGCGTTACTGACACCTGGCTTGTTTTTGTACCTACTTATTAAAGTCCTAATCCAATGTAAGCCTCATAAATAGAATAATAATATTTATATTAGCGGCAAATCGCCAAAATAACATCCTAATGGAATATTGAAAACATACGCTCAAATGAAACATCGTGTCTTTTAACATACAACACGTATGTTACTTAGGGTTATCAAAATCTGACAAATAAAATGCGTGTGGGGTGTTTAGCTTTTTTTTAGAATATAATACCTGAATTGAGCATGGGAATAGATATGGGTATAATATTTTACTCGCGCTGCCGTCCGTCAATTTCGATGCAGATCGGCTTAATTGACGTCTAATGCCAGCTAATTATGACTGCGTGTTACTCAGAATGTAAATTGATATGAAAATATAATCTGTTTTGTGTAGGTATATTTATTCGTAGCAGATTCCAAAGAGAGAACTCTTGCAAGGATAATGGTATTTATTTCCTTTTTTCGATCTATCTATTGTGTTGTCATATTCGTTCATGCAACCTATGAATGTGGCGTGGTGTTACCCACAATGGTTGAACATATAAAAGGGAAGTAAACCTAATAGCAATTACGGCAGTTCGATAAAGAAATTATGTTACCTATAGCGACTGAAGGTCGGTCAAAAAGTTAATTTTGTAGATTTGTAGATATAGAAAAACAAATATTTGCCTAATGTGTTCTAAGTGGCAATCTGAAACATTATACTATTAAAACTCATCTTAATGGATTCAAAGAGTTAGATAGTAAACTAAAAACGTCATATTAAAAACCATGGAAACACTAAACTAAATAATTTATGGAACTTAATCATTAGAAACAAAACGCAATCTTTTTTGTTTCCTTGGTTCTCCAAAAAATTATTATTGCCAGACAGCTTGTCTGCTTTGGTAACGAAGGTATATGAAGATACCTTTCAGAATGTGGACAAAATGTCTGCTTCGAAAAGTTGTAAATTTTTTCGGAATCTGCTTTTGTTGGTATCTTCTTAAAAATGTTTATGATTTTACGATATTCTTCATTCTAGAATTTAATGTCCTTGGGATGCAGGAATTTAATTCTAAGCTCCGTATGGTACCATAAATAATCTTGTCTTAAGTTGTCCCATAAAAGATATGACGTTTAACTGAAAAAGTCAATGAAAGTAAAATCTATACCAGCCATAACATGTCAGTCAGTGCATGTCTAATGGAGTACGATGCCAAGATCAATTAAAAAAATAGATGTCCCGTGGTTATGGTTTCTAAAATGTTTCAAAAGATAGGCATACCAAGCCTCGTAAATATACATACACATATGAAAAATCCATACAGTCTACTGCTTTTTCCGATCGTAAACACTCCTAGAGATAGAGAACCCAACACAAATGCGTAGGTAGCCGATAGCCGAAGGGCGAAGGTGCACAGTTTGAATGATCATCTTTGGTTTATCCACCGCAGCATGATGTAAGCAGAAATCTGTTGGAAACAATAGAAGGTGAAAATCGATTTTTTTCAAGGTATACTGATGTGCGTATACACTTTCAAAGAGCGTAGGTACCTACGGCCCTAGAGTTGGGATCAAAAAAGGTATCTAATTTTCGTTGTAGACAAATCGGCGCTCTTGCTTCATATCCAGCTGCCGAAGCTGTACCTTTGTCATCGGAATATATCAGGTTTGGCTCTGTTGGCCTGTAGGTTTAGGTATGTAAGAGCGAGGTGGGCGACTGAAAGTCTGCTTTAGATGTGTAGATATCGTTTTCGAGCACCAAAATTAAATCACGCACACTTACACATCATTTTTGAATCCTTACATATCAGTGAAGTGTACTTATGTATATGGTTTACTTATATGTGCGCTATGGTCCATTTTAAAATCTAAAAAAGTAGATGAACCAAATAATATTTAATTACTTAAAACTTAAGTTATGTCAGATGGTACTTCATGATATTTTATTGATAGATATCTTCATAAGAAAAAAATATAATGTATACATACATATGTACATTGTACATGCATATGTACATATATGGCAAACTAAAATAAAGTTTTTGTATAATTTAAGGAAGCTTAAATTATCTGTTGTCCCAAAATACTGAAATTAGTTATCGCGATAGAATTTAATGGAAGATTACGACCATCGCTTTAAGTAGAGGGTTTGAGTGAGGGCTAAATACACCCTGCGAAATATTGCTCCGAGCATTAGTCTCCCTGAAATAGTATATTTATAAATGAAACTGGTTTAAACATTGATTAACAATCCGTCTTAAAACAAATATTTTTCAAAACAAACAAAAAATGCCAAAGTCCCCGATAAGTCTACCTTCTGAAACATACATATAGGTAATAAATAGTTCCTAGAAATGTTGTTAAGGACATACCTGGGACTTACAAACACACATCCGTTTTGTAAACGAAGGATCAACTACCAACCTACATACAAAAAAAAAAGATTTATTATCCTCCTCAAGCCTTCATGGAATCGCACGTAAAATTCAACCAAAAATTACATATGTGTGTGTGTTCATGTGAACATCTAACGTTTTTAAGCAAAATTAATACTCACATGCCCTACCTTTTTTTTTGCTCTGCATTTATGTGACAAAAATATTGTTTGCTGAAGAAGGATTTCGAATTAAACTGTACCTATTTCTTTTGTTAACCTGCAGGTGGGCAGTTTTCACCAGTGAATTTCCTTTAGAGAAGATTTAAACAGGATGTCCATTTTTAGATTTATTTGAAGTAGGTACCTAGCCTAGCTTCATATTTAGGTATTTTGTTTTCATTTGCAGATTTGGTAAAGGAATATTAATTAGGAATACCGGGAGAATGTGTGTGGTAGGTACCATAACTTAATTATACTATGTTGCATATGTATGCACCCACAATAAAAGTTCAGGTGATTTATGGTAATAAACTAATAAAACATATATGTTTACACATAGCTCAATTTAATTATTTTGGAATGTAAAAAATTTCATAACTTATCTGAAAAGAACACTTTAAAGAACTATTTAATGCTTCTGAATAAACATATAAGACCGAAATGCATGCAATGTGAGTCGGAGTTTATTTTTAATTAATTTTAATAGAATTCTAATTTTAAACTCAAGATTCGCAATTTGTGAAATCGATATATTGGGTTGTATTTTTTGTCCTGAATAATCTCACAAGGTATTATTGTTTAAGCTGATCCAAAACTTTCCATAAAACCACTTATGAATTTGATTTGGATAGAACTGTATAGAGTAATTGCATTGAAAATGAGTTAGAGGTTTTTTGGCGCAAAGTTAACATATTAGAGGGTCTTGTATACGAAATTCCAAAATCCAAAATTCTGAAAATATATAATCCCGTAAAGTCGAAATTCAGAAAACTAAAACTATGACAACCTAAAGTTCGCAAAGGCCAAAAACGCGTGTCTTAAATAGAAAAAGTATATTTCATACAATAATATAATTTAAAGAGTAAACCCTTTAACAATTCTCTTCTTTAATTTTTGATTTAATGAAGTATTAATAAATATTGAACTAATAATATACAGTAATGTCCCACTAAGGCTTCGGCCACGCACTGAGCGACGAGCGACTGAGCGATTGAGCGACGAGTCGCTGAGCGACGCAAAAAAATTAAAACACATGAAATTGTATGGAGGTGGCCACGTACACCCTGAGCGACTTGTCATTGTTTTAAGCAACAGAGCGACGTCGCTCAATCGCTCAGTCGCTCGTCGCTCAGTGCGTGGCTGAGCCCTAAGACGAACCACTTTTCTCGTGGATTTCACTTTAGTCACTTGTTGCATAGAAAGGGCAGATCTTGTTATCTGTGCATTAAACGATAAAAGCGATTACAATGTCCATGTCGATAATGATATACTTCCATACATTGTTTTTTTACAGATATTTTACTTTCTTAAAAATTTTTCATTCAGAAGGTTAATATACATGTATCCACCATTTTACCACGGTTCTCTTCTTCGTAGGATTAGTTTTATTGGACGTCTTCAAGACTTATATTCATAAAATAAATGCTGGTGTGCCCCAGGGCTCCGTTGTGTCTTCGACTCTCTTTCTCATATTCATCAATGATCTCAGTATGTGCATCACAGACGACCTTGTGTGGAGTGATCTAGGATATAATCCAAAAAAGAGTGATAGGTGAAACATTTACTCATCGAGCTTCGGCAAATGCCCATTAGTTTACCTTCGAGCTCACGTTCGGACGTAGTGTTAAATTCAGAGAATCTTTTCTTAGCCGCACTACGCGAATGTGGAATGTTTTACAAGGACCAATATTTCCCTCTCATTACGATATATAATTAACATGCATCGTGATCTCTTTTTAGTCCGTTTCAGATTTCCTTAACGCTGGCACTGTGGTCAACATTTTAAGGGTAGTCATAACCCCTTCAGTCCGCTCAAGAATGAAAAAAGTTCGATTCGCTTTTTTTAACTCCTTATTTATAAACTCTTTAATGCGAAGCTATGGCCTTCAATTAATGTAATCTATATTTTCATTGGTGTCTCTGGTTTGTTCTTTGAATACAAATCCTAATTAATTTCTTTTTTTTTTTTTAATTTTTAATCATCTATTTTTATATGAGGTATTAGAATTGGCTTTCTTTTATGATGAAAAGTTTTGTCAAAGTCACAAGGTCACCGCCCGGTACATATAAATAATTAAAGATTGTACAACATGCATGCAAAAATTCTGTTCAAATATTGGTAATTAATTAATTATTATTATTTTGTATGATTTTCATGATTTTCAATGAGCTTCACCTGCAGTGCAAAAAGCCATACCGTGGCAATATTTGTATGCGTAGATATCCCTATCATTCACTCAAAAACTCATCCGCTTTAGCATGTTAAGCTAATTTCACACTAACAAATATGGTCGAATTGAAATCACCTGAAAATCGATCATATCAAAATGAGGAACGCGGAATTCATTTCGAGTACAAGAGAATTTTCGAACCGGGCTGTACCTATATCTCCAGTCTATTTCTCCATTTGTCACGACTATGGTGTTGAGACTAAGAGAAAATTACAAAGCATCATTTTCTATTTTTATACAGTGAATTGAAGTGGTTATGAACGATATCGTAAAATTAAGTCGTTATTAATAATATCGTGAAAGTTGTTGTTTTTAACACCCCACCCCCACCAAAAGCCAACAAAATACTTGTTTAACATTTGTTTTCGAAATCCCGACTCGTACCTATAATTATTAGTTATATAATAGGTTCATACATCTACTCCGAAAAATTTCAATTGTAAATAGTATTTCAAGTTAATTAATTAATACTTAAATAATGCAAACATATTTAAATTTTGGTAGTACTTTTATTCTTTTCATTACTTTCATTCATAATTTTCGGATTCCCTAAGAAAAAAATGTTTGAGGTTTTAATCAAATCTAGCAGTACAATGAAGAAGAAATCCACTAAAAGTAGCGATAGCGTCGTGTGTAGATCTGTAGTCCCAGGTGTTCATGGTGCTAGAGCCTATAAGTGTGGGCAAATTTGCTCCAAGTTTAATACACACAATTTGTCTCCAATACTTTAGACAAGAACTTTTAGTTTTTGTTGTAGTGCAGAACAACAATTTGGATTCCTGTTTAGATTAGAATCTAGATTTTATTTGGTATTGACCAAAAATCAATTATAATTTATATTCCTGTTTATTCTATTAATCGAATAACAGATCTTGTTATAATTAGTGCGGTAATTCTAAGTACTCAACAAAAATATTGCATTTAAACTGTTACAATTTTGTATATATATGATCCGAACAAAATCAAAGAACATTGAATTTCTTAGTACTTCTGACTTTTTTCTCAATTTGTCGTTAAGTACATCCTAATAATAATGTACAATTGCCATACGCCTTGAAAGTCTAGCGAAGTTATAGCTTGGCACCACAAGAAGAAGTTCGCACGATTCACTCCCCGAATATATTTATTTAGGCCGGGAGGTACTTATTTGTACATATTATATTTTATATAAAATTTAATATCATGGATTTTGAGTATTTAAAGTCAGTGGAAAAAATATCCAGTCAGCAGTGTATGGTGAACTTAAATATTGGTGATTATTACTGAGCTTATTTTCTAGTAGATCATGATCTTTGATAGCGATGCAGATAAGCTCTGGGAAAAAACCTGAATTAAACAGCGCTGTGAACTTATTTATTTTATTCAAATAGATCCATAACATAGACGTATGTATGTAGACGGTCCTCTTTGCTGCGTAATAACGACGCGAAACTACGTTGTTAATTTCATCCCCTGAGAAATCGAGTTTTTTATGGACGTCTCGTTATGCTCTAGTAAAGCGATGAGATGTGTAATCTGTTCCAAACGAATAGTCTATATTATTGGTAAGGTAAAAATATTTTTTATTTTTTTACTATTCGCGTGATTAGCTATCATTGTAGCAAAGGTAAAAATTACGTGGAATACCAACCCTCCTCACGTACTGTCTGGTTGTAGAACATTAAAACTTTACCACAGCAGATTTCAGCTTCCACAAACTGCTTTTATACGTTTCTTAAATCTTCAATAAAAAAAAACTGTTCGTGGTTTTGGGAGGGTTCTCTTTATTTTCGCAGCTGCAACCCTGCAACAGAACTCTCACAACAACTGTGAGTACTTTGCGGGTATCAATAGGTAAGCAAGGGGACGATTAATGTGAACGTCCTTAATATGCTATAGCGACATGATGGATGGAAATGATGGGCTGAATGTTTTTGCCATTTGCTCTGTAAATAAATATATACATAATTTCAATCATGACTAAATAGAAAATCAGAATTCGACACGATGACGTCATGGATTTCAATCAATTAGTTATCCTGAAAAACCACTAAGCAAAGAGAAACAAACATTCAGGATATTGTAGCACTGTCACCCTACATCAACCAAACCACTCACCCATTAAAGCATTCGGCCAAAGTGTATACGAATTGCAGGAGGTGTCGAGGGTGCATGCCAAATAATTTTGACAACCATAGATGTCACTTGTGAAAATTATAAATCTAGTAATTTATGAGAGATTTGTGAAAATGTTTTAGCAATATGCCGTAGCTATATTTCGGATTTTCAATAATAAAAGCGTAGGTTGTGTGAAGGTAGTATACCTCTTATGAGGGGGAATATGAAGGGGATTATTTATTAATAAAATAGTTCAAACAGAAGTTTAAACTTTTAATCTATCGACCCCTTGTAGATAGAGTGGTCGTAAATGCTTTATGTGCTTTATATATCAATAAAAAAGGGAAGCTTAGTGGTTAGCTATTAGAAACGGTGGCAATAATACCAATGTAGATCTACGGTTGGTGCAAAAAAAAAAAAAAAACACCTAGCCCTTATAGCTGGAATCTTTTCTTTATTGAAGTAAGAAGGTTGATGTTAGAAACAGAAAGTGGAATCCAACAGCTAAACATGGAACAAATTGTGTCCTTCTACAAACATACGTTTGAAAAGTTTATAAATTGTCTGTTATGTAGAGATTTACTTCACTAAGAATGGGTTATTTTTTACATTCTAATATACAAAAATATATATAAGGCCAAAGGCTACAACGTAAAACACGTGTAAAATTTAACAAGTAAGACTGCTAATATACAACCTACAAGCTTATAAATAAATAAAATAAATTTGGTGGTGCAACAGCTCGAAGAGAAATAGGACCTAGTGGCGGCTTACAACTCTCAACCATTCCTGTGTGCATGTTACCAGGGGTCTATTGCACCAACTACAAATTACAAGTACAAATTTGTGATTAAAAAAAATTACATATGAAAAAAACTCGATTTTTACAAATTTGTTGAAAAAATGCTTGTAATCACAATTTTGTAAGATGGTGCAATAGGTCCCAGGAATAGAGGGAACCTACAATTTTATGCCGATTCCGAACAGCTAATTAACAGCACTTTTCAGGACAAGAGATACTGTTGGAGGGTTTCTCAATTCCTCGCAAGAGGCAGTACACCCCTGAAAAAAACTTTTTGCAGCGGCTGAGAATCAAACCCAAGACCTTCTGCATAACAGTCCAACGCACTAACCATTATAGCAAGGGGTACCTACAAGCTTACCCGGTTAAAATATCATGAGTCAACTCGGTTAATTATTTAAATAAATCTAAATGATTGTTTATGTCATTTTACCATCACCATTGGGTTAAATCAAATAAGAAGATTTTTAGCTTTAAGATATTAACCCACTTGCTATATAAAATAAATCTGGTTGATTGTTTTAACTAAGATACTCTTCTAATTTAAACAACATTAAAATATGTCAAATTAATTAAGTATGTATATTTATTTGATTTAAACATTTTTAAATAAACAATTTTTAAAATTGAGAACTATAACCTACTTTGTCTATTATTATTAGTTGTTTTTTTATTAAACTAGTTTTCTTAGTTATTTATTTTAAACAATTCCTTTTAATCGAATTAACTACGTTGTTTTTAGCCAAATGCACTGTACTTATAGTTTATACTTCAGACTATAGGTATATACGACAAACGTCTCTGTTAGATTTCAATTTGAAGAAACTTCTTTTTACTAAATAATAACCGCGATTTTCTTTCGATTTTACGAACTTTCAGTCTGTATTCATATTTCTGAAAGCTATGGGACAATGCTTTTAATCGTAAAGCCAACGTGAAAATAGTTATATCTGCTAGCTCCATTTGATCGCTAGAACAATAACGGGGTTCTAGAAGGGCAAGTTTTGGAATCTAAAAAAATGCAGTTCAAGTGGTTTTGATCAGACCTTACGCTCCGTATGTATGCCTTTATGCCTACAATCTTCATCCTAATCCACTGATGATATTTCTGCAAAATTAATAACATCACTTGCCATAAAATCGTTAAAAAAGGTTATTAATTTCGAAAACTGCTAAGAAAATTTGTGTTTCTTCTGTAGGTTTTCTCTTCGTACATTTTGGCAAACAAAATAATTGGATTTGGACGATATCTTCTTGCCCTTGAACAACTTGTTGTGCTCATATCAAATTAACAGTTATCTAATAGAGCTGATTCGATTCGATGAAGACAAGGTCCATACAAATTTTTAGAGTTGCACGAATTTTGTAGAAATCTTTACATTTATGTTTGTCTATTTTGACTGGATTATAGGAAAAGTATTTCAAAGCCCTAATAAATACCGAGTTTTATCACCTACCACTAGCTGGGGGTAGAAGCAGACGGCCGCCATCCACCCAGTCAACTATTAAATTGTACCTAACCCCTTAATTGAAGCAAATGAATTTGCTTTTCCTATTGTCATTACACTCATTCAATATAAATAAGTATAGAAGATGTATCGTGTGAAGGGGAACTCAGATATAAATGCGTTTATAAGTTCCTCAAACAGAGATTTTGGCCAATTGCCCAAGAACCAATTAACCGCATACATAAGCGTAAATTTACCATCTGCAATACCGGCACTGTGGCGTCTTTTACTTCAAATGCTTTGTTTTCCTATGGGACTCCAATAAAAACAATTCATTTCATCCCCTGGCTACAAAATATTATATGTAAGCAATCAACCCTAGAGTTAGTTCAGTAAAAACAAGTCGACAGCATTTAAAATAGATTCGCAAACGAAGGCGGTAACAATAATAGTTGTTAGCGACTACGTGTACTAATGCATTTCTGATTGCGTCAAAAAAAACAGGGGAATGTTTAGCCTGCTTTGCCACAGTTGATTGACAAGTCGTTGACTTTACTGGTATAGTGAATTTGAGCTACCAGACCGTGGTTTAGATAATTTTTTCGAAGTGGATTTGATTTAATTCACCTATCTGCTGCAATGGGAAACTTGCGTTAAGACAAGGGGTGATGGATAATTGTAGTGTTTGAATAAATTAAATTTTGACTCATTGAACAATATGCTTTAGACAAATAAAGTGTTCGGTATAAGAGATCTCCCGTTATTATGAGATGCACTTATGGTTTCACCTTTCGCATGATGTGATTTTTAAAATTCTCACACCAGATTTACTCAATTACAATTGACAGTGGTCGCTTTGGGGCACATAATAAGGTATACTTTCGAGTGTCAATTTTTGCGCTTTAGAGCGATAATTGCTTTCACTTTGAAAAAAGTGGAAACCACAACACGCAATGGGGTAATGGCTGAATGAGAAAGAAATAAGGGAAGCCTACGGCAGCTCTTAAAGGGCGTGAGTGAAAATTCGATCTCAAAGAAGCTGTCAAACTTCCGTACACGTTCTGTCGCTTAAGTATAAAAATAACTATAAAGACCATCGTGGGATTATTTGAATGCGTTTAAGTTTAAGTGAGCTTGAGGATGGTTTTCTCATAAGCAATGGTAGTGTGGTAGGTAATTGGACTCTTTCGACTGCTAAGTTTGTGTAGTTATCACTTCATAGCCCAAACATGGCTTATAGCCCACAGTACGTGAGTTTAAAATTAATTCCTAGTCTGCGGTTTAATTTCTGTCAGACTGACAAATTTTCTGAAAGCGAAATTCCAACCAATTTACAACAAAAGTCGTGACTTGGCGCTACGTTTTTAATAATTTTTTTTTGCATTGCCAAACGCGAAAAAAAAACAAAAAATACAAACAACAACTGCATCGCGCGACGACCACAGGCCGAAAAGGGTAGTTGGAAGAATTGTACGTAGTAAAATTTATTTTTAACCGCCTGCAGGCGGACAGCATCATTCGTCATTGAGCCTTAAGCCCTTCGAATGTAGGCATGCACAGTTTAGTTTTCTTGGCACTCTCCGTATCGTAGTGGTAAGAAAGTCTACACGAATTTGCATGCCAACAATATTTAAAAAGCCATATTTTACGAGATTATCATTAAAACCGGTGGGAGGACGAAATATGAATACATGAGGAAAGACGATACGTGTTCAGACACTAGGTCCTTACAGCTGGGCAAAGCGTTCCGTCTTGGACAAGAACGGTGGCAGTTGCAGCCAGAAAACACAATGGAATGAATCTTTCACAAAAAAAAAAAAAAAATATTCGGGTTAACTCTTTTTCGCCAGGTCGACTGCTGATTGTGATTTGACACAAAAATAAGGATTCATAAAATAGCCAATATCGGCGGATGAAACGTCTGCCGTCTGCCCTTGTTGTTATGAAACAAGGCCTGATTAAGTGTGATATTTGAATTTTTTTGCTTTACCCAATTAAATCTAAACTCGTTCTGATCAGCAGGGAAGCTAATCACGAATTAATTAACAAATTACACTATGCATGGTTGTACAATTCGGAACTCTACTGAAAATTATTGATGCTTGGAGCGAAATTCTCCTATGGGAGGATTAAAAAAAAAAAAATACGAGCACATATACCTACATTAGGCAAGAAAGAAGAAAATCTTCTCAAAAACCTGGAGTATGGCTGCAGTAGGTAGGTATAGATTCTTTTGTGGGTGTTGAAGTGGAAGTAGATTGCTGGAAGAAGGGGGATGCGCTCCATGTTCGTCTGCAGCGACGTTAATTGAAAAGTCAGAAGAAAGAAGGAAAAAATTCAGATTTACGCTAAAAGTCAAATACAGTCAAAGCCTCCCGCATTTTACATCATCTTAACTGAGATTGGTGGTGCTGCTGCTGTCCTTAGCAGCAGTTTGGTATTATGCAGCCAACAACTTGTAATGAATTTAAATGTGGGGATGTGAATTTGCGAGTGCTATCTACATATAAAGTTCTACACTGGAAAGAGGATGTGGAAAGCATAGACGCCGAATGAAACGTATATAAAAATGAATACATACCTACAGAATATGGAAAAGAATTCGTAAAGCACGGATCGAATTTTGTTTCCGATTTGAAAAAGGCCAACAAGCACCTACAGTGTTATGATTTATTGTTTTCTAACGATTCATATTATTAAGGAGTTGTTACAAAAGATTGTCACGAGCCTTAAAAAATATGAACATTTTTTAAAATAATATTGTCTTAATATCTTGTGTGCGCATTACAAAAAAAATCCTTCGACGTTGGGGTACAAAAATACTTATAATTCTGAAAACCATTCGAGCGAAACTAGATTCACAAGAACAAGTTTGTGTAGAAACCATCATCACAACTGCATTCAAACGTGCAGAGAAGTATTTCATTTAATTAGATGCATGAAAACTCATTAAGATAAGTACCGAGAAGGAATTGCTCTTTTAAGAGCGTTGAATAATTATTCTGTATGACAGGCATAATTGACTGAAGGAGTTCTTCATTAACATCTTAAATGGGATAATGCAAACAGAGCTTAAGTTTTGTATCATAAGGTTAGAAGGCTGTGAATGTTGGGTACAAGATCGATTTATCTATTCTATTGTATCTATAACTTTGTTTAAATATTATATCGACGGTGAATGAAAATAAGTTTTGTTTTCGATTAATACATATTAAAGTGAACAGAACCACCAAAATTGGCATTTGTTCCGAAAAAGAGAGAGAGTTACAAAATAAAACTGTTTTGCTAAGAAGGGATTTGAATCAAGTTGTTTTTCCTAGGATTAGTCTTTAAGGTTTCATGTCGTCGCGTGTTGTCAAAGGTGAAGCGACAAAACTCAATCTTTTGAGGGTAAACCTGTTTTTCGCATCGGTCCTAGTTATGCCGAGTTTTAGATTTATTAGTCAATGCGGAAGCTTTAATTGTTTCACTTTCAATATTATAATATTAAGTTTTTGAAATTTAAATCGAATAAGATAAAATTTAATTAGTCATACGCTCCTTATAGAAATGCTAAGGAAATATGATTTCAGAGTGATTTAATCCCCGAGAGGAACAAATGGAATTGTAATAAAAATCCCCATTTCTCAAGTTAATAAAATAAATATTTTTTTTGAAATTTAATTTTTTTTTAAATATTTTAAACAGCAAAAGATAAACTAAATTCAACCAACCAAACTATTCGTTTATTTGTATAGTCAAAGTCAGTAAACAAAAATATAAAAAAATAATAAGTAGTCAATTTTGCACAAATTAGTGCGAAGTAGAGGTTTTTCGAAATAGAAAAAATAGCAAATTTAAAACCAGTACCCAGTGAAATTGCCAAAACGCTTAGTTATTGACTGTACATATACGAGCTGTTGGTAAGAATGAATGGGGTCTACAATTTTTTTTCAAGTCCGAACGGCTTACATATGGGGCACTTTGTTAATGACAGCAGATATACTTGTACGCTGGAAAAATGTGCATTTATTTATGTGACAGAAGCTGGGAATCTATCGGCAGAACTCCGATCCAATGCACTACTCAAAACTCTTGAACGATACGAAACCTTCTATTATTTTTTAATTCCTCAAACACTATGCTCTGAACCAGTTTTTGGTATTACTCCGTATAAAAGAATTTCTTTGATATTAAACAAGTTTGTTTGATGAAATATTTTATATTACCATCACCATTTTGCTAGAAATGAAAGGATAATGCCAACAACTTTTGGAGCAGCACCCTATACGGGTTTCATCTTCACCTTCATCTCAAAACGAGTGTGCCATAAAAACTTTGCAATTAAAAACGAATTACTATTGGATTGGATTCTTTAATTTTTAATAATTTCGGGAACTTTTTTCTCTACCAGAAGTTTTTAGAATTTGAAGCTGAACAACTATTATCCTCACACTTCTTGGCATCTTGTGCCAAAATGAAAATTAATAGTTTTATGGAAAAGATTGTGGCCGCAGCTTTTGTGTTAAAAGTTCTGTTTTTCATGGAGTTACTAGAAAAATAGAACGAAACAGTAGTATTTTGTTAAATACGTTTAACTCTTTATTTAATAATAAAGTAAATAAAGTTGGTGGCACAACAGCTCTTGCAAATCCAGAGCCTAATGACTTGCAACTCTCGACCGTTCCTGTGTACATGCTGTCTGCGAAAATGGAGGGTTATTGCGTTTTTGTCGAATTGGAAGCACTTTCTTATGACAAGAGATACTGAGGATTTGTTACTCCCTAACAAGAGCCAGTGTCTCTGAAAAAAAAGTTGGGAATTCATCGCCAGTCCTTCGGTGTGACACTCCAACTCATTATACCACTGCGTACTACATTTATTTGATATTTACTATTATGATTACGACTAAGTCAAGGTTGCTCAACTCACCTGGTTCCTTACGACAGGCACACATGTAGCCTATGCTTGTATTCTTAGAACAGTTTGATATTGTATGTTATTTCTAGGTTACGGTACGGTGACATTTTATTTTCTGTTTAAATTACTTTTAAACAACAAATTGACTATTTAATCATATATTATTTTAAATGTAATATTTTGATGTAACTAGATTTAATTTAAATTCGAAACGTTGTTCTACAAACGTTGGCGCATATCTGCTAAAGATGCTTTTTTAAAAATACTTGACCGATAAAAAATTAACACTGGTGGTAGTTTTCCTTATTTTTGGACAAATAAAAAAACACTTTTCGCTTTAACACCCAACGATCGAAATTAAACAACTTGTTTATGTGAGAATTAACTACACTCCAACAACAACAAAACCGGTAAAGCAAAATTTAACGCGTTGACTTGCTTTTTAGTAGGAACAACACAAATTTGAGGCGAGAGCTGCCCTGCCGTCGGTCGTAAGAAGGAAGGGGTTATCTTCAAATTAAATGTTTCTGAAAAAAACTATGTTAGTTTATCGTATTTAAAGTTATCTTAGTTATTTGTTAGAGAAAATGGGCGTACACCCTTTTTGCTTAGTAAAAACCTCTGCTTAGTTTTAAACATCTGCTATAAATTTAATTAAGTAAATTGAAAACCGTTGTTTATTTTTTTTTTAAACAAAAATAAAGAGTTAAAAAAAGGTGCATAGCATAAGCAATACAAAAAATCAGAGATACTAAGCAAAAAAGGCGCATGAACCAATTAAATCCGTAAGACATTATGCAATAAAGGCACATAAGCAGAATATCGCACCTCCCGGCGCAATAATCACGTTTAAAGTTTTCTTGTTTATCAAAATACAATAAGTTTCAGATTTTGTGTCAAACAAAAAAGTGGCCGCTTTTGGGCTATAGCAAAGATACACTCACGTCGATTTTACCACTTATAAAACTTGACATTTCGATAATTATTGCGGTTTTATCTCAATTTTAGAAAAAAATTGCACTTACGTCGATATTGCACCGGAGGTGCGATATGTTAGGATATATGTCCCTTTTTCCTTCTTAGTAAATGGCAGAAAAATCTGTTTTGCTTATTTCTATTCCTTATTTTGAGCCATTTCCCGTTGAAAATATAATGTTTTGTTTCCACATTAAAATAAAACACGGTTTTACAATTCCAAATACGTCTGAAACTCGTTTTTTTATTTTTTTTTACACCTTCGCCTACTATTATCCTATGTATTTGGAGCTTATATTATTATCCAGAAAAGGACGAGATAATAACTAAATATGATAGAGAATGGTTAGATACAATGTGATTTTCAAATCAGTTACTTATAACTCCGAGGTGACTACTGTCAGAAAATTTTCGTGGAAGTGTCCTCTTGTTTTGTATAACTTGTCTATTTGCCCCAAGACCAATTAAGATTCAAAGCTCATGTAACAAATTATAAATATGCTGATTTTAAGTACCCGAAGGCGAAAAATTTATTTTATAATTATATTCTCATACTACAAAGCTATACATATCCGCCGCAAATTTAGAATCTTCCAAATAAAACAAATAAACTCTGCAGATTTTTTCCAGCAACTAATTTTTGCAGCTGTCTTTTTTATCTTAAAATCTTTAATTAAAACAAAAAATCAGAAGGTGGATTCACAGAATCAATACGGCCTCGTTATTAACCAATAGTCTAACAGCTAACTAAATGTATTGAATTTATCTCGGAGACTTAGGCTTTTGAAGTGCCGCCGCACTGTTTATTTGGCTCAGTTTTCATTTAGTCCGTCGGCTTAGCGTGGAAAGTAAGAGTACATACTATTTACTCATGGCCTCATGGGACTCTGTTAAGGACCATTTTGCACATTGATACAGGTACACGTAGTCCTCCCAGTTTCTTAAAAATAAATCAAAGTGCATAACGGCCGAATAGCAATTTTCCAGGTGAATGATGCGAGACAAAATTACCACATCAATCATTATGGAATATTGAGGAGAGAGGCTGCCTTAATTGCTGACAACATTGTTCACCTGTTTATATATGATTGTGTTGCGCCCAAGGTCTCAAACTAATTAAATTTATATCCACAGAAAAAAGTAAAAGTTTTAATTTTTCGATCTGCTCAATATTGGAATTTTACTTAAAGGTGGGTGCGACACACACAATATATTTGAATTTCTAAAGAATGTCTCATGTGTTATTGTTTACCTACCAAATCGTTCCGATCATTAACGTATTTTTTAATTAAGTAAACCGACAGACTCTCAAATTAGATTTTATAATCTGATTTCGTTTCACTTGTTGACCTATTTGATGAGCTCACACCAGCTGGTGCTGGTATGAGAATCATTTAAAAATTGACACTGAAATGTATAACCAATAAAAAAGAAATTACATGACAAAACAACAACCAAGACTTCATTTTTTTTTTCAAAATGTTTGATTTTATTCGTAAAATCTATGATCATTAATATAAGTTCTTAAATATTTTCATTTATTTATTTTAATGCTTTTGTTTTGGTTTTGTTATATATTTATAAACTTGCTGCGTTTTCTTTTATTATTTTATAATTATTTTATACTTAAAATTTAAGAAAAAAATTATACTTACTACAACATAGAGCCCTTGAGGTTCCTAACAATTCTAAATACAATTTATGATACATTTTCTACAGTGAAATTTATATATAACTTCAATAATAATTCATAAAATAAGGTTAAATTTAATGTAAAAAATTAGTAAATTGTATGTTTATGTACAAAGTAATAGTACACAAGACGTTTTACACACTGTTGGCTGCGTGCCAGTAGGTAATTTTATGAGGAGGGAAGACGGATTTCCACTTGTACTAATAAAAAGTATAAAATAACCTACGCATGCATATAAATTTAATTTCAGCATTTTGTTGAGAAACAAAAAGCTGCTTACAAAAGGACGAAGTATATATACAAAACGATGAATAAGAGAGATGAAAGAACATTAAAGTTTTTAAATAAAAGTAAAGAAATCTTTTTTGTTTAGTCATTAAAATCGTAACGTTTTTCAAAAGCATTGATTTTACCGCTGTGTACAAAATCAACTAACACACTGTTATTCGCACTTCTTTTGAATTTCTTAATATTTGCTTCTCAAACAACTCGTCTTATATCACCTAAAATTTTAATTTAAGTTGTTCTCAAACAAACTATGGATGAAAGAAAAGTGAGATTTGATATTTTGAATTATTACTCCAATAGTAGCAGGTAAACTGAAATCTGATACGAACCAAGTACCATCTAATAAACCTATACATTGCGTGATAACGGCTATTCCATGAGTGATGACTGTTAAATCTCAAGATAAATTTAAGGTTTAAGTAATGCGCATGTGATTTCTGATTCTGACAGAAAATTTTCAAAAATCCATATGAGGAGATAATCTTAAATCTACATTTTAAAATTTTCCGGTATGATGAGGTGATAAATATTTGAGATGCGCCACATTATAATTTATATTTATGCTAATTTGTATATGATGTTTCTCTCAGCTGACCTTATTTAAACAAAAAACACCGCTTTCCTGCTATAAAAAGAAAAATGACAAACTGTATATACCTACATGTTATAACAATCCGATTTAACTGTTAAAAATGTGACGCTAAGTTTGTTGATAGTAGGCCCTCCAAAAACCTAAACTTTGATTCATTTTCAGCTACAAATTAATAAATTAATCTCCCTATTTTTCGAAACGAAAACATCACAGCTATAATAATTACCATAAATGTTTTAACAAAATCGTGAACGTTTATCATTATTTATAAGAATAAAAGATCTCTCATTATTTATTCCATTTGTTTTAACTGATGTATAGGTATAGACATCATAGAGGCAACATTATGTTCGAACTGCAAAATTGAAGTTTTCGTGGCGAGCGACGGGGCTTTAAATCGCTCCACATCACATTATTTAATAACAATCAAAAAATAAACGAAACGAGTTGTTAATTAATATGACCTCTTATGTGATGTTATGGCTTCCAAATATGCTTAATAAATTTTTTTCTATCACCTATTAATTTAGCGACTAATGGTATGCATGACATATGTCATTTTGTAGCGCATGATGATTAAGATCTTTTTATCCGTAGATATTATTAAATGCAGAAGGGATTTCAGTTCCAAATGAAACCAATTAGCATAAAGTTTTTTTTTTTTAATCTCACGAATTAAGACATGAGACGCATAAAATGGAAATTTTGTTTTCTGAAGAAGAAGCGTGAAATGATAAATATATGAAGAAAATGAATGCCAAATTTAAATTAGCTGCCGACGGCATTATCAAATTATTTTGGATAACTGTAAGTAACGGATCAAAAATATGACAATTTAGATTTCGAGAAAAATGGGAGGCTATTTTCAGTGATTAGAAATCGCCTTGTAGTATTTTATTAAGATTCTCATGAAAAAAAAACAATATTTAAAGACGATATGGAAATAATAAGTAAATCATTCCAACTCATTTTCTGATAAGACGCTTAAATATTTAAGTTTAACTTAAACGCTTTTCGTGTACTTGTTCCTCTGCATAAAATATCATACAAGATGCTTTGAATTTAAATGTTCGTATTTTGTTTCAGCAAATTGAAGCTTATTAGTAAACTGAAGATAACAGTTTGAGTGTAACACGTGGAACCACTTTTTTGAAGGCTTATTAATGTTTTCATAAAACTGATTCAACCTCTTCCGTTTCTGTTTTCTGTTTGTTTGTCTTAAACGATCTATTTTGCAATTCGATTCGATTCACGTGAATGTTTCATTGAATTTGCCTCAAATTCCATTTTAAAGTCTTTTATCGTTCGAGTAAAAAGCCTTACGGCTATTCATTTTACTCTCGCAAAAGTATCTGATGATTCTGGAACAACGACTAGTCATAATAAAAGCGTGAGAAAATTCCTATTGAGATTTGTTCTTCAATCAAATCGAAAGCATTTCTTTAGATATTTATTGCTTGAACCAATCTGTCAACTTTTGAATGGTGTTAACTAAAACATTGTTTTCGAAAATCTAAGTTGAAAAACCCTTAAAGAATTTTGCAAACTGGGAAACTTCGTTTGTGTATTTTGTGTAGAGAAATTTTGTATTGGTTTGTCAAGCCTTAATGTGAGAAAACTATTGAGAGAAACGTTACCAAATGTCGAAAAAAATCGAAACACCAAACAGTTCGGAAGACAGACAACTTCTGCTGCGAGTATATTATAAAACAAATCGTGATTGTTGAGAAGTTCTTTAACCAAATATTTATAGGCGAACAGTAACCCAACATTCTCGTTCATAAAATATTTAATCGGTTCTCCTGTCATCTCTACAAAAAGTCCTTGGAAATGAGGTTTTAATTTATAAACTTATTATGCACGTTCGCCGTTTGGACTTGTTCACATTTTAACCGATAAATGTACATATTTTGGGTCGGTTCTGAATTTCAAAGAAACAAGAGTTATGAGTGTAAACAGTCATAACTTTCTTAATAGTGCGATAGACGGGTTCTATATTTTTGTCAGTGATATTTTTAATCGTTGAAAATATTTTATTCAGTTTTATAGTGGTTCGTCAGTGGTACCCGTCGGCTAGAAATTCTTAGCACATAGAACCAATTGAGAACAAAATCAAACGCCATAAGTAACTAGACAATCAAAATTTTAAAATTATCCAAAAGAATGAAAAATGAAAACATTTTGCGCAAATACATTTTTATATTATTTGTTCTTTTTATTTGAAGTTTTTGTCATTCAATCACCTCTCTTTAACGAAAGATATTTCGAAAAGTGTATATGTATATATAATAAAATATAATCTATATAAGATATAACTTAAAAAAAATAATAATAATTAACTTAAAATTAATTTGAAGTAGGTGCGAGACACACCCCAATTTTATCCATGCCATTTATTTATTTTGTGCATAGTGATATTTTTTAGTTATAAATTTTACAAAACAAAATGATAGATAAATCAGAGATAAATAAAATTATATAAACATTTTTTATCACACGTTTCTTCACAGTTCGCTTTCCTAAGTTGATATTGCTTTCCTTTGCTTGGAGGTGCGTTTTCCGTTTGCTTTATATTCTTAGCAATTTTGTAAAAAGAATAATGCGTTCAAGAGAAAATAATATTTTTTATATAATATATATAGATAATTTAAAAGGGTAACATTTATTTACAAGTATTTTTATAGCAAAGCAGGAAGGAAGGCAATACCAGTATTGGTGTGAAATCGGAGCGCGAAATCAATACTCTTTATAATTGTCTGTCTCTTTTTGCATGAACATAAAATTATTAAATCTACTACTTATGTGGGTAAAAATTAATTCAATTAAGGAATGTTTGATAGGGAATGTAAAGAATATCGAGAAGTTTGAGATTCAGAAGGTTGTGCTTAGATGAACTATATATCTTTCTATCTGTAGGTTTTTTTTATAATACCTATGTGTTTAATAAAATCTTATTTTATAATATGTATATAAAATTGGAAATAATTTACAAAGTGGAAATATCCAAAAGTCCTGGTGAATCATGCAGTGCGGGAAGGCCATTGGACATAACAACGACAGAATTGCCGCCGCCATCAGGTGAGGATACGATGCCGACAGTGGAAGTAGTAGAGAGCGTACCAGGAGATGTCATATATCCATGGTGATGGGAGACAGAAACTGGCGAGCTTGCTGCGGAAAGCGAAGAACGACCGTTACCGTTGGGCACCAAGCTGTTAGGGCCGCCATTCACATAATTGATAAGGAGCGAATTGTGGCTACCTGGGCCGCTCATTTCACTAGGAATGCCACTGCTCAGTGAAGATACTGAAGACGCTGATGATGATGTCGAAACAGACGTCTGATTCAGAAGGTGATGGTGATGATGGTGCTGGCTGTGACCGTGTTGATGAAGGAGCTGATGTTGGTGACTATTTTGGCTGTTATGTTGATGGAGTTGGTGGTGCTGATGCAGGTGATGGTGAAGGCTTGTGGCAGAATTGGCTGAGGGAGCTGAATTTGAATCCAAAGACGACGTCTGATCGAAGCATGTGGCTATTTCTCACATATGGGCGAGAGGCGCCATAGTTCTCATCGATTGCTGATGTTGATGTTGCTGCTGTAAATCGGGGGAGACACTGCTTTGGTAGTGCATCAGGTTCCGTTGATGTTCTGCCGCTGCTGCTGCTGCCGCTGCCGTGGCCTGCATACCATCCTGTACATGGTACATGTTCATGAGGTGACTGAGATCGGATGGCTGTTGTGTTGAACCGTACTCTCGTTTCATTATAAGGTTATTATTGGTGCTCACAGACGACGAACCTTGTGATGAGTTGTGCATAGGGCTGGGCGAAACAGGCTCTGATTTAATACTAGAATCGCTGGGACTATGACTTTGGCAGGATAATTGTGAACCAGGTTGCCCTGCAAGGCCGTATGGTGAGCCCGGCTGTTGTTGGACATTACTATAGGGGGAGCTGGGTTGTTGCAAGTTTCCGTAAGGGGAAGTCTGACCGCCTGAGACAGTGCCATACATACTATAACCAGTCGAAGCCGCCGCATTCATATATGAGTTCAGAGATCCGGCGGCAGCTGCTTGATGCATTTGGCCCATATCGTATCGATGATAGTTACCCATATATGCACTATGTTGAGTTTGGTAGGCTGCTGCTGATGGGTCATGCATCATATAGCCATTGGGCATATATCCGTTTGGCGCCGTCATTTGGTACATGTCCCTGTTAACTGCTGCAGCCTGTTGCACCGCTGATATGGAAGATGTATTGCGCATTGAATTCGATTCGGACGGTTGTAGCAGCGAACCTACTCCAAGTGGGTATTTCTCTTTATTTTTAGTTAGCGTTTTTGTTTTGCGTCTTGGTCGGTACTTGTAGTCAGGGTGTTCTTTCATATGAACTGCTCGTAATCTCTTGGCTTCATCTATAAACGGTCGTTTTTCGGCCTCAGAAAGATCCTTCCATTGGGCACCTAGCCGCTTCGAGATCTCCGAGTTGTGCATCTTAGGATTGTCAGAAGCCATTTTTCTGCGTTGGCCTCTAGACCAAACCATGAATGCATTCATTGGCCGCTTGACACGATCGGCATTTTGCTGGTTTTTGTTAGCAGTTACTGAATTATTGTTGTTAACATTACCAGAACCATTATTGCTTCCGTTACTACCCATTCCACCTTGAGACATTGAAGAAAGGTGGTGTGGATGATGGTGCGACTGACCGGAAGGTGAAGTCATATGATGACCTCCGCTATTGTGCGAAGATTGCGTTGGACTAAGGCCACTAGAACTATGAAGCGGGGAGCCATGCGAACTAACGTGTTGCTGGACGCCATTGTTTGAATTATTGTTTATTGAATTGCCTAAATTTGATTGAAGAGTATTAACTGATCCACTTCCATTACTCCCTGAGCTGCTTCCGGCGCTGCCGCCACTTCCAGGTGTATTACTGCTTGACGAAATATGATGCGAGGTCATATGATGATGATGGTTTGTCAAATGCGATTGCGTCAACTGTGATTGCCCTAAGTTCATCATGCCGAGAGGCCCCAATGCACTGTAGGGTGAAGTTGAATGTCCATGCAGACTAGCGGACGCATGATGTGGGGGCATTGTGGCATGCAAAATGCCTCCTTTCATATCCGATTCCATGGTGAGCATGTTGCTAAACTGTATCCGAATTAAATTCCTCTATTTGCGAATGTTTTCTGATTAAATAATTATTTTGTAATCCTTGGTTCCGCTCGTACAAGCTGAACTTGTACTTGATTGTCACACAACACCCGTTATATTAATTAAAGACACTTTACTATTTTTAGATTCTTTTCAAGGGCTTAAATCTACCTGAAACCATTCTATTTAATTTGCATAAAATGTATAGCTTTTGCACTCATATTTTTATAAGTATAAGTTTAATTTAAAACACTTAAAATTCTATGTTATGGCACTTTAAAGAGGGAATTCCGTAGGCCACTTCACAGTTATGCTACGCAATGAATTATTTCAAAAAATCATTGCCTGTAAGGTTTTATTGTTTATTTCCTTTTTTCTTTCAAAACACCGTTGTGCATAAAGCGATTTGCTACGAGGAATGATGCACGAGCATATTTTTTTGTTTCAATTGTTTTCGACAGACAACAATTTTTATTTATTTTTTATAATCTTAAGGTTTAAATAATAGCCCGTAATCTATTCCGAATAAAACAATGCGGATTCTGCACGATCATACGGCGGCGGGTACGCGAAACCTTAAACAAAAACTCACAAAACTATTTAAATTGAAAATCCCTTATGCTGTGAGGCAGAACTATAAAAATCGGGAAGCGTCACGAAAATACCTCCACACCGTACTGAATTAAGCACCTTTCTGTTGTCAGTAAACGTTTTGTAAACCTGTTCGAACTGCCCAAAAACAATTCTTGCCGTGTATTTAGTTGTGGGCTTGTGTGAGTGCTTCTGAGTGACTTCTCCAATATTACCGTACTTCTTACTCCGGCATCCATTAGAATCGTGCGAAAGAGAAAAATCGACTATTTGTGCCCCCTCTATGGAAACCAGTATCGTTAACACACGAACACAATCATATTCCACCACTGGTTGGACAGGTTTTGCAAAGCCGCAGATGTGTACGTTGAAACGAATGTCACAACTAGGGGTGTTATTGACAGTGTGTGAATATGGTCTGGTGGCCTGGCCAGTGCCACTGCCATTGAAATAAATCAAACTGAGCACACACCAACACACCGCGTGTACTGAAGTGGGCTGGATTATGCGCGCCACTTGATGTTACTAAAATAAAAGTGACCAATTAGATTCCGACAATCACCAGCGAGTCAGCAATAAAGAGGGAGGTTCTTATCAGACCTTATGTACAAAAAAAAATTACTGCGGATTATAAGAGGGGATGATCGACATCTATGACTCAAAGCCGAGTACAGAATAATATTTGGCAGACATTTTACACTGGGATAAATTTTGCACGTGAATCTCGTTACTTGTGTGTTAAATAAGGAGAGTGTGTTGGTGTAGACCTATAAGTTTCGTACTTCTCATTCTCATTGAGAAGACGTACCAGAATTTTTTATAGAAAACTATGTTGCCGTTTTGCATCGAGGAGTATCCTTTCAACACGTTATGGTAGAAAATATCTGCTTATAGGGGTGAAATTAAAATTGGTCTCATGTTTCGGAATGCGCGGTGTGTATTTTTTTTGAAGATATTAGGTAGTACCCAGATACATTTATATATAGGTAAATACATAGTTGTTTTGAAGGTTTTACTTACTGTGTACTTTAAAGGCAATATAAATTATAAATAATTAAATTATAGATATGTATGTACCTACCTACCTAGCTACTTAAATAGTTTTCAGACTCAAGAGTAGGTAGGTAGGTACCTTTGCTACCCAGTTTTCAAATACTCCTACCTAGAATCTAGGTAAGAAAAGTAAAATTCAAAGTTTCGATCACCACAACTATTTGTAAGTACCTTTAGCACCTTACCTTCCTAATAAATATTGTTCGAATTTACATGCTTTAAGACAAAAAAAGCTGTAGATAATATATCGATACACAATCTGACACTGACACTGATATTCAGCATGCCTTAGTAGAATGTGTTCACCATCATAAGCTTTGCTTTAGAATGCGGACATTCATTCAAATATCTAGGTAGGTAGGTACATATACGGAAAGAGGGCCGACAGTGATTCAGAACATTCAGACCGATTGTAAGTAGGTACTACTACCAGGACACTCGTCGGCCAACAAAAGGACCTACAATCGCCATTGTGTGCGAAACAAAAAGAATACTCGCCTTTTGATATAAAAAATGTAAAGTTCGATGACACATTTTCTGTCCCCTTCATGTTATTTGTATTATTGCGCTTGAATTTCGCTTAGACTCTGTATCTGTGGTCGATGTGTATTTTACCTACATACTGCTGTCACTTTGCCTTCGCCCACAACCACTGCCAGCTACTATTATTATAACAATAACAGACTTTTCGTACATTCAGATTCACTGACTTTTGTTGGCCAACATCAATGAACGTACTACTTCGCCGCCGCCGCCAGTCTCCTGTGGCTGGATTTCTGAATAGAATAAAAAAGTTATATAGAAAAAAAAAAAAAAAACAAACAAAATATAAAAAAAGTAAAAATAATTATTACAATGTAGCGCCCTCTTCTCCTTTTTAATTCAATTCAATTCCATTCATTCAGTCTTTTCCTTTTTTATAACATTTTTCCATTCAAACAATTAAACTCTTCGCAATGACCTTGACTTTGTTTCTTTTCATTCGGGACTTCTGCGTCTGTGTTTACGTATTTTCTATTGTGGCGGTTTATGTTAAACAATTGAAGTATTATAACGGGCACATTGGTTATATATATGCTAACAATTTGCTTGCAGTTAACATAAGGGATCAGTAACTTTGCCTATTGTTGTGCTGTTAGACAGATAAAAGCGTTCACCTAACCTACCACACTTGTATTGTTGTCATATGCACATACCGGGATGTCATGTGTGCCAATAGAATTCAAAACCTTCACCTTCATTTGTGACGTTTTGTAGGTACCTACCTAACTACCTATTATATAGGAAATTCCAAGTGATAACTGATTTTATTTATATATTAAAGTTGATATGAGCAGTCGTGTTTTAAACCTTAGATTTTGAAATGTGTTGTCTATAGGAATGTAGGTGGCTACACAAATAACTGTATCCGATTGTAACTTAATTTTTCAATTATTATTGTTGATTAGTGGTATGTGTGGACAGATTGATTGCGATCTTTGAGTAAGACACATAAATGCGGTGCAATGAGTTGACTTCAATACGACTGAAAAAGCAAATGTAGAAAAAATGTTACCCAACTCGATCTTTTAGAATTGGCTCGTAAGTAAAAATGAGCGCAAAATTTTATGCGAATTAGTTTGTATTATATGCATAAGGTGTTATGATTATGATTAGTATGCTTCCAGGTTTAAAGACGGTTTTGCAAATTTTATAGAATTTATCATCATTACAAGTATTTTAACATTTTTTTATGTTAAATTCATAGAATGTCTGTCGTTTCTTCCTAATTTCGAATTACTTCATAAATGATCTTGTGAGCGTTTAGAAATGCTAAAATAAATGGTTTGTTTACTCAGTTTTTTACACGATCTGTCACTAGTTGATTAAAATTAAGCTTCAGCAAGATACTATAACTAAAAAAGTTATAAGAAAATAAGCAAACTGCTTTAAAATAGCAAATCGTTCTAAGCATCATATAACTACCATAAAATCGAGTTGCTTAAAATGTTACTTCATTGTTTTAAGTTTTGAGTAAAGATTTAAAATACACCCAGTGTTATATCTTAGAAGCTTTTTGTGAAAGAAGGCCTCTGAAAAACTCCGACCTGGACTTGTTTCGCGAGATCTAAAATATAATTTGGATGACTCAACGTTGCCGACGGATGTATGACGCTAACGACCTTGGTAATTACTTTAAATAAATATCATTAACAATTAGTGAATCTATTAAATCCTTTTATGTTTGTAATAAATACATACACATATATCCATTCATATATCCTGTCTTAGGTTTAATCAGTATCTCATTTGTATTTCGTCACTTTTTTGTAATTAACATATATCTACTCTATACCGATGCAGTTCGAGGGGAAAATAAAGTTAGGTAGATGATCCCGAATTCATATTATTGTGGGAAGCAAAACGGAGACTGTGTTTTGAGAGAAATTAGTCAAAGATCATCATCATGTACATTGTACATATTTTATCCACATGAACGGTTTAAAGTTGATTGCAGCAAAAATGCTTGATACTGCATTTGGACCTTCAAGTAAACTAGACATAACTGAGTTTATCATTTTGTCAAAAACCAAATAGCCATTAGTTACTAAAAAAGCTGAATTGCTCAACTTATATCTACACTTAAATCTTTATTTATTGCACATATCAGGTCGGTTCTTGAATATTGCTCTGCAGCATGGAATCCATTCTGTATAACTCATTTAGTAAGAATTGAGAAAATAAAAAATTACAAGATTTGTTATATAAACTGAATTGGAATACTGATGCGACGTCAGTTAATTGGCATACAGATCTTAGATAGTCGCCACAAAATGTTTTCTGAAATATTTATCAAGAATATATGTATAATAAAGTACCTACTATCAAATCATATAGACTGCCCAAGTCTACTGTCTTTAGTTGATTTATATGCTCCGACTCGAGTGCTAAGGAATCGTAGCTTATTCCTACAGCGAAATCCATAAATCGCCTAATTAATGTTATTTTAAATAGAATTGATTTTGACTTTCAATATAGCAGAGATAAATTCAAAACCATGTTAAGCTTATCCTTCTTAATGGATTAATCCTAAAATGATGCACAAATTGCTTATTAAATATCTATGTCATTAGTCTGTAAGGCTAGCCGCGCACATTCAATTTTTAATTGCACAACTGTTTGATTGCTTATAGAAAACAGATGAACTATTCGCTTGAATGTCCGCGCAGGTGCATAAAATTATATGTTACACAAAATAGAGGACTCATTTTAGACAATCGTTTAGTTTGTGTCAAAACACAAACTTTTTAGTTGCTGGAACCAAGCAGTTGCGAAACTAAAAATTGAATGTGCGCGCCTAGCCTAAGAGTCATATTGTAAACTCAATTGATGATATAAAACCTAAACTAAATAAATAAAATAAATAAATTTCATATTACCTAAATATTATTTTTTTAAGATCTCCGAAATAAACTTTAAACAAATAAATACTAACTAGGGTAAAATTTGGAAATTTTGCTTGGAAAGATGTTCTAAATATTTCGAGTAAATCAACTCGCATTGTTTTCAACTACTTGGCATGTGCATTTTAAACTTTAGGTAAGGTTAGGTTAAGGTGGCTACTGACTTTGAAAAAGCCAATCCAACACACTTAGACCAATATTTGGTCCGTTGTGATACCACATGATTTCAAAAATTAAATTTATCTACTCGTTAAACTATTTTGAGCTAACAATGAAGCGTTTGAGACAGTGAATGTCGGAATTTTTTAGATCACTAGAATCGTTATAGTAGTAGTCTCTCAAGTGGATTCTACGTCTTTATGCTAGGGCAGGACAAGAACATAGAAGGTGCGGAACTGACTCCTCCTCCTCATCCATGTAGCTTCCGCAAAAATCATTTGCAGGAACTCCAAGACGGAAGGCATGTCTTCCTATTCCTATTAGGCAGTGTCCAGTAAGGACACCCATAAAGGAGCTAATATGCAATCTACCAATAGAAATTAGTTGTTTTGAGCGTTTAGCATCAAACAATGGCCAGATTAGTTTAGTAGACCGGCAAGTTGGGGTGTTGGTCCATCTATGATTAGCTTTCTTTATGGTATCATGCTTTATAGCATAAGTTTACAAGTTAGCTAGGGGTATACCGATGTTAGATTTGCTATCCAACAAAGGTAATATTGTTCCGTTTTTTGCAAGTTCGTCAGCTTTACTTTAAACTTTACTGTAAAGGAAGTAACCAGAGGATTCGGAAAACATTTTTTTAAGAAGATTTACAAAAATATGATTAATTGTTTTGCAACCCTGCTAATAAATTAGGAATAAAGATTTTTACAGGTAAAATGTCTAACCTTTAGACAGTAAAAATACACTTTTAAAAAATTTGGTAGTAACGAATCTTTAAGCAGGTATTATTACTCAATTAAATAATTTTCTCCAACAATAGATCAAGACCAATTTGAAGTTTTAGAAAAACTACATAAAAACTTGTGATTTAAGGTTCTGCTTCTATCTAGATTTTGATTTTGAAAAATGTGTTTTTCGAAAAATAAAAACAATTTTTACAAACGACTTATTTTTTTTTCTCTTATATTGCAGCAAAAATATTTCGATTTTAGACATTTTTTGGTGTTAAAAAAAATACTGAGTTTTATTTAAATTGAAAAAGAGACAATTTTCTCAAAAAAAAAACAAATAAAACACAACTTTATTGCAATCACATCAGGTACGAAGTTTAATCAAAACTGTAAAAGCTCCTTTCGAAAGAATTTAAAAAACGGAAATACCTATTTGTTTTTGAAAAAAAATCCGCCATCCGTATAGAATAAAGCTCCGTAGGCTACTGGACCCTCGATCGTTAAGTTAAAATAGACAGACTGCCTTCATGACAAAAACAAAAAGTACGAGTAAAAAGTCGAAAGTTTGTTCTGACGAAAGCAATACTTGCACAGCAGTACATAGATAGTTACAATATCATTACAAAATCAAACAAATTTGTATGTACAAAATATATGGATCTAGTTCATAAATGTAAAAGCTCTACATAAACATTAATATTTGCTTACAATTTTATTCGACAGTGATACCTACACTATATGGTTTATTTATGACTCTGGGGTGGCACAAGGTAGTGGAATCGGGCAATACATACGCACATACAATATTTTAAACATTTTAAAATATTTTCTTAATTTGCACAGCCATTTCATCGAAATAAAAACAAAAATAACAGGGAAGCACTTTGGATTTTGGAATGAAATACTACAAGCCTTGCTTGTACGGTACCTTTTTTGATAACGTGATTAATAAAATAATAAATGGGTAAACATACGAAGTTGCTATATTATGAATACCTAAGACCTAACTAAATATTTAAATACGTACTAAATATTCTGTAAACCAAAACAGAGAGTACTAATTTCACAATTTGTATGCAATTCTTATGATAACCTACATGAATTTTCTAGACTAGAAATATTAAGACAGACTTCAAACAATTAAGAGATGCAACCCTCAAATGCAAAAACAATTTAAAATGGAGGAGTCTATCCAATACGAGATAATAAAAACACATGATCCAAAGTTTAAAAAGTAAGCATGGTGAAGGTTTCGTATCATAAAATGGTCAAACATTTGGTGCTTAAACCAACTTTTGACTTGATTGTGTGTGATGTCATTTTTGTTTTCAAGTGCCTTAGTAAGCCTTAAGTGAACCTACTAATGTTGTACCTTTTGCTTTACTTATATAAATATGTTTAAATAAACAAAACAACAATCCAGTAGGAATGAACTTATCTGTTCTGATCAAATTCATAGAACATGCATGCATGGATATGTATCTACTTCTTTTTTTAATTGACACTCAAGACAAATTGAAATGGCTACATCCCAAAAGATGCATCCCTTAGAGAGAAATAATATATAAACTACAATGTGTACATAAAAAATAAGCATTTGGTCAGCCCCAAATGTATCACTCTAATTATATATAAGAGCAAGGAATTGCTATAAGACATAAATAAGATTGAGAGTGATGGGCGAAAGAATACAAAAAATGTCGAGAATTTGATTCAATATGAACGAGTTCCGGCTTAAGAGACAATTTAATCAGAAAATTGTTCCATGAGCCACCGAACGGCCATTGTCCAGCATTGGTTCCAATTACGACAAATCACGACGATCATCTCATTCATTTATAAATATATGTATCTGGGGGAACGCTGATTCAGATTTTGAGATTATGGATGCCGTTTAGTGTCAATTTGCGAAATCCTGTCCAAAGAGGCGCAGACAATAAGAAGAAATGAAACGTAGTGGACAGACAAGGGTGGTTGCTGCTTGCAACATTCTCTTACAGTTATACATGAGAATATACCTATTTAAAGCAAGCAAAAAAAAAAATGGAAAAAATCATGATGCTTTACTCCTTCTTATTCTTTGGATGTGTCCTCCTTCGTCTTCCTAATACTTTACTATGCTGTCATCAACATCGTTCTATTGTATCTTTTTGTCATAAGGAATGCTGACCAAGTGATAATGTACATTTTTTATTGATGCTACACCCAATTCGCAACTGTTTTTTTTTTATTATTATTTGCTTTGGGGTGTGTGGGCCTGATGGATCTCGAAATTAATTCTCCGAGGTGGCGTGTATGTAGCAAGGGTTGCTGTAATCCTTGGGATTGGAAATTCCATGAGTCGGCGATAAAAAGAGAACGAATGCAGGATGAGTGCACTATGGGTCCATGCTTTTCATTTATCCTAAAACCAGAAACGAGATTCATTTCATTACAAATAAAAAGAAATGCACTATCAGCGTTCGTTCTATACAGAAATTATTATATAGAATCGTCGGGAAGCTATACCGAGTTTTATATTGATTAAAGGATGTACCTATATAGGCAGGTACCCTCAACACGAAGTTACCAAATAATTGCTTCAATGATTCGACCTTAATTGATGATAATTTGCCACAGTCCAATGTGGAATACATAAACTCTGCAGCCAATTCTTTTTAAATTTAGTAAATAATACAATTATTTATTATCTACATCTAAATGTATTTTACGATCCTAATGTGCTGATTTCGTATTCTCGGCATTATATGATTCAAATAATCTGTTTTGAAACATTTTCAAGAATTTGCAATTTGTTTTTCTATTTAATTCTTTTAAATAATAAAATGTAATTTGTTCTAAAAAAATTTAGCTTAAATCTTATAAAAACATTGTCAAATGCGGTCATTCGTTTTTATAAATAAAAATGGCTGTTCAGAATGTTCTAATAAACAATTGAACATTTTGCGAACACTTTAGAGTTATATCTTTAAAACTATCATGGCAGAGTACCTAATAGGAAAAAGTTATGAACACAATGATTTTCAAATCGAAAAGAACTGAAAAATAATAGTAGATAAATAGTTAAATAGGTGAAGAAGAAGATTTTTAGTTGTTTTGTCACTGAGGTCGTTCTGGGCTGTCTGGAGCAAATAACAATTTGTATTGTTCAACGGCAAATGTTGAATTCCAAACTTTTCTTGTTTGATGTTCAATAAGCCTCTCTGGAACGGTTTAGGTGCTTTTAGTCAGAACATACTCGTGATAACTGTCAAAATGAGTTATTGTCATTTTTTTAATGAACATTTTTGTTTTCTATATCCTTTTTTTTATAAATCTAGTTTGTAATGGTGTGTGTGTTCGTTAGCTTTTCACGTAATTCTAAACATTATTCTGTGAAAATTCTGTATAACTCCTCGAAAAGTGCATATAAATCAATTTTAATACAATAAAATAGTTTTGCATGAATGCTTGGAAAAATTGTCGTTTTTTTTTTTTTTTTTTTTTTTTTTTGTTGACAGTTGAGCCTTTTCCTGTGTTCTGTCTAGTTATAACGTTTTCGCGAATCTCTGCTGTTTCTCAACAGAGATTCGCGAAAAAATATTTCCTTGAGAAAATTATGCCGTTATATCGACAGTAGCTAATTGAAAAAAAAAACAGAATTTGAAAGGTTAACAAAAAATCATTCGCCAAAACCAGATAAGAATATTTCCTGCAAAATTCGCAGGCAAAGGACTCAGTAAAAAATAAACTGGCTTAAATTATGTAGAACAGATGCGAAATGAAATATGAAGTGAAGAAATTCTCATGTTTGCAATTTGTCATGGTAGAAACAGGAATGCATCATTACTCATGTGTGTATAATGCTTGGTTTGCATAGATGTTATTTTCTGAAAAAACAAAAATCCGGCGGGGTGGTGAAATAAACAGAAATGATGAGGTATTAAACTTAAGCTTGGAAGTAGTATTTACAGACGAAAAGCACCATTCAAAGCTAAGTGTATTTTACATTTTCGTGTCCAGACCTTTATTGGTTTTCGATTTTTTTTTTCTATTTGAAAGAAAGCTAAAAAAACTGAAAATACTGGGCACAAGGCTCTATCAATACCTATTTGATGAGCACGAGGGATTCGAAATAGCTAGATAATCCACTTTAAGCAGAATACATACCTGCATTACTCTTTGTACAAAGTTTGATGAAAAGTCAAATTCAAGCTAAGGTAGGTTTAAAATATGAAAATTCGTATAACAATGATTAAGCAAAAGCCCATGTACCTATATGCAGACGATCTGTATATTTAAAACTTAATACACTTCGAATTAAAATTACTTTGTACTTCAAATGTCTTAAGCACACGTACAGGGTGGCCCATCTAGTGGCTTTTTTTAAATCATAGGTTATTGACACTGACAGCTGTTCTCGTTCTATACATAATTTCAAAGTCGACTCCCATTCAAAAATTGATTTAGAGCAGGTTTTAAATGTTTTGAATTTCGCGCCAAAATATTTAAAGACATACTTTTTTGGATTTGAAAGTCCTGGTACGGATATTTTATTATGAACATACTTTATGATCACCATACAAATTATGTACTTATGTAAGACAGGTCTGCCTATAATGCATATCTATATATATTTTTGTGGTGAGTTCTAGGTAAATCTAATAGTTCTTGAAGATTGAAAATTTGTAAAAAATAATATCTAGTAATAAATACAGCTATATGTTTCGGAACGAAAGTATTATAAAATTTCACCATTAAAATAGTTAGATGTTCTTTTATTATAGCTTCCTTTAGAATTACAGAGTTAGTTTTAAGAATTCGAACGTTGTTAATGTAGATTGGAAATAAAGCGTTCTGCCTCCGACTTTTTTGTCTTATATACAATACACATATTTTCGTCTTATATATCTAGTATTTGACTCGCAACAAGTTGTATTAAATCAGTCAAAACACAAGTTTTTAAGACTTATTGTAAATCTCCCGATATTATCTACGGAAACACGGTGCTGCCTAACACTTGAGATCTGGCATTAAAGAATACTCCTTAATGTTGTTGTAAAAAAGGCATCTTTTACGAAAAAGGGTAGATGTATGATGATTTTTCACTTTCATGAAAAATGTTGACCAAGTTTCATCCCCGGACCATTACTACAATTAACTTAAAATCGTGTGTTATATGAAATAAATGTTTTTGCAAAATCTTATGAATGGATGAATCTTTTTTTTCGATAGTTTGTGTACTATTATGGAAAATACACTTCGTATACAAAAGTGACTTTTCAAATTTCCCATTGTTCTTTTTTTTTTATATTTGTTGTGACACATGCAAATGAGCCTAACTTAAGCCCACTTTTTTTTCTAAAGATTCGACTTACTTTCACCGGTTGAACATTTTAAAATTTTATTTTATAGACAACATACTCGTAATTAAACTAAATTCAAATATTTTTAAATTCTCAGCGATAAATAAAACAGAAGAACACCAAAAACACCTATCAATTAGTCGCAGTATAACATATAATATTTGCGGATACAAGTTTGTTAAACAACAAATAAGGCCACATTTAAAAAAGATAATACAGACACGAGGACACGTGAAATACATCTTGCTTAAAGTTCACCACACGTATAGTTGAAAAATAAACATTTTTCTAATTTTTGTTAGGTGCATCATTGCAGAGAGAAATTCTTCCAAGACGTAATACAATATTTTCATTTGCTCCCATACCGTCTGAAGTGCATACTCAATGATGTTTCTGCAATTTTCATCTTGTTTAATCCACAATAATCATTCTCATACTCAGGTACTGCCTAGATTTCCTCAATCTAAAATTACATACGAATAATACGATCACCTGAGATTGAAACTACGCACATCAGGTCTGCCTATAATGCATATCTATATATATTTTTGTGGTGAGTTCTAGGTAAATCTAATAGTTCTTGAAGATTGAAAATTTGTAAAAAATAATATCTAGTAATAAATACAGCTATATGTTTCGGAACGAAAGTATTATAAAATTTCACCATTAAAATAGTTAGATGTTCTTTTATTATAGCTTCCTTTAGAATTACAGAGTTAGTTTTAAGAATTCGAACGTTGTTAATGTAGATTGGAAATAAAGCGTTCTGCCTCCGACTTTTTTGTCTTATATACAATACACATATTTTCGTCTTATATATCTAGTATTTGACTCGCAACAAGTTGTATTAAATCAGTCAAAACACAAGTTTTTAAGACTTATTGTAAATCTCCCGATATTATCTACGGAAACACGGTGCTGCCTAACACTTGAGATCTGGCATTAAAGAATACTCCTTAATGTTGTTGTAAAAAAGGCATCTTTTACGAAAAAGGGTAGATGTATGATGATTTTTCACTTTCATGAAAAATGTTGACCAAGTTTCATCCCCGGACCATTACTACAATTAACTTAAAATCGTGTGTTATATGAAATAAATGTTTTTGCAAAATCTTATGAATGGATGAATCTTTTTTTTCGATAGTTTGTGTACTATTATGGAAAATACACTTCGTATACAAAAGTGACTTTTCAAATTTCCCATTGTTCTTTTTTTTTTATATTTGTTGTGACACATGCAAATGAGCCTAACTTAAGCCCACTTTTTTTTCTAAAGATTCGACTTACTTTCACCGGTTGAACATTTTAAAATTTTATTTTATAGACAACATACTCGTAATTAAACTAAATTCAAATATTTTTAAATTCTCAGCGATAAATAAAACAGAAGAACACCAAAAACACCTATCAATTAGTCGCAGTATAACATATAATATTTGCGGATACAAGTTTGTTAAACAACAAATAAGGCCACATTTAAAAAAGATAATACAGACACGAGGACACGTGAAATACATCTTGCTTAAAGTTCACCACACGTATAGTTGAAAAATAAACATTTTTCTAATTTTTGTTAGGTGCATCATTGCAGAGAGAAATTCTTCCAAGACGTAATACAATATTTTCATTTGCTCCCATACCGTCTGAAGTGCATACTCAATGATGTTTCTGCAATTTTCATCTTGTTTAATCCACAATAATCATTCTCATACTCAGGTACTGCCTAGATTTCCTCAATCTAAAATTACATACGAATAATACGATCACCTGAGATTGAAACTACGCACATCAGGTCTGCCTATAATGCATATCTATATATATTTTTGTGGTGAGTTCTAGGTAAATCTAATAGTTCTTGAAGATTGAAAATTTGTAAAAAATAATATCTAGTAATAAATACAGCTATATGTTTCGGAACGAAAGTATTATAAAATTTCACCATTAAAATAGTTAGATGTTCTTTTATTATAGCTTCCTTTAGAATTACAGAGTTAGTTTTAAGAATTCGAACGTTGTTAATGTAGATTGGAAATAAAGCGTTCTGCCTCCGACTTTTTTGTCTTATATACAATACACATATTTTCGTCTTATATATCTAGTATTTGACTCGCAACAAGTTGTATTAAATCAGTCAAAACACAAGTTTTTAAGACTTATTGTAAATCTCCCGATATTATCTACGGAAACACGGTGCTGCCTAACACTTGAGATCTGGCATTAAAGAATACTCCTTAATGTTGTTGTAAAAAAGGCATCTTTTACGAAAAAGGGTAGATGTATGATGATTTTTCACTTTCATGAAAAATGTTGACCAAGTTTCATCCCCGGACCATTACTACAATTAACTTAAAATCGTGTGTTATATGAAATAAATGTTTTTGCAAAATCTTATGAATGGATGAATCTTTTTTTTCGATAGTTTGTGTACTATTATGGAAAATACACTTCGTATACAAAAGTGACTTTTCAAATTTCCCATTGTTCTTTTTTTTTTATATTTGTTGTGACACATGCAAATGAGCCTAACTTAAGCCCACTTTTTTTTCTAAAGATTCGACTTACTTTCACCGGTTGAACATTTTAAAATTTTATTTTATAGACAACATACTCGTAATTAAACTAAATTCAAATATTTTTAAATTCTCAGCGATAAATAAAACAGAAGAACACCAAAAACACCTATCAATTAGTCGCAGTATAACATATAATATTTGCGGATACAAGTTTGTTAAACAACAAATAAGGCCACATTTAAAAAAGATAATACAGACACGAGGACACGTGAAATACATCTTGCTTAAAGTTCACCACACGTATAGTTGAAAAATAAACATTTTTCTAATTTTTGTTAGGTGCATCATTGCAGAGAGAAATTCTTCCAAGACGTAATACAATATTTTCATTTGCTCCCATACCGTCTGAAGTGCATACTCAATGATGTTTCTGCAATTTTCATCTTGTTTAATCCACAATAATCATTCTCATACTCAGGTACTGCCTAGATTTCCTCAATCTAAAATTACATACGAATAATACGATCACCTGAGATTGAAACTACGCACATCACGGTTGGTTGAAGTTTTTTCTTCTTTATCCCAAGGAAGGATTTTTCAACGGCTGCCTCTATTGGAATATATCAGAACGCCACCGTTCTTTGTTATCTGATGATGAGTGGCATGCAGTCCCTCATTTACTAGTTGATTATTGTATTTTAGAAAAAAAACCACTGCTACGTAACTTGAGATGAATTTTCCTGTTCTTCGTGGTCGTCAATTCCTTTGCAACTCGGCGAAGTATATACCTTTGGCAAGAGGGTTTTTTTCTTCTCTTGAAGAGGGTCGAATTCTGGGCGAATTAGATGCGAATCTTTTCTTAAAATCTCAAGCCTGGAGTACTTATTGAAAATACATGTCTACGTATGTATTTACACTGAACCAAATCGCGTAGGTGATATTGAAGAAAATATTTTGTTAATTTTTGAAGAATCAATTATTCAAATCAACAATTTTTCATAGTATTTTTCTTCATATTGAAGACTGAATATTCAAAATGAATAAGGTTTCTTCAAATGATGAATGATTTAGTATTTTATTCAAACGAATGAAATTTTGTCATATCTACGAAAACAATTTGTTAATTTTTGATGAAGCAATTATTCGAAAAAACAAATTTGTATTAATAGTTTTTTTTACTATGTATGTATGTATTTACATCACAAGTAGCACAAAATGGTATAATTTCGGTATCAGATTTCTTAATTCATACGAAAACACGAGAGAGTTATTTGAGTAGCACTTTGAGACAAGATATTTTATGTATCACAGTGGCACAATAGGTAGAGCACAAGCACGGCAAGCGAGAGGACTCGGGTTCGAATCTCGGTAGAGGCACAGAGGTAAATTAAAAAAAAAATAACATTTAAAATTCTTTCATTCCAGCAAAAAATCACATAAAGAGGCGAATATAGTCAGAAAAGGAAAAATGAAGAGAACTCCAAAATAATCAACAATAACCAAACAGTTAATAAAAACCTTTATTTTTATTTATATAATTTCAAGAAAGAAGCATGAAATTTAATCAATTTCACAAAATTTTGTGGATTTAACACCATAACGAAAAATTTTATGCATTTCTTCAAAATGACAATATTTCTTGAATATAACAAAATTTTCTTCAAAACAACGGATAGGTTTCATTGACCGTATATTGATCACCCTTTCTTCAATTCTACCTACTTTTTCTTCAATATGACTACCAAATTTGGTTCAGTGTATATGTACATCGGGTAAAGTACTTGAAAAAGATCAGATTTTATGGTGCTCATACCCATGCTGCTATAGCTAAACGTGGGAAACATTTTAAGATTCCAATATTTTCTTGTAGGTGGAATATGAAATTTTGTCCAATTTATAAGAGGAACTGAAATTTGATTTTCTTGAATACATATTTAATTTTTTACTGACTCTGTATTTATCTGTATATATGTTTTTTACCTGTGCCTCATAACTTTTAGCCTAGCTAAAGTCTGTCATTACCCTATAAACCAGTATTCTGAATTTTATTATGCCAACTTAAATATTTCTCAACAATATATAAAATATATGTACAACCCCTAGCCATATTATTAGACGCACTATGCATTTTTTAAAAATTCGGGGATTGTACTAGGTTGTATGTATATATATTTTTGACTTTCAACCGACGACGTCTGAAGATGGTTTGCGGCATAATGAAACACGACCAGTATAAAGAAGTCATTAAGAATGTTGACCCAGGTCAGAATTCCGAAAGGTGAACCTTTTGTTTTTATGCATCCCTGTCATAAAGCCTGGTCTGTAAAAATGTATTTACAAGAAGCTAATATCTCATTGTTGGCTTGGCCGGGTAACAGCACTGACTTGAACCCTATTAAAAATGTGTGGTAACTGATGAAGAGGGAAGTTACTCAAGAGGTGATCACAGCCAACAAGCAGCTCTTGGAAAAAATGATTCATGTGTGCAATCATAATCTGGAAATGAAGCAGTTTAATCTCGAATTGGAAGAATTCCGCGCAGAATTGAAATTCTCATATAGCAGCAGGAGGAGGCTTAACTTAATATTTGAATTCTGTTATTTTCATCTTTGTCTAAATATGGTCTAATTTATAACAATTGTTATACAAAAAAGACAAATTTACTACAATCAAATATTCAAAACAGTAATTGTTTTTGATTTTGCTTAAAATCTACAGTGCGTCTGTTAATATGACAAGGGACTGTGTATGTACCTATATAAATTAATTGTGACGTTAACTTTTTTAATATGAACTTAGCACACATTCATAAAGTAAAATAGTTATTTATAGTAGCCTTTATAACAAAGCTTTAAGCTTATCTTGACTAGTTGACGAAAAAACAGTGCGATTTTTCGCAGTTCTTCTTTTCTCTTTCAATACCTAAGTATTCAAAAGCTGTTTCCAATTCTAATTTAAAGGGTAATATGAATATGAAAATGGATAAACAAAAGGAAACAATTTTAGAAAACTAAAACCTTATGAAATATTCCATACTAATCTACAAAGGAGAAAACCAATTCTTATACCTACTATGCAAGCTCCTAAACACATTTGATGATATACCTATTGAAAATTTGCGCATTCAATTGATTTGAAATTAACTTTAGAATTCGGTACTACATTAATACCTACGAAATTTTCAACTTTTTGGTATTTAAACCACCCTCAGACTCGACCAGAATTGAATGTTTGGTGTGTACCTATAATTTTGTTATTTTTGTCCTCAGTACAATTGTATCTTTCATTTTCAAGACCAATTGCTTAAGTTGAGGCCATCATTTTTTAAATTAAAATTAAAAAAGGACATACATACTTCTTTGGCTCAATGAATCTGTATTAAATTGCGAATTTTTCATTTGATCAGCAAAACTATTTCATTAGTCAAGGGAAAAAATAATAACGTTAAAATAAATGAAAAAATATAATCAACTTGCTTAAATGCGTTCGTTGATTAATGGTTAATTCATTGAGTCAACAAATATATACATTTTTTATTAATGTACGATTTTGTTCGATGGTATAGTTGTTTCACATTAAACAACGAAAAGTTTCAACAGTTGAAACAATGAAGAGAAATAATGAAACCTTCCTCAAACAGTGTATGTATAAAATAAATAGTTTTATTGGACCAACGAATTTGTCATTATGTCAACGAAAACTGCGTTAATACAAAGAATTTTACTATAAATCTGGGTGAAACTATTTCATTTATAAGGAAATTTAAACTAAAAACGATTCAAATTTATGGAAATTAAAAATCTTTTCAATTTCTTGCCTGAAAACCACCTTAGGCACCTACACACAAAAATCTCCAGAGAAGAGAATAGATTGTGTTTCGATATAACATATATACATACATATAAGAAACTGATTCACTTTAACAAAAGTTTTACAAAGGGTAGAAGTTAACGATAAACTCCATGAAACACCTCATAGTATAAGGATAAGTAACTGACCGTTGGTTCGCCATCAGAGGAGAAAACATTATACTTATAAGGATAAAGTTTTGCATGTGCTAAAGGAGGTATCGCGTTTTGCGTCTGTATACAATAGACAAATCATTTGAAAGTTATCTGACCATCTAAATAGTTCCAAAAGTTAATCTTCATATATTTTTATGATTTTGAATTTAAGGATTTGAATTGGAGTGAGACGATTTGTGTTAAAAAAATATGCTTTTTTTTTAAATAATCCAGCAAGTATTGGAATACTTAGTTAGTTCTTAGAGATTGTAAATGTTCTTTCAATTAAAAAATTCAAGATTTGGCAAAAAGTATAGTGTCTAAAAAGTCAATTTCTAAATCGTATCCGATTGCTATGAATTTATAAATATGTAATAAACATTAAAAAAACGTTAATGTTTTCTTGTAGAGGGCTCCATAATGAACAAACTTTACATAGAATTCTGTTTGGAAGCATTACATTTTGTCATTTCTATCAATCGTTTAAAAAAAAGAAAACTGTCGTTATATTTTTTACGGAGAATTGCATGGTCTACATGATTTGTATAAAGTGCTTTTTGATAATATTTACTGTTCGATATTTTCGACTTCTGATCTTCTGAAATTAGATGATTGTGTGTTGAACAATATTCTCTTGGATTTCTTCGCAGACTGAATATAGTTTCAAATTTCGCAAATATAGTTTTCGCCGAAAATTTTAATTTAGTTTATTAGATCAAGGCAACTTCTGCTAACTAAGCAAAATTTACTTTTCCGTAAATGTTTTGAATTCTAATTCACGAGACCTATAGCTCATGTTATCGTAATAATCTTATCTTATTGTAACAATTTTGATTAAACTTCATAAGTACATGTCCTAATGCGTTTTTACTTTTTGAGCGAAAAATGGACAAACACCAGTTTGTTTGCAACTTTACACAAAGCCATTTCTAAATGATACAAGCAATATAGCATTCCAAATTTATAAACAAAAATGTATTTTTTAGTTAATTTTGTTTTTAACTTTCCTGTAACAATGCTATAGAACTAATAAAGTAACAATTATGCATTTTCAGAAAAATGTTACAAAGAACGTTAATTTAGTGTTTTCAAAACCTAAGTGATTAGGTAGGTCTATGCCACAGATAAAAATCCAATTTTGTAGATCAAAGTTGTATTTAAAGTTGAAATCTAATATGGTTTGGATTATATTAATTAAACTACTTGTAGATACCTATGCAATGAGTAATATCTAAATCTGGTATTAACAACTATTTGGCTTAAATACATACTTGTAGCTCTATAAATAAAAAGTTATTGATTAAACATATTTTAAAGAAATTAAATAAAAAGTTGATCAAACAAACAAAAATCTACTACAATCCTCAAGAACTCTATATTCACCGAAAAGTATTGATTATTATACGTGCGTAGCCGTTTGTGTTCTCTTATCTCTAAGCACATAATACGAGTATCAAACGGTATTATGAACTCAATTATTCGTTACTTCGGTGAATTAGTTACAAATAAGTTTATTAATTTATATAAAGTTGTATTAACTTAAACTAAATTGGCGTTTCATTCGCGTTTTTATAATAGGGGTGTTAATATTTTGGCTAGAATTTTAATATGTGAAATAAAAAAGAAACCTAATACGCGTTCATGAAATACGTATGTATGTCCGTGATTGAATTTACTAACCAAAATACTGTAGATATTCTGCGTCTTTTACGTGTAGTTCTATACATCACATAGATATGTTATTATGAGCAATAGGCAATTAAAGTTTAAATCAGTATAAAGTGAGCTAGAGTTTATTATTTTCATGGCCTATATCAACCTAATACAATTTAAAAGAAATAGTTAGCTCATGTAATTTCGCAAGTTTAACTATCTACCTTGATGGCACTCAAACTAATAGCTGATGTACATCGAAAAAAACTTATAAGTTATGTATATATCTACCCATCTACAGCTAAAGCATCTTTGTACGACGACGCACACTTCTTACATAAATAATGTTGAGAGCGGATTCGTATCCAAGACACTGGTCTTCTTCTCCACTTGCTTCATCAGGCAAAGTATGAATTGATTTTGTCCACTCCACTTCGCATTTTGCAAGATACTGTTGCTGCCGCCATGGTCCTGGGGAGGAAACGAGAAAGAGAAACCCCAGCTGAATAGGTTGTATATATATATATATGTGTGTATCCGTACACCCTCTCATAAGTTAGAACTTTGCGGAGCATACCGACAAAATGTTGCCCTGTGTGTGGATGTGGATCCTTGAAACAGAGTCACATTTACGTACATGGACGTGCATATGGAGGTTGGGATAGAACTATATCCACAGGCATGTACTCATTTATTATTTTATCCCTTTGCATTGGTTGTTTTTGTCTACTTACTCCATGCTGAAAGGATGTTTATTTCGGGCAGTCTCCATGATACTACTATATATACTTGCGCGTGTAGGTAGATAGTCAACAGCAGTCAGCTCAGCAGTAATGGGAAACAGTATGGCTGCTGCTCGTGGTCAATGTGAAAAAATGGAGAAGTGGAAATTAAGTGGGTGGCGGTAGGAGGCTGTATAATGTGCTTTACATTTTCTGCTTCTAATTTTTGAATACGTTACACATATCTACTATAATATACCTACCTACCTACAAAGGGGGTGAGAGAATGCGACGGCAGAAATGTTCTTGCATTTATTTAAATAAATTTAAATACCGCAGCCACGAATTTTTTCCTTAATTCTGCCTTATGGTAGCCTGCATAGCATAGGTAGAAATATTTTAATGGACTAACTTCTTGAACGAAGACAGAATACTTATCACAGGATGTAACCACAAGCATCCTGTAATAAAGCTGCGTTACACTCAACAATTGCCTTCCTTAAGTATAAAATATCGATTTAAAAAATCTATTGGACTTAAGAGAACTGCCTGCAATGTAAGGAAGACCGCTTAAAAAAATAAATTTCAAGAGATGGTTGATGCCTATACCTTTTTGTATATTTCATAATGTGCACAACACACAATAATAGGTAGTATGTACAATGTATTTCCCTTCACCACTGGATTTAGGAACATATCTAGTTACAGGGTGATTCGAACTAAATTCGATGCAATTTGATATTTTAACGCATTAAGTTTTAATCGAGACAAAATTAAATGTGTGACTGGATGCACCAACTTGCTTTTATACAGTTTAAGTGGCATAGAATGTTAAAGAGTTTGTATATTAAACACAATTCGAGATAATCTAAATAGGCATGAAATTTTCTTTTTTAAATGTCTTAAAAAACTCCTTTAATATGTAGTTTTGAACTTAAATTCAAAAAGGAATCTCATATTTTAATTACACGAATGTGATATTCAAATGTGCACCGGTATCTCCTTTTAAATCCTCTTCAACTTTCCTAAACGCCCGCACTGTGCTCAAAAATTTTAAGGTTTTTAATGTGCCTACGCAAAATTAATGAATTTATGCAAAAACTCACTAGACATACATAATGAGTGTTCTCTAGGTCGTAATGTGAAGCTTGATATAAATCTTGAGTCCAATTTTTAACGAAGATATTGGAATGATAAATACATTGAAAATATTATTATTTGTTATGAAACTACCTACATGAATTCATTTATTTATTTAAGTATTCTACTGTTAGACTCCATTGAAAGAGCCCTTTTTAAAATTGGCATATATGAATGCGTGTCATTCTGCGCTTAAGCATACGCGTGCCCAACAGTTTTCGAAAACTACACACTAAACAGTCAATGACACAGAGTTATTAGCCGTGTTTTTTTGGAAAAGTTATCCGTACAGTACGATTTTATATGAATAACAAATGCAACATCCGCAGTAGGATCACTGCCGATAAAAGGAGAAGTGAAATCCTGCTGGGGATAGAGATTTGACGTTTATTCGAGTATCGGCAGTGATCCTACTGCGGATGTTGTATTTGTTTTTCATATAAAATCCTACTGTACTACGGATAACTTTTCCAAAAAAAAAAACACGGCTATTCTATACGGACTTTGTACAATTATTATCTACTAATAAGACTATAAATTTCATTAGTGTGCACGTCTATCAGGGCTTAGGTTTTTTGTATTTCATTAGTTTCTATGCTTATTGTTTTTTGGTATATAATGTCGTTGCTTTTTAATGATTATCTATTCGTTGTAATTAGGTTGTATTTTTTTTTTAAATTGCAACATGTGTACACTTTGGCGTAGTGTTTAGTGCGTCGAACGGAGATGTCAGAACTACTGCTACTTGCGATAAAGAGACATCCTCCAAGAATATTTCTTGTCATAAGGATTAAGTACTTCTCATCTTAGTCTTTGGAACTCGGCTCCGTCTTTTTCTGTCGACAGCAAACATACAGGTTAAGGTTTGTAATTCAATAGACACTGGCTTACCAAAAGATTTCGTGTCACCATACCTATTTAATTTTTATTTTACTTCTGCGAAGCACCCTGTATATATAAAAGGTACATAAATGGATTTGATGAATTTGTATTGCGTGTCAATGGAGAATTAACGGTTACTAGCATTCTCTTATAATTCATTTCATCACTGAAAATTAATCGCCCTAGTGATATACAACCAAACCACTCCGATGCTATGAGTAACGAAATTAAACATTATCTTTTAAAATTAAATTCAATGACGCAAAATTATAAACATAAAGAAATAAACCGATTCTACTCAACGCAGTTCTTTAGTTTCGAGACTTTGTCTAACTTTAACAACTCTTAACTAATATGGGTTTCTAAACGTTACGTAAACAAATTTACCTTGAAGAACCCCTTATTTGACCGATAAAAAGCTCAAACACAACTTCGTAACGAAAAAAAATATAAATAAAAACAAACAACTTCAAAACAAATAATTTTCGCCTGAAAATGTACATTTTGTAATAATTTATATATTTGTAGATTTTAAGATTGTTCAAATTTTATTTACATTTTCTATGTAAAAAAAAAAACTGTATAAATTATAATTTATAAAGATAAAGAAGCTATTTGCTGATGTTAGTCGGACAAGCGCTTTAGGCTAGGCGCGCACATTCAATTTTTAGTTTCGCAACTGTTTGGTTGCTAAAATGAAACATATGGGGTTATATGACAAGCCGCGCACATAGAGAAACTCCATTCGAGCAACTAAAAAGTTTGTGTTTTGACACAAACCAAACGATTGTCTAAAATGAATTCCCTATTTTGTGTTTCATACTCGTATAATGATATGCACTTGCGGTGACATTTAACTAAATATAGTTGTTCTGTTTTCTATAAGCGCGAGCGAGAAAAGTGTGGGCGCGATTGAAAAGTTGCCTGTGCGCGGTGCTCTACCAACTGGTGATTAAACTATTTGATTTCGATCACAGTTGCAAGTGCGCGCCTAGCCTTAAGGTAAAAGAGTACTTTATGTCATTTAAAACTAACAAAAAGGCGTCAGTCGCTTTGAAAATAATTTTAAGAGTCGACTCCCATTAAAACTTAAAACGGTTTAAAGTTTTGCGCCAATATCTATAATTACTTATTTAGTATCGGGAGAACTAAAATGTAAAGCATTTTTACTTAATTTTCGTGCTGAAAGGTATTATTTTATTATTATAGAGCTGCTGGTGTTATTCCTTGAAAATACGAAAATCTTTACCTTAATCTTTGCATACCTACTAATTATATTTTATTTGTATAATGGTTTTATGGCCTAATTTCATCGGATTTTTTGTCATAAACAATCATCTAAGTAAACTTCAATCTGGCTGTTTCTGATATTTTATGATGCCTCGCATTGACGGTGCAGTATTATTAATTAAGTACCTGTATAGCGTGCTTCCAAGAAAATATCATAAAAATAGAATTTCCGAGTTTGTATTGGTTCGAAGGAAAATTATTTCCTTATACCTCAATACACATATGTATATAAAAACAGTGTGAAGTTATTCACTGACATTTTTCAACAAATGATAAAATATTGGTTCACGCGAGGACCGCCCTTGTGCGTTTTAATGTCGTTTTTCAAATTTTGATTTCACACGCGATCATATGTTTATGCTACTTAACATCAAATAAAAATACGACAGATAGAGGGATAAAGATTAAAAGTCGAAACCGGGGAAATGTTCTTTTATGTGCATCTATAACCTTACCGTTGTGCGAAATATGATCCCTTTTATGTTTCACATTAACTTGTACCGCTTTTATAGAAATAATGAAAACTATCCAAGATTTATGAGCACGAAAAGTTTCTAGAGATTTTCAGGAGAGGTGTGATAATTTATGATTTTTGAATTAACGATGTTCCTTGAATTGCGTGTGTATGTGATACTTAAGTTGAAAAAAAGTTGCATATTGATGGACTGAAAATAGTCAATATTTTACTCAAATTATGAGCTGAATTCTATTTGGGCATTTACCTCAGAGCATTAACTTTTCCAACATAACGTGGAAAATAAAATGCATGACTAAGTCGCATGTACTCGCTTCTTAAAGTTCCGGGGGTAAATAATACAAATGTGTTTGAACAATAAATATAAAAAAAAAACTTCTCAAATTGCTAAAACTTTTAAAACAGTTTTAAACTCAAAAATAGATGGTTATTTAAAATAACCATCAGATTTTGATATATAGAGAGATAGATAGACATTTTATTTCTAAGAACCAACTTCAATAGTTAAGATTAAAAGAGAAGTATGTGTTTGTTATTTTTATGAAAAATAGAGTAATTGTTACTCTCTAGCAAAATTGATATAGGATGAATAATAATTAGAAATGTGTGGGTGACTCTTAAAAATACATTAAAACAAAATTAAGTTAGAATGGAAAATAAGAACCAAACATTTCAACAAAACATAAAGTACATCCATGCAGCAGGAATTAAATATACATAAATGTACTCTCATTTGCAAGAACAAGGAGCCAGCATTTAACTTGTTTTAGAAATAACAAATAATACGTTTGCATGATAGAGTGTTTAATAAACATCCGACAAGAAGTAACACTATATAAATTACGCACGAAAAGCTATTTGATCGAAAAAATGATACTGTGCTCAAAAAATTATACGTATTCCTATTCCTACTAAGCAGTTCTAAAATATTAAAATTTCAGACTCGAAGAATCTTAAAATCCCGATTAGTTGGAAAACTATGACAAAGGCGAGGTTTACCACTTATTTTCTTCAGAACACTTTTGCATAACCCAGAGAGGCTTTATTAAGATACAATATGTACCTTCCCAACAAGAAATTCCAAAATGCAATTTCAAATACAAAATGTAATATAATTACAGAAGTATGTATTTGAGAAGAACAAACTTTAAGCATAAAATGCACATTTCTAAGAGTGCTCCGGAAATTCTGTCTAAGATTTTTTTAATGATTGTAAAAACACGTTCTGGAATCAATGGTTAATCTCATTATGAATTCATAAACATTTTCAATCTTAAAACATCTATCACTGCACCTTACAGTATCAGAAAAAGAGGAAGAGCGACCCAGGGAATTGCAGATACAGATATCTTTTGCCCTAACAAACTAAAGAACATTACCTTAGTTTTCGAACTTAACAGATTATGCTCAGCAAACCAGACTCTTAATAAGTCAAGATCACATCAGATATATGACTAACACAGCTATCTGTATCATAAGTAAAACCAAAATAAACTGCAAGAGTAGATGTATATTCATGTATACCAAAAAGTATTGGACCCAAAACCGAACCCTGCAGATCCCCCAAATTTATTAACTTTGTTCCACCGGACATCACCAAGTTTAACTGTGTGGTCTTTGATACGATAAACCATGAAATATTCAGCCCAATAATAAGTTTCATAGAAATCGGAAACTTATTACGAATCACGGGAAAAAACTATAATATGAATCCATGGTAGTCGAAAATCTCATACAAATTATCCTTACTAACGGATTTGAAGATAACTTTTTGCAAAATTCGTAAAAGTCTCCGATTACGATGTTATTTGTGATGCGGCTGAATATAGTTTATAGTTTACCTTGATATGTCAGCAAATAATGCGACTGCATTCTTTTTTCTATCAAGACTAACAAATAACAGATTTGTAACAAGGCAGTTTCAGTTGATTTATTACTTTAAAAACCAAATTGCACATCACTGAAGAATCTCGTTCTAGTTAAAAAAAAGTCACCATTCTTTTTTTTAATACTTTCTCAAAGATCTTACTTATTGATTATAAGAGTGAGATTACCATAAAATTACTGAATCACTAGTTGCACCTTTCTTAAAAAGGGTAAGAAAACTCCTAACAAAATACTGTTATAAAAGATGTGTGCTTAAATGTCAAAAATATAATAAACAAATATTAGAAATACCATCCACACCACAAGAATTTTAATTTTTAAAGTGCCTATTGATTTAACAAGTTTTAAAAATATAATCTGAAAAAGGCATTTTGAAGAAATACAAATTTAAAGTTTAAAATTTTCAAAAAATCATATTTAATATTTGTTTTGAGATCATTTAATAACTTGATTTAAATATCTCAGGTAATCTTAGGTACAAAAAAAGATAAACTATTCACTAATGATCCTCCAATATTTATAATTGTACTCCAGGTAAAGTGAAAAGGTTTCAACAGCAAGCATTTCAATCTCCTTAGATACCTGTTTTGCAGACGGTCTCTTACAACATGTCGTAAATTCTAAAATACTTAAGCAATGAAAATAAACTTTTACCAGCGTATTTTGTTATAATTACTTTTAAGATTAAAGAATCGAAATATTATTTCCTAGTGCTAAGCCTCAAGTTTTAAGAAACTCTCTTCAACGGTTTAGACTAGTAGATCTACACACAGATCGAGTTACACACAATAAATGAAAATTGTACGACCCACTTTTTTGCGATTTCTACCATCGTGGCTTAAAGTACCTAATTAAATCCGTTTTTATCATAGCATCCATGACCCATTGATGTCAAATTAGCAAAGCACTCGAAAAGAGCTTTACATTTCTTGTATTTAATTGTTTATTGCTTTATAATTTCCCGTTAATAAGTTATATTAGTTTTTAATCTTTGCTTTGCAGTGTGATCACTATTGCGAATCTCACGAGCTGTTTCCTTTTTTGGTTAGTTATGGACTACCAAAAAGTCAATCTCCCTTATTTTTTCGAACACATTTTGACGGAATCAAAACCCATTTTGTATAACTCAAATAGTTTTAGGTGTTACTAAAATATCCGCTCAAATAAGTTTTAAGTTAACAAAATATTAAATATTGGGTATGAATTTTAAATATAACTAGCAGGCGTTGACAGGTTCAGTGCTTTTCGACCCTGAAAATATCTAAAGACGATTTGAGAAATAATTTTAATATCGCCGCTGTATTTAAGTTAAGTCTTCTACTTGGCTGACTTATTTCAGTAGTATATAGGTACATATGTAGACTTTATTTTATAAAAAAACCTTCATAAAGTCTTGGTTCCGCTGTCTTAAAATCCAGCATTTACATAAAAAGATCCATAACTTTTGTTGGGCTGCACGTGTCGTCTTGGGCCTTTTTAAGCCCATGATTTAAAATACCTTAGAAACTTGTGTTAAATTTGCAGAACTTTCCTATTTTCAATGTTACCGTTCAAAAAGTTGAAATCTCTATGTTTCAATTATTAATTGCTTTATAATAATTAATTATTAAGGCATTAGGGACTTTGTTCGGTTTAAAGGAAAATTATAAGCTTTTCCAGCGATTTTAGTACTGTCAACATGTTTCACACTTTCTCGTTATTTTTACTTAATTAGGTATAATTTATAATTCTCTTAAAAAATCGCTCAGAAAATTATTCATCCGTTGAATTGTTTAAGTCTATTGATCTGAAAACGATAAAAATGACAACACATTTTATTATTATAAATTTTAGTAATGATTAAATATGTACATATACATACATAAGCTCGTCAGGACAAAGTAAGTATCTGCATTCAAAAGTTACCAGTTGGTGGCATTAAATGCGGAATGATATTCACGCAATAATGTTGAAAATTCATCAAAAAATCATAATAACAGAAGAGAAAATAAATTTAAATATGTACATATTATGCATATTTAAATTTACTTGATAAAAATACATAAACTCTTTAAATATAGAATCTAGGAACAAAAAAAGTACGTAATTCAAATATCAAAACCTTCAACTTATTGGTCAATTACTTCATGGTTACATTTCTAAAACCTATAAGGCCCACCCCAAAGAACTGATGCTTAACAAACCTAATGCTTGGTAAATTCTTTATACCCCATGGACCTTACGCAGAATCTTTAGAAAAAATTAATTGACTGGACGGACGAGTAAATATTTACTTACGTATGCGAAATAATATTCTAAGAGGAAAAATGGTTTAAATCGTGCGGCGAAACACGTTTATGCCTACAAGTACTACTAGAAGGTATGGTATACATATGCACACGCTGGGATCCCCCTTTGCAAACATAAATTTTGATTCGTGTGCTATTGCCTGCGTCATAATATTTTCCTTGATAATATTTAATGAATAATGAAATCAGAGCGTGAGATGTCAGGAAAAGGTTTCACAATTTGTCGATTCTTCGATCCCCAGGCGAAATCAAATGAAGGGATACAGAACCTCTCCACAGAATTGTTGGTGTTGGTGGTAAATTATATTTGCACATGGTTGCAATAAAAAATTCACAACATGTTCCATTGTGCGCGGTTATTGGCAAACTTTCAAAATCCAGCAGAGGGCAAAATTAATAAAAAATGCATTAGCTGTACTACCGTCGTCGTCGTTCATACACTTTCAAAAGCAACGCTTAAATAGCTCCAGGCTGGTTGAAGCTTCTATAAATCCGTCGTCTTATAATTTTAAATTTTTGTGCGCTGAGAGGACACATTTTCACAAATGCATGAGTGCAATCCATGTGATGTGGATTGATTCGTTTATAAGTTGTATATTCCTACTCCGGAAAAGTTTGATGGCCGAGTATTAAGGAATTTATTGGCAGCCTTAAAAAAAGAGAAACATAAAATCTGTCAGTGTAAACTCGTCCCTAAATAAATGTTTTCAAAATCAAGAATATACAGTGGCTGTTTTGCATAACTTGCATTAAATCACAAGAAAGAATAGCTTGGGTCGAAAATACAAAAGTACTCCTACTTTTGTGTACAATTTTCAAAAAAAAAAAATATTTTAAATAGAAAAAAACCTAGAAAAACAACGGAAACAAATACATTTTCGTGCTATATCTTTTTTTAGACCGCGAAATCTATTCTATAATATGTTATTAGTTCAAGTTCGAATAAAAAGTATTTAGAAAGTTAGTTTTGAAACTCGAAATTTTGAAATAAAAAAAAACTTAACTGTTTTTAAAGTTTAACGTTATTAAGTAATAGTTTTTTTTATTAAAATTCATTGTCCTTATAAATTTTGTATTTTATTCTTAAAACTCTGTTAAATTTCAAAATTCGATGACTCGGATGCTTCAAATGGTATCTTATCTCTTCCAGAATTCGAAGAAAATGGCTTTTGCAAAATCTCTTCCTTTTAAAATTTTGGAGCATTTTTTATCGCGGCATCGTTTGACCTATGTATGACAAAGTTATTTTCTCTTGTATCCCCAAAAAAAGTTTTTTTTTTTTATTTTGAGATTGAAAACTATTAAAAATTGATTAAAATTGTTTATTTATTTAATTTAAATCTATTGAATTCTTATCATGCTAATTTTTTTTAAATTATTTTTTTCTTCTTTCTCTTAATAAACTTACAGTTTTTATAAAATATAAAGATAGAGTGTAACATTTAAATTTAAATAACAATAAAGATAATGCCAGATTTAAAGGAGTTTCTACTAATATAGGTATATATAAATTTGAATGTAACAAGTTGTGAGTAAGATATCATTGGAATTAATTTATTTAGAAGGCCAATTTATCACATTTTATATGGAATATAAAATCATTTAAATGTCCACCGCGGCGTCTTTCAAAGGCGCGAGTCATGTGTCATATATATCTGTATAAACATCTACATATCTTTCATATTTAGTCAAGAATCATATATTTGTATATCTATATATCTTTATATTTGTATATCTGTAATCATAACCTTTTTTTTATCAAATATCATTTTCATTGTCATCAAATTATTTCCATTAGTATATTTTTTTCTCCATACAATGTAAATTAAAACCATAAAATTCAGGTGTGAGATACACTTTTTATTTCCGTTCTCACACCTTAAATAAATTCAATATGAAGTCCAGGTTATGAAAAGAAACTTTAAAAATTGTGCATTTGAATTTGGGAAGTGATCGAATAAAGTTGTTTTTTTTTTAAACAGTCTTGCGTATCGAGTACTTAATTCGCGCATCGGAAACGTCCAATTTTACATAACTCCTTGGTGGATGAATCAGGCTGAATTTGACCAACAGCACGTAGCGCGGTCCTGTTGAAATCACATGTTGTCGGTGTCTATATTATCCAATTCGGGCCAAAGAAGTTCGTTATCATCGATATCACCGATAGCGCTGGTGGTCGGTCAGCCCAACTTCGTTCTCAAAAAAGTATGGACCGAAAATGCGGCCAGCGTAAAATCCACACCAAGAGTGACTTTCTCTGGATGCATTGCATTTTTGTGGATCCCGTTTGTAATCGTCCTAAATTCCATTCATCCTTAAATGGGCCTCGTCGCTGATTATGATTTTTCGACCAAAATTGGGGCAACTTCCAACTGTTCGAGAGCACGTTTATTTAATTTAATTTAATTTAATTTAATTATTTGCAAATGCTGTTGAATGCTGTAACTCTTTATACTCGTATTGATTTGACAAGACATACAATCGAAAAATAAAAATACACTCGTGTGAAATTGAGAAGATATGTGTACGTACTTACATTATATCGAAGTATGATTATTTACAAAAGTGAAGAAGGAACAATTTTATTTACATTTTTGCACTTAACTCAAATTCATAAATTTTTGTTATTATCAAAATATTTCTGAAGATGCTAGTTTAGATTTTAAATTAATTTAAAATAAATCAAAAATTCGACATTTTGTTAGGTACTTGCAAAGAGTGTGTTTTGGAGGAGTGCATAGACGCACCCAATCTCCCAAGTATCGTGACTGTTAAGAATAGTTTTGGAGCCTTTAAAAAAAGGGTGTATGTACTGATGTACGCGCGTTAGAAGTAAAACTTCTTTTCCCTCAAGCTAAGCCTCTGCAAGATTCTAACATATAAATGTACAAACATTTTGTACAAACCAACATAACTAATTGTTGATTAAGATTATAATGAATTTACAAATTGGTTATTTAAACAAAATAAAGTTGAGAGGTTCGCTTGACCACTAGAATTGTAGCCGTGTTTTAGCTCATTTTTATCTCCGCTTAAATTTGTCAGAAGGTGACAAATTTTTTATTATTATGCCCGATTCAACATGTGAAGAGAACACGAAACGAGAACGAGACATGATTCACTGTCAACTTTTTGTAGTTTTAAAATTATACCGCAATTCCTTAGGCTTGGAGCATAAATTCAATTTTTATTTTCACAACTATATAGTTAGTAAAATGAAACATTTAGTAAATATATAGTAAAATGAAATCTAAGCCGGATTTTTCTTTGCAAGTCGATATAGAATTTAAAAAAAAAACGACATCGGGACTTAGGAACTTTTTTCCAAAAAGTTGGAAGCACTATGCACGCTATGGCATTGTTAGCTGTATTGAGAAAACGTCACTTTTGACTTCTCTGAATAAATTATCGATAACATATAGATACAGCCTCACCGTTTTTATCAGGACTTAGATTAAGTCTCGAAAATTATCTGGACTTAGCTAAGTTCGTATAGACTTAAGTAGTTGTTGTATTTACATGTAAAGAGCTTATAGTCCGGATGTCGTTTTTTTCCACAATTCCTGGACTTGCAAAAACACACGCCTCCATATGTTTCATTTCAGCAAGCAAACAGATGTGAAACTAAAAATTGAATGTGCGCGGCTGTTCTTACTTCATTTAATATTTTCATTTAACGTGACAACGAGAAATGCTTTATTACGTATATCCTCGTCTGCTTTCATAGTTTGAAACTGATTTTACAACAACGACGATGTTTCATCAGTCATCACGCTCACATCTCTTTTTTCTTATCACATTCATTGTGTTCGAGCCAAAGAATTCTTTTAATTGTAGGCAATGCTAATTTATGTTTGACACCGAATTTATTTACTTGTGGTTTTTACAAAAGGAAGTGGTTTTCGACTGAGAAATTGTTCGGCCACATAATTCATTATGTATGCTTTTTTAATGAAATTATGTTTTTAATCGTTTTGTTGATTAGTTGTTTTGGTTTTTTCAATAAAAGAAGGTTCTCTTTCGGCAATAAAAGGTGTTTTTAAAGTGTTTTAAATAACCTCGAACAAAGTTCGAAAAATAATTGTAAAAAACATTTCGCTGTCTTTGACTGATAACGTGTCGTTTTGACATGTCACTGACAACTGCATAGAACATTTTTTACCCCCAACGCCGGAAAAGAAGTTTTACTTCAAAAAACGGAATAGTGTGATTTTAAACTAATATCGCCGATATCTTGGGAGACTAGGAGGACCTAGACAAAATACTTACAGTTTCTCGAGGTCTCTGATGTATCGCCGATTTGATTAAAGTGAATTAGGTAGATGGACCAGCATCTTATTTTTTGAAAATAAAACTGATAATTTAAATTGTTTTTTTTTTGTAAAAAGGCAAGGAAAAAAAAGGCGACGTGTACCCACTATTATTTCATTCAAGATAGTTTTAAACATGTTTGACGCAAAGTATAAAAAACATCTTGTTTTATAAATGTGGGATGTTGAAACATCAACCAACAAAACTCTGTCTAGCCATTGATTTAGTACGTAAGGAATATTTGAAGTTACCACTTATCTCGCACCCTACATCCGCAATTGCATTTTGGAAATGTTGTCTTATTGCAAGTCTATTCATGTAAAAATAGTGAAATACTTATACTGAGCACAAATCATTTGTCGGCAGTCAAATTAACATGCCACTGTAAATAGTGTTGCCAGTTTCAATCTAACCTCAATTATAATACCGTTTTCGTGTAAACGATTTTCGATTATTTATAGGTTCGTATTTTGTACAACAGATAGTAAAATGATTTGCAGGCAATAACTTCAATCATTCATATTGGAAAATACAGAGGGTTTGACATATTTTTAATGCCTTGACCCATTTAGATAGGGCGTAACTGTCAAGCTTTAGAACAAAAATATTTAGTTAAGGCTTCTATTATAGCGTTTTTCTACCTCATCGTAGATCCTAAATTAAACTATATTTAGTATTACAACTAAACTGTAGTTTTTTTGTTTGGTAACCATACCAACTCACATATCACATTGGTATACATAAATAATATTAATAACAAAATGAAGTTCATAAGACTATTGGTATTGGTATTTGAATTCAGGGAGTAATTTTCTTCTCAAATACATTTAAATGCGATTTTCATAAAAAATTGAAAAAAGCCTAAGTTTAAAAAACAAACAATGTACCCCTTCATCTGGTTAGAACATCAAAGCACTGCATTCACAAAATTGCTGGCATAGGTACTCGTATAGTGAAACGAACATTTACTCCCACACGTCAAGTATAGTATAGGTACCTACACAAAAGGCAGCAACAGGACAAGTTGTATCCAAAAAATAACGATGTTTACTACCTTGATGTATCTAAACGAAAGCTTGCTTCATTAAAGTCTGTATGATCTTTTTCCCTTCGTTAATGCAGAGATGTATTTGCTTGACATTTAATTTTTAGATTTTAATTGGATACTAACAGCATGATGGTTGCTACCCAAAATAAAATTGCTTTTTTTTATTCACACAGAAAAATCAATACCAGATACAGTTATTGCGTAGTTGTACAATTTTTGTGTTGCATTGTGAATGTCCTGTCTAAATAAATTGATATAGAATAGTCAATTTCCAAAACAAAAAAATTATAAATATAAAGCGATTAACGCGATATTGAAAGACTATTTCTGTGGTGTTTGGTACAAACATGATAAGTGCATAAAATAATTTGCGTTTTTACGTTCACTTTATATTCTTTGAAAACTAATGTTCCAAATTTTAAGAAAATCGGTTTAGCCGCACAGGTTCGAGCTCGATGTAGAGTAGAGTAGAGTAGAGTAGAGTAGAGTAGAGTAGAGTAGAGTAGAGTAGAGTAGAGTAGAGTAGAGTAGAGTAGAGTAGAGTAGAGTAGAGTAGAGTAGAGTAGAGTAGAGTAGAGTAGAGTAGAGTAGAGTAGAGTAGAGTAGAGTAGAGTAGAGTAGAGTAGAGTAGAGTAGAGTAGAGTAGAGTAGAGTAGAGTAGAGTAGAGTAGAGTAGAGTAGAGTAGAGTAGAGTAGAGTAGAGTAGAGTAGAGTAGAGTAGAGTAGAGTAGAGTAGAGTAGAGTAGAGTAGAGTAGAGTAGAGTAGAGTAGAGTAGAGTAGAGTAGAGTAGAGTAGAGTAGAGTAGAGTAGAGTAGAGTAGAGTAGAGTAGAGTAGAGTAGAGTAGAGTTAATGCTAGGATGCAAGCAGGATGGAGTTATCATGTTTCTACCAAACACCAGATTTCAATTTGGACTTATTCGTTGTTACAATTTCAAAATCGTCGCCCAATTTTGTATATGTTTATTATCTGCTTCTCCACCTTTATATCAAGTTAGCAAAGAAGCAAATTAATTAAGGACTAAATCTTACTGCAAATTATGAAGGAATAAAATATTAACTATGAGACGTATTAACTCTTTTTCAAATGAGTGCTTGGCTAAGTTGAAATCAATTTGGCAAAGCAGCAACAAAAACCAGAAACAATTAAAATACAAATTTGAAATTATCACAACTAGTTACAACTTTATAACATATTTTTTTTTCTTGAAAACTGTTCCTCAGATTTAAAAAAATTCACAAAATTTACTTTAGTAAAAGATATTGTGTACTCCTTAGAACAATTTATTTGTTTTTGATTTTCTCAAACACGGTACAAACGATTTTCATAATTTCTTTTATGCTTAAGCTCCCGAAAAGTTTGGATAATATTGTGTTGTGTATTCAAGTTTTAAAAACATAAGCGCAAAATTTTTAACAGCCTATTATTAAGGTATTAGTAGCTTACTAACTCATTCTTAATTTTAAACATTTTCAATATTTCTTTAAAACAAACCGCTACAAATTTTTATAATTTTTGGTTTTGCATTAAAATAATATTAGCTTGAGTTGTTTTAGTCATTTAAAAAATTAATTTTATGGTTATGAGCATTTTTCTCTAGTAACATCAATTCTTAATTTTTATTTTTTAAATAAGAGCAGGTTCGTTCGATCCAGTTGTGCATTTTCTTCTCATATGTTTCGTTGCATATTTTCTGCCTAAATTAATTTGATTTACTATATTGTTAAGCTGAGAAATTAAAAAAATTGTCTTGAATGTTAAGATTTTTCCTTCACCAATGGCCATTTTACATCTAAATGTATTAAAAGAAATATTAAACGAAATTCGGAAACAAGTATTACTTTGAACGCATTTTTTTTGCGAACTATAAGAATTTAACCCGAGAGTTTGATGAAACTTCACATTACGATAATAGGGCAAAAGATAAAATTGGCTGGTTTTACCCTCCGACAAATATATTATTTAAATAAATTATTTTTAAATATCATAATTAAAGAAAGCAATTTTTATATTTTTATAAAACAAAATATTTTAGACGCAATTTTTGTATGATAATAATAATCGCAGTAGAGTACAAAACTTTTCTCAGCAAAACTTTTCTCAGCATCATATGCATACGAAAGGTTTGAATTTAACAAAAACTTGAGTGAACTTTCACCAACTTTTGTTTTGTTTTAAACATATTGATATATTTGATTTTAAACTTTTTCTTTAAATAAAGTTGAGAAATCAGATGGGGTTCTTTTTTTAAGCTAAATCTGGTCAGGGATTGTTTTTAAATATATTTCTCTAACACCAACCATGGTTGAATGTAATATTTAAAATTCTAAGCTCTCGGGCATAAGAAAAATTACGTGTGACATTGGAATGATTTCTTTTTTCTCCATTTTAGGCTGTGGGTAATATGGTTGACAAAGATGCTCCTTTACTACCTTTGTGATATTATTTATGAGAAAACAGTAAAACCGACAATAGCAATCCTCTATATGTGCTTTTCTTTTCAATAACCCTTTTGGTATTTGTTTTAGCAATTCCTTAAAAAATGTTTGTGTAGGTATTCTTCTGTTCAATGCAGGGATTTTAATTTCAAAAAATTGATTTTTTCAAACAAAAAAGAAATTACCACACACCAACTGTACTTGGCCTAAAATATATTTAAAGAAACTTGCTGAAAACCGAACAAATAACTTCCGTTTGATTTCCTTTCTTAAACAATTAGTTGCACACACATTACCATCCTTACTTCTAAATCACCACGGGGCTCCGCTACCGCAGCCTTACAAATGTCTTCCGGAAAACTTGTAGAAGCAGCAAAAAGGAACACACTCTAGGAGCTTAAGAAAGTATAAGAAGCTAGTGGGAGAAGTCTATGGGATACGACAACCGACACGAGCACAATCATTTTCGTAAGTAGCTATTTATTTGTTCTTTGTGGAAGTTCCCCTGTTGTGATTGTTTTATGGTTATGATATATATGAAGGACATTATATTAATGCCTGTCCTGGAAGTACAAAACTAAATACAAAATCGGACGCTTTTGTGTTTGGCAAAGTTTGGTTTTGAATTATTTTGCAGCCCTATTTTAAGATGTGAGCATATTTCCCTACGAAGAGTCTATGTTATTAAGAAATTAAGTAGTTAAGCAAAAGTTATAATTTATGACCTTAGTCGTAATTCGTTTGGAGTAAAGTGCTATAGCCAAAAGAAACAAAAGCTATTGAAAAATTAATTTTTTGATAATAGAAAGCACTTGGGAAAATTTCATTTTAAGCACAGAATTATAATCGTTCACCGACCCACAAGGAATTGGTCTCATTTGAAAAAATCAAGACCTAAATCAAACACGAAATTTCGAAGAAATGAAAGTTAAAAATAGTGTAAGTTTGCGTTTGGCAGTTTGCGAGTAAGGTTGATTGACGAATTTGTAGATCTTTTGGTTTAAAAGTTGTTGTTATGTTATGTTCATTAGCTTTTTATTTAATTATTTGAAAATATTTCAAAACCCTTTTTTTAAATTTAAATTACATAAATGAATGCAAAAAAAATGAACAGTTTCCAAACAAAAATTTTGTTTCTCTTGACAATACTCGTATTAGTTAACATTTCCACATAACAGACAACCCGTGCTGTTAAACATGTCCACGCCAAACTAAGCTCTTAGATATAAACTTTTTAAAGTAAGTAAGGGCCTATATATAATTGATAAAAACGTCAAAATTTTCATCGTTTTTCACGGCAAACAAAACTTGTACTCTACTATTATCTACTATTTGGCTGTTTCATGAACTGTCACTTGACATTTTGAAAATAAACTAAAAGGGAGAAAATATTATAATTGTAAAATTATCATGCTGTAATTTTGACAGGCTTTGAAAAATAATCAAAGTGTAGTAACTTTCCGGATTTGGCTGGTATGTCATTTTGTACAAATTCCATACCAAAGCCGTGACCGGATTTGCGTCAAACTTTTAGCTATCTTAAGGACTCTTCACATGACAGCGACCAACGACCAACGAATAAAAAAACAAATGGGATTAAAAACATTTATAAGCCTAAATTCTTCACAAAATCTTTACAAAAGGGTAGCAATCTAGTTTAATTTAATGTTGGTTTGTCATTTTGATTCTGTCTTCTTCTTCCTTTGTTTCGGCGCTGTTATGATCTCGATGTCGAGGGGATCATAACTCTCCCACGTATCTGCTTCACACTAGTGATCCGCCTGTGGGGTTCGCCGGGTTGACCTCAGAAATCGGCGGCAAGCCTCCCGGTTTTGTATTGTTCCATTTCTGAGGCCAACTGAATGCTGGTGTTTTTGCATTTGTTTGTACCAGGAGTGTTTAGGCCTACCTTTCTTTTTACTCCGAATTGGAACGTTGTATGATATTGCTCTTTTGACGGGGTTCTCAGGATCTCTCCTTTGAACATGGCAATACCAACTGAGTCGGTCGTGTTCAATTTTTTGGGAAATGGTAGTCTTAACATGAAGGCTTCCTCGGATCTTCGTACTTCTAATTCGATCAAGCTTTGTAACTCCTGCTGTCATACGAAGCATCTTCATCTCAGCTGCCGTTAGCTTACTCTCATACTTTTTGTACATTGTCCAACATTGTGAACCGTATGTGAGTGCTGGACGCACAACTGAAGTGTAGAGCTTTCCTTTCAGCTTAGGGGGCATTTTTCGGTCACAGAAGATAGCAGAATTTTCCCGCCACTTCATCCACCCTACGCTTACGCGATGATTGATATCGTCATCACAAGTAGCTTCGTTATTTATCATAGACCCCAGATATTTAAACTTTTCACACTTTGGAAGCACTACTCCATTCAAATAAATGTCTGGAATAGGCCTGTGTGGATCAGAAAATGGGCAGCATAGGTATTCTGTCTTTTTCGCGCTTATGCGGTACCCACTTCCTTCTAGAACATCCACCCATACGTCAAGTGCTCGTTGTAGGGATATCGGGTCTTCACTTATGATGGCTCCATCGTCAGCAAAGAATAACTGATGCACTTTTGGATCCGTCACTTTGCCTTCAAGTAGGTAATCAAGAACTGTAATAAAGAGCAGGGGACTCAAGACACTTCCCTGGTGTACACCTACTGTGATTTCGAATTCTTCGGTGACTCCAGCTGCGCATCTTACTTTAGTAACTGCTCCATCATACATGTCCATAATTATCCGCACATAGGTTTCTGGAACTCCTCGTTGCCTGAGGGCCACCCATATTAGATCTCGTGGTTGCCGATCGAATGCTTTTTCAAAATCAACCAATGCGACATGCAAATCCTCCAAAGAATCCCGATGTTTTTCCATAATTATTCTTATACTCTGGATTGCATCCGTGGTTGACTTACCCCCGACAAACCCGCACTGGTCATCAGATAGCCTAATTATTTTTCGCAGTCGGCTACCCAAGACTCGCTCAACGATCTTCATGGTGTGTGACATCAGCTTAATCGAACGGTAATTATCACAGCTTCGAGTATCACCCTTTCCTTTATAAATTGGAAGAAGGTAACTTTCCCTCCATTGATTAGGCATGCGATCACCTCGTATAAGTTTGGAGACAAGAATCATGAGCCATCTTAACCCGATGTCTCCCATCTTTTTCCAAAACTCTGAGGGTATTTCGTCTGGGCCAACAGCTTTTCCCTTTTTGGAGTATTTTACCGCCTCACTAACTTCTTCGACTGTGACGTCGGATACTTCGCTTAAGTTAGGTGAAGCTATTGGAAAGTACAGCCTTGGAAATTGTTCGTTTAGAAGTCCGTCACAATAAAGTCCGTCACAATACTGTCGCCACCTGTGAAGAATTTCGTTGTCTTCCACAAGAAGTTGGCCTTGAGCATTGTTAATGAACTTTGGCGAACAAATCTCCTTCTTCTTTGAGCGGCTATTTTGAAGATAGTTGCGCCCTTATTCGTGTTTTGCCGTAGCTCTTGAATAGCACCAGCTGTCGGGGTAGAAATTTCATCCAGCTCCCGATACAGGTTTTCTGTATTCTTTGCTTGAATTTGGGCGCACTTCTTCTTCGCTTCTTTCTTGCAGTTTCTATATTCCACTTCGAGGCGTGACTTTTGCTCTGTATCATTAAAGGGGCACTTCGACCAAGCCTTGAAAGCCATTTTCTTTTTACTTATAACTGATTTAGCTTCATCATTCCACCACCATGTTTCTTTGCCTTGTTGGTTGTGTCCTTTTGAAACCCCTAACAGTGTTTTGGCTTTTTCTTTGCAAGTTCTCTGTAGGAGATCCCACATACTTTGTGCTGTACTCTCTTCATTTCGAACTATATCGGTGTTGTTATACAGAAAGTTTTGCATATTCGAAATGAAAGCTTCGCCTTTTTCCTTATCCAGATTATACCATTTGATCTTCCCAAAAGTTTTTGTATGTTTGTTGTCGTTCACTGTCTCCATAAAAAATTCTGTCAGTAGGAGACGGTGTTGGTGGGCTATCGCTTCTCCTAGTATCACTTTGCAATCTTTTACCCGGGGTTTCATGAAACTAGTTACCAAATGGTAATCAATCTGGGTTTCATTTCCACCACTGCTGTAAGTGACCAGGTGTCGGCTTTGTTTGACGAACATGGTATTTAGTACGATAAGACCGTATGTTTTGCACATGCTCAGGATGTCTTCACCAGGAGGGTTCCTGGTGCCGTATCCGAGGCCTCCATGGCAATCTTCATAGTCTTCGTTTGTCTTGCCGACATGTCCGTTCAAATCTCCGCCCACGAACAAAAACTCTTCCTTTGGGATGTCCTTAAGTAGATTGTGAAAGTCTAGCCAAAATGCATCTTTTTCCACCTGCTCACATCCAATTTGGGGAGCATATGCAGTGACAATATTCCACAACTTTCCTTTAATCACCAATTTAAGGGACATCAAACGGTCGCTGGATTTCGAAATGGTCAATACGCTGCCTAATAGATGTTTTGCAAGGATGATTCCGATTCCGTTTTTACCCTTTTCCGTTCCATAGTAGAACATCTTATAGTTTTTTGTCCTCGTATCCAAGAAACGGGCCCTGTTTCCCGTGTTTCGCCATTTTGTTTCTTGAACACATAAGATGTCCACTCGCCTTCTTTTCATCATCTCTTCCAGCTCGAAGCTTCGACCTGTCATACTGCCAACGTTCCAACTCGCAACTCTCAGATTTTGTATAATCTGCGGCATTACTTTGCTAGCCCCCGGAATCCGTCTAGCTCTGACCCGAGCATTGCTGCTCGGTCCAGGATCAGTACCATGTGTAACAATGGTAGTGCCTGGCGGGGTAGTGTCATTTCTAACGAGTATTTCCATAATGCTTGAATTCACAAAATTATCGAGTATCGACGTGTGCATGCTCCAGTTTTGTATTTGATCTCTCTTTTACGGCACCGGTGATCTCCAGTCGTGCCAACCCAGGGACTGGCATGCACACTTTTGGGAAAGTTTATAGGTGTTACGTGTCGCTAGGTTCACCTTGCTGTTTGTGGCCTAGATGTATTTACTCCTTTAGTCGCCTTTTACGACAAGCGGGGAGGCGCTGCAGGAATATTCTAACCCGTCCCTGCACAGGGAGTCATTTTGATTCTGTTTATAATATTAATTACACTGGTCAACTAAGGTTTCAACAGATATCACGAATATACATGGTTTTTTGACATCTAATGAAATGTAAATTTTGGTTTTGAACTTCCGTCATCCGTTTTCTGTCATCAACTCCGGGTTCCGAGAATGTCTCATTCATAAATTTCTTTAAATGCAATGTATATTTTGTTGGTTGGTCCAGAAATTTGAACACCTTCCTTTTTTGACCAAAGTGGCAAAGGGTTATACAGTGTGCAGGAAATTTCATTCCATTTTTGAACTGTCAACATTGAGCCGTGATTTCTGTTGATATTTTAAAGCTATAAGGACATCTATCATGTTAATGAAGATTAACTAAATTAGAAAATACTTCTGTTTAAGGGAAGTGATTGAATTTAATTCAGTTGAAAGATTAAGTGACCTCAACGCCAAATTTCGTTTCGCCCCAGGTTCGACAGTGGGCTCATCAGCTAAATGCTGTCGTACCCTGCTATGAGTCGGTAAACATCGACCGATATTTGCGTTTTAGAAGGTTACGACAGTATAAGTCATAAGCCCACTGTCATTCTTGTGCGAATCGTACTTTGGAGTTGGGGTCACTAAATCCTTCAATTGAGTAATTAATTATGTATCGATGCAGGTTTAGCCAACCTATAATGAAATAATTAAAACTAGCCGACCCAGCTCCCGAAATTCGAGTGCCAATTTATTTATTATTTATATTATTGGCAGTGTTTTCAAGCAAATTTATTAAATTAAATTTTATTTTGTGTAATATGCAAAGTGTTCGACAGTGCAAAAACAAAAATGACCCACAGTGTGTAAATGCGTGTCTCAAGTATATTCTGCACATCTCCGTAACTGTGGCTTTCCAACCATATAAAATTTATCGAAATCGGTTAAATACTTTTGGAGAAAAGTGTACCACAAAAAACATGTTTGCCGTTTTATTATATGATTCAGTACAAAAAAACGTTGAAAATATATTTCTTTTGTATGTACAAAATTATTGATGTGATAAGGTTCATTCGATATAGTTACAACTTTTCCGTCGATTACAAGCGACAGTTTGGTGCGTTGTTTGCGCTGGCGGTGAAGCCATACATTGCGACCGTTTCAGTGAATGAATTGCCTGAACGAACTATATTGACTGAAATCGATAATATGCTGAACCTGCAGGACGACGACTTGTAAAACAATGGCTCTATAGTGGCAAATTTCCTGAACATGTGATTTTTCGAAACGGGGATTTCCAACAACTACAGCGAGAACGTGCGATTTAATACCATTCGCTCAAAATTTTAATCATTCCTTGCTTAAGGAATAAAATTGGCTCTACTTAACGCAGTCGTTTAGTTGTGAGATTTTGACCTCTATTGCCATTGCCAACTGTTAATTGATAAATTTTAAAATTTTGTGTTTTGGAACTTAAAACAAGAGTACAATTTATAAAATATTTATATAGATTGAGATTGTTTAAATGTTTTAACATTATTCTAGGTATATAGAAGGAGAAGAAGTATGAGTACGTACCCCTATCGCTAATCCCCAAAATAAAATCGCAGCTGCCTTGTTCCTTGCTGATAATTCGTTTGGCTTAAAATATATACAAAAGGTGGATTAGAATGCTTTTGAATGTTTCTTGAGGAAAATTCTCCAGGTGATTTTTGGCTCCGTCTGCTTAGATGAAAAAAGGGGAAGAAGACATAACCACGGGTTATATGCGCACTGTGCAGTGACCCAGTCCAACGACTGAAATGGCTGGGCCATGTAGAGCAATTGGACTCAAATGTTTCGGCCCAAAAAGTCTTCGAACCCAAACCCCTGGGATAGACGTGACTCAGTTGGAGCACACAGGTGGTAAAGAACGTTAACCAACTTAGCGTTCGAAACTGGAGACAGCTAGCTAGAGAAAGTAATCAAAAATAAAGTATACTTTTTAAAGAATAAAGAAGGTACGAGTATTAGTGCTGCTAAATTTTTACGAGCTGTTTGAGGTTAAAGAATACCTTATGTCATTTTAAATTAAAAAAAGTCGGCTCTAACTGCAAAAATGGTATAGAGCCGCTTCTTGAAGTTTAAAATTTTGCGTGTCGGGGTCTAACGCATTGCCTTTTGTTTGATTTCACTCATAGATAAAAGACCAAAAATAAGCATTTAAAATAAAAACATTTAAAAACTATATTGCTAGGTATACTATATAATTTTATTTATTCTAAACTTCCAAGTTCATTTAAAAACAATCTTTTTATATTAAAGATGTTTCCTACTTCCATTGAATATTTTGCTAATACTGAAAGTGACAGTTCATGAAATTGGCAAATATTAAATTTATTTTGCAGTGGCAGTGATAGGTATTAGTGGGGTATACATTTTGTTTGGCGTGAGGAACTGTTCACTGAATTGAATGAGAAAATAATATCAATGTTATAATCCCTTACTATCTAGAAACTTGTTATATAAATTGTAGCTTTCAAAAAATTGTATACAAATATGTAAATGGATATTTTTGCGTGAGCATGTTTAATGTTAAGTATAAGGAGTATTTGATTAATCACACACCTAATATAAAAATATTGTACACATTTAATTTACACACATATATACAAAGATATGCAATTTTTTAAATTTTCCTTACTTTTAATGAATTACAGCCCCGCAATATATACAAAAATTGTCAGTCACTGTGGTATTATATCCCATCCTTCTTGCTTTGAACCCCATAAAGTCCTGCAAAATAACCCTTATGCTGACAGATATAAATTTTAATTTCTCCACAAGACATTTTCCTACTAAGCTATCAATCATCTCATAAAAAGATGGGGGACGGAAAAATGATGCTTGTGTAGGTAGATTTTATTTATAAAAATATTTAAGCAAGTAACATTGTGCAAAAATATTTATTAAAGCGTCTTCAATATTGGATCGAAAAAGCAATTCCTTATTATATCTTACGTAATGGAAAACCTACAAAAAAAAATCGCAAAATATTCTAATATTGTAGCGAAGGCATCAGGTGAAGAATCAAATACCTACTTATTTTTTTTTAATATAAAAAAACAATACAAATTTTTACTAAGAATGGTATACTTCCAAAATACGGAATATGCCACTTTGTATATGTATATGTGCTTCTATCTAAGTGTATTAAATTTGACCAGAAAAAAATTAAAAGCATGAACTCGGTCGCGGCACGTGCTGCTTGTTCAACATAATGAAACGAGGACTCAAAATTCCATTCAGATTGCTCTTGTTGTTGCTAAGGCCACGCATCCAAATCAACGTCATCGACATCACCGCATGTCAAGGATAATTGTGGCCGTTCAATAGGTGTTCTAAAATATCCACTTTTCAGCAGACGTCGACGTTGCTGAACACTTCATTTCCGATGCAATCGTGAACCACGACGGTGACTTCGACTCGCAAAGCCTAGGGTAGATTAGTGGGAGTTGTTTTTAAGAAATCAAATTTTCATAGGATGGGGTGTAACACAATAAATGAATTAATGACCCACCCAATGCCACATTTTCATATAAAGACTATAAGGGATGAAAATTTCAATTAATTGATGCCATATCTTTACGGTGACAGATTTTGTGCTATTAATAATCAAGAAAAGTTTGCCACTTCACTGAGCTTCACTTCACACAGAAACGCTATCTAATACCTACATTATCACAATTTCACAATTTACCAACACAGCTTTGCTCTACCACAAACAGATGCATATACATATAAAAGCATCCTAAAGTACTATGGTAGATATCCGAAATGCTTTATAGGTCCTACAGTAAAGTGTTGTAGTTTGGCATTAGCGTCGTTTAATTTGCACTTAAAGATACCGAGTTGACTATAGGTTAGTTCCATTTTCTTAGATTAACCAAGGATACATTTTGGGAGCTGGAATTAAAAAAATTCAATCAAAATAATCTTCTTAGTGGGTACCGCCTCTGTTGACACAGCGTATTTTTTCTTCTTCTCAAATTGGAGAACTTCCAGTCATTTTTCAATCTTCCTCCCTTTAGCGAATTATGAATATAGTAGCCACCATTTTGTTCTAAATTGATTGAAGCACCCATCGTATTTCCATTTTTTATTTCCTATCTACGGAATTGGTACAGCAACGAATATAGAAAACGGAATGGGGGCAAAATAAATATAGGTAGGTTTATATAGTAGAGGTATGTACGAGTATATACCTATGGGTATATCCGTTTCCTGCCAAGCGTTGTACGAAGCTTGATAAAGGGATTAAAACCGACCACCCAATAATTTTCGAGTGTCACTTACTGTATCCAAAGACAGGAGGTAGTGTCAGTGGGGTTTTACAAATGAACATTGAATATGACCATACCATGTCACAGATTTGGAGGATATTTTAAAAGGGTTATTTTTTTTTGTATAGGAAGCATGCTATCTACATACCTACTCCATACTCTTGAATGTAAAAATATAAATTAGTTGCACATCGTCACTGTCTTAAATCTTGATTTTTTTTTTGTTCAGCGCTTGCCACTTAAAGTCTGTGACAAGTGTTTTAGAATAGGCGGCTCTAGTGCTACTTGAAAACTATACATAGCTATAGATGTGATTGAAAGACACCGTACACAGTCTATATGTGTGTAGTAGATATCTGTATGTAATTCCAAACTTCTTCATATAGGTATTAAGTGTATACTTTATAAATCGAAACTTCTCACCCACTTTTCAGACAATAGATGTCAAAAGAGCTTCGAGAGGGGCTACAAGCACTTTGTCGGATACTTATGCTTACTCTGTGAATTAAATTTTTAAAATTCTTTGTGCAGGGTGGAGGACAGCTTTCAAAGAACCATCACTTGTATGAAACGCACTCCTTGGAGCATCTTTTGACGACACTCTACAGTACGTATCATATTTTTCTAAGTGCATTGTATCTTCATAAGCTCTGCAAGAAGATATGCCTAACGCATTTACAAGCAGTAAAGTTGAACAATTTTTTTAGTCAAAAAATAAAAAAATAATGCTTTAAGCTACTTAGTTAAGTTTCTAGTTTTTATTCATAAGTACATCTTCTCAACCATATGTTAATGAGGCGTATGTTCCGAATTTCAATAGCTGCCGGGGGTCAAATAATGTTTATTTTAAATCAAGTTGAGGGTGAAAGAAGATGTTTCAAAAAAATAAAAAAATGCACCGAATTAGATTAGGGCATAGATGATTCGGTAGTGCAGTTGTGATGCCAAAAGAGGTGGTTAAAATCAGTTTCAAAATCCCTGCAATCCATGTGTACTCACCAAACAAAGGGAGGAAATTTATCCTGCTGGAAGATAATTTAATTTGGATATACGAGTAGCATATTGACGCAATCATCTAATCTTCGCGCTTCCTTACTCACATAAAGAGAGATTTACAGAGAAAGCTGAGAGGGCTTATTTTTGTGAAAGGGATGATACCCATGATCACGATTTTCTTGCCTGTCTATTCTGTCTCAGAGTAGTCCTGTGAATTGATTGAATCTATAGTCGCAGATAAATGTAGATATGTATTTGTGTAATGTATTCTCCATAAGCATAAGTATATCTTCAGGAACTGTAGGTCGCTCGGTTAGTGGTTTTCGTCGTAGTTACATATAAATATTTCGTATGCCATGATGCGTCAAAAGTACTCCTTTGTTCAGAATTGAATATAATCACATTCATCGACTTGCAAATCGAAAGCGATGATAGATAGCAACTTTTGCCCTTTACGTATTTTGTTCATTCTAGCGTAAGGCGTGCATTTGAGTGATTAGATACTTAAGATCCGTCAAAAGAAAACTAAATCTACTCTAAGCATAGAGATCTGATGCGTTCGACCATTCTTTTTTTATCCTTTGCAAGACTAAAGACTGCTCCGATAATAATTCAACTTTAATAGTTTTCTTTAATTAAGTTCTTATAAACTCATCCACATACCAAATCAAATTATACAAAATAGCAGCTTTTGGCTCTTTATCGAATGATATTAATTTTGTAGAAGGAATACGAATTATTTTTTTAGAGCTCCTACATAAAAACATCTTTTTACATCTACACTTAAAAATACAAAAACAAAAATCAATTAAAAGAAGCCCAGTGTCTGGGGGAGGTTAGGTACAATACCATTTTGGTATCGCATTTTCGTCCGCATGGGTGGAAACTTTTAAATCAGAGATAAAATTAGGAAGTGAAAAGAAAACTTTTCCGTTTCTTTATGAAATGTTGGCAAATTACAAAATTATATACATAGTTATGCGCTTTGTATAAATTCATATACATATATATATACTAAGGTTGTCCTGTGTATTCATTTGTGCTAGATATTTTTATACTTTTCTTACCTAGCTGTTTAAATACCACATTTAAAGCCCTTTAAATCTACTTAAAGGTATATACATTTATATACTTCCAAAGAAACTTTTCCTCGAAAATTCATTATTTTCTGTTCCCAAAGAAAATTTCAAGCTTAGCAAAGAAATTGTATTATGCACACACACTTGTTCAATGAAAGAAAAATTAAATGCAACGGCAACAAATCACAAATCTTAGTGGGCAGTTCTCATCCTAAAAGTTATCTTGCAATAAATGTCCATAAAACCTAATATTTTTTTTTAGTCCAAAAATAACCTGTCACATAATGTTGTTTTTTTTTTTTTTAAGTTTAGGGTTTGTTTTCTTTCAATTACCGTTCCACAGAGTAGAATTTTTTTCAAAAAAATGTATTTTATTAAAAGCTAGTTAATGATTAGAAAAAAATTCTGACAATTAGTTCTTAATGATAAAGAACCTTGTATAAAACCACTTATTTCGATTTGCTCAAAAACGGAAGAACTGGCTTCACCATTTTGGTTTGCTTAAGCTTATAGTAAGTTTGAATACCTAGTATTGTGCATTAAAATTTTCAAAAAAAAAAAAAAACTGACTACAGCAAAGAATACATAAATAGTATTCTTCAAACCCCGTCAAACGAAATAAAATTCACGACTGGATCGCACGAACTTGCTCTTATGTAAAAGTACTTTGGAATTTAAGATACATTTTATAAATATAAAACATGGATTTAATGAGATAATAATGTTCAAATGCATAAAATTGCCGTCTGATTCCTGGAAAAGTATGAATTTATGCAAAGAAACTTTAAAAAATCGTTTTATTATTAAATACATTTTTTATATAAGAAATTTCTTTAAAATTTTTCAAGAAAAAAATGTGGGATGCGAATTTTAAGTATTTAATAATATTAATTTTAGGAAACAATTTCAAAAAATAATCGTTCATAGGTTTTGAAGATATACCTATTGATTTTTCAAAAAAAAAATTTTTTTGACCAAAATGTATCTAGTCCATAACATCACAACTAATTTTTTTTTTTTTATCAAAATCGTTAGAGCCGTTTTCGAGATAAATAAGATTATGCATTATGGGTGTATGGGATGTACTGTTTGTTTTAGAGCTAAAAAAAAATTTCAATTTCCCCTCTAGGGAATCACCAAAGACCCTTAAGTACCGAGTTTGAAGAAAATACTTCCAGTGGCTTAGGCTGTAGTTCGAGGTACAGACATACAGGCAGACTGACAGACAGACATACAGACGGAATTGCCGGACCCACTTTTTTCGTCTTCGTTATCATCGTAGTGTCAACTTTGGTCAAAATCTCGAGTTCGATTTTTTTTTTCCAAAAGCAGAACTTGCCCTATAGTACCTATATCGCAAGTAAAAAAGATTGCGTCCCTCGTTCGAATTCCAAAACCCAATGAAATTATCGGAAAACATCCATGATTTATGTATAGATAGGGACCTGTAAAAATACATGCTATTTGAAAAATTTTATAAAACAACAATTTAATTAAAAAAAAACAAGGAACGATTCTCTTTTTTTAATTTTCCATCTGAAATAAAGATACATTTTTTACAATATGTATCTCTTATTCAACAGAAATTCATGAGAACATTTTAAATTGTTAAAAATAAAGCCCTGAACAAAAAGAATCATAGTTGGCAGAGAAATATCCATATACTGATAAATCAGCAGTGTCTCACTTGTATGTCGCGTCGTTCAGTCCGAGTCCACAAAAATTGGCGTTTCATCTTCTTTCACTTAGTTTACAAGTCATTAAATGTAAACACTATATGCTATCTTTTAAAATATAATTTTTCTCCTTCCTTTCTAATGTGAAATGAAATTCCATAACCAGCAACTTATTTAAATATTCACTTTTAGCTTAGACGACTCTATTATTTGTACCTAGCTACTTGTAATTAATTGAGGTTTCATCCTGCAGTAAAAAACATGTCATTCTGGCAAGAAATTGCCTGCCAGAGATGTATACTTTGTAGAAAGTAAACAAAATACGACGCAGACAAAAACAAAAATTAAAAGAAAACGTTGAAAAGAGTAAAAAAGTGAAAAATCAAAGGAAAACACCCACAATGTTGACATTTTGGACACAGGAGATGTGCTAGTCTCCGCAGAATTTATTTCAGTGTTGACCAAAATGCAAATTTACACAGTTCATATGCAAAGAGCAATATACATTGCCAGCCCAGATTACACCAGATCCTATCTTTATGGTGGTTGCTGTTGTGTGCTTAGCAAGCCCCTTAAGCATTCATTTGAATCTGTTTACAACCGTTTACAAGGCCTTTTTAATTTTCTTCTTAAAAGGAGGATTCTACCGAAAGCAGGTATACCTTGTGCCCATAGGATGTTGATTACATAAATATGTAGAAGCTTATTAATATTAAAAAAATGTCTCGCGGTTCTTTCTTATAACTAAACATACATTCGCGTTCTTAGGAAAAATGTTTGCTCAACTAAATTACGAGTAAAGGGATAACTTGGCGGAATTTTAAAATATTTCCAATAATTTTATTCACTAATTTATCATATTCGTGAATTGTATCTAGGACGCGATTTTATTGGCATACTCGCCAATTCCGACAAGTTAATGAAATTGTCTTTGGCGACCCTGGATAAAACGAAGTTAATTGAGATAAATAGTTTGTTTGCTTTTAAATAAATAGTCATGTAAAATATAATATTGCGTTTTCTGATTCTAGGCAGTCAAGTATATACGTGTCTGCTTTTAAGGAGAATTAACCTGCATGTCATATCTAATATGCGTCATCTCAGAAAATTTTTTCAAAATTAAAATACATTGAAAATAAATGTTTTCGATTTATTAGCTTAAAAGACTTCGTTTGTAAGGAGAACTGGCTACAAACAAGTTCAAAAGACCGACATTATATTTGTGTTTAGTAAAAAGTGTATACTCTCGAAGGCACTATACTGACAAATTAAAATTAGAGAAATGAAGGCAATTAACCCGCATTTCTGATTGTGGCTGTTTGTAAAAACAACAACTATCAATATTTCTGGGTGGTGTGGTTCTTGTAAGCGGAAGCCAGAACAGCTAATATGAGACACAGCTTTTAAAACAAGAGAAACTTTGCTGCAAAATTAGTAGATCTACTGCAAAAAAATCTAATCTACTGCACTTTTTATAAAACTTCAAATTTCTATAGTAAAAACATTCAGAAAATAATCAAGTGTCAGCTTGCAAATTCGGTTACAGGTTTGACTGATTTATTTCAATTGGTAAAAATTAGAAAACAATGTCCAGAACACAAATGAAATTATTTCTAGTGAAAAAAAGCTGTTTCAAAATGAATCGGTAAATGCATCAGCTTTAGTTCTCTACTTGAAAGTAAATTAAGGAAGAATATTTTTTTATTAATGCTCAGAAACAAAATTACACCTATCCCACATAAAAAATATCTGTTCAAAATCGTATTTCATTCGCCGCGAGTAAAGAATCTATTTTTCATTGAAATCTGAATTTGACAGTAGAAAACTTTAAAAACCTAAAATTTACAATTTAAAAAAATTTAATTTAAAATTTACCAATCTACTTTATTTTTTTGCGCAATTTTGTTTCGAAATGGCAATCGGGATAGGAATCGTTCCCAGAATTTTCAAGTGGAGAAACAAGTTTACTGTCAAATAATTCATAATTTTTTTTAATTGAATCATCCCAAATTTATCTCATTCTCCGCTACGCTTTGCGCAGATCTGATTTTCTTTTTTATTTAAGGGTTCGCGCGAATTTTTAATTTTCACGATCAAAATTTATCTTGCCTTGATAAAATTTGTTTGTGTCATGTTTGTTGTGCAGCGAAAACAAATTTTGTATAAGGAAAAATCAAACTGGGATGGGAAAATTGAAAGTTCGATTGCAGTGTCCGCAAAAACTAATATTGAAATGAGTCCATATTGCTACATTGAGATATTCTTCAGTCAGTAAGCATAATAGCTACTTTTTATCAAGAACGCACATACAACAACAGAATATTCATATTCAACCGATCGATGTGGTAATTTTTTCGCGCAATATACATATGTATATATATTTCTTGATAATTTTGTACACAAAGTCTCTGACCGCGCATATAGCAATTCAGATACTTGACAGTTATCATCTTACTTCTTATATTAAAATTAAATAATTTATAAAAGCAATTAAGAGTTTTTCAATAAACTTTTAAAGAAAAACATAAAAACACGAAATATCAACAAATTTTAGTACATATTGATTAAATATTTTTCTCAGCGCCTGTCACTTAAAAACAAAACATTTTTTTAGAAGAACTGCCTTTTTGGAAGAATTTTTGCAATAACACAGTTTAATATTGTATAATTCTTATATACATATCATCGATTAAAGATACTCAAAAAGTTTATTTGCTTTTTCAGAACTCCTCATGCCCTTCTTCCCTAAAAACTGAAAGTTGCTGAAAGCAAAGTTTATCCATGTAAAATAGGTGCTAGTGGTACCATCCATAATTTTCATTTGCATGGAAAAATACTGAATTAAATATATTAAAAAAAATTACACGAGTTTAATTTGGAGTAAAAATCCCAATTTACTTAAAATGCTTCGCCAGAGAGCTATGCAAGAAACGAACTCTTTTTGTTTAACTCTACTCCAAAACTTTTGTTGCAATATTCTGTTCACCTTTTCATTTTCTTTTAATGTTACGGCTGTTATGTAATGAGTATTGACAATCTTATTTAAACCTACTTATAACTGAAACATGATTAACCGAGAACTAGGTGATGCATAAATTTTAGTTGAAATTAAAAAAAAGTATATATTGCATCCGCTTTTCATCCGTGGTAGTAAAAATTGACTTTCAACAGTACTTTAAATAGGCATTCTATTTGCGTTTTAACGAACAAAGTTTGGACTGCTAAACCAAACAGATTGATGGATCGATTCCGGAAGGGTGAAACGAACGTAGAAAAGACTAAAGACATACACAGCTTCATCCGATAATTTTTTTCATGCTCATATCTCAGTTCGTTATCCTGCAATTTCGTCGTATGCTGATGGGTTTTCAGCATTTGCACCCTATTGCCAATGTGTACTGAACTTCACTGCCGTCATCGTCATCCTGGCAAGTGTTCCATAAACCCCACAACATTTACATGAAATAGGCAACAAAAAATAGACATTAATTACTACTTTGCAGTTTGCTTTGTTAGTCCCAAAAGGAAGACAATGAAAGTAGCAAAGCGTTATAGACAAGTTGTGATAATCTCGGTGCTTACAATTGTCACTGTGCGAAAATCCGTTTTGAACTTAATTCGCGTTTCTGCACCATCGCCAAAGGATTAATTGAATCACTCGAAAATAAAGCGTACCTACCTACTAGTGTAAGAAAAGAGCCACTTTTTAATTGGGACTTATAATAGGCGCGTGTCTCGTCGTGAAAATGTTGTACCAAAAAATAAAAATACACTTTTCCCTTTTTTGATTTTAATCGTTTGACTCCGGTTTTCTGTCTAAAGGCGATAAGTAGAAAAGTTTACATTTATAGAAAACAAAAGCGACATACGAACCTGCCAGTTTTAACTGGTAACTGGTGTAAAACGAATGAGAACTGAGAACAGGTCTGGGAATGCACATGAAGTTCGTGTTTATGGTGACTTTTTTCTTGTTGTTTTTATTTCTGGTAAGAAGAACTGCGCAATTTGTGTCAAAAACAAGCACTTGATCCTCTTGGCAAAAATTCTCTTCTGCATGAGAAAATGCCAGGTAAGTCTTTGTGTTTTCAAACAACAATTTTTTGTTTGGGAATGCTTGTTCTGCGCTTACATATTTCTGTTAAAGAAGTGGTACCTAGGGCTAGGCAATCAGCTTAAGATATCACTTGTAGGTAAAGGTATCATCGAGTGGCAAAAATTCAAGTGTGTTACAAGTTTTCATTTAGATAAAATAAACAAATAAGCAAGGTTCTTTTGATTTCTGGGAAAAAAGCAAACTAGCATGAACACGTTTTAATTACTCGTCTTAATCCTTTTGAAGACAATAATGCGGCAAACAACACTGCATAATGAATCACGGGGAAAAAGGATATTTTGATGAAGCCATCGCGCAACGTGTGCAACAAAACTCCTCTACACCTCGAGATGACTCACAAAGATCCTTTGAAACACAAAAAGTTTTCATATCTTTTAGGAAAATTATGTTTTTGTTAGAGTTCCTCCTTGTGTTATTGTCATAATATGAGTGACGTGTTAATGAGGACTAGGCCTTGTGTACTCGTATACATACTATTTAGATTCGCTTGGGTGTTGCATATTTTGTTTTGAAAATATTCTTAATATGACAATAGACAATAACAAAGTTATGCTAGGTTTCTTCTTTCTAAGCATTTCTGCAGCATTGCTTACAGCATTTTTAAATTTGTATACAATTATTGTTCCTCCTTACCTAAGCACTAAAAATAAGGCAAGTTTAAAGAATATGAATTGAGGGCAATTGAATAACAAATGCGAGTGGGCTTGGCGAAATATTGTTTTCGCTGTTTTATAACAGGATGATTTAATACTACAGGGTCTGTGAAATTAATTACGTGTCATCAAATCAAATTCCTCCATTTCTAATGTTTAAAATTTCACACATAAAACTACATCTAAGCAATATTTGTGTAACTGTTCGATAGAAAAAAATACATTTGATATAGAGATTCTTAAACCGAATACATGTTGGAATCGTGATGATTCTTGACCAAGCGCCGATTCCAATGTTTCCATAATTCTATTAATTCTTTAAATGCTTCTTAAAAGCTCAATACTTGTAGCTAACTGTAATATTTTTCACTTTGAATTGAAATAAATTAAACAGTTTTAATTAGGCTCTTGGCCCTGGCATTTTTACGAATCTTGCTTAACGTTCAGAAAAAATCACAATTCCTAACTAGGATTTCAATACATGCATATGTGTGAAATATGACATTGTTCAACTAACCGCATTGATTTTTCTAGATAGCGCGCGAGAAAATCCCAAATTAAATAAATGATCCTAAGGCAGTTACTGTTAAGAACGGCTTTTGTTACCTTTTCACTTGTGATTTACATAGTATGTAGGTTACTATCTCTATGAGAATTTAACAGTTTTTTTAGCTCCAACCTAACGGTGGCTGCCAATCAGCCGTTATGAAAAATCTTATTTATTTCGAAAACAACTCTAACAGTTTTGATGAAAAACAAATTATGTGTACTATTGTAGGCATTGTCTTCATTTTTTGTTAAAGGAAATGTCGAGAAAAAAGTGTTTTAAATTACCTGACATACAGCCAGGTTGTACATTTCATTTTCACTCGGAATGGAATTAAAGTCGATACAAAACAAAATTTTGTATCAAAAAACTTCACAAACAAAATTGGTTTGTATTTCCCAACTGCGAAGTGACAGATGGCAGTTGTTTTGTTTTTGACCGGAGAACTTATCTGAATTCATCTGCAGAAGATTTGTCGTTGTCGTTCTTTTGAAATATACGATCCCATTATCAAATCCTAACTAAAACCTTTTTCATTTAAGTTGCGTAGATTCATCTCATTATTTACTTAAATATTGTCTTTATTGGTCAAGCAAATGAAAAATATGAGTTGTCTAATTCTGATACTTATGATAACTGAAACATAACTCAATGTTAACTTTAGGAGATAAAGTTTTTATAACAAATTTTATCGAAGTATCTGGTTTATTTAAAAGTAAGTAACATTAAAAACTCAATAAAGCTCTTAAATATTTGTTTAAAAAGATGATATTCCAATATTTTGTATGAAAATGAATCGAAAATTCTTTATTCTGTTTGTCGGTACTGTTGAACAGTTACTTTTTTTTTAATTAACAAAAATTACAAAAGAAAGAAAAACTTCAAATTAAAAATGTTAGCATATTTAGTAACTAATTCCAACAAAAAGGACATATATTTTAGAGACAGACAAAAAAAAGGACAATTCTTTCCTTAAAAGCGTTTATTATTTATTTCAATTCATCGTACGTAAAAGCTTTAATGTGAAACAGCCTAATTCTATTTTTTCTTTCTCACTGTCAATGCGGCATTGTTATGACCCACAACAAGTTGAAACTCGAGATTTTGTGGTTTTGAAGCACCAAATCGTCCCATTCTTATGCAATGGATGGGCCGTTAATGCTTATCCTCATATCAAAATTGTTAGATACATATGCAAGTCGATTTATCTTGTGACGTTCCTCTCGAAGTACAGCTGGTAGAGAAAAAATAGAGTGCATTCTTTTCCACATTTACCTTTTGAGTCCTTAATCGTTTATCTTATTCAAAAAATCTTTTATTTTATTTGAATTGAAAATAATAACTTTTTTTTAAGCTTTTAAGATCGAATGAAAATATTTTTGACAACAAGATGAACTGAATTTAACAAAAATGAATATTGACAAGGCCCTCACTAGTCAACTGATGAATCCATGTGAGATCCACATGTAAATCAACAAAAAAATAAAATTTGGTGGTGCAACAGCTCGAAGTGAACCAGGACCTATTAGTGACTTACAACTCTCAACCATTCCTGTGTGCATGTTACCAGGAACGGAGGGGACCTACAATTTTCTGCCGATTCCGAACGGCCAATGAGCAGCACTTTCCATGACAAGAGATACTCTTGGAGGATTTGTCAATTCCTCGCAAGAGGCAGTACACCCCTGAAAAAAACTTTCTAGCAGCGGCTGAGAATCGAACTCGAGACCTTCCGCATGACAGTCCAAAGCACTAACCATTATGCCAAGAGGTACTATGTGTGAAACAACAATATCAAGTTAAAAAAAGTAAAAGAAAACTTTCTGATTCGCTGGACCTTTGAGTTATATAATTTTTCCACACTCAGTAATATATGTACTTTATCGCTTCACTGTCCAAGATTACCACATTTTGAAGAATGCACATCATATGAAATGGTTGTAGCCGCAACACGGTTCCTGTATTCCATTGACATCATTGAATTATTTGTCTATTTTGTTTTGTTTTTTATTTAACAAGGTCAAAACTTATTTTGAATCCTTAAAGCAGTGATTTCTCGAACTTTAGATGCCTAGACATTTCTGAATAAATCCGATTCTAAAAATTGAAACTCGAAACCCCTATAAAACTAGTTTTGCCATTAAACTAGTCTTGAAGCGATTCAATAATATGGCTGAAATGAAATTACAAACCATAATTGGTTTTGGGCGTTGAAACTACACCCTCTTCTTAAGAGAAGACCCTTGTACAAACATTATTCAACAGCGCGATTTACTGCAAACCGAATTTGAACAAACGTCATGGTTTATTTGACATCCAAACAATATAATCACATGACTTTTGTGTTAAAGGTCCTGGGAAGCAGTATTTCGTGCAATAGATGTATACATATGCATATACCTACACGTATTTAGACATAAAAAGGTAAATTATTGGGGTCTTTTTATAATTATTTGTATACAGCACTGGAAAAAAGTATATAAATAAAGTCAATATCCACGACTTCTCTTTTCATATATGCACATTAATAATACAATTCGTATATCTATAGCTAGCCATAAATGAAAAGACGGATTAAAACACTACCGTACAATAAAGTCTTTAATCAAAGTAAGATTATCCGCGTTTTTAAGCACACGCCCACCCTATAAAAGACAATACATAGATTGCACTTTATTAAAATTGCTTCTCCTTCGTATTATAGCTTTAGTAGCAGAGATCTACCTAGTATTTGATTATTACTATATTCTTTTGTGCCCATATGTTAGACCTTCTGTGATTCTCCCCCTGAATTGAAAGCAGTGCAAAACTGAAATGATTTGGTTCAACGGGCTTCAAGAAATACAATCCTCTTTTATCTTAAGCCATAATATTAAATAATTGTACCTTGCACTCGCAAATCCTGATATGGTACAGGCAATATTACGATACTCGGTACATCTGAATGAATTTCTGGTTGGTTTTACGAAGGATTATGGACTCCTGTGGCGAACTTCAGAAAAGGAATATATTTGGTTGGCCGTATCTAAGAGTATATTAGATAAGGCGTTTATTTGATTCAGCTTTGTTTGTGAGAGAAAATCGATGTGGAACTTTTTAATACTCTGTGGCTTTCAGTCCTCATTCAATATGGTATAAGTTTACCTCGTTTAAATAAATACACTTCTAAAGTATCACTACCGAACAAAAATTCAATATTTCTTGAACTTGTTTAAAACATGAAATTGTATCTGTATTAGTATCTTTTCGAAGCCTAAGTAGAAATGGGTTATTGCCTTACAACACAACTATTCAAATTGATGGTCAATGCACGTCATCTCCCCTGATAAAATGACACAGTAATTTAATGATTGATGATTTTGATTTTTTTTCATGTTCAGATTCCTTTGTGTGTTCATGTTTTCTCCAGACTCCTTGCCGCCATGTTCTCAAACTCAATATAAAAATGTAGAATTAGGTGTTCTTATGCTCCGGTGTAGGTGTGAAAAAATTGATCTCTGACTTTTTTGGAATGTTGAAAGTAATAAATTATTTCTTTTACTTTCCGTAGGCATTACGAAACATTTAATATAAGAGCGGCATACAAATTCTTCTCTTACTCAGTTTGCCAACAAAAGGATACAGGTGGGAATGAGATCTTCAGCAAGAAGCAATCAATCAGAATATTGTCTCATTGGTATTTCCTAGAAAAAAAAAATGAAAATACTTTTATTGCATATAGCAAAATAATTTTCGATAAAAAAAAAAAGAATTTAATAGGTACGAGTATGTTTAAAATGTTTTTCAGATCACTTTGTGAGAAAATAACTACGTTTCTCATTTGACAAGTTTTAAATTTGTACCAGCCATATTGAATTTAAACAAGATTGTATTTAAATATACCTGCTGTACATACATTTTAACAAAGTTATTCCAGAATTCACGTATAGAGAAAGGATCGCTTGCTCAATAAATGGCCTTATTAATATATGCATGTACCTATGAGAATAAGTTTAAGGTTGAATGATGTACTCGTAAATGTAAAAATGAACCAATATGGAATTATAATTTACTCAAAACTGCTTATTTTTACTAAGTAATTTCGGCTTGTATAACCAACACCCCCTCCCTCCTAGGTGCTATCGTTTTTTTATGTAAAGTATTATTTTAAGCTACGTATGTATACCTTATAGCCTGACACTTTTGTATATCAAATCTTTATATCTTCGTATAACAGATTTTATATACATATATGTGCATACAAAGCTGGCACCAAATATTTTTTTATTTGGCCGTGTTGTGATCTAAAAAGCAAGAAATCGTGGCACAGAATTTACCAAGATTTTCGATTTAAGCTATATTTATAAAACTATATGCACAATTTTGGTTGTAATTTCTTGCACTTTTCTGAGATATTTAATTTTTTTTTTTTGAAAATAAAAAGTTGTTCCAGCTGTTAATATTTTAGCCTTCCCCATATTTACTTTATTGGTATATTTGAGTTAAATCACTTCTATATACCAAACAACCATTTTAAGTAGAACCCACTTTCTAATTATACTGAGTTTTTAAAAAACCCGGCCTATTGACGCCTTTTCTTTGATGGTAAACATTTTATTTTTAAATTTTTGTAATCCACAAACTTTTGATTGTTAAACAAAAAGTTAATAGACTTGGCGGATTTTAAACCTGATTTTGATGACTTTATTTCACATAAAATTTAAATGTTCTTAAATCCGGCCATAAAACACTCCCTTTTATATTTCAGTCAAAATCTTCTGAAATAGTGTGCTTACCATATCTCTCTTCTATTGGCTTCAGGTGTGCTTTCACCTTATTGTTTTATTTATTTAAATAATTAATTTGTACAAGGTTGGCTAAAAAATCCCGAACACTTGATCTAATATGCAGACCCAGGCAAGACATAGCTAGGATCGTAGCTTCCTGTTTAGCGGACACTGAGGTTGGCAATCACAGTACTATTTTTAAATGCAAACTTAGTATTTTTTTTTCTAAGAAAATCTATTTTAAAAAAGATTTTGAATATACAAAATATGTATAATAAATTTAGTTTGCGAATTTTAAAACAAATAAATGTGTACATACGCCAAAATAAAGATACAAGTATGGATACGTTATTTGAGTCTTTATATAAATAAGCGTTATTTCTTGTATGTATTAACATACGAGTATATTCTTATATTCTTTTGTTGTCTAAACGAAACATCCTCACTTTAAAAAAGCACCGTACAAAAGGACCGTCATTTAAAAAAAAAAACTAAGAAAAGGATTATTTTTCTTAAAAACAGATCTTCACCTCAAATGCAAAGTATCTGTTTATTATGAAGGATGTGACGGATATGGATGCCCGTTATTTTCAAGGATTTGCTGTTTGCTTAAATAGGCGTGGATTTATGAAATAAATTTCTTCAAATTGAATATTTTTCTCTTATTATTTCTTCAAAATAACGACCTCCTTTAAAGATTTAATAATATTGCGTATACGAAATTCGGTAAGTTAATTCGGTTGAAATTAAGTTTTTGAGTGTATAATAAAAACATCTAAAATTGGCATTGCAACATTTGTTAAATGTTCTGAGAAACTATCGATTTTTGATTTTTGATTTAAATTATTCATATTTCATATCGAAATCAGGTAACAAGTTTTTTTGAGCTCAATTAAGTTTAAAGAAAAAGCTTGAAGCTTCCTTACAAATTTCTCATGACGTGGTATTTTATATGTTACTACATAATCTAAAAAATTTCAAAGCCGTTTTGAATTAAAATAGCAAGTTCGTAGAAATCAGTTATGCATATTATTTTAACATTGGAAGGTGATATATGTTATATATTTTTCTTTAAAAGATCAATCAGTAACTTACACACAAAATACCAAAATACTTTTCCTAAATTAAATTTGTTTAAGAATACTTTGAAGCAATACAAAGTTTTCTAACATAAAATATATGCAATTCATCAAAATATTGCATTTATTTTTAATATTTCTAATCTGTACATACATATTTTGAATCAAATATATTTTTAGATTTGAGAATATATATTTGTGTATTTGAACCTTGGTCTTATTCTTCTATCTGAATACACGCGTTCCTGTTCGCCTACCCACGGTGAATTAAATCGAATGTAATCATAGTTACCAACGTTGGGCTTATAACCCGTCGACCGTTTCCGGCTTTGTCATCGTCAGTAAAAAATTATCAGTGTCATCATCGTTTAATATAACGAATTCCATGGATTATCCTCACTGATCCCATTCTGTCAAATATCCGTCACATATTTCGGAGCAATATTCACATAAACACGTTTGTGTTTTGTACCGCTGGCTTATCGAAGCAATCCCTTGGGATTATTATATCCGAAAAATATTCGCTATTCATGTTAAAAATATTAAACATTCCCAAGTTCCACATCGTTTGTGTGAAATGGCAACCAAAATGAATTCCAATCAGAAGACAGGCAAGCATCCAATAAACATTGCTTGAAGGGGATTGTGGGTTTTAGAATAGGCGAATATTTCCGCTCGCATGGAAACACAATTAAGCTGCGTAACACTCAAAATAAAGTAAAATAAAATAAAATATTTTGGAAGTAAAAGATTATGGTTTATTTGAAAAAAAAAAGGAATAAAATAATATAAGCAAGTATTTGTGGGCTAATTACTTATTGGAAAGATATACATAAAGGGTGGTCCAACGAAAATGCACGATATGTTAATTGTAAAGAAAACAAAAAGTTTTCAGAGAATTATCTTAATATTTTTTATTATGATAGAAGGATCTACGACAATTATGTGCAGCTTCGGTTGCATACCTCTAACGGATGGTCCATATTTTCAATGACTTTGAATTGAGGTTTAATGTCGTTAATGTGTCGAATTATCCCATCCTTTAGCTCTTGAATTGTTCTTGGCTTATTGACGTACACTTTTTCTTTTAAATATCCCCAAAGAAGGAAGTCCAACGGTGTCAAATCACATGATCGTGGCGGCCAATTAACATCGCCACGACGTCAGATAACACGGCCATTGAATTTCTCGTGCAAAAGAGCCATTATTTTGTTGGCTGTGTGGCCAGTGGCACCATTCTCTTAGAAGCACATATCGTCCAGGTCCATATCCTCAGCTTCTGGTTACAAGAAGTCCGTTATCATCTCGCGATAGCGAACACCATTCACAGTTACTGCTTGGCCGACCTCATTTTCGAAGAAGTACGGCCCGATGACGCCGCCGGCCCATAAACCGCACCAAACAGTCACTCTTTGTGGATTCATCGGCTTTTCCACAATCAGTCGTTGATTCTCATTTGCCCACATGCCGCAATTATGCTTTTCAACGAATCCACTGAGGTGAAAGTGTGCCTCGTTGCTGATAATGATTTTCTTTGTAAAGTCACCATTCACTTCTGTCTGTTAAACCAACTATTCGGCGTATTAACGACGCTTGAAATGGCCAGTAGGCTTCAGCTCTTGAGTCAATTGAACCTTGAAAGCGTGTAAACATCAGCAATGTTTTCCGCAGAACGAACTGGGCGAGCATGCACAGGTGTTTTCACATTTCCTATAGACCCGGTTTGCTGAAATTTTCACACAATTCTACAGATTGTGGACACATTTGGTCGATTATGATGACCAAAAAATCACGAAGTGCATTTTGAATTGATTGCCTATTTTAGTAAAATGCTTCAACAATCTTAACGCGCTGCTCAATTGTGTACCTCTCCATTGTTGAATTTGTCAAACACTGAAACAAAGAAATGCCAAATTAAGTTGGGCAAAAACTTGACGCTGAGGTGTGACTTATAATCAACATCGTGTGCATTATGGTATAGGTATGTATGTATTTTTTCAGTTAAAGGAAGTTAAAAATTAGTATTTGCCCATTGCTTTTAAGGTATTTCAATAATAATAAAAAAAATTCAGAGTTAAAAAGATACTAATGTCATGAATAAAAAACTTGCACGGACTTTAACTATATATACTCTTATATACATTTTGCAAACTCAGATACTCTAATGAATCATTCAAATTTACTATATATACATCCAGAGTAAGAAGCACCTTTTTGTATAGATTTATTTACAAAATTATTTGTAACCGCTCATAATTAGCCTATTAAATGGCCTTTCTCCACTTTATTCTTAATTATTAAAAGTACTACAAGGTGTGTAAACAATTACATTTTACCTTTGGATTCATTAGCTTGCCCTTTAAAATTAAATTTGATGAGATGATACATGATCCAGTTTAAAATAAAACAAATAAATGAACATTTTTTTTTATTGTTTAACTTGTTCCAAGTATACACAAATTCAATTGTCTTAAATGTATCCACATACATGTTTGCTTGAAAAACATTTTGTGCCTTACAAACTTAATATCTATACATACCTCTGCGTGTTTCTACACCTATACGGTGCTAAAATGTAGGCACTCGTTCTATAGAAACTTTGAGAAATAGCTTTCACAACAATCATTATTCTAAGTACCAGTTCTATTTCATATACATTACTTAAGATTAAAGCTATCCATTAGTGCAATGATGCGCTAGATTTTCACATCATATTTTATGCTCATAAAATTCAATATACACTTCTTACATGTAAATCGGCAGGCTCTGAATGGAACACAATTTCGCTAATTGGCCATTTTTTTGCTCTGGCACAATCACAATTCCCAGTATGCACTTAAAGGCATCAACAGCCATTAAAATCTCGAATGGTGTACGGGAAGAAAATTGGCCAACTCCTAAAGAAATGAAATCCTTAATGGATATAAACCTGGCGCGAAAGAGTATCGTTAGTCCGTTTGCACTTGAGCACAGCCTGCTAGTTTTTCTGTGATTGATTTCCGTCTGCAATGTTGGATAACGCGCAAAAACCTTCATATATGCATATTTCACTGATTCAGAGATTCTGAGTCCCCTTAGGAAAAAAATGTTTTGTTGCTGCTCGTCGGAAAAGATAATTTACCGTAATGGAGCTGCAAATAAAGGGGTTTGCATTAAGCTAAGTTACTTGTTGTTGTACATTAGGTACATTATGTTTCTATAAATTGTATTTTTTGTAAAAATGTTTTATGTTTGTTTAACGAGTACAAATGGGTACAATTTTGGTGTGATGGAAATATAATGTGTAAGTGCTAAACATTTTTGTTTGTACAAAAATAAAGCTTCGAAAAAAAAAATGTGTTCAAGAAGATAGGTATGCATCCTTTTAAGAAATTATCAAAGAACGAAATTTAGCTTGGGTGTGTAAGTAAGAAATGATCATAACTTTATTTTTCTAAAGAGTTTAAAAAAATAATTCAATTTAAAAATAAATGAGTTTCACCTCTTTTGAAGAGTTTATGTATCTTCGTTCTCTTCTTAAGACTGCCTGCTCACGTAAATGTTTTGTCAGCACCGTTGTGCTAAAGTGCCCAATTGGGCCATTTGGCCCCAAGATTCTTATTTTAGAAATCGATAATATCCAAGTAGTCGATATTTATTCTCATCTATATGCTAATTTGGCTGAACGCATTCATTGAAAAATTCAACACATCACATCGACTGACAGTAGCACATACCGGCTGTCTTTCTCTTTTTCTCTGTCTCATATTTAAGTTCTTCACTTTTTCAGAATCAAATTCGTTACAGCCTGAGCAGAACGTGTTTTTTCACCTCTTAATAATAGGTGTATTTTATTCATTGCTGCATAGTAGGGTGTGTCACTTTTGTATGGCCGCAAAAAAGTACTCTTATTTTTAAATGTAATAGTGCTCAAAAGTTGTATTAGGGTCTGAGGTTTAAGGACATGTAAAAAAAATAAGATATTGTTCGTCTTTGGCTCGCTCAAATCGGTTGAAGTTGAAAAAAAAATAAATTTACAGTAAAAATTTTTTTTTTACATATACTAAAAAAAAATCTAGACAAAATACAGAAAGAATTTTTGTCTTTACAAAAAGATATACCACGATATTGTAGGTGGTTCCGTTGATTTTTAAGAATTTTTTTTTGTAAAAAAAAACGATTTTAAATAAAAAAATGATTTTTCTTCCTTCTTTTATTATTTCATAGCTTCTTTATCAAGTGTTCAATTTAAACAAATATAAGCTTAAAAGTATTTCCTTGCAATTATCTTTGACTTCAAAGCCTAAAAATATTTTATATAATTTTTTTGTATCCACACGGTGCAATTTAAAACAACACATATTTCAAAAATCTCGAAAAATCAAATTTTTTTTGGATTTCATCCTATTTTTGAGCGAGCCAAAGATATTAATTAAAATGAAAATTGTAAACGCAGGATTTAAGTTTGATAAGCAATGCAACTATTAAAAGCTATTACATTTGAAAATACCATAGTTGAACACTTTGACACACCCTACTGCATAGCCAGCGCAGCATTCAAGTGCGAATAAAACGATCAAACTCACTCCATATGTCAATTTCAATTTATATTTCAATGTTGCCCATTATTATAGAAAATATCAAAATCTGATGTCAAAACATGTATGTACATAATGTTTAATTCTAAAATGTAATGCAAAGCGCCATTTTGATTTCAATAATTTAAAGTTCTATCACCAGCACAAGTGTCACTTTTTTTACTGGCTTCTTTTTCTCCAGCAATCAAATTGTTGATGTTTGTCGAGGGAAATTTTGCTGCGCTAGCTATGCAGCAGTGAATAAAACACGCCTAATATTAAAACCGAAAATCGCAATAGACTTAGCTATGAAGTTATAAATTCGCTTATGAGCTTTAAGGGGTTTCTGAAAAATAATACTTGTGGTAATTTTATTCCGCCTCCAGAATTGATAAAAAAATGTCTAACATAGATTTTAAGTTGTTTAAAAAAATGGAATAAAATGCAAAAATACAAATACAATAATATCTTCTGTTTTATTATTTAATTATTTTATCGAATATGGAAAAACGAAGTGGCCCCAAAAAAGTTGAATTGGCCCCAAAAATGGCCCCAACATTTTGCTTCCCAGGAACAACGCTGTTTGTCAGATGACCTTTTTTAGACGGCAAGACCTATAGAAAATCTTTTTTTTCTCCGCAACATGCGGCGCTCTTAAACTGTGATGATATTTCTTGTGTGTAACCACACACTCGAACTTCTGTGATATAATTGCCAACGATTGACTCGTTTTTACTTACTATTAAATTTTTTGATTAATGTTTTTTTTTAAATTTTGTAATCATTAACAATACCGAACACGAGATTTTAATCGATAATATACTAAAAATGAAAAAGACTACGGCCCACAATTTTAAACTACCGATTGTTATGATATATTATATAACATAACATTTGCAAACTTCAAATCAGTTCTTACTCGTAGCTCATTAGCTTTTTTCTTAATTTTAATCACTTTTTAGGGCCTTTCAAAACCTTTAACCTTTTCTTTTAAAAAATCCTTCTGAACCAAATTCAAACAATGACAATAAGCAAAACCAACTTTTTTGAATTTGAAAATCTCAATATATCAATAAAGTCATATGAAGTTAGCACCACATTTCTACTGTAAAATAGGTATTTAATGATCTTAACTTTAATGCCTTAAATATCCGTTACAAAAAATTATGTAAGAATTAAAAAATTCTCGTAATTTTCATGTCTGCAATGTCGTTTTCCATAAAAAAACATATGTTGTTTCGATGACGATTTCATTATAAATTACAGATATGTAGTTCGATTCAATGCTTTGTTAATTTGGCCCCAAAACGTTATTATTTCGTTAACCACACATATTGCCGACTTAACAAATGGCGGGTAAAATAATGCTTGACCCAAAATCGGTTTTTCCTGTTGAATTGATGTTTTTGATAATTGTTTTTTTTTTTAGAACTATGGATTACCGCTTATCTTTTTTGATTCCTTTTTATTCAACTCTAGTGTAGGTGAATACGATACATAATGTTATAATGGTCAGTACTTATGTGTCTTATTCATGCTATTCCAACCAATACATTTATCTCTTCTTCCTTAAGATATATTTGTAAGTATATGACTTAAATCGTTTTGATCAAACTCAAACATCAATGATAGAAAAGACAAACCAGGTGCTCTTGCAATTCCTTCTAGTCAGCTCGATTTTCTTTAAATTTTACTTTTGCGTTTTATTGGTTTATAAAGCAATACGATTTAAGCTAATTTTTTGTTCGGGAAACGCTCCCTTTAAAAAAGAAGCTGTTCAACTAAATTATATTATTAACCAGAAAAGGTTTCACAAAAATTAGTTAATTACTACATACATATATCTAAAAAAAACATAAGTTTTTTTAAAAATAGTTATAAATTGTGTATCCCAAAGAATTTTGTTGATTTTCGACTTTCCCGAAAACGGTGTTACTGATTTTGATCATATTTGTTTTGCAACCACATTTGAGGCAATTGTCTTAGACTTAAAATTATGTAACAAAGTTAGTGGTTTTTTAACTCTCTAGAATATATAATAGAATATATAAACTAGTATTTAAAAGCCCGTTGAGGAACATCTTTCTTGATAACGATTCCTATGATTCTGATACAATTTTCTTGTTGCTTTTATTAATACGAACTAGTAATTAGATTAAGAAAAAAATCGATCTTTTGCATTTGCGGACAACTCTGGTAAGAATGCGTTACAGAATCCTTACGTTGTCGGTGAAAGCCCAAGCCAATTTCTCTGCAACGATGAAAAGAATTGTTCTTGGCCAAGCCAGGCTTGTTTTTGTTAAGGTTGTAACCAAACTGTTTTTGGAAGGCTTCCTCGTTCTGATCTGAAAACAACAATTTTATAAGAAAGTCGTTATTAAGATAAGATACTCCCGTAGAATCGTTTCTTTTTTTATTTTATAGTTCTTAAAAGACTCTCATTTTTTTACAAAAGCTTCTTTATAATTTTAAATATAAAATTTTTCAAAAAATATATTTTGCCATTAAAAAAATCAAAATTATTTTTTGAAAATTTGATATTTGAAAAAAAAAGAAAAGATTTATTATTTTTTCAAAATCAATTTTTATTTACATATTAATTAATACTTCAAAATAGAGCTTTAAATTTAGTCACTACAAATAATCTTTACTCAAGAAATAGACATGATTTGAATGAATTTCAAAGATTTAAGCATCGCCACCTGATTGTTAAAATAGAAATGCGCGAATGTTACCATACAAAATTCACTGCCATTAAAAGTATACGGTTAACGTTTTCAATTTGATTAAAAATTAAAGACCTCGATTCGATTAAAACGCAAAACTACGCTGGTCATTTTTGAAGTGAATTTACTTTTTATCTGAAGGCTTCCACACGAATATTTAATGCTTTAGATAAAGTTGGGTGTCATTGTATAAAAAACTTTATGGTTTTTGTACAAAGTATAATCTTGACAGCAAAAATATTCTAAGAAAAAGGTCCGCGGAAAACTTGTGAGTTGGAAAGAAAAAAAAATCATTCATATACATCCCTTTTATAAGGAATAAAAGCAAACTGAACGAACAAGAAAGAAAAACCTCGACGCCAAATGCAAAGAGGGGAAATATCGAAAACTTTCGAACGAGTATAAAGGCGAAACTTATAACGAGAAAACTTTCCCACTCGGTGTACACGCGATAAAGGAAACATAGAAAAGCAAAAGAATCCGAAAGAGCTAAAAATTATTCACGCACGAATGGTGTCATCTAATTATGAATACCTACAATCAGAATAAATGACGGGAAGGAAAATGATGCCATTAGTTAACTCCACTGGTAGATGCAAAATAAATACCAATATGAGAAAAAATTAAATGGAATAGTAAAAAGTAAGGTTTTTTTGCTTATAAATAAATATTGAATATTTTGAGCTTGAAACAAAGAATGCCATCTTATTTGTTTAACAAATGTGAGTTTAAGCAAACAAGATTTATAAAATCTTTAAAATGTAAAAACAGATATTATGTAGTACTATTTATATATTTAAGGCCAAATATTTACAAAGCGAATATAAATGTTTTCATTCCATCGACGGTTAATAACGAACACCTAAAACCTTGTGAAGTCTATTTTAATTGGAAAACAAAAGCTTATTATACAACACAGTACAGGTAGATATGTACAATAGTTATTTGTATTTATATTTATGAAGAAATTAATACCGGTTGACAATTATAGATTTACTTATTTATTTCTTATATTCCTTAAATATAAAAACTTAGATAAACATACAATTCATATAGAATTTGCTTTAGGGCCGGGTGAAAATTATTGACCCATGTATAAGATTATCTCAACTTTTACTTTTTTTGAATCATAATTTAACAATGGCTTTGTAATTTATCATATCAGAATGCTAGGATGACCACGTCAGATGCTAATATTAGATACTAATTTTTAATACTATGTTAAAGGAATATTTCGACTTTTTGATAATTTCTTTAAACTTTTAATTGTGAAAATTGTCAATTTGTTATTAGAGTGGGCTTCGAAACCATTTTAAATATCAGCTCCAAATCACAGAAGATATACGAGTATCTAATTCTTTGGGAAAAAATTTGGATTACATTGTACATATATCTGTATTACAATCGAGTTTTATAAGAAAGTTGTTGCGAATATTCGCATCCTTAAATTCGGAGCTTTCCCATTAATTTGAAAATCTGCTAAAATTAAAGCGGATATTCATACGAATGCAGATGTAATGCAGGTCGCGACAAAAAAAACAGGTCCAGAAAGAACCTTACTTTTGTGTGTTGTTCTTTGTTAACAGAACGCACCACCTGTCACCACCTACTAATAGCATTCCTGGTGAACAGTTGTTTATTCGCAAAGGTTTAATTTATAAACATTTCGAAATAGGCTCGATCCAGAAAAGACTGCCATAATTGTCCTCATTAATTTTTGTATATTAAGTATACTGATTATTCAATAAGTTGATACGGATGATTCCCCGGATGTGAATTTTAAAAAATCCGCATCACAGCAACCGTGCTTTGGACTTATATTCGTAAAAAGTCTCAGTTTTTGACATAGTTTACATAAACACACCTATTCTATTTAAAAATAAAAAAAGATCATTAATCGTGTATCCTAGACATATTTGTTTGTGATGACACAATAAATTTAATTTCGGTTTTTCAAAAACGTATAACCTATCATGTTGAACGAATGTCAAAACCAACCACGAAAAGCACCAGCAAAGCACTGATTTTCACCCTTGATTTGTAATCAATAATCATCGTCATCACCATTAAGGGCATTGGTTGCATTATAACTCGCATATCGTAGTCAATGAAGCTCGTAATAATTTCCTTATAAATAACTTTCCAATAAAATAAATCATTTTGATCATTGCAGTATTTGTTTTGTTTGCATAGGGCAGAGTATTCACATTCCAATTGGCAAATTATAAGGTCTTCCCAATACGGAAGACAGCTTCCGGAGAGGAACTGACTCATTAAAGAAAATTATTGAATTCCACCCCTTGAATTCGACGAAAATGAGGATTCTTTTGATTATGATTGTACTTAAAGATAAAATTATTTTTAAAATAAGGTGTCTAAATTTAAGCTGTTGAACTTGTAACTGCCAGCCAATCACAACAGTTAGGTTAATCGCAGCCTTAAAAAATAAACAAATATCACAATTTGCAACTATCAATATTCGATATTAAATATTTGAAAAATTATAGATTTTTTAGACAATTCATAAACGTGCAGCTTACAATATACGGGTACGGGAGAGCTCGAACCACAATTTACTTGTTTTTTTTTTATTTGGTTGTAAATAAAGGCCAATCAACATTTTGACACGAGAACACGAGCGTATTTCTTAAGATTCTTGATGAAGCTGAACTCCAATACGCATATTGATTGCTTCTTAATTAAGGAAAATTCATAACTAACTCACACAAATCTGCTCTTGGGATCAATCATTGACAAAATTAGGTATTAACCTATTATCTATCACATTATTATGTGAAAAGTGAAAAAAGGTGAAAGTACTAAGAAATTAAATTCATTTCTTATCTGATTTTTTCTTTGTGTAAAATGTTTTTTTGTTCTAGAATTATCAACTTAAGTATCAAATCACTCTGGAATAAATCAAAAACAAGACAATTCTTTCAAAAAATGATAAAAAATGATATCTCCTCGAAATCGCCGCTTTCCAATTCGACTGTAAAAGTTAAAAAAACGCAAGTAGATATTGCTTATTGTTCGCTGGACATTTTCAGACTTATTTATAAACTCCATTTAGCGTCGGAGTAAAGATTCTCCGACTTTACAACGCCTCTATTGCTTATTTATAAAAAAATACACGAGGAATAGAGGCGGAGTAAGCTAAAACTGGTTCATAGGAGGTATAAAGCCGTTGTCATTTTGACATGACATCGTGTGAAATTTACAAACAAATTTTTTTTATTTTTTTACTAAGGCAAAATGGATAGTTATTTTGCATTTATAAATGATTTCAATTCCTTAAATGCTCTAACAGCTATGGTCTTGGGGACGCAATGCGCGGTTGGTACATTCATTATTAGGATTTGAACTTAGTATACAATCCAATTTTAAATGTATCCAATTTCCAACATGCATACAATTATAATAAAATGAATAATGATAGATCGGTATTTTTTTTTTTGGTAGTAGGTATATTTGAAAGGAGAAAGGCGTATGCTCGGTTTAACTATTCTGAGTTTGGACCGACTGAAATCTAATAAATAATGCTGTTAAAGTTTAAATTTTTAATTATTCTTTCCTTGAGTTCACTAAAAATGCTATTTTTAGTTATTCATTAAGCTACTCGTACTATATCATTGAAATAATAATATGAAAGATAAACAAAATAAAAATATTTTTTTTAAGATTGTGTACCCTGATGATGAAGAATAATCCTCGAAATAAATTGGCGTAGATAGCATTTCAATGAACTCAAGGAAGCAAAACAAAGAATAAGTATCTACAAAGTTAAAAAAACTACATAGTTATTCGGTATATTTTCGGTAGTAATATACATGCAGCTGCAATATATAACAGAATAATAGTCTCTAAATTTAAATGGCGATGCAAGTTTCGTTAAAAAATTATACAATATAACAGCAACAATACCACTTAAAAATGTTTCTTAGCTTAATTTTAGAATAAAATACCTGACGTGATCGAGAAATTCCGATACCTGATTGGAATGTACAGCATCCAAATCGTTTGCAAATATTTAATACAATACTTATTGTGGTAGTTTAAGCAACTACGATGCGACGGTCATATTTCTCCTTTTTTGAGAGTTATTAGAATTATTGAAATTTGTATACTGGGATCTTTAAACTGCTAACTTAAGATGAAATATTTTTGGGTATTTATCATTCTTGTCGAATAAGTAATTTATATAAATCGTTTTCCACAGCGGCATTATACCACTGAATAAATGTATAGACAGTTACCGCGATAAAGAAGCAATTTTTAAAATTTTTTCCTCTTCAACTCGGATGATGCAGTACTTGAAAACATTCGTGTTTTTTTTGTAAATAAAAAAAAATTATTCATTAGGTATGAACTTAAATTATAGTTTTAACTAAAATAATTCCAAAAGTAAAAATGACACTTCTGTATACATTTTTAGGGGCGTCAAGAAATAAAAATAAAGATTCCTTGTATGTATAGATTATACTTGATTATTTCCAACGATTGCTTCTTCAATTTCTAATATGCTCTTTTTATACCTATATAGTGGACAAAAAATGCGATGCTCCCAGAAGACACATTTCCAATTTATTTTTCAATGTGCCATAAGAGGATTACAACTAAATTAAAAAAAAGGAAAATAAAGATAGGAATATCCCCTTATATGTCTATATTCAATGTGTCATTTGTTCACTCACTCCTGGTATATGTACTATGTACAGCATCCTGTAATGATAGATGTAGCTTTTTAACTTGGCTTGCAAGTATAGGCCTCTAACAGCGTTTCTTTCTCTTTTATAAGTATGAAGCCATATCCAAGTCCCAGTGAAATATACCTTATGTGATGTCCTTTGAAGTTGCTCAATCTCCAAGGATATAAAATAATGACAAATTTTGGAGAGTAAATGTAATAAGCAAAACTGTGAAATGGGAAATGAGCGTCTACCATAAAGAAAACCAATCAGAATTGATAAGGCTTCTTAGGTAAGACCCTTATGTTCTTTCCTGCTGTTCTTGAACAACTCAAATATAAAAACTGAATGATGTGGTTTCACATCTAATTTTTGTAAACTCTCTCTTCTGTACCTTACTGCTCCATGATAGGGTTGTTTTTATGCATAAAGGCGTCAGGTGGTAAAAAACTACAACCACCATTATATCAGATCTCCAAACTGATAAGAAACTTAAAAATACATTATTTTGTGCCTGTTCTTTAAAGCTGATTTTAAAAGAACGTAGCCAAATCTGAAAACAGTTGTCAAGTGTTGCACGAAATCTTGCATGTCGTGGGCCATTGCCTATAGCAAAAAAACATTCTACTCTCAAAATTTATCAGACAAATCTGGTTTGTAAACAATGTAAGTTCTCAAAAACACTCCAGCATTTGATTTCTCGTAACAAAAGTCCTCATTATACTACTTATAAGCGAGTATGGAATACACACTAGTCCTTTTTCAAGTACACCAGCAGCAGCACTTGATCAACGTAGGTACCGTTCCATGGATATTATATATTGTATGTACTTGTTGTGGGTTCGATTTAATGTACAAGCAGTGATGACTGGTGACTGGCGACTTTGTTACAGAGGGGCGAGAGTTTCATTGGAACGAATGCGACAGTGACTAAATTGAAACCTTTGCTGAGTTGTCATTGTCAATGAAATAGTCAGAAGTACCCTTTAAGTAATCCAAGACGTAGTGAGCACAGTTGGTGAAGATTTTTTGTTGATTATTATCAAAAACGTTTTTTTTAGAAAATGTATCACATTTATATTTGTAAGACTTAAGGATTCTAAATAGAAGTGATATGGTGTACGAGTATATACTTTCTATGTTTCAATGTTTATAACTTTGTACTTCGTGCTTGCATACTTGATTATTTACACATAAATAAGTATATGCACGAATATCTGAATAAAATATATTTGTATAAAGAGATACCCACTATAAAAAAGCTCTGCAATTTACGCCATTTAAACTATTAAATATGTACTAATCAAAATCTTCCAAGCTCATTAAATTTTTCTATATACATTTATGTATAAGAAACATTTAAAGTCAGCTGTTTTAATATGCACAATTATGTAGGCATAGCTATACACTGAACCAAAAAGGTACATAATATCAATTAAAAATTTTATTGCGACAATGAACTTTTTAATTAAAACTCGTCCAATAAACTAGTTTATTGCGACAATAAACGGCTGTTTATTGATTTCATTTTTCCATAATTTTTCAATAAACTGTTTATTGATTTTAAGAAACGTTTATTGATTTTTAAAAACGTTTATTGATTTTTAAAAACGTTTATTGAAAGAGTTTAATTGGCGCAATAAACTGTTTATTGCGGCAATAAATGGTTAATTGCTATAAACGGTTAATTAAAAAACTCAGTTTATTGGCGCAATAAACTCATTTATTGTCGCAATTAACTCATTTTATTGGCACAATTAACCGTTTATTGTCGCAATAAACTCGTTTATTGCCGCAATAAATTCATCAATTGGCGCAATAAACTCAGTTTATTGGCGCAATGAACTGTTTATTGGCACAATAAACCATTTATTGTCGCAATAAACTCGTTTATTGTCGCAATAAACTCATTTATTGTCCCAATAAACTCATTTATTGTCACAATTAACTCAGTTTATTGGCACAAATAACCGTTTATTGTCGCAATAAACTCGTTTATTGTCGCAATAAACTCGTTTATTGTCGCAATAAACTCATTTATTGTCGCAATTAACTCAGTTTATTGGCACAATTAACCGTTTATTGTCGCAATAAACTCGTTTATTGCCGCAATAAATTCATCAATTGGCGCAATAAACTCAGTTTATTGGCGCAATGAACTGTTTATTGGCACAATAAACCGTTTATTGTTTCAATTAACTGATTTATTGGCGCAATAAACTCAATACTTGGTGCAATTAACTCAATTTATTTGCACAATAAACCGTTTATTGTCGCAATAAATTCATTAGTTAGCGCAATGCACTCAATTTATTGGCGCAATTGACTGTTTATTGCCACAATAATCGGCTTATTGTGGTAATAAATTCATTTATTAGCGCAGTAAACTCGTTTATTGCCGCAATTAACTAATCAATTGGCGCAAAGAACTCAGTTTATTGCCACAAATAACATATTGATAAAAATTTTAGTAAAATATTAAAATTTCTATTTATTAATATAAGTATGTATATGTATATATATAAATAATTAAATTATTGATTTATATAAATAAATAAAATGTTTAATATATTTTTAAAATTTCTATAAATAATTTACTGTGGCAATACGTACATATTAAATATACTTACATTTTATTTTTTATTTCCAACCTTTCCTGAAATTTTTAAGAATTTTAAGTTCAAAAATGAAACATTTTAGTTAAACGTTATAAGATATTTTATTAAATTATATAACTTATTATTATTATTATTAATATTATTTATTACAACATAAATAACAGCATTAGCTACCAGAGGCTTTTAGCTGGACAAAAATTTAAATTACTTTGGAGCAAGTAAACTTTTCATACATGTATTTAAACGAATACAAACTATTCTTTATATCCTTTCTTATAAAAAGTTACAAAACTTGGAAAAGGAAGTCTTAAGTTAAAAATGAAAACTCTTGAATCAAATCCCACGTTGAGGACAACAGTGGCACTAACCAAAAAACCTACACCCGTATTATGGTTGTAAATTATAAATTAATAGTTAATAAAAATTGAAATTCGATATTTTATAACCCAATTAAAAAAAGTTTTGGTCATTGATAATCATGCTTACCCTTATGACAGAAAGAAAATTAACAAATATTGTCAGATAGTTGATAATCAAAATATAAAAAGATTTCCCTAAAGTTTATAACATCTTTACCCACCAAAATAATGAAGGGTTGCACATTGTCTCCTTTTTGTTGCAGGTACTGGATGTGGTCCTCAGCTACCTGATTGATCCCGCCACAAAGATAAAAGATTCCTGCGAGTCCTTGATAGTTGGTTTTATTGATGTCTTCATTCCCTTGCGATCTTTTCGCACGGACTTATGTGTGGGTACTAAGTACCCGTGAAGTGCCCACAAGAGAGCAGCATCCCGACAGTCTGAAAATAAGAATGAAAACGTGGATATAAAATTTTGTTATAAAATTATGTAGTACTTAAATAAAACTAGTATAGTAGATATAAACTTTTGTAAAAGATAAGATAAATCGGGTCAATAAATGGAAGCAAATCTCGAATTTCGCTATATCGACCCTTTTCCTGCATTTTATCGTAAGGGATGTTTTAGAAAGAAAATAAATTATTGGATTTTGTTAGTACCAATTGAAGCCATCAAACCTGTTGTCATGTTGCAGCTAAAGCACTGTAAATATTCAATGCTGACTTTAGACATAAGTGGTTATATGGATCAGAAGTAAAATTTTGGTTTCTTCTCATACTTTTTTTGTGTCGCTTACGATAATTTGTTGGAAAGGGTTCGATATTCATTGATGTATAAAGGAGAATGAATATGATATACATAGGTCTTTAAGTGTTACACTAATGTGATGCAACCCATAAAATTATGCCCATTCTCCTTTAGTAGCTGTCATTTTTAATACGGAAATAAACTATTTTCGTTTTTAATAGGCAAAAATAAAATAACTATATAATATTCAACTTACTTTCTGGAATATTATCGGATGCTATCTTCTCCAGAACGCCCTTAATTGTTTTCTTCTTAACCCGATCTTCCGTTTTTAAAAATTCTCGTATCTTAGTAAAAACTTGTTCCCATCGATCAAGGAGAGAATTATGGCTTTTAAACATGTACGCGAAATCCATGTCCACCTTTAAGAAAACAAATTAAAATATTTATTCATTGAGTGTATTTTTAAAGCCAGCACTTTTTATGAAATGATTCTAAGAAGTTCCCAAAGTTGGAACTTGCATCAGGAAATTAAGAAAAAAAAACTTTTGAAAGAAGTACACATCTACTCAAGTTTGACTTACAAATCGAAAGAAAGAAGGAATTTTGTATTGGGGCCATTTCTTAAAAATGTCCGATGTTGTTGTAGAGTTTTTTTATATCCGTGAGTCTCAATTTGGAACACGCTTTCCAGCACCTATCAAATTCCTCGGAACTAAGGTTGTCAAATCTTAGTGCTTGATAGCACGTTTCAGCATTTTCTTCTGGAACTGAAAACCATAAATATGTACTTATTAGTTTTTTTAAATAAATTAATAAAAATAATATTGAAGCTCCTGTTTCAAAAATTAAATGCACGAAAATGGAATCGACTAGGAATTTTACAAAGGAATGTTATAAGCGAAAATTGTTCAAAAGGATAAAATTAATAAGTATAAATTCTTTTCGTAGTATGAGACAAAAACAGAATGCTATGCAAATATGAATTTATCTAGGTAGTGGTTTCTTTAAATAAATAAGCTTTTATACCTATACAAATTTTTTAAACCTTTTTCAAGAAAAAACTTGTTTTTATTATTGTACGAATGAAAATTAAATTTCCAAACAAAAATATTAAGCTGTTTTTGAGATACCGAATTTTCCACAAAAAATTATTCTTTTTTTTTCAAAAATTCAAACTATATTTTTGTTTAAGTTTCGAAATGCAATTTTTTTAATTTTTTTTTAACCAAATCTATAAAAAATTTCATTAAAATCCCTTATGTCGATAATAAGTTATTCAAAATTTTAAAAAATTGTTCTATGGAGGTACAAGCTGCAATAATATCTTAATTTCAATTTTTTTTTTTATTAAATTAAATATTTATAAAATTTCGAAAAAAATTGTATGACAGGTACCGTTATTTACGGTCTTAAAAAATGTGTGGGGGTAAAACATTTAAAGAAAATCGGCGTTTAGGCTGTAGTCAAACAGACAGAATTGCGAGACCCCTTTTTTTAGTCTTCGGTATCATCGTAATGTCAACTTTGATCGAAATCTCGAGTTCGATTTTTTTACGAATGATAACTTGCCTTATAGTACCTATAAGTCAAGTCGAAAGTAAAAATATATCGATAAGTGATATTATGTAGGTAAATAAATAAATAAGACTTACCCATTTCGACTTCTGTGTCTGTGTCTACATCCACAGTTTTTCCACTCCTGGGCTTACTTCATTGTTTTTAAAATGAATTTCAAATTGCTATATTTATTGTAGATCTTCCCGCTCTTCCCAGACCTATAGTACTCCTGCAAAATATTGAATATTTACTTTAAAAATATTGCTTTAAAAAAAATTTTGTGTGGGACAAAAGAAACTCTTCTTTTCCACTTTGCAAAACGAACAAAACTTTGAACGACAAGTGGAATAGTATGGTTTTAAAAAAAATCGAACTTTCGAGCCTCAAAATGTATATGAAGCAGGGTTGCGAATTTTTGTATTAAAAAAGTCCATGTCATAAGTCTGTAGATGACTTGTGAATTAAAAAAAAAATTAAACTCAAAAGTTAGTTATCGACTTATGATTTAAAAAAAAAATAATTCACAACCTACTAAGTGACTTATAAATAAAAAAAAAATGTATTCTTAAGCTACTTGGTAGATTGGAAATTTGTAAGCTTGTTTTGACTACAAATTATTTAATTATTAACGAAACAAGTTTTCAAGCTTTTGGAGAATTGTGTGTGTTTTGTTTTATTGATATTGCTTTTTATTCTATTGGGTTATAAGGACTGCATAATCGGTTACTCACACACAATGCTCCAAAAGCTTGAAAACTGGTTTCATTAATAATTAAATAACCAATTGTCAAAACAAGCTTAACCCTGGATGGTTTTAATATGCTATCACAAGAAAAATCAACAAAAAATACCCCAAATAACAAAAAAGCAAAAAACGTGTTCATACAAAAATCACACAAAAGTTATCCTTCGTCGTCGTTTCGACGAACATACCTAAAAATATTTTAATTGATCACAGGATACCATAAATCCGCTCACTGGTAGAGATCAACACCAACTGATGTTGTACAAAGATTGAATTAAAAGGGATGAATAGTAAAAAAGAAATTATACAAAATAAAAAGGGTGTTCGTCGATTCGACGAAGGTTAACCATCCAGGGTTAATAATTTCCATTCTACAAACTAGGTTATGAATTAATTTTTTTAAATTCATAAGTCACTTAGTAGCAGGTTGTGAATTAATCTTTTTAATTCTTTTTAATTCATAAGTCTTCTGATTTAATTTTTTTTTCAATTCAAATGTCACCAACTACCTATCTTGTGAATTGAATTTTTTTTTATTCAGAAGTAACCCAATAGCTTGTGAATTAAAGTCAAGCTTGAGCTAAAAAGTGACTTAAGCTTTTGCAACCCTGATATGAAGTAATGAGTTCTGATGTGATTTTGTTAAAAATATGTACGTAGTTAACTTCCCGAAGGATCACTTTCTCATATTTAAAAGTGGAAAAGAAGAGATTTTAAATTATTTCACCTCTTTGTAAGGTATTATAATTTATTAATAAAAATATAAATAAAATTAAATAAAATTGAATTGATTTCTTATAAAAAGGCTTACCAGTTTTTCACTAGGAAATCGTTCAATGATTTCCTTTTCCAATTTATAGCTACCACCTAGTTCAAGATGGATTTTATTCATGATGAAATACTGCGCTATAACACCAATCAAATGACGTCTTGCTTAACTTGACTTTAATTTTGTAGTTTTTTGTATCGAACCTAAAACTGATCAAACAATATTGTTTTGAACTTCTGATCTATCGAAAATCCTAAGAAAGAATTATAGAGAAAAAAGGAATAATTTAAAGAATGAAAGACTGTTGACTTAAAAAAATCTACGAATCATCTAGACTGTCAATTTTCGAAATTTAAAAATAATGCAGCATTCAAGTAACACATAAGAGTTTTGTATAATTTGTTTAATGGGTGCTATCGCGAATAAAATTTCTCACGGATTTTTTCCCATCGTCGATTACTGGAAACGTGAATTATGGTCGCAGTTTCTCTTATAATGTAATGACATCAAAAATGAATATTCCATGGCAGCGGGACTGTCATTTTGATCAAACAAATTTGAGACTACAAGAAGCAGTTAAAAATTGTGAACATTTCCAATTTTAGAAGATGGGAGAAATTCCGTGGGAAATTTTATTCACGATAGCCCCGAATATGTACATACATAGATATGTATATTAATTAAATAACTCACCTTGTCTATTCTTTCGATATTTAGTTTTCTATTATTTTTCAAAATTATCTCTGAGTTTTATTGTTTCTCTAACAGCTGGACTTGTACTTGTAGTTCGCGTACAATATGAAAATAAAAAGAAAAAAAAAAACAAAAAGTTAACAAAAAATTAAAAACAATAAGGGCCGACTTTTCTTACGTCAGATAAAAATGTCTGATAGAACAAACAAACATGGGTTAGTAAAAACGTGTTCAAACGTGTTAAAATAGAAAATGCACAAATGTTTGTTTATTTTTATTTGTCAGATAGTTAACTGGAGATGGAAAAATCGGATCTAAATCTGCATCAATAAATAGTTTATTGCGGCAAATAATGGTTTATTGTGACAATAAATGGTTTATTGTGACAATAAATGGTTTATTGTGACAATAAATGGTTTATTGTGGCAATAAATGGTTTATTGTGACAATAAATGGTTTATTGTGACAATAAATCGTTTATTGTGACAATAAATGGTTTATTGTGACAATTAATGGTTTATTGTGACAATAAATGGTTTATTGTGGCAATAAATGGTTTATTGTGCGAATTAATTGTTTGTTTATTAAAAGTTAAGTGTTTTTTGGTCAACCATTTTAAAATGGGAAATTATTATTAAAATATTCCCAATAAACCATTTTCTGACCAAAAGAAATTCAAATGCGGCAATAATTAGCGAAATCAATTTTATTGTTCAACGCTTTTTTTTAGTGCAAGGAAAAATGCAATACATACTTACTTATATGGAATTGAAATTAACCACTCGCACTAGATTTTTTTGTAACTTTTTGAATGTATTATATTTTATATTTTAATATTTCTACTACAAACTTATTAATTGTTTTATTGTATTATTTTTAACACAACACTTTGTATACTCTGTTATAAATTAATAGATATGACGTTTACTCACGAAACACACGATCACGACAAGAACAAGGAATAGACTGAATCGTCTCACAATTCTTATTGTGCGTTTGGGTTAGCTAAGACAATAAATGGTTGTTTGCGACAATAAAAAGTTTATTGCGCCAATAGACAGTTTATTGCGACAAGAAACAGTTTATTGCGCCAATAAACAGTTTATTGCGACAATAAACTGTTTGTTGGGACAATAAATAGTTTATTGAAAGTTAACTGTTTTTAGATATGGCAATCTGGATTATCAATTAATAGTTTATTGCGACAAGAAACAGTTTATTGCGCCAATAAACAGTTTATTGCGACAATAAACTGTTTGTTGGGACAATAAATAGTTTATTGAAAGTTAACTGTTTTTGATATGGCAGTCTGGATTATCAATTAATAGTTTATTGCGACAATAAACTGTTTGTTGGGACAATAAATAGTTTATTGAAAGTTAACTGTTTTTTGATATGGCAGTCTGGATTATCAATTAATAGTTTATTGCGACAATAAACTGTTTGTTGGGACAATAAATAGTTTATTGAAATTTAACTGTTTTTTGATACGGCAGTCTGGATTATCAATTAATAGTTTATTGCGACAATAAACTGTTCGTTGGGACAATAAATAGTTTATTGAAAGTTAACTGTTTTTTGAAATAGAAATATCAATAAATAGTTTATTGTGACAATAAAAGGTTTATTGTGACAATAAATGGTTAGTTGAAAGTTAACTGTATTTTTAAATGGCAGTTTGGATTATCAATAACTAGTTTATTGCGACAATAAAAGGTTTATTGTGACAATAAATGGTTAGTTGAAAGTTAACTGTTTTTTGAAATGGCAGTTTGGATTATCAATTAAAAGTTTATTGTGACAATAAAAGGTTTTTGAAAATGGAAATATCAAGAAATAGTTTATTGTGACAGTAAAAGGTTTATTGAAATGCTAATTCGGATTTTTTGTGAACTTAAAAATAAATATAGAAAATAACTTCTTATTTTAAACATTTTATTTCAAGATCAGATCTTTCAAATAAAAGTTAAATAGAATAAGAAACCAAATACAATTAGGAAGATTAGATTTTGGAAATTGTTAATATTGGTCAATTATTTTATGCAAAAAGAAATCGATTCAAATTTTGAACTCGTTTACTATGGAAATAAACTGCTAATTATATATAAAATTACAACTGGGGCTTAGAAAATAATATTAAATTGTAATAACCTATTTATCGTCACAATAAACGATTTTTAAGGCTTAATTCAATTAAAAAGTTTATTGCGACAATGTATAAGTTTATTGCGGTACTAAATAGCTTATTATTTTCCGATTTCGAATTCAATAAACTCAAATTAATTGTCACAATAAAAAGTTTATTGATTACGGAAATCTGAAATCAATAAAAGTTTATTGTGACAATAAAAACTTTATTGCGACAATGAAAAGTAAGTCAATAAACGGTTTTAAGAATTTTTATGACGATTTTTATTTTCAGTGTAAGGAGAGACTTGTTCTTTTTTAACATTTTCTAGACTCCAACAGTAGCAAATACACCATTATAAAATTTAGGTTTTAATTTTTTAAGATTATTTCTAGACTCTTCCTCTTTTTATCGTTATTGTATCGGTCTTGACAAGATTCATAAAATTTAACTTGGTTTTTGAGAGCAGACATTTTTTCTCGAAAAATAAAAATTTAACACTGGAGAAAAGTAATAAGTTGAATGATAAACAGAGAAAAGGAAACCCCCGTTTCCAATGACATCGGTGATACCATAGTCCAAAAGTAGAGTATACGTTTATATAGAAATTCTAGAGCGTTCTAGTAATGGACCACTAATGTGATATGATGGTAGCGAGAGAAAATTCAAACAAATTGAGTTCATGTAATAATAATAAGCTTTAGGATACCGTCTTACTGGCTTATTAGTGAGATTTAGTTTTTAAATAGTATATCAATTTCGCAACCCACCAAATTTTGTAACTAACGTTGATTCGCTAGTTTAGGTACACGTTTCAAACACGGCTTTAACCGAAGCAAGGGACTTTAAGTACTTACATCCTTCTATCGAATAGCTTGCTTGCACTATACAACCAATTAGTCATTGCCTTGTGTTTGAAGCAGTTTGCTTGAATTGTATAATACTTCGTACAACAATTACGTTTACCTTTATTTTATACCCATAACCCACTGTTGTTGCTCTTGTGTTTCCAAACCATTTTCGAAAACATTGCCCAGAAAGTATCGCCCATATAATCCAAAGAAAAAGACAACACACTGCCAATGACTTTTTCAATGCATCTTATATCAAATGCATACATTGTGAGCACAGACCTATCTTACCAACCACCTTCGTTGATCGTTTTAGATTATTGGATCACTCTCTGCAATTGCAATACTCCCTTGCAATGCAAATATTTTAAAATGCTATAACTTATTCTAGAACTATTAAAGAGAGAGCTTCATTCCAACGAAAAATATTTATTTTGTTTTAAAATACTTTCCCTATGAAGTCAATGTCAAAAAGACCTGCTACTTTATGTATTACATAACATTTTTACCTAAGGAAACAAAAGGCTTTTACACCATTTACCAAATAAAAAAAAACTCCGTTTTTCCTTTAAGAAGAAGTAGAGTGCTACGACAAATTGGATCTGGGTTTCCATCTTTCCTTTATCTTTTTTATTATAAAAAACCATTTGGATTTCACCAATTTTTAAATCTTTTATTTATCTCGATTTCCTCCCCAAAAAAATGTATTTCTTTTTCTTAAGGAAGATACTTAGTTCCTGTCGCGACCTACGCGATTAGGGAAGCAAATTATTTTCCCGGTGTGATAACACGAAATGATGGTGGGCAAGTCTAATTCGTCTGATTACTTATGCAAAGCATTCCAAGATAATATTACAAAAGGTTACCTGATGAAGACAGTGATTTGTTTCCTTATGCCCAGTTTCACAGCGGTACGTTTAAATTAAGTTAAGCTAAACCTAAAGTTGAATTTACGAGTAATTATCTATTTTGAGGGATGGATGTCTATAGAACTTTTATGAATATTTTAACCAATGCATTTCGAAATATTGATTAAATAAAGTAATAATTAACGACATATATTATAAGATCTTTAAATGTAGTGATGTTTCAGGACTCCATAAAATTATTAAAAAATAAATAGAGTTTAAACTTTCACGGTAAAATTAGTTAAAAAAGTACTTCGGAATATTAATTTCGGTTACAGTTGGGACATTTGTAAAACTATTTGGTGTTTCCTTTTCAAATGTACACTTAGGTATTATTATATAAAATCTACATGGACTTCCTTAGAACTCATAAATTTAAATTTCTAATAATGTGTTGCTAAAATGGAAAAACCCTACCTTGATGTATTTTGAAAATAGATGATTTCCTAACAGGTTATGTTTTACAGAAACTCTGCTAACTTATTTCGCATTTTTATTAAGATCCTTTGGGGTCTTAAACAAAACGTTCCTAGCTTCTTAAGAATAGCGAATAAAAAATAAAAATGAATGATTGTATTCATACAAAAAAAAAATGTCAATGCCACGGGTGAGACAACATTTTGTTTAATTTTAATTAATTTAAAATTAGACAAAGTAGCTTCAATGCTAATAAGCTAACAACCTATAAACTATGAAAACGCAAAGATTGCGACATTTATTAAACACAAAAAATTAATTTTCGTGTTGCACAGAACACACAAAAGTCTGAGTCTTACCAACATTCAAAACTAAGTTGCGTTCAAAAAAGTTTTAATTACTGTAAGTTTTTGATGAACATGCAAAAAACAATATCAACATTATTTGTACGGATTATGTTACTGCGGTGTTTTATTGGGGTACCAAAGTCCGCTTTTTCATGGAATACCCCTTAAACTTGATTCGCTAAACTTGTAAGATAAGCAAAGTATGTGTTTTCAGGGATTCGTTAGGCCAGTCTGTATGAACTATACACGTTTTGTTTAGCTCTTGTTTACTCTCAATTTGGTAAATTCCTATGTAAAATCCGATATATTATACGATTACTGAACTACATTTAACATTTAACAAGGGTAGTGTAATCAAACCCTCTGAGTGTTGTGCATATTATAAAAAAAAAATAGAAAAAAATAAGTCCTTATATTCAATTCTTAACGTGATATTTCTATATAATTTTAAAAGATGAAAACCCATATAAGCATTGTAGACATTGGCTTACATAGTATTTAATTATAAAAACCATAAATTTACATCAACAAGTATATCTATTTGTGAAAAAAGTTAAATCGCTGAAATAAACATCAGTTAATAATTTATAAGGGTTAAGAATATATATACAGCGGAAGGCTCTTAGACGGTGCGCAATGCTTCCTACCCAAGATAGATTACATTTCCTGATCATGAAAAAAAATGTCAGACTGATTGAATTTATGAGTAGCAATAAAATAAAAGTTTGCAATAAAATTTGTACATCCTTTAAGGCAATATATAAAAACCTTTTTATATTGTCCGGTGGCGTAATTTGAAACGTCCGCTCTCACGCCAAGGCTGACCATGTACCCATCCTTTATGCAAGTCCTTTACGCAATATGAAAAGGAGTGTGTCGCTTCCGTCAACGACAGAGTCGATTTATCTTTTGAGTGAGCTGAATACTCTTGGAAAATATGTTAAACTTTTTCTTTGGTTATGGGTATGTATGTACTGTATAGTACTGTACATACTAATGCTTATTAAGAATAATAGTCAATTAAAACAATGTGAGTATGTACATTATTGATGTATGTACATATATGTATATACTCATATAAAATGATTATCAGTTTATTACATATTTATTTTAAAGGCTCTATCTACCCCTACCCTATTTGAATTTGATTGTTCTAATCGGTATTATTTATGACTTCCGTTCATGCAATTTCCATAAATCACTAGACTAGTGCAAAATATAACATGATAGCAGGGGTCAAGTCCGCAAGGGATGTAATTTATAATTAATAGTCAGAGAATCATATGTGCCACATTTATGAGCATACATTTTCACTCAAACTATACGAAATTAGTTTAATTTGTGGTAAGGTTTATCTCCTGTTAAGTACGCGTATGCATGCATAACATTACACATTGTGTTGCTTTAAGCATTGGAGCAATATATAATGTTAATCAATCAGTTATAATGATTATATTTTTTATTATTAAATTAATGCATTTGAAAAATGCACGCACTTTCTTTAATGCACCATGAAAAAGAAGTGTGTTTTATGATTATAATGAAGACGAAAGTTCCATTGAGAATAAACGACATGATGTTTTTATCTAAATTTTGAATGCATACAATCGGTGCTTCTTTCTTGCAACTTAGCTTACTGCACTTAGTCCTTCAATTAGCAGATTATTAACAGCCGCATACACATTTTATAAAATGAACAAAACAAAAATTAACCGCTTTCGTGTTCAGATTATGATTATACCGAAAGGTATTTTCTAACTATAGACCTACATTTCCCCTAAAATAGAATCAATTTGGATTTTGGTAAAATATTTAATAGTTAAAAAAATCTATGTGTGTTTTTCAATATCGTTTCTAAGCGTTGATACACACTGAAACAAATCCTTAACTAAAAACTACTTCATTTCATCTATTTAACGATTTTTTCAAGTGACTTAGCCAATTGTTGCGTTCGACATTGAATTCATTCAGCATGAAGTCATTCACAATGAATTTTGGTGGATTCAGTGAAACTAAGTCGTAAGCATAGTCTTTAAGTCAACGATTTTATTTTTCGTCATAACGAATTAACTTCATTAGTATACGTTCATTTAATTCTTTAAGGTTAGTTTGGTTTTTGGCAGTTTTTTTTCTTGTTAGTTTGAGTTCCCACTTTTTTTGTCAATCCAATATAAGTAAATGAACTAAAAAGATCTAAATTTGTTTTCATTTGTGAAATTTTCACGATCGCATGAAATGTTGCGTTCAGGCAAAGCAAAGTCAGATCTCATTTCTATGGTTTTTGCTATTATGAAAATAAAAATAAGTTTAAAGTAAAGGAAAAGAGTGTATGGCTACTCTTTGATAGAGACAAAAATCTCAGATTATTCTAAACGAATTTTTCAATACGTCAACGAAAAGTGAAATTTTTTTAAGAATTACGGAGCACTAGCTTAACTTAGATCGGTATTAGTTGCTCATGCAAGAATGACTGAGTTACCGCCAATTGAAGAATTAGAAAAAGCATTTGAAGGACATTGTTCATACGCGAATTGAGGCCTAGATGTAGATGTAGAACTTTTGTTTTGAGTACTTGGCTGTCGATCATGTCATACCACTCACACATGCCACTTCAATTCGAACAACTTCGTATTCCGGTCTTGTTTGGCATTCGCACGTCAACTCTTTGGAACAAAATAATTCTGGTCCCACTGATAACAACAACAATAACAGCAACAACAAAATAAAACTATGCCAGCGAAGAGCTTCGATCCTATTCACGCACCATCAGGTGTCGAACCTCAGTCATGAAATTTCGGAGCAAATTTGAAAAAAAAAATGGAGCAAATGCAAGATTTCCGGAGTAGATTTGAAACAAAAAGAAAATCCTTCCTTTTCATGAAAATTAAAACATACATAGGTATGAACATAAAAAAATAGTATTAGCAAAATAGAAAAATAAGTCACAGATTTCATTGGAAAACTTAGTATTATTTTCAAAAATTGTTTTGTGAAAATAAACAAATTACAAATTCAGAAAGAATTTTTAACAAAGGTTTAATGGTTTATTTCAACAATGTCATATTTGTAGATATATAAATTAGACAATTTGTCTGTGTGGAAAAAGTGGAGTAAATGTCGAAAAATCGGAGCGTTGTTGGAGTAAATTTTTTGTTTCCTTCAAAAGTGGAGCAAATTTGCTCCGAACGGAGCAAGGTTCGAACCCTGCGCACCATTATGCCGTGCACGATGTGTAGGACGTCGGCACTCAGAGTTCGAATAACAATGTCAACGCATTTTCTTCTTAGAAGACCAAAACTATGTTTCGACAAGTTACACTATCCCGGAAGAAGAAATCTAAAATTGAAGTGAAAAAGTAAAAGGAAACTTTAAGTCATAAATAAAATTTTGCAATAAAGCGTTTTTTATATCATATAAAGCTGTAAAAAATAGAATTCCTTAAAGAGTTCTGAAATGTGGATGGGGTAAGGATGTTGAAATGTAGATTTCATCAAAACCAATTTTTTATTTTAATTTCTCTCCTACGAATTTCTTACTATTTGTTCTATAAAAATAATTGATATGGAAACAAAATTTTCAGGAAACTTGTTCCTCTTAAATATTTTAACAAAAAAGCAGAAAACTGTAGGTACCCTCCATTTATTTATGTCGACAGCACACATACAAAAATGGTTAAGAATTGTAAATCAAAATAGTTCGATGCTTTACAGTACCTTGTATATATACCATCACAAAAATTATGAGAACAATTTTAATTATCTAAATTCGATTTACAAATAAGATTTTAATACCTACTTAAAATTCGGTGAGGTACATTCAAGCTCAAGACCTAACTTAACTTCAATTTTTGATGCCTTAGTTTTTTTTTCTCTATACACATACACAAAATTTAAAAGGAGGGTACCAAAAGTTTAATAAAATTATTATTTCCGCTTCATAAAAGTTGCATCGGCGTGCAAAAATCAGTTCGTACTATCCCGAAACTTATATCATAAAAATAAAGTACAGGCATTATATTTATTTATCAATGTTCACCCTCCGTCTTGGCTTATGTTTGATATTATAAAAGCGAGAAGTTTTAAAGGGAGCGTGTTCATCCGTATATTAATTGGTTATTAGTTTTATGGTGTGCGAAGTTCAATCCTAAAATTGAAAACAACCACAAAACATATACGCTCTGCGTAACTTTAAATAATAAACAACTACTACCTCTAATTCTTAAAACAGCACACATATTACACCAAATACTGCAATTGAGGAACCAGTACTTCAGTTAGTATTGTAAATACTAAATTTACTGTTTGTGTTTGATGTACCCCAAGGAAGTTGCATATATTTTGTTTATTGTGTGGCCTGCATCCTAGCGCTATTATAGTTTCAGTCTGATTCTATAGACATTAAATTAGTCAAACGTATGCGGGGTGAGTTTTCTATACGCGTAGATATATCAGACAGAAATTATATTTTTATTACTGAGATTAGTAGGTATAAATCATATTGAAAATCTGGTCAATTATGTAATTATATGATGGTGGCCAATTATGCTACTATTATAATAAATGTAATATACTTTTTAACATCAGTGCTCTGGAGCAATAGTTACTTAGAATGTAGGTAAGTTCAGATTAAGTAGGTAGAAAGATATTTTTATTTTAATGTCTTAGTTTCTAAACGATTGCATTAGGAAAAATATAATGAAAAATATATCAATTTAGTTAGTTTTCGCCCACGAACCCTTAAAAAACGGCATACGTGTGTATGTAGATATTTATATACCTACTTATAATCTATCCTAACTAGCATCCGATTCAAAATTAATCTTAAAATTATCAATTTTTCGTAATAAACCTTAATGTAAGGTTAGTGATTTTTATTTTCAAAAAAAAAATAGGAATCTGAAAAGTTGTGAACAAAACATACTGAGGAATAAAAAAAATTGGAAAACATTTAGCACATCCACCTCAACGATTTGATGTATCACATAACATCAGTCCAGAGGCCGACGCACTTGAACACCTGGTCGACCCCCTAGAGAGGAAAGCAATTTCTTTTACGACTTACACATTTGTAAAAGAAGTTTGTACCATTCAATGTCGTCGAGCCGGCTTCTTCTTCGACTTTATGTGCCAGGTATATTATGCGAGTATGTATCTACAGCTAACAAACACGCACACAGATGAATATGATTCCACACCACTGAAAAAGTGATTCCATCAAGTCTCTCAAAAAAATCATTATAGAGTACAACAGAAAAAAAACAAGGAGGTACTCAAGACGAAAAAGCAACAACACGTAGCCTGCAGCCCTCTTAGAATTTTCCCGGTATTCTTAACAAAGAACAAAATCACGAGGAAAGAAATGTCTCCCTCAAACTCACAGCCAAAAAATACACGAAGACAAAATCTACTACTAAATATTCCTCCAGATCTACAACGCATGCTCTAAGGACCTCATATTGTGAGCGCGTTGTAATTTTAACAATTGTTAAGGGTTGTCGCCTTGTGAGATTTTTTTTGCACTATTTTGTTTTTAATTGCCTACCCCAAACGCTCAGAATGTAGCTAACAAAGCGAAAAAAATACATTCTCATAGATCCCTAATAATCCACAGGTTAATGTTGCTATGTGTTGGAATGAAGTTTACTAATACAACTTGGTGAAAGGGCGAGAGATTTTGCGCAGGTGATACAAAGGAAAAATTTGTCTCACACTCTTGAAAAGACGTAGTAGTCTATTTTGCAAGTTTACTATTCGGCTGTTTCAGTCAACAGTTCTATGAATACAAGGGGCCAAAGTGGGGGTTGAGTGAGCCTGATTGGGGTTGATCTTCAATGTGTCGGTAAACATAATTTTAACGGTATGAGTAAATGAAGGTGAATAAGATTGCCCCAATGTTGCGTTCCAAAGTAAATGGATTTTTGTTTTGTAGCTTATGAACGTTTTTCTTCTTTTGTTTAACTTTAGTGGCCATTTTCTTCATGATTAATTTTGGGCGTCTCTTATCTGGCAATATATTTGAGTATCGTTTATTTAAAATTTAAATGAAACTGCTTAGTTATTTAATATATTTGTTACAAGCAGGTACCTACATTAAATTGAATCTCTAATCGAAAAATAAACAATAATAAATTAATAATTTGCCTTAGGTGATTTCTTTTTTTGTTTTAATTAAGAATAAAACACAGGTTGTGTGCCCTCTTCATATCCTAATAAATTATTTCCATTATATGAACCTAAATATGTATGTAGGTAGCTGCATATGTCATATAGATAGTACACATAGAAAGCTTGCACCTCTATCACATACCATGAATTTAAACCCATTAAAACTCTTAAATGGATGTTTGACCTTTTTGCTTGCGAAATAGAAGTACACTTTAAATAAATCCGCGAATATGATTTTAGGAAAATTTTCCGGAATCCGGACCTTCATTCTCAACCTTCGCATAAGCTTCGAAGATATATGACACAACAACTTAAACTGAAATAAGCAAAGCACCACACACTCTAGGTACATGAACGTTCAGTTTTGTTCTGATTTTTGTACTTTTCTTTGGTGGATATGGTTTCAAAAGGACAACTTTTTTCTTGAGCAGGAGGATGGTCTGTCGTCGTACCAATACTATTCACATACCAAAGTTATATAATGGCCAAACAACAACAATAAGTAGGATCTATTTACAAATTCAAATAAAACATTCACATCCCTTTTGTGGGCTTCAACTTGTTGGAATTTTGATATTTTTATCCTCTTATGTAGATATACTGTATACATGACTTTACTTTTTTAAACAGATTTTCATGGCTTCCACACCAAATATGCTATCCCTGCTTATCCCGCGAAGATTAATCGGACAAAAGTGGATACATAGTACGTATGTATACATTACGTTTTTTTAAATGTTGGCTTGACCTTTGTTTGCCCGATTTGACATTTGAGTTAAAAATAATACTCGTACTTGCCTAGGATAAGTTTTGTTTTGGCACCAGATATTTAATAAAGTGCATTTTCGACGTAATTGAGTTTTATACAATTCTGGTACGAATAAATAAAAAGATTTCCTCAAAAGACGTACCCGTCAATATATTATATACTTATATAAAGGTAATTAAATAAAAGGTATTTAAGATTGCTTAATGATAATTCTAATTAAATTGTTTAACAGCGCTTGATATTGTAAAATTTAAACAATCGTTGCAACGAATATAACACATACTTTGTTAGTCCGGAATTGAAAACAAAAGTACAAAGTGCACGATCCTGATAATGTACATCTACAAATACGCGATCGTTTTCTACAATTTTCGTTTAAAATTCTGTTTATTAAAGCGTTCGTTTGCTTATGGTAATTACGGGGGAGGTGCCACACGACTCCAAAACCAAATTTAAAATAGTGAGAAATAATTTTTGTAGGCTTTAAGAAAAAAATGGCAAGGTACTTTTGTAAAATAACTGGAGATTACTTTCTTTTTCGCTATCTATATCTTTTGATCAAAAATTGATCAGATTCAATTCAAGTACTACTTCACAAAATGTCTTTTATTTTTAAAAAGTAACTAAAGTTTACTTAAACCTCCTTAAATTTTTACAATAATTTAGCCAAAAACTTTATTTAAATTTTGAAGCCATGCTTTAGTTATTAAATCAACTAAAAAATGCATAAAAGCTAACTAATTTTAGCTTGTTATAAGATACCCCGACAAAAATGTTACAGTTACCCCTGCCATAACATTTTACAAGAACACAATTTTAAACATACTGAAGGTCACACCTATATAAAATATACATGTAAATTTTACCAAAAACCCAAATTCATGTCCACATAAAACAACCGGGGGCGGCGCCGTGTGACATTCTCGAGGAAGACCAACAATATAAAAAAAATTGCAATCCTGCTAATTCTTGAGACCACCTACATTTTCTTAAATGGCCTCAAATGAACTGGGAACATTCTTCTCTTTCACGAGATTATTAATTTTCAGTCTTTTTACAACGATTAAAATTTTCAAAAATTTTGTTTTGGAGTTTTAATAGTTTTTTTTTCGACTACTAAATATATTATTTTTGATAAAAGAAACATTTTATATACAAATGAAATGTACAAAAGCATGTGTTATAGGTTTGGTCCCAATTATAATAGAAATAACAGTACCCAGCCTTGATTTTTATAGTCAATAATACATACATTATATGTTTAAATTTACAGTGAGTAAGAAAATGAAGATTACATTACGTATTACTTGAAAAAAATAGTTTAAGCAAACAAAAAACAAAAATCTGATTTCTTAAGAAAACAAATCAAAAAGTTTATTTCCACAGATTCAAAGTAACTAATATAAATTCTTAATTTCTAGAATTACCTTATAGGTTAAATAACACAACAACAAAGACTTATTGCTAATTGATAAAAACGTCTTAATTAACAAATTTAACGACACAGAAGAATTCCATCAACATTCTTGAAGCTTTTTTTCGAGCAAAATAAGATTTTCCATAAGGGTTTTTCAACATTTGTGTTATGATATTTTTATATAAAAGGATAGTTTTTCATAAATTATCAAACACTCGTCGGAAGTATGTAATCGAGATACGCTAGCTACAAAATTTATAGAAAATCGAGTCATTTAGCCGAAAAGGCAGACAGAAAAGAAAAAGACCCACGATTTTCTGAGATCCTGAGAGAAATATTTTTAATTAGTTTTAGATCCTGTGGGCTTCGATACTGAGTGCAGAGGAAGGTTCGTCAACGAGCTCAAACTTGAGTAAACTACCTTTACTCACGATTTTTTCCATTCCAAACAGTAATTCTATACCATTTTTGAAAAAAAAAAAAACAAAAAATCAACATTAGATAAAGAAACTTCAGGAGATCCATAATTTCAAACACCCTGTGTAGGATGGAGAAACTTTAGTAGATTCATAATTTCAAACATAACACATGGATGGAAAGAAAATTCCCAAAGGATCAAAACTCTTGCATTTGTGAAAAACAAACGAGAACAACACAACCGGAAGAAGTCAAAATGAAATCAACAGAAAATGCTATTACATCCCCACGATGATGTTTATAGAGACGACGATGATGGGGGAATTACGTATAGATTTTGCCTTGCTGCGAGGGTGTTTTGTGGTGGTTAGGAAACCTGGCAATTCATAGAAGGGGTTGAACCTATGGAATGAGAATGAAAATAAATATATTTCTCCCTAGGGATAGAAGCGGTCCTGCGGCTTTTCAGTAGCATTTCAAACTAATATGACAGACTCATTCATACACCTATGAACGATTGATTAGAATTCATAAACATGTAATGTTGACAGGTTCACTTATGACTGAGCTTGTTTACACCATATTTATGCACACACTTAGCGATATATGGGGGTTTAATGAGTGGGAGGGGCAAGGTGCTTTTAAATGCTAAACACTACTTATCAAAGATTTTTTAGGAATAATCTTTAAAATGCACAGATCTTCTGATAGTATATATAGGCAAGAAGAGGGTTTCATAACTATAATTTTAAATCACATCATTAAGGAAATATTGTAGTCCAGCCTTTATGTTTTGAAATCTTTTGGGTAATAAAAAAAGGCATCAACGAGCATAGCTTGCTGAAGAAGAATTTTTTAAGTATATTTTATTAGAATTGTTGAATGAGGGGTAAAAAGTTATAGGTATCTATTGTACAGAAGAAAAAACAGATCGTCTCGACTATACGTATACCCCTGCGGAGCAAGGTCATTTAGTGCACAAGCTCTTTTTTCATTATCTCAGATTTTATTTGGCGGAGCGACTGATGAAGGGAACTCTATAGCAGTTTAAAACACCACCCTTAACATAGAAATGGTTTTTTTTACCATTTTCATTTTGACATAATTACTTACAGATAGGACAGAAGAATTGTTTATCTTTATTACCCAACAATCATCTTTCACAATTCCATTTTGAAATTTCTCAAAAACTAACTATACATACACACATACCTATACCTACTCAATGAAAACGTTGGATGATTTTTTTTTTATTGAAAGTCCTTTTTTTAAAGTAAACAAACTTTTAACTGTAACATCTTCTTTCTTACTTTGCTGACGGTCGCATTGGAAAGCATCCCGATGGGGTGGTAATAAACAGTAACCGGATACAAGCATTTTCTCTGTGATTTTGACATATGTTTTTCAAACGTTAAGCCAACACATTATGACACTTATTGCCCGAAGGCCTCCTCATAAATCGCGAGTCACACACATTATTATTCAATTTTTATTGTATTACACTTGGCTTAAGGAATTTGGCAGGCGGCAACTTCATATTAAAATCAGATAGATAGGTACCTCTACGGGGTTGTTGAACGAATTTGTTCACCTCGGGGCAGCAAGGCAAAGTCTATTTCAAGATAAATGCCACATAACAACACATCCGAAAAAGGTTTCGTTGCTGAAGGAAACACGTGATACTTCCGGACGAACAGTACACAAGTGTATTTTATCCATCACCTTATCGACTGAATCATTATGGGGACCATCTTTTTGGGGAAATTACAAGAAGCTACGAGTATCTATGTACGTATGTTTTATCCTACATATCATAAGTTATCATTTCAGAAACAGTTTATACAAACAAAAAACAAGGTATCTATATAGTTTGTGGAGCCTGGAAGTATTCGTTGCGAATTGTAGCCTTGACGAATATACCGCCAATATTTTGTAATGAAGTAAAATATTATCACTAAATTTAGAAGCTTATTGAAATTAGTAGAAGCCTTGTCCATTTGACTTATTTGACCTACGATACATACTCGTATATAGGGAGATAACATTTGGTAAAATTTATTGATTCCGTTACGATGCTATGACGGGAATGCTGAAACAGTGGGTCTACTGCCTGAAAGAATGGGTAGATTTTCATCATGGTATCTAGAATTCGATGGTTTTTCTTGCAACGTGTTTTTTTTTTCATTCGTTTAAAGCACAAAATTAGTGTAACTGCTATACACAAAATGTTTAGGCCATTAATGAAAGCCTTATTTTTCGCAAAAACCTTCTTACATTTTTATAAAAGAAAAATCAAATAATTACTATTAGTAAATACTACAATTTCGATAAATACCATTGTTCCGTTCCGTAAGATGGCTTTTAGTGGTACCTCGTACAGACCCATTTTTTATTTTCGACATTCCTACTACTACTGACACCAAATGTTGTTTTGTTTTGAAGAGTCTTCTAGAACGAACTTTAAAGATTCTTGAATACAGCTTTAAAAAAAGAAGAACAAGATTTGAACCCTGGGCCGTTTATCATATCATTACGTCCCTGCATAAGTACTGTATGATGTTTCTCTGAAATAATTTGAGAATTTTTGGGATATTTGTTGTGGGGTGGTTAAAGAGGGTTAGATTGAATTTAAAAGTTATTGTAAAGTCAACATATACAAACTGAAGCGACAAAGAAATTCTATGGCGCCATAAATGCCAAGAAGTGTCTGAAAGTATATTATTTGATGTTTTAGAAAAGTATAAGAAATAAGTGATCGAATTTCCTTTTTGGTCTTGTTCTTCAAAGTTACATCATGGAGGCCTTGTCACATTTTTCGGAAGAGCTCAAATTAGAATTCTTACAAGGAAAACACATTCTTACTTATGTTATATTTAAGTGCCTACTAAATTAATATAGTAAGGCTATATAGTTTCAAATATTGAATAGGTATGTATAAATTAATATTTTTATATTTATCAAACTTTATATTTAGGATGTGTTGCTGTGTTCGATACAAAAAAAATCTTAAGACAAAAATGGAAAGGTGTTATGGAGTCCTGATTGCAGTGAGAGCTTTATTCAAAACATATTTTTATTTTAAGCTTAATTTTGAAATATTAGCCGTGTTTTATCATCGCCAATGATCCATATAGATTACCAGTTGTGTTGTACGCTCATCTCTCTTCTGTTTATGTTTGTTGATTAGTAAATGTATCTTGTATTTTTTCTTTACACCGTATTTTACACTTCCTTACCATAAAAGCCGTCTACTCGCCAGAGAAAGAACTAATTTTTGGATCTTTAAAATAGATCCAGATAGAGAACAGGATCTCAAAATATTTTTGTAATACATGTCGAAAATTAATCCGGATCCGGATCCATATAGATCCGTGGATAATAAAACACACCTATTAAATTAATTTCTGTATCGTTACTATGTATATCCTTCCAGTAGACTCTGTTCTCAAAACGTAAACCAAACATTAATCTTTCGGGCTTTCTAACTGCATGTAACTTATTTGCTAGATATTTTCATACTGTTTATTCATCGGAAACTGTTAAATTCTGAACTTCCATGAACATTAAATAAGTACGTTGACATTGGCTGCCTTTTTTTATGCCAAGTGGAAGCAGAAGAGGCGTTATTAAACCTAGATTTAAATAAAAGTGCAGGGCCAGACAATTTTCCGCCTATTCTTCAAAAAATGTGTGCAATTACATTAACATTTTTAACTTATCGTTTGCTAAATGCCTATTTTTAAAAAAGTGGAAAGTCTCGTGTTTGCCTCCGATTTTAAAATCTGGATCAAAGCAGGAAGTCACGAGCTATATACATACCTTTCTGTTAGCTATTTGAAAAAGTTGTATAAAATACAATTTCCTCTGTTATCCAAGACAAAATCTAAGTTTTCCAACACGGTTTTGTAGTAGATAGATCTACTACAACTAATTTAAATTATATGTAAATAATACAGAAAAAGGGTCTCAAACTCACTTTTGACAGAGTCAATTACACAAACTTTTTTTTGTTTGCATTTATTCGTCTCTTTTACGTATAGAATGGTTACTTGGCCGAAAGAGTACAAATTGTGAAAATTTAAAACTATTATTCTGTCGGGTGTTCCCATTTGGGACCATTAATTTATATTTTATTTTATTTTTATTTTTTATTAAAAGAAATACCAAAGAGTTCACTGATTCCTCCACTGTAATTTAACTTAACTCTCTGGTAAGATGTGTGCTTGAGTATTGCTTATTATGAAACCATGATGTCTTCTATTCGAAATAAAATCCTGGGAAACTCGCGGTTAATATTTTTCGGTTATGTTTATCCGAGATATCATTACTGATCACCTTAAATGTCATCAGCTTTAATCAATGAAGGAAACGCACTTCTAAGAATAACACGAGAATGGGTTGTTATTTATAAGCAATTTCCAATGGCCCAATCTCCCGTTGTGAAACTAATTTATTATGCTTTGAAATAGATTTGTATATGATGACAAAAATTCAAATCCTTATTTTTTTTTAATTTATAAACGATGTAAGGCAAACTAATTTAATCTTAATAAAGTATATTTTAATTATTATTATGATTATAGAAACATTTTAAAAATTGTTATTAAATTAAAGAATTATAATTGTGTTTATTATATAATATAGTTAAGTTAGTCTGTAAGACTAGGTATATTATGCTCTAATTTATGAAAATAAACTTAACTTATGAACTAAAAATATCTGTTCTCAAAAACCTACCCTCAAAATAGTATAAGGATGATTTTTCATTGACTACGGGTAAGAACATGCCATGAGCCAAAAATATTTTTTAGGTATATATACATAATGCTTAAAATAATTCCAGCACTCCACACTATTTATGTCTCTTTACCTTTCTTAAAACCTGAGTATGACAAGAGTTTCATACATGAATAAAACTTTAAACAGTTTTTGTCATTTTCATATCGTTTTTAGTATACGAGTATGAGAATTTCATTAGAAGGAGTTTTTATGTAAAGTCCTAGCCTATTACGCTGCACATGCGAAACGAAAAATTCTTTTACAAAAATCACAACAAAATATTTCTATCAGCTTTTCGTTCTGCAATTTGCTTAGAGAGCAAAGTTGTTAACTTTAGCAGAAAATTTAAAAGAGCCTCCACCCTTTTTTCTCACAGAATTAATAATCCAGACTATTAATTATGAGTAATATAAAATCACAGCATGGATTTTTGGGGTTTTCGAAGTTGGTTACTGTTTTTTTAGTGATTGGTATAACTCTTTATAAATATTTGTCCTCCTTGTTTTCGTAAACATTTCGTCTTGTTGGAAACCACAGAAAAAATTTGAATCAGCAGCGTATTAGGCTTTACCTCATGAATGAAATTAGTAATGTTTTATGAATATGCAAATAGCAAAAAAAAAATGTATGGATTAGAACTTTCAGACAAAGTATCATTGATGAATATCAAAAAGTGAGTCGGATACAAGACGGAGCCCTGTGGTACACCAGCATTTATTTTAAGAGTTTCAGATATAAAACCATCCAATATAGCTTGTATTGATCGGTTTGAAAGGTAGTTTCTAGTCCATCGAAGAAGAGATGTTGAGATGTTGCGCCACTGTTCGGTGAGACATACCATCAGATCACTGGTGGATTTATTGCTAGGAAAACCATACTGCTGGTCATTGAGAAGCTTTCATTTTTCAATACATTTATTGAGCTGATAATTTATCAGCGTTTCCATGTCTTTAAAAAGAAGAGACGTAAGTGCAATTGGACGATAGTTAGAGGGAGGGAGAAGATCCGCATTTTTTAGGAACATGCTGGACAAATGCTGTTTACTATCCACTCGGAAAGAGACCATTAGAGTAGGACTTACGCAATGGTTTGACAGCGTAAAAGAACACCTCTTCAGAACAATTGGGGAAAACTATCCGGGCCAGCGTATTTGTGTACGAGTATATCAAGATGTTTCAGTACTCTTGCAACTGCACGAGTGCGAAAGAAGATTTGTCGTATAAAATCATTAACGTTTTCAATTAAAGGAGTAATCATAACACTATCTGACAGCGTCGAATTGACAGCAAACTGTGCTGCAAGCAAATTCGCTTTTTCTTGTGAGCTAACATAGGGAGTGTCATTGTTTACTCCCTCCTAAAGGAAAAGTGGTTTTTCCCATTTTATATATTTTTTCTTGTCATAAACTACAGGCCCTTGTGTTTTGTGGCACCTAATGTGAATTAACATATACATATATTATATAACCTTAACGCTTGTAGACATTTTAAAATGTTAAAAATGACTTAGGTATTGTTATGCTATATCAGGTGTGATCCAGCAAAAACGTTTTCGTATTCCTTAAACAGTCATTACGACGACGGAGTTATTGATATACGAGTGCATATATACTACAGCTTTCTATTCAAAATATCGTTTTGTCCTTTAATTTCAGTGATATTATTTTAAACAATTTTATTTGTGAAATAAAAACCACCCCAAAAATAATATAATGACTACAAAATCTTACATTGCGATTAATTTTATCACTGGTCTATTTAGTGAGCGTAAAACTCAAGAAACATATTTGTTTAGCGATGCAAGATAAAGTCAAGAGTTCTTTTAAATTGTTCGCCACATTGCAATGCTCAGAGAATAATACGAAAGAGTTTCACGGTCTCTTGAACGTTTCAGAACCGCAAAGCGAATATTTTTTAATTGAGGTTGAGTGTGCCTTGTAGTTAACCAAACAACTGTCACTTCAAAAGTGAAAGAATATCAACTTATCGACACTTCTCTGCTATGCAATATAGACAAAAAGAACTTAAGATGTAAAATACGCATATAAATTTCAAATAAAGTATTAAAAAGCTTAGGGGCTCATTGATTTTTACTTGCGATGTTCATAGGTTTAAGCTAAGGGCAAACTTTGGATTCGAAAAAAAAAAACAGATTTTAATAAAGCGTTAAGATAATACTGGTGTATGTATGAATGAACCTTCGCACGTATGTAGGTGTGAAAAAAATAAATGACAGTTGCGTATATTATTAAGTATGTGCACTGTCCCTACACAGCTGGTCTGATATGGTAGGAACAATGGCGGCCCTTTAAAAAATAATTCGCCCTTCTCTGAGGTAACTAATTAATATTATTTTAGGCTATTAGAGACAAATCTGCAAAGATATTGGCGCAAAATTTTAAACAGCCTATTATTAGGGTATTAGTATGATACTACTTAACAATTTGCTAACTTTAAAGTAGTTTACTAACTCTTCAATTTATACCAAAAAAAAAAAATTAAATAAACTTAAGTGCAGTTTTATTAATAATTATAATTTGTATGTATGTACAATTCTTTTATAGTTTTCTAAAAAGAAGGTGTATTAATTTAAAATATTTAATAATGTCAATTTTATAAAAATTATACACCCGTCTTCGGTGTATTTTTATTTTTCAAAAAAAAAAAATATTTTTTTCGTCAAACAGAAAAAAACAGAAATATTTTTATAAAACATTTTATCGTGCGATAATATTTTAAGCTCAAAGGAGCTTCTGTATACAAAATATAATCGAAATCGATATTCGTGGTAATCACAAAGTCAAAAAATATTTTTTATATGCACATACATATGTATTTCATTTTGTTAAATTTTTTATCGCCCAAATGTCAAGTCAGTTGCAATTTCAAGTTTGTTTTTTTTACGAATGCTTAATTTACCTTTTAGTACTTACATATATCGCGGGTAAAAATGAGCGAACAAGTGTGCGAACATTCTGTGATCATTCCTTGTAATATTTTTATCATGCCTGAAAATAAGTTTTATTCAGATAGTTTATCCGTTCGAATTTTATTGAGCTGAGATTTTAATGCAAAATTAACTAAATAAATTATCAAAAAACCAATGAAAAGTGAGCAGACAAAAAATATTTGTGTGCACAATTTTAAAATGATCTTTTTCACAAAGGAATTTAGAATTATAATACTTTTTAAAGAAACGTCATTGGAACGATATTTATTATGATGATTTTTATAATTTTTGAAAGTTTCATCGAAATAAAAAATACTTAATAACAGTATTTTGTCCATTTTAAGGCTACGGGAAGACATTTCACGTATTAATAAATATGTAGGTATATACATTATAACATGGTTAGGTAGATTCAGAAGATATAGAAGATAGCTAATTCAAAAACATATATTATGTAGCTCTTAAATACATACATAATATATTCAGAGCTATGAAGAATTCGTGATTCATCGAATATATGTATAATCAAATCATTCCGTAAAAGGATTATATTTTTAAAGTTTATCGTTATCGAAATTTGTTTAGTACAAAGCAATGGGGGGTGCCAAGTAAATCAAAGTGAATACAAATCAAATTATTAACGTTACTTTATTTAAATTCGCACTTAAAGAAATCCATTAGTGAGAAACGTGCATAAATTCAAAACAGTATTCACTCTATTGACACTAGTCATTTGAACGAGTCCTTTTTGGTAGGTTGACTACCCAGAGCACAAAACTTGTATTCTCTTGCGTGACGAGTAGTAGCTTCCAACAAATTCAATGTATCAATCAAGGTAGTAATTCCCTTTTATAGACGCCCATTGGGAATAAAAGAGGGTGTGCTTTGATTATTCGGCTAGAGTTCGACAAGTTGTCACAACACATGTCAAATGTGCACAGAGGGCGGATGGTTTGGCATACCAAAATTAAGAACCTAAGCTTACATAGAAATTTCAATACTATTTCATCCGATGGGAGGCTATCGTGGCGATGAAGCAAGATTACCATATACGCCACGTGTGGGTCGCGTGCTCGTCTTGTGAAAGAGCTACAGTGCGAATTGTTAATAAAAGCCAACTAAACTCAGCTTTTCCCATCGAAAACTCTAATCCAACTTGTGGTTTTGGCAGAGTTTGGGCTGGCGATGTCCGCCCAACCCTTAGCGATAATTATAATTGAACCCTTCGACTCACTGCTTCTGAAAATTCATGGGTTCAAAAAACCTTACCATCAGAACAGAATGACTAGAAGCTGAGGACACCAAACTCAATTTTACTTTTTTAGTTTCTGGTTCCATACCTTTATAGAAGATCAACTAACCCTTGGGAATAAGTAGGAATTGATTCTGATGAAGCGTTAGATAGACTTCTAATTTACTCCGAGGGTGCTCGATTGTTGCTGTCGTAACTGCATGCTTTATTAATTTATGCCAAAATCAGACATAACATTTTACACTCAATTATCGGCGCTCGATTGCTTGCACGTGACATTTAACTGTTTTTTTTTTTAAATGAAGAGCAAGAATATGTTTCAAAATTATATTGCAAGTTCAAATTGAAATTTTGAAATTGAAATAAAACAAATAATTTAAATTGTTAGATCTTCAAATAATAAATTCAATTATTTTGTCAAAGTAAAGTGAAACTGTATAAATTGTGCGCAAGGGTCACTATGTTCTGTATACTTGCTAAATAAATATATTAAATTTAATTTAAATATTTAATTTACTTAGTGTTTTTTCATGCATGATGTTATAACAAAGTTGCTGTGCAAGAAATGTCTTTGGGGCTTTACTTTCAGAATATTTGATGCATAGGTACTCACATATTTGCCAACAAAAAAGGTTTTATTGAATTAATTATCCCTTTGTATTAATAATTATTCTTCGTTTTAAGTTCACTGAATCAATGTTAATGTATGTATTTTATTGAATTATGATGGTGTTCTTCTCTTTACATACAATATTTTTTAAAAAGCTTTTGTTTGTTAGTTTTGTTTATGATGTGTAATAATACTAATCAAATCTTTGAATTAGTCGGTTCATATTAATGATCTTAATAATAGATACTCGTACATATGTAAAATAAATAAATAACGAAATATTTCCAAACTGTGATTATGGGTTAACTACAACAATTCTCTTATTGATATGATTTTCTTTACACTATTTTATCTCAACAATAAATTTCATTCCGAAAATAATAAATATAAAGGTATTGGAGTTTATTTCATCTTTGCTCTGTATAAATTTATTTTCATTTTTATATCCTCGGTAAATAAAATTCTATTGTAGTTTTATTCAGATGACCCTACTAATATTATTGTATTTAAAGTCTTTTTTTCTTAAAAAAAAACAATAACAAAACTCCCCAAAATAGATAGTAAATTATAATTATTATATAATTATGATCCGTCAGTAACTATAGAGGGCAGCGGCACCACGCCATAAGCCACCCGACGACACTATAAACACATCTACAAGATGATCCACCGGGAAGACGGACCATAGCATTCAAAGCACTATTGGAAATTTTGGTTGGGAATAGGTATGTCCAGGACGCACTTTTAGAAGTTATTAATAAAGCCTAATTAATCTAATATGGCAGTTCGTTCTCAAGTGTGTTTCTAAGATCTCTGAACACACTTTGCTTAGAATTAACTGTCTTCACCAATAACCTGCTAAGTGCTCTGCTCGAAATTAAAACGAAAAACACCTATAATCTTTGCATTTCTGCAAGAAGTGCAAGCAGAATATTTAGTTTGCACGCTGCTCCATCAATGTAGGCAAACACCTGATAGAGGTTTAAAACAAAGCGATGAGCCTTAATGCGTCTTCTTTAACATCGTTCGTGGAAGAAGCGTGAGATCAAAAATACGAAGACCTTATTGACTTGGTCGTAAGAACACGGGATAATATCAGTGTCGCTTTTCTTAGTATATTGAGATGAAGGCCACGAAGATAGGTGCATGAAGTAGCAGAAAGGCGCGACATGCCACACAGCTCTAGATGGCTCTAGCTCGTGATAATTTTTAAATGATATCTCTTGTGAAATGACCCTAAATTAATTGGTGTCTTAAAGAATTCTTGACATCTTGAACAAAACGTTACCATAACCATTTAGTTATACCTATAGGTTCGATCTGGGCTTCATGAACGCAAGTTTTTATTTTTTTTAATTCATTTTTATTTTCATTCATCTTAAAACTATTTTAAAGCTAGACAAAAATTCATAAAAACTAGCCTAATTATCCAATAACTTAAAACTAACTTACTGGCCCTATGCGGGCGCTCTAAGCTAAACTATACTTAATACCTTTCGGCCTAAAAACAATTTTTTATTTAAACTATATCTTTTTTTGTTTTCTCGAGAAAATGTAAAAAAAACTCGGATTCTTTAACTTTTTTTTAATTTTTTATATAAAACTTAAAACTAAAGTAGACTAATTAAAACTATCTAAAACTACTTAAAATAAACTAAAACTACTTAAAACTAGAACCGCCACAGCAGCAATTTTTTTTTTTTTTTTTTTTGCCACCCCGACTGTCCCTACCTAAAAAGTACACTAAAATCTATGTAAGTCGGCCAAGACATACAAGAACTCCTCGTAAACTTTCCCTATCATTATTACTCAACCACCAAAACTGGTTCTCCTGTCTCTCCCTGTCCCTGCGGTCCCGATCGGACACAGTCCTACTGAACCGAAGGCACTCTGCTCCATCTTGTGCGAGGAAGTCTCGACTATAAAGGAGCCGCCTATCCACAGTCCTCCGGCTGACGGATCAGCCCTCGACCGGGTGGGATGAAGCCGCTTATACGTACACTCTCATAATAATCGTTGTTAGGGTAGTAAGCCCCAAACATTAGGCTGTTGGTCGAGGACATCGCCCTTGCAATGTGACCCCGAATCAGCTTTATAAAAAAATTATCAATTCTGTTTATATTGGCTCCGTTGTATAGAACCCCGTTGGAATAATAATGTTTGTACTCCGACTCTGGTGTTCTGTGTAATCCAAGGCGACGTCTAAGACACTGCCTCTCAAACATCCGAATTAACTGTGTTCCATTTTCCATTTGAGATGGGGCAACGTTGAACCACACCGGACACCCATAGGCAATCATCGGCCGGATGAGGGCCATGTAGCAAATCACCTTCACCCTGCTGTCAAGCCGGCTGCTGTAAAACAACCGTTTCGTTAAGGCAAAGGCTCCCCTAGCCCTGTTCAGAGCAGCATTTATATGTCTGTGGAAATACAAATACTGATCCAACCAGATGCCAAGGTACTTTACTACACTTTTACACGCCAATGGCTGTCTATGTGGCCCAACGATCACCAGCTTTCGCCAGTTCTTTCTAGTATCCCCAGGGGCTCTAGCCAACGGAGTCCTGAACAGAATAGTTTCACATTTCTGAGAGTTGATTTTCAACTTCCAGTCATCACAATATCGCTGAATCTTGTAGAAGTCACGCTGCAAGAAAATTCTGATGACCTCAACTTTTGGAGCTGTTCTGTGCTCTTCGGCATACGCAATTGCCTGAGTTAGACTACCTATCAGATCGCTGGTGTAAATGCTGAATAGAATCGGCGAGTTCACCGATCCCTGCTGAAGACCATTCTTAATATCGAAGACTGCGGTAGAAGTTACATTGCCACTTTTGACAACAAACTTTCTACCATTTAGCATGTCATAAAGTATATATAATAGTGGTTTACCTATGCCGAGTCTAGTCAATTTTAGATAGAGACCTTCTAACCATACGGTGTCGAAAGCCTTCTCCAAATCAACCAGACAAGCACCAGTACACTGCCTTTTAGTTTTGTTCCATTGGATATCAGAAACGAGTTTAGACGCGGCATGAATTGTATCATGTCCTGCTTTAAAACCGAACTGAGTATCCGGTATGATATTGTTGTCCTCCGCCCACTTGGACAGAGCTCAATTAATAACTTTTTCGAATACCTTACTGATGTTCGGAAGGAGACTTATCGACCGGAGATTCGCCGGATTGGAGTTGACTTTCCCTTTTTTGGGAGAGGATGTACCACAGCTGTCTTCCATCGCACTGGATAATATGCATTATTCAATGCGTTGTTAAACAGTGTGGTATAAATGTCCACTGCCTCCGAAGGTAGATGTCGTAGCACAACGTTGGATACACCATCGATTCCTGCTGACTTCTTTTTCTTTAATGAGTCGAAGATGAGCTGGAGCTCCTACTTCAAAACTAACAGGGAACTGGGCCCGTTTCGCTCGGCGATGATGGCGTTTGCCATATGATCATCATTGAACCCGGCAAAACCGTGGTTCTCCGATCGCCATTGCGTCATGAACGCAAGTGATTACTTATTTATGTGTCCCTTTTTAGTGATCTATAAAAACGAACCAAAAGGCTCTCGCTGATTTTTTGCCTTAGATAGATAGAAGCAGATAAAAATTAGATCCAACCTTGCTTAAAAAGTTTAAGTTTAACAACTTATAGTGCTGGGTCACGTCCATGACGAACTTGGCACTAAATACTTTTACAGAAAGGCAAAGTACCAGGTCATTATCGAGAGTGATGCTAATGCCCTCCATGCAGAACACATATACATACATTCAGTTCTATTTAAATGATGAACCTTCCAGCCAATCAATCTTTCGAAATCTTCGTAATACCAATTAGACCAAATTTAGAGAAATACTTAAAAGATTAGCGAAACCTGAACTTTTAAGTGTTCCTTTTAATACTGACATAACTTTACAGCAAAATCAATGATCTAACATTAACTTCTAATAAATCACTGTACATCTCCCGTCCTCCTATTTAAAAAAGGAAGCTTTACTGGTGGTTAGATCTGCTCAACAAAGATTTAGAAAACTTTTCAATTGAGCTTAAGGCACTAGAGAAGTGTCAGACTAGGAACCTTAAGAGAAATACTTAAATACATATTCCGCAGGCTGCTTAAATCTAGAACCCATTCCACGGCTATGGAGAGAAGTCAAAGTTTTGTTTATACTCAAACTGGTAAATGTACTCATGTAAACCCGAAAAATCTAAGATCTATTCACCTATCGTCATTCCTTCTAAAAATTCTCTCCGTTATAAATAGAACGCAATGGCTGTGCTTTTAAAAATTTCGACACATTTTCAATCTTTCTGCACTGTCATCTCTGAATCTAGATAGTGAACGAACTACTAATGTGACTGGAAAGAGGAGAGCTACAGAGTGAATGCCTATATGCGGACCAAGTTTCTATAGAAGTATCTGGAAAACATCCTAATACATTGAAAGAATTCCTACAAAATGCTCGAAATAAGCTAACACGCTGTTCAGATCGGTGTTGGCTCGGTGTAAACCCTCACAAAACTGACCTTGTTCTCTTTTCTAGGAAATATAAAATTCCGCACTTTTACTCCTTTTTCAATTGAAAGTGTACTAATATCATTCTCAGAAGAAGCAGAATATCTGGGTCTTATAGCCACTTCAACCCAGATTAACCATATTTAGGGTTGGTTGAGGTATAGAGCCAGCATTCTTAAATGATTCTCGTGAGGTCGTACAGGCAAGTAGAAGCCAACCTCAACCAAATATCTTGTCACTCATTTTCGGTGGCTTGAAAGCTCTTTTTTTTTTAGAATTGAGAAACTCGTATAGAAGCTCCACCATTACGTGATTTTGTATGTTTTTTTAATTTATACTAGTTATTTGTTATACGATTTGCCAATTTTGTTGATTAAGTTCTTCATGATGGATCCTTCTTTTCACAGTTTTTGGGTAATTATGAAATTCAATTTGAATACATATATTAAAATTTCCAATACACTCGTAAATTTTATTTTCATATTTTAGCTTCAAACTCGTACAATAATTGTACAAAGCTTCAATCTGCTAAAACCTTCACATTTTCGCATACTTAACTTTTAATTGATCATAAGATGTTCATACATCTATAAGCAGGCTAAGAAGCTTAATTGTGTTTCTTGAAAAGTCCACCTGGGTTCTTCAATTTTTCTAGCAAGAAAGCGCACAGAGGCATACACACTTTAAAACATTCATTTTTTATTACACATATGATGGTACAAATGTCGCTAATTGGGTCCTTAAAATCAGATCCTGGGCACATGTGAACACCCATGACGTACGTTGTAAAGAAGAGGCACCACAACATGTTTCGCAATCCTTTCATCACTCATCGTCACCATCATCATCATAATTGGAATCTCAAGTTGGTAGTGGTGGTTAGCACCCATCTTTCTTTTAATCCCATCTGCAATACAGGCAACTACTTAATAGAAGGGGATGCCAGGAGGTTGGCCTCCTTGTGTTATGAACCCATTTTTGGTGTGTTTAGTTAATGCACCACGTAGAGGTGCTTACGTTATAATTAAAACGCTATTCTTATCATTTTACAAGGCGTCTCCCACTTAGCAAGACTGAATAATTTGTTATTAAGCAAAGTCCTGGTCGTGTATAAGTACCACAAGGACTGCATCATAGGTATTTCTTCTCAAAACATATTTTATACTTAGTTAAGACAATTATTCTTCAACATAATAATTTCAGGATATGAGTATTCACATGTACCTACTCGTATTCTTATGAGCGACTCACCTCATATTATAAAATATAAGCAAAGTGCATCTTTTGTCTAGGGCGGCTTCATTAACGTCTTGAGCAATTTAAATACCTTTGAAATTTTGTCATTATATTTCTACGCGTTGCGATGGTAAGCATCAAGTATTGACAAAAAAATGCAATTCAAATTTTAAAAATAATACACGCTTTTAAGTAAACTTATTTCTTGCCTTAGTTTGTAAGTATTTACATGACTATTTCAAAAATTATCTGGCTATCGTATTTCGCATACAACGATTGACAATTCAAAATAATCCTGAATTTATGCAAAACATTGAGTTTAAAAACGAATAGGTAACGCAAATTTTTAAAGAGCCTTAGTTAAATATTTGAAGATTTATAAGCAGTTTTCTCATTTTTCCTAACTTTAATCATTTTTTAACTTACACATGTTATACTAGAATTATTTTTTTTAATAAACTGCAGTTGAACACACCTAGAACAGTTATATTTCGTGCAAAAATCTAAGGAAAGATTTAGATTATTGTTGTCAGAACGCCAGTTCAAGTTTAAGAATCAAAATCGGAACCGTTCTAACATCGAACTGTTGTTCCGAATTTCCAATCACAAAATCTATAACTATTTCATGACTTTAACTTCAGCTTCGGTTCTTGCGTTAATTTGAGGTTGTAAGGGTTTTTCGCGAAATTCGCCACAATTTATAGTAAGAGATTCCTAATTTCAGAGAAATACTCATTTTAAACAGAAGCATCTACGGCTACGATATTTTCATTGGCACAGGAACATTATAGAATATGTTGTCTCGAATTTATCCAACTTTGAGACTCTTTAATTTGCAACCACTGACTCAGAATATCAACAGAAATAACTTCCAAACGTTGATCTTTCGTGAACTTTATCATGATAATAATTATTGATTTAGCAAAATCATCTTTTTAATCCAGAATCGTACTAACATCGACTTATTCGACCAAAGACTTGCGCCCCTTTTTTAAAATAATGTGTGCAATGCCACTTGTAGGTACAGTCTTCCTCTCAACGAATAAACTATGTTAAACGAAATAAGCAAATTCCCGCAAATTTAAAAATCTTATTTTCAAAGTATCCAATTTTGTCAAATTTTAAACCAATCTCAATGAACTCCACGAGTACGAATTTACTCAGCCCCTATCTTCTAGAAAATTTTATTTGCTTTGAACAACAAAGTATATAAGATAAGGCAAAGCGAATTTTTCCTTAGAGAATTGGCATATAAGTATCTATAACAACTCATCTTGCTAATTAGGCACAACATTTTCCTATACCTACCTTTTTATGAACAAATAATGTTTTTTGCGAACAAAATAAAATGCAATGATTTTTAAAAGGGCTTTGTTACAAGTGACATCTTTGTCATATCTGTGTTCGTTAGAATGCAATCATGCATAAGTATATACCTTCTAATATTGTGTAATACTACCTGAAACGCTCAGCTTTGCTTTTAAAAAATTGTGGGTTTTTATAAAACATTTTAAGCCGAAATTATTAGTTGTTCTTAAAATTTTCTGCGAATTCTAGCTACTTCAATAAGAAATGAGAAAGTTAATAAAAGAAGGGTTTAAATATTTTGATTGAATAATATATCTTCGAAATATTCAAGGAGTGCCATCAAAGCTATTTTACCCGCTCTTACCCAAGACATGCACCTTTATAATTCCTGGTTTTCTTTAACTTAAACCAAGATCCCAGAGTCTCTAGACATACCTACATCATTTCATCAAAGCAAAGATGTCTGCGAATGAACACCATGCTTTGTTGCGTAAACCGATCTTTCAGTTTTCAAAATATCGACAATGAGGTAATTAAATTTTACAGATTTATAAAAACTATCGAATTGCTCTTAAAATTGTAATTTACAGTTTTATTATGTACTTTATTGAATAACTAATTTGTAATTTGTGTTTGTAGTTGAAGAAAAAGGAAATACTAAAATGATATTTTATTAAATTTGGAAATCAATTTTCTTACGAGTCCATGAAAAGCAGTGTGGACTTACTGGTTTTTGTACTTATTTAATAAAATGCACGACCGGATCGCCCGTACTTGCTCTTGCGTAAAAGTACTTTGGAATTTAAAAATTGTGTATAAATAAATATAAAACATGGATTTAATGGGATAATGGACAATATCTGTCTGATTTCTAGAAAAGTATGAATTTATGTAAAGTTTAAAAATCGTTTTATTATTAAATTAATTTTTTATATATGAAATTTCTTTAAAATTTTTCAAGAAAAAAATTTTGGATGCCAATTTTAAATATTTAGTAATATAGATTTTAGGCAATAATTTCAAAATAAAATCGTTCACACGTTTTGATTAAAAAAAAATTAAATTTCTCCTCTAGGGAATCACCGAAGACCCTTAAGTGATGGTGAGTTTGAAGAAAATTGCTGGATTAACTTTTTTCGTGTTCTCTATCATCGTAATGCGAACTTTAATCAAAATTTCGAGTTCTATTTTTTTTTCAAATGCAAAACTTCTGCATTTGAAAAAAAAAAATCCTTTATGCATAAAAATAAAATGCACGACTGGGTCGCACGAACTTGCTCTTATCTAAAAGACTAAGTATTTCAAAAATTATTGATAGATATTAGATAAAAACTGTTCATAAGCATAAAGTTATTTTTTTTAATGACTAAAACAACTCCTTTAGTAGTTGGAGCTAAAAACAGGATGTGATATGATTAAAGCAAATATTGGTTTATGCAAGGACAAAAATTATAAGTCGTTGTAGTTTTTTCTTAAAAAAATAAGCTTTTATATACAAAATTTTTAAAATATTTTTGGTGCGCCTACTTAAAGTTTATATTATTATACGAATTAAAAATAAATTTCCAAAAAAAATATTAAGCTGTTTTTGAGATATTGAAATTTTCAAAAAAAAAAAACAAATAGATTTTTTCACAAAATATTTTTTAAAGCCTTGACATGCAATGTTTTGTAGCTTCTTTATAAAAAATTTCTTTAAAATCCGTTATGCCGATAATGAGAAATTCGAAAAAATGGTTCGATGGTAGGTTAGTAATATTTTAACTTCATTTTTTTTATAAAATTATAGATCGTAAGAATGAAAGGAAAGAAGAAAATGTTATCAAAATTCTCCGAACAGTTTTGTATGGTGGGTACCGTTATTTTTTTTCGTTTTTTAATTTTTATGTTCTCTATTTGTTTTGCATACATAAGATTAGTTATAAAAATCTTCCAATTAGATAATGTTATCATAAAATCAGACCTATCATAGATATATTTTCTCCCTTCGTTCAATATAAAATTTTAACGAGTTGAATAATATTGTTAACGGAAGCCAATACCGAACGAAATATCCCAGCAAACTTTAAAAGCTGAGCATTATGTTTGCTTCCTTTTTTCTTTCCGCCTTCTTCAAAGATTTTAAATTTACGAAATCGTTGGTTGATCCTTTTCCGGTTGATACACCCGGAGCGGAAACATCCCATCCAAGTTTTCCTCTTTATACGTTGTATCATTTAGACACCCAAGTGGATTCTCAATCCCTTGCAAAATACGGCTGAATATGATTAGATATGTATTCCATGGATATGCATGTGTATTAAATATGTGTAATCACTAATTTTGCAAAACGAAGCTCGCCTAAGTAATAAATATGTGTTGGTATTGTGGGACCTACACTATTGAATCTTACATAAAATTGTCACTGCAAGTTTATAAAATGTATGTATTTTGTTGAGAATTTATATCTTGTCACAGAATTTTTATAAGTTGATTTTTTTTTTTTTTTTGTATACCAACAATCAAAAGCCGTCTTGCTGAGCCATTCCTCCCTATTTTTTAAGAAGTTCTAGGATTAAGCTTTAGCTTTTTTTGTATTTAGCATCATCTATCCGAAATCTTAAATCCTCTGATTGACGTGTACTTCTTTCCTCGTGTAAGCTTAAATGCAATCGGATGTCAGTTTTTGAATTTATTCTTGTTGTTAATTTCGAGAGATTTTGGTGTCCCGCGTCATCTGTGTAAAATATTTGAAACTTGATTGATCTGCATTTCTAAGTCCATGAGAAAACTATTGTGTAAGTTTCATCTCGATCGCACAGTTAGTGTTTGAGTTTTATATGAAAAACGAACGAATCCTGAACAATCTTAAGATAATTCTAATAAGCACAGAAGCTTGTATGTGTCGTTAGGCCCCTAAATTGCAGGTTGACAATTTGATGTAGTTTTTGGCTGGATCACACAAACATTGAAGATATTTATGCTCAAATTGGTTATGCTTCAATATATTCTATAGATATTGTTAAGAACAAAATCGGACCATTAGTCAAAGGTTAAAAAAAAAACAGATTTTGTGACAAAATTTTTGAATGCTCAATGATCATAAAAATTTGAAGAAAAAAAAAAAAAAAAGTTGTATGGCAGCTGCCCGTTAAATAACCTAAAAAACAGGTATTCATTTTTCCTCCGGGAAATGACATTCTTTACATCTGCATTTTGTCAGATGATTTCTGGAATAAATACGAATTATAACTTTTAAGGTTTTCGCGGTTGTTGGACATAATAAATAAGGAAAAAACCCGGTGGCCACGCTCAATGCGATTTGATGCGAAACGTTCGGGGTGAGTTCTAAATTGCACTCATATTAAATTTCAACAAACGCGGATAATCCGAAAAATACTTATTTATTATAAATATACGAATTCTTGAAAACCAAATTAAAAAAAATCGTTTTATTAATAACTAGCTCATCTGGCGTACGTTGCCACTCCAAGTTTTTTATTCAATTTTTACAAAAGTTATCACCTCGAAAGCCGCCGTGTTTCTTAGGTTAATTTCTTCCAGATAAAACGGTGAAGCTTTAGATAGGTTGGACTTCAAAAATAATCACAATTCAACTGACAATAAATATCTCAAGAGCGAGAAAAAAGGAAGGAGGTCTGAATTAGTTTGATTTATTTTAATCTGAGGATCACAACAAATAAAACAAAAATATCATTCAAATTATGTCGCATAATATAAACAATAAGCTACCACAAATAAAAGATAAGGATATTTAAAAAAAAAAAATAGGATTTTAAGCATGTCGACTATAGACATACAGACAAGTATATATGTTTCCTGTTTTCTATAATCGTAACTTTAATCAAAATCTCGATTACGATTTATTTTAAGAAAGCAAAACTTGCCATATTGTACGTACATAATATATGTACATTGCAACTAAAAATTAGCAATTGTATCTTAATGCTGGGGATATTTTACTTTGTATGTTTCAAGTGTGCGTTTAAATAATGTACAAAATATATACTTAGTTCTCGATGGTCTGCATTCAAATAATTTGATTATTACTTAAGACAAAAATATGTTTGTGCAATGTTGGTACATTATCAATATACAGAAGAGTCTTTCCAATACGAATCAGTTATTCTGAAGGTAGGCAAATGTTTAGTATCTATTGTCCCATCTTTTATTATAACAGAAAAAGAATTGAACGTACCTTTCAAATTTATTTATTTATGTAATATCTATGACACGTACACCTTTAATGGCTACACGGTCACAGCAATAGACCAAAACAATATGATATACAATTCAATACTTCATACTCGTGTTCCAATTGCCAAGATTGAATTCCAAATTCCAATTAAAAATAAGCATTGATAAAATACTAATAAAGTAATAATAATAACTCACCTACTACTTCGAACCCCTACAAATGACATAAAACCCTACAAATGGCGTAAAACCCTACAAACTTAATAAACCCTACAAATGTTATCATCTTCTTTAAAGATGAGGATAATCTGTATTAGACTGTCGCGTTGCATGGAATGTTATAGGCCGGCTATTCTATCATGACCCTGAAATTTTAATCTTAAACAGCGATATCAGTGAATATTTTCATACATCAAAATAAGGCTCGTGTCTTAAAATATTGTCATTATTTTATTCACAAACAAAAATTATTCTGGATCAGTTAAATCGATCAAAGATTATTGAAAGAATATATTTTTTTTATGAAGAAGTTAGGGGCAGAATGAATTATTTGTTTTATTAAAATATTTGAATGCATAAGCTTCCATTATGTATTGTAAAAAAATTTATTATATCGTCGCTTTTCCGGCAGAATGGCATAAGTCGAAATTTGTAAATTTTCAGGAGAGCCTTTAAAAGTTTTTTTTTATATTGAAGAAAAAAATTTCGTTGTTCATAAAAACAAAACTCGAATGTTGAATACATGAAAAATTGCATTTTTGGTTTAGTTAAGTTTTATAGAAAACGAAATATTTAAAAAAAAATTGATTTATGCCGTTTTTCGAAAATACATAGAAAATGACAGGGATGTTTGTGAAAATTGACAGCGGCGCTTTTTCAGAACTCGGAAACTAGAAGAAGTAGGTTAATTACATAGAAAAATTATGTTTTTTTTTTCAGCTCAGTTCTGTGTTTTAAACTGAAAAACGACATATTTCGAATTATGCCACTCTGCCGAAAAATCGACGATATTATATTTATTATATTAATTTTGAAATGCTGTTTTTCAATAAAAGCTTCAACTGTCCTCTTAAGTTAAGCAGAAATACATTTTGGATACCTATAGCATAGGTACCTGCAGTTTTTTTAATGCCCAAAAAATTTGTGTTGAAGTATTTTGTTTTCTGTGAAAGAAAAAGTGAGTGTGGTGTTACGTAAATTGTATATTGTGCACAGTAGGTATATGTATTTCTTTCAAAAACAAAAATGTTTAAAAGATATAGTTCTATAAAAATGTCAACTTAATAGTTTATTTTTCGTTAAAAAAAAGTCAATTGAAAAGAAATGTGTCAGGTTTTTGTTTTCTTAAAAAAAAAAAAAAAAAAAAAAAAAAATAGGGAAAATTATCTTGTTTGATTTCTATTTATTTAATATTTACATATATTTTTGTTTTTAAATGTTTCCTGTAAAGTGATTTTTTTTAAATAGATAATAATGGCGCAAAATTATAGTTAAATTAATACAATGTTTACAATAAAGCTGTTTTAGTATAAAACTAGGTTTAAACAACGATTATGCAAATTTTAATCGAATAAAGCATCATATACTCTCGTCGACTACCTATTTTATTTTTTTAGTATCGTACTGACTTCATATGACTCTTTGACATTTACAAATGTCAAAAAAGGTATCTTTACTTAGTTGTTTGCACGAACTGCCATTGTTTTATATGTGTTCAAAAGCAATTTATTAAGAAAATTGTTAACAAAATTGCTTTAGTACGATACTAGTTAGAAAATGTTTAAAATTGAGAATGAGTTAGTAATCTACTTAAAAGTTAACAAATTGTTAAGTAGTATCATACTAATTTGCGAATATGTCCTTAAGTGGGTTTCAGATCAATAATTCAATATTGATCAATCAGTATTTTAAACACACCCGAAACGTTGGAGCTGTGTACTCGTATGTTGATTATTGAAAATCAATATTTAATTATTGACTTGAAGCCCACTCAAGGACATATAATTATATTTTATTTGGTTATTATGAAAGGCCAGTATAGGCCAGGCCATCCACAAGCCTGCATCTTACTTGAATTTATAGTACAAAATAGAAAAAACAAAACTACTTGAAGATATTTCTTACCTTAGATATATACATACATAGCTGTATAAAAGTTAACTTCAGATTAACTGTATAACGTTTTGTACGAAAATGTGAAAATACAGGAGGAATTATTATCCTTGAATGTATAAATACCTTCAGTTCATCTCATTTATTCCCTTAAAAGAAACTCTATGTGTATTGTGTATATCCTTTAAAATACATAGCACAAATAAATATATCAAGACGGTTTCTTACTCCACCAGAGAATGCTGCGAGATGCTTTCAGCATTGAGATAATTTTCGTATTTTAAGCATACCTACATAATATATTATCATAAAAAAAAATCGTTTCAACACGATAGACAAGGTAGCGAAAAAATATAATCTGCCCACAGCAAATCGTTTTTTTTTTGCCTCATTAGAGATCCAAATATCTTTTTTACTTTTATTTTATTTTCATTTGATTTTCTTTTAGTATTTTTATTTTGTACCGAGTTTTTTACATTTTATAGACCTGAAACTTTTAGGACATAAAGTCGTTTTAAGAAAAAAATAATCATAAAAGTTCTAATTAACACGTACTCGCACAATAATTCTATTTAAAATTGAAGTTAAAAGTGAGGTAACAATTATAACGTTTAATTTAAATTAATTGCTTTGATTGGTTATACCTACTTATAGTCAATTTGAACTCTATGAGCCTTAGATGTTAATGACAAAATTTATACAAAAATGTTCTTGACTTTCTTTTGAACCTCTGTAACAAGACCTGAGCAAAGTATATGTATGTGTGAACCTCAAACAAGTAACAGGATATGCTTAATATCGCAAATGTAAAATCAAGAGAATCATCACATTTTATGAAACAATTTTTATTTAAAATAAAAATACAATTGCATAGTTTCATAACTCATGCGAAGTATGTATGTATATAGTAGGATTATACATACATATGACTCTCATATACGAAAAATTGATCTTCCTGTTCCTTCAAAGTCACTAATTATTCGCCTTATTTAAGTCTGGTTTAATAATTAATTTTGTTAGATATTTAAGTTGTCTTACAATAAATACGAGACGATGCAACTTCGCAAATCATAGACTAAATGTTTTCTTCTGTGACGGCTAATTACATAATATATGAGTCGTTGATTAATAATAATAGTAATAGTGATGTATCTCCACCAAAAGTTTATTCAAGCTAAATATATTTGTGAAGGTTGGTAGGTATATGAAAATACGATGTATTTTCAACAACTTTCCTTTTTCTTTTTCTGTGCATAGGTACTATACGTCATATTATATTCTTAAAAAAAAAACTGAAATCGAGATTTTGATGAAACTTCTACGTGTTCAATATTAATGACGTCGCATGTGTCAACTGCGTTTAAAGTATGTACTTAAATAATTTCAGTAGAGATAAATGTTTGTATACAGGTTGTCCCACAGCCACCGTCGCAGACTCAAACCATGACCATATTTCTGGGGTAAATTTATGTCGAAATCACTTTAGGAACGAGTTTCGTTTTAGGTTCGTTAAAGATTTATAACTGTTTTTATGATTTTGAGTATTGTCTTTAAACTGCTCTATACTCGTATTTGTCCAACTTCAACCATTCATCAATTCATTGTTTGTATTCAAACAAGAATTCCTTACCTTTATAACCTGGATAACCAATTTTTTTCTTGTGCGCATAACGGTTCTTTCACGATTTAAAATTTGTTTGCATTAAATGAAGTAAAAATTAATTTGCCTTAGTAAAAATTAGTAAAAAACTGTCGAAATATGAGCTGTTTTGGGTTAGATAAAGGTGTAAAACTTTTCTTAAACTGTTAAAAAACGTTTCAAAATCCTTGTTGCCTTTGTTATACATATTGGATTTCTCTCATTTCCTGTTTTTGTCTTGTTAATTATTTAAAATATTCTTTTAGATGAACAGTTTTCATATTATCGTAATAGAATAAATTGTTTTTTTTCTTAATCGCATATAGGTTGCCGACTATTAATTATCAAACACTATTTCTGAAAATTTTAAGTAAGAAAGATGCATCCATTTAGAAAAAAAAAGGATCCAAGATCATTAAAAGCCATATAACAGCGACGCTTATTCTGAAACTTAACTTCTTTCTTTAAAATAAAATAACAGCAACAGCTCCCCGATTCCGAACACCTAAATATTCCCCTATGAAGGACGATTATGGCGACCGTAGGCGAAACGCAAGAAATGTTGCTCGAACAGAAGAATGTCATAAGTGTAAACTTTGTTTCGTGAGTATTAGCGTAACGTAACTTTTAAACTTTTATGTATACCAACTATACTGTATCGTTGCATTATCTGCTAAAAAAGGTATACATTCTATCTACTCATAATCGTATTTATAATATTATGCACTATTCATCAAAAATTTTAATTGCCAAGTTTGATTGAAGGTCCACTTATGGAGTGATATTCGCTGTCGCTTTCTGAACTAATTTTTTTCCTAAACTACAGTTTAAGGCCTACAATAGTAAAAACATTAAATATACGTTTATTGAACTTCTTTACAGTAGAAACATACTAAAACATTAATATAATTAAGAATAAGCATTAAAAATATACTTAATAAGGACAGATAAAATAAACTTAGGTACTGTTTACTTAGATATTGTTAATACATTAATTCAATTGTAGACAAATATGACATATGAATATGACACTGATCTTCGATTGTCATTTAATTTATCATGATCACCAACTTGCTTTTATGTATTAAACTAAGAATTTTAAAAATAGATATTATCAGAGAAAAATGTTCATAACTATAAAATTATTTTTTTTTTAATTGGCTAAAACAACTCCTTTAGTAGTTGGAACTTAAAATAAAATACCATTAATACACTAAACAATGGTTTTATGCGGTGCCATTAATTACGAGTTTTTTCAACCATTTGCTAGCTTTAACTCAATTCAATTTTTTGGAATTTTTTTTAAAGCTATAAACCAGTTTTTAAGAAAAAATAAATATTTTATTTCGAACAAAATTGTATGGTAGGAACCGTTATAAAACAAAATTATTTAGCAAATTTTAAAGACAATCGTACTTACATACATACCTATGTACCTACATATTTTCTATCGCAAGTTAAAAAACGTGAATATAAAAGTGGGCATAAGGGTACCTAAGTCAGCCTAGTAATTTTCAATACGATGCATTTTCTTTATGATTGATTTTTAATCCGCAAGACTTTTGCCAATATATAGTATTTGTGATAATTTAGTTAAAAAAATTATTAAACCGGCTTCGAAAAATTTGCAAGCACTGATTTCACTTTGGATATAATTTGTTTGTCAGTTATTAAGTAAGTAACATACTTATAAATATAAGTGTACAAAATAACAGGTAAAGCATATCTGTTATTATGTGTAGTATAAAACACGTATATCAAAACTAAAAAAAATCCCAAATAGACCAACTTTATTGTTCTTACAAGTGAAAACGCCAGTTACACATTTGAATTTGAAAACTTTTTCTTCAAAAACTTAAAGAAGCACCAATTTCTAAAAACCAATAACAACTACGCAAGAAGATTTTATCTTTTCAAACAAGCTACTCACGTAATTTTTCCCCTTTCAGTACAATGAGTATAGATTAACAACATGCATACGAATGAAGATAATAATCAAAAATTAATAAAATGACCAACAAATATACTTAAGCTTATTATTCTTTGTTAGGTAATTTCGAGATTTAAAATCAATTATTCTGTTTGTTGGTGTCCTAAATGATATACTATGTAGTTATTTTAAAATTGGGAACCGTTGGATATTTCTGATGAAGTCGGTCAGTCTATCTTACACACACATTTTGGTTATTAAAAATGCAGGTTTAACATTTTAACAACACAATTATAACATTTATAGTACTTTGACATAATAATATTTTTTATTTAAATATTAATATTTTTTTTTAAATGGCGCATGTGCTCTTTTTGAATATACTTCGTTAAATTCTTAATTCGTCGTGTGACAGACGCAGTGATGTTATACATCGACAAAAAAATACGTCCCAAATACATTAAATTTCATACTTCAACTGTTAAAAGTAACACGCATTAAAAATGTTTGGTACTTTTTTTATACTTAACATAATTTACGTATCCAAACGTTATGAAAAATTAACTTGAGTTTTCTACACATTTCGGTATTACGTGTGTGTATGTAATTTAATAAATTTTAGCTGATTTTTATGTACCACAAATTTAGAGGGGACTTTAGTTTAAAAATTTTAAATTATTTAAATTAATGTAAGTGATCTTTTAGTGTCATTGTATTATATAACAGGGGTATATAATATAATAAAAAAATCCAATCGGGATTGATATCGAATATAAATTTATGGAATTTAAATCTATTTTTTGTTGATGAGTTTTGTGGAAGTAAGGATTATGAGGTGAAACTTGTGGTTCATAGGTGTATGGATATGAATGTCCATCAAATGGGGACCCATCATTTAAAACGAAAATAATATATTAAACGCAGCCAAGTATATGCATATATTATATTCAAAACGATAGTCTTGCATGGTCAAAGGACTTCTTTCGCACCACACGATTATGGGTCAATAACCACTTTTATTGCAAGGAAGTCAACTATGCTTGAAGGGCAAATCGAGTATAAATTTGTTAATTTGGGTGACGTATATTTTGCGTGTGTTAAAACCAAACTGAACGTATTTCCATTCGGATTTCTTTGATTTATATATTTATTTATGTGTTGCTTTTAGAAAATTCACCTACAAATATAATGGATTATAATACTAATATGTTTTTATAATCAATTTCATTAATTAATAATAAAGCAATTCTGGGACATTTATCTGTAAAGAACTTTTTTGTACATCACTTACAAGATATCAAAGATTTAAGAAAGTGAAAAAAATCAACCACAAAAGTGGGAATTTCACTGAAAAATTGTCAATATCAAATTCATTTAAAAAATCAATCGAAATCCAATATATTTTTTTATCAAGAATAGTTGTATCCACGTTTGTATGTATCATCACTGGAGGTTGTAGATACCTATCGCAGGAATACTGCGTTTTATAGGAGAATTTCAAAAGTTTCTTTTCATATTCAAAATAAATTTGTAGTGTTCCCAAACTAAGATTCAAAACTATCAAGATTGGAATAATACAGTTTTGTGTACGAGTAAGTTCAATTTCGCCAAAAGACTTATTTAATCAAAACACAAAATTAGGTACATATCCATGGGCCGCAAATATAATGAAATTCTACTCTTAGCATTTATGGATATTCGTAGAAACCAACAAACTTCATGAAACTACTACAAGAAGAAACGGCGATAACTTTAGCTCAAATATTTATCACTTTTTCCGTTCTCTTTCTCTCATTTAATTTCATTTTCTACCCCTATTCAATTGACAACTTTTATTAACGTTGGGTATGCGAGATTTCACATTCAAAACCTTGAGCGACCAGGTAGAATTGTCGAACTATATTGGCTGCATTCAGGGTGCACACCATTTTGAATTACAAAAATTGTATCACCAAACATCCGTCTGATGGTTTGCACTTTAATTTAAAACTCGTTTTTATTTCGTTCAAAGAATTTTTAAAATACTTCAAAAATTAAAATAAAATTAATACAATTTAAGCATCTGGATCCTAGATAAAATATGATTTATTTATATTTTTTTAAACCATATTAAACTCTAGCGCAAGATGTTGGTTTTCATCCCACGCCAGATGACGAAGAACAAATAATAAGAATTGTTTTTGTACACTTTCTATTTTATTATTAGAAACATCGTAGTTAGGAAACCACACATAGCTACAATATTCCAAGAAAGGACGGACAAGTAAGCAGTAGAGGATCTTTGAAATATGACGGTGGTTGAATTCCTTATCAAACCTCTTTATTAATCCAAGACTACTCGTCATACCATCAATATGACAGTTGAAAGTCAGCTTGACGTCAAATAAAACTCCCAAGTCATTTAGTGTTTGAACACTATTAAATAATATTTTTGATAAAGTAAGAAGACAGTAAGAATTTTTTTCTTGAGTATGACATTCCTTTACATTTATTTTTACTAAGCTCCATTGCATTTTTATTACATCAATCTGAGACTCTGTCCATATCATGTTGCAAAAACAAGTATCAGTTTAGGTTTTTGAATCCATAAATGAGCTTAAAGTCGTCAGCAAAGATCGGGATCTTTGAATATAAGATGTCCACACCAATGTCATTAATAAATAGTAAATAATAATGGTCCAATATGATAACTCCGAAAAACACGTTGATCATTTTAGATATACAATTTTTATAGCTTACATACTGCGTACTGTTATTTAAATATGATCGGATCCATTCAAGTGACCAGCCTGAAAACCCATATCTTTCTAATTTAATTAAGAGTATATAGTGGCTATACCTATCAAATGTTTCTACTAAGATCTGCGTAAAACACATTAGTCTGAAGACCGTTTTGCATATTTATTTCAAGAAGATTCGTTGTCGTAGATTTATGCAGGTTACAAAATATATTTTCAAACAGCTTATATTCCAATTTTGTAAGCTTTGTATATGCTTATGAGTGGTAAAACCGTAAAAACTCAGTCAAACTACCAGAAGAAACCAGATCCCGGGATAGCAATAATGGTTACTTTTTCAAGAGATTATTCAGCTTTCCAAAAAATGTACGAACTTACGCTATCCGTGTATAATTTATGTGCTGAGAGAAATGATGAGAGACGACTCCGATGAATTTCATGCCCTATAGATCGGACCTAACTATTTTTTTGCAGTTTCTGAAAACTCAACGAAAAGAAAATACTTCACACAGTTCACTCTTCTTCTATACTTTTAAATTTATATGCAAAACGTTTAATCTGGCAGACGGGAACCATACCATGACATTATAATTTAGGTATACATAATACTAATCATAAAACCGAAAGTGATTATTTTTTTAGTTACAAAATAATACAGTGACAGTGATGGATAAGAACAATTTGTTAAGCAAAAACTACAAAGGGTCATAATTTTTCTTATCAACTTTCGGTAATTCGATTTTTTAACCAAAAACACAAGTGAATAATAATTTTTTGAACAAATAACAGAGAATACTAGGTGATTAATTTTTTGGAGTACAAATTACAAAGAGTAATATATAGGTATATTTTTTTTAATTAAAATATTGTATTCTCAATGTGATTGTAAGTTAAATTTGCATTGCAATAGTATTCATCTCATTTGACAGTAAAAAAACTTTACTTCTCTGTTCTATATAGATACGTTTTATTTATATAGTCTAATGTCAATACTTATTAGATTACGTTTTTTATTGGTCTTTCTGTATAATCTACTCTTATACCTATTTGAAAAGAACACATTTGGCGTGTGCTAAGTGAAATCTTTTATTGTTTACGTACAGATAAAACATTACCTTGAAATACAGACATATCCAAACCAATGCTCTCCAAAAACAGTCCTGTTCCCTACGTACATGCAAACCATTGTATAAAACTTTATAAAGTTTATATAAAGTTTGTATAAAAACTTTATAAAGTTTATATACAATGATGCAAACGAACGTTTTCGAAATACTGAATGCAACTTTATTGCAAAGGAAAATGACAAAACTATCTACGTAGTGCCAAAAAAGTATCTTCCCCCAAAGTACCTACGTTAGATATTTGGTTCACTGTACGCTGCCATACAATCTGTCAGTTGAGAAATACATAAAAAGAGACGGAAAACTTTCAGTTCATATAGTTGTTTCACAATTCTTGATAGAATGATGCCATTGTATGCCTGTATAACTCTTGTATCTTGTGGATAAAAGTTGTGGCGGAGATTTAGATATTGAAGTAGAAAAAATACTATTTATAAATAATTTGTTGCTCTTTACATTCGTAAAAAAATATGTAACCAAATTCATCATTTTAAAATTAATTATAATATTAACTTAGACACCCCACAACTCTGTTTTTATGTACAAAAGTGAGTGTTATTTGAGGAAAAGTGTTTTTGCCTATCAAAATAGTTATACTTGTTCGCCCATGAAATTTTAATGTAGAAAAGTTAAAAATACACACATAAATGCTAACCGAAGAAATCTTAAATTAATAGTATAAATTGAAATAAACCAGAAATATGCTCAGTAGATTTAGTGAAAAATTAAAAACAAAAGTAGTTTTCTATTATTTTTCAATAGAATCAGTTTATATTTTAATTTCACTATCGAAGAATTTTTTTATGTATTTCATAGGTACATACATATATACAAACCAGATTGCTGATACCTTTTACCTATACATTACAAATCGAGGACGGCAATTGTTGTGAGTGCAAACAAAAAATCGAATCACACTGCCAAATTTCAGCTTTGGGATTGGATTGAAAGGTATACAATTTTTGTAATTAAAAGAAGTGACGTTTCTCCAAAATACGTGTATTTGTTATTTCTTAATGGATGAAACTCGGTTCCTATTTTTGTCGTTTCGAATTCCTGTTCCAAATCCAATGAAACAATGTAAGCATTGATTTTCCCAAATATCTGAGAAGATTCCGGCGTTTTGTTTTCAGAGGTGCCTGGAAAGATTTTTGATTCGATAAATTTGATTTTTGTTCATATTATTACGTATTTATTTTCTAATCATAGCTGTAAATGGATTTTCGTCGTTTAATGGGACATATGAAGATAAAATAAAAAAAAATATTTTTATTTTAAATAAAAAAAGGTCAAAATATTCAATCGAATTAAGGAACTCGTTATTTAAATATTTGCATATAGTAAAGTAAATTACGAGTAGAATTAGGCCAGGTCAGGATTTTGTTTTTGGATTTTTACGATACTTTTTTATAACAAGGTATGTACGTACTTTGCACTTTTCGATGTAAAATTAATTTTTAATTTGTACGCCATTTTTGAAATACTTTAGTATAAATGTCTCAAAATCCTAGGGTCTTGGAAAGTCTTATTTATCTATACATAATTATTGAATTTTGTTTGTATTAATGTGCTAGAAATCGCATTCATGAGAAACTCAGTATTTCCAGCGCCAGATTGGACTTATTTTTGGATATTTCATCGAAAATGAATAGTTTTTGGAATTGCATATTATCGCATATTTTAAATAAAAATCCATTGGAATTTTAGTATTTTGTAATACTATTTAAAAAAGATCGAGAAAATAGAGATAAATGCTTCTGGGTCCCAAGAACTTTGCCTTATGTTTACACCTTACAATTTAAAAAAATGTTCTATTTAAAAACAGAAAACTGGTCAGAAGCATGTTATTAATTTTTTAATTGGATAAAACAATTGAAACAGAAAAATATGCCAAGTGATTTCTTAAGCAAATATGAATCAATGCAATAGCTAACAACTTTTCGCAAGCTTCTATAAACAAAATTAATTTGAATTTATATAAAGAAAAAAACGTGCCGGTACAATAATCGAAGTATAAAGAAAATAGAGTCATTTAGCGTGTATGTTGAAGAAGAGACAGAAACAGAATTGCAAGACCCACTCTTTTCATCTTCCCTATCATCGTTATATGTATCAAGTTATCAAAAATTCGAGTTCAATTTTTTTGTGAATCTATAACTTGCCATATAGCACCTATATATTTCTAGTAAAAAATGATTTCTAGGCGTGTTAATAAAATTCAAAACTTTAAGACCAAAACAAAAAAACTTAACACAATAATATCAACACAACTTTGTTTTGAAATATTGCATATACAAATTTTCAAAAGAACTATTTTTAACTTTCAACCAATTTTGTTTTTGAAAACATTTTTTTTTTAATTATGTTTCTCCATTAATTGTAGAATACTTAAATAAACTGATGTAACAAATTTTATAACCCAGTTATGTATTTGTTGAATTGGTTTTTGGATATTTACTTGCGATGACAAAAGTGGCTTTCATTATACCCTGCGAGTATTTGCCTGTGCGTCCAGATGTACTTTGAGCTAGATCCTGCTTCAAATTTGGGGCACAAAATAAATATTTAGCTTTGAATATCGAGAGGAGTAATGCTGTAAAGTGTCCAAGACAGTTACAATAATTCTGCTCTTCTGGTTTTCCAAAAACAAAAATCGCATAACAGAAATTAGATTTATTTTAGCTTCTCCATTCGGGTAACATTTATACATACATTATTAGTTTTTTCATGACTTAATATAACGAATTCTAGAACAATTTAACTATTAATGTGTAAAGACGGCTGCAATAAATCAGCTGTTTAGGATTTTTGAAAAACAAAGTTGCTGCCCTAATGTTTTTTTAAGCATTTTCTCAAAAAAGGTTCGATTTTTTGGTGAACAATCCGCTTAACTTGTTTTCCAGACTAAGTTGCCATATATTGCTTAGGTTTTTCCTAGTTTCCTAAAAACGGGGCCAACGATTTATGTAAAAATACGTACGGGCAATGTCTTCTAGGGCAATACGTACATGCAATGTCTAGGGCGGTTGCAATAAATCTGTGTTTTGCTTTCATTGAACAAAATTGGGATAACGGTAAAACAGGGCTTACGGCCATCTAGATCGGGTAGCTGTCAGACTATGTTTTTTTATCAAATTGCAAAGGAGGTCTTACGATTTCAATAAAAGTTTGTAGGTAGCTCAATTATCTAAAATGATTACATTAGATCAGATTATTATGAGTTTCATCGAAAAATACTTGTATGTATCTACGGTTTGATTAATATTGTATTTATAGTTAGAACAAAATATTATTTTATTAAAAATAAAATTAAAGAAAATTATATTTTTAGTACTTTTAATTTAATTCCGATTTTCTCTTTTTTAATTTAATTTTTTAAATATTTAGTGCCACAGTGTCTTATTTTGCATTTTATTATAGAATATGAAAGATAAATGCGCGACTAGACCGTACGTCCTTGATCTAATATGCTAGTATACTATGCAGTCTAATAATTATTTTTGTAGAAACATGGATTTAATTTAAAAAAAAAGATCAGTTCAAGCTAAAAGAAATACCAGGAAAAATATTAATTTATACAAACAAAATTTAATATATATCGTTTTAGAAGTATTAATAAAACTCCCTTATAAGAACAAAATGTTCTTAGAAATTTTTTAAGCAAACAAAATTGGTATGTCAATTTGATATATAAATTACATTTAACGACACAATCTCAAAAATCAATTGTTAATTCGTTTTTGAAGATATTCAATCTTCTAAAAATATCCAATCAAAAAAATATTTTTTTTTTTAATTTACAAAATAATATATAATTATTATTTCACATTCAAAGGATCGCCCGTATTAAAATTTTGATCAAAATCGATAGAGCCTTTAATAACTAAGTTTGATAAAAAAAATGAAAATGAAATGCAGGTACGTTCATACGAAGCTAAACAAATTTCAATGTCTCCTGTAGGGAATCATCTTAAGTACGAAGTTTGATGAAAATCGTATGTGACAGACGGAATTGCGTGTTTTCTATCTGCATAATGTCAAGTTTGTTCAAAATCCCGATTTAATTATTTTTTTAAATAAGCTATTTATGAACCAAACTTTTCAGGTCTTTTTGGGGAAACTATTGCCGTTTTTAATCTATTTATAAACTATTTAACATTTTTTGAAATATCTTTTATTTTATTTAATATTTATATTTATATATTTATATTTTTTGATTATTTAGCCCGAAGAAGTTCCAAATAGCATGGCTTTGAATATGGCGGTTCCCGGTATTGTTGGGATATCGCCAATGTCTCCAGTAAGAATGGATTGCTGGGATAATTTAAAAATGATGGTGTCACCAATAGGCAGTGAATCGAGTGGTGTCAGCTCTTTGGATTCTGAAGATATAAAGGTTTGTTTTATATCTATTCAAAAGATTGTTGTTTTTTATTCGTTACAAACTATGTAGTACCCTTGGCAAAATAGTTAGTGCGTTTGACTATTTCAGACGTGTACTGCCTCTTTCAAGGAAATTTCAGACCTACAAATGTATCTCTTGTCATTAAAATTGTTTTCACTTCAGTCTTGTAAACATACACACAAAAATGGCTGAGAGTTGGAAGTATCTGGGTTTAGGCACTCTGCGAGCCATTGGCCTCTAGATTATTTTTTTCTTCAAAAAGATCCATTTAATCGAGTGCTGAGACTTCAGATACAACTTAAGAAAACAAATCAATAAATGTACGTAATAAAGAGTTTTCTAAAAAAAGATTTCTGAACTTTGACACATTGTCATTCACTGAGTCTGCCTGTGCAATAACATATGGAAATGAATAAGTTGTTTTATGAAAGTGGTTCTACTGATCAAACCAAATCTTTACGGTCGCCATAATCGTCCGACTTATAATCGAGAAGGCCAAATTCTGGACAAATGCGCTCGTCAACAAATATTATTGTTGAATTTGCGAAGATAATATTCCACACGAGATCCATCAAATTGCAATGTTCGGTAAGGATTTTGGGCTGGCGGCATCATCGGACCATCTATGAAAACGACGTTCACCAGACCATCACTGTCAAAGGTGAGCCCTATCGATCGATGATAACCAATTTCTTTTGTGTCAGAGTTAGGGGACGTTTCGGATGCGCGCCACCCAGCAGCGCGGCCCCGTAGGCATTTGAATGATGTTATATTTCCACACATACATGCAGGTGCCTTTTTAATAAATACAAAAATTCTATAATACTCGTATCTTATTAGTTTTACTCAAATTTAAGAAAAGGTATTTATAAATTTGAATAAAATAAGTCGAGTTCGAGAGGTTGCTTTGTTCTTCTTTTTATCCACTCTAAATATAGTTGAAACATAAAATTAAAAAAAAGGTTTATTTGAGAGGTCCAAAGGCTTCACTTAATTTGGAAAAAAAAAGATCCTTCGGCTAACTCAGAACTTTATAGGTTTTAGTAATAAACTTTGGAGGTTATTCAAGGACATTGAATATTACACGTCTTAGCTCACTTCAATGCAAAATCCTCTTTGTATACCACACAAAACCAAGCCCATGAATCTAATTTGAATGGATTAAAAACATGATAATCTTGAGACGTAAGTCGGAATTGTCAAAATAAAATTTGGGACGCAGACTAAAGTTTACTAAAAACGATCTTAAGAGCGGGGAGACGAAATATTTTTGCAGTCATTTTTTAGTCGAATGTTGTTGATGAAGTTCCGCTACTGTTTTTTAATTTTTATATTACTTTAACAAATCGGTACACAATAAGATAACTTTTAATATTAATATTACATTTTGTTTGTATTTCAATTGATAGTCCGCTCATATTAATTATACTATATTCTTGAACCTAAGTCTCATTAGACTGATTGATGCAAAAATTAATTTCGAAAATATTAAGATTACTATCGCCAGTAACTGTTAATTTCTATGTAGGTTAGGTTAGGTTAGGTTAGGAGGGGCGTGCACAGCCCATAGGCTGTTGCGTACACGGGGGCCTATTGGTTCATTGTGATCCCCTATTAATAAAAGCAGAGATGCTCCTAACTAATGTCTTATGTAGACTGGTTCATTTTCGAACCAGCCTGTGCTTACAATGAATTTTCTCATATTTGCCATTGAGACCTGCGTTAGATCGTCTAGTTCTCCAACAAACCTGTTTCCAAAGTAGCGGAGGCGATTTGTTTGGAGGTTCGGACAGTCACAGAGCAGGTGTTTAATGTCTTCAATCTCCTCGACATCCTGACAGCTCCTACAGAAATCGGCTGCAAATGCACCCATTCTAGTGGCCATTGTGCCAATGGCGCAGTGCCCCGTTAGTACACCTATCAGGATTCTGATGTTCTTTTTACTCAGCGATAAGATATACCGAGTTTCTTTTCCATTAATTCTAGGCCATAAACTTCTAGAGATAACGCAGTCGTCCCTGGAGGACCAGGAGTTATTGATTTGCTCTTTCGTTACTAGGTCTATTTTCCTTTTAATCACGCCAATCGGGATTTTTTGTCCCAAATTTAAATGACTACTGCTGTTTTTATTTGATAGTGACCCTTTCCTTGCCAGTTCATCTGCTTTTTCATTCCCTTCTATATTTCTATGTGTGTATCTAGCTTATTTTTATTTTACAATAGTTCCTTCTAACTAAATTTTTTATTAAAAAATATATTTTTATTTTCTCTATGCATGGTTCTCTAAAGATACCGCCTTACATAATTATTCTATAATTTTTTTAATGCAGATAACACCAACAGCACAAAAACGACCAGAAACAGTAAAACGGGAACTACGAATTTACTACAACGGCCGAAATGTTTTAGATCTTTACAACAACTTGGAAACAAACTCAAAGACCTGGAATTTTCGGTACTCTCATCTGCCTGAGAGAAATAATATATCTATGTTTTGGGCCAATCGATCCCTTTATAATCGACTAGGACCAAATGGTCTCACTCCTGTTTATACGATAAGCAAATGCGAATGCTGTGATTTTCAATTTACAAGTGATTGCACTAATAGTTACTTAAGTGAAACTTCCCTTGTTTTGTCTACAACTACATCATCACCGATGATGTTTACTACCGCTTCCACAAAAAGGACGGAATTTCGTTCATCAAAACCGACTTTGTCTGTTACTCCAACTTTAAGTGTCCAATCTGGCTTTAAACATCATCAACATCTTAGAGAAACCAAAAATTGTTCGGAACCTATAAATAAACAATTCAATAATCAAAATAAACTAAGTGACATATTTTCCAAAAACACAGTTCTTTTCGCGAACAACAATGGTTATTTTAACAATATAAATAAATTCAATAATGGTATTTGCAGCACTAAAACAACAACTGATTTATCACAGTTAGCATCAAATATAGTTTCAATAAATTTTTCTAGTTCTACCTCGTATACACCCCCATTAGTAAATTACGGTAATACTGTCGTCCAAAACAATGATTATAATGAAACAATGTCGAAAAACTCTAAATCTAATGTACCTACTAATTTATTCAACAATAATTCGTTAACTTTAGCAAGCTCGAACACTCCATCAAGTGCAAACTATAGTTTTCGAGACACCAATGTCTTTTCAAATAATGTTCCTCCTAGCCACATCCATTCAAGCAACTCTGCCGGCAATAAATCTCAATCATCCTCATCAAATAATTTGTTTTCACTTTTTAACTCCAACAACACAAATAATTCAGTCAATCATGCATTCAGTGCCAACGTCGAAAGCAACACCTTCATAAATTCTTTGAATCCAATAAATAATAATAGAAATAATATTGGCAATAACCCCCTAACAGTGAATTCTCAAAATTACGGAAGAATGTACAAATATTTTTAAGACCAAAGCGTGACGTGTATTAAACGCATTTGTCCATCAACTGATATTACATAATTAATTATGAAGATGTTTTATAAGAATTTAAGTACTACAAAATTGATATCACATTCGTGTCCTAAGTTTTTTTTAAAGACAAATTATATTAATATATGTACATATGGATATGTGTTTATTTGTTAAAACATAATAGATTATCTAAGTAAATGCTCTGTGTTCAACTCAGAAAGTACAGAGATAAATACTAAAAAGGTTCCGTTTGAAGCAAGTGTTAAACTTACAGATCTATATAATTACGGTAATACTGTCGTCCAAAACAATGATTATAATGAAACAATGTCGAAAAACTCTAAATCTAATGTACCTACTAATTTATTCAACAATAATTCGTTAACTTTAGCAAGCTCGAACACTCCATCAAGTGCAAACTATAGTTTTCGAGACACCAATGTCTTTTCAAATAATGTTCCTCCTAGCCACATCCATTCAAGCAACTCTGCCGGCAATAAATCTCAATCATCCTCATCAAATAATTTGTTTTCACTTTTTAACTCCAACAACACAAATAATTCAGTCAATCATGCATTCAGTGCCAACGTCGAAAGCAACACCTTCATAAATTCTTTGAATCCAATAAATAATAATAGAAATAATATTGGCAATAACCCCCTAACAGTGAATTCTCAAAATTACGGAAGAATGTACAAATATTTTTAAGACCAAAGCGTGACGTGTATTAAACGCATTTGTCCATCAACTGATATTACATAATTAATTATGAAGATGTTTTATAAGAATTTAAGTACTACAAAATTGATATCACATTCGTGTCCTAAGTTTTTTTTAAAGACAAATTATATTAATATATGTACATATGGATATGTGTTTATTTGTTAAAACATAAAAGATTATCTAAGTAAATGCTCTGTGTTCAACTCAGAAAGTACAGAGATAAATACTAAAAAGGTTCCGTTTGAAGCAAGTGTTAAACTTACAGATCTATATGAGGACAGTAAACACCAATCTTTATAGTTTTTAATGTATATTGATGCTTTTTGCCATTACTTAAGTATATAAGCAATTAATATAGTTGCAAATTAAGGCTTTTAGCGATGTGTTATGTTTATTAAATGTGATAGTTATTTTTCCAATACCAAAAGTAAATTGTATAATTTTGAAAGACTTTTAAATTTAAAAAATCACAAATTATGTTATTTATTATATTTTAATAAAAGAATTGAAAAACTCAATTTCTAGTTACCGTCCTTAACAATTGTAGTTATATGTACTTATTTTTAACTAAATTTACAATGCCCTTCCATGTGATTGCTATTGTTTTTGAAATCCGAAGTAATAAAAATCTAATTTATGTAGGTAGCTATTATTTTTTAGGTACTAATATTTTTGTAGTATACATTTTATATGAATAAATTGTAAAACAGTTGGATTTGTTAATGAAAAATCTCTAAAATTCTTTTCTGATATATGAAATTTAATTTCTTCAGTGCTGTTTCTTTTAAGTTTCTTTTCAGCACATACTTTTGTTTCTCTATATTTCCATTTTTAGGGTTTTTCTCTGATTTGAAACCCTTGGGCCAGAGGTAACCGAATTAACACATCAAACTCAATTAAAAGAGAAGCCAACATTAAAAAAGACCTTGTTTTTCAATGAATTTGTCAAATATGTTTCGTTCAAATATCAAAATCAAAACGACACCAGTACTCTATTAGTTCTTTTTATTGATTGGACTATAAAATTGAAAATATAGGTTCTTTCACAGATGCTATTTTTTTAATCAATGGTTATGCAAACTATAGATGTACCGTACCTTGAAAATATTATAACAAAAGTAAAGCCTCAGTAGTTAGTTACATTGGTATTTGGGTAACTTCTTAAAATGTATTTAAGTGTAGGGTATTCGTATTTCACATGGCATACACTTTTATGATTATTCCTTGTCCCTGGGATATAATGTATTCATTTTTGAACACATTCTAAGTTTCTTGTCCATTGTCTCCTGTGATAGTTCAAACATAATTTCTGTTTTCCAATTAAAAATAAACATTAATCTATACACATAAATATATACCTAAATATGAATATGATAAAACGAATAAAATGGTGGAAATAAGATGCAATTGTGAGGAAATATGAGCACTCCAACTTCTGAATTAACTTTGGTCGCGTACACAGTATGAAACATGAACTGTCCATGGGCATCTCTACGAAGGAGACCAATTTCTGCAGCTTTTTTTGCTCTGGTTTTGTATATGCAAATACCTATATGTATATGGCTTAGTTAAGAGTGCTGATTTACATTTGCTTTAAAAAAAATATTTGCAGGGCCAAACTTAAAATGGACTGCTACATAAAATTCACAACGAAACATAAAACCTTGCAAACAAAATGGAATTTAAGAGTTGATATTAGAAATCGTCTTATTTTTATATCTTCATTTTTACCGTTTGTGCTAATAAGTACTTGTTTAACATTTGCAACGATTAAGTAGGTACGTATATCCTTTTATAAATCCAAACTGTTCATTAATTCCTAACCGTTATTAATATTTCCCAGTATTTAAAGAAGATATAAAAACCAATGTAATATTTATTCCATATTGCTTAGAGGTGTCTTCTTTAATGATAACCAGATGTGTTTTCTTCCGTTTAGGAACATAAAAATATAAATGGCAATCAAACTATCTTAAACAAAATTAAACACACTGCTTATAACTCTTTATACCTACATTCTACTTGCGCTTTCAATTTGTAGTTGAAGCTACGTTATTTATTTATATTCTTTAGTGAATGCAAACAGTCTAAATAACCTCTAAATTATTAGTATGTTGTGTAGACGATCGGGCTTTATGATCTCTTTGAAAATAATGCAATTAGTTTAAAAACACTTATTAATTTTTTTCCCAACGTTTTACCGGTTTCTTTCCGACCTCTTCATGGGTTATATTTATTTAATTAATTGCATTATTTTCAAAGAGATCATAAAGCCCGATCGTCTACACAACATACGTCACATTAAATGATCAAATACTAGTACAAAATCTAAATTATTCGTTAATTAAAATTTTGACTTCGAAAAGAAATTATTTCACTGAAATATATTTAATGAAATAAATCGGAGAGTGAGCAGGTAGGTTATCATATTTTATGATATACATACTTTGAAACAAAGCAAACATAACGGCCAATCCGAATTAATGCATATTAAATTATTAATTTAACATCAGTTTGGTATGTTGAAGTAATTATGTACTTTTTTCTTTCGTGTTATTGTTTTTTATCTGTACTGCTCAAATCAATTTAATTTCTAATTGTTTTATTCTCTGATTATTTGAAATGTCATTTACTACACCATTATTTTTTAGGCTATATATAAAATACTTGCTGTGAACATGAAATAAAACGTCAAATAAGATAGCATTTTGTATAGCAAATATTAAATACATACATAACAATTCTTTAAAACTAAATATTTGAATTAGTATATTCAAAACTTATCTGGTTGTTTATAAGATATAAGACAAAATCCTAAGTGCTTGATGGCGTAAATAAATTATGTGAAGATAGAATAAATATAAAAAAGAAAGCAATTTACAATGTTAAGGTATACTCAGAACAAAAAAACTTTCGCAAACACATGGCTTTGTAAGCTAAGTTCAATACATATATCCAAAAGAAGTGAAATTTTTATAGATTAAATCAATTTTTCACATTCATATAAAATAATACATATGTACTTACCTAACGATTGTATTTATGTCATGTATATTATGCCGGTATGTTTAAAAGAAATGTATTTTTGTTGTGAAAAATAATGCCCACGCAAATTTTAAATTTTTGACCATTACCATTTCACTTCAAATCGAAATAAAATAATAGGATTAAACACATTCTTTAAAAAAAAAAAAACTTTAAAAAAAGACATTGATTTTTAAAAAAATGTATTAATTTTCCAGAATAAAAGTTTTGGTCTAAAACTTTGTTCGTTATTTAAATAAAAAATGTTTTTAAGTAATTGATTTTGATTAGTTAGTAATGTTATAAAATGTTAAGGTTATGGGTCTTTGACTGAATTGATACAGATATTTATAAGAACGTAGTAATGTACAGTATAAAAGTATCTACTTATGGGATTAAACGACTTATTTTAGTTTTGATAATTTATTAAAAAGAAATAATGAAGACTAAATAATTAAATTGTCTCTTATTGTTTCTATGAATATTCTGATGAAAAATTACTACAAACTTATAAATCTAGTGTAAAAGTTTTTTTTTTTGGCATTACTTAAAAATATTTTTGAAGTCATTTTTAAATGCCCTAGAAATTGTTTGAATAAATGTACCATGTTTTTGTTTGTATTTTAAACTTGTTTTGTTTATTTTCAATGAAACATAATATTGCCAAATCAATATCTATCTTTTTTGTATTTAAAAAGAAATTGAAAAAGTTTGTAGTTTTGCAATTTATGTATGCAAAAAAGGAATCTATTCGACAAGTTATTCTAAAACATAAAACAAAATGTTCAAAACTAATTTACGTATGAGGGTTTAATGTATTTGGAAAACACCAAAACCCCGGCAACAATTAATAAATTATATAAATGTTAAGACAAATAACAACTTATTTTGTCTTGTGTTTTACAGTGTTTTCAATTTCCGATGTTATTTAATTTTTCAATGACCGATTTAAACAACTTATTTATGTGGCTATAATTATAATATGTATTCAAGATAAATATTTACAAGTTTCGTTCTAAGACAAAAAAATCCCAAAGCTATGATACGTATGTATGTCTTGCAAAAACTTCACACATAAAATGCAATATATAAATATACAAAGGCTTAGTTTATACATATTTTTTAAAAGGATTTTGTCATTTTCTTTTAAATTATTTACATAATAAAACTGTCAATTTTGCTACTTAATAAGTTCACTACCCAAAGAGCTAATTTTCCTTTGCCAACGGCAATCCAGAATTAATCTTTGACTAACTTGCTTTTGATTTCAAATTATATGGGAAATGTAATAAAAAACCAATATCAAATGACAGGACAATCACTTTGCCAAAGTACAAGACGTTATAGTCATCAGAGTACGTCCTAAAATCGATTGTTAAAACAGCAAAAACTCTGCTTTCCACAAATCGCAAGACATAAATGAAAAGGAAAAATTATTTTTCGAAGACGAAAGGTAACGGAAATTAATTTTTTCTAGAGTACAAATTTGTGCCTTATTTGTTGAGATAAAGTTTTAAAAAGTTGCTATTTTAAGAGTTCATTATTTTATCTCACAAACCAAAAATCTCTGTACATCATGGAGTTACTATGTTTTTGTAATTTTAAAGAGCTAATAGCTTCTCATTTTAGTCATTCCGCCATCTTTTCCGTTGATAACGTTAATAATGAATATAAAAGGTTGTTTTCTTACATTTCTAATAGTTGAAAAAACTGATTGGTTTAGAAATGAATACTGTAATAAAATGGGAAATAAATCCATTTCTTAAAAAATTACTGTTTGCCGTCATTATTAAAGTCTAATTGATAATGTGTATGTTTTTTTCACTTAAACTTTTAAATTATTATTTTGTACATACATTGTAAAGCATATCTTTATGACACTAGAAAGAGTTGTTTGTATTGAAAATATGCTAACCTTATATGTTTTGACATATAGAGAAAAATTATTAATATTCAAAAAGTATGAATATTATGTTTACATAATTAAATATAAATAAGTAGGTTTATTTAAAGAGGATTACATAAATAAAATAATTCTGAGACTGTTTTTTTTCAATTGTGATAAAGTTAAACCACTACTACAAAATAAATATAAAAGTACGTACATATTAAGCTAAATGGTGTAAGATTTCACATAAATATAATATGTCCTAGTTAATCATACTTTGTTTTATTAAATATACACATAAACATGTTTATTGTATCAAGTACCAAACAATGCACGTTCATTTACCGAATTACTTGAATCAAGGTAAGCTATTTCAATATAATACAGCTATGATATCTGTAGTGAAAACATATGGAAACAATATCCCTAAAATATAGTATAATTCTTCATTGCAGTTCAGGTAATTCATAAACATAGGTAACAAATTACATATACATAACAAATAATATTTCTGTTAATCTATATACACGGAAAAATATTAATTTCGTAATTTCAAGTAACTCTTTGTAAATCAAAACATAACTCCTCCTCTGCTAGGCAATTCAGAAACTGCAAAATTCGATCAAAACTTGAATACACTTTGATGTGGAAAATACAAATTAAAATACTACCTCGTATATATTTTTTAAATTTATTGAGGAAGCTATATTTAACGTTTCCGGTTTATATTTTAACCACATTCTTCATCGGAAAGGTCTATACATATATTTAAGTTATAAGCTCGAAACATTCAGATTTTGTTTTTAATAGTTGACTATTGCTTTTATTTCTAGCTTTGTGTTAATGTAAGTCACGTAAAAATTGAAAATCGTTTGTTGAAGACTTTATTAATCGGATATTAGTTTTGAACCACAATTTTAAAAACAGCATACACCAGAACTCTATGTCAAGTTGGGGCTGGTATGTTTTAAAATTGCTTAAAATTGTTTAAAATTGCAAAGTTAATTTTCAAAGTTTTGCATGGAATGCACTCGAAACGTACGAGTTATATCCCAAACAAGTTGATGCCGTTATAACGATTTCCCACCATTGTATTCCTTTATATTTTAAGTATTGAAATATGTCTGCTGGCACATCATGATATCATCATATAAGAATAATTCCCGAAAATCTTTCGAAGAAAAATATATTTCTTGCAAATTTTTCCTGTTGACCGTTACTACAAGCTTTGTAAAGTTTCTACCTCCTTTACGAAGCTATGAGGGATATTATGCGGGCTGCCCTAATTATAATAACTACAAAAGTGCCTAAGTGCGCTTAAGTGCCGATTTTTGCTGAAATTAATTAGAAGACAGGCTAAAGTGCCGATAACGCCAGCATGATTCATGATGTAAAGAATGAATTTATTTCCGAAAAATTTAGCCTATTTATACAAAAGAATATCTTACACACTAAGAACCCAAATATACACATAATACTCGATACGTATGCATTCTTAATATCTAAGCATAAAATATACCTAACGCAACAACATAATTTAAATCTAATGTTTTTTTGAGTAATTAAATTAACAATGCATGTCCTGTCTCTTTGACGACACACAAACATAACCAAATATAACCGGTCGAATTTATAGCATAAACAATGCACACCGCAGAGGACAACAAATGCATTTGACTATGATAATCTTAAACCTAAAGTGGCATTGACCATATATCATTGAAAGAATAAAATTCTGTTTTGCCTAATTTATACGATCTATGTTATGATTCAAAATAAAAAACTAAAATTAAGATACATATAACTAACAGTATACCTTCCATAAATCAATTTTTTGGTTTTTGCCTTTAAGTGATTTCAATACAAATTAAAAAAAAAAAACATTCCATATCAAATTTCAACAAAAGATATTTTTTGAAATTTGGAAAAAAATATTTTTCCTAAAATTCGATGGGGCAAAATTTTAAACAACCTTTTATTAAGGGCTTAGCAATTTACTAGTTAGCAATTTGTTAAACTTTTAGTAATCTACTAACTCTTCGAAAATTTTAAACATTTTCTTTCGTTTTACTAACTAGTAAATTACTAATTGCCTTTTGTTAAAGATGGTGCATCTGAACACGTCCAAAAAATGACAGTTCGTGAAAAAATACAAAGCAAACAAAACTAAATCTTAGGAACGGACGTATTAATGTGATTTGTCAGAAGTCAAAGTGACAACCACAATTTATTTCTTCCAAAGAAGAGTAATTAAACTAGTACTTGTAATTCTGGTGAAATTGAAATCCCGCGGCATGTAATTCGGTCTTTGATTTTTCAGGTTTTCAACCAAAAACAGAACTGGTGTCTTGTCAAACATATACCTGGAGTAAAATTCTCCATCGTCCAGCTCTTCAAAAGTATTTTCTGTGGACTTAAAACATCGCATTTTTCTGCACAAAGCTGAGTCTGCAAACATATCGAAATCTTCGTCATCCGAAAGCATTTTATATTATTTTGTATACTTTTAAAAACAATTAGCTAACGAATCCTTAAAAAAAGACATTTTCAGTCTTTAAAATAAAATTGCCAAGACATTTTGTACGATGAAAATGACAGAAGTCATATGGATCTAGCAAATTACTAAAAGTTAAAGTAGCCAGTTTGTGATTTTAACTTTAGTAAAATGTTAAGAGATAGTAATATGTTAAAATCGTTTAAAATTAGCAAAATCCTTAGTAATTTACTAAAATGGTTTTAACATATTACTAAATCGTTTAAAATTTTGCGCCGATGTCTCTAAAACGGTTCAATAATTTTTTCTTTTCAATTTTTATTTGCAGAATAATTAAAGCTTAACATAAGCGTATGTATGTAATTAAAAATGTTTTTAAAATTTTATATACATATGTATTCCTAAAAACCCTCTGAATCCTTGGATTTATATTGATTTTGCATAAATTCATATTTGCTTGGCATTTCTGCTTTTATCCCCAAGTACTTATGGGGATGTTTAAGCCATTTAAAAAATGAATTTTATGCTTATGAACATTTTGCTCTAATGTCATTAATTTTTTAAAATCTATATCTCTACATAAGTTGAAGTTCGTACGACGCAGTCGTACATTTTAATATTTTCCGGTAGGTAAGTATTGTATCTTTTGAGACGCTTCAGTATTAAATAAGGTTCAGATTGCCTGGGTATGTATGCACCAAGCGCGCAGTCGACGCACAGTGGGGCGAAATTGGACATTTTATGATATTAATTTTTTTATTATGTAATAAGGCTGCTATGATGGCTGTTTTTGTTTTAATACCGAATATAATAGTTAATCGAAAATTGTACATTTTGGCATTTTAGAAATCTATAAATAAACCTGAAATCGATTATTTAAAAAAAAAATAAAATTGGCTAATTCTACTTATTTTAACAGAAAAACTTTTTTTTAAATGATCATAAATTAGCTACGAGTATTTTGAAGAATTTGAGTGTTCTGAAATTGAATTCGAAACTAAAAAAAATTCCAGCACTTTACGTTTCCAGATATTATAAAAGGATTTCTTCACGCTTTTGAGATATTACGATATGAAAAATAAAAATAAAATATTTTTTGATACTTTTGGCTTGAAGCACTTAAAAGTAGTTTGTCTGGCGTCTGGCCCTCTTCAAAATTCAATTAATATCCTCTGAATGAATATAAGTTGGTTTTAAAGACCATTCCAAGTTCATTAAAAAAAATAATTTCTATATGGTATAAAGCATTAAAAAAGGACTTCTTGCACTTTAAGATAAGAATATTTTATAGATTCGAATTCGTAGTGCAGACAACGAAACCTTGGAAAAGGTTAAGTTTGACTATCGAGTAATAAATTATGTTGTAAAACTAGTGTTATCAATTGACAATTCATGTGTAGGATTATGAATAGAATTTAACTATATTTTATGAGTATTAGAATGCTTTGGAGTTAATAAAAAGGAATAATAAGAATGATACTTAAAACAAAAATGCTATCACGGTCAGCTGTGAATGGAGTGCTGATTATTCTTTTTTTCAGTTGTATAGTCCAAGAGATTTTGCTTACGAACTTAGGGGCATCAATTTCAGTGACTTGTACCTTCTGTAGGTAGCAACTTTGTTTCTCTTTTTGAACATCTTTATAGGAGAAAATAAATTTTTTGCATAAATCTTTATGACATTGTACTGATGTCGAGACAATTTAGCTTCCACCATCATTTATAAAACTTTTAAGTAGAAACTTTTTTGAACTTCTTGTTTTTGAAAGTATGCTCGTAAGCTCATGTGAGCTGCAAAAGTAAGTTCAGATGTTTGAATAGTACCCGGTAACTCTGTACTGTAACTACTATTGGCAAAGTCAAGTGCAGGGCGTCCATCCTATGAAGTATTTCTTGAACGAAAAATGTTGATTCAGCCAACTTTTTTAAAAGAAAAGAGCGTTTCTTCATTCGATGTGAATGATCCTTTTTTTTATTTTTATAAATTGTCATTTATATTTTAAAGCTCGTTTTAAATTATAGTGATGTGACTTGGGCTGCAAAAACTTTTATTTTTTATTTTATGTAGGATTGAATATCTAAGAACTTTTGTATTTTTTTTTGCTGAGTTAAAATTTTTTCTTGAGAATTGAACATGTTGGTCTTCAGAATTTAAAAAACAAGTTGCAAAGTGCAAAGTGAAATATACATTTCAAAAAGTTAAAGGGCAAGCAAAATTACGAGTTATTTCTAACCTAAGTATAGATGTTAATTTATAATCTGACTGGTTTTTAAAGACTCAAAATTGTAAATAAAATATAAAGCATATCTAATATTTTATTAGTAGTACAAAATTTTTTAATCTTAAATCCTATTTAATCTATCACATACTCGTAATTTTAAAAATAGAGCCACAAACCGTGAAAACGTAGTTGTGATTGCGTTGAAAATCTATGTATGACTTGCAAATTTGAGATACATGGTTTTTTGAAAAAAAAATTTTGGAAAAAATCTTAAAACGATTTTATAATAAAATTGAAATTTTATAGCTTAAAATTGAATAATATTAGATACATTATATGTATTTACATATTTAAAAAAGTAATTGTTTTACTCTTCAAATTTGTTTGGCCTCATTTTAGAAAATAGAAAAAAATATTTGGGACAAAAGTCAAGCACACTTTTCTTGGGATCTTATTGGTATAAAATCCCTAAGGTTGCTCTATTTTTAGACCTGGTTGACTTTTGCCCCAGTAGAAGATATGGAGTAAAACCTAAAAGAAAGCCTTTACAAAATTTCTTCTTTTCATTTAAATTTTTTAAATACAAGCAAAATTTTTTCTTCAGTTTTTAAACTTTAAACGTAATCTACATTTTTTTACCTGGTTTTGACATTTTTTGAAACTTTTTCTCATTCTTTATTATGATTTTATGGATGAAACTAAAGTGAGCTTTTTTTGAAACTTTTCAAATAAGCGATTCGCGCCCTTAAATGTCAACTTTGATCGGCTGTCTAACCTTCACTAATAGACTTGAATAACTAAAATCACACTCCTCATATCAGATTAACAGTTAAGTTTAAGACAGCAAAGTTTATTATCCCGTCGCTTTATTTTGGCAAGGTGATATTTTTATCATCGCCATGTATGGAGAGGTCCTACTGTGCGACGGGACCAAGGCATACATATACTCATTATTTGTTATCAACGAATAAATTAATTGTAGTATGATAAAAATGCAATTTGTCACAGCTTGTGCCGTGACGTCGATATTTAATAATTCGGGTATTGAGTTGCATCTGATATATTTTTGTTTTATTTAAGTTTTTGTTATCGTTATAAGGTATGCTCATAGTTTTTGCAACTTTCATTGAAATTGTTTTTTTTTTGTTGAAAGTAAAATAACCATTTAAAAAAAAAAAAAAAATCATACTCGCATGAGAAGCGAACCTGAGATATTCCCCTTATATGAAAGACCTCTCAGCTCATTCGACCACTGCCGATAGAAATTTTCCGTTGCCAAAATTAGGTTTATAACCTAACTCAATATCTGACCAAGAAATTTAAAATGCGATCAAACATCGCAGCTAATTCATTAAGTACAGGTGTGGTGGAGATGGCTAAGGCATGGATTGATGAGTCATCAAAGTTGCAGGTTCGATTCCTGTGAGGCATCTCCGAGTTATAAAGTCGTGAAATAAAGAGTGTATGACATGAGAGAGATGATAAAAAGAAGTTGGAAAGTTGGGAAAAGAGGAAGGGGTTGGCCGGGGGCGCGGCCGCTATGAAGAGACTGCAAGAGAAATAAAAATAGTTTTTTGGCGGCATTGACGGCCGCGCGCGGCCGTCAATGCCGCCAAAAAACTATTTTTATTTCTCTTGCATATCTCTATTTATTATCCGATGTTAAACTTACCTACTCAATTTTAATGCAATCACTTAGTTGTTTTTAAAAACGTCCGTAATATAATAAAATGTCTGTCGGATGAACGCGGCGTCCTAAAAATACGGTCGATATGTCAAAAGATAGGTAATGAACAGGCCTACATTTTGGTATAACTTTCAGGGTTGCCAGATGCCGGGAAGTATTTTTTTGACGAAGGTGAAGGTTGCCAACTTGTTTTTTTAAAATATTCTTTAATTTTTTTTTGTGCCTATCATCGGCGTTCTGCGTCTAGCGGCTAAACGCGGCGTCCTAAAAATACGGTCGATATGTCAAAAGATAGGTAATGAACAGGCCTACATTTTGGTATAACTTTCAGGGTTGCCAGATGCCGGGAAGTATTTTTTTGACGAAGGTGAAGGTTGCCAACTTGTTTTTTTAAAATATTTTTTAATTTTTTTTTGTGCCTATCATCGGCGTTCTGCGTCTAGCGGCTAAACGCGGCGTCCTAAAAATACGGTCGATATGTCAAAAGATAGGTAATGAACAGGCCTACATTTTGGTATAACTTTCAGGGTTGCCAGATGCCGGGAAGTATTTTTTTGACGAAGGTGAAGGTTGCCAACTTGTTTTTTTTAAATATTTTTAAATTTTTTTTTGTGCCTATCATCGGCGTTCTGCGTCTAGCGGCTAAACGCGGCGTCCTAAAAATACGGTCGATATGTCAAAAGATAGGTAATGAACAGGCCTACATTTTGGTATAACTTTCAGGGTTGCCAGATGCCGGGAAGTATTTTTTTGACGAAGGTGAAGGTTGCCAACTTGTTTTTTTAAAATATTCTTTAATTTTTTTTTGTGCCTATCATCGGCGTTCTGCGTCTAGCGGCTAAACGCGGCGTCCTAAAAATACGGTCGATATGTCAAAAGATAGGTAATGAACAGGCCTACATTTTGGTATAACTTTCAGGGTTGCCAGATGCCGGGAAGTATTTTTTTGACGAAGGTGAAGGTTGCCAACTTGTTTTTTTAAAATATTTTTTAATTTTTTTTTGTGCCTATCATCGGCGTTCTGCGTCTAGCGGCTAAACGCGGCGTCCTAAAAATACGGTCGATATGTCAAAAGATAGGTAATGAACAGGCCTACATTTTGGTATAACTTTCAGGGTTGCCAGATGCCGGGAAGTATTTTTTTGACGAAGGTGAAGGTTGCCAACTTGTTTTTTTTAAATATTTTTAAATTTTTTTTTGTGCCTATCATCGGCGTTCTGCGTCTAGCGGCTAAACGCGGCGTCCTAAAAATACGGTCGATATGTCAAAAGATAGGTAATGAACAGGCCTACATTTTGGTATAACTTTCAGGGTTGCCAGATGCCGGGAAGTATTTTTTTGACGAAGGTGAAGGTTGCCAACTTGTTTTTTTAAAATATTTTTTAATATTTTTTTGTGCCTATCATCGGCGTTCTGCGTCTAGCGGCTAAACGCGGCGTCCTAAAAATACGGTCGATATGTCAAAAGATAGGTAATGAACAGGCCTACATTTTGGTATAACTTTCAGGGTTGCCAGATGCCGGGAAGTATTTTTTTGACGAAGGTGAAGGTTGCCAACTTGTTTTTTTTAAATATTTTTTAATATTTTTTTGTGCCTATCATCGGCGTTCTGCGTCTAGCGGCTAAACGCGGCGTCCTAAAAATACGGTCGATATGTCAAAAGATAGGTAATGAACAGGCCTACATTTTGGTATAACTTTCAGGGTTGCCAGATGCCGGGAAGTATTTTTTTGACGAAGGTGAAGGTTGCCAACTTGTTTTTTTAAAATATTTTTTAATATTTTTTTGTGCCTATCATCGGCGTTCTGCGTCTAGCGGCTAAACGCGGCGTCCTAAAAATACGGTCGATATGTCAAAAGATAGGTAATGAACAGGCCTACATTTTGGTATAACTTTCAGGGTTGCCAGATGCCGGGAAGTATTTTTTTGACGAAGGTGAAGGTTGCCAACTTGTTTTTTTAAAATATTCTTTAATTTTTTTTGTGCCTATCATCGGCGTTCTGCGTCTAGCGGCTAAACGCGGCGTCCTAAAAATACGGTCGATATGTCAAAAGATAGGTAATGAACAGGCCTACATTTTGGTATAACTTTCAGGGTTGCCAGATACCGGGAAGTATTTTTTTGACGAAGGTGAAGGTTGCCAACTTGTTTTTTTAAAATATTCTTTAATTTTTTTTTGTGCCTATCATCGGCGTTCTGCGTCTAGCGGCTAAACGCGGCGTCCTAAAAATACGGTCGATATGTCAAAAGATAGGTAATGAACAGGCCTACATTTTGGTATAACTTTCAGGGTTGCCAGATGCCGGGAAGTATTTTTTTGACGAAGGTGAAGGTTGCCAACTTGTTTTTTTAAAATATTTTTTAATTTTTTTTTGTGCCTATCATCGGCGTTCTGCGTCTAGCGGCTAAACGCGGCGTCCTAAAAATACGGTCGATATGTCAAAAGATAGGTAATGAACAGGCCTACATTTTGGTATAACTTTCAGGGTTGCCAGATGCCGGGAAGTATTTTTTTGACGAAGGTGAAGGTTGCCAACTTGTTTTTTTAAAATATTCTTTAATTTTTTTTTGTGCCTATCATCGGCGTTCTGCGTCTAGCGGCTAAACGCGGCGTCCTAAAAATACGGTCGATATGTCAAAAGATAGGTAATGAACAGGCCTACATTTTGGTATAACTTTCAGGGTTGCCAGATGCCGGGAAGTATTTTTTTGACGAAGGTGAAGGTTGCCAACTTGTTTTTTTAAAATATTTTTTAATTTTTTTTTGTGCCTATCATCGGCGTTCTGCGTCTAGCGGCTAAACGCGGCGTCCTAAAAATACGGTCGATATGTCAAAAGATAGGTAATGAACAGGCCTACATTTTGGTATAACTTTCAGGGTTGCCAGATGCCGGGAAGTATTTTTTTGACGAAGGTGAAGGTTGCCAACTTGTTTTTTTTAAATATTTTTAAATTTTTTTTTGTGCCTATCATCGGCGTTCTGCGTCTAGCGGCTAAACGCGGCGTCCTAAAAATACGGTCGATATGTCAAAAGATAGGTAATGAACAGGCCTACATTTTGGTATAACTTTCAGGGTTGCCAGATGCCGGGAAGTATTTTTTTGACGAAGGTGAAGGTTGCCAACTTGTTTTTTTAAAATATTTTTTAATATTTTTTTGTGCCTATCATCGGCGTTCTGCGTCTAGCGGCTAAACGCGGCGTCCTAAAAATACGGTCGATATGTCAAAAGATAGGTAATGAACAGGCCTACATTTTGGTATAACTTTCAGGGTTGCCAGATGCCGGGAAGTATTTTTTTGACGAAGGTGAAGGTTGCCAACTTGTTTTTTTTAAATATTTTTTAATATTTTTTTGTGCCTATCATCGGCGTTCTGCGTCTAGCGGCTAAACGCGGCGTCCTAAAAATACGGTCGATATGTCAAAAGATAGGTAATGAACAGGCCTACATTTTGGTATAACTTTCAGGGTTGCCAGATGCCGGGAAGTATTTTTTTGACGAAGGTGAAGGTTGCCAACTTGTTTTTTTAAAATATTTTTTAATATTTTTTTGTGCCTATCATCGGCGTTCTGCGTCTAGCGGCTAAACGCGGCGTCCTAAAAATACGGTCGATATGTCAAAAGATAGGTAATGAACAGGCCTACATTTTGGTATAACTTTCAGGGTTGCCAGATGCCGGGAAGTATTTTTTTGACGAAGGTGAAGGTTGCCAACTTGTTTTTTTAAAATATTCTTTAATTTTTTTTTGTGCCTATCATCGGCGTTCTGCGTCTAGCGGCTAAACGCGGCGTCCTAAAAATACGGTCGATATGTCAAAAGATAGGTAATGAACAGGCCTACATTTTGGTATAACTTTCAGGGTTGCCAGATGCCGGGAAGTATTTTTTTGACGAAGGTGAAGGTTGCCAACTTGTTTTTTTAAAATATTTTTTAATTTTTTTTTGTGCCTATCATCGGCGTTCTGCGTCTAGCGGCTAAACGCGGCGTCCTAAAAATACGGTCGATATGTCAAAAGATAGGTAATGAACAGGCCTACATTTTGGTATAACTTTCAGGGTTGCCAGATGCCGGGAAGTATTTTTTTGACGAAGGTGAAGGTTGCCAACTTGTTTTTTTTAAATATTTTTAAATTTTTTTTTGTGCCTATCATCGGCGTTCTGCGTCTAGCGGCTAAACGCGGCGTCCTAAAAATACGGTCGATATGTCAAAAGATAGGTAATGAACAGGCCTACATTTTGGTATAACTTTCAGGGTTGCCAGATGCCGGGAAGTATTTTTTTGACGAAGGTGAAGGTTGCCAACTTGTTTTTTTAAAATATTCTTTAATTTTTTTTTGTGCCTATCATCGGCGTTCTGCGTCTAGCGGCTAAACGCGGCGTCCTAAAAATACGGTCGATATGTCAAAAGATAGGTAATGAACAGGCCTACATTTTGGTATAACTTTCAGGGTTGCCAGATGCCGGGAAGTATTTTTTTGACGAAGGTGAAGGTTGCCAACTTGTTTTTTTAAAATATTTTTTAATTTTTTTTTGTGCCTATCATCGGCGTTCTGCGTCTAGCGGCTAAACGCGGCGTCCTAAAAATACGGTCGATATGTCAAAAGATAGGTAATGAACAGGCCTACATTTTGGTATAACTTTCAGGGTTGCCAGATGCCGGGAAGTATTTTTTTGACGAAGGTGAAGGTTGCCAACTTGTTTTTTTTAAATATTTTTAAATTTTTTTTTGTGCCTATCATCGGCGTTCTGCGTCTAGCGGCTAAACGCGGCGTCCTAAAAATACGGTCGATATGTCAAAAGATAGGTAATGAACAGGCCTACATTTTGGTATAACTTTCAGGGTTGCCAGATGCCGGGAAGTATTTTTTTGACGAAGGTGAAGGTTGCCAACTTGTTTTTTTAAAATATTTTTTAATATTTTTTTGTGCCTATCATCGGCGTTCTGCGTCTAGCGGCTAAACGCGGCGTCCTAAAAATACGGTCGATATGTCAAAAGATAGGTAATGAACAGGCCTACATTTTGGTATAACTTTCAGGGTTGCCAGATGCCGGGAAGTATTTTTTTGACGAAGGTGAAGGTTGCCAACTTGTTTTTTTTAAATATTTTTAAATTTTTTTTTGTGCCTATCATCGGCGTTCTGCGTCTAGCGGCTAAACGCGGCGTCCTAAAAATACGGTCGATATGTCAAAAGATAGGTAATGAACAGGCCTACATTTTGGTATAACTTTCAGGGTTGCCAGATGCCGGGAAGTATTTTTTTGACGAAGGTGAAGGTTGCCAACTTGTTTTTTTAAAATATTCTTTAATTTTTTTTGTGCCTATCATCGGCGTTCTGCGTCTAGCGGCTAAACGCGGCGTCCTAAAAATACGGTCGATATGTCAAAAGATAGGTAATGAACAGGCCTACATTTTGGTATAACTTTCAGGGTTGCCAGATACCGGGAAGTATTTTTTTGACGAAGGTGAAGGTTGCCAACTTGTTTTTTTAAAATATTCTTTAATTTTTTTTTGTGCCTATCATCGGCGTTCTGCGTCTAGCGGCTAAACGCGGCGTCCTAAAAATACGGTCGATATGTCAAAAGATAGGTAATGAACAGGCCTACATTTTGGTATAACTTTCAGGGTTGCCAGATGCCGGGAAGTATTTTTTTGACGAAGGTGAAGGTTGCCAACTTGTTTTTTTAAAATATTTTTTAAATTTTTTTTGTGCCTATCATCGGCGTTCTGCGTCTAGCGGCTAAACGCGGCGTCCTAAAAATACGGTCGATATGTCAAAAGATAGGTAATGAACAGGCCTACATTTTGGTATAACTTTCAGGGTTGCCAGATGCCGGGAAGTATTTTTTTGACGAAGGTGAAGGTTGCCAACTTGTTTTTTTAAAATATTCTTTAATTTTTTTTTGTGCCTATCATCGGCGTTCTGCGTCTAGCGGCTAAACGCGGCGTCCTAAAAATACGGTCGATATGTCAAAAGATAGGTAATGAACAGGCCTACATTTTGGTATAACTTTCAGGGTTGCCAGATGCCGGGAAGTATTTTTTTGACGAAGGTGAAGGTTGCCAACTTGTTTTTTTAAAATATTCTTTAATTTTTTTTTGTGCCTATCATCGGCGTTCTGCGTCTAGCGGCTAAACGCGGCGTCCTAAAAATACGGTCGATATGTCAAAAGATAGGTAATGAACAGGCCTACATTTTGGTATAACTTTCAGGGTTGCCAGATGCCGGGAAGTATTTTTTTGACGAAGGTGAAGGTTGCCAACTTGTTTTTTTAAAATATTTTTTAATTTTTTTTTGTGCCTATCATCGGCGTTCTGCGTCTAGCGGCTAAACGCGGCGTCCTAAAAATACGGTCGATATGTCAAAAGATAGGTAATGAACAGGCCTACATTTTGGTATAACTTTCAGGGTTGCCAGATGCCGGGAAGTATTTTTTTGACGAAGGTGAAGGTTGCCAACTTGTTTTTTTTAAATATTTTTAAATTTTTTTTTGTGCCTATCATCGGCGTTCTGCGTCTAGCGGCTAAACGCGGCGTCCTAAAAATACGGTCGATATGTCAAAAGATAGGTAATGAACAGGCCTACATTTTGGTATAACTTTCAGGGTTGCCAGATGCCGGGAAGTATTTTTTTGACGAAGGTGAAGGTTGCCAACTTGTTTTTTTAAAATATTCTTTAATTTTTTTTTGTGCCTATCATCGGCGTTCTGCGTCTAGCGGCTAAACGCGGCGTCCTAAAAATACGGTCGATATGTCAAAAGATAGGTAATGAACAGGCCTACATTTTGGTATAACTTTCAGGGTTGCCAGATGCCGGGAAGTATTTTTTTGACGAAGGTGAAGGTTGCCAACTTGTTTTTTTAAAATATTTTTTAATTTTTTTTTGTGCCTATCATCGGCGTTCTGCGTCTAGCGGCTAAACGCGGCGTCCTAAAAATACGGTCGATATGTCAAAAGATAGGTAATGAACAGGCCTACATTTTGGTATAACTTTCAGGGTTGCCAGATGCCGGGAAGTATTTTTTTGACGAAGGTGAAGGTTGCCAACTTGTTTTTTTTAAATATTTTTAAATTTTTTTTTGTGCCTATCATCGGCGTTCTGCGTCTAGCGGCTAAACGCGGCGTCCTAAAAATACGGTCGATATGTCAAAAGATAGGTAATGAACAGGCCTACATTTTGGTATAACTTTCAGGGTTGCCAGATGCCGGGAAGTATTTTTTTGACGAAGGTGAAGGTTGCCAACTTGTTTTTTTAAAATATTTTTTAATATTTTTTTGTGCCTATCATCGGCGTTCTGCGTCTAGCGGCTAAACGCGGCGTCCTAAAAATACGGTCGATATGTCAAAAGATAGGTAATGAACAGGCCTACATTTTGGTATAACTTTCAGGGTTGCCAGATGCCGGGAAGTATTTTTTTGACGAAGGTGAAGGTTGCCAACTTGTTTTTTTTAAATATTTTTTAATATTTTTTTGTGCCTATCATCGGCGTTCTGCGTCTAGCGGCTAAACGCGGCGTCCTAAAAATACGGTCGATATGTCAAAAGATAGGTAATGAACAGGCCTACATTTTGGTATAACTTTCAGGGTTGCCAGATGCCGGGAAGTATTTTTTTGACGAAGGTGAAGGTTGCCAACTTGTTTTTTTAAAATATTTTTTAATATTTTTTTGTGCCTATCATCGGCGTTCTGCGTCTAGCGGCTAAACGCGGCGTCCTAAAAATACGGTCGATATGTCAAAAGATAGGTAATGAACAGGCCTACATTTTGGTATAACTTTCAGGGTTGCCAGATGCCGGGAAGTATTTTTTTGACGAAGGTGAAGGTTGCCAACTTGTTTTTTTAAAATATTCTTTAATTTTTTTTGTGCCTATCATCGGCGTTCTGCGTCTAGCGGCTAAACGCGGCGTCCTAAAAATACGGTCGATATGTCAAAAGATAGGTAATGAACAGGCCTACATTTTGGTATAACTTTCAGGGTTGCCAGATACCGGGAAGTATTTTTTTGACGAAGGTGAAGGTTGCCAACTTGTTTTTTTAAAATATTCTTTAATTTTTTTTTGTGCCTATCATCGGCGTTCTGCGTCTAGCGGCTAAACGCGGCGTCCTAAAAATACGGTCGATATGTCAAAAGATAGGTAATGAACAGGCCTACATTTTGGTATAACTTTCAGGGTTGCCAGATGCCGGGAAGTATTTTTTTGACGAAGGTGAAGGTTGCCAACTTGTTTTTTTAAAATATTTTTTAATTTTTTTTTGTGCCTATCATCGGCGTTCTGCGTCTAGCGGCTAAACGCGGCGTCCTAAAAATACGGTCGATATGTCAAAAGATAGGTAATGAACAGGCCTACATTTTGGTATAACTTTCAGGGTTGCCAGATGCCGGGAAGTATTTTTTTGACGAAGGTGAAGGTTGCCAACTTGTTTTTTTAAAATATTTTTTAATTTTTTTTTGTGCCTATCATCGGCGTTCTGCGTCTAGCGGCTAAACGCGGCGTCCTAAAAATACGGTCGATATGTCAAAAGATAGGTAATGAACAGGCCTACATTTTGGTATAACTTTCAGGGTTGCCAGATGCCGGGAAGTATTTTTTTGACGAAGGTGAAGGTTGCCAACTTGTTTTTTTAAAATATTCTTTAATTTTTTTTTGTGCCTATCATCGGCGTTCTGCGTCTAGCGGCTAAACGCGGCGTCCTAAAAATACGGTCGATATGTCAAAAGATAGGTAATGAACAGGCCTACATTTTGGTATAACTTTCAGGGTTGCCAGATGCCGGGAAGTATTTTTTTGACGAAGGTGAAGGTTGCCAACTTGTTTTTTTAAAATATTTTTTAATTTTTTTTTGTGCCTATCATCGGCGTTCTGCGTCTAGCGGCTAAACGCGGCGTCCTAAAAATACGGTCGATATGTCAAAAGATAGGTAATGAACAGGCCTACATTTTGGTATAACTTTCAGGGTTGCCAGATGCCGGGAAGTATTTTTTTGACGAAGGTGAAGGTTGCCAACTTGTTTTTTTAAATATTTTTAAATTTTTTTTTGTGCCTATCATCGGCGTTCTGCGTCTAGCGGCTAAACGCGGCGTCCTAAAAATACGGTCGATATGTCAAAAGATAGGTAATGAACAGGCCTACATTTTGGTATAACTTTCAGGGTTGCCAGATGCCGGGAAGTATTTTTTTGACGAAGGTGAAGGTTGCCAACTTGTTTTTTTAAAATATTCTTTAATTTTTTTTTGTGCCTATCATCGGCGTTCTGCGTCTAGCGGCTAAACGCGGCGTCCTAAAAATACGGTCGATATGTCAAAAGATAGGTAATGAACAGGCCTACATTTTGGTATAACTTTCAGGGTTGCCAGATGCCGGGAAGTATTTTTTTGACGAAGGTGAAGGTTGCCAACTTGTTTTTTTAAAATATTTTTTAATTTTTTTTTGTGCCTATCATCGGCGTTCTGCGTCTAGCGGCTAAACGCGGCGTCCTAAAAATACGGTCGATATGTCAAAAGATAGGTAATGAACAGGCCTACATTTTGGTATAACTTTCAGGGTTGCCAGATGCCGGGAAGTATTTTTTTGACGAAGGTGAAGGTTGCCAACTTGTTTTTTTTAAATATTTTTAAATTTTTTTTTGTGCCTATCATCGGCGTTCTGCGTCTAGCGGCTAAACGCGGCGTCCTAAAAATACGGTCGATATGTCAAAAGATAGGTAATGAACAGGCCTACATTTTGGTATAACTTTCAGGGTTGCCAGATGCCGGGAAGTATTTTTTTGACGAAGGTGAAGGTTGCCAACTTGTTTTTTTAAAATATTCTTTAATTTTTTTTTGTGCCTATCATCGGCGTTCTGCGTCTAGCGGCTAAACGCGGCGTCCTAAAAATACGGTCGATATGTCAAAAGATAGGTAATGAACAGGCCTACATTTTGGTATAACTTTCAGGGTTGCCAGATGCCGGGAAGTATTTTTTTGACGAAGGTGAAGGTTGCCAACTTGTTTTTTTAAAATATTTTTTAATTTTTTTTTGTGCCTATCATCGGCGTTCTGCGTCTAGCGGCTAAACGCGGCGTCCTAAAAATACGGTCGATATGTCAAAAGATAGGTAATGAACAGGCCTACATTTTGGTATAACTTTCAGGGTTGCCAGATGCCGGGAAGTATTTTTTTGACGAAGGTGAAGGTTGCCAACTTGTTTTTTTTAAATATTTTTAAATTTTTTTTTGTGCCTATCATCGGCGTTCTGCGTCTAGCGGCTAAACGCGGCGTCCTAAAAATACGGTCGATATGTCAAAAGATAGGTAATGAACAGGCCTACATTTTGGTATAACTTTCAGGGTTGCCAGATGCCGGGAAGTATTTTTTGACGAAGGTGAAGGTTGCCAACTTGTTTTTTTAAAATATTTTTTAATATTTTTTTGTGCCTATCATCGGCGTTCTGCGTCTAGCGGCTAAACGCGGCGTCCTAAAAATACGGTCGATATGTCAAAAGATAGGTAATGAACAGGCCTACATTTTGGTATAACTTTCAGGGTTGCCAGATGCCGGGAAGTATTTTTTTGACGAAGGTGAAGGTTGCCAACTTGTTTTTTTTAAATATTTTTAATATTTTTTTGTGCCTATCATCGGCGTTCTGCGTCTAGCGGCTAAACGCGGCGTCCTAAAAATACGGTCGATATGTCAAAAGATAGGTAATGAACAGGCCTACATTTTGGTATAACTTTCAGGGTTGCCAGATGCCGGGAAGTATTTTTTTGACGAAGGTGAAGGTTGCCAACTTGTTTTTTTAAAATATTTTTTAATATTTTTTTTGTGCCTATCATCGGCGTTCTGCGTCTAGCGGCTAAACGCGGCGTCCTAAAAATACGGTCGATATGTCAAAAGATAGGTAATGAACAGGCCTACATTTTGGTATAACTTTCAGGGTTGCCAGATGCCGGGAAGTATTTTTTTGACGAAGGTGAAGGTTGCCAACTTGTTTTTTTAAAATATTCTTTAATTTTTTTTGTGCCTATCATCGGCGTTCTGCGTCTAGCGGCTAAACGCGGCGTCCTAAAAATACGGTCCGATATGTCAAAAGATAGGTAATGAACAGGCCTACATTTTGGTATAACTTTCAGGGTTGCCAGATACCGGGAAGTATTTTTTTGACGAAGGTGAAGGTTGCCAACTTGTTTTTTTAAAATATTCTTTAATTTTTTTTTGTGCCTATCATCGGCGTTCTGCGTCTAGCGGCTAAACGCGGCGTCCTAAAAATACGGTCGATATGTCAAAAGATAGGTAATGAACAGGCCTACATTTTGGTATAACTTTCAGGGTTGCCAGATGCCGGGAAGTATTTTTTTGACGAAGGTGAAGGTTGCCAACTTGTTTTTTTAAAATATTCTTTAATTTTTTTTTGTGCCTATCATCGGCGTTCTGCGTCTAGCGGCTAAACGCGGCGTCCTAAAAATACGGTCGATATGTCAAAAGATAGGTAATGAACAGGCCTACATTTTGGTATAACTTTCAGGGTTGCCAGATGCCGGGAAGTATTTTTTTGACGAAGGTGAAGGTTGCCAACTTGTTTTTTAAAATATTTTTTAATTTTTTTTTGTGCCTATCATCGGCGTTCTGCGTCTAGCGGCTAAACGCGGCGTCCTAAAAATACGGTCGATATGTCAAAAGATAGGTAATGAACAGGCCTACATTTTGGTATAACTTTCAGGGTTGCCAGATGCCGGGAAGTATTTTTTTGACGAAGGTGAAGGTTGCCAACTTGTTTTTTTAAATATTTTTAAATTTTTTTTTGTGCCTATCATCGGCGTTCTGCGTCTAGCGGCTAAACGCGGCGTCCTAAAAATACGGTCGATATGTCAAAAGATAGGTAATGAACAGGCCTACATTTTGGTATAACTTTCAGGGTTGCCAGATGCCGGGAAGTATTTTTTTGACGAAGGTGAAGGTTGCCAACTTGTTTTTTTAAAATATTCTTTAATTTTTTTTTGTGCCTATCATCGGCGTTCTGCGTCTAGCGGCTAAACGCGGCGTCCTAAAAATACGGTCGATATGTCAAAAGATAGGTAATGAACAGGCCTACATTTTGGTATAACTTTCAGGGTTGCCAGATGCCGGGAAGTATTTTTTTGACGAAGGTGAAGGTTGCCAACTTGTTTTTTTAAAATATTTTTTAATTTTTTTTTGTGCCTATCATCGGCGTTCTGCGTCCTAGCGGCTAAACGCGGCGTCCTAAAAATACGGTCGATATGTCAAAAGATAGGTAATGAACAGGCCTACATTTTGGTATAACTTTCAGGGTTGCCAGATGCCGGGAAGTATTTTTTTGACGAAGGTGAAGGTTGCCAACTTGTTTTTTTTAAATATTTTTAAATTTTTTTTTGTGCCTATCATCGGCGTTCTGCGTCTAGCGGCTAAACGCGGCGTCCTAAAAATACGGTCGATATGTCAAAAGATAGGTAATGAACAGGCCTACATTTTGGTATAACTTTCAGGGTTGCCAGATGCCGGGAAGTATTTTTTTGACGAAGGTGAAGGTTGCCAACTTGTTTTTTTAAAATATTTTTTAATATTTTTTTGTGCCTATCATCGGCGTTCTGCGTCTAGCGGCTAAACGCGGCGTCCTAAAAATACGGTCGATATGTCAAAAGATAGGTAATGAACAGGCCTACATTTTGGTATAACTTTCAGGGTTGCCAGATGCCGGGAAGTATTTTTTTGACGAAGGTGAAGGTTGCCAACTTGTTTTTTTTAAATATTTTTTAATATTTTTTTGTGCCTATCATCGGCGTTCTGCGTCTAGCGGCTAAACGCGGCGTCCTAAAAATACGGTCGATATGTCAAAAGATAGGTAATGAACAGGCCTACATTTTGGTATAACTTTCAGGGTTGCCAGATGCCGGGAAGTATTTTTTGACGAAGGTGAAGGTTGCCAACTTGTTTTTTTAAAATATTTTTTAATATTTTTTTGTGCCTATCATCGGCGTTCTGCGTCTAGCGGCTAAACGCGGCGTCCTAAAAATACGGTCGATATGTCAAAAGATAGGTAATGAACAGGCCTACATTTTGGTATAACTTTCAGGGTTGCCAGATGCCGGGAAGTATTTTTTTGACGAAGGTGAAGGTTGCCAACTTGTTTTTTTTAAATATTCTTTAATTTTTTTTGTGCCTATCATCGGCGTTCTGCGTCTAGCGGCTAAACGCGGCGTCCTAAAAATACGGTCGATATGTCAAAAGATAGGTAATGAACAGGCCTACATTTTGGTATAACTTTCAGGGTTGCCAGATACCGGGAAGTATTTTTTTGACGAAGGTGAAGGTTGCCAACTTGTTTTTTTAAAATATTCTTTAATTTTTTTTTGTGCCTATCATCGGCGTTCTGCGTCTAGCGGCTAAACGCGGCGTCCTAAAAATACGGTCGATATGTCAAAAGATAGGTAATGAACAGGCCTACATTTTGGTATAACTTTCAGGGTTGCCAGATGCCGGGAAGTATTTTTTTGACGAAGGTGAAGGTTGCCAACTTGTTTTTTTAAAATATTTTTTTAATTTTTTTTTGTGCCTATCATCGGCGTTCTGCGTCTAGCGGCTAAACGCGGCGTCCTAAAAATACGGTCGATATGTCAAAAGATAGGTAATGAACAGGCCTACATTTTGGTATAACTTTCAGGGTTGCCAGATGCCGGGAAGTATTTTTTTGACGAAGGTGAAGGTTGCCAACTTGTTTTTTTAAAATATTCTTTAATTTTTTTTTGTGCCTATCATCGGCGTTCTGCGTCTAGCGGCTAAACGCGGCGTCCTAAAAATACGGTCGATATGTCAAAAAGATAGGTAATGAACAGGCCTACATTTTGGTATAACTTTCAGGGTTGCCAGATGCCGGGAAGTATTTTTTTGACGAAGGTGAAGGTTGCCAACTTGTTTTTTTAAAATATTTTTTAATTTTTTTTTGTGCCTATCATCGGCGTTCTGCGTCTAGCGGCTAAACGCGGCGTCCTAAAAATACGGTCGATATGTCAAAAGATAGGTAATGAACAGGCCTACATTTTGGTATAACTTTCAGGGTTGCCAGATGCCGGGAAGTATTTTTTTGACGAAGGTGAAGGTTGCCAACTTGTTTTTTTTAAATATTTTTTAAATTTTTTTTTGTGCCTATCATCGGCGTTCTGCGTCTAGCGGCTAAACGCGGCGTCCTAAAAATACGGTCGATATGTCAAAAGATAGGTAATGAACAGGCCTACATTTTGGTATAACTTTCAGGGTTGCCAGATGCCGGGAAGTATTTTTTTGACGAAGGTGAAGGTTGCCAACTTGTTTTTTAAAATATTTTTTAATATTTTTTTGTGCCTATCATCGGCGTTCTGCGTCTAGCGGCTAAACGCGGCGTCCTAAAAATACGGTCGATATGTCAAAAGATAGGTAATGAACAGGCCTACATTTTGGTATAACTTTCAGGGTTGCCAGATGCCGGGAAGTATTTTTTTGACGAAGGTGAAGGTTGCCAACTTGTTTTTTTAAATATTTTTTAATATTTTTTTGTGCCTATCATCGGCGTTCTGCGTCTAGCGGCTAAACGCGGCGTCCTAAAAATACGGTCGATATGTCAAAAGATAGGTAATGAACAGGCCTACATTTTGGTATAACTTTCAGGGTTGCCAGATGCCGGGAAGTATTTTTTTGACGAAGGTGAAGGTTGCCAACTTGTTTTTTTTAAAATATTTTTTAATATTTTTTTGTGCCTATCATCGGCGTTCTGCGTCTAGCGGCTAAACGCGGCGTCCTAAAAATACGGTCGATATGTCAAAAGATAGGTAATGAACAGGCCTACATTTTGGTATAACTTTCAGGGTTGCCAGATGCCGGGAAGTATTTTTTTGACGAAGGTGAAGGTTGCCAACTTGTTTTTTTAAAATATTCTTTAATTTTTTTTTGTGCCTATCATCGGCGTTCTGCGTCTAGCGGCTAAACGCGGCGTCCTAAAAATACGGTCGATATGTCAAAAGATAGGTAATGAACAGGCCTACATTTTGGTATAACTTTCAGGGTTGCCAGATGCCGGGAAGTATTTTTTTGACGAAGGTGAAGGTTGCCAACTTGTTTTTTTTAAATATTTTTAATTTTTTTTTTGTGCCTATCATCGGCGTTCTGCGTCTAGCGGCTAAACGCGGCGTCCTAAAAATACGGTCGATATGTCAAAAGATAGGTAATGAACAGGCCTACATTTTGGTATAACTTTCAGGGTTGCCAGATGCCGGGAAGTATTTTTTTGACGAAGGTGAAGGTTGCCAACTTGTTTTTTTTAAATATTTTTAAATTTTTTTTGTGCCTATCATCGGCGTTCTGCGTCTAGCGGCTAAACGCGGCGTCCTAAAAATACGGTCGATATGTCAAAAGATAGGTAATGAACAGGCCTACATTTTGGTATAACTTTCAGGGTTGCCAGATGCCGGGAAGTATTTTTTTGACGAGAGGTGAAGGTTGCCAACTTGTTTTTTTAAATATTCTTTATTTTTTTTTGTGCCTATCATCGGCGTTCTGCGTCTAGCGGCTAAACGCGGCGTCCTAAAAATACGGTCGATATGTCAAAAGATAGGTAATGAACAGGCCTACATTTT